>CM060931.1:498160422-503160422 GCA_030765085.1 Allium cepa
ATATATATATATATATATTTTAGAAAAACTTTGGATCATTTCAAACTTGTATGAAACTCCTTATACTTCAAACACTTTCAAAATCCTTTCCTTCCGGCAATAGATTCGACAAGGAGAGATTTATCTTATATAACAAAGATATATAACTTTGTTTATTCAAAATCAAATATTCAAATTTGATTACTCTTTTTTTTATAAAGTTGTTTCCATCTTACTTATCATCATAAAAATATCCAACTTTCACTTTTATCCACTGTATATTTCACAAAATATACTTTCATTTCAAAAGAAATCATTTCACATTTCTTATTCACAAATTTTCAATATCAATTTCATTCAAATCCGTACGATGTACACCTATCATCCGTGCGCTATACCAATCAGATCGCTCACTCGATCACACAATTTCACTTTCGAACTAGTATCGTCCACCTGACTTCTTAGTGCGGACTCAGATCTGGCTTCTTGATCAGAAACCGTCATTCCCCTTGTATAGCCATAATTATGATAGAGGATATCCAGAACCAATCAACAATCCATATTCAGGTTCGTCATCGAAAATCGAGTGAAAAATCCCAACTCGGATCAATATAACTATCTCGAAATTCTATGCTCGAATCTGGGTCAAATCACTATGCGAATAGAATAATATACGTACATCCTACGTATTTAACTTCATTGATTATTAGCCAAATCTATTTCCTTTCTATTCATCCTCTCTTTGATTTTATTCACTTATTCACATTTACCTTAATCCCCATTTGGATTATAACTTCAATTCTTATCTCAAATGGAAGTTTAATCATAAACAGTTCGAACTCTGTCCAGTTTGAATTTAGAGAATAGGTTGAAAAATTAAAATAGATAAGTAGTTGAAAAATAATTATTAGTTTGTAAAATAGCTGTAAAATAGTTAAGAAATTGTAAAATAGTTGGAAAATAGTTAAATAGTTATAATAATTGTAAATAATTGCAAAATAGTTGTAAAATAGTAATTAATTTGTAAAATAGTTGAAAAACAGCAATTGGTTTATAAAACAGTTGTAAAATAGTTAAATAGTTCCAAAAGTAGTTGCAAAACAAGTATAAGATAGTTTGGATTTTAAAAAGAAAGTTGTATAGTAAATAGATAGGAAAATAGATTTAAAACTGTTTATATTAAAATATTTTATTTGGAAAAATAGTTCAGAGCCAAACATTTCAATTTCCAATCTCCATTTTCAATTAATTCAATTTAAATTTCCACTCTCATTTAAGTTGACTCAACTCCAATTTAAATAACTTCAATTTCCATTGAAATTTGAACTAACTCAATTCAATTTCAACTTTAAACCATCTCGAATTATATAAATGCGAGTTAAATTTCCAAATGTTAGTTTAACCCCTTAAATCAAATTAACCTTTATTTATTTATTTATTTATTTATTTTTTAAGTCAACCATCCAAATCTTTAAACAATTTAATTCTGAGTCCAATTTTCAAAATTCCATTGTAAATTATCTTTACTTAACCTTTTTCAAAGTTCAAATAAGAGTTTAAAAACAATTTTATCTTAAAAATTTAATTTATTACTTGATTTTATCTTACACTTTTGAAATCAGTTCTTAAACAAATTTTAATTCTATTCTTTTATAAAATTATTAACCATATTCCCTTTCTACCATAGAAATCCTTATTTTAATTTTAAGTTTAATTTTCCTTTTATCTCAATAATGGATACATTACCACACTACATTTCTCATTCATTTAAACAAAACCAATTCACAATTTTTTTTTAATAACAATAGGATGATATCATCCTTATTTTAAAACATCCATCCATTTTCAATTTCAAGATCTCAAACCCATTTTGAGATCACACAAACTCCCCATTCAAATCAACCATTTAACTTCCAAGTTAAATTCCAGTTTCATCTTAAAATTTCTAATTCAGGTTACTTGTTAACCTATTTAACTTTCCCAAAATCAAATTCCATTTGCTTAATCCATCCAACCTTACCCAATTTGAATTCCCATTTCAAATTTTAAACTTCACATTAATAATCTTATAAGTTCAAAATTTATCACATTGGGTATCACATCCCATTCCAAATTTAAAACTCAACATTTAGAGTTTATTTCAAACCATCTTTGATATTATGTATACCCACATATTCATATTACTTTCTTTCACATTCCAAGTTATACTTAAATTTTAAACCACCTTTGGATTTTAATTCACAACAAATTTCTTTAAATTTTCATACAACTCTTGTTTGGAATAGGACCCTTTTATTCAAATACATTAAATAATATTATTTATTATTTCCTTATCACTTTGAAACCATTTTCAAATTCTGGACCCAGATTTAAAACTTTACAATTTAAAACCAACTTCAATTTACAAGTCATACTTATCTAAACATTCCATTTTGCTTACTCATTAATACACATCTTATTATTAAACACAACAATCATTTATGATAATAACCAAGATTATCATATCTGGAAACCAATTCATTATTATCTTATTCTGAAACTTTTCCCCAAATTCAAGATTTAATTTCAGTTTGAATCCATTCCAAACTTACCTTTATTTAATTTCTATTTGGTTGTATTTCTATTACCTCTTAATTTAATTCCAATAATTTAACAACCAATTACCTTAACCTTTATTAGTAAGAAATATTGCTTTATATATATATATATATATATATATATATATATATATATATCAAAATATATTCTTATATAAAATCATTTAAAATCTTTATATCTGAAAATAACATAAACGCCCTCATATATATATATATATATATATATATATATATATATATATACACACACGCTCTCAACTCAATCTAGGGTATTATTGACCATATCCTTAATGAGTACACCCACCAGAGCCAAGGTTCTTACTCAACCTTCTATTCTGATACCAACTGTAACGGCCCAGAACTTTCGATCTCGAAAATTCCAAATAGTTAGGGAAAGAAGAAAGAGATAGAAGAAAAGAAGAACAGAAACACCAACATCCCATATTCGCAGCGGATAAAATATAATAACAAATAATAATAGTTATATAAAAGAAAACTGTACTTGTCAAACTTCACTTTAATACATTATAGTTACAACATATATACAAACACTGGACAGATACAATCGACATGTCTTAGGTACATACAACAATATAATGCAGCGGAAAACACTCCATACGTTCCTTCCATCCAGCTCGTGTGACGCCCCACCTCTATACCCACGCTAGCCAAGAACATTACGGTGAATGCTGTCAACTAGCACGGAGAATAAGGCTGTTGAGGAGCGACCATCCGTGTAATTGCTTTGCACGAGCATCGATATGTCGGATAGTATAACATGCATTTCTTTATCAAGAGGGAAATCCGACCTTCCAACACAAACTCAAAGCTACTACAGTGGCTATAATATCTTCGGAAATAAATATAGAAATAAACATAACATAAATCAGTCACAGACAATTCATATCACAAAGGCGGAAGAAGATATGAATATATAACGAACACATGAAAGTGTATATCAGAGTAGTGGTCAAAAAGATCCACAATAATACAAAAGAATAGCAACACGTGCTATACAAAAGAATACAACTATGAGTCCATATCTCAAGTGTATACAACAAAAAACTACTAATCTAAGTAGTTAGCCAAAAGTCAGAGGAATCAATCCCAAGTGAGAAGTCAAGCTGAAGCACCTGTAACATCTCGGTCTGACCCGAGTATTATTTAATAAGAAAATAATAAACGGATCAGTCTAACTATAAATATCAGATGAAACGATATAGAATAAGAGATATGACTAAACACATAATAATCAAAATGCCAAGCTGTGAAAAATATAAGTAATTGAAAATCAACAAGAGATTAATCAATATCACAGAATCTACACAAGAATCAAAGAAATGTCGTACTCCTTATTTCGTTCACCAAACCATAAATATTGACGATTATATCAATGTCAATCACAAAAGTCAATGACACACAAATTCACCAATGCACAAATATTGATAAAACTTATCAATGGAAGTCACGAAAATTGGTGAAACACAAATTCTAGAAATCATCTCAAGAAATCCAGAAATCGCAAAAAGGGGGGGGGGCTATCACAAACGGGAGCATAAAGCTCACCAACACGTGTATCACAAACGGAACGCTAATTCCATGGTTGCTAACCATCACAAATTGAGCCGAAGCTCCACAAACGGCCCGAAGACCATGGGTTGCTACCCCACCAATTTGAGTCGAAACTCCACAAAACGGGGTTTAGTCTCCCTCGCAGACAAAGAGACATCGCGCATTGCTAGTCTAAATCACAAAGATGATCGTCATGATCAACGAGAAGTGTCAATTACACTAAGCTAGTAAATATATGAGTTTAGCTTCATGTCCCATAACCACTTGCTTGACTTAAATATTTACGAACAAACTGTAGATCTCCACTATAAAATTGTCACAAGAGATTCAATCGAACAAGTCTAAGAATTAACCGACGAAGTAAACGCAAGCGTTTCATACCACTCGTTTTACTAAGTCGTTTAATTAGCTTTCTCATACGAGTGAGGTAAAGGTTTGTATATACTAATAGTTTCGAAAACGGTTTAAGAAACGAGCTTTGTACTAAAATAGTGTTGAAATCATTTGAAGAGAGAGTTTTGATATTTACTACTAGTATAGAAACCTTTATATTTTTAAAGTGACAAATCACGAAGAAGATTGTAGGAACAATTAATCACTAAAATTCACATACGAAGATGTAAATAAAAATCCAACGAAACCGATAAAGAATCCATTGAAATGGATATTCAAAAATCCCTAAAAAGGAGTCATCAAAGTCATAATAAATGATAACAACAAATAGGAAACAACACAAATCGATTAAGGTTGGAAATTCAAACAATTAGGCGAAGTAGGCAAAATTGCAACAGGTCGGTCGGCCGGCTGCAGAGCTCGGTCGATCGGACCCTGTTTCAGAAATTTTCTCGAGAAGCAGGTCGGTCGGCTGAGCCCTGTAGCCAGTCGACCAGACCAGAGACAGAAAGGTGCCTATGCACCTTAGTAGCAGGTCGGTCGACCGGCCCAGGGGTTCGGTCGGCCGACCTTGATGTTCTGCAAATTGAAACCCATTTAATTGATGTGCAAACTCCACCAATTCGCAACCGAACGAGCACGGACGATAGGGAATTATGCCCAACGGCTACCCGATCCTATTGGCTCCTCGATGCATCACCAAAAACGCATTTGAACATCAAAGCCGTGATTTTTAAAGAATTGAACCCAAAACACCAAAAATTAGAATATTCACCAAATCAATCCAAACCAAAAGCTAATGCACACGAATAAGTGTTAGGAATTCATACCTAACATTCGAAGATAATTATAAGCATAGATGTGAGATAAAAATCTCACCTTTGAACCCAAGCAATTGAAAAAGAAGTTTGGAAGCAAAGGAGAATCAACCACTCTTCAAATCCAACTCAAGAAGCTTGATTGTAAGCTTTGAAAGAAGAACATTCCCAAAGTTAGGTTTAGGAATTTTTGAAATTGATAAGAGAATGAGTTGGAGAAGAAGAAGAGAAGCTTACCAATGGGTTCTTCTATTAGTTTGGAGCTAGAGTTTGATTTGCAAAAGAAAACTAGGGCTTGGAGTTTTAATTTCCTCTTCCACTCTCCATTGTTATGAAAGCTTGAATATTAGGAATTAGAAATGAAGTAATGAAGAGGATAAGGGGTTGGGACTGAATACATAAGTGGGGTTATTGGGCTCAAGCCAAACCAAAGCCCTAAGTGAAAAAGTAGCAAAAATCAACTTACTCCAAACATATCGAAGCTTATACTCAAAAAGGTCGCAAACGGTATTTTAAACTCAATGGGAGTGGTCCCGAGTCCTAATTCGACCGTATGCAAAAAGTAGCTTTTCAGACTAAATTCCGAATATCGATAAAATATTTAAATAAAATATTTAAATATAAAAATCGATAAATATGCGGGTTGTTACAGACTCCCCTCCTTAAAGAAATTGCGTCCTCGCAATATTTAAGAAGAAAATATAAAGTAACAACCATAAAAGCATATTCAACACAAAAGAAATTTGAAATAAAAGGTTCACCTTAAAGAGTACGGGAAAGCAAGTCCGGATGTGCACGCTCGATGAACTCTCTAGATTCCCAAGAATAATCCTTAGGATTTGAAGACCATTGAACTTTCACAAGGGGAACATCTTTATTTCGAAGGCGCTTGACCTCCGAAGCAATAATACGAATATGATGTTGCTCATAAGTTAAATTAGGTGAAACTTCAATTTCTTCCACAACACCGGGCTCAAGAATAGAATCAGAATCTCGAAGGCACTTCCGTAATCGAGAAACGTGAAACATGTCAAGCATGGCAGTAAACTGAGCCGGTAATGATAGGCGATAGGCCATGGAACCAATATGTTCGGTGATAGGAAATGGCCCAATATATCGAGGCGCTAACTTTCCCGATCGACTGAAACGTACAACACCTTTCATAGGTGGCACACGAATGAACACAAGATCTCCCACAGAAAACTCTAACTTCCTTCTCCGGTTATCGGCATAGGATTTTTGTCTACTCTGGGCTTCTTTCATCCTATGACGAATAAGATCAATCTTTTCTGTGGAATCACGAATAAAATCTGGACCTAAAACCAGCTTCTCACCGGCTTCAAGCCAACAAGAAGGAGATCGGCATGGCCTTCCATAGAGTGCCTCAAAAGGTGCCATACCAATACTAGATTGGAAGCTATTATTATAGGAAAACTCAACAAGAGAAATATGATCTTCCCAACTTCCACCAAAATCAAGCACATAAGCATGGAGAAGATCTTCAAGAGTTTGATTCACACGCTCGGTTTGTCCATCGGACTGGGGATGATAAGCGGTGCTAAAATTAAGCTTCGTTCCCAAAGCTTTTTGAAGACTCTTCCAAAATCCACTAGTAAACAATGGATCATGATCACTAACAATAGAAGTAGGAATTCCATGCAATTTAACAATTTCTTTAATAAAAAATTTGGCCAAAAGAGGTACGGTCCGATTGGACCGAACGGGAATAAAATGGGCAGATTTAGTAAGCCTATCAACTATAACCCATAAGCTATCATGACCCGAACGAGAATGGGGAAGACCGTCTATAAAATCCATGGAAATCTGGTCCCACTTCCAAATTGGAATTTCTAAAGGTTGCAATAACCCACCGGGCCTTTGATGCTCGGCCTTAACGAGTTGGCAAGTCATGCAACGCTTAACAAAGTTAGCAACATCAGATTTCATTCCTTCCCAATAATAAAGTCGCTTCATATCCACGTACATTTTACTACTACCGGGATGAATGGTAAATTTAGAACAATGAGAATTTTCTAAAATATCTTTATGAAGATCACTAATATTTGGCACGATAAGTCTACAAATTTCCGAATGCCGCCACGAGAATCGATATCAAAGTCTTTCAAACCTTCAATATCAATTTTATCCTTAATATTTTGGCCAAGAAGAGCCAATTCGGGATCTAGCCTTTGAGCTTCAAGAATGCGGTCTAAAAGAGAAGGATGAGCCTCAAGGCTACATAAAACAAGAGATGAACATAAATCGGAAACACGGTCTCGAATTTCGCAAGTGGATAAAATCTCGAGATCGTTCCATTCGGATATCGTCATAGAAACAACAGATTGTTGTTTACAGCTAAGAGCATCAGCGACACGATTACCCTTACCGGGAGTATAAAGAATATCAAGATCATATGGTGTAAGAAATTCGAGTCAACGCTGTTGACGCAAATTAAGTTCCTTTTGAGAGAATAAATACTTCAAGGATTTATGATCGGTATAAAGAACAAATTTCTCTCCTAAAAGATAATGACGCCAAATCCGAAGAGCAAAAACAATAGCCGCGAGCTCTAAATCATGAGTGGCATATCTAGTCTCAGCAGGTTTCAATTGCCTAGAAGCATAAGCAATAACACGTTCTCTTTGCATAAGAACGACACCCAAACCAACACGACTAGCATCGGTATAAACAACGAAATCATGATTCCCCTCGGGAATAACAAGAATAAGAGCATCAGAAAGAAGTTCCTTCAATTTCTAAAAAGAAGCTTCACATTTGTCCGACCAAATGTATTTAACACCTTTCTTCGTTAAGCTAGTGAGAGGCACGAAAATCTTAGAAAAGTCTTTGATAAAACGGCGGTAATAACCCGCCAACCCAAGAAAACTACGAATCTCCGTCACACTCTCTGGTCTCTTCCAATCTTGAATCGCTTCAATTTTTGAAGAATCCACGGAAATTCCGGATTCGGAAATAATATGACCGAGAAACTTCACACGAGATTGCCAAAAATGGCATTCAGAAAATTTTGCTTTTAATCGATTACTCCTAAGAGTTTCCAACACAATCCAAAGATGTTTTTCATGCTCCTTCTCGGTTTTAGAATACACAAAATATCATCAATAAAGATGAGAACAAACTGGTCGAGAAAATCTTCGAAAACTCGATTCATAAGGTCAATGAAATAAGCCGGAGCATTCGTTAGACCAAATGGCATAACAAGCCATTCATAAGATCCATAACGAGTACGAAACGATGTCAAAGGAATGCTATCCTCTACAATACGAAGCTGATGATATCCAGTAGCTAAGTCTAATTGTGAAAAGACTCTAGCACCACTAAGTTGATCGAATAGATCATCAATCCGAGGTAAAGGATATTTATTTTTGATAGTAAGATCATTAAGCTTGCGGTAGTCAACGCAAAGTCTAAGTGTTCCATCGGATTTCTTCACAAAAATAGCTGAAGCTCCCCAAGGCGAGGAACTAGAGCGAATAAATTGCTTTGTCTCCAATTCGGATAATTGTTTATGCATCTCCTCGTTTTCTTTATTAGACATACGATAAGGAGGGCGAGTGATAGGTTGAGCTCCAGGAATGAGATTAATTCTGAACTCAATTGCTCGCTTATGGGGTAATCCTAAAACGGGCTCGAATATGTTGGAAAATTCACGAACGACGTGAATAAGAGAAACAATATCACCCTCATCATCATCATCGTATCACGAGGGTTTAAAGAATATAAAGATGCAACCAAAGCAGAATCCGAATCTTTAAGAATAACAGAAACCTGATTAACAGATTGAGGATGTCGAAGATGAATAGTCCGCTCAGGACATAGGATATGAGCTTCATAACGGTTAAGCCAATCCATTTCCAAAATCATTCCAAAGCCTAAATAACGCATGACATGCAAATCGGCTAGGAAAGGAAAATCACACAAAATAATCTCGACATCTTTACACAATAAACTGATTGTTGCGAATCCACCAACCGGATTTGCAATTCTCAAAGAAGTCATTAAACACAAAACATCCAAAGAAAAAGTATCAACAAGCTCTTTTGAAATAAAAGAGTGGGATGCACCCGTATCAAAAAGAACTCGAATGGGTTGATCACGAAACACAATAATGCCGTCAAGGATAGAATGAAGCATACCTTGACCACGAGATGTGTTGCCAGGGGCTTGGGCAACATTTAACTTTCCCTTCTTCTTGCCCTGAAGCTTGGGGCATGAAGATATAACATGACCGGGACCTTTGCAGTAGCGACAAGAGAGAGACTTTGGACACTTGTTCGCATAATGGTCCTTCGAACCACAATTATAGCATTCCCCACGACCAAAGGAAGAAGTCTTTGCCACAGAGGTTGCTTGCTTCCCTTTCTTATTGGGATAAGGACCTTTGAATTTATTAGGCCTTTTCTTGTTGTTATTGAAGCTTGGTTTGGAACCCACCACTTCAACATCATTCTCCCTATCCGCCTCTTCAAGACGAAGAGCGATATCAATGAGTTGGTCGAAAGAAACTTCTGATTTTAGAAGTAATGGCTTCTTGAGATTTTTGTTTAAGCCATAGACAAATCTTTGGTTCTTCTTCAATGGGGTGTTGATGTATTCAACCCCATATTTGGAAAGCGACTCGAAGGAGGGGACATAACCAGTCACGGGGGACTCACCTTGAACAAGGTCTATAAATCGTCGAGCCAATGTCACTTTCTTTGCTTCTGGTACAAATTTCAACTCGAAGCGTTCCCGGAATTTCTCCCAAGTGAGATCCGCTTCATAAATCTCAGAAATAAGAAGTTCGTACCAGTCCAATGCTCTTTCTTGGAGCATACTAGAGGCCACCCGAACTCGGTGAAGGTCAGTAAGATTCATGCGAGAAAAGATTCGATCGCATGACCTTAGCCAAGCCTGTAGTTCAATAACAGTTTCAGAACCTTTGAATGGCTTCCCACCCAAATTAGTATAATCGCTGCACAAGCGTGCAAATCCCGACTTTGGATGAGTAGGTTCCGGGTTAGCTCCAACTGCTTGAGCATTTGTCACTAAATCAAGAAGCTGTTGAGCAGTCATAAAAACTCCATCTTGGGGAGCAGCACTAGATTGACCGGCGCTGGGACGGCCAGGTCTAACCATTTCTCTTCCTTAAGAAAGAAATAAAGAAGAAGAAAAGGTTATTCACAAAAGGAATATCAAGCAATCTTGATAGATAAAACAAGGAATCATAAAGAAAATAGGATGAATCGGTACGAAGACTCAACTTAAATCCTAAGGCACGACTCCTAAGAAGGACTTAGGACTATGATCCTTGTTAAATTATTCTACATTGTTTCGAAGTTTGGCTCCGATACCAAGCTGTGACGCCCCACCTCTATACCCACGCTAGCCAAGAACATTACGGTGAATGCTGTCAACTAGCACGGAGAATAAGGCTGTTGAGGAGCGACCATCCGTGTAATTGCTTTGCGCGAGCATCGATATGTCGGATAGTATAACATGCATTTCTTTATCAAGAGGGAAATCCGACCTTCCGACACAAACTCAAAGCTACTACATAGTGGATATAATATCTTCGGAAACAAATATAGAAATAAACATAACATAAATCGGTCACAGACAATTCATATCACAAAGGCGGAAGAAGATATGAATATATAACTAACACATGAAAGTGTATATCAGAGTAGTGGTCAAAAAGATCCACAATAATACAAAAGAATAGCAACACGTGCTATACAAAAAAATACAACTATGAGTCCATATCTCAAGTTTATACAACAAAAAACTACTAATCTAAGTAGTTAGCCAAAAGTCAGAGGAATCAATCCCAAGTGAGAAGTCAAGATGAAGCACCTGTAACATCTCGGTTTGACCCGAGTATTATTAAATAAGAAAATAATAAACGGATCAGTCTAACTATAAATATCAGATGAAACGATATAGAATAAGAGATATGACTAAACACATAATAATCAAAATGCCAAGCTGTGAAAAATATAAGTAATTGAAAATCAACAAGAGATTAATCAATATCACAGAATCTACACAAGAATCAAAGAAATGTCGTACTCCTTATTTCGTTCACCAAACCATAAATATTGACGATTATATCAATGTCAATCACAAAAGTCAATGACACACAAATTCACCAATGCACAAATATTGATAAAACTTATCAATGGAAGTCACGAAAATTGGTGAAACACAAATTCTAGAAATCATCTCAAGAAATCCAGAAATCACAAAAAGGGGGGAAGCCTATCACAAACGGGAGCATAAAGCTCACCAACACGTGTAGTACAAACGGAACGCTAATTCCATGGTTGCTAACCATCACAAATTGAGCCGAAGCTCCACAAACGGCCCGAAGACCATGAGTTGCTACCCCACCAATTTGAGTCGAAACTCCACAAAACGGGGTTTAGTCTCCCTCGCAGACAAAGAGACATCGCACATTGCTAGTCTAAATCACAAAGATGATCGTCATGATCAACGAGAAGTGTCAATTACACTAAGCTAGTAAATATATGAGTTTAGCTTCATGTCCCATAACCACTTGCTTAACTTAAATATTTACGAACAAACTGTAGATCTCCATTATAAAATTGTCACAAGAGATTCAATCGAACTAATCCAAGAATTAACCGACGAAGTAAACGCAAGCGTTTCATACCACTCGTTTTACTAAGTCGTTTAATTAGATTTCTCATACGAGTGAGGTAAAGGTTTGTATATACTAATAGATTGGAAAACGGTTTAAGAAACGAGCTTTGTACTAAAATAGTGTTGAAATCATTTGAAGAGAGAGTTTTGATATTTACTACTAGTATAGAAACCTTTATATTTTTAAAGTGACAAATCACGAAGAAGATTGTAGGAACAATCAATCACTAAAATTCACATACGAAGATGTGAATAAAAATCCAACGAAACCGATAAAGAATCCATTGAAATGGATATTCAAAAATCCCTAAAAAGGAGTCATCAAAGTCATAATAAATGATAACAACAAATAGGAAACAACACAAATCGATTAAGGTTGGAAATTCAAACACTTAGGCGAAGTAGGCAAAATTGCAACAGGTCGGTCGGCCGGCTGCAGAGCTCGGTCGACCGGACCCTGTTTCAGAAATTTTCTCGGGAAGCAGGTCGGTCGGCTGAGCCCTGTAGCCAATCGACCGGACCAGAGACAGAAAGGTGCCTATGCACCTTAGTAGCAGGTCGGTCGACCGGCCCAGGGGTTCGGTCGGCCGACCCTGGTGTTCTGCAAATCGAAACTCATTTAATTGATGTGCAAACTCCACCAATTTGCAACCGAACGAGCATGGACGATAAGGAATTATGCCCAACGGCTATCCGATCCTATTGGCTCCTTGATGCATCACCAAAAATGCATTTGAACATCAAAGCCATGATTTTTAAAGAATTGAACCCAAAACACCAAAAATTAGAATATTCACCAAATCAATCCAAACCAAAAGGTAATGCACACGAATAAGTGTTAGGAATTCATACCTAACATTCAAAGATAATTATAAGCATAGATGTGAGATAAAAATCTCACCTTTGAACCCAAGCAATTGAAAAAGAAGCTTGGAAGCAAAGGAGAATCAACCACTCTTCAAATCCAACTCAAGAAGCTTGATTCTAAGCTTTAAAAGAAGAACATTCCCAAAGTTAGGTTTAGGAATTTTTGAAATTGATAAGAGAATGAGTTAGAGAAGAAGAAGAGAAGCTTACCAATGGGTTCTTCTATTAGTTTGGAGCTTGAGTTTGATTTGCAAAAGAAAACTAGGGCTTGGAGTTTTAATTTCCTCTTCCACTCTCCATTGTTATGAAAGCTTGAATATTAGGAATTAGAAATGAAGTAATGAGGATAAGGGGTTGGGACTGAATACCTAAGTGGGGTTATTGGGCTCAGCCCAAACCAAAGCCCTAAGTGAAAAAGTAGCAAAAATCAACTTACTCCAAACATATCGAAGCTTATACTCAAAAAGGTCACAAACGGTATTTTAAACTCAATGTGAATGGTTCCGAGTCCTAATTCGACCGTATGCAAAAAGTAGTTTTTCGGACTGAATTCCGAATATCGATAAAATATTTAAATAAAATATTTAAATATAAAAATCGATAAATATGCGGATTGTTAAAGCTCGTCTCCTGAGCTTCTGGACGTCCTTACCTGAAAATCTGTAATACTCGGTCTGACCCGAGTATTACATCAAAGTAACACCCGGGTTAGGCTGGAAACCAGCGTGAGTAAACTCACCTAGCATGAAATACCAAAGCATAAAACTTATTCAAACCCTGGGTAACTCGTATAAATTTTCAAATTCACAATTTTTTATAGGCATTACTAATTTCACACATCAATATCTAAGTACCAAAAACTTAGATTAAATGGTCCAATTCACATAAATCATTCCATACGAGCCTATTGATTTCACATACCAATCTATAAAGAATCGAAGTGGTTTCAGGTATTTTCTAATACCCGACCCCGGACTCTTCAAATCACATGTCATCTTAACCCAAGTTATGCAAATGAAATGCACTTCAAACCTTAAATACAGGATGTCAGTTTACACAATAATTCATCATTGATAGATAACCACAATATCCTGTCCGCCCAAACATATGATTCCATAAAACATTCAACTCATTTAATGCATCCAATACCATTCAATCATCCATAAGCAAGGCTTGATCACTTCCAAAATTTATTTAATTAACTCTAATTAAATTACTAACCTCAATCACTTAGGTTCCTTCACTTAACATTAATTAATTTCAAATCAATTAACCAATCATCCCTTAATCATCCATCTTAATTAATCACCCCGGATTAATTATCCTTCAATTACATTCAAGTAATTATACCCAAATTACTTCTATTAACAAATCATCATTCAACTAATTACATCCAAAAATTATTTATTCATTACTTCCCTAAGTAATTATATTCTATTAACTACATTAAGTAATTACCTATCAAACCACCCAATGATTATTCTAAATTAATTAAACTTAATTAATTAACTTAAACCTTAATTAATTAATTCAAAATCCTTAATTACTAAATTAATTAACCCAAATCATTAATTATTTGAATTAATTAGTTATCCATTCTAATTACCCAACTAATTTAATGAATCACAAATCATTAAATCTTCTTTTGGTTAAAGATAAAAATAATTTTTCCTTATAAATGATCAAATTATTATTAACAAAGCATTCAAAAACAATTGGTTTTTAAATTTATATTTAAATTTCATTTTAAATTTAAGATTTCAAAACGAATACAAATTAACTTTAATAAAGTTTAAAAACAATTCAAAAATCTTTAATTTCACATGTTAAAGAAATATTCATTTTATAAAAGAAGTTTAAAAGAAACCAAATTCATTTTTAAATTCAAATCAATTTAAAAATACAATTTAAACATTCAAATTTATTTAAAACAATTCCAATTTAAAAACTTCCTTTAATTTCAAAACTGAAATACAGATTTAATCTTGATTCCAGATTTAACTTAAATTTTAAAAGCTTTACTTACATTTTAAATCTTCATTTTAAAAGTCAAACCATCTAACCATTTTTAAAGTGGTTAAAACAAGTTAAATTCAAAAATTTATTTTATTTTAAAAACTGAGATTCAAACTCAATTTCCAGATTTTAAAACTTAGATTTAAATTTATTTGAACCTTTACTTTACAATTTAAATTTCCAGTTCTAATTCAAGCCAAATACACTTTAAATGCTTAAAAGTTGTTAAAACCAATTAAAATTTCAAAAACCTTAAATCTTTTTAAAACTAGGATTCAAACTTGCTTGAATCCAGATTTAAACTTAGGTTTAAAACTTAGTTTAACTCTTTGATTTCATTTTAAACTACAGTTTAAATTTTAAACAGAACATGTTTCTAAAATCTGTTACAAAACATTACCCGAGCCATAACCAAAATGGCTTCGAGTCCAAACCTAAACTGCTTCAAGTTAATCACCAATTTACCCGAGAACAAACCCACTGCAAAAAAACCCAACAACATTAGAAATCAACTGTGCACCATGCATATGCACGGTGGCACTGATCGACTTTGATCATCCACGATGATCTCCTCCAGTCTTCAATCACCTCCATACCCTCTCGCAATCATCGGATCACTACCCAAACTCTAGATCGAAGATCGAGCTTCACATCCAACCTGGAACAAGAACTGGAATCCATCACAACCAAATGTGGAAACGCCTCGCTCCCACAACTCCGGCCACCAGAATATCAGCAACTCCGACCATACATTCGCCAACTACCCTGTTATCATCCCCCAAAACCTCGTAACACTCGATCAATCCAATAGGCCATGGTGATCGATTCTACTTAGCCTAGTTAAACTAGGGTTCCATAACACAAATCACAACCACTAACTAGACCATACTCTAATCATCTTCCTATAAATTTTCTCATCGAATCCAATCACTCCTCCATCTCCATGAGGAAACTCAACCCCTTCGATCATTTGTATCAACAGAGATACCCCAAAATACATAATCCAGATAACCTAGAACCGCTCTTTGATCCAAACACTAGAAATTGTGATTTTGCTTTTAAAAATCATGATTTTGTATGATGATTCAGATCCTAATCCTAAAACAATAGATTGTGATATTTAGATCTTTACTTATTTTAAACTTTATCAATAGATTTGGTTTCCAGAGCCAAATAAATATTATTTTGACTTAAGTACAATTTAAAACTAAAGTTTATAATTAAGCAAACATGTTTGATTTGTATATTAAGTTTAAACAGCGACAAGATCAAAAGATTTGAATTTTTTTTAATCAAAACTGGAAGGTAAAAGTAGAGAGTATTCTGAAGAAACAACATGGATACTATATATGAATATATACACAGCAGATATCTTACAATTCACATTCATTTCAGATTAACTAGCATGCAACCCAATTTTACCTACTTAAAATTTTAAAAGTGAAATTACTCACAAATTGATTGAACAGAGGCACTGGCTTTTGCACTTATATTTGCTTTTGATTTGTGCCTGATGATCCTTGCTGAGTTGAGTTTGTATGTTTTTATGTTGTAAAATGGCAGAAATGCTTATCTTTTGTTTTACTTCGTTGAGTTAAGGAAATGAGGTCAGTGTGGAGGTATAAATAGAAAAGTTAGGCTCTGCATTCTTTTGTTGTACTCAGTAAGCTTCCTTTTTATTTATTTTTTTGTCTTTTAAACTTGAAATGATATATTGTATGCTTGAGTTGAAATGTGCATTAAATGCTTGTCTCCTTAGGTTCATACATCTATATATTCATATCTATTTTTTTAATATTTGTCCTCATATACATGCATTTACGCTCAAACACATTGCTTCTTTTGTATATATTGTCCTTTTATATATATATATATATATACACACACATATTCTTATACACACATTGCTTTATTCTATATATATTCACATTTATACAGCTTCCATGTATGTATATAATTTCATGTCGCATGTAATCATATACTTGCATAACTACATATTTTAAGTGTATGCTATCAACATCATAAAGATAGTACATACATACATCATATGTATATTTCCATTTTATCACTTTCACCGCTTCATTTAACATGTATACATACATACTTACTTATGTATATTTATATTTGAACATCATAAGACTTGTCTATATGTTTATATATATATATATATATATATATATATATATATATATATGAATTCAATGTTCATTTTAATTTCCAAATCAACATATATATTCAAATATATTTAATTATCAGAAATTCATTTATTTGATTACTAAATATTAATATCCAAAAAATAAAATCAGTTAATTTCCCGATTAAGAAACGTCCAAGAATCCGGGTCGTCACAACCTGTCCCAGTACATGGTCTAGATCAGCATACTGAGGATCACTCCCGACCCCCTGCAAAAAAAGACCGGGACTACCCCTTTCTGAATAATCCTGTGCAGTTAATGCGCTCTGTAGATTCAAAGCGGTGGAGGTGCAAAAAGTCATAGCGGGGATACAGCGAGGATATAGCGGGATATAGCGGATGGCTCTAAAATAGCATATAAAACTCGTACTTAATGTTTTTACAAATATATAAATGGTAATTAAATGAAAAATTATCATTCAATTGAATTATAAATTATACATAAATAATTTTAAATAAAAACATGTGCGATATACTTGAAATAAACGAAAAAATGTTATATAACATAATTGAATTAGGTAGAATATTAGAGTATTTTCATTTCTGAAAATATATTAAAAATTAAATCAAATAAATTAGTTTCATAATTTTATAATGTATAAATGCAATTTTTCAATTCATTTTATTAAAAAAGATATAGCGGGAATAGTAGAATATAGCGGAAATAGCGGGGATTAAAGCGGAAAGGCTATATTCAGGGGCTCTATGGAAAAATCGTAGCGGTAGAAATCCGCTATGAGATATAGCGGGGTTGTAGAGGGGTAATAGCGGGGCATTTACTACATAGGGATAATCCCAAGTAAGATCACCCTATGGTTGGGATCAGCAACCGCACCACTAAGCCGAAAAAAGGGACATCTAGACGGGGATGACCTCACCCTAATAGGCGCTACCCACCTAGCATTGCTGCATAACCCCTGATTTTCAATCATTCCCTGTTGATGAGGCTTGAGGCTAAGTGTTACCTTTAGAGAAATCATCTTTTAGAATGCTCATCGTCCACCTGACGATGTTCTGAAAGCATTCAATCCATACAAGTCCGTCCCGGGTTCGAACGGAACCGAAGGCACTACTCCTACTACATCCATTTTGGAATCATCCTCAGGATTAGTAGCGACTAGCCCTTGCACTTCACTACTCCACCTTCGAATCCAAACTCGTCTTCCTCACGAAAACGTACAAACCGGATCGAAGTGGTTTTCGAGAAATTAATCTCGATCCCGGTCTCTTCGAAACGATCAGCGCATTGGCCATATTGATAGTCGGTTATTAAACTATCAATTAACGTTCACAGCAACCATTAAACAATAAATAATTTCATCAAATTATTTATTTACCTCAAAATATCTTCACATAATATATTTCCATTTTCAACGCTTTTTAAAACAGTTTTCAAACCACATTTTTCTCATGGAATGAATTCCCAAATATTTATTGCCACTGAAACACCAAGTACAATACTTTAGATTTTTAAAATAATTTAAAACACTTTATTATAAATTATAAAACATTTAAAATAAAGACTACTTTAATACTTTATTTAAAAATATGTACTTTTAAGAATATTCAAAATAAAGCTACTTTATAAAATATAAAACTGAATTTCTAACATTTAAAACATAATACCAAGCCACCTTTAAATAAATACTGCTATAATAGATTAAAAGAAAATACTTACTTTAGAATTTAAACATTTAGAAATAATAAGTTTTCTAAACATACTCTTTTTTTAAACAACATTAAAGCCTTTAACTTATATTTACAAAATTTACTTTGAAAACGTACTTGGCTATCCAGGGAAATATACTTCTCTTTACATTCTTTAAAAATAAATCACTATTTATTTTTAAACAAATTTTCCAATTTCTCTAATAAATTCCCATCGTGAATTTATTCTTTCAAATATCCATTGATATATTGCTTCGCTTTTATAAATCCAGTTTATTAATTTCTTAGTCTCAACTTCCTTTTAAAATTCCGATTCCAAACACTTAGATCAATTTCCAAATTGATTCCCAATTTAATCCATTTGAAATAATTTTTTTACTTACTTGATTTATTTCAAAATCCATTAATTTCAGATTTTATTCCTTAATTCTGATTTAAAATCTTATTAACTGAAAACACCAATTCCAGATTTCCCCAAATTCCTTCTTTATCCTTTTAAATAAATTCAAGCCTTGAATTTTTAAATTAAATTCTTTATTTCTTGATATACTTTCTCTTAAGTTTAAAATTCATTATTTCTCTATTTATTCAAATCCATTTTACATACCCAAAATTTATTTGGATTTAAAAATCACCTTTATTCCTTTCCAATTCATTCTTATTTTTATTCAAATTCTCAATAATTATTTTACTTAAAAATTCACTCCTCAAAAATTCAATTCTATATAATTTGATAACTCGGTGTACCGAAATATACTATTTTCAACCATAGCATCCAATATTCTAATTATCAATGAAAGTCACAACAGAATATCAAATAATCATGATACAGAATTATTAGAACAATCTATAAAGTTTTGAGGAATCCAGTTCGATCCCTCCAACCTGTTTCCCTGCATCCACAGATGTTAGCACAATATAAAATACCAATTTCACTTCGAGGTGGAATATCGTGGTATATGGGTTTTAAATAATATCACCTGCTATTATGCGGCGCATACGGTCTCATCCGCTATATAATGCAGGAAATCAATCACTCCAATATATACTATATATTATTATATAATATACCACATCAAATCAATTCAAACATTCAACTAATTATTTAAATTTAACCATTTAAATTTAAATAATCCAGATGAGTGAGATTAACTCACCTTTGACTTTTAATTTGCAATCCACTTCAATCTCGACTATTTCTTCACAGTTTTAAACCCTGTATAAACAATTCACGATTATTACCATTTGAATTAATCAATTGATCCCTATTTAATAAATTTAATTTAAAATAATGGTTTAATTAATTTATTCATTTAATTTAAAACTAAATTTCCTTAAATAAATTATTTCAATAGTTAAAATAATGAACAAAGTAATCATCAAACCCTTATTATAAAATAAATTAGAAAATTAAAATATTTGTATATATATTTAGGTAAATTAAATAAAAACACAACCTAACCTTACTGCCAAATAATATGCCTTGATGATTTACATACATATATACATATATATGTATGGCCGATTAAGTTTTAAAATAACTATTTAAAATGCTTAAAATTAAATTACCTCACAACGAACAGGAAACCAAATCAACGAGCTTCAGCTCGAAATCCAAAACGCGCCATGACGAGCTCACCACCGCGACCATCGACTTCTCCCTCTCGAACGTGTTGCGAAACCCATCCATGCCACAGTGTTCGAAACCAGAGTGTCTCCATATTGCGAAAACCCTACCCAAATCGCAACCTGTCTCCTGCGCCTTCACCAAGATCATCGACGACCGGCGCTAACCCCTAGCCGCGCACCACGCTCGAGCTTCCGAACGTTACCAAGCTTCATGCGAACACCATCGACCTACAGGCGCCTCCATCAGTCCAGATGATTCGCTTCGAGCGTGCTCCAAATCGCGAAAAAAAATCAAGCTCTCTCCAATTAGCCGATCGAATAAGGTTTGAAATCCCCTTGCTGATTATTTATTCTTGAAAATGAATTTACTTTCGGCAATTCGAACAGAGGACAAAAAAATTGGGGGATTTTGATTTTTTTATTTTTGATCTGAAGAAAAGGGGTCTCGGCCTGATTTTGATTTGAAGATAAAAGCTCGGTCTCGATTTTTATTTGAATTGCTCGGCCATTTATTTTTCCCGTTTTAAATTAATTTTTGTTTCCTTCTTCTGAACTATTAGCTGCTAATATAAAGAAGAGGAAAGTGATTGAGAGGAAGGTAGCGTATACAAGAAGGCTATAGTGATGATGAATTGAAAGGAATGAAAAAGTGCTGATGTAAATATTTTTGACCAAGTCAAACAATTTATATATATTTAATTTCGATATAGATTTCAGCGCATTTATATTCCATACGGCCACACGTTAACTCCAAACACTACGAAATTTGAAATCCGATAATAATACACTATTACGGATATAATGGAACTAGTTTCGCCGAAATCCGAGACTGTGCCTCGGAAGGCTATTTTTGAACACCAATTTAAACTATGTATTTTTAAAGTTGAACAAACTACTGTTAAATTTATTTTTACCCCATCTATTACTCCCAGTATTATCAACATAAATTTTATAAGCCTTTGAAATATTTTTGACAAGCCTATAACTTAAGATTTAACGTTTTGCCCAACTTCAAATTATTTAATTTAATAATTAAATTACCCAATAAATGGTAATATTTGAATTCAAGTTAAAAATTAACTTTTAAAAATTTAAAATCAATTAAATATTCCAATTCCAAACATCCAAAAATTCCGGGTCGTCACATTTCTCCCCCTTAAAAGAACTTCGTTTCCGAAATTACTAGTTAGGAAGAATGCTCGAATACCCATTACTATTTTCCAAAACCAAACAGTTTTATCAACTTGCCATAGCATATCTTTTATTAAATACCCACTATTACTTCAACCAACTTCCCAAAACCTTCCATAGTTTCCAACAACATTATTTACTCCACTTATTCAAATTTAAATTCAAATTTAATCTATCAAAACTTTCTCAAAAAATTTCTAGCTCTCTAAATTTCCGAAAAATTTCGCCAGCGTCTCCTTTGTGCGGCTAGCTCGGTACAACTACAAAATGCCTGTACGGGCTCTCAAATTCCAAAAGAAAATAAAAAGCCAAGTGGCTAGATCAAAACCCAATCAAATTTAATACAGAAATTTAAACACATACCTTTTTAGTCGGGCAATTCAAATTTATCTTCTGAATTCAAAACCAATTTTCCTCTCCCTTTATAACACCTGCATATCCTACTTAGCAATAATATCCAATCATAGCTTTTAAAATCATTTTATACCTTTCCTCATAAAAGTTTTCATATCTACTTCTATTCAAATTAGTTTTTCTCATTTCCATATGAATTCAATTTATCTTCAACTCTGAATATTGAATTTTATCTTCCATTTATAACTGATTCATATCATTATTTTGAATTAGTTTCATCCACTAATTTATTTCAATTTCTAATTTGAAATCATTTTGTCGCTAACAAAATTTTTTCCAAATATTTTTCTAACTCCCAAAACTTTTGAAAAATTTTAGCAGAGTCTCCTTTGTACGGAGGAACTTTTGCAATTTGACAAGAGATATAAATATATATACATCGACCCACCCGATCGGAAAAACAAAAAAGGTTCATATTTCCTATTTTTATTGCGTAGGTGTACCTTTATTTAGCATTTTTAAGCAAGCGGCTTATTATTTTAGCATTTTACGTGATCAAATCCAGCCAAACGGCTTCCCGGTACCTGTACTTACTCAATTTAAATATGTAAGTATAAAATATATGCAACTAACTCACAATTACTTGCTTTCAATAGTTAGACAGATGCATTTCATAAGCAATATACACCAAACAATACCGAATGCAATTTATAAGATTCTAACACTAATTTCAATTGCTTACAACCAATTCTTGAACTATTATTTTCAATTTTTAAGTGATTTACAATTCACTTCCCTTTATTCAATTCATTCTAAGAAAAACAAACTCATATTCATTCCAATTGATTTCAAAATTATCCTATTTCACTTCTAATAACTCATAGGATTGTATCTAATCTCGTTTACATCGAACGACCCATTTTCTTATGCAATTCGACAATATGCATGTGAATAAATAATTACTTAAACTTATAACCATTTTAAATTGATTCCAACTCAATTTATATTTAACTCCTTCTATTTTATTTCATTCACAACCATTTTATTTAGCTCGACACGTTCCATTTCAATTTTATTCCTTTTCAACATTATTCACGATCCATTCATTGCGTTTCATTTCTTACCCGTATTCATTTCATTTGAAACCATTCTATTAAACCTGAAAACATTCCATATCTCTTATTTTCTTTAAGTTATTTCAACTCCTTAACGATTTCATTTCTTCTTAGCTTATTGCGACTAAAACTACCCCATTTTTAACATTATAGCATGTTCATTTCATTCAACTAACCTCCATTTCTTTTTGCAACAAGTTTTATTTCCATCTTTCATTTGATTCTTATTTAATCAAATTCCATCCATTTATTTATTCAATACAATTAGTTTATTCACTCAATCCATTATCAATTTTAATTCCATACTCAATTCATCCGAAATTATTTTATTAATAACAAGACCATTTCCAACTTATTTCTACTTACTTGGATTTTATTTGCAATACAAACCATTACCACTTTAATCCAATTTCTTTTTATTTGGCAACATTTTTAATTATTTTTACTTCTCTAACGATGCAAGTCGATTTGATTTATAACTCGAATTTTATTTCCAAACTTCATTAATAACTCACAATTCAGCTTCTATTTAACTACATTAGGTTCCATTTACATATTTAATTAACTAATTTATTATCTAATTAGTTCTCCCCCTATTTATAATTCAATGCTTGATTTTTAATCTCAAAAAAATCACTTTCTTTAATTTTCTTAAGTTTAATTTATTTTATAACTCAAGTTTGGATTTTTGTTTCATTTTCCAAAACATCAAACAATATTTATTTTGGGTTTTCTATTCCACTTTTCAATTTTATAAGTCACAACTTATTATTTTAGACATTTCCATTCATTCTAGGCTTGAATATATTCATCTTTTATCTTTAACTCAAGATTTACGCTTATTTATAACCCAAGCATATTTTTATTCCATGGATTATTAATTCTTTTATAAGTTATTCTAATTCATTTATTCCAATCCAATTAAATCATATCTCCCAATCCTAATTTTATTTCTATTTTCCCATTCCAATCACATTCAAGATTAATTAATTGTTTCTTCCAATTATCAATTAAATTTCAAAGTTTAATCTTGACCCAAGTTAAATTCTCATTTTTAACTTTCACCTTTAATTTTAATTCCAAAATCCAATCCCCATATTCCTCATCAAAATCATTCAATATTTATAAGTTTATAACATATCTCCTGATGATCTCTAAATTATTTGAATAAGGATTTCAAGATTTTGAAACACCCAGCTTTTGGTTTTCAAATCATTCGAAATAACCATTATCTCAAAATCACAATTTTCAAATTTTTAAGTCAATCCTGATTTTTATTCCCAACAAATTTCCTTTTAAATTTCAAAACAAACTAATTCTTCTGAACAAATCAATTTGACAGCAATCCGTCACTTAGAAACTCGAAAATGAACATCGATGATGCAGCAGTCATCACCTAAATTATTTTCCAGTGACTGAAGTGAGTTCAATGCTATATCCCTTTCCAAAATTTATTTAAAACAATTTCCTTTCAGAAATACTTCTAAATCAATAATGCTATTATTTGTCTTCAAAACACTTCGAGAGAAAAAAAACACTTTCGAAATCTCTGGGGTTTTAAATTTACAAATTTTGACTTAAATCAAATTTTAGCTATAATTTATTTGTATAGTTTTATGCTTATACAAATTCCCATTTGATCATATTTCAATTGATAATTCACGTTTAAAATTCATATTTATAAATTCCAGTGTATAAATGAATTTATTTCCTTAACCTTTGGTTATATTTTCATTTTCTAGTTAAATTTGCACATAACAATGATAATAGTTTAATATTATCATTCCTAACATCCAAGCAACCATATATTAGCTAAAATAGTTTACAAAAACTTTTCTTTTATATCAAAATATATTTTTGGGTAAAATTATTTCATTCACCCACCTTTAAAACAATACTGTGCCAATTTATCGTGTCAGATGTTTATAAACTCTTCTCGAATAGCGGCCAACTTACCCGATCAGAATTCATATTCCACTCAACCAATAAGCCAACACAATATTAAAACGATTTATATCTACAAACAAATACACGCTCATATCTATTAATACGCTCAAACTCATTCTAGAGTACTACGGACTCTATTTTCAATGAGTAATCCCCACCAGAGCCAAGGTTATCACCAACCTAAGCTCTGATACCAAATGTAATGACCCGCAAATCCGTACCCCTTGAGTCAACACTATTCTACATCAATCAACTCAAGATGAACAGAAATACGAACCATTTGGGTTAAAGAAGAAGAGATAGAAGAAGAAAATAGAAAACAACAACAGAATCTAACCATCGCAGCGGAATAAAATATAACAGATAATCATAAATCTTTACACCAAAAACAAATCCTACATCTGTTTATACATACATCATCAGAGTCTACATAACACTCAACTGGATAGTAATCATAATCTGTCCACACAATTTGAATACACAGCGGAATATTTAACACAAATACGGAAGTACGTATCCCCATCCAGCTCGTCTTCTGAGCTCCACAGCATCTATCATGTATTCTATAATACTCGATCTGACCCGAGCATTATAGTGAAATAACACCCGAATCAATCTGGATTACCAGCGTGAGACAACCACACTCAAATTGATTATTAAAGTTTCAAAATTCTTTTGAAAACAAAAGCATCTCATCAGACCACGCCACAAATAAACATGTCGGGTTTTTACCTTACGATAGCTAAGACACTTTTTATCAAAATTCTTTGATATTATAATAGTGTCTATAGAAAATAAAGTAGAATCTACCTAAAATGCTTGCATCTCACGTTTCAGCAATAGTTGGGAACAATCAAAACCGTACAAGCGCGTAGGGAAAATGGATTTCCAACTAATGACTAGGCATTGGGGTACCACCTGTCACAGTACCTGGTCTAGATCAGCATACCGAGGATCACTCCCGACCCCCTGCAACACAAGACCTGGACTACCCCTTTCTGGATAATCCCGAGTAAGATCACTGCATGGTTGGGATCAGCAACCGCACCACTAAGCCCAAAAAAAGGACATCTAGACAGGGATGACCTCGCCCTAATGGGCGCTACGCACCTAGCCTTGCTGCATAACCCCTGATTTTCAGTCATTCCTGGTTGATGAGGCTTGAGAGTAAGCGTTATCTTTAGAGAACTCATCTCTTAGAATGCTCATCGTCCACCCGACGATGTTCTGAAAGCATTCAATCCATACAAGTCCGTCCCGGGTTCGAACGGAACCGAAGGCACTACTCCAACTACATCCATTTTGGAATCATCCTCGGGATTAGTAGCTACTAGCCCTTGCACTTCACTGCTCCATCTTCAAATCCAAACTCGTCTTCCTCACGAAACGTGCAAACCGGATCGATGTGCTTTTCGAGAAATTAATCCTGATCCCGGTCTCTTCAAAACGATCAGCGCATTGGCTAATATTGATAGTCGATTATTAAACTATCAATTAACATTCACAACAACCATCAAATAATAAATAATTTCATCAAATATTTATTTACCTCAAACTATCTTCGTAGGATATATTTCCATTTTCAACCCTTTTTAAAACAGTTTTCAAACCACACTTTTCTCACGGAATGAATTCCCAATTATTTATTGCCACTGAAACACCAAGTACAATACTTTAGATTTTTAAAATAATTTAAAACACTTTATTATAAATTATAAAACATTTAAAATAAAAACTACTTTAATACTTTATTTAAAAATATATACTTTTAAGAATATTCAAAATAAAGCTACTTTATAAACTATAAAACTGAATTTCTAACTTTTAAAACATAATACCAAGCATCCTTTAAATAATTACTGCTATAATAGATTAAAAGAAAATACTTGCTTTAGAATTTAAACATTTAGAAACAATAAGTTTTCTAAACATACTCTTTTTTTTAAACAATGTTAAAGCCTTTAACTTATATTTAAAAAAATTACTTTGAAAATGTATTTGGCTATCCAAGGAAATATACTTCTCTTCACATCCTTTAAAAATAAATCACTATTTATTTTTAAACAAAATTTCCCATTTCTTTAATAAATTCCCATCGTGAATTTATTCTTTCAAATATCCTTTGATATACTGCTTCGCTTTTATAAACCCAGTTTATAAATTTCTTAGTCTCAACTTCCTTTACAAATTCCGATTCCAAACACTTAGTTCGATTTCCAAATTGATTCCTAATTTACTCCATTTGAAATAAATTTCTTTACTTACTTAATTTATTTCAAAATCCATTAATTTCAGATTTTATTTCTTAATTATGATTTAAAATCTTATTAACTGAAAACACCAATTCAAGATTTCCCCAAATTCCTTCTTTATCCTTTTAAATAAATTGAAACCTTGAATTTTTAAATTAAATTCTTTATTTTTCTTGATATAATATCTCTTAAGTTTAAAATTCATTATTTCTCTATTTATTCAAATCCCTTTTTCATACCCGGAATTTATTAGGATCTAAATATCACCTTTATTCCTTTCCAATTCATTCTTATTTTTATTCAAATTCTCAATAATTATTTTACTTAAAAATTCACTCCTTTATTTTCCTTTCAAAAATTCAATTCTATATAATTTGATAACTCGGTGTACCGAAATATACTATTTTCAACCATAGCATCCAATATTCTAATTATCAATGAAAGTCACAACAGAATATCAAATAATCATGATACAAAATTATTAGAACAATCTATAAAGTTTTGAGGAATCCAGTTGGATCCCTCCAACCTGTTTCCCTGCATCGACAGATGTTAGCACAATATAAAATACTAATTTCACTTCGAGGTGGAATATCACGGTATATGGGTTTTAAATAATATCA
Organism: Allium cepa; assembly: GCA_030765085.1. Lineage (NCBI taxonomy): Eukaryota > Viridiplantae > Streptophyta > Magnoliopsida > Asparagales > Amaryllidaceae > Allium > Allium cepa. The sequence goes on from CM060931.1 coordinate 498,188,304, forward strand.
CCCGCTATTATGCGGCGCATAGGGTCTCATCCGCTGTATAATTCGGGAAATCAATCACTCCAATATATACTATATATTATTATATAATATACCACATCAAATCAATTCAAACATTCAACTAATTATTTAAATTTAACCATTTAAATTTAAATAATCCAGATGAGTGAGATTAACTCATCTTTGACCTTTAATTTGCAATCCACTTCAATCTCGATTATTTCTTCATAGTTTTAAACCTTGTATAAACAATTCACAATTATTACCATTTGAATTAATCAATTGATCCCTATTTATTAAATTTAATTTAAATTAACGATTTAATTAATTTATTCATTTAATTTAAAACTAATTTTCCTTGAATAAATTATTTCTATAGTTAAAATAATGAACAAAGTTATCATCAAACCCTTATTATAAATAAATTAGCAAATTAAAATATTTGTATATATATTTAAGTAAATTAAATAAAAACACAATCCAACCTTACTGCCAAATATTATGCCTTGTTGATTTACATACATATATACATATATATGTATGGCCGATTAAGTTTTAAAACAACTGTTTAAAATGCTTAAAATTAAATTACCTCACAACGAACAGGAAACCAAATCAACGAGCTTCAGCTTGAAATCCAAAACGCGCCACGACGAGCTCATCACCGCGACCATTGACTTCTCCCTCTCGAACGTGTCGCGAAACCCATCCACGCCACAGTATTCGAAACCAGAGTGTCTCCACATTGCGAAAACCCTACCCAAATCGCAACCTGTCGCCTGCGCCTTCACCCAGATCATCGACGACCGGCGCTAACCCCTAGCCACGCTCCACGCTCGAGCTTCTGAACATCACCAAGCTTCATCCATACACCATCGACCTACACGGCGCCTCCATCAGTCGAGATGATTTGCTTCGAGCGTGCTCCAAATCATGAAAAAAAATCGCGCTCTATCCAATTAGCCGATCGAATAAGGTTTGAAATCCCCTTATGATTATTTATTCTTGAAAATTAATTTACTTTCGGCAATTCGAACAGAGGACAAAAAAATGAGGGATTTTTATTTTTTATTTATTTTCGATCTGAAGAAAAGGGGTCTCGGCCTGATTTTGATTTGAAGATTAAAGATCGGTCTCGATTTTTATTTAAATTGCTCGGCCATTTATTTTTCCTATTTTAAATTAATTTTCGTTTTCTTCTTCTCAACCATTGGCTGCTAATATAAAGAAGAGGAAAGTGATTGAGAGGAAGGTAGCGTATACAAGAAGGCTATAGTGATGGTGAATTGAAAGGAATGAAAAAGTGCTGATGTAAATATTTTTGACCAGTCAAACCATTTATATATATTTAATTTCGATATAGATTTCAGCGCATTTATATTCCATACGGCCACACGATAACTCCAAACACTACGAAATTTGAAATCCGATAATAATACACTATTATGGATCCAATGGAACTGGTTTCGTCGAAATCCGAGACTGTGCCTCGGAATGCTATTTTTGAACATAAATTTAAACGATGTATTTTTAAAATTGAACAAACTACTGTTAAATTCAATTTTACCCCATTTATTACTCGTAGTATTATCCATATAAATTTTATAAGCCTTTGAAATATTTTTGACAAGCTTATAACTCCAGATTTAACATTTTACCCAATTTCAAATTATTTAATTTAATAATTAAATTACCTAATAAATGGTAATATTTGAATTCAAGTTAAAAATTAACTGTTAAATATTTGAAATCAATTAAATATTCCAATTCCAAACATCCAAAAATTCCAAGTCATCACAAATACAATAACCTCTTGAAAGTAAATAAAGGAGTATAATTCATAATCATGCCAATCGAAATAAAAATCAAAAGGGAGCAGAATTTTGGATGTAACATTCCTTTAATACATTACTAATTATGAAAGAATTTATTGCTCTAACACCGATATAAAAAAGTAATTGACTTCAAAGAAGTGATCGATATGAATATATCATTTGCCTTGAAGCTACTATAAATTTAATGTGTTATTTAGTTATCCTGACATATATAATTGTGTATTACATCATTGAGTTCTTTTCTCTGAATACTAATTTAGATATAAGAAGTTTATGTATGTATTTTAACATTATCCTGGTAAGAAAATTAGTTATAGAATTCACAAATGTTTGTAAACTAATAGTAGTTGATATAAAAAACTAAAAAATGCCAACCAATTAATATCTATATTATAGATTGTTGCTCATTGGACTGCATTAGTTATAATATCCTTCATGTTCATTTTTAAGGGACACATAACAAGCATGTATTCAAAATAACACTAAATTAACCATGAAGATTTAATACATATTGAACTGCCTAATATATATGCAATTTTTTTTGAAAAGAATATAAACACACACACACACACACATATGCAAATACACACACACAATATATATTGTTAACATGCAACTGAAAAATCATCAAAAATTTGATCTTTCAGTTCTCCAATGCTTCGATTCCATTAACTTTATCTAAAACATATAATAATTTGGTACAAATAGAAAATAAAATCTTAAACAATAAATGGAAACATAAAAAATGAGGTAAAAATCAATTTGTAATAATCAATTTTAGAATGTAAAACAGAACACATTTATTTTATTCAGAATGCGAAACTCAAATCAAAACTAAAACTGAATAACGAAGAGGAGCTTTGCACAGAATGTTGATAAATAAATAGAATTATTTGTAAAGTAGTAACACGGTAATTTGAAGAGAACAAATAGGGATAAGTTGCCACAAAATTGAGAAATCATGGAAAATTAATCTTTAATAATTTGACCCATTGATCCATTAATTCACCATAAAACCTAAAGTAAAACGAAAACAACCTACAATAGTGCACAAAAAATGCTACAAAAGCCTACTATATCGATTCAGAAAACACTGTACATCGAAACGTTATATAAAAAAACAATGGCTTATTTATAGCATAAAAAAATCTTCTTTTAGCGCTTTTCATCTGCTATCGTAAGTTTTTTATAGTGGTTTAATAAACGTTGTATATCAATATGTTATAATAGACGCTGAACTATTTATAACCTAAAAAAGCACTATAATATTTTTTTTACTTTGATAACACTTATCTTATAAGTTTTATGTAGAGTTTTCTAAGTGCTATGGTCATTTTTACATTTTTAAAATCTGATGTATCCATATAAATCACGATAATCAATACATATCAAAATGCTGCATTAAGAATATTTATAACAAATAAATCTATTTAAATAATGAAAAATCATAGAAAATATTAAATATAACACGTCACATTGTATTAAATATAACTCAATGTTCATATACATAATATCCCGCAGTTTAAACCATATAACATTATATTATACATGTAAGCAGACACCACAAAATAGTAGCTAATGTTACACAAAAATTAAGTAGCTAGTTGTTTGCATTAAAAAGATGAAACACAATAAATCTTTCATTCTCTCACCTACAAATGAAACAAATGTCTGCATTAGAAATGAACACTTTAGAAAAAACTTTTTGCTAAAGATTTCTTATCAAAAATATTATAAGCGTCTAATTTCTGAAAAGATTTACCATGTTTCTTTTACACGGCTAATACTTGAAAAAAATTCTAAACATAAGAAATAGATATACACAATCGAAACATGATCGGAATCACATTATATCGTTCATAAGCACTCGCATGGGTAAAATATCCAAATATTTACTTATATATACCTTATAAAGTGCGTACATAACTTACACTTATTAAGCATTAAAACGCACCTTTTAGCAATATTATCGAGTTCGCTTACAACTCCAAATAAACATGAGCATAAGAAAAACCTAAAGTGAGTCAAGAGCCATTAGATACCACTATTATTATTATAAACTTAATTAATTACTATGACACTTAGTTTATTTATTGCTATTTTCCTATTATGACTATTGCTGTTTTTGTTATTAGCATTAGTATTATAAACTTAGTTAATTTAAATTATAGTATTATTATTGAAATTGGAATTGGTATTATTGTTATTATCAAATTCACTATCATTATTATATGAAATTAATTAATTTTTATACAAACTTAGGTAACTTGGTTTATATTTATAATTTATTATTGTTTTAAACTTAGTTAATTTTCGTAAATTTAGTTAAATTTTTATTATTATTATAAACTTTGTTAATGTTTACAAACTTATTTAATTTTTATAAAACTTACTTAACGAACAAGGATAACAATAGCCTCTTGAATCAAATTCATTTTGATATGGTGTAGTAATTGGTTAAACTAGGCAACTCGTAATGGTAGAAAGTAAAAACTTAAATAACAATACCTCATTCGATACCACATCCCATAAACCATCACTTGTAAGAATGAGGAACTCAAGCAAACTAACAAGTACCACTTCCTACATTAGCTCAAATTTCCATCCTCCTACTTAGCACGAATAAGGGCGGTAATCAGTGTAGTGAAAAATGCGGGGAATGATTTATCACTAGTATGCAGAAGTGATTAACCAGGGTCTAGTTTTGTCAATTGTACACCAATGCAAAATCAATATTAATTACGTTAACATACAAGATCAAATAACAGAAAGAAGAGATACAAAAGATTTATTGTGGTTTGAATTTGTATCCTACGTCCATGGGGACTGACAACTTTATTACTTCACCAATTTAGAGAGGAGAGATTATAAAATGGTAGAGATTTCTTAAAGCAAAGAAATCTTTTCTCTATTACAAATATGTAAAAGAATATTTAAGAGGAACTAATGTTTGAGAAGAATGAGATGTTTTTCCAATAGCTTGAGGCCTCTTTAAATAGGAGTAGAATAAAGCTGAATCTTGGAAAGAAATTGAATTAATTAGGAAAGCAGACAATCAATTTCGTATAAATTTGGAACATTTTCATTTTTCCTAAGGTTTGATTTGCCTTTGATTTAATGTAGATATCTATCTCCTTCTATGAAAAGATGCACATATCTAGTTTCCATTTATTATGTATTTGTCTAATCAATTAATTAAATTAATTGATTTGTTTCCTTTTTCTTCCATATGCTGATAGATTGGAGTCACATTTTCAATACTCCACCTTGACTCAAAATATCGATATCTTTCTCAAACGAATACAGTCATCATCTATGAGTTGTTGGGTCAACGTCCCATTATGCAAAGCAGCTAGGACTTAGCCAATCAAGTTTGAGCAATGCTCAAACTTGTCATTTGAAAGTGACATAGTCATTATATCTGAATGATTTTCCATAATACTTATCTTTAACAACTTGATCTTGTTTTATTCTTCCTCAAGCATAAGGAAGAAGCCTCTGCATAAATGTGCTTCGTACGAGAACAATAAGATTGATTCTCTTCAAGACGAATCACATTCTAATTGTCTAAAAATAGCTTTGTTGTCCATTGCACCATAGAAGATCATCCAATAACCAAAGTAAATATAATTCCTCCTTAATCGCTTCCACCATTGATGTCAAGTCGACGTTGGTAGTCGACAAAGCTACTATAGACCACAACTTCGATCTCCACGAAATCGAGCCTATGCTAAGTGTAAGAACATAGCCCGACACTGGCTTTCCTCCATCTCTAAAAGAGATGTCACCATCCACTCCACCATACAATAAGCCAACCAATGAAGTACCACGAAGATATCTGAGTATCCACTTCAGTACTTGCCATTGTTCTTTGCTTGGGTTAGACATATATCGACTCACAACACCCATTGCATGGGCCAAAACTGGTCTCGTGCACACCATCGCATACATGAGACCATCAACAACATTAGAATAAGGTATATCTTCCATATACCTCTTGTCTTCATTCGATGAAGGAGATAATTCTTTCGAGAACTTAAAATGAGAGCCTAATGGAGTGCTAACTGGTTTAGCTTTCTCCATACCAAATCAAATGAGGATCTTCTCGATGTATTATACCTGAGTCTTAACTCTCTCTGCTTCCTATCTCCGAATATCTCCATACCCAAAATCCTTTGTGCTTTTTCCAAATCTTTCGTATTAAACTCTTTGCTGAGCTCTACTTTTAACTCTGTAACTCTGACCATATTTTAAGATGCAATCGACATGTCATTAACATATAGCAAAAGATATATCATATCTCCTCCTAAAATAAACACATTGCTCTTTCAAGCTTATAGTTAACCCTATAAAAGCATGAACTTATCAAATCTCTTGTACAGTAGTCTAGGAAACCGAATCAATCCATATAGAGATTTATTAAGTTTACAAACATAATCTGGTCTGCTGCGATCAATGAACCCCTCTAGCTGCCATAAATAAATCTCCTCATCTTTATCACCATGCAAAAATGCAGTTTTGAAATCTAATTGTTCAAATTCCATATCGTAATGAGAAACTAATGCTAAAAGAATACGAATGGATATATGCCTAACAATTGGAGCAAAGATATGATGATAGTCTACTCCTTTTTTCTGAACATACCCCTTTGCCACTAACATCGATTTGTATTTGAAATCACTATTGTTGCCATCTTTTACTCTATAAATCCACTTATATTCAATTGCTCTCTTGTCGGTAGGAAGAGGCACCAAATCCCAAGTATGATTTTTCTACAAAGTATCAATCTCCTCTTTCATAGTAACTAACCAACTGGAACTATCAACTAATACAATAGCATCTCTATAATTTTTGGGGTCATAATGGACGACATTCAATGCATATGTTGCCATGTCATCAAAGTCAACATCTTCGATGCTCAAGTCAACAAAATCATCAAGCCACCTAGGCTTCTTCCTCTGTCTAACAGGTCTAGTCTCTGAACGAGCTCCATGTTGAGTCAGATCCTCTGTACTAATATCTGTATTATCCTCATCCACCATGATGCCATTGGAAACACCATCTGTACCTCTATGGAATGAGTTGCCTTTTTTTATTATTATAAATCCGTCCTTATACTTTCATCGGATGAGGAAGACTCCACCTTCAACATAGCCTTCTCATCAAAGGTCGCACGCTTGTTGATAATAATCTTATTGTTGATAGGAAACCACATCATATACCCCTTCACTCCTCTTTTACAACCTAGAAAGATACACTTGCGAGCTCTAGTTTTCAACTTTCCTTTGCTCTCATGCACATAAGTCGGGCATCCAAACACTCCGAGAAAAGAATGGCTAACAAGCTCTCCTTTATATACTTCTTTGGCGATCTTCATGTCTATGACAGTAGAAGGTGTATAGTTGATGAGGAAATCCGCCACAGATAAAGCTTCAGCCCAAAATCCCTTCTTCAACTTAGTAGAAAATATAAGGCAATGAGTTCTCTCCAACAATATTCGATTCATCCTTTCAGCAACCCCATTAGACTAAGGGTCACCAGTTATGATATAATGCCTCTTAATGCCTTCAAACTCATTAAATCGATGAATTCTCGTGATATGATTTCACCGTCACTATCAGAACAGTGAATTTTCAAATTGTTCTCTAACTGCTTCTCAACAATAGATTTCCACTTTCGAAACCTATCAAAAGTTTCACTCTTAGACTGTAGAAAGTACGCCCAAACTTTACGAGAGAAATCGTCCATAAATGAAACGAAATACCTGGCTCCACTTAAGGATGGGCAAGGGGAGGGCCCTCAAAAATCTGTATGAACATATTCTAGAAAAACCTTTGCCTTATGATCTCCAGTACCAAAAGAAGTCTTTGTCTGCTTGCCAAGAACACACTCCTCACGAAAGCCAAGCTTTGGATGATGAACATCGTCAATTAAACCTCTCTTTCTCAACTCATCCAAAATGCGCTCACAAATATGGTACATCATTAAATGCCACAATCTAGAATTATTTGAATCAGCTGAAGTAACAGAAGCTAATTCACCAACTATAGTAGTGCCCTTCAATAAATAAAGATTTAATGTCCTTGCACCCTCAACTATAATTTTCAACCCAAACATACTCAAAGCCCCAACATAAATCAAGATCCTCCTTAAATTAATACATGTCTAACAACAATAATCGTACGAATAACACCATTAGTCATTCTGACTTTCACACTACCAACACCCGCTATACGGCAAGAAGCATTATTAAATTGAAATTTGGTCCAACGTTTTGAGTTGTGTGTACAAGAAGGCATGTTCGAATAAATTTCGATAATACCCATTGGTTTTATGATTATTCACGAAATTGTTCGAAATATAATTCGTAAGTCAAAAGATAAAATAGACTGGTCCAAAGTCAATAGGTAATATCCTCAAGTCATGTCCTTCATTCTCTTATGAACAGGTTACAAGATGTGCAAATATGCAAAATTCTTATTATTCAATCCCTTATTTGCAAATTATAACATATTCTCCTTAGTTACATTTTTTGCCATTAGTTTGTCCTCGAGCTCTCATTGAAGAGAACTTGGAGAAGATCCTAATAGAAAAAAGTGATAAGAGTGAGAAAGATGTTAAGAGCTCCTTTCCATAATGACGTGCATCTCTATTTGTAATGGTTGGAAGGAGGCAAGCTTACTTCCACTGACGATGTGGAACTTTGATTGCTATCTTGATGATGACTTCAACATGAATGCCTTTGAAGCTTTATGAAGGAAAATACACTAAGCCATCTTGAATTTGCTCTTATGAATGATTTTAATCCTCTTTCTTTATATAGCTTTCGACGGTTCCATGGCATTGATGTTGTATGATATTGATAACATGTGGTATTCATGAAATACGACATCTATATCATGCCGTTGCTATTCAATAATCCTATTGAATAGGTGATATGCCATAAGCCTTTGTATACTGCTGGCATGTGGCAACCTCCCCTTGTGTTTATATTAATGATGCAAGACATTGATTAAATGTGGCATAGATAACATTTAGTATCCTCCTTTGATCGAATGCGATATAGATAATAGGCGGTATTGAAAGTAGATGACGTTGGTGATCAGTGGCATAGAATAAGAGGCGACATCAATAAAAATTGGCATTGGCAATGAACGGCATAGAATAAGAGGCGACATCAAATAAGAAGCAGCATTGAATCTTTGCGGTATCAAATAAGAAGCAACATTGAATCTATGTGGCATTGATTATGCGATGCTTTAAAGGAATGCGACACTGCTTGAAAGGTGGCATTGAAAAGAAATGACATTGCAGTGAGGTGGCATTGAAGGGAGACGGCATCAATCTTTGCCTTGATGGAGTGTAGTACATGCGATATTGTCTTTAGATTCGACATTGCTCCAACTTCAACTCGATATGCCTATGCTCGTTTCCTTTAGAAAATATATGGATAACATTTCCCCCTCCTTGTATAAAAGAAGCTTTTACACTTTAGTGTAAAACCAAGACTTTCCTCGCTTTCTTACTCCTTTGCAAGATATTCTTTCCAGTCTTTTTTTCCTATGAATCATAAAGTGAATGATAATTTTCATTATTGAATTTAAATTCATCTTTAACTTTAAGCAATCCTTCCTGGATGTGATCAAGCGACAAATAGTCACAGATTTCTCATACTATTCGTGTGAGTCAAGATTATAAATTTGTCGACACTAATTTCTCAAACAAAAGCTCAAAATGTTATTTGGTAATTTCATAAGAGAATGGATCAGAAATTTCTTTGGTAATATCACGAATCAGAAAATCCATTTGAAAATATTAATTTCTTGACTCATAAGAGTAGAAAACCTTTTGGCCATAAGAATAATGTTTCAAATAGAAGACCAGAAAATCGTCTTGTAATAATAGAATCTTTTAGATAGAAGGCCAGAAAACCTTTTGGAAATGATAGAAAGCTAGAAAACCATCTATCAATAATAGAAGATCAAAAAATCCATTTGATAATAATAGCAGAAGACCAGAAAATCATATGGCAATAATAACTCTGAATAATAGTAGAAGGCTAAAAAATCCATCTAGCAATAATAATAGAATACCATAAAACCATTTGACAATAATAACAGAAGATCAGAAAACCATTTGGCAATAATAATAAACGACCACAAAACTATCCAACAATAATAATTTTTGAGTAATAGAAGAAGACAAGAAAATCCATCTAGCAATAATAATAGAAGATTAGAAAATCCATCTAATAATAATAGAATGCCAGAAAATCCATCTGGCAATAATAATTTCTAAATAATAGAGGAAGACCAGAAAATTGATCATAAAGAAATCTTGCTTTCTTTACTTTGAAGCATAACAGCTCATATTTTATAGATCTTTCTCTAGAAGATTACTTGATTTATGTCTTAGAGCACAAATGGCTCATTTTTGGTCGAGTTTTTTTAACCTCTTTTAAGGTTTTGGACACCTTAGTCCCTTTCCTTTTTTGCTTTCTCTGGGCCTTGGACATCTTAGTCCATTTTCTTTGCGTCTTCCATTAGGCTTTAGACGTCTTAGTTTTCACCATCTTAAGTGACGATCTCAACTTGGATCGAGCCCTTTATCACCATCTTATGTGATGATTTAAGTATGTTGTCTGATGCGTTTGGTTAGCTATCTTAAGCAAAACCAAAGGCTTACCCGACGTCTCTCTAGGAGGCACTTTAGAAAGCCTTAGAGGTGGTACTAAAGGTTGGTTCGATGCTTTGGTCAGACCATCTTAGACGGGACCAAGGGCTTATTCCGTCCTCCCTCTAGGAGGCGCTCCGCTTAGGCCACGTAGGTGGGGGTAGAAGGCTTGCGGATGTTTTGGTCAAGCCTTTTCAAACGGGACCAAAGGCTTACTCTGACCTCCCTTTAGGAGGTGCTTTGACCAGGCCATCTTGCTGGGAACAAAGACTTTTTTGCCCTTTACTACCATCTTAGGTAGTGATTTATGCTTTTCCTTTTACTTTGGGAGAGTCTAACTCCTCAACATGCAAATATACCTATTTCAACTTCTTTATTCGTCCATTGTTAGGAAATACGACCGTAAATGCTCGGCATTCCATGTTCTTTCCATTACTTTGCAATTAGGACAACATAATCAATAGGTCCTCGGTGGGATTACTTTGTGTATGATTAGAGGTCCTTCCCGATTTGCCCGAGTGGTCCATCCATTGGATTTTTAGTATTTTCCATAACCTTTTGAAGTACTAAATCTCCTTTTTAAAATGACCTTTCTCTCGCTTTGAAGTTATAGCATTTCAATATCCTTTGTCGATGTTTGGGGATTTGTTCAGCTGCCTCCTTCCTTAGTTTATTGATTAAATTCGATAGTTTTCCTTTTATTTCTTAACCTTTCAATGGGATTCAACCTCAACTTCGATTGGAAGCATTATTTCTTATGCATATGAAATTCATCCCACCGTGGCTTGATATACCTAAAGTGTGAGTGGTAGTCATTCCATCCAAGTTGTTTTTCATAAAGTATGTAGTAAGCGCGGGGAAGCACTCCTTTGTATATATAATTCTTTAGCGTATTCACACTTTTAAGGGTAATGTTCCTTTTTGATACACTTCATGTTCAAATACACTTTGCTGTTTCATTGGTAATCAAAGACCAACTTTCTATAATTAATACTCTTGATCTCGTAGATGAAGATCCCACAATTATTCAGGATACTTTGCATTAGTCTCATGCTGACAATTATTTAGGATACTTTGCATTAATCTCATGCTGAATCAATACTAATGTTGGAATCATAAATGCTTTTAGAATTCAACATAAGGAAAAGAAACTTGGATAAAGGAGGATTCCGATTTCAACTAATGTAAGCCAAAGCAACATTTGGTTAAGTAAAGGCTTAGGTGATTTGGCTAAGTAGGTTCAAGTCAATAAAGAAGTTATAAGCAGCATAGTCATGTTGAAGTTGTGCGATCCCAGAGCCAATCTATGTAGAACAATTTTATCCAAGTAGAAATCAAGATTACGAGTGTTTTGGAATTCGAAGAAAGTTACGATTAAAAATCACAAGTGCTTTAGAACTCGAAACAAGCCATAATCCGAGATATTCTTTATTACTTTGTAATCTTGTTATCCTATTTTCGGATGATCTTTGTAGTTCTAGTCTGAATCTTGTAGTTTGAGAATTACAACATTAGAGGATGATTTTATTCCTGAGTTGTAGATTTGAATTTCTTCCTTACTTTGTCTATATGTTGCAATCATGTTGCTGATAATTCCTTATCTTTTGCTTTGCTCTATCTTGCTAAGACAATCTACATAAAAATCTTTCCTTCAATCTTTTCTTACTTGAAATAGGGTAACTTCATTAAACATTTTCTCCTCTTTCGCTAATGAAGTGGTTCGTTAATGGCCTTGGATCTTTTCTTTCTCAATAATTATTGGTTTGACGAATCTGTCCCTTTTAACTACTCATGCTTGTGATTCTAAATGAATACCTTTCCATCTTTCCAAAAGCTACTTGGGTACTCTGATATAGCTTGAATTTAGAAATTCTATTTTAATTGTTTGAAATTCCAAACTTGAGTCCTGCACCCCCATTAGGTTGCCTTGGTATGTACACATTCGCTTTTTGGTTAATATAAGCAATTTGCAAAATCTTAAAAATGATTTTATCAGAATATCCTTTGGGTTAGAACTACTATATATTATTTGATAAAATACTTTTGTCATGCAAATTTCCTTGGAATAGTGGGTTGTTTGTATAAAATTTCTGAAAATAAGATGGAATATTTTATTCCGTATGATCAGGTTGTATCGTAGGTTTCAAAAATTATGAAAATTTTATAAAGTGGAGTTTCAAGCAATTGGATAACCATAAAAATTAACTTTTTGGAAACTGATCCGGTCGTATGGGCTGGCGACACTTTCGATCCAAGGACTTAAATCAGTTGCTATCATAGCTACAAGAGTTAATCTTTTGACTTGAATATTCCGTAGACAATTCATTGTCCAGAAAACTTAAATTCCCATTTTGGCATTTAAATCCCGACCACGAAGAAAAAAAAACTCTCCAAACTCCATTCTCTTAGTATAGAAAATCTAAAATTTATCCGACAATGGAAATTCCTGAAAATTCAGAGCTTCTTAGATATCTATTCATGGTAGATTAGTCCTCATTTCATCCTAATATAACATAAGTTCCAAAATTTAATGGCGCATAAATTTTCAAAATCATTAACTTCGTCATCCTTTTATCTTCAAAATATGTAAATCTTCGAAACCATTCTTTGAAATTATTGTTCTTTTTGAAAGCCCGTTATGTTTGAAATATATTCATATAAGAAACTATATATATATATATGTATGTATATATGTAAATATATATATATGTATATATATATATATATGTATATATGTAAATATATATATGTAAATATATATATGTATATATGTAAATATATATATATATATATATATCACTTTATTTATTCAAAATTATATATCCATGAGACTGATTACATTCAAGATCGACATACACAAAACTATATATTTATAAAAATAAAGCTTCATGAAATCAACATGTTCAAAGCTAATGCTTCTTGAAATCAATATTTACAAAGTTAAGGCTTTTTGAAATCAATGTGCAAAGCAATATATTTATGAAACTGATGAGATTCATTTCCATAATTTTGATGGTATCTTATATATGTATGTACGTGTATATATATATATATATATATATATATATATATATATATATATGTATGTATATATATATGTATATGTATGTATGTATGTGTGTATATGTATGTATGTATATGTATGTGTGTATGTATATGTGTGTGTATGTGTGTGTGTATGTGTGTGTGAAGTCTTTCCTACTTTTGAAACTAATATATTTTGGAAACATGTACATATATTTAAAACTTACATATTCATTTAAAACTTAATGCTTTTGGAAACTGACATATATATGTTTGAAAGGGGAAAATGTGCAATTATATAAACTTGAATCCTGATGATGTATTCAAAATCAGTATACAATCAAAATCTGATATATGAAATGATGATGTATTCAAAATCAGTATACACTCAAAATCTGATATATGAAACTACAATTATTTGACAATTTGAAATGCTCGATACTGCATATACAAGAATGCTTACATATGTGCGTTTGAAACCTTTATGTTCTCAAAACTATATCCAACACTATACATTTACATATTTGAAACCCATATATGTATAAGAAACTTTACATTCGAAACTTGACCGCTACTTGAAGACTTAAGTCTCGTATAAAGTTGACAACTGCATAGGTTCCTCAAAATTTAATGTCTGTACCAAACTCTGTGTGTGCGAGGGAGCGGGTTGTTTGAAACTTTATATTCAAAGGCCGACATATATTTAAAATTCACACATATATAAATCTTACATATCCAAAGCTCATACTCAATTAAGATTCATGTTTTCAGAAACCCTTGCATCCCAAAAGCTGTTCGTTTAATATATACGGAAACTGGTATGTCCGAAATCGTATCCATTGAAAATTTGTCTGTATTCAAATACCTTAGCATCTTCCAAGCCTGCTATTCTCAAACTTTAATACTTTCATAACTTAGTGCATATATTCAAATCCAAACATTGATGAAATCTTATATACTTGAAAATTGTGTGTGTATCTCTAAAACCTTTAATAAAAGCCTGAAGTATACTAAACTGTTATACCTGAAATTATTCATATATTCAGAGTTTGTGTATTATTGAAAACTTGGCACATGTACATGTAAATCTGCCTATATCTTAAAACCCAATGTGCATAAAAAACAGATGTAAAAACTGTTTATATATGTCTATTTGAAAACCCATACACATGAGAAACTTGATATTCTTGGAACTGATGTGTTTATGATGATCATGCATACATCTAAAATTCATTATTACCAGTATCTATTTGGAAACTCAAAATCCAAACGTTCAAAATCTTCACACTCGGGACCATTCTATATCTAAAAATCTAAGGTACACCTGAAATTCATATGCTTACATTTTTATAATCAATTTAAAATTTCTCCTGCGAAACTTGTACCTATTTAAAATCCGATGCTCTATTTGAAATGCTCTGTATTTAAAATTGACTTTTGGAAACCTGTTCATATCTGAATCTGGAGCTCAAAATACTATTCGTCGAAACTTATATATCTGAAACCTGAAGGCTGAAGAAATATATTTTGAAATCAAGTTATTTTTGAAACTTGTTCATATGCAAAAATTGTATATATTCTGAAACTCAGTACCAAACTATATATATACAAAACTTACATTATGAAACTGCTTTTATTCAAAAGTTTACAGACTTTGAAATCTTGTGTTTTATTTTCTTTCTAAAACACTACGTATATGTGCCTGAAGCCCGAAGTCTCAATTTTTTTTTTCAAAACCATTAACCTTTTGAAGCCGGCATGCACTTAACATATATTTTAAACTGCAGGCACCTGAAGTTTGTATTCTTAAGAGCTAAATACACTCTAAATTGTACATCTTCCAAAACCAAAATTATGTATGAGCGACATTCTTTATACTGTCACTATTAAAAGTTCACTTATTTATAAAGATATACATCATTAAAGACTACGTATATTCTAAACTTTAATATTCAAACTGGTATATACTTGGAATCTATTGATATGAACCTGATATGAATATTCAAATTTGATATATGAATACTCACATACTGAACCACATATATCTGAAAAGCTGTTATACTTAAAACTGTGCATATCTGAATCCTATTTAAATATAATAAACCTTTCATTCAAGAACCAACATATATTTGAAAGCTCATTCATATACAGAGCTTGGTTTTACTGAAGACATGATACATAAATAAAATCGCATATCTTTTGAAACTTAATATATACAGCTCTCATGTTGGTTAATTCATATAATATGTGTTCGAAATCTTATGTATAAAACTTTATAGATTCAAAACCAGACATGCATCCGAAATTTTCACTCTCCAAAATCTGATATATACAAAATTGGCATACATTGAATATGCTTAAAACTGTCATACATTTGAAACCACTTACACACTTAAAACCAAATATGTATGAAGCTCCAAATATTCAAAACCTGACACTTAAATGTATTCGAGATTTAATACTTTTGAAACCTGCCATGGTATTTAAAGCTCTATGCTTTTGAAACCCAAGTAAATACAAACCCAACACATATATATACAAAACACTATATACTTGAAACTGTGTATTTATGAAGCCCATGCATGCATCTGAAATTTTCTATTTTCCAAAAACAGCATCTTTTTAAAATTCATATATACATACTTGAAAGCTAATCATGCAACTTTGAATCTTAATGACATACATATTTGAAAACATGCGTATTCAAAACTGGCATGCTTCCAAAACCTATATGCAAGCTTCATGTACACAAAATTCAAAAGCCTGTTTGTGATATATCTTTATAACCACTGATATATGAAACCATATTCTTTATGAAATTTACACATTCCAAAATCCGTATATGCTAAAAAATAATATATATGAAATTGGTCTATGCCCAAAATCTGCATATGATGTTGTTTCTATAAAGATTTCATGAAATTTTGTTTTTATGAAACCCAGTATGTATCTAAAAATCATATATTCATTTTAATGAAGCCGGATGATTTATAAGATCATATTTTCTTCAAAAAATTTCATTTTCTTTCTTCAAAGTCAAATAGCTTAAAATCCTTTTGTTTTCAAAATCCATAAATAACCGTATATTTTCGAAATCAAATCCTTTCGAAATCGATATTATATGTCTTCTCGAAATCTGGTGTGTGTGTTATCAAAATTTCAAGAAAAAGTTATGTACCTGATGCCCACTATTTTGGCATGGATTTGGGTGAGCTACAACATGAATTGTATCGAGATAGTATCCATCAACAAGTTCAGCAAACCAGTATTGTATTATGCAAATGGGCTGCTGTAATATGAGAAGTATAAATGGGCCAAGCCCATATGTCTCGTGTTTGTTATTATAAATTCAGAAGTCTGTAACGTTACTTTATATAAGTTTTCATTCAAAGAAATAAATATACAAAATTACTCTTTTCTTCAACATGGTATCAGAGCAAATATCTTGCTTAACAGCATTGTTCTGATCTAAAATCATCTCATCAGAATAAAATATCATCATTTGAGATTTGATTATATACAGTTTAACAACTGTGTATAATTCTCTGCAAGAAATCTCATCATTTAGTATTGTGCCGTGCCAAAAGAAGATAATATCAGAAACAATCTCATCACATCATCTTCTTGGTTGCATCAATACTATCAGAGTCAAAAAAATTCAGTTTTCCTAACCTGAATTGCCGTTCCAAGAAGACTGCCTGTCAGTGGTCATCGTTCAGTCAGTCTTCGGCTGCAATCATTCAAACTCTGGTGAACTTTACCACTGATCATCATTGTTCGCATCAATCTTTCCACTGATGGCTGAAGGGAATGAAGACAGTGCTGTCTCACCCACATCTGCATCAAGATCTACCCATAACCAACTCAGTGCCTCTCAAGAACTTCTCAAAACCATCATTAAACCACATAGCCAGATTATAACCACCCCACTTGATGAAAGTAACTACTTGCTCTGAAAGTTTCAAGTGGAGACTGCAATAAAAGCCTATGGTCTTCAGGAATATGTTCTTGGAACCATCATTAAACCACCAAGATTCACTGCAGATGCACAAGGGAAGTTAATAGATAATCAAGAACACATTATACATGAAAGACAAGATAGTTTGGTCAGTTCTTGGTTGTTATCCTCAATAAGTGCAAGTCTTTTGCCACAATTAATAGGTTGCAAAACTGCCCATGAAATATGGCATACAATTGAGCAAGTTTTTAGTTTCCAACCTGCAGCAAGAATCATGCAGTATAAGAGGCAATTACATAACTTGAAGAAAGGGAATCAAACTATGAGAGAATACTTGTCCAAAACTAAAATAGTATGTGATCAGCTAGCCTCCGCAGGCCACAATGTAAGTGATACAGAGCAAATATTATACTTGCTAAGTGGATTAGTTGTTGCTGTTATATCATCAACGGAAAGGTTGCCGACTTTACAGTATGTACACTCTATATTACTAGCACATGAGGGCAGACTGGAGCAAAAAAGGCCAACAAATATTGAATGCTCTGCAAATTATATTGCTAATAACAAAGGAAGAAGTCAAGAAAGAAACTACAGCAACAAGAATCAATCCAGCAGTGGCCAGAGGGGTGGTCAGAGTAACAGATCAAGAGGAAGGGGTGGCAGATGGAACAATAACAATAACAATAACAATAGAGTAAGATGTCAGATTTGTGAGAGATATGAGCACACAGCAAACAAATGCTATTTTAGATTTGATGCTAACTATACACCTTCTCAACAAAGTAATGGCAATTCAAGACAAAACAATCCTACTGCAAATATGGTAGATGTTCAGCAGGGATGCAAGGAACAATCAGAAAATACAAACAATCATTTAGCAAAAGTAGAAGACATTCAAGATGACAGTTGGTAACCAGACTCTGGAGCAACCAACCACGTTACAAACAATCTCAACAATCTGAACCTTGGAAACAAGGAATACAGAGGTAACCATTTATTATACATGGGCAATGGTAGAGCAACACACATAACACACACTGGAAATGCAAGCATTACAGGTGCAAGACAACTATATCTCAATAATCTTTTAAGAGTACCAGTTATTAAAAAAAATTTAATGAGTGTCTCACAGTTTTCTAAAGACAATAATGTGTACTTTGAATTTAATCCAAAGTTTTGTCTTGTGAAAGATGCTCTAACAAACGAAATTCTTTTGCAGGGTAGAGAATGTAGGGGATTATACAAATTTGATGTTGCAAAATCAAGAAAGTGTGAAAGTATAAATAGTTGGTGTAACATGTCTGAAACAAAACTTACTGAAAATTGTAATAGCTATGATGTTTGGCATGCTAGATTGGGTCATCCCAACATGAAAATTGTGAGACATGTTCTGAGTAATAATAATGATAAAATTCATGTTGAAAATATTCCTTCATTTTATGCCTGCACCTATTGTCCAATGGGCAAGAGTCATAAGCTTGCATTTCCAAATTCAAGCACTGAGTATAATAAGACACTAGAACTTATTGCTACAGATTTATGGGGACCAGCTCCAATATCTACTGACTATGGCTATAAGTACTATATTTCATTTATTGATGCATTTTCTCGGCATGTATGGATTTATTTTCTTAAAGCAAAGTCTGAAGCTTGCAATGCAGTAACACAGTTTATAACAAGTGTTGAGAAACAAATAAGCTGTCAAGTAAAAATTATTCAAACTGATGGAGGTAAAGAGTTTCTACCACTTAAGGAATTCTTTCAAAAGAAAGGAATAAATCACAGGACAACTTGTCCACATACATCTGAACAGAATGTTCTAATTGAGAGGAAGCACAGACACATTGTCGAGACAGGATTGACTCTACTTGCTCAGGCATCTGTACCTCTGAAATTCTGGCCTGATGCTTTCTCAACAGCTGTATATCTTATCAACAGATTACCAACCAAAGTCCTACAATTCAAAAGTCCAATTGAAACACTGACAAATATCAGGCCAGAGTATCATAATTTAAGAGTGTTTGGATGCCTGTGCTTCCCTTGTTTGAGACCTTACAACACTCATAAGTTGCAGTTCAGGTCTACCCCCTACACATTCTTAGGTTATGCAAACAATCAAAAAGGTTACAAATGCCTTGATAATAAAGGTAGAATATATATATCAAGACATGTGACCTTTAATGAGTGTGAATTCCCTTTTAGCAAGTTAGGAAATAACATTACCAAAAAGCTACACAATCCAAAAATATCCATACCTCCAATACCTGAAATCACCATACCAGTGGAGAGGCAGGTGATCCAGAATGAGAACAATGCTACTCAACAGCAACAAATAACCAGAAATGTTTCTGGTCATAACCATCATGAAGAATCTGAAAGCTCATATCAGTCTCCACAACAAGATAGTATTGATCAGGCAGACCACTACTCAGCATTGAATGATTCTGAACCATTCAATACAGAGCTGGCAAGCACAATGAAGGATAGAGCTCAACAGATTGATCCTGCAAACAGTAGTCATCCCATGATAACAAGATCAAAAAGTGGCATATTTAAACCAAAAATATACAATGCAGAGCTACTCAATGAAGAACCCATTACTTATCATCAAGCAGTACAACATGACAAATGGAAAATAGCTATGAAGGAAGAGTATGATGCTCTTACAAGAAATAAAACATGAGATCTGGTTCAACTACCTAAACATAAAAATATCATAGGATGTAAATGGACTTACAGGTTAAAGAAAAATCCTGATGGTACAATTCTAAAATACAAGGCTAGATTGGTAGCTAAAGGATATTCACAACAAAATGGTTTTGATTTTACTAAAACTTTCTCTCCTGTTATGAAACCATCCACTATCAGAATTGTGTTAACTATATCATTGTATAAGAATTGGACCATCAAACAATTAGATGTAAATAATGCCTTTTTAAATGGTGTATTGCAGGAGAAGGTCTACATGGAGCAACCACCAGGGTTTAAACAACAGGAAAATGAAAGCATGGTGTGCAAATTAAACAAAACAATCTATGGACTCAAGCAGACACCAAGAGTGTGGTTTGAGAAACTGAAACAAACTCTAGCCAGCCTCAACTACATCTCAATAAAATCAGACAACTCTCTCTTTATTAAATTTTCTGATGCAACTGTTACTTATATACTTATTTATGTTGATGATTTCATAATTACAGGTAACAATGAATCAGAAATCCACAAGGTCACGAAACAACTAAACAAGGAGTTCTCAATCAAAGATTTAGGAGAACTAAACTATTTTCTGAGGTTAAAAGAACATCTGACAACAAACTACACTTGTGTCAAAGAAAGTATATCACAGAAATTCTGATAAAGGCAAAAATGGATAAGGCAAATTCTCTCCCAACACCAATGACTAGCAATCTGCACTTATCAAAAAATAAAGGGGAACCAATTGAAAATGAGAAACTATACAGAAGTATTGTTGGAGCACTACAATATGCAACATTAACAAGGTCTGATATATCATACAGTGTCAACAAAGTTAGTCAATTTATGCAAAAGCCACTGGATAATCACTGGAAGGAAGTTAAAAGAATAATGCGGTACCTTAAAGGCACAATAAATCAGGGACTTATTCTACATGCAAGCAACACACTCAATATAAATGGCTACGCAGATGCAGATTGGGCAACTGATAGTGATGATAGAAAATCAACAAGTGGATACTGTATCTTTTTAGGAAAAAACCCAATCTCATGGTGTGCTAAGAAACAACCAACTGTATCTAGATCCAGTACTGAAGCAGAATTCAGAAGTGTGGCAAGTGCGACAGCAGAGATTATGTGGGTCAAATCATTGTTAAAGGAATTACATATCAAAACTGACACTATACCAACCATTTGGTGCGATAATCTCAGCACTATATCACTCACCGCAAATCCCGTATTACATTACAGAACCAAGCATATGGAACTGGACTTGTATTTCGTTCGTGAGCAAGTGATAAAGGGAAAATTGAAAGTGAATCACATACCTTCCTCTTACCAGAAAGGAGATGTTTTTACGAAAGCACTGTCAAGAGTTAACTTTACCAGATTCAGAAATGAGCTGAATATAGATGAAGAAAGCCCGAAGTCAAACTTTAGAATTTCAAATTATCTACCAGCAACAGAGAGATCCAAAGTATGCTCGTCAAAGCCTCAACCATTCCAGATCCAAGGTAGCTAATGGATCTGAGGTTTGCTTCCTGAAACGAAGCTCAACATCCCAGATCCACTAATCATTCTAAATCCGAGGTTTACTTTTCAGAGAAAAGCATTAGCCCTCAAGTTCAAGCAAACTATGTTGTTTCACTCTCAAACTTTCCATCTTTTGTCAGATCTGAGTTTCTACAATCTAATAAGACTCTACTGAAGCAAAGCCTTACCAGATCTGAAGAAAGTGTGTGAAGAAATTTCGTAAGATTTTCTTTTGCGGCAGCCATTTTTGATTCTCGAAGAACCCTAACCCTAGAACTGGTTTGAGGGGGGTATCGAGATAGTATCCATCAACAAGTTCAGCAAACCAGTATTGTATTATGCAAATGGGCTGCTGTAATATGAGAAGTATAAATGGGCCAAGCCCACATGTCTCGTGTTTGTTATTATAAATTCAGAAGTCTGTAACGTTACTTTATATAAGTTTTCATTCAAAGAAATAAATATACAAAATTACTCTTTTCTTCAACAAATTGAAATACAGATATGAATTTAGACGTGGAGTTTGAACCATTTGAATTTAACATTTTGGAAGCAAAGTCAATTTTTCTTAGATCTGGAATCACCTACTTGCGGCATTGGGTACCTTACGACATTAACTTCCTTGCGGCTGGGTACCTTACGACATTAACTTCCTTGTGGCATTGATTACCCTACGCCGTTGAATATCTTACGACATTGCCTATTGATGGCATTGGATAACTTGCGGCGTAACTCTTCCTTCGGCATAAATCAACTTACAGCATTGAAAACTTCGGCCTTAATTAACCTACGGCATTGAGAATTTCAGCCTTAATCAACTGCGGCATGAGCCCCTTCCATCATCGTTAAACCTGCGATCTCATCTGACAAGCGGCGTCATCTGTCCTTTGGTAGTACTAAATTCAGCACCAATCTGCTATTCCAACATCCCATACCATCTATAAATTTGTAATCTTCCAGATAGCATCAATAATCTATGGTATCAGATACCCAGTGGTATTAGGATTCTTACGGCATTTATCTTACTTATGACATCAACTATTTAGGACATTGATTATCTTGTAGCATTCCCAACCCTGCGACATTAACTAACTCAATACTCATTTCAGCATTGATAACCCAATATTGTACACTTCGTCGTTAATTAATAATTCCAGTATCAATATCGCAAGCTTCGGCGTTAATCAATGATTCCAGTATTAATGTCGCACACGCCAGCATCGTCGTCTTCTGTTATTACATCACCCAATTCCATCTATAAATAAAAGACCCTCTGGATTCCTAAGCTCTTCATCATTCAGATCTAAAAATCTGACATCATCCCAATTCCCAAATTCGATATTATTTGGATGAGCTGCGAAGGAATCCAATATTCATAAGTCGAATAAGTAAGAATCGATGTTTAGTGAGTTGGAATTGGACCTAATATTCGACGTTCTAAAGTCCAGCAAGTGGAATTAATGGTGAACCAGGAAAATTGCGACTGAATAATGAACGGCCAGGATGAAAATTGAAGCGATAATGATGGAGAATTGGAATTCAGTAATTGATGTGGCTTTAATAAGTGATGATGTATTGGTGAAGCGGAGTCATCGTTCGCTTGTCATACGTTATTGCGGACCATCCCTTTGAAAAAATGTTCAAACATTAAAAATGTTAGTTTCCACGTTTTGAATTTATTTGAAATCACTTCAAAATACGGAATTCAACATTCTTTTAGGTATTTCGTTTGTTTCTTAACATTTGAAGGTTCGAACCCTTCTTCTAGCGGTAAAGTGTTAAACCAAACTTTGCTTCAACGTTTTGATTTATGTGTACAAAGAAGCATTTCGAATAAATTCCGATGTTTTATGATTATTCATGGAATTGTTTGAAATATAGTTCATAAGTTCAAAAGATAAAACAAGCAAGTCCATAGTCAGTAGGCAATATGCTCAAATCATGTCATTTATTCTCTTATGAACATGTTACATGATATGCAAATATACAAATTTCTAATTATTCAAGCGCTTATTTGCAAATATGTATCATCTCCTCCCTGATTAGCCTTTTGCACATTAGTTTGTCCTCGAGCTTTTAATGAAGAAAACTTGAAGAACATCCTAATTGAAAAAAGCGATAGGAGTGAAAAAGAGATTAAGGGCCCCATTACATGAGGAGGTACATCTTTATTTATAGTGGTTGGAAGGAGATGTGTTTGTTTCTCCTAGCAATGTGGGACTTTGATTGCTATCTTGGTGATGACTTCAACATGAATGTCTTCGAAGCTTTATGAAGAAAAATACACTACACCCTCTTGAATTTACTCTTGTGAATGATTTTAATCCTCTTTCTTTACATGGCCTTCGACGTTCCTACGACATTGATGTTGAGCGGCATCGATAATATGTTATATTCATGAAATGCGGCATCGATATCTTACCGTTGTTATTCAAGGCGGTATGCGATAAACCTTTGTATACCATTGGTATGCGACAACTTCCTCTTTCCATTATATTAATGATGTGACATTGATTAAATGCGGTGTAGATAACATTTAGTATCCTCCTTTGATAGAATGCAGTATTCATAATAGGTGACATTGAGAATATGTTGCATTGGCCATGAGTGACATAGAATAAGAGGCGTCATCAAATAAGAAGCAACATTGAATCTATGCGACATTAAATCTATACGGCATTAATTATACGATGCTTTGAAGAAATGCGCATTGCTTTAAGGTGGCGTTGAAGAGAAATGACATTGAAATGAAGTGGCATTGAAGGGAGACATCATTAATCTTTGCCTTGATGGAGTGTAGTACATGTGATATTGTCTTTAGATTCGACATTATTCTAACTTGAACTCGATATGCCTATGCTTATTTCCTTTAGAAAATATGAGGATAGCAAGCATCATTGCCTATTAAAACATCTCCTCCATCAATCTCACGTAGAGAAACAGTTCCTATCGGATGTCATATGATAGGATGCGCTTGAATTAATAAGCCATAGGTTGTTTGTGACGACCCGCAAATCCGTACCCTTTGAATCGACAATAATCTACACATGTCCGACCCAAAAAGCACAGACTGACGGAAAGTCAAGAGAAAGAAAAGAAGAGAGAAGAAAAAGAGAAGATAGAACCAAACAGAACAATACAGAATCTCACATCGCAGCGGAAAATATATAATATCATATCAATGATCTTTACAAAACTGTATATATATACACATCAATCAGAGTTTAACAATCAATCAATAGTTATCAGCTTGAACAGTTATAATAACATGTTCTCACAATTGCCGATAATATACAACAACAAACAAAACACAGCGGATAATCAAAACAAGTACATGTATACGAAATGAAGATCTCCAGCTCTCCTGTTGAAGCTTCAAAAGCGCCAAATCTAAACCTGTAAATATACTCGATCTGACCCGAGCATTGAAAGGGAAGAATGCCCAGATCAGTTTGGTAAACCAGCGTGAGTAACACACTCAACTGAATTTATTAAATTACCAAACTTTTTCTTAATTTTCAAAACAAAAGTATCTCATAAGACAAGTCCACACATAAACACAGACATGTTTTTACCATCTGAGTTATAAACTTGTGCGACGAGTTTATAACTGATTATTCTTTGTTTTAGTATACTAGAAGTATAACTTCTTAAGAATTTTACTGTTTTCTTACTAAAACAGAGATGGCAACAGTAGAATTTTCAAAGAATACTACTCACAACAGACCTGAACCGTTCAAGGGAGATGGTGATGATTTCTTAACATTGAAAAATCAAATGTTGTTTTATCTCACCACACTCGGTCTGCAAAAGTACCTCGAGGAGGAGGAACCGATTCCTGCACCAGGCAAGGAAGCAGAGGTGAATATGTGGAAGCATTCCGATTTTTTATGCAGAAACTATATTCTGAATTGTCTCGACAAGGTGTTATACAAAGTATATCAGCCTTCAAAGACATCAAAAAAACTCTGGAATGCACTTACCACAAAGTACAAGACGCAGAATATCAGTCTTAAGAAATTCATTGTAGACAAATTCATGGACTACAAGATGGTTGACTCCAAACCGGTGACAGCTCAACTGCATGAATTGCAAATCATCATTCATGAACTCGAAGCGGAAGGTCATATGGTTGGAGAATCGTTTTTGGTTGAAGCCATCACGGGAAAACCGCCGCCGTCATGGAGAGATTATCGCAACTATCTAAAGCATAAGAAGAAGGAAATCTCTTTACAGAATCTCTTTGCCCGACTAAAAATTGAGGCAGACAACCGTGTAGTTACAAAACCAAGACATGAGGCATTTGTGGCTGAAGGGTCAAAGATCAAAAACAAAAAGAAGAATTTCCAGAAGAAAAGGAAAGCTCAAGACAACAAACCAAAAGACAACAAACGAAACAAGAAATTTAATAGCGAATGTTGGGTTTGTGGAAAAATTGGACATGCCGCTAGAGATTGCAGACTCAAGAAGGAACGCAATAAAGAGGCAAACATAGTAGATAACATGAAAGTAGACGAGTCCAACTTCTCGGCGGTGGTATCTGAATGCAATCTGGTTCAAAATCCTAACCAATGGTGGGTAGATACAGGCGCTACTCGTCATGTCTGTTCTGACAAATCCATGTTTTCTACATATCAGAAATTCGATCACGAAGAAAAACTCTACATGGGTAATTCTGCAGTTTACATGATCGAAGGCAGTGGTACAGTAATCCTCAAGTTTACTTCAGGAAAAACTGTTAAGTTGAATAACGTGCTCCTCGTTACAGACATACGCAAGAATCTCATCTCTGGTGCAGTTCTATCAAAGAAGGGATTCAAGATGGTGTTCGAGTCAGACAAAATGGTTCTGTCCAAAGCTGGAATGTATATCGGAAGGGGATATTTATGTGATGGCCTATTTAAGGCAAATGTAGCCGTTATCGGCAATAAAACTATGTATTCTGATTGTGCTATTAATAAAATTGAAGTTTCTTACTTGCTTGAGCACGAAATTTTACTATGACACGATAGATTAGGACACATAAACTTCCGAAAAATAAAGAAATTATCAAACTTGGGATTGATTCCAAATTTCCAAGTAGATAAAACCTACAAATGTGAGACATGTGTAGAAGCAAAAATGTTCAAACAACCATTTAAATCTGTTGACAGAAGCACCGAACCATTAGGTTTGGTACATACAGATTTGTGTGATTTTAAATCTGTACCTACAAGAGGTGGGAAAAAGTATTTCATTACTTTTATTGACGATTATACGCGATATTGCTATGTATATCTTTTAAATAGTAAAGATGAAGCAATAATAGCGTTTATAAAATACAAGGCTGAGGTAGAAAATCAGTTAAATAAAAAGATCAAGATACTAAGATCTGATCGAGGTGGAGAATATGAGTCACCGTTTGAACAGTTCTGTACAGAGAATGGAATAGTTCATCAAACAACAGCACCATATTCACCACAACAAAATGGTGTAGCCGAGAGGAAGAACAGAACGTTAAAAGACATGATTACTGCCATGCTTTTAACTTCTGTTCTACCGACGAACTTGTGGGGGGAAGCATTAAATATGTCTAATCACATATTAAACAAAGTTCCTCACAATAAAACGGGAACAACTCCATATGAGATATGGAAAGGACACAAACCAAGCTTTAAATACCTCAAAGTGTGGGGGTGCTTGGCAAAAGTTGCAGTTCCGCCTCCCAAGAGAGTCAAACTTGGACCAAAAACAGTAGATTGTTATTATCTTGGGCCAGCCCAAAATAGTAGTGCCTACAGATTTTTGGTATTCAAGTCTGATATAACTGATATTCATGTAAATACAATCATGGAATCAAGAGATGCCTCATTCTTTAAAGATGTGTTTCCACACAAAAGGAATGAAGGAAATAATGTCCCAAAAAGGACAAGGGAAGAATCAAACGATTCGCATGAAGATGAAACTCATCATGAAATTGAGGATGCTGAACCAAGAAGAAGCGTAAGGGCTAGAACTTCCAAAACATTTGGTTCGGACTTTTTTACATATGTATTAGAGCACGAACCTTAAACGTACAAGGAAGCAATGTCATCTTCTGAATCTTCATGTTGGAAAGAAGCAATCTAAAGTGAGATTTATTCAATTCTAAGTAATAATACTTGGGAAATTGTTGATTTCCACCAGGAATAAAACCAATTGGCTGCAAATGGATTTTCAAGAAGAAAATGAAAGCAGATGGCTCCATCGACAAGTATAAAGCCAGATTAGTAGCCAAAGGATATCGTCAAAAAGAAGGAGTAGACTTCTTTGATACATATTCGCTGGTAACACGAATAACCTCTATAAGAATGTTAATAGCAATTGCATCCATCTATAATCTAGAGATTCATCAAATGGATGTAAAAACAGCATTTTTAAATGGAAATCTCGAGGTGGAGATTTATTTCCAAAGGAAATGAAAACAAAGTCTGTAGATTAGTCAAATCATTATACGGACTAAAACAAGCTCCAAAGCAATGGCACGCAAAATTTGATAATGTCATGATGAAAAATGGTTTTCGTATAAATGAATGTGATAAATGTGTTTATTACAAACAGGTTGGACAATCATATGTGATGATTTGTCTATATATAGACGATATGCTAATCTTTGGTCCTAATACTAAAGTAATAGAGACTATAAAGAAGATGTTAATCAACAATTTCGATATGAAAGACTTAGGAGTTGCGGACGTTATTTTGGGAATCAAAATAATAAGAACACTTAATGGAATTGAACTATCTCAGTCACACTATGTAGACAAAGTGATTGAAAAAATTCCAAGAGTATGGAATTAAAGGAGTGAGTACACCTTTTAATCCATCGGAAGTACTGCATAAAAACACCGATGAGAGTGTAATGCAACTGGAATACTCTCGTGTAATAGGATGCTTAATGTATCTGATGAATTGCACAAGACCAGATATAGCTTATGCAGTAAGTCAACTAAGCAGGTATACAAATAATCCAGGGAAGGAACACTGTAAAGCACTAATGAGAGTGTTGGATATTTAAAGAATACCACTAATTTTTTCTTACATTATGGAAAATATCCTGCCGTCTTAGAAGGATATAGTGATGCAAACTGGATTGCAGATTCAGAGGAATCAAAATCAACGAGTGGTTATGTCTTTACCCTAGCAGGGGCAGCAGTGTCATGGAAATCTACTAAACAAACATGCATAGCTCGATCCACTATGGAATCAGAGTTCATTGCATTAGACAAAGCAGGCGAAGAAGCAGAATGGCTTCGTCATTTTTTAGAAGATATTCCATTCTGGCCTAAACCTGTACCGGCCATATGTATACACTGTGATAACCAAGCTGCGCTAAGTAGAGCGCACAAC
Source organism: Allium cepa (assembly GCA_030765085.1). Lineage (NCBI taxonomy): Eukaryota > Viridiplantae > Streptophyta > Magnoliopsida > Asparagales > Amaryllidaceae > Allium > Allium cepa. The sequence continues at coordinate 498,217,382 of CM060931.1, forward strand.
TTTGTGTATAATGGAAAGTCACGACATATTCGTCGACGCCATAAGACAGTTAGGCAGTTACTCTCAAATGGAACAATTTCCATAGACTTTGTGAGAACAAATGATAACCTAGCGGATCCATTTACTAAAGGTTTATCAAGAGAGAAAATTGACTGCGCATCGAGGGGAATGGGTTTAAAAGCCTAAACCACAAAGAGTTATCTTATACGGAAACCTATCCTAGCGACTGGAGATCCCACGGACTAGGATCAATAGGCAAACCAGTTCTGAATAACTCAAGACGAAATGCATTTTTCATGGACATAGTCCGACTCCATTCCTATGGTGCACAACATAAATGCATGCCTACAGAAGTATTTAAAGGTTAAAACTATGTTTTTTAATGATGGGCATATCTTGGAAATAACAAGTGGGTTACATGTAGGATACTTTTAATGGTTGCGATCACCTATGTTAGTGTGAGCTGGGTCGGCTCTATGAGAATATTAAAAGACTTTTATTCTCTAAAAACACTCGTAGAACCAAAAATTGTTCAGGACCAAAATGAACACAACCAAGAGATTGGATGAGAAGCGAATCAATGCTTTGTAAAACTTATTGTCCGGATATACAATAAAGGCCGACGGTTCAAGATGAAATAATTCACCGATTAGCCAAGTAGATCCGATAAGTTTTGACTAGGGAAAGTTCAAAGTGAAATATCTACTTATCCACGATAAAGCATTATTCCATATGTACTCTGTGATATTCCACTTTGTGTGGAGGAAAGAATATTATCATTCATGTGGGGGATTGTTAAAACTAAGTGAATGAAATATCCTATTAGTCCCACATTGCCAAAGATCAAAAGAGAAATGAAGTATATCAATAACTTTCTCTAGTGGAGGTTGGGGGTCTGGGGCTCCCAAATGTATGCTTCGTGTGAGGAGGGAGATCATGCATCACCACCACACGCGCGCGCGCGCGCCGCCGCCGTCCGTCCGTCCGGGCCGGGCCGGGTACGGGTACGGGTCTAAATTGACCATTATTTTTGTTAGGCCATTGTCTAACAGTTTTTGGGCTTCGGCTGAAACTGGGCTGGGTCTGGAAATTTGAAAAGACACGGACGGGTGAAGACGGACGCGAATTTTGACTGAAGAGGCGCGGCTTCTGAAGCAGGCGCGAAAACAAACAGGTGCGACCTGTTAGGAAACCGAAACGGAATTTTTGGCGAACGGACGCGGCCTGTTCAAATTGAATGGACGCAGTCGATAAACAGCAGCAGAAACGGGCGCGACCGTGTGGACCAACGGGTACAGACGCGACCGTTCGAAAGGATACGAATCAATTATAAATAAGGAGGAAAACTGATCACTTTCCTAACCGAATTTTTAATCTGAATTATCTCTTCTCTTCTAAACACAACTGATGTTCTAATATTCAAATCACAGAGTGATATACTCATTACAATTTCGTGCAGAATTCGTCTGTTGTATCTTGGGAGAATTTTGAAATAAAATTCTTAAGGAAATCGTACGACGAGCCTCAGACGTAATCCGGTTAGAATTCTAGTCTGATTGTATATTTATATACATTGTTCTATATTCCATCCATTATTCTGGTTATATTGTTTGTTCAAAATAGTATAACGCTGTTGTTGTAATTTATTTACAACATTCATATTGTTATAATAATTACTACAGAATTCCAGTGTAGTGGAAATTTGAGTTATAAACTTATGCGACGAGTTTATAATTGATTATTCTCTGTTTTAGTATACTAGAAGTATAACTTCTTAAGAATTTTACCGTTTTATTACTAAAACAGAGATGACAACAATAGAATTTTCAAAGAATACTACTCACAACAGACCTGAACCGTTCAAGGGAGATGGTGATGATTTCTTGACATGGCAAAATCAAATGTTGTTTTATCTCACCACACTCGGTCTGCGAAAGTACCTCGAGGAGGAGGAACCGATTCTTGCACCAGGCAAGGAAGCAGAGGTGAATATGTGGAAGCATTCCGATTTTTTATGCAGAAACTATATTCTAAATTGTCTCGACAAGTTATTATACAAAGTATATCAGCCTTCAAAGACATCAAAAGAACTCTGTAATGCACTTACCACAAAGTACAAGACGTAGAATATCAGTCTTAAGAAATTCATTGTAGACAAATTCATGGACTACAAGATGGTTGACTCCAAATCGGTGACTGCTCAACTGCATGAATTGCAAATCATCATTCATGAACTCGAAGCGGAAGGTCATGTGGTTGGAGAATCGTCTTTGGTTGAAGCCATCACGGGAAAATCAAATGGATGTAACAACAGCATTTTTAAATGGAAATCTCAATGTGGAGATTTATTTCCAAAGGAAATGAAAACAAAGTCTGTAGATTAGTCAAATCATTATACGGACTAAAACAAGCTCCAAAGCAAAGGCACGCAAAATTTGATAGTGTCATGATGAAAAATGATTTTCGTATAAATGAATGTGATAAATGTGTTTATTACAAACAGGTTGGACAATCATATGTGATGATTTGTCTATATATAGACGATATGCTAATCTTTGGTCCTAATACTAAAGTAATAGAGACTATAAAGAAGATGTTAATCAACAATTTCGATATGAAAGACTTAGGAGTTGCGGACGTTATTTTGGGAATCAAAATAATAAGAACACCTAATGAAATTGAACTATCTCAGTCACACTATGTAGACAAAGTGATTGAAAAAATTCCAAGAGTATGGAATTAAAGGAGTGAGGACACCTTTTAATCCATCGGAAGTACTGCATAAAAACACCGATGAGAGTGTAATGCAACTGGAATACTCTCGTGTAATAGGATGCTTAATGTATCTGATGAATTGCACAAGACCATATATAGCTTATGCAGTAAGTCAACTAAGCAGGTATACAAGTAATCCAGGGAAGGAACACTGCAAAGCACTAATGAGAGTGTTGGATATTTAAAGAATACCACTAATTTTTCCTTACATTATGGAAAATATCCTGCCGTCTTAGAAGGATATAGTGATGCAAACTGGATTGCAGATTCAGAGGAATCAAAATCAACGAGTGGTTATGTCTTTACCCTAGCAGGGGCAGCAGTGTCATGGAAATCTACTAAACAAACATGCATAGCTCGATCCACTATGGAATCAGAGTTCATTGCATTAGACAAAGCAGGCGAAGAAGCAGAATGGCTTCGTCATTTTTTAGAAGATATTCCATTTTGGCCTAAACCTGTACCGGCCATATGTATACACTGTGATAACCAAGCTGCGCTAAGTAGAGCGCACAATTTTGTGTATAATGGAAAGTCACGACATATTCGTCGACGCCATAACACAGTTAGGCAGTTACTCTCAAATGGAACAATTTCCATAGACTTTGTGAGAACAAATGATAACCTAGCGGATCCATTTACTAAAGATTTATCAAGAGAGAAAATTGACTGCGCATCGAGGGGAATGAGTTTAAAAGCCTAAACCACAAAGAGTTATCTTATACGGAAACCTATCCTAGCGACTGGAGATCCCACGGACTAGGATCAATAGGCAAACCAGTTTTGAATAACTCAAGACGTAATGCATTTTGCATGGACATAGTCCGACTCCATTCCTATGGTGCACAACATAAATGCATGCCTACAGAAGTATTTAAAGGTTAAAACTATGTTTTTTAATGATGGGCATATCTTGGAAATAACAAGTGGGTTACATGTAGGATACTTTTGATGGTTGCGATCACCTATGTTAGTGTGAGCTGGGTCGGCTCTATGAGAATATTAAAAGGCTTTTATTCTCTAAAAACACTCGCAGAACCAAAAATTGTTCAGGACCAAAATGAACACAACCAAGAGATTGGTTGAGAAGCGAATCAATGCTTCGTAAAACTTATTGTCCGGATATACAATAAAGGCCGACGGTTCAACATGAAATAATTCACCGATTAGCCAAGTAGATCCGATAAGTTTTGACTAGGGAAAGTTCAAAGTGAAATATCTACTTATCCACGATAAAGCATTATTCCATATGTACTCTGTGATATTCCACTTTGTGTGGGGGAAAGAATATTATCATTCATGTGGGGGATTGTTAAAACTAAGTGAATGAAATATCCTATTAGTCCCACATTGCCAAAAATCAAAAGAGAAATGAAGTATATCAATAACTTTCTCAAGTGGAGGTTGGGGGCCTGGGGCTCCCAAATGTATGCTTCGTGTGAGGAGGGAGATCATGCATCACCACCACACGCGCGCCGCCGCCGTCCGTCCGACCGACCGAACCGGGCCGGGCCGGGACGGGTACGGGTCTAAATTGACCATTCTTTTTGTTAGGACATTGTCTAACAGTTTTTGGGCTTCGGCTGAAACTGGGCTGGGTCTGGAAATTTGAAAAGACATGGGCAGGTGAAGACGGACGCGAATTTTGACTGAAGAGGCGCGACTTCTGAAGCAGGCGCGAAAACAAACAGGTGCGACCTGTTATGAAGCCGAAACGGAATTTTTGGCGAACGGACGCGGCCTGTTCAAATTGAATGGACGCAACCGAAAAACAGCAGTAGAAACAGGCGCGACCGTTTGGACCAACGGGTACAGACGCGACCGTTCGAAAGGATACGAATCAATTATAAATAAGGAGGAAAACTGATCACTTTCCTAACCGAATTTTTAATCCGAATTATCTCTTCTCTTCTAAACACAACTGATGTTCTAATATTCAAATCACAGAGTGATATACTCATTACAATTTCGTGCAGAATTCGTCTGTTGTATCTTGCGAGAATTTTGAAATAAAATTCTTAAGGAAATCGTTACGACGAGCCTCAGACGTAATCCGGGTAGAATTCTAGTCTGATTGTATATTTATATACATTATTCTATATTCTATCCATTATTCTGGTTATACTGTTTGTTCAAAATAGTATAACGCTGTTATTGTAATTTATTTACAACATTCATATTGTTATAATAATTACTACAGAATTCCAGTGTAGTGGAAATTTGAGTTATAAACTTGTGCGACGAGTTTATAATTGATTATTCTCTGTTTTAGTATACTAGAAGTATAACTTCTTAAGAATTTTACCGTTTTCTTACTAAAACAGAGATGACAACAATAGAATTTTCAAAGAATGCTACTCACAACAGACCTGAACCGTTCAAGAGAGATGGTGATGATTTCTTGACATGGCAAAATCAAATGTTGTTTTATCTCACCACACTCGGTCTGCAAAAGTACCTCGAGGAGGAGGAACCGATTCCTGCACCAGGCAAGTAAGCAGAGGTGAATATGTGGAAGCATTCCGATTTTTTATGCAGAAACTATGTTCTAAATTGTCTCGACAAGGTGTTATACAAAGTATATCAGCCTTCAAAGACATCAAAAGAACTCTGGAATGCACTTACCACAAAGTACAAGACGTAGAATATCAGTCTTAAGAAATTCATTGTAGACAAATTCATGGACTACAAGATGGTTGACTCCAAACCGGTGACTGCTCAACTGCATGAATTGCAAATCATCATTCATGAACTTGAAGCGGAAGGTCATATGGTTGGAGAATCGTTTTTGGTTGAAGCCATCATGGAAAAAACGCCGCTGTCATGGAGAGATTACCGCAACTATCTAAAGCGTAAGAAGAAGGAAATCTCTTTACAGGATCTCATTGTCCGATTAAAAATTGAGGCAGACAACCGTGCAGTTACAAAACCAAGAGATGAGGCATTTGTGGCTGAAGGGTCAAAGATCAAAAACAAAAAGAAGAATTTCCAGAAGAAAAGGAAAGCTCAAGACAACAAACCAAAAGACAACAAACGAACCAAGAAATTTAATGGCGAATGTTGGGTTTGTGGAAAAATTGGACATGCCGCTAGAGATTGCAGACTCAAGAAGGAACGCAATAAAGAGGCAAATATAATAGATAACATGGAAGTAGACGAGTCCAACTTCTCGGCGGTGGTATCTGAATGCAATCTGGTTCAGAATCCTAACCAATGGTGGGTAGATACAGGCGCTACTCGTCATGTCTGTTCTGACAAATCCATGTTTTCTACATATCAGAAATTCGATCACGAAGAAAAACTCAACATGGGTAATTCTGCAGTTTCCATGATCGAAGGCAGTGGTACAGTAATCCTCAAGTGTACTTCTGGAAAAACTGTTAAGTTGAATAACGTGCTCCACGTTTCAGACATACGCAAGAATCTCATCTCTGGTGCAGTCCTATCAAAGAAGGGATTCAAGATGGTGTTCGAGTCAGACAAGATGGTTTTGTCCAAAGCTGGAATGTATATCGGAAGGGGATATTTATGCGATGGCCTATTTAAGGCAAATGTAGCCGTTATCGGCAATAAAACTATGTATTCTGATTGTGCTATTAATAAAATTGAAGTTTCTTACTTGCTTGAGCACGAAATTTTACTATGGCACGATAGATTAGGACACATAAACTTTCGAAAAATAAAGAAATTATCAAACTTGGGATTGATTCCAAATTTCCAAGTAGATAAAACCTACAAATGTGAGACATGTGTAGAAGCAAAAATGGTCAAACAACCATTTAAATCTGTTGACAGAAGCACCGAACCATTAGGTTTGGTACATACAGATTTGTGTGATTTTAAATCACTACCTACAAGAGGTGGGAAAAAGTATTTCATTACTTTTATTGACGATTATACGCGATATTGCTATGTATATCTTTTAAATAGTAAAGATGAAGCAATAACAGCGTTTATAAAATATAAGGCTGAGGTAGAAAATCAGTTAAATAAAAAGATCAAGATACTAAGATCTGATCAAGGTGGAGAATATGAGTCACCGTTTGAACAGTTCTGTGCAGAGAATGGAATAGTTCATCAAACAACAGCACCATATTCACCACAACAAAATGGTGTAGCCGAGAGGAAGAACGGAACGTTAAAGACATGATTACTGCCATGCTTTTAACTTCTGTTCTACCGACGAACTTGTGGGGGGAAGCATTAAATATGTCTAATCACATATTAAACAAAGTTTCTCACAATAAAACGGGAACAATTCCATATGATATATGGAAAGGACACAAACCAAGCTTTAAATACCTCAAAGTGTGGGGGTGCTTGGCAAAAGTTCCAGTTCCGCCTCCCAAGAGAGTCAAACTTGGACCAAAAACAGTAGATTGTTATTATCTTGGGCCAGCCCAAAATAGTAGTGCCTACAGATTTTTGGTATTCAAGTCTGATATAACTGATATTCATGTAAATACAATCATGGAATCAAGAGATGCCTCATTCTTTGAAGATGTGTTTCCACACAAAAGGAATGAAGGAAATGTCCCAAAAAGGATAAGGGAAGAATCAAACGATTCGCATGAAGATGAAACTCATCATGAAATTGAGGATGCTGAGCCAAGAAGAAGCGTAAGGGCTAGAACTTCCAAAACATTTGGTTCGGACTTTTTTACATATGTATTAGAGCACGAACCTTAAACGTATAAGGAAGCAATGTCATCTTCTGAATCTTCATGTTGGAAAGAAGCAATCCAAAGTGAGATTGATTCAATTCTAAGTAATAATACTTGGGAAATTGTTGATTTCCACCAGGAATAAAACCAATTGGCTGCAAATGGATTTTCAAGAAGAAAATGAAAGCAGATGGCTCTATCGACAAGTATAAAGCCAGATTAGTAGCCAAAGGATATCGTCAAAAAGAAGGAGTAGACTTCTTTGATACATATTCTCCGGTAACACGAATAACCTCTATAAGAATGTTAATAGCAATTGCATCCATCTATAATCTAGAGATTCATCAAATGGATGTAAAAACAGCATTCTTAAATGGAAATCTCGATGAGAAGATTTACATGGAGCAACCTGAGGGATTTATTTCCAAAGGAAATGAAAACAAAGTCTGTAGATTAGTCAAATCATTATACGGACTAAAACAAGCTCCAAAGCAATGGCACGCAAAATTTGATAGTGTCATGATGAAAAATGGTTTTCGTATAAATGAATGTGATAAATGTGTTTATTACAAACAGGTTGGACAATCATATGTGATGATTTGTCTATATGTAGACGATATGTTAATCTTTGGTCCTAATACTAAAGTAATAGAGACTATAAAGAAGATGTTAATCAACAATTTCGATATGAAAGACTTAGGAGTTGCGGATGTTATTATGGGAATCAAAATAATAAGAACACCTAATGGAATTGAACTATCTCAGTCACACTATGTAGACAAAGTGATTGAAAAAATTCCAAGAGTATGGAATTAAAGGAGTGAGGACACCTTTTAATCCATCGGAAGTACTGCATAAAAACACTGATGAGAGTGTAATGCAACTGGAATACTCTCGTGTAATAGGATGCTTAATGTATCTGATGAATTGCACAAGACCAGATATAGCTTATGCAGTAAGTCGACTAAGCAGGTATATAAGTAATGCAGGGAAGGAACACTGGAAAGCACTAATGAGAGGGTTGAGATATTTAAAGAATGCCACTAATTTTTCCTTACATTATGGAAAATATCCTGCCGTCTTAGAAGGATATAGTGATGCAAACTGGATTGCAGATTCAGAGGAATCAAAATCAACGATTGGTTATGTCTTTACCCTAGCAGGGGCAGCAGTGTCATGGAAATCTACTAAACAAACATGCATAGCTCGATCCACTATGGAATCAGAGTTCATTGCATTAGACAAAGCAGGCGAAGAAGCAGAATGGCTTCGTCATTTTTTAAAAGATATTCCATTCTGGCCTAAACCTGTACCGGCCATATGTATACACTGTGATAACCAAGCTGCGCTAAGTAGAGCGCACAACTTTGTGTATAATGGAAAGTCACGACATATTCGTCGACGCTATAACACAGTTAGGCAGCTACTCTCAAATGGAACAATTTCCATAGACTTTGTGAGAACAAATGATAACCTAGCGGATCCATTTACTAAAGGTTTATCAAGAGAGAAAATTGACTGCGCATCGAGGGGAATGAGTTTAAAAGCCTAAACCACAAAGAGTTATCTTATACGGAAACCTATCCTAGCGATTGGAGATCCCACGGACTAGGATCAATAGGCAAACCAGTTCTGAATAACTCAAGACGTAATGCATTTTGCATGGACATAGTCCGACTCCATTCCTATGGTGCACAACATAAATGCATGCCTACAGAAGTATTTAAAGGTTAAAACTATGTTTTTTAATGATGGCCATATCTTGAAAATAACAAGTGGGGTACATGTAGGATACTCTTAATGGTTGCGATCACCTATGTTAGTGTGAGCTGGGTCGGCTCTATGAGAATATTAAAAGGCTTTTATTTTCTAAAAACACTCGCAGAACCAAAAATTGTTCAGGACCAAAATGAACACAACCAAGAGATTGGATGAGAAGGGAATCAATGCTTCGTAAAACTTATTGTCTGGATATACAATAAAGACCGACGGTTCAAGATGAAATAATTCACCGATTAGCCAAGTAGATCCGATAAGTTTTAAATAGGAAAAGTTCAAAGTGAAATATCTACTTATCCACGATAAAGCATTATTCCATATGTACTCTGTGATATTCCACTTTGTGTGGGGGAAAGAATATTATCATTCATGTGGGGGATTGTTAAAACTAAGTGAATGAAATATCCTATTTGTCCCACATTGCCAAAAATCAAAAGAGAAAGAAGTATATCAATAGCTTTCTCAAGTGGAGGTTGGGGGCTTGGGGCTCCCAAATGTATGCTTCGTTGTGAGGAGGGAGATCATGCATCACCATCACACGCGCGCGCCGCCGCCGGCCGTCCGACCGGCCGGTACGGGTACGGGTCTAAATTGACCATTCTTTTTGCTAGGCCATTGTCTAACAGTTTTTGGGCTTCGGCTGAAACTGGACTGGGTCTGGAAATTTGAAAAGATACGGGCGGGTGAAGACGGACACGAATTTTGACTGAAGAGGCGCGGCTTTTGAAGCAGGCGCGAAAACAAACAGGTGCGACCTGTTATGAAGCACAAACGGAATTTATGGCGAACGGATGCGGCCTGTTCAAATTGAATGGACGCAACCGATAAACAGCAGCAGAAACGGGCGCGACCGTCTGGACCAACGGGTACAGACGCGACCGTTCGAAGGGATACGAATCAATTATAAATAAGGAGAAAAACTGATCACTTTCCTAACCGAATTTTTAATCTCAATTATCTCTTCTCTTCTAAACCCAACTGCTGTTCTAATATTCAAATCACAGAGTGATATACTCATTACAATTTCGTGCAGAATTCGTCTGTTGTATCTTGGGAGAATTTTGAAATAAAATTCTTAAGGAAATCGTTACGACGAGCCTCAGACGTAATCCGGTTAGAAGTCTGATTGTATATTTATATACATTATTCTATATTCTATCCATTATTCTGGTTATACTGTTTGTTCAAAATAGTATAACGCCGTTGTTGTAATTTATTTACAACATTCATATTGTTATAATAATTACTACAGAATTCCAGTGTAGTGGAAATCTGAGTTATAAACTTGTGCGACGAGTTTATAATTAATTATTCTCTGTTTTAGTATACTAGAAGTATAACTAATACAAACCTGACACATATATATACAAAACACTATATATTTGAAACTGTATATTTATGGATTTCATGCATACATCTGAAATTGCTATTTTCCAAAATCAGCATCTATTTAAAATTCATATATACATACTTGAACGCTAATCATGCAACTTTGAGTCTTAATGACATACATATTTGAAAACATGCGTATTCAAAACTGGTACGCTTCGAAAACCTATATGCAAACTTCATGTACACAAAATTCAAAAGCCTGTTTGTGATATATCTTTATAACCACTGATACATGAAACCATATTCTTTATGAAATTTACACATTCCAAAATCCATATATGCTAAAAAATAATATATATGAAATTGGTCTATGGCCAAAATCAGCATATGATGTTGTTTCTATGAAGATTTCATGAAATTTTGTTTTTATGAAACCAGTATGTATCTAAAAATCATATATTCATTTTAATGAAGCCGGATGATTTATAAGATCATATTTTTTTCAAAAATTTTCATTTTCTTTCTTCAAAGTCAAATAGCTTAAAATCCTTTTGTTTTCAAAATCCATAAATAACCGTATATTTTCAAAATCAAATCCTTTCGAAATCGATATTATATGTCTTCCCGAAATCTGGTGTGTGTGTTTTCAAAATTTCGAGAAAAAGTTATGTACCTGATGCCCACTATTTTGGCATGGATTTGGGTGAGCTACAACATGAATTGAAATACAGATATGAATTTAGACGTGGAGTTTGAACCATTTGAATTTAACATTTTGGAAGCAAAGTCAATTTTTCTTAGATCTGGAATCACCTACTTGCGGCATTGGGTACCTTACGACATTAACTTCCTTGCGGCTGGGTACCTTACGACATTAACTTCCTTGTGGCATTGATTACCCTACGCCGTTGAATATCTTACGACATTGCCTATTGATGGCATTGGATAACTTGCGGCGTAACTCTTCCTTCGGCATAAATCAACTTACAGCATTGAAAACTTCGGCCTTAATTAACCTACGGCATTGAGAATTTCAGCCTTAATCAACTGCGGCATGAGCCCCTTCCATCATCGTTAAACCTGCGATCTCATCTGACAAGCGGCGTCATCTGTCCTTTGGTAGTACTAAATTCAGCACCAATCTGCTATTCCAACATCCCATACCATCTATAAATTTGTAATCTTCCAGATAGCATCAATAATCTATGGTATCAGATACCCAGTGGTATTAGGATTCTTACGGCATTTATCTTACTTATGACATCAACTATTTAGGACATTGATTATCTTGTAGCATTCCCAACCCTGCGACATTAACTAACTCAATACTCATTTCAGCATTGATAACCCAATATTGTACACTTCGTCGTTAATTAATAATTCCAGTATCAATATCGCAAGCTTCGGCGTTAATCAATGATTCCAGTATTAATGTCGCACACGCCAGCATCGTCGTCTTCTGTTATTACATCACCCAATTCCATCTATAAATAAAAGACCCTCTGGATTCCTAAGCTCTTCATCATTCAGATCTAAAAATCTGACATCATCCCAATTCCCAAATTCGATATTATTTGGATGAGCTGCGAAGGAATCCAATATTCATAAGTCGAATAAGTAAGAATCGATGTTTAGTGAGTTGGAATTGGACCTAATATTCGACATTCTAAAGTCCAGCAAGTGGAATTAATGCTGAACCAGGAAAATTGAGACTGAATAATGAACGGTCAGGATGAAAATTGAAGCGATAATGATGGAGAATTGGAATTGAGTAATTGATGTGGCTTTAATAAGTGATGATGTACTGGTGAAGCGGAATCATCGTTCGCTTGTCATCAAAACTACGTTATCGCTGACCATCCCTCTGAAAAAATGTTCAAACATTAAAAACGTTAGTTTCCACGTTTTGAATTTAAATTTGAAATCACTTCAAAATATGGAATTCAACATTCTTTTAGGTATTTCGTTTGTTTTTTAACATTCGAAGGTTCGAACCCTCCTTCTAACGGTAAAGTGTTAAACCAAACTTTGATTCAACGTTTTGATTTATGTGTACAGAGAAGCATGTTCGAATAAATTCCGATGTTTTATGATTATTCACGGAATTGTTTGAAATATAGTTCATAAGTTCAAAAGATAAAACAAGCTAGTCCAAAGTCAGTAGGCAATATGCTCAAGTCATATTCTCTTATGAACATGTTACAAGATATGCAAATATACAAATTTCTAATTATTCAAACGCTTATTTGCAAATATATATCATGTCCTCCCTGATTAGTCTTTTGCACATTAGTTTGTCCTCGAGCTCTTAATGAAGAGAACTTGGAGAACATCCTAATTGAAAAAAGCGATAAGAGTGAAAAAGAGATTAAGGGATCCTTTCCATGAGAAGGTACATCTTTATTTATAGTAGTTGGAAGGATATATGTTTGTTTCTACTAGCAATGTGGGACTTTGATTGCTATCTTGGTGATGACTTCAACATGAATGTCTTTGAAGCTTTATGAAGAAAAATACACTACATCCTCTTGAATTTACTCTTGTGAATGATTTTAGTCATCTTTCTTTACATGGCCTTCGACGTTCCTAGGGCATTGATGTTGAGCGGCATCGATAATATGTTATATTCATGAAATGCAGCATCGATATCTTACCATTGTTATTCAAGGTGGTGTGCGATAAACCTTTGTATACCATTTGTTATCCCATTTTTGGTCAAAGCTGAAATGTCAACAAATTGGCAAGGAATGTTGAATATCGGGGTTGGAGATCGATTGGGATCAAGGCTGCGATCGATATCGCCAAAATCTGGTTGAGCTCCGATCAATACGAAATTGATTGGAAATGATGATAAGGACTAGGAAATGCCATGTTTCAAATTTCAGGTTAATCGGAGTTCGTATGAAGGAGATATAACCGAGCCAAATGAAAGGAAGCAATGCCGAACCATCTATCCTCCACTCCCAAGCACTGCCGGTCCAAACTTCACCTCCAAGCATGGCCGAACCAGCTACCTCCTCCCACTGCCGAACCAGAAGCAAGGTAGACCACCGAGCCAAGCTTCGTCCCCATCACCGAACCAACCATCTTTTCATGCACTACCGAACCGGCATACCACCGAGCCAACGTACTACCGAACCAACTGCCGTTCCAACACTCACCGGACCAACTCACCACCGAGTCAACCTCCACCGGTCCAAGGCCTCACCGGACCAACCCCTCCAACCATCTACCACCGGACCAAGGCGTACCGAACCAACACTTACAGGCCAGATTGCATCAGCCCAGGCCCACCAGCAGCTATATACATCCAAGACCTCTGCCCCCCAGCCTCACTCTATAAATAGAGGGGCAGAGGTACAATAATGGGGGACAAGTTTGAGAACCCTAACACGGAAGGAACTTTCAAACAACTTATATACGCTTGTAATCAAGGCCTTGGACTTGTAATCTAAAAAATAAAGGAGAATAACATATAAAGTGGACGTAGGCACATTCTGGTTGAACCACTATAAATCTGTATGTCTTTTACAGTTTAGTCCTGCTTTTTACATATTTGCATAAATCACCTGAATCACTAAGAACAATACAAAATCAACTGAATCATACGACTTGGAGGTGTTTGCCCATTTTTTGTGCAAACATTTTTGGTGCTTCCATTGAGAGGGACTAGCACCCGCTGCATCGGATAGAAGTTTGGATTTGGAAGACAATGACTAGGAAAAATAGTAGAAGGCAGAGGGCTGAGAGAAGCTAGCCGGAAGGAAGTCAACAAGCATCCTCCGGGGCTGAGGAAGAACCGGCTTCGATCTACATAACCCGGAACGAAATGGAAGCCATAGCAAATTCACTGCAAGAGAGGTTGTTGAAGAGTCAACAGGAGATGATGCAGACTTTCTTGGAGCAAATGAGAGCTGTAGGGACCCAGAACTTAGGAACAGTTACAGCGGCTGTGGATGCAGGACAAGGAGCTAGGGTTATGGAACCCAATGGAGGATAGGATGCAAAGTCAGAGGGCAATCGACAAGGGCTTGGGGGCAGGCCCGCAGGATCCAACACAGGAGGACCCTTGGAAGGAGTTCAACAGGCTAGAACCAACGTTGCTGCTAGCGAGCCACATGAAGAGTATGTACCGGAATTCCCTCGGGGGCAATCCCAGACAGACAACGTTGGATTGTCAGATATAATCAGGAAGACTGTGCGAGGTGGTTTGACCAGCGGAGACTTGGAAGGAGTGAACAGGAGTCCGTTTGCTCGGGAAATAAGGATGGCTCAGAATCCACCTAAGTTCAAGCTACCTAGCGTGGAAGTATATGATGGCAAGGCAGACCCTACGGATCACTTGATGAGGTACACCAGACACATGGAGGTGCTGGGGGCATCAGAGGAAGTGATGGCCCGATGCTTCCCTTTGTACTTGACGGACTTAGCTGCGATGTGGTTTAGGCAGCTGGAAGAAGGATCTATCAGGACATGGAGGGAATTGGTGGAAAGGTTTTTGGGACAGTTTTGGGTTCATGTCAAGAGACCGAAGAATGTGATGACATTGACATCGGTAAAGCAAAGGGTAGATGAATCGCTTAGAGCTTTTCTAACTCG
Source organism: Allium cepa (assembly GCA_030765085.1). Taxonomy (NCBI): domain Eukaryota; kingdom Viridiplantae; phylum Streptophyta; class Magnoliopsida; order Asparagales; family Amaryllidaceae; genus Allium; species Allium cepa. The sequence continues at coordinate 498,232,531 of CM060931.1, forward strand.
ATTCAGTGCCGCAGTTGCTTCGGTGGATCGGCCCGATCCATCGATGGTTTTAATGGCAGCAGTATCAGGAGTCAGGGAGAACTTGGATTTCAAGGTATCTCTAATACGAGATCCCCCACGGGATCTCGACGAATTCTTTCACGAGGCAGAAAGGTTCCTTCGGCAAGAAGATGCGAGTACAGATTTAAAGTTAAAAAAGGTTAATGCAGTTGAGGTTGGAGGACCATCCAGCAAAGGTTTGGATAAACACAAAGGAAAAAGGAAGTTGGACAATGATTCTGGAAATGCTACGAAGCAATGGAAGGATCCAAAGTTTTCCACATACACAGGATTGAACGAGACGCTGGAGCGGATATACCTGGATATTCGGAATCGCCTTCCCTACCGGAGGCCGGCTAGGAGAGAACCAACAGAACGGGAAAGAACATCAGGAAGGCACTGTCTCTTCCATGATTTGGATGGACACGACACCAACAGCTGCAGGCACCTAAAGGACATAATTGAAGAGCATGTAAGGAACGGACAGCTGCCACAATATGTTGGACCTTGGAATGCAACGGCGGAGCAGGAGCAACCGCCGCCTACCTCAAGCTACGATGGTGGGAGGCCCAGGAACAATGGTCAATTGATCATCCATTGACCAGGATAATATGGAATAAGTAGCGAACTATTGGAAAGCAACCAAGTCATTTACACATGTACGGGGACGGAGATAGCCCCTAGACATGCTCTGAATGATGATAAACTGCGATGCTATGGTTTATGAAATTTATCTTTTGCTTTTGGATTGGACACTGCTTTTCTTTTTGGTTTTTGGTTTCGGAGCTTGGATTAAGCTCCTGGTTTTGCTTGCTTTTGGATTTTCCTTTGGATGATTGTTTTCGGTTTTGGACGCTGGTTTGGATTTCTGGCTTTCTGGTTTTAATTTGGATTTTGGATTTGGATTTCAGATTTGGATTTTGGATTTAGATTTTGGATTTGGATTTTGGATTTGGATTTTGGATTGGATTTTTATCTGATTTTTGATAAACAGTCGTCGGGTATGGATTATGCCTGGCAAGGGGTGAGTCGCTTTGCCCGAACATGGTAAATTGGCTCACTCAGGTCCTCGAGTATGGACTATGCTCGGCAAAGGTCCGGAGTGAGCAGGATTCGGCCTAGGACTTAGGCCCTCTATTATCAATTGTTATTATCAGGTCGTTGAGTATGGACTATGCTCAACAAGGGTCCGGAGAGACCAGGATTCGGCTTAGGACTTAAGCCATGGCATTGTACACCGTCCATGGACACTGGACCAAGGTCGTCAAGTGTGGATTACGCTTGGCAAGAACCCGGAGAGGTTAGCTCAACGCCTAGGGACACTGGACCAGGGGCATCAAGTGTGAATTGCGCTTGGCAAGAGCCCGGAAAGGTCATGGATTCAGATGTCAACCTGAAGAGGTCTTGGATTTGGTTATTGGCTATTGGATAAGAATGAACTAGGACTCGGTTGTCGAGTTCGAATGGATATGGAATTGGCCAAAGCTTTGGTCATGGGATTTGGAATTGGACATCGACTCGGTGCATTCAAGGATGATATACTCTGGCAATTTGTCTATGGACTTTGGATATTGGACTTGGAACTATTCAAAACACGCCTTGTTATCACAAGGCATGTTTTGGGGGGCAAAGTGTTATCCCATTTTTGGTCAAAACTGGAATGTCAACAAATTGGCAAGGAATGTTGAATATCGGGGTTGGAGATCGATTGGGATCAAGGCTGCGATCGATATCACCAAAATCTGGTTGAGCTCCGATCAAGACGAAATTGATTGGAAATGATGATAAGGACTAGGAAAGGCCATGTTTCAAATTTCAGGTTAATCGGAGTTCGTATGAAGGAGATATAACCGAGCCAAATGAAAGGAAGCACTGCCAAACCATCCATCCTCCACTCCCAAGCACTGCCGGTCCAAACTTCACCTCCAAGCATGGCCGAACCAGCTACCTCCTCCCACTGCCGAACCAGAAGCAAGGTAGACCACCGAATCAAGCTTCGTCCCCATCACCGAACCAACCATCTTTCCATGCACTACCGAACCGGCATACCACCGAGCCAACATACTACCGAACCAACTGTCGCTCCAACCCTCACCGGGCCATCTCACCACCGAGTCAACCTCCACCGGTCCAAGGCCTCACCGGACCAACCCCTCCAACCATCTACCACCGGACCAAGGCGTACCGAACCAACACTTCCAGGCCAGATTGCATCAGCCCAGGCCCACCCGCAGCTATATACATCCAAGACCCCTGCCCCCCAGCCTCACTCTATAAATAGAGGGGCAGGGGTACAACAATGGGGGACAAGTTTGAGAACTCTAACACGGAAGGAACTTTCAAACAACTTATATACGCTTGTAATCAAGGCCTTGGACTTGTAATCTGAAAAATAAAGGAGAATAACATATAAAGTGGACGTAGGCACATTCTGGACGAACCACTATAAATCTGCGTGTCTTTTACAGTTTAGTCCCTGCTTTTTACATATTTGCATAAATCACCCAAATCACTAAGAACAACACAAAATCAAATGAATTATACGACTTAGAGGTGTTTGTCCATTTTTTGTGCAAACACCATTGGTATGCGACAACTTCCCCTTTCCATTATATTAATGGTGTGACATTGATTAAATGCAGTGTAGATAACATTTAGTATCCTCCTTTGATAGAATGCAGTATTCATAATAGGTGACATTGAGAATAGGTTGCATTGGCCATGAGTGACATAGAATAAGAGGCGTCATCAAATAAGAAGCGACATTGAATCTATGCGACGTTAAATCTATACGGCATTAATTATATGATGCTTTGAAGGAATGAGCATTGCTTAAAAGGTGGCATTGAAGAGAAATGACATTGAAATGAAGTGGCATTGAAGGGAGACATCATTAATCTTTGCCTTGATGGAGTGTAGTACATGTGATATTTTCTTTAGATTCGACATTATTCTAACTTGAACTCGATATGCCTATGCTTATTTCCTTTAGAAAATATGAGGATAACAAGCATCATTTCCTATTAAAACCTCTCCTCCATCAATCTCACATGGAGAAACAGCTCCTATTGGATGCCATATGATATGATGCGCTTGAATTAATAAGCCATAAGTTGTTTGTGACGAACCGCAAATCCGTACCCTTTGAATCGACAATAATCCACACATGTCCGACCCAAAAAGCACAGACTGACGGAAAGTCAAGAGAAAGAAAAGAAGAGAGAAGAAAAGAAGAGAAGAAAGAGAGAAGATAGAACCAAACAGAACAATACAGAATCTCACATCGCATCGGAAAATATATAATATCATATCAGTGATTTTTACAAAACAGAAACTGTATATATACACACATCAATCAGAGTTCAACAATCAATCAATAGTTATCAGCCTGAACAGTTATAATAACATCTCCTTACACTTACTGATAACATACAACAACAAACAAAACACAGCGGATAATCAAAAAAAGTACGTGTATACGAAATGAAGATATCCCACTGAAGCTCCAAAAGCACCAAATCTAAACCTGTAAATATAATCGGTCTGACCCGAGCATTGAAAGGGAAAAACGTCCAGATCAGTCTGGTAAACCAGCACGAGAAACACACTCAACTGAATTTATTAAATTAACAAACTTTTCCTTAATTTTCAAAACAAAAGTATCTCGTAAGACAAGTCCACGCATAAACACAGACATGTTTTTATCTTACGATAACTAAAAAATATCATATCAAATCTCATGTGATATTATAGCAGTGTCTACTATATACAAATAATATTAATCATAGCCGAAATTGTTACATTAATTAAATTCCAGCGTATAACCCAATTGGGTAATACAATCAAAATGGCAAACACATAGTGGGGTTTGGATTTCCATAGAAATAACTAGGTGAAGGGACTACCTTCCGGCAGTACATCTCTAGAAAAATGTACCGAGGACTATCACTAAGGATCCTCTACCAACACAAGAATGGTCCACCTCTATAACTAGATGGTACTGAATATATCATCCTCCGGTCGTTACGGACCTTTACCGAGGGCCCTCTAGCATACAAACCACAATAATCCGATATACGACGTCATAGCGTGTAAAGATATATCTAGAAGAGGATGATCATATCCTACTTGGGAATGACCCACTTAGCCTTGCTGCATCTAACCCTGTTTTGGTCATTTTCGGTTGATGAGGCTAGAGGTAACGATTACCTTTTATAGTCACATATCACATCACTTTGAATGCCACATGGCCATTTCCGTTGACTACTAATTGCCTTCCGCAAAAATACAACCCTTAAACTCATACGTCTCAAGGAAGGTGTTAAGCTAAGAGAAGTTGCCTTCTCCGCCACCACTGATGTATGTTTGTAAAAACCAATGTACATAATCTTTTGAAATTCAATGTAAGACAAACATCCATACAAGTTGTTCAGGAACATGACAAACCAAAGGTATTTTCCTACCACGTCATATTAGAAAATCCCTAGGATTAGTAGCGAATAGTCCTCGCATTGGATATTTCATAATGAAGAGACCACTGCTACTGGATGTATATTGGGATTTTAACCTCAAACGATCAACAAGCAGTCCCACACTATGAAAATCCACAATAACAGTATCATTAATAAGCAACCTGTACAATCGTCGCATATACATTGGTCCGAAGTGGTTTTCGGATAAACCGATCTCGGTCTCTTCGCACCAACAATGCAAAAGCATTTCTCAACTTCACACAGCAACTAAGTCTCATAGACTTATCACGTTTTCAACTTTCAACTTGCTATCCTACAGACCAAGATGGAAGCTCGATAGATTGGAGTAATACTCGTACTATACGAATCAACATCCTCAACACAAAATATAATCAAGCCTACACAGAAGGCTACGCACTAAGTGTACAACTAAATAGTTTACACATCAAGTTGAGGAACTAAAATTTGGTCAAGTCTGATAGTCGGTTATTTAACTATCAAAGCAAACAAAAATATATTCAGCACTATAACAATCACTAGGCCCTTTTGATTAATCTTTTATTAATTAAATTATTTGCCAAATATCCACTTCAAATTATCTTTAAAAAGAAATAATCTCAAAACATTTCACTTCATATTGGAAAACATTTCCAAATGCTTATTTAATAATAAGTAATTCACAAATCTATTTATTTTCAACACTTAGAAAATATTACATATACTTAAATCACGATTAAGTATACATATTATTCTTTAAGGAAAATATTCTTTTAAACATCTTTATTTGGGTCAAAACGAATGTTGTGTAAAACATCGTTACGACAACCCAAAATCACTAGTATAGGGATTCGAATATAAGATAGATATATAAATCCCAAATACTATACAAAACATTTCCTTTCGGAAATCATTTACTATAACAATAGTGTTACAGTCCATCATTTCCTTATTTCTCGAAAACGTCTATTTCAACAATGAATGTTGAAATCTATGGTTTCGATAGTTAACATATTTTAAAACATCTTTTAATCATTTTATTCCATTTAAAATATCACTTCCAAAACTTTTATTTAATTCAACGGGTTGCTCACTTTCCAAAGCGTATCCATTTTATTCAATATATTATTCACTATCCATAATCATGAATATAATTCTCTAACCAAAATCAGTACTATTGCACATTAAATTTAAAAGGATGCTTCACTGCCCAAAATCGTGAATATAATCCCTTTAAATAAATTTCTATACTTAACTTATCAAATTCAATTGATTTTGGATTTATAAAACAATGTTTACAAATTCCATTTATATTTTATAAAAACTTCAATATACAAAATTCCTTTACTAGCCAATTCCATTTATAACTCAATTATATACCAAATCCAATTTACAAGTTTATTACTTATAATGCATTTATTTGGAAAATCATTCATTTTATAACTTCACAATTATAAATCCTATTCACTTATAAAATTCATTTATAACTTCATTTTAACACTTACAAAACTTGTCTATAACTCAATTACTTTGATTTATAAAATATCAATTTTATAAATCTTCTATATAAACCATTTAATATAATTCAAAAATCTCGATTTTAACTAAACTTATTCTTTTAATAATTTCAAATCGTTATTAACACTTATATATAACTCCAAAAATCATATTCTGATTATATTTCACAAAAAACAAAATTTTTATAACAATAAAAATTATAACATTTATTTATTTTAAAATAATACATTTACCTAACATTTCAAAATTATATATTTTCAAAATCACTTGAAAATCCTTTTAAATTTGGAAATCATCACTTTAACAATTTTAAATTTTCAAAAATAGGCCAATGCTGCAACAGCACTAAATACAACAATCACGGCATCCAAAACATCATATATAATATGATAACAGCATATATCACAATATCTGTAAATAAATCAATACTTTTGAGGAATCCAGTTGGATCCCTCCAACCTGTCACCTGCAACAAATATACATATTATGGTATGTCTACAATGTCTGCTTCAAGGCAGACGCGCGTACAAAGGGTCATCCTCTCATACACGGGAACGTATAGGGTCATCTGCTCCACTAGGCAGGTATATATCCAAATACCAATCAATATATCATATATCATCCAAATAATCATCAATCATCATATAATATTTATTCTCACTTATATAATAATATCAGTGAGTCAGAAAGAGTGAATTGTACTCACATTGCATCCAATAGCAGTTGCAATGTTTTATTCCGAATAAAATTAATTTTGCCCAAAATTTACACTAGCTCCAGTCAACTCCAAACCAGCTCCATAATGTAGTACTCATCAATATGAACCCAACACAATTCGTTTCGTGCGAAACAGACCTAGTATGAAAAAGTTACGGCGTTTAAAAGTTTACACGAATTAAAATAAACCAATTTTTATTTTATTTTTATTTTTATAACCTAGAATCAAATCGTAGCCGTTGATTTTTGCTCCTCCACATCAGGCTGCTTATTTCTTTCTTCCCCATCTTCAAACTCACGTACGTAACAACCTAAAGGTCGCCACTTTATCAACAATTATCGCATAACCATCGATGATCTAAACAACGATCATGGGCCATCGTTCGATTGCCCATCACGAGAGCCACCTTCGGCTGGAACCACAACCAACTCGGTCGCCTAATGGCTAAGAAAAATTAACCCAAATGCGTGGCCTTCAATCGAGAATTACCGTCGATCTATCGCGTTATTTTCGATCACAGCCGTTCATATCGAAGCTCTCGCTGTGCTCCCCATTTTTGTAGTTGAATGTTTGTTGAATCAATTTGTGGATTGGAAGATAATTGAAGTAGAATGAAACGAAATTTTGGCCATAGAAATTATTAGTGGCAGCTAGGGTTTCGAACCCAAGGGTTTGTGCAAACAAGAAAAAGTAAGGTCCTTATATAGAAACTTCGACGACACTATTCATCTGAAAATTTTCAAACTCCAAACGAAGCGTGCCTTCTGGCATTTATAATGTTTTACCCCTATTCCGAACGCAATGGAATATATATCGGGAGCCAATTCGATCGTATTTGAAAGATAGGTTGTCGAATCGACTATTTAAATTTAAAATTCACTTAAAACGATTTTCTACACGTTTTAGCTTGCCCCGGACAAACCGTAAATCCGATTGACATGAAATTTGAAATCTTACAATAATTTAACATTATAGATCCAATGAAACTAGTTTCGTCGAAATCGAAGGCAGTTTGAAAAATAACTATTTTTACTCGTTAATTAAATATTAAAATATTCAATTTTTACAAATCAACTTTTAATTCATTTTTGAAAAGTTCTCTAACATCATCCTAATTCAAATATAATTTAATAACACTTTACAAATCATTTTTATTCACATTTAATTCAATCAATTATTTCTGTAATTTCAAATATTAAATTAACAATTTAATTATCCAATTAAATCTAGATATTCGAAATATAAGTTATTCGACTTATAAAATTTACTTGTGCATTTTTAAAATCAATTAAATATACGAATTTCAAATCACTGAAATTCTGGGTCGTTACATTCTCCCCCACTTAAAAGAATTTCATCCTCGAAATTACCGAGTAAGAAAAAGTCACAAATTCCATTAACTTTTCAAAACAGTTCATTCAAACTAGATTTACCAAATCTGTTAAGTATTTAACTTTTCTCAAAATCCATTAGTTAAACTTCTTATAAAAACTTTATTAAGTTTTCAAATCTACCTAGTTATCTTTTAAAACCAACTAATATCATTTAACTTTTAACTCAAAATCATAATTTAGTTTTCACAAACTTTTTCAATTTTCACAAAAAATTTCTAACGTCTTAAATTTTCAAAAAAATTCGCCATAGTCTCCTTTGCGCCATTCGATTTGAAAAAAAAAAACAATATATATATCACAAATATACATCTCATCTACGACGATGAGAGGGAAATAAGTGTAAAAGTACGATATATACTCCGAGATATGTTCCTTTTTATATTATTAGGGATAATATAGTGCAAAAGCGAGCTCCAAAAGCGAAGCAAACGCCATACGCACCTACTAAACACTCAACAAAAAATGAGAAACATGTACATATGAAAGTAATATCAATATACAACATATATCACTACAACAACTATGTATGCCAATACAGCAAATGCAACAAATTCAACCATCAAACAAGTATCATCTAACAACTCCATAACCAAATCAATATACATTCACTTCTTATTAATATTCATTGAATTGATTTTTCAATTAATCACATTTGATCCATTAACATTGGATTTACTAACATTCATTCATTCACATTCAATTCAATTAGTTTACATTCACTAATTTACATTCAAGATTGTTTACTTCCAAATCCAATCAAATTCAATTTTATTTAGATTTGCTTCACTTCCTATCCCAGTTCGGATTCAATTATTTAGCTTTCAATTTTATTAATTCAATTCTGTATGAATTTTTCTATACAATCAACTAGCATCAAACTAACAACCAATGTATAACCAACATAACCAAATTAATTTACTTTACATTCATTCAATTTGGTTCAACACTTTTAATTTCAAATTGGTTTAATATTCAATTGACTTTCATTCAATTATTCAATTTCATTAGCTTTTAATGAATTAACACCTACATCCACTATTCCATATCAATTCATTTACATTCAATGATTAACATTCAATTCATATTTCATTATTTCAATTGCTAATTCAATCTACAAATAAAGTTGAATTTCCTTATATAACTCAAATTCTTATTCATTAAATGACTTCATTTCATTAATTTACTTCGATACCAAAATCAACTGCATTTAACATCACTTAAGTTATGTTTCATTTTATTCTCATTTGCATTTACTTTCACTATACAACTTAAGTTCACTTTAATTCAATTGAAATTCTATCTTATTTAACTTTTTTACTTAAGTCAAATTCATATCACTATTCAAATTCAGATTTTGTTTTGCTTAACAAAATTGTTTAACCATTTTAACATTTGGTTTTACTTACCTTTTCCCTTTTTTTAAGTTATACAACTTATTTATTTAAACTTTTACAAACATTTACCTAAGTTTACTTCCATTCACAAAACTCATTTTATAATTTCAATTCACGATTATACAATCACTTTACAACTTAGGTTTATTTAAACTTCCAAATGCAATTATATAATCACTTAACCACTTACGTTTAATTTCAATTTACTATTGGTACCAAATCCATCACACAGAAACTCGAAAATGATACTAATGATGCTGCAGTCATCACCCTTATTATTTCCCAGTAACAGTAGTGAATTCAGTGTTTTATATTCTTTTAAAAAAAAATTCTTTTTATCTTTATAAATCATATTTATAAATCTTTTACTTATATAATTTATTCTTTTACAATTGTTGTTTCTATTTAGATTATTCAAACATCTTTCATTAACTTATATATATTTACATTTTCAAACAACCAAACAGTCAATTTATATACACTTTGATAATTCTAAAAAATTGTTCCTTTATATATAAAATATAATCGAGGTAAAATTATTTCATTTATCCAATTTAAAATAATACTATGTCGACTTGCCTCCTTTAAGTGTTTAGAAATCCCTATCAATAACATGGTGTCCCACATACCGACCAGAATTCACAAACAACTTAACGGATAAGCAAGCACAATATAAAATATTTTATATCACTAACAAATACGCGCTCATATATATAATACACTCAAACTCAATCTAGGGTGCTATTGTCCCTATCTATACTGAGTACACATCAAAGCTTAGGAATATACAAAATCTAAGCTCTGATACCACATGTGACGAGCCGCAAATCCGCATCCTTTGAATCGATAATAATCCACACATATCCGACCCAAAAAGCACAGACTAACAGAAAGTCAAGAGAAAGAAAAGAAGAGAGTAGAAGAGAAGAGAAGAAAGAAAGAAGATAGAACCAAATAGAACAATACAGAATCTCACATCGCAGCGAAAAATATATAATAGCATATCAATGATCTTTACAAAACAGAAACTGTATATATATACGCATCAATCATAGTTCAACAATCAATCGATAATTATCAGCCCGAACAGTTATAATAACATGTCCTCACAATTGCCGATAATATACAACAGCAAACAAAACACAGCGGATAATCAAAACAAGTACGTGTATACGAAATGAAGATCTCCAGCTCTCCTGTTAAAGCTCCAAAAGCCCCAAATCTAAACCTGTAGATATACTCGGTCTGACCCAAGCATTGAAAGGGGAGAACGCTCGGATCAGTCTGGTAAACCAGCGTGAGAAACACACTCAACTGAATTTATTAAATTATCAAACTTTTCCTTAATTTTCAAAAGAAAAGTATCCCGTAAGACAAGTCCACACATAAACACGGACATGTTTTTACCTTACGATAACTAAAAGATATCATATCAAATCTCATGTGATATTATAGTAGCGTCTACTATATACAAATAATATTAATCATAGCCGAAATTGTTATTGATTAAATTCCAGCATATAGTCCAATTGGGTAATACAATCAAAATGGCAAACACGTAGTGGGGTTTGGATTTCCATATAAAAGACTAGGTGAAGGGACTACCTTCTGGCAGTACATCTCTAGAAAAATGTACCGAGGACATCATTAAGGATCCTCTACCAACACAAGACCGGCCCACCTCTATAACTAGATGGTACCGAATATATCATCCTCCGGTTGTTACCGACCTTTACCGAGGGCCCTCTAGCATACAAAGCATAATAATCAGATACACGACGTCAAAGCGTGTAAAGATATATCTAGAAGAGGATGATCATATCCTACTTGGGAATAACCCACTTATCCTTGCTGCTCTAACCCTGTTTTGGTCATTTCTGGTTGATGAGGCTAGAGGTAACGATTACCTTTTACAATCACATATCACATCACTTTGAATGCCATACGGCCATTTCCGTTGACTACTAATTGTCTTTCACAAAAATACAACCCTTAAGCTCATACGTCTAAAGGAGAGTGTTAAGCTAAGAGAAGTTGCCTTCTCCGCCAACACTGATGTACATTTGTAAAAACCAATGTGCGTAATCTTTAGAAATGCAGTGTCAGACAAACATCCATACAAGTTGTTCAGTAACATGACAAACCGAAGGTACTTTCCTACCACATCCTATAGGGAAATCCTTAGGATTAGAAGCGAATAATCCTCGCATTGGATATTTCATAATGAAGAGACCACTGCTACTAGATATATATTGAGATTTAACCCCAAACGATCAACAAGCAGTCCCCCACTATAAAAGCTCGTAAGAACAGTATCATTAATAAGCAACCTGCACAATCGTCGCATATACGTTGGTCCGAACTGGTTTTCGGATAAACCAATCCCGGTCTCTTCGCACCAACAACACAAAAGCGTTTCTCAACTTCACACAGCAACTAAGTCTCATAGACTTATCACGTTTCCAACTTTCAACTTGCTATCCTTCGGGCCAAGAAGGAAGCTCGATAGATTGGAGTAATACTCCGCACTTTATGAATCAACATCCTCAATACAAACAATAATCAAGCCTATACATAAGGCTACGTACTAAGTGTACAACTAAATAGTTCACACATCAAGTTGAGGAACTAAGATTTGGTCAAGTCTGATAGTCGTTTATTTTACTATCAAAGCAAACAAACAAATATTCAGCACTATAACAATCACTAGGCCCTTTTAATTAATATTTTATTAATTAAATTATTTGCCAAATATCCACTTCAAATTATCTTTAAAAAGATATAATCTCAAAACATTTCACTTCATATTAATACTTATTTAACAATTAGAAATTCACAAATCTATTTATTTTCAACACTTAGAAAATATTACATATACTTAAATCACGATTAAGTATACATATTATTCTTTAAGGAAACGATTCTTTTAGACATCTTTATTTGGGTCAAAAAAAATGTTGTGTAAAACATCATTACGACAACCTAAAATCACTAGTATAAGGATTCGAAAATAAGATAGATATATAAATCCCAAATACTATACAAAACATTTCCTTTCGGAAATCATTTACTATAACAATAGTGTTATAGTCCAACATTTTCTTATTTCTCGAAAATATCTATTTCAACAATGAATGTTGAAATCTATGGTTTCGATACTTAACATATTTTAAAACATCTTTTAATTATTTTATTCCATTTAAAATATCACTTCCAAAACATTTATTTAATTCAAAAGGTTATTCACTTTCCAAAGCATATCCATTTTGTTCAATATATTATTCACTATCCAAAATCGTGAATATAATTCTCCAACCAAAATCAATACTATTGCACATTAAATTTAAAAGAATAATTCACTGCCCAAAATCGTGAATATAATCCCTTTAAATAAATTTCTATATTTAACTTATCAAATTCAATTGATTTTGGATTTATAAAACAAAGTTTATAAATTCCATTTATATTTTATAAAAACTTCAATATACAAAATTCCTTTACTAACCAATTCCATTTATAACTCAATTACATACCAAATCCAATTTATAAGTTTATTACTTATAATGCATTTATTTTCAAAATCATTCGTTTTATAACTTCATAATTATAAATCCTATACACTTATAAAATTCATTTATAACTTCATTTTAACACTTACAAAACTTGTCTATAATTCAATCACTGTGATTTATAAAATATCAATTTTATAAATCTTCTATATAAACCATTTAATATAATTCAAAATTTTCGATTTTAACTAAACTTATTCTTTTAATAATTTCAAATCGTTATTAAAACTTATATAACTCCAGAAATCATATTCTGATTATATTTCACAAAAATCATAATTTTTATAACAATAAAAATTATAACATTTAGTTTTTAAAATAATCCATTTACTTAACAATTCAAAATTATATATTTTCGAAATCACTTAAAATCCTTTTAAATTTGGAAATCATCACTTTAACAATTTTAAATTTCCAAAAATAGGCCCAATGCTGCAACAGCACTAAATACAACAATTACGACATCCAAAACATCATACATCTTATGATAACAATATATATCACAATATATGTAAATAAATCAATACTGTTGAGGAATCCAGTTGGATCCCTCCAACCCGTCACCTACAACAAATGTACATATTAGAATATGTGTACAATGTCCGCTTCAAGGCAGGCGCGCGTACAAAGCGTCATCTGCTCATACATGGGAACGTATAGGGTCATATGCTCCACTAGGCATGTATATATCTAAATACCAATCAATATATCATATATCATCCAAACAATCATCAATCATCATATAATATTTATTCTCACTTATATAAAAATATCAGTGAGTCAGAAAGAGTGAGTTGTACCCACATTGCATCCAATAGCAGTTGCAGTTTTTTGTTCCGAATAAAATTAAACGCGCGTTTAATTTTACCCAAAATTCACACTAGCTCCAATCAACTCCAAACAAGCTTAAGTTAGTACTCGTCAATATGGACCCCATGCAATTCGTTTCGTGCCAAACGGACCTCGTATGAAAAAGTTATGGCTTTTAAAAGTTTACACGAATTAAAATAAACCAATTTATATTTTCTTTTACTTTTTATAACTTAGAATCAAATCGTAGCCGTTGATTTTTGCTCCTCCACATCAGGCCGCTTATTTGTTTCTTCCCCATCTTCAAACTCACGTACGTAACAACCTAAAGACCGCCACTTTATCAACAATTATCGCACAACCATCGATGATCTAAACAACGATCAGGGGCCATCGTTCGATTGCCCATCACGAGAGCTACCTTCGGCTGGAACCACGACCAACTCGGTCGCTTAATGGCTGAGAAAAATTAACCCAAATGTGTAACGATCCATAAATTTCGATAATTAAATTTGTTGAATTATAAGAATTTTGTAATTGAATTTTAGAAAGAAATAAAAGATTTATGATTTATAATGAAGTAAATACTTAGAATGAATTGTAGCAATAGTTATTTATCAATTTATTGGATTTGAACTATATTAATAATTGGATTTATTGTAATTAAGTGAAATTTAATTATTGCGTTAATTGAGATTTAGATGAAATTTAAGAATATTAATGTAATAGTCTGAATCTAATGTTAAATTTTTTTCCATTTGATAGCAATGAAGTGAATAAAATAATGAAAAGTCAATTAAAAGGAATTATTGGTAATTTAATTTATAATTTATGAATCTAGTGGAATCTAAACTAAACACGGAAAGTGATGAATTAATCAACTTTGATTTACATCTAAATTTGTTTAAGTTCTGTAATTGTTTAATAAATTTAAAAATGATAAGATTATTAATTTTAAGAATTGAGAGTGAAAATTCGATTTAATTAATTAATTTTAATTTATTTAATTAATGTTAAAATAGACATTTTGGCCACTGACTCGGATTTCGATGAAACAAGTTTCATCGAATCCGTAATGGTGAATTGTTGTAGGATTTCAAATTTCGCAGCGATCGGACTTGGCGTTTGATCGTACGAGCACGAAACGCCTAGAAATCATTGAAATTGCAATCAATTTGAAAAATATTGATTTTAGCATAACTTCTTCATACGATGGAATTTGGACTTGAAACCTTTTCCATTGCACTTAAAATATTTTAAAACATCTATTTTGATATATGGGTTGACCCAATTTCGTTCCGGAGTCGAAACGTGCTTTTTGGGCTATTTTGTCGTTAGCGCATATATCCAATTGGGCCCATCTATTCTATTTCAGCTTTGTCTATAAATACCCGGTTATAAACCCTAGCCTACTCCTATTTCTCATTTTTCTGTATGTACATTTCAACTATCTCTCCTCCTCAATGGCAGACAAATATATTCTAGATCCAAACACAAATCAAATTTCTATCCAAAGCAAAAAAATTCAAACTCCTCAAAAAAATTCAAAAAAATTATATATCGAAGCTCTCGAAGAGCGCATCTAAATTCTGCGATTCTTTTTTCAGTTCGATGGATCGTTTATCCAGAAGTTCCAGTTGAACCTCAGCCGTCCATAGGCTAGGGTTTTGATCCAACGGCGGATCTGCGATTTTAGAACGATCGGGCAGCGCCACTGCGAAGAGGGAGTCGAGCAGGCCGTAGTGGAGTTGGTCGTTTGCCGTAATGGTTGGAGGAATCGCGGCAATTTTCGTTCTAAGAACGACGACAGCGAAGTGTTTTTGGCGAGCTGGAGATGCCGCGTGGCCATAAGGGTGGGCAGCGTGAGGAGCAGGTGAAGGTGGCGCCCTTTGATCATATGGGTAGCGTACGTAGGGGCAGCGAAAATTGCAAATAAGGGACTATTTGTGGCGGCTACAAACGTTCGAACAGGTTTGAAAATGCACGCTAGGGTTCTGGATGAAGAAGAAGGTGACGTGTACGATTTTATTAATTATTTTATTTTATTCTAATTTTAATTTTAAACTCGTTCTAATCTAAATAATTTTCGCATATGACATCTGTTTTACGCGCAGTTTCTTTTGTTAGGATCGTATCTGAATTTCAGACATTTTGACGCAGGTTTGGACGAATTTGGAGACTGTTCAATTTTGGATTTAAATTGGATTTAAATTCAATTTAGATTCAAAAGGTGAGTGTTTAACCCACTCAAAACTTCTAAAATTTCTTATGTTTGGTAAATTAATTTATGTTGTGATTGTGCGTTTATTTATGGCTGTTTCATATATTTTTAATCAACATCTCAGTTAATTGCATTTATTGAAATTAAATCGTTATTTAATTTATTATTGAATATAACTGCCAGTTAATTACCTGTTATATATTATCGGTTATATATTGGTATTGATTGATTGTCTTGTATGACGACTGTGATGGGTTTATGATTTTATGATGGATGAATGGGTGTTTTATTTATATCATCATAATCTGCAAGTTGTTATGCATTTATTTTGATTCGGGATTGCGGTTTGAAATGATATACAACCATATTTTTTTATTTTTAAATTGCGAATTGAAATGATAAATATCCTTATCACTTGACCATAGGATAGAAAATTTTATACAGGCACCGCTGTATGTATATACAAAAATTTTTGAAATGATTTTTATGGTTTTGTAAAGAAATATATGGCCTATACAGATACTGATTTTTGATGTTATATAAATGCTATTTTATTTTTGATTTAGCTATGTATAAATTTATTTGGAATTATAAATTAAGCTAAATAATAAAGTTTGATTTCTTTTATATAATATGGTTAAGTATCTATTTAAATTCTATTGTATATAGAGTTTATAATGACTCAAATAAAATTTAAGGTTTGAAGATAAATGTGAATTTGATTTAAATTTAAGATATAAGAATTATCCTCGAAAAATTTGATTTGAAATATAAATAAATTGAGATTTAAAAAGTATGATTTTATAACTTGATTTTTTTTAAGTTTAGAGGATTTAAATGAATATCAAATTGATTTAAATGAATATTATCAAGTTAATGAAATTGAAAGAATATCCAGTTATTTGAAGTCTAAAGGTTTTACTAAAATGATATTTGATTTATTAAGTAAACATTTCAAATCTAAATAATAGTATTTGAAATTGATATATATGAAATTATCAAAGAATAAGTTTGAAATAGTGGAATAATTAAAGGTTTGAAATATATGGAAATTATATTGGTTTATTTGGGAATTTTAAATCCATATTGGAATTGATTTGTGAAGGTGAAGAAGCTATTTTACTATATAAAGTAATTAAATATTTAAACCATTTAAGTGGTGTAGTATGTTTTAAAGTTGTGAAATTCAAATTTTTATGTTTTAAAGGCTATATTTCAAGTTTTGGTTTCGAAATATTAGAACTTTGAAATGTTATGGTTTTAGAAAAGGATATATTTGAAAATGATATCAAATTTGATTTGGTTTTTAAAAAGAGGAAATGATATCGTATTTATATGGATTTGAAATGGATATTATATTCTAGTTTTAAAAGTATAAACTATTTCAAAAAGACCGCGGTGTTATAATAACGTTTGTTTGTTAAAGAGACCGGGATCAGATGTTGTCATACTCTCTGCCAAACCCGAAAACCACTTTAACAACCGTGTACGCGGTGGAGATTCCAGAATGAAGTAAGATGGCGGTGGCGTTTCCTTTGAGGTAAATACGTGGACCCAACTCCCGTGAGTTGGCTTAAGGTGGTTAAAACATGAGCGATTGACGGGCTAATGAGGTAGCACCTTTGATCGGACACATCCCTTCTATATTATACTTTGACTTTTGGATTGATTCGGTGGCCACTTTTTTTTTATTTGGGGTGTGGCTCAAGGTGGGCGGTAGCTGTGGCTTTGCGTTACCACCGGCCCGAAACCGTAATTGGTATATCTACCCTGGCGTTGCCTAGTTGTGCCGTGTCACCTACCCTATCGCGCCTTGTACGAGTTTGGTTTTCTCCCGTAGCCCGTGTGATATCCTCTGGTAGCTTCCCGATCAGGAGGGACTATGATATTAGATGGATTACTGGGACTATTACGCGTTAAGGGCTATATGGGTAACCCCTTAATGCTATGAAAAAGCAAGTTTATTTTACTATTAGACACTATTATGATAGCGAAATATTACTACATAGTAAATAGTTTAACGAATCCTTAGGAGATGTGAATCCCGAGCATCTCTTAAGTTACTGCACTCATGTTAGACACTGGATAGGAGATGTCAAATCCCGTAAGCATCTCTGACGCCGTTCCACTCATATATATTCCTGTTGATTTAACTTCCATAAGATATTTTAGTTCTGACTCGAGTGTTTTGTCCTTTCAATTCGCTCGGGTCAGTCCGAGCGTTTCAGGATTTGAAGATTTTATTTTGGAGGATGAAGACGAAGATTTATAGTACTATTATCTACTATATTATTTCACTACACAATTTAATTCCGATGCATTAATTTTTATTCTATGGTATGTGTGCTCTAATATGTATTGTATAAGTATAATCGAATATTTTGTAAACAGCATCATGAACTGTATATTTGATTATTATATTTTATCGTTCCGCTGTAAGATTCTATTTTGTTTTTTCCTCTACCTTTTCTTATTTACCCATAACAATCCGCTCTTCTGTATGGTTTAAGTCTGACTTGTGTGGTTTATCATCGATTTAAATCGTGCAAAAAGGCGGGACGTTACATCTGGTATCAGAGCGAGGTTTAACGATAAAGCTTAGCTTTTTGGGATTTACACTGCTAGAAACGGTTCAGATAGCGACGGAACTTAGCGACGGCTAAAAAATGCGGCCGTCGCTAGCCGCCGCTATATGAAATATACAGAGATCCTTCCCGCGAGCAGAATTTTCATTCTTCCCACCAAAATTAAACCCTCCTTCCCCCAATCCGCCGTCCCCGGTCACCGCAGCTGCCGCCCCGCCTTCCGCCGCCTCCAAATCACCCAAATTTGCCTAGGCATGCTTCTAATGTCTATTTTGAATGTAAATTTGATGTTTTCTAGGTTTAGTTTAAACCCTAATTAAATTAGAATTTTCTGTTAAATTATGATTTGTTGTTAAATTAGGTATTAGTAGCGTTGTTAAATTAGATATTAGTTGTGTTGTATATTGATTTGGTAGATTAATTAGTTTATTATCACGAAGTTAAATTAGGTATTAGATTAATTAGTTTATCATGAAGTTGAATAAATGGTTGATGTAGATAATTAGTGTTGGCGATTAACATGATTCGTTGTGTTAGGTGAAAAATTAGTGTATATTAATGATTAACTTGGTTATTGATAAATTTACATGGAAGTATTTCATAGTTTATGAAATTGATAAATTACAAATTTAAGTTGTTAAGTGAATTTAAATTGACAAATTTTTATTTAATAATTAGATTTTTATTGTTTTTTAATTATCTATTTGATAATTAGATTTTGTTGTCTTATAATAATCTTCATTGATAATTCTTCTATTTATCTTGTTTATTTAGAGACGGCTAGCGACGGCCATTTTAATAATTTTAGTGACGGCTAGCGACAACCAAAATGCAAAAGGTTGTATATACTGTACAAAAATAAAGTTTATACAAAAAAATTAAAAAATGAATATGAGAACATTAAAAATTATGCAAATATCTAAATTTTTAAAATAATAATTAGGAAATGACTTTAAAAACAACTGATAATGTACTAAAATCGATTTTGTAAAGAAATTACGAAATGAATATAACAACAACAAATATTCCGCTAAAATCTATGTCGTAAAAAATAAAGAAATGAATATTGAACTAAAATTTAAATACACAAATTTATGAAATAAAATTTAAATAGTTGAAATATTGTCAAAATATTTAAAAAAACAACAATACTTGATAAAATTTAAAGAAATTTTTTTGTCCCTTAGATTGGCATTGGCCCCGTCTGGCAAGTGTTATATATGATCGTTATATGGATGTTCGTTTTGTAACGGAACAAACATTTATATTCATCTGATACAATATTTGTTGGATTTGTCCCTGTATTGGACAAGTTACAAACACAATAAAGTAATTACATATTATAAATCATTTCATTTTAAACGGTTACAAAATTTCGATAGCACTTCCTTTACGTTCCCTGTGTACACGCATTTGTGTACGATACAGGGAACAGAAGGGAAGTGCTGCCGAAATTTTGTTGAACCGTTTAATCTGAAATGATTTATAAAATGTAATTACATTATTGTGTTTGTAATGGAAAGTAGGACGACTGACCACCGAAGTGAAAACCAAAATACCAAAAAATAAAATAATAAAGTGAAGTTTTTATTTTGAATTTTCTACAACGATGAACTGTATACAATGGAGAATGGTTGAAAATTAATGATTTAAGTTGTCTAACATACATTTTCAAATCAGGAAAAATATTCAATTATTTTCTCGACCGTACTTGGATGTATGAAGTCAGAACTGGAAAGAAGGGATCAATAAAGCAACATTTCTACAACGGTGTACATGAATTTATTAGATTTGCTAAATCTAATAACCGAAACAACACAGAAATTCATTGCCCGTGTAGTAAGTGCCAACATTTGAAGCATTGGAAACCAGATATAGTTGAAGTACATTTGCATCAATATGGTTTTGTGCCTGATTATTATTTCTGGGATCGTCATGGAGAACTTGTTGAACCTACACCTAATACTGAAGTGTTAGAGGACGCTAATATGATGACAAATCCGATAGAAAATATGGTGGATGATGCAGTACGATCAATGTTTTCTACAACTGAACCTGTCGATGAAGACGAAAATGTCGAAGAAGAACCGATTGCGGGAGCTAAAAAAATATACGATTTGTTGGATTCTGCTAAGAGGCCGTTGTGGGACGGATGTAAAAGCAGAACCGAACTTTCAATAACCGCCGAATACATAACTATGCAATCAAAATTTAACCTTACAGAAGCTGCATTTACAGCAGTTGTACAAGCTGCAAAACGACACATGCCACCCAATAATATGATGTACGATAGTCATTATAAAGTAAAAAAATTGATGTCCGCTTTCGGTCTACGGTACGAGAAGATAGATGCATGTGTGAAAGGTTGCATGTTGTATTGGAAAGATGACGTTGACCTCAGAAAATGCAAAATATGTAACGAAGAAAGATACAAACCAAGAAAGAAGAAAGAGAAAGAAGTCCTGTACAAGAGAATGCATTATTTACCCATCACTCCCAGACTTCAAAGATTATATGCATCTTCTGCTACGGCCTTTCATATGCGATGGCATAGTGTGAGAACAGCGGAAGAAGGAACTTTGATACATCCATCCGACAGAGAAGCATGGAAACATTTCGATAAGACTTATCTCGCATTTGCTGCGGAAAGCCGTAATGTCAGACTTGATTTATGTACGGATGGATTTTCACCATTTTCACAGTTTGGTAGTAAATATTCATCCTGGCCATTTATCGTTACTCTGTATAATTTACCTCCATGGATGTGTATGAAGACACCATATATGTTTCTCACCACTGTCGTTCCCGGCCCTCATGATCCAAACCAAGGAATTGATGTTTATTTACAACCATTGATCGAAGAGTTGAAGAAACTGTGGAATGAAGGAGTCGAAACTTACGATGTATCAACGAAAAAAAATATTCGGCTATTCGCTTCTTTGTTATGGACTATTAATGATTTTCCTGCATACATGATGCTTTCTGGTTGGAGTACGGCCGGTCGTCTAGCATGCCCTTATTGTATGGAAGAAACACGAGCATTTTCGTTATGATATGAGAAGAAAGTTTCGTGGTTTGATTGTCATCGGTGTTTTCTTCATCCCAATCATACTTTTAGAAGAGATCGGAAAATTTCATAGCTAACAGAGAAGAGAATTTGAAACCACCCAAGGTTTGGTCAGGCGAGAAAATATACGAAATTGTAAGTGACTATCCAAAGATACATGAAACTGGAGTCCAGACTGAAATCCCAAGAAAGTCAGACATTCATAATTGGTGCAAACAAAGTATATTTTGGGAGTTACCATATTGGAAAGATCTCTTACTCCGACATAATATTGACGTGATGCACAACGAAAAGAACGTGTTTGATAATCTGTTTAATACAATTTAGAATGTGAAGGGCAAAACCAAGGACGATTTGAATTCAAGGCTTGATATTGCAAACTATTGTAAGCGCCCGGAACTTCACATGAAGCCTAATGACAATAAAAACTGAAAGCATGCTATGAGCTAGACAATAAGCAAGTAAAACTCGTGCTAAAGTGGGTGGAAGAATTAAGATTTCCCGATGGGATTTCTTCCAATCTTCGTAGATGTGTTGACTTCAAAATAGTAAACTGAGTGGGATGAAAAGTCACGATTGTCATATCATGATAGAATATTTACTACCCATGGCTTTCAAAGAACTATTGCCGTAAAATTATGGAACGTTATAACAAAGTTTTGTTTGTTTTATAAACAGCTTTGTTCAACGACATTAAAGGTGGATCGTATACGTAAACTTGAAGTAGAAATACCCATACTACTATGCAAACTGGAGGAAATACTTCCGTCTGGTTTCTTTAACGTAATGGAGTATTACCTATTCATCTTCCATCTGAAGCACTTCTTCGAGGTCCTGTGCAATATGGATGGATGTATCCGTTTGAGAGGTAAACTAACATGTGCAATATTCATGTCAATTTCAAATTCAAATTTGTATATCTAAATATGTAATAAATATCTTAATAGGTACTTGAATCATCTGAAGAAGAAGATTCGACAAAAAGCCCGAGTTGAGGTTTCGATATGCGAATCGTATCTTGAAGAAGAAGCCTCATTTTTTTCTCTCACTACTTCTAGGACGATGTGAACTTATCGTTTGTAACTGTTCCTCGAAATGAGGAAGTCGTTGAACAAAATTCTTTTCAAACAATGTTATCTGTTTGTAGACAACATGATAGACCTGGTGGAAAATGTGTGGAAATATGGTTGGACGATAGAGACCACCATGTAGCACACACGTATGTTTTTTTAAATTGTGTCGAAGTCGCACAATCGCACAATTTGTCAGGTAATAATTAATTCACTTGTAACTTACTTGTAAATACATAATAATTATAACACATATTACATATATGCAGTATCTACGAATCATTTTTTGAACTATGTTTATGAGCCAAGAAACTGTATCGTTGATGAAGGCTTAAGACATCTTGCGATTGGACTTAAAAGAAATGTGAAGACTTATCCAATATTCTTCGTCAATGGGTTTAAGTTCAACACGAAAGATTACAGGGATGAAAATTAACATATAACAGCGGGGTATTTGTCAAAGGTAGTGATGATCCAGATGAGCATTTAAAAGATTTTTGTGGCATCTTAACACAGATTCTAGAGTTGACATATTATGTTGAACCTTTAGAAAAGGTTTTTTTTATTTAATTGCAATTGGTTCAGTAACGTTCCTGGTTCCGAAATCAACGTGCATAAAGAGTATAAACTTATTGAAATAAGGCATACATCACACTACTATAAGTACGATCCTTTTGTATTAGCCAAGCAAGCGTTACAAGTTTATTTTGATCCTATCCATCTTTGAAAAGAGATAAAGTGGATTGGTCTGCTGTTTTCAAAACAAAACCAAGGTTTACGTTTGATGGAAATAATATTCCAAATGAAGCAGCATATCAAGCCGATCTTAAACCAAATACATAAATAATAATAACTGATGGTATTGATGTAGGGCCTTTGAATGATGAATCGAACGTCTTATTTGATGCATTCGAAAGTACCGAAGAAAATGAGATAGAATATGAGACTGAGTCTGAATCAGAAAATGATGAAGACTGATTGTTATTGATATAATTTTTATGTGATAGTGATTGAAACATGTTATGTAATAGTAAATTTCTGTAATTGTTCTGTGATGATCATTTAGTTAATTTTTATCCATGTTTTGTACTAGTAAATTTTTACAATTGTTCTGTGAAAGTGATTGAAACATGCTATGTAGTAGTGAATTTCTATTACTGTTCTGTGATGGTCATTTATTTAATTTTTATCCATGTTTATACTAGTAAATTTTTATAATTGTTTCTATGAAAGTGATTGAAACATGCTATGTAGTAGTGAATTTCTACAATTGTTCTGTGATGATATTGTTTTTCTATAGTAGATATGTCTGGAAGGAGACGAAGTATGAAAGGCACGCCATCCCCATCTCCCGGTGTAGGTGGAAGTGGCACTGCACCGGACTTACGTCCGATGGCAGAAGTTGTTTCGAAAAGTGCCGGGTAAGTATCAATTTTATTTAAATTATAAGTTTTAAAATCCACTAAACATGTATATCATAACTTTTGCAGGGGCTTTGAGGTGGAGCCATCAGATTATATTGTACACGTTTCGAGGATGGCTTTTCAGAGCCGGATGGATGGTTGTTGGCCTCGCTGGGATGACATCCCCCTTCATGTCAAGAACGCAATACATGCCGATTTACTTGTAAGTAGTAGTTTGAATTTCAGTTGTAAATTAATATAATCTATATAACTTAAAATAATTTTAGTTTACAGGCTGCATTCCACGGCATTGACCCCGAAGACATGGACATTTTCTTAAATCACTGGAACAAAAGAATGAGGAAAAATTACAGGGATACATTGTCCAAGGCTAAGAATTCAGGCAAAAAGCCGAACTGGATGGGTGACGGTGTATGGGCTGATTTTCTTCGGCTTTGGGACACTCCGGCAGTAAAAGTAAGTAATATATGTTTGCTTTGTTATTTAAATCTAATATAAATCTCGTAAGATATATACGTGATAATTTATCTTAATTTATAGGAATTATCTGCACGGAACCGGGCTAACAGGAATAAAAATCCTGCATTGCACTGTGGTGGCTCCAAATCCTTCCAGGAGCATAGGAGAGAGCTGGTAATTAAATTTATAAACTGTGTTTACATTTTATTAAAATATTTTATAATCAGATTAGCAATAATATTTATATATTTTCAGGCCGCGAGATACAACCGCGGGCCCACTATGGCCGAGTTGTTCAAGGTGACGCATGCCGTGGAGAGGACAGATGAAGGCAATGTTTCGTACAAGTGGACGGATGATAAATCCCAATCCGTAATGGTAAACTAATTTATTGTTAATAACAATATTTTGTCTTATTTTATTTTCAAAAACTTGAAATTCGGTTTTTATCGTGTAAGACAATTGTTTGTAATCGCAGGAGAGGTACGAAGCTGAGCGGGCTCGGGTAGCACAGTCCACTGGTCGGGAAGATCTTACGCTAGAGGAGGCGAACAATATCTGGGATACAATTATTGACCCGCCTTCTCGGACCAATGTGCGGTATAGCTATGGAAATCTGGAGGTAAATTTCGACATGTACTAATATATAAATTTACACATGCATATGAATAGTTAAATAATTTTAATAATATTATATATATACACAATAATATATAAATAATTATGAACTATTTTACAGGCGATGAGATTGCAGAGTGCATACAGGAGGTCCTAGCAAGAAGTGGAGATTGCTCAGTTGAGGCAAACAGTGGATGAAATGAATGATTGGAGGAAGATTTTTTTCGAGCAACTACTGGATGAGCGGATTACAGGTTATTTGCAACAGCATGGGAGGATGCCTGGAGAGGATGGCATCAATGTTGAGGAGTAGGTATGCTTGTTTTCTCATGTTTCAATTTGGTATAGACACATTTTGGTTGGTTTGGTGTATATATATTTAGGATATTATGTACATATTTTGATGACTTGTAGTTGTGTTAATGGTTTGTAGTTGTGGTTGGAGAACTATGCACTCATTTTGGTTGGGAAACTATGTATATATTTTGATGACTTGTATTGGTTGACATGATATGTATTGTTGTTGGGATTGTATATGATTTTGTTTGGTTTTGTTAGATTTTATATTGTTTGAATGTATAGTGATGTTTTATGATGGATATATGATGGTTATAGTTGATGAATATAGTGTATAGTGGCTGTGATGATGGTATTCGATGGTTATTGTTTGAAGTGTATATGGGCTGTGCAAGTGCACAGAATTTTATTCAGTATAGTGACGGCTGACGACGGCCATTTTGTTCAGATTAGCGACGGTTAGCGACGTCAATTAGACGTTGGAAAATTTCCACGTGACACATTTGCAGTCGCGAGCCGTCGCTATTTATGTGACGGAGCCGTCGCGATTCTATTGGGCGAAGAGGTAAATAGCGACGGCTTTTAGCGGCGGCAGCGATGGCTAGCGACGGCCGGCGACGGCTAAAAGTCGTCGCTATCAGGTGCCGTTCTTGTAGTGTTAACTCTTTACTAATAGGGTAGTAATACCCTATGATGAGTCACTGAGTGTATACATACGAGAGGGCGTATTTGTTAGTGTTATTAAAATATTTTAATATTGTGTTAATTTGTTCCGTTTTGTATTTATAAATTCTGCTTGGTGCATGGGACGCTATGACATCAATAGGGATTTCTAAACACTTAATAGGACAGACCGACGTTATGTTTGTTTTTAATATAGGTGAATGAAATACATTTGCCTATTATATTTTCTATATGTATAAAAAAGTTTTATAAAGATATATATTTGGTTGTAATATATTGGTTGTTAGGTAGTGAAATCTATAAGCATAGATGGGAAATAAGATTTGAAAAGCAAATAAAATAAATAAAAAATTCGAAACTTAGAACTTAAGTTCCGGGGTTTTGAAAATTTCTTTTGAATGATTTTAAAATATAAGAATAATATTATTGGAAGTATTCTCTGATATAAATACTTCAATATAATTTGAAAGAACCATTTTAAAAGAACTTTGGAAAGAAGTAAGTTTTGTACTCCCCTCTCTGTCGCTGGAAAATAATTTCGATGATGGCGGCCGCATCATCGACATTCATTTTCGAGTTTCGAAGTGGGAAGGCCACTGTAGTAGTTTTACTGCAGATTCATTTTTGATAAAAAAATATATATTTTAAATTGTTTTAAATATAATTGGATATACAAAGTGTAAGTATATACATTTATCTATTAATTTAAAACAATTTTTGAACAAAACCTGGTATTTAAATTCTTAAGTTTCCGTTATTTAATAGTTTCAATAGTGTAGTAAAATAGAAGTTAACTAATAATTGGAACCTTTAATTAAAATAAGTGATTAAATGCAAGGTTATAAATGAAATTAAAGGAAGTTTGGAATTCGTAAACTATAAAGCAAAGGATATGGTCAGTGAACATTAAATTATTTTAAAGAAATGAGAAAGACTTGTATAACTTTCAATTACATCCTTAAAGGCATATATATAACTTACCCATTTATAAAAAGTTAAAATGTTAAAAGAAATTGTAATGGATATTATACAAGCAATAAACTTAAGAAAATAGGAAGTAAATACTGTAAGCATAAGATTATACACTTAAGTAAATAAATTAATATGCAAAGATGTTAAATTAAACATGTATATTATAAATAAATGGAAATTACAAAAAAAAAATTAAAATAAAAAGATAAACCATTATATGAATGAAAAAGAAATCAAACAACAAATGTATGAATGTAATCAATAAGAATGAATTTGGTCTATTTACTAAAATTGTTGGTTGTTTGTTTTGGTTTATGGTTGTTTAGGCAAGGATACTCTAAAAATTGGTTGGATGAATAAATAATCTATTTAGTTTCATCTAAGACTGTTGAGTAAATGGTGCACTAAGTAGTTTATTATCCATTCTGTGCAATTTAAAGTTTGAACCCGAACAACTATTGTTTGTTGGTATGAGTGAATGATTGATATGTGTTGATTTATGTGATGGTTGTTGGCTTATTGTAAGTGATGGTTGGTATGTTGATTGTTTGTTGTTATTTGAATTTTTTTTAAATATTTCATTTATATAATTTTTAACCTTTTTAGATTATGTCAGTGAAATACAGGTTATGGAAGTAATGGCTACTGCTTTTGGTTCCATAATATAAGCGTAAATTGCCCGTAAATAGGTACGTTTTCGGATTACGATTATTATTGCGTTATTATAGTGTTTTCCCCTGTTGAGATATATATTATTTTATTTTGAAAGATATATGTTATATATTGTTATATTTGATATTATATTTTCTTCCAAGCCTCTCCGTACAAAGGAGACTCTGCCAAAATTTTCCGTGAATTTTGGACTTAGAAAATATTTTGAAATTGTTTTCCAAACTCTATTAATTTGAGTATAAAAAGATTTAATGATTATAAATTGGTATATTTTATTTAAATTAATTAATTTTTTAAATTTATTTGTTTTTAAATTTAATATTTTAAGTAAGATATATTGATTTCTTAATCCTTCTTTTCCCTTTTTTTCCTTTTCGGGGACGAAAAGTTTTGAGTGAGGCAGAGTGTAATGACCCGTAAATTTCGAAAATTAAATTTGTTGAATTATAAGAATTTTGTAATTAAATTTTAGAAAGAAACAAAAAATTTATGATTTATAATGAAGTAAATGTTTAGAATAATTGTAGCAATGGTTATTAAAAATTAATGTTTAACGATTGAATTAGAAAAAAATAAAAATCTTTAATTTATATGAGAGCGAGTGTTAGAAATTAAATGTAGCAGTTGTAATTAAAATTAACAATTTAAAATGAAATTGCAATCAATTGAAATAATGTGAATTGTCATACTTGGTTATAAGTTAAATGTAAGAAACAAATGTGGATGTTGAATTTGTGAATTATTAATAAAAATAATAACTAGAATAGAATTCAAATTGTTATAATAATGGAAAGTGTAAATTGTTGTATTTGGGTATAAAATTTACAGTAAGTAAATAAATGTAAGTGTTGCGTAAATAAAGGAATTTGTACATAATTAATAATGATTAATATAATAACGGAAAGGTAAATGTAAATTGATTAGAAACGGAAGTTTATTTATAAGGTAGTAATTGATGAATAAAAAAAGTTTGAAACCAAATAGATGAATTTATTGAGAACATTTAATAGTAATTAATGTATATATTTGGCAATTGACAATTTTTGAATTCGTTAAGATTGTAAAATTATAATCTAATATTACGTAATGTTAACTAATGTAACTTAACTAAGGTAACTATTAATAAATTGAACGAAATGCAAATCAATGGAATTAATGTAGACGTATACTTAGCTATAAATTGAATATATGAAAACAAAATGTAAGCAATGAATTAAATTAAGGAAATTAAATTATTATAAATGATCATTTAATAAAACCAATGTTCTGGGAGTAATTATAATAGTCGTTCGAAATATGTATAAACTTTGATTTGGAAATCAGTTGGATTTAGAATGAAATTTGGTATTACATTGATGAGTTTAAATGTTATTTTATTTTGTAAAGTAATAAATGATGTAATAAAAGAATGCATCAAGGTATAACCAGTGCTAATTAAGATTAATACTTAATGGATTGAATGAAATGACAATTAATGAAGATATGTTATACTTGACTATAAATGACATAAGCGAATAAATGGAATAGTACTATTAAAATAAATGGTAACATTTATTTGTAAGTAATAAAAGCTTATTAATGTGACTAGAATTTAGCGTAACGATTATTGTATGTTACATATTCTTGTTGCTTGTTAATTTAAATTGGAAATCAGTTACTATAAGTCTAATGTAATATTACGTTAATATTTATTAAGGTAATATTTAGAAAAAATGTTAATGTTATTCATAATTGGGAAATTTGCTGAATTATAAAAGTAGGAATAAATATTTATCAATTTATAAGATTTGAACAATATTAATAATTGGATTTATTGTAATTAAGTGAAATTTAATTAATGCGGTAATTGAGATTTAGATGAAATTTAAGAATATTAATGCAATAGTCTGAATCTAAAGTTAAATTTTTTCCATTTGATAGCAATGAAGTGAATAAAATAATGAAAAGTCAACTAAATGGAATTATTGATAATTTAATTTATAATTTCTAAATCTAGTGGAATCTAAATTAAACACGGAAATGATGAACTAATCAACTTTGATTTACATCTAAATTTGTTTAAGTTCTGTAATTGTTTAAGAAATTTAAAAATGATATGATTATTAATTTTAAGAATTAAGAGTGAAAATTTGATTTAATTAATTAATTTTAATATATTTAATTAATGTAAAAAAGGATATTTTGGCCACTGACTCGGATTTCGACGAAACCAGTTTCATCAGATCCGTAACGGTGAATTTTTGTAGGATTTCAAGTTTCGTAGCGATCGGACTTGGCGTTTGATCGTACGAGCACGAAACGCCTAGAAATCATTAAAATTGAAATCAATTGAAATCAATTTGAAAAATATTGATTTTAGCATAACTTCTTCATACAATGGAATTTGGACTTGAAACCTTTTCCATTGTGTTTAAAATATTTTAAAACATCTATTTCGATATATGGGTTGATCCAATTTCGTTCCGTAGTCGAAATGGGCTTTTTGGGCCGTTTGTCGTTAGCGCATATATCTAATTGGGCCCATCTATTCTATTTCAGCTTTGTCTATAAATACCCGGTTATAAACCCTAACCTACTCCTATTTCTCATTTTTCTGTATGTACATTTCAATTATCTCTCCTCCTCAATGGTAGACAAATATATTCTAGATCCAAACACAAATCAATTTTCAATCCAAAGCAAAAAATTTCAAACTCCTCATAAGAATTCAAAAAAATTATATATCGAAGCTCTCGAAGAGCGCATCTAAATTCTATGATTCATTTTTCAGTTCGATGCATCGTTTATCCAGAAATTCCAGTTGAACCTCAGCCGACCATAGGCTGGGGTTTTGATCCAACGACGGATTTGCGATTTTAGAACGATCAAGAAGCGCCATTGCGAAGAGGGAGTCGAGCAGGCCGTAGTGGAGTTTGTTGTTTGCCGTAATGGTTGGAGGAATCGTGGCAATTTTCGTTCTAAGAACGACGGCGGTGGAGCGTTTTGGCGAGCTGGAGGTGCGGCGTGGCCATAAGGGTGGGCGGCGTGAGGAGTAGGTGAAGGTGGCGCCCTTTGATCATCTGGGCAACGTACGTAGGGACGGCGAAAATTGCAAATAAGGGATGATTTGTGGCGGCTACAGACATTCGAATGGGTTTGAAAAAGCACGCTAGGGTTCTGATTGAAGAAGAAGGCGACGTGTATGATTTTATTAATTATTTTATTTTATTCTAATTTTAATCTTGAACTCGTTCTAATCTAAATAACTTTCGCATATGACATCCGTTTTACGCACAATTTCTTTTATTAGGATCGTATCTGGATTTCAGACATTTTGACGCTTGTTTGGACGAATTTGAAGACTGTTCAATATTTGGGTTTAAATTGGATTTAAATTCAATTTAGATTCAAAAGGTGAGTGTTTAACCTACTCACAACTTCTAAAATTTCTTATGTTTGGTAAAATTAATGTATGTTGCGATTATGCATTTATTTATGTCTGTTTCGTATATTTTTAATCATCATCTTAGTTAGTTGCATTTATTGAAATTAAATCGTGATTTAATTTATTATTGAATAAAACTGCCAGTTAATTACCTGTTATATATTATCAGTTATGTATTGGTATTGATTGATTGTTTTGTATGATGATTGTGATGGATGTATGATTTCATGATTGATGAATGAGTATTTTATTTATATCATCATAATCTGCAAGTTTTATGCATTTATTTTGATTCGGAATTGCGGTTTGAAATGATATACAACCGCATTTTTTATTTTTAAATTGCGGACTGAAATGATAAATATCCGTATCACTTGACAATAGGATAGAAAATTTTACACAGGCACCGCGATATATTTATACAAATTTTTTTGAAATGATTTTATGGTTTTGTAAAGAAATATATGGCCTATATAGATATTGACTTTTAATGTTATATAAATGCTATTTTATTTTTGATTTAGCTATCTATAAATGTATTTGGAATTATAAATTAAGCTAAATAATTAAGTTTGGTTTCTTTTATATAATATGGTTAAGTATCTATTTAAATTCTATTATATATAGAGTTTATAATGACTCAAATAAAATTTAAGGTTTGAAGATAAATGTTAATTTGATTTGAATTTAAGATATAAGAATTATCCTCGAAAAATTTGATTTGAAATATAAATAAATTGAGATTTAAAAGGTATGATTTTATAACTTGATTTTTTTTGTTTAGGGGATTTAAATGAATATCAAATTGGTTTAAATGAATATTATCAAGTTAGTGAAATTGAAAGAATATCTAGTTATTTGAAGTCTAAAGGTTTTACTAAAATGATATTTGATTTATTAAGTAAACGTTTCAAATCTAAATAATAGTAGTTCAAATTGATATATATGAAATTATCAAAAAATAAGTTTGAAATGGTGGAATAATTAAAGCTTTGAAATATATGGAAATTATATTGGTTTGTTTGGGAATTTAAAATCCATATTGGAATTGATTTGTGAAGGTGAAGAAGCTATTTTACTATATAAAGTAATTAAATATTTAAACCATTTAAGTGGTGTAGTTTGTTTCGAAGTTATGAAATTCAAAGTTTTATGTTTTGAAAGGCTATATTTCAAGTTTTGGTTTTGAAATATTATAACTTTGAAATGTTACGGTTTAAGAAAAGGATATATTTGAAAATGATATCAAATTTGATTTGGTTTTGAAAAAGAGGAAATGATATCGTATTTATATGGATTTGAAATGGATATTATATTCTGGTTTTAAAAGTATAAACTATTTCAAAAAGACCGCGGTGTTATAATAACGTTTGGTTGTTAAAGAGACCGGGATCGGAAGTTGTCATACTTTCTGCCGACCCCGAAAACCACTTTAACAACCGTGTACGCGGTGGAGATTCCAGAATGAAGTAGGATGGTAGCGGCGTTTCCTTTGAGGTAAATATGTGGATCCAACTCCCGTGAGTTGGCATAAGATGGCTAAAACAGAAGCGATTGACGGGTTAATGAGGTAGCACCTTTGATCGGACACATCCCTTCGATATTATACTTTGACTTTTGGATTGATTCGGTGGCCACTTTCGATTTTTTTATTTGGGGGTGTGGCTCGAGGTGGGCGGTAGCTGCGGTTATGCGTTACCACCGGCTCGGAAGCGTAATTGGTATATCTACCCTGGCATTGCCTAGTTGTGCCGTGTCACTTACCCTATCGCGCCTTGTACGAGTTTGGTTTTCTCCCGCAGCCCGTGTGGTATCTTTTGGTGGCTTCTCGATCAGGATAGACTATGATATTGGATGGACTACTGGGACTATTACGTGTTAAGCGCTATATGGGTAACCCCTTAATGCTATGAAAAAGTAAGTTTATTTTACTATTAGGCACTATTATAATAGCGAAATATCACTACATAGTTTAACGGATCCTTAGGAGATGTGAATCCCGAGCATCTCTTAAGTTACTGCACTCACGTTAGACACTGAATAGGAGATGTCAAATCCCGTAAACATCTCTGACGCCGTTCCACTCATATTTATTCCTGTTGATTTAACTTACATAAGATATTTTAGTTATGACTCGAGTGTTTTGTTCTTTCAATTCGCTCGGGTCAGTTCGAGCGTATCAGGATTTGAAGATTTTATTCTGGAGGACGAAGACGAAGATTTGTAGTACTATTATTTACTATATTATTCCACTACACCATTTAATTCCGCTGCATTAATTTTTATTCTCTGGTATGTGTACTCTGATATGTATTGTATAAGTGCAATCGAATATTTTGTAAACAGCTTCATGAACTGTATATTTGATTATTATATTTTATCGTTCCGCTGTAAGATTCTATTTTATTTTTTTCTCTACTTTTTCTTTTTTACCCCATAACAATCCGCCCTTTTGTACGGTTTAAGTCTGATGTGTGTGATTTATCGTCGATTTAAATCGTGTGAAAAGGCGGGATGTTACAAAATGCGCGGCCTTCGATCGAGGATTGCCGTCGATCCATCGCGTTATTTTCGATCACATCCGTTCATATCGAAGCTCTCGCTGTGCTCTCCATTTTCGTAGTTGAATGTTTCTTGAATCAATTTGTGGATTGGAAGATAATTGAAGAAGACTGAAACGAAATTTTGGCCATACAAATTATTAGTGGCAGCTAGGGTTTTTAACTCTAGGGTTTGTGCAAACAAGAAAAAGTGAGGTCCTTATATAGAAAATTCGACGACACTATTCATCTGAAATTTTTCCGAACTCCAAACGAAGCGTGCCGCCTGGCGTTTATAATGTTTTACCCCTATTACGTATGCAATGGAATATACATCGAGAGCCAATTCGATCGTATTTGAAAGATAGGTTTTCAAATCGACTATTTAAATTTAAAATTCACGTAAACCGATTTTCTACACGTTTTAGCTTGCCCCGGACAAACCGTAAATCCGATTGACACAAAATTTGAAATCTTACAATAATTTAACATTACAGATCCAATGAAAATGGTTTCGTCGAAATCCGAATCTGTTTAAAAAATGACTATTTTTACTCGTCAATTAAATATTAAAATA
Organism: Allium cepa; assembly: GCA_030765085.1. Taxonomy (NCBI): domain Eukaryota; kingdom Viridiplantae; phylum Streptophyta; class Magnoliopsida; order Asparagales; family Amaryllidaceae; genus Allium; species Allium cepa. Next base: position 498,267,052 of record CM060931.1, read on the forward strand.
TTCAATTTTTGCAAATCAACTTTTAATTCATTTTTAAAAGTTCTCTAGCATCATCCTAATTCAAATATAATTTAATATCACTTTACAAATCATTTTTATTCACATTTAATTCAAATATCAATTACTTCTGTAATTTCAAATATTAAATTAACAATTTAATTATCCAATTAAATCTAGATATTCGAAATATACGTTATTCGACTTATAAAATTTACTTGTGCATATTTAAAATCAATTAAATATACGAATTTCAAATGACTGAAATTCTGGGTCGTTACATTGTTCTTTCCAAAAGTGCCAAAACCTGTAAACACATCAGTATCACTTTCTTTGTAACGTCCCGCCTTTTCGCATGTTTTAAATCGACACACGTGCCAATTCAAACCATACGGAAGGGCGGATTGTTATGGGGTAAATAAGAAAACGAGAAAGAATAAAACAAAACAGAATCTCACAGCGGAAGGATAAAATATAAGAATAAATATACAGTTCATAAACTGTTTACAAACATTTGATTCTTCTTTATACAATAAATATCAGAGTTCACAAACCAATAATATTAATGCAGCGGAACAGTATGAGTGAAGTGCAATAATATAAATAATAATAATAATAATAATACGGATCTTCGTCTTCGTCCTCCAGAGCTAAATCTTTAAATCCTGAAACGCTCGGACTGACCCGAGCGAATTGAAAAGACAAAACACTCGAGTCAGAACTAAAAGATCTTATATAAGTTAAATTAACAGAAATGAATATGAGTACAGTAACTCAAGAGATGCTCGGGATTTACATCTCCTAAGGATCCGTTAAACTATTTACTATGTAGTATATTGCGCTATTATAATAGTGTTTAATTGTAAAATAAACTTACTTTTTAATAGCGTTAAGGGGTTACCCATATAGCCCTTAACACAACTAATGCCAATAGTCTATACAGTACCGTAATACCTCCTGATCGGGAAGCTACCAGAGGATACTCCATAGGTACGACACAAATAGAAACTCATAGAAGTCTCGGTATGGTAGGTGACACGGCACAACTAGGCAATGCCAGGGTAGATATACCAATTGCTATCCGGGCTGATGGAAAAGCGTAGCCGCAGCTACCGTCCACCTCGAAACAAACTCCCCCAAAAAATCAAAGTAAAAGTGACCACTGAATCAATCCAAAGTAAAGTATAATATCGAAGGGGAGTGTCCGATCAGAGGAATGACCTCATTGGACCGATAATCGCTCCTATTTTAGCCACCTTACGCCAACTCACGGGAGTCGGGTCCATGTATTTACCTCAAAGGGAATACCGCCACCATCCTACTTCATTCTGTAATCTCCACCGCGTACACGGTTGTTAAAGTGGTTTTCGGAGTTGGCAGAGAGTATGGCAACTTCCGATCCCGTCTCTTTAACAACCAACGTTATTATAACACCGCGGTCATTTAAAATAATTTAAACTTTAAAACCAGAATAAAATATCCATTTTAAACCCATATAAATACGGTATCATTTATATTTTTTTAAAACCCCAAACCAATACGATATCATTTAGACCCAAAATCATATAATGTCATTTTATTTTCCAATATATATTCTTTTCCAAAATCATAGGGTTTTCAAAGTAAGATATTTAGAAATCAAACTCTTGAATATAATATTTTCAAATCATACTAACTTGAACATCATAACTTCGAAACAAATTTCCATCTCTTAGATGGTTAAATATTAAATTACTTTATAATACACAATAGCTTCTTTACATTTCACAAATCAATTTTCAAATATCGATTTAAACTTCCAAATACCATTTCAATTCCTATGTTTCAAAGCTTTAAATATTTCACCATTTCAAAACAAACTCACTTGAAAATCCCATATATATTAAATTCAATTACTTATTATTTAGACTTGAAATATTTACTTAATGAATTCAATATAATTTAAGAAAAATCTTTAACTTCACATAACTGGAAAATCTTTCAATTTATTATATATTCATTTAAATCAACCTGATATTCATTTAGATCACTCTACACAAAAATCAAGTTATAAAATCATATCCTTTAAAAATTCTAACTTTTTATTAAATTCCAATTTAACTTAATATTCATCTACTAACCTTATTCTCATTTAAGTCAATGGAACTCCAGAAATTAAATTTTAAATAAATGCTTAATCTTATTTGATCTTAAATTCAAACTTTATTTTAAACTTCAAATCAAATTTATACAAAGCTTAAAAACTGGAAATTACTATATATATATAATAACCTTTATCAATAACCAAATCAATATCCCATAAACCATATATATATAACTTTACAAAACCATAACAAATCATTTCAATATATATATATATATATATATATATATATATATATATATATATATATACACCGCGGTGCCTGTATAAAATTTTCTACCCTATGGTCAAGTGATACGGATGTTTATCATTTCAATCCGCAATTTAATATAAAAATACGGTTGTATATCATTTCAAACCGCAATCTCGAATGAATGAAATGCACGATAACTTGCAGTTTATACAATAAAAAGTACATCATCCATTCATCCAAATATCAATCATCAACCATTTATTACAATCATCATCCACTTTAAACAACATCAATATAGAGCATATAAATTATAGCAGGTAATAAGTGACAGTTATTTACTAACCATTTATATTCAATAATAAATTTATTAACTGTTTAACTATCAGTTTGTATACAAATAAATAAATTTTACTGTCAATTTATATGCAATAATAAAATTAATGAACAGTTATATTAAATAAATGCGATTTAACAGAGAAAAGGGATTAAACATGCCAAACAGTCATAAATAAATTTCTACTCATATCAAAAATCAATTTAACAAACATAAGAAAGTTTAGAAGTTGTGAGTGGGTTAAAACACTCACCTTTGGAATTTAAATCGAATTTAAATCCGATTTAAACCCAAAATTTCGACGGTCTCAGAATTCGTCCCAACCAGTGTCATCATGTCCAGAATTTAATTACGATCCTAACAAAAGAAACCGCTCGTAAATCGGATCACGTATGTAAAAGTTATACGTGTTAAACGATGTTGAAATCAAAATTAAATTAAACAAAATCAAAAACTCACCCACACAAATCCTTCCACGTCATCTTCTTCATCATCCACGTACAGACGCAAAACATGAAGCCGAACCCATCTTTCACGTTTACAACTCTTCGTGCGCGCCCCCCAAACGACGCCGAGACCTCGATCAGAGACCACCATCGTATGCGCCACGACAAACATCACCTTCACCCCAAACGCCATTGAATCCGGTGCCTCCTTCACCGTGCAAATGCCCTAAACGCGCAGCCCCTTTGAGCCTCGATTCTGGCGAATCCGAGAAACTACGCCCCGATTCCACCATTGGATGTGAAGAGCTCGCAAAGATCAACAATTTTCTTTTTGGAAGATTTTGATTTCGTTGAACGGATGAGGAGAAATCAAAGGGAGAATTAAGGGAAATTTTCGGCCATTGAAGTAGGCCGGCGGCTGCATGCCAATTTTTAGGGTTTTGGAATAAAAAAAAAATATTTCGTCTCGTATAGCGTGCTATTTACAGAGTTTAACGTCAAAAACGGGCCAGAGTCCAATTTAAGCGTGCTGACAGGCGATCCTAACATAAAAAGGCCTTCTGAACGCAATGGTACTAGTTTCGAAGCCCAGTTCCATCATTTTCGTAGGTACTGCTCAAGTCAAATTTGTTTGAATGACAAAAATGCCCCTGAAAAGTTTGTTTCGGCTCCGGAACGAAAATGAATCATCCCATATATCAAAATAGATGTTTTAAAATATTTTAAACGCGATGGAACAAGTTTCAAGCCCCAATTCCATCGTATGAAGAAGTTATGTTAAAAAACAATATTTTCAAATTGATTTCAACTGATTTAAATTGCATAAATTTCGAGGCGCTTCGAGTCCGTACGATCAAACGACAAGTCTGATCACTACGAAACTAGAAATACTATTATAATTCACCGTTACGGATCCGATGAAACTGGTTTCGTCGAAATCCGAGTCAGTGACCAAAATTGCTATTTTTATATAAATTAAATAAATTAATAATTAATTGGTTAAACTGTTATTTGAAATTCAATTTTTATAATTCATAAATTTTATCACCTTGTATTACTTAAGAAATTTAAAAATCCTTTAAACCAAATCTCATATCAAGGTAAAGTAAATAAATTCACAAATTATAGTATTTAACCTTAAATTTAATAAATTCAGTTATTTATAATTATTGCTTTACCGGATTTTCAATTCTTCCATTATCTATTTAATCCTTTCAAAAATCATAGTTAATATTTGTCTTTCTTTTTATTATACTAGTGTTCTTATTCCATCAAGTTTCAATTTTACGAAATATTAAATATTGAATTTCATTTAGCTGCAATAAATTCATTTATTGAACTCTGCACTTAATCAAATTAATAAATCTTGCCTCTTTACTTTTTAAATCAATCAGGTTTCATATAGCAAATAGGCTAATCACAAATTTCAACTTATACAATTAACTATCTTAAATTTCAAAACAGATCTACCCTAACTGCAGCAATTTTAGTCAATTAACTGTAATTGATTCCACATTAATTGTTATTAATTAAAGTTGAAACATCAATAAATTCGTTTATTGATTTTTAAAATTTTGCTATTCGGTAAATGCATTAAATGGGTAACAAAACATTGAATTATAATGCATTTCCCATGCATGCTTTATTTCCTAAAAATTCCCCTTTATTAACTAAATCACATTAACAAAACAAAATAATAAATTTAGATTTATTTCAATCGATTACCAGTCTTGACTTAATATACTAAATAAACGGTTAACCTACAACGATTGTTACTCTTTAGAATTCAATTTTACTTACGACTATCATTAACACAATGTTGTCATTGATTTATATTTATTTAATTAAATTATATGAATGGGTAAAACTTTACAATTATCTCACCTGCCAAATTTTACTCACATTCATCCTAAATTACCAACTTACAATTTAATTTTTATTTCTAAATTTGCATTGAATTTATCAAGTTGAAATTAAATACGTATTATTTCCTCAATTAATAAATCTTTGGATTTAAATTCCCAAATCCACAAATTATGTCCTAACATAAATCTATGCTTTTATTATTTTACGTTCACACTTCCGTTACTCTATAATTAATCACCAAGTAACATTATCATAAACCAACATTAATTAATATATTAAATCCTTACATTTGTTTTTCTCATATTCCATTTAAAATCAAATCATAACATTTAAATGATTTTAATGAATTGGAATTTCATTCAAGTCATAAATTATTAACTTGCAATAACATGATTCGTTGATTTATTCCAATTACCGTTGACCCTCTTTTATTGCATTAAATCAATTATATTTTTTTTATCATATTAAATTTTATATCGAGGTAAGAATCCTTTTCCTACTTAATTCATTTGGATTTTATTCAAATTTCTATAAATAGGTTTTAAGTCACCATTTATATATTTTAATTTAGCGTTCATTTTAATATTTGTTTATAAAGTTTTTATTTCTACTAAATTAAATTACAAAACTCATTAATTCAACCCAATTAAATCCATGAAATTTATGGGTCGTTATACTCTCCCCCACTCAAAACTTTTCGTCCCCGAAAAGGAAAAAAGAAGGGAGAAGGGAGAATTAAATAACAATACATCTTATTCAAAATATTAACTTACAAACAAAAATTTACAAACTTTATTATTTTGATTAAAATATACCCATTTTATAATCATTATATCGTTTTATACTTAAATAAATAAATTTGGAAAACATTTCAAAATATTTCTAAGTTCAAAATTTTACGACAATTTTTGGCAGAGTATCCTTTGTACGGAGAGCTTGGAAGAAAATATAATATAAAAATATAACAATTATATTACATATATTTTCCAAAATATTATATCCCAACCCGGGAAAATATATAATAACGTTATAAACCGAAATCCGAAAACATACCTATTTGTCGGGCAATTATCGCTTAATTTATGGAACCAAAAGCAGTAGCAATTGCTTCCAAAACCTGCGTTTCACTTATAAAATCCAAAGGATTAACTATTTATATAAAGTGAAATATTTAAGTGGTTTCAATCCCTAACAGCAAATCAATACAACAACCACCACCTTCAACAACAGCATGTACAACAAATACAAAACAACCGTTCAACCAAACAAACAAATAGTTGTTCGAGTTCAAAACCTTTAAATTGTACGGAATGAAGAATAAACCATCAAGTGCATCATTTACTCAGCAGTCTTAGATTAAACCCAATAGATTATTCATCCATCCCAACAAAATTAAAGTTTCCTTACCTAACAACCACAATCAAACAATAACAATTCCAATCAACAAATCAAATTAACTTATTATAAACTTTATTTCATACATCAGTTGTTTGATTATATTTTTATTTACACAGTGGTTCATCGTTTTACTTTACATTTACTCATTAAATGTTTGCTTCATTTTTTTTTAATTATTCAATTCCATTAATTCAGGTCATGCCAGTTCCCTTTTATTACGTTATAATTATTCATTCATTTATTATTGCATGTCCTCATTGATTTATTACTTAATTACCTAAGTTTATAATCATTTATTTGTCATATTTACCTTTAATTATATTTACTTGGAAAAAATTTGAATTATAACTTTAAGTTTATAACATTAAATTCTCATTTATAATAGCAAATTCATTGAATACTTCATTACCTACTTTTACTTGTACAATTTTCATTACAAATTTCTACTTGTTTAATATTCTATTACGATCTCTTATTTAACATTTCAACTTTATATATTTGGTAAGTTATATATGTTAAAGAAAATGCAAATGAACTCATACAATTTTTATCTCATCCTTTAATTTAATTTAATGTTCAACAATATTACTCTTTGTTTCATATGTTACAATTTCAAATTTCCCTTAATTTCCATTTATAACTTTGCATTAAATCTCTTACCTAAATTAGAAGTTTCAATTTATTAATCACTTACCTTTTATTTCACTACAATAATTTAAACAATTAATTAATGGAAATTTAAGAATTAAATACCGGGTTAAATTTCAAATTATTTTAAAAAAAATAGATAAATATATTCTTATAACTTATATACCTCTAATTATATTTAAAACAATTCAAAATTTATATATTTCAAAAATTAAGCTGCAGCAGAACTACTACAGTGGCCTTTCCCCTTCGAAACTCGAAAATGAAAGTCGATGATGCGGCCGCCATCACCGAAATTTATTTTCCAGCGACAGAGAAGAAAGTACAAAACTTATTTTCTCAAAAAATCTTCCTTTAAAACATTTCTTTCAAATTATATTGAAATACTTGTATCAAAAAATACTTCTTTATATTATATTATTATTATTATATTTCAACCTCGTTCAAAAGAAATTTCAAAACCCCGGAACTTAAGTTCTAAATTTCCAATTTCATTTATTTGTTTTAAATCTTATTTCAACTATTATTTATAAAATTCATTACCTAACAACCAATATATAGCAACCAAATATATATCCCTTTTTAAAAGTTTATTTTATATATATAGAAAATATAATAGGCAAAATTATTTCATTCACCTATATTAAAACAAATATTGTGTCAGTCTGTTCTATTAAGTGTTTAGAAATCCCTATTGATGTCATAGCGTCGCATGCATCAACCAGAATTTATAAATACGAAACGGAACAAATTAACACAATATCAAAACCCTTTTATAACACTAACAAATACGCTCTCTCATATATATACACTCAGCGACTCCCATAGGGTATTACTACCCAATTAACAAAGAGTCAAACCCCACAAAGCAAAGGTTTATCGCTAAACCAAAGCTCTGATACCAGATGTAACGTCCCGCCTTTTCGTACGCTTTAAATCGACACACGTGCCAATTTAAACCATACGGAAGGACGGATTGTTATGGGGTAAATAAGAAAACGAGAAAGAATAAAACAAAACAGAATCTCACGGCGGAAGGATAAAATATAATAATAAATATACAGTTCATAAACTGTTTACAAACATTTGATTCTTCTTTATACAATAAATATCAGAGTTCACATACCAATAATATTAATGCAGCGGAACAGTATGAGTGAAGTGCAATAATATAAATAATAATAATACGGATCTTCGTCTTCGTCCTCCAGAGCTAAATCTTCAAATCCTGAAACACTCGGACTGACCCGAGCGAATTGAAAAGACAAAACACTCGAGTCAGAACTAAATGATCTTATGTAAGTTAAATTAACAGAAATGAATATGAGTACAGTAACTCAAGAGACGCTCGGGATTTACATCTCCTAAGGATCCGTTAAACTATTTACTATGTAGTATATTGCGCTATTATAATAGTGTCTAATTGTAAAATAAACTTACTTTTTAATAGCATTAAGGGGTTACCCATATAGCCCTTAACACAAATAATGCCAATAGTCTATACAGTACCGTAATACCTCCTGATCGGGAAGCTACCAGAGGATACTCCATAGGTACGACACAAATAGAAAATCGTAGAAGGCTCGGTATGGTAGGTGACACGGCATAACTAGGCAATGCCAGGGTAGATATACCAATTGCTATCCAGGCTGATGGAAACGCGTAGCCGCAGCTACCGCCCACCTCGAAACAAACTCCCCCCAAAAATCAAAGTAAAAGTGGCCACTGAATCAATCCAAAGTCAAAGTATAATATCGAAGAGGAGTGTCCGATCAGAGGAATGACCTCATTGGCCCGAGAATCGCTCCTGTTTAAGCCACCTTATGCCAATTCACAGGAGTCGGGTCGACGTATTTACCTCAAAGGAAACGCCGCCACCATCCTACTTCATTCTGAAATCTCCACCGCGTACACGGTTGTTAAAGTGGTTTTCGGAGTTGGCAAAGAGTATGACAACTTCCGATCCCGGTCTCTTTAACAACCAAACGTTATTATAACACTGCGGTCATTTAAAATAATTTAAACTTTAAAACCAGAATAAAATATCCATTTTAAACCCATATAAATACGATATCATTTATATTTTTTTAAAACCCCAAACCAATACAATATCATTTAGACCCAAAATCATATAATGTCATTTTATTTTCCAATATATATTCTTTTCCAAAATCATAAGGTTTTCAAAGTAAGATATTTAGAAATCAAACTCTTGAATATAATATTTTCAAATCATACTAACTTGAAAATCGTAACTTCGAAACAAATTTCCATCTCTTAGATGGTTAAATATCAAAATTACTTTATAAAACACAATAGCTTTTTTAGATTTCATAAATCAATTTTCAAATATCGATTTAAACTTCCAAATACCATTTCAATTCTTATGTTTCAAAGTTTAAATATTTCACCATTTCAAAACAAACTCACTCGACAATCCCATATATATTAAATTCAATTACTTATTATTTAGACTTGAAATATTTACTTAATGAATTCAATATAATTTAAGAAAAACCTTTAACTTCACATAACTGGAAAATCTTTCAATTTATTATATATTCATTTAAATCAACCTGATATTCATTTAGATCACTCTACACACAAATCAAGTTATAAAATCATATCCTTTAAAAATTCTAACTTTTTATTAAATTCCAATTTAACTTAATATTCATCTTCCAACCTTATTCTCATTTCAGTCAGTGGAACTCCAGAAATTAAATTTTAAATAAATGCTTAATCTTATTTGATCTTAAATTCAAACTTTATTTTAAACTTTAAATCAAATTTATACAAAGCTTAAAAACTGGAAATTACTATATATATATAATAACCTTTATCAATAACCAAATCAATATCCCATAAACCATATTTATATAACTTTACAAAACCATAAAAAATTATTTCAAAATATATATATATACTGCGGTGCCTGTATAAAATTTTCTACCTTATGGTCAAGTGATACGGATGTTTATCATTTCAATCCGCAATTTAAAATAAGAATGCGGTTGTATATCATTTCAAACCGCAATCCCGAGATGAATGAAATGCACGATAACTTGCAGTTTATACAATAAAAAGTACATCATCCATTCATCCAAATATCAATCATCAACCATTTATTACAATCATCATCCACTTTAAACAACATCAATATAGAGCATATAAATTATAGCAGGTAACAAATGACAGTTATTTACTAACCATTTATATTCAATAATAAATTTATTAACTGTTTAACTATCAGTTTGTATACAAATAAATAAATTTTACTGTCAATTTATATGCAATAATAAAATTAATGAACAGTTATATTAAATAAATGCGATTTAACAAAGATAAGGGATTAAACATGCCAAACAGTCATAAATAAATTTCTACTCATATCAAAAATCAATTTAACAAACATAAGAAAGTTAAGAAGTTGTGAGTGGGTTAAAACACTCACCTTTGGAATTTAAATCGAATTTAAATCCGATTTAAACCCAAAATTTCGATGGTCTCAGAATTCGTCCGAACCAGCGGCATCAAGTCCGAAATTTAATTATGATCCTAACAAAAGAAACCGCTCGAAATCGGATCACGTATGTAAAAGTTATACGTGTTAAACGATGTTGAAATCAAAATTAAATTAAACAAAATCAAAAACTCACCCACACAAACCCTTCCACGTCATCTTCTTCACCATCCATGTACAGACGCAAAACATGAAACCGAACCCATCTTTCACGTTTACAACTCTTCATGCGCGCGCCCCCAAATGACGTCGAGACCTCGATCAGAGACCACCATCGTATGCGCCACGACAAAAATCACCTTCACCCCAAACGCCATTGAATCCGGTCCCTCCATCGCCCTGCAAATGCCCTAAACGCACAGCCCCTTTGAGCCTGGATTCTGGCGAATCTGAGAAACTACCCCCCGATTCCACCGTTGGATGTAAAGAGCTCGCAGAGATCAACAATTTTCTTTTTGGAAGATTTTGATTTCGTTGAACGGATGAGGAGAAATCAAAGGGAGAAGTAAGGGAAATTTTCGGCCATTGAAGTAGGCCGGCGGCTGCATACCAATTTTTAGGGTTTTGGAATAAAAATAATAATATTTCGTCTCGTATAGCGTGCTATTTATAGAGTTTAACGTCAAAAACGGGCCAGAGTCCAATTTAAGCGTGCTGACAGGCGATCCTAACATAAAATGGCCTTCAAAACGCAATGGTACTGGTTTCGAAGCCCAGTTCCATCATTTTTGTAGGTTACTGTTCAAGTCAAATTTGTTTGAATGACAAAAATGCCCCTGAAAAGTCCGTTTCGGCTCCGGAACGAAAATGAATCATTCCATATATCAAAATAGATGTTTTAAAATATTTAAACGCGGTGGAGCAAGTTTCAAGCCCCAATTCCATCATATGAAGAAGCTATGTTAAAAACAATATTTTCAAATTGATTTCAATTGATTTAAATTGCATAAATTTCAAGGCGTTTTGAGTCCGTACGATCAAACGACAAATCCAATCACTACGAAACTTGAAACACTATTATAATTCACCGTTACGGATCCGATGAAACTGGTTTCGTCGAAATCCGAGTCAGTGACCAAAATGGCTATTTTTATATAATTTAAATAAATTAATAATTAATTGGTTAAATTGTTATTTTAAATTCAATTTTTATAATTCATAAATTTTATCACCTTGTATTACTTAAGAAATTTAAAAATCCTTTAAACCAAATCTCATATCAAGGTAAAGTAAATAAATTCACAAATTATAGTATTTAACATTAAATTTAATAAATTCAGTTATTTATAATTATTGCTTTACCTGATTTTCAATTCTTCCATTATCTATTTAATCCTTTCAAAAATCATAGTTAATATTTGTCTTTCTTTTTATTATACTAGTGTTCTTATTCCATCAAGTTTCAATTTTACGAAATATTAAATATTGAATTTCATTTAGTTGCAATAAATTCATTTATTGAACCGTGCACTTAATCAAATTAATAAATCTTGCCTCTTTACTTTTTAAATCAATGAGGTTTCATATAGCAAATAGGCTTATCACAAATTTCAACTTATACAATTAACTATCCTAAATTCCAAAACAGATCTACCCTAACTGCAGCAATTTTAGTCAATTAACTGTAATTGATTCCACATTAATTGTTATTAATTAAAGTTGAAACATCAATAAATTTCGTTTATTGATTTTTAAAATTTTGCTGTTCAGTAAATGCATTAAATGGGTAAACAAAACATTGAATTATAATGTGTTTCCCATGCATGCTTCATTTTCTAAAAATTTCCCTTTATTAACTAAATCACATTAACAAAACAAAATAATAAATTTAGATTTATTTCAATCGATTACCAGTCTTGACTTAATATACTAAATAAACGGTTAACCTACAACGATTGTTACTCTTTAGCATTCAAGTTTACTTACGACTATCATTAACACAATGTTGCCATTGATTTATATTTATTTAATTAAATTATATGAATGGGTAAAACTTTACAATTATCTCACCTGCCAAATTTTACTCACATTCATCCTAAATTACCAACTTACAATTTAATTTTTATTTCTAAATTTGCATTGAATTTATCAAGTTGAAATTAAATACGTATTATTTCCTCAATTAATAAATCTTTGGATTTAAATTCCCAAATCCACAAATTATGTCCTAATATAAATCTATGCTTTTATTATTTTACGTTCACACTTCCGTTACTCTATAATTAATCACCAAGTAACGTTATCATAAACCAACATTAATTAATATATTAAATCCTTACATTTGTTTTTCTCATATTCCATTTAAAATCAAATCATAACATTTAAATGATTTTAATGAATTGGAATTTCATTCAAGTCATAAATTATTAACTTCCAATAACATGATTCGTTGATTTATTCCAATTACCGTTGATCCTCTTTTATTGCATTAAATCAATTTTTTTTTATCATATTAAATTTTATATCTAGGTAAGAATCCTTTTCCTACTTAATTCATTTGGATTTTATTCAAATTTCTATAAATAGGTTTTAAGTCACCATTTATATATTTTAATTTAGCGTTCATTTAAATATTTGTTTATAAAGTTTTTATTTATACTAAATTAAATTACAAAACTCATTAATAAAACCAAATTAAATCCATGAAATTTACGGGTCGTTACATTTTGTATCTGATGTCACTACAGCAGACACTAAAGCTTGTCTTGGGTCTTTTCCTCATCCTCCATACTTGGGACATTGAGCTACAAAGTGCCCCGGTTTCTTACAATAATTGCAAATCAATCGATTAGGCTCCCTAAATCGAGACCTTGACTTATTTCGACCTCTACCATAGTTTGACTTACCTTAACTTCCACCTCTATGAACAGATAAGCACGCTGAGTCACTGTCTATATTAGTTCTCATCAATCTATCTCTGAATACCTCATTATAAAGAACGACCTTAACATCTGATAAAATAATCTTATTGTAACCATATATTATGGAGTTAATAAAAGAAGTATACTCCTTAGGGGATCAATACTTGAGCATCGTCTTTAATCTCAATGTCTGCTTCCTTAATGTTCATAACCAAGATAGTAAGAGCATCAACATGCTCCACAAGATCGGCTTTAGGCTTCATCATAAACGAATAGAGCTGTTGTTGAGGAATAATCTAATTTGTGAGAGACTTGTCTTGATATACATCAAATACTGCATCCCATAATTCCTTCATTGTCTTATTTTGAGAAAACTCTCTAAGAACTTCATCTTCCATTTCTTCCAAAGCATCCACCTCAATGTCCTTCAATTTATCAAATGCAGAAATAATCTTACAAGTCTTCTCCATTTTCAACACTGCCTTCATTTTCATCTTCCAAGTTCCAAAATCTCCATTTCCATCGAAATGTGCAACACCATAATTAACAATAGATCTACTAATAGATTTTCCAGAATCCGCCAATAATGCCCAAACAGAACAAAAACACTGGCTTCGATACCGAAATGTAGTAAAAAATATGGGGTATGATTTATCTCTAATATGTGAAATCGATTGAACATCAAGGAAAATTCAATATTAAATACGCTACCACATAAGATCAAATAACAAAAAGAAAAGATATAGAAGATTTAGCATGGTTCGGATTTGTATTCTACGTCCATGGAGATCCAACAACTTTATTACTTCACCAATTTAGAGATGAGAGATCACAAAACAGTAGAGATTTCTTTAAGCATAGAAATCTTATCTCTATTACAAATCTATAGAAGAATATTTAGGAGAAACTATTGTTTAAGAAGAATGAGATATTTTTCTAATAGCTTAAGATCTCGTTAAATAGGAGTAGGATAAAGCCGAATCTTGAAAAAAAAAATTAATCAGAAAAGCAGACGATCAATTTCATACAAATTTTTAAACAATTCAATTTTTTCCAAGATTTTGATTTGCCTTTGTTTAATGTAGGTATCTACCTCCTTCTATGAAAAGATGTACATATCTAGTTTCCTCTCATTGTATATTTGACAGATCAATTAATTAAATTAATTGATTTGTTTTTTTTCTTCTATATGCTGATAGATTTGAGTCATATTTTCAACAGCTACGACCAAACGTGCAAGTATTGCTCGTGGTAGGCAGTTCAATGATATTTCCATCCTCATTCTCTACTTTTTTATTGCCAATATTAATCCTACAGGAAACCGCATTTCATGTTAATCTTAATTCAGTATATCTAATTCTTTTATGTAACATGTCATAATTCATAGTCTGTTTCTAATTTATGAAGAAGCATATGATTTCTTGCTATTCCAATTGCAAACATTAGGACGTGCATTTTTATAAAATCATAAAAAGTGTACATGTCCAAGTCCTGTGAAGCAGCCCAGAGGAACATTCATTATGTTTTGTATATAATATATTGATATAAACATGTAGTGATAATAAATATGAAAGAAATAGTCGAGAGTGCACAAAAAATATCACTAAAGAAAAATGGAACAAACCATCCAGATACACAATAGACAAACAGAAACATGCAAATATAATAATCCATCATATGCAGTAAAACAAATTATAATAGTCTTGTTGTCTTCAGTGAAAGCTGAAACTGTTTATGAATGAAATAGGTTATTGGAGGAAACTAAAGATGAGGTGAGAACTTTATTTCCATTTGAGATTGTGCTCCACATTTACAATTCATGGTTTTAAGAATGCCAAGGATTAGTGTATACATAAGCATAAGTTTCCTTTGTATATTTTTAATTTACATCTAAATCCATTCTTTGCACACTTATTAATTGCATTAATGGATTATCTCTTAAATGATATCATGAGTTAAGGCACGATTCATTGCGGTAAATATGGAA
Source organism: Allium cepa (assembly GCA_030765085.1). Lineage (NCBI taxonomy): Eukaryota > Viridiplantae > Streptophyta > Magnoliopsida > Asparagales > Amaryllidaceae > Allium > Allium cepa. Next base: position 498,282,448 of record CM060931.1, read on the forward strand.
AATTTCTTTGTTCTAAAAGCTCTATTTTATCTATGTTTTCCTACTTGAATATTTTTATATCATCACATTAGCATGTAGAATAAGTTAAAGATGTTGGTTGAAATTGATTTAGGCTGTTATTGCATGTGAAACATAAAGAGCTTATACCGTTGTATATTTTTGCTGTTGTCTTTGCTTGGGATATGTGTTAGTGTTGTCCAAAAGGCAGAAAGCCTATTGCCACTGAAAATTTTCTTTGATTTTTTTTCCTTTTCTTTTCTAAAGTCTTAGGTTATTCCAGGGAAGCAAAGTATAGACTTGTGAATTTTAGCTAAACAGATATGCAGGCTAAGCTTAGCACATTATTATACCACAGCTTTCTGAAATGAGAAAAAAAGAGATTTATTCGGTCAGGGGGAGTAAGCAAGACCTTATGTTAAGATCTTAGCCAACATTGCAGCAAAGGAAGGTACTTATAATTTTTTTTCCATATAGTAGTACATATGTTTAATAAATTAACTTTCCTACGAGCTCACACACATGCTTTATTAGTTCTCGATGTAGAACCATCATCATTCACCTAAGCGTTTGATGTGATTTGATGATGCTTTAGTTTGGGTAGGGAAAATTCAATTGACCATGTCTAGTTAACTACATCCCAAAAAGCATCTACTGTTGTCAAGTTTTTAGGCACTCACATTTGTTAAATTAAATATGACTTTTATTCCCTTCTTATGTGAAATTTAAGTGTATAAAATCATTTTCTAACCAACTTTGAATCTATAAAGGTGTGTAATGACTTGTCAAGTGATATTTGACGACAAATCAATGTCCAATTGATCAGCTGAGGCAGTTTACTTCTTTATAAGTCTTCATCAAACTGTTGACACAATTTTTCTATATGACCACATTTCATACACACGTATTTACATATGGATGAAAATGTTCTACAACATCCTTTCTCTAGCATACTCCATCTACACACACCACTATGATTTTTCGAGAAATACAACTCAAAATCAAGTGATAATTTGTTGATACGTTCTTACATGTATCAATATCAACATCGCAAAATTTGGGTTATGCTAAATAATTTTAACATGTTCAAAATAATATTTCGAATTAGTGATTAAAATAAATAATATAACTACTGATATTGAGTTAATATTTTGAACATGTTGAAAGTTTTTTAAACGATTTCATTTCCCTCCACAAGATCTTCATAATGTAGATTAAAAATCTTAGAAGTTTCATTTGATTTCTAATAATTTAGCATAAAAAACCGTAAAAGAGTAGAATGAAGTTCAATAAGAAAAATTCTTGGTTAACCAAATAAAGATTAAATAACAAGTTGTAATTGCAAATGGAAGTTTATATGTCAAAGTTGTATCTCTTTTTCTTCTAATTCATTAATCATAACACAATATGTTAGTCCAACGTCATATATAAGTTGTGAGACTAGACTAAGACGGAACAAATTTTCTTACTATTTGAATACTAAGTGTAACAACCCAGAATTTTGGTTTTTTGAAATTCAAATATTTAATTGTTTTTAAATATTTAAGAAGTTAAATTTTAACTTGAATTTTAAATATAAAGATTTATTGGATAATTTAATTGCTGAATTTAATAATTGAAAATTGGTTAAAATATTGAATCCTAGGTTTTAAGCTTGATAAAAATAATTTAAAGGCTTATAAAATTTATATTAATAATAAAAAAGATAATAAAACTTTTTAAATTGAATTTAATAGTGATTTTTTCAATTTTAAAAAATAACTCGTTTGAATTAACGTATATAAATAGTCTTCCGGGGCATAGTCTCGGAATTTGATAGAACCAGTTCCATTGGGTCCGTAGTAGTGTACTATTATAGCGTTTGGAGTTAATGTTTGGTTGTATATGATGTAAACGCCTGAAGTTCATATTGAAAATTTAATACAATAATTGGATCTAAAAAGCTATCTTCCACATACCATCGAATTAGGACTCGAAACCTTTTCCACTGTACTCGGAATAGGAGTATAACATTCTAAATGTCTAGCGGCATGCCTCGATAGGGGTTTGAAATTTTGAGTTGCGTAAAATGAGACGTTTTGAAATTTAAATAATATATTGTCTAGTCAAAAATTTTCACATCGGCCTTTCTCTCCCTTCAAATCACTGTACCATTTTTCCCTCTTCAACACATTAACGTCTCTTCCCTTTCTTTTAAAAATGAACGCAAACTGTACAGTTCGAATAAGAAAAAACGAAAGCTTGAAATTTAGAATTTCTCAAAGTCTAATTGTTCAATTTTTTTTTGATAATGGCTTAAAAATCTGGTTATTGCCTAAGCTTCAACCTCAAAGGCAAATTAAAGGATGCATAATCCAGTTTTGAGCTTGATATCTGAGACTCGACTGCGTTTAAATTTAGGGTTGGGGATTTTGGGGGCTGCGATCATCGAAAATTCGATCGAGGGTTTGATTTGGCTTCGTGAGCGTGGGCCTCACGTGAGGCAGCAATCTGGGGTTGTGCGGCGAAGAAGTGGTGGTCATGACATTTTATAGCGGTAGCAAGAGATGGGGAAGGTCGCGGCCGCGTTTCGATCTGAAATTGCGGGGTTGTCGCCGAGGTACGGGATGTGTAGGGGGTTCGATGCTCGTTGTGTTGGTGGATTTGATATGGCCGACGGTAGGTTGTGGGTGTCATGTACGTGCACGTTATCGGCCATGCATTTTCTTTTGTTCGGATGGAAATGGTATTTAGGGAAGAAGAAGAAAAGAAGAAAACAGACCGAACGGGTATGGGCTGTTTTCTTTTTTTTATAGAAAAAAGAGATAGTGATTTAGTTATAAATTGTTTTATAAAAATTTAAATACATGTAAATATAACATCTCGTTCATTTGACATCCAAATCCAACGCAGTCGATCGCGTTGGATTCATATCGGTGAATCATTCAACATGAAATTGGTTCGTCGGGGTCTGAGCTTGTAGAATTTTCCATAAAAGTCAAACGCGTTCGGATTTAATCGGAACCGGAACGCAAAAGCGACAATAAATATCGATGTGGGCAAGTCTCATTCATTTGGTGATTGGTATCAATTTTAAACAGTTAAAATTAATTATTGATTGATTGGTTGAATTAGTAAATTATTATCAATTGAATGTAATATCATATATATAGTAGTATATATATTGGTAGTTGGATTGATATTTCTGTATACTTTTAGCGGATGAGACCTTATGCGCCCCGCATAATAGCGAATGAGCCTATATACCGCGATATCCTCCTTGAAGTGCGATTGGTATTTTTATGTTGTATTAAATACGTGGTTTTAGGGAAAATAGGTTGTAGGGATCCTGCTGAATTCCTAAAAATGTTGAATTAAATTTCATATATATATATATATATATACATATATATATATATATTGATATATGATTTGTTTGAGAAATCTGTGATAAATTATTGTGTGAATGAATTTATTGGATGCTATGGTAGTATACTGGACTAAATTTTGGTATTTTAAAATACCATTATATGTATTCTGAATTTTAAAAGAACTTGAAAAAAAATATTTTGGGAGTAAATATTTATATGGAATTTGTTGATTAAAAAGAGAATATGGGGTAAAATAATGATTTTAAATTTATCTTAACTATTTCGTCATATTGTAGATAGAGATTTTGGAATAATATATATATATATATATATATATATATATATATATATATATATATAAAGGATTTTAAAAAAAATCTCCTAATTGATACTTGTTTTAAATATAAAGGATTTTTAAATCAAGATATTTAAATTGTTGAAAAAAATAAAAAGGAAATTTGAATATAATTATAAAATTGGTTATATTAGACCCACAATAAGATTTCTAAATTTCGAGATGGAAGTAAAATCGAGTTTTGGTTGTTTTTGAAATACAGTTGGGTTATTTGAGGAGTTAATTTAAAATGGAATTCAATTTAAGAAATTGATTTATAAATGGAATTTAATGTAGAAATCAATTTAAAGTGGATTTAAGTGATGTGAAACTATTACAAACTGGAATAGAAACTGGAGGTTTATTGTGACGATCCGACTTTCCACTCCCGGAAAATCGCATCATCTTTAAGAAAGAAAGGGATAGAAAAGAGAAAAGAAAGAAGAGAAAGAAGAAACAACACTAGAATTTCAACAGCGGAACAAATAAATTATATTAATATCATAAGTATTACATAGTATACATCAAATATCAAAGTTACACAGACATATACAACACATACTAGACAGTTATAAACACCTGTCTAGTTATTACAACTCAATACATTACAGATAATTACTCAGAGAAACCAACATAGCGGAAAACTATATAAATATACGCAGAAGCCTCCTGCTCCATTTGCTCCTCCACAATTCATCAAAGCTAATCTGAATCCTAGCCTGAATTCCCTTGGCTACTCGTAAAAATTTGAGTACCCAAGAGTTATAGAAAAACAGAAATAACTCCGGGTCAGACATGAGTCTGGTGTGAGTAACAGGTTAAAATTGCTTAACTTTGAAAAACCTTTAAAAAGAAAAGGTATCACGTAAGACTTCCCACACATAAACATGGAAAAGTTTTTACCTTACGCTAACCAAAACGTTTGATAGGAAATCCGATGATATTATAATAGTGTCTAGGGTTTTCAAGTAAATAAGAAATAGCCGAAATTGTTACATTCATTAAATTCCAGCTACTAGCCACAAAAGTGGGTAATACAATCAAAACCGTTGGCACTTATTGGATTTTGGATTCCATCAATGGCTGGGCTACTGGGGTACCGCCCGTCACAGTACGTGGCCTAGATCACCGTACCGAGGATTACTCCCAATCCCCTGCAACACAAAGCCGGACCCGTTCCTTACTGAACAGTTCCAAACAAGACAACCCCGCAGTTGTGATCAGCAACCGCACCACTAAGCCGAAAATAAAGGGACCTCTAGACAGGGATAAATCTTGCTCTCAAGTGGGAGCTACCCACGAAGCTTTGCTGCACCTCCCCTGTTTTAGCCATTCCCGGTTGATGAGGCTTGAGGCTACGATTACCTTTATAGGACATATCACTTAGAATGCTCATCGTCCACCTGACGATGTTCTGAAAGCATTCAATCCATACAACTTCGTTCCGGGTTCGAACGAAACCGAAGGCATTATCTCGTTACACACGTATTGGAATCACCCTCAGAGTTAACGACAATAACCCTTGCACTCTGAATCACCATCTCGAATCTATAAGTACTATTCCGTCAAACTCATTACGGAATCACCCACAGAGTTATACTGACGTATAGCCCTTACACCTCGAGTCTTCACTCGCTCCATTTGGATTAACGACCTAACGTTTAATTTGGATCGATGTGGTTTTCGGATTCCAAATATGGAAACCCGATCCCGGTCTCATCGAAAACCAAAGCGTGTCTTTTAAGGTCCAAGTTGTTTTAAAGTTTAAAACAATTCAATTTAATTATCCAAATATACACAGATAGATAATTCACCACACAATAGATAATCAACCTTATCATTACCAACAGATAATTCATATCAGAATCAGATAATCCATATTATCATCCAAAAGCAACCAATGCATCCATATCACATGCACTACTCATCTCATAACTGAGATTACAAACCATACATAGCAATCAATACCATTTATCAAACATAAGCAACTATCTAATGATCACATCATTTATAATTAATTTAAAATGAATTAACCAAAGCGTGTCTTTTAAAGTCCAAGTTGTTTTAAAGTTTAAAACAATTCAATTTAATTATCCAAATATACACAGATAGATAATTCACCACACAATAGATAATCAACCTTATCATTACCAACAGATAATTCATATCATAATCAGATAATCCATATTATCATCCAAAAGCAACCAATGCATCCATATCACATGCACTACTCATCTCATAACTGAGATTACAAACCATACATAGCAATCAATACCATTTATCAAACATAAGCAACTATCTAATGATCACATCATTTATAATTAATTTAAAATGAATTAAATTAATTACCTAAACTCTAATTAATTTAAAATAAAATAAATTAATTACTTCATCATTAAAATTCTGCTTATCTTAATCTTTAATTGATTACAAATCAATTTATAAATCATCATCTCAATATTCTTATTTCACTTAATCATTATTGATTAACTATCTCTAATTACTAAAAGTAATTAGCCTTTAATATTAATTACACAAGTAAATTACTTAAACCCCTTGCAAATAATTATAACTTAATTAATCAATTCCAAATTACATCATTAATTAATTAATTAATGATTTCTAATTACATTAATCAATCTCTAAATATAAATTGATTACATAAGTAATTAATTTTCAATTTAACCACATATATATATTAATCACCTTTGATTAATAACCATTCAGTAATTAACTGCTTTAATTACTCATCCCATCAACTAATTATTCTCAATTAATTATCTCAATTAATCACTTGATTAATTTCCAAAGTAATTTAAATCCAATTACTTCTATAATAAATATCCTTAATTACATTTAGTAATTATTAATTAATTACTTCTCTAAGTAATTACAATCCATAAATTACATAAAGTAATTATCAATAATCAACAATTGTTTAAATTAATTAAACTTAATTAATCTAAACTATTCACATTAATTAAATTAATTACACCAAGTAATTAATTCATTAATTAATTTCATTAAGTAATTAAAACTTAAATAATTGATTATTATTAATTAATTAATCTAATTAATTATTAAAATTAATCACATTAATTAATTTTCAAATAATCTTAAGTTAATGACCTTCATTAACATCCCTTAATTACATAATTAAGAATTAACTTAAATTAATCATTATAAATTATCAATTAATATTTAATTGAAATTTAATTAATCCCTAATTATTAATTAATTAAGTGTTAATTAAAATCTTAATCATCATTAATCACTTGATTAAATAAATCTTAATCATAAATTAAAATTTAATTAATCATCCTTAATTATAGATTAATTAACCTTAATTAATTAATCTTAAATCATAATTAATTAACTTAAAATAATATTAATTACTTAATTAAACATTCACAATATTAATTAATTAAATAATTAATTAATATTCCATTCAAATTAATTTAAATGAAACCAATTTCTTAAGTTCTAAATTTAAAAACATTCTTCTTTATACAAAATATTTTAAACACTTTATTACAAAACAAAAATTCAATTTAAAATTTGTTTTTAAATTTCAAACTGAAACACAAATTAACTTTTCATTCCAGATTCAATTTAAAAATTTAAAACTTTACTTACACTTTCATCTTCATTTTCAAATTCAAATTATTTAAACTTCCTAAAGTAGTCAAAGAAAATTTAAATAAAAAAAAGCTTATTTAAATTTAAAAACTGACATTAAAGTCAAATCTCAGGTTTTAAAACTAAATTTAAACTTAGTTTAAACTTATTTTATAAATTAAAACTTACAGTTTTAAAATTCAAACCAATGTTCTTTATACTGTAAAAGTTCAAAAAATCTAATTTAAACTTTCCAGATTTAAATTCAACTCAGGTTCATCTATTCAAAATTTCAGTTTCCAGATTTAAATTTTTAAATTTCAGTTGCTATTTAAAATTTTACTTTTAAATTTAAACAGGAAAACAGTTTCTGTTTAATCTAACAACTTACATTTTTGAATTCAAAAATGTTTCAAAAATGCAGGATTTAAATTATTGAATTCAAAACTAAGTTTCAGGTTTAAATATTTCAGTTTTGAACTAAATCTTACAAATTTAAACTTTACTTTTAAATTTAAATAAAAACAGAAAAACAGTTTCTGTTTTTAGTTAAAAACCCAACTTTGATTTAAAAGTATTTCAAATTTAATTCAAAGATCTAAAGTTTAAACTTATTGAATTTAAATTAAATTCTAGATTCAATCATAGTTTCAGATTTTGTTTTGCATTTCTTTTTACATCAATTTGATAAAACCTGGGAACATATCACTGTATAAATACTAAAACCTGAAACACTTACTCTTTTTTTTATTTAAAAAAACTCAAATTATTACAAAAAACCAGAATTCAAACTTTGAATTCATATTTAAATTCAACTTTAAAGTTTAAGTTAAATTCCAGTTAAAATTCAAACTCTACTCTTTTTTTTAATCTTATTTTAAAAAAAAACTGAAACAGGTTGTGTTAAAACCTGAAACAAAAATTTATACCTGAGCAAACATGAATTTACTTTGGGTAAATCACTTCCTAACTTCGAGTCATTTCCCAATTTTCACGAGACCAACCCGAGAAAATAAAATCCTGCAACCAAAAATCAACATCACCACCTGCACACTTTCCCCTGTGCATCCACTTCCCATCTCTGGCCATCTCCGGCCCTTATCAACGATCATCCCCCATTCACCAGTGACCTCTCATCACACTTCCATCCTCAAATGCCCATAATTCAACTTGAATTTAAATTCAAGTTTTGAAAACCCAAAACCTGGAACATAACCCCATTTCAATGCCTGGCCTGTCATCACCAATATCTCCTCTTCCCGACCATCATCAACTTCCCTACTCCGGTGACTACTCCATCAACCCATCGTTTATCAATACCCAAAGTATCTCTGAACTCGATTCATTCAAGAAGCCACATCACCCAATTTTTCCTAAACCCAGTAAACTAGGGTTCTATACTTTAAATCCCAATTTACAATACCAAAATTGAATTTCAATAAAATTCAGTAATTTATCATTATCAATGATAACTACATTATCACCAGAAACAATTTCAACCAAGTTAAAATCATGAATCAACCGTACTAAGCAAATATGTAAAATACAGTACTTTCAAAACTGCATTACCAACTCTTTTCAAAAAATTTATATTTTGATCGTAGAAATCATGTTTTAGTATAGGGTTTCACTTTATATTACTGATTTATCAAATCCTCATACTTGAATTTTTTACTAATTCTAATGTTTGCTCAACTGTTTATAAATCCAGAGATAATAATTTACAGCAACTTGAAAATTAAATAAAAATACCATTGTACAGAAAACTGCATGCACACATATATTCATAAATAAAAATATTTACTGCAAATTTCATAAAATATATCCATTTCAGATTAAAACATGCAATCAACCTACTTAATTTTTTTGAAAAGAGGAGTTACTCACCTTAAATAGAAATGCAGAGCCCAGATTGAACATGCAGAACACCCTATGTAATATGCTTTTCCAACTTGAATGTTGCTTTTAAAAACATGCAGGCTTGTATTTGTAGTTTCAGATCCAGATTGTCTTGAAAACATGAATGCAGACCTTCATGCTTAATATTGAAATGCAGGCTTCAACTTGATGTAATTTTCATGTTTGTATTTTTGAAAAGAGGAGTTGCAGGGAATGATTTTTAAGAAGAGTGAATAATGCAAATATACTTGAGTTTTGAAGTATTGCATATTTGATCGTGGATGTGGAAGAATGAAATTTGGTCTTCCTTTTGATTAAGGAATGTAAAAGAAAATAAATATGAATGAAGAAGCTAGTTTATGTAAAGGAAATTTTCAGATTTAATGAATTAAAAGAAAAATTAAAATGAAATTGGCACTTGTCTCAAGCTATTACATTTGTCATTTTAAATTGATGATAAGTTTACACATGTATTTGTAAATGTTTTGTTACTTAATTAAATGTTAATAAATGTTTTTGTTATTTAAATTAAGTGTTAAAGAAAATTAAACTTAATGAATGCATGTTCATATTTTAAATTGTATTTTAAATCTCAAACTAAATTGAAAAATCTCATTTTAAAAATTACTATTTTAAAAAGAATAACACAAATATTTTATAAATTATTTTTAATATTCAACTTGAATTAAAATGAATTTTAAACTAATTAAAACATTTATCTCACATATTAAAATCATATAGTATTTTATTAAATATTTTTGAAAAGCTTAAATTCAAAAATAAATCACAATTTCTAATTTCAAAATATTGAAAATTATGTTATACTAATTTAACAACTTATCTATTTAAAATACACATATATATTTATAAATATAAAACAATTCATTAACTTATTAAAAAAAATTTCACAAATTAAATATTTAAATAAAGAAGATTATTAAATCAAACCAAATTTATTAACAAAAATCATCAATTCAACTTAAATTTAAACACAGATTATTAAATTTAAATTGTTCAAAATTCCAGGATATTACAATCCTTCCCCTTTAAAAGAATTTCATCCCCGAAATTTAAAACAAAGGTAATTTAATAATCTATTAACAGATTTCATTTTAAAACACATCATATGTTAATCATATGCCAACAACCATAGCAACCAATTCACACAATCAGAACAAATCTAATTATCCAAAAGAATTTTGGATTAAACTTCACGAGTTTCCCCGGTATATATATCGGGATACTCGCTCTATAGAATCCAAGCAATCAATACTATTAAGCTACAGAGCCCCTAACAACAATCCTATACAGAATATCAGACTATAAACGAGTCTGACTCAACAACCAATCCTAAACTGCTGGTTCTACAACCAGAAATATCAAACACGTACTTCCTCAGAGATACGTGAAACACACTGAATTCTGGTTATCCAAACTGACAATTCAACTCTAGAAAATCAAACACTGATCTTACCCAAAACACAGAAGAAACCCAAAACACTACGGAGCTAGCTTCCCAAACTTATAGCTCCTTGAATCAAAGAGAAAACCTAAACCAAATCCCAATCAAATCTCCAATTTCAGAATCCAAATTCTTCCATCTCTTATCCATAAAAACTCTTCGGACGATCCTGGGCTACCAACATCCATCCTTGTCAGCTCAACTCTTGCTGATTCCATTAGAAATAGACTGGATCAAAACAATCCAATGATCTCCTCAAGATCACTCAAAAACCAAGAACACAAACCCTGCTTCTTAATAACAGAAGACAGAACAAACTTCTCCTCATTTGGAAAAGAAAACAGAAACACCCCCAAACTGCTTCCGCTGCATAACTCTGATCCGAAACAGAAGAAAATCCTGAAGAATATGAGCACAGACTTGACAACCCAGCATAGAAATATGGTTCCATATATTAATATAGAAAATTCAGATGTTCCTCTGAAACCTGAGTTGCTTCACCAACTTCTATTTCAAGGAACCATCCATCTATTAACTAAACCACCTGTTCCATTTCTGGAAAGAAAACTCGATCTCTAGATGCAGACAAACTCTGACTTCTTGGAAGAAAATCTAGATAATCTCTAATAATCCAATAGAACACACTATTGCAAGTCACTTTTGCGATCAACTCAGCCTAAATCCAAAGAAAATTGCTCTCTCTCTACCAAACAGAACAGCTTATGCTGGCTTAGCCAACTCACCAGAGAAATGACTCCACTCTGCTGCTTCTGAACTCCATTTCAGAAAAACTACTCAGCCAGAAGACTCCTTACCAACTCAGAATACTTTGCTAAACTCAGCCACATCACCGAGCAAACTCACTTCTTACTTTTATTCCAAAGAAACATCTTCGGAAATATCCATAGTCACTGCATCTCATCACATAGTTACTACTTCCTGAGATATCAAAATATCATCACTCACTTGCTTCTGCCCTAACGACAGATCCAAACTCAATTCTGCACTTCAAAGATGAACTCCGAACCTTAACAGGTTACCTTCAAAGATCGATGAAGTACTTATACCAAGCGAAAACTTACTCGAGACGGTATTAGGTCTGCAGTCTCGACAAATATACTTCCAACCTTATCCATCAAACTCCAACCAATGGTAGTCGTGTTACACACACTTCTACCCATCTACCTTTATAACTTACATTGGAAAACCTGAATAGGTAATCCAACAAATAGGTAGAAACAATTATATATATATATATACACACATATATATATATTAAAAATACAAATACGCTCTCTCAAGATAGACACCACTACAGAGATTAGGTATTCACTCAACCTAATGCTCTGATACCAAGTGTGACGACCCGACTTTCCATTCCCAAAAAATTGCATCATCTTTAAGAAAGAAAGGGATAGAAAAGAGAAAAGAAAGAAGAGAAAGAAGAAACAACACTAGAATTTCAACAGCGGAACGAATAAATTATATTAATATCATAAGTATTACATAGTATACATCAAATATCAAAGTTACACAGACATATACAACACATACTAGACAGTTATAAACACCTGTCTAGTTATTACAACTCAATACATTACAGATAATTACTCAGAGAAACCAACACAGCGGAAAACTATATAACTATACGCAGAAGCCTCCTGCTCCATTTGCTCCTCCATAATTCGTCAAAGCTAATCTGAATCCTAGCCTAAATTCCCTTGGCTACTCGTAAAAATTTGAGTACCCAAGAGTTATAGAAAAACAGAAATAACTCCGGGTCAGACATGGGTCTGGTGTGAGTAACAAGTTAAAATTGCTTAACTTTGAAAAACCTTTGAAAAGAAAAGGTATCACGTAAGACTTCCCACACATAAACATGGAAAAGTTTTTACCTTACGCTAACCAAAACATTTGATAGGAAATCCGATGATATTATAATAGTGTCTAGGGTTTTCAAGTAAATAAGAAATAGCCGAAATTGTTACATTCATTAAATTCCAGCTACTAGCCACAAAAGTGGGTAATACAATCAAAACCGTTGGCACTTATTGGATTTTGGATTCCATCAATGGCTGGGCTACTGGGGTACCGCCCGTCATAGTACGTGGCCTAGATCACCATACCGAGGATTACTCCCAATCCCCTGCAACACAAAGCCGGACCCGTTCCTTACTGAACAGTTTCAAACAAGACAACCCCGCAGTTCTGATCAGCAACCGCAACACTAAGCCGAAAATAAAGGGACCTCTAGACAGGGATAAATCTTGCTCTCAAGTGGGAGCTACCCACGAATCTTTGCTGCACCTCCCCTGTTTTAGCCATTCCCGGTTGATGAGGCTTGAGACTACGATTACCTTTATAGGACATATCACTTAGAATGCTCATCGTCCACCTGACGATGTTCTGAAAGCATTCAATCCATACAAGTTCGTTCCGGGTTCGAACGAAACCGAAGGCATTATCTCGTTACACGTATTGGAATCACCCTCAGAGTTAACGACAATAACCCTTGCACTCTGAATCACCATCTCGAATCTATAAGTACTATTCCGTCAAACTCATTACGGAATCACCCACAGAGTTATACTGACGTATAGCCCTTACACCTCGAGTCTTCACTCGCTCCATTTGGATTAACGACCTAACGTTTAATTTGGATCGATGTGGTTTTCGGATTCCAAATATGGAAACCCGATCCCGGTCTCATCGAAAACCAAAGCGTGTCTTTTAAGGTCCAAGTTGTTTTAAAGTTTAAAACAATTCAATTTAATTATCCAAATATACACAGATAGATAATTCACCACACAATAGATAATCAACCTTATCATTACCAACAGATAGTTCATATCATAATCAGATAATCCATATTGTCATCCAAAAGCAACCAATGCATCCATATCACATGCACTACTCATCTCATAACTGAGATTACAAACCATACATAGCAATCAATACCATTTATCAAACATAAGCAACTATCTAATGGTCACATCATTAATAATTAATTTAAAATGAATTAACCAAAGCGTGTCTTTTAAGGTCCAAGTTGTTTTAAAGTTTGAAACAATTCAATTTAATTATCCAAATATACACAGATAGATAATTCACCACACAATAGATAATCAACCTTATCATTACCAACAGATAATTCATATCATAATCAGATAATCCATATTATCATCCAAAAGCAACCAATGCATCCATATCACATGCACTACTCATCTCATAACTGAGATTACAAACCATACATAGCAATCAATACCATTTATCAAACATAAGCAACTATCTAATGATCACATCATTTATAATTAATTTAAAATGAATTAAATTAATTACCTAAACTCTAATTAATTTAAAATAAATTAAATTAATTACTTCATCATTAAAATTCTGCTTATCTTAATCTTTAATTGATTACAAATCAATTTATAAATCATCATCTCAATATTCTTATTTCACTTAATCATTATTGATTAACTATCTCTAATTACTAAAAGTAATTAGCCTTTAATATTAATTACACAAGTAAATTACTTAAACCCCTTGCAAATAATTATAACTTAATTAATCAATTCCAAGTTACATCATTAATTAATTAATTAATGATTTCTGATTACATTAATCAATCTCTAAATATAAATTGATTACATAAGTAATTAATTTTCAATTTAACCACATATATATTAATCACCTTTGATTAATAACCATTCAGTAATTAACTGCTTTAATTACTCATCCCATCAGCTAATTATTCTCAATTAATTATCTCAATTAATCACTTGATTAATTTCCAAAGTAATTTAAATCCAAATTACTTCTATAATAAATATCCTTAATTACATTTAGTAATTATTAATTAATTACTTCTCTAAGTAATTACAATCCATAAATTACATAAAGTAATTATCAATAATCAACAATTGTTTAAATTAATTAAACTTAATTAATCTAAACTATTCACATTAATTAAATTAATTACACCAAGTAATTAATTCATTATTTACTTTCATTAAGTAATTAAAACTTAAATAATTGATTATTATTAATTAATTAATCTAATTAATTATTAAAATTAATCACATTAATTAATTTTCAAATAATCTTAAGTTAATGACCTTCATTAACATCCCTTAATTACATAATTAAGAATTAACTTAAATTAATCATTATAAATTATCAATTAATATTTAATTGCAATTTAATTAATCCCTAATTATTAATTAATTAAGTGTTAATTAAAATCTTAATCATCATTAATCACTTGATTAAATAAATCTTAATCATAAATTAAAATTTTAGTAATCATCCTTAATTATAGATTAATTAACCTTAATTAATTAATCTTAAATCTTAATTAATTAACTTAAAATAATATTAATTACATAATTAAACATTCACAATATTAATTAATTAAATAATTAATATTCCATTCAAATTAATTTAAATGAAACCAATTTCTTAAGTTCTAAATTTAAAAACATTCTTCTTTATACAAAATATTTTAAACACTTTATTACAAAACAAAAATTCAATTTAAAATTTGTTTTTAAATTTCAAACTGAAACACAAATTAACTTTGCATTCCAGATTCAATTTAAAAATTTAAAACTTTACTTACACTTTCATCTTCATTTTCAAATTCAAATTATTTAAACTTCCTAAAGTAGTCAAAACAAATTTAAATAAAAAAAACTTATTTAATTTTAAAAACTGACATTAAAGTCAAATCTCATGTTTTAAAACTAAATTTAAACTTAGTTTAAACTTATTTTATAAATTAAAACTTACAGTTTTAAAATTCAAACCAATGTTCTTTATACTGTAAAAGTTTAAAAAATCTAATTTAAACTTTCCAGATTTAAATTCAACTCAGGTTCATCTATTCAAAATTTCAGTTTCCAGATTTAAATTTTTAAATTTCAGTTGCTATTTAAAATTTTACTTTTAAATTTAAACAGGAAAACAGTTTCTGTTTAATCTAAAACTTACATTTTTGAATTCAAAAATGTTTCAAAAATGCAGGATTTAAATTATTGAATTCAAAACTAAGTTTCAGGTTTAAATATTTCAGTTTTGAACTAAATCTTACAAATTTAAACTTTACTTTTAAATTTAAATAAAAAAAGAAAAACAGTTTCTGTTTTTAGTTAAAAACCCAACTTTGATTTAAAAGTATTTCAAATTTAATTCAAAGATCTAAAGTTTAAACTTATTGAATTTAAATTAAATTCTAGATTCGATCTTAGTTTCAGATTTTGTTTTGCATTTCTTTTTACATCAATTTGATAAAACCTGGGAACATATCACTGTATAAATACTAAAACCTGAAACATTTACTCTTTTTTTTTATTTAAAAAAACTCAAATTATTACAAAAAACCAGAATTCAAACTTTGAATTCATATTTAAATTCAACTTTAAAGTTTAAGTTAAATTCCAGTTAAAATTCAAACTCTACTTTTTTTAATTTTATTTTTAAAAAAAACCGAAACAGGTTCTGTTAAAACCTGAAACAAAAATTTATACCCGAGCAAACATGAATTTACTTCGGGCAAATCACTTCCTAACTTCGAGTCATTTCCCAATTTTCACAAGACCAACCCGAGAAAATAAAATCCTGCAACCAAAAATCAACATCACCACCTGCACACTTTCCCCTATGCATCCACTTCCCATCTCTGGCCATCTCCGGCCCTTATCAACGATCATCCCCCATTCACCAGTGACCTCTCATCACACTTCCATCCTCAAATGCCCATAATTTAACTTGAATTTAAATTCAAGTTTTAAAAACCCAAAACCTGGAACATAACCCCATTTCAATGCCTGGCCTGTCATCACCAATATCTCCTCTTCCCGACCATCATCAACTTCCCTACTCCGGTGACTACTCCATCAACCCATCGTCTATCAATCCCCAAAGTATCTCTGAACTCGATTCATTCAAGAAGCCACAGCACCCAATTTTTCCTAAACCCAGTAAACTAGGGTTCTATACTTTAAATCCCAATTTACAATACCAAAATTGAATTTCAATAAAATTCAGTAATTTTATCATTATCAATGATAACTACATTATCACCAGAAACAATTTCAACCAAGTTAAAATCATGAATCAACTGTACTAAGCAAATATGTAAAATACAGTACTTTCAAAACTGCATTACCAACTCTTTTCAAAAAATTTATATTTTGATCTTAGAAATCATGTTTTAGTATAGGGTTTCACTTTATATTACTGATTTATCAAATCCTCATACTTGAATTTTTTACTAATTCTAATGTTTGCTCAACTGTTTATAAATACAGAGATAATAATTTACAGCAACTTGAAAATTAAATAAAAATATCATTGTACAGAAAACTGCATGCACACATATATTCATAAATAAAAATATTTACTGCAAATTTCATAAAATATATCCATTTCAGATTAAAACATGCAATCAACCTACTTAATTTTTTTGAAAGAGGAGTTACTCACCTTAAATAGAAATGCAGAGCCCAGATTGAACATGCAGAACACCCTCTGTAATATGCGTTTCCAACTTGAATGTTGCTTTTAAAAACATGCAGGCTTGTATTTGTAGTTTCAAATCCAGATTGTCTTGAAAACATGAATGCAGACCTTCATGCTTAATATTGAAATGCAGGCTTCAACTTGATGTAATTTTCATGTTTGTATTTTTGAAAAGAGGAGTTGCAGGGAATGATTTTTAAGAAGAGTGAATAATGCAAATATACTTGAGTTTTGAAGTATTGCTGATTTGATTGTGGATGTGGAAGAATGAAATTTGGTCTTCCTTTTGATTAAGGAATGTAAAAGAAAATAAATATGAATGAAGAAGCTAGTTTATGTAAAGGAAATTTTCAGATTTAATGAATTAAAAGAAAAAGAAAAATGAAATTGACACTTGTCTCAAGCTATTACATTTGTCATTTTAAATTGATGATAAGTTTACACATGTATTTGTAAATGTTTTGTTATTTAATTAAGTGTTAATAAATGTTTTTGTTATTTAAATTAAGTGTTAAAGAAAATTAAACTTAATGAATGCATGTTCATATTTTAAATTGTATTTTAAATCTCAAATTAAATTGAAAAATCTCATTTTATAAATTACTATTTTAAAAAGAATAACACAAATATTTTATAACTTATTTTTAATATTCAACTTGAATTAAAATGAATTTTAAACTAATTAAAACATTTATCTCACATATTAAAATCATATAGTATTTTATTAAATATTTTTGAAAAGCTTAAATTCAAAAATAAATCACAATTTCTAATTTCAAAATATTGAAAATTATGCTATACTAATTTAACAACTTATCTATTTAAAATACACATATATATTTATAAATATAAAACAATTCATTAACTTATTAAAAAAAATTTCACAAATTAAATATTTAAATAAAGAAGATTATTAAATCAAACCAAATTTATTAACAAAAATCATCAATTCAACTTAAATTTAAACACAGATTATTAAATTTAAATTGTTCAAAATTCCGGGATATTACAATTATAAACAATGTTTATAAACAATGTGAAGTGATTATTAGTGGATAAAATGAAGATATAAGTTCACAGTAAGAAATTATAGTGGGGTGACTAAATCGGTTTAAAAAGAAAGATAGATTTTCTTTTGAAAATGTGAAAAAGCGGATTTACGAAATGGGAACGTAAATTAACTGGCGATAAATGTAGAGAGATTTATAAATATTAGACTGGCTATATTGGGATTGGAAAATATATTTATTAATAAGCTGAGTTTGCTTTAAAAAAGGGATTTTCAATCATCAAACTAGGTAATTTAAAAGTGTTTAAAAATATTTTCAGAATGTTAGTTATTTAAATATTATAAATTGTCAAAATGAATTATAAGTTTATAAGCAAGTCTTGTAAATCGACTAGAATCTTGTTAATAAATCAGAATTAATTATCACTTCAAACTGATGTAATTATTTTAAATTGTTTAAAGTATATTTAATTATTAACTAAGCTAGTTTAAAATGAGTTGATATTAAGTTAATTATTATTTAAGAATTAATCAGTATTATTATTTTAAAGGATAAATTATTTAATATTAATATTATTTTATATAATAACTTTTATTTAAAGAGTATTTGCCTAAATTAAAATTGGGAATTTATATAGAAATTTTATAAGTATTATTTTGAAAAAAAATTATTTAATGAAGTTTTCGAAAAGTAATGGTATACTTTCATGGCGGAATCGAAGGCAAAGATTGCCTGTAGTTAAGTTTAGATTTCTCTGAGATAGGGACGTAATCATTGAGCTGTGAATCCATGGTTGATACCGCGTGCTGATTTTCATATTTATTTTAAAGATTTTTTCAAATATTTTTGAAAAGAATGGTTAGTGAATGTCCTTACTTCGATAGGATAGGTACATATCTTTTGATTAAGAGATTTAATTTATTAAAAATTAAATTAAATGAAACTTAGTGTTTTCAGTGGAAAACGAAATATTTGGTTGAATGATTGTTTATTTGATAGTTCAACAATCAATTATCAAATCTGGACCCAAAATATAACTTTGGAAATATCTAGGAGAAACACGAGAATTATATGGTACAGTTATCGTCGAAAGGTACCATACAATATGTATAAACTCGTTTTCATTCTTCTAGGACGATGATAAAGAAATCCATCACTAACGGTCAGAAGATGATCTCCGATCTTATTTTCATCTGTTTATTTCCTAAAGAACCGGAGTTGAGTTTACTGGAAATATCGAACGTTGTTTCGAAGAGACCGGGATCAGATAAGTTATTCGAAAACCACTTCGATCCATCGAATATGTTTTCGAAATGAAGACAAGAGCATGGAGTTGAAGATGGAGCGTTGAAGTGAAAGGGCTAATCGCTACTAATCCGGGGATGATCCCGAAATGGATGTAGTAGGAATAGTGCCTTCGGTTTCGTTTGGACCTAGAATGGACTTGTATGGATGAATGTTATCAGTACATTGTCATTGGAGGACAATGAGCATTCCAAGCATAGATACCGTAAAAGATAATCGTAGCCTCAAGTCTCATCAACCTAGAATGACTCAAGAGAGATGCAGTAAGGCTAAATGGGTCGCACCCAGTTAGGGTATGTTTATCACCTTTCTAGATACCCTCGGATATTATTACTACGGTGCGCAGAAGAACTCGGAAAGGGTGGGAACACCCAGTGTGATAGCATATTCGGTCTATCCAGGTTAGGGGTAGTCCGGTCTTGTGTTGCAGGAGATCTCGGTGTGATCCTCGGTACATTTTTCTAGATGTGTACCATGACAGGTGGTACCCCATTGCCTAGTCATTCGCATGGAATCCATTCTCTAATATGTTCCTTTACAGTTTTGGTTGTAGAGCCTAGTATGATGGAATTTAATTAATGTAACAATTTTGGCTATTTGAATAAGTATTTGTACTTAGACACTATAATAATATCGAATGATTTTGTTATAAAATGTTTTGGTTATCGTAAGATAAAAACCCGTCGTGTTTATGTGTTACGCGGTCTTACAAGATACATTTGTTTTTTAAAGGATTTTTGTAACTTTAATAATTCAAATTGAGTGTGTTTTCTCACGCTGATTTTCCAAGCTGACTTGACTGTTATTTTATTATAATGCTCGGGTCAAACCGAGTATTACTGATATAGAATAGGATGCTATGGAGCTCAGGAGATGAGCTGGATAACGAAGGCATATTACACGTATTTGTTTTATTCCGCTGTGTATTGTAGGCTGTATATTCAGCATTTGTGAGAATAAATTATCGTTACTGTCCGGTATTGAGTTGTTTATTTATTGTACTCTGATGATGTAATATATAAATAACAGTTGTAGTTCTTTTTGTATAAAGGCATGTTATTATCTATTATATATTGTTCTACTGCGATTGTGAGATTCTATGTTGTTGATTATGTTTCTTCTTCTACCTCTTTCTTCTTTTTCCCTAACGATCTAGTATTTCCGGCATTCGATTGCTCGACATGTAATACAGTGAAAGTATTGATGTCGATTTTCAAGCGTTGAAATTCCAGGCCGTGACTCAAAGATTCTTCTAGTGTAGATTACAAGGACCTATGAGACGCCTTTAATTTTTTTGCCACACTATACAGCATAACAGTCGAGGAAATTATCTATAAACCAACCAATCTGAAGATTTCTTGTACTTATTTTTTAATGCACATTGCATAAATTAATATTCCAGTTCAGCTTAATTTATAAACTTTGGGTTTTACTTAGAAACCCATCTTTTCAATACATTATGGACCCCTTCTACTGCTTCACTACCCTTTTCATCCCCTCATAACACAAATATTAATGTTATCATTCCCACCAAACACCATATAGTAAAATTTATTCTACAACACCAAATTTTATGGTTCCTTGTTGGGAACAATGAACTTCGGCTGAGTCATGTACGTTGTCACTCTCTTAAAGATGTTTCGGCCTTCTGCTCAAAGGTGCAAAGCAGTTCTGAAAAACAAATGCAGTCGCCTCTATAATAAAACAACCTCTCTAATCTAAAAAATATCAACATATTTGCACTGACAAAGTCGATTTTGATTTTCACTCTAAAATACTGCTCAAGGTGTTTAGTTTTGTTGAAGGAAGAAAAAAAGAAAATGTTTGTTATTTTTACCATTTCTGTCGCGACCCGGCTTCCAGACTCCAGGAAGTCGCATCGTGAATTAAGAAAGAAAAGGGATAGAAAAGAGAAAAGAAAGAAGAGAAAGAAGAAACAACACAAGAATCTCAACAGCGAAACGAATAAATTATATTAATAACATAAGTATTACATAGTATACATCAAATATCAGAGTTACACAGACATATACAACACATACTAGACAGTTATAAACACCTGTCTAGTTATTACAACTCAATACAATATAGAAACATTCAGAGATACCAACACAGCGGAACTATATAACTATACGCAGAAGCCTCCTGCTCCATATGCTCCTCCATAATTCGTCAAAGCTAATCCGAATCCTAACCTGAATTCTCTTGACTACTCATAAAAATTTGAGTACCCAAGAGTTATAGAAAAACAGAAATAACTTCGGGTCAGACATGGGTCTGGTGTGAGTAATAGGTTAAGGTTGCTTAACTTTGAAAAACCTTTGAAAAGAAAAGGTATCACGTAAGACTTCCCACACATAAACATGGAAAAGTTTTTACCTTATGCTAACCAAAACATTTGTTAGGAAATCCGATGATATTATAATAGTGTCTAGGGTTTTCAAATAAAATACAGAAATAGCTGAAATGCTTACATCTCACATTCCAACATAGTTGGGCACAACTAATACGTACGACACTTATTGGATTTTGGATTCCATCAATGGCAGGGCTACTGGGGTACCGCCCGTCACAGTACGTGGCCTAGATCACCGTACCGAGGATTACTCCCTTCATCCCCTGCAACACAAAGCCGGACCCTTTCCTTACTAAACAGTTCCAAATAAGACAACCCCGACGATTGTCATGATCAACCGTCCACACAGCCGAAATATAAAGGGACCTCTAGACAGGGGTAAATCTTACTCTCCAGTGGGTGCTACCCACGAAGCTTTGCTGCACCTCCCCTGTTTTAGCCACTCCCGATTGATGAGGCTTGAGGCTACGATTACCTTTACATGACATATCACTTAGAATGCTCATCGTCCACCTGACAATGTTCTGAAAGCATTCAATCCATACAAGTTCGTTCCGGCTTCGAACGAAACCGAAGGCATTATCTCGTTACACTCATTTTGGAATCACCCTCAGAGTTAACGACAATAACCCTTGCACTCTGAATCACCATCTCGAATCTATAAGCACTATTCCGTCAAACTCATTACGGAATCACCCACAGAGTTATACTGACGTATAGCCCTTACACCTCGAGTCTTCACTCGCTCCACTTGGATAAACGACCTAACGTTTAATTGGAATCGATGTGGTTTTCGGATGTCCAAATATGGAAACCCGATCCCGGTCTCATCGAAATCCAAATCGTGTCTTTTAGGTCCAAGTTGTTTTAAGTTTAAAACAATTCAATTCATTATCTAAATCTACACAGATAGATAATTCACAACACAACTGATAATCAATATTATCATTATCAACAGATAATTCATATTAAAATCAAATAATCCATATTGTCATCCAAAAGCAACCAATGCATCCATATCACATACACTATTCATCTCATTACTGGGATTACAAACCTTACTAGGCAACCAATACCAATCATCAAACATAAGCAACTATCTAATGATCACACTTCCTATAATTAATTTAAAATTTATTAAATTAATTACTTAATCTCTAATTAATTTAAACTGAATTAAATTAATTACTTCATCATCAAAATTCTGCTTAACTTAACCATCCATTGATTTCAAATCAATTTATAAATCACCATCTCAATATTTTAATTAATATTGATTAACTATCTCTAATTACAATAAGTAATTAGTTTATAAATTAATTACACAAGTTAATTACTTAAACCCTTGCAAATAATTAACTTGTAATTACTAAATTAATTGATTAACTAAAATTAATCACATTAATTATTTTTCATTATTAATTATACCTTAATTAATCAATTCCAAATTAAATCATTAATTAATTAATTAATGATTCTAATTACTTTTAATAATTTATAAATTAATTACATAAGTAATTAATCTGAAATTAATCCATATATAAATATTAATCACCCATGATTAATAACCATTCAGTAATTAACTACTTAAATTACTCATCCCATAATTAATTATTTTTAATTAATTATCTAAATTGATCCCCTTGATTAATTTCAAAGTAATTTAAATCTAATTACTTCTATATCAAATATCTTTAATTACATCCTGTAATTATTAATTAATTACTTCCTCAAGTAATTACAAATTCATAAATTACATAAAGTAATTATCAAACAATCAATAAATGTTCAAATTAATTTAACTTAATTAATCTAAACTAATCACATTCATTAAATTAATTACACCAAGTAATTAATTCATTAATTACTTTCATAAGTAATTAAACTTAAACAATTGATTATTATTAATTAATCAATTTAATTAATTATCAAAATTAATCACATTAATTAATTGTTAAATAATCTTAAGTTAATGACCTTCATTAACATTTCTTAATTACTTAATTAAGAATTAACTTAAATTAATCATTATTAGTTATCAATTAAATAATATTTAATTACAACTTAATTAATCACTAATTATTAATTAATTAAGTGTTAATTAAAAATTCAAATTATCTCTAATCACTTGATTAAATAAATCTTAATCATAAATTAAAATTTAATTAATCATCCACAATTATTGATTAATTAACCTTAATTAATTAATCTCAAATTTAATTAATTAACTTAAAATCATTAATTACTTAATTGAACATCCACATAATTAATTAATTAAATAAGTAATTTTCATCTTAATTACCTTAATAATTAAATGAATCCAATCATTTCATTTTATGTATCCTTAAGATAAACATTTCTTATTTAACTAAGTATTTAAAAACAAAATGTTTTAAATTTATCTTAAATTCCATTTAACATTCATTTTAAAACTTTAAGACTCAAATTTATCTTAATTAAGATTTTAAAACAAAACTCAATCTTATGTTTAAAAGAACATCTACTTTGTTAATAAGTTTTAAAAAGAATTTAAATTTAAATTCAAACCAATTTAAAAATTGCTTTAAAATTTCAAAATTTTAAATACAACTTCCAACTCATTCTAGATTTAACTCTTTAAAACTCTTTCTAAAATTTACACCTTCAATTCAAATGCAAATCATTTTAATCATTTTAAATCAATTTAAATTTAAACCTTTACTTTAAAAACTGAAGTTTAAATTTATTTTTAGATTTAAAAACTCAGATTTGAGTTCACCTTGAATTTCTAATTTAAATATTTAACCTTCCAATCCAAATGCAAATCACATATGCATTTACACTTGTAAGTTTGAAAACCAAATTTAAATTTAAAAACATGAATGATTTCAAATCTCAGAAAATCAAATTTGAATTCACATTCAAATTTCAAATTAAAAACTCAGTTAAATTTCCACTTGCAAATTTAAATTTACCTTTATATTTAAAAACAGAATACAGTTTCTGTTTTATTTAAAATCCCAAACTTTTGAAATTTTTGAATTTAAATTATTTTAAAGAAACCAGAATTCAAACTTATTTGTATTTAAACTCAGTTTCAAAATCCTAAGTTAAAACATAAGTTTGCATTTATTTCAAACTTAATAAAACTGGAAACAGGTTTTCCTGTTCTTCTTCTTTTTTTTTATATATTTTTTTAAACAACTTGAATTTCTGCATTTAAATTATTCCAAAATAAGAATTCAATCTATTTGAATTCATCTCTAGATTCAAGTTTGATCCTAAGTTTAATTTCCAAATTTAAATTTAAACTTTACTTTATAAAATTTCTGAAAACAGAACAGGTACTGCTTTGTTAAACCTGAAACAAAAAGTATACCCGAGCAAACCCATATCTACTTCGAGTTTCCCCCTCAAAAATCCCGAGTCTATCCCGAGACAAAACTCTGCAACCAACAATCAATCCCCAAACCTGAACAGACCAAACCCCCCACCACCTAAAACCTGTCATCATCAATCTCTCCACTTCTCGACCATCATCAACTTCCATACTCCGGCGACCCCTTCATCAATACACCATCTACCATTACCCCAAAAATCTTTAAACTCGATTCAAAGTGGAAGCCACATCATTCACTTCTTAAAACACAGTAAAAACTAGGGCTTATACTGGAAAATTCGAAATTCAACCTCAATATTAAATTTTTACTCCAATTCAATATTTTTCCTATAATCTTTGATGAATAAACAATCTCCTAAATCAAATTCACCCAAACAAATTTCAAGCTTCAACTATGCTTAGCTAATATATAAGACACAGTAATTTCAAAACTGTATTTTGATATAAAGCATTAAAATTTGTAATATAACTCAAACACAAATTTTAATCTGAATATTATAATAAAACAAACATATTTGTTTAAGTCATAACTCACATGAGGAATCAAATTAAAAGACAGTGGGATGTATTGCATCTGTCTGAAGCTTGAATCAGAGAAAATCAGGGATGTTCAGGTAATCAATCATGCACACACACAAACATATCCATATACATATTCATAGCATATTTATAATATAATTTCATATCTAAATCATAGTATAAATCAACTTTTACCTATTTAAAATCTTAAAAAGTTGAGTTACTCACCTTATTTGCCAAAATGCAGAGCATGCACTGTCCAGATTTGAAAATTATGAAATGCAGGCCCTTTGTTTCCAGATTATGAAATGCAGTAGCTTGAATGCTTTTAAAATCTTGATCTATTCATGATGCTTTCAGTTTTTTAAACATGCAGGCTTCAAATTGTTGCATGCAGGCCTCTAGATAAAAATTGAAATGCAGAGCTTTTGTTTTCAGATGCAAAGAAATGCAAGTTCTTTTGCTTTCATGTTGATGCAGGTTTGTATATGTTGAAGGATGCAGATTTGTTTTGAAAAAAAAGAGTTTGGAATCAAATGTTTTACAGGTTTGAAAAATGCAGTTTTTCATATTTGAAGAGTTTCAGATTTTCTTTTTAGAATGAAGAATGAGAAAGGGCAAAAGAAATGAGTATATGCAAGTTAATATAAAAATATTTTTAGATTTAAATAAATTAAAAGAAAAATAAAAATAAAATTGACACTTGTCTTTTAAAATGGATGATAAGTTTACACATGTTAGTTTAAGTTTTAATATATGTACACTTGTATTCTTATGCTTACATATGTCTTTAAAAATGTTTTTGTTATTAAATTTAAGATTAATGAATATTTAAACTTAGTTAATTAGTTCATATACATAGTTATGTATTTAAAACAATTTTTAAAAGAATAAAGCAAGTATTATAACAATATACAAGTAATTCATTTGAAAAGAAACTTTTAAATAGTTAAAATAGATTTATAAAAGAGGTTACAACACTTACATGAATACATTTTCACATTTTAAATTGTATTTTAAATTTCAAATTAAATTTACAAATCAAAATTATCAATCAATAATTTAAATAGAACAACACAAATATTTTGTAACATATTTTAATATACAAACTTAAATTAAAATGAATTTTTAAACCAATAAAACATTTATCCTACATATTTAAAATCATATAGTTATTTAATTAAATATTTTTGAAAAGCTTAAATCCAAAATAAATCACAATTTCTATTTTTAAAACATTAAAATTATGCTATTCTAATTTAATTAAGAACAACTTATCTATTTAAAATATATACAAATACATATACATTATTAAATAGAAAATAGATTTATTAACTCATTAAAAATAATTTCACAAATTAAATATTTAAATAAAGAAGATTATTTAAATCAAATCCAATTTATTAACAAAAATTATCAATTCAATATAAATTTAAAACACAGATTATTAAATTTATATTGTCCAAAATTCTGGGATATTACAATCCTTCCCCCTTAAAAGAATTCCGTCCCCGAAATTTTAAACAAAGGTAATTTAATAATCTACTTATAGATTTTATTTAAAAACACAGAATATGCTAATCATATGCTAACAACCAAAGCAACCAATTCACACAATCATAATAAATCTAATTATCCAAAAGAATTTTGGATAAAACTTTACGAGTTTCCCCGGTATATATATATATATATATATATCGGGATACTCGCTCTATAAAATCCAATCAACCAATACTACTAAGCTATAGAGTTCCTAACAACAATTCTATACAGAATATCAGAATAGAAACGAGTCTGACTCAATAAACAAACCAACCTAAACTGCTGGTTCTACAACCAGAAATATCAAACACGTACTCCCTCAGAGATACGTGAAACATACTGAATCTCAGTTATCCAAACTGGCAATTCATCTCTAGAAAATCAAAAACTGATCTTACCAAACACAGAAGAACCAAAACACTTCGGAACTAGCTTCCCAAACTTATATCTCCCTGGATCAGAGAAAAACTTAACCAAAATCCAATCTCCGATTTCAGAATCCAAATTTCTTTGTCTCTTATCCATAAAAACTCTTCGGACAATCCTGGGCTACCAACATCAATCCTAATCAGCTCAACTCTTGCTGATTCCAAAAGAAACAGACTGAATCAAAAACAATCCAATGATCTCCTCAAGATCAATCAAAACTAAGAACACAAACACTGCTTCTCAACAACAGAAGACATAACAAACTTCTCCTTATCCGGAAAAGAAACATTCCCAAACTGCTTCCGCTGCACAACTCTGATCCGAAACAGAAGAAAATGCTGACAAAGAACTCAAGCACAGACTAAACAACCCAGCACAGAAATATGGTTCCATAGATCCATAAGAAAACTCAGATGTTTCTCCGAAACCAGAGTTACTTCACCAACTTCTATCTCAAGGAACCATCCATCTATTAACTGAACCACCAGTTCCAATCCTGGAAAGAAAACTCGATCTCCAGATGCAGACAAACTCTGACTTCCTGGAAGAAATCCGGACAATCTCCAACAAACACAAGAGAAAAAAACTATCGCAAGTCACTTTTGCGATCAACTCAGCCTAACACCAAAGAAAACTGCTCTTTCTTTAGCAACAGAACAGCTTATGCTGGCCTAGCCAACTTTCCAGAGAAACGGATCCACTTTGCTGCTTCTGAACTTCACTTCAGAAAAACTATTCAGCTAGAAGATTCTCTATCAACTCTGCTAAACTCAGCCACATCACCGAGCAGCCTCACTTCTTACTCTTGTTCCAAAGAAACATCTTCGGAAACATCCATAGTCACTGCATCTCATCATGCAGCTACTACTTCCTGAGATATCAAGATATCATCACTCTCTGGTTTCTGCCAAACGACAGATCAAAACTCAATTCTGCACTTCAAAGATGAACTCCGAACCTTTACAGGTTACCTTCAGAGATCGATGAAGTCCTTCATCACAACAGAACTCACTTAAGACGGTATTAGGTCTACAGTCTTGACAAAGACACTTCCAACCTCATCCAACAAACTCCAATCAATGGTAGTCGTGTTACACACACTTCTACCTCATCTACCTTTATAACTTATATTGGAAAAACCTGAACGGGTAATCCAACAAATAGGTAGAACCAATTATATATATATATATATATATATATATATATATATATATTAAAAATACAAATACGCTCTCCCAAGATAGACACCACTCCAGAGCCTAGGTATTCACTCAACCTAACGCTCTGATACCAACTGTCACGACCCGGCATCCAGACTCCAGGAAGTCGCATCGTGAATTAAGAAAGAAAAGGGATAGAAAAGAGAAAAGAAAGAAGAGAAAGAAGAAACAACACAAGAATCTCACCAGCGGAACGAATAAATTATATTAATAACATAAGTATTACATAGTATACATCAAATATCAGAGTTACACAGACATATACAACACATACAAGACAGTTATAAACACCTGTCTAGTTATTACAACTCAATACAATATAGAAACATTCAGAGATACCAACACAGCGGAACTATAAAACTATACGCAGAAGCCTCCTGCTCCATATGCTCCTCCATAATTCGTCAAAGCTAATCTGAATCCTAACCTGAATTCTCTTGACTACTCATAAAAATTTGAGTACCCAAGAGTTATAGAAAAACAGAAATAACTTCGGGTCAGACATGGGTCTGGTGTGAGTAACAGGTTAAGGTTGCTTAACTTTGAAAAACCTTTGAAAAGAAAAGGTATCACGTAAGACTTCCCACACATAAACATGGAAAAGTTTTTACCTTACGCTAACCAAAACATTTGTTAGGAAATCCGATGATATTACAATAGTGTCTAGGGTTTTCAAATAAAATACAGAAATAGCTGAAATGCTTACATCTCACATTCCAACATAGTTGGGCACAACTAATACGTACGGCACTTATTGGATTTTGGATTCCATCAATGGCAGGGCTACTGGGGTACCGCCCATCACAGTACGTGGCCTAGATCACCGTACCGAGGATTACTCCCTTCATCCCCTACAACACAAAGCCGGACCCGTTCCTTACTAAACAGTTCCAAATAAGACAACCCCTACGATTGTCATGATCAACCGTCCACACAGCCGAAATATAAAGGGACCTCTAGACAGGGGTAAATCTTACTCTCCAGTGGGTGCTACCCACGAAGCTTTGCTGCACCTCCCCTGTTTTAGCCATTCCCGGTTGATGAGGCTTGAGGCTACGATTACCTTTATAGGACATATCACTTAGAATGCTCATCGTCCACCTGACGATGTTCTGAAAGCATTCAATCCATACAAGTTCGTTCCGGGTTCGAACGAAACCGAAGGCATTATCTCGTTACACTCATTTTGGAATCACCCTCAGAGTTAACGGCAATAACCCTTGCACTCTGAATCACCATCTCGAATCTATAAGCACTATTCCGTCAAACTCATTACGGAATCACCCACAGAGTTATACTGACGTATAGCCCTTACACCTCGAGTCTTCACTTGCTCCACTTGGATAAACGACCTAACGTTCAATTGGAATCGATGTGGTTTTCGGATGTCCAAATATGGAAACCCGATCCCGGTCTCATAGAAATCCAAAGCGTGTCTTTTAGGTCCAAGTTGTTTTAAGTTTAAAACAATTCAATTCATTATCTAAATCTACACAGATAGATAATTCACAACACAACAAATAATCAATATTATCATTATCAACAGATAATTCATATTAAAATCAGATAATCCATATTATCATCCAAAAGCAACCAATGCATCCATATCACATACACTATTCATCTCATTACTGAGATTACAAACCTTACTAGGCAACCAATACCAATCATCAAACATAAGCAACTATCTAATGATCACACTTCCTATAATTAATTTAAAATTTATTAAATTAATTACTTAATCTCTAATTAATTTAAACTGAATTAAATTAATAACTTCATCATCAAAATTCTGCTTAACTTAACCATCCATTGATTTCAAATCAATTTATAAATCACCATCTCAATATTTTAATTAATATTGATTA
The DNA here is from genome assembly GCA_030765085.1 of Allium cepa. Lineage (NCBI taxonomy): Eukaryota > Viridiplantae > Streptophyta > Magnoliopsida > Asparagales > Amaryllidaceae > Allium > Allium cepa. The sequence continues at coordinate 498,313,258 of CM060931.1, forward strand.
ACTATCTCTAATTACAATAAGTAATTAGTTTATAAATTAATTACACAAGTTAATTACTTAAACCCTTGCAAATAATTAACTTGTAATTACTAAATTAATTGATTAACTAAAATTAATCACATTAATGATTTTTCATTATTAACTATACCTTAATTAATCAATTCCAAATTAAATCATTAATTAATTAATTAATGATTCTAATTACTTTTAATAATTTATAAATTAATTACATAAGTAATTAATATGAAATTAATCCATATATAAATATTAATCACCCATGATTAATAACCATTCAGTAATTAACTACTTAAATTACTCATCCCATAATTAATTATTTTTAATTAATTATCTAAATTGATCCCCTTGATTAATTTCAAAGTAATTTAAATCTAATTACTTCTATATCAAATATCTTTAATTACATCCTGTAATTATTAATTAATTACTTCCTCAAGTAATTACAAATTCATAAATTACATAAAGTAATTATCAAACAATCAATAAATGTTCAAATTAATTTAACTTAATTAATCTAAACTAATCACATTCATTAAATTAATTACACCAAGTAATTAATTCATTAATTACTTTCATTAGTAATTAAACTTAAACAATTGATTATTATTAATTAATCAATTTAATTAATTATCAAAATTAATCACATTAATTAATTGTTAAATAATCTTAAGTTAATGACCTTCATTAACATTTCTTAATTACTTAATTAAGAATTAACTTAAATTAATCATTATTAGTTATCAATTAAATAATATTTAATTACAACTTAATTAATCACTAATTATTAATTAATTAAGCGTTAATTAAAAATTCAAATTATCTCTAATCACTTGATTAAATAAATCTTAACCATAAATTAAAATTTAATTAATCATCCTTAATTATTGATTAATTAACCTTAATTAATTAATCTCAAATTTAATTAATTAACTTAAAATCATTAATTACTTAATTAATCATCCACATAATTAATTAATTAAATAATTAATTTTCATCGTAATTACCTTAATAATTAAATGAATCCAATCATTTCATTTTATTTATCCTTAAGATAAACATTTCTTATTTAATGAATTATTTAAAAACAAAATGTTTTAAATTTATTTTAAATTCCATTTAACATTCATTTTAAAACTTTAAGACTCAAATTTGTCTTAATTAAGATTTTAAAACAAAACTCAACCTTATGTTTAAAAGAACATCTACTTTGTTAATAAGTTTTAAAAAGAATTTAAATTTAAATTCAAATCAGATTCAAACCAACTTAAAAATTGCTTTAAAATTTCAAAATTTTAAATACAACTTCCAACTCATTCTAGATTTAACTCTTTAAAACTCTTTCTAAAATTTACACCTTCAATTCAAATGCAAATCATTTTAATCATTTTAAAGCAATTTAAATTTAAACCTTTATTTTAAAAACTGAAGTTTAAATTTATTTTCAGATTTAAAAACTCAGATTTGAGTTCATCTTGAATTTCTAATTTAAATATTTAACCTTCCAATCCAAATGCAAATCACATATGCGTTTACACTTGTAAGTTTGAAAACCAAATTTAAATTTAAAAACATGAATGATTTCAAATCTCAGAAAATCAAATTTGAATTCACATTCAAATTTCAAATTAAAAACTCAGTTAAATTTCCACTTGCAAATTTAAATTTACCTTTATATTTAAAAACAGAATACAGTTCCTGTTTTATTTAAAAACCCAAAGTTTGAAACTTTTGAATTTAAATTATTTTAAAGAAACCAGAATTCAAACTTATTTGAATTCATATTTAAACTCAGTTTCAAAATCCGAAGTTAAAACTTAAGTTTGCATTTATTTCAAACTTAATAAAACTGGAAACAGGTTTTCCTGTTCTTCTTCTTTTTATATATATTTTTTTAAACAGCTTGAATTTCTGCATTTAAATTATTCCAAAGTAAGAATTCAATCTATTTGAATTCATCTCTAGATTCAAGTTTGATCCTAAGTTTAATTTCCAAATTTAAATTTAAACTTTACTTTATAAAATTTCTGAAAACAGAACAGGTACTGCTTTGTTAAACCTGAAACAAAAAGTATACCCGAGCAAACCCATATCTACTTCGAGCTTCCCCCTCAAAAATCCCGAGTCTATCCCGAGACAAAACTCTACAACGAACAATCAATCCCCAAAGCTGGAACAGACCAAACCCCCCACCACCTAAAACCTGTCATCATCAATCTCTCCACTTCTCGACCATCATCAACTTCCATACTCCGGCGACCCCTTCATCAATACACCATCTACCATTACCCCAAAAATCTTTGAACTCGATTCAAAGAGGAAGCCACATCACTCACTTCTTAAACTAGGGCTTATACTGGAAAATCCCAAATTCAACCTCAATATTAAATTTTTACTCCAATTCAATATTTTTCCTATAATCTTTGATGAATAAACAATCTCCTAAATCAAATTCACCCAAACAAATTTCAAGCTTCAACTATGCTTAGCTAATATATAAGACACAGTAATTTCAAAACTGTATTTTGATATAAAGCATTAAAATTTGTAATATAACTCAAACACAAATTTTAATCTAAATATTATAATAAAACAAACATATTTGTTTAAGTCATAACTCACATAAGGAATCAAATTAAAAGACAGTGGGATGTATTGCATATGTCTGAAGCTTGAATCAAAGAAAATCAGGGATGTTCAGGTAATAAATCATGCACACACACAAACATATCCATATACATATTCATAGCATATTTATAATATAATTTCATATCTAAATCATAGTATAAATCAACTTTTACCTATTTAAAATCTTAAAAGGTTGAGTTACTCACCTTATTTGCCAAAATGCAGAGCATGCACTGTCCAGATTTGAAAATTATGAAATGCAGGCCCTTTGTTTCCAGATTATGAAATGCAGTAGCTTGAATGCTTTTAAAATCTTGATTTATTCATGATGCTTTCAGTTTTTTAAACATGCAGGCATCAAATTGTTGCATGCAGGCCTCTAGATAAAAATTGAAATGCAGAGCTTTTGTTTTCAGATGCAAAGAAATGCAGGTTCTTTTGCTTTCATGTTGATGCAGGTTTGTATATGTTGAAGGATGCAGATTTGTTTTGAAAAAAAAGAGTTTGGAAGCAAATGTTTTACAGGTTTGAAAAATGCAGTTTTTCATATTTGAAGAGTTTCAGATTTTCTTTTTAGAATGAAGAATGAGAAAGGGCAAAAGAAATGAGTATATGCAAGTTAATATAAAAGTATTTTTAGATTTAAATAAATTAAAAGAAAAATAAAAATAAAATTGACACTTGTCTTTTAAAATGGATGATAAGTTTACACATGTTAGTTTAAGTTTTAATATATGTACACTTGTATTCTTATGCTTACATATGTCTTTAAAAATGTTTTTGTTATTAAATTTAATATTAATGCATATTTAAACTTAGTTAATTAGTTCATATACATAGTTATGTATTTAAAACAATTTTTAAAAGAATAAAGCAAGTATTATAACAATATACAAGTAATTCATTTGAAAAGAAACTTTTAAATAGTTAAAATAGATTTATAAAAGAGGTTACAACACTTACATGAATACATGTTCACATTTTAAATTGTATTTTAAATTTCAAATTAAATTTACAAATCAAAATTATCAATCAATAATTTAAAAAGAACAACACAAATATTTTGTAACATATTTTAATATACAAACTTAAATTAAAATGAATTTTTCAACCAATAAAACATTTATCCTACTTATTTAAAATCATATAGTTATTTAATTAAATAAAATTCCGGGTCGTTACATACTTCCCCCCTTAAAAGAATTTCGTCCTCGAAATTAACAAGTAAGAAAAGTTACAGAATCTATTAATTTTCCATAAATCCATAGTTAAATTTCTTACAATACTTTACTAAGTTTTCAAATCATACTTAGTTATCTTTTCAAAAACAACTACTATTGTTCAACTTTCAATTCCAAATCAAAGTTAAAGTTTTCAAAATTTTCCCAAAATTCCCAAATTTTTTCTAACGCCTTAAATTTTCGGAAAAATTCGCCATAGTCTCCTTTGCGCGGCTCGATCCGAAAAAAAATGACAGTATATATATCACAAATATACATCTCGTCAAGTAATGAGGCACCCCGCAGGGAAAAAAGTGGAAAAGTACGATATTTAATCCGAGATATGTACCTTATATTTTATTAGCGAGCATATACGGCTAATATAGCGTGAAAGCGAGATCCAAATTCGAAGCAAACGCCATCCGCACCTACTAAACACTCAACAACAACATGAGAATCATGCATATATGAAAATAGTATCAACATACAACATATAGCAACATAACAACTACATATGCCAACATAGCAAATGCATTCAATAGAAATAAATGTAACTACCAAATCAATATAATTTATTTCTCATTAATATTTAATGAATTGGTTTTAAATTTAAATCACATTTGATTCATTTACATTGGATTTTACTAACATTCATTCATATTCAATTTTAATTAGTTTGCATTCACTAATTAAATCCAATTCACATTCAATTCTATTCAAATTTATTTACTTTCAATTTGAATTCAATTATATAGCTTTCAATTTTGCTAATTCACTTTCATTAACACTTAATGAATTATATACAATCAATCAACAATCAAATACCAACCAATGTTTATTCAATACAACCAAATTTATTTACTTCACATCCAATTTGGTTCAACACATTCAATTTCACTTGGATCATATTAAATTGACTTTCGTTCAATTTATTCAACTTCCAATAACATTAGCTTTTAATGAATTTACACTTACATTCATTATTTTACATTCGATTGATTAACATTCAATCCATTTATCAATTCAATTGCTAATTCCTTTAACAATTTAAAGTTGAATTTCATTTATATAACTCAAGTTCACATTCTTAATGACTTCATTTCATTAATTCACTTATTAATTTACTTCGATACCAAAATTCAACTTCATTCAACATCACTTAAGTTATATTTCATTCCAAACACCTTTTGTTTAATTTAACTTAAGTTTTCACTTATTAATCCAATTCAAATTCCAATCCTATTTAACCTTTCTACCAAGCTAAATTTATTAACTCCTATCATTAGTTCAAAACTTATTTCACTTATACTCATCATCTTATAAGTTATACAACTCATATTCAACAATTACTACTTGGATTTTATTGATTTACTTATACTTCCTTTAATTTAACTTCATCCTTTTAGTTAAATTTATTCTATCGAAATTCAATTTGTATAAGTTATCAACTCATTTATCATTTTCATAATATTTAAATAGGATTCCAGAGTCCTTTCAATCTTTCAAAACCATTTTTTTGAAATCAATTCAATTTCTTTTGAATTTCCAAAACCAAATCCAAACAACTTTTATTTAAAATAATTTGGCAGCAATCCCTCTTTTGGAAACTCGAAAATGAACACCGATGATGTTTCATCGGAATTATTTTCCAGCGACCGAAAAGAGTTTAGAGCTTTAATTTCTCCAAAACAATTTCCCAAAATATCAAATCCTTTCAAAACACTTCTCTGGAATTTTATTTTCAGATTATAAATCACATTTACAAGTCTTTTACTTATATAATTTCACTTCTTATATATAAGGTTATTTCACAATTGTAATCATAGTAATTATAGTTCCATACTTATAATTCATTTGCTTATACAATTATTCTTTTAAAAATTGTTGTTTTTATTCAACAACCAAACAATCAACTTATATACACTTTAATAATTCTGAAAAATTATTCCTTTATATATAAAATATACTCAAGGTAAAATTATTTTATTTACCCAATTTAAACAATATTATGTCGAATTGTTCTATTCAAATGTTTATAAACCCCTTCGGCATAGTTGTCGAGACCGTGCTGACGAAGGTTCATATGCCACTCAATAAACCAATCATCACAATATAAAACAATTTTATATTCACTAACAAATACGCTCTCATAGCTATTATTACACTCAAACTCATTCTAGAGTACTGCTGACTCTATCTCTAATGAGTAATACCCAACAGAACCATGGTTGTCGCTTAACCATATGCTCTGATACCAAATGTAACGTACGCGATTTTTCGTTGCCGAAAAACCGAATAGTTAGGGTTTTAAGAAAAAGAAAAAGGTAGAAGAAGAGAGAAAAAGATAGAAAATAGAACGGGACAGAAATAACTGAACAACATCAGAATCTCACAATTCGCAGCGGAACAACATATAATAAATAAATGAATAATCTTTAAACAAAGAACTATATCAGTTATTACATTACATTACATCATATCATCAGAGTGTACAACATCAACAACAACAAACAGCGGAAAAGAAATACTATATATTAATAATACGCCATGCCATCCATCTTGCCTCCAGCAACTCCTGAATTCCAGAATATCCTGATAAACCTAACTCTTGACTGCCTGTGTGGAAATTGGTGGGCACCCAGAGTTTAGGAAGGAAAACAATAAACTCCGAGTCAGTCATGTGACTGGTGTGAGAACTCAAAACAGTGTATTTATCTTTAAAAATCAAAATAGAGGAATATTTTTAAAGTCAATTCGCAATGCTTTTAAAAATGAGACTACCATAAGGCCTCCCGCACACACACACAATGCAAACGCAGAATCGGAGGAGATTTCTCCTTATGATAGTCAAAGATGCTTGATACGCATTAAAACGAAACATTTGATATTATTACTAGTGCATAGTGTATAAAACAATTTCGAAAGTAGAATATAAATCTTAGCCAACATACGACAATTATCGTATGCCTACTATAGCTATCATCCAAACAGTGGGGCGCCACCATAAGTGAATGATAGGTTCTACAACTAAAACCGTACAAGATCGTATTGTTTCTTTGGATTTCCAACAAATGGTCAGGCCAAGGAACTTCCCATTGCCATATGAGAACGCCTCTGGAAGGACGTCCCCGAGAACCAAACCGGATCTCTGCCAACACAAGGCCAGGTTACCCCTAACTGGGTAACTACTGACACGAATATGTCATCCCCCGATCGTAACCGATCTATCCGAGGATCCTCGATTTCCAACAACAACAAAATATGCAGCAACAACACAGGTTAAATATCTGGGCTCTATACCATGATACCACCTCTATCCAGAAGGAATGACATACACTAAAGGGGCGCTACCCCCTAATAACCTTGCCGCATCCTTCCTGTTTTGACCATTTCCAGGGTGTGAGGTCCGACGAAGTCTCGTCCACAAAGCCACGCTTTATACAAAAGCCGTGCTTTAGGTCAACAAATGATCATAGAAATGATCACCAAGATAAATGATCAAATAAATGATCCTATCAAAAATGATCAAACAATGATCATTTCACAGCAACACTCAGCATGCCACACTACCAAATTGGGAGTATATCACTAATAACCTTCAACTATATAACCTCTGAGCTCGTACGTCTCAGAGAAGGGTGTTAAGCTAAGAGAATAAATTCTCCGCCACCAACAGAAATATATTTGAAAGAAATCAGCTTTATATCTCAATTGTAATGTCAGACATACAATCTATACAAGTCTGTTCCGAGATCGAACAGAACCGAAGGCACTTTCAAAGAAGTCCTTGCAATCCGGATATTCACTAATCACGACCGGACTTCCCGTCGCTAAGGGTGATAAAACCTCTATATCGGAGATCAGCCGATGTAGAGTAACTCGACGGTAATCCTTCCGTTTTCACAAATATCCGGTCTTCAACACCGGTCATGAATGCAATCCATTACGACGTATCACATATTCGAAATGGGTTATACGACCCTAAGGTCCTTTCCCGGCTAACCCGAATAGTGAGCGCTTATTCAAAAATAAGTGTGGCATTCAAATTCAAACAAATTCACAAAAAGGTAAATATTGATAGTCGGATATTTAACTATCAATAGGCGTGTTCAACATCACCAAATCCAAATAATTTCTCAAATTATTTACTTTCCAAAATATCTTTACTAGATATAAAATTTTCCACACTTCAACATTTGAAAACCAATTTTCAAATCACTTTTCAATACTTTATCAACTTTTGAAAACAAATTTCAATCATTTTCCTTACTCGGAAATACTTTCATTTCAACATGGTTCATTTAAACCAATTAAATAAATCCTTACCGATTTACTTTATATTTACGTTCCAAATCGGTAAATCAATTCCCACACTTCAAAAATAAATCAATGTTTATTTTTAAACAATTTCCCCTTTCTTTTATAAATTCCTTAGTGAATTTATAATCCCAAAATATTTATGATATACGATTTTCAATCGATTTCAAATATTCACTTTCAATTTATCTTTACAAGGATAAATTCTAAAACGTTCATTTCATATTGGAAAAATATTTCCATACTTATTTAATAATAAGTACATCACAAATCCATTTATTTTCAATACTTAGAAAATATTCAATATACTTAAATCGAAAATTAAGTATATATTTCATTCTTTAAGAAATCATTCTCTTAAACACATTTGTTTGGGCCAAAACGAATGTTACGTAAAACATCGTTACGACGACCCAAAATCACTAGTATAGGGATTCAAAGTTTAAATAGATATATAAATCCCAATACTATATAAAACATTTCCTTTCGGAAACCATTTACTATAACAACAGTGTTATAGTCCATCATTTCCTTTTATTTCTCGAAAACGTCTATTTCAACAATGAATGTTGAAATCTATGTATTCGATACTTAATGCATTTTAAAACGTCTTTAAAATCATTAACTTCATTTCATAATGTTCCTTCCCCAAAAACATATCCATTTCATTTAATAATATATTCACTGTCCAAAATCGTGAATATAATTCCTTTCATATTTTCATATATCCAACTTATCAAATTCAATTTATTTCGGATTTATAAACAACGTTTATAAACTCCATTTATATTTTTATAAACTTCTATTTATAAAAATCCTTTTTATATCTCATTTTAAATGCCAAAATCCGATTTATAAGTTGATTACTTATAAATCTTACATTTTACAAAATCTATCCATTTTATATCTTCATATTTCATAAATTTATAAATCTCAATTTACTTATGAAATCCATTTTTATTTCACTTTATTACTTAAAAAAACTCGTTTTATAATTCCAGTATTTAAAATTTATAAATATCAATTTTATAAATCTTTTACATAAACCGTTTATAATAATTCAAAATTCCCAATTAAACCATTTTATAAATTAATCACTATTTATTTCAAAAATCTTAATTTGGTTATATTTTACAAAAAATTATAACTTTTATAACATTAAACTTATAACGTTAATTGATTTAAAATAAATCAATTCAAAATTTTAATAAAACGTATACTTTCAAAAATCACTTTAAAAATTCCTTTTAAAACAAAAATCATTATTTTAAAACTTAAGAAATGGATCCGATGATGCAGCAGCACCAAATAGTCAATCACGACATCCAAATATCATATATCGATATGATAATCAACAAATATCAAAATATCTGTAAATAAATCAATACAGTTGAGGAATCCAGTTGGATCCCCCCAACCTGCTTCCCTGCATCCACAAACATTAGCACAATACCAATTCCGCTCTAGTACGGAATTATCGCGGTATATGCGATTTAAAATATTATCCGCTTAATAGACGGCGCTATAGGGTCTCATCCGCTATACAATGCGGGAAATCAATAACTGCAATATATACATATGCCAATATATATATATTGCTATTATATATAATACCAATTTCACTGTTTATGAAATATTCGCGGTATATGTTTTTAATAAATAACATCCGCTTACTAACGGCGCATAATGTCTATTCTAACAATCAATAGATAACAATCATCATTCAAACATGCATTCAAGAATTTTAAATATACTATTTAAAATTAAAATCGAAACCGATTCGATTGAGTGAGAAGTTCTCACCTTGATTTCAACTCCGTTTTAGCGATTTATTTGGAATAAAATTAAACGGACGTTTAACTCCAAACGACTCCAATCCAACTCCATAGCGTAGTGCTCGTCCATACGATTCCAACGCAAGAAGTTTCGTCCGAAACAGACCTCGTATGAAAGAGATATAGCTTTTTAAAGTTTACACGATTAATAAAATTCAATTTACATTTTATTTTATAACCTAGCTTGAATCAAGGCCATTGGATCCCAGCCCCTGAAATCACAGCCGCACGCCCTTTTCCTTCCCCCTCTCACGTATCATCTTCGTGCGCAGGTACAAGGGTCGAACCCATCTTCATTTTTAGGGTTAAATTATACAACCTCCATGCTTGCTTCTTCCTCGATCAAAAGCTTCCACCTTGAAGAGCACCTTCTACTCCATGCTCGGCTGCCCTATCTCGAAACTCGGTCATCTCATTTGCACGCATTTCGAGGCCGACCGTGCTTCCTTCTCAAGCCAATTGCTGTTAATCTAAAACTCCAAACGCGATCATGACCGTTGGATAGGTAGTTCGCAACGTGATCTACAACTTTCATGTTGAAAGTTTCTGGAAATATTGCATGGATTGAGGGAGATTGAGGGAAGAAATTCGAATATTTTCAGCCATCAGAATATTGGAGGCGGCTGAAGCTTCATGAAACCCTAGTTTTTATTTTTATTAAATTTGTGAATTTAAGGTCTATTTATAGGAAATTATTGAACACTATTCATCCAGGATTTCCAAACTCCGATTTACGCGCTGTGACCAGCGTTTCTAAGGTTTATCCCGCGTTCCGGACACAATGGAACGTGTTTCGGGAGCTAATTCGGTCATCTGTGCAAGTTATGGCAATAAACGTTCAATTTAAAATTAAACCGATTAAACGATTTTCTAGGCGTTTTAGCTTGCACTGGACAAACGGTAAATCCGATTGACACGAAATTTTAAACCATACAATAATATCACATTAAGGATCCGATGAAACTAGTTTCGTCGAAATCCGAGACTTTTTGAAAAATGGCTATTTTAACTCGCCAAATTAATATTAAAACAATTTCGATGCGTTTCGAGCTGCCACGATCAAACGATAATTCCGATTGCTACGAAAATTGAAATCCGATAATAACTAACTATTACGGATCCAATGGAACTAGTTTCGTCCAATTTTGAGACTGTTCAAAAATTGGCTATTTTCACTAGTCGATTAAATATTAAAATATTCAATTTTCACAAATAAACTCTTAATTCGATTTTAAAAGTTCTATAATATCTTTCTAACTTCAATATGATAAAATAAAATTTTAAAAATCATTTTCAATCATATTTAACCCAATTTTCAATTATTTCCATAATTTAACATATTAAATTATCGATTTAATTATTCAATTAAATCCAATTATTCGAAATAAAATTTATTCGACTTATAAATTCACTTATTAATATTTAAAATAAATTAAATATTCAAATTTTAATTAAATAAAATTCTGGGTCGTTACATCTTCACTAGCTGTGGCTAGTGTTACTATCTCAAACTCCGTAGTAGACTGAGCCAAAATAGTTTGTTTCTTAGATTTCTAAGAAACGGCTCCTCCAATAATGCTAAAGATATGGCCATTGGTTGCTTTTGAATCTTAGACAAAATATTCCAGTCTGCATCGGTGTAACCTTCAAGGACAGCTAGAAAATTTTCATAATGTAACCCAAGGTTCATGGTTCATTTTGGTTTCTCATGACCCTCTCAATAGCGTTCCAATGCTCTATAATAGGGATACTAGTAAACCTGGATAATAATCTCACGACATAGGCAATTTTGGGTCTAGTACAATCAGTGGCATACCGAAGGCTGCCAATGATGCTTGCATAATTAGATTGTCTTACACCTTGACCAGTGTTCTTAAATAGCTTTACACTAGGATCATATGGTGTACATGTAGGTTTACAGTCAAAGTAATCGAATTTCTTTAGAATCTTCTTAATATAATGAGATTGATCCAAAGAAATTTCCTTTTCTGACCTAGTAATCTTAATTTCAAGGATTACACTTGCTTTACCTAGAGCTTTCATATCAAAGTTGGCAGTTAACAAATATTTGACATTATAGCATGAACGTTTAACCCAAAGATAAGTAAATCATCTACATACAGACATATAATAATGCAAATGTCATTCTCAGATTTATAGTAAATACGTTTGTCACTTTCATTAATTTTAAAACCATGTGAGATTACTAAGTTATCAAATTTCTCATGTCATTGCTTATGTGCTTGTTTTAAACCATATAATGATTTGTCTAACTAGCAAGCTTTATGTTCTTGACCACGAACTACAAATCCTTCAGGTTAATCCTTATAAATTTCATCTTCTAATTCACCATTTAAAAAGGCGTTTTTAACATCCATTTGGTGTATTATTAAGTTATGAATAGATATAAGTGAAATTAGTACTCGAATTGATGTAATCCTAGCTATAGGTGAAAAGGTGTCAAAAAACTCTACATATTCTCTATACTTAAATCCTTTAACTACTAAACAGGCTTTATATTTATTAACTGTGCCATCAGGTTTTTTATTTCTTTCTAAATACCCATTACAGCCTATAGAATTACAATCAGATGGTAGATCTACTAAGTGCCAAGTCTTATTGGATTCCAAAGAATCCATTTCATCATTTATAGCCTCTTGCCAAAAAGCGGCATCTAAGGAGGATAAGGCCTCTTGGAGGTTTACGGGATCCTTCTTCGTAGTATAAACACAAAAATATGAACCAAAATCTTTTGCGGTTCTTGCTCTTTTACTTCTTCTAGCTTCATTTTCAGAAGACTCGTTAAGTTCTGTTCTAGTAGGCATGGTGTTACTTGATGCGCCCTCACTATTCCTCAATTTAAAAGGAAATCTAGATTCATGTAAATCATCATCATTAGATTCTATTATATTGTGTGTATTCTGGTCATAAAATCTATATGCTTTGCTATTAACAACATATCCAATAAATACACTTTCATATTCTTCTACTTGCTAATTTTATTCTCTTAGAGTCTAGTGTACGAATATATACCAAACATCCCCAAGTTCTATAATAAGATACATTTGGTTTATACTATATTAAAATTTCAAATGGTGAGATTTTACTTTCTGATTTAGGGATTCTATTCAATAAATAGCATATAGTCAATAAAATATCCCCCACCAATGTTTTTTACATCCGAATTCAATAAGATAGCTGCAACTAATTCGGTAAATGTTTTATTTTTTCTTTTAGCTTTATCATTCACTTCAGGTGAATAAGGTGTAGTATTCTCATGAATTATATCATGCAATTCATAGAAATCAAAAAATAAACTAGTCTCATATTCTATTCCTCTATCACTACGAAGTCTCTTAATATTCTTATTAGATTGATTCTCAATTTTAGTTTTAAATAATTTAAACATATCAAATGCATCACTTTTATTTTTCATAAGGTATACATAAATAAAATCAGAATAGTCATCAATAAAAGTGATAAAGTAATGGTGTCCATGTCTAGTCAAATTCCATCAAGCTCAATATATCAGAATGAATCAAATCTAAAGGTTCGAAAACTCTGTCAACTGATTTATGTGGTTTCTTAATATTCTTTATTGGCTATAGAATTCATATTTATTAAAATTAGTTTGTGACCTTTTAGGGATATGATCTAAGGTGCTCATGTTATGAATTATACGTTTATTCACATGACATAATTTAGAGTGCCTGATGTTAAAACACAACATATAAGCAGAAGTAGACATTTATTACTTTCAACATTCAATTTAAACATACCTTCAATTGCATAACCCCTACCCACAAACATACTATTCATAGTGATGTTGTACATATCAACCCCAATAGTCTGCGAAAAGCCAGCCTTATTAAGAAGATAACCTGAAACAAGATTCTTTCTCATCTTTGAAGTGTGCATTAAGTCCTTCAGAATGACAGTCTTCCCAGAGGTGAACTTCAGCTCTACACTTCCAATCCCACCAATAATAGTGGTGTTAGAGTCTTCCAATAACACTTTCTTGTTCTTAGTTTCTGTGTATGTTTTGAACACAGCACGGTTATAGCAGATGTGACGTGTAACACCAGTATCTACCTACCAACCCTATGATCCCCCAACAAGGTGAATATCATCAGTAATCATAGCCTTTAGAGGCTGCTCGGTCAGGTTAGCCTGCGGTGCAGGGCCTTCTCTGTTCCTACAATGGCGTCCCATATGATCTGGTTTTCCATGGTTGTAGTAAAGAAAAAACTGTCCAAAGTCATTCTTTTGGGGTGATTTATGTTTGTTGCGGTTTTGACTAAGCTTGCAGTTCTGATTCTTAAAAATTTTAGGACTTAGTTTCAGAACTACAGCTTTCTTAGTGTTGCCTGTAACAGCAAGCACTTCTTCCTTCATATCTTGTTTACGTGATTCGTTCTCAATACGGAGGCGAGCTATCAAGCTTTTCAAAGAAAAGTCTTTAGTTTTATGTCTCAGATTATTCTTAAAATCCTTTCAACTAGGGGGTAGTTTATCTATCAAAACAACAACTTGGAATTGTTCATCAATAACCATACCTTCGGATACGATCTTATGAGCTATTTTCTGAAGTTCATGAGATTACGTCTCTACTGACCTGTCATCCGTCCTCTGAAATTTGAGGTAGCGGCTGATGACATATTTCTTTGCTCCAGCTTCTTCTGTATCATATTCTTTTGCAGCGCCTTCCAGATTTTCTTGGATGTCTTGTCCGAATTGTAGTAGTTGAAGAGATCGTCACTCAGTCCATTGAGTATGAAGTTCTTGCAGAGGTAATCTTGATCTATCCAATTCTATAATTTTTAGTTTTGTTCCTGCCAGATCTGTAGTTGTTGTGCATCGGTTTCAGCGTTTCTCTTGTACTGTCGACTTTTCTGCAATGAGCACACCAACCACCTTCCTCATCGTCGGAAAAATTCAATCTTTTGCCTGCAGTGCTTGAAATGGAGGCCATCGAATCTAAAAGGCGCAGAAGCGACCATAGGGACCTGATATATTGAGGTCGGTATAGCATCATCAATAATTGTAGCAGAAGTCATTGTTGTTTGGATCGTCTTCAAATGGTTGGGAACAATGAACTTCGGCTGAGTCATGTACATTGTCACTCTCTTGAAGATGTTTCGGCATTCTACTCGAAGATGCAAAACATTTTTGGAAAATAACCAACGCCACCTCTAGGATAAAATACCCTCTCTAATCTGAAACAATATCAACTTGTTTGCACCGAAAAATTAGATTTTGATTTGCACTCTAAAATACTGCTCAAGGTGTTTAGTTTTGTTGAAAGAAGAAGAAAAAAGAAAAAAGAAAAAATATATTATTCTTACCATTCATCTTATATCTATCTATCATTTAAATAAGCAGAATGGAAGTTGTATACGTTACCAAAGTGATGGAATGTTAATGGATTTTAATTTATTCTCATTTAAAACAATATTGCAATACCATTAGTTTTTGTAACGGCTCAATAATAATGTCACATAAATATATTACCGTAAGTGTAATGGCTTAATTATAATAATGATTCATAAATATATTACAATTATATACTTGCAGTGACTTAATTATAATAATGATTCATAAATATATTACCGTTACAAACTTGCAATGACTCAATTATAATAATGGTTCATAAATATATTACAGTTATAAACTTGCAATGGCTCAATTATAATAAGGACAAATTTTCGAAATGGGCTAATTTTCGAATCAATTTCGCGATCGGCGTTGGTTTTGAAACGTATTACCAAACATGGCTAGTTTCTGCCCAGTCAGCATCCCAGTCACTTTTTTTATAACTTCCACAAGAATGCGCAACTGTTTGTTGCACATATGGGCAGGTTTTTAGAAAGCGCAACTATGAGATGCACAAATTTGGTTTTGAATTTTTTTACAAAGCGCAACTACGAGCTGCGCAGGGGGATTTGGGTTTTTTCAATCAGCGCATGTGTTATGCGCGCCTAACCGATAATATGCAGGTGCAACTCTTAGTTGCCCCTGCTATAGTTTCGTGCAGGCGCAACTATGAGTCGCGCCTGCATAGGTTGCTGCTGCTAAAACAGAGGCAGCAACAACCCTCCTCCCCATTCTACCAAAACTTTTTCCAACCTTCAACCCCTCTTCCATGCCCGAACCCAAGAACTCCCAACCTAAATTTTAGCCCATTACCACCAATTTTTCACAAAATTTTCAAATTTCTTCTTCTTTCTTCGATTAAACCAAAGCTACAACAATGGAAGCGGGATCCTCTTCAACACAAATAGAATTTGGTAATTTCTAAACCCTAGTTTTTTTGATAATTTTAAAATTTACTTATTATTTGGTTGTATTTGCTAGAAATATTGTCAAATAGCTTGTTGTACATCTTAATAATCCAATTTGAAGCATCGAATCACTAATTGATTGTAAACGATTTGTAAAAATCGGTTTTTTTGCATGAGCTTTGAATAACCGAAAAGCGGACCTGGTAGACGGTAGCGTGCTTTATATGCAAGATAATCACCGCTCTAATTTTGAAGAGTTAATGAGGGAAAATTATTTGCTTTGTAATTATAGTAAATTTTTGCAAGTTATTTCGCATTTTGAATCAACTAAAAGATATAATTCTTTGTTTTGCAGAGTGTAAAATTGGTGGATTGCCTGTATCATTCGCAAAATTTTGAAGATTTGATGGAGATGGTTGAAAATCAATGGGTTCAACAATTACTACATCAAGCGGGATTCTGATATTTCATGCAGATTAGATAAATCAGATTTGACGTGTCATTACTCACAGCTTTATGCGATAGATGGAGACCGAGACTTCCACTTTTCATTTTTCCGTTGGAGAAATGAATATTACACTGCAAGACGTATCGATTTTGCTTGGCCTTCCCATCGAAGGCGCCGTGTTGAACTACGGTGGTAACGTGGACGCCGATGAGGTTTGTCAACATTTACTTGGTGAAATTCCACCTCCAGAAGCGGTGGTCAATAGAAGAGAGTTCAAGGTCAAATGGCTGAATGACCTTATAATCGACCGGGAGATTTCAGTCGATTCATCTATTGAGGAGATAGAACGGTTCACATGGGCTGTCATATCGCTTCTTATAGCATCTCGTCTATTTTCGAACCATTCGAAGGGTAGAGTTAGCGTTAAATGGTTGTACTTGCTAGATGATTTTGCCACCATTTCAGATTATTCATGGGGTAGCGCTGTTTTGTGCGCATTGTACAAGGAGTTAGATAATATGGCACTAAGAAAGACGAATGGATTAGCAGGTTGCCTAACCCTTCTGTAGGTATGTCGGTTTTGACTTATCGGTGTGCCAAATTTATGAAATATTTTGAAAGACGTTTCTTAACGCTCATAATATGCAGGTATGGTCTTGGACGCGTATTTCTGTTGGACGGCCAAATGTTCGTGCCAACAGTGCTCCGGGATTACCATACGGGTCTAGGTAAAAGCAACTTGAAATTTGCACTGAATTTTTTTTGATTTCTGCCAATATCCACACACCATTTTGATTATGACTGTAGGTGTACCGGAGATAGATGTTGGAGAGATAATCCAGCCCATCATCCTACATTCTATCGCAACGAGCTCCATGTTATGGATGAGCATATTGTGGACTGGACACCATACATAGCTGAGATCGTGCATGATCTGCCGCCTATTTGTTTAGACGGGAAGCATAATTGGTATGCAAGGACCGCGATTATTTGCTTGCAAAGTGTAGCCATGCACTACCCCGACAGAGTGATGAGGCAATTTGGCCTTCATCGGCATATAGCGGATCCGGCCTAACAGATTTTCCCACACGGTTGGAATAAAGACTTGTACAACACGTATGCCGCAAGATGGGATCACAAGTTGGATCACATTCGGGTCGAACGCGTACCAAGAATGTCCATCAAACAATACTATAATGGATACTGGCATATAACACGTACGATTTGTTCTTAAAGAATCGTCAACTAGACTGCCCAGATATGCTCCACGGGGACCGGTGGAACGTGATTTGGTAAGTGCTTACAAGTTTTACTCTTTGATTTCTCAACAAGCTTTACTTGCGTCATTGATTCTTTTATTTTAGGTTCAAGGGTTGTATATGATTTCTAATGAAGTTCACGATGGCCTGGCAGATCCTACAGACGAGGACAGAGTAAAAGGAAAGTGCTTCAACATCAAGGAAATTATCAAGTCGCTTTTGGGTAGGCATAAGCTAGAAAGACCACCACCGCATGTGCCTCGTCCATCCCAGCCTTTTGGTCGTACCTACCAAAGAAGATGTTTTAGAGGCACGGGGGGTCCTTCACAAGGAAGCCAGCCGGGGCAGGAAATAGTTGAAGCTGGACCATCTCAACCGCCTCTGACACAAACTCAAATAATACTACGCGACCGCAGAAATATAAGAAGATAGGGTTGTGTTGGTCTGTCGTTTGGTTGCTTTGTTTTGAATTTGTACTAGCTTGAAACTTGTTGGTTTGTAGGTGTTGCGGTGTTGTATTATTGACTTGGAACATGTTGTTATATGAAATATGATGTTTTGTATGAAATATTTCACATATTTGGATGAATTGTTGTACTTATATGTTGTTATTATATAAAAGTTGATGTTTAATCAAAGTTGCATATGTTATATGGTATCTGGAAATCTGGAAAGGTGCAGGCGCAACTTTGAATCGCGCAAGAAAAGTATGCGCTTGCTGGAAAGTTGTAGGCGCAACCAGTAGTTGCGCACTCATGAGTATACTGAGCGCAACTTTGAATTACGCCTAATAATTTCCTTTAGGCGCAACTTAGAATTGCGCCTGTATACCTAGGCTATTTCCTTGCCCAACAGCTGCATATAAACATCATAACTCCTCCGAAAACAAACACAACTCCTCAAACCCATTTTCTTTCAGAAACCCTAACATCCATTTCCATTATTTTCACTACTATCAACACAACATTCCACTCAAAATCATTTAATTCTACGGAGATAAACAAAAGATTGCTTATTCGTCTACACTTGAGGTAAAGAATCGAAACCCTACTCCACCAATTTTGATAGATCTGATGTTGACAATTAACTTTCTATAATTTTGATAGACCAATGACTACCGTGCCTACTATTTTCCACTATAACGATGATTTAGTCATCGATGAAAATAGCAAGCCAACCTATGTTGGCGGAAAGCATAAGGGATCGAAAGTCAAGAGGGGTTGCAATTTTCTTGAGCTAAAAACGGCAATTTCCAAAGCTACAAAGATTGCTTCTACGGAGTTCGACATCTCGTTGGTTAGTAAGTGGGTAACGGATGATTGACCAATTGCTATTGCGGTAAACGACGACGACGACATCGATTCTATGTTTTGTGCGGATGAAAGTAATTGAGTTGTATGTTAAGAAGACGGAGGTGGTACATACAACTGAACAACGAGCTCAAATCTTTGATTATACTAGTCAACCCGGACCTAGTAATACTGCTGAGCGAAGTCAAACGTATTACCTACACTACTCCTACCAGCCACCGAACATTTATGAACAAGCAGCTGGGTATGCTTTTATGTGCTGTATTAATGTTTTATTCATGTTTTTTGTACTTAACAGTCAAATGTTTGTGTACAGGTACGGTGTCATGGCATATCCATCGCAGTCACCCGGGTATGGTTTCCTTCCATATCCATCGTATCCTCCACAGTCAATTCCAACTCCGAATTCAAACGACAACTTCCATGAACTTGTAGATGAAGATGTTGACACCGAGGATGTGGAGGGTGGAAATGCTGATATTGAAATTTTCCATTTGGATAGCATGGAAATCGCTGCTTCACTAGACGACGATGAAACATGGATCGATGCTATAAATGTTAACAATGATGCTCCTTTAGATGATATTCCAGAGGAAGTTGATGACACTGATGAGCATATCCATGGAAGAACCGTTAGAAGATGACAAATGCAATGAAACAATTATGGAAAGATCTGTTGTGCAAGAATTTTAATTTATCGACGAAATGTTCGGGCAGGAATGTGTGGAGAAAGGCCCTCGAGTTGGTATGATTTTTAAATCGAAGGAATCTTTAATTGAACATATAAGTGAATGGTCGATAAAGTGTTCAGTTTCATTTAAAATCATAAAGTCCAATGCTAGAGAGTTCACTGCTATATGTGATATTGATGCTAATTGTCCATGGCGGCTTCATGCTATTGTGTCTAAAAGAGATCATGTTGGGTGGTGGACGATAAAAAAATACGGTAGTGATCACGCTTGCTCAAATCCAATCATCAACTCGAACCACAAACAAGCAACAGCCAAATTCATTTGCACCAAAGTCCTTCCGCATGTTCGTTCAAACCCAAGTTACACTGCAAAATCTGTCCAAGAGCTTATGGCACATACTTTCAATATTCAAATGAGCTACATGAGAGCCTAGAAAGGACTTAGCAAAGCGGTGTCTACAATATTTGGCGATGGGAACCTTCGTACAATGACTTGCCTCAGTTTCTTCGTGCTATACAGAAATGCAATCCAGGTACTGTTTATCATGTACATACAGAAGGAGTACAATTCTGGAGGGCTTTCTGGGCATTTGGATCGAGCATTGCAGGTTTCAACCATTGCCGTCCAGTTCTTTCTATTGACGGAACACATATGTATGGTAAATATCAAGGTACGTTGCTTGTGGTTACAGGAGTTGATGCAAACAACTCTCTTTTCCCTTTGGCATTTTCTATTATAAGGATGGAGTTTGCGGAAACTTTGGGGTTGGTATTTTTCATGCATGGGACACTTAATTCCATCTTTAAATGCAATATGCATTACATTCATTACCGACAAAATTAAAGGAATTCCAACCGTCTTGCAAGAGAAGTGGAGAAGACCACATCATCATCGCTTCTGTCTACGCCGTTTGAAAGCAAACTTTAAAAAACCTGGTTTTGGTAGTAAGATTTTGCAAAACTTATTTCATGCTTCTGCTGAAGCAAGAGATGAGTTAACATACAAAGCGCTCAGAGAGCAACTAAAAAATGTGAGTCCGGCTGTTGACAAATGGATTGATAGAAGTCTCCAATATAAGGATGAACAGAGGGCTCTTTATAAGGAGAACGGTGAACGGTTTTGTATGATGGCTACCAATGCTTCGGAGAGTTTCAGTGGAGTTCTTAAAGGTGCAAGATCGTTACCAGTCAAGGCGTTTGTGACACGTACCTTTCATCGTCTTAATAGCTACTTCTTCAGAAGACGTACCGATGGAATGGATTACGTATCTTCGCTCACGCCAAATTATGACAAAATGATGAAAAAATATTCAGCAGAAGCACGTATTATGAGCATTAACAGGTTCAGCTTAACAAAGTGGCAAGTAACAGACACAAAAGCGTGCAATTACACAGTAAATATTGCCCATGACAGCTGCAGCTGTTCATGCAATATTGCTATTCAACACATTTTTCATGTTCCCATGTTTTAGCTGCATGCGCACGATGTAGTGGAGGAGCGAACAGAGCTTACCATGATCTTATTTCATCCTGGTTTACGGCAGACATTTATAGACATAGTTATTCTCCGGTTTTTCATCCAGTGCCCGACAGTAGATATTGGGATGTACCTGAAGGCCCTACTATACTCCCGCCACCAACGCGAAGGAATACAGGTAGACCGAGGTCCACAAGAATAAGGGGAGTCATGGACGAAATGGAGAACAGAAGATAGGACAAATGTGGACACTCCAGTAACTTGGGTCATAAGAGACGAACGTGTGGGAAGCAATAAATATTTTACATGTTTCTACTACTTCTGTCATTCGTCAACTGTATAACTTATATTTTTATTCTGTACGCAACTTTGTTATCAAAGGTTATCTTATGTCAAACATTTAAACTACTTGCTATGTTATGTTACTTTGATTAAATCATCTATTGCATATCCACAACAACAACCAAGTACAAATAAAACCAAGTAATACAGCATTCATTAAAACTAAAGCATACACAACTCAATTAAAAAAGTCTGATACAGATCCATTACAGTACAGTTGCACTACCCAGTTTACTAGACCCCTTTCCAAATTGGATTTACGGACTGCAAATAGTCTACTTGATGTCGAAGCTGTCTTTTTTCCTTTTCCAAACGTCTTACTTCGGCTTGCATCTCTAGCGTATATTCCACTCCCCTCGGGGTCAACGGACGATCTACCCATTTGAAGAAATTACATCACTCAACACTTTCGAGTTAGTTATATGATCAAGGTAACCGGTATTTCCGTGAAACCGACGTCTAACATTTGTTTGAGTCTTGCATACAACTACCTCACAAACATCTTCATAGTGGCAAAGTGAATGTTTATCTTGTCTCACTCGTTCTCCGCCGCTAATTTGTTTCCCTGGTCATTGATTCGGTTTGCCTAAGCAGATTTGATTATACAAAGCAGATTAAACAACAACATCATTAGCCGGCGGTACTATCTTAAATTGAGCTTCAGGAACTGTTTCAAACTGAGTTTCAGGAACAAATTCATTTTCATTTTCCATCCATTCAATATATTGCATAAATACTTCATCTGGAATCTCCCAATTATCCATATAAATTATTGACAACGTGAGTGCGGGTGAAGGGATTGTTGTAGCTTTAGTTTAATCGAAGAAAAAAGAAGAAATTTAAAAATTTTGTGAAAAATCGGTGGTAATTGGCTAAAACTTAGGTTTGGAGTTGATGGGTTTGAGCATGGAAGAAGGGTTGAAGGTTGGGAAAAGTTTCGCTGGAATAGGGAGGAGGGTTGTTGCTGCCTCTGTTTTAGCAGCAGCAACCCGCCTGCATGAAACTATAGCAGACGCAACTCGTAACTATGAGTTGCGCCTGCATGAAACTATAGCAGGCGCAACTATGAGTTGTGCCTGCTTATTATCAAAATCCCCCTGCGCAACTCGTAGTTGCGCTTCGTTAAAAAATTCAAAATAAAATTTGCGCATCTCATAGTTGCGCTTTCTAAAAACCTGCCCATGTGCGTAACTAACAGTTGCGCATTCTCGTAGCAGTTATAAAAAAGGTGACTGGGATGCTGACCAGACAGAAACTAATCATGTTTGGTAATAAGTTTCAAAACCAACGCCGATCGCGAAATTGATTCAAAAATTAGCCCATTTCGAAAATTTGTCCTTATAATAATGGTTCATAAATAAATTACCATTAACCAGTTTTTTGTTTATTTGTTTTTAATAAATTCACTTCATAAACAAAAACATTTCCAACGTTTCCTCAATCACAATATCCACTTCACTCAGTGTGTTGCATATTATGTTATCAACATACCATAGGACCACTAGACATAATTTAATTTAGCACCAAGAAATCAATCCAAATATTGTTTGGTGGCTACACATACAACAGACTTGATTCACACGGAAGCTTAAAAATAACATAGGTGCAGCTTGGTGCGAAGATATTATATGTTTATTGTAACCGAGTAATATAAGAATCCATCTTATCAATTAAAATAAATAAATCCAATCCTTATATATGAACCATGCAAAATCAAATTCAACAATTATTCTTCAATGTCAACAATGGAAAAATCATGCAAACATGAAATAATGAAAACCGCAGTTAGGCCACTTAAACTTTTCATGGCACCTAAAGGAAAATTTCAAGCAAAGAATGAAAGTGAAAAATTATAGTTTGTAGGCACTTATAAGCATAATGCCAGGGATATATATGATGCATACGCCATGAGGTTCAAAAGAAAAACCACGGAACTTGAAATGGCTACAATGAACTGTTTACGACAATGAAGTTTGTAACTGGAAGACCCTCTTCATCTGTATAAAGTGTTAAGAGATTGAGCTTTATTCTTTCTGAATTTCAGCTGATGTTTTCGATTTTAAGTATTCATTTAATATCTTGAAGCTATTACAGATGATTTGATCGCTCTATAGGCTTAAACTTGTTATCCATGTAAATGTTTAAAATACTATGTGGATTTTATTGATATGCCATTGTTAATGTTAATTGCATTTTTCTCAATTCCCCTATACTTCTCAGGAAACCCAATTTCATTATCATTATCTTTTCTAGATTATTAACAATTCAAGTTAACATTAAACCATTACTTCTACACTTAGAATCTTATAATTAAATATCTTTTAAATTGTCTATGTAACTATGTGTGTGATGTGCAACAATACACAAATACAGATAAAAAGGAGAGTGTTATATGATAACAGTAAAAATATGGAAGAAATTTATTTCCAACCATTAATATCGTATTTTGTGGATATTTCTATGTTATAATATTTCAATCAAATGAATAACATTCCAAGCTACATGACCTATTAGTAGGCCGATTGCTAAAGCTACTGTATAATAAGGGCTTTAAAATTAATTATACCAAGGATTTTATAAAAAAATTAAAATTAAGGGGGATAAAATTAGAAAAAAGCTGGGAAAAAAACATGATTACTTGCAGATAAGAGAGCAACTGAGTAGATCGATGCAGTCCAATTAAGAGAATATGCCATAGATGATTACGTGTGATGGAATACTAAAGGGGATCGACGGACTGTCACATATAATTGGGCACATTAGTGATCTGTAGGAGGTTGCGACTTGCTAGTGCCCTAAACATTTAAGGTTGGAGGCGAGGAGATCGAAGACGACTAGCACGAGATTGACAGGCTTGAGGTAAGCGGGGGTCGGCAGCAGATGGTGGTTATGAGGAATAATGGGCGGAGGTGATGATAAGGGAGGAGGTTTTGTGGTTAAGGACTTGAAGAAATAGTTTGAGAAATAAGGGAAGAGGGTAGAGAAAGAAGCAGCCACAAAAATAATTTGGGAGCCCAACTCTTTTTTAAAATGTTTCACACCCGATCCTTGTTCTAAATAAAATAAATCAGGAAAAACAATAACACTATGGATAAAATGTTATCTATTGGCGTTATAAAAAAAAACTTTTCTTATAGTGCTACAATAATTTAGGTACCTATTGAAAAAATCAATCCCATATATATGAAATCAAAGGCAAGAATGTAAAAAGTGTTCAAAATTTGAATTTAAAGAAAAAGAAACGTCACGATCGGATTTTAAATAAACCATGAAATAGATACGAGAGAGATATGTTGAACCACCGATACATATGGATAAATTACAAAATGCTATCGGATGAGGAAAATTAATATAGGTTTGGGAAAACATAGAGAACCTGAATAAAATTCAACTTTAATTTTTGATGAAAAAACGATGATGAAATGAATATCGATTGCGTTTCTTTCTTAAATTATGTATAAAGAGACTTTTGAGCCTTATTAACTTACATGCAAGAGATTCCAGTATCACTAGTTATTAGAGTAATGTTAGTATCTTTATGAAAATAGGACTTTGTAGGGTGCTAAATGTAAAGTTAATGCTTGGTAAAACCTGGAGAGAGAATAATGTTTTTGTATCTCTTTTTGAATATACATAAAGAGGCTTTTGGTTTTTTAGTGTTACATATAAGAGATGCTTTTATACATTAATTGTTAGATTAATGCTAGTATTCTTTGTTAAATATATATAAAGAAACTTTTAGTTTTTAGTGTTACACATAAGATATGCTTTTATACATTAATTGCTAGATTAATGTTAGTATTCTTTGTGAAAGAATAACATTGAGCAAGGGGCTAAAAGCATATTTAAACCTTTATCTTGAATAGTACATAAATAGTATAGAGCAGAATAGATAATACATAATAGATGTTTATGTGTGTGAGAGTTTGAGAACATAATATATATCGGAAGAAAAATACAAGTTATTTGCTTAAATTAATCAAAGCTCAGTACATGGATTGAGATTAATGTGAAGAGAGAAAATAAAAAAGACATGGATCTAATTTTCAACATAATCAGGTATATATATACATACATAATAAATATATTATAGCGGTATGAATAATAAATTGTGAGAATTAACGTCCCCAAACACATGGTTGCATATGAGACTTTTAAAGAGAATGGAAATGAAAGATCTTCTGCATATAAATCGACCTTTCTTAAAATTGTGTAAAAAGACCTTTGAGCTTTTTTAACTTACATGTAAGAGATTCCTATACCATTAGTCATTAGAGTAATGTTAATATTCTTTATGAAATAATAAGATTTTGTAGAAGGGCTAAAAGTAAAGTTAATCCTTGGTAGAAACTGGAGAGAGAATAATGTTTTAGTTTCTCATTTTGAAATATGTGTAAATAGGATTTTGAAATTTTTAGTGTTGCACATAACAACGCTTATACATTAGTTGCTAGATTAATGTTAATACTCTGGTGAAAGAATAACGTTCACCAAGGGGATAAAAGTATATTCGAATTTTTATTCTGAATAATTTACAAATATTATATAGTAGAATATATAATACATAACAAAATGTGTGTGTGAGAGAGAGTTTGAGATTAGAATATATATTTGGAGGAAAAAACAAATTATTTGCTTAAATTAATGAGAGCGCAATATATGGGTAAAGATTAACATGGAGAGAGAAAATGAAAAAGGTATGAATCCAATTTTTAATATAATGAGCGCAAACCCGTGCTATGCACATGGATTATTTTGAAAAACTTGTTATATTAAATAACATGATAGCTTTATAATAAGTATTGGTAATCATTTGCATATATGATTTTGTTTAATTAATTTATAGTATAAATAAAGTGTTGGCCAAGTTTCTCGCTTATTACATTGTATGCACATAGTGTTTTAAGAAATAGTTGTAGTCAAACATGAATTCAGTGTGTGTGTCTCTCTCTCTCTATATATATATACATATATTGATGATCGTTGTTATGCTACAATGGCTTGTACTGATAATAACCATGTGCATTACATATGCTAGTAATTCATGCAAACCGACACTACACGTTGACAAAACAAAATAGGCATATAATTGCTCATTTAGCACTCAGTTCATATTACTAAACGTGTGATTTTGTTGGTTATATACGGATAATTTATAGTTTCTGGCAAACAGATTTACATGGGAAATTAATAATTTGACTTTAAACCTAACCATAACTTTACCTATTGATATAAAATATTGAATGCTTTTGCATAAAGTCATAGTGCAATAAATCTAACACCAACTTTAACTAAACATATGTTTACGGTTTTGTACATATAAGACTATTTTTTGATTTGTAATAGATGGTATATACTTTTAAGGTTGCAATCATATATTTTCTGTCCTTTTTTTAACTTCTGCACATTTTTCTGAAAATTGTGGTATAGGCTGATGCGAGAAATATACAAATTCGACGACTAACTAAATGTACTATTAGTTGCCATTGACATTTTTGGACCTATTAAATGGAAGAATACTTTAGTTAATGTGCACCATTAACTTTTTTTAAATTGAAAAAGTAAGTAACCAAGGAGAATGAAAAAACAAAATTCTCTATAAGAAAAGTTATAACTATTAGTCTACCCTACTATGAAATAGATATGAAAATAATCCAACCAAACTGTTAAACTTGTAGCATTTTGAAATATGGATATCGTTGCGAAGTTATAAGACGAAGATCTAGAAGATGTGTCTAGGTTAAAAGTTAACCACTCTAAATCTCAGAAGAAATATCAACACCAAATAGAAATGATAATAGTTAATTGATTGATGTCTTCTTAAAAGAAAGAAAGCCATGGAAAGTTATAACAGAACATACCTTTGGTAGTAGTACTGAGAGGATAATTAATCTGAATAAAATGACAAATGAATGTATAAAAGATTTGACATGATGGACATTATTACACAATTGGAAACATCAAGTTTGAGAACAATTAGTATGATGGACACTGAGACAACCCACCTCCTCGATCCCTAGAATTTGACACTAGTACATTTCGGTATTCATGTGCCGCAGAATCCAAGTATCGGAGATGTAGATTATCATGGAGTAAAAGATAGAAGACAGAAAAATAATAGAATTTCACATCGTATTAAACAACTTATAATCATATACACGGTACATACAATCACTCTCAAAATGAAATATTAGAGTCATAGTAAGTACTAACCTAGATAGGATAGTTATAACGGCCTATACCTATAGGTGTTGGTAGATTCTTGTACATAATATAGACACAGTGGAAGTGATAGGTAATCTCAACAAAAGATCCAAAATGCTCCATGCTCCACTCCAAAATGCTCCAAATCAGCTAGCTATTTGGCTGCCTGAAAAAATAGGGCACCCAGAGTTTAAGGAAAATGAAAAATAAACTCTGGGTCAGTCATAAGACTGGTGTGAGAAACTCGAATACGCATTTGAAAACAAAGGTACCTCATAAGACCATGCCGCACATAAACACGTAATAAGTTTTTACCTTATGATAATCAAAACATTTGCTACACAAAATTATTTGATATTATTTTAATGACATTCTTTGAAAAACGTTTTGCAAATAAGCGTATTAAAATAGCTGAAATTGTTACATTGGTTAAATTTGACGGCATAATAGGTTTACAACTAAGTCCAAAGACACTTATCAGAGAATGGATTTCCATACAATAGCAGGTAAGGGACTGCCTTCCGTACAGTATATCTCTAGAGGAATGTATCGAGGGTACACAAACAATTCTATGCTTCTAGTATGACTGGTCTATCCGTATTTGACACTCATATATGGCCTGGATAGAAATCGAATATGACATCACCGTAGTCGTTACCGACCTATCTGGGATCGCATAGTATACACCACATACTTAACATATAGAAAGTAATCTAGAAAGGTGATGACCATACCCTAATGGTTGCGAACTACATAGCCTCATGGCATATCCTGTTTAAGCCATTACCAAGTGATGAGGCCTGAGGTAGCGATTACCTTTCACATAGCACATTTCACTTTGAATGCCACATTGCCATTCCATAGTCACATAATAGATTTCTACAAATGTATAACTCCTGAGCTCGTACGTCTCACGAAAGGGTGTTAAGCTAAGAGAAGTTTCCTTCTCCGCCACCCAACAGATGACACATTCATAGAGATCAACTTATATAATTAGAAATGCAATGTCATACATTCGTCCATACAAGTTGTATAAGAATAGGACAGACCGAAGGAACTCTCCTACCACATTTGGTCGGAAATTACCTCTAAGATTAGTAGCGAGGATTCCTTGCGTCAAAGATCTCAAACGAAGAACTACTACCACATAATATGATATGGGAAATTTTCCCTTAGGGTCAGTGACAAGCAGCCCTACATTCCATCTTCCAAATTATTTTCATGTCTTTACTTCGAATACATAAATTGGTTCGAAGTGGTTTCCGGATAAGAATTACTTAATCCGACCCCGGTTCCTTCGAACTGATCATTGATAAAAGAAATCTTAAGTGAATAGGAAATTATTCTTTGATTGATTAATTTCTATTTATCAAAATATCTTCTAGAGATACATATCTTTAAAAACATTCTTTTCGGTATATACGGAATCATTAAACCTCTCTTTGGAAAATTATTTATTAATCTTAACAAAGATTAATTCAACATCAAAATTTTGATTGAGCTGAAACCATGTTATCTAAGATTTTAATCCAAAACGAGTAAATATTAAGTGAGCCGAATCTATACAAATCGTCTAATTCTACTCGATATCAATTCCTGTATTCAACAAGTACTATAGACAGAATAACGGCAAAATGACCTTTTAAATTTCGTGAACAGTACATGTTCCCTCTTTCGAATTTAACACCAAGTATAAGAAGATTATCTCCATAAAATTCAAGTTTTTGTATTTGAAAAAATATATCCTTTATACTTTGAAAATTTTTGATCCGAGTAAATCAAATTTATTATTCCCTCCATCGGGCCAATTCGGATAACCAAGAAGAGTAGGAAACTGGTTTTCCAAACTCAAGCCTAGATATTATCTCTCAATCACCCATAAGGTGGTCAAGTTATTTGATCGACTTTGAACCATTTAACATACTCAGCTAACTCTTAATTATTTATTTACCACTTCATAAATCCTTCAAACCGCCTTTAGATACTTTATTAATCATTTAAAAACATTTACAAAAGACGTGAAGACCCATCTTTTTGGACAATTTAAGTCGACAATACACCACATATGTCTAACTTAAACCATTCAAAAGGGCATATTGTCAACGAGGTTTAATAAAGAAAATAAGAGAAAAGAAGGAAAGCAATACGTAGAATCTTGTAAGAGAATGACAAAATATAATAATCAAATAAACAGTTCATGAAGATGTTTAACAATATACAATAAATTCACTTTACAACACCATCAGAGTTATACAAACATATCAAATAATGCAGCGGAAAAATAATAATAAATACGATCACCGATCTTCCTCTTCATCTTCAAGGAATAACGTCTTTGAAACACCGAAATACCCAGGTTGACTCGAGTATAATGAAAAAAACAATACGCTTGAGTCAAAATTAAAAGTTTCTATGTAAGTCAAATCAATGGCACGTAAAATGAGTGCAATGACTTCAAAGAGTTACGGGATTTTCCATTTCCTATCCAGTGTACAACGTGAGTGCAATAACTTAAGAGATTTCAAATAATTAGATATACCAATTTTAACCACTTTACTTAAAATAAATCCAAAGTTTAAATAAAAACTTAGTGCTATCCCACTTTTTGGTCAAAACTGGAATATCAACAAGTTGGCAAGGAATGATGGATATCGGGATTGGAAATCGATTGAAAGCAAGGCGGCGATCGATGTTGTCAAAATTTGGTTGAACTCCAATCGGGACGAAATTGATTGGAGATGATGATAAGGATTAGGAAAGTCTATATTTCAAATTTCAGGTTAATCAGAGTTCATATGAAGGAGTTATGATCGATGCAAGGAAGGAAAGGCATGTTGTTCGAATCCACCGAGGGGTCAAGGTGGTGCTCATTTCGAATCCATTAGGTTCGCATCGAACGGAGGGATGGTGGTTCGAATCGATACGCTTCGTATCGATCAGGCTCGTATCGACCGGCTTCGAATCGATAGGCACGGGCTCGGCTCAGTGAAGTTCACATCGGTTAGGATGGGAAGAAACGACATGCTTCGAATCGATACGTTCGTATCGATGGCAGGTGGACTTTGGCTCCTTCGTATCCATCAGGTTGTAGTGCTTTGAATCCATGAAGTGAAACCTACTTCGGGTCCATCGACAGAAGATATACTTGAATCCATAAGCCCAACCTTGCTTCGGATCCATCGAACGTCCTCTACTTCGAACCCCTCAAGACAAGACACTTCGAATCCATCCTGAAACCTCACTTTGACTCCATCCCACGACTTGCCTCAAAACCATCCACTAAGTCAAGGCGGCTAAAACCATGGATTCGACCCAGTAAACTCGGAGAGAAAGGCGGATCAACCCAGGGATTTCGTGACACGTCATTGATGCGCACGTGCTTTGGATCGAGTCGAAGACAATGGATTCGAAGCAATGGATTCGAACCAGGCAGAACACACGGAGCTTTGATCTCGAATCGATCATATCTCCCAAATAGTTGATCCAAATGCAATGAAATTTTTACAAGAGCTTACATGCATGTTGATGAATGTTCACACCAAGTTTCACCTCGATTGGGTAAATTTATGATCGATTCGAATGGAGTTCGAATCGATCCCAAAGTGGGCCCGGATTTCCAGAATCCGAGCGTATGGGCCCCCTCACATGCCAGAAGCGGTCTACCGGATTTTTAGGAGAAATATCAGCCTCCTACGCCTATAAATAGAGCCCCTGGTCATTCAAAATAGGGGTCGGAGAATTTGGAGAGAACAAGCACGCCCGGACGCTGCCAGAATCATTCCATATCGTCATTCCTACCATTGATTTCGAATTTGGACTTTGTAACTGCTCTAATCACTTGTAACCAACAAGGATAATTAATAAAAGGATAAAACTTTGGAGTGGACGTATGCCGGAGATAAAATTTGCGTCTCTGTTCATTATTTTTGATTTGCTGCTTGTTATTTGCTGAGATCTGTTATTTGTGTTTGAATATTGTTGATTTGTATTCATACACTGGTGCTTTCACGGTATTTGGGGTTTGTGACCAATTTTAACGCAAACACTTTGGTGCTTTCACTGAGAGCGACTAGCACCCGCTACATCGGATTTGAAGTGCAGATTCAGAGATTTTAAGGAGTTTTGGGTTTGAAGACAATGACTAGGAAAAATAGTAGAAGGCAAAGGGCTGAGAGAAGCCAACAGGAAGGAAGTCAACAAGCATCCTCCGGAGCTGGGGAAGGACAGGCTTCAATCTACATAACCCGGAATGAGATGGAAGCCATGGCAAATTCTTTGCAAGAGAGATTATTGAAGAGCCAACAGGAAATGATGCAGACTTTCTTTGAGCAAATGAGAGCTGCAGGGATGCAGAACTTAGGAACAGCTACAGCCACGGTGGATGCAGGACAAGGAACCAGGGTTGTGGAACCCAATGGAGGAAGGGATGCAGAGCCAGAGGGCAATCAACAAGGGCTTGGGGGCAGGCCCACAGGATCCAACACAGGAGGACCTTTGGAAGGAGTTCAACAGGCTAGAGCTAACGTTGCTGCTAGTGAACCACACGAGGAATATGTGCCGGAGTTCCCTCGGGGGCATGGGGGGCAACCCCCAACAGACAATACTGGATTAATGGAGATCATCAGGAAAACTGTGCGAGGTGGTTTGACCAACAGAGACTTGGAAGGAGTGAATAGGAGTCCGTTCGCTCGGGAAATAAGGATGGCTCAGAACCCACCTAAGTTCAAGCTACCTAGCGTGGAGGTATATGATGGCAAGGCAGACCCAACTGATCATTTGATGAGGTACACCAGACACATGGAGGTGCTGGGGGCATCTGAGGAAGTGATGGCCTGATGCTTCCCTTTGTATTTGACGGACTTAGCTGCAATGTGGTTTAGGCAGCTGGGAGAAGGATCTATCAGGACCTGGAGGGAATTGGTGGAAAGGTTTTTGGGACAGTTTCGGGTTCACGTCAAGAGGCCGAAGAATGTAATGACATTGACATCGGCGAAGCAAAGGATGGATGAATCGCTTAGAGCTTTTCTAACTCGATTCAGTGCGGCAGTCGCTTCGATGGATCGGCCTGATCCATCGATGGTTTTAATGGCAGCAGTATCAGGAGTCAGGGAGGACTCGGATTTCAAGGTATCTCTGATACGAGATCCCCCACAGGATCTCGACGAATTCTTTCATGAGGCAGAAAGGTTCCTTCGGCAAGAAGATGCGAGTACGAATTTAAAGGTGAAAATGGTTAATGCAACTGAGGGTGGAGGACCATTCAGCAAAGGCTTGGATAAAGAAAAAGGGAAAAGGAAGTTGGACGATGATTCTGGAAACGCTAGGAAGCGATGGAAGGATCCAAAGTTTTCCACATACACAGGATTGAACGAGACGCTAGAGCGGATATACCTGGATACTCGGAATCACCTTCCCTACAGGAGGCCGGCTAGGAGAGAACCATCAGAACGGGAGAGGACATCAGGAAGGCACTGCCTCTTTCATGATTTAGATGGACATGATACCAACAGCTGCAGGCACTTAAAGGATATAATCGAGGTGCATGTAAGGAATGGACAGTTACGACAATATGTCGGAACTCGGAATGCAACGGTGGAGCAGGAGCAACCACCGACTACCTCACACCATGATGATGTGAGGCCGAGGGATGATAGTCGATTGATCATCCACTGATCAGGGTAATATGAAATAAGCAGCGAACTACTGGCGAGAAACCTAGTCATTTACACATGTATGGGGACGGAGATAGCCCCTAGGCATGCTCTGAATGATGATAAACTGCGATGCTGTGGTTTGTGAAATTTATCTTTTGCTTTTTGATTGGGCACTGCTTTTCTTTTTGGATTTGGTTTTGGAGTCTGGATTGAACTCCTAGTTTTGCTTGCTTTTTGATTTGGATTTTCCTTTGGATGATTGTTTTCGGTTTTGGATGTTGGTTTGGATTTCTGATTCTTGGGTTTTGATTTGGATTTTGGGATTTGGATTCTGGATTGGATTTTGATTGGATTTTTATCTGGTTTTTGATAAACGGTCGTCAGGTATGGATTATCCTAGCAAGGGGTGAGTCACTTTGCCCGAACGTGGTAAATTGGCTCATTCAGGTCGTCAAGTATGGACTATGCTTGGCAAGGGTCCGGAGTGACCAGGATTCGGCCTAGGACTTAGGCCCTATATTATCAATTGTTATTTTCAGGTCGTTGAGTATGGACTCAACAAGGGTCCGGAGAGACCAGGATTCGGCTTAGGACTTAAGCCATGGCTCTGTACAACGTCCAGGGACAATGGACCACGCTCGTCAGGTGTGGAGTATGTTTGACAAGAACCCGGAGATGTTAGCTCAACGTCCAGGGACACTGGACCACAGTCGTCAGGTGTGGACTACGCTTGGCAAGAGCCAGGAGAGGTTATGGATTCGGATATCGACCCGAAAGGTCCTGGATTCGGTTATTGGCTATGGGATAAGGATGGATTTGGACTCGGTTGTCGAGTTCGAATGGATACGGAATTGGCTAAGGTTTTGGTTATTAGATTTGGAATTGGGCATCGACTCGGAGCAGTCAAGGATGACATACTCTGGCAGTATGGCTATGGACTTTGGATATTAGAATCGGAGATATTCAAAACACGCCTTCTTATCACAAGGCAAGTTTTGGGGGGCAAAGTGCTATCCCACTTTTTGGTCAAAACTAGAATATCAACAAGTTGGCAAGGAATGATGGATATCGGGATTGGAAATCGATTGAAAGCAAGGCGGCGATCGATGTCGTCAAAATTTGGTTGAACTCCAATCGGGACGAAATTGATTGGAGATGATGATAAGGATTAGGAAAGACTATGTTTCAAATTTCAGGTTAATCGGAGTTCATATGAAGGAGTTATGATCGATGCAAGGAAGGAAAGGCATGTTGTTCGAATCCACCGAGGGGTCAAGGTGGTGCTCATTTCGAATCCATTAGGTTCGCATCGATCGAAGGGATGGTAGTTCGAATCGATACGCTTCGTATCGATTAGGCTTGTATCGACCGGCTTTGAATCGATAGGCACAGGCTCGGCTCAGTGAAGTTCGCATCGGTTAGGATGGGAAGAAACGACATGCTTCGAATCGATACGTTCGTATCGATGGCAGGTGGACTTTGGATCCTTCGTATCCATCAGGTTGTAGTGCTTCGAATCCATGAAGTGAAACCTACTTCGGATCCATCGACAGAAGATATACTCGAATCCATAAGCCCAACCTTGCTTCGGATCCATCGAACGTCCTCTACTTCGAACCCCTCAGGACAAGACACTTAGAATCCATCCTGAAACCTCACTTTGACTCCATCCCACGACTTGCCTTGAAACCATCCACTAAGTCAAGGCGGCTAAAACCATGGATTCGACCCAGTAAACTCGGAGAGAAAGGCGGATCAACCCAGGGATTTCGCGACACGTCATCGATGCGCACGCGCTTTGGATCGAGTCGAAGACAATGGATTCGAAACAATGGATTCGAACCAGGCAGAACACACGGAGCTTTGATCTCGAATCGATCATATCTCAAAAACTGTTAGTCCAAATGCAATGAAATTTTTACAGGAGCTTACATGCATGTTGAAGAATGTTCACACCAAGTTTCACCTCGATTGGGTAATTTTATGATCGATTCGAATGGAGTTCGAATCGATCCCAAAGTGGGCCCGGATTTCCAGAATCCGAGCGTATGGGCCCCCTCACATGCCAGAAGCGGTCTACCGGATTTTTAGGAGAAATATCAGCCTCCTATGCCTATAAATAGAGCCTCTGGTCATTCAGAAAAGGGGTCGGAGAATTTGGAGAGAACAAGCATGCCCGGACGCTGCCAGAATCATTCCATATCATCATTACTATCATTGATTTCGAATTTGGACTTTGTAACTGCTATAATCACTTGTAACCAGCAAGGATAATTAATAAAAGGATAAAACTTTAGAGTGGACGTAGGCCGGAGATAGGCGAACCACTATAAAATTTGTGTCTCTGTTCATTATATCTGATTTGCTGCTTGTTATTTGCTGAGATCTATTATTTGTGTTTGAATATTGTTGATTTGTATTCATACACTGGTACTTTCACGGTATTTGGGGTTTGTGACCAATTTTGGCGCAAACACTTAGGACATTCAAAAGAATCAATTCTGATAAATCTACATCATATCTCAATTTCAACTTTAAAATTCCAAGTTAAATCCTTTAAATAATTTCATTTAAGCAGTTTCAATTTCAACTTTTCAAAGCTCGAATTAGAAAATAATTAATTCATATAGATCCAAATTATTTCCTTTAAAACAATATCATTTAAATCAACCGAACTTCAAGATTTTAAGACCATTCAATTTAACCAAATCCGGGGTCCATATATAATATTCTATCCTATGTGCAAATGATAATTTTTACATATTTCAATTGTATGGGTACATATCATTTCAACCCATAATTTAAATGTCATAGGTATCCAATTTTAAATGATTCAAATGACCATATAAATGATGTCAATAATACACAAGGTGATAACACGGATATATCAAAATAAATAAACAACCATACATCCAACATATCAATCAATAAGCATCCATTTCAAACAACACCCAAATCAAACAATATATCACAATAGTTACTGGTTATCAATTGTCGGGGTGTTAATCTTGCAATTAAATTTCACTGAATGTCGATTCAATTTAAGGTCAATTCAGATTCAATATTAATTCAAATGTCAATTTATATCAACATACAACCATCAAAAATTTATATATCACATCAAATCATAAATTTTATTTAACTTGCAATGAAAATTGTAGTATTGCGTGAGCGAGTTAAATCACTCACCTTTGATTTTAAGCCCATTAAAAATCCAATAAAAGCCCAAAGTTTAAAGTGTCTCCAAATTCAACCAAACTAATTTCATATTGTTTGGAATTTTGATACGAACCCAATAGATGAAACCGCGTGCAAATCCGAATTTGTATGCAAAAGTTATAGAAGTTAGAAGATTTGAAATTTAAATTTAATTAAAATAAAGAAGGGCTAAATGGTAAATACCTATCTCCCCCAATCCCTGCATGAAAACGAACTCACAAATGCACGCTACAACCATCACCAAACATCCACCCACCATCGCGCCAACGTTTGCTTTTACACAGATCCAATGCCTTCATCAAAGCCGCCTTGACTAAGCGCCCCAATTGGTCGCGTGCGACGCCCTCCGATGCCCCAATCAAGCCGCCACCGCCTCTTTGAACTCGATTTCTTGCAAAATCGAGCACCTCTGGCACGATCGACCCCACTAGATTGACTCCGCACATCCTCCTCTACACAACAGCGCTTCCCGATCGTCGACTAGTCGATGATCCACCCTTGAACGAGAAACCCTAGAATGGACATCTAAGGCTTATTTGCCAAAATCTGGAAAAACAGTGACTCTAATCGAAAAATGAATTGCAGATGTTGATTCCATTCGTCGAGGGTGTAACGTACGCGGATTTTTCGTTGCCGAAAAACCGAATAGTTAGGGTTTTTAAAAGAATTTAAGAAAAGGAAAAGACAGAAGAAGAGAGAAGAAAATAGAAAATAGAGAAATAGACAACAGAAAATATGAAATTTGAAAATAGAAGAAAAAGAGAATAGAAAATGGAGGGGAAAGAAAAATAGAACATAGAGAATTTTAAAATAGAACGGAACAGAAAGAAAACAACAGAACAACATCAGAATCTCACAATTCGCAGCGGAACAACATATAATAATAAATGAATAATCTTTAAACAAAGAACTATATCAGTTATTACATTTTATACATTTCATTACATCATATCATCAGAGTATACAACAACAACAACAACAAACAGTGCAGCGGAAAAAGAAATACTATATAAACTAGTAATACGCCATGCCATCCAGCTTGCCTCCAGCAACTCCAGAATATCCATAATATCCTGATAAACCTTAACTCTTAACTGCCCGTGTGGAAATTGGTGGGAACCCAGAGTTTAGGAAGGAAAACAATAAACTCCGAGTCAGTCATGTGACTGGTGTGAGAACTCAAAACAGTTTATTTATCTTTAAAATCAAAATAGAGGAATATTTTTAAAGTCAATTCGCAATGCTTTTAAAAATGAGACTACCATAAGACCTCCTACCACACACACAATGCAAACGCAGACTTGGAGGAGATTTCTCCTTATGATAGTCAAAGATGCTTGATACGCATTTAAAAGAACATTTGATATTATTACTAGTGCATAGTGTAGGAAAATTTTATTTCGAAAGTAGAATATAAATCTTAGCCAGCATAGGTACCATTATATTATGCCTACTATAGCTACTTCCTGAGGAAGCAGGTTCTACAACTAAAACCGTACAAGATCGTATTGTTTCTTTGGATTTCCAACGAATGATCAGGCCAAGGAACTTCCCATTGCCACATGAGAATGCCTCTGGATGGACATCCCCGAGAACCAAACCGGATCTCTACCAACACAAGGCCGGGTTACCCCTAACTGAGTAACAACTGACCGAATATGCCATCCCCCGGTCCTTTGGGACCTTTATCACCGAGCGCTCGTAATCAATTCACACAATCATAACAAAGTGTTTTCAACATGAGTAAGTATCTGGGCTCCATACCATGATACCACCCTTTTCCAGAAGGAAATGCACACATCCTAAAGGGCGCTACCCCTCATAACCTTGCTGCTTCTTTCCTGTTTTGACCATTCACGGGGTGTGAGGCTCGACGAAGTCACGTCCACAAAAACATACTTTATACAAAAGCCATGCTTTGGGTCAACAAATGATCAACACAATGATCACAAGGATAGACGATCAAATAAATGATCCTATCACAAATAATCAACACAATGATCATTTCAGCAACACTCAGCATGTCACATTACCAAATTGGGAATATATCGCTGATAACATTCAACTACATAACCTCTGAGCACGTACGTCTCAGAGAAGGGTGTTAAGCTAAAAGAATAAATTCTTCGCCACCAACAGAAATATATTTGAAAGAAATCGGCTTTATATCTCAATTTGTAATGTCAGACATACAATCCATACAAGTCTATTCCGGGCTCGAACAAAACCGAAGGCACTTACAAAGAAGTCCTTGCAATCCGGATATTCACAATCCTGATCGGATTCACCATCACATATGGAGAACTCAATACCGTAGCTACTCGGTGCAGAGTCAATCGACAGGTCATCCTATCGCTCTCGCAAATATCCGGTCTTCTACACCGATCTTCAAATGCAATTCACAACGACGTATCACATATTCGGAATGGGTTATACGACCCCATGGTCCTTTCCCGGTTAACCCGAATAGTGAGCGCTTATTCAAAAATAAGTGTGGCATTCAAATTCAATCAAATCACATCATATACCCATTCAAAGGGAAATATTGATAGTCGGTTATTGAACTATCAATTGATATGCACACATCACCAGTTTCCAAATAATTTTCCAAATTATTTATTTTCCAAAATATCTTCACTAGATATTAAATTTCAATACTTCAAAAATAAATCAACATTTATTTTTATACAAATTTCCACTTTCTTTCATAAATTCAATAGTGAATTCATATTCCAAAATATTCATGCATATACGATTTCAATTATCCATTTTCAATTTATCTTCCAAAGATAAATTCTAATTATTCACTTCATATTGGAAAACATTTCCATACTTATTATTCATAAGTAATTCACAAATCTTTTTATTTTCAACCTTGGAAAATATTCAATATACTTAAATCAAATTAAGTATATATTTCATTCTTTAAGGAAATCATTCTCTTAAACATATTTATTTGGGCCAAAACGAATGTTACGTAAAACATCGTTACGACAACCCAAAATCACTAGTATAGGGATTCGAAATTAAAATAGATATATAAATCCCAATACTATTCAAAACATTTCCTTTCGGAAATCATTTACTATAACAATAGTGTTATAGTCCACATTTCCTTTAATTTCTCGAAAACGTCTATTTCAAAAATAAATGTTGAAATCTATGGTTTCGAATCTCAACACCTTTTAAAAACATCGTTAGATCGTTTTAATTCTATTTAAAACATCTTTAACGTATTATTCACTATTCAAAAACGTGAATATACTACGTTAACAAATTTCATCATTTCTATACATTTTATTTCAAAGGATTATTCACTATTCAAAAATGTGAATATAACTCCATTATTAGGTTTCAACAATTTTCTTATCAAAATAAGTTATTTGCGAATTTATAAAACAACGTTTATAAATTCCATTTCTATTTATTTATAAAAACTTCCTTTTTATAAATTCTTTTATTAACCTATTCCAGTTTATAACTAAATTATAAACTAAACATTCATATTATAAGTTAAATACTTATAAAACGATTATTTTACAAAAATCGTTCCTTTAAAGACTTTCCAAATCATAAATCTTATAACTTATAAGATTCATTTATTTAACCAATCTATTCTTCAATTAACTTCACAAATTTATAAATCTTACTATTTATAAATTTTATTTATAACTTCACCGTTTATAATTTTATAAATTTCATTCATTTATGAAATTCATTTTCACTTCATTCAAACACTTATAAAAACTCGTTTTATAATGTCCATATTTCAATTTATAAATATCCATTTATAAATCTCTTAATATAAATCAAATTATATTATTCTTTAAAACGTCTTTAAATTCCTTTAAAAACTTCACCATTTTGATTTATAAAATAATCAAATTTTATAAATCCTATATTTAAACTTTTTATAGCAAGTTCAGAATCCCAATTTAAACTCTTCATAAAGTCATTAATTCCTTATTTTCAAAAATCAGCTTTTAACTATATTTCTTAAAAATCATTCTTTATAACTTTAAAAATTATAACGTTTATTTATTCAAAATGGATCAATTCTAAAAATATAGTATATTTTCAAAATCACTTTAAGAATCATTTTAAAATCCCAAAATCTGGGTCCAATGATGCTACACACCAAATAGTCAATCACGACAACAACGATATCATATATCAATATGATAATCCATCAAATATCAAAATATCTGAAATCAAATAAAAACTGTTGAGGAATCCAGTTGGATCCCTCCAACCTGTTTTCCTGCATCCAAATACATTAGCACAATACCAATTTCGCTCCAGTACGAAATTATCGCGGTATATGTTTTTAATAAATATTATCCGCTTAATAACGGCGCAATAGGGTCTCATCCGCTAAAAATACGGGAAATCAATCAACTGCAATATATACATATGCCAATATA
The DNA here is from genome assembly GCA_030765085.1 of Allium cepa. Taxonomy (NCBI): domain Eukaryota; kingdom Viridiplantae; phylum Streptophyta; class Magnoliopsida; order Asparagales; family Amaryllidaceae; genus Allium; species Allium cepa. The sequence continues at coordinate 498,354,582 of CM060931.1, forward strand.
TATATATATTGATATTATTTATAATACCAATTTCACTGTTTATGAAATATTCGCGGTATATGTTTTTATTAAATAACATCCGCTTACTAACGGCGTATAATGTCTATTTTAACAATCAATAGATATCAATCATCATTCATACATGCATTCAAATATTTTAAATCTAACTATTTAAAATAAAATCGAAACTGATTCGATTGAGTGAGAAGTTCTCACCTTGGTTTTAATTTCCGTTTTAGCGATTTATTTCGAATAAAATTAAACGGACGTTTAATTTTACCCAAAATTCTCACTAACTCCAAACGACTCCAAACCAACTCCATCGTGTAGTGCTCGTCCATACGATTCCAACGCAACTGAGTTTGCATTTTTCCGACCTCGTATGAAAAAGATATTGATTTTATAAGTTTGTACACGATTTTATATAACATTTTCAACATAAATTTAAATTTTATAAACCTAAATCAATCCTGGCCTTAGGATCTAAAACCATCACCATTAGGCCGTTCCCCCCTTCCTCTATCTCACGTTATTCCTCTCCAGTAACATACGAAACAAAAGAACCCACCAAGGCCGAACTAGGGTTTCGATTTGCTCCACCATCGCTCGACTAAACTTCATCAAACCACCTCCATCGCGAAGCCCTTCGCGAGAGCTACCTCCACCACCAATGGCTTGAAGCTCGGCCCCCTGTAGAGCCTTGAAATGCGTGCGCAGCCGGCTATGAACGGCCCCATGTAGCTCCTCCCACGTTGCTCCGTTTCCGATCATCACCGTATGGAATCGAAGCTCTCGTCGAGCTCTTCGACTTCCGTGTTGAACACTTCGCGTAATTCTTTACGGATTGAGAGAGATTGATGAAGAAGTGAGAGCGATTTCTGGCCATTGGTTATTAAAGTGGCGGCTAGGGTTAGGTTTAGAGATATTTTTTTTTTATTAATGAAGGGTAGGGGGTGTATTTATAGAGAATTTTCGAACACTATTCATCCGGAAATTCCGAACTCCGATTTACGCGCCGTAACCAGCGTTTCTAAGGTTTACCCCGCGTTCCGGACACAATGGAACAGGTTTTGAAAGCTAATTCGGAAGTATGTGCGAGTTATGGCTGTAAACGCTCAATTTAAATTAAACCGATTTAAACCGATTTCTAGGCGTTTTAATTTGTACAGGACAAACGGTAAATCCAATTGACTTGAAATTTGAAACCTTACAATAATATCACATTACAGATCCGATGAAACTGGTTTCGTCGAAATCCGAGACTTTTTGAAAAATGGCTATTTTGACTCGCCAAATTTAAATTAAAAACGATTCGATGCGTTTCGAGCTGCCACAATCAAACGATAACTCCGATTGACACGAAAATTGAAATCCGGTAATAGCTAACTATTACGGATCCAATGAAACTGGTTTCGTTCAATTCTGAGACTGTTCAAAAATTGACTATTTTACAGTCGATTATTAAATATTAAAATATTCAATTTTCACAAATAAACTTTTAATTCGATTTTAAAAGTTCTAAAATATCATTCTAACTTCAATATGATAAAATAAAATTTTACAAATCATTTTCAATCATATTTAACTCAATTTTCAATTATTTCCATAATTTAACATATTAAATTATCGATTTAATTATTCAATTAAATCCAATAATTCAAATAAAAATTTATTTGACTTAAAAATTCACTTATTAATATTTAAAATTAATTAAATATTCAAATTTTAATTTCTAAAAATTCTGGGTCGTTACAGAGGGCTTCGCAACAATATATTATATGATAGGGTTTGAGCAGTCTGAATTTTTGGGTTTGATTTGAAATCGGAAAATAGGATTTTGAGATGTGGCCATTAAGGAGGAACCGATTAGAACTGAAATGTATGTACAAAAAATAGAATAGACTGCAAGGGTTTACAAAAGCCTATATATAGACAAAATTGAAACAGGAATAGGTGGAACAGATCGATTGGTCCCAAGCGATAATTAAGACTCGAAAAGCTCGTTTCGTTCCTGAAACGAAAATTGGTCATCCTATACGTCAAAATATAGGTTTTCAATATTTTTAAATTCAATGAAACCAATTTAAAACTCTATTTCTATTGTATATCGAAGTTAGCTTTAAAAATCAATTTATATTTACATTAATTAAATTCCTTTAATTGATTTCTACGCATTTCGAGCCCGCACTATCAAACGATAAGTCAGATTGCTACGAAACTTGAAATCCTATAATAATTTACTATTACGGATCTGATGAAACTGGTTTCATCGAAATTCAAGACAGTGCCCAAAAGACTAATTTTACACGTTAATTAAAACAATCTATTTTAAAAACCAATTTAATCACTTTTAAATTCTAAATTAAAAGTTTCTAACATCATTCTTGGTTAAACAAGAATTAATAATCTTTTAAAATTTAATTTTCCTTGTCAAATTCATATTTAAATTATTAAATAAATTTCAACATTTAATTACAACTTTAATAAAACCCTAGTTCATTACATTCTAACTTCCAACGGGTTCTTTTATTTTGATTTAAATTCTTATTATTAAACTAACAAATACCTTATGTGTTAATTGAACATAAGTTTCGATTTTATTTCACTCATTTCTCTGTAGTTAAAGTCTTCTCTCATATTAACTGCAATATTTCATTTACATTAAATTCCAACAATTGATTTTCAAATTAGCTTCAAACATATATAATAATAAGATGAGAAATAAATAATTGTTACATTTAAGTAATTTGAACAAATTTATAAATTTATTATCAACCACAAGGATTATAAATTTACGTACAAATGTTAAAACCAATTTTAATTAAATAACATATAATTTCACCATTAATACATCATCTAATTTATTCCTTATTAGACTTTACAATTTATACCCAAATTAAACTTTACAATTATATTCCAGTTATTAGAGATAAACATTCATTTTTATTATTTTCAAGTCAAAGCTTAAACTTCATTAGAATGTTCATTTTAATTTAATTTGAAACTTAAGTTCTTATATTGAACTTATTAATTTCAATGCACTTGTCTTTTATTTTTAGTTAAAGGATTCCAACAACTCTTATTGCAGTTTATATTCAATATTAGATTTCAAACGAATTCTCATTATACAACAACTGTTTTCTGTTCATTTCATACATTCCAACATTTACTTGTTAAATTATTCCATTCTTATATTAACATCTATTATACAATCAATGGAACCTACATTCAAACAATTATTAAATAAATTATATTTAAATCAATATCATTAAATCATATTCTACTATGCATTATAGTGTTTTACCTCATTAAAATTAGTTGTTTTAGCATTTATTTAAGATCATGTTTTAAATTCTAACAAATGTTTACATAAATAAAACATAAAATATTTATTTCTAACCATTTTTAGTCAATAATTATATTAAATTTAATATTTCTAAATGGTTGAAAATACAAGTCGTTACAATCTCCCCTACTCATAGCTTTTCATCGCCAAAAAGGAAGATGAAACAATTAAGGGATATGATATATTTTATTCAAAATAGTCAATATGTGTACAATTTAACTTACATATTTAAGTTTAATAAAATTTGAAAATAACTCATCTTCTATAAAAAAAATCTAAGTCCTAAATTTATGAAAAATTTCAACAGCATCTTCTTTGCATGGATAGGTACGAAAAATAACAATATCAATAGCTACATTGTATATATCATATTTTGATAATAAAGCATCCCAAAACATGGGAAAAACCATAAAATACTACTACAAAAACCGTAATCCAAAAATGTATCTATTTGTTGGGCAATAAACTTTATTTATGGAACCAAAAGCAACTGCTATTGCTTCCATAAACTGTATCTTACTTACATAATTCAAGAGAATTGAACATGAAAAAGGAAAATAAACTAACCATTCTATCATAAATACCAATAACACACAACACAACAATCATATGCAACAAAGCAATCTAATGCAACCGATAAGTTTGATGCACTTCTACATGTAATTCTAATGGAATGTTAAAGTTACATGCAACCAAATAGTATAGCAATCAGAAGCATCAACCATAGCACACCATATAATTATTAAATTTTGTACGATGTATATATATCATTTGTACGCAATATTAATTCTGATCACTTACTTGAATACACAATTTCTACTTTCGAACTAGTATTGTAACGACCCAGGATTTTTAGCATCTGTTATTAAAATAATTAAAAAAAATTGAATGTTGAAATATTTAATTTTTTATAAGCAGAATAAATTTTTTGATATTGGAGATATTTGAATATATAAATTTTGAAAGCTATACTAAATTTTCAAGTGCTAATTTCTGAATATGATAAAATAGATATATGTGTGTGTGTATGTATATATATTTCACCATTTCAATTTATGATAAAATATCTATATGTATATATATAAAGCTTCATGATGCAAATTTCAAACTTATGAAGACAAAAATATAGAAGCATATATATATATATATATATATATATATATATATATATATATATGTATGTATGTATATGTATGTGTATATGTTATATAACATAGTGTATATATAAATGTGTATATATCTAATGTATATTTAAATATGTATATGGTAAAAAAAATATGTATATGTAAACATAAATATCTATGTGTGTGTGTGTGTGTGTGTGTGTGTGTGTGTGTGTCTATATATATATATATATATATATATATATATATATATATATATAAAATTATATTCATGCTTCATGATGACAACTTCAAATCAAGCACACAAACATCAAGGTCAAGCATATATATATATCACATCACACATGAAAAATCAAATCAAGCTTACAAAAAATCAAATCGAGCTCAAAAATCAAGTCAGCACACATAAGAAAATTAAGAAAAAGAAAATGATAGGCCTATACATGCAAATCCTTAGCCACCTTATGCATATGTACATAGCCACCCTATTGCTTGTACTATTCCACTTCCATCCCCTTATATATATGGCCCGACTTGTTCATTTGTTCACACTTTTATAGAAAAAATCAAAGACCTGCTATTAAAATTTAACAAAGAAGATCAAGTTATTCAAAGCTTGAAGAAGAAGATTAAGCAGTGTTTATTATTTTCAAAATGCCTATGAGTAATACATTTTTATCATGTTAACTGCTCAATGCATCTCTTATATAACCGTTGATTTGGATAAATCTTTGAGCTATGTTAAGTGTATATGCATCTGGCATGTGTTTATGTGTATGTATATGTGTTTTAGACCTGAATAAATTCCACCTGCTCATCAAAGAAACACTGCACTTATTCCAAAGCTTCTCTACGTATGTTTGTTTTTGTAAAACAGTTAAAAACTTTTAACTTCAAAAATCCACATCTCAACAACAACTTAGTTTTAAATCTTGATTCCAGAAGAAAAGTTGTCCTTCTTTTAGTATAGGGTATTTTAAAATTTATTTCATCAAGTTCTATCCAACAGAGCGGAAGAAAACTATATATATCAGTAAGTGGGTCAGTTTTGGCAAAAGTTTGACTTGGATAATTTAATTAATGGAATATATAATTGTGTTCATCATTGAAAAATGTGATTTTTGGAAGTAGTTTAGTAATTTTTAGTGGTGCATGGATGAAGGGATTTGGAGATGACCATATTTGGGTGTTTGGCCAAATTACGGTGACATGGTTGATTTCATGGCTTGTCGTTTGGCGTGGATGGGCGTTGGGTGAAGGCGCACTGACGAAAAATGGCGTAGTGGGTTTTAGTGAAGTTGAAGTGTGATGGCCTAACTGGGTGGAACTAGGGTTTTAGGGTATGGTTTTTTGGGTCTCGGTTTGTAGGAAAAGGAGGCGGCGAGGGGGGAAGAGGAACGTGCGCATAAAGGGGGAATGGTAGCAGAGGTAATGGCGATGACATGGGTGATTTCTGGTAGTAGAAGGCGGTCTGCAGTGGTATGACGAGGCATTGATGGGCTCGGCTTTAGTTTCAGTTTTAGGAAGAAGTTTGAAATTTCCAACGGTAGTTTTTTCCATGGGTTCAGGTGGTCAAGCATGGTGTGGGATCAGGGAGAACTCGCATGGATGGTCGTCGGTCGGTAACCGAAAGGTGAGTGCAAGTGCACACTTTACGTGCACAGTCTTCGTACACATTTGGGTATGTTCCAACGAAAGAAAGGAGAAGGAAACCTGAGAAGAATACTGGAAGGAATAAAAGAATAGGCCGGGTTTGGTTTGAATTTGAATGGGTCGAGTGTCTTGTTTAATTAGTATTCTAAATTACGATTATATTTTAAAATCCTTAAATTTAAAAATTCTATTTCTTCTTCGTTTTATGTCCAAACGACGCATGAATTTTGCGTCAGGACCCCATTGCTAAGTATTATCATATGAACAACTATCGTCAAGATTTCTGCAACGTAAAATTTAATGATTTAAAACAATTGAAAGGGAATAAATAAGTAGTTTCTCATTTAATTAATTATACATTGATTAATCAATTAATTTTTAAATGGATTGTTTAATCTTAATTGATTAAGAATAATCAATTATTAAATTTCTTTGATTGGTAAGTAATCTGGATCAAAAATATAATTTGACTCGGTTAATTGAAACCATTCTAGTTCTGATTTTCAAATTGATTTAATATTAATTATAAATCATTGATTATAGTTAATGATCTATGCTTTGACTTTTATTTGGATATTGATTTCAATTATCTTTTAACTGTGCCATTAAGTAGCCAAATAAATACCGTTGGGTTAAATTGAATTGAATGTGGTTAATTGGACATTTGTTTGGCAGAAGCAAATCACTATTCCGCTAATTAAATTAATTGGACCCTGTTTAGCAGAATAAATCACCATTCTGCTATTATTAATTGGATAAGTTAATTCGAACATTTATTTAGCAGAAATAAACCCCATTCTACTATTGCTTAGTGTGGATACTTTATTACATTCCAATTGGTTAATATTGGATAAGTGTAGTATTAACAATAAATTGTTAAGGGTGAGTTTAATTTACATATTTGATGTTATGTAAATACTAGGATTATAACTTAGATAGTTATTGGAATTAATGGTGACTTGAATAAGTACCATTGGAGTTACTAAGCCTTTTTCCAAATTCGGAAATTGACTTTTGAACCAAAGTTGTTTTAAAGATGATTATTAATTATTAAAAACATTTTTGAGATAACTATTTTATGATTCTTAAAATTTATTTGAAGGTATTTAATTTTTGTTTTTAAAATTATTTAATTATTTAAAATGTTTAAAGTAATTTTAATTACTAATTAAAGTTGTCTTATTATGATTTGATATAAAATTTAATAATTATTTAAGAATTAGTCAGTGTTAAAATACTATTATTTCAAGGATAATTTGTTCAAAGTTTTAAAAATAATATATTATATAGTAAACTATTATAAAAGGGTATTTTCCTAAATTAAATTACTATAGAAACTTTATAAGCATTATTTTGAGATAATTAAGTAATGATATATTTTCATAGCGTAATTCGAGGGGTAGAGACTGCCTAAAGTTTGTTATGTTCTTACTGGGATAGCGACTTAACCATTGTGCAAACTGTAATTTATGATTAATTGCATGGAAGAAATTGGGAGGCAGATATTGCCTAAGTTAAATTTATTTTTTCTAGGATAGAAACATAACTATTGAGCTACGATCCATTGTCGATACCGAATGTTGCTTTCCATATTTATTTTAAAATGTTTTTAAGTATTTTTGGAAGATATGATTTGTTATTATACTTATTCATTTTTTATATACTTATTCTGGTGAATAAATATATAACTGTTTTGATAAAGAGATTTAATTGATTGAAATTAAATTAAATAAGGCTTAGTGATTTCAGCGGGAAATGAAATCTTTGGTTGAATGTTTGTTTATTTGATATTTAAATAACCGACTATCAAATCTTGCCCTAAATATGAAATCCTTCTTAATTTTGGTAGTACGAAATTATTCCCTACTAACTCCAAAGGATTTTAACTATGGAAATATCTAGAAGAAATGCGAGAATTTTATGGTACGGTTACCATCAGGTTGCTATATTGTACGTATAAACTTGTGGTTCTTCTAGGACAAATGATAAGGAGATCCGTCCGTTTAAATGGTTAGGGGTTGATCCTTGCTCTTATGTACTGTCTGATTATTTCCTAAAGAACTGGTCTTGAGCATTCCGAAAATCGGTGATTGGTTTTTGAAGCACCCAGGAAATGGAAAGTGTACTCGTAAGAGATGACTAGGAACCCATGACTTACTCCAAAACCATAGATGGTTAAATGGAGGAGATGCGTTATATTTTAGGATGTTGAAATCCACAAGTGGTTCCGTGACTGGTCGAAGTGTGGGTATCCATTTGAGATTCCAAGATTTGTTGAGATGTGAAAATCTGTATGTGATCCCAAGGCCATTATGGTATGGGAATCCATATAGGATTCCGTGATTTATTTTTGGAGCGGTGCATAAGCTAGAACGCTGGACATAGGCTCATCAGCGAAAATGACTAAAACTAGAGATAGGAGGCATGGGCAGTAGGGTTGGCAAACCCATAGGATGTACTCGGCTCCTTTTCTAGCAATACAGATACCTTCAACTATTTTGGCATGCCGGAGCAATGCTCTCGATCTTAACAAGACCAATCATGTTTTTCCTATAATACCCCGACTAGACGGGTATGATGCTTTGGAAGGATAAATCTGATCCTTGTGCAGGAGGACCGTTCTCGAAGTACTGAGGGCACCTTCTTGGAAATCCTACACAATTAGCGGACGAGCTTTATCAAATTTGATTTTATGACTAGTATCGTTGTGATCTACATAACACATGCATTGCAACTACTTGTTATTATTACTCTGGCGATTAGACACCTATTATCTTATCGTAAGGTAAAAACCCATCTGTATTTATTTGCGGTAAGGTCCTATGAGATACCTTTGTTTTGAAAAGGTTATTAAACTTTAAGAATCAAGTTGAATGCGTTTCTCACGCTGGTTTAACTATACTGACCCGGGCGTGGTTTTTCCTATATGCTCGAGTTAGACCGAGCATATTTCAAGGTTTAGATGGATAATTGGAGCTCCGAGAGAGGAGCTGGAGATCAGAGTCATATTCACGTAGATGATTGTATTTCCGTGGCTATATTGTTGTATATTATTCATGCATAATGATTTGATCCAGATTCGAGCATAGAATTTCGAGGTAATTATACCGATCCGAGTTGGAATTTTTCACTCGATTTTCGACGGCGAACCCTGGATATGGATTTTTAGTTGATTTTGGATGTTCTCTATCATAGTTTAGGACTATGCAAGGAGAATGACGGTTTCTGATCAAGAAACCAGATCTGAGTATGCATTAGGAAGTCGGGTGGACGATACTAGAACGAAAGTGAAATTGTGTGATCGAGTGAGCATCGGATTTGATATTGCGTATATATGATATATGTACATCATACAGGCTTAAGTGAAGCAAATGTTGAAAACTTTGTAAAGTAATGAATAAAATGATTATGGATTCTGTGATTTGATATTATTGCTAAGTAGGATATACAAGTGTTTTGAAATGAAATTGGGATTTTTGATTTCAGAGATAAGTTGAATTGCTCAACAAAAGGTATGTATTTAAATTTCTGTTTGAAATTTAATGGTTTTCTGATCTAGCCACATGGCCTTTGGTTTTCTTTTGGAATTTGGGGGGTCTTAGAGGCATTTTGTAGTCATACCGATCTAGCCGTGCAACGGAGAAACTGGCGAAATTTTTCAAAAATTTAGGGAGTTAGAAAATTTTGATAAGTTTAAAAAGCTGGTTTAAACTACAATTTGAATTAACAAGGAAATAATATTATTTGTAACAGATGGGTGTGTTTGGAAAGTTAGTAGTTGTAACAGTGTGTCTTTAATAGAGAGATTGTTTTTGGAATTTGTTTGAAAAGTATTTGGCTATAGGAAGATAGTAAATGGGTTCTGGATCATTCTTCCTTACCAGTAATTTCGGAGACAAAATTCATTTAGGGGGGAGGATGTGACGACCCGGAATTTTAGACATTTGAAATTAGGATATTTAATTAATTTTAAATATTTAAAAGTTATATTCTAACTTGAATTTCAAATATCATGGGTTATTGGATAATTTAAATATTGAATTTAATAATTGGAAAATGGGTAAAATAGGGGATCTGGAATTTCAAGCCTGTTAAAAATATTTCAAAGTTTTATAAAATTTATATTGATAATACTGGAGATAGTAGAATTTCGAAAATTGAACTTAATAGTGTTTTGTTCAGTTTTGTAGATATATCATTTAAATCGATATCGAAAATTAGCCTTGCAGGACACAGTCTCGGAATTCGACGAAACTAGCTCCATTGGATCCATAATATTGTATTATTATCTGATTTCAATTTTGGTAGCGTTTGGAGTTGTCATGTGATCGTAGAATAGGTAAACGCGCTGAAATTTATATTGATCTAATATAATAACCGGGTCCAAAAAGCTGTCTTCTCCATACGATCGAGCAAGGCCTCGAAACCTTTTCCATTGAGTTCGGAATAGGGGTATAACATTATAAATGCCTAGCGACATGCCTTGACGGGAGGTCGAGATTTTTAGTTACGTTTATCGAGACAATATGAATTTAAATTTAAGTTTAAATAAAATAATTGCATTGTAAGCCTGCAGACACGTAATAGAATTTAAAGCACATGTCTTCACCGAGGACATGCATATTCTTTAAAAAAATAAAATTAAATGCAAAATAGTAAATTAAAAAGAAAACCCGAGCCTTTCTTTATCTTCAAAACGAAATTTTGAGAGCTTCTGAAAAGAATAAAATGGCGACCCCTTCACTCTCGTTCGAATGAATGAATTATTAATCGAAACTTGTTCTTCCTCTTTCACTCTTCTTCAATCTAAATACTTCATGATCGAGTTTGGAGGAGCATCGCACATGTGGTGCTTCGTGCTGTTGGGGGATTCGACGAACCCTAATTCGCAGCCGCTCGTGGATTGGGAGGAGGGCAGCGGCCACGTGGGAGCGACAATGGCGTGGTGAGGTGCGTGAAGAGTAATGGCACTGGGTGTTTCGCGATGGAAAGCCGAGGCTAGTATTTTGAACTCCGGTTAGGGTACGACTTCGCAAGCGCGTTGTTGAGTGGCCGTGACTGGGGAGAGAGGGAACAGTTAGGTATAAATCTTTTTTTTAGTTACATTTTTATTCATATATATCTATCTATATAGATTAAAGATAATTACTGCAATGGTGTATATATAATTTATTTTAAAATTTGATAGTGTGTGTGTGCGTATATATATATGAACACACACATTCGTTCATAGATTCAACAAAACAGAAAATTAGTTTATAAGGTTTGAAAAGTAGATAGAAATTTTAAATAAGAAAGTTTATATGAAATTAGATTTTTGAAAAAAATAAATTGTTTTTATAAGTTTACATGTAATTTCAAAAGGGAATAAATATACATATATACCTATTTTCATTCACTAGTTTAATGTTAAAACATTGGATTTGGTGATTAAATTATTAAATTAACTTATTTGATTTATTATAGTTACTAAAAGATTTTTAAAGGAAATTCATTAGTTTATATTAAATTAATTTATTAGTAAATTGAATTCGTTAAATGGTAATAAATTGCGTGGTTAATTCAAATGTTAATAAATTGTGAATTGTTTATACAAGGTCAAAATCGTGAAGAAATCAAGCCGGAATGGAAATGGTTGGTAATAAAATCAAAGGTGAGTTAATCTCACTCATTTGGACTACTATCTAAATTTAAATAGTTAAATTTATATTATTGGATTGATTGCTTGGATTGATGATTTATTATCAGTATGGATGTGATATTATATATAGAATATATATATATACATAGAGTGCTTGATTTCCCACGTTATATAGCGGATGAGACCTTATGGACCCCGCATAATAGCGGATGACCCCATATACCGCGATATTCCACCTTGAAGTGGAATTGGTATTTTATATTGTGCTAAATTTGTGGATGTAGGAAAACAGGTTGGAGGGATCCAACTGGATTCCTCAAATCTTTGAATTTATTTCATATTCTGTGATATGATTTATTTATAATCTGTGATAGATTGTATTGGTAATTGAAATTATTGAATGCTATGGTTTGGCCGCATATATTTTGGTATTTTAAGACATCAGAAATATAAAATTGGACTTTTGGGAGAAAATTAAAGTAGAGAATTTATGTAAAATAATTTTAGAGAATGGGATAAATTAAAAGAAGGAATTTGGAAAAGGATAAAAGTTGATTTTTGAAATCCTATCGAATAAATTCCAAGTATGGAAAAAGATTTTTAATAAATGGAAATAAATGAATTTTGAGAACTTAAGTAGTATTGTTTAAAAATTGAAGAATTTATTTTAAATTCAGGATTTAAAATGGTTTGGGAGAAATAAAGGGAGAATTTTAAAATTAAGTATGAAGTTATTATTTCAGATTTTATATAAGATTTTAAATCTAAATAAAGGAGTGAATATGGAATTAATGGGTTTTGAAATAAATTTGGAAGTAAAGGAATTTATTTAAAATGGAGTAAATTTTGGAAGTCGATTTAAAAACTGACTAAGTGTTGAAACTGTAATTAAAAGAGAATGAGATTGTGAAATTTATAAACAGGGTTTATAAATAAGTGAAATATTTATCAGAGGATAATTCGAAAAATTCAAGATGGGAATTTATAAGAAAAGGGTGATTTGTTAAAAATAAATAGTGGTATATTTTAAAAGTGTGGAAAGTAAATTTACAAGTTTGAGACGTAAATTAAATTTGGATAAATCGATAAGAATTTATTAACTGATTTAGTGGATTATTTTGGAATGTGAAGTGTATTTTCCTGAAAAGCCAAGCATGTTTCCAAAGCAGATTTTTTTAATATATCAGTTAGAGGTGTTTAAGTGATTTTAAAAGAATGTTTTAGAAAGAAATTATTCTTTAGTGGTTTTAAAAATTTTAAGAGTAAATATTTATTAAGTTAATTTTATAAGTAAATTATTTTAAAGGTTTAAGTAGTATTATGATTTTAAAGATGATTATTTAATATTATACCTTATAGAATAACTTTTATTTTAAATTTTGTCCTAGCATATGTTTTACTTGAGAATTGTTATAAAATTTCACAACTAGTATTTTAAAGTGTTTTAAGTAGTTTTTATTTTAAGTGTTTAAAAGTATATATTTTTGGACAAAGCGATTTAAATTATTTAAAAATCTAAGTATTATGACTTGGTGATTTTCAGTACAAAGAAAATTGGGTGGATATTTATTCCGCGAGAGAAAAAGTGATTTGAAAACTATTTTCAAAGGGTTGAGGTGTAGGAAAATATCTTGCGAAGATATTTTGAAATAAATAATTTGGGAAATTATTAAGGTCTGATGGTTGTTTGTGGATGTTATTTGATAGTTAAATAACCGACTATCAATATTAGTCAAGGGCTGATCATTTTGAAGAGATCGAGATCAGATTAATTTCTCGAAAACTACTTCGATCTAGTTTAAACGTTTTCGTGAGGAAGACAAGAGTTTGGATTCGAAGATGGAGCAGTGAAGTGCAAGGGCTAATCGCTACTAATCCTGAGGGTGATTCCAAAATGGATGTAGTAGGAATAGTGCCTTCGGTTCCGTTCGGACCCGGAACAGACTTGTATGGATGGATGCTTTCGGAACATCATCGGGAGGACGATGAGCATTCTAAGTGAATGTGTGCTAAAAAGGTAACACATAGTCTCGAGCCTCATCAACCGGGAATGGCTAAAACAGGGGAGGTGCACGCAAGGCTAAGTGTGTGATAACTCGGATTTTGAACAGCTGATAATTTGATAATTAACTGATTTTAAATTATTGAGATACTGAGTTTTTTTTAGGATTAAACAAACAAATTTGATAATTAAAGATGTTTGGATGTGTATATAAGTAGTTGAATTTAAAATAATGAATCTTATAGTAAATTATTAAATATATAAATAGATATGTGTAAACTCTATGATATTGAAATCTCAAGTTAGTACATATACAAATCCATTGTGAATATATAATCACAGTAAACATATTTATATAATTATTTAAATTGGAAAAATCCATCCTTTACAAACAAAATATGTATTTGATTTTGTGTATATATAAGTTTATTGAAAATAGAACTCGATTTTGAAACTCAAGGTAATATCATAAATTTATCTTTAAAGGTGTAATTACATGTGAAGAGGAAATGTGTTAATGGATATATATAAATATAACATATTAGTATAAAAGCTAGAATAATTAATATGAAAATGGATATAAACATTTGTAACACTTAAATGAAGTTTATGACACTTGTATAATAATAACAACACATACGACATTTGTATGCCTATAATGATTGAAACTAACAAGTCTCATTATTTAATAAAAATAAAAATAAATGATAAATAAGATATGAATAAGATACATACATCTCTACTCTTTCTCATTTTCTCTTTTGTTTCGTTTTTCAAAGAAACAAGAAAAGCCAAAAGATGGTAAAACTAAAACATAGAAATAAAAGAAGCCAGGCAAAGGTCAAAAGCTAAATCAGATCAAGTTCAACTCTGAAAAAAGGCAAATCAAATTTCAGATCAAGTAAGCTAACAGTTCAAAGTTCAAAGGCAATATGGATTCAACAGATAAAAATCACATTCCAGATTTCAAAATATACTGTCATCTGTTCATTTTTAACTGTGAGTAAACTATTAGAATTTTTTCTAGTGCTTAACCTGTTTAAACTGATACTTGTGATAAATCGTTGAAATAACCTTGTGAAAATTTGTTGCATGATGAAAATATGATTGTATATAGATAATATGCAGATGTTTGAACCTGTATGCTTGTTCATATGTATATAAACTCCTGTTTTTGGTTACAGATTTATAAATCAAGTTTAACATTTAATTTTTCATTATACAGTTGATATCAGGCTACATTTTTTAAAAGAGAATTGATCATGGCAATGAAAGTTCATTTTTAAAAAGAATTTCAGGTAGAAATACGAAGAAAATGATGTGAAAATATGAAATAACAGTTAAGTTTATTTTTAGATGAGAAATCAAATATTGAAATTTTAAGTTTTGAATTCATGAATAAATTTAAGCATCAAAATCATGATTTTTGGAATAAATTTCATGATTTTTAAAGCTAGGGATGATGGGAATTTCCCAGGTGAACGGAAATAGGATTTTTGGCATTTGCCGGCGATCAAGGAGGAGTTGGGTATCGTGGTCAAGGCTTGAGGAGACTGGCAAAGCGGGAATCATCAGAAAAATATTCTGGTATTTTATTTATCGCTGGAGTGTTCTGGCAAGGGTGATTTAGGGCTTTGAGGCTGGGTTTGGTTGTCGAGGTTGCGGGTGATCGTATGTCGTCATTGGCTCATCGCGATGATCGAAGTAGGGGAAATTGTTCGTTGGAGTGTGGCGTAGCTTCATGATGATCGTCGCATGATCCAGTGATCGAAGGTGAAGGCTGGTGATGGATTTTCGATTTGCTACGACTTCTGCTGATAATCGAATGCCTCGATTTCGATTGGTCATTGTTCAAGTCGATTTGGATTACCGAGGGTTTGGTGTAGGTGATCGTCAATGTATGGGGAGTATCGGCGGTGGTTGGAGCTTTGCTGTGAATGGTGCAAGTGCACGGTGTGTCAGTAATGTGAGTTCTGGTGTTGTGGGGAAAAAGAGCAGTTGTCTCAGGGTTGGTCTCGCGTAAGTAATGTTTTGGCTCGGGTTTTGTCTTTAGGTTGTACGAAGGAAATTTAAGTGTAAACTGTTAAGGTTTTAACAGTTTTTAAATTCTCAACTAAACTAGTTTTCTTTAAAAATATAGAAGGAAGAAGAATACTTGGGTTTTGATTCGAGTACATACCGGGTTGAACCCATAGTAAATGATTTATAACCGTTTTAAAATTTAAATAAAGCAATTTTATAAATTTATTTCTTAAAATCTATTTCTTTATATAATAAATGTTTTTTTATGATTGGTTTAAGAAATTTATGTGATTTGTTTAACTTAAACTTGTCAAGTTTAATTCTGTAGTTGTTTTAAAACTTAATTTCTTGTTAAATGTAATTAAGGTTGATTAAAAGAATAAAATGTTTTAAATTATATGTTAATGATAATTTAGTAGTTAATAAGATAAATGTTCTATCCTAAAATTTATTAGGGATTAATTAGTTAAATAATTAAAGATTAATTAGCAAATAATTAAGGATTAATTAATTTGTAATTAAGGGTTGTTAATTAGATAATTAGAGATTAATTAATTAAGAAATTAAGTTGTAATCAAGTATTAATTAATTAAGTTATTGGAAATTTATCAATTGTTAATTAAGGATTAATTAACTAGTAACTAAGAATTAATTAATTGTAATTAAGTTTTATTAATTATTAATTAAGGTTTATTAATTAATGATTAAAGGATAATTAACTGATGAGATTAATTAAGGTTAATTAATGAATGTGATTAATTTAAAAATTTCTTGTTAAATGTAATTAATTAAAAGAATAATTAATTACTAGAAGTGATTAAGGATCATTAAATGAATGTCATTAATTAGTTAAAGATTAATTAATGTGAATGGTTAAGGATAATTAATCTATGTGATTAATTAAAGGTTAATTGCTTAATGTAATTAAAGAATAATTAATCAAGGAGAATTAATTAAGATGATGATTAAAGAATGATTAATTAATTAAGTTGTAATTAATTAATGTTAAGTAAGCACGATTAATGTAATCTAAGTGATTAAAATTGGTGATTAATTTAATTATAGATTAATTAAATTAATTAAGAATTATATATCCTATAAATCTTGCTTATGGATGGTTGAATGATATTGGATGACTTGAATTGGTTGATATCTCTGATATGTGACGCTTTGTGATATGAGATATTTTGGTTGAATTGTGATATTATGGTTTATCTATCTGAGATAAATTGTTATGTGAATATGAAATCCTGAATATAAATTGTATTGTTTAACTTACACACTTGGTTTAATGAGTAACTTTGGATTCGAAGAGGCCGGGGTCGGATACCAGCAAATACCCGAAACCACTTAAATTCTTATAAATTTGAGTTTAGAAGTAAACATGATAGAATGAAAGAAGTTAAGAATCATGGATATCTAAACTGAGTAGTGATTCTTAGATATTGTTTGAAATAAGTGTTTGACTCAAATAAGTCAAGAACTCGTAGAAAGGTACGAGTTACCCCGGGTTTTTATTTATGATGTAAGACTTAGTATTTCAAATTATATGGGTTTACTCATGCTGGTTTCCAGCCTGACCCTGGTGTTACTTTGATGTAATGCTCGGATCAGATCGAGTATTACATATTCTAAGGTAAGGACTTTCTGGAGCTCAGGAGGCGAGTTGGATGGCAGGAACATATGGAGTGTTTCCGTTGTGATATGTTGTTGTATATCTAGGACATGTGATTTTAACCATCCAGTGTTTGTATAAAATGTTATAACTCTGATGTATTAAAAATGTAAATTTATTGATACAGCTTTCTTTGTATAAATGATATTATTTGATATTATATCTTGATCCGCTGCTAATGTGAAAATTTGTGTTTTGTTTCTGTTTCTTCCTCTTTTCTTCTTTTCCTAACTATCTACGATTTTCGAAATCGAAAATTTCGGGTCGTTGCATTTTGGTATCAAAGCTGAAGGTTAAGCAAGAACATTGGCTCTGGTGGGGGATACTCGTTAAAGATAGGGTAAATGGTACCCTAGAATGAGTTGAGTGCATATATATATATATATATATATATATATATATATATATGAGTGCGTACTTGTTATTTTCTTATATAAAGATTTTAAAATTGGTTTTAAAATTGAATGATTTTTTTTATATAAGTAAAATTTTCCAATTATAAATATATTAAAGAAATTGGTTGTTGATTATTGGAATTAAATAAATAATCAGAATTAAGTGGTAATAGTAATACAACCAAATTTAAATTGAATAAAGATAAGTTTGAAATGGATCCAAGTTGAAATTAAAATCCCGAATTTGTAGGAGTATTTTCAGAATAAGGTAATAAAGAATTGGTATCCAGATATGATAATCTTGGTTATTATCATAAATGATTGTTGTGTTTAATAATAAACTGTGTATTAATGAGTAAGAAAAATGAAATGTTTTAGGGAAGTAAGACATTTAGGTGAGAAAGACTTATAAATTAGCATTGAAGATGATCTAAATTGTGAAGTTTAAATCTAGGTCCAGAATTTGGAAATTGTTTCAAAGTGATGAAGAAATAATAAGTAATATTATTTAATGTATTTGAATGAAGGTTCCTGTTTCAAATAAGAGTTGTTTGAAAATTTAAAGAAATTTGTTTTGAATTTAAAACCAAAGGTTGATTAAAATTTAAAGTAACTTGGTGTGTAAAGGAAATAAATTTGTATATTTGAAATAAACTCTAAGGTTGAGTTTTGAATTTTCCTTGGAATGTGATGTGAAAACCCAAAGTGAAATAAGTTTTTAAACTTAAGTAAATATGAAGTTTAAAATTTGAAATAGGAATTCAAATTGGATAAAGTTGTCTGGATTAAATTGAAGTGAATTTAAACTTTGGGGAAATTGAATAAGTTTAGAATAGACAACCTGAATTGGAAGTTTCAAGATGAAATTGAGATTTAACCTGGAAAGTTAAATGGTAGATTTTAATTGAGAGTTTGTGTGATCCCAAAATGGGTTTGAAATCTGGAAATTGGAAATTGATGGATGTTTTAAATGAATTGGATGTTTATTTATACCCTGCTACCATCCTGTTGCTATTAATAATCTTTAAACTGTGAATTGGATTTGTTTAAATGAATGAAGAAATGGATTGTGGTAATATATCCATTATAGAGATAAATATGAACCTTGTAATGGGTTAAGTAAAGGTAATTTAAATTGGAGTTTTGAAATTTGCACTCAAATTTAAATTGTTTAAAAAGATTTAGGCTGTTAAATTAAAGTAAAGGTTAGTTTGATTAAATCAACATTTGAAATTTAACTCGAAATTATATAATTCGAGATGGTTTAAAGTGAAATGGAACTTGAAGTTAGTTCAAACTGAAATTTGATTTGAATTAACTGGAATTGTGATTGAAGATGGATAAGTTTAAATTTCTAATGGAAAATTTTGAATTGGATTAATTTGAAGTGAGATTAAAGGTTTAAAATTCAAATGGAATTTGATTTGAATTTGGAAAGAAATTGAGGATTAATTCAATTTGAATTAGGGATAAATCAAATTCAATGGAAATTGAAGTTATTTAAATTGGAATTAAGTCAATTTAAATGGAAGCGGAAATTTAAATTGAATTGATGGGGATGGAGATTGGGAATTGAACAGTTTGGCTCTGTACTATTTTCCAAATAAATTGTTTTAATATAAACATATTTTTTCAAGCTATCTACCATATACAACCTTTCTTTTTAAAACCCCAAACTATCTTATACTTATTTTATAATTACTTTTGGAACTATTTAACTATTTTACAACTATTTTATAAACTAATTACTGTTTTTTCAATACTTTATAACAAATTACTATTTTCAAACTATTTTGCAATTATTTAAATATTCTATGACTATTTAAATATTTTTCTTACAATTACTTAACCATTTTACAACTATGTTACAAACTAATAATTATTTTTCAACTACTTATCTATTTTTAACTCTTCAGGCTATTTTCTAAATTTAAGCTGGCTAGAGTTCAAACTGTTTATGGTTAAATAGACATTTGAGATAAGAATTGAAGTGATAATCCAAATGGGGATTAAAGCAACTGTGAATAAGTGAATAAAAATCAAAATGAATGTGAATAGAAAAGGGAATTGATTTGGTCAATAATTAGTGGAGATGAATATGTAGAATGTACGTATATTATTCTATTCACATAATGATTTGATCCAGATTTGAGCATAGAATTTCGAGATAGTATGTCGATTCGAGTTGGGATTTTGCACTCGATTTTCGACGGTGAACCTGGATATGGATTTTTGATTGGTTTTGGATATTTCTATGCTAGAAATTTACTTTATATAAGTAAGTAATATGGTTAATAACTTTATAAGAGTAATCAAATTTGAACATTTGATTTGGAATAAACAAAGTTATATATATATATATATATATATATATATCTTTGTTATATAAGATAATCCCCCTTAGTTGAACCTGTTGCCGGAAGAAAAGGGTTTTGAAAGTATTTGAAGTATAAAAAGGTAATTTATACAAGTTTGAAGTGATCCAAAGATTTTTAAAGCTATATATACATATCTCTATATATAAAGGATCTTATGAGAATGATTTTGAGAGAAGGTTTTTGGAACCTATGGATTTTGGAAAAGGCTTTTGATTTTTGGGGAAAATCAATATGAAACTTTGGAAAGCCTAGTTTGAGAATTATCGATTTTAGGATAATCGATTTTGAGAAAAGGATATTTATATGGGATTCATACTAGGTGTATGATTCAGAAGATACTATATGAGTATTGTATAAAGTGTTTTGAAAATGGATCTAGAGAAAAAGGCGCTCCCTTGAAATGGACTTCTCAGGAGTATCATAGGCTGGTACTGCCTTGAGCCCCAAGGGGGAGGCTCTAAAGTGGATCATGTGAGGAAGTCCGGACATACTGAAGTTCTTGAGGATTATTGGGTAGAGAAAGTCGAGGGCGCTGATGCCTGTCGACGCATTTGGGTAATGCTGTGACGACAATGTAACTCGATGTCGCTGTGATCTTCTGTGGACCATAGTGAAAATCGTGTGAGGTGAGTGTCAACGGTCTACGCTTGATTTTGCCGGGAAGGCAACGTAACATTGGTAGACTGCGATCTATGGTCGAATGGAGTGGAGAAGTTTCATTTTTTGGCAGCAGAATTCGAGGGCGCTGATGCCTACAGTTATATGGATTTTTGCTGTGATAGCAACGTAACCCCAGATGTAGCTCGATCTGTAGCGGGTTCCATGGCGTAATCGAGGGGCGCGGAGTGCCTACAGTTATCTATGGATTTTTCCTAGATGGCAACGCAACCATCGGGTTAACTGCGACCATGGATGGGGGTGATCATTTCCATAGCATTCTCACCAAAGATGTTTTCTCTATTTTCAAAAATGTTTTCTATATTTTCAATAAATTATTTTTCAAGTATTTTCATTGGGTATTGAAAATGGGTTTACCAATTACTTATGATTTTCAATCCTACACCTGATCAACGTATGACCGAATTTCTGTGAGAACAACGATGGACTTGTTGAAACATCGAGTTACAAAAAGTATTTTTGTAATATTTTTTAGATTTTTCTATAAGTGTTTTAAAAATGATCAAAGAATAATTTATCTGATTTTAAGTATTGAATAAGTTCTGGCTTCGTTCGTTTTCGAGGACGAAAAGATTCAAAGGGGAAGGAATGTGATAACACAGATTTTGAACAGCTGATCATTTGATAATTAACTGATTTTAAACTATTGAGATACTGATTATTTTTGGATGAAACAAACAAATTTGATAATTAAAGATGTCTGGATGTATACATAAGTAGTTGAATTTAAAATAATGAATCTTATAGTAAATTATTAAATATATAAATAGATATGTGTAAACTCTATGATATTGAAATCTCAAGTTAGCACATATACAAATGCATTGTGAATATATAATCACAGTAAACATATTTATATAGTTATTTAAATTGGCAAAATTCATCCTTTATAAACAAAATATGTATTTGATTTTGTGTGTATATAAGTTGATTGAAAATAGAACTCAGTTTTGAAACTCAAGGTAATATCATAATTTTATCTTTAAATGTATAATTACATGTGAAGAGGAAATGTGTTAATGGATATATATAAATATAACATATTAATATAAAAGCAAGAATAAATAATATGAAAATGGATATAAACATTTGTAACATTTAAATAAAGTTTATGACAGTTGTATAATAACAACAACACATATGACATTTGTATGCCTTGAATAATTGAAACTAACAAGTCTCATTTTTTTAATAAAAATAAAAATAAATGCTAAATAAGATATGAATAAGATACATACATCTCTACTCTTTCTCATTTTCTCTTTTGTTCCATTTTTCAAAGAAACAAGAAAAGCCCAAAGATAGTAAAACTAAAACCTGGAAATAAAAGAAGTCAGACAAAGGTCAAAAGCTAAATCAGATCAAGTTCAACTCTGGAAAAAAAGGCAAATCAAGTTTCAGATCAAGTAAGCTAACAATTCAAAGTTCAAAGACAAGATGGATTCAACAGATAAAAATCAGATTCCAGATTTCAAAATATACTGTCCTTTGCTCTTCTTTAACTGTGAGTAAACTATTAGTTTTTTTTCTAGTGCTTAACTTATTTAAACTGACACTTGTGATAAATCGTTGAAATAACATTGTGAAAATTTGTTGCATGATGAAATATAATTGTATATAAATAATATATAGATGTTTGAACCTGTATGCTTGTTTATATGTATGTAAACTCCTGTTTTTGGTTACAGATTTATAAATCAAGTTTAAAATTTAATTTCTCATTATGAAGTTAATATTATGATAATATTTCTAAAAGGGAATTGATCATGGTAATGAAAGTTCATTTTTAAAAAGAATTTCAGGTAGAAATACGAAGAAAATGATGTGAAAATATGAAATAACAGTTAAGTTTATTTTTAGACAAAAAATCAAATATTGAAATTTTAAGTTTTGAATTCATGAATAAATTCGAGCATCAAAATCATGATTTTTGGAATGAATTTCATGATTTTTAAAGCTAGGGATGATAGGAATTTCCCAGTTGAACGGAGATAGGATTTTTAGCATTTGCCGGCGATCAAGGAGGAGTTGGGTGTCGTGGTCAAGGCTGGAGGAGGCTAGCAAAGCGGGAATCATCAGAAAAATATTCTGGTATTTTATTTATCGCTGGAGTGTTCTGGCAAGGGTGATTTAGGGCTTTGAGGTTGGGTTTGGTTGTCGAGGTGGTGGGTGATCGTCTATCGTCGTTGGTGTAGGTGATCGTTGATGTATGGGGAGTATCGGCAGTGGTCGGAGCTTTGCCATGAATGGAGAAGGTGCACAGTGTGTCAGTAATGTTAGTTTTGGTGTTGTGGGGAAGAAGAGCAGTTGTCTCGGGGTTGGTCTCGCGTAATTGATGTTTTGGCTCGGGTTTCGTCTTCAAGCTGTATATAACAACCCTAGATTTTTTTTGCATATAATTTAAATTTGACTTTATTTTAAACTTTCTTCATTTCAAACGTTTCATTTTTAAATATAAATTTTTATTATTATATGAATTATAATTTCAAACTGGTATAAATTGAATATTTTCCTAAAAAATGGATTTGTGGTCAAAACTGTTCAAACTTTTCTTTTAAATTTAAAATTTTGAATTCTTGAATTTTATCTTTTATTATAAAAATAGATTTAATATCATGAATATTCTTTTCGTTTCATTGAACTTGAATTTAAATTGTGAAAGTTATACCCTTTTCAATATTGTGTGTACATAGGGTTATTTAACAATATCCTTTGTTTTAGATTATATAAGTGATATTTTTACTTGATATATCTTATTCTAATTTGTATATTTATGTTATATTATTTATATTTTGACTTTTAAATATTTTTAAAGTGATGTTTGAATTTTTCCAAAGCTTGTTGAATTTATTTCAAAATTTTAAAGTCTAGTTTCCATTTTTCTGCTATTTTCTTTATTTAAATTATATTTCGTTAAAATTTATTTATTCATTTTTGTGAATTCATTTTATTTTGTGTTCTTATCTTTGTTTATAAATATTTTTTCAAGTATATAATTTTTTCCCAAAGTTCATTGAATTTGTTTTAAATTTTTAAAGACTAGTTTGCATTTTTAAGCTATTTTCTTAATTTAATTGTATTTAATAAAAATTTGTTTATTTATTTTATATATTTATTTTTATTTCTGAGTTGTTATCTTTATTTTTCTAGCATTTTATATGTATTTAGATTTTCAAAAGAAATAAGAGAAATTTGAAGAGTTTGAACCCTTTTATATACCTTGACCTTTCACCTCCTCACCTTTTCACATTTCAACCAACGTTTGCTTTTATTTTTGCCAACCCCACCTCCCACCTTCAGCCGCTTCTTTTGCCACATTTTCACGTGAATGAAAAGTTTCTCATCCCCTAGAAATGTTCGGCCTCCCATCATCTCTCAAAGCTTTGGTAAATTCTTTTCTCTTTTTCATTGTTTTCTTCTTATTTATGTTGTTTTCACTTGCTTGCTACACCTTTGTAGCTCAGCCCCTTGCTCCTCCTTCACTGTGGCTGCCACCACCACAACCTGAACCAGCCTCCACCACCTCCTCTACAGCCCCAAGCCACTGGCCATGCACCCACGTGACCAAATCCAACAATACTTGCACAAAACTTCACCCTATAACCCATAGCCGAGCACCATACATCACCACCACCTTCAACCACCCTTTGGCCACCCCTTAGCCGCCACCACCATCATCTACTTCACCTCTAGCCACCACTCGAGCAACCACCTATACTGACCAGATCTGAAACCCCCTATGGCCGAGCTTCTATTGACCCAATCCGAGCCAAAAAGTTGAACAACTTGCCTCTTTTGCATCGTCTTTGGTATGCTTCATGTTATCACCGCTCCACTTTCATCTCCACTTGTTTTGATGTCATACCTGACCCAAACCTGACCTATATGACGCCAAACCGGAGTTTAAAACATCATTGGCGGAGCTCATGATTCACCTTGGTCGAGCATTTGAATGGTAAAGACAAGGTCTTGTCTTTATTGCCTTGTATTTCAACTTGTTCTATATAATTTTGTGTTGAATATTCATATGTTATATTGTCTTGTTTTATGTTGTTTACAAGATGATATATTGGTTCTCTCCACTCATTTGAATCACTGGTCATGCTGTATCGTACTTGTCATGCCTTTGGAATCGTTTTGTGTGTCGTAGTGGTCTCCAGCTTGAAAAGGTGAGCTTTTCTCACTCTGACATTTCTACTTATGAACTAGTGAATTAATGGCAAGTGTTTAGTAATATAAAATGTTATGCAAGTTGATGATGATCATATGATATGCTATGCCATATTATTACCATGTTAAAACTGTTAATTATCACCTGATATCTGATATACGACATTATATTGTGATATTGACATTGTTTATATTATTTTTGTACATGATCACACTACAAGTTCCCTGTAGAATAGAATCACTATGGGTTGAAATGATACATAATCGAATGGACTTTAGAATATGGAAAAATCATTATGGGCTGAAATGATAGACTTGAGTGATTTTTATTTATTTTTATTTACTTGGGATAGCGGGTTTGAAATGATAGAACCCGGTTTTTCTTTTTAAATTGCGGATTGAAATGATATATATCTGTATCACTTGACCTAGGTTAGAAAATTATATACAGACCCCGTGGTATATTTTTAAATGATTTTTATTAAGATATGTATTTTGAAGGTATGAAATTTGATTTAAAAAAATATATATTTTATGGTTTTAAGAAAATTAAATATTAAGTCTTGAAATTGTGAATTTAAGTTCGTAAATTTGAAGTAAATGTGATTTTTGACTTTAAATTTTATTTTAAAATGTAAATAAATAATGGAAATTAAAATTTAAAGTTTTGAAATGATATTTGAAGTAAAATGTTAAGTTTTATTAAATTTATAAGTTAATAAACAGTGAATTTTGACTTAACAAATGAAAGTGAGTTTTAATTGGAAATTTATCTATAAAATTTTATTGTGATAAATCATATGTTAAAATTATTTAAATGTGAAATTTTAAAGTCTAGAAATATGATTTATAAGCTTAAAATTTGTTAAATTGAAGTTATTGTTTTTTTGAAAAGTTAAAAATAAAATCTGGAATTTATTAATAGCATTTCCAAAATGCCGTAGTCTTTTGACAGCATTTTTAAATGCTGTTGTTTTTAAATTTAACTATGTTTGAAATAACTAAATATCTATTATGGCATTTTATAAATGCCATTATCCTTGAACTAAACTATTTTGGAAACTATAAGCTACTATGGCACTTTATAAATGTTGTCGTTGCTAAATATGACAATGTTTTGAATGTTATAGATTTTAACACTGCTTGTGTTATATTTTAAAGTGTTAAATGATTTAACTTTTGGAAATTGATTATTTGTGAATATAAGGAGTTTTGAATATATTTTAATATTTAAATTTGAATTTTAAGTAATTTTAATTGAATTTGAATTTAAATAAGGTTATTTGGTTATGTGTTAAATGGAATAAAGTGTAGTGAGAAAAATGAGTTTTTGAATGGAATTTTGAAATATGTTTTGTAATGATATTTGAAATAATAAATGAATGATATATTTGATTTTAAAATGATATTTAAATTTGAATATTTGAATTTGAATTTAAATAATGATTTGTTAATGAGATTTTGAAAGGATATGATATTTCAATGATTGAAATGGTTTGGAAATGATTTAATCTCTATTTTGATAAGGAATGTGAATTTGAAATGATATCTGATTTTGATATAAGAATATTTAAAATTTATATTAGTGTGAAAGGATATTTGGTTTACTTGTAATTCAGGTTTATTTAAATGATATTAGATTTATGAAATGGATATTTCAAAACTAAATGTTAGTGAATTGAATTAAGATATATGTGAAATTATCAAATTTAGTTTTGAAATGCGGGATATTAAAACTTTGAAATATACTAAAGATTGAACAGTTATTTTGTAGATCAAATCTATATTTGAAATTTATAAGATTTAAAATGTTTTGTTGGGAAACTAAATTGAATTGAAACTGATGGTTTGTTTTGAATTTAATTGGAAATTTGAAATTTTGGCAATAGAATAAATTTGTAGAATGTAAATAATTAAATGAATATTCCATGATTTCAAATGTATGATTTCGGAATGCTATGATTTTCAAAGGGTAATGATTTCAAGTATTTTGGTTTCGGAAAAGTGATACTTTGAAGTATTATGAATTTTTAAAGGTGAATATATGTTTGAAATGGAAATGATAAACTATTTTGATTTGAATATAGTTTTGAAATAAAAATGGTTTGGTTTCGAAGTATAAACTATTTTGGTTGAATAAATAGTTTTGAAAAAAAATGGTTTTTGTTTTGAAGTATAACTATTTTGAAAGGGATATAGTTTTGAAATGAAATGAAATGATTTGATTTTTGAAGTATAAACTATTTTAAAATAACCAAGGCATCATAATAACGATTGGTTGTTAAAGAGACCGGGATCGGATGTTGTCATACTCTCTGCCAACTCCGAAAACCACTTTAACAACTTTGTACGTGGTGGAGTTTCCAGAATGAAGTTGGATGGTGGCGTCGTTCTTGAAGTATATTACATGGACCCAAATCCCATGAGTTGGCATAAGGTGGCTAAAGCAGGAGCGATCTCGGGCCAAAAGGGGTAGCTCCTCTGGTCGGACACATTCCTTCGATACTATACTCTTACTTGTGATTGATTAGATGGCCATCCTCCAATTTTGATATGGGAGTGTGTTCCGAGGTGGGTGTATGTGGCTGCTGCGTTAGCACCAGCCCGTGTGCGTAATTGGTATATCTACCCTGGCATTTCCTTGTGTGCCATGTCACCTACCATACCGAGCCTTTACTACGAGTTTGTTTTTCTCCCGTAGCCCGTGGAGTATTTAGGGTAGTCTCCCGATCTGGAGATATGCTGATACTGGATGGACTACTGGGACTATTATGTGTGAAGGGTGATATGGGTAGCCCGGAACGCTATTTAAAAGTATGTTTATTTTACTATAGACATTATTATAATAGCGCAATATTACTACATAGTAAATAGTTTAACGGATCCTTAAAGGATGTGTGATCCCAAGCATCCTTTAAGTTACTGATGCATTTTTGTTACTATTCACTTGAGTTGCTTTACAGTTCATAAGTATTTATGTCCTGACTCAAGTGTTTTGTGTTTTACTTTACGCTCGAGTCAGATTGAGTGATTCATCATTCAAGACTCACCTTCGGAGTTGGAGCCAGCCATATATTCTGCTTTCAGTATTCGGTAATTTCAGTGATTTATTCTGATTTGTACCTGATGTATATTGTTACTCTTCTGCTATATTTTGTTTAACTCTGATGTATCTTATTTTTATATAGTAGCTTCATGAACTACTACTCCTTTACTTCCGCTGCATTATTATTTACTCCGTGTCTGTGATCTGTGACTATTTATTTACTGTATATTTTGACATTTGCCAAATTTTATTTACAACGCGGTATTTTGAGCAATTCAAGTCCAACGTGTGTGGATGTGAATGGTTGAAAATATCGGGTTGTTACATTTGGTATCAGAGCTTTGGTAGCTCTAGGAAAAACTCAGTATATAGGGTAAATGTATTTATAGAATCACTTTCATTCGAGTTTAAATCTCTTCGTTTTTGACTCGATTCCTTTGAATTTTGGAACGTTCCCTGCGGTTCCAAAATTCATTTCATGTCCCTCACTATTCACTTTCTTTTGATTTTGGAGTATCCCATAACTCCACTTCGAAGGATCTTTATAATGAGTCGGCAGTCCTACCAATCTCAAATTATTTGTAAAGGGGTGAAACTCCTTTTCAATAGCATCGATTCACCAAGGATTTTATATCCTCGGTTTAGATGCTAGTATCTCTTATTATCCCATACTCTATCTCTCGAAATCGAATGTTGATTTACCCCAGTAATCTACATCGATCTTATTCTTCAAGTCATGGTTGACCAGGTTATGGATGCCCGCGATTTATATAAGCTTATCCATCTTCCTATTCTGTTATTTAATCATCTCATCTTTGTTTTCCAACTTATCTTCAAATCATTCTTAAAGTGTAATTGTAAACTAATATATAAAATGTTTTATATATTGTGTTGTTTGAGTTGTTGATGTTGATTTGGGTATCCGATTGATTCGTCTGATCAACGTTATCGATTGGATTTCTAAAATACTTTGACAGAACAAACTGACACAATATTATTTTAAAATTTGGGTAATGAAATAAATTTTGATATAAGTAAATTTATGGAACTTAATAAATTGATTTAAATTAATCGTTTGAAATGATAATACTTGATTTATCATTTATTGTTCTATAAATGAATTTATAAATAGCTGTTTGTAAATTGATTTGGGAACTGAAATGAGTTTAAAACAAGAAATTTGAGAATTTAATTTCCGATGGCTTCAAATCTTGTGTTTAAAGTTTTAAAAGGGGCATATTATTTAAAATATTTTCTAATAGAAATTTGTTTCCAAGAAATTTTAAAGTTTAAAATTAGTGTTGTTCTCTTTGTCGCTGAAAAATAACTTCGGTGATGACCGCGGCATCATCGACGTTCATTTTCGAGTTTCGAACTGAAGAGACCGTTCTGTAGTCTTGCTACAGCTTTGTTTTGGGAAATTTAATTTATATGAATTTCTAAAATAAGACTGGATTTATAATATATATAGAAATATGATTTAAATTTGATTTGATATATTATGTATATATGTTTATTTATCTCTAAATGGTTTGAAGGAATCAGAAATTTTATTCTTAAACTTTATCTTAAAGAATCATTGCAATTATAAAAAAATCAAAATTTTAGATAAATGATTCAAACTTGAGATGAGGGAACTAGAAAGTTTATTTGTATAATACTCAATTGCATTTAAATATAACTTTCCTAAATTATACAGAAGTTAACAATGTAATTGGTAATATACAATATAAAGATTTTATAAATAAAATTTGAAGGGTTAAAATAAATGTTATACACTTAAATTTTAGTTATAAAATGATTAACAGGAGTAAATATAATAAAAGGTTAATTGAACAACTTACAATATAAAATGATGTTAATGGAACTAACAATAAATTAAAGCAGTTATAATAAGAGTAAATATGATGGGCATTGATGATAAAATATATTGAGAGGAATAAATTTAACTTTAAGTGGGAATAAAGAAGAATTAAATTTATTAAGTACATTATGAGTATAATGAATGACTATTTTTCAAATCCGTGATCTTAGAAATTATTAATTTAAGATGATTAGAAGATTAGACAATAAAATTTGAGATAGTTAAGATTTATTTAACTTGTGTAAAAAAAATTAATTATTTATCTATTTAAGTTTAAATTTCCATGGTTTCTAACTTATTATCTTATTTATTTTTTTCAAACTATCTTTTGGTTGTCCTTATTTTCCGTGTAGGCATTTTTCTATAATTTTTCTGTTAGAAATCTTTCTATAATCTTTGATAATCTCCACCTTGTTGAACTTACCTATAACAATAGTTATCAGGTATAAATTCAATCTCCTTGTCATCTTGTCTTAATCTTATATCACTTTATCTTTTTCTGTGCTTTCCCGTATCTCATTCCTTTTCGGGGACGAAAAGTTTTGAGTGGGGGAGAGTGTAACAACCCTAGATTTTTTTTTTTGCATATAATTTAAATTTGACTTTATTTTATTTTGAAATTATTTTAAACTTTTTTATTTCAAACATTTCATTTTTAAATATAAATTTTGATTATTATATGAATTATAATTTCAAACTGGTATAAATTGAATATTTTCCTAAAAAATGGATTTGTGGTCAAAACTGGTCAAACTTTGACTTTTAAATTTTAAATTTAAATATTTTAATTCTTGAATTATATTTTTTTTATGAAAATAGATTTAATATCATGAATACTTCTTTTAGTTTCGTTGAAATTTAATTTAAATTGTGAAAGTTATACCCTTTACAATATTGTGTGTACATAGGGTTATTTAACAATATTCTTTGTTTTAATTTATATAAATGATATTTTTACTTGATATATCTTATACTAATTTGTATATTTATGTTATATTATGTATATTTTGACTTTTAAATATTTTTAAAGTGATGTTTGAATTTTTCCAAAGCTTATTGAATTTATTTCAAAATTTCAAAGCCTAGTTTCCATTTTTCTGTTATTTTCTTTAATTAAATTATATTTAAATAAAATTTATTTATACATTTTTGTGAATGAATTTTATTTTGTGTTCTTATCTTTGTTTATAAATATTTTTTCAAGTATATAATTTTTTTCCAAAGTTCATTGAATTTGTTTTAAATTTTTAAAGACTAGTTTGCATTTTTAAGCTATTTTCTTAATTTAATTGTATTTAACAAAAATTTGTTTATTTATTTTATATATTTATTTTTATTTCTGAGTTGTTATCTTTATTTTTTAGCATTTTATATGTAGTTATATTTTCAAAAGAAATAAGAGAAATTTGAAGAGTTTGAACCCTTTTATATACCTTGACCTTTCACCTCCTTACCTTTTCACATTTCAACCAACGTCTGCTTTTATTTTTGCCGACCCTACCTCCTACCTTCAGCCGCTTCTTTTTCCTCATTTTCACGTGAATGAAAAGTTTCTCATCCCCTAGAAAAGTTCGGCCTCCCATCATCTCTCAAAGATTTGGTAAATTCTTTTCTCTTTTTCATTGTTTTCTTCTTATTTATGTTGTTTTCACTTGCTTGCTTCGCCTTTGTAGCTCAGCCCCTTGATCCTCCTTCACTTTGGCTGCTACCACCACAACCTAAGCTAGCCTGCACCACCTCCTCTATATCCCCAAGCCACTGGCCATGCACCCATGTGAACCAATCCAACAATACTTGCACAAAACTTCACCCTATAACCCATAGCCGAGCACCATACATCACCACCACCTTCAACCACCCTTTGACCACCCCCTTAGCCACCACCACCATCATCTACTTCACCTCTGGCCACCACTCCAGCAACCACCTATACTGACCAGATCTGAAACCCCCTATGGCCGAGCTCCTATTGACCCAAGCCGAGCCAAAAAGTTGAACAACTTGCCTCTTTTGCATCGTCTTTGGTATGCTTCATGTTACCACCACTCCACTTTCATCTCCACTTGTTCTGATGCCATACCTGACCCAAATCTGACCTATATGATGCCAAAACTGAGTTTAACACATCATTGGCTGAGCTCATGATCTACCTTGTTCGAGCATTTGAATGGTAAAGACAAGGTCTTGTCTTTATTGCCTTGTATTTCAACTTGTTCCATATAATTTTGTGTTGAATATTCATACGTTATATTGTTTTGTTTTGGGTTGTTTACAAGATGATATATTGGCTCTCTCCACTCATTTGAATCACTAGTCATGCTGTATCGTACTTTTCATGCCTTTGGAATCGTTTTATGTGTCGTAGTGGTCTCCAGCTTGAAAATGTGAGCTTTTCTCACTCTGACATTTCTACTTATGAACTAGTGAATTAATGGCAAGTGTTTAGTAATACAAAATGTTATGCAAGTTGATAATGATCATATGATATGCTATGCCATATTATTACCATGTTAAAACTGTTAATTATCACCTGACATCTGATATATGACATTATTTTGTGATATTGACATTGTTTATATTATTTCTGTACATGATCACACTACAAGTTCCCTGTAGAATAGAATCACTATGGGTTGAAATGATACATACCCGAATGGACTTTAGAATAAGGAAAAATCATTATGGGCTGAAATGATAGGCCCGAATGATTTTTATTTATTTTTATTTACTTGGGATTGCGGGTTTGAAATGATAGAACCCGATTTTTCTTTTTGAACTGCGAATTGAAATGATATATATCTGTATCACTTGACTTAGGTTACAAAATTATACAGACCCCGTGGTGTATTTTTAAATGATTTTTATTAAGATATGTATTTTAAAGGTATGAAATTTTGTTTAAAAAAAATATATATTTTATGGTTTTAAGAAAATTAATATTAAATCTTGAAATTGTGAATTTAAGTTCGTAAATTTGAAGTAAATGTGATTTTTGACTTTAAATTTTATTTTAAAATGTAAATAAATAATGGAAATTAAATTTAAAGTTTTGAAATGACATTTAAAGTAAAATGTTAAGTTTTATTAAATTTATAAGTTAATAAACAACGAATTTTGACTTAACAAATGAAAGTGTGTTTTAATTGGAAATTTAATTATAAAATTTTGTTGTGATAAATCATATGTTAAAATTATTTAAATGTGAAATTTTGAAGTCTAGAAATATGATTTATAAGCTTAAAATTTGTTAAATTGAAGTTATTGTTTTTTTGAAAAGTTAAAAATAAAATCTGGAATTTATTAATAGCATTTCCAAAATGCTGTAGTATGTTGACAGCATTTTTAAATGCTGTTGTTTTTAAATTTAACTATGTTTGAAATAACTATCTATTGTGGCTTTTTATAAATGCCGTTATCCTTGAACTAAACTATTTTGGAAACTGTAAGCTACGATAGATCTTTATAACTGCTGTCGTTGCTAAATTTGACAATGTTTTGAATGTTATAGATTTTAACTCTGCTTGTGCTATATTTTAAAGTGTTAAATGATTTAACTTTTGGATATTGATTATTGGTGAATATAAGGAGTTTTGAATATATTTTAATATTTAAATTTGAATTTTAAGGAATTTGAATTGAATTTGAATTTAAATAAGGTTTATTTGGTTATGTGCTAAATGGAATAAAGTGTAGTGAGATAAATGAGTTTTTGAATGTAATTTTGAAATGTGTTTTGTAATGATATTTGAAATAATAAATGAATGGTATATTTGATTTTAAAATGATATTTAAATTTGAATATTTGAATTTGAATTTAAATAATGATTTGATAATGAGATTTTGAAAGGATATGATATTTCAATGATTGAAATGGTTTGGAAATGATTTAATCTCTATTTTGATAAGGAATGTGAATTTGAAATTATATCTGATTTTGTTATAAGAATATTTAAAGTTTATATTAGTGTGAAAGGATATTTGGTTTACTTGTAATTCGGGTTTATTTAAATGATATTAGATTTATGAAATGGATATTTCAAGACTAAATATTAGTAAATTGAATTAAGATATATGTGAAATTATCAAATTTAGTTTTGAAATGCGGGATATTAAAACTTTGAAATATACTAAAGATTGAATAGTTTATTTTGTAGATCAAATCTATGTTTGAAATTTATAAGATTTGAATAGTTATGTTGGGAAACTAAATTGAACTGAAACCGGTGGTTTGATTTGAATTTAATTGGAAATTTGAAATTTTGGTAATATAATAAATTTGTAGAATGTAAAGAATTAAATGAATATTCCATGATTTCAAATGTATGATTTCGGAATGTTATGATTTTCAAAGGGTAATGATTTCAAGTATTTTGGTTTTGGAAAAGTGATACTTTGGAGTATTATGAATTTTTAAAGGTGAATATATGTTTGAAATGGAAATGATAAACTATTTTGATTTGAATATAATTTTGAAATAAAAATGGTTTGGTTTCGAAGTATAAACTATTTTGATTGAATAAATAGTTTTGAAAAAAAATGGTTTTGGTTTCGAAGTATAAATATTTTGAAAGGGATATAGTTTTAAAATGAAATGATTTGATTTTGAAGTATAAAATATTTTAAAAT
The DNA here is from genome assembly GCA_030765085.1 of Allium cepa. Lineage (NCBI taxonomy): Eukaryota > Viridiplantae > Streptophyta > Magnoliopsida > Asparagales > Amaryllidaceae > Allium > Allium cepa. The sequence goes on from CM060931.1 coordinate 498,389,202, forward strand.
GACCATGGCGTTATAATAACGATTGGTTGTTAAAGAGACCGGGATCAGAAGTTGTCATACTCTCTGCCAACTCCGAAAACCACTTTAACAACTGTGTACGCGGTGGAGTTTCCAGAATGAAGTAGGATGGTGGCGTCGTTCTTGAGGTATATTACGTGGACCCAAATCCCGTGAGTTGGCATAAGGTGGCTAAAACAGGAGCGATCTCGGGCCAAAAGGGATAGCTCCTCTGGTCGGACACATTCCTTCGATACCATACTCTTACTTGTGATTGATTAGATGGTCATCCTTCGATTTTGATATGGGAATGTGTTCCGAGATGGGCGTATGTGGCAGTTGCGTTACCACTAGCCCGTGTGCGTAATTGGTATATCTACCCTGGCATTGCCTTGTGTGCAGTGTTACCTACCATACCGAGCCTTTACTATGAGTTTGTTTTTCTCCCGTAGCCCATGGAGTATTTAGGGTGGTCTCCCGATCTGGAGATATGCTGATACTAGATGGACTACTGGGGCTATTATGTGTGAAGGATGATATGGGTTGCTCGGAACGCTATTTAAAATTATGTTTATTTTACTGTGGATATTATTATAATAGTGCAATATTACTACATAGTAAATAATTTAACGGATCCTTAAAGGATGTGCGATCCCAAGCATCCTTTAAGTTACTGATGCATTTTTGTTATTGTTCAATTGAGTTGATTTACAGTTCATAAGTATTTATGTCCTGACTCGAGTGTTTTGTGTTTTGCTTTACGCTCGAGTCAGATTGAGTGATTCAGCATTCAAGACTCACCTTCGGAGTTGGAGCTTTTCTTGAAGATCCAGCCATATATTCTGCTTTCAATATTCAGTAATTTCAATGATTTATTCTGATTTGTACCTGATGTATCTTGTTACTCTTCTGATGTATTTTTTTAAACTCTGATGTATCTTATTTTTATATAGCTGCTTCATGAACTACTATTCCTTTACTTCTGCTGCATTATTATTTACTCTGTGTCTGTGATCTGTGACTATTTATTTACTGTATATTTTGAGATTTGCCAAATTTTATTCACAACGCGGTATTTTGAGCAATTCAAGTCTAACATGTGTGGATGTGAATGGTAGAAAATATTGGGTTGTTACACTATACGAAGGAAATTTATGTGTAAAGTGTTAAGGTTTTAACGGTTTTTAAATTTTCAACTAAACTAGTTTTCTTTAAAAATATAGAAGGAAGAAGAATACTCGGGTTTTGATTCGAGTACATACCGGGTTGAACCTAAAGTAAATGATTTATAACCGTTTTAAAATTTAAATAAAGCAAGTTTATAAATCTATTTCTTAAAATCTATTTCTTTATATAATAAATGTGTTTTTATGATTGGTTTTAGAAAGTTATGTGATTTGTTTAAGTTAAACTTGTTAAGTTAAATTCTGTAGTTATTTTAAAACTTAATTTCTTGTTAAATGTAATTAAGGTTGATTAAAAGAATAAAATGTTTTAAATTAGATGTTAATGATAATTTTCTAATTAATAAGATAAATGTTTTATCCTAAAATTTATTAGTGATTAATTAATTAATTAATTAATTAAAGATTAATTAGCAATAATTAAGGATTAATTAATTTGTAATTAAGGGTTGTTAATTAGATAATTAGAGATTAATTAATTAAGAAATTAAGTTGTAATCAAGTATTAATTAATTAAGTTATTGGAAATTTATCAATTGTTAATTAAGGATTAATTAACTAGTAACTAAGAATTAATTAATTGTAATTAAGTTTTATTTATTAATAATTAAGGTTTATTAATTAATGATTAAAGGATAATTAATTACTGATGAGATTAATTAAGGTTAATTAATGAATGTGATTAATTTAAAATTTTCTTGTTAAATATAATTAATTAAAAGAATAATTAATTATTAGAAGTGATTATGGATCATTAATGAATGTCATTAATTAGTTAAAGATTAATTAATGTGAATGGTTAAGGATAATGAATCTATGTGATTAATTAAAGGTTAATTGCTTAATGTAATTAAAGAATAATTAATCAAGGAGAATTAATTAAGATGATGATTAAAGAATGAATAATTAATTAAGTTGTAATTAATTAATGTTAAGTAAGCAGGATTAAGGTAATCCAGGTGATTAAAGTTGGTGATTAATTTAATTGGGGATTAATTAATTAACTAAGAATTATATATCTTATAAATCTTGCTAATGGATGGTTGAACGATATTGGATGACTTGAATTGGTAGATATATCTGATATGTGATGCTTTGAGAAATGAGATATTTTGGTTGAATTGTGATATTATGGTTTATCTATCTGAGATAAATTGTTATGTGAATATGAAATCCTAAATATAAATTGTATTGTTTAACTTACACACTTGGTTTAATAAGTAACTTTGGATTCGAAGAGGTCGGGGTCGGGTACCAGCAAATACTCGAAACCACTTCGATTCTTATAAATTTGAGTCTAGAAGTAAACAGGCTGGAATGAAATAAGTTAAGAATCATGGATATCTAAATTGCGTAGTGATTCTTAGATATTGTTTGAAATAATTGTTTGAATCAAATAAGTTAAGAACTTGTAGAAAGGTACGAGTTACCCCGGATTTTCATTTATGATATAGGACTTAGTATTTCAAATTATATGGGTTTACTCATGCAGGTTTCTGTAACGACCCCGGATTTTTATGAATTTAAATTGATAATTTAAATGAATTTTTGAATTAAAATTTGTAAAATTGATTATAAAAGGCAGCGAGTTTCACCGATTCAAATAGAAAATATATTAAGTCATATGAATTTGGAAATTTGTATATATGTGAATATATGTATATATTGGATTAGAAATAAAATCTTAAATAAATGGTTTCAAAATAAATAGAAATAAAAAATAAGTAGTCATGTAAGAATAGAAATAAATATACATGTTAATGTAATAAAAATAAATATAAAACTTTTGAAATATGTACATAAAGTAAAATAAATATATTTAAGTATAAATAAATCAAACATAATAAATACAAACAAATATAAAAGTAAGTATGCAGGCTAAACAAAGTAATGAAAAAAAAATATCTATGAACATAAAAAAAAAAGTAAAAACATAAAAGACTTAAGCATTGAATGCTTACATCTCAACATAAATAAACAAGTACAACATCACTGCAGCCTCCCTTTATAAAGTAACCTCTGATATACATATGACAGGAAAGTATATATGCATGCACACTTGCAAAATGATGAAGACCAATCAAAGTACACACGAATAGGAGTTAAAATTATCTTCAGCCATGACTGTCGTACAACATAAACCATCACCCTATACACTACAACATCACCTATAACTTCATTTTTATATACATCACCTTCTCATCTCAGTTTTTTTCACTATTATAAACTGAAGTATAAAGGTCATTCTTTAACTCAAACAATCATTCAACATAAAACATTTTCCCATCAATCAAAGCTTGACAGTTTGGAAGCAAAAGTAAAGCTTCAGATAAACCAAACTCCAACTTGTAAACTCCTGGATTCAAACAATGATTTGGAAGGTGAGTAACCTTCACTTTTGAAAAATCCGTTTTGGTTCTCGGGGACGTCCTTCCAGAGGCGTTCTCATGTGGCAATGGGAAGTTCCTTGGCCTGACCACTCGTTGGAAATCCAAAGAAACAATACGATCTTGTACGGTTTTAGTTGCATAACCTGCCATGGAATGTGGTGGTAACCTGCTACTGAACATGGTAGCTATAGTAGGCATAAGTGCGAAATGTCTATGCTGGCTAAGATTTATATCTTTATTTTCGAAATGATTTTCTCTACACTATGCACTAGTAATAATATCAAATGTTTCTTTTTAATGCGTATCAAGCATCTTTGACTATCATAAGGAGAAATCTCCTCCGATTCTGCGTTTGCATTGTGTGTGTGTGCGGGAGGCCTAATGGTAGTCTCATTTTTAAAAAGCATTGCGAATTAACTTTGAAAATCTTTTGTTGAATGTTTTAAAAGATAAACTATTTTTGTTGCTCACACCAGTCCCACGACTGATCCGGAGTTTATTGTTTCTTTCCTAAACTCTGGGTGCTCATTATTTTCTACACGAGCAGTCTAGAGTTTGGGTTTTTCAGATAGTCAGATTAGTAGGTTATTTGGAGCTAGTTCAATCTTTGGATATGGACTATACTTGCTTATCTTTGTGCATCGTTATTGGGAGTTCGAGCTATTGCTGGATTGTTTCTTGGAAATGGAGTTGCAGTTATTTTTGGTGTTCTTCCTTGAAGACTATCTTAGAGTTATATTGTTCCGCTGGTAGATGTCATCTATTTTCTTTTCCGCTGCTATTTATTGTATCATATCTCTGATGTATATTGATATCATTGTATTACTCTGTTGTATCAGATATTGTATCAAAGCTGTATATCAATGTATTATTCTTTTTTTCCACTGTGTTGTTTACTTAATGTTGTTATAAGCTCCAGCGAATCGGATTTGAATGGTCGAATCTACGGCATTCGAGTACGATGTAAAGTATGGATGTCGATTTTCGAGCGGGCAAAATCCGAAACGTCACATTTGGTATCAGAGCTAAGGTTAAACTTTAGCTCAGGAGTATAACACATTAAGTAGCTCATTAGAGATAGGGTGAAGTAAACCCTAGAATGAGTAATCCCTAAGATATCTGTTCGAATGCCTCAGTAAATTCTCTTACTATTCACCGATAGTAAGTATGAGTGCAAGAAGATGACGAGATAGGGGACAGGGGAATACGACTATAATTAGTCAAACTGTAACAACAGTGGAAACAACTTTCTTATCAATTTCCTTTGATTCGTCTTTTCAATTCTTTTGATTGTTTCATGACAGCTCCAGAAAGAAGTTTCGGTGTAATGGAGGCCCTACGAATCGTTGTAGAAAATCCTTACTTCGTATCTTCATCGGTTTCTTATCAGCTTTTTGATTTAAACCTTAATGAGTTTGAAATTGGAAATTTTAAATTGAATTAAATTGGTTAATAGAATATGAAGGATAATTTGAATTAAATCAATAAAACGATTTCGTTTGAAACCAAATTTTGAAATTCTATTGTAATTTCTCGTGAATGCCAAAAGTCCAAAGAGGGACAAAATGGTATGTATTCTGAGATATTCCGACTTGAGTTTGGAATTCATATCTTAAGTTTGAGGAATTATAGGAGATCGAATCTGTCTATCTCTGTGTTGTTTTCGTGCCTGCGAATTTCGAGGACGAATTTCTTTTAAGGGGGAAGGTTGTAACGACCCTGGATTTTTATGAATTTAAATTGATAATTTAAATGAATTTTTGAATTAAAATTTGTAAAATTGATTGTAAAAGGCATCGAGTTTCCCCGATTCAAATAGAAAATATATTAAGCCATACGAATTTGGAAATTTGTATATATGTGAATATATGTATATATTGGATTAGAAATAAAATCTTAAATAAATGGTTTTAAAATAAATAGAAATAAAAAATAAGTAGTCATGTAAGAATAGAAATAAATATACATGTTAATGTAATAAAAATAAATATAACAACTTTTAAAATATGTACATAAAGTAAAATAAATATATTTAAGTATAAACAAATCAAACATAATAAATACTAACAAATATAAAAGTAAGTATGCAGGCTAAACAAAGTAATGAAAAAAAAATATCTATGAACATAAAAAAAAAAAGTAAAAACATAAAAGACTTAAGCATTGAATGCTTACATCTCAACATAAATAAACAAGTACAACATCACTGCAGCCTCCCTTTATAAAGTAACCTCTGATATACATATGACAGGAAAGTATATATGCATGCACACTTGCAAAATGATGAAGACCAATCAAAGTACACACGAATAGAAGTTAAAATTATCTTCAGCCATGACTGTTGTACAACATAAACCATCACCCTATACACTACAACATCACCTATAACTTCATTTTTATATACATCACCTTCTCATCTCAGTTTTTTTCACTATTATAAACTGAAGTATAAAGGTCATTCTTTAACTCAAACAATCATTCAACATAAAACATTTTCCCATCAATCAAAGCTTGACAATTTGGAAGCAAAAGTAAAGCTTCAGATAAACCAAACTCCAACTTGTAAACTCCTGGATTCAAACAATGATTTGGAAGGTGAGTAACCTTCACTTTTGAAAAACCTAAGCATCTAAATTTGTTTCAAGTTCATATCTGAAAAAAAATATGTATGTTGTTGTTTCTGGGTATATGTAGATATAAATATGTAACTCTGTGTATGCCTGTATCCTTGTTTTTGTTGTTGTTCTTTTTGGACGAGATTTACAAACAAATCCAAACCTCTTGATCTAAGAATAATTTGGATTCGAAATTTAAATAAAACTTGGTTGTTTTACCACAAGTTTTAATCTAAAAATTCATTTAAGCTTAAACAACTTAGTATCATCACTGGAAATCAAGAAATCTGGACCCAACTTTAGTTTAGTCGAATTTCAAACTTGTTGATTTACAAATTCAGTTATATAGATCGAATTTGTATTCCAAAATATGATTTTTAAAGCATAAATTATAATTTTTAGAGTTAGAATTCAAGAGCAGGTCGAGCTTGTTTACATTTCATTTTATCATCAATTTTTGGTGATCCCTTGGTTCGTGGTGGTCGGGAACTTGACCGGTGATAGAGGAGGCTACGGCGGTTGAGGGAAAAATAACCGGAGATGCCCTCAATCATCTATACGGCGGCGGCGAACGTTTAATGTTTTAAACCCTAGTTTTGTAAGGCCGAAAACTTTTGATTCGTTCGTCCTATGGGAGGCATTGAGTTCGACATGCCTTTGGGGGATAGTAGAGGGAAGTACGACAAATAAATGTCCGGAATTTCAAGCTCTCTGGTGGACGAGGCGATGAGAATAGCGTGTTGACAGGTTTCGAGGTACTGCGTTTTCGAGTTTTCCAGGTTTTCGAATTTTTTTTAATTCGAAATTCAATCTCGGCGACGTGGCGGAGCTTCGATGATCGGAGGTTGGTACAGGGATGGATTACGACTTGGGGATGCTAGCAGCGTTGATCGGAGACGCCTCCGTTGCTGGTGCACGTGCACGCGGTATTATTCAGTGCCTGATGATGGTGCGCCTTTCGGGGAAGGAGAAGGAACATGGGATTTTGCTCGAGTTTTGTGTGTGTTGTTCATGCCTTATTGTTTTTTTTTACTTAACAGTTTTAAAGAAAAAAAAAGAGAGGAGGGAAGAAGATAGGATCAGGAGGGAAAGGGGTTGCGTGAAGACAGGGGAGAGACTCGGGAAATTCTCGTGTGTTTCGAATTTTTGCTCGAAGCAAATAGAAGGGGGGGCTCGGGTATTAAAGTTGTTACAGGTTTCTTGGGAAAACTGTTTGTTCCCAATTCAAAATCAAGTTTTAAAGTCTGGTTCAAAAGCAAATGTTTTGAATTTCTTTAAGCCTGAGATTAAGAAGTTTAAATGTTTTTTTGGAAAACTTTGTTAAAATTGGGATTTACTCATTTTAACCCTTAAGTTTAAAATGAAATATGAAAAAAATAAATTTGAAACAAATTGTTTAAATTTGTTTTGTGATGATAATTAAAACATTAGATAGAAAATGTTTTAAATTTGAATTAGTGAAGATAAAATGATATGCACTCATTAAATTAGTTCAAGTGAATAATTGATTTAATAAAATAATCAAGTAATTAAGATATAATAATTAATTAAGAAATGATTTTAAGGATTAATCACTTATTAAAATTAAAGTTGGATATTTTGATTTATTAAAGATAATTAATTATGAAATTGGTTTAAAAGGTTGATTTAATTGATATGATTAATCAAGAATAATTTAATTAATTAAGGTGATTGATTAATTTATTAATATCAAATGATTTGTAATTAATAAATCAGGATGGGATAATTAATTCATAAGTAATAAATTTACTTGGAAATAAATTAAATTGATTAGGATTAAAAACGATTTAATTAATCCTGCTTATAAATGACTATTGAATACTTGACTTACTCATGAATGATTGTATTGTATGAGATGCATTGAATTGATTTTCCTATCTGATCTGTGATATTTTGTTCTGTGAATTGAGCTGTGTATTTATTCATTTGTTGATGATATATTTGTATATTATCTATGAATCTGTGAATGTATGATAAGCGTTATAGTCTATATCGCTTATCAATTATATTTCTGTGTTTTAATCTGTGATGAATGAATGATTGTGCACTATTGTGTTAAACCCCTGGACCACACCATACACACACAATTATGGATTTCACGAGGAAATCAGTTAAGTCGTAGATTTTTGAAATAGTTTTAAATTTGAATTTTTAAATTCAAATGTTTTGGAAATGGAATCGGAATAAAAGTGAAAAGCTTTTAAAATGGAATTTCAAGTTAAAATTTATTTTAATTAATTTTGAAATTTAAATAATTTGATTTAGATTTGAATTCAAAGTTAGGAATTAAATTCTATGATTTGAAATTAGGGATTAAAAATGTTATGTTAGTTATATACGGTTTGAAACTATATTTAAAGTATTGTTTTGAATTCGAATTAAACCAAAGATTGTAACTTGTATAAAAGAAATCGGGTTTATCCAAATTAAAACTGTTGTTTTTAAATGATAAAAAGCTTTCGTTTCAAATCTTATTAAAAGGAATTCCAAGTTAAATTAAAATAGTTTTCCAAGATATAGATGAATATTCGGAAAACGAATTTTGAAAATGAATATTTGGGAACGATTTGAAAACTATGAGACAAATCTTTGATTTAAAAGATTTAAATGAATTAATCGTTTTGAAACGGAATTGTTTTGGAATCCGGAAAAGAGTACTTGTGAAAGTAGGTGAACTTTATGAAATAAATCTTTTTGTTAAAGATTTGAAATGGTAATTGGTTTAAACCATTGAAAAGAAAGTTTTGAATTATTAAGTTGTGACTTAATTGAAATCCCATATCCATATGTTTTAAATGTTTTCGCTCACTATTCGGTTTAGCCGGGAAAGGACCTTTGTGTCGTATAACCCATTCCGAATATGTGATTCGACGTTATGGATAGCATTTGAAGACCGGTGATGAAGACCGGGTATTTGCGAAAGCGATAGGATGACCTATCGATTGTTTCTGCACTGAGTCGCGCCGGTATAGAGACTCCCTAAGTGATGGGAAATCCGATCGGGATTGTGAATATCCGGATTTCAAGGACTTCTTTGGAAGTGCCTTCGGTTCTGTTCGAACCCAGAACAGACTTGTATGGATTGTTATGTCTGACATTACAAATTGAGATATAAAGCAGATTTCTTTCAAATATATTTCTGTTGGTGGCGGAGAATTTATTCTCTTAGCTTAACACCCTTCTCTGAGACGTACGAGCTCAGAGGTTATGTAGTTGAAGGTTATTAGCGATATATTCCCAATTTGGTAATGTGACATGCTGAGTGTTGCTGTGAAATGATCATTGTGTTGATCATTTGTGATGTGATCATTTGTTTGATCTTTTATCTTTGTGATCATTTCTATGATCATTTGTTGACCCAAAGCACAGCTTTTGTATAAAGCGTGGCTTTGTGGACGAGACTTCGTTGAGCCTCACACCCCGGAATAGTCAAAACAGGAAAGATGTGGCAAGGTTATGAGGGGTAGCTCCCTTTAGGGTATGTGCATTTCCTTCTGGAAAAGGGTGGTATCATGGTATGGAGCCCAGATACTTACTCATGTTGAACACTTTATTTATTATGGTGTGATGTTGATTAGAGAGCTCTCGGTTAAAGGTCCCAAAGGAGGCATACTCGTGTCAGTAGTTACCCAGTTAGGGGTAACCCGGCCTTGTGTTGGCAGAGATCCGGTTTGGTTCTCGGGGACGTCCTTCCAGAGGCGTTCTCATGTGGCAATGGGATGTTCCTTGGCCTGACCATTCGTTGGAAATCCAAAGAAACAATACGATCTTGTACGTTTTAGTTGCATAACCTGCCATGGAATGTGGCGGTAACCTGCTATTGAACATGGTAGCTATAGTAGGCATAAGTGCGAAATGTCTATGCTGGCTAAGATTTATATCTTTATTTTCGAAATGATTTTCTCTACACTATGCACTAGTAATAATATCAAATGTTTCTTTTTAATACGTATCAAGCATCTTTGACTATCATAAGGAGAAATCTCCTTCGATTCTGCGTTTGCATTGTGTGTGTGTGCGGGAGGCCTTATGGTAGTATAATTTTTAAAAAGCATTGCGAATTGACTTTGAAAATCTTTTGTTGAATGTTTTAAAAGATAAACTGTTTTTGTTGTTCACACCAGTCCCACGACTGATCCGGAGTTTATTATTTCTTTCCTAAACTCTGGGTGCTCATTATTTTCTACACGAGCAGTCTAGAGTTTGGGTTTTTCAGATAGTCAGATTAGTAGGTTATCTGGAGCTAGTTCAATCTTTAGATATGGACTATACTTGCTTATCTTTGTGCATCGTTATTGGGAGTTCGAGCTATTGCTGGATTGGTTCTTGGAAATGGAGTTGCAGTTATTTTTGGTGTTCTTCCTTGAAGACTATCTTAGAGTTATATTGTTCCGCTGGTAGATGTCATCTATTTTCTTTTCCGCTGCTATTTATTGTATCATATCTCTGATGTATATTGATATCATTGTATTACTCTGTTGTATCAGATATTGTATCAAAGCTGTATATCAATGTATTATTCTTTTTTTCCGCTGTGTTGTTTACTTAATGTTGTTATAAGCTCCAGCGAATCGGATTTGAACGGTCGAATCTACGGCATTCGAGTACGATGTAAAGTATGGATGTCGATTTTCGAGCGGGCAAAATCTGAAACGTCACATTTTCCAGCCTGACCCGGGTGTTACTTTGATGTAATGCTTGGGTCAGACCGAGTATTTCATATTTTCAGGTAAGGACGTTTTGGAGCTCAGGAGGCGAGTTGGATGGCAGGAACTTTTGGAGTGTTTCTGTTGTGATACGTTGTTGTATATCTGGGACATGTGATTCTAACTGCACTGTTTGTGTAAATGTTGTAACTCTGATGTATTAAAAATGTAAATTTACTCTTACAACTTTCTTTGTATAAATGACATTATTTGATATTATATCTTGATCTGTTGCGAATGTGAGAATTTGTGTTTTGTTTCTGTTTCTTCTTCTTCCTCTTTTCTTCTTTTCCTAACTATCTGGGATTTTTGAAATCGAAAATTTCGGATTGTTACAAAGTGGCTAGCAACCAATTAAGGTAAGGTCATCCCTATCTAGATGTCCTTTATTTCGGCTGTGTGGGAGGTTGTTGATCCCAACTGCGGGGTGATCTTATTCAGACTATCCAGTAAGGGGTAGCTCCCGTCTTATGTTGTAGGGGATCAGGGTGGATCCTCGGTATGGTGATCTAGACCACATACTGTGACGAGCAGTACCCCTGTAGCCCTACCATTGTATGGAATCCAATCTCCAATAAGCGCCTATATGGTTTTGATTGTGCCCAACTACTGTTGGAACGTGAGATGCAAGTATTTCAGCTAGATTCTATTTTACTTTCTATAGACACTATTATAATATTAGACGAATTTGGTAAAAAAAATTGGTTATCCTAAGGTAAAAACCCAGCACATTTATTTATGGCGTGGTCTTACGAGATACCTTTGGTTTCAAAGGATTTTGGAAACTTTAATAATCCAATTGGGTATGTTTTCTCACTCTGGTTTTCCAGACCGACTCGGGTGTTATTTTGCTATAATGCTCGGGTCAGACCGATTATTATAGATGCAGGAAAGGATGCTGTGGAGCTCAGGAGACGAGATGGATGGCGAGACATATCACACGTATTTGATGAATATTCCACTGTGTATGATTAACTGCATAGTTAGTTTTGTGAGTACCGGTTATGATAACCGCCCAATTGTGTTCTATGAATTTTGTTGAACTTTGATGATGTAATGTATAAGCAGATATAGTTCTTTTTGTTTAAATAGTCATTTATCTATTTATATTGTTCCACTGTGATTACGATTCTGATATTGTTTCTATTTCTTCTTCTACCTCCTTCTTTAACCCTAATGGTTCGGTTTTCCGGCATTCGATTGTGCAGCATTTGATGCAGTGGACGTATTGATGTCGATTTGCGCACGTCGAAAAATCAGGTCATTACATAAAGATTTTCCAAAAAGTTTAAAAATCTATTACAAATTTATATCACAACATTTTTGCAAGCTTTAAAATAAGGTTCTTTAAATCCGATAGTTTATTAGACTAATTATTTTTAAATAAGTATAAACTCGAAGATTATTAAACTGAAACTAATAGTATACTCAAATCTTACATTAAATTTTCAAATCAAAGTATAAAATTTCACATCTTCATAATTAATTTTAAAATACTTGTTTTAAAATGAATGTTCAAATCATGGAAACATTTATTTTGGTTTAATACAAAATTCAAATACTAAATAAACCTTTAAATTTCATATTACTACTTCGAAAATCAAGTAAATATTTCAAACCATACTTTCAAAAATAGCCATTCAAATTTATTTTCCACGAATAGTACTATAAATAAAATTTCCCAAATTATTTTATTTCTCATAAAATTTTAGAAAAGAAACTTCTTTTTATATATAGTTCATTTATATAATATGTCTAAATTATATATTCAAAGAAACTTATATAAATTTTGTTAGAAATATTTATTTGAAAACTTCATTTGCAAATCAATCATCTTTAATACTTTAATACTTAAAAAAAATTCATTTGTAAAATTTCTTGTTTCTTTTATAAATACCATTAAAATATTTTAAGTAACATCTTTATAAATATATGTAAATTATTTGAAAATAATTATTTACATCATTACTTATATTTCGAAAGGAGCTATTGAAAACATAAAATCCATTATTTATAAATTTCGCCCAATCAATAACATCCATCACACATTTCTAGAATTTGAAACCCGTTTGAGGCCATACATACTTCCCTGAGTTAAATCTTCAAATGTCACCAAGAAATTTCCAATTTAGGTTGTTCGTTCTAAACTCATTTAACTTCTCGTAAGTTAAATCTCAATTTTATCTTGATATTTCCCATTTCAGAATGTAATTCCAAAATCTTATTTAACTTTACTTAAGTTAAATCTCAATTCATTTAATCCATTTATCCTACTCAACTTGAATTGCCGTTCTTAATCCAATTCTTATTAATATCACTTCTCACTTGTAAGTTAAAAACTTATTTCTCTTTGGGTTATACTTCTCACTTCAGGGGGAAATTCAGGATTCAACACCTAATGTTTATTTCAAATCAACTTTGATATTATGTTATCCCACACATATATATACATATTTATTTTATTTGCTTGCCAAGTCTTACTTTAAATTTTAAACCATTCTTGGTTTTTAGTTCAAAACAAATTCCTTTAAAAAATTTAAAACAACTCTTATTTTAAAATAAGATTCCTATATTCCAGAATATTCTGAATAATATTATTTATTATATCTTTTAACACTTTGAAACAAATTTCAAAATTTTCTGGACTTAGATTTAAAACTTCACAATTTTAAAACCATTCCAATCTATAAGTCATACTTATCTAAACATTTCATTCTGCTTTATCATTATTAATTTTTTTTAGAAAATAAACTGTGACGACCCGAAATTTTCGAGCATTTAAAATCATAATATTTAATTGATTTTAAATATTCAATAGAGTAATTTTAACTTGAATTACGAATATCACAATTTATTTGATAATTGAAATTTTGAATTAAATAATTTGAAAAACTTATAAAATTTATATTGATAATACTGAATATAGTAAAAGTTGTAATATTAAACTTAACGGTGATCTGTTCAGCTTTGAAATTTTATCGTTTAAATTGAATTTAAAAATAGCCTTCGGAGGCACAGTCTCGGAATTTGACGAAACTAGTTCAACTGGGTCCGTAATATTATATTATTATCCGATTTCGAATTTCGTAGCTTTCGGAATTATCGTGTGATCGTACGAGCTAAATGCCTAGACAATAATTATTGTTTTAATTTAAATATAATATATTGGGTCACAAAGCAAATCACAGTCGCCCTACGTTTCTTTTGCCGACCTATTCTCCTCTGTCTTCTGAAGCAAGCCAATTACTTACCTTTCCTAACACACTTCTTTCCCTTTTTATACCTCAGCCGGATTAGTAAATGTGACTTTCTCTCCTAAATCCTATTTCTTTTCCCAAATTTAAAAATAAATCGGCCGAAGCCTTTGCATAAAATTATGGCGACGGGGAGGTAGGAAATCAAATCGCCATCGCGTATGATTTGGAGGCGCGACGTCGTTTGAGGTGCTCAGCCGTAGCGCCTAGGGTTTTAGGAGGATCGAACTCAAGTTCGATCGAGAGGGGGTCGTTGGGAAAGGGGCGAAATTGTTCACCTCACTGTTGATCGTGTCGAGCTCGGAGGTGGCCGTGAGGGCGATAGTGGATCGATTAGGGTTTGGAGCTGCTCTCGTCGAAGATGGTCGTGGTTTCTTTGAGTGCGCGCGAGGAGATGGTCGCGGTTAGGGCCGTTTGTAGGTAGCTACGGTGAAGGGAAGTGGTTTCGGTCGAAGCGTTGTGATGCTCAAGTCAGGGTTCGAGCATCTCTGGCAGCGATGTTGGTCGCGTACTGTTCGAGCTTTGTTGTGAGGTATCCTCGAATTTTTGATAATTTTAATTCACTCATATAAGTATTTTTTCCGAACAGTAAATATATACAGTAGATTTAAAAAAAAGATTTAAAGATTTATGTATTTACAATAAAATACTTTTGTTGTTATTATATAGAAAAATGAGGTAAGAAAATAAAAGGTATACATAATTTTAATCAATTTAATTTAATTCTAAATTGAATTTTAAAAATGTACATGTACTTAACTATAAACGATTAAAAGAATTTCTTAAATAAAGGATGTAATTTTAGAAGTTTAGAAGAATTCGATTTTAGGGATATATATATAGGATATTTTTATATATGGTTGTAAAGAGATAGATATACGTTTACATATTTAGTTTTGCTTAAGTATCTTTAAATTAAGAGTTTGGTGATTAATCTGTTCTATTAAAAAACTATTAAAATTATTTTTGTCACTAGGAAAATTGTCCAGAAGGAAATTTATTTAAAATTTAATCATTAAGTTAAAACTAAATTATTAACTAAATTTAAAATTTTAAAATAGTGAATTGAATGGTTCGAATTTATTTCGAATATTAACAAATTGTAAAATTGGTTTGTACAAGGTTAAAAACTGTGGAAACAAGACGAGTTTGAGGTGAATGGCAATCTTAGGCAAAAAGGTAAGTTAATCTCACTCACTTAAATTTGAATTTAAATGATTAAATTTAAATAATTGTTTGATTGGTTGAATTGATTGTTGTGTTATATAGTAGTATATACTACACCTTGAAATGATTGATTTCCCTCATTCTATAGTGAAGATATTATATTTGTTGTGCTAACGTCTGTGGATGCAGGGAAAACAGGTTGGAGGGATCCAACTGGATGCCTCAACATTTATTTAAATTATTTAATTTCCCCTGTTGGGATGATTTGATATTCTATGATGAATTATGTTGAAATATTGATGGCTATGGTTTGATTGGATATTTGGGTATAATGAATTTCCAAAAATATATAATTTGGATTTTGGAAAGAAAATAAAAGAAATGAATTTGTAAGTAAAATAATTATAGGAAATTTGAATAAAATTTAGAATTGAATTGAAAAGAAACAGAAGTTATATGAAAATAATAATAAATAACTTCGAGTATGGAAGGAATTTTGAATAAACCGAATTTAATGAATTGCAAACTTAAGTTATATAACTTAAAGGAATAAAGAATTATTTTAAAATTTTAAAATTATTTAAAGGGATAAAGAAGTAATTTGAGAAATCAAAAATTGGTATTCTCAGTTAAAAATATTTTATATCATAATTAAGAAATAAAATCTGAAGTTAATAGATTTTGAAGTAAAAAAGGAGTAAACTGGAAATCAATTTGGAAATTGATTCAAGTGTTTGAAAATTGAAAATTTAAAGAAGATTGTGAAGAGAAGTGTATTTCTATGGATAGCCAAGTACGTTCAAAGTAAATTTTTAAATATAAGTAAAAGCTTTAATGTTGTTTTAAAAAGCATGTTTTAGAAAATTTATTATTTTTACTCTTTTAAATTCTAAAGTAAATATTTTTAAACCTATTATCGTAGTAATTTTTTAAATGGTAACTTAGTGTTTTGTTTTAAAGAGAGTGAGAACCTAATTTATATTTATAAAGTAACCTTATTTTTAACTATTCATATAGTATGTATTTTTAGCCAATTATTGAATTAGTCTTAACTTAAATATTTTAAAGTAAATTCCAAAGTAAGTATTTTGTTTAATCCATTATCGTCATAATTATTTAAAGGATGGTTTGATATTTTGTTTAAAGAAGAAAAGCTAGTTATATTTGTAAAGTAAACTTATTTTAATTATTTCTAGAGTAC
This sequence comes from Allium cepa, assembly GCA_030765085.1. Classification (NCBI taxonomy): domain Eukaryota; kingdom Viridiplantae; phylum Streptophyta; class Magnoliopsida; order Asparagales; family Amaryllidaceae; genus Allium; species Allium cepa. The sequence goes on from CM060931.1 coordinate 498,405,737, forward strand.
TATTATTTTAAATTAAGTACCAAAGTAAAATTTTCTACATTAAATATTAACCATACTTTACAATTAAAGTGTTTTGAAATTATTTTAAAAATCTAAAATCTTGTGCTTGGTGATTCTAGTGGAAATAGAAATATTTGGAATTTATTATGAGAAAGGAAGATAGTTTGAAAACTGTTTTCAAAGGGATTTGAAAGTGAAAATATATCTTGTAAAGATATTTTGAGATAAATAAATAATTTGGAAAAAATTATTTATTGGTTGATGGTTGGTTATGAATATTAATTGATAGTTAAATAACCGACTATCAATATTGGACAAATGCGTTGATCATTTCGAAGAGACCGGGATCGAGATTTATTTCTCGAAAACCACTTCGATCCGGTTTGTACGTTCGTGGAAAATGATTTTGGATTTGAAGATGGAGTAGTGAAGTGCAAGGGCTAGTCTCTACTAATCCTGAGGATATTTCCAAAATGGATGTAGTAGGAATAGTGCCTTCGGTTCCGTTTGAACCCGGGACGGACTTGTATGGATGAATGCTTGCGAAACATCGTCAGGTGGACGATGGGCATTCTAAGGGATACATTCTAAAAAGGTAACGCTTAGCCTCAAGCCTCATCAAATGGGGTGGCTGAAAATCAGGGGTTATGCTGCAAGGCTTCGTGGGTAGCCCCCACTAAAGGTGAGGTCATCCCTGTCTAGATGCCCCTTTATATTTCGGCTTAGTGGGCGGTTGCTGATCCCAACCGCGGGGTGATCTTGCTCGGGACTGTCCAGTAAGGGATGGTTCCAGTCTTGTGTTGCAGGGGAGTTAGGGTGGCTCCTCGGTATGCTGATCTAGACCAGGTATTGTGACGGGTGGTACCCCAGTGCCTAACCATTAGTTGGAATCCATTTTCCCTACGCGCCCATACGGTTTTGATTGTGCCCAACTATTGCTGAAACGTGAGAAGCAAGCATTTCAGCTAGATTCTATTTTACTTTCTATAGACACTATTATAATATCAGAGGACTTTAATAAAAAGGTTTTAGCTATCGTAAGGTAAAAACCCGACATGTTTATTTGTGGCGTGGTCTTACGAGATGCCTTTGTTTTCAAAGAATTTTTGAAACTTTAATAATCAATTGGGTGTGATTTTCTCACGCTGGTATTCCAGACTGACTCGGGTGTTATTTAACTGTAATGCTCGGGTCAGACCGAGTATTATAGGATACAGGATATGATGCTGTGGAGCTCAGGAGACGAGCTGGAGGATGATACGTATATCCGTACTTGTTTTATATCTATTTTCAGCTGTGTTGAGTAGCTGTGTATCCATTTGTATGATATTGATGTTGAACTGTGATTGATGTACTCTGATGATGTAATATATAAACAGAGATATTTGATGTTTGAGTAAAGATTATTTATTATCTACTATATTTTATTCCGCTGCGATGGTTAGATTCTGTTGTTGTTTTCTATTATCTTCTTCTACCTCTTCTTCTTTAAACCAAATGGCTCGTATTTCTGTGCAACTTGATTTGATTTAGGTAGAATAGTGTTGAATCAAGGGGTACGGATTTGCGGGCTGTGACAGTTGGTATCAGAGCGAGGTTGGTGATAACCTTGGCTCTGGTGGGAACTACTCACAAAATAGGGTCTATAGTACTCTAGAATGAGTTTGAGCGTATTAATAGATATGAGCGCGTATTTGTTAGTGAATATAAATTGTTTTAATATTGTGTTGATTGGTTTATTGAGTGGCATATGAACCTTCGTCGGCACAGTCTGGACAACTGAATCGAAGGGGTTTCTAAACACTTGAATAAAACAATCGACACAGTATTGTTTTAAATATGGGTGAATGAATTAATTTTACCCAAAAATATCTTTTTGTTATAAAAAAAAGTTTTTGTAAACTAATTAGCTAATATATGGTTGCTTGGATGTTAGGAATGATGATATTTAAATTGTTATCATTTTTGAATGGAAATTTAACTAGAAATTGTAAATACAACCAAATATTAAAGAGATAAATTCAATTATGAAATGAAATTTATAAATATGAATTACAAATGTAAATTATAAATTGAAATATAATCAAATGATAATTTGTATGAGCATAAGCTGTGCAAATGAATTATAGTTAAAATTGATTTAAGCAGGACTTGGAAATTTAAATCCCGGAGATTTGGAAGTATTTTGAAGATAAATAATAACATTGTTGTTTTTGGGTTATTTCTGAAAGGAAATTTGTTTTAAATGGATTTTGGAAGTGTAATAGCATTGAAATCACTTAAATTATTGGAAAATAATTCTGATGATGACGGCCGCATCATCAGTATTCATTTTCGAATTTCTAAGTGACAGATTGCTGCCAAAAATTGATTTGCTCAGAAGAGCTAGTTGTTTTTGAAAATTTCAAATGAAATTTGCTGAGGGTAAAACCAGGGTTGCTTTGATTTTTGAGAAATGTGATTTGTGTTGTTGAAAATTTCAAAATAATTTGAAACCAAAAGTCGGGTGTATAAAAACCCTGATGAGATAGTTGTACGCTTATAAATGGAGATGATCTTTAAATCAGGAAGAAATATAAGCTTTGAATAATGGAATGGAAATTTAAAGTGAAATGTTAAAAATGAAATTAACTTGGATTGGGAAATAAAAATTTAACCGGATTGAAATTAATCGAATAGGCTGGAAATAATGTCCAGTGTATTCGAATTAAGTTGAAGTCGAATTGAGTTAAATAAATCTTAGTTAAAATAAAAATGAAATTGGAATAAAATTTCAGTTGAGTTATTGAATGGAATTAGATTCTTACCTGAATAAATGGAAAATAAGTTGGATAAGAATTGGATTGAAATAAATAAATTAGAATAACTTGTAAAAGAATTAAAAATCCATGAAATGAAAATATTATTTGAGCTATAAATAGGCGTGAATCTTGAGTTAAAAATAAAAGATGAACATATTCAAGCCTATAATGAATGGAATTGTGTAAATAATAGGTTGTGACTTATAAAATCTAAAATGGAATACAAAATCCAAAATAAATATTGTTTGATGAATTGAAAAATAAAATGAAGATCAAAACTTGAATTATAAAATAAATTTAACTTAAGAAAATTTAATGAAGTGATATTTGAAATTAAAAATCAAGTATTGAACCATAAATAGGAGAGAACTAATTTTATAATAAATTAGTAAATAAAATGTGTAAATGGGAACGTAATGTTGTTTAATAGAAGCTGAATTGTGAATTTATGATGAAATTTGGAAATAAAACTCAAGTTATAAATTGAATTCGGCTTGAATTGTCAGTAAAGTAAATGTAACTGAATTGTGAGTTCATGAAATTTGGTGGTAAATTGAAAATGGATAGTGGATTCAGAACTTGAGTTATAAATTAAAATTTAACGTGAAGTGTTAACAAATTAAATATAATTGAAATATATCGAATAAAAAAATGTAATTGGATTAAAATAGTAATGGTATGAATCGCAAATAAAATCCAAATAAGTGAAGATAACTTGGAAAATAGCTAGGTAATAAATTGAATGAATTGAATCTGGGAAGTTAAATTTTATAATAACTAACCAAAGGAAATTGAAGATTTAAAATGAGATTTAATTGTGATAGAATCAAGTTGAATAAAAGAGAAAAATATTTATTTGTGAAATGAAAATGAGCTTAAGTATAAAATTTGAGTAAATCAAAATAAATTGACTTAAGCTGAATATAAGGGGGAGAGAGTTGAATTGAATTCAACTTAAACTAAGTTTAATGATATTGGGTTGAATTTAAATCAAGTGAAAATAAATTCGAATCGAAATAGAATTGGTGGGTTATAAATAATATTTAAAGAAATGAAAATTCCTAATGGATAGTGTGGGTAAACTAATTATATTGAATAAATAAATGGATAGAATAAATAAGAATCAAAATGAAGTGTGGTTTAAATAAGTTGAGAAATGGTTATGGAATGCAATAGCTTGGATTGTCTTCGAGCTAAATACAATAGTTTGGAATAAACAAATATGGAATGGAATGTAAATGAATGGATTGTGAATAAAATTGAAATGGAATGTGTCGAGTTTAATAAATGGGTGTGAACGAATTAATATAAAAAGAAAATTTAATTGGTAACGAAGATGAACCTAAATTGTTAATGGTTTTGAATGAAACTAGTTTGGCTAATAAAATGAAATACAAGTGAATGGATTCAAATCTGAAATGCAATGAAAATGAGAATATATGAATTGTGAATAAATTTTAAAAATGGAATAAAATTAAGTATAAATTGAGTTGAAATCCATTTAAATTGGTTATAAAACATAAATACTTGTTATTCACATAGATCTCGTCAAACTGCATAGAATAAATTGTCATTTGATGTAAATGGAAGTAATTAAAATTCTATAAATTGATAGGAGTAAAATAAATTGATTTTGAGAGCAATTGAATTAAATATGAGTTCAGTTTGCTTAAAAATAAATTAAATATAAGCGATTGAGTTCTAAACCATTCAAATTGATGAAGTTGTATATGAATGAATTGAAAACCATTCAAATTGAATGTAAATGATTTATAAATTAATTGAAACAGTTGAATTAGTATGAAAATTTTATGAGTTGCTTACGGAAAAAGGTTTGGTATGAATTTCTTTTAGAATTCATGTGTTTAACTATTGCAAATGAGTGAAATGCTGTTAAACTTCATATATATGGCACTTACATGTTTAAATTGAGTAAGTACAGGTACATGGAAGCCGTGTGGCTGGATTTGATTGTGCTAACTGCTAAAATAATAAGCCGTTTGCTTAATGCTAAATAAGGTACGCCTACGCAATAAAAATAGGAAATATGAACTGTTTTTGGTTTTTCCGACTGGGTAGGCCGATGTATATATATTTATCTCTTTTGTCAAATTGCAAAAGCTCCTCCGTACAAAGGGGACTCTGCCAAAAATTTTCGAAAATTTTGGTAGTTAGAAATTTTTTGAAATTTTTTAGAGAATTTTTGTTAATAACAAAACGAATTTAAATTGGCAACTAAAATTAATTAGTAAATGAAACTAACTAAAATAATGACATGAATTAGTTAAAAATGGATAATAAAATTCAATATTTAAAGTTAAAGATAAATTGAAATCGTATGGAAATAAAAGAATCAATGTGAATAGAAATGGATATAAACTAAAGTGGTAAGATGAAAATAAATATAAGAAACACATAAATGCTTATACTAGCTTAAGTAAGGAATGAGGCATTCTCAATTGGAAATTGATATTTCAAATATAATCTAAGTTAGTATTTGAGTTAATAGATATTGACATCTGTAAGTGAGTCGATAAAATCTTTTTGAATATTGTGATTGGACATATTGCTGTGTGAGATGTGCAGATAATATAAAGGTAAAGAGAATTGATTTTGATTTCAGAAGATAAATTTGAAATGCTCGACAAAAAGGTATGTCTTTAAATTTGGTGTGAAATTTGATTGGGATTTTGATCGAGCCACTTGGCCTTTTGTTTTCTTTTGGAATTTGGGAGGTCGTAGAGCCATTTTGTAGTTGTACCGAGTTAGCCGCGCAAAGGAGACGCTGGCGAAATTTTTCGAAAATTTAGGGAGTTAGAAAAATTTTGAGGAAATTTTGATAATTCATAATTTGGTTTTAAATTGAAACTCGAATGATTAAACAAATAGTATAGTTTGAAACTATGGGAGAGTTGAGAAGTTAATAAGAATGATAATGGGTCTTTTAAAAAAGATAGTTAGTAAGATGTTGAATTGTTTGGTTTTGGAGGTAAGTAAACGGGTATTGGACCATTCTTTCTAACCAGTAATTTCGGGGACGAAATTCTTTTAAGGGGGGAGGAATGTGACGACCCGAAATTTTCGAGCATTTAAAATCATAATATTTAATTGATTTTAAATATTCAATAGAGTAATTTTAACTTGAATTACGAATATCATAATTTATTTGATAATTGAAATTTTGAATTAAATAATTTGAAAAACTTATAAAATTTATATTGATAATACTGAATATAGTAAAAGTTGTAATATTAAACTTAACGGTGATCTGTTCAGCTTTGAAATTTTATCGTTTAAATTGAATTTAAAAATAGCCTTCGGAGGCACAGTCTCGGAATTTGACGAAACTAGTTCAACTGGGTCCGTAATATTATATTATTATCCGATTTCGAATTTCGTAGCTTTCGGAATTATCGTGTGATCGTACGAGATAAATGCCTAGACAATAATTATTGTTTTAATTTAAATATAATAATATTGGGTCACAAAGCAAATCACAGTCGCCCTACGTTTCTTTTGCCGACCTATTCTCCTCTGTCTTCTGAAGCAAGCCAATTACTTACCTTTCCTAACACGCTTCTTTCCCTTTTTATACCTCAGCCGGATTAGCAAACGTGACTTTCTCTCCTAAATCCTATTTCTTTTCCCCAATTTAAAAAAAATAAAATAAATCGGCCGAAGCCTTTGCATAAAATTATGGCGATGGGGAGGGAGGAAATCAAATCGCCATCGTGTGTGAATTGGAGGCGCGACGTCGTTTGAGGCGCTCGGCCGTAGCGCCTAGGGTTTTGGGAGGATCGAACTCAAGTTCGATCGAGAGGCGGTCGTTGGGAAAGGGGCGAAATTGTTCACCTCACTGCTGATTGTGTCGAGCTCGGAGATGGCCGTGAGGGCGACAGTGGATCGATTAGGGTTTGGAGCTGCTCTCGTCGAAGATGGTCGTGGTTTCTTTGAGTGTGCGCGAGGAGATGGTCGCGGTTAGGGCCGTTTGTCGGTAGCTACGGTGAAGGGCAGTGTTTTCGGTCGAAGCGCTGTGATGCTCAAGTCAGGGTTCGAGCATCTCTGGGCAGCGATGTTGGTCTCGTACTATTCGAGTTTTGTTGTGAGGTATCCTCGAATTTTTAATAATTTTAATTCACTCATATAAGTATTTTTGCCGAACAGTAAATATATACAGTAGATTAAAAAAAAGATTTAAAGATTTATGTATTTACAATAAAATACTTTGTTGTTATTATATAGAAAAATGAGGTAAGAAAATAAAAGGTATACATAATTTTAATCAACTTAATTTAATTCTAAATTGAATTTTAAAAATGTACATATACTTAGTTGTAAACGACTAAAAAAATTTCTTAAATGAAGGATGTAATTTTGGAAGTTTAGAAGGATTAGGTTTTAGGGATATATGTAGGATATTTTTATATATGGTTGTAAAGAGATAGATATACGTTTACATATTTAATTTTGCTTAAGCATCTTTAATTAAGAGTTTGGTGATTAATCTGTTCTATTAAAAAACTATTAAAATTATTTTTGTCACTAGGAAAATTGTCCGGAAGGAAATTTATTTAAAATTTAATCATTAAGTTAAAACTAAATTATTAACTGAATTTAAAATTTTAAAATGGTGAATTGAATGGTTCGAATTTATTTCGAATATTAACAAATTGTAAAATTGGTTTGTACAAGGTTAAAAACCGTGGAAACAAGACGAGTTTGAGGTGAATGGCAATCTTAGGCAAAAAGGTGAGTTAATCTCACTCTGTTAAATTTGAATTTTAAATGATTAAATTTAAATAATTGTTTGAATGGTTAAATTGATTGTTGTGTTATATAGTAGTATATACTACACCTTGAAATGATTGATTTCCCTCATTCTATAGTGAAGATATTATATTTGTTGTGCTAACGTCTGTGGATGCAGGGAAAACAGGTTGGAGGGATCCAACTGGATGCCTCAACATTTATTTAAATTATTTAATTTCCCCTGTTGGGATGATTTGATATTCTATGATGAATTATGTTGAAATATTGAAGGCTATGGTTTTATTGGATATTTGGGTATAATGAATTTCCAAAAATATATAATTTGGATTTTGGAAAGAAAATAAAAGAAATGAATTTGTAAGTAAAATAATTATAGGAAATTTGAATAAAATTTAGAATTGAATTGAAAAGAAACAGAAGTTATATGAAAATAATAATAAATAACTTCGAGTATGGAAGGAATTTTGAATAAACCGAATTTAATGAATTGCAAACTTAAGTTATATAACTTAAAGGAATAAAGAATTATTTTAAAATTTTAAATTTATTTAAAGGGATTAAGAAGTAATTTGAGAAATCAAAAACTGGTATTCTCAGTTAAAAATATTTTATATCATAATTAAGAAATAAAATCTGAAGTTAATAGATTTTGAAGTAAAAAGGGAGTAAATTGGAAATCAATTTGGAAATTGATTCAAGTGTTTGAAATTGATTAAAGAAGATTGTGAAGAGAAGTATATTTCCCTGGATAGCCAAGTACGTTCAAAGTAAATTTTTAAATATAAGTAAAAGCTTTAATGTTGTTTTAAAAAGCATGTTTTAGAAAATTTAGTATTTTTAATCTTTTAAATTCTAAAGTAAATATTTTCAAACCTATTATCGTAGTAATTATTTAAATGGTAACTTAGTGTTTTGTTTTAAAGAGAGTGAGAACCTAATTTATATTTATAAAGTAACCTTATTTTTAACTATTCATATAGTATGTATTTTTAGCCAATTATTGAAGTAGTCTTAACTTAAATATTTTAAAGTAAATTCCAAAGTAAGTATTTTGTTTAATCCATTATCGTCATAATTATTTAAAGGATGATTTGATATTTTGTTTAAAGAAGAAAAGCTAGTTATATTTGTAAAGTAAACTTATTTGAATTATTTATAGAGTATTATTATTTTAAATTAAGTACTAAAGTAAAATTTTCTAAATTAAATATTAAACATACTTTACAATTAAAGTGTTTTGAAATTATTTTAAAAATCTAAAATCTTGTGTTTGGTGATTCTAGTGGAAATAGAAATATTTGGAATATATTATGAGAAAGGAAGATAGTTTGAAAACTGTTTTCAAAGGGATTTGAAAGTGAAAATATATCTTGTAAAGATATTTTGAGATAAATAAATAATTTGGAAAAAATTATTTATTGGTTGATGGTTGGTTTGAATATTAATTGATAGTTAAATAACCGAATATCAATATTGGATAAATGCGTTGATCATTTCGAAGAGATCGGGATCGAGATTTATTTCTCGAAAACCACTTCGATCCGGTTCGTACGTTCGTGGAAAACGATTTTGGATTCGAAGATGGAGTAGTGAAGTGCAAGGGCTAGTTGCTACTAATCCTGAGGATATTTCCAAAATGGATGTAGTAGGAATAGTGCCTTCGGTTCCGTTCGAACCCGGGACGGACTTGTATGGATGAATGCTTGCGAAACATCGTCAGGTGGACGATCGGCATTCTAAGGGATATATTCTAAAAAGGTAACGCTTAACCTCAAGCCTCATCAAATGGGAATGGCAAAAAATCAGGGGTTATGCAGCAAGGCTTCGTGGGTAGCCCCCACTAAAGGTGAGGTCATCCCTGTCTAGATGTCCCTTTGTATTTCGGCTTAGTGGGCGGTTGCTGATCGCAACCGTGGGGTGATCTTGCTCGGGACTGTCCAGTAAGGAATGGTTCCAGTCTTGTGTTGCAGGGGAGTTAGGGTGGCTCCTCGGTGCGTTGATCTAGACCAGGTACTGTGACAGGTGGTACCCCAGTGCCTAGTCATTAATTGGAATCCATTTTCCCTACGCGCCCGTACGGTTTTGATTGTGCCCAACTATTGCTGAAACGTGAGATGCAAGCATTTCAACTAGATTCTATTTTACTTTCTATAGACACTATTATAATATCAGAGGACTTTAATAAAAATGTTTTAGCTATCGTAAGGTAAAAACCCGACATGTTTATTTGTGGAGTGGTCTTACGAGATGCCTTTGTTTTCAAAGGATTTTTAAAACTTTAATAATCAATTGGGTGTGATTTTCTCACGCTGGTATTCCAGACTGACTCGGGTGTTATTTAACTGTAATGCTCATGTCAGACCGAGTATTATAGGATACAAGATATGATGCTGTGGAGCTCAGGAGACGAGCTGGAGGACGATACGTATATCCGTACTTGTTTTATATCTATTTTCAGCTGTGTTGAGTAGCTGTGTATCCATTTGTATGATATTGATATGGAACTGTGATTGATGTACTCTGATGATGTAATATATAAACAGAGATATTTGATGTTTGAGTAAAGATTATTTATTATTTATTATATTTTATTCCGCTGCGATGGTTAGATTCTGTTGTTGTTTTCTATTTTCTTCTTCTACCTCTTCTTCTTTAAACCAAATGGCTCGTATTTCTATGCAACTTGAGTTGATTTAGGTAGAATAGTATTGAATCATGGGGTACGGATTTGCGGGCTGTGACATAAACATCCTTTTACTTAGACACAACAACCATTTTATGATAATAACCGAGATTATCATATCTGGAAACCAACTCACTATATATTATCTCATAATTTATTGGTAAATAAAATCAGGGTAACTTATTTCGATATTGAAAACACTTTTACAAATTTCAGGATTTTAATTTCTGGTTTGAATCCTTTTCTAGCTTATCTTATTTGTATAGTTCATTTTTATCCAGTTTCTATTTGGTTATATATATACCACTTAATTCTTATGATCTTATTCAATTTCAATAATCAACAAAAGGATTTTAATTTCTGGTTTGAATCCTTTTCTAGCCTATCTTATTTGTATAGTTCATTTTTATCCAATTTCTATTTGGTTATATATATACCACTTAATTCTTATGATCTTATTCAATTTCAATAATCAACAACCAACTATCTTAATATATTATAATAATTAGAAAAATTATTGCTTTATATATCAAAATATAGGCTTATATAAAAACTACTTTTAAAACCGTTTTTAAAATCATTATATAAGAAAATAACAAGTATGCTCTTATATAATACTCTCAACTCATTCTAAGGTACTACTAACCCTATCTCTAATGAGTAATCCCCAACAGAGCTAAAGTTCTTGCTTAACCTTCAGCTTTGATACCAAAAGTAATGGCCCGAAATTTTCGACCTCGAAAGATCGACACTAATACGTTCACTGTATAGAGTGTCGAGCAATCGAACGCTAGAAATCCCAGACTGTTAGGGCAAGAAGAAAAGAGGTAGAAGAAGAAACAGAAAACAAAAGCACAGAATCTCACAATTGCAGCGGATCAAAATATAATATACAAATAACACCATTTACACAAAGATAGCTGTAAATGTCAATCTACATACAATATATCAGAGTACAATCATTCACAAATAAACTGGACAGTTATAATAACTTGTCCCTAAATCCAGTCTAGACAATCTCTACTTTGCAGCGGAATACAATCAATATGTCCCTACCATCCAGCTCGTCTCCTGAGCTCCAGAACATCCTAACCTGAAAATCTATAATACTCGGTCTGACCCGAGCATTACAATAAAGTAATGCCCGATTCAGGCTGGAAACCAGCATGAGTAAACCCACCTTATATGAAATACTTAAGTTATAAACCTCTTTGAAAGCCAGAGTAACTCGTATACATCTACGAGTTTTTATCTTGTTAAATACTTATTACACAAATCCATCGACATTTAAAATAATAACTAGGTACCATATCTTACTTCAATTAGTCGGATTCACTTAAATTTCCAATTCCAGCCTGTACGATTCTATAATCAAATCCGTAAAGGATTATAGTGCTTATTAAATCGAAGTGGTTCCGTATACCGCTGATATTTGATCCCAGCCTTTTCGAATTCAATAACAAATTTTAAAGGGGTAAATTGTTTAAAATAAACAATTAATAAATTGGGGTGACACTATTTAAATATGCGAATTTATTACCGATTTACTTCCAATAAAACGCTTCATTACATTAATCCAACCATTTTAATTCAAAAATGAACATCTCACGGAATTTGAGAAAATTATAGATCGCTAACTCAATTAACGATCTAAAATCAATATTCAAGTGCTTTGCTCATGGTTTTAATTTACTTTGGTTATCCGTATCCATTTTTATTTTAAACCATTTTAATTACAAGACAAACAATTTAACAAATCATTAATTATTCATAAGCTTGAGTTAAGAGAAAATAATGACAATTTCCATTAAATCGTAAAATATCACCGAAACTTAAAGTATGGATTTCATATAAAATTAGATTTTATTTTAAGGAAGGAAATATAAGGTATTACGTTCCAAATGTAAGGCGGTGGAATCAAGCTTAAAATATGTAACGACCCAATTTTTCGACGCCCGAAAGTCGACATCAATACGTCCACTGTATCAAATGCCGAACAGTTGAATGCCGGAAAACTTAACCGTTAGGTTAAAGAAGAAGAAGAAAGAAGAAGAAACAGAAACAATAACAGAATCTCACATTTCGCAGCGGAACAAATATAATAGATAAATGAATAATCTTTAAAACAAAAGAACTATATCAGCTTATACATACATCATCAGAGTGTTGCAACAATAAACAACGGAAAAGAAATATAATATACTAGTGATACGCCTCGCCATCCAGCTTGAACTCCAGATCTCCACAGCATACATTCCCTACTTCGCTCCAGAATAATGATAACCTGACTCTAGGCTGCCCGTGTGGAAAATCGTGGGCACCCAGAGTTTAGAAAGGGAACAATAAACTCCAGGTCAGTCATGGGACTGGTGTGAGATCTTAAAATAGTTATTTTCATAAAGAAAAGAAATCCGCTATGCTTTTGGAAAATGAAACTACCGTAAGGCCTCCCGCCTCACACACAATGCAAACGCAGAATTGGAGGAGATTTATCCTAACGATAGTCAAACATGCTTGATATGAAAAATCCTTTTTAATTTTATCATTAATGCATAGTGTGGAAAACATTTCGAAAATATAATATTAATCTTAGCCAGCATACAACCATTATTGTTTGCCCACTATAGCTACCATGTTCAATAGCAGGTTACCGCCACATTCCGTGGCAGGTTATACAACTAAAACCGTACGTGGTGCGTATTGTTTCTTTGGATTTCCAACAAATGATCATGCTAAGGAACTTCCTACGCCACATGGGTATGCCTCCGGAGGGACGCCTGGAGAACCTAATCGGATCTCTGCCAACACAAGGCCGAGTTACCTCACGTTGTAATTACAGCTGGAACAAGGTAACTACTACTTAATATGCCATCCCCGGTCATCACCGACCTTTATCCGAGGATCTTCAACCACAAAGAAACAACCACAAAGCACAAATTTGCAGTAACCACATAGGTTAAATATCTAGGCTCCACATCATGATACCATCCTTTTCCAGAAGGAAATGGACATACCCTGAGGGCGCTACCCCTAAATTGTCTTGCTGCATCTTTCCTGTTTCGACCATTTCCGGGTTATAAGGTCCGACGAGGTCTCGTCCACAAAGCTACGATTTACACAAAAGCCATGCTTCGATCAACACATGATCAGCAGCACTTCGTATGCCACATTACCAAATTGGGAATATATCACTAGTAACCATCAACTGCATAACCTCTGAGCTCGTATGTCTCATAGAAGGGTGTTAAGCTAAGAGAACAAATTCTCCGCCACCAACAGAAATGTATTTGATAGAAACCAGCTTAAAATCTCAAAGTGTAACGTCAGACATACATCCATACAAGTCCGTTCCGGGTTCGAACGGAAGCGAAGGCACTTCAAAAAAGCCCTTGCAATCCAGACATTCACTAATCACGTCCGGAATCCCCATCACAAAGGGTTATCAAATCTCTATACCGGGGCCATTCGATGTAGTGACATTTGACGTAATCCTTTCGCTTTCGAAAATACCCGAGATTCAACACCATCTTCAAATGCAATCCCATTTCGTCATATCATTATTCGTAATGAGTTTGATGACATAAAGCCCTCTCCCGACTAATCTGAATAATGAGCGCTTATTTTAAAAATAAGCGTTGATTCAGTTTACAACTAAATCACCACAAATTTCCACTTTGATCTTTTAAATAAAAGATCCATCACAAAGATTCGATGTGGTTTCGAATAACCATTCAGCATTCGACCCCCGGTTGCATCAAAATTCAAACGCTGTTTAAAGGCCAATATTGATAGTCGGTTATTTAGCTATCAATCAATATTCACAACAATCCCCGGATTTAAATAATTTTCCCCCAACTATTAATTTTCAAAATGTCTTTGCAAGATATAATTTCAACACTTCAACACTTTTGAAAACGAATTTCAAATCACTTTCCTCACGCAGAATAAATTTCCATATATTTATTCATTTCTACTAAAAATTTGCGGAGTTCAAATACTTTTAAAAATAATTTAAATTACTTATCCAATCATATAAACTTGAAAATATTTAAAATAAAAAATATTTTAAAAAACTTTATTTTAAAACATTAGTTATGAAACTTTATACCTATATCCTATGTAAATCTTAAGCCTAAAATAATTTTAAAATAAAATTATTGGACAGAGTATAATTATTTAAATAACCATTTTCTAAATAAAATATCAATTTAAAATCTTTAAATAATCACTTCTATAATTAGTTATATAAATCCTTACTCTAAAGATTTAAAAATATCTTAAGAAAATAATTTCTCCAAAACATTCTTTTAAACCAACACTAGAACTTTTAATTTATATTTGAATGCTACTTTGAAATCATACTCGACTTTCTAGGGAAAATACACTTTCCATTTTAAAAATGGTCTATTCAAATCAATTAATAAATCCTTCTCGATTTATTTTAATTTACATTCCAAAATAGTAAATTCCTTTCCACACTTTTAAAAATAAACCAATATTTATTTTTCAAAACAAATTTCCCTTTCCTTTATAAATTCTCATTGTGAATTTACATTTCCAAATATCCATTGATATACAATTTTCAAATTGGTTTCCAAATATTCACCTTCAAACACCAAATCAAATCCCAAATTGATTTCTAATTTCATTTTTCAATACCAAATCAAATTTTCCAAATCGATTTCCTAAAGATTTATTTTTAACCATCAAGTCAAATTTCCAAATTGATTTCAAAGATTTATTTCCAACACCAAATCAATTTTCATATTGATTTCCAAATTTATTTCAGACACCAAATCAAATTCCAAATTTGATTTCTAAATTAATTTCCTTTAAAAATAACTTCTTTATTTCTTCCAAATTATTTAAAAATCTGAATTTTATATAAAATTTTCCAACTTTTAAATAACAGTACTCGAAATCCATTTATTAAAATCTTTTCCCATATTTTGGAATTTTATTCGATAAGATTACAAAAATCAATCTTTATCCTTTTTTTTTAAAATTCCTTCATTTAAATTTATCTAATTCTTTAAAATGAATTTACTTAAAATTTCCTACTTTAATTTCCAAAAATCAAATATTATATTTCCGGTATCCAACGGTACCAAAAATATATTCCGCCAAACCATAGCCTTCAATGATTGCAATCACAAATATAATCATACACATATTATAAATAAATCAGCACACAACATTGAAACAAATTCAAATATTTGACGAATCCAATTGGATCCCTCCGACCTGTTTCCCTGCATCCATAGATGTTAGCACAACAATTAAATACCAATTCCACTTTGAGATGGAATATCGCGGTATATGAGATTAAATAATATCATCCGCTATTATGCGGCGCATAGGTCTCATCCGCTATATAATGTTGGAAATCAATCACTCCAAATATATATATGTATACTACTATATATACTACCACATCCAAACAGTCAATCAATAACTGAAATTCAATTTTTTATTCGAGTGAGAAGATCTCACCTTTGCTTTTATTTTGCAATCCAATCCAAATCGGTCACTTCTTCACAATTTTAAGACCTTGTAACAATATTATGTGGTTTTATTAATATTTGAATAATCAAACAGTTCAACTGCCTTTTCAAAATTTTAATTCAACTAATAATTTTAATTTTAAACTAGTGATTTGAATTTAAACAAATAAATTCTCCCTTTAAAATATTTTTAGTAACTAGAATAATTTAAATAGGTTAACTTAACAATTTATCCACTAAGCCCATTATTTAAAATAATAAGTAATTAAATTACGTATGTATTTTCTTCTCTGTTTACTGTAAAGAACAAATTAATCTATTTTTCTGAAATCATTTTTTTTCTTCTGTAAATATGTATTTATATAAATCTTTAAACTGGAAAAGAATAAATTGTTTTATATCTATTGAAAAAATATTTTTCCGCATGTATACATATATATGTGTAAATAAATAGAAATAGAAAACTGTCGTACCTATTGCTTGAATGCGAACCCTGCTCGATCACTAGGAACGCCGGCCCTTCCCAAACCCTAGTTCAAACATCACTGTGACTCATCCTGCCATCCTCTGACAACGTGCACGACACGACATTCCGAGCCTTACATCGATTGACATCCATCGCCGCCGCCCACAAATCAAATTCGAATCCTACACCTCCGCCAGAATCACCAACCCTAGCCTGCACGCGTCCCTCACCTCCACGCGAGGTCACGCTGCCACGAACCCGTCCATCTCGAACGAAATCGATTTCGTTCATTCGTTATTGTGAAGATTTGAATTTGTGAATGAAGGAAGTAGAGAAGATGGATATCGGCATTCCTTAAAATTGGGTTTCGCGATTTAGTTGCGGTCATTTTTTTCTTTCTTTACGGCTTCGCATGGAATAGGAAGGGAAATCATATTTTTATTTTATTTTAAGACGCATGTACAAATCTTCAGAGGAAACGAAACAAGTGTTATTCAAGAGGATACGTGCCTGATGCTATAATATTTATAAATTATTTATATCCAAAATTCAAATTCAAATTTAAATCGTCTCGGTTTCCGCAACTCAAAATCTCGATCTCCGATCAATGCGTGCTGCTAGGCGTTTATAATGTTAAACCCCTATTTCGAACGCAATGGAAAAGATTTCGAGCTCAAATTCGATCGTATGGAGAAGATAGCTTTTTTGGACTAGTTAAAACATTAAATTTTCAATTTAAATTTCAGCGCATTTTCTTATCTACGGCCACACAACAACTCCGAATGCTACGAAAATTGAAACCCAATAATAGTACAATATTACGGATCCAATAGAGCTGGTTTTGTCGAAATCCGAGACTGTGCCTTGAAAGGCTATTTTTAAATATCGACTTAAACAATAAAACTTAAAAACTGAACAAAACAGTTTCAAATTCAACTCTGAAGCTTCTATTATCTTCAGTATCATTAATATAAATTTTCAAAGCCTTAAAAATATTTTTAACAAGCATAAAACTGAAGATTCAATATTTTACCAAACTTCAATATATTAAATTCAAAAATTTAATTGCCAAATTCATAGTTACAATTAAAATTCAAGTATAAAATAACTTCAAATATTTAAAATCAATTAAAAATTTCATTTTCAAATGTTCAAAAATTTTGGGTCGTCACAAAATAATTCATTTATGTGACCTTAGCTAAATAATATTTAAGTAAAACATTTAACAATATAAAGAATTGGTGAGAAAATCTTGCTTGGGAAAAACTTGTTAATTTTTAAGCTTTGGGAAACTTGTTATTTTCGGTTATACCTTTTCTCTTATTACTATGCTTTTATACTTACCCTATTTTTTTTCATTTTTGTTTTATTTATTTTTTAAAGAAACTTGGCCCAAAGCCCAAACCCGACCCTATTCTTCTTCCTCCCCTTCTTTTCTTTCCTCTTCTATTCCAACTACAGCAACAACTCAACCCAGACATCAGAGATACGTGTGCACGTGCACATCGTATTAGAGCATCTCTGACCAATGTCGCCTACACCACCAAGTTCCCCACGACCCTCACCCCCAATCCGGCCATCTAGAACCCCCTTCGACCTCGTCAAACGAAATCGAATGTTCGAACAACATCAAGAAAAAAACACCCGATCGCAGATCACCCCGCACATCCTAACTTCGACTACTAGAGACCGCGGTTCCATGACCAGAACTTCGCCATGCAACCACCTCCCTAGTCCCGTTACACCGGTCCAACTCGATGCCGCCACGACGACGTAATCGCCACAACAACACCGTTGACCAAACCGATGCCCTAAACCCTACTTTGTCGTCTCTACACTGCTATGCCGATCAGAAAAGTCCCTCGACCATTTTTCCCACAACCCCTAACCATCCAGCTACCTCCAGCCACGATCCCGACACTCCTCCTTCCTCCGATCGCCGTAAATCGACCAAAGACCTGATTTCGTTCAACTTGCAATTTCTCTTCAATTTCCAACTTAAAAGTTATGAAATTACCCCCAAAAATCCTAACTTTCAAAAACGAATTTGATTATATAAAATAAACTTGAAATTATGATAGTT
The DNA here is from genome assembly GCA_030765085.1 of Allium cepa. Classification (NCBI taxonomy): domain Eukaryota; kingdom Viridiplantae; phylum Streptophyta; class Magnoliopsida; order Asparagales; family Amaryllidaceae; genus Allium; species Allium cepa. The sequence continues at coordinate 498,424,044 of CM060931.1, forward strand.
GATTTTCTGATGTGGTTTTCTACTTAATGTAAGATTCATTTTTCCCGAGAAATACTTAATAACATTACTTGAAATTATTTTAAAAAATAGGATTTCATCAATACAAACAAATCTTCTTTAGACCTCATAACCTATAATAGTTTGTATGCAGAGAAATGAATTTTTGAATGATTTTGAGCCTGATAGAACAACAGAGACATGTATTTATATTCACACAACAATTCAAATTTATACACCCAGGCAACACTTCTTTTTCATTCATGCAAGCAATAATCAATACATTTATACTATCAAGTCTTACATGCACACAGTTATAAAGTAGATTTGGTTTTTAGGAAGATAGGTTTACTCACCTTAAACTTGAACAGAGAGTTTGAAATCTGGAAGCTGATTTGAACGCTGTTAGTTTGATTTGATCTTGATCTATTTGATTTTTGTTGAACTTGAATTTGAAGTCTTGCTTTGCTTAGTTGAAAACTTGATGAAGTTGATTGTGTTTTTTCTCTGGTTTTGGTTTGTTAAAGTGAAAGAAGAAAAGAACTGGAGAGATATATATAAAAAGATTCTGCCTGTACAGCACCTGGTTTTCATCTTTTTTTCTTCTTTCATTTTTCTTCTTTTTATTTTATTTTTAAATGAAGAAATTAACACTTGTAAGTTTGATGAATCCATATGTCTCCTCTTAGCTTACAAGTGTCCATATATATGTATGTATGTATATATATATATATTTATTAACTATGTATAGCTCAAAAAGATTTAATATCGTAGAACGTTTATATTTATTCTTATTTTAAATTTTAAACTTAAGATATTAATATTTTAGATAATAACCACATATACACTTATATCTAGTGTTTAAAATTTAGAGTTTAAATATAATTATTTTTGAGATTTTGAAAATAAAAATACAACTTTGGAATAAAAATATAGCTTTGGAACAATTAAAATATCTTATGTGAATTTTTGATATTATATATATCATATTTTTTTACGAACTTTCCTACATTTTATTCCATAGGATATACATACACACATGTATATACATTTATTTACTCATATATACTATATAGCTTGTATATATCTATTTATATATTTATGGATATTTTCTCTTGAATTTAAATGTGAAATATATTATTTATTTATTTACTATAAGATTTATCATCTCTAGAGATTTATAATTCAACATTTGTTATGGTTTTTAAATCAATTTATATTTATTTAGATAATTCCATTATCAAAAATTTATTTTTCCGACTAATAAATAAAACGTTCCTTGATTTAAACCAGTTAATTTACCCAATTAATAGACGTTAAAAATACGGTCGTCACAAATAACATGTAAAATATGAGTGCAATGACTTATGAGATGTTACATGATTTTCCATCTCCTATCAAGTGTACAATGTGAGTTCAATGACTTAAGAGATTTCAAACAATTAAAAATACCAATTTTAACCGCTTTAATTAAAATAGATCCAAAGTTTAAATCAAAATTTAGGCCTTTCAAGCGATTCAATTCTGATAAGGTTACATCATATCTCGATTTCAGCTTTAAAATAACAAGTTAAATCCTATAAACAATTTCATTCAAGCAGTTAATTCAATTTCAACTTTTCAAAGCTTGAATTAGAAAATAATTAATTTATATAGATCCAAATTATTTCCTTTAAAATAATATAATTCAAATCAACCTAACTTCAAGATTTTAAAACCATTCAATTTAACCAAATCAGGTGTTTGTATATAATTTTATACCCTATGTCTAAGTGAACATTTTTACAGATTTCAATTGGACGGGTACATATCATTTCAAACTATAATTTAAATGTCATAGGTATCCAAATTTAAACGATTCAAATAGCCATATAAATGATGTCAATAATATAAAAGGTGATAACAGGGATATATCAAAATAATAAACAACCATACATCCAACATATCAATCAATAAGCATCCATTTCAAGCAACATCCAAATCAACCAATATATCACAATAGTTACTGCTTATCAATTGTTGGGTTGTTAAACTAGCAATTGAATTTCAATATAAAACTGAATGTCAATTCAATTTAAGGTCAATTCAGATTCAATATCAATTCAAATGTCAACTTTAATCAATAAACAGCCATAAAAAATTTATATATCACATCATAAACTTTATTTAGCTTGCAATAGAAATTTTAGTATTGCGTGAGTGTGTTGAATCACTCACCTTTGTTTTTAAGCCCATTAAAAATTCAGTAAAAGTCCAAAATTTCAGTATTCTCCAAATTCAACCAAATTAGTTTCATCTTCTTCGAAATTTCAATACGAATCCAATGGAAGAATCCGCGTGCGAATCCGAGTTCATATGCAAAAGTTATACGAGTTAGAAGATTTGAAATTTAAATTAAATTAAAATAAAGAAAGGCAAAAAGGTAAATACCCATCTCCCCCAAACCCTATGCCAAAATGAACCCACAAATGCAAGCTACAGTCACCACCAAACATCTTCCCACCGTCGCGCTTACGGCACTTTTTCCCAGATCCGACCCCTTCACCAGAGTTGCCTTGACTAGGCGCCCTAGTTGGTCATGCGCGACGCACTCCGGCGCCCTCAATCAAGTCGCTGCCTCTTTGACCTTGATTTTTGGAAAAATCGAGAACCTCTAACACAATCAACTCTACTAGATTGACTTTGCACATCCTCCTCTATACATCAGTGCTTCTCGATCGTCGATTGGTTGACGATCCACCATTGTACGGCGAACCCTAGAATGGACGGCTGAGACTTCTCCACTAATTTTTGACAAATGAAGTCTCTAATCAAAAAAAAAATTGCAGAAACTGATTCCATTCGTTAAGGGCTTCGCGACGATATATTATATGATAGAGTTTGAGTAGTCTGAATTTTTGGGTTTGATTTGAAATTGGAATTTGGGGTTTTAAGATGATGACCATTGAGGAGGAACCGATTAGAACTAAAACGTACGAATAGAATAGAAGGCCATTAGGGTTTGTAAGAGCCTATATATAAAAAAAAACTAAAACAGGAATAGATGAAATAGATCGATTGGTCCCAAGCGATAACAAAGGTCCGAACAGCCTGTTTCGTTCCCGAAATGAAAATATGTCTATATGTCAAAATATAGGTTTTCAATGTTTTCAAATTCAATGAAACCAATTTTAAACCCTAATTCTATTGTATATAGAAGTTAGCTTTAAAAATTAATTTATATTTATATTAATTAAATTCCTTTAACTGATTTCTATGCATTTCGAGCTCGTACGAACAAACAATAAGTCCGATTTCTACGAAACTTTAACTTCTATAATGATTCACTATTACGGATCCTATGAAACTGGTTTTGTCGAAATCAGAGACAGTGCCTAAAAAGACTAATTTTACACGTTAATTAAAACAATCCATTTTAAAAATCAATTTAATTACTTTGAAATTCTAAATTAAAAGTTTCGAACATTATTCTTGGCTAAACAGGAATTAATAATCTTTTAAAATTTAACTTGCCGTGTTAAATTCAAGATTTAAATTGTTAAATTTTCAACAGTTGATTACAACTGTAATAAAACCCTAGTTCATTACATTCTAGTTTGCAACAAATTCTTTTACATTGATTTATGTTCGTATCATTAAATCAAAAAAATACGTTATGTGTTAATTAAGCATAAGTTTCCATTTTATTTCACTCAATTCTCAACAGTTAACGTCTTCTCCCATATTGACTGCAATATTGCAATTACATTAAATTCCAATAATTGATTTCCAAATTAACTTCAAACAGATTTTATAATAAGATGAGAAATAAACAATTGTTACATTTAAGTAATTTGAACACATTTATAAATTTATTATTTACTATATGGATTATAAATTTACTAACAAATGACGTTAAAACCAATTTCAATTAAATAACATATAATTTCACTACTAATACATCATTTAATTTATTCCTTATTTAACTTTACAATTATATTCCAGTTAGAGATAAACATTCATTTTTATTCTTTTCAATTCAAAGCTTAAACTTCATTAGAATATTCATTTTAAATTAATTTAAAATGTAAGTTCTTACGTTGAACTTATTAATTACAATGCACTTGTCTTTTCTATTCAGTTAAAGGATTCCAACAACACTTATTGTAGTTTATATTCAATATTAGATTTCAAATGAGTTCTCGTTATATGGTAAATGTTTTCTTTTCATCTCATATATTCCAACATTTACTTGTTAAATTATTCCATTCTTATATTAACTTCTATTATTACAATCAATGGAACTTACATTCAAACAATTATTAAATACATTATATTCAAATCAATATTATTAAATCATATTTTAATATGCATTACAATCTTTTACCTCATTAAAATTAGTTATTTTAGCATTTATTTAAGACCATGTTTAAATTCTAACAAATTTTTACATAAATAAATCATAAAATCTTTATTTCTAATCATTTTTAATGAATAATTATATTAAATTAATATTTCTAAATGATTGAAAATACAGATTGTTACAAAAGATTTGAAAAAGAATGGTTGCCCGTAAACAATATTTCAAAAGTTATCGAAAAGTGCTGCGAAAAGTGCTTTGAATGATGCTTTTTAAGCTATATTGATCAAAACGACTTTTCTATCATTTAGAAATTCATTTTTATAACTCAAATTGATTTTAAAGCATTTTAAAATATTTTTAGAATTTATATCATATTTTTAAAGTATAATTTTTAAAGAAATCCTTTAATGGATTCCGAACTGCAAAACCGCGATTTTTCAAAAACCTGTATTATTCATATTTCAAAATTTACTAACCAAAATCTCGATTTTCTTCCATATTTTGAAAACTATGGATATAATAGTTTAGAAAATTGTTATCTCGAAGAATTTTGGGCTATATTCCATTCTATATACATGTTTTACTTTTACGGTGCGAAATCGAGAACTGTCGTTACGCGACACGCCTATTTTTGACTTCATTTTCAATATTCATTTAAACTTTTCCAAAACACCTATAAATGTTTATAAAACATTTATAAATCATAATAAAGCATTTTTAAGAGGTTTAAATATTCCATATACACCATTTCATTCAACAAAGGAAAGTGATTTCTTTTGTGCTTATCGATGTGTATTAACATGACTTGGAAATATATTCAACAACCATATTAAACAACCATCATCAACAATCATATCCAAACATAGATATATATCATCCAATAATTCACATATAACTATAGTTTAGGAGTTTCTCACCTCGGTTTAAATGATTAACCTAAAAATGGCTATAGTTTTGCTACTTGGATTTTAAAGCTCACAATCCCTTAGATTCAAGCTCCTAGGTGGCTCGGCCCTACTTGGAATAGGATAAAGTGCTCATGACCTAGGGTTGGAGAAGAGGAGGGCTCGGTCTTTGATGGAGGAAGTTGGGCCATGGATGGTAGAGAGGAAGAGTGGAATTTTGGAATAGTTTTGACTTGCCTATGTATATATATATGTGTGTGTGTATGTGTATATATATATATATATATTATAATTAAATTTCTTTTGAGAAATATTTTGGCACTGTTTGTTAACATGAGAAGCCATGAAGGAGGTGAGAAAGAGCTTTGAAATGAAGAAGAAGACGTGTAGAAATGAAGTGGAAAGTGTGTGGTATTTATAGGAAAAGAAGAGAAGAAAAACATCTACATATACATCATCATCTTTATCACCATCATATGTACCACCATCATTACCTCCCTCCTTTCAATGCAAGGCCCATGTCTTTTCCATCATGGACAATGCCATGTGATTGTACTTTGATGGTTAGTGTTGACTTTGGGTAAGCTTAAGAGTTAAGGAATTCTGAAAATATCTTAAATATTTTTGGTAATATTTATATATTTAATTACATGTGTATATATGTGTTCATGTGCATGCTGATATGTCTTCATGTGTGTACATGTATATATGCATATTTATGTTACATATTATCCACAACATTGCACAACTTATTCATGTTGAACTGTTATAAATTTCGATTTCTATTTTCGATATATTTTCTCTTCTGAGTTAATATGCACATATTCATAAACAAAGTTTAAAAATAACATTTTCATCATTATATAATAATTAGAAGAGCTTGGTTAATAATTAGAATAATTATCAAGTCATTTATTTAAATTCAAAAATCAATTATTCCAAATTAGTGGTATCTATAATGGTGTTACAAAGGCAATTTAAATTTCAAAATAAAATAGATAATTGTTTTACATATTAATACTTATATATGAGTGTATGTACCCAGCTCCGTGCATGAGTTCAGACGGCTAAAGAGTTGTTTACTAATAAAATGAATTCCGGTCATTTTATCAATTTTTTCCATGGTGTATATTTTTCTTTTATATATATTTCGTCAAAATAAGATTACCAATATTATCTATTATTTAAAACATCATCATTTATGTTTAAAAATATTATTTTTGAATATTTTGAAATTTTTCTGAAGTGATGAATTTACGGGTCATTACAGACAAAACATACCAAAGTAAATCAATATCTAGACACCATCTAGTTATAGAACATGGATAAACTATATTTTTTGAATAGAAAAGGAATTATCGTTTAAATAGAGCTGCTTATGCCATCTTGGTTGCCCTCCATTTATGCTTTCTTCCTATAAAATAGCATCAGCCATGAAAGGTTGTTATAACAGTTGATAATAAATATTGTTATTATTTTTAGATCTAGGGCCAGAAATATGTTAGTATAAATTTTATTGAACAGTAAAAAAACGTTGTTGATAGGGTTATAAACTGGGAATCAATTTTTGTGTTGTGTAGTGAATGTTTTAGGACGTTAGTCCAAAGATAGTAATACTAGTTAGGACTCAGGGGATATTGTAGATAATGCATCTAATAGTTATAACACAACCTAATAAATACGAAAAATGCAAATCAAAGCACTAAAATTTTAATTTCCATTGTACTCACAATTTTGAAGCTCAAATTGGTATGGATTAGAATATGCCATGCTTTAGCCATACTACACAAATGATAACATCAATTTAAGGTAATTAATGAGATAATAAAATTAAACTATAGAAAATAAAGAAAGAAATATACATACATTTACTGAGTAGTAGCATTCATAGTTATAATTTTAGGATAAGTTAAGTTTTTTTTCTCACAACAAATTCGAGTCAAGTTCCAATACATCATGATACTAAAATGATTATGTGGAGATCATAGTACAAAAGACTGACACATGAAATTGATATGTATTCCAAGCAATGTCATTAGCAAGAAACACTGGAGACTATGGTTGTCATTATTTAACCGATTGAATAGATTTTTGCGATGAAAAACTGGAATGAAAGTAAATGTATTCATATTGCATATAGTGCTAAAACATTAAAGACATATCTCTTACTTTGTAAAAAATGACTTTATTACATGTTAAAGCCCATGAATAGCTACCCAACATTAAATTGATATTGTTTCTATAGTGTGCAGCAATGAAATGCATGAATCAGACAATACCCACAATATTTTTTATAAATTTCTAACTTAAATTATGCAATTATGCCTTAAAATTTGGTCTTTAACCAAATTTTTTTGACTTTTTTCAAAAAAGAACTTATAATTTTTTTATTTAAAGTACGAACCATGTGACACACATGGGGCTTTCAAAAAATGATATAAAACATTACTTTCACAAACATATGCTTATGTAATCACGAACCAGATAAAGTATAACTTATTTTTTTTAGCACAATATTTTTATCCAACCAATACCAACACCAACAATCAGTATTCCTAACTTGATAAGAACTATATATTAAGCATGCCCATTAATTTTGGAATGCAAGAGACATAGGTTTAAAAGGTTTTATCATAATTTTAGCATATAAATTTGATTATGTACACAATTCTATATGGTAATAGTATTACAAATCTCGTATAGTGAAACTATTGTAGAATTGAAGTTCTCTAAGTGTATTTTAAAGGAAAGATCAAATATTACAGTAGTACACTCTTTGACATCATCCACTATTAATTAGCTTGGAAAAAATAGTAGCTTTGAAACATGATGTTTTGTTTTGAAATGGTACTTTATATACAAAATGTCACTGGGACAACATATCACAAGTTAATAAACGTTCGAACCACGCTACGCAAGTTTCGAACTTGTGACTTCTCGCACCAAAGCCGAATCACTTAACCACTGGGACAATGGTGCTTGTCGAAATATGATTTTTTTTCCAAGTAAATATAAGATAAAATAATATGGGAAACTTAAATAAAGTATAAACACTATGCAGTTTGATTTTCTAATTGACCGAATTGTTTTTTTCAAAATCAAGTATACATATAGATAAAATTACCTAAACAGTAAATCAAGTAAAATAATTCAAAATGGTATATTATATTACCACAACAAAAAAAACTTATGAATACATATAAAAAATATCTTGGATGGTATTTTGCTGAAGTTGATAGTGAGATAAGTGCAGTCAATGAATTAAACTGCTAAAAATTGATTAATACTATTGGAATGAATTAAATTACTAAACACTAATTATTATAGCTATAATAAAATTTTTGTCGTATGCTTTACTATAGAACATAACAAACTAATTTATAAGTTGTTTACCTAGCTTAGAAAGAAAGAATATTTAAATGACTTTAGAAATGATATTTAATAAAATAATAGTTATAGAAAATGCAATTAATTACCATTTTTTATTATGAACTGAATTTTGAAGGAACCATAATTTAATTAAAAAATAAATTATGCTATTTTTCAACAAATAGCAAAGACAACTTGCATATCAACTATGTAGATCAAAGATGGTCTTTATTTTTTCGAATTCTTTCTAAAATAAGCTAAATAAAAAATATCTATCATATCACTTCTTCAACAAACAAACTTTACCCCATGCTTATCTGTCCATTCAAACATAGTTTCATTTAAATTCGATGCCGTATTTTATAATTTATCTATTTTACATTATTTTTATCATGTGACCAAAATTTATTCATTTTTTTTACTCTCTTTATAATATCATGACTTCTAATATTCACCATGATTTTCCTTTGTCGGTCCAATAGGAAACTGACCATAAATTTCCTCTGATGCATTAATCCAACATTGATACCAATGCTTGTCATATTTTTTGTACGTACATCTAATATGACACATTATAATATTCATAACATATATGCTTGTTATGCATTAAAGATGAAAATGATAATTGGACTTTATAAGTGATGAGTACATGATATTACCTTTCAAACATAAGGATGATAGAGTTAGAGGTATGCCCTAGGGGGAAATTATGTAATATATTATATATATCTAACTTGTTGACTAATCTTGTTCGAAATAAAGGTATTTTCTTTCTATTTTATATGTTATATAATGTGGTTATGTTAATTAATTAATTTAATTAAAAGTATATTTAATAGAAAATCCATAAATGGAAATATTTGTTATAGTAGTTACAAAGTGTTGTAACCATGAGTAATTTATCACATTATAACAAATATACCATTTTAAATGTTCCTAGTCAAGATGCGTCGAGATTGGATATCGATGCATCCGTTGAGACTAAAGTATGTAGCGCTCTCCAAATGATGGGCAGTGTATTACTCATGACTGCTGGGGGGCATCTAGGGGTTACATACTGATAGTTATTGGATAACTATGGAATGACTCACTCGATAGTTTTCTATTGGTTAATATAACTAAGGTCAAACAGAAAATATCGATGCGACTGATTTAAACAGTTATCTCGACAAGAGAATACTTGGATCTTTGATATGAAAGCTTTGTTTTGAGTATAGCCATGGCATGGCGTTCCATCAAGTGTATATAGTTGAGTCCAGTGGAAGTATTGGATATGAAACACTATTCAACATAGGATTCGTCTCCTCAGTTATATAAGGTTAGTATCACTTATCACTATCAACTTTGTCAACTCAAAGTCAAAATCTCTAGCTAGATCATTTTGGTCAACAATCGTTGTTATTATTGAACTTAGCATTTTGTGTTTGGACAATGAAGTTGAATGTGGAAAATATTGGAATTTTGACCATCACCAAATTCCATAAGTCCTAATATGATATAGTTTTGACGAAGAGGATTGGTGTAAATTATTTTCACTATCAGGTACCGCTTATAATAAGTAGAATTTGATTTTACCAAAAAGACCTATAAGCGATGAATTCATCCAAACTGTTATACCACCTGTTAAGTGACATGTGAACACTTATATTTGAATTGTTCAATATTAATCGTTGCCTGAATTCACACCTCTAAGTCACACAACTGCATTTGTGATTTCTTTGAAAACCACACAATTTAATTAGTTTGTAAAACATTGAAAACTGATTAAATTAATTAACATTTATGAAATATTAATTATTGTTAATTTGTTTAATGTTATGAATATTGTTGGTAATTATTTTAATGCATATATAAAAGTTATATTTGCATATATCGATATGCGATATCAGTATAATTTTAAACATGTTTTAGACAATAAAATAATTACATAAAAGTTGTTTTCTTTTATTTGGAAAGGTTTCATATTCGGAATGTGATTGGATCGACCATATAGTTGTAAGAAGAGGAAATCAATTAACGAGATTAACTGAAATTTAAAAAGAGAAAATAAAGGAGGAAGTTTTAATAGGAGAATAGTAAAAGGTTCCTTTAATTCCGTAGAAAAAATAAAACGTCCTCATTTTTAAAAGTACAGAGAATAGAACGTGACTTTCATTTTTGTTCTCTTTTCTTCCTCTTCTCTATCATACATTCATGGCTGAAACTTCATTCAAAAAAACCATCAAAACAAATTCAAATCAACATCAAACTAAATTAAGAAGGTGGTTCATTCTTCTCTTGCAAAGCGGGATGGTGATTTGCTTGAAATCTGAGGACAAGCCACAAATCAAGGTGTGATGGAGGGCAAGGTCTATCGGATCTTGAGAGTGATCAATCAGATCCGGGTATGGTTTTATCATTCAAGGTGTTTCTACACGCTTCATCCGAAGGTAATTATATGTGTGTATAACTCTATATTTACATATCTCATAATACGATCCTATCCTCTTAATCTTTATCTTTTCCTTCTGTTCATACTTGTGAAATTTGAATCTAGATTTGAATATCTTAATTAACTTGCTCGAATCGATTGTTCTATCATGTTAAAATATAGAACATTTTCTTTTGTTCACTACTATTTTTTTATGAATTATAATATCTCATTTTTTTCTCATGTATGATTGGTTGATTAATTAATTTAACATAGATCTAGACCTTCTTAATTATATTTTTTGTACTCTATGTGATTACTTACAAAGTTTGTTTAGTCTAGATTTAGATCTTCTTATCTCAAATCTATATATGCCTATGTCATTTGATTTTGTTGTTTAAAAAAATGATCACAGTCGAACTTTGAATTTTTCTTCTTCTTATAATTTAGTTTTTCATATCAAAATGTTTACACTTAAATATTTATACATGGGTTGCTGCGTAATTAAAACTTAGTAATAATCACATTAATTAATCTTTTCCATCCAACTAATATGATGTTTTAATTGTCATGTTTCAAATCATTCTAGTATAAACTCTTCCTCTTAAAATAAAAAGGGAAACATTAAATTAATGATATATTTTATGATTTGCAATTACGTCTAATTAAAAATGATATCTCTGCTTAAGAAGGAACTTTTCACAACTTCTTCAAACCATTTTTGTTATGTTCTTTGATTTACTACTTGTAATTGAATTGAAATAAAATACTAAATCAATGATATACACCATGATTTGAAATTCCATCTAATTAAAAATTATATCTCTACTTAAAAAGGAAGGAATCTTCTCACAACTATTTCAAAACATTTTCAGTAATCTTAATATTCTTTTGTTTACTGCTTGTAATTGAAATAAAATCTATTTTATTTGAACCATAATGCTAAACATTAATTGTACATGTATGTATATATATTACAGCGTGTATATATATATATATGTGTGTGTATATTTATATATATGGTAAATTTTTTGAAATTCACCGATTTCTTCCGCTACAGGCTGATCCAATTCCAACAATGGTATCAGAGCCCAATGGCTTATGCGATCTAAATTAGTCATGTTAGGATTAACTAACTAAGCTTGCAGACTTAGTACGGTATATACAAAGGTGATGTCTAAAATTGGAATTGAGTAATCAAATAGTCTGTCGTACCTGGTTACCTGCTTGGCCTGAAAGTGGAAGTGGGCCCAAAGGTTTCCCCTGATGGAAAAGGCCACATTTGATGTAGACCTTGGACTAATTTTTTAAATAGTTTTGAAAATTGAGGCAAGATTTTAAATTTAAAAGTTAAATTTAAAATAAAAACATATTTACCGTAATAAGTTATAATATAACATAAATTTTCAAAACGTTTGAAAAGGTAATTAAAATTTCAAAATGTTTGAAACTTTTTAAATATTGATTTCAAAATTTAATATATATTAATAAGATTAATAAAATAAATTAATTAAATGAGTTAGTTAGTTAATACTTACATGCATGTATTATATATGTTGATATATGTTATGTTATTTTAAAGTGTTAAGGTATTACACGTATGTAAGATAAATTTTGAAATTGATATAATTCAATTAAAAAATTTAGTTAAATAAATTAATTAAAGGTTAATTAATTAAATAAAAAATACACATATATAAGATATATGTGTTATGCTATAAAGGTTGTAATAGATATGTCCAATATCAAAGTTGTATTGAAATACTAATTTAAAATTAATTAAAGAGTTAATTAACTAAAATTAATTAAATAAGTTTTGACTAATATAATGTTATACATAAGATTATTGTATAAGTTAATTAAAATATAAAAGTTATATAATAATGAAACTTATATAATATGTGGGTATAAATTAAAGGTGGAATATTGAAGAAACCCAAATAGACTTAAGGAATAAATACAAACGTAAATGTATGTATACTATGATTTCTGATGTGTCTAACACTTGAATCACAAGGGTATGTCATAAGAAATACATTATTCTATAAGTCGATATCACTCAATATAATATACCGAAGATTATGAATCTTTTATAATGTTGTCCTATAATATATATATATATATTAATAAATTACTTGCATACTCCTTAGTTGTTGAGCAAACTCAAGCTGGGGATGTTATGGGTAGTTTTTCTAATATATTGAATAGATGAGGTAAGATACTATATGTATTTGTCGAGCAAACTTAAGATACATATACTATACTTAGGCGATCATGATATGGCAGGCACGAGTGAATAATCTCTTTTGATTTTTTAAACAAACTCAAGGTCGAAATGAGATTAGGAAAAATAAAAGGATGTTAGCAGTTGTATGTGATACAACTGATAAGGAGTTATCCATTGTTTCTGGGGCTATGATTTATTGAGCAAACTTAAGGTCAGAATACCAAAACGGATGAGTCCTAACACCCACTAGTGAATTCGAAAGTCTTCTATGTTTCAACTTAGGGTTTGGAGAAACATAAAAGACTAGTGGGAGCCTTTTTAGGAAAATAAAATGATTACATTTAACCTTTCTAATATTGTAAGAACATATGCTAAATAATGTTATAATTATCTAGAATGATAAATTTGTGCATATAATATGATTGATAAAATGTTTATAAATTAACATATACAAACAAATCGAACTGAAAGTTGACAAATGGAAATATAATACCCACTATTAAATTTGTATTGCATGTTAATCTTTTCTATACCCATGCAAGTGTCTAATTTTACAACCGCTGAACACATTCGTAAAATGGTCACTTACATGCTTATTTTGTAACGACCCAGAATTTCTGTCATTTGAAATTCGTATATTTAATTGATTTTAAATATTAATAATTAAAATTTGTAAGTCGAATAAATTTTATTTCGAATATCTAGATTTTATTGGATAATTTAAATCGATAATTTAATATTTGAAATTATAGAAATAATTGGAAATTGGGTTTAATGTGACTAAAATTGATTTATAAAGTTGTATTAAATCATATTGAAGTTAGAATGATGTTATAGAACTTTTAAAATTGAATTAAAAGTAAATTTGCAGAAATTGAATATTTTAATATTTAATTTACGAGTTAAAATAGCCATTTTTCAAACAGTCTTGGATTTCGACGAAACCAGTTTCATCGGATCCGTAATGTTATCTTATTATATGGTTTCAAATTTTGTGTCAATCGGATTTACGGTTTGTCCGGGGTAAGCTAAAACTCGTAGAAATCGATTCGAGTGAATTTTAAATTTAAATAGTCGATTCAAAAACTTATCTTTCAAATTTGATCGAATTGGCTCCCAATATATATTCCATTGCATTCGGAATAGGGGTAAAATGTTATAAACGTTAGGCGGCACGCTTCGTTTGGAGTTCGAAAAAATTTCGGGTGAATAGTGTCGCGTAATTTTCTATATAAGGACCTCTATTATTCACTTTAACACAAACCCTAGGTCTAAAGTTTCAGCCGCCGCCTCCTTCATTTTAATGGCCGAAAATCTCTTTCAATCTTCCTCAATTCTCTCTGAATCCATCAGCTTTTAGCAAAAACCTTCAACTACATTGCTGAAGAGCACGTTGAGATCTTGTTATCCAACGGCTGTGATCGAAAACGAGGCGATGGATTGTTGGGAATTTCAGCTCAAAGTCCGATGGTTGTGCATGTCTTTTCACGATGATAGGGAGGCCGAGCTTGGAGTTGTCACAGCCGAAGGTCGAGCTCGCGGAGGCTTCAGCGTGGTGGTCCTTGATCGTTGCAAAGGTGATCGTAGGTGGTGCGTCATTTAGGGTTTAGAGGAGGCCGATGGGTTTAGGGTTGCGTTTTCTAACCTGGGAAGAACGTGAATGATGGAAGAAAGTGGATGAGGCCCAGATCTGTTTGGCTCAAAATCAATGGCTGCGATGTTAAAGGTTATAAAAATATGAAGAAAAAAAGTAAATTAATTTATACATTAATTTGTACGATGTTTAAAATGCCATAACTCTTTCATACAAGGTCCGTTTTGGACGAAATGAATTGCGACGGGTTCGTATTCGCGAATACTACGCGATGGAGCTGGATTGGAATTGATTGGAGTTAGCGAAAATTTTGGGTAAAATTAAACGCGCATTTAATTTTATTCGAAATAAAACACTACAACTGTTATTGAAACCAAGGTGAGAACTTCTCACTCAATCGAAACTGTTTCGATTTTAATTTTAAATAGTTAGATTTTAAATTGCTTGATTATATGTTTGAATGATAAATTAATATCTGTTGTATAGTAATAGACCCTATACGCCGTATATTAAGCGGATGTTATTTATTAAACACTTATACCGCAATATTTCACCTTGATGTGGAATTGGTATTATATATATACTTGGAGTTGATTTTCCCGCATTGTATAGCGGATGCGACCCTATTGCGCCGCATAATAGCGGATAATATTTTATAAATCCTATATACCACGATCTTCCATATTGGAGCGGAATTAGTATTGTGCTAACATCTGTGGATGCAGGGAAACAGGTTGGAGGAATCCAACTGGATTCCTCAACAGTATTGATTTATTTACAGATATTGTGATATATTCTGTTATCATGTGATATATGATGTTTTGGATGCCATGATTGTTATATTTAGTGCTGTTGCAGCATTGGGCCTATTTTGGAAAATTTAAAAGTATTTTTAAAGTGATTTTTGAAAGTATACGTTTTATTAAATTCTGGAATTGATTCACTTTAAATAAATAAACGTTATAGTTTTTATGTTATAAAAAATTATGATTTTTGTGAAATATAACCGAAATGTGATTTTTGAGATAAGTAGTTGATTAATTTGTAAAATGGTTTAAATTGGAATTTTTGAATTAGTATGAACGGTTTATATAAAAGATTTATAAAATTGATATTTATAAATTTAAAATATTGGAATTATAAAATGAGTTTTTATAAGTGTTAAAATGAAGCATAAATAGATTTCATAAGTGAATAAAATTTATAGATTTATAAATTGAGAAGTTATAAAATGAATAGATTTTTTAAATTAAAAGATTTATAAGAAATTAACTTATAAATTGGATTTTGGCATTTAAATGAGATATAAATAGAATTCGTCAATTAAGGGATTTTTATAACTTGAAGTTTTAAAATATATAAATGTGAATTTATAAACATTTATTTATAAATTCAAAATTGATTGAATTTGATAAGTAAATAGGAAAGCTTATTAAAGGAAACACATTCACGATTTTGGACATGGATAATCCTTTAAATTAAATATGTAGAAATGTTGAATTTAGTTAACGAAGTATATTCACGATTTTAAACAAGTAAATAATATATTATAGGAATGTTTTAAGGAGTGATCTTTTAAATAGAATTAAAACGATTTGAAGTTGTGTTAAAATGTATTAAGTGTCGAAACCATAGATTTCAACATTCATTGTTGAAATAGACGTTTTCGAGGAATAAAAGGAAATAGTGGACTATAACACTGTTGTTATAGTAAATGATTTTTGAAAGGAAATGTTTTATATATTGGGATTTATATATCTATCTTAATTTTGAATCCCTATACTAGTGATTTTGGGTTGTCGTAACGATGTTTTACGCAACATTCGTTTTGAATCAAATGAATGTGTTTAAGAGAATGTTTTCCTTAAAAGGATAAAATATATACTTAATCGTGTTTTAAGTATATTGAATATTTTCCAAATGTTGAAAATAAATGAATTTGTGAGATTACTTATTATTAAAGAGGTATGGAAATGTTTTCCAATATGAAGTGGAATGTTTTGAGATTATATCTTGTAAAGATAAATTGAAGTGAATATTTGGCAATTTATTTAATTGATGGAAGATTAATAAAAGGGCCTAGTGATTGTTATGGTGCTGAATATTTGTTGGTTTGCTTTGATAGTTAAACAACCGACTATCAATATTTACCTTTAAATGGGTATTTGTGGTCATTTGCTTGAATTTGAATGCTACACTTATTTTAAAATAAGCACTCGTTATTCGGTTTAGCCGGTGAAGGACCTTTGTGTCATATAACCCATTCCGAATAATGATATGTCGTTATGGATAGCATTTGAAGACCGATGTTGAAGACCGGGTATTTTCGAGAACGAAAGGATAACTTGTTGATTGTCTCTGCACTGAGTTGCGTCGGTATAGAGATTCCCTAAGTGATGGGAAGTTCAATCGGGATTGTGAATACCCGGATTGCAAGGGCTTCTTTGGAAGTGCCTTCGGTTCTGTTCGAACCCAGAATAGACTTGAATGGATTGTATGTCTGACATTACAAATTGAGATATAAAGAAGATTTCTTTCAAATACATTTTTTTGGTGGCGGAGAATTTGTTCTTTTAGCTTAACACCCTTCTCTAAGACGTATGAGCTCAGAGGTTTTGTAGTTGAAGGTTATCAGCGATATATTCCCAATTTGGTAATGTGGCATGCTGAGTGTTGTTGATCATTGTTGATCAAAGCGTAGCTTTTGTAAAAAGCGTAGCTTTATGGACGAAACTTCGTCGAACCTCACACCCTGAAATGGTCGAAACAGGAAAGATGCAGCAAGGTTATTGGGGATAGCGCCCCTTAGGGTATGTGCATTTCCTTCCGGATAGAAGTGGTATCATGGTATGGAGCCCAGATACTTAACTTATGTTGATATCGCAGATATATATATATATTACTTTGTGATTCGTTGCTGGGGCCCCGGATAAAGGTTGGTTACGGCCGGTGGATGGCATACTCGTGTCAGTAGTTACCCAGTTAGGGTAACTCGGCCTTGTGTTGGCAGAGATCCGGTTAGGTTCTCGGGGCGTCCTTCCAGAGGCGTTTCCATGTGGCAATGGGAAGTCCTTGGCCTGACCATTTGTTGGAAATTCAAAGAAGCAATACGAGCCTTGTACGGTTTTAGTTGTAGAACCTGCCACCTAATATGGTAGTTATAGTAGGCATACTATAATGGTACCTATGATGGCTAAGATTTATATTCTACTTTCGAAATGGTTTTCCACACTTTGCACTAATAACAATAAAAATCAAATGATTCTGCGTAGTAAGCTTCTTTAACTATCATAAGGAGAAATCTCCTCCAAGTTCTGCGTTTGCATGTGTGTGTGGCGGAGGTCTTATGGTAGTTACATTTTTCAAAAGTATTGCGAATCTATTTTAAAATATTTCTTTGTTTGTTTATTTTTAAAGATAAACTGTTTAAGTTCTCACACCAGTCACATGACTGACTTGGAGTTTATTGTTCCCTTCTTAAACTCTGGGTGCCCACCAATTTCGACACGGGCAGTCTAGAGTCAGGTTATCAGGATATTCAGGAATTCAAGAGTTGCTACAGAGATTTGGAGGCAAGCTGGATGGCTTGGCGTATCAACTAATATATAGTATTTCTTTTCCACTGTTTGTTGTTGTACACTCTGATAATGTAATGATAATGTGATGTAATAACAGATATGGTTCTTTGTTTTAAAGATATTCGTTTATCTATTATATGTTGTTCCGCTGCGATTGTGAGATTCTGATATTTTTTTTGTCGCTTTTTATTTATTTCTTTCTTTCTTCTTCTATCATCTACCTCTTCTTTAACCCTAACGGTACGGTTTTCCGGCCTTCGATTGCGTGGCTGTTGATACAGTGGACGTATTGATGTCAACCATCGGGGACAAAAATCCCTACTCGTTATAGTATTTAGCTTATAAAAGGCTTCTTTGGAAATGCCTTCAGTTCTGTTTGAACCCAGAATAGACTTGAATGGATTGTATGTCTGACATTACAAATTGAGATATAAAGTAGATTTCTTTCAAATATATTTCTGTTGGTGACGGAGAATTTATTCTTTTAGCTTAACACCCTCCTCCGAGACGTATGAGCTCAGAGGTTTTGCAGTTGAACGTTATCAGTGATATATTCCCAATTTGGTAATGTGGCATGCTGAGTGTTGCTGATCAGTGTTGATCAAAGCGTGGCTTTTGTAAAAAGCGTAGCTTTGTAGACAAGACTTCGTCGAACCTCACACCCCGAAATGGTCGAAACAGGAAACATGCAGCAATGTTATTGGGGGTAGCGCCCCTTAGGGTATGTGCATTTCCTTCTGGATAGAAGTGGTATCATGGTATGGAGCCCAGATACTTAACTTATGTTGATATCGCAGATATATATATGTTACTTTGTGATTTGTTGCCGGGACCCCTGATAAAGGTTGGTTACGACCGGGGATGGCATACTCGTGTTAGTAGTTACCCAGTTTGGGGTGACTCGGCCTTGTGTTGGCAGAGATCCGGTTAGGTTCTCGGGGCGTCCTTCCAGAGGCGTTTCCATGTGGCAATGAGAAGTTCCTTGGCCTGACCATTTGTTGGAAATTCAAAAAATCAATACGCGCCTTGTACGGTTTTAGTTGTAGAACCTGCCATCTAATATGGTAGCTATAGTAGGCATACTACAATGATACCTATGTTGGCTGAGATTTATATTCTACTTTCGAAATGGTTTTCCACACTTTGCACTAATAACAATAATAATCAAATGATTCTGCGTAGTAAGCATCTTTGACTATCATAAGGTGAAATCTCCTCCAAGTTCTGCGTTTACATTGTGTGTGTGGCGGGAGGCCTTATGGTAGTTACATTTTTCAAATGCATTGCGAATCTATTTTAAAATATTTCTTTGTTTGTTTATTTTTAAAGATAAACTATTTAAGTTCTCACACCAGTCACATGAATGACTTGGAGTTTATTGTTCCCTTCCTAAACTCTAGGTGCCCACCAATTTCCACACGGGCAGTCTAGAGTCAGGTTATCAGGATATTCAGAAATTCAGGAGTTGCTGTAGAGATTTGAAGGCAAGTTGGATGGCTTGGCGTATCAACTAATATATAGTATTTCTTTTCCGTTGTTTGTTGTTGTACACTCTGATAATGTAATGATAATGTGATGTAATATAATAACAGATATGGTTCTTTGTTTCAAAGATATTCATTTGTCTATTATATGCTGTTCCGCTGCGATTGTGAGATTCTGATATTTTTTTGTTGCTTTTTCTTTCTTTCTTTCTTTCTTTCTTCTTCTATCTTCTAGCTCTTCTTTAACCCTAACGGTACGTTTTTCCGGGCTTCGATTGCGCGGTAGTTGATACAGTGGACGTATTGATGTCGACCTTCGGGTACGAAAATCCCTATCGTTACATCTAGTATCAGAGCTTATGGTTAAGTGATAACCTTGGCTCTGTTGGGAATTACTCATTAGAGATAGAGTCAGTAGTACTCTAGAATGAGTGTGAGTGTAATAATAGCTATGAGAGCGTATTTATTAGTGAATATAAAAATGGTATTGTTTTAAAGCGGGTAAATGAAATAATTTTACCCAAAATTATATTTTACATATAAAGTTGATAATTTTTCAAAATTATTAAAGTGTATATAAATTAATTGTTTGATCGTGAAAATGTAAGAATATATATAAGTTAATTAAAGGATGTTTGAATAAGTTAAATAAAACATATTGTAAAAGAATTATTGTATAAGTAAATGAATTATTAAGTGTGGAATTTTTATTATTTTGATTTACAATTTTGAAATAATCTTATATATAAGAAGTGAAACTATATGAATATATTCATAAATATGAGTTGTAAATAAAAGTAAAATAGAATTTACTTTAGAATCAGAATCTGAATTGGATTTGGAAATTTAAGTTAAGTTAAACAAATGATGTTTAAATGGAATATGACTTAAATAATGTTGAATGAAGTCGATTTTGGTATCGAAGTAAATTAATAAAGTGAAGCGATAAATATGATGTAACGCCCCGGAAATTTTCGACTTTCGAAAATTCAACATCGATACTCACTTTATCGACTGCCGAGAAATCGAAGGCCGGAAACCCGAAATGTTATGGTTTAAGAAAAAGAAAAAGACAGAAGAAGAGATAAGAAGATATAAAATAGAGAGAAAAGAAAATAGAACGGAACTGAAGGAAATAACAGAACAACAACAGAATCTCACACTTCGCAGCGGAACAACATATAATAATAAATGAATAATCTTTAAACAAAGAACTATATCAGTTATTACATTTTATACATTACATCATATCATCAGAGTGTACAACAATATACAACAACAAACAGTGCAGCGGAAAAGGAAATACTATATACTAGTAATACGCCATGCCATCCAGCTTGCCACCAACAATTCCAGAATATCCAGAATATCCTGATAAACCTAACTCTTGACTGCCCGTGTGGAAATTGGTGGGCACCCAGAGTTTAGGAAGGAAAACAATAAACTCCGAGTCAGTCATGTGACTGGTGTGAGAACTCAAAGCAGTTTATTTATTTAAAATCAAAATAGAAGAATATTTTTAAAGTCAATTCGCAATGCTTTTAAAAATGAGACTACCATAAGGCCTCCCGCACACACACACAATGCAAACGCAGAATCGGAGGAGATTTCTCCTTATGATAGTCAAAGATGCTTGATACGCATTTAAAAGAACATTTTTATATTATTACTAGTGCATAGTGTAGGAAAAATTTATTTCGAAAGTAGAATATGAATCTTAGCCAGCATAGACATTTCGAACTATGCCTACTATAGCTAACTATGTTCAATAGCAGGTTACCGCCACATTCCATAGCAGGTTATAAAACTAAAACTGTACAAGTCTCGTATTGTTTCTTTGGATTTCCAACGAATGATCAGGCCAAGGAACTTCCCATTGCTACATGAGAACGCCTCTGGCGGGACATCCCCGAGAACTTAACCAGCTCTCTGCCAACACAAGGCCGGGTTACCTTTATCACTAGGTAACTACTACACGAGTATGCCATCCCCCGGTCCTTTGGGACCTTTCACCGAGCGCTCGTAATCAATTCACACAATCATAAAGTGTTTTCAACATGAGTAAGTATCTGGGCTCCATACCATGATACCACCCTTTTCCAGAAGGAAATGCACATACCCTAAAGGGCGCTACCCCTCATAACCTTGCCGCATCTTTCCTGTTTTGACCATTCCCGAGGTGTGAGGCTCGACGAAGTCACGTCCACAAAAACATACTTTATACAAAAGCCATGCTTTGGGTCAACAAATGATCATAGAAATGATCACCAAGATAGACGATCAAACAAATGATCCTATCACAAATAATCAACACAATGATCATTTACAGCAACACTCAGCATGTCACATTACCAAATTGGGAATATATCGCTGATAACCTTCAACTACATAACCTCTGAGCTCGTACGTCTCAGAGAAGGGTGTTAAGCTAAAAGAATAAATTCTCCGCCACCAACAGAAATATATTTGAAAGAAATCTGCTTTATATCTCAATTTGTAATGTCAGACATACAATCCATACAAGTCTGTTCCGGGCTCGAACAAAACCGAAGGCACTTACAAAGAAGTCCTTGCAATCCGGATATCCATAATCCTGATCGGATTTCCCATCACATATGGAGAACTCAATACCGGAGCAACTCGGTGCAGAGTCAATCGACAAGTCATCCTATCGCTCTCGCAAATACCGGGTCTTCAACACCTATCTTCAAATGCAATTCATAACGACGTATCACATATTCGGAATGGGTTATACGACCCCATGGTCCTTTCCCGGTTAACCCGAATAGTGAGCGCTTATTCAAAAATAAGTGTGGCATTCCAATTCAAACAAATCACATCAATTACCCATTCAAAGGGAAATATTGATAGTCGGTTATTGAACCATCAATGGATATGCACACATCACCAGATTCCAAATAATTTTCCAAATTATTTATTTTCCAAAATAAAATATCTTTACAAGATATAAATTTCAATATGTCAAAAATAAATCAATATTTATTTTTAGACAAATTCCCCTTTCCTTTATAAATTCCTTAGTGAATTTATAATCCAAAATATCTATGAATATTCAATTTCAATTATTTATTTCAATTTATCTTCAAAAAGATAAATTCTCTAATATTCACTTTATATTGGAAAAACATTTCCATACTTATTTATTCATAAGTAATTCACAAATTTTATTTATTTTCAACCTTTGGAAAATATTCAATATACTTAAATCGAAATTAAGTATATATTTCATTCTTTAAGGAAATCGTTCTCTTAAACATATTTATTTGGGCCAAAAATGAATGTTGCGTAAAACATCGTTACGACAACCCAAAATCACTAATATAGGGATTTGAAATTAAAATAGATATATAAATCCCAATACTATACAAAACATTTCCTTTCGGAAATCATTTACTATAACAACAGTGTTATAGTCCACCATTTCCTTCTATTTCTCGAAAACGTCTATTTCAACAATAAATGTTGAAATCTATGGTTTCGAATCTCAACATATTTTAAAACATCGTTAGATCGTTCTACTTCAATTTAAAATATCACATTCTAAACATTTTCTTTAACATATTATTCACTATCAAAAAAAACGTGAATATACTACGTTGATCAATTTCATCCTTTCTATACATTTTATTTCAAAGGATTATTCACAGTCAAAAACGTGAATATAACTCCATTAACAAGTCACAACAATTTACTTATCAAAATAAGTCATTGCGAATTTATAAAACAACGTTTATAAATTCCTTTATTAACCTATTCAATTTATAACTCAATTATAAAACAAAATTCATATTATAAGTTAAACACCTATAATTTATTTGTTTGCACAATCGTTTCTTTAAACTTCATAATTATAAATCTTATAACTTATAAGATTCAATTATTTATCCAAATATATTCTTTCAATAACTTTATAAATTTTATAAACCTACTGCTTATAAAATTCCATCTCTAACTTCACCGTTTATAATTCTATGAATTTCATTCATTTATGAAATTCATTCACAATTCATTCTAACACTTATAAAAACTCGTTTTATAATTCAAATATCTTTAATTTATAAACTATCAATTTATAAATTCTTTTCTATAAATCAATTTATATTATTCTTTTAAAACGTCTTTAATCTCCTTTATAATTTCATCCTTTCGATTTATAAAATAATTAAATTTTATAAATCCTATATTTAAACTTTTATAATAAATTCAAAAATCCCAGTTTAAACTATTTTATAAAATCATTAATCCCATATTTTCAAAAATCAGTTTTTAACTATATTTCTCAAAAATATAATTTTTATAACATTAAAAATTATAACGCTTATTTATTTAAAATGGATCAATTCCAAAAATATTTTATAAACGTAAACTTTCAAAAATCACTTTAAAATTATTTAAAATCCCAAAATTTGGTCCAATGATGCTACATACCAAATAGTCAATCACGGCAACAACGATATCATATATCAATATGATAATCCATCAAATATCAAAATATCTGAATTCAAATAAATACTGTTGAGGAATCCAGTTGGATCCATCCAACCTGTTTTCCTGCATCCACAAACATTAGCACAATACCAATTTCGTTCCAGTACGAAATTATCGCGGTATATGGGATTTAAAATATTATCCGCTTAATAACGGCGCAATAGGGTCTCATCCGCTATACAAATGCGGGAAATCAATAACTCCAATATATACATATGCCAATATATATATATATATTGCTATTATATATAATACCAATTTCACTATTTATGAAATATTCGCGGTATATGTTTTTAATAAATAACATCCGCTTACTAACGGCGCATAATGTCTATTTTAACAATCAATAGATAACAATCATCATTCAAACATGCATTCAAATATTTTAAATCTAACTATTTAAAATAAAATCGAAACTGATTCGATTGAGTGAGAAGTTCTCACCTTGATTTTATTTTGTTTTAGCGATTTATTTCGAATAAAATTAAACGCGTGTTTAATTTTACCCAAAATTCTCACTAACTCCAAACGACTCCAATCCAATTTCATCGCGTAGTGCTCATCCATACGATTCCAACGCAACTGGTTTCGCGCGTTTTCGACCTCGTATGAAAAAGATATGATTTTTCTAAGATTACACGTATTTATATTAACTAATTTACAACTTTTATTTATAATTTTCAACCTTTAACATCTCTGGCCGTTAGATCTCAATCCAAGGCCGCACATACATCTTCCTTCTCACGCGACTTTGCCTCCAGGTAACTCACGCAAGGCCGAACCCACTTATAGAAAATTAGGGTTAAATTTTTCACCAAACACCAACCACTTCACATAGATCAGGAAGTGCCAATGGAAAGCTCGCGGCAAGAGCTACTCACGCCCCTAACATAGTTGAACTCGGCCCCACCATCACCCTCGAAATGCGTGCGCACTCATAGCCGAACGCGGGCCTGTAGCTCTCACTACGGTGCTCCATTTTCGATCAACTCCATATGAAATCAAAGCTCTCACTTCGCTCTACAATGTTGTAGTTAACAACTTTCATTGACTTTTGACGGATTGAAATAAATTAAAGGAAGAAGAAAACAAATTTTTAGCCCTTGGTTTTCAAAGTGGCGGCCTGAACAAATATTAGGGTTTAGAATTTTTTTATTTTATTTGTGAGGGTTACAACTCCTTTTATAGAAAATCGAACGTAAACACTATTCATTCCGGAATTTCCAAACTCCGATTTACGCGCCGTAACCAGCGTTTCTAGGGTTTACCCCGCGTTCCGGACACAATGGAATAGGTTTCGGAAGCTAATTCGGTCATCTGTGCGAGTTATGGCTACAAACGTTCAATTTAAATTAAACCGATTTAAACGATTTTCTAGGCGTTTTAATTTGTACCGGACAAACGGTAAATCCGATTGACACGAAATTTGAAACCTTACAATAATATCACATTACGGATCCGATGAAACTGGTTTCGTCGAAATCCGAGACTTTTTGAAAAATGGCTATTTTAACTCGCCAAATTAATATTAAAAATAAATCGATGCGTTTCGAGCTGCCACGATCAAACGGTAACTCCGATTGACACGAAAATTGAAATCCGGTAATAACTAACTATTACGGATCTAATGGAACTGGTTACGATCAATTCTGAGACTGTTCAAAAATTGACTATTTTCACTAGTCGATTTAAATATTAAAATATTCAATTTTCACAAATAAACTTTTAATTCGATTTTAAAAGTTCTAAAATATCATTCTAACTTCGACATGATAAAATAAATTTTTACAAATCATTTTCAATCATATTTAACTCAATTTTCAATTATTTCCATAATTTAACATATTAAATTATTGATTTAATTATTCAATTAAATCCAATTAGTCAAAATAAAATTTATTCGACTTATAAATTCACTTATTAATATTTAAAATTAATTAAATATTCAAATTTTAATTACTAAAAATTCTGGGTCGTTACATATGAACTTGAGTTATGTAATGAAATTCAACTTTTGTGGTTAAATGAACTAGCAATTGAATTAATAAATGGATTGAATGTAAATCAATTGAATGTAAATAAATTGATATGGAATAATGAATATAAGTGTTAATTCATTAAATCTAATTAAAAGTGACGAACTAAATTGAATGAATGTAAAGAAAGGTAAAATGAATTTGGTTGTATTGGTTATACATTGGTCGTTAGATTGATTGTCAGTTGATTGTATAGAAATCCATATGAAATTGAATTAATGAAATTGAAAGCTAAAGTAATTAAAATCAAATTGGAAGTTAAGTGAATCTTAAATAGAATTGAATTTGATGTGGAAGTGAACCAACTTGAATATGAATTGGTGAATGTAAACTAATCAAATATGGATAAATGAATGTTAGTAAAAACATCCAATATTAATGAATCAAATGTGATTTAAATTGGAAAATCAATTCATTGAATATTAATGAGAAGTGCATGAGTATTGATTTGGTCATGGATGTTAGCTGAATGCTAGTTGGTTGATGGTTGAATTTATTGCTTTTTGTTGCTTTTGCTATATTGGCACAAAATGTTGTTGCTTCTGGTATATGTTGTATATCGATATTATTTTCTATATACATGTTTCTCATTATTGTTGAGTGTTTAGTAGGTGCGAATTGCGCATTGCTTCGCATTTGGAGCTCGCTTTCGCGCTATATTTGCCGTATATGCTCGCTAATAATATATAAGGTACATATCTCGGATTACATATCGTACTTTTACACTTTTTTCCCTGTGGGATGCCCCATTACTTGATGAGATGTATATTTGTGATATATATATTGCCATTTTTTTTCGGATCGAACCGCGCAAAGGAGACTGGCGAATTTTTCTGAAAATTTAATGCGTTAGAATAACTTTGAGAAAATTGGAAAATTTTGAAAACTGAAAGTTTGATTTTGAGTTATGAAAGTTAAACGATATAGCTGGTTTTGAAAAGATAACTAAGTATGATTTGAAAACTTAGTAAAGATTGTGAGAAGTTTAACTATTGGATTTTGGAAAAGTTAACACTTAAATGAATTTGAAATTTAAATTTGAACTATTTGTTTTTGAAAAGTTAATGGATTCTTTAACTTTTTCTTACTTGGTAATTTCTAAAACGAAATTCTTTTAAGGGGGGAAGTTTGTAACGACCCAGAATTTCTGTCATTTGAAATTCGTATATTTAATTGATTTTAAATATTACTAAGTTAAATTTGTAAGTCGAATAAATTTTATTTCGAATATCTAGATTTTATTGGATAATTTAAATCGATAATTTAATATTTGAAATTACAGAAATAATTGGAAATTGGGTTTAATGTGATTAAAATTGATTTATACAGTTGTATTAAATCATATTGAAGTTAGAATGATGTTATAGAATTTTTAAAATTGAATTAAAAGTAAATTTACAGAAATTGAATATTTTAATATTTAATTTGTGAGTTAAAATAGCCATTTTTCAAACAATCTCGAATTTCGACGAAACAAGTTTCATCGGATCCGTAATGTTATATTATTGTATGGTTTCAAATTTCGTGTCAATCGGATTTACGGTTTGTCCGGGGCAAGCTAAAACGCGTAGAAATCGATTCGAGTGAATTTTAAATTTAAATAGTCGATTCAAAAACTTATCTTTCAAATTTGATCGAATTGGCTCCCGATATATATTCCATTGCGTTTGAAATAGGACTAAAACATTATAAACGCCAAGTGGCATGCTTCGTTTGGAGTTCGGAAAAATTTCGGGTGAATAGTGTCGCGTATTTTTCTATATAAGGACCTCTATTATTCACTTTTACACAAACCCTAGGTCTAAAGCTTCAGCCGCCGCCTCCTTCATTTTAATGGCCGAAAATCTCTTTCAATCTTCCTCAATTCTCTCTGAATCCATCAGCTTTTAGCAAAAACCTTCAACTATATTGTTGAAGAGCACGTTGAGATCATGCTATCCAACGGCTATGATCGAAAACGAGGCAATGGATCGTTGGGAATTTCAGCTCAAAGGCCGATGGTTGCGCACGTCTTTTCACGATGATAGGGAGGCCGAGCTTGGAGTTGTCACAGCCAAAGGTCGAGCTCGCGGAGGGCTTCAGCGTGGTGGTCGTTGTTCGTTCCAAAGGTGATCGTAGGTGGTGCGTCATTTAGGGTTTAGAAGAGGCCGATGGGTTTAGGGTTGCATTTACTAACCTGGGAAGAACGTGAACGATGGAAGAAAGTGGATGCAGCCCAGATCTGTTTGGCTCAAAATCAATGGCTGTGATGTTAAAGGTTATAAAAATAAAAAGAAAAAAAGTAAATTAATTTATATATTAATTTGTACGATGTTTAAAATGCCATAACTCTTTCATACGAGGTCCGTTTTGGACGAAACGAATTGCGACGGGTTCGTATTCGCGAATACTACGCGATGGAGATCGATTGGAATTGATTGGATTTAGTGAAAATTTTGGGTAAAATTAAACGCGCGTTTAATTTTATTCGAAATAAAACACTACAACTGTTATTGAAACCAAGGTGAGAACTTCTCACTCAATCGAAACTGTTTCGATTTTAATTTTAAATAGTTAGATTTAAAATTGCTTGATTGTGTGTTTGAATGATAAATTGTTATCTGTTGTATAGTAATAGACCCTATACGCCGTATATTACGTGGATGTTATTTATTAAACACATATACCGCGATATTTCACCTTGATGTGGAATCGGTATTATATATATACTTGGAGTTGATTTTCCCGCATTATATAGCGGATGAGACCCTATTGCGCCGCATAATAGCGGATAATATTTTATAAATCCTATATACCGCGATATTTCGTATTGGAACGGAATTGGTATTGTGCTAACATCTGCGGATGCAGGGAAACAGGTTGGAGGGATCCAACTGGATTCCTCAACTGTATTGATTTATTTACAGATATTGTGATATATTCTGTTATCATGTGGTATATGATGTTTTGGATGCCGTGATTGTTATATTTAGTGCTGTTGCAGCATTGGGCCTATTTTGGAAAATTTAAAAGGATTTTTAAAGTGATTTTTGAAAGTATACGTTTTATTAAATTTTGGAATTGATTCACTTTAAATAAATAAACGTTATAGTTTTTATGTTATAAAAAATTATGATTTTTGTGAAATATATCCGAAATGTGATTTTGAGATAAGTAGTTGATTAATTTGTTAAATGGTTTAAATTAGGATTTGTGAATTAGTATAAATGGTTTATATAAAAGATTTATAAATTTGATATTTATAAATTTAAAATATTGGAATTATAAAACGAGTTTTTATAAGTGTTAAAATGAAGCATAAATGGATTTCATAAGTGAATAAAATTTATAGATTTATAAATTGAGAAGTTATAAAATAATAGATTTTGTAAATTAAAATTTTTCTACGAAATTAACTTATAAATTGAATTTTGGCATTTAACTGAGATATAAATAGAATTCGTCAATTAAGGGATTTTTATAACTTGAAGTTTTAAAATATATAAATGTGAATTTATAAACATTTATTTATAAATTCAAAATTGATTGAATTTGATAAGTAAATAGGAAAGCTTATTAAAGGAAATACATTCACGATTTTGGACAGTGGATAATCCTTTAAATTAAATATGTAGAAATGTTGAATTTAGTTAACGAAGTATATTCACGATTTTGAACAAGTAAATAATATATTAAAGGAATGTTTTAGGGAGTGATCTTTTAAATAGAATTAAAACGATTTGAAGTTGTTTTAAAATGTATTAATTGTCGAAACCATATATTACAACATTCATTGTTGAAATAGACGTTTTCGAGGAATAAAAGTAAATAGTGGACTATAACACTATTGTTATAGTAAATGATTTTCGAAAGGAAATGTTTTATATAGTATTGAGATTTATATATCTATCTTAATTTCGAATCCCTATACTAGTGATTTTGGGTTATCGTAACGATGTTTTACGCAACATTCGTTTTGACTCAAATGAATGTGTTTAAGAGAATGTTTTCCTTAAAAGGATAAAATATATACTTAATCGTGTTTTAAGTATATTGAATATTTTCCAAATGTTGAAAATAAATGGATTTGTGAGATTACTTAAATAAGTACGGAAATGTTTTCCAATATGAAGTGGAATGTTTTGAGATTATATCTTTTTAAAGATAAATTGAAGTGAATATTTGGCAAGTTATTTATGGAAGATTAATAAAAGGGCCTAGTGATTGTTATGGTGCTGAATATTTGTTGGTTTGCTTTGATAGTTAAACTACCGACTATCAATATTTACCTTTAAATGGGTATTTGTGGTCTTTTGCTTGAATTTGAATGCTAAACTTATTTTAAAATAAGCGCTCGTTATTCGGTTTAGCCAGGGAAGGACCTTTGTGTGATATAACCCATTTCGAATAATGATATGTCGTTATGGATAACATTTGAAGACCGGTGTTGAAGACCGGGTATTTTTCGAGAACGAAAGGATAACTCGTTGATTGTCTCTGCACTGAGTCGTCCCGGTATAGAGATTCCCTAAGTGATGGGAAGTTCGATCGGGATTGTGAATACACGGATTGCAAGGGCTTCTTTGGAAGTGCCTTCGGTTCTGTTCGAACCTAGAATATACTTGAATGGATTGTATGTCTGACATTACAAATTGAGATATAAAGCAGATTTCTTTCAAATACATTTCTGTTGGCGGCGGAGAATTTATTTTTTTAGCATAACACCCATCTCTGAGACGTATGAGCTCAGAGGTTTTGTAGTTGAAGGTTATCAGCGATATATTCCCAATTTGGTAATGTGGCATTCTGAGTGTTGCTGATCATTGTTGATCAAAGCGTGGATTTTGTAAAAAGCATAGCTTTGTGGACGAGACTTCGTCGGACCTCACACCCCGAAATGGTCGAAACAGGGAAGATGCAGCAAGATTATTGGGGGGTAGCGCCCCTTAGTGTGATGCCCCACCTCTATACCCACGCTAATCAAGGACACTACGGTGTAATGCCGTCAACTAGCACGGAGAATAAGGCCATTGAGGAGCGACCATCCGTGTAATTGCTTAGTGCGAGCACCGGTATGTCAGATAGTATAACTTTCTTTTCAAGAGGGAATCCGACATACCGATACAAACTCAAAACTGCTACATAGTGGTTATATATATTCTTCGGAAACAAACATAGAAATAAACATAACATAAATCAGTCACAGATATCCATATCACAAAGGCGGAAAAAGATACGAATATTACACATAGAAGTGTACATCAGAGTAGTGGTCAAACAAGATCCACAATATCATAAAAGAATAGCTACAAGTGCTTGACAAAAGAATAAGTATGCATCAATGAGTCTATATCTCAAATGTGTACAACCAAAAACTATTGATCTAAGTAGTTAGCCAAAAGTCTGCATAATAATCCCAGATGAGAAGTCAAGCAGAAGCACCTGTAACATCTCGGTCTGACCCGAATATTATTTAATAAGAAAATAATAAACGGATCAGTCTAACTATAAATATCAGATGAAATGATATAGAATAAGAGATATGACAAAAACGTATAATAACCATAATGCCATACTGTGATAAGTATGTAATTGAAAATCAACTAGAGATTAATCAATATCACAAGAATCTTCTCAAAGATCAAAAGAATGTCATACTCTTTATTTTTATTCACCAAACCATAAATATTGACAATTATATCAATGCCAATCACAAAAGTTAATGACACACAAATTCACCAATGCACAAATATTGATAAAACTTATCAATACAAATCACTAAAATTGGTGAGACACAAATTCTAGAAATCATCAATGGAAATTCAGAAATCACAAAAAGGGGGAGGCCTATCACAAAACAGGAGTATGAAAACTCACCAACACGTGTATCACAAAACGGAACGCTATTCCATGGTTACTAATCATTAATTTTGAGTCGATGCTCCACTAAAACGGCCCGAAGACCATGAGCCGAAGCTCCACTAAAACGGCCCGAAGACCATGGGTCGCTACCCCACCAAATTGAGCCGAAGCTCCACAGAAACGGGGTTTAGTCTCCCTCGCAGACAAAGAGACATCGCACATTGCTAGTCTAAATCACAAAAATGATCATCATCGATCATCAAGAAGTGTCAATTACACTAAGCTAGTAAATATATGAGCTTAGCTTCATGTCCCATAACCACTAGCTTAACTTAAATATTTATGAACAAATTGTAGATCTCCACTTGAAAATTTTCACAAGAGATTCAATCGAACAAGTCCAAGAATTAACCGACGAAGTAAACGCAAGCGTTTCATACCACTTGTTTTACTAAGCCGTTTAATTAAATTTCTTATACGAGTGAGGTAAAAGTTTGTATATGCTAGTAAATTGGAAAACGGTTTAAGAAACAAGCTTTGTAATAAAATAGTGTTGAAATCGTTTTAATGGAAGAGTTGTGATATTTACTACTAGTATTGAAACCTTTATATTTTGAAGTGACAAAGCACAAAAATGATTGTAGAAACAATCAATCACTAAAATTCACATACGGAGATGTGAATTAATTCCAAAGAAATCGATATCAAATCCATCAAAATGGATATTTCCTAAAATCCCATATCAGAAGTCATCAAAGTTGAATAATTGATAGCATCATCTAGGAATCAAAACGAATCGATAGAAATTGGAATCATAAACAAAATAGGCAAAAAAGGCATAGTAGGCAATTAGGAGTAGGTCAATCGACTGGTCCTCTGCAGTCAGTCGACTGAACCATAACCCGAGAGTTTTCCAACTCTGCAGTCAGTCGACTGACTGCAGGGGGCCAGTCGACTGGCTGTAGTTGGAAAGGTTTTCTAGCTTATCAAATGGAGGAGAAAACTCACCCCATTTGCAACCGGTCGAGCAATGGACTTAAGGGGCTGTTGCCAATCGATAACCCAGCACAATTGACTCTTTGATTCACCACCAAAAACATGTTCAACATCCATAAAAGGATTTTCACAGATTTTGCTTTCAAAACACCAAAAGTTGGAACATATACCAAATCTATCCAAACCAAAATCAGATGCACATGAATAAGAGTTAGGAATTCGTACCTAACAATCAAAGATTATGGACATAGATGTGAGATAAAGATCTCACCTTTTCACAAAAATAAGGAAGGATAAGCTTGAAAGCAAAGGAAGAATCAACCACACTTCAACACAACCCAAATGAGCTTGAATCAATAGCTTCTCTTTAGATTTGGAGCTAGAACTTGATTTGCAAATGAAAACTAGGGATTGAAGTTTTAATTTCCCATTCCTCTCTCCATTGTTGCTAAAGCTTGAGTATTAGGAAATAGAAATTAAGTAATGAAAAGAAGTGGGGTAAAGCTTGGGTCTAATGGGCTGAAACAAAAAACCAAAGCCCTAAGTGAAAAAGTAGCAAAATTCCACTAACTCCAAGCATATCAAAGTTTATATTCAAAAAGATCGCAAACGTTATTTTGAACTCAATGGGGGTGGTCTCGAGTCCTAATTTGACTGTTTGCAAAAAGTAGCTTTTCAGACTAATATCCGACCAACGATGAAATATTTAAATAAAATATTTAAATACTCGATCGTAAAATATGCAGGCTGTTACAGACTCCCCTCCTTAAAGAAATTGCGTCCTCGCAATCTTAAGAAATAAATGAATCAAAAAGCAACAACCATAAAAGCATATCAACACAAAAGAAGAAATTTGGAATAAGAAGTTCACCTCAAAGAGCACGAGAAAGTAAGTCTAGATGTGTTTGCTCGATGAGTTCTCTAGATTCCTAAGAACAATCCTTAGGATTTGAAGACCATTGAACTTTCACAAGAGGAACATCTATATTTTGAAGGCATTTGACCTCCGAAGCAGTAATACGAATAGGACGATGCTCGTAAGTTAAATTAGGCGAAACTTCAATTTCTTCCACAACTCCGGGCTCAAGAATAGAATCGGAATCTTGAAGGCATTTCCGTAATTGAGAAACGTGAAATACGTCACGAATAGCAGAAAACTGAGCTGGTAATAAGAGGTGATAAGCCACGGAACCAATACGTTCGGTGATGGAAAATGGACCAATATATCGATGTGCTAACTTTCCCGATCGACTAAAACGTACAACACCCTTCATAGGTGAAACACGAATAAACACAAAATCTCACACAGAAAATTCTAATTTCCTTCTTCGGTTATCGACATAGGATTTTTGTCTACTTTGGGCCTCTTTCATCCTATGACGAACAAGATCAATCTTTTCTGTGGAATCACGAATAAAATCTGGACCTAAAACCTGTTTCTCACCGGCCTCAAGCCAACAAGAAGGAGAACGACATGGCCTACCATAGAGTGCCTCGAAAGTGTCATACCAATACTAGATTGGAAGATATTATTATAGGAAAACTCAACCAGAGAAATATGATCTTCCCAACTTCCACCAAATTCAAGAACACATGCACAAAGAAGATCTTCAAGAGTTTGATTCACACGCTCGGTTTGTCCATCGGGTTGAGTATGTTAAGCGGTGCTAAAATTAAGCTTCGTTCCCAAAGCTTTTTGAAGACTCTTCCAAAATCCACTAGTAAACAATGGATCACGATCACTAACAATAGAAGTAGGAATTCCATGCAATTTTACAATTTCTTTAATAAAGAGTTTGGCCAAGAGAGGAACGGTTCGATTGGACCGAACGGGAATAAAATGGGCGGATTTAGTAAGTCTATCAACTATTACCCATAAGCTATCATGACCTGAAAGAGAATGGGGAAGGCCATCAATAAAATCCATGGAAATTTGATCCCACTTCTAAATTGGAATTTCTAAAGGTTGCAATAATCCACTGGGCCTTTGATGCTCGTCCTTGACAAGTTAGCAAGTCATGCAACACTTAACAAAGTTAACAATATTAGATTTCATTCCCTCCCAATAATAAAGTCGCTTCATATCCGTGCATATTTTACTACTACCGGGATGAATGGTAAATTTAGAACGATGAGAATCTTCTGAAATGTCTTTACGAAGATCACTAATATTTGGCACGATAAGTCTACCAAATTTTCGAATGCCACCATGAGAATCAATATCAAAGTCTTTCATACCTTCAATTTCAATCTTATCCTTACAATTTTGGCTAAGGAGAGCCAATTCGGGATCTAGCTTTTGAGCTTCAAGAATGCGGTCTAGAAGAGAAGGATGAGCCACAAGGCCACATAAAACAAGAGATGAACATAAATCGGAAACACGATCTCGAATCTCATAAGTGGATAAAATCCCGAGATCATTCCATTCGAATATCATCATAAAAACAACCGCTTGTTGCTTGCGACTAAGTGCATCGGCAACACGATTTCCCTTTCCGGGACTATAAAGAATGTCAAGATCATAAGATGCAAGGAACTCGATCCAACGTTGTTGACGCAAATTAAGTTCCTTTTGGGAAAATAGATACTTCAAAGATTTATGATCGGTGTAAAGAAAAAAAAATTCTCCCAAAAGATAATGACGCCAAATTCGAAGGGCGAAAACAATAGCCGCGAGCTCTAAATCATGAGTGGCATATCTAGTCTCGGTTGGCTTCAATTGCCTAGATGAATAAGCAATAACATGTTCTCTTTGC
Organism: Allium cepa; assembly: GCA_030765085.1. Taxonomy (NCBI): domain Eukaryota; kingdom Viridiplantae; phylum Streptophyta; class Magnoliopsida; order Asparagales; family Amaryllidaceae; genus Allium; species Allium cepa. The sequence continues at coordinate 498,460,088 of CM060931.1, forward strand.
ATAAGAACGGCACCCAAACCAACGCGACTAGCATCGGTATAAACAATAAAATCTTGATTTCCCTCGGGAATAACAAGAATAGGAGCATCGGAAAGGAGTTCTTTAATTTATGAAAAGAAGCTTCACATTTGTCCGGCCAAATATATTTAACACCTTTCTTTGTTAAGCTGGTAAGAGGCACGACGATTTTAGAAAAGTCTTTGATAAAACGACGGTAATAACCCGCCAATCCGAGAAAACTATGGATTTCCGTCACACTCTCCAGTCTCTTCCAATTTTAAATCGCTTCGATCTTTGAAGGATCCACGGAAATTCCGGATTCGAAAATGATATGACCGAGAAACTTCACACGAGATTGCCATAAGTGGCATTTAGAAAATTTTGCTTTTAATTGATTACTCCTTAGGGTTTCCAACACAATTTGAAGATGCTTTTCATGCTCCTCCTCGGTTTTTGAATACACAAGAATATCATCAATAAAGATGAGAACAAATCGATTGAGGAAGTCTTTGAAAACTCTATTCATAAGGTCAACGAAATAAGCCGGAGCATTCGTTAAACCAAATGGCATAACAAGCCATTCATAAGATCCATAACGAGTACGGAACGATGTCAAAGGAATGTTATCCTCTGCAATACGAAGCTGATGAAAACCGGTTGCCAAGTCCAATTGTGAAAAGACTCTAGCACCACTAAGTTGATCGAATAGATCATCAATCCGAGGTAGAGGATATTTATTTTTGGTAGTAAGATCATTAAGCTTGCGGTAGTCAACGCAAAGCCTAAGTGCACCATCGGATTTCTTCACGAAAATAGCCGAAGCTCCCCAAGGCCAGGAACTAGAGCGAATAAATTGCTTCGTCTCCAATTCAGATAATTTTTTACGCATCTCCTCACTTTCTTTATTGGACAAACGATAAGGAGGACGAGTAATAGGCTGAGCTCCAGGAATGAGATTTATTCTGAAATCAATTGCTCGCTTAGGTGGCAATCCTAAAACGGGCTCAAATCTGTCGGAGAATTCACGAACAACGTGAATAAGAGAAATGACATCTTCCTCATCATCATTGTCATCATCATGAGGATTTAAAGAATATAAAGATGCTGCCAAGCTGGAATCTGAACCTTTAAGATCAGTAGAAATCTGCTTAACAGATTGAGGATGTCGAAGATGAATAGTCCGCTCAGGACATAAGATTTGAGCTTCATAGCGATTAAGCCAATCCATTCCCAAAATCATTCCGAAGCCAAGGTAACACATAACATGCAAATCGACACGGAAAGAGTAATCACACAAAATAATTTCGACATCTTTACACAATATACTGATTGTTGCGGATCCACCAACCAGATTCGCAATTCTCAAAGAAGTCATTAAACACATAACATCCAAAGAAAAAGTATCAGCAAGTTCTTTTGATATAAAAGAATGGGACGCACCCGTATCAAAAAGAACTCGAATAGGTTGATCACGAAATAAAATAATGCCATCAAGAATAGGATGACATATACCTTGACCACGAGAAGTGTTACTAGGAGTTTGCACCACCACGTTAAGCTTTCCCTCCTTCCTGCCTTGAAGTTTGGGACACGAAGATATATAATGGTCCAGGCTTTTGCAATGGCGACAAGCACGGGGGTTTGAACACTTATTCGCATAATGTTTCTTAGAACCACAGTTGTAGCATTGCCCACCACTTGAGGTAAAAGTCTTAGTTGCTGTAGAGGTTTTCTTCCCTTTCTTATTGTTGGGATAAGGACCTTTGAACTTATTAGGCCTTTTCTTGTTGGTGAAGTTCGGTTTAGTACTCCCAACCTCAACATCACTTGCTCTATCAGCCTCTTCAAGTCGAAGAGCGATATCAATGAGTTGATCAAAAGAAACTTCTAATTTTAGAAGTAATGGCTTCTTGAGATTTTTGTTCAAGCCATGGACAAATCTTTGGTTCTTCTTCAATGGGGTGTTTATGTATTCGACCCCGTATTTAGAAAGTGACTCGAAGGATGCGACATAAACTTCCACTGAGGATTCACCTTGAACAATGTCACTTTCTCAGCTTCTGGCACAAACTTAATCCGAATCGTTCCAGGAATTTCTCCCAAGTAAGATCTGCTTCATTTATTTCAGAAATCAGAAGCTCATACCAATCTAATGCTCTTTCTTGGAGCATACAAGAGGCCACCTGAACTCGGTGAAGATCAATAAGATTCATGCGAGAAAAGATTCGATCGCATGATCTTGGCCAAGCCTGGACTTCAATAATGGTTTCAGAACCTTTGAATGGCTTCCCACCCAAATTGGTATAATCATTGCACAAACGTGCAAATCCAGACTTAGGGTGAGTAGACTCCGGATTAGAACCGGCTGCTTGAGCATTCTTTACTATATCAAGAAGCTGTTAGGCAGACATAAATACTCCATCTAGGGGAGTAACACTGATTGACCGGTGCTAGGACGACCATGTCTAACCATTTCTCTTTATTAAGAAAGAAAGAAGAAGAAAAAAAAGGTTATTCACAAAATGAATATCAAACAATAATGATTGATAAAACAAGGAATCACAAAAGAAAATAGGATAGGACGGTTCGAAGACCCGAATAAAATCCTAAAGCACGACTCCTAAGATGGACTTAGGATGATGATCCTTGTTAAATTATTCTATATTGTTCCGAAGTTCGGCTCCGATACCAAGCTGTGACGCCTTCACCTCTATACCCACGCTAGTCGAGGACACTACGGCATAATGCCGTCAACTAGCATGGAGAATAAGGTTGTTGAGGAGCGACCATCCGTGTAATTGCTTAGTGCGAGCACCGGTATGTCAGATAGTATAACTTTCTTTTCAAGAGGGAATCCGACATACCGATACAAACTCAAAACTACTACACAGTAGCTATATATATTCTTCAGAAACAAACACAGAAATAAACATAACATAAATCAGTCACAGATATCCATATCACAAAGGCGGAAAAAGATACGAATATTACACATAGAAGTGTACATCAGAGTAGTGGTCAAACAAGATCCACAATATCACAAAAGAATAACTACAAGTGCTAGACAAAAGAATAAGTATACATCATTGAGTCTATATCTCAAATGTGTACGACCAAAAACTACTGATCTAAGTAGTTAGCCAAAAGTCAGTATAATAATCCCAGATGAGAAGTCAAGCAGAAGCACCTGTAACATCTCGGTCTGACCCGAGTATTATTTAATAAGAAAATAATAAACGGATCAGTCTAACTATAAATATCAGATGAAATGATATAGAATAAGAGATATGACAAAAAAGTATAATAACCATAATGTCATACTGTGATAAGTATGTAACTGAAAATCAACTAGAGATTAATCAATATCACAAGAATCTTCTCAAAGATCAAAAGAATGTCATACTCTTTATTTTTATTCACCAAACCATAAATATTGACAATTATATCAATGCCAATCACAAAAGTTAATGACACACAAATTCACCAATGCACAAATATTGATAAAACTTATCAATACAAATCACTAAAATTAGTGAGACAAAAATTCTAAAAATCATCAATGGAAATCCAGAAATCACAAAAAGGGGGAGGCCTATCACAAACCGGGAGTATCAAAACTCACCAACACGTGTATCACAAAACGGAACGCTATTCCATGGTTGCAAACCATTAATTTTGAGTCGAGGCTCCACTAAAACGGCTCGAAGACCATGAGCCGAAGCTCCACAAAAACGAAGACCGTGCATCGCTACCCCACCAAATTGAGCCGAAGCTCCATAGAAACGGGGTTTAGTCTTCTTCGCAGACAAAGAGACATCGCACGTTCTAGTCCAAATCACAAAAATGATCATCGTCGATCATCAAGAAGTGTCAATTACACTAAGCTAGTAAATATATGAGCTTAGCTTCATGTCCCATAACCACTAGCTTATCTTAAATATTTACGAACAAATTGTAGGTCTCCACTCGAAAATTGTCATAAGAGATTCAATCGAACAAGTCCAAGAATTAACCGACGAAGTAAACGCAAGCGTTTCATACCACTTGTTTTACTAAGCCGTTTAATTAAATTTCTTATACGAGTGAGGTAAAGGTTTGTATATGCTAGTAAATTGGAAAACGATTTAAGAAACAAGCTTTGTAATAAAATAGTGTTGAAATCGTTTTAATGGAAGAGTTTTGATATCTACTACTAGTATTGAAACCTTTATATTTTTAAAGTAAAAAAGCACAAAAATGATTGTAGAAACAATCAATCACTAAAATTCACATACGGAGATGTGAATTAATACCAAAGAAATCGATATCAAACCCATCAAAATGGATATTTCCAAAAATCCCATATTAGAAGTCATCAAAGTCGAATAATTGATAGCATCATCTAGGAATCAAAATGAATTGATAGAAATTGCAATCATAAACAAAATAGGCAAAAATAGGCATAATAGGCAATTAGGAGCAGGTCAGTCAACCTCTGCAGTCAGTCGACTGAACCATAACCCGAGAGTTTTCCAACTCTGCAGTCAATCGACTGACTGCAGGGGGCCAGTCGACTGGCTGTAGCTGGAAAGATTTTCCAGCCTATTAAATGGAGGAGCAAACTCACCCCATTTGCGACCGGTCGAGCAATGGACTTAAGGGGCTGTTGTCAATCGATAACCCAGCACCATTGACTCTCTGATTCACCACCAAAAACATGTTCAAACATCCATAAAAGGATTTTCATAGATTTTGCTTTCAAAACACCAAAAGTTGGAATATATACCAAATCAATCCAAACCAAAATCAGATGCACATGAATAAGAGTTAGGAATTCGTAACTAACAATCAAAGATAGTTATAGACATAGATGTGAGATAAAGATCTCACCTTTTCACAAAAATAAGAAGGAGAAGCTTGAAAGCAAAGGAAGAATCCACCACACTTCAACACAACCCAAATGAGCTTGAATCAATAGCTTCTCTTTGGATTTGGAGCTAGAACTTGATTTGCAAATGAAAACTAGGGCTTGGAGTTTTAATTTCCCATTCCTCTCTCCATTGTTGCTAAAGCTTGAGTATTAGGAAATAGAAATGAAGTAATGAAGAGAAGAGGGGTGAAGCTTGGGTCTAATGGGCTGAAACAAAAAACCAAAGCCCTAAGTGAAAAAGTATCAAAATTCCACTAACTCCTAATATATCAAAGTTTATACTCAAAAAGATCGCAAACGTTATTTTGAACTCAATGGGGGTGGTCTCGAGTCCTAATTTGACTGTTTGCAAAAAGTAGCTTTTCGGACTAATATCCGACTAACGATGAAATATTTAAACAAAATATTTAAATACTCGATCGTAAAATATGCGGGTTGTTACACTTAGGGTATGTGCATTTCCTTCTGGATAGAAGTGGTATCATGGTATGGAGCCCAGATACTTAACTTATGTTGATATCGCAGATATATATATATATATATATATATATATATATATATTACTTTGTGATTTGTTGTTGGGGTCCCGGATAAAGGTTGGTTACGACCGAGGGATGGCATACTCGTGTCCGTAGTTAGCCAGTTAGGGGTAACCCGGCCTTGTGTTGGCAGAGATCCGGTTAGGTTCTCGGGGCGTCCTTCCAGATGCGTTTCCATGTGGGAATGGGAAGTTCCTTGGCCTGACCATTTGTTGGAAATCCAAAGAAACAATACGAGCCTTGTACGGTTTTAGTTGTAAAACCTGCCATCTAATATGGTAGCTATAGTAGGCATACTATAATGGTATCTATGCTGGCTAAGATTTATATTCTACTTTCGAAATGGTTTTCCACACTTTGCACTAATAACAATAATAATCAAATGATTCTGCGTAGTAAGCTTCTTTAACTATCATAAGGAGAAATCTCCTCCAAGTTCTGCGTTTGCATGTGTGTGTGTGGAGGGAGGCCTTATGGTAGTTACATTTTTCAAAAGCATTGCGGATCTATTTTAAAATATTTCTTTGTTTGTTTATTTTTAAAGATAAACTGTTTAAGTTCTCACACCAGTCACATGACTGACTTGGAGTTTATTGTTCCCTTCTTAAACTCTGGGTGCCCACCAATTTCGACACGGGCAGTCTAGAGTCAGGTTATCAGGATATTCAGGAATAGGACTAAAACATTGCATTTGGAATAGGACTAAAACATTATAAACGCCAAGCGGCATGCTTCGTTTGGAGTTCGTAAAAATTTCGGGTGAATAGTGTCGCGTAATTTTCTATATAAGGACCTCTATTATTCACTTTTACACAAACCCTAGGTCTAAAGCTTCAGCCGCCGCCTCCTTCATTTTAATGGTCGAAAATCTGTTTCAATCTTCCTCAATTCTCTCTCAATTCATCAGCTTTTAGCAAAAACCTTCAACTACATAGTTGAAAAGCACGTTGAGATCTTGCTATCCAACGGCTGTGATCGAAAATAAGGCGATGGATCGTTGGGAATTTCAGCTCAAAGGCCGATAGTTGCGCACGTCTTTTCACGATGATAGGGAGGCCGATCTTGGAGTTGTCACAGCCGAAGGTCGAGCTCGCGGACGGCTTCAGCGTGGTGGTCGTTGATCGTTGCAAAGGTGATCGTAGGTGGTGCGTCATTTAGGGTTTAGAGGAGGCAGATGGGTTTAGGGTTGCGTTTTCTAACCTGGGAAGAACGTGAACGATGGAAGAAAGTGGATGCGGCCCAGATCTGTTTGGCTCAAAATCAATGGCTATGATGTTAAAGGTTATAAAAATAAAAAGAAAAAAAGTAAATTAATTTATATATTAATTTGTACGATGTTTAAAATGCCATAACTCTTTCATACGAGGTCCGTTTTGGACGAAACGAATTGCGACGGGTTTGTATTCGCGAATACTACGCGATGGAGCTAGATTGGAATTGATTGGAGTTAGTGAAAATTTTGGTAAAATTAAACGCGCGTTTAATTTTATTCGAAATAAAACACTGCAACTATTATTGAAACCAAGGTGAGAACTTCTCGCTCAATCGAAACTGTTTCGATTTTAATTTTAAATAGTCAGATTTAAAATTGCTTGATTGTGTGTTTAAATGATAAATTTTTATATGTTGTATAGTAATAGACCCTATACGCCGTATATTAAGCAGATGTTATTTATTAAACACATATACCGCGATATTTCACCTTGATGTGGAATTGGTATTATATATATACTTGGAGTTGATTTTCCGGCATTATATAGCGGATGAGACCCTATTGCGTCGCATAATAGCGGATAATATTTTATAAATCCTATATACTGCGATATTTCATATTGGAACGGAATTGGTATTGTGCTAACATCTGTGGACGCAGGGAAATAGCACTACAACAAAAATACCCTATTACAACGCCCTTTTTACAACGGGCGTTGGCTGTCCGTTGTAATAGAAGGCTATTACAACGGTCCATTCAGACCCGTTGTAATAGATGCCCTATACAACGCATTTTTACAACGGGCGATGATTGCCCGTTGTAATAGAATGCTATGACAACGGTCCTTTCAAGTCCGTTGTAATAAATGTTAATTTTACAACACAAAATATCCGTTGTAATAAAAGTTAATTTTACAACACAAAATGCCCGTTGTAATACATAACAATTTTACAACGTTCCAGACCAAATATTTTGACTCCACTTATCTGGCTCATTCGTTTTTTATATTAATTACCGATCCTTTCCTCCTCCCTAACCCTAATTCCCAAATCCCTAAAACTCCTACGCTCGTTTGTTGGCGATGCTTGCGGTTCTGAAACAGAGACATTTTTTAGAGTCTGGCAACTGGTTACGATGGGAAGTTCTGGTTCAGAGGAGCGATTCGGTGTTGGTGATTCGATGTTGGAGGAGGCGATTTGTCGAATTGAGTTTGCGGTGATCAGCGTTGAGGCATTTTGGGGAAGTTGGCCGGCGATAGTTTCAGGTGGGGGTAGTGAAGCAGTCTGTTGATGTGGGGTTTGAGTTTGGATGTAGAGGTGATGCTCGATTTCGATTTGGATGAAGCGATCTCTGGTTGATGAATTAGGGAGGTTCGATTCTCTGTGTGGTTTCATTTCTTGAACTTGCCCTTTTTTACTTCTTTTTTTAGACCTTGCTACACTAAAAAACATAGAATTGGTATATTAGTTTCACCATTGCCGATGATGGATTCATATTAGACAGCCTCCAAACTCAATGAAATAGGCTAACATAATTTATCATTTTTCAAACTGTATGATTTTGAAAGCGAATAAGTTTCCCAGGCCACAGTAGGAATGTTGGTTCTTGATAAATACCCGAAACAACATGTGATACTGTTATGGTTGAGTTGGTGCGGTAACTTTCAGTTGAGATTAGCTGAATTGGGTGTGTTACTTACATTAATCTTAGGTACTTATCTTAGGCGCGTTGTATTATTAGAATTCAAGAATAGTCTGGAACGCCCAAGTAAGAAATATTTGAGCGGTAATGTATCACTACTTTATCATTATTGTAGGTTCCAATGTTTTTTTTCTTTACAAAACATCACTTCTAGTTAATCATTACAATCATACAACTTACTTAGCAAAATCATATCATGTATATAGCAATGCCAAGAACCACACGTAAGCTGAAAGTAATATTTCCAATCTGGTTACAAGCATTCCTGGTTTCAACCTATCAAAGTTCTTTATGTTAATTCTTTGGAGCTATTCTTGGGTGATATTCACAACTTGGTTAGATCACCCTACATTTAAAGAAAATAATAATAATATTGCAAAAATCAACATATTCTTTGATAACCTGAAATATATAAAACTCTGCTTCTTCTTGTCAGGAACAAAAGGTATGTACAACTTCTATAAACATGGGTTGGTTCTAGATATGATTAAAAGGTATGTACAACTTATATCTTGAATATTTATTGCTATGTTACTTGTTGATATTATTTGAACTATTCTCAATGGAGATAATCACAACAGGAATTTCTTTAAGCCATGAAGAACACTGTTAAAAAACCAAATGTCATAAACCATGTTAAACTGTATTGTAAATGGTTTCAAAAAGAAAAGAAAAAACCTTGATCTCCTTTAATAATTCATAGCCGCTCATTTCAGGCATGTAATAATCAGTAATTACCATATCCACATTTGGCTCCTGCAACATCATAAAAATACAAGCAGAATCAAGTAATTATGCAAAAAGTATGAAATATTGTAAAAAACAAAATTACAAACCATGTTCAGGATTTCTAGAGCTCGTCTCCCACTATCCACGGGTGTCACTATAAAAAAAACATACTAAGATATAATGTAAAAATCAACCTCTGAATATTAGATCGCATTTTAGAAAATGAACCTTTGTACTTCTTGCTACGAAGCAAGTGTGCGATCACCATCCTGTCAACTGGGCTATCATCCACTGCCAGCACGTGAACATCTCACTATGAAGCTGGCATTGTTTATACTACTTGCTTTGCTATAATGTATTCAGAAATAAAAGTGAATGAGATGTAAATAAAATGTGAGGAGTGCATATATATATATATATATATATATATTAGAAAGAGAGAAAGAACAGTAATAGAAAAAGGTTGCACTGGTGGTTTGTGCAACAAGTGATGGGCAGAGGTGGTGGATAGTCAGTGACAGGTTTGGTTATGAGTTGGTTTGTTATTTAAAGGTGAAGTCACTATTTTGTGAATTGATGGAGGGTGTTTGCCGAAGTGTTGCTTGAGGAGGAGGAGGAGATTGTTGGGATGAGGAAGAAAATTGTTTGTTGAAGATGGTTGTGACAAGTTGTTGGAGGAGGAAGTGGGTCAGTTTGATCTGACTAGAGGGGAAAGTATGGTGAGGTGCACCGTGTAATGTGATAGTGCTTGTGGACGGGGGTTGCAATTTGAAGAGGAGGAGGTTAATATTGTGGAACAATCTTGCGATGGTTAGGTGGGAGAAGTTTGGTGATTTAGAGGTGCATAGAGAGTGTTCTAGTGCCAGAATTTGAAGCTGTGGTTGGTTGGTATTATGGCAGATGAGAATGTTAGTGCTTTGGGTATGTATGTATAAAGCCGTGCACAGTTGGTGATGGAGAAGTATGGCAGTTGTATGATGGGGTAGTGGAGATAACAGTCGAGCATGGAAGGGAAGGAGGCAGTTCTGCTATGCACACAGTTTTTGTGTTGAAGTAAGGATCAATTGGCAGGCGAGGCAGTAGCAGCTAGCAAGTAGGAAGGCACTGTGATTGAGGAAGTGAAGTTGTTTTTGTCAAGACCCGATTCTTCGTCTTCCGAAAATTCAACATCGATACTCATTTTATCGACTGCCGAGAAATCGAACGACGGAAAACCGAACACTGAGGGGTTTAAGAAAAATTTAGGAAAAGAAAAAGACAGAAGAAGAGAGAAGAAAATTGATAAGGTAGAAAAGATAGAGGGAGAAGAAAAAGAGAATATAGAGAAAATAGAACGGAACAGAAAACAACAACAGAATCTCACAATTCGCAGCGGAACAACATATAATAATAAATGAATAATCTTTAAACAAAGAACTATATCAGTTATTACATTTCATCATATTACATTACATCATATCATCAGAGTGTACAACAACAACAACAAACAGTGCAGCGGAAAAAGAAATACTATATAACTAGTAATACGCCATGCCATCCAGCTTGCCTCCAGCAACTCCAGAATATCCAGAATATCCTGATAAACCTTAACTCTTGACTGCCCGTGTGGAAATTGGTGGGCACCCGGAGTTTAGGAAGGAAAACAATAAACTCCAAGTCAGTCATGTGACTGGTGTGAGAACTCAAAACAGTTTATTTATCTTTAAAATCAAAATAGAGGAATATTTTTAAATCAATTCGCAATGCTTTTAAAAATGAGACTACCATAAGGCCTCCCGCACACACACACATGCAAACGCAGAATCGGAGGAGATTTCTCCTTATGATAGTCAAAGATGCTTGATACGCATTTAAAATAACATTTGATATTATTACTAGTGCATAGTGTAGGAAAAATTTATTTCGAAAGTAGAATATAAATCTTAGCCAACATACGACCATTATCGTATGCCTACTATAGCTAACTATGTTCAATAGCAGGTTACCGCCACATTCCATAGCAGGTTATACAACTAAAACCGTACAAGTCTCGTATTGTTTCTTTGGATTTCCAACGAATGATCAGGCCAAGGAACTTCCCATTGCCACATGAGAATGCCTCTGGATGGACATCCCCGAGAACCAAACCGGATCTCTACCAACACAAGGCCGGGTTACCCCTAACTGAGTAACAACTGACCGAATATGCCATCCCCCGGTCCTTTGGGACCTTTTCACCGAGCGCTCGTAATCAATTCACACAATCATAACAAAGTGTTTTCAACATGAGTAAGTATCTGGGCTCCACACCATGATACCACCCTTTTCCAGAAGGAAATGCACACATCCTAAAGGGCGCTACCCCTCATAACCTTGCTGCTTCTTTCCTGTTTTGACCATTCACGGGGTGTGAGGCTCGACGAAGTCACGTCCACAAAAACATACTTTATACAAAAGCCATGCTTTGGGTCAACAAATGATCATAGAAATGATCACAAAGATAGACGATCAAATAAACGATCCTATCACAAATAATCAACACAATGATCATTTCAGCATCACTCAGCATATCACATTACCAAATTGGGAATATATCGCTGATAACTTCAACTATATAACCTCTGAGCTCGTACGTCTCAGAGAAGGGTGTTAAGCTAAAAGAATAAATTCTCCGCCACCAACAGAAATATATTTGAAAGAAATCGTCTTTACATCTCAATTTGTAATGTCAGACATACAATCCATACAAGTCTGTTCCGGGCTCGAACAAAACCGAAGGCACTTCTTACGAAGCCCTTGCAATCCGGGTATTCACAATCCCGATCGAATTTCCCATCACTTAGGAGATCTCTATACCAGGAGCTACCCAGTGCAGAGATAATCGATAGGTCATCCTATCGCTTTCGCAAATACTCGGTCTTCAACACCGATCTTCAAATGCAATTCATAACGACGTATCACATATTCGGAATGGGTTATATGACCCCATGGTCCTTTCCCGGTTAACCCGACTAGTGAGCGCTTATTTTTAAAAAAATAAGTGTGGCATTCACATTCAAACAAATCATATCAATTACCCATTCAAAGGGAAATATTGATAGTCGGTTATTGAACTATCACTAGATATGCACACATCACCAGATTCCAAATAATTTTCCAAATTATTTATTTTCCAAAATATCTTTACAAGATATATTATTTCATACTTCAAAAATAAATCAATATTTATTTTTAAACCAATTCCACTTTCATTTATAAATTCCTTAGTGAATTTATAATCCAAAAAATCTATGGATATTCGATTTCAATTATTCATTTCAATTTATCTTCAAAAAGATAGATTCTCAAAATATTCACCTTATATTGGAAAACATTTCCATACTTATACATTCATAAGTAATTCACAAATTTTATTTATTTTCAACACTTGGAAAATATTCAATATACTTAAATCGAGATTAAGTATATATTTCATTCTTTAAGGAAATCATTCTCTTAAACATATTTATTTGGGCCAAAACGAATGTTACGTAAAACATTGTTACGACAACCCAAAATCACTAGTATAGGGATTCGAAATTAAAATAGATATATAAATCCCAATACTATACAAAACATTTCCTTTCGGAAATCATTTACTATAACAACAGTGTTATAGTCCATTATTTCCTTTTATTTCTCAAAAACATCTATTTCAACAATAAATGTTGAAATCTATGGTTTCGAATCTCAACACATTTTAAAACAGCGTTAGATCGTTTTAATTCAATTTAAAACATCAAATCTAAACATTTTCTTTAACGTGTTATTCACTATTCAAAAATGTGAATAAACTTCGTTAACAAATTTCATTCTTTTATTCATTTTAATTCAAGGAATTATTCACTATTCAAAAATGTGAATATAACTCCATTAATAGGTTTCAACAATTTACTTATCAAAATAAGTCGTTTGCGAATTTATAAAACAACGTTTATAAATCCCTTTTCTATTTATCTTGTAAAAACTTCTTTTTATAAATTTCTTTATTAACCTATTCCAGTTTATAACTCAATTATAAACTAAAAGTTCATATTATAAGTTAAATACTTATAAAACGATTATTTTACAAAATCGTCCTTTTAAACTACATAATTATGAATCTTATAACTTATAAGATTCAATTATTCATCCAAATATATTCTTTAATAATTTCACAAAATTTATAAATCTTACTATTTATAAATTTCATTTATAACTTCACCATTTAAAATTTTATGAATTCCATTCATTTACAAAAATTCATTTTCACTTCATTCAAACACTTATAAAAACTCGTTTTATAATGTCAATATTTCAATTTATAAATATCCATTTATAAATCTCTTAATATATATCAATTTATATTATTCTTTTTAAACGTCTTTAAATTCCTTTAAAAACTTCATCCTTTTGATTCATAAAATAATTAAATTTTATAAATCCTATATTTAAACTTTTCACAATAAATTCTAAAATCCCGATTAAACTCTTTTATAAAATCAATAGCATCATATTCTCAAAAATCAGTTTTTAACTATTTTTCTCAAAAATCATAATTTTTATAACATTAAAAATTATAACGTTTATTTATTTAACATGGATCAATTCCAAAAATATAGTATATTTTCAAAAATCACTTTTAAAAATCATTTTTAAATTTTCAAAGTTTGGTCCAATGATGCTACATACCAAATAGTCAATCACGACAACAACGATATCATATATCGATATGATAATCCATCAAATATCAAAATATCTGAAATCAAATAAATACTGTTGAGGAATCATGTTGGATCCCTCCAACCTGTTTTCCTGCATCCAAAAACATTAGCACAATACCAATTTCGCTCCAGTACGAAATTATCGCGGTATATGGGATTTAAATATTATCCGCTTAATAACGGCGCAATAGGGTCTCATCCGCTAAACAAAAAATGCGGGAAATCAATAACTCCAATATATACATATGCCAATATATATATTGCTATTATATATAATACCAATTTCACTGTTTATGAAATATTCGCGGTATATGTTTTTAATAAATAACATCCGCTTACTAACGGCGTATAATGTCTATTTTAACAATCAATAGATATCAATCATCATTCAAACATGCATTCGAATATTTTAAATCTAATTATTTAAAATAAAATCGAAACTGATTCGATTGAGTGAGAAGTTCTCACCCTGATTTTAAATTCCGTTTTAGCGATTTATTTCGAATAAAATTAAACGGACGTTTAATTTTACCCAAAATTCTCACTAACCCCAAACGACTCCAATCTAATTTCATCGCGTAGTGCTCGTCCATACGATTCCAACGCAACTGAGTTTGCATTTTTTCGACCTCGTATGAAAAAGTTATGAATTTTTGAAGTTTATACACGATTTTATAACTAAATTACAACAACTTTTAATTAATTTTAAACTACAACCATTTTCAGCCATAGGATCTCACCCAAACCCATCACTGCCGTTCATTCCATCCCCTTCTCCCTCGTATGCATCTCCAGGCCGCACACGACGCAAAGCAACCCAACACACGAGATTTAGGGTTAGATTTCTCGACCTCCACGCTCGACGATTATTCGATCAGGCAACACCATCACGCGCGCGCCCCCCGGCACCACCCACGCCCCAAATGCGGTCAAACTCGGCTGCCCATGTTGCACGCAGTTCGAGAACGAACGGCCATCCCTTGCATGAGAATTCACGTCAATCCGCTGCTCCATATTTGATCATGACCGTTGAACTTCAAGATCTCAATGTGCTCTACGACTTTCTAGTTGGAAGTTTGTTGTAATACTTCACGGATTGAAGATTTGGAGGGAGGAAGTTGGGAGTTTTCTGGCCGTTCATGGCTAATGGAGGCGGCTGCAGTTTTGCTAGGGTTTTGTATATATATTTTTTTATTATTTGTGAATGGTGGCTATTTATAAGAAAATATCGAACACTATTCATCCCGGAAATTCCGAACTCCGATTTACGCGCCGTAACCAGCGTTTCTAGGGTTTACCCCGCGTTCCGGACACAATTGAACAGGTTTCGAAAGCTAATTCGGACATCTGTGCGAGTTATGGCTACAAACGTTCAATTTGAATTAAACCGATTTAAGCGATTTTCTAGGCGTTTTAATTTGTACCGGACAAACGGTAAATCCAATTGACTTGAAATTTGAAACCTTACAATAATATCACATTATGGATCCGATGAAACTAGTTTCGTCGAAATCCGAGACTTTTTGAAAAATGGCTATTTTAACTCGCTAAATTAATATTAAAAATAAATCGATGCGTTTCGAGCTGCCACGATCAAACGATAGCTCCGATTGACACGAAAATTGAAATCCGGTAATAACTAACTATTACGGATCCAATGGAACTGGTTTCGTTCAATTCTGAGATTGTTGAAAAAATGGTTATTTTCACTAGTCGATTTTAATATTAAAATATTCAATTTTCACAAATAAACTTTTAATTCGATTTTAAAAGTTCTAAAATATCATTCTAACTTCCATATGATAAAATAAAATTTTACAAATCATTTTCAATCATATTTAACTCAATTTTCAATTATTTCCATAATTTAACATATTAAATTATCGATTTAATTATTCAATTAAATCCAATAATTCAAAATAAAATTTATTTGACTTATAAATTCACTTCTTAATATTTAAAATTAATTAAATATTCAAATTTTAAATTAATAAAAATTCTGGGTCGTTACAATCTTCCCCCCTTAAAAGAATTTCGTCCTCGAAATTATCAAGTAAGAAAGTTATAGAATTTATTAATTTTCCCAAAACAATTTAAACTTCTTACAAAACTTTACTAAGTTTTCAAATCATACTTAGTTATCTTTTCAAAAACAATTACTATTGTTTAACTTTCAACTCCAAAATCAAAGTTATAGTTTTCACAATTTTCCAAATTTTCTTAAAAATTTTCTAACGCCTTAAATTTTCGGAAAAATTCGCCATAGTCTCCTTTGCGCGGCTCGATCCGAAAAAAAAATGACAGTATATATATCACAAATATACATCTCATCAAGTAATGAGGCATCCCGCAGTGAAAAAATGTAAAAGTACGGTATGTAATCCGAGATATGTACCTTATATTTTATTAGCGAGCATATACGGCTAATATAGCGCGAAAGCGAGCTCCAAATGCGAAGCAAACGCGATCCGCACCTACTAAACACTCAACAAACAACATGAGAATCATGCATGTAGACAATAGTATCAATATACAACATATAGCAACATAATAACTATATATGCCAACATAGCAAATGAAACAAACAACAAATGCAATATATTCAACCATCAACCAACTAGCATTCATAACCAACAAATGTTCATATTCTCATTCATATCCAATGAAATAGGTTTTCAATATAATCACATTTGATTCATTTACATTGGGTTTACTAACATTCATTTTCAATTTGCTTATATTCACTAATTCATATTCAAGTTGGTTCACTTCCAATTCAAATTCAATTCTATTTAAGTTTCACTTAACTTTTAATTGAATTTCAATTACTTTAGCTTCCAATTTTATTAAATCAATTTCATTAACACTTAATGAATTATATACAATCAACTAACAATCATATAACAACCAATGTATATATATTAATTACAACTAAATTCCTTTGCTTACAATTGGTTAAATTAAATTGATTTTCATTCAATTATTCAACTTCCAACAACATTAGATTTTAATGAATTACACTTATATTCATTATTTCATATCAATTTAATTCACATTTAATTGATTAATATTCAATCCATTCATTCAATTCAATTACAAAAGTTGAATTTCATTTATATAATTTAAGTTCGTATCTATTACTTAACTTTATTATTTTACTTTGATACTAATATCAACTTCATTCGACATAATTTAAGTTATATTTCCATTTCTAAAGTAAATTTCCATTTAACTTTAAATTCATTTTTATTTATAACTCATATTCATAAATATATTCATATAGTTTCACTTCTTATATATATAAGTTTATTTCATAATTGTAAATCACATTAATTATAATTCAATTCTTATAATTCATTTGCTTATACAATTATTCTTAAATTTAGATTATTCAAACAACTAAACAATCCACTTATATACACTTTAAATAATTCTGAAAAATTATTCCTTCATATATAAAATATAATCAAGGTAAAATTATTTCATTTACCTAATTTTAAAACAATATTATGTCGAATTGTTCTATTCAAGTGTTTAGAAACCCCTTCGGCATAGTCTTGCGGACCACGCTGACGAAAGTTCATATGCCACTCAATAAACCAACCATCACAATATAAAACAATTTTATATATTCACTAACAAATACGCTCTCATAGCTATTATTACACTCAACTCATTCTAGAGTACTACTGACTCTATCTCTAATGAGTAATACCCAACAGAACCATGGTTGTCGCTTAACCATAAGCTCTGATACCACATTGTCAGGACCCGATTCTTCGTCTTTCGAAAATTCAACATCGATACTCACTTTATCGACTGCCGAGAAATCGAACGACGGAAAACCGAACACTGAGGGGTTTAAGAAAAATTTAGGAAAAGAAAAAGACAGAAGAAGAGAGAAGAAAATAGATAAGGTAGAAAAGATAGAGGGAGAAGAAAAAGAGAATATAGAGAAAATAGAACGGAACAGAAAACAACAACAGAATCTCACAATTCGCAGCGGAACAACATATAATAATAAATGAATAATCTTTAAACAAAGAACTATATCAGTTATTACATTACATCATATCATCAGAGTGTACAACAACAACAACAAACAGTGCAGCGGAAAAAGAAATACTATATAACTAGTAATACGCCATGCCATCCAGCTTGCCTCCAGCAACTCCAGAATATCCAGAATATCCTGATAAACCTTAACTCTTGACTGCCCGTGTGGAAATTGGTGGGCACCCAGAGTTTAGGAAGGAAAACGATAAACTCCAAGTCAGTCATGTGACTGGTGTGAGAACTCAAAACAGTTTATTTATCTTTAAAATCAAAATAGAGGAATATTTTTAAATCAATTCGCAATGCTTTTAAAAATGAGACTACCATAAGGCCTCCCGCACACACACACATGCAAACGCAGAATCGGAGGAGATTTCTCCTTATGATAGTCAAAGATGCTTGATACGCATTTAAAATAACATTTGATATTATTACTAGTGCATAGTGTAGGAAAAATTTATTTCGAAAGTAGAATATAAATCTTAGCCAACATACAACCATTATCGTATGCCTACTATAGCTAACTATGTTCAATAGCAGGTTACCGCCACATTCCATAGCAGGTTATACAACTAAAACCGTACAAGTCTCGTATTGTTTCTTTGGATTTCCAACGAATGATCAGGCCAAGGAACTTCCCATTGCCACATGAGAATGCCTCTGGATGGACATCCCCGAGAACCAAACCGGATCTCTACCAACACAAGGTCGGGTTACCCCTAACTGAGTAACAACTGACCGAATATGCCATCCCCCGGTCCTTTGGGACCTTTTCACCGAGCGCTCGTAATCAATTCACACAATAATAACAAAGTGTTTTCAACATGAGTAAGTATCTGGGCTCCATACCATGATACCACCCTTTTCCAGAAGGAAATGCACACATCCTAAAGGGCGCTACCCCTCATAACCTTGCTGCTTCTTTCCTGTTTTGACCATTCACGGGGTGTGAGGCTCGACGAAATCACGTCCACAAAAACATACTTTATACAAAAGCCATGCTTTGGGTCAACAAATGATCATAGAAATGATCACAAAGATAGACGATCAAATAAACGATCCTATCACAAATAATCAACACAATGATCATTTCAGCATCACTCAGCATATCACATTACCAAATTGGGAATATATCGCTGATAACTTCAACTATATAACCTCTGAGCTCGTACGTCTCAGAGAAGGGTGTTAAGCTAAAAGAATAAATTCTCCGCCACCAACAGAAATATATTTGAAAGAAATCGGCTTTACATCTCAATTTGTAATGTCAGACATACAATCCATACAAGTCTGTTCCGGGCTCGAACAAAACCGAAGGCACTTCTTACGAAGCCCTTGCAATCCGGGTATTCACAATCCCGATCGAATTTCCCATCACTTAGGAGATCTCTATACCAGGAGCTACCCAGTGCAGAGACAATCGATAGGTCATCCTATCGCTTTCGCAAATACTCGGTCTTCAACACCGATCTTCAAATGCAATTCATAACGACGTATCACATATTCGGAATGGGTTATACGACCCCATGGTCCTTTCCCGGTTAACCCGAATAGTGAGCGCTTATTTTAAAAAAAATAAGTGTGGCATTCACATTCAAACGAATCATATCAATTACCCACTCAAAGGGAAATATTGATAGTCGGTTATTGAACTATCACTAGATATGCACACATCACCAGATTCCAAATAATTTTCCAAATTATTTATTTTCCAAAATATCTTTACAAGATATATTATTTCATACTTCAAAAATAAATCAATATTTATTTTTAAACCAATTCCACTTTCTTTTATAAATTCCTTAGTGAATTTATAATCCAAAATATCTATGGATATTCGATTTCAATTATTCATTTCAATTTATCTTCAAAAAGATAGATTCTCAAAATATTCACCTTATATTGGAAAACATTTCCATACTTATACATTCATAAGTAATTCACAAATTTTATTTATTTTCAACACTTGGAAAATATTCAATATACTTAAATCGAGATTAAGTATATATTTCATTTTTTAAGGAAATCATTCTCTTAAACATATTTATTTGGGCCAAAACGAATGTTACGTAAAACATTATTACGACAAACCAAAATCACTAGTATAGGGATTCGAAATTAAAATAGATATATAAATCCCAATACTATACAAAACATTTCCTTTCGGAAATCATTTACTATAACAACAGTGTTATAGTCCATTATTTCCTTTTATTTCTCGAAAACATCTATTTCAACAATAAATGTTGAAATCTATGGTTTCGAATCTCAACACATTTTAAAACAGCGTTAGATCGTTTTAATTCAATTTAAAACATCAAATCTAAACATTTTCTTTAACGTGTTATTCACTATTCAAAAATGTGAATAAACTTCGTTAACAAATTTCATTCTTTTATTCATTTTAATTCAAGGAATTATTCACTATTCAAAAATGTGAATATAACTCCATTAATAGGTTTCAACAATTTACTTATCAAAATAAGTCGTTTGCGAATTTATAAAACAACGTTTATAAATCCCTTTTCTATTTATCTTGTAAAAACTTCTTTTTATAAATTTCTTTATTAACCTATTCCAGTTTATAACTCAATTATAAACTAAAAGTTCATATTATAAGTTAAATACTTATAAAACGATTATTTTACAAAATCGTTCTTTTAAACTACATAATTATGAATCTTATAACTTATAAGATTCAATTATTCATCCAAATATATTCTTTAATAATTTCACAAAATTTATAAATCTTACTATTTATAAATTTCATTTATAACTTCACCATTTAAAATTTTATGAATTCCATTCATTTACAAAAATTCATTTTCACTTCATTCAAACACTTATAAAACTCGTTTTATAATGTCAATATTTCAATTTATAAATATCCATTTATAAATCTCTTAATATAAATCAATTTATATTATTCTTTTTAAACGTCTTTAAATTCCTTTAAAAACTTCATCCTTTTGATTCATAAAATAATTAAATTTTATAAATCCTATATTTAAACTTTTCACAATAAATTCTAAAATCCCGATTAAACTCTTTTATAAAATCAATAGCATCATATTCTCAAAAATCAGTTTTTAACTATTTTTCTCAAAAATCATAATTTTTATAACATTAAATATTATAATGTTTATTTATTTAACATGGATCAATTCCAAAAATATAGTATATTTTCAAAAATCACTTTTAAAAATCATTTTTAAATTTTCAAAGTTTGGTCTAATGATGCTACATACCAAATAGTCAATCACGACAACAACGATATCATATATCGATATGATAATCCATCAAATATCAAAATATCTGAAATCAAATAAATACTGTTGAGGAATCCTGTTGGATCCCTCCAACCTGTTTTCCTGCATCCAAAAACATTAGCACAATACCAATTTCGCTCCAGTACGAAATTATCGCGGTATATGGGATTTAAATATTATCCGCTTAATAACGGCGCAATAGGGTCTCATCCGCTAAACAAAAAATGCGGGAAATCAATAAATCCAATATATACATATGCCAATATATATATATATTGCTATTATATATAATACCAATTTCACTGTTTATGAAATATTCGCGGTATATGTTTTTAATAAGTAACATCCGCTTACTAACGGCGTATAATGTCTATTTTAACAATCAATAGATATCAATCATCATTCAAACATGCATTCGAATATTTTAAATCTAATTATTTAAAATAAAATCGAAACTGATTCGATTGAGTGAGAAGTTCTCACCCTGATTTTAAATTCCGTTTTAGCGATTTATTTCGAATAAAATTAAACGGACGTTTAATTTTACCCAAAATTCTCACTAACTCCAAATGACTCCAATCTAATTCCATCGCGTAGTGCTCGTCCATACGATTCCAACGCAACTGAGTTTGCATTTTTTCGACCTCGTATGAAAAAGTTATGAATTTTTGAAGTTTATACACGATTTTATAACTAAATTACAACAACTTTTAATTAATTTTAAACTACAACCATTTTCAGCCATAGGATCTCACCCAAACCCATCACTGCCGTTCATTCCATCCCCTTCTCCCTCGTATGCATCTCCAGGCCGCACACGACGCAAAGCAACCCAACACACGAGATTTAGGGTTAGATTTCTCGACCTCCACGCTCGACGATTATTCGATCAGGCAACACCATCACGCGCGCGCCCCCCGGCACCACCCACGCCCCAAATGCGGTCAAACTCGGCTTCCCATGTTGCATGCAGTTCGAGAACGAACGGCCATCCCTTGCACGAGAATTCACGTCAATCCGCTGCTCCATATTTGATCATGACCGTTGAACTTCAAGATCTCGATGTGCTCTACGACTTTCTAGTTGGAAGTTTGTTGTAATACTTCACGGATTTGAAGATTTGGAGGGAGGAAGTTGGGAGTTTTCTGGCCGTTCATGGCTAATGGAGGCGGCTGCAGTTTTGCTAGGGTTTTGTATATATTTTTTTTTATTATTTGTGAATGGTGGCTATTTATAAGAAAATATCGAACACTATTCATCCCGGAAATTCCAAACTCCGATTTACGCGCCGTAACCAGCGTTTCTAGGGTTTACCCCGCGTTCCGGACACAATGGAACAGGTTTCGAAAGCTAATTCGGACATCTGTGCGAGTTATGGCTACAAACGTTCAATTTGAATTAAACCGATTTAAGCGATTTTCTAGGCGTTTTAATTTGTACCGGACAAACGGTAAATCCAATTGACTTGAAATTTGAAACCTTACAATAATATCACATTACGGATCCGATGTAACTAGTTTCGTCGAAATCCGAGACTTTTTGAAAAATGGCTATTTTAACTCGCTAAATTAATATTGAAAATAAATCGATGCGTTTCGAGCTGCCACGATCAAACGATAGCTCCGATTGACACGAAAATTGAAATCCGGTAATAACTAACTATTACGGATCCAATGGAACTGGTTTCGTTCAATTCTGAAACTGTTCAAAAAATGGTTATTTTCATTAGTCGATTTTAATATTAAAATATTCAATTTTCACAAATAAACTTTTAATTCGATTTTAAAAGTTCTAAAATATCATTCTAACTTCCATATGATAAAATAAAATTTTACAAATCATTTTCAATCATATTTAACTCAATTT
This sequence comes from Allium cepa, assembly GCA_030765085.1. Taxonomy (NCBI): domain Eukaryota; kingdom Viridiplantae; phylum Streptophyta; class Magnoliopsida; order Asparagales; family Amaryllidaceae; genus Allium; species Allium cepa. The sequence goes on from CM060931.1 coordinate 498,483,091, forward strand.
TCAATTATTTCCATAATTTAACATATTAAATTATCGATTTAATTATTCAATTAAATCCAATAATTCAAAATAAAATTTATTTGACTTATAAATTCACTTATTAATATTTAAAATTAATTAAATATTCAAATTTTAAATTAATAAAAATTCTGGGTCGTTACAGTTTTGGTGTGTTGACAGTTTGGAGTCTAGTTTGGTCAGGCAGAGGTGTGTGTTTGTATACATGTGATGTATGGTCAGTGAAGTGTTGGGGTTGTAGGAAGTTGCAGAATGAAGTTATTGAATTGAGGCAATAAGAAATGAAGGGAGTGAGGAAGTGAGGCAGTAGAGAAAGTAAATGTAAATGAAAACGGAAAAACAGAGAAATATAAACTGTATACTGGAAACTGAAATGTATTTTGGTATGTGTTAGTACTTAGAACTTGATATGTATTTTTTGGATTAGTTGTTACGTGTCGGTGCTTTTTGACACTAGCTCTTATGTATATATGTAAGGGTTATGTGCTTAGAACTCTCTATGAATGTAAACTTATATATCTTTTTGATATGTGTTGGGACTTTGTCAATATGGTTTTATTCAGTGTTTTCGTATGTGATTTTGGTTGTTTTATGATAATATTTATTACTCGTTAAATTATTCATTATTGGTATGGATGTATGCTGCTGTATTTTTTTTTAAATTTGCATTTATTTTGCAACGGTTAGAAACTGTTGTAATATCATGTTTTACAACGGGCATTGCCCGTTGTAATTAGGTGTATTACAACGGGCATTGCCCGTTGTAAAATATGGTCGACCTATTACAACGAGGCCTAATACAACGGGCTCATGCCCGTTGCGAAATCCATGTTACAACGGGCATTGCCCGTTGTAATATGACTATTTTGTTGTAGTGCAGGTTGGAGGGATCCAACTGGATTCCTCAACGGTATTGATTTATTTACAGATATTGTGATATATTCTGTTATCATGTGGTATATGATGTTTTGGATGCCGTGATTGTTATATTTAGTGCTGTTGCAGCATTGGGCCTATTTTGGAAAATTTAAAAGGATTTTTAAAGTGATTTTTGAAAGTATATGTTTTATTAAATTTTGGAATTGATTCACTTTATATAAATAAACGTTATAATTTTTATGTTATAAAAAATTATGATTTTTGTGAAATATAACCGAAATGTGATTTTTGAGATAAATAGTTGATTAATTTGTAAAATGGTTTAAATTGGGATTTTTGAACTAGTATAAACGGTTTATATAAAATATTTATAAAAATAATAATTATAAATTTAAAATATTGGAATTATAAAACGAGTTTTTATAAGTGTTAAAATGAAGCATAAATGGATTTCATAAGTGAATAAAATTTATAGATTTATAAATTGAGAAGTTATAAAATGAATAGATTTTGTAAATTAAAAGATTTATAAGAAATTAACTTATAAATTGGATTTTGGCATTTAAGTGAGATATAAATAGAATTCGTCAATTAAGGGATTTTTATAACTTGAAGTTTTCAAATATATAAATGTGAATTTATAAACATTTATTTATAAATTCAAAATTGATTGAATTTGATAAGTAAATAGGAAAGCTTATTATAGGAAATACATTCACGATTTTGGACAGTGGATAATCCTTTAAATTAAATATGTAGAAATGTTGAATTTAGTTAATGAAGTATATTCACGATTTTGAACAAGTAAATAATATATTAAAGGAATGTTTTAGGGAGTGATCTTTTAAATAGAATTAAAACGATTTGAAGTTGTTTAAAATGTATTAAGTGTCGAAACCATAGATTTCAACATTCATTGTTGAAATAGACGTTTTCGAGGAATAAAAGGAAATAGTGGACTATAACATTGTTGTTATAGTAAATGATTTTCGAAAGAAAATGTTTTATATAGTATTGGGATTTATATATCTATCTTAATTTCGAATCCCTATACTAGTGATTTTGGATTGTCGTAACGATGTTTTACGCAACATTCGTTTTGACTCAAATGAATGTGTTTAGGAGAATGTTTTCCTTAAAAGGATAAAATATATACTTAATCATGTTTTAAGTATATTGAATATTTTCCAAATGTTGAAAATAAATGGATTTGTGAGATTACTTATTATTAAATAAGTATGGAAATGTTTTCCAATATGAAGTGGAATGTTTCGAGATTATATCTTTTAAAGTTAAATTGAAGTGAATATTTGGCAAGTTTTTTAATTGATGGAAGATTGATAAAAGGGCCTAGTGATTGTTATGGTGCTGAATATTTGTTGGTTTGCTTTGATAGTTAAACAACCGACTATCAGTATTTACCTTTAAATGGGTATTTATGGTCATTTGCTTGAATTTGAATGCTACACTTATTTTAAAATAAGCGCTAGTTATTCGGTTTAGCCAGGGAAGAACCTTTATGTCATATAACCCATTCTGAATAATGATATGTCGTTATGGATAGCATTTGAAGATCGGTGTTGAAGACCGGGTATTTTCGAGAACGAAAGGATAACTCGTTGATTGTCTCTGCACTGAGTCATGCCGGTATAGAGATTCCCTAAGTGATGGAAAGTCCGATCGGGATTGTGAATACCCGGATTGCAAGGGCTTCTTTGGAAGTGCCTTCAGTTCTGTTCGAACCCAGAATAGACTTGAATAGATTTTATGTCTGACATTACAAATTGAGATATAAAGCAGATTTCTTTCAAATACATTTCGGTTGGTGGTGGAGAATTTATTCTTTCAGCTTAACACCCTTCTCTGAGACGTATGAGCTTAGAGGTTTTGTAGTTGAAGGTTATCAGCGATATATTCCCAATTTGGTAATGTGGCATGCTGAGTGTTGCTGATCATTGTTGATCAAAGCATGGCTTTTGTAAAAAGCGTAGCTTTGTGGACGAGACTTCGTCGAACCTCACACCCCGAAATGGTTGAAACAGGAAAGATGCAGCAAGGCTATTGGGGTAGCGCCCCTTAGGGTATGTGCATTTCCTTCTGGATAGAAGTGGTATCATGGTATGGAGCCCAGATACTTAACTTATGTTGATATCACAGATATATATATATATATATATATATATATATATATATATATATATATATATATTAGTTTGTGATTTGTTGCTGGGGCCCCGGATAAAGGTTGGTTACGACCGGGGGATGGCATACTCGTGTCAGTAGTTACCCAGTTAGGGGTAACCCGGCCTTGTGTTGGCAGAGATCCGGTTAGGTTCTCTGGGCGTCCTTCCAGGGTCGTTTCCACGTGGCAATGGGAAGTTCCTTGGCCTGACCATTTGTTGGAAATCCAAGGAAACAATACGAGCCTTGTACGGTTTTAGTTGTAGAACCTGCCATCTAATATGGTAGTTATAGTAGGCATACTATAATGGTACCTATGCTGGTTAAGATTTATATTCTACTTTCAAAATGGTTTTCCACGCTTTGCACTAATAACAATAATAATCAAAAGATCCTGCGTAGTAAGCATCTTTGACTATCATAAGGAGAAATCTCCTCCAAGTTCTGCGTTTGCATTGTGTGTGTGGCGGGAGGCCTTATGGTAGTTACATTTTTCAAAACCTTTGCGAGTCTATTTCAAAATATTTCTTTGTTTGTTTATTTTTAAAGATAAACTGTTTAAGTTCTCACACCAGTCACATGATTGACTTGGAGTTTATTGTTCCCTTCCTAAACTCTGGGTGCCCACCAATTTCCACACGGGCAGTCTAGAGTCAGGTTATCAGAATATTCAGGAATTCAGGAGTTGCTGTAGAGATTTTGGAGGCAAGTTGGATGGCTTGGCGTATCAACTAATATATAGTATTTCTTTTCCGTTGTTTGTTATTGTACACTCTGATAATATAGTGATAATGTGATGTAATGTAATAATAGATATGGTTCTTTGTTTTAAAGATATTCATTTATCTATTATATGTTGTTCCGCTGCGATTGTGAGATTCTGATATTGTTTTTGTTGCTTTTTCTTTCTTTCTTTCTTCTTCTGTCATCTGCCTTTTCTTTAACCCTAACGGTATGGTTTTCCGACCTTCGACTGCGCGGCAGTTGATACAGTGGACGTATTGATGTCGACCTTCGGGGACGAAAATTGTAACAGCCCGCAAATCCGTACCCCTTGAGTTAACACTATTCTACAACAATCAACTCAAGTTGTATAGAAATACGAACCATTTGGGTTTAAAGAAGAAGAGGTAGAAGAAGAAAATAGAAAACATTAACAGAATCTATCCATCGCAGCGGAATAAAATATAATAGATAATAAATGATCTTTACTCAAAAATCAAATATCTCTGTTTATATATTACATCATCAGAGTACATCAATCACAGCTCAACATCAATATCATACAAATGGATACACAACAACTCAACACAGCGGAAATATGTATATAAACAAGTACGAGAGTACGTATCGTCATCCAGCTGGACTCCTAAGCTCCCTAGCATCATATCCTGTAATCTATAATACTCGGTCTAACCCGAGCATTACAGATAAATAACACCCGAGTCAGTCTGGTATACCAGCGTGAGGAAATCATACCCAATTGATTATTAAAGTTTCAAAAATTCTTTGAAAACAAAAGCATCTCGTAAGACCACGCCACAAATAAACATGTCGGGTTTTTACCTTACGATAGCTAAAACATTTTTATTAAAGTCCTCTGATATTATAATAGTGTCTATAGAAATTAAAATAGAATCTAGCTGAAATGCTTGCATCTCATGTTTCAACAATAGTTGGGCACAATCAAAACCGTATGGGCACGTAGGGAAAATGGATTCCAACTAATGGCTAGGCACTGGGGTACCACCTGTCACAGTACCTGGTCTAGATCAGCGTACCGAGGAGCCACCCTAACTCCCCTGCGATTCAAGACCGGAACCATCCCTTACTGGACAGTCCCGAGCAAGATCACCCCGCGGTTGGGATCAGCAACCGCCCACTAAGCCGAAATAAAAAGGGATCTAGACAGGGATGACCTCACCCTCCAGTGGGGGCCACCCACGAAGCCTTGCTGCATAACCCCTGATTTTCAGTCATTCCCATTTGATGAGGCTTGAGGCTAAGCGTTACCTTTTTACAATATATCCCTTAGAATGCCCATCGTCCACCTGACGATGTTTCGCAAGCATTCATCCATACAAGTCCGTCCCGGGTTCGAACTGAACCGAAGGCACTATTCCTACTACATCCATTTTGGAAATATCCTCAGGATTAGTAGCGACTAGACCTTCCACTTCACTGCTTCATCTTCGAATCCAAAATCGTTTACACAAAACATACAAACCAGATCGAAGTGGTTTTCGAGAAATAAATCTCGATCCCGGTCTCTTCGAAACGATCAACGTATTTGCACAATATTAATAGTCGGTGATTTAACTATCAATTAATATTCACAAACAACCATCAATTAATAAATAATTTCCCAAATTATTTATTTATCTCAAAAATATCTTCACAAGATATATTTTCACTTTTTAAATTCCTTTGAAAACAGTTTTCAAACTATCTTCCTTTATCAGAATAAATTCCAAATATTTCTATTTCCACTGAAATCACCAAGCACAAGATTTTAGATTTTTAAAATAATTTCAAAACACTTTAATTGTAAAGTATATTTAATATTTAGTTTAGAAAATTTTACTTTAGTACTTAATTTAAAATAATACTTTAGAAACAAATTAAAATAAGTTTACTTTATAAATATAACTAGATTTTCTTCTTTAAACAAAATACTAAATCATTCTTAAAATAATTATTACGATAATAGATTAACAAATTACTTACTTTAGAATTTACTTTGAAATAATTAAATTAAAACTACTTCAACAATTGATTAAAAATATATACTATATGAATATTTGAAAATAAAGTTACTTAATAAAATATAAAACTAGATTTCTACTTTTAAAAACAAAATACTAAGTTACTTCTTAATAATTACTGCTATACTAGATTAAAGGAAATACTTACTTTAGACTTTAAATATTAGAAATAATAAATTTTACAAAACTTGCTTTCTTCTAAAACAACTTTAAAACATTTAATTTATATTTACAAATTTTACTTTTAAAAACATTTACTTGTCCATCCAGAGAAAAATTCCAACTTCAATCACTTAAACCAATTTGCCAAATTGATTCCCAATTCATTTTATTCGAAATAAGTTCCTTTAGTTTCTCAATTCATTAGTTATGGACTTATTATTAATGTTATTATTTTTCGTTTGCTTTTAAAACTTTTAACTGAAATATACAAATTTCAGGTTTTTCCCAATTACTTCTTTATTCCTTTCAATAATTTAAATCTTAAATATTAAATAAATGTTTTGTTCTATTAAAAAATATCATTGAAGTTTCAAACTTCATTAATTTTCTGTTTATTCAAAAATTCCTTTCCATATACAGAATTTTATTAATTAGCATTTTGAAACAACTAATATTCTTATCCAATTCACTTTAATTTATATACATTCTTTATAATTATATCTTAAGAGTTCACTTCTTTTATTTCCTATCAAAGTCCAATTCTATATATTTGGATAAAATAGAGTACCGAAATATTCAAGCAAACTATAACATTCAATATTCTAATATGATTCATCACAGAATATTAAGTAATAACAGCTGTAGGTATTTAATAATTTTAAATAAATGTTGAGGGATCCAGTTGGATCCCTCCAACCTGATTTCCCTGCATCCACAGACGTTAGCACAATATGATGCATCAATTCCAAAATATACCATACAATAGCACATCAATCAATTCGACCATTCAAACAATTATTTAAATTTAATCATTTAAACTTAAATTTAACTGAGTGAGATTAACTCACCTTTGCTCCTGTTTGTAGTCCACTTCAATTCTGACTTGGTTCCCAGTTTACAACCTTGTATAAACATTACATATTTTTCTTATCAACATTCAAGTAAATTTGAAAAATTAATTTTTCATTTATAATTTAATTAACTACACATTTTATTACCATTAACAGAATTTAATTTACTAATATTTTATTTTAATCTAAACTAATAATTCCCCTTTTACAACTTCTATTATCTTCAATGTTATCAATATAAATTTTATAAGCCTTCAAATTACTTTTGATAGGCTTAAAACTCCAGATTAAACAATTTACCTAACTTCACTTATTTAATTTAATAATTCAATTATCAAATAAATTGAGATATTCGTAATTCAAGTTAAAATTACTCTATTGAATATTTAAAATCAATTAAATATTCCGATTTTAAATGCTCAAAAATTACGGGTCGTCACATTCCTCCCCCCTTAAAAGAATTTCGTCTCCGAAATTACTAGTTAGGAAGAATGATCCAATACCAATTACTTATCTCCAAAACCAAACAATTCAACATCTAATCAACTATCTTCTTATAAAAGACCCATTATCATTCTTATTAACTTCTCAACTTCTCCATAGATTTCAAACTATACTATTTGTTTAACTATTCAAATTTCAATTTTAAATCAAATCTAAAATTATCAAAATTTTCTCAGAAATTTTCTAACTCCCTAAATTCCCGAAAAATTTCGCCAGCGTCTCCTTTGCACGGCTAGCTCGGTACTACTACAAAAGGCCTATACGGCCCCAAATCTCAAAAAGAAAACAAAAGGCCAAGTAGCTCGATCAAAATTCCAATCAAATTTCATACAGAAATTTTAAACACATATCTTTTTGTCGGGCCATTCAATTTTTTTATCATCGGAAATCAAAACCAATTCTCTTTTCCCTTTATAATACCTGCATATCCTGCTTGGTACTAATATCCAATCACAATATTCCAAAAACATTTTATCGACTTCCTTACAAGTGTTAATTATTTACTCATTCAAATATCAACTTGGAATATATTTGTAATATCAATCTCCAATTAAGAATTCACCATTCCTTACTTAAGTTTAGTATAAGCATTCTATATGCTTCTTTGTTTGTTTTCACTTTACCACCTTAGTTAATATCTATTTCTATTCAAATTTATTTCCACATTACATATGAATTTTATTTATTTTCAACTTTGAACATTTAATTTTATTTTTCATTTATAACTAATTTATGTCATTACTTTAATTAGTTTCATTTACTAACTTATTTCAATTTTCCAGTTTTAAACCGTTTTGTCGTTAACAAAATTTTCCAAAAATTTTCTAACTCCCGAAAATTTTTGACAGAGTCTCCTTTGTACGGAGGAGCTTTTGCAATTTGACAAAAGATATAAATATATATACATCGACCCACACGGTCGAAAAAACCAAAAATAGTTCATATTTCCTATTTTTATTGCGTAGGCGTACCTTATTTAGCATTTTAAGCAAGCGGCTTATTATTTTTAGCAAATAGCACAAACAAATCCAGCCACACGGCTTCCAGGTACCTGTACTTACTCAATTTAAATATGTAAGTGCCAAATATATGCAGTTTAACTATATTTCACTTAGTTGCAATGGTTAAAACATATGAATTCTAAAAGAAATGCACATCAAACATTTTCCGTAAGCAATTTATACAATTTTCATACTAATTCAACTGTTTCAATTAATTTACAAACCATTTTCATTCAATTTGAATGGTTTAAAACTCAATCGCTTACATTTAATTTATTTTTAAGCAAACCAAACTCATATTTAATCTAATTATTCTCCAAATCAATTTACTTTACTCCAATCCATCCATGGCATTTTAATAACTTCCATTTACATTCAATAACAATTTATTCTTTGCAATTTGACGAGATCTATGTGAATAAATAAGCACTTGAGTTTTATAATCAATTTAAATTGACTCCGACTCAACTTACACTTAATTCTATTCCATTTCGGATTTATTCACAATCCGTGTATTCTCATTTTCATTGCATTTAAAGTTGAATCCATTCACTTACATTTTATTTTATTAACCAAACTAGTTCATTCAAAACCATTAACAAGGGTGGTTCATCTTCCTTACCAATTAAATTTCCTTTTTATTTTAATTCATTCACGACCATTTATTTAGCTCGACCCATTCCAAGCTTGCTCATTTCTAACCATTCCCGAATTAATTCAAACTAAGCTTTAACTTTAATGGTCTTCCAATTTTACTCATAGTCGAGCTTCTAATTATTCTCAATTTAAGTTAATTTACTTAATTTATTTCACTTCAAACTTAAGCTCACTTCCATTTGATTCTTATTTATTCAATCCATTTATTTATTCAATATAATTAGTTTATCCACTCAATCCATTTTGAATTTACATTTCCTTAAATATTATTTATAACCCACCAAATTCTATTTCGATTCAAATTTATTTTCACTTGATTTAAATCCAACCCAATATCATTACACTTAGTTTTAAGTTGAATTCAATTCAACTCTCTTCCATTTGTTTAGTTTTAAGTTAATGTACTTCAATTTATTCAAATCTTTTTGCTATACTTAAGCTCATTTCATTTTGCAAATAAATTTCTCTTTTCAATTTAACTTGATTCTATTTTAATCCAATCCCATTTCAAACTACAAATTTATTTGATCGGTTATTATACATTTAACTTTTTAGATTCATCTTATTCAATTTATTACAAGACCATTTCCAATTTATTTCCACTTATTTGGATTTTATTTGCAATTCAAACTATTACTATTTCAATCCAATTTCATTTTTATTCGATACATTTCAATTACATTTAATTTGTTAACACTTCACGTTAAATTTTAATTTATAACTCAAGTTCTGAATCCACTATCCATTTTCAATTTACCACCCAATTTTATGAACTCACAATTCAACTTCATTCTCAATTACTTTCACTTCATCAAGAATTTAAGTCGAATTTGATTTATAACTTGAGTTTATTTCCCAATTTCATCACAGACTCACAATTCAGCTTCTATTTAACTACATCAGGCTTCCATTACGTATTTCATTATCTAATTTATTATCTAAATAGTCTTTCCCCAACTTATAATTCAGACTTGATTTCAATCTCAAAATCTCTTCATAAAATTTTCTTAAGTTCAATTTATTTTATAATTCAAGTTTTGATTTTCATTTTATTTTTCAATTCACCAAAAATATTTATTTTTTATTTTCTATCCCACTTTTCAAATTTAATAAGTCCAACTTATTATTTACACAATTCCATTCTTTATAGGCTTGAATATATTCATCTTTTATTTTTTTTTAACTCAAGCCTTATGCTTATTTATAACCCAAGCATATTTTTTTCTATGGATTTTCAATCCTGATTCTTTTATAAGTTATTCCAATTTATTTATTTCAATCCAATCCTTAACCAATTTATTTCTTATCTAACTTATTTCTTACCCATTAAAATAAGAATCCAATTTCATTCAATAACTCTCTGAACTTTTACTTCAATTCAATTTTATTTAAGCTCAGGTTTATTTAACTCAATTCGATTTCAACTTAATTTGAATACAACTGGATATTATTTCTTAGCCTATCCAACTAATTTCAATCCAATTAAATTTTTATTTCCTCAATCCAAGCTTATTTCATTTTTTAACTTTTCACTTTAAATTTAAATTTCAACATTCAAAGCTTATATTTCCTTCCTGATTTAAAAATCATCTCAATTTATAAGCTGACAACTATCTCATCGGGATTTTTAAACTCCCGGCTTTGGTTTCAAATCATTTTGAAATCTCCAACATATCAAATCACATTTCTCAAAAGTCATACCATTCCTGGTTTATCCCCAACAAATTTCCTTTGAAATTTTCAAAAACAACTTGCTTTTCTAAACAAATCAATTTGGTAGCAATTCTTCACTTAGAAATTCGAAATGAATAGTGATGATGTGGCCGTCATCATCAGAATTATTTCCCAATAATCCAAGTGGTTTCAACACTATATCACTTTCAAAATCCATTTAAAACAATTTCCTTTCAGAAATACCTTCAAAACAATAATGCTATCATTTATCTCCAAAGGACTTCGATAAACACTTTCAAAATCTCCGGAATTTTAAATTTCCAAATCCTGCTTAAATCAATTTTGACTATACTTCATTTGCATGGCTTATGCTCATACCAATTCTCATTTGATTATATTTCAATTTACATTTATAATTCATATTTATAACTTTCATTTTATAATGAATTTATTCTCTTAAACTTTGGTTATATTTCAATTTCTAGTTAAATTTTTACACACCGATGATAATAATTTAATATCATCATTTCTAACATCCAAGCAACCATATATTAGCTAAAATAGTTTATAAAAACTATTCTTTATATCAAAAATATATTTAGGGTAAAATTATTGCGTTCACCCACATTTAAAACAATATCATGTCAATTGTTCTTTTCAAGTGTTTAGAAACCCCTTCGATACAGTTGACTGTGTCGATGAAGGTTCATATATCACTCAATAAACCAATCAACACAATATTAAAACAATTTATATTCACTAACAAATACTCGCTCATATTTATTAATACGCTCAAACTCATTATAGAGTACTACGGACTCTATTTTAAATGAGTAATTCCCACCAGAGCCAAGATTATCTCCAACCTAAGCTCTGATACCACTGTAACAGCCCGCAAATCCGTACCCCTTGAGTTAACACTATTCTACAACAATCAACTCAAGTTGTACAGAAATACGAACCATTTGGGTTTAAAGAAGAAGAGGTAGAAGAAGAAAATAGAAAACATTAACAGAATCTATCCATCGCAGCGGAATAAAATATAATAGATAATAAATGATCTTTACTCAAAAATCAAATATCTCTGTTTATATATTACATCGTCAGAGTACATCAATCACAACTCAACATCAATATCATACAAATGGATACACAACGGAAATATATATATAAACAAGTACGAGAGTACGTATCGTCGTCCAGCTCGACTCTTGAGCTCCACAGCATCATATCCTGTAATCTATAATACTCGGTCTGAACCAAGCATTACAGTTAAATAACACCCGAGTCAGTCTGGAATACCAGCGTGAGAAAATCACACCCAATTGATTATTAAAGTTTTAAAAATCCTTTGAAAACAAAAGCATCTCGTAAGACCACGCCACAAATAAACATGTCGGGTTTTTACCTTACGATAGCTAAAACATTTTTATTAAAGTCCTCTGATATTATAATAGTGTCTTTAGAAAGTAAAATAGAATCTAGCAGAAATGCTTGCATCTCACGTTTCAGCAATAGTTGGGCACAATCAAAACCGTACGGGCACGTAGGGAAAATGGATTCCAACTAATGGCTAGGCACTGGGGTACCACCTGTCACAGTACCTGGTCTAGATCAGCGTACCGAGGAGCCACCCTAATTTCCCTGCAACACAAGACCGAAACCATCCCTTACTGGATAGTCCCGAGCAAGATCACCCCATGGTTGGGATCAGCAACCGCCCACTAAGCCGAAATAAAAAGGGACATCTAGACAGGGATGACCTCACCCTCCAGTGGGGGCTACCCACGAAGCCTTGCTCCATAACCCTTGATTTTCAGCCATTCCCATTTGATGAGGCTTGAGGATATGCGTTACCTTTTTAGAATATATCCCTTAGAATGCCCATCGTTCACCTGACGATGTTTCGCAAGCATTCATCCATACAAGTCCATCCTGGGTTCGAATGGAACCGAAGGCACTATTCCTACTACATCCATTTTGGAAATATCCTCAGGATTAGTAGCGACTAGCCCTTGCACTTCACTGCTCCTTCTTCGAATCCAAACTCGTTTACACGAAACGTACAAACCGGATCGAAGTGGTTTTCGATAAATAAATCTCGATCCCGGTCTCTTCGAAACGATCAACGTATTTTTCCAATATTGATAGTCGGTGATTTAACTATCAATTAATATTCACAAACAACCATCAATTAATAAATAATTTCCCAAATTATTTATTTATCTCAAAAATATCTTCACAAGATATATTTTCACTTTTCAAATTCCTTTGAAAACAGTTTTCAAACTATCTTCCTTTCTCAGAATAAATTCCAAATATTTCTATTTCTACTGAAATCACCAAGCACAAGATTTTAGATTTTTAAAATAATTTCAAAACACTTTAATTGTAAAGTATGTTTAATATTTAATTTAGAAATTTTTACTTTAGTACTTAATTTAAAATAATACATTAGAAACAAATTAAAATAAGTTTACTTTATAAATATAACTAGATTTTCTTCTTGAAACAAAATACTAAATCATTCTTAAAATAATTATTACGATAATAGATTAACAAATTACTTACTTTAGAATTTACTTTGAAATAATTAAATTAAAACTACTTCAATAATTGATTAAAAATATATACTATGTGAATATTTGAAAATAAAGTTACTTAATAAAATATAAAACTAGATTTCTACTTTTAAAAACAAAATACTAAGTTACTTCTTAATAATTACTGCTATACTAGATTAAAGGAAATACTTACTTTAGACTTTAAATATTAGAAATAATAAATTTTACAAAACTTGCTTTCTTCTAAAACAACTTTAAAACATTTAATTTATATTTACAAATTTTACTTTTAAAAACATGTACTTGTCCATCCAGAGAAAATTCTAACTTCAATCACTTAAACCAATTTCCCAAATTGATTCCCAATTTATTTTGTTTGAAATAAGTTCCTTTAAATTCTCAATTCATTTCAAAATTCATTAGTTATGGACTTATTATTAATGTTATTATTTTCCGTTTGATTTTAAACCTTTTAACTGAAATATACAAATTTCAGGTTTTTCCCAATTACTTCTTTATTCCTTTCAATAATTTAAATCTTAAATATTAAATAAATGTTTTGTTCTATTAAACAATATTATTGAAGTTTCAAACTTCATTAACTTTATGTTTATTCAAAAATTCCTTTCCATATACAGAATTTTATTAATTAGCGTTTTGAAACCACTAATATTCTTATCCAATTCACTTTAATTTATATACGTTCTTTATAATTATATCTTAAGAGTTCACTTCTTTTATTTCCTTTCAAAGTCCAATTCTATATATTTGGATAAAACAAAGTATCGAAATATTCAAGCAAACTATAACATTCAATATTCTAATATGATTCATCACAGAATATCAAGTAATAACAGCTGTGGGTATTTAATAAATTTAAATAAATGTTGAGGGATCCAGTTGGATCCCTCCAAGCTGTTTTCCCTGCATCCACAGACGTTAGCACAACATGATGCATCAATTCCAAAATATACCATACAATAGCACATCAATCAATTTGACCATTCAAACAATTATTTAAATTTAATCATTTAAATTTAAATTTAACTGAGTGAGATTAACTCACCTTTGCTCCTGTTTGTAGTCCACTTCAATTCTGACTTGGTTCCCAGTTTACAACCTTGTATAAACATTACATATTTTTCTTATCAATATTCAAGTAAATTTGAAAAATTAACTTTCCATTTATAATTTAATTAACTACACATTTTATTACCATTAACAGAATTTAATTTACTAATATTTTATTTTAATCTAAACTAATAATTCCCCTTTTACAATTTAGCAGCAGGTTTACTTGCGAGCACCGTTCACCACCCTTCCGACATCGAATGATCACGAACCCTCAATCATCGACACAGCGATAAGAACTCGAGTGTTTCATTGCCCTTACCAAATCGAGCCGAAACCCTAACCATAAGTCGATGTCGTCCTCCCTCCTTGCAGCCGTCTCCACTGCGCCGAATCCTCACCTTCCAGATCGCGAGACCTATCTCGAAATCACCACGCAACTTCGATCCTACGCCGCCGTTATCACTCGCGAACGACTTTGCCTTCCATGCCAAGCCCTAGCAGCATCTAGTTCGAACGTCACCGCATCTTTAACCCATCCCCAAATCGCGAATTCCAATCGCCAACCAATTTCAACCCCCCTCAACATCGCGTTGCCGAAACCCTAGCACGCGCACCCTCAATCAATGACCCAAGCTCCTCAGGTTGTCACGCGATTTAATCGTAACCCCACCCCCTCGCATCGAAGTCGAAATCGACTTCGATTCTTCATTTCATTTTTTTTAAAGACGGACGAATGATTTGAAGGGATAAAGAAAACGAGTTTTGATTTTGAACGAGGCAACGCGATTTATTACTTAACCCTTTTTTTTATATATATTCGGCCATTGATTTTTTTCCTCTGGCTATCGATTTGAGGGAATGAAATGAAAAGGAAAAGAGATGTGATTATTATTTTTAAAGGTGATAGTAGCGTGTAGAGGAATGAATAAAGGATGGCGTATAAGAAAAGCTGGACTAAGTAAATTATTATTAATTAAGTTTTCAGCGCGTTATTATATCATACACTCACACACTAACTCCAATCAATACGAAATTTGAAATCCGATAATAATTCAATATTACGGACCCAATGGAACTGGTTTCTTTGAAATCCGAGACTGTGCCTCGGAAGGTGTAACGACCCAATATTTTCAACCATTCGCATCCGCACATTGTCGGACTTGAATTGTTCAAAATACTGCGTTGTAGAATAAATTTGGCAAAACTCAGAATATACAATAAATAGATCACAGAATCACATACACAGATATCAGAATCTCGCAGCGGAAATTAAAAATTTAGTGGTTCATGAAGCCACTGATATAACTTCAACAAAAAAGAACTTACATTGTCTATAATCCTCAATACAAATTTTAAGACATAAATAGAGATAGAGTCTTCAAAGTCTTGAATTCCAGAAAAGATAAAGGCTGAAACAACTTCCAGCAGCGCGAATGATCTACTGAGTGTCCTAGCTACGGAGAAGAAATTGAAGCTGCAACTCAGGCTGACCCGAGCGAAAAATAAAACATAACACTCGAGTCAGGACATACATACTTATATAATGTAAGCTAATTCAAGTGTACTGTAATATAGAGCAAGTAACTTAAAGGATGCTTGGGACCGCCCATCCTCTAAGGATCCGTCAAACTATTTACTATGTAGTATATTGCGCTATTATAATAGTGTCTATTTATAAAATAAACATACTTTTAAATAGCATTAAGGCTTTACATTTTCCACCTTAACACGTAATAGTCCCAGTAGTCCATCCAATATCATAGCTCCTCCTGATCGGGAAGCAACTAGAGGATACCACACGGGCTACGGGAGAAATCTAAACTCGTACAAGGCTCGGTATGGTAGATGACACGGCACAACTAGGCAATGCCAGGGTAGATATACCAATTGCTATCCAGGCTGGTGGAAACGCGTAGCCGCAGTTACCGCCCACCTCGGACTAACTCCCCAAAATCAAAATATAGAGGTGGCCACCGAATCAATCCAAAATCATAGTATAATATCGAAGAGGAGCGTCCGATCAGAGGAATGACCTCATTGGCCTGGAATTGCTCCTGTTTTAGCCACCTTATGCCAACTCACGGGAGTCGGGTCCACGTATTTACCTTACAGGAAACGCCACCACCGACCTACTTCATTCTGGAATCTCCACCGCGTACACGGTTGGTCAAAGTGGTTTTCGGTATCGACAGAGAGTATGTCCATATCCGATCCCGGTCTCTTTGCCAACCCATCGTTATTATAACCCGTGGTCATTTAAAAACAATTTATACTTTAAAACCAGTATAAACATTTCCATTTCAAAACTATAAATACGATATCATTTAAAACCCAAAACAACATGATATCGTTATATTCAAATATAATTCTTTTCCAAAACCATACTGCTTAAAATTTATAATATCTGGAAACCAAATATTTGAATTATACCTTTAAACCATAATATATTGGAAATTTTTCTTTAAAAAAAACATAACTCCCAAAACACAAATGGTTTGGATATAAATGGTTTAACTTTATGGTTACTTTGTAAAGAAGATAATTTACATAACTTTACAAATATATTTCTTTATTTTAAACCATAATTTAAATATCACTTCATGTTCCCAAGACCATTTCAATTCCTATATATATATCCAATTGGAGTATTAATATTCAAAACTAAGGTTGGATATTTTTTTCTTTCAACAAATTAGTGTTTATTATTTCGTCTTGAATATTCCCATAAATTCCATAGATAAAACTCCAAAATTTGCCATTAAATAATTTCAAAATTTACTTAACACTAGAATGTTCATCTTAAATTTATTAAGAAAAATCCAGTTATAAATCTCATATCTTAAAGGTCTCCAAAACTTAAACATAAATATAATTTATCAAATTCCTTAAATTTCAAAACAATCAAATTCCAGATTCTATAGCACTTAGGAAATGCTACCTAAAGTTACGGGTAAAACTAGTCCAATTTCAAAAGACAACATTTAAATGCTTTAGTAGATTGTTTAACTTAATAAATATTTCCAAATATAACTTATATATATATTTCTTAACTGAAATCTTATCCTTTCAAAAATCCAGAATTTCCAAAATAAGTTATATTCCAAAATTTTATTCAAATATTTATTTATTTATTTATTAACATTTATAACTCATTCAAAATCAATATAAAATCCTTTAAAGATATTAAATCAAATATTTAACTTCCAAAATAATTTTAAATATTTCAGAAAATATTATAAGGACCACGGGCCTGTATATAGTTTTCTAGCCTAGGTCAAGTGATACGGATTTATATCATTTCAATCCGTAATTTACAAACCCCGGGTTCTATCATTTCAAACCCGCAATCCCAAGTTAACAGTTAAACAGTTAACATAATAATAGCACAGTAATCATCATTTAGGCCTATCATTTCAGCCCACAACAATCTAAATTTAACAGGGAACTTGCAGTGGTGATTTAAGCAGTAAATAAACAATAATATAATATAACTGCAGAAATAATACAACAGATAATAACTGATGAGGTGTCAATTTAAATGGGATTCATCATTCTACGTTATACTACAGACAGATAATATTTAAATAAAATTTTTACACATACACTTGCGATAATTCACAAAATATATGTACATATGTCTGGTGAGAAATACTCACCTTAAACGTTGCAGTGGATCTAAATCAAACACGGTATCTACTTCGGAAAAAAAAACGGAAAGCACGATCAAACTTCGGCGGATGCAAAGCCTTGACTTAAATCTATAAGATCCAAATACCAAGTATGCGAATTTAAAAATTACGGTCAAAGCAAAATTTCAGAACAACTGGAACGAATAGAATAAAAGAAATTTAGTTCAACTTGCTCGACTACTACAACCCGCTAACCGTCTCAACATATCCTAGGCCCATACTTCAACCGTACGCATGCATAAAATAAATTGAATAAATTGCAAAATAAATTGCAAATTTAATACAATTGATTGAATAAAAAGATGTTATGCACCCAAACAAAACAAATACATGTTTAGACATTATTAAATTATTTCTCACATTTTTAATCATATTTATCATGATCAATTATTTTCATTCTCATATATATTTATTTAAATAAAATGACAATATTGGCAACAAACACAATACTGTTCAAATTATTCGATTTAATCAAATGTAGCCACTAACTACATTCGAATTCATTAAATAATACTTTATTTCACATACATGTTCATCATGTTTAGGCAAATTATTTCTTCTTTTACTTTTATTATTAAACATTAAAAGGTGATTATTGGTATACATCACCAATATCCTTTTATTAACCATAATAAATACAATCCATTGATATTTATCCACCCAAATTCTCAAATAAGTAGTTAAATTTATTTTTAACCATCTTAAATTTATTTCAACCATTAAAAATTGAAATAAATGTCATTTTATTATATTCACCCAAGATTTATTCATACAATATTGTTTATTTGAATTAAACAACATTTCATATCATTTTCTCCTTATCAATTTATCTTCTCCATTATTAAATTGTAATTCTTTTTTTTTTTTTTCTTTCTATGCCTTCCTCTTCAAACTGCACTTATCCAAATCCACAATACCACTAACTACATCATAACTACACTAATTCCATAGTCTAGCTTCCTACAATCAATTTATATCATTTCTTCCAGCCTACTACTAACAAAGTTCTATATGTATTTATAAATGGCACGGCATGATGGGGAAGTAGCCGAGCAAGGAAATCAGAGAACACAAGAAGGAGGAAGGAAAATTGGAAGAAGCAAAGAAATAAACAATGCAAATTATTTACCTGATAGAAGCTTGTACCAGAGAGGGACAAACAAGGAGATATGAAAACTTATGTGAATGAGGCAAAGTATTTATAGATAAACTTGCGAAATAAAAAGGGGAGATAAATAGGCAGGTTTGAAAACGTAAGAAATAAATGCAAGCGTTGATTTTTGAGTGCATGCGTTTAGGCAAGAGATTTATTTCCAGTTCTTCTTGTTTGAACGCTACACGAAAATTGTGATAAATGCATGCGTTGATTTCTCTTTCCAGTTTTATGTTTGAACGATATCACTCTTTTGGATTTTTTTTTTTAGATAGCTTGCGTGATTTATACCAGTTATAATCTAAATTTAAAGCATGCGTTACTGCAAATTTGAACAGATTTGATTGAGGAAGCAAAACTTGAGCTCTTGCGTGATTTATGGTAAGCAATGAAAAAGCTTTTAACTGAAAAGGCAAAAGTAATAAATGCTTACATAAATATTTACTTGATCAATGGTTCGAAAAATTTATTTATTGCAAAACAAACGCAGTGGAAACAGAGAGATATAATGGGTATGCGAAAATTTGCAAAGATAGGCAAGATTAAATTTTGAATGCATTTAATTTAGGTGAGAGGAAAAATGGCAATTGGAAGAGTTGATATTTTTGTGGATAAGGCTGCGTGAATAAATGAATACAGTGACATGCTCAAGAAACAAATGGTAAGAGGCAAATGTCAAAATGTTAAAAGAATAAAATTTTGTGTCACGCGCAAAGGAAGGCAAATTTGATTTCCATATTCTCCTAATCAATTAATTCCCCTTTAATTGCCTTTAATTGATTTCAATTGATTACCTTATCCCTTTTAATTACCCTCCTTAATTGATTTCAATTAATTACCATATTACCAATTAATTATCCTCCTTTAATTACATACTCAAATTTGGTTACTAACTTAATTAGTTAATTAACCCTTTTTGTTAATTATCAATCCTGCGACGTCTCACATTAATCCGTCCGCTTTGTAGGCACTGGTAGCCGGACTGGTTACACGGGCAGATTTCTCCTACAATATGGGGATTAACCTCGTGTCCTCATGCCATTAACCAAAAGAATTAACTTATTTATCTTTCATCAATTTTATTAATTTGCATTAATTATTCAATAAATTAATTCTGGTCAACTACTGAAATTTTACAATTAATTTCTCTATTAATTGTCATAAATTTCTTTTTGAAATATCTATTAATTGTCATTAACTCCATTTTAAAATATCCGTATGTGCCTTTATTCAAGTTTTGAATTGCTAACTAGGAATAAGGTAGATTTATCAAATAAATTGATTGTAAGTTTCATTGTTTTAAATTGCTTAACAATGTTCACTGCTAACATAATTAATATGTCAAAATTGAGAATATTCCACCAACATGATTTGCATGTCATAACCTACCAAATTAACATAATTAATTAACTACTTTAATACGTTACAAATTTTCTCCTTTTCATTATTTTTAGGGAATGGGTATAACAACAGATATTATGATAATATCCAAAACATTTAGTTACCACACACTTCATTATACATTATAAAAATTTCCTTTTTTTTTTCTTCTTCTTAAATTTAGTTACAAAAATCATATTAAATTAACGAGTTTAATTCTCTAAATTACATATTTAAACAATATTGGTAAACACAATTTATATAAATTATATTCCTAAAAACAAAAAAAATAAAAGAAATAAATAGCTAAAAACTAGGGCTGTTACACTCTCCCCCACTTAAGAACTTTTCGTCCTCGAAAAGGAACAAAAGAAAAGAAACAAAGGAAGATAAGCTAGATAAACAAGAACTTTAAACGAATAGTTCCGGATTTGAAGCACGAAGAAGATCTTCTAGAATCGGTTTTACTCTTTTCAGTTCGACCGTCGGTCTATGGGTGGTAAGCGGTGCTCAGGCCCCGATGAGTAACAAAGATTTTTAAAGATTATAGAAAAGATTTCTAAATAGACTGGTATAAGCAATAGCCTCCTCATTCTGTAGCAGATAGGGAAACCAAGGACACTTAAAGATAGTTTGAAAACAAATAAGATAATAAATTTGCAATCATAATGCTTTGAAATCATTAAATTTATAAATATTATCATTTGGAAATCATGCTACTAAAATCATAATACCTTTAAAATAATCTTCATTTATACCTTTTAAATTCAATGCCAAACAATATTCATTTCAAGGTTGAAATATTCCTAAGTTCATTTATAAAAAAAAAAAATTCCAAAACATTTTATTTTTAGAAACAGCAGCACTCATAATATGCTATAGTAGATATAATAGTATTCCTAATCAGTTTATTATGTACTTAACTCTGAATTTTAACAAATAACCTAACACTTTATTAAAAATACTTATCTTATAAATAAGATATCCCTTCAATAAGTTACCCTTGAATTTCCATTTGAAAACCAATTCTCAATTATCAAAATTTAGTGATATTAGAATACGTCTTAACTATTTATTTTGACATCAATTAAACTATGATTTGAAGATATATAATCCTTACTCCAAAAATATCCCTTTCAAATATATTTTCCTTATTCAAAGATACCTTGTTTATTACACAAACATATTCATTTCAGGAAATAACCTTTTATTAAAATCTCTTGGTTAGATTTACGGCTCCATATTAAATTAATTTGATTATTAAGACATTTGAATAAAATTCCTTAAATTCCTTTTCCTTATTTATCCCCATTAATCTTTTATAACTAAAATTTAAGTGTATAATATTTATTATAACCACTCAAATTTTATTCATAAAATCCTTTTATATTGTATATAATCCAATTACATGTTAACTTTTGAAAATCAAGGTAAGTTATATTAAATGAAATTGGGTGTTATACAAATAAAACTTTCAATTTAATTATCTCCAATTGGAACCTTTTTATTCAAATTTTTGTTATTATATTTATTTTCCTTCCTCAAGATAAACTTTAAGAATTAAATTCCTGATTCCCTTCAAACCATTTAGAGATAACTAAATATATATACCTAATATGTCAAATCAAATTTAAATTATATATCTATATATATTAAGTCATACTTTAGAAATTCAAATCAATTAAAATCTCAAGGAAACACTGTAGCCAGACTACAGAATGGTCTTTTCACTTCGAAACTCGAAAATGAATGTCGATGATGCTGCAGTCATCACCGAAATTATTTTCCAGCGACAAAGAGAAAAGCACTAATTTTAAAATTTCTTTGGAAACAAATTTCTATACAAAAATACTTATTACATCCTTTTAAAATTTAAACACAAGGTTTGAAATCATCAGAAATTTAATTCTCAAGTTTTAGTTTTAAATTCATTTCTGTTTCCAAATTAATTTATAACCATTGTTTTATATTCACTTATTTATTAGACAAACACATGGCTTACAACACCATAAATAAAATCAAAACTATTATCTCTTGACAACTAGTTAAATTAATTATAAAATTTTGAAAATTATACTCATATATATAATATTAGATTTTAATTTCAAATATAGGAATAAACTTCTCAAACCAGGATAGAGACTCAAATTTGATGAACTCAAATCAAATAGAATTCAAGATAAATTGAAATCAGAAGATCAGAATAAGGAAACTGGGTAAGTCTATATAAGTCGCGGACAACCTTGACCTAGTCATCCGTGACTTAAAGAGCCATATCGATGTGGTTGGGGTAAATCTACATTTGATCCGAAGAGATAGAATTTGGAATAACCAAAGATACTAGCATATAAACCGAGGATAAATATAAATCTCCGGTGAATCAATGCTAATGGTAAAGGAGTTTCACCCCTTTATTAGAATAATGGCGAGACCGCCAAATTACAATAAAGATCATCCGAAGTGGAGTTATGAGATACTCCAGAATCTAAAGCAGATGAAAAAGTGAGGGATACGAATGAGCTTTGGAACCGTAGGGAATGTTCCAAAATTCGAAAAGAGAGTGGTTCAATCTCGAATGAACGTGATTCTGTAAATCAAATTTACCATACATTCTAAGTTTTGCCTAGAACCAAAGCTCTGATACCAAATGTAACGACCCAATATTTTCAACCATTCGCATCCGCACATTGTCGGACTTGAATTGTTCAAAATACTGCGTTGTAGAATAAATTTGGCAAAACTCAGAATATACAATAAATAGATCACAGAATCACATACACAGATATCAGAATCTCGCAGCGGAAATTAAAAATTTAGTGGTTCATGAAGCCACTGATATAACTTCAACAAAAAAGAACTTACATTGTCTATAATCCTCAATACAAATTTTAAGACATAAATAGAGATAGAGTCTTCAAAGTCTTGAATTCCAGAAAAGATAAAGGCTGAAACAACTTCCAGCAGCGCGAATGATCTACTGAGTGTCCTAGCTACGGAGAAGAAATTGAAGCTGCAACTCAGGCTGACCCGAGCGAAAAATAAAACATAACACTCGAGTCAGGACATACATACTTATATAATGTAAGCTAATTCAAGTGTACTGTAATATAGAGCAAGTAACTTAAAGGATGCTTGGGACCGCCCATCCTCTAAGGATCCGTCAAACTATTTACTATGTAGTATATTGCGCTATTATAATAGTGTCTATTTATAAAATAAACATACTTTTAAATAGCATTAAGGCTTTACATTTTCCACCTTAACACGTAATAGTCCCAGTAGTCCATCCAATATCATAGCTCCTCCTGATCGGGAAGCAACTAGAGGATACCACACGGGCTACGGGAGAAATCTAAACTCGTACAAGGCTCGGTATGGTAGATGACACGGCACAACTAGGCAATGCCAGGGTAGATATACCAATTGCTATCCAGGCTGGTGGAAACGCGTAGCCGCAGTTACCGCCCACCTCGGACTAACTCCCCAAAATCAAAATATAGAGGTGGCCACCGAATCAATCCAAAATCATAGTATAATATCGAAGAGGAGCGTCCGATCAGAGGAATGACCTCATTGGCCTGGAATTGCTCCTGTTTTAGCCACCTTATGCCAACTCACGGGAGTCGGGTCCACGTATTTACCTTACAGGAAACGCCACCACCGACCTACTTCATTCTGGAATCTCCACCGCGTACACGGTTGGTCAAAGTGGTTTTCGGTATCGACAGAGAGTATGTCCATATCCGATCCCGGTCTCTTTGCCAACCCATCGTTATTATAACCCGTGGTCATTTAAAAACAATTTATACTTTAAAACCAGTATAAACATTTCCATTTCAAAACTATAAATACGATATCATTTAAAACCCAAAACAACATGATATCGTTATATTCAAATATAATTCTTTTCCAAAACCATACTGCTTAAAATTTATAATATCTGGAAACCAAATATTTGAATTATACCTTTAAACCATAATATATTGGAAATTTTTCTTTAAAAAAAACATAACTCCCAAAACACAAATGGTTTGGATATAAATGGTTTAACTTTATGGTTACTTTGTAAAGAAGATAATTTACATAACTTTACAAATATATTTCTTTATTTTAAACCATAATTTAAATATCACTTCATGTTCCCAAGACCATTTCAATTCCTATATATATATCCAATTGGAGTATTAATATTCAAAACTAAGGTTGGATATTTTTTTCTTTCAACAAATTAGTGTTTATTATTTCGTCTTGAATATTCCCATAAATTCCATAGATAAAACTCCAAAATTTGCCATTAAATAATTTCAAAATTTACTTAACACTAGAATGTTCATCTTAAATTTATTAAGAAAAATCCAGTTATAAATCTCATATCTTAAAGGTCTCCAAAACTTAAACATAAATATAATTTATCAAATTCCTTAAATTTCAAAACAATCAAATTCCAGATTCTATAGCACTTAGGAAATGCTACCTAAAGTTACGGGTAAAACTAGTCCAATTTCAAAAGACAACATTTAAATGCTTTAGTAGATTGTTTAACTTAATAAATATTTCCAAATATAACTTATATATATATTTCTTAACTGAAATCTTATCCTTTCAAAAATCCAGAATTTCCAAAATAAGTTATATTCCAAAATTTTATTCAAATATTTATTTATTTATTTATTAACATTTATAACTCATTCAAAATCAATATAAAATCCTTTAAAGATATTAAATCAAATATTTAACTTCCAAAATAATTTTAAATATTTCAGAAAATATTATAAGGACCACGGGCCTGTATATAGTTTTCTAGCCTAGGTCAAGTGATACGGATTTATATCATTTCAATCCGTAATTTACAAACCCCGGGTTCTATCATTTCAAACCCGCAATCCCAAGTTAACAGTTAAACAGTTAACATAATAATAGCACAGTAATCATCATTTAGGCCTATCATTTCAGCCCACAACAATCTAAATTTAACAGGGAACTTGCAGTGGTGATTTAAGCAGTAAATAAACAATAATATAATATAACTGCAGAAATAATACAACAGATAATAACTGATGAGGTGTCAATTTAAATGGGATTCATCATTCTACGTTATACTACAGACAGATAATATTTAAATAAAATTTTTACACATACACTTGCGATAATTCACAAAATATATGTACATATGTCTGGTGAGAAATACTCACCTTAAACGTTGCAGTGGATCTAAATCAAACACGGTATCTACTTCGGAAAAAAAAACGGAAAGCACGATCAAACTTCGGCGGATGCAAAGCCTTGACTTAAATCTATAAGATCCAAATACCAAGTATGCGAATTTAAAAATTACGGTCAAAGCAAAATTTCAGAACAACTGGAACGAATAGAATAAAAGAAATTTAGTTCAACTTGCTCGACTACTACAACCCGCTAACCGTCTCAACATATCCTAGGCCCATACTTCAACCGTACGCATGCATAAAATAAATTGAATAAATTGCAAAATAAATTGCAAATTTAATACAATTGATTGAATAAAAAGATGTTATGCACCCAAACAAAACAAATACATGTTTAGACATTATTAAATTATTTCTCACATTTTTAATCATATTTATCATGATCAATTATTTTCATTCTCATATATATTTATTTAAATAAAATGACAATATTGGCAACAAACACAATACTGTTCAAATTATTCGATTTAATCAAATGTAGCCACTAACTACATTCGAATTCATTAAATAATACTTTATTTCACATACATGTTCATCATGTTTAGGCAAATTATTTCTTCTTTTACTTTTATTATTAAACATTAAAAGGTGATTATTGGTATACATCACCAATATCCTTTTATTAACCATAATAAATACAATCCATTGATATTTATCCACCCAAATTCTCAAATAAGTAGTTAAATTTATTTTTAACCATCTTAAATTTATTTCAACCATTAAAAATTGAAATAAATGTCATTTTATTATATTCACCCAAGATTTATTCATACAATATTGTTTATTTGAATTAAACAACATTTCATATCATTTTCTCCTTATCAATTTATCTTCTCCATTATTAAATTGTAATTCTTTTTTTTTTTTTTTCTTTCTATGCCTTCCTCTTCAAACTGCACTTATCCAAATCCACAATACCACTAACTACATCATAACTACACTAATTCCATAGTCTAGCTTCCTACAATCAATTTATATCATTTCTTCCAGCCTACTACTAACAAAGTTCTATATGTATTTATAAATGGCACGGCATGATGGGGAAGTAGCCGAGCAAGGAAATCAGAGAACACAAGAAGGAGGAAGGAAAATTGGAAGAAGCAAAGAAATAAACAATGCAAATTATTTACCTGATAGAAGCTTGTACCAGAGAGGGACAAACAAGGAGATATGAAAACTTATGTGAATGAGGCAAAGTATTTATAGATAAACTTGTGAAATAAAAAGGGGAGATAAATAGGCAGGTTTGAAAACGTAAGAAATAAATGCAAGCGTTGATTTTTGAGTGCATGCGTTTAGGCAAGAGATTTATTTCCAGTTCTTCTTGTTTGAACGCTACACGAAAATTGTGATAAATGCATGCGTTGATTTCTCTTTCCAGTTTTATGTTTGAACGATATCACTCTTTTGGATTTTTTTTTTTAGATAGCTTGCGTGATTTATACCAGTTATAATCTAAATTTAAAGCATGCGTTACTGCAAATTTGAACAGATTTGATTGAGGAAGCAAAACTTGAGCTCTTGCGTGATTTATGGTAAGCAATGAAAAAGCTTTTAACTGAAAAGGCAAAAGTAATAAATGCTTACATAAATATTTACTTGATCAATGGTTCGAAAAATTTATTTATTGCAAAACAAACGCAGTGGAAACAGAGAGATATAATGGGTATGCGAAAATTTGCAAAGATAGGCAAGATTAAATTTTGAATGCATTTAATTTAGGTGAGAGGAAAAATGGCAATTGGAAGAGTTGATATTTTTGTGGATAAGGCTGCGTGAATAAATGAATACAGTGACATGCTCAAGAAACAAATGGTAAGAGGCAAATGTCAAAATGTTAAAAGAATAAAATTTTGTGTCACGCGCAAAGGAAGGCAAATTTGATTTCCATATTCTCCTAATCAATTAATTCCCCTTTAATTGCCTTTAATTGATTTCAATTGATTACCTTATCCCTTTTAATTACCCTCCTTAATTGATTTCAATAAATTACCATATTACCAATTAATTATCCTCCTTTAATTACATACTCAAATTTGGTTACTAACTTAATTAGTTAATTAACCCTTTTTGTTAATTATCAATCCTGCGACGTCTCACATTAATCCGTCCGCTTTGTAGGCACTGGTAGCCGGACTGGTTACACGGGCAGATTTCTCCTACAATATGGGGATTAACCTCGTGTCCTCATGCCATTAACCAAAAGAATTAACTTATTTATCTTTCATCAATTTTATTAATTTGCATTAATTATTCAATAAATTAATTCTGGTCAACTACTGAAATTTTACAATTAATTTCTCTATTAATTGTCATAAATTTCTTTTTGAAATATCTATTAATTGTCATTAACTCCATTTTAAAATATCCGTATGTGCCTTTATTCAAGTTTTGAATTGCTAACTAGGAATAAGGTAGATTTATCAAATAAATTGATTGTAAGTTTCATTGTTTTAAATTGCTTAACAATGTTCACTGCTAACATAATTAATATGTCAAAATTGAGAATATTCCACCAACATGATTTGCATGTCATAACCTACCAAATTAACATAATTAATTAACTACTTTAATACGTTACAAATTTTCTCCTTTTCATTATTTTTAGGGAATGGGTATAACAACAGATATTATGATAATATCCAAAACATTTAGTTACCACACACTTCATTATACATTATAAAAATTTCCTTTTTTTTTCTTCTTCTTAAATTTAGTTACAAAAATCATATTAAATTAACGAGTTTAATTCTCTAAATTACATATTTAAACAATATTGGTAAACACAATTTATATAAATTATATTCCTAAAAACAAAAAAAATAAAAGAAATAAATAGCTAAAAACTAGGGCTGTTACAGAAGGCTATATTTTATATTCAATTAAGACAACAAAATTTTAAAACTGAGCAAACCACTGTTAATTTCAATTTTACAACTTCTATTATCTTCAGTGTTATCAATATAAATTTTATAAGCCTTCAAATTACTTTTAATAGGCTTAAAACTCCAGAATCAACAATTTACCCAACTTCACTTATTTAATTTAATAATTCAATTATCAAATAAATTGAGATATTCGTAATTAAAGTTAAAATTACTCTATTGAATATTTAAAATCAATTAAATATTCCGATTTTAAATGCTCAAAAATTACGGGTCGTCACAAAAATCCCTACTCGTCACATATTTGGTTAACACCATGCATTGCACTCTATGAGTTTCAAACTCTAAAAGCAATACAAGAATATGGATATTAGATTCATATATTATCATTTATAAATGTTATATGGTGAACGGCTACAGTTCGTAATGTACGATACTTCAATGAATATTGTTCATTGGAAATAATCTAATAAATAATATTTTGAGATCATGTATTCAACTTGACTGATTACAAAAGGGATCATATTGTGTTAATGTAACATAAGAAAAAAACTACAAGATAGATCTAAGAACTCGATCGTTGAAATGTCATTTCGATCGGTTTACGTAAAGTGCAAAATATTTGATATCCTTACGTGTTAAGGATAATCGAGTGCGCTTTTGTAAAGAGTTTGTTATGATGTTGTAGTAATATTTTCTTTTTTATAGTTTGGCATTTGAAAAGAAAACGCATGTATAAGAATAGATGTAATTTAAGGTGTAGTTGGGATGAAGAGAATGAATAGTCACTTCTGCTTCATAGAGAAACATTAGAAACGAGAATTGTAATAATAAGTTATACTTAATATTGGAATAAGAAATATGATTTCTGTTCCGAAATGTATTTTCATATAGGAAACTATTTTCTATGAGATTTATTTCTTCAAGCTCAAGATATTTGATCAACAAACTCTACAGTGTAAATTGTTGTAGTGTATGAAATAAACAAATTGTAATAAGTGAATGGTGGACCTATGAATTTAGTTCGCCGTTATAGTAATGGTGGAAATATTGGGAGCTTTCCATATAGCACTTATTAATTGAATCATAGTGCGAAAATTGTTTTCGTAAAACTTACCATTCATTATTTATGAAATAATTATTATTTTTCGACATCGACTGAAAATAGACATGGCTATATTTCAATATAAATATTATGAATATTCTTTGTGAAATAAAACTATAATGTGGTAAGTTTTTTATAACAAAAGTGATGCATCGGAAAATGCAAAAGTATCTAATATTTTTTACAGTTGTTTCGGAATTATTGACTAAGCTGTAGTTTTGAGAAATAATTTTATTATATGATTTTGAATCATATGATACTTATTAATTATATCCCAAACAATAAAGGGCTATACACCCATTTAGTAGGAGTATCATAAGAGTTGATGAACTCTTTGGATTGAAACATATAGATGTATACAATCATAATTCTATAAATACGACAATGGTTCCATGTACTTCGTCATATTCACTGATGAGTTATCGTCGACATGGACATGTGTATTTGATATACATGTAGTACGTATAAGTAAATAAAATAACATGCGATAGAAATGATTTTATTTGATCAAAAGAGTGAGTGTATTGAAAAATGTTTCGAATATACCTAAAATGATTAAAGATTCAATCTCAAAGTTACTCCTCCATGTGATACATAATGATGCATCAATATTGAGTAATGGAACTTTGTTGGACAATGTACGATTAATTGTTAGCGAAGTTGAATTAGTTTCTTTCTATAAAGTAATGTACTTAAGGGTATTTCACAAGGTTAATATTATATCATTTGAATATTAGTTTATAAAATTTTATAAGACAACGGTTTATAAGAAACTCCAACATATCCTAGGCCAAGGAATTGACAAGTTGTGCAAGTCGAAAGATTGCACGTAGTAATTGTTCATGAGGGATCTTGTATGAATCTCCTCAAAAGGATTTTGATAAGACTGTCATTGGATGACATATTTATGTTTCGAACATAATTTTTGTGAACTAAAACCAGATCAGTTTTATAAATAAAGAAATTTATAAAACGTTTATGAATACCTATTCTATTTCAACAAGAAAAAATTGTAGTTTCAAGATATACCAACTTCACTGTGAAGAAATTTCTTTAAGGAATTCTTAGTAGTAAAATGGAATTGGATACGATCCATGGATAGAACTGATTATATGAGATGAAATGAAATTAACTAACCTAAACGAACACATAGCATTAGAATGTCTAATAAGTATTCTCGCACATCATCAAAGAGAAAATATGAGTTTCTTATCAATGTCGAAAAGATTTAATCCTCGGTTATTTAATTAAACCATTAAGAGTGTTGACTCTATATGATATGATGAACAAATCCGAAAGAATTTCAAGTACGCAATAAAAATATAGATTTTGGTGGTAGTAACTGAAGGGATGTGATCCAGCACCCGAGATTGTGTTTTTATGAGAAAGTCTAATGCGGTTGGAATTAAATGAGCAATGTCGATAAGAATAATATCATAAGTTTCAATTGTTGAAATTAGCATAATAGATTCGGTATTCAACATGCTCAAGTTAATTCGAATTTACTCATAAAATTATCACCTGATATGACCCAGTGTTTTGGTACATATATATTGAAACAGAAAATTCTAAATAACGATTTAGAATAAGCTATTTACACATGTTAACCAAAAATGTCTCAAAGTCAGTGGGGGTGATATTGAGTTTGTGAGCCTTTGGATATGATCCAAGAAATGATACAAAAGTATCATTTTATTAGCATCAAGATTGGATAAGTATTTTTATAGAAATATCAAATTGTTGATTTTCAATCAAAATGCAGAGGAAGCATGTGTTCATAAGAAAGAACGTTAAAAGGTACATTGATATTTTTAAACTATAAGTAAACAACACATTGTTGATTTGAACGATGTACTTGTGTTAAAATCAGCCTTAGTTATTTTAATACTCAACTTGGATTAATAAATGATGTCTTTTATAGTATGTATAAAAAATTTCGAGAAGTTCCCAAATGATATGCAAGGACACCTTATTAAAATGTTTAATACAGAACAAGTAAGATTGATTCCTTTGCATTCGCAATAAAGATTATCATACATGTTATGTTGTCTACGATATCATGATTTGTTTATATATTTGATATATGAAGCAAATATCATATCTAAATTGATACACTAAATGGTTGTTTGAAGTGTTCTCATGTATTTGTGAAATACTGGATAATTATATACAGAAACAAAAACATCTTATGAAGGAGCATTCGGACTCAAACTCATAAGTGATATTGGGTATAATATATCAATAATAAATTCAAGTTAAAAATATTTAAGTTGGAAATGTTCCAAATGAAAGACCATGGCTAATTCAATGAAAAAGGACATCGCCTAGAATAACACCATAACGAAGACAATGTATGTAAAAATATAAGTGCGTAAATTTATAACTGAGCCGATTTCAAATGCTAAGAATCTCATAACATTTTTATATGATAACAATGTCACGATATAGTTTGTAACAGAACTTACAGCTCACTAGATGTTGAGAGACATACTCAGAATTGTTCCACATGACAAAGCAATTTATCACCGTTGGAGCAAGTTGATTGACAGAGTAGACAATTAAAAGATAATAGCATACTCATTCATAAAAGGACTAACCTAATTGGTTTTGAGAAAACCAATTGAAGAAATTGGAATAAGATTCCATAATTGACCCCAAGTGCAAGTGGGAGATTGATAGAGTTAGAGGTATGCCCTAGGGGCAATTATGTAATTAGTTACATGTATCTAACTCGTTGACCAACCTTGTTCAAAATAAAGGTATTTTATTTCTATTGTACACTTGATATAATGTGGTTATATTAATTAAGTAATTTAATTAAAAGTATCTTTAATAGAAAAAACCATAAATGATATGTTTTGTGATAGTAGTTACAAAGTTTTGTAACCGTGAGTAATTTAACACAATAAAACAAATATACCATTTTAAACGTTCCTAGTCAAGATGCATTGAGACTGGATATGAATACATTCATTGAGACTAGAGTATGTAACGCTCTCCAAATATTGGACAGTGTATTACTCCTGTCTGCTGGGGGGCACCTAGGGGTTACATAATGATAGTTATTGGATAATTATGGAACGACTCGGTCGATAGTTTTCTATTGGTTAATATAACTAAGGTCAAAAGGAAAATATTCATGTGACTAATTTACATAGTTCTCTCGACTTTAGAATATTATAGATCCTCAATATGAAAGCTCTGCTTTGATTATAGCCAAAACAAGGCATGGCATTTCATTGAGTGGCCGTAATTGGATCGAGTGGAAGTATTGGAAGTGAAGCACTATTTAAGAGAGGATTCGTCTTCACGGTTATACGCGGTTAGTATCATTGTCAACTCAAGTGAACTCAAGTCAACTAAAAATCAAAATCTTTGGGCAGAGCACTTTGGTGAATAATAATTGTTATTATTGAACCAAGGAATTTGTATTTGGACTATAAAGTTGAATGTGGACTATATTGGAATGTTGTCCATTACCAAATTCCATAAGTCCTAATATGATATAGTTTTGACGAAGAGAATTGGTGCAAATAATTGTCACTATCAGGTACCACTTATAATAAGTAAATTTTGATTTTACCAAAAAGACATGTAAGCGATGAATTTAGCCAAACTGTCATACCGCCTGCCAAGTGACGTGCAAACATTAATATTTTAATTTTTCAATATTAATTGCTGACTGAATTCACACCCCTGAGTCGAACAACCGCATTTGTGATTTCTTCGAAAATCACATAATTTATTTAGTTTGTAAAATGTTGCAAACTGATTAAATTAATTAATATTTATGAAATATTAATTATTTTTAATTTATTTGATGTTGTGAATGTTGTTGGTAACTATTTAATGCATATATAAAAGTTATATTTGCATATATCGATATGCGATATTAGTATAATTTTAAACATGTGTTAAAAAATAAAATAATTACATAAAAATTGTTTCCTTTTATTTGGAAAGGTTTCATATTTGGAATGTGCTTGGATCAGCCATATAATGGTAAGAGGAGAAATCAATTAATGAGATTAATTGAAATTTAAAAAGAGGAAATAAAGGAGCAAGTTTTAATAGGAGAACATGAAAAGGTTCCTTTAACTCTGTAAGAAAATCTCCACATTTTTGAAAGTACACAGAATAGAACATGACTTTCATTTTTGTTCTCTTTTCTTCCTCTTCTCAATCATACATTCATAGCTGAAACTTCATCCAAAATAAAATCATCAAAAAAAATTCAAATCAACATCAAACTAAATTTAAAAAGGTGGTTTATTCTTCTCTTGTAAAGTGGGATGGTGATTTGCTTGAAATCTGAGGAGAAGCGACAAATCTAGGTGTGGTGAAGGGCAAGGTCTATCGGATCTTGAGTGCGATCACTCAGATATGGATATGGTTCTATCATTCAAGGTATTTCTACATGCATTATCCTAAGGTAATTATGTGTGTGTATAATTCTATATTTACATATCTTATAATTTGTTCATATCCACTTAATCTCTATCTTTCCTTCTATTCATACTTGTAAAATTTGAATCTTGATTTGAATATCTCCATTTCCTTGCTTGAGTCGATTGTTCTACCATGTTAAAATATTGAATGTTTTCTTTTGTTCACTGCTATTTTGTTATGAATTATAATATCTCATTTTCTGTCTCATGTATGATTGTTTGATTAATTAATTTAACATAGATCTAGACCTTCTTAATTTTATTTTTTGTATCTATGTGACTGTTTACAAAGTATGTTTAATCTAGATTTAGATCGTCTTATCTCAAATCTATATGCCTATGTCATTTGATTTGTTGTTTAAAAATAATGAACATAACTAAACTTTGAATTTTTCTTCTTCTCATAATTCAATTTTTCATATCAAAAGATTTACACTTGAATATTTAGACATGGGTTGCTGCGTAATTAAAACTTAGTAATAATCGTATTAATTAATTTGTCATCCAATTAATATGATGTTTTAATTATCATGTTTTAAATCATTCTAATACAAACTCTTCCTCTTAAAAGAAAAGGGAAACATTAAATTAATTATATATTCCATGATTTGCAATTGCATCTAATTAAAAATTATATCCCTGCTTAAAAAGGAAGGAATGTTTTCACAACTGTTTCAAACCATTTTTATTAATCTTAATATGCTTTGATTTATTACTTGTAATTGAGATGAAACCAAACACTAAATCAATGATATATTCCATGATTTGCAATTCCACCTAATTAAAATTGCATCTCTTCTTAAAAAGGAAGGAATCTTTACACAACTATTTCAAATCTTTTTCATTAATGTTAATATTCTTTGATTTACTGCTTGTAATTGAAATAAAATCTATTTTAATTGAACTGTAAAGCCAAGCATTAATTGAATATATGTGTGCGTGTGTGTGTGTATTTTGCAGTGTGTATGTATTTGTATGTATTTGTATATTAATAAATAAATAAAACCGTTCAGGTTTGGGACGACAAAGGCATATATAGATGGAAAATGTGTCCAATATAGTGTAAATCCCAGCACTTAAGCAATGTTTACAATAACTTTGTACACTTTTATACGTTGCACTTACACTATACACATAGGCGCATGTGACGTGCTCATAATCATTTGCAATTAATCAAATTAAATTAAATTAATGTTTTCCTAATAAAACATTTAATTGAAATGTTAATATGTTTATTTAACATATTATCAATCTAATCAAATATGATGTTTCTCTCTCTGCAATTAATATTGTTTACTTTCTTCATTAATTGCATAACCATTAGAGAAGGAAACTAAAGGTTACCTTTTCATATTTATTTTAATAAGCAACTACTACACACATAGATGTATTTGATACACTCATTCATATAAATTTATATAATATTCAAACTCTTTTGAAATATTTTTACCAAATTAAATAAAATCAAATAAATTTACCATTTTAGAAATTCATCCATTTCTTCCGCTATGAGCTGGCCTAGTTCCAACAAAGAAAATGTGCAAAATATAATGTATGTTGCATCAAAGCATAATCAATGATTTTCTAGATAATATATTGGTAATTTTTTTAGTTATTTACAAACACATATTTTTCCCATTTATTTATTCTCATGTTATGTTTGTTAAAGAAAATAATTTTTTGTAGTAATAGGTAGTGAGTTCCAACCTTACAACCTGTTAGAGTATGGACCGATTTGTTAAAAGTAAATAATAATGGACTTTATATGTTCCGTTATACATTTAGAACTTATAACGCATTTGAACTTTTATGGATGATATATGGATTAATATGTTAAAATTAATTCCTCAACTAATTGGATTCTCACCGATCTGAATTTAAATTAAAGATAATTTATTACGGTCAATCCTCCAACAAAATTCAATTCAAATTATACTGAATTGATTATAGTTAATTCCATTTATTAGTTTCAATGATATGATCCATGTTGCTGAAAGTTGGTATATTTATAAACATTTTTAGAAAACCATATTTTCTATCTATGATTATATCTTAAGATCTCCAGACTCTGAAAGTTGAAAATAGCACAACACTAGAGTTTTTTTAGAAACGTATGATCGCATAATTATTCTATAAATTACCTAAGAATTTGATGGTAGTATAAAAAGATATTACAAACTCAATGTTGATTATTATGGATAATTTTGGATTTTACAATATAAATTTAGGTTGACTAAGACTACACATAGGTTTAAAGTAAAAATAAATTTACCGAACACATATTTAAAATTAAACATTTTACCAAATTTTAAACTTAATTACTGTAGATAGTACAAAAGCGTCGCACATAAATTTATATGTTTTTCCAAAATATGTTACGAAAATTTATGGTTTGAATGAATCTTTCTCACCCAACTTGATTTTCCTATGTACTTTTGTTTGAGAATAGAAAAATGGATCAACATTTCCTCTAATGAATTATTCAGAACAATTGGAGCTCTTTGATATACGAAGGAAAAAAAATCATAATCAAAAAATCGAATAAATATAAGGTAAAATTTAAATTTGACACAAAAATTGAGAATGAAAATAATAATTCAACCTTACTTTTAACAAATTTTAAAGATGTATCCACGCATTTATAATCTAATAACCATCTATAAAACAAATGCCGGAAACCAAATTCATTATCATATTAATCGAAACTAAAATAATTCAAAAACAATTTTTTAAACATAAAACTAGAAGAAAACGCTTGAATTTCAAAATATAGAAGGAAAAACAAATTTTTTTACCATAAATTAAATAAATTGACAAAATAAATAATAGACAAATAAAAAATGAAGATCAAATCTCTAAATTGTGCTGAATTGACCCAATAAACAAATATTTTTTACTTTTATATATTGTATACATAAAAGTCAATCCTTAAAAATAATAAGTAGAAACATAACTACTGGAAATGATAAAATCAAATAAAATTTGAGGAGAGTAAAAAAAAGTGAAGCACTATTGAATAATTAAATTAAATTCTATTATGCTTGGAAGCTAATAAGATCAATCAAAAAATTATTTGGAATGAATTATTTGTTCGATATAGATTGAGAATATAGTTTTTTAATTGTGTTATAAATTTGAACATGAAAATGTGAAGGACAGAAAAAAATATGAAACATGATATATAAAAGTTAATATGAAAAATAAGCTAAGAAGTTCCAAAAAATGTTATACTAAAAGTGCAGAGAAGAGAAAGAAATACGCTATTAGATTATAAAGGTAAAATTAAGGTAAAGAGTGCGATGAATGGAAAAATATTTTTTTTTAATATGAAATTATCATAATAAAGATTTAAATGGTACAAAATTAGGATTTTGTTCCTGAAATTATAAAAGAAAAAGAATATAGATGGTCAACGATCAAACTTCTATTTATCTATATAATAGAATGGATTCTTTTATAAAGCAATATCAATCATATCAATAATGAACAAATTGATTTATGCATAAGTTATCTACTGGTAGAACGTATTATAGAAATCAAATTATACCCACCACATTTCAAGATTGACATGTCGTCACAGGTTATCCTTCACATGATAGAATAGGGATCATCAATAGAAATGAACATCTAAAGTAATAAAAATATTGAACAAAAATTTCAACCACATTATGCTGAAACATTAAAGCTATTATTGTACTAAAAATTCGAAAAGGAAATAAAGTGACATACATATTTGAATAGTGTATGTACTACAAAATAATGAAATAGATATAAAAACATGACAAATAAGAATTATAGCCTATATTGATCTAAAAATTTAATAAATTCTAAAGCAAATTAAAAACATGTGCACTGAAGTTACCATGGAAGTTGAATCAAAATTTCTTTCAATTTTTTTATTTTAACATTTCAATGAACAAATTACCTGTAACTAATGAAAAGCAACCGCGTTAACTTTTTGAATGAGTGATCTATAAAATAATCACTTGTTGGGGACTAAATTTGGTTTATTTTACATAGTTTCTTAAGAAGTCAAACTAATCTCTATAAGCCAAATTAATATAGAGCAAAATAAAACATTACATACCCAAAATCATGGCGCATGCTATGTAAGGTGGAAGATAGAATTCTACGACTGCAACAAAGGTTAGAAGAAAACAAAAACAACCTAAGGAGAAAACTTTCCACTTGGATTTAAAGGTAAACAATTTAACAAATATTATTTAAGGATTAAAATTTTATTTGGATGGATAAGACGGGGAAACGAAAGTAAAAAAGAGAAATAAATTGAGATAAAAAGCAACTAATATAGATACAACAATACAGTTGAGTAGATACAAAAGCTAAACCAATTAGAATTAATGACAAATTGGTACAAAAATATAATAAGTACAAAAAATAAATCAATAGTATGTGTATTGAAATTACCATAGATGTTGAGGCAAAATCCCTTCCAATTTCTTTACTTTGACATTTCAACTGTAACGACCCGCTATTTTAGACCATTCAAATCGACAATAAAAGCATACATGTCCGACTTGAATAATTCAAAATACCGAATTGTTAATTAAAATTTGGCAAAACTTAAAATATACGGTAAATAAATCAATCACAGATCACTTACACAGAGTAATACAATGCAGCGGAATAGATAAAGAATAGTAGTTCTTGAAGCTACTATATACATTGGAGTTAGAAATAAAATACAACTGAATATCTTAGATGTAGTGAAGTCTCCAGTATGCGCAGATGACTTCTCTGAACAAATCAACAGGATGACTGAAAGGATAGATAGCTGGATCTTCAAGCAAGGCTCCAACTTCGAAGGTGAGTCTCAAATGCTGTATCACTCAGTCTGATCCGATCGTAAAGCAAAACATAAAACACTCGAGTCAGGATTAACATTCTTGTATCAATAAATCCAACTCAAGTGAAATATCAACTGAAATACAAATAACTTAAAGGATGTTTGGAATAACCATCCTCTAAGGGTCCATGGAACTATCTACAGGGTATAAATATACACTATAACACCGTGGTTCCTTCATCTTAATTTATACCTCAAAATCAAATATCATTTCACTTCAAATATAGCTATTTTCCCAAAATAGTATTTAGATATATTAAATAATTTATACCGAAAAATATTTTCAATTCCCTCAACTTAACAAATTGTTTCAACATCAACCCGACCTTCCCGTTTAAATTAAATTCAATCTCAATTTATCAATTTAAATTCAACTCAATTCCTAAAATAACCACTTCAATTTTATCGATCTCAAATTCGGATTTTTAATCACAAAATACCCCTTTATATTCAATATTTTTAAACCTTTAAGTATTCAACGTTCCAACTAAATTTTTATTCAATTTAGTTTTCTAAATAATAAATTCAAAATTAGTTCAACCTAAATTTTCATTTTAATTCAATTTAGTTTCTAAATAACAAATTCAACTATATTGATTTCAAATACAGATCTGAATCTCAAATTTAAACCATTTAAATTCCAATATAGTTTAAGGCTTAAAATTTAAATGTTCAATTTAACCGTTTCATATAGATCTCGATTTAACCTCATTATTATTTAGTCTTGAAATACTTCCTCATTTGATTCAAGATTATTTAATTGACCTTAAATTCCATTTTCTCAATATTTTCTTTAATTTACTTAAACGTGAAATATGCATTTAATCGCTTAAATCAAAAATCCAGTTATAAAATCCTACCTTTTTAAAATTTCCCATTTAAAAATTTTAGATTGATTTAATTAAATAAATCTTTATTTAGATACCATTTAATAAACTCAAATTTATCTCCCCATCTTAATTTATCCCAATTATTTCAAAAATCTATTTGAAATATAATTTACATATATATTAACATAGTTTATGTATTAAATCAAACTTAATTAAATTAAATATTATTAAATCTATATATATAGAAATTTAAGAATTAACATTTATTAAGACCATATATTTCTTTCCAAACAAAGAATTTATTTCCAAAATATTTATATATGAACCACGGTGTCTATATATATTTCTTATCATCTGGTCAAGTGTTACGGATATTTATCATTTAAATCCGTACACTAAATATATATGGTTGGATATCATTCCAATCCGAAATCCCAAATTTAATTAAATGAAAATCGCTTGGGTCTATCATTTCAACCCATAACGAAATTCTCCTATTCTAAAGTCTGTTCGGGTATGTATCATTTCAACCCATAGTGAATTCTAAACTACAAGGAACTTGTAGAGTGATAACAGATAACAAAAATATAGTAGGATATGATAATAATATACAACAGGAATATATCATCAGTAATTAAATAAAGTATAAACAATAGGATATGGTGTCATATCCCGTAGGTGAACAGATACATGTAATAGCATAAATATAACAATTTAAATAACTACAACAACATATTTCAATTGTCGTTTCAATCGAAATCAAATTTAATAAATAAAAGAACGTTAATCATGAGTGATTGCTCACCTTTCGAGCCTAGAGGAAAGGGTGGAATGATAAGAGATACGAATCCAAGCACAGATTTCGAAGCAACGCAATATTGGCAAGAATTTTAACGATCAAAGCTGATAAAGAGGAATTGACGAAACTCAAATCAGAGTTGGGTCGATTGAAGATAAATAGGATAAGTGAGCTATATATAACCATATACAAATAAAAATGTATTCTAAATTTAGACATATATTAAATTAAATATATATTTTCAAAAACCATTGGTGTAAACAAAACATATCTATATGTAGTATAGTTTAAAATAATGTATATGTTTAAACCTATATACAAACCAACATCCAACACCATTTAAAAATTTAAATCTTTATAAAGTAACCCTTGTAAATAAAATATTAAAATCAATATTAAAACATATTCTAAATTTAATATACATACATTCCAAATCATTGTTTTCAACAAAACGTATATACACTAAAATCAGACATGTATGCAATATATATGTTGAAATAATACTAATTAAAATATAAATACATATATATAATGCATGTTTATTTGCAACGTATTAACTACCACATATATTATACTTTTACACTTAATATATCTTAAAAATATAAACTGTACCAACTTTTATAACTTAAGATAATTTATATTATACATAATGTAACTTATATAACCCAACTTATATAAACAGACCGAATCAATAATTTATACTTGTGTAAACACAAACATAACGCATAAAAGAAAAATCAAGGCACGTCCTGACATATTATAGTTTAAGTCAAAACAAATGGAACTAATATTATAACTTGTAAAATATATATAAACATAAAACATACCCATACTTGAATAAAGATATGTATCCACTATATATAGATACGTAGCAGAAGCAGTAGAGTGAGATGGTGAGCGGACGTTGGAGGTGGAGCGAGCAGCTTCTCAACATATTTTTTTTCGTTCGGGTCTGAAAGAAGAAAAGAAGGGGAGGAGGAATATAATGGCAGAGAGAAAATGAACAGGGAAGACAAAAGAGAACAATGATGCAGATAGAAGAGAATGGAATATATATATATATATATATAAGTATAAATTGGAATCCAAGAGACTGGAGCAACCGATAAAAAAAAAGAAACGCTACAAAAGTAACATTCAAATTAATTAACCCAACGTAAAGCAATAAATTATGGACCGTTTGATTTAAAAAAAATCAATGCAAACGTACGTTTGCTTTTCTCAACGGTTATAAAACAATGCGTAGGGCCTAAGGTTAGGAATGAAAAAGGAAATCAACGTACCATCAATATATTAAGGTGAAAAAAGGCGGGGAGCAATCAAAAATCAAAATTTCCAATTTGAGACGTTCGAATTAAAGAATAGAACGTTTGTACTGAATTGGGAATAGTTACAGTCCCTTAAATTTCGGAGTTATGAAATTTATTAAAGAAAATTATTTTATGGCAAGAAATCTCATTTGCCTATAAACGGCAAATCTAGGGACGTGTATAGTTTTTATAGGATCTATATTTTCGTTGCTTTGTACGCAAGGAAATAATTAGATGCGCAATCAAAGCATGCAATTTTTATGGTCAAGGAATTTCGTTTGTTTGCAAATCAATAAGTAGAGAAAACGGCAAGTCACATTTTGAAATAAATGATTTCAATGCAATAAAAAGGTGCATGGGTTTTTATTACTTGGATTATGGGAAAAAAACGGTAGAGAATAATTGAACGTTCCGAACGTGTTACAAAATAGGAAGCTGCATGATTTTTTTCTTTAAATCAAGATTTTTAGTGGGGGAGAGTGTAACAGCCGTAGTTTTCTAGCACTTTATTATTTTATTTACAAAACCTTGAAATTTGTTTTGATATATATTTTTAATTTGATTAAATCTTTTCCCAAAATTCTAAGTATAAAATGGAAGTTCTGAATTTTTTTTAACTTTGTTTAAAGGATAACTCTAATTGGAATTTTAATAAAAGGATTGGATTATCTACTTGCTTTAAAAAATTGGTAATATTTTGTCCATTTGAATAATAAATCGCTTTGTAATTGGTAATAGTAATCAGAGAAGAAGGTAACCATAATTCTATCTTTTATTAAAGTAATAAATTTGAAGAAGATTTATAGTGTACAAGGAAACTGTTAAATTACGCATTTAAAGGGTACGATATTTAATAAATAACGTATAAAATAGAAAATCGTATTAATTTAAAAGCGTTACTTTTGCATTAATTTGGGTGTATATTATTTCATAGGTTCTACGCGTTTTTAAAATTCACACCGCAATATATATATATGAACAATACTTATTTTGCGGTTGT
The DNA here is from genome assembly GCA_030765085.1 of Allium cepa. NCBI lineage: Eukaryota > Viridiplantae > Streptophyta > Magnoliopsida > Asparagales > Amaryllidaceae > Allium > Allium cepa. The sequence continues at coordinate 498,526,112 of CM060931.1, forward strand.
TCTACTGATATTTGTTGTATACTTTTTAAAGAAAAAGATAAATATTACGAAAGGAAATAAATTTTTACCTTAACTACATAAATAAATATACAAGTAGGCGTGCATTCTTTTAAGAAGGAAAGAAATAAATTCTCTTTCCGTTACCTCCTTTTATCTAATAGAAATAAAACACATTGTTTAAAAACGTTCAAACCATACATTAGTGACGTTTTCTTCCACTTAAATCAACGCCATCTAAATATTTAGTGCTTGCCTTTTTCTTTCCCTGAACCAACGCACTCACGTACGAAATTTATTGCCACTTCGCTACTCTAAATTCACGCAAGTTATTATAAGATAAGGTAACGTTCGAAATCAAATATCATTCTGTTTCCTCAGCTATCAAAGGCCAATTCTCTCATTTAAACACGTTGCAATAAATTTGTCCAAAATTCTATTCCGTTCAAGGATAAAATAATTGCTTGCCGCCTTTAAAATCCAATCAACAAATCAAGTGCTTGCATTCCTGTTTTGGTTACTCAAAATTTTTGCAAGCTTCACCTAAATACTGGAAACGTTGCATTATTACTTCACCTCATTTTTAGCTCTGTTAATAAACATTAAATGGAAGCAACTTATCCCTTACCTATGTGAACGAAATTACTAAATATCAAAAGAAAAAAATCATGCAACTTCCTATTTTATAACTCGTTCGGAACGTTCAATTATTTTCTACCGCTTTTTTCCCCATAATCCAAGTAATAAAAACCCATGCACCTTTTTATTGCATTGAAATCATTTATTTCAAAATGTGACTTGCCGTTTTCTCTACTTATTGATTTGCAAACAAACGAAATTCCTTGACCATAAAACTTGCATGCTTTGATTGCGCATCTTATTATTTCCTTGCGTACAAAGAAACGAAAATATAGCTCCTATAAAAACTATACACGTCCTTAGATTTTCCATTTATAGGCAAATGAGATTTCTTGCCATAAAATAAATTGCTTTAATAAATTTCATAACTCCGAAATTTAAGGGACTGTAACTATTCCCAATTCAGTACAAACGTTCTATTCTTTAATTCGAACGTCTCAAATTGGAATTTTGATTTTTGATTGCTCCCCGCCTTTTTTCACCTTAATCTATTGATGGTACGTTGATTTCCTTTTTCATTCCTAACCTTAGGCCCTACGCATTGTTTTATAACCACTGAGAAAAGCAAACGTACGTTCTCATTTGCCTATAAACGGAAAATCTAGGGACGTGTATAGTTTTTATAGGAGCTATATTTTCGTTGCTTTGTACGCAAGGAAATAATAAGATGCGCAATCAAAGCATGCAAGTTTTATGGTCAAGGAATTTCGTTTGTTTGCAAATCAATAAGTAGAGAAAACGGCAAGTCACATTTTGAAATAAATGATTTCAATGCAATAAAAAGGTGCGTGGGTTTTTATTACTTGGATTATAGGAAAAAAAACAGTAGAAAATAATGGAACATTCCGAACGTGTTATAAAATTGGAAGCTGCATGATTTTTTTCTTTTGAGATTTAGTAATTTCGTTCACACAGCTAAGGGATAAGTTGCTTCCATTTAATGTTTATTAACAGAGCTAAAAATGAGGTGAAGTAATAATGCAACGTTTCCAGTATATAGGTGAAGCTTGCGAAAATTTTGAGTAACCAAAACAGGCAAGCAAGCACTTGATTTGTTGATTGGATTTTAAAGGCGGCAAACACTTATTTTATCCTTGAACGGAATAGAATTTTGGACAAATTTATTGCAACGTGTTTAAATGAGAGAATTGGCCTTTGATAGCTGAGGAAACGGAATGATATTTGATTTTGAACGTTACCTTATCTTATAATAACTTGCGTGAATTTAGAGTAGCGAAGTGGCAATGAATTTCGTACGTGAGTGCGTTGGTTCAGGGAAAGAAAAAGGCAAGCAATAAATATTTAGATGGCGTTGATTTAAGTGGAAGAAAACGTCACTAATTTATGGTTTGAACGTTTTTAAACAATGCGTTTTATTTCTATTAGATAAAAGGAGGTAACGGAAAGAGAAAATTTATTTCTTTCCTTCTTAATAGAATGCACGCCTACTTGTATATTTATTTATGTAGTTAAGGTAAAATTTTATTTTCTTTCGTAATATTTATCTTTTTCTTTAAAAAGTATACAACAAATATCAGTAGAACAACCGCAAAATAAGTATTGTTCATATATATATATTGCGGTGAGAATTTTAAAAATGCATAGAACCTATGAAATAATATACACCCACAATTAATGCAAAAGTAACGCTTTTTAATTAATACGATTTTCTATTTTATACGTTATTTATTAAATATCGTACCCTTTAAATGCGTAATTTAACAGTTTCTTTGTACACTATAAATCTTCTTCAAATTTATTACTTGAATAAAAGATAGAATTATGGTTACCTTCTTCTCTTATTACTATTACCATTTACAAAGCGATTTATTATTCAAATGGGCAAAATATTACCAATTTTTTAAAGCAAGTAGATAATCCAATCCTTTTATTAAAATTCCAATTAGAGTTATCCTTTAAACAAAGTTAAAAAAAATTCAGAACTTCCATTTTATACTTAGAATTTTGGGAAAAGATTTAATCAAATTAAAAATATATATCAAAACAAATTTCAAGGTTTTATAAATAAAAGAATAAAGTGCTAGAAAACTAAGGCTCTTACACTCTCCCCCTCTTAGAACTTTTCGTCCTTGAAAAAGAACGAAAGAAGGAAAACAAAGGAAGATAAGATAGTAAAGAAAATATTTAAAAAGGATATATCCAACAAGGAAGGAAGGTAGATTTGGAAAACAAAATCAAGGTGAATAACTAAACTGAGCAGATAAGGTAGATGCAAGGAATAGTATCGGGCACGAATAATTAATCTAGAACCATAAGAATTTAAATTTCAAATATTAATTCAAAATTTCTTTGTTGGGAAAAATACTTTTATAATAAATAACTTTATAATAATACTTTTATAATAAAATACTATTATATCGAAATAAATTTTCCTTTTGAAAATACTTTTATAACTCGATGTTTCAACAAGTTTATCCTCGTTCTTGCAGACTCTGGCCATGCGTTGATCAGACGCAAAGCTAGAATTCTTCAAGTACTTAGTAGACTTATTTCAACACCCAGTGAAAATACTTGAAAACCTTTAAAAAAAGTAGATATGGAAAGTACAATCCAAACAAACAACCAAACCAAAAACCTTTATCCGACCATGGTTCGCAGATACACAATGGTTACGCCTGGGTCCCCCAGGAAACAATCCATATCCGTAAGCTTTCTCAGCCCTGCGAGTTACGCCATGATGACTAGTAGGGTGCAGGATACACAATGGTTACGCATAGATCCCCCAGGAAACAATCCGTACCCCTAAGCAAGACTCAGCCAGGCAGTTGCGCTACTATTCGCGACCTACACAGATTGCAGGATACACAATGGTTACGCCTGGATCCCCCAGGAAAGAATCCGTACCCCTAGGCAAGACTCAGCCAGGCAATTGCGCTATGCATTCACGAGAGAAAAAAAGAAACCATGGGTTACGCCACGGTGGGAACACTCGAGTATTACATCCGGAAAACCAAAAATCAGAGAGAATAATATCGATAGAATGAATCCACAATGTGGCCACAAAGCGGATATCAAGCAGAAGGAACTTTCCATATCTTTACTTTGAAAATATATATCATATAGTACCTTTCAAATCACTTTCAAATATCGTACTTATATAAAGTCCATATATATAGGATTCCATTTTTTCCAAATCTAATACTTTCCCAATCAATAGTAGATCAAATCATACTTATATAGACTTCGACTATATAAAATCTCTTTCCAAATTGAGTACCTTTCAAATCAATAGATTTCAAATCAACTTCATATCTATACAATCCATTTTATATAAGTTCGACCACTCCCAAATCAAGTGCATAATAATATAAGGTTCTCAAATTTCAAATCATTTCAATATCAATTCAGTTTCAAAATCATATATGATTTCACCAAATTTTCTTCCAAATTAAATGTCTAAATTTCAAAGTTCCCAAAATAATAGGTTTAGAAAATTATCCCATTTTCCAAATTAAAATAATCCAAGTCAAACAAATTCATTTCCAAAAATCACCATATAAGTACTGGTTTTTAATTCCAATTTAATTTCAAAACCAAATATTTTCCCAAAATCAAATATACTTAAAATGGTTTCCAAATTTATAATTATCCCTTTAAAACTTTTAAACTATCTATTTCTATTTGAAATAACCAATTTACCTTTCTGAAAACCATTATTCAAAACTATATTTTTTTTCAAAACATTTCAAAACTAAATTTATATTCTTTATCAAACATTTTATACTCTTCGAAATTTCTTAGCTTTGAAAATTTAATCTTGATTTGGATGTGTTCGAACATTCAAAATAGTTAAGTAAATCAAATTTTCAATTCAAGAGTTTAAAATCAACAATAAATTAATAAATCAATTATTAAATCCGAAACTCAAGGACTGAACACCAGTCTCATTTTAAATTGTTTCAAATATATACTTATACCTTTCTAAAATATCAAATTATACTTCGGAATTTGAAATCAAAACCGGTTTTATAAAATCACTTGCATAGCGAAGCTATTAAAGTGGCCTCTCCCCCACTCTGAAACTCGAAAATCAATGTCGATGATGCGTGCACTCATCACCGAAATTATTTTCCAGCGACATAAGTGAGTTCCGGACTTCTATTTTCTTGAAAACTTCTTTGAAATTTCTTCAAAATTATTGGAATTTATTTGAACTCATTTGAAACATTTCTTATTCGGAAAAATACTTCTAAATCGTATTATTTTTATACATTTTCCAAAATCTTAAAACCAATTTCAAAATATCGGAATTCAATTCTCGAATTTCAAATTTAACTCTACAGTTATAAATCATTTTTATATAAATCAATTTCTTATAATTTTTCAAAATTTCAAATCCTTTCAAAACCTTTTTATATAGAATAACATTTCTTATTTGCTTTATATATATAGGTATATAATCCTTATCGAAAACATTTTCACTTTTATATATATATATAAAAAATCATAGTTATCAAAATAAAATTTCGGTATAAACAATTTCGAAAATACAAACAAAACCCGATTTTCAAAGGATGATTCAAGAATGGATTTCAAAACAAAGATAGAGATTTAATTTAGAGGAACTCCAATCAATAGAATCCTGATTCGAAGATAGACTCGATCGAAGATGAGATAATTAAATTACAAAATAGAAGATGGATACACTTCTATAAATCGTGGGCGACCTTTACCGGTCAACCGTGATTCCAAAATTAGATTGGTGTAGAATTCTGAGGGAATTCGACATTCGATCGCCAGAGATATATAATTCGGCATAACAAGATATAGCAGCATCGTAAACCGAGGATGCAGAAATTTTTGGTGTCAATGCCAATTGAAAAGGAGTTTTCACCCTCTTTACAAATCATTCAGTGGAGTTATGGGATACTCCGGAATCAAACGAATATAAACAGGGAGAGACAGAATGAATTTTGGAACCGAGGGACATTCCAAAATTCAAAGGAAATCGAGTCAAAAGGAAGAGATTCAACTCGAGCGGAAGTGATTCTGTAAATAAATTTACCATATATGCTAAGTTTTGCCTAGAGCCAAAGCTCTGATACCAACTGTAACGACCCGCTATTTTGGACCATTCATACATGTCCGACTTGAATAATTCAAAATACCGAATTGTTAATTAAAATTGGGCAAAACTTAAAATATACGGTAAATAAATCAATCACAGATCACTTACACAGAGTAATACAATGCAGCGGAATAGATAAAGAATAGTAGTTCTTGAAGCTACTATATACATTGGAGTTAGAAATAAAATACAACTGAATATCTTAGATGTAGTGAAGTCTCCAGTATGCGCAGATAACTTCTTTGAACAAATCAACAGGATGACTGAAAGGATAGATAGCTGGATCTTCAAGCAAGGCTCCAACTTCGAAGGTGAGTCTCAAATGTTGTATCACTCAGTCTGACCCGAGCGTAAAGCAAAACATAAAACACTCGAGTCAGGATTAACATTCTTGTATCAATAAATCCAACTCAAGTGAAATATCAACTGAAATACAAATAACTTAAAGGATGTTTGGAATAACCATCCTCTAAGGGTCCATGGAACTATCTACAGGGTATAAATATACACTATAACACCGTGGTTCCTTCATCTTAATTTATACCTCAAAATCAAATATCATTTCACTTCAAATATAGCTATTTTCCCAAAATAGTATTTAGATATATTAAATAATTTATACCGTAAAATATTTTCAATTCCCTCAACTTAACAAATTGTTTCAACATCAACCCGACCTTCCCGTTTAAATTAAATTCAATCTCAATTTATCAATTTAAATTCAACTCAATTCCTAAAATAACCACTTCAATTTTATCGATCTCAAATTCAGATTTTTAATCACAAAATACCCCTTTATATTCAATATTTTTAAACCTTTAAGTATTCAACGTTCCAACTAAATTTTTATTCAATTTAGTTTTCTAAATAATAAATTCAAAATTAGTTCAACCTAAATTTTCATTTTAATTCAATTTAGTTTCTAAATAACAAATTCAACTATATTGATTTCAAATACAGATCCGAATCTCAAATTTAAACCATTTAAATTCCAATATAGTTTAAGGCTTAAAATTTAAATATTCAATTTAACCGTTTCATATAGATCTCGATTTAACCTCATTATTATTTAGTCTTGAAATACTTCCTCATTTGATTCAAGATTATTTAATTGACCTTAAATTCCATTTTCTCAATATTTTCTTTAATTTACTTAAACGTGAAATATGCATTTAATCGCTTAAATCAAAAATCCAGTTATAAAATCCTACCTTTTTAAAATTTCCCATTTAAAAATTTTAGATCGATTTAATTAAATAAATCCTTATTTAGATACCATTTAATAAACTCAAATTTATCTCCCCGTCTTAATTTGTCCCAATTATTTCAAAAATCTATTTGAAATATAATTTACATAAATATTAACATAGTTTATGTATTAAATCAAACTTAATTAAATTAAATATTATTAAATCTATATATATAGAAATTTAAGAATTAACATTTATTAAGACCATATATTTCTTTCCAAACAAAGAATTTATTTCCAAAATATTTATATATGAACCACGGTGTCTATATGTATTCCTTATCATCTGATCAAGTGTTACGGATATTTATCATTTAAATCCGTACACTAAATATGTACGGGTGGATATCATTCCAATCCGAAATCCCAAATTTAATTAAATGAAAATCGCTTGGGTCTATCATTTCAACCCATAACGAAATTCTCCTATTCTAAAGTCTGTTCGGGTATGTATCATTTCAACCTATAGTGAATTCTAAACTACAGGGAACTTGTAGAGTGATAACAGATAACAAAAATATAGCAGGATATGATAGTAATATACAACAGGAATATATCATCAGTAATTAAATAAAGTATAAACAATAGGATATGGTGTCATATCTCGTAGGTGAACAGATACAGGTAATAGCATAGATATAACAATTTAAATAACTACAACAACGTATTTCAATTGTCGTTTCAATTGAAATCAAATTTAATAAATAAAAGAACGTTAATCGTGAGTGATTGCTCACCTTTCGAGCCTAGAGGAAAGGGCGGAATGAGAAGAGATACGAATCCAAGCACAGATTTCGAAGCAACGCAATATTGGCAAGAATTTTAACGATCAAAGTTGATAAAGAGGAATTGACGAAACTCAAATCAGAGTTGGATCGATTGAAGATAAATAGGATAAGTGAGCTATATATAACCATATACAAATAAAAATGTATTCTAAATTTAGACATATATTAAATTAAATATATATTTTCAAAAACCATTGGTGTAAACAAAACATATCTATATGTAGTATAGTTTAAAATAATGCATATGTTTAAACCTATATACAAACCAACATCCAACACCATTTAAAAATTTAAATCTTTATAAAGTAACCCTTGTAAATAAAATATTAAAATCAATATTAAAACATATTCTAAATTTAATATACATACATTCCAATTCATTGTTTTCAACAAAACGTATATACACTAAAATCAGACATGTATGCAATATATATGTTGAAATAATACTAATTAAAATATAAATACATATATATAATGCATGTTTATTTGCAACGTATTAACTACCACATATATTATACTTTTAAACTTAATATATCTTAAAAATATAAACTGTACCAACTTTTATAACTTAAGATAATTTATATTATACATAATGTAACTTATATAACCCAACTTATATAAACAGACCGAATCAATAATTTATACTTATGTAAACATAAACATAACGCATAAAAGAAAAATCAAGGCACGTCCTGACATATTATAGTTTAAGTCAAAACAAATGGAACTAATATTATAACTTGTAAAATATATATAAACATAAAACATACCCATACTTGAATAAGGATATGTATCCACTATATGTAGATATGCAGCCGAAGCAGTAGAGTGAGATGGTGAGCGGACGTTGGAGGTGGAGCGAGCAGCTTCTCAACATTTTTTTTCGTTTGGGTCTGAAAGAAGAAAAGAAGGGGAGAAGGAATATAATGGCATAGAGAAAATGAACAGGGGAGACAAAAGAGAACAATGATGCAGATAGAAGAGAATGGAATATATATATATATATATATATATATATATATATATATATATAAGTATAAATTGGAATCCAAGAGACTGGAGCAACCGATAAAAAAAAAGAAACGCCACAAAAGTAACGTTCAAATTAATTAACCCAACGTAAAGTAATAAATTATGGACCGTTTGATTTAAAAAAAATATCAATGCAAACGTACGTTTTCTTTTCTCAATGGTTATAAAACAATGCGTAGGGCCTAAGGTTAGGAATGAAAAAGGAAATCAACGTACCATCAATAGATTAAGGTGAAAAAAGGCGGGGAGCAATCAAAAATCAAAATTTCCAATTTGAGACGTTCGAATTAAAGAATAGAATGTTTGTACTGAATTGGGAATAGTTACAGTCCCTTAAATTTCGGAGTTATGAAATTTATTAAAGCAATTTATTTTATGGCAAGAAATCTCATTTGCCTATAAATGGGAAATCTAGGGACGTGTATAGTTTTTATAGGAGCTATATTTTTGTTGCTTTGGACGCAAGGAAATAATAAGATGCGCAATCAAAGCATGCAAGTTTTATGGTCAAGGAATTTCGTTTGTTTGCAAATCAATAAGTAGAGAAAACGGCAAGTCACATTTTGAAATATATGATTTCAATGCAATAAAAAGGTGCATGGGTTTTTATTACATGGATCATGGGAAAAAAACGGTAGAAAATAATTGAACATTCCGAATGTGTTATAAAATAGGAAGCTGCATGATTTTTTTCTTTTGAGATTTAGTAATTTCGTTCACACAGGTAAGAGATAAGTTGCTTCCATTTAATGTTTATTAACAGAGCTAAAAATGAGGTGAAGTAATAATGCAACGTTTCCAGTATTTAGGTGAAGCTTGCGAAAATTTTGAGTAACCAAAACAGGCATGCAAGCACTTGATTTGTTGATTGGATTTTAAAGGCGGCAAGCAATTATTTTATCCTTGGACAGAATAGAATTTTGGACAAATTTATTGCAACGTGTTTAAATGATAGAATTGGCCTTTGATAGCTGAGGAAACGGAATGATATTTGATTTCGAATGTTACCTTATCTTATAATAACTTGCGTGAATTTAGAGTAGCGAAGTGGCAATAAATTTCGTACGTGAGTGCGTTGGTTCAGGGAAAGAAAAAGGCAAGCACTAAATATTTAGATGGCGTTGATTTAAGGGGAAGAAAACGTCACTAATTTATGGTTTGAACGTTTTTAAACAATGCGTTTTATTTCTATTAGATAAAAGGAGGTAACGGAAAGAGAAAATTTATTTCTTTCCCTCTTGAAAGAATGCACGCCTACTTGTATATTTATTTATGTAGTTAAGGTAAAATTTTATTTCATTTCATAATATTTATCTTTTTCTTTAAAAAGTATACAACAAATATCAGTAGAACAACAGCAAAATAAGTATTGTTCATATATATATTGCAGTGTGAATTTTAAAACTGTGTAGAACCTATGAAATAATATACACCCAAAATTAATGCAAAAGTAACGCTTTTTAATTAATACGATTTTCTATTTTATACGTTATTTATTAAATATCATACCCTTTAAATGCGTAATTTAACAGTTTCCTTGTACACTATAAATCTTCTTCAAATTTATTACTTGAATAAAAGATAGAATTATGGTTACCTTCTTCTCTGATTACTATTACCATTTACAAAGCGATTTATTATTCAAATGGACAAAGTATTACCAATTTTTTAAAGCAAGTAGATAATCCAATCCTTTTATTAAAATTCCAATTAGAGTTATCCTTTAAACAAAGTTAAAAAAATTTCAGAACTTCCATTTTATACTTAAAATTTTGGGAAAATATTTAATCAAATTAAAAATATATATCAAAACAAATTTCAAGGTTTTATAAATAAAAGAATAAAGTGCTAGAAAACTAGGGCTGTTACATCAACGAACGGATAACCTACAACTAAAGAAGACAACTATAATAACTTTTAGAAAATGATATCTTTTAGCTGGACTGCTTGTCGGAAATTATGTAATGTTTTATTTTACATATTAATTTTCTGAAGAATCCAACCCTAATGCCTTCAACCAAACCAACGTAGAATAAAATAAAATATTATGTACCTAACCTCATGCCATTAATGATGGAAGAGGCAATTCTATGATTACATCCAAAGCTAGAAGAAAACTCGACCAACGAAAGAGACAACCTTTCCACTTGGATGTAAAGGAAAGAGAATAAAAAAGTTGATAGTATTAAGGATTAAAAGAGGTGAAAATGATAGTAAAATGGGGAAATGAAAGTGAAAAATACATTTGAGCGGATGAAATTAAATAAAGAAGATAAGAAAATGAAAGTAAAATTGGAAAATGAAGATGAAATATAATACCGAGTAGATGAAATAGAAAATGAAAGGTCATACTGTTATGGTTTTTCAAGTATAATAGAAATTTATGTGTTAGCTTGAAGTGATAAATAATTATTAGAGATATGTGAAAATTTTCCCTCAAATTAAGAAGAGAAGATAATTCTGAATATGAGTTAATGAGAAGCAAGAATTCAAATAGTTGCTTATTTTCTTTTATATGTAATAGAAATAGATGGATAGTATAAAAATAAAATTTTTGTTGGAGGTATAAACTGCAAGGAATGAGGCAAATTAAGTAGAGAGTGTTATTTTATTTCTAAATCCTAAGAAAATAGGAAGGAAACCATAAGGGATCTGCTAATATAGGATATAGTATAAGATAAATGAAGATGTATCCATGTATTTATAATCTAATAACCTTCTATAAAACAAATGAAGGAAACTAAATTCATTATCATATTAATCGAAACAGATATAAATCAAAAATAATTTTTCAGAAATATTTTTTTTAAACATAAAACTTGAAGAAAATACTTGAATTTCGAAATCTATAAGGAAAACCAAAAATTTTAACCATAAATTAAATAAATAGACAAATAAAAAAATAAAGTTCAAACCTCTAAATTGTGCTGAATTTACCCAATAAATTTTTGTTTTTTTACTTTTAGATATTTTTTACATAAAAGATAATCCTTAAAAACAATAAGTAGAAACATAGCTACTGGAAATGAGCAAACAAAATTAAAGGAGAGTAAAAAAAGTGAAGTACTATTATATAATTATATTAAATTCTATTAAGATCGGAAACTAATAAGATTAAACAAAAAATTAACTGGAATGAATTCTTAGTTCGATATCGATTGAGAATACAGTTTTTTAATTGTGTTATAAATATGAACATAAAAATGGGAATGAGACAAAATCAGAACAAAATATGAAACACGATATAGAAAAAGTTAATATGTAAAATAAAATAAGAAGTTCCAAAAAATTATTAAGCTAAAAGTGTAGAGAAGAGAAAGATATATGCTATTAGATTATAAAGGTATAATTTAGCTAAAGAGTGTGGTGAATGAAAATATATCATTTTTAATGTGAAATTAGAATAAGAAGATTTAAATGGTACAAAATTAGGATTTTATTCCTGAAATTTTAGAAATAAAGGAATAAAGGTGGTAAATGGTCGAACTTTTATCTATCTATATAATAGAATAGATTCTTTTATAAAGCAACATCAATCATATCATTAATGAACAAATAGATTTATGCATTGGTTATCGACCTATAGAACAGATTACAGAAATCAAGTTATACCCACCATTCTTCAAGATAGACATGTCGTCTCATAGGTTATTCTTCATATGATAGAATAGCAATCATCAATACAAAGGGATATCTAAAGTGTAACTACCCAGAAATTTCGATCCCGAAATTTCCAGATAATTAGTGAAAGAAAGGATGAGAAAGAATAAGAAACAGAAAACTCAAACTCAAAATCTCACATTCGCGGCGGATAAAATATAATAGCAAATAAATAACAGTTTACAAAGAAGAACTGTATCAGTACATTTACATTTTCACAACACCGGACAGTTTTAAACAACATGTCCTATGTAAATAACAATATATATCACAGCGGATAAACACTCTATACGTTTCTGGTCCTTCAGCTCTCCTCCTGAGCTCCAGAACGTCCTTAACTGCAAATCTGTAATACTCGGTCTGACCCTAGCATTACATCAAAGTAACACCCGGGTCAGGCTGGAAACCAGCGTGAGTAAACTCTTCTAACAAGGAATACCAAAGCACACAACTTATATAAACCCGGGAGAATTTATCAATTTACAACTTCACAAGTTGCTATCGACATCATTTATTTCACACATCAATTTCTAAGTACCAAAACTTAGATTAAATGGTTCCATTCATTTAAATCATTCCATTCCAGCTTATAGATTTCACCTAGCAATTTATAAAGAATCGAAGTGGTTTCGGGTATTACTAATACCCGACTCCTGTCTCTTCGAAACCAATATTATCTTAACTTAAATTATTCAAGTGAAATACAACTCAATTTTAAATACAGGATGTCACATAATTCATCAACAATAGATAACCACACCATCACAATTTAAATCAAACATATCTGATCACATAGCATCACAAACCACATATCAGGAATAACAATTAATCAAAGACTTCCAATATCATTCTATTTATCCTTTAATTTACATTTAAGTAATAAACCCTTAATTAGTTTCACAAATTAATTATCCTTAACCCAATATGGTAATTAACCTTTAATTGTTTCATTAATTAATTGCTAACCATAATTATTAATCACTCTTTGTAGTGATTTTTTTTAATTTGAGCGGAAGCGGTTATTTGTTCAGAATCTAGTATTGCCTATTTAGATACCAATGACACTTAAAAAAGAATTATGCAGTCTCACAAAAAAAAAAGAAATAGGAGACACAGAAGATTTAACGTGGTTCGGATATGAATATCCTACGTCCACGGAGACCCAACAACTTTTAATTTCACTAAAGAAAAGAGTACAAGAGAGAGAGGAAAGAATAATTGTGGATACTACACTTGCTTTTTTCATATGAAGATAAAGTTCCTTCATTTATATAGACTTGATAATGAAGGGTTGCTTGGAGATTAAGCAAATCAATTTCCCATTACACAGATATCTTTCCAATTTGCTTGATTTTATTTTGGTACAAATAAATGGCGTAATCTTCGTTTCCATATCTTTCCTTTATTCTCTATGCCTAATTATTTATTTCTTCATATAGCAGATATACATTGACTAATTAATTGATTGACTAATTAATTAGTTTCCTTCAAAATATCCTTCCACATATCAGCTAAATTAATTGATTTGATTGAATCAACTAATCAATTTCTTTCCTCTTTAACGAATATTTGAATCATCAAATTCAACACTCCACCTTGATTCAAATATAACAATCTCTCTTCATCACCTTATCATCAAGTAATCAATATATAAGTTGTTAGGTCTAGCGCCCCATGGCGCTCAAGTAATAGGTATCAAACCGATCAAGTTTGAGCAATGCTCAAACTTGTCCTTAGGAAGTGACTTTGTCATCATATCTGAAGGATTATCCAAAGTACTCACCTTCAACAATTTGATCTTTCTTCGTTCCTCCTCAAGCATAAGAAAGAAACCTCTAACATTAATGTGCTTCGTCCGTGAACTATAAGCTTGATTTTCTACAAGATGAATCGCACTCTGACTGTCTGAAAATAGCTCTACTGTCCGTTGCACCATTGAAAGATCATCCAACAACTGAAGTAAGTACAATCCTTCCATTGTTTCTTCCACAATCGATATCAACTCTGCTTCGGTAGTCGATAAAGCCATGATAGATTGCAGCTTTGATCTCCATGAAATCGAGCCTATGCCAAGTGTGAAAACATAGCCCGACACTGACTTCCTAGCATCTCTATCCCCAGCGTAATCAGAATCACAGTATCCTCTAAGAAAGATGTCACCATCCACTCCACCATATAACAATCCCACCGAAGAAGTGCCTCGAAGATATCTAAGAATCCACTTCACAGCTTCCCAATGCTCTTTGCCTGGGTTAGACATATATCGACTCACAACACCCACTGCATGGGCCATATCTGGTCTTGTGCACGCCATCGCATACATAAGACTACCAACAGCACTAGAATAAGGTATATCAGCCATATACCTCTTGTCTTCTTCCGATGAGGGAGATAAGTCTTTTGACAACTTAAAATGAGAGCCTAATGGAGTGCCAACCGGTTTAGCTTTCTCCATTCCAAATCGAGCGAGGACTTTCTCGATATACTGCGCTTGAGTGAGCCTTAACTCTCTCCGCTTTCTATCCCTGCTTATCTCCATACCCAATATTCTTTGTGCCTTTCCCAAATCCTTCATGTTAAACTCTCTACTGAGCTCCGCTTTCAACTCCTTAATTCTGACCATACTCCGAGATGCAATCAGCATATCATCAACATATAACAACAAATAAATCATATCACCATCACATCTTCTGAAATAAACACACTGGTCTTTGAAACTTCTGGAGTATCCCTGTGAAAGCATAAACTTATCGAACCTCTTATACCATAGTCTAGGAGACTGCTTCAGTCCATATAGAGATTTGTTGAGTTTGCAAACATAGTCAGGCCTGCTACTATCAATGAACCCTTTCGACTGCTTTAAATAAATCTCCTCATCCAGATCACCATGCAAGAATGCAGTTTTGACATCTAATTGCTCTAATTCCATATCATAATGAGCAACCAATGCCAAAAGAATACGAATAGAAGTATGCATAACCACTGGAGAAAGATATCATGATACTCTACCCCTTTCTTCTGAACATACCCCTTTGCGACTAACCTTGCCTTGTATCTGAGATTACCATTTTCACCGTCTTTCACTCTATAGATCCACTTGCATCCAATAGCTCTCTTGTTGGAGGGAAGAGGCACCAAATCCCAAGTGTGATTTCTCTGCAATGATTCAATCTCCTCCTCCATAGCAACTAACCAACTGAAACTGTTAACTGACGCGATAGCTTCTTTATAATCACAGGGCTCATCATGGACAACATTCAAAGCATATGTTGCCATATCATCGAAATTAATATCTTCGATGCTCAATCCAACAAACTCATCGAGCCACTTAGGCTTTCTTCTTTGTCTGACAGGCCTAGGTTTCGAATGAGCTCCACCTTGAGTTTGATCCTCTGTACCAACATCGATATTATCCTCATCAACCACGATGTCATCGGAAGCACCATTTGAACGTCTATGGAAAGAATCAACAGATGACTTGCTTTGTGTCTGGTATTCTTCACACGTCCTCTCATTGTCATCCGATGAAGAAGACTCCACCTTCAACATAGCCTTCTCATCAAAAATCACATGCCTGCTCATAACAATCTTCTGGCTAATAGGACACCACAACCTATATCCCTTCACTCCTCTCCTATAACCTAGAAAAATACACTTGCGGGCTCTAGGTTCCAGCTTCCCTTTGTTCTCATGCACATAAGCTGCGCAACCAAACACGCTGAGAAATGAATTGCTAACAGGCTCTCCTTTCCATACTTCTTCAGGGATCTTCATATCTATGGCAGTGGAAGGTGTGCGGTTGATGAGGAAAGCCGCCATAGATAAAGCTTCAGCCCAAAATCCCTTCTTTAATTTAGCAGTCAGTCTAAGGCATCTTGTCCTCTCCAATAATGTCCGATTCATTCTTTCTGCAACTCCATTAGACTGGGGGTCGCCTGGTGTAGTGTAATGCCTTTTAATGCCTTTAGACTCATAATAATCGATGAATTCCTGTGATACAAATTCACCGCCATTATCTGAACGGAGAACTTTCAATTTCTTCCCTGACTGCTTCTCAACCATAGATTTCCACTTTCGAAACTTAGCAAAGGTTTCACTCTTTGACTGAAGAAAGTATACCCATACTTTACGAGAGAAATCATCTATAAATGAAACAAAATATCTGGCTCCACCTAAAGAAGAACAAGGGGAGGGACCCCAGACATCTGTATGAACGTACTCCAAGACAACTTTTGCTTTATGCTCTCCTGTACCAAAAGAAATCTTCGTCTGCTTTCTAAGAACACACCTTCACAAAAACCAAGTTTTGAATGATGAACTCCATCAATCAATCCTCGTTTTCTCAACTCATCCATGTTGTGCTCACCGATGTGACCCATCCGTAAGTGCCATAATCTGTAAGAATCTGAATCAACAGATGTAACATAAGCTGATTCACCAATTACAGTAGTACCCTTTAATAGATAAAGATTTCCTGCCCTCACACCTCTCATAACAATCATGGAACCCTTCGATATCTTCATTTTCTCTCCTTCCACTACAATCTTCAAGCCAAGTCTACTTAACGCCCCAACAGAAATCAAGCTCCTCCTCAAATCAGGTACCTGTCTAACATCGGTGATCGTACAAATAACACCATCAAACATCCTAATCATCACGCTACCAACACCCACCATACGGCAAGAAGCATCATTACCTATCAGAACTTCTCCTCCATCAATTACACGGAAAGTGGAAAAACAGTTCCTATCGTGTTTCATATGATAGGATGCGCCAGAAATAATCAGCCATAAGTTGCTCTTCCCAGAAGAGCCAGAAGCTGTAAATACATCGGTGTCACTTTCTGTATCTGATTTCTCTGCTGTAGAAGCTGAGGCTTGCTTTGGATATTTTCTTCTACCTTCAAGCTTGGGACATTGTGCTATGAAGTGCGCTGGTTTCTTACAACAACGACAAGTCAAATCTTAGGCCCCCTAGACTGGGACCATGAATAATTCTGTCCTCCACCTTTCTTCGACCTGCTTTGGCCTCTACCTCTCTGAACAGATAAGCCTTCAGTATCACTATCCAAGCTAGTGCTCGCCAATCTATCTCTTAATACTTCATTATGAAGACCAGCCTTTACATCAGACAGGCTAATTTTACCGCGGCCATAAATCATGGAATTAACAAAAGCAGTATACTCCTTAGGCAATGAACATAAGAAGATCACAGCTTGAGCCTCATCAGTAATATCAACTTCCGCTGCCTTCAGGTTCATAATCAAAGTCGTTAAAGTATGTACATGCTCCATGAGATCAGCTCCAGGCTTCATCTTGAATGAATAAAGTTGTTGCTGAAGAATAATCTGATTAGCAAGAGACTTGTCTTGATATGCATCCGATAATGCATCCCATAGTTCTTTCGCCGTCTTCTTCTGAGAGAAACTCTAAGAACTTCATCTGAAAGGCTCAACTGAATTGTTGTTAGAACTTCATCTTCCATCTCTTCCAAGTCAGCTGCATCAATACCTTTCAATTTCTCAGGCGCAGAAACAACCTTGTATGTCTTCTCCTTCTTCAATATAGCCTCCATCTTCATCTTCCAAGTACCAAAATCTCCTTTTCCGTCAAAACATGTTACTCCATAATTGACACCAGATCTGCCAACAGACTTACTATAAGTAGCCATTAATATCCAAACATGAACAATAACACTAGCTCTAATACCAAACTGTAGTGAATTTTTTTTTAATTTGCGCGGAAGCGGTTATTTGTTCAGAATCTAGTATTGCCTATTTAGATACCAATGACACTTAAAAAGAATTATGCAGTCTCACAAAAAATAATAGAAATAGGAGGCACAGAAGATTTAACGTGGTTCGGATATGAGTATCCTACGTCCACAGAGACCCAACAACTTTTTATTTCACTAAAGAAAAGAGTACAAGAGAAAGAGGAAAGAATAAAGGTGGATACTACATTTTCTTTTTTCATATAAAGATAAAGTTTCTTCATTTATATAGACTTGATAATGAAGGGTTGCTTGGAGATTAAGCAAATCAATTTCCCATTACACGGATATCTTTCCAATTTGCGTGATTTGATTGTGGTACAAATAGATGGCGTACTCTTCGTTTCCATATCTTTCCTTTATTCTCCATGCCTAATTATTTATTTCTTCATATAGCAGATATACATTGACTAATTAATTGATTGACTAATTAATTAGTTTCCTTCAAAATATCCTTCCATATATCAGCTAAATTAATTGATGTGATTGAATCAACTAATCAATTTCTTTCCTCTTTAACGAATATTTGAATCATCAAATTCAACACTCTTGATTAATAACATCAGTAATTAACTACCCTTAATTACTTCATCAAATAAATTATTTACTCCTTAATTATCTCTAATTAATCCCTTGATTAATTATACAAAATAATTTAACCCAAATTACTTCCACAATTCCATCTACCACTAATTATATTCAGTAATTATCATTAATTACTTCACTAAGTAATTATACTTCATCAATTACATTAAGTAATTATTATCAAATCATCAAGTGATTAAAATTAAATTAAACTTAATTAATTAATTTAAACCAATCACATTAATCTCCATTAATTACATTAAGTAGTTAATTTCTTAATTACTTCCATTAAGTAATTAAACTTAATCAATTTCTCGAAAATGATTATCATAAATTAGTTAATCTAATTAATTATTAAAAATTAATCATATTAATTAGTTACTAAATAATCCTTAGTTAATGACCATCATTAACTATTATTAATTCTTTAATTACTTTTCTTTAAGTAATTAACTTACATTAATCATTATTAATTTCAAATTAATAAATCTTGAATATCTAATTAATTAACCCAAATGATTAATTTATCAAATAAATCAATTATCCATCAAATTTCCTTATAAATTAAATGAATTACAAATCTTTAACAAAGTTTTTAAAACACATTCCTTAACCCTTCATTTCACAAGTTAAATATATACTCATTTAATAAAGAAGCTTAAAGGGATTTAAAACCAAATTCATATTCAAATTCAAATCAATTTAAATTACCCTTTAAATATTTCTAATAGTTTAAATCATCTTAAATTTTAAATCTTTCCTACATTTCAAAACTAAAAACTTATTTAAAATTTTATTTCAGATAAATCTTCAGGTTTTAAACCTCTACTTATATTTTAAAACTTTATTATTAAAATTCAAACTACTTAAACATTTCTAAAGTAGTTTTACCATTAATGTTTAAAACTTTATTTATTTAAAAAAAATGAGATTTAGCTTAAACTTGCATCCAGATTTTTAATCTGGTTTGATTTAAAACCTAGTTTAAAACTTTTGCTTATCATCTTTAAACTTAGTTTGAAATTTTAAAACAAAACAATTCAGGTTTCTGAAAAAAACAAAACCTGTTACAATTACTAACCCGAGCCTACACAAACTTCTTCGGGTCAGAGCTTAAAGTGCTTCGAGACCAAATCCTAACTTACTCGAGACGAAAACACAAACTACCCAAGCTCACCCTCTCTTCTTCACTAAATTCTAATCCAGGTGCACGCACTGGCCACCGTGCATATGCACGCTTCGTCCACCGGCCTCTGACCATCGACCCCCTCTCCATCACATCAACGAACAACTCCCAATTCGATATCAATCAACCAAAAACTGTACAGAGCCCTAAATCGAAAAACGAGAAAAAACGGCCTCGCTAGAAACACAACAAATGACCGAACCCACTCCAATCAACGCTGCCGACCACCGTATGATGCAAAACCAGGGTTGAAACGTTCCTCGACCTTCCCTGAAACCTTCCCCACAACTCCGATACCCTCCGAAGTTCTGATGAGGCAGCAATACCTTCGAGTAGAAAGACGGCGCAAAGCAGGACGAAAACCCTATTTCATCCATTCGCCAGACTCGTTGGCCGAAAAATTCTTCAAGCATTTTTCCCCTGCTCCCCTACTCATGCGCCACCTTTGGCCCAAATTCCGAGCCACCAAAGATCGCCATTCAATGGCAGTAGACCAAAATCCCCAAAATTGATGAATTACAAATTCACTTAACATACCATACTAAAAATCACGAAACTTATTTTAAAATTCATGATTTGATTATACAATTCTAGCTATATAATCTAAAGATGAAATCAAAGATACTGATTTTCACCTATATGTTGCCTTCTTACTGTAATCTTATATTTTCAATCTATTTAATAAACAGAATCACCTCAAACTATTTTTAGAAACAAGATCTTGTAGGATCTAGATTAACCCTAGAGGGGGGTGAATAGGGTTATAGCAAATTTTCTTGAATTAAACAAAAACAAATTGTAGAGAAATCAATATGCTGAAAAGTAAATCACATACAAAATTTACCCAGCTTCGGCAACCCCTGCCTACTGCTGCACTCCCAGATTTCTATTAGAATTAAACAGTCTCCCGCTTACAAACACTTTAACAGACTCGCACACCCTTCTACCGCCTATAGAGTTTTGCAAACTCGCTCACCATGCTCACTGAACTAATTCTAACTAGACAATCTGACACAACTTAAACCTAGGTGGTGATTTACCAAGAACTGATTCGAAAAGAACAGATTAAAAAAAAACTAATAAACAAAAAACCACTTTAATAAAAATAAACCCTAAAAATAAACTAAATAAAAAGGAGAAATCTCTTTTAAAAAGTAGGCCGACCCTATTTCCTCTTTTCTTTTCTTTGGCCCGTTCCTTTTTGATAATGGCGGTCGTTCCTCTTTGCAACTAAATTAGGGCTTCGGTCTTCTTTTCAGAAACTAGGGTTTCGTTGGTGGCGATTACAATTGCTTGACTCCTTGCTTTGTAATTGATCGTCTCTTGAGATCGGCTACTTGATTGACTTCGAGATTGCGAATTACCTCTGGTACGTTGTTCGTATCTTTTTCTTTGTCAGGATTTAATCTGACTGTTCTTGTTAGCTCTGCATTGTCGATGATGAACTTGGGTTTATATTTGGATTTGATTCGATTTTTCCACACACTGCCGATGATGATTTGGGTGATGTATTTATATGAATTTCGAGACCCTAATCAATTCGATACTTTCCTAAATTTTGCTTTCCTGATATTGTTACAACTTGATACACACGGTTTTGATTTTCAATCGTTCGATTTTCCTTGAATAATACGGCAAAAACTTTCCTGTTTTATTTGGATTGACTATTTCAAAGATTGCATATACGCACTTGATTTTTTGACTTGGTCATCTCTGCACTTTTAATCTTCTGTCATCTTCGACTTCACTGTGAATTACGGCTTTGACTTGGTCTGCATTTTTAATCTTCTGTCATCTTCGACTTCACTGTGAATTACTTAGTTGGCTTCGACTTCATCTGGCCATCTTTGTTACATTGTTTCTCAGCATTGACATTTGTTTTATGACATTGTACTTGTTGTTCATGTTTGATCCGATGGGTTATGCATCTTGTACCTGCTGATGTTTGTTGTCGGTCTGTAGCTCTGTTCATCACGACTTGGCTTGACTTTTCCTGACTTCGACATCTTATATTCATTTAGAAGTTCACTGCTGTTTTTCTGTTGCAAGTGTATGGTTGCATTCGACTTCTATTCACTGTACTTTCAGTCATGTTGAACTATGTACATGTTGTATTGGTTTCTGAGTTTCATCATTATACTGCCCTTATGCACTTTTGTTATATGAACTTGCTGGATAGTTGCTAGCTGCACTGAGTTTTGATAGCTTGCATGATGCATTTCTTTGTTTCATTTGACTTGTAGTGTTCATTTGAGTCTAATGCATTTGGTTCTTCACTTGTGCATATTGTTGCTTGATTCTTTTGAAACTGCTACTCGGCTAAGCATTGATATTTGCCGTGGTTCTGATCATGTTGCCACTGGGTTGCTTATTGTTTTGACCTCTGTTTGATTATTGAAGTATTGCTATATCTGTTTTGTACCGAGTCTTGATATAATTTGCTTCTACACGCTTGTAGTTGTGTAGTTGCACTGCACTGTTGCCTTGAGTAGTTGTTGACTGCATCATTGTGTGTCTGACCATGTTGCTTGCTGTTACTTACTTGGTGCATTGTGCTCTGTTGTTGTCTCTGGTTCATTGGGCTGCACATGTTTCTCCGGCACATATGTTTTTATTTGAAGCTTGTTGCCGTTGACTAGTGCATGAGTTGAAGTCTTTGCATTGACTTGTGCTCTTGATCATTCACTGTTTGTTATTTGAACTTGATGTTGTGTACACTGATACTCCTCTCTGATTTTGCTTTGATCATGACACTGTAGTTGTATACTTGGGCTTCACTGAGTTTGTTGTTGCATTCATGTCTGCTGTCATTACTATATTGAGATCACTGTTGCATTGCGTTGATCTGCATTTATATTTCTTTGACTTGATTACTTCTGCTTTGACTTCGAACTTGTCATCTGATCACCTGCATGTAGTTGGTTGTTTGTATGTTGGCAACTTGTGGTTGCCACTGTGTGCATGTGAGTTGTACTCTCTGTTTTGATTTGCATTGCATCACTGAGTATTGATGTAGCTGGACTGGTTGTTGTATTCATGTACACTACTGTCTTTGGTCATTGATGTTCTTGTTCAAAACTGCCGTTACTTGAAACTGTTTTGTCAATGTATATTGTTGTCATATCTTGTCTGGTTCATCTTGATGTTCTGTAGTCATTTATGCATTGATGCTATCCACTGTTGATTTTTGAAATTTCACTTGAGTTGAATCCAGTTTCAAAACTCGGGTTTGACCTTGTGCTCGTGTCGTGATTTTAAATATATTGCACGTGAGTTGAACCCGGCTTTTCATTTGGGTTTGACCTGTGCTCACCTGTCCCTGTAGCATTATCAAGTGTATATTGATGTGCACGGCCTTATGGCATGTACAGTGATACACTGTGCATGTCACATTGTTCGTATATGATGAATTCAAACGTAAATGATGACGAACAACCCAAATAACTGAGGCAAAAAATATTTTCAAGAACCATATTTTATTTTATATTGCAAAAATATTTCTTTTTCAATTTTACTGCGTTAGTGAATTTTTTTCCAGATTTATCAGATGCTAGATTCTAACTGGAATGAAGTTGAAGATAAACTACGAGTGTGAGTGATATGTAGTGAGGAATTTATGTAAATTGAATTGTGATGTAACTAGAATCAAAATTATATATGTATAGTGAGAGCTTGAATGTGTACTATTCAAAATTGTAATAAATATTTGTTGAATAAAATTTGTGTTTGAATTCAAATTCCGTGTTATTTATTTTATTCAACAAATATTTATTTAATCTATGAAAAATAAAATAGTACATTAACAAATACATTTAAATGAATATATATATATATATATGTTTATTATCATCAAACAAAAATCATTTAAACGCATATTCAACAATCTCCTCCTTTTGATGATAACAAACATATATTTAAGATTTTGACTGTGTTAAATGTATTTGATCAATGATATACTCTAATTGCTCCCCCTATTTAAATGCTTCCTCTCTACATGATGCTCCCCCTACATATATGCATATAAATAGAAATATATAAATAAGCCTAGATGCAAATGGAAAATTATTTGACCTTTGCTTGATTTTATTTGACAAAATCTTAACTTTTCTCTCCCCCTTTTGTTATCAGCAAAAGAATAATAGTATTAAAGAAAAATAGAGATAAAGTGATCAATATTAATCCAACATTAAACTCAAATTGAATATAAATATTAAACTTCAATAGAAATCAAACAAAAATCATAACTACCCTTGTTAGGTGCATATTCCACTTTTAGAAAGAATGGAAATGATGTTCTAATATAAAATCATACAATTGTATCAACTTGTGGTACATTTATATCAGGAATTTGAATATCTACTAATCATGCATAACGTTAGGACTTTTAAATGAGATTAGTAGTATTCCAATTTAATTTAAAAAAATTAAATCAAGTATCTTCTAACCACGCATGACCGTGAAGACTTTTAAATGGGATTAGAATCAACTTGTCTATTTAATCAATTAATTTTGATATGCGTTCCATACATGCATAACCGTAAGGACTTTTAAATGAGCATGGAAGCACATAATCAAAAATCCAAGTAATTCACCCATGCATAACCGTGAGGAGTTTTAAATGAGAGTGAATACTTTGGATATTTATTTATTTTTACAAAAAAATATGAAATGAAAACCAAATGATCCCTGATAGTACCACATATCGACAAACTATATTTAAGTTTTGATAAACAATGGTCGATAGAAATATGATAGATATAGAAATGGTCATGGAATCTTTACCCAACAAAAAGTTTTATAACTCTTGTTTGAATTCCTAAAGAAATTTTCCAAATATACTTTCTTGAGTAATGTATGTTAAATATCAACACTTATCACCTTTTCAATCACTATTTATCTTTTTGATAATTAGTAGGGAGTCGGATTAGTCAAAATTTATCATTTAAAATCAAATAAAAATGACTAATCTGAAAATATGGTCAACAATGATTTTCTCGAAGGGGTTATATGAGAAAAAATTTCTTCTAATTGAAAATTATTTGTAATGAAAAGTATGCAGATATTTACTTTGAAAAACGATGCAGTTACTAAATGTCTCACTATAAATCACGTTCAACTAGTAAGTTTTCTGTCAACTAGATTACCAGTATGATCTGCATCTGAATTTCTCTTTCACTCCAAAATATCACTAACTAAATTTGACAGACCAGATCATGATGTGTGCATGAAAACTCAAACTTGCAAATTTTTACAGCATTCTTGAATTTGAATTGAAGTCGTGTAAATAATCAGAAACTGTGAATATAGAGTTAGCCGAATTATAACCTAATGCATTATCATCCAACAAAACACTATGCTTAATCCAAACGTATATGTATGAAGTAATTTGAAGAATAGTGTTTTTGGCATAAATATAATTGGCGAACTATGTCGAACAAGTCAGAATCAAAAAACATCATCTTTACAACATCTCAATATTGGCTGATTTCATTCAGAATATGGTGCAGATTATCACATTTAATTTATCGATCAAATAAATATACCTTCACCTGTTTTACCTTTACGATAATTTTTCGTGGTTGCCCATTGTGATTCTGTCACCCTTGTACTAGGCTAAGGAACTTTGCTTTGTTGCCCGTTGTGTTTCTGGAACAGCCAAAATCCAGAGAACACTGTTGTTGTTCCTTAGCCTGCCACCATACCTAATGAAAGATTTTTGTGACCTATTTATAGGTCCATGATTGTTAGTGGCTGAAGCTTTGTGAACAAACAATAACTTTGGAACCCAAACTTGTTTAGTCCTTTCATTCTTGTTCCAATAGACATGAAATTTGTTTGTAGACTTCTTAGGAGCCCAAACTTGTATAAATTTTCTGTTCTTGTTCCTATGACTACAATTTTCAACACGATGTCCAATTATTTCATATCTAGCAAAGACACTCTTACCTTTTGCATTATCATCAACTTGTGTTTTCCCAAAACCTAGTCCTTTTCTGTTGTTAGCACAAATTTGATTTCCCAATAACATGTTGAATGATTTTTCTCCTCTTGAAAGTTATTCAGAGATTTCTCAAGATTTTGGACTTTGGTTTTTAGTGTTGTGTTTTCAGTTACAAGTGAGGTGCATCTATTTATAAAATCCTTTTTACTAGTGTCAATGGTTTCCTTAAGACTCAAGTTTTCTTTTTCAAGATTCTCAAAGCTATTCTTAAGTCTTGATAATTCTGAATCTAAAATTTTACATTTTTTACATTCTAGGTTTTGAATATTTTCAAGTTCAGTTTCTAACCTAAAATTTTCATAAGCAAGTACTCTCTTATCAGATTTCAGTTTCTCAATTTTAGATTCAGGAGTATCAATTGTTTTAGTAAGATCAAGACACATAAAAACAAGTACTTTATAAGAATAGTCACCTACCTCACTAGATTCCTCTGAGCTTGCTTCTGAATCTGATTTTGCCACAAAACACAAGTTAGCCTCCTCTGAGCTATTATTCGAAACTTCCTCTCCTTCTTCATCATCCCAAGTCGCTGCAAAGGCCTTCTTCTTTTTTTCTTTCCTCTGTTGTTTTTGAGAAGTGGGCATTGTTGTTTGAAGTGGCCAGGCTTGTTGCAGTTAAAGTATTTCAGTTCATTATCGGAATTGTCAGAATCTTTTGGCCTATTACCACTTGTTTTCTTCTTGCGTGGCCTGAATCTTGACAATTTTCTAAGATTATTGACAGCCATTGCAAGCTCTTCAATTGGATCTTCTTCTTCTTCATCGCTCTCTTCTTTGCTCTTTAAGGCAATCGTCTTCTTCTTTGGTTCGGAGTTGTTGCATTCCTCCTTTGCTTTTATCTCAAGCTCATATGTCATCAAGTTACCGATCAACTCCTCCATGCTTAGTTTACTCAGATCTTTCGATTCTTGTATTGCCGTGACTTTTGCCTCAAAGCTCATTGGTAAGACTCGTAGCACCATTCTCACAAGCTCTACCCCAGTGAATACCTTCCCAAGCGCTCTAGCATTGTACACCAAAGTTGAAAAGCGTCCAAACATGTCCTTTATGCTCTCGCCTTTGTCCATTACAAAGTTCTCGTACTTATTGCTGAACAGGGCTAGACGAGACTCCTTGACTTGAGAAGTTCCTTCATGTGTCACCTCCAAGGTATGCCAAATTTCCTGTGCAGTTTTACAATGAGAAATTCTATTAAATTCAGTTTTATCAAGAGCACAGATCAAAGCATTCATGGCTTTAGCATTTGTAGTTTTTAATCTCTTATCGTTAGCATCCTACCTATCCTTAGATTTAGGAATCTCAGTATCACCAACAGTTATAGTCGGAGATTTATAGCCAATTTCAATAATGTTCCAAACATCATAATCAACAGAACTAAGATAAATACCTATCCTAACTTTCCAATAAGCATAATCATTCCCATTGAACATGGGTGGCCTAACAATAGATTTCCCCTCAGAAAAAGCATTATTTGGTGGATTCATGACTCTAGAGTTAAAGAAAAATACCTCGCTCTGATACCACTTGTAGGATCTAGATTAACCCTAGAGGGGGGGTGAATAGGGTTATAGAAAATTTTCTCGAATTAAACAAAAACAAATTGCAGAGAAATAAATATGCTGAAAAGTAAATCACACACAAAATTTACCCAGCTTCGGCAAACCCGCCTACTGCTGCATTCCCAGATTTCTATTAGAATTAAACAGTCTTTCGCTTACAAACACTCTAACAGACTCGCACACCCTGCTACCGCCTATAGAGTTTTGTAAACTCGCACACCCTGCTCACTGAACTAATTCTAACTAGACAATCTGACACAACCTAAAACCTAGGTGGTGATTTACCAAGAACTGATTCGAAAAGAACAGATAAAAAATAAAACTAATAAACCAAAACCCCCCTTAATAAAAATAAACCCTAAAAATAAACTAAATAAAAAGGAGAAATCTCTTTTAAAAAATAGGCCGGCCCTATTTCCTATTTTCTTTTCTTTGGCTCGTTCCTTTTTGATAATGGCGGCCGTTCCTCTTTGCAACTAAATTAGGGATTCGGTCTTCTTTTCAGAAACTAGGGCTTCGTTGGTGGCGATTACAATTGCTTGACTTCCTTGCTTTGTAGTTGATTGTCTCTTGAGATCGGCTACTTGATTGACTTAGAGATTGCGAATTACCTCTGGTACGTTGTTCGTATCTTTTGCTTTGTCAGGATTTAATCTGATTGTTCTTGTTAGCTCTGCATTGCCGATGATGAACTTGGGTTTATATTTGGATCTGATTCGATTTTTCCACACACTGCCGATGATGATTTGGGTGATGTATTTATATGAATTCCGAGACCCTAATCAATTCGATACTTTCCTAAATTTTGCTTTCCTGATATTGTTACAACTTGATACACACGGTTTTGATTTTCAACCGTTCGATTTTCCTTGACTAATACGGCAAAAACTTTCCTGTTTTACTTGGATTGACTATTTCAAAGATTGCATATACGCACTTGATTTTTTGACTTGGTCATCTCTGCACTTTTAATCTTCTGTCATCTTCGACTTCACTGTGAATTACGGCTTTGACTTGGTCTGCATTTTTAATCTTCTGTCATCTTCGACTTCACTGTGAATTACTTAGTTGGCTTCGACTTCATCTAGCCATCTTTGTTACATTGTTTCTCGGCATTGACATTTGTTTTATGACATTGTACTTGCTGTTCATGTTTGATCCGATGGGTTATGCATCTTGTACCAGCTGATGTTTATTGTCGGTCTGTAGCTCTGTTCATCACGACTTGGCTTGAATTTTCCTGACTTCGACATCTTATATTCGTTTAGAAGTTCACTGTTGTTTTTCTGTTGCAAGTGTATGGTTGCATTCGACTTCTATTCACTGTACTTTCAGTCATGTTGAACTGTGTACATGTTGTATTGGTTTCTGAGTTCAATCATTATACTGCCCTTATGCACTTTTGTTACATGAACTTGCTAGATGTAGTTGCTAGCTGCACTGAGTCTTGATAGCTTGCATGATGCATTTCTTTGTTTGTTTGACTTGTAGTGTTCATTTGAGTCTAATGCATTTGGTTCTTCACTTGTGCATATTGTTGCTTGATTCTTTTGAAACTGCTACTCGGCTCAGCATTGATATTTGCCGTGGTTCTGATCATGTTGCCACTGGGTTGCTTATTGTTTTGACCTCTGTTTGATTATTGAAGTATTGCTATATCTGTTTTGTACCGAGTCTTGATATAATTTGCTTCTACACGCTTGTAGTTGTGTAGTTGCACTGCACTGTTGCCTTGAGTAGTTGTTGACTGCATCATTGTGTGTCTGACCATGTTGCTTGCTGTTACTTACTTGGTGCATTGTGCTCTGTTGTTGTCTCTGGTTCATTGGGCTGCACATGTTTCTCCGGCACATATGTTTTTATTTGAAGCTTGTTGACGTTGACTAGTGCATGAGTTGAAGTCTTTGCATTGACTTGTGCTCTTGATCATTCACTGTTTGTTATTTGAACTTGATGTTGTGTACACTGATACTCCTCTCTGATTTTGCTTTGATCATGACACTGTAGTTGTATACTTGGGCTTCACTGAGTTTGTTGTTGCATTCATGTCTGCTGTCATTACTATATTGAGATCACTGTTGCATTGCGTTGATCTGCATTTATATTTCTTTGACTTGATTACTTCTGCTTTGACTTCGAACTTGTCATCTGATCACCTGCATGTAGTTGGTTGTTTGTATGTTGGCAACTTGTGGTCGCCACTGTGTGCATGTGAGTTGTACTCTCTGTTTTGATTTGCATTGCATCACTGAGTATTGATGTAGCTGGACTTGTTGTATTCATGTACACTACTGTCTTTGGTCATTCATGTTCTTGTTCAAAATTGCTGTTACTTGAAACTGTTTTGTCAATGTCTATTGTTGTCATATCTTGTCTGGTTCATATTAATGTTCTGTAGTCATTTATGCATTGATGCTATCCATTGTTGATTTTTGAAATTTCACTTGAGTTGAATCCAGTTTCAAAACTCTGGTTTGACCTTGTGCTCGTGTCATGATTTTAAATATATTGCACGTGAGTTGAACCCGGCTTTTCATTTGGGTTTGACCTGTGCTCACCTGTCCCTGTAGCATTATCAAGTGTATATCGATGTGCACGGCCTTGTGGCATGTACAGTGATACACTATGCATGTCACATTGTTCGTGTATGATGAATTCAAATGTAAATGATGACGAACAACCCAAATAACTGAGGCAAATAATATTTTCAAAAACCATATTTTATTTTATATTGCAAAAATATTTCTTTTTCAATTTTACCGCGTTAGTGAATATTTTTGCAGATTTCTCAGATGCTAGATTCTAACTGGAATGAAGTTGAAGATAAACTACGAGTGTGAGTGATATGTAGTGAGGAATTTATGTAAATTGAATTGTGATGTAATTAGAATCAAAATTGTATATGTATAGTGAGAGCTTGAATGTGTACTATTCAAAATTGTAATAAATATTTGTTTGAATAAAATTTCTGTTTGAAATCAAATTCTGTGTTATTTATTTTATTCAATAAATATTTATTTAATCTATGAAAAATAAAATAGTACATTAACAAATACATTTAAATGAATATAAATTTGTTTATTATCATCAAACAAAAATCATATAAACGCATATTCAACAGATCAAACTATCATTAACATTTTCTTTTGATTAAACAAAGTCTAATGTTGATTATTTATAGAGGTAGGAGAAATTTTGATGATTGAAATTGGGCCTGTTTACTGATAACAGAACACAAAGATAAATACACGGATATCCGCCCATATAAACAAGCATTTTCACACATAGGTCCAGATAAAATAAACATGCAAACCATATCTCAACTTTAACACACAAAATCATCATATGCAACAACCAAAATCTGTTTTTAATAACAGTTTACTCATCTTTTTCTAATTTGCAAAACACACAGCAGTTTTAAATTCTTCTTCCAGGCTTTAACATTTAATCTGAAAAATATTTTTAATTTGCTATGCTGAAGAAATTGAATGCATGCTTCAAATTGATGTTGAACTGCTATTGACTTGCTGAGTTAATCTTGGTTCTATTTGAATTGCAAAAGATTTGAAGTGCAGCTTTGAATTGTTTTATTTTGGATCTGCTCAGGTCTATTCTTTACAAATCTTTCTTCTCTTTGATTTTATAATGAAGATAGGAAAAAAAGTAGTAAAGAAAATAGGACATATGTTTATATAGATAAACTTTAGTTTTTATTTTACAATTAAATTTTAAACTAAATTTTTCAAAAGAATGACACTTGTCCCCCTTAAGTTCTAATTATCTTACACATATACACTCTTGTTTACAATTATCATTAACATATATTAATAAGTTTACAAGTGTTTTTAATGTTTAATTAATAATTTACAAAAGTTACTTTCTTATTTATAAATTTATTTAAGTTGTGAATAAGTAATTATGTAATATTCACATGAATATTATGTGTATTTATTTTATATAAATAAGCTTTAGATTTTGTAAATATACATATGAATTTATATAAAATTCATTTATACATAACTTATGTTTTTGATCAAATTAATATAACATATATTTAAGATATACTTCCCCTTTTAAATTTCAAATTCAAATCCAATCCTTTAAATTCCATAAAAAAATCCAATTCAAGATCAATTCAAAATAAACACATATATTTAACACTGTTTATCTAAAAATAACACATAAATATTTACGATTAGATTCATTTGTTAAATTTACAATTCAATATTTCTATTAATTAACCCAATTAATATCAATTACAGACGCCCAGAAATCTGGGTTATCACATAAAGCAATCAAAATAAAGAACATAAATTTCAACTACATTATACTAAAACATGAAAGCTATTATATGTACTTAAGAATTGAAAAAGAAAATAAATTGACACATATATTTGAATAGTGTAGGTACTACAAAATAATTAAATAGATATAAAAATATGACAAATAAGAATTGGAGCCAATATTTATTTTAAAATGTAATAAATTCTAAAATAAATTAAAACCACGTATATTGAAATTACCGTGGAATTTGAATCAAAATCTCTTATGTTTTTTTTATTTTGACATTTTAACGAACAAACTACTTGCAACTAAAAAAAAACCGCGTTAACTTCATAGAAAAATGATTTATAAAATAATCATTTGTTGGGGACTAAATTTGTTTTATTTTACATAGTATCTTAAGAAGTCAAACTAGTCTCTATAAGCCAAATTAATATAGAGCAAAATAAAATTTACATACCCAAAATCATGGCCAAGGCTATGAAAGGTTGAAGATAGAATTCTACAACTACAATAAAAGGTAGAAGAAAACAAAAACAACCAAAGGAGCAAACTTTCCAGTTGGATTTAAAGTTAAAACTTTAGGATATATTACTTAAGGATTAAAATTTTATTTTAGGTGGAGAAGATATGGAAATAAAAGCAAAAAGAGAAATGAATTAAGATAAAAAGTTACTAATATATATACAGCAACACAGTTGAGTAGATACAAAAGTTAAACTAATTAGATTTTAAAAAAAATTGGTACAAAAATATAATAAATTCAAAAATAAGTAAATAGTATGTGCATTTAAATCACCATGTATGTTGAGACAAAATTCCTTCCAATTTCTTTACTTTGACATTTCAGCGAACGGATTACTTACAACCAAAGAAGATAACTATAATGACTTTTTAGAAAATGATATCTTTTAACTTGACTACTTGTTGTAAACTAAATAATGTTTAATTTTACATATTAATTTTTTGTAGAAGCTAACCCAAATCCCTTAGACCAAACTAATATAAAATAAAATAAAATATTACATACCTAACCTCGTGCCATTAATGATGGAAGAGATAATTCTACGATTACTGCTAAAGCTAGAAGAAAACTGAACCAATGAAAGAGCCGAACTTTCCACTTGGATGTAAAGGAAAGAGAACAAAAGAGTTGATGGTATTAACGATTAGAAGATGTGAAAACGAAAGTAAAATGGGGAAATGGAAGTGGAAAATACATTTGAGCGGATGAAATTAAATAAGGAAGACAAGAAGATGAAAGTAAAATCGGAAAATGAAGATGGAATATATCACCGATTAGATGAAACAGACGATGAAAGGTCATACTGTTATGGTTTTCCAAGTATAATGGAAATTTATGTGTCAGCCTGAAGTGATAAATAATTATTAGGGGTATGTGAAAATTTTCCCTAAAATTAAGGAGAGAAGAGTAATCTGAATGTGAGTGAATGAGAAGCAAGAATTCAAATAGTCGCTTGTTTTCTTTTATGTGTACTAAAAATCATTAGATAGTATAGATAGTATAAGAATAATATTCTTGTTGGAGGTTTTTATTGCGAAGAATGAGGCAAATTAAGGAGAGAGCGATATTTTATTTCTTAAATGGTAAGAAAGTAGGAAAGAAATCGTGAGAGATCTGCTAATAAGGGATATAGTAAAAGATTAGATAGATAGATACACAGATACATAATAAATAGAATGTAAAGGCATGGATAGTAAATTGTGCGGGAGAACTAAAGTACCTGGATACATGGCAATACATAACATTTTTAGAAGAAAGTGGAGATGGAAGGTCTTCATCATATAAATTGAGCTTTCATATAATATGCTATAAGTTTTCTCCATTCATAATCAGTGTTATACTCCAATATATCCTTCTCCTTCTGATTGTGAATGCTTTTCTTCCTATTTTTAAATGTTGAAAAGTGTAACGTTAGGATTTTCGACTCACGAAAGTCGACATTAATACGTCCACTGTATCAACTGCCGAGCAATTAAAGGCCATAAAACCTAATTGTTAGCCTTAAAGAAGAAGAGGTAGAAGATAGAAGAAGAAAGAAAGAAAGAAGAAAACGAAAACAATAACAGAATCTCACAATCGCAGCGGAACAACATATAATAGATAAATGAATAATCTTTAAAACAATGAACTATATCCAATTATTACATTATATCACATTACATTACATTATCAGAGTTTACAACAACAAACAACGGAAAAGAAATACTATATACTAGTTGATACGCCACACCATACAGATTGCTCCTGACCTCCACAGCACCTCTTGAATTCTAGAATATCCTGATAA
This sequence comes from Allium cepa, assembly GCA_030765085.1. Lineage (NCBI taxonomy): Eukaryota > Viridiplantae > Streptophyta > Magnoliopsida > Asparagales > Amaryllidaceae > Allium > Allium cepa. The sequence goes on from CM060931.1 coordinate 498,560,264, forward strand.
CCTGACTCTAGACTGCCCGTGTGGAAAATGATGGGCACCCAGAGTTTAGGAAGGAAACAATAAACTCCAGGTCAGTCATGGGACTGGTGTGAGAACTTAAAACAGTTATATCTTTAAAACAAATAAAGAAATATTTTAAAATAGATTCACAATGCTTTTAGAAAATGTAACTGTCATAAGGCCTCCCGCCGCACACATAATGCAAACACAGAATCAGAGGAGATTTCTCCTTACGATAGTCAAACATGCTTGATACGAGAAGTTTTCTTTGATATTATTTTTATAAGTGCAATATATGGAAAACCATTTCGAAAGTAGAATATAAATCTTGGTCAGCATAGGTACCATTATAGTATGCCTACTATAGCTACCATATTAGATGGCAGGTTCTACAACTAAAACCGTACAAGGATCGTATTTTTTGATTAGATTTCCAATAAATGGTCGGGCAAAGGAACTTCCCAAGTAAAATGGAACGCCTCTGGAGGGACGTCCCTGGATCCTAACCGGATTTCTGCGAGACAAGGCCGGGTTACCTCTAGTTGGGTAACTACTGACACGAGTATGCCATCCCCCGGTTGTAAACAACTTTATCCGAGGATCCTCTCAACCAACAACCAAAAAGCAATAAGTTTGTAGCAACCACAAAGTAAGTATCTGGGCTCCATACCATGATACCACTCATAATCCAGAAGGAAATGACATACCCTCAGAGGGAGCTATCCTCAAATAACCTTGCTGCTATGATTCCTGTTTCGACCATAACCGGGTTGTGAGGTTCGACGAAGTTTCGTCCACAAAGCTACGCTTTTCACAAAAGCCACGCTTTGATCAACAACTGATCAGCAGCGCTCAGCATGCCATACTACCAATTTGGGAGTAGATCACTGATAACCATCAACTACATAACCTCTGAGCTCATACGTCTCAGAGAAGGGTGTTAAGCTAAGAGAATAAATTCTCCGCCACCAACAGAAATGTTTTTGAAAGAAATCTGCTTTACATCTCAAAATGTAATGTCAAACGTACTATCCATACAAGTCTGTTCCGGGTTCGAACAGAACCAAAGGCACTTCCAAAGAAGTCCTTGCAAATCCGGGTATTCACAATCTCGATCGAACGTCCCATCACAAAGGAAATCTCCATACCGTAGCTATCGGTGCAGAGACAATCGATAGGTCATCCTATCATTCTCGCAAAAATCTGGTCTTCAACACCGGTCTTCAATCGCTATCCATTACGACGAATCACTATTCGGAATGAGATTTATGACCCAAAGGTCCTCTCCCGGCTAAACCGAATAACGAGCGCTTATTTATAAAAATAAGTGTTCATTCAGATTTCAACAAATCATAAAAAATTTCACTTTGATCTTTTAAATAAAAGATCCATCGCAATTGTAACGTCCCGGAAATTTTCGACTTTCGAAAATTCAACATCGATACTCACTTTATCGACTGCCGAGAAATCGAAGGCCGGAAACCCGAAATGTTAGGGTTTAAGAAAAAGAAAGAGACAGAAAAAGAGAGGAAAGATAGAAAATAGGGAGAATAAAATAGAAAATAGAACGGAATAGAAAACAACAGAACAACATCAGAATCTCACAATTCGCAGCGGAACAACATATAATAAATAAATGAATAATCTTTAAACAAAGAACTATATCAGTTATTACATTACATCACATTTTATTACATCATCATCAGAGTGTACAATAACAACAACATCAAATAGTGCAGCGGAGAAGAAATACTATATACTAATAATACGCCATACCATCCAGCTTGCCTCCTGCAACTCCTGAATATCCAGAATATCCTGATAAACCTTAACTCTTGACTGCCCGTGTGGAAATTGGTGGGCACCCAGAGTTTAGGAAGGAAAACAATAAACTCCGAGTCAGTCATGTGACTGGTGTGAGAACTCAAAACAGTTTATTTATCTTTGAAAACAAAATAGAGGAATATTTTTAAAGTCAATTCGAAATGCTTTTAAAAATGAGACTACCATAAGACCTCCCGCCACACACACAATGCAAATGCAGACTTGGAGGAGATTTCTCCTTATGATAGTCAAAGATGCTTGATACGCATTAAAAGAAACATTTGATATTATTATTAGTGCATAGTGTATAAAACGATTTCGAAAGTAGAATATAAATCTTAGCCAGCATAGGTACCATTATAGTATGCTTACTATAGCTACCATATTAAATGGCAGGTTCTACAACTAAAACCGTACAAGTCACGTATTGTTTCTTTGGATTTCCAACGAATGATCAGGCCAAGGAACTTCCCATTGCCACATGAGAATGCCTCTGGATGGACATCCCCGAGAACCAAACCGGATCTCTACCAACACAAGGCCGGGTTACCCCTAACTGAGTAACAACTGACCGAATATGCCATCTCCCGGTCCTTTGGGACCTTTCAACTGAGCGCTCGCAATCAATTCACACAATCATAAAGTGTTTTCAACATGAGTAAGTATCTGGGCTCCATACCATGATACCACCCTTTTCCAGAAGGAAATGCACATATCCTAAAGGGCGCTACCCCTCATAACCTTGCCGCATCTTTCCTGTTCTGACCATTCCGGGGTGTGAGGCTCGACGAAGTCACGTCCACAAAAACATACTTTATACAAAAGCCATGCTTTGGGTCAACAAATGATCATAGAAATGATCACCAAGATAGACGATCAAATAAACGATCCTATCACAAATAATCAACACAATGATCATTTAACAGCAACACTCAGCATGTCACATTACCAAATTGGGAATATATCGCTGATAACCTTCAACTACATAACCTCTAAGCTCGTACTTCTCAGAGAAGGGTGTTAAGCTAAAAGAATAAATTCTCCGCCGCCAACGGAAATATATTTGAAAGAAATCGGCTTTATATCTCAATTTGTAATGTCAGACATACAATCCATACAAGTCTGTTCCGGGCTCGAACAAAACCGAAGGCACTTACAAAGAAGTCCTTGCAATCCAGATATTCACAATCCTGATCGGATTCACCATCACATATGGAGAACTCAATACCGGAGCAACTCGGTGCAGAGTCAATCGACAGGTCATCCTATCGTTCTCGCAAATACCGGGTCTTCAACACCGATCTTCAATGCTATCCATTACGTCGTATCACTATTCGGAATGGGTTATACGACCCCATGGTCCTTTCCCGGTTAACCCGAATAGTGAGCGATTATTCAAAAATAAGTGTGGCATTCAAATTCAAACAAATTACATCAAATACCCATTCAAAGGGAAATATTGATAGTCGATTATTGAACTATCAATGGATATGCACAACATCACCAGATTCCAAATAATTTTCCAAAATATTTATTTTCCAAAATATCTTTACAAGATATATAATTTCCAATTCTTTAAAAATAAATCAACATTTATTTTTAAACAAATTCCACTTTCTTTTATAAATTCCATAGTGAATTTATATTCCAAAATATCTATGAATATACGACTTCAATTATTCATTTAAATATTCCTTTTCAATTTATCTTCAAAAAGATAAATTCTCAAAATATTCACTTTATATTGGAAAACATTTCCATACTTATTTAACAAGTAATTCACAAATTTTATTTATTTTCAACACTTAGAAAATATTCAATATACTTAAATCGAAATTAAGTATATATTTCATTCTTTAAGGAAATCATTCTCTTAAACATATTTATTTGGGCCAAAACGAATGTTACATAAAACATCGTTACGACAACCCAAAATCACTAGTATAGGGATTCGAAATTAAAATAGATATATAAATCCCAATACTATACAAAACATTTCCTTTCGGAAATCATTTACTATAACAACAGTGTCATAGTCCACTATTTCCTTCTATTTCTCGAAAACGTCTATTTCAACAATAAATGTTGAAATCTATGGTTTCGAATCTCAACACATTTTAAAACATCGTTAGATCGTTTTAATTCAATTTAAAACATCACATTCAAAACAATTTCTTTAACATATTATTTACTATTCAAAAACGTGAATATATTTGTTAACAAATTTCATCCTTTTATACATTTCTTTTTAAAGGATTATTCACAGTCAAAAACGTGAATATAACTCCATTAATAGGTTTCAACAATTTACTTCTTAAAATAAGTCGTTTTCAAATTTATAAAACAACGTTTATAAATTCCTTTTCTATTTATTTTATAACAACTCCTTTTATAAATTCCTTTATTAACCTATTCGATTTATAACTCAATTATAAAACAAAAGTTCATATTATAAGTGAAATACTTATAATTTATTTGTTTGCAAAAATCGTTCCTTTGAACTCTATAATTATAAATCTTATAACTTATAAGATTCAATTATTTATCCAAATCTATTCTTTCAATAACTTTATAAATTTTATAAACCTACTGTTTATAAAATTCCATTTATAACTTCACCGTTTATAATTCTATAAATTTCATTCATTTATAAAATTCATTGACAATTCATTCTAACACTTATAAAAACTCGTTTTATAATTCAAAATATTCTAATTTATAAATATCCATTTTATAAATCTTATATACAAATCAGTTTGTATTATTATTCTAAAACATCTTTAATCTCCTTTATAATCTCATCCTTTTGATTTATAAAATAATTAAATTTTATAAATCCTATATTTTCAACTTTTCATAATAAATTCAAAAATCCCGATTAAACTATTTTATAAAATCATTAGCCTCATATTTTCAAAAATCAACTTTTAACTGTATTTCTCAAAAATCATAATTTTTATAATATTAAAATTATAACGTTTATTTATTTAAGATGAATCAATTCCAAAAATATTTTATAAACGTATACTTTCAAAAGTCACTTTAGAAATCCCTTTAAAAATAAAAATCGTTATTTTTAAATTAAAAATTGGATCCGATGATGCAACACATCAAATAGTCAATCACGACAACAACGATATCATATATCGATATGATAATCCATCAAATATCAAAATATCTGAAATCAAATAAATACTGTTGAGGAATCCAGTTGGATCCCTCCAACCTGTTTTCCTGCATCCACAAACATTAGCACAATACCAATTCCGCTCCAGTACGGAATTATCGCGGTATATGAGATTTAAAATATTATCCGCTTAATAGACGGCGCAATAGGGTCTCATCCGCTACACAAATGCGGGAAATCAATAACTCCAATATATACATATGCCAATATATATATATTGCTATTATATATAATACCAATTTCACTGTTTATGAAATATTCGCGGTATATGTTTTTACTAAATAACATCCGCTTACTAACGGCGCATAATGTCTATTTTAACAATCAATAGATAACAATCATCATTCAAACATTTTAAATCTAACTATTTAAAATAAAATCGAAACTGATTCGATTGAGTAAGAAGTTCTCACCTTGATTTCAATTTCGTTTTAGCGATTTATTTCGAATAAAATTAAACGGACGTTTAATTTTACCCGAAATTCTCACTAACTCCAAACGACTCCAATCCAACTCCATCGCGTAGTGCTCGTCCATACGATTCCAACGCAACTGGTTTCGCGCGTTTTCGACCTCGTATGAAAAAGTTATGCATTTTCAAAGTTTTACACGAATTTATATTAACTAATTTACAACATATATTTCTATTTATTACCCAAGCCAAATCACAGCCGTCCATATCCTTCATATTGCATCAGGGCCGACTATCCTCTTCTACTCTCCAACGTTTGGAAACGAGGCCGAACAACCCATAACACGCGTGAAACCCTAGATGGCCGCACCTCCAACGTTCAACGATACCCCGATCAGGAGATGCCATTCGAACGAGCTACACGAGCCTCACCACCGCCCCAAGCACGAGCAAGCTCGGCCCCCCATCGTCACGAAAAACTCGACCGAACATGCAGCCTTCATTGGCCAATTTCGACGAATCCAAACCACTTCAACGCGAATCCACCGTTGGATGTGACGATCTCGGAGAGCTCTACACCTTTCCTGTTGGAAGCTTTTGCTAGAAATGAGTGGATTTGAAGATTTGGAGGGAGGAAGGTCATTGATTTTCGGCCTTAGGTTAAGTTACTGGCGGCTGCGCAGTTATTAGGGTTTAGTTTTTTTTTTTATTTTTTAAAATTGTGAAAAATGGGCCTATTTATAGAAGATTTTTGAACACTATTCATTCCGGAAATCTCGAACTCCGATTTACGCACCGTAACCAGCGTTTCTAGGGTTTACCCCGCGTTCCGGACACAAAGGAACAGGTTTCGGAAGCTAATTCGGTCATCTGTGCGAGTTATGGCTATAAACGTTCAATTTAAATTAAACCGATTTAAATCGATTTCGATGCGTTTTAATTTGTACCGGACAAACGGTAAATCCAATTGACATGAAATTTGAAACCTTACAATAATATCACATTACGGATCCGATGAAACTGGTTTCGTCGAAATCCGAGACTTTTTGAAAAATGGCTATTTTAACTTGCCAAATTAAAATTAAAAAACAATTCGATGCGTTTCGAGCTGCTACGTTCAAACGATAGCTCCGATTGCTACGAAAATTGAAATCCGATAATAACTAACTATTACGGATCCAATGGAACTAGTTTCGTTCAATTCTGAGACTGTTCAAAAATTGACTATTTTCACTAGTCGATTTAAATATTAAAATATTTAATTTTCACAAATTAACTTTTAATTCGATTTAAAAGTTCTAAAATATCATTCTAACTCCTACATGATAAAATAAAAATTTAAAAATCATTTTCAATCATATTTAACCAAATTTTCAATTATTTCCATAATTTAACATATTAAATTATCGATTTAATTATCCAATTAAATCCAATTATTCAAAATAAAATTTATTCGACTTATAAATCCACTTATTAATATTTAAAATTAATTAAATATTCAAATTTTAATAAATTAAAATTCTGGGTCGTTACAGCAATCATAAAGATCCGATATGTTTTCCGGATATCCACTTGGAATCCGACCCCTGATCGCATCAAAATTCAAAAACGCCATTCAAAGGAAAATATTGATAGTCGGTTGTTTGACTATCAATCAACATTCACTACAATTTCCAGATTTAAATAATTTTCACAACTATTTATTTTCAAAATATCTTCGTAAGATATATTTTCACACTTCAACCATTTGAAAACCAATTTCAAATATTCACTTTCAATTTATCTTTAAAAGATATAATCTCAAAACATTTCACTTCCTATTGGAAAACATTTCCATACTTATTTAATAATAAGTAATTCACAAATCTATTTATTTTCAACATTTGGAAAATATTCAATATACTTAAATCACAATTAAGTATATAATTCATTCTTTAAGGAAAACATTCTCTTAAATACCTTTATTTGGGTCAAAACGAAAGTTGCGTAAAACATCGTTACGACAACCCAAAATCACTAGTATAGGGATTCGAAATTAAGATAGATATATAAATCCCAATACTATACAAAAACATTTCCTTTCGAAAATCATTTACTATAACAACAGTGTTATAGTCCATCTTTTCCTTATTTCTCGAAAACGTCTATTTCAACAATGAATGTTGAAATCTATGATTTCGATCCTTAACACATTTTAAAACAACCTCAAATCGTTTTAATTCTATTCAAAAGATCACTTCCTAAAACATTTCTTTAATATATTATTCATTGTCCAAAATCGTGAATATATCTCCTTTAATAAGCTATAATAATTAACTTATCAAAATAAGTCGATTTCAGATTTATAAAACAATGTTTATAAATTCACATTTATATATATATTTTATAAAACTTCAATTTATAAAACCCCCTTAATTAACAAATTCTATTATATCTCATTTAAATGCCAAAATCCAATTTATAAGATAATTACTTATAAATCTTTTATTTTACAAAATCTATTCATTTTATAACTTCACAATTTATAATTTCATAAATTTCATTCACTTATGAAATCCGTTTATACTTCATTTTAACACTTATAAAAACTCATTTTATAATTCAAATATTTTAATTTATAAATATCAATTTTATAAATCTTTTATATAAACCGTTTGTAATAATCCAAAAATCCCAATTTAAACCATTTTACAAATTAATCCACTACTTATTTCGAAAATCACATTTTGGTTATATTTCACAAATATCATAATTTTTATAACATAAAAATTATAACGTTTATTTATTTAAAATGTATCGATTCCAAAATTCAATAAAACGTATATTTTCAAAAAAAATCACTTTAAAAATCCTTTTAAATTCGAAATCGTTACTTTAACATTTTTAAAACTCCAAAAATATGCCCAATGCTGCGACAGCACTAAATATAACAATCACGGCATCCAAAACATCATATATCATATGATAACAGAATATATCACAATATCTGTAAATAAATCAATACGGGTGCGGAATCCAGTTGGATCCCTCCAACCTGTTTCCCTGCATACACAGATGTTAGCACAATACCAATCCCGTTACAAGACGGAATATCGTGGTACATGGGTTCATACAAAATATTACCCGCTATTATGCAGCGCAATAGGGTCTCATCCGCTATATATAGCAGGAAAATCAACTCCAAGTACATATATAATACCAATTCCACTTCAAGGTGGAATATCGTGGTATATGTGTTTAATAAATAACATCCGCTTAATATACGGCGTATAGGATCTATTTCAATACAACATATAGCAATTTATCACTCATTCACACAATCAAGCAATTTTAAATTTAACTATTTAAAATTTAAATCGAAACAAATTCGATTGAGTAAGAAGTTCTCACCTTGCTTCCAACACAGTTTTCAGCGTTTTATTTCGAATAAAATTAAACGCGCGTTTAATTTTACCTAGAATTTTCACTATCTTAAATCAACTCCAATCCAGCTCCATCATGTAGTGTTTGTCCATACGAACCCAACGCAATTCGTTTCGTCCAAAACGGACCTCGTATGAAAGAGTTATGATAGTTTAAAGTTTGAACGAATTAATATATATATAATTTACAAACCCTTTTATTATTTTTAACCTTAATCAATCCAGGCCGCACGTTTTAACTTGATGAAATCAGGGCCGTGTATTTCATCATCTTCCCCATCGCGTAAACACGCGAACGAACCCACCATAGCCGCCTCCTTCAACGAATTGTCGCGGCCACCATCTTCCATAAGAACTCGATCGACGACCACCACTTTGTTCGCCTACGCAAGCTCCACCTTTAGCTTGAACGAGGGGAAGCTCGGCTCCACCATTTCATTGAAAATCGTGCTCGACCGTTAGGAGAACGCGGCCAAGAATCTCCACCTATGGTCGACGATTCGTCGACTTATCCATATGGATTTGAAGCTCTCGCAATGCTCTACGATTTGTCAGTTGGAATTTTTTGGAAATTGTCGATGGATTTAGAGAGATTAAGGGAAGAAGGAACGAAAATATCAGCCATTAATTTCGTATGTGGCGGCTGAAGCTTTTAGACCTAGGGTTTTTGCAAATTGTAAAATATGAGGTCCTTATATAGAAAATTACGCGACACTATTCACCCGAATTTTTTCCGAACTCCAAACGAAGCGTGCCGCCTGGCGTTTATAATGTTTTACCCCTATTCCGAACGCAATGGAATATATATCGGGAGCTAATTCGATCAAATCTGAAAGATAAGTTTTCAAATCGACTAATTTAAATTCAAAATTCACTCGAATCGATTTCTACGCGTTTTAGCTTGCCCCGGACAAACCGTAAATCCGATTGACACAAAATTTGGATCCATACAATAATATAACATTATGGATCCGATGAAACTGGTTTCATCGAAATCCGAGACTATTTGAAAAATGGCTATTTTAACTCGTCAATCAAATATTAAAATATTCAATTTCTATAAATTAACTTTTAATTAAATTTTAAAAGTTCTATAACATCATTCTAACTCCAATATGATTTAATACAAGTTTACAAATCAATTTTAATCACACTAAACCAAATTTCTAATTATTTATGTAATTTCATATATTAATTTATCGATTTAATTATCCAATTAAATCTAGATATTCGACATATAATTTATTCGACCTACAAATTTTACTTGTTAATATTTAAAAATCAATTAAATATTCGAATTTTAAATGACAGAAATTCTGGGTCGTTACAAACTTCCCCCCTTAAAAGAATTTCGTTCTCGAAATTACCAAGTAAGAAAAACTTACAGAATCCATTAACTTTTCAAAACCATTCAAATTAGATTTCAAATTCACTTAAGTGTTTAACTTTCCCAAAATCCAATAGTTGAACTTCTTACAAAAACTTTACTAAGTTTTCAAATCATACTTAGTTATCTTTTCAAAACCAACTATATCGTTTAACTTTTCACTCCAAAATCAAAGTTATCTTTTCAAAATTTTCCAATTTTCTCAAAAAATATTCTAAACGCCTTAAATTTTCAAAAAAATTCGCCATAGTCTCCTTTGCGCGGCTCGATCTGAAAAAAGGGCAATATATATATCACAAAGATACATCTCATCAAAGTAATGAGGCATCCCGCAGGGGAAAAAGTGTAAAAGTACGATGCAATCTGAGATATGTACCTTATATAATATTAGCGAGCATATACGGCTAATATAGTGTGAAAGCGATCTCCAAATGCGAAGCAAGTGCAATCCACACCTACTAAACACTCAACAACAACGAGAAACATATATATAGAAAATAATATCGATATACAACATATACCAGAAGCAACACAATCTGTGCCAATATAGCAAATGCAACAAAAGGCAACAAATCCAACCGTTAAACAACTATCATCCAACAATAATTCCAATCATCAAATCAATATACATTCACTTCTCATTAATATTCAATGAATTGGTTTTTCATTTAAATCACATTTGATTCATTAACATTGGACTTTACTTAACATTCATTTATTCATTTTCAATTAGTTTATATTCCCTAATTCACATTCAAGTTAGTTCACTTCCACATTCAAATCAAATTACAAAGCTTTCCATTTATCAATTTAATTTCATTAATACTTAATGAATTACATACAATCAACTAACAATCATATAACAACCAAATCATAACCAAATTATTAAATTCACATTCAGTTTGGTTTAACACTTTTAGTTTCAATTGGTTGATATTAAATTGACTTCCATTCAATTATTCAATATTTTTCAACTTCATTAGCTTCTAATGAATTTACACTTACATTCATTATTTCATATCAATTCATTTACATTCAATTGATTTACATTCAATTCATTCATTAATTCAATTGCTAATTCATTTTACCATATAAAGTTGAATTTCATTTATATAACTCAAGTTACATCTATTTAATTCACTTTATTATTTTACTTCGATTCTAAAATCAACTTCATTCAACATTACTTAAGTTATATTCCATTTCAAACACCATTTGTTTAACTTAACTTAAATTTCCCCTTATAAATCCAATTCAGATTCCAATTCTAAAGTAAATTCTATTTGACTTTCCTTTAGTTAAATTCCAAAACGTATATTTACTATACTAACCCAAATTCTTTATTCTTTACCAAAGCCAAATTTATTATCTCATATTATAAATCCACAACTCGTTTCACTTATATTCAACAATTTCAATTCATAGTTCAAATTCATTTTTATTTACAACTCATATTTATAAATATATTCATATAGTTTCACTTCTTATATATAAGATTATTTCACAATTGTAAATCACATTAATTATAATTCCATACTTAATAATTCATTTGCTTATACAATTATTCTTTTAATTACTTGTAAATATTCTTACATTTTCAACAACCAAACAATCAATTTATATCACTTTAATAATTCTGAAAAATTATTCCTTCATATATAAAATATAATAAAGGTAAAATTATTTCATTTACCCAATTTAAAATGATACTATGTCGGTTTATCTTGTTTAAGAGTTTAGAAACCCCTATCGATACAGTTAGCTAGACTGCACCGACCAGAATCTATAAACAATCAACCGATAAGTCAACACAACACAAAACAATTTCATATTCACTAACAAATACGCGCTCATATCTATTATTACACTCACACTCATTCTAGAGTACTACCGACTCAATCTCTAATGAGTAATTCCCAACAGAGCTAAGGTTGTCGCTTAACCATAAGCTCTGATACCAGATGTAACGTTAGGATTTTCGACTCATGAAAGTCGACATTAATATGTCCACTGTAACAACTGCTGAGCAATCGAAGGCCAGAAAACCTAATTGTTAGGCTTAAAGAAGAAGAGGTAAAAGATAGAAGAAGAAAGAAAGAAGAAGAAAGAAAGAAGAAGAAAACAGAAACAATAACAGATCTCACAATCGCAGCGGAACAACATATAATAAATAAAAGAATAATCTTTAAAACAAAGAACTATATCTAATTATTACATTACATCACATTACATTATCAGAGTTTACAACAACAAACAGCGGAAAAGAAATACTATATACTAGTTGATACGCCACGCCATCCAGATTGCTCCTGACCTCCACAGCAACTCTTGAATTCCATAATATCCTGATAACCTGACTCTAGACTGTCCGTGTGGAAAATGATGGGCACCCAGAGTTTAGGAGGAAACAATAAACTCCAGGTCAGTCATGGGACTAGTGTGAGAACTTAAAACAGCTATATCTTTAAAACAAATAAAGAAATATTTTAAAATAGATTCGCAATGCTTTTAGAAAATGCAACTACCATAAGGCCTCACGCCACACACACAATGCAAACGCAGAATCGGAAGAGATTTCTCCTTATGATAGTCGAACATGCTTGATACGAGAAATTTTTTTTGATATTATTTTTATAAGTGCAAAATGTGGAAAACCATTTCGAAAGTAGAATATAAATCTTAGCTAGCATAGGTACCATTATAGTATGCCTACTATAGCTACCATATTAGATGGCAGGTTCCACAACTAAAATCGTACAAGGCTCGTATTTTTTTGATTGGATTTCCAACAAATGGTCGGGCAAATGAACTTCCCAAGTAAAATGGAACGCCTTTGGAGGGACGTCCCCGGATCCTTACCGAATCTCTGCTTGACAAGGCCGGGTTACCTCTAGCTGGGTAACTACAGACACGAGTATGCCATCCCCCGGTTGTAAATAACCTTTATCCGAGGATCCTCTCAACCAACAATCACAAAGTGATAAGTTTGCAGCAACCACAAAGTAAGTATCTGGGCTCCATACCACGATACCACTCATAATCCAGAAGGAAATGACATACCCTCATAGGGTGCTATCCTCAAATAACCTTGCAGCTACGATTCCTGTTTCGACCATAACCGGATTGTGAGGTTCGACGAAGTCTCGTCCACAAAGCTACGCTTTTCACAAAAGCCACACTTTGATCAACAACTGATCAGCAGCACTCAGCATGCCACACTACCAAATTGGGAGTATATCACTGATAACCATCAACTACATAACCTCTAAACTCATACGTCTCAGAGAAGTGTGTTAAGCTAAGAGAATAAATTCTCCGCCCCCAACAGAAATGTATTTGAAAGAAATCTGCTTTAAATCTCAAAATGTAATGTCAAACATACTATCCATACAAGTACGTTCTGGGTTCGAACAAAAACGAAGGCACTTCCAAAGAAGTCCTTGCAAATCCGGGTATTCACAATCCCGATCGAACTTCCCATCACAAAGGAAATCTCCATACCGTAAAGAGGACGTGTAGGGGTAAGAGTCTCCCGTTCGCCACCTAACCGCGAAGCGAGAACCCCCCATCACATTTTACTAAGACAAGCAAGTCTCGTCCACTCCACCATTTCATTGAAAATCATGCTCGACCATTAGGAGAACGCGGCCAAGAATTTCCACCTATGGTCCACGATTCGTCGACTTATCCGTATGGATTTAAAGCTCTTGCAATGCTCTACGATTTGTCAGTTGGAAGTTTTTGAAAATTTTCAATGGATTTAGAGAGATTAAGGGAAGAAGGAACGAAAATATCGGCCATTAATTTTGTATGTGGCGGCTGAAGCTTTTAGACCTAGGGTTTTTGCAAATTGTAAAATTTGAGGTCCTTATATAGAAAATTACGCGACACTATTCACCCGAATTTTTCCGAACTCCAAATGAAGCGTGCCGCCTGGCATTTATAATGTTTTACCCCCATTCTGAACGCAATGGAATATATGTCGGGAGTCAATTCGATCAAATCTGAAAGATAAGTTTTCAAATCGACTAATTTAAATTCAAAATTCATTTGAATCGATTTCTACTCGTTTTAGCTTGCCCCGGACGTAAATCCGATTGACACGAAATTTGAAACCATATAATAATATAACATTACGGATCCGATGAAAATGGTTTCGTCGAAATCCGAGACTGTTTGAAAATGGCTATTTTAAATCGTCAATTAAATATTAAAATATTCAATTTCTACAAATTAACTTTTAATTAAATTTTAAAAGTTCTATAACATCATTCTAACTCCAATATGATTTAATACAAGTTTACAAATCAATTTTAATCACATTATACCAAATTTCCAGTTATTTCTGTAATTTCATATATTAATTTATCGATTTACTTATCCAATTAAATCTAGATATTCGAAATATAATTTATTCGACCTACAAATTTTACTTGTTTATATTTAAAAATCAATTAAATATTCGAATTTCAAATGACAGAAATTTTGGGTCGTTACAAAAAGTGACCCACATTTCAAAAAGCCGCATTTGTTTGTGAAGAGACATGTCTCTTTATATGAAGAGTCATAACTTTTAACACAAAGAGCCATGTCCATTTAAGTTAAATTATCTGTTACATATATAGATTCCTTATTTAAGAGTTATATCTATTAATGCATGATCAAATTGAAGAGTTGCATCTCTTTCAAAGAGCCACAATCTCATGTATTAATGTATCATAGTTCTTAGAATAAACAACCCAAGAATAAAACTACTATATCAAATAAAAAATAAATTCTACTATTCATTTCTACAAAAGTTCTATACTATTTTTTTGTTAAATATATTAAAGACTCGTTTGATCAAAATTGGGTCTTTAATTCCTTCTTTTCATTATGAATTCTGAGTCATGTTCTTCTTCTAGTTTGCCATAAATAAAATTATGACTCTTGGTCTTGATAGAGTTAAGGTCGTTCCCTAGGGGTAATATGACTTAACTCTTACAGTGAATCTTAGTTGAAATGAATTAAGCTTGTGATTTATTTTCTATTATATATAGGTATATTAGGGTGTAATTAATATTTTAAATACATTTAATTTGCATACGTAGAAAGTTCGTAGGAAAAGTATTTAATCGATTCTAGTTATGAATACGTTCGTAATCACGAATATTGAATCATGTCAAATAAGTATTTATCTTTAAATGTTCCTAGTCAAGATGTGTCAAGAACATGGTATCGATAGATCCATTGAGATTGGTGTATGTAATGCTCTCTTTGTGATGGATAATGAATTACTCATGACCGTTGGAAGCATCAAGGGGTTATGTAGGTGAGTTGTTCAGAAAATTTATAGAATGAATAACCGAGAGTGTTCTATAGGTTAACTATAAAGTCAAATAAGATCTTTTGACTTGAGAATATTATGAATCTTGAGTGTCTAAATTATACTTTGATTTTGGTTAATCACATGACAACTTTTATTGTGTTAAGATCGTAGTTCAGTATAAGTTAAAACACTTAAAGTTAAATATTGTTCAAGAGATGATCCATCTCCTTCGAATAGATAGTTAGTATCATTGTAATTGGTTGTTAACCAAGTTAACTTAAATTCAATCTTTGGTCAAATTAATCGATAAATATTATCGGATTGAACAATGGACTTTAATGTTGGTCTTCGCAGTTAGCCATAGATATTCTTAGAGTTTTAACCATTAATAAGCTTTAGATATCCTTGTGATATAATGATGACAAAAGGAAATGTTCTTAATATATTGTTGCTTAACGATATCACTTTAAAAGATAAGAAATTTAATTTTACCGAGATAATCTGTAAGCAATCAAACTATGTCCATTACTATGTTTCAACAAAGTTTGAACAAGCTTTGATAGCCGCAACACCCAGCTGTCGACCAGAAGTAATTTAATGAAACGATTTATAAATGTTCTAAATTATTGTAGAGGAAGTGATATAAATTTTTTTTATTGATTTAATTATTGCTTTATTAATATTATTAGTGGGCCGAGAAACTAATTAATATAAAATATAATTTGTATATATTTATTTAATTATATATGTAGGCTGAAAATAATATTTGTTAAATAATGAATATTGTATGGTAATTGAAACTATTAATATTAATTAATAATTAGAGTACTAGATATTAGTTAAATTGTTTATTATTTAATTAGGTTGATTAACATAATTAATTAATAAAATTCGACTTGTGGAAAATATTTGGAATATACTTTTATAGCATCCAATGTTATAAATAAACCTACAAAGCCTCCTTTTCGAGGTACATAAATTTTCTTTTATCTTCATTGATAGCTTATACCTTAATGGAGGATTTTATAACTCTCTCATTAATTTAGATAAATGTTCTCTCAAAGGCGGAGCCAATAGTTCATGGTGTAACTTACCGACCAGATTATCATAATAATCTTATTTGATAATTTTTAATATTAAAATCAAAGTAACCAAATTTAAAAAAAAATTCATAAAAAATTACTATGCATGCATGGATTATCCACCCAATTGATCATTGTATAAGTAGATCATCGTTCATCATCAACGATGTCGTCTATATGCTAAAGGCTTCGTGGCAGGTGCCACCCAAATCATCTTCTCTTAAGCTTCACGGCAATGGGTGTGTTACGGTGTATCTCCAATGGAGATGGCTTTTTTTAGTAGATTAGGGTTTTCTCTTGACACCTTAGGCAGTAGTGGAAGGAAATTAAAGTTATGAGAAGTGGGTCATTTGAATCGTCTTTGAGTGACATGGCAATTGACGGTGATAATGTGGTTTCAGGTGGTTCAAACAATCGGATATTAAATTGGAAATTTTTTAGTGTGGGAGCATGGGTAGGGACGATGTGGAGAGTGACAGAGTTAAGGGTGTGGACTACGCACAATTATGTAATTTATTGTGTAACTTAACTCTTATAAGATAACCTTGTTCAAAATGATGTAAGCATTCGATTTTATTTTTCTTTTGTATATATTGCTATATAGAGATATAAATAATAAATTACATACATTAAACATATATAAGTAGAAAATCCTTAGGAGAAGTATTTTATCGATTGATGTTACAAATATGTTCGTAAATACGAGTATTAGATTGACACACATAAAAAATATATAAACAAACATTTACTCCTTAAACGTTCCTTGTTAAGATATATTAAGAAAAGGATATCAATACGTCTGTTGGGACTAGTATATGTAAGAATTATGATTTACACATGACTGTTGAGGATACCAAGTGATTATGTACTTGTAATTGTTAGAACAAACATAGAATGGCTCAATGAGAGTCTTCTATAGGTCAATATTACTAAGTGAAAATAGAAGATCTTTAAGTAATGACGTACAAGTAGTCCACTAACATGAGGGCGTTGTTGATCTTAAGTTGCTAGGCTATAGTTTAATTATGGTTAAATACATGGCATGATGACCTTGTTACGACCACAGTTGGGTATATGTTGAATTATTTGGAATGAAACACTACTTAAGAGAGGATTCATCTCCTTCATTATAGAAGGTCAGTGTCATCGTAATTGATAGCCAACTTAAGCTAAAATCTTTGGCTAGATTATAGTGGTTAATCACTAAATATTATTAGATTCAATCAGGGGTTTAAAGTGACCTACGTAATTAAGAACAAATAGTAATAGAGTTGTTGACCTTAGATGAAACTCTAGACATCTAAGTGGTATAATGATGATGAAAAAAATACATGTACAAAATATCCTTACTAGATGAGCTCATTTTAGATCAAAAATTAGATTTCGGCTAAGTGGTCTATAAGAATTGAACATGGTCAGAAACTAGTGCTTTAGAAAATTCCATATAGGCTTCAATATTTAAATTGTTTAAATATTGATCAAGGACTCAGTTCACACTAGAGAGACAACACAATCACATTGTTAATTATTTTTGAATTCAACCGAAGGTAAAATTAATTTATAAATGTTTTAAATTAATAATAAATTAATATAAATGATGTTATTATTTTCTGGCATTTTATAATAATTCATTTGATGCTCAAAATCATCAGAACGATGTATACAAGTACGATGATTTGATTGATTAAAGAGATAGAAATTAAATAATTAAACATCAACTCAAATAGGAGTCAATGGGTTCTTTTGACCATGCTTGGTTTATGCCAAGGCCTGCCATAAAATTCAAATAAGAAAGACTTGGTTCGGGCTTCTCGAGCTATAAAAAAAGGGGGAGATAAAGGTACCGATCTTTAACTATAAGTAGTCTTAGCCTCCACACCATTTTCGATACACTTTTTTATTAATTTGTCTCTACTTTTACCATTGGCGAGTCTTACATTCAGCCTTACAAACTAAAATAAAGGAAGAGAAGGTGAAGCTCCAAGAGAAAGTCTTTGCAAATAATGTTTTAGGCTCTTAACTAGATGTCGATAGTGAATGATATCATTTCTAGATTAATTTTCTGTTGATATACCCATACATACATACACAGCGCGCACGCACGCGCACACACATATATATTCTAAATCGAAGCATGTTTGGCAGGTCAATAGAGTTCCCTATGCATGAAGGAAGCCCCAAATCCAAACTAGGTTCGCATTGGCTCCCTTGCTCAGTTGCTTGTCAAGCCTTCTATTAGCCAAGACACTCGACGTGCAGCATCCCCAACGATCAGCTTGCCTGTCAACTCAAGACACAAGCATAGCTCGACCCACTTCTCATTGGTCGATTGACTGTCTTATCGAACCACTTGCAACTCAGGTCCAGGCCAGTCCACTTGCAACCCAGCTCCAAGTCATCCCGCTTGCACAAGCATCTCTCTTTCAAGTATCTCCCGACCAACATAACTTAAGACTATCTCAAGGATTGCCCACTATTGATCCAGCCTCGATATCACTACCTATGACCCACAGTCCGCCTCGTCTTGTGTAGCTCCGCATGCCCATGGCTCTCCCTAGTTCCTCACCCTCCTTATAGCCACAACAGGCCTGCTCTCTCCGTCCTGTCTTATAGGCAAGTGTGAGCAAAGAGACAAGAGGTACAGCCAGATGTACTTACTCCTTACAAGAAGCAAGTTCCATTTCCTACAAGCATACTGCAAGTACAAATGCATTTGGTGCAAAACATGCCTATGGTATAGTTCTTTTGTTGACCTTCATCTCAATGATGCATTCCTTTATTTTGCCAACTGTCTCCCATCAAATCCATTCAACTAGATCAATGACTAGGCATGCTTCATGCTTATTTTATGGCACGATCTTAGCCTTCCAAGCAACAGTTAAACTGCTAAAAAACCCATGCATGACCACTTCAAAGGAGGTTGGCCCCTGGTGTAGGGGACTCGAAAGGTTGGGACCTGGTGGAAAGGACTCAGAAGGTTGGAACCTATATTCCGATGTTTAAATATCCTAATACAATAGCTTCTTAAGATTAGCATGTTCACTAGTCTTAGGCAAATCATCTTTTCTTATTATTCTCTTGTAGTTCTTTGTAATTGTAAGAGAGTCGTATAACAAGAGAACTTCATAGTGGATATAGACAACTTCGTCGAATCACTTCACCTCTTGTCATTTACCTTTAAATGTTCTTTTACCCTTATTTTTCCATCATTAAGCATACTGATTAGCAAGTAAGCTTTGCTCTTCATAATGCATTATCATAACTCTGAGGTTGATGAAAAATATTGTCAATATTTTGATGCTAGAAGGAGGGCGTACCTCTGATCTTGTGTTTAGCCGCCCTTTGTGCAAGCTCTTCCCACGCTTTGTACCTCTCATCTAACATCAAAAATGGAAATGGTGGACAGTGTTCCACTGACTCCTCCAATCATCAAGAAGATTCCTCAACTCTCAATTAAGACCCATGTCATGCACTCCCGCTCATCTCCTTCATTGTTGCTACTATCAACCAAACTATGACAACCATATGTGTGCCCTGTATGAGGGACATGCCCAACACGCTCAGAGATCCCCCTAAACATTTAGACCGTCCTAGTTAGCCCGCTTTATGGCAGAAACTGGGGCAGGATAACCCTTAGCAATCTTGATAACCCATTTAGAACCTCCATATAGAAATCTTAGAGATCCAGCACTCCTGTTAATGACTGAAGTGACCCTTTGGTAGGCTGCCAAATAGATCTCTCATTTCTCTACACCATCAATAACATCCAAAATCGGCCAGGTGCCCGCTAGCATGTCTTAAGGCGCCTAGATTCTGCTGCCAATGCCTTTTCCCAGCTCACTTATGAGCATGTAACCTCTTAAAAAGAATGCATCGAACACCGCCAAGCCTACATCATTCAACACCTTCACCAAGATATCCAATGAGGATAAGTTAGCATGTGCTCATTACCTTAATTAGGGACCATCGATCTTTGTCATCCAAGACTACATTAGCCACCTCTCTCTTCCTATCTAGTCGACAATCCGTGAGGGTTGATTATCAAGAATTCATTTCCTTGTCGTGAACTTCCAGGCTATCTAAGAAGATTGAATCGTTATGCATTTAATTCCTTTCTTGGGACCGCCTATTACTTCATGAGTTTGGGTGAAGCATCCACTCTTTCGTGCCGAGCACATCAACGGTTGGATTCATAGAAGAAATGGTCCATACACCTTATCCATGATGCTGCTTATCCTCTATATAGGATGTGACACTTTGATTAGGACTGGCATTATTACCTTGAGTGACGTAGAAGTCCGACATCCATAGTGTGCCGGCATAAAAATAAACTGCGACCAACTCCTTATTGCAGTGTGTCATCTGGAGAACCTTCAAGCTCCTCAATGCCGAGGTTCATGTCGGGATCATCTATTAGCTCCTTGTTGCAACATGTCACCTAGGATAACCTTTAAGCCAATTAGGGCTTAGATTCGAGCTGGGATGGCTTGTAAGCTCCTTATTGCAGTGTGTAAATCTAGAGAATCTTAAATCCCCTCAGCGCTTAGATTCGAGCCAGTACCGCTTGTTAGATCCTTATTGTAACATATCATCCTGCATAACCTTCAAGCCCCTCAACGATTAGGTTCGAGCCAGGATCGCTTGCCAGCTCCTTATTGCAGCTTGTCACCTTAGAGAACGTTCAAGCCACTCAACGCTTAGGTTCATGCCGGGACCGCCCAACAGCAGAGCGACACACATATAAGTTTGCTTTTTATAATTTCTAACCGCTAAAATTTTATGAACGTCTACGTCTATAGCTCGTCTCACCATTATATGGCATACTTATGTATGAATGTTTGAGCCAGTCATGCTCCTTAGTCTAAGTCAGGACCTGCTGTTATCTAACAATAGGCGATGTGTTACCCAGGAGAACACTAAAGCCGCCATGTGCTTTGGTTTTAGTTGGGCCTATCCATTACTCTATGCATGGCCACTTTTCATCCAAGAGAACCTATGGGCCAGAACGCGCTCCAACTTTATGCCAATGCCGCCTGCCACTTAATACATGGCCGACTCTTTGCTTTTATTAGTTCTTAGGTGTGGCATGTCACATGACTTTACTACTACTTAGCATGTCTTAAGTAGGAAACTTTTTTTGAAAATAATGCAGGAACTCTTCCCGACAATGTTTCGCCCAGTAACACCTCGAGCAACTCAGCGCTTGAGTTCATGCTGGTACCGCCCTTCAATAAAGAAATACATTGAAGCTTGATTTTCATTTTCTAGCCTCGACACCTAATGAATGACTATGTTTCCTAGTTAATGCTCACTTTCGAGTCCATCATCCAAGACGGCCTATCAAATTAAATGGACTGGCAAACCCAATGCAAGGGAATTTGCTAACTATTCAAGATACACTACCTCACCAGTGGTAAACAATCAGAGATAATAACTAGTTTCATAAACAAGTTTACAACAAAAAGATATGTTCTTATTTAGTTCAAAAGAGTGTGGGGTCACAATGCCCGTCTCGCTAGGATTACAAATTTTTTCAATCAGCTCGTGCTCTTATCACCTCCTAAACCACAATCGGCTACACTAATGGTGCTTCCCTAGTACTTCGAGCAATTAAGAACTTATTGAAACAAATCGAAAGTGCTACTATCTTTGAAGCCTTCCACATTAGATCTCGCAAGAGATCCTAGAAAGATTCTTGATAACCTTGCCAAGAAGTAGACCAAGGCTTCAACCATGGTAGAAGAAGTAGATGCAACAACCACTACTCTTTCCAGTAAGGCATTGAAGCATCCAAATTGACCCGAGGTCGGGAGTGTTAGAGCATCAAAACAAGGTAGCACTCGAGCTTCACCTGGATCATTAGTCTGAGACCGACGAAGAATAGAAAGATGGCCATAAAGTGTGATAATAGGTTCAAGCCAAAGGAAAAATCTATCTCATGAAGCAGAAATTCAAGCAGCGGTCCGAACAACAATCGATAAACACAATTTGACAACACAAGAACTGCCTCCTTCCTATTAATACCAACCAGATTTGTTAAAAACCAAAGCATATGAGAGCCATGAAAGAAAAAGATGAAGTTATCTGTTTTTAACAGTAGAAAACTATGCGAAGTTTGAATTTGCTAATAAAATTTCTTGCCAATAGCCTCATGTGTTCAATGGGGAAGAAGAGAGGAGTATTTGAAGACCTCTCCCTTCAATAGCAGCCGTTATATTCAGAAAAGAGAAAAGGATCGTTAACAATTACATCTTGTCATGTAACAGTAAAAATCGCGTCATAAGCATAAATACATAACTATCATTTCGAATATAAGCATACCTTATACTTAACATACAATTATGAACCATTACCATACATTCATTGATTTCAATATAAATACAACCTATCACTACATGAGAAGTTGCTTTTTACAACATTGCAAGACAACCTTTAATCCAAAATGCTATTGTTTTAGTAAGGCTGATAGAATATGTAGTGCTTTTCACATTTGCGGGCTCTCATTTTATTTTGGCAGTTGCTTACCGTTCGTTCACTATTTTCATTCCTTCATTAAATTCATTCTGACATAAAATATTCTTCTAATTATTCCTAAACGAAAGGAGAAACCCTTAAAAATCTCTTAATTTTGTCCCTCTCGTTACACTGCCTTTGATCTCTAAGTTGATTTTTCTCCAAAAGTGGTCACTTGTTGAAAATTCTATTAACATCATGGGTCGATGAAGTCTAAATGGTTCAAAACTAGGGGTTGAGTGAGTGATTTATTCAATTTAGCATATGATTTCTAGCAATTAGAATTTCAGTTTATATTTAGAGTTAGAGTTTCCAGTTTTGTTCAATAATCATTAACTAATTTCAGTACGGTTTTGATTTTCTTGGATGAAATTAGAGTAAGGTTTGAACTTTTTGATACATATTAGATAGGTATTATTAAGATTGGGTATTCCGAAAGCATATCAGTCTGCATGATTCTTCATGTATTACTTATCTTCTCCTGTTTAGTTATTAATTTAGGTTCATTTCATGCATCTTATTTAGTTTTCTTCCAATATATTAGATTTTTGATGGAGAACGTCCTCTTACCTTGGCTCAAGAAATGCATGGAATCAATTTTTCAAGTTTATAGAACATTACTATAACATAGTATAGTATAATACTATATTAGAGAATCTTTTGTTATAATATCACTTGAATATAGTATATGTATATGTAATGTTATTTCTATTCAACTACTTACTTGGCTAATACTTTATACTTATTTGTATTTTATAGGATCGGTTCAATTTTGAAACAAATGTCCATTATTGATTACTGTGGTATCCCTAAAATGTAATGTGATAAAACTAAGTGCATAACTAGTTCATCATATTCATGTATTTTGATATATTGTTATTGTCATAATTTTGTTTTGTTAGTTTATATTTATATACAAATATTTGGTAACATGGAGGGTGAGTGATAGGACTAAACCAGATGCATTATTGTTTGCATAGTAACAAATTAGCTATATGGATATTCGTAGTGTATTAGATTTTGATATATTGCAATTCTATATATTCAACAAGGGATGATCTTGATGTCAAAGAATAAAAACTATTTATGATTCTAAGTTAAAAGTTGTACTATTAACCCTGAGTTCATTTGTCATATTTTCAAGAAATGGAAAATAGGCGGGAGCAATTTTAAGCTTTGAGTACATTTGCAACCGCTACAACTTCACTTCTTATCGATAAGTTAGATATCGTATAAAAATAAAAAGAGTGGACATGCACCTATATGTATCTTTTTTGTTCTATGTGTACAATACAACATTTAGTAATAGAATACATATAAACGTATATACACATGCATTACGATCCTATTTTTTTGTTGTCATACTTATTGCTAAGATTTCTTGTTATTTTTAATTTATATTTGATCACTAACTTTTAAATTTCTTCATTATAGGTAATTAAAGACTTTTACTGTAAAAATGTATAAGACGACACGTTCTTTAGGAATTTAAAGTTCATTTTACACAGTATGCATATAAAACTTTTTGATTGCATATTTTGTCATTAGTATTTGGTGCAAACTTGCTTTTTGGATATTATGTCTTTATGTGTAGATGTTGTATCTTTGTTTACGGTTATTGTGTGAACTTGGTTAATGGACATTATTTTTGTTTATGGATATTAAGTAAACTTGGTTTATGAATGTTTTTTTGTTTATGAATATTGTGTTAAACTTGGTTTATTAAATGACTAATAGTTGTGTTTATATAATACTTTTCAAATTTGATTCGAATATATTATGTGTAATAGCTAGTTGAAATAAATTAAAATGTCGTTTAATTGTATGTGTGTATATGAATATTGTGAAAGTACAACAAAATATGAAAGCTATAGAAATTATAATAACAAAAGACTGCGTATAATCCATGTTATTACTCTAAGAGTTAATGTATATTAATACAACAACATAATATAACATCTTAAAAGGTTAACAATCGCATTATCCACTGTGGATAAACATATAAAAATCAAGTAAATGTATTTGGAAACAAACTGTAAATGTTGTGAAAAGTTTAAAACGAAAAGCTAATTTGTATCTATGATAGCAAGTAATTATGCAATGTTCCTATTGACGTTATATATCATATTACAATGTTTTACGAACGCTGTAAAAAGCTATTTTTGATGCAGTATACCTATCAACATTATATGAAATACATCATGCGGTCATCAATCACATTCACATGCATCACCTAAACTCTTACTTTGGTGTCAATCTCAAAGTTATCCTTAACATTATTTGTTTACCTCCCTAAGTCTATATATAACTAATTCATCTTTTTACTTAAATAGTCTATCCAATGAAATAGCCACCCATCCACCTTGGGAGCCACCCTTAATCTACTGGAAGGTTGAATGTAAGAGACATGGATACATTTTAGGAAGCATCCTTAGCGTTAGTAGCCCCTCCTAGTCCTAGAAACCATTTCATTTCACATTGCCCATTCATTTATTAAATTACATCTATGTGGATGTTATTATTCACACTAGAGTTAAATTTTTTGAATGAACTTAATAGACTTCGTAAGTCTAGGCATCCTGCCATATATCCATCATATTTAAACATCCTAATCCATGACACACTATCGTTTAATATCTTCATAAGTGAGTATATTTTAACATTTTAGTTCAATCCATTTCTTTATTCATTAGTAGTGCATCCTACATATTCATGGATCTTTATGTTTAGATAAAAATTCTTTCAATTCTTTTGAATAAAACACTTTTACCTTTCTTTTTAAATGATACAACTTATCATTTCTTAGCTTTAATAAGCATATCCGTGTCCATCTTTGTAGAAGTTATTACATTTTGACTTATCATTTTCTTTTTTGTTTAATATACTACGAAATTCAAATCAAACATCTTGGGATCTGGCTTCCAAAGTTCTTCCCATAATTCATATATTTCAAATACTAAATTTAATACCATATTCTATCACATGCATAGCCTTCAAATTTCTAAGTCCATGCTATGCAAGTCTAGCTAGCACATATCAAAGCTATCGAACTTTAGGGCTAGTTATTGCATACCTAAGCTTTCGAAATTTATGGCTAGCTATTGCATACCTAAACTATCAAAGGTCAAACATTTTAGTTATCCCAAGTCTGACCTAATAGCTATTAAAGGTCTAACATTTTAGCTATCGCATACCTAACTTTATTTCTATAATAAGTATAACTTTATTGTTATCGCAAGTAAAACTTTACTGCTATTGAAGCTATAGATAGGCTATCGAACTTATAAAGTATAAGGCTATCAGGTTTCCAAGAACCTATCAAAGGTTTTGACACAGGCTATCGCATATGTAAGCTATCACAGGTTTAAATTGGCAAATTAGTAATTAAGTAAAAAGCTGATATTTTCCTAATAAAGTAACTATTTTTTGACTGAATCTTTATACATGTCATTTGCTTATTCGTTACCTTTTGTATTATGATAGAAATCTATGATGCCAACCTTGATTTTTTCCTTTAATTATGCCTGAATTAATACATTTCTTAAATTATTTCATTAATTAAGGATACTTTTCGCCTTACCTTTTAATTTGTATTATTCTATAAAATCATCGGAACAATAATTCATAGAATTTCGAAACCACTTTCCTTTACCTATAGTAAAACTTTCAAATCAAATGTAAAATTTAATGTTTTTAAATATTAATTAACAGGAAAAACTACCTATTTTCTCCTTGGAAAAATCATAATAAATTATTTACTCATGCAAATCTTGTGAATGTTAAAACCAACTCTATTTTAATGTTATAAACATTGTACTAAAATTCTAATCCATTTGGATATATTTAATTCATGTTTTACTTTTAAACATATTACAAATAATGTAATTTAACAGCCAAACATATAAAGTTTCATTCGATTATCGTCAAAACATGATTATTGTTATTTAGAATAGAAAAAATAGGTGAAATCTAAATCTTAGGTAGGGATGAGAAGTAGGGTGAGTATTACTCATTATTAACTCGCTTTTGTGCTAAAGCAGTTTTCAATTGGATTTAGAAGATCAAAATAAGGAAGAAACGATTTGAAATCTTGGAGGCACATTTAGATGAAGCAAAGGAATAGCTTGGAGAAGTTTCTTCCCAAAATACGCTAACTACATAAGTCAGAGCCGACTTGTTCATCTCGGTGATGACATGTTTTTGCCCCATATTCCTTCACTCTAACTTTACATGAGTTAATATATACCTTTCCATATGTGTCCAATTGATTTCCAAGGGTTTTAGATGACCTATTCCAAGAATCGAAGAATTAGCAGTTAAAATGGTAGAATAAACAAAGCAATGAAGGAATGATCATCAGAAATAAACCAATAATCGATGCAAATAACATGGGATGTAGCAAAATGAAGTTGGAAGAAGGATGCAAGAAAGTTCAAATCGTTTCAAACTAAGGAAACATGTTGATAACGACATGTTTAAGTCGGTACTGACATGATTGGTTAACTCGTGGTGCTCTGCAATTTTATAAGTGACTTCTGGCTGATCTCTAGAGTCTGCTCCAAGTGGATTTCTGACCAAATACGATTGTTTCTCCATAAATACTAGCCTACCTGTAACCAAAATGGGATCTGATCCGATCTTTTCCCCGATCTTTAGCTCTTCACTCAAGATCTGATCTCTCTGTCATTGGAAAATTCTTCCTCTTCTTCACTCTTATCCTCCACCTCTTAAAACTCTTTAGAAACATCATTATAAATCGGAGATCCACTAGATTATGGTTTGACCTAAGAAAATCAGTTGTAATCCAGGGAGAGAACAACTAACAAAAGAGGGATATAGGCTAGAGATTAAGCCGAACTACTATAAAAATTCTTGTGTGATATTACTTTTCCACTATTCCTACTTACTTGACTAGGATTTCTACTTCTTTTACATTTAATATAAAAGAACCGATGTTTTTATATGATTTCTAGATGTTGAACCATTTTCTAGGTTAACATTTTGGTGCTTTCAACAAGAGCAAAGAACCAGATATGTAGACTTGAAGCTTGAATATAAGATTTGGAGAAGATGAAGAGAACTAACACTAGATCTAAGGCTGGAGAAAGCCAAACAGAGCATGGTGATAGTAAGGAGATGTCCTCAAATTCTCGTCAATTCATTTATGTGACCAGAGAGAAGACGGTGAATGTAACGACCCAGAATTTCTATCATTTGAAATTCGTATATTTAATTTATTTTAAATATTCACGAATGAATTTTATAAGCTAAGTGAATTAAATTTTGAATGTGAAGATTTAATTGGATAAGTAAATCGATAATTTAATATTTGAAATTACAGAAATAATTGGAAATTGGGTTTAATTTGATTAAAATTAATTTTTAAAGTTGTATTAAATCATATTGGAGTTAGAATGATGTTATAGAACTTTTAAAATTGAAGTAAAAGTTAATTTGTGAAAATTGAATATTTTAATATTTAATTGACGAGTTAAAATAGCCATTTTTCAAACAGTCTCGAATTTCGACGAAACTAGTTTCATCGGATCCGTAATGTTATATTATTTTATGGTTTCAAATTTCGTGTCAATCGGACTTACGGTTTGTCCGGGGCAAGTTAAAACGCATAGAAATCGTTTCGAGTGAATTTTGAATTTAAATAGTCAATTCAAAAACTTATCTTCCAAATACGATCGAATTGGCTCCCGATATATATTCCATTGCATTCGGAATAGGGGTAAAACATTATAAATGCCAGGCGGCACGCTTCGTTTGGAGTTCGAAAAAATTTCGGGTGAATAGTGCGCGAATATTTTCTATAAAAGGACCGCATATTTTCACATTTGCATCAAACCCTAGGTCTTAGCTTCAGCCGCCACCCTGGAAAATTAATGGCCGAAATTGCATCATCTTCTTCCTTTAATTTCTTCAAATCCGTGCAATGATTCAACAAACTTTCAACTACAAAAACATCGAGCACGAGGGGATCTCTCATATCAACGGTGGAGATCATCTTTAGCGCAGCCAATCGACGGCAAACCTCGTCCAAACCCCGTGCATTCGAGCAAGATTTTCATCGTCAATGGGCGACCGAGCTCGACCCAATTCAGACCGTGAGTGTGTGGTGATCGAGGCTTCGATAAGGTGGTTGTTGATCGACGACTAAGTGATGGGGATGGACGCGAAAATTCGAATGAAATGGCGGCCGATTTGGGTTCATGTGCGTGCATTTACTGATGGGGGAGAAGGAATAGGGGACAGCCTTGATTTAGTCCTATAGAACGTGCGGCCCAGATGGTTTGAAGGGTTTGAAAATTTAAAATAAATTTGTAAATTATTATATAAATTTGTATAAACTTTAAAAATTGATATCTTGTTTATACGAGGTCGAAAAATTACGAAACAAATTGTGTTGGCTTCGTATTGACGAGCACTACGCGATGGAGTTGGATTGGAGTTGATTGGAGCTAGTGAAAATTTTGGGTAAAATTAAACGCGCGTTTAATTTTATTCGAAATAAAACGCTGCAACTGTTATTGGAAGCAAGGTGATAACTTCACTCAATCGAATTGTGTTTCGATTTAAATTTTAAATAGTTAGATTTAAAATTGCTTTATTGTATTCTTGAATGATAAATTATTATCTGTTGTATTGAAATAGACCCTATACGCCGTATATTAAGCGGATGTTATTTATTAAACACATATACCGCGATGTTTCACCTTGAAGGGAAATTGGTATTATATATGTACTTGGAGTTGATTTTCCCGCATTATATAGCGGATGAGACCCTATTGCGCCGCATAATAGCGGATAATATTATATAAACCCATGTACCACGATATTCCGTATTGACATGGGATTGGTATTGTGCTAACATTTGTGGATGCAGGGAAAGAGGTTGGAGGGATCCAACTGGATTCCTCACCCGTATTAATTTATTTATAGATATTGTGATATATTCTGTTATCATATTGATATATGATGTTTGGATGTCGTGGTTGATTTATTGGTGCTGTTGCAGCATTGGGCCTATTTTTGGAGTTTTAAAAATGTTAAAATAACGATTTTGAATTTAAAAGGATTTTCAAGTGATTTTTGAAAGTTTAGGTTTTATTGGATTTTGGAATTGATTCATCTTAAATAAATAAACGTTATAATTTTAATGTTATAAAAATTATGATTTTTGAGAAATATAGTTAAAAAATTGATTTTTGAAATATGGAGTTAACGAATTTTATAAAATAGTTTAAATTGATATTTTTGAATTTATTATAAAATCTTTATATAAAAGATTTATAAAATTGATATTTATAAATCAAAATATTGGAATTATAAAACGAGTTTTTATAATTGTTAGAATAAAGTATAAAATGGATATCATAAGTGAATGAAATTTATAGATTTATAAATTGTGAAGTTATAAAATGAATAGATTTTGTAAAATAAAAGATTTATAAGAAATCGACTTATAAATTGGATTTTGGCATTTAAAAGAGATATAAATAGAATTTGTTAATTAAGGGATTTTAATAAGTTGAAGTTTTATAATATATAAATGTGAATTTATAAACATTGATTTATAAATTCAAGATTGATTGAATTTGATAAGTTAATTTTTATAGCTTATTAAAGGAGTATATTCACGATTTTGGACAGTGAATAGTATATTAAAGAAATGTTTTAGGAAGTGATCTTTTAAATAGAATTAAAACGATTTGAAGTTGTTTTAAAATGTGTTAAGGATCGAAACCATAGATTTCAACATTCATTGCTGAAATAGACGTTTTCGAGAAATAAGGAAAAGATAGACTATAACACTGTTGTTATAGTAATTGATTTTCGAAAGGAAATGTTTTTGTATAGTATTGGGATTTATATATCTATCTAAATTTCGAATTCCTATACTAATGATTTTGGGTTGTCGTAACGATGTTTTATGCAACATTCGTTTTGACTCAAATGAATGTGTTTAAGAGAATGTTTTGCTTAAAAGAATAAAATATATACTTAATCGTGTTTTAAGTATATTGAATATTTTCTAAGTATTGAAAATAAATGGATTTGTGAATTACTTATTGTTAAATAAGTTTTTGGAAATGTTTTCCAACGTAGAAATTGAAATGGTTTAGAGAATATATCTTTTTAAAGATAGATTGAAGTGAATATCTGGCAAGTTATTTAATTTATGAAAGATTAATAAAAAGGGCCTAGTGATTGTTATGGTGCTGGATATCTGTTTGCTGGCCTTGATAGTTAAATAACCGACTATCAATATTTACCTTTAAATGGGTATTTGTTGTGATTTGCTTGAATTTGAATGCTACACTTATTTTTAAAATAAGCGCTCGTTATTCGGTTTAGCCGGGAGAGGACCTTTGGGTCATAAATCCCATTCCGAATAGTGGTATGTCGTAATGGATAGCATTTGAAGACCGGTGTTGAAGACAGGATATTTTCAAATACGGAAGGATTACCGTCGAATGACTCAGCATCGGCTGATCTCCGGTATAGAGATTTTATCACCCTTTGTGATGGGAAGTCTGGTCGTGATTAATGGAATATCCGGATTGCAAGGGCTTCTTTGGAAGTGCCTTCGATTCCGTTCGATCCCGGAACGGACTTGTATAGATATGTGTCTGACGTTACAATTTGAGCTGTAAAGTTGGTTTCTATCAAATATATTTCTGTTGGTGACGGAGAATTTATTCTCTTAGCTTAACACCCTTCTCTGAGACGTACGAGCTCAGAGGTTATGTAGTTGATGGTTACTAGTGATACATTCCCAATTTGGTAATGTGGCATACGAAGTGCTGCTGAGCATTTGCTGATCAAAGCGTGGCTTTTATGAAAAGCGTAGCTTTGTGGATGAGACTTCGTCGGACCTCACACCCCCAAAATGGTCAAAACAGGAAAGATGCAGCAAGGTTATTAGGGGATAGCGCCCCCTTAGTGTATGTCATTTCCTTCTGGATAGAGGTGGTATCATGGTATGGAGCCCAGATACTTTACCTATGTTGTTGCAGCAAACTTATTATTTTATGGTTGTTGGTGAATCCCGGGATTTAGGTCGGTTACGACCGGGGGATGGCATATTCGTGTCAATAGTTATCCAGTTAGGAGTAACCCGACCTTATGTTGGCAGAAATCCGGTTAGGTTCTCGGGGCATCCTTCCAAAGGCATTTCCATGTGGCAATGGGAAGTTCCTTGGCCTGACCATTTGTTGAAAATCCAAAGAAACAATACGACCCTTGTACGGTTTTAGTTGTATAACCTGCCATGGAATGTGGCGGTAACCTGTTGTTGAACATGGTAGGTATAGTAGGCATAAGTACGAAATGCCTATGCTGGCTAAGATTTATATTATACTTTCGAAATGTTTTCCTAAACTTTGCACTTATAGTAATAATATCAAAGAAAATTTCTTGTATCAAGCATGTTTGACTATCATAAGGAGAAATCTCCTCCGATTCTGCGTTTGCATTGTGTGTTTGCGCGTGGGAGGCCTTATGGTAGTTACATTTTTCTAAAAAGCATTGCGAGTCTATTTTAAAAATATTTTTTTGTTCGTTTTTAACGACATAACTATTTTACGTTCTCACACCAGTCCCATGACTGACTTGGGGTTTATTGTTTCCTTCCTAAACTCTGGGTGCCTACCAATTTCCATACGGACAGTCAAGAGTCAGGTTATCAGGATATTCTGGAATTCAGGAGTTGTTGTAGAGAGCTGGATGGCATGGCGTATAAACTAGTATATAATATTTATTCTCCGCTA
Organism: Allium cepa; assembly: GCA_030765085.1. Lineage (NCBI taxonomy): Eukaryota > Viridiplantae > Streptophyta > Magnoliopsida > Asparagales > Amaryllidaceae > Allium > Allium cepa. Next base: position 498,593,178 of record CM060931.1, read on the forward strand.
TTTGTTGTTATAAACTCTGATAATGAAATGTAATGTGATGTAATGTAATAACAGATATGATTCTTTGTTTTAAAGATATTCATTTATCTATTATATGTTGTTCCGCTGCGATATGTGAGATTCTGTTATTGTTTCTGTTTTCTTCTTCTACTTTTCTACCTCTTCTTCTTTAACCATAACGGTATGGTTTTCCGGCATTCGATTGCTCGACAGTTGATATAGTGGACGTATTGATGTCGACTTTCATGAGTCGAAAAATCGAACGTTACAGTGAAAATGATGAAGGAGATGCAAGATGGATTAATGACTCAACAACAGGAAATAGTTGGAGGATTTTTCTAAAGGATGAGATAACAAGGAATAGCTAGAGCTAGAGGAATTCAGAATCAAGTGCTAGGAGCTTATGTAGGAACATTTGGAGTTAGAGCGGAACAAACTAGAATGATGCCTGTAATAACGCTCCCCTTAATGGGCCTGAATTTTGATAAAAATTGAAACTCAAGTCCATCAAAGCACATATCATTGGATTTGTTACCTGCAAATAAGCATGAGCATTATTAGATATTGATAGAAATCCAAACTCACAGCGGAAACAATGATAGGATAAGAATACTGACTATGACTACTACCTTAGAATCAATGGTACTCCTTTGATAGCAAATCGTCACATCAGCATTAAGAATTAGAGAAAAGAAGAATTCTCCAACAACAAAGCTCATCCAGCTCCAATGACCTGTTCCTCTAATCTATCCTATGGGTGGTAATGAGGAGGGGGTAAGAATAATGTTTCGATGACTGGAAAATTTATAAACTTTCTATAACATAAATTTATACCAATTAGTTTCCATTTAATAGTTATGTCTATTTAGGTTAGTAATTCTAACCTAACCTTGCATTGCACACAAAATTACTTACCTACCCCTTCCCAAGCTACAAAATACCGACGAAGCCTTATCAACCACCCAATACTTCCAAACCAAATTGCTATTTAGCACTTCTAACTATGAACCAGGCTTCCATAATCACCATAAAATACTTTTAAAAGAGAAATAGACAGACTCTTCCATTTAAGACCTCATTCAAGGTAGACCCTATCGTTTAAGACATATTTCCAATGTTTTTTTAACAAGGTTGTCAATGGTCGGTGGGTCCTAGCTACATAGACCTCTAACCACTATTTAAGGCTTCCGACATTTAGTGTCCAACTATTGCCACGTCTATCGCAAATAACATCATAGCCATGTAAGAGGCGATACCCAAGCCACTTAATATCTTTAAAAATGACTAGGCAGACTTCTAACCATTTAATACCTATATTCTAGGCAGATCCTCATCTCTTAATACCTATCCCCAGGTAAAAATCCGGGTTTTAGCAATATGAGAGACTGTATTCAATCCATGTAACGACCCGGTATTTTCAACCATTCGCATCCATTGTAAGTGTATAGATAGACACTCATGCTAGAATTGAATTGCTCAAAATACCGCGTTGTAAATAAAATTTTGGCAAACCTCAGAATATACAGTAAATAAAATCATAGATCACAGACACAGAGTATATAATAATGCAGCGGAAGTAAAAGAGATAGTAGTTCATGAAGCTACTAAAAAAAATATAAGATACATCAGAGTTAAATGAGATACAACAGAAGAGTAACAAGATACATCACTGAAACACTGGATACTGAAACAAAATAGAAGGCTGGATCCTCAAGGAAAGCTCCAACTCCGAAGGTGAATCTTGAATGCTAACTCAATCAATCTGACCCGAGCGTAAAGCAAAACACAAAACCCTCAAGTCAGGACATAAATACTTATAAACTGTAAATCAACTCAAGTGAACAGTAACAAAATGCATCAATAACTTAAAGGATGCTTGGGACCGCCCATCCTCTAAGGACCCGTTAAACTATTTACTATATAGTAATATACGCTATATACGGTAGTGTCTAATCAGTAAAGTATAATCATATAGAAAATAGCGTTAAGGGGATGGTGAACCTTAACGCGGTCGGATCTTTAAAACCAAAATCGTAGTGGGCTCGATATAAGGATATGACACGGCACGCGAGGCAATGCCAGGGTGGATACACCGTTTGCACTCCCGGACCAGTGGTGACGGCAAGCCAGCAGCTTCCGCCCACCTCGAACAATACCCCCGAATCAAAGTGGCGCCACCGAATCGAATCACAACAGTAATAGAATAGTTTTCGATGGAGCATGCTCGATGAAAGGGTGCGACCCTTTGTGTAGCCCGGTATAGCTCCTGTTTTAGTCATATATGCCAACTCACGGGAGTTGGGTCCACGTAACATACCTCGAGAACGTCGCCACCATCCTACTTCATTCTGGAATCTCCACCGCGTACACAGTTGTTAAAGTGGTTTTCGGTATTGTCCGGCTATAAGACAATATCCGATCCCGGTCTCTTTAACAACCAATCGTTATTATAACCCATGGATATTTATTTCAAATAATTTATACTTTCAAGACCAAAATATCATACTCATTTCAAAACAATATCACAATTGTATCATTTCCATTTCAAAAATAATTCAATATTATATCATTCAAATAAAACCCAAATTTTCAAATCATTGAATATTTCTTTAAATTTATTAAACTTGAAATATTCCTTTAAATTATCATAGCATTTTGGAAATGTTACCTTAAGGAATCATAGCATTTTTGGAATGTACTACTTTCCACTTTACATTGTATATAATCAAAGTATTGATAAGCTTAAAATTTTAACATGTCAATTTATCATAGCCTTATAGTTAAATAAACTTTCTTACTGTAATATACAATTTAAACCGAAATTCTTATGTTAAGTTAAAAGCACCTTATTAACTTACATTATTATTACAATAAGTAACATTTATCATTTTAATCAATTTAAAATACACCATTACATTGATTAAAATCTTCGTGTCAAATGTACGTTTTAAATTATATATTCCTATTACAATAATGAACATTTATTAATTAAATCAATACCACACTACTTAAAACTTTACATGTTTCTTTCTTAACTAAAACTTTACATGTTCTTGCATTAATTAAAACTTTCATGTTCTCTCATTAATTAGGACTTTACACGTTTCTTTCATTAATTAAAAACTATATGTTTCTTTCATTAGTTAAAACCTATACGTTTCTTTCATAAATTAAAACCTATACGTTTCTTTCATAAATTAAAACCTGTACGTTTCTTTCATAAATTAAAACCTATACGTTTCTTTCATAAATTAAAACTTAACATTTCAGATTTATATTACCTTTTCACAAATTTAAGTAAACTTCCAGTTTATTTAATTAATTTAACATCTTTAGTTAAAACTCAAATTTCACATTTTCAAGTCAAGTTATATTTTAAAATTTCATTTTCAACAGTCATTTATTCAACCACTTAAATTTATAGAAAATCAATAATTCTTTAATAAATCACTTAAATTCAAATATAAATCAATTTATCATATTTACCATTTTCCAAATAAAATTAAAGTCCATTTTATTCATGTAACTTAAATATCATTTTTAGTCAAAATTCCAAATTTCAAACATAAGTTATATTTCAAAATCCAGTTAATCCATTCATAAATTACATTTTTAACACATAGAAAAATCAAAATTTATTTATTTTAAAACCTTTCAAAATCTATTTAAATCAAATTTCATAATTTTATATTTTTAAAATACTTAAAATATTCAAAGCACTTTATAGAATAACCACGGGTCTGTATATAGTTTTCTAACCTAGGTCAAGTGATACGGATATGTATCATTTCAATCCACAGTTTTAAAAGGTAAAAATCCGGGTTCTATCATTTCAAACCCGCAATCCCAAGTATAGATAAATAAATAAAATAACTCAGGCTTATCATTTCAGCCCATAACGATTTTTATCCTAACAGAGAACTTGCAGTGTGATCATATACAGAAATAATATAAACAATGTCAATATCACAATATACAGTCATGTATCAGATGTCAGGTGAAAATTAACAGTTTTAACATGGTAATAACATGGTAATAACACGGCATAGCATATCATATGATCATCATTAACTTGCATAAACATTTACATTACTAAACACTTGTCATAAATCCACTTTTCATAAGTATATATGTCAGAGTGAGAAAGACTCACCTTTTTCAAAGGTAGAGACCAAAACAACATACAAGCACGACTCCAAAGGCACGACAAGCACAATTTCACGACTTTTGATTTGAGTTGAAAGATAGCCAAGATATGATTTGTATCACCAACCCAAAGCAAAACAATGAAAGGAGAACAAATGAAATAAAACAAGAGTGAAAAGAAGAAAGAAAGAAAAAAAGAGAAAAAAATGAAAGGAAAAGCATGCGTCGGTTCATACCTTCAGGAGATGCTTACGCAAATTTTGATGGAAGCAAAATGAATAATTTATGGTATGGAACTTTTGAACGTGAAATATATATTAACATTTGCTCACTAATTTATGTAGAGGGCAGGCAAGAGAAAAATGCTTGAACGGTAGAGGCAATTAAGGCATTCAATTCTATTCAATAGGTGGAAACGTATGGGAGGCAAGAGGGAAAGAAATAATTCACACACGGAAATGATTTAAGGCAAGATTTGAGCAAGATTTTGGATTCTCAAAAGAGAATATACGGCTGAAAACTTTGCATTGTTAACGCAAGAAAAAAAATCAAATAGATAACGAAAAGGCAAGAGCAACAATTAAATATATGCCCAAAGTAACGTACAAATTATTTTGTTTCTCTTATTAAATAACGTACAAATTATTTTGTTTCTCTTATTAAATAAATTTAAAATACTAACGTTTCTATTAGGAAAATAAACCATCACTTTAAACCAAAATTTAATAGCTATTGTACCATAATTAATAACATTTGATTTAGCTTCATCCAATTGATTGTTAAATATAAAGTTAAGAAACAAATGTAAACATATGTAAAAGAAATGTAAAGTTTATTTCCCGTTTCACACTAATTATTACTAACTTTTTTTAAAAAAAAAAAGTATACAACAAATCTGACCAAAACAAAAGTGAAACAAATGTTACACAATTGTATACAGTTCAAGATGAAAAATTTGCCTTTAGAATTATAAAATTTAGAATTTCTATTAAAGTTACACTTTTTATCCAAATCAAATTTTCAGACATTGTTTATTTTTATTTGGACAAATGATCAGAAATCATTTCAAGAAAATTTCCAAAATTAGATTTTTTTTTTTAAGAAAACAAAAGCCAAAGTCTTTAAATAAATGAAAAAAATTAAAATTTAGGGAAAACAAGTAGAAAAGTAAGAAAAAGAAAGGGAAGCCATTACAAGATCTTTGAAGCCGTGAGAAACAAATGAAAATGATCTTTTTTTTTCACGTGAAAACCTAATGAGATGACGGCTACATTAGGGTTTTACAGGCTAAGGCAATTAATTGAGGAGTTTAAGGAAATGAAGGGTTTGGGCAAATAAAAGAGCTTACGTTTCAAAGTGATTTACAATCTTCCATATTCTTTTCCTTTTAAAACTTTACATAAACAAAATTTCAGGAGAAAATACTTTACAAACCGAAATCAATTAGAAATATGAGGTAAAAAATAGTATAATTTGAAAAAAAAAAAAATAATGAAGAAAATGCCTTAAAAATACCAAACAGTGTTCTAAAATTGTGCATAAATCACTGTTAGTCTTGGAAAATTATATATTTCATTATAAAAATATTATGAAGTGGAAAGGAATGTTTTAATGTGAAAATGATGTAAGAAATGCACAGCTACAATAAAGAAAGGAACGGTCAAAGGAAATTAAATCTATTAATTGGAAAAGAAATGGAAGAAGAAACGTTAAAACGGTTTTACGTTTCTTTGCTTTCAAACCTTTTAAACTTCCTATATATATATATTCATATACATCTAAATAACTGAAAATAATTAAAATCTCAGTCACAATTCGAAAATATAACAGATAAACAAAATATTAATAATTAAATATTAATTAGATATGATTAAAATAAGAAAAATAGTACAGAAAATGAAAACTTGACTTAAGAATTAGAAATAACTTCAATACACTTTGGAAAAATTTACTTTAATTTAAATATATGTAAAATGAATAAAATAGAGCAAAACACATCAAATAACAGTGAGTTCATAAAATAAATAAATAAATTTTAATTATATATAATTAAATTAAGAAAATGGCTTAAAATTGTAGACTAGGCTTTTAAAATTAGAAATAAATTCAAATGAACTTTAGAAAAATTATATTATCATTTTAAAAATACTTAAGAGTCAAAATATACATTATATAACATATTATCACATATTAAAATAAAATAAAACAAAGAAGAAGTAATTTATACAATTTAAAATAGTCATTGTTAAATAACCCTATATACGCACAATATTGTAAAGGGTATAACTTTCACAATTTACATCCAATTTCAACGAAACGAAAAGTGGTGTTCTTATAATTTTATGTACTTTCATAATAAAAGAAAAAATTTAAAATTTTAAACTTTTAAAATTTTAAGTTGAAAGTCACAGTTTGACTATTTTGACCAAAATCAGCATTTCAGGCAAATATTTCAACTTACACAAGTTTGGGATTATAACTCATAAAAATCAAGATTATATATAAATAATAAATTTAATCATTTCAAATAAGTAAAAATAAAAGTTTTTTTTTTAAACCAAAATTTTACATTAAAATAATTAAAATATACAATAAAATAATTACAAAATATAGGGTTGTTACAATCCATTTAACACCTCATTAATAAGGACCATGTGGACCCATGACCATTTAACACATATTTATATGTATGCCTTTGTCATTCAATACCTAACCCCATCCTCACTGGTACTATCTAGCCGGCATCGCCTGGAATCTGTGTCGACTCGAAAATCCATACCCTTTGAATCGACAATAATCCACACATGTCCGACCCAAAAAGCACAAACTGACGGAAAGTCAAGAGAAAGAAAATAAGAGAGAAGATAGAATTAAACAGAATAATACAGAATCTCACATCGCAGCGAAAAACTTATAATACCATATCAATTATCTTTACAAAATAGAAACTGTATATATATACATCAATCAGAGTTCAACAATCAATCAGAGTTATCAGTTTGGGCAATTATAATAACCTGTCCTTACAAATGCTGATAATAACAATAACTAAACAAAGCAATGCAGCGGATAATCAATAATCAAAACACATACGCGTATACGAAATGAAGATCTCCAGCTCGCCTGCTGAAGCTCCAAAAGAATCAAAGCTAAACCTGTAAACATACTCGGTTTAACCCGAGCATTGAAAGGGAAGAATGCCCGGATCAATCTGGTAAACCAGCGTGAGAAACACACTCAACTGAATTTATTAAATTACCAAACTTTTCCTTTATCAAACAAAAGTATCTCGTAAGACAAGTCCACATATAAACACGGACATGTTTTTACTTTACGATAACTAAAACATATCATATCAAATCCTCTTATATTATAGTAGTGTCTACTATATACAAATAATATTAATCATAGCCGAAATTGTTACATTGATTAAATTCCAGCATATAGCCCAATTGGGTAATACAATCAAAATGGCAAGCACGTAGTGGAGTTTGGATTTCCATACAAATGACCAGGTGAAGGGATTACCTTCCGAAGGGGTACACCTCTAGATGGATGTCCCAAGGCATAGAACATCTGCCCTCTACCAACACAAGACCGGCCCAGCCTATAACTAGATGGTATCGAATATGTCATCCTCCGGTCATTACCGACCTTTACCAAGGGCCCTCTAGCATACAAACTACAATGATCAGATACATGACGTCATAGCGTGCAAAGATATATCTAGAAGAGGATGATCATACCCTAATGGGAGCGACCAACTTAGCCTTGCCGCATCTAACCCTGTTTTGGTCATTTCCGGTTGATGAGGCTAGAGGTAACGATTACCTTTCACAATCACATATCATATCACTTAGAATGCTACACGGGCATTTCCGTTCATAATCACATTTCACAAGCAACATGCAAAATCATCGCATATACGTTGGTCCGAAGTGGTTTTCAGATAAATCTAATCTCGGTCTCTTCGCACCAACAACGCAAAAGCGTTTCTCAACTTCATACAGAAACTAAGTCTCATAGACTTATCACATCTCCAACTTTCAACTTGCTATCCTTCGGGTAAAGAAGGAAGCGCGATAGATTGGAGTAATACTCCGCACTATACGAATCAACATCCTCAACACAAATGATAATCAAGCCTACACAGAAGGCTACGTACTAAGTGTACGACTAAATAGTTCCCACATCAAGTCGAGGAACTAAAATTTTGGCCAAGTTTGATAGTCGGTTATTTAACTATCAAAGCAAACAAACAAATATTTAGCACCATATACAATCACTTGGCCCTTTTAATTAATCTTTTATTCATTAAATCATTTGCTAAATATTCACTTCAAATTATCTTTAAAAAGATAAAACTCAAAACATTTCAACTTCTATATTGGAAAACATTTCCATATACTTATTTAGTAATAAGTAATTCACAGATCATTTTATTTTCAACACTTATAAAATATTATACATACTTAAATCAGGATTAAGTACATAATTTATTCTTTAAGGAAAGCGTTCTTATTAGACGCATTTATTTGGGTTAAAACGAATGTTGCTGAAAACATCGTTACGACAACCCAAAATCAATAGTATAGGGATTCGAAAATAAGATAGATATATAAATACCAATACTATACAAAACATTTCCTTTCGAAAATCATTTACTATAAAAACAGTGTTATAGTCCATCATTTCCTTATACTTTTCGAAAACGTCTATTTCAACAATGAATGTTGAAATCTATGGTTCCGATACTTGACACATTTTAAAACATCTTTAAACCATTTAACTCCATTTTAAAATTTCACTTCCTAAAACATTTCTTTAATATATTATTCACCGTCCAAAATCGTGGATATAGTTCTTTTACCAAATCATTGATTCTATATATTCATTAAAGGATTATCCACTGTCCAAAATCGTGGATATATCTCCTTTAATAAACTTTCATATTTACTTACCAAATCAATTGATTTCGAAATTATAAAACAATGTTTATAAATTCACAATTATATTTTATAAAAACATTAAGTTATAAATTCCTTTTATTTACCAATTCCATTTACATATCATTTATATGCCAAATCCAAATTTTAAGTCAATTACTTATAAATCTCTTATTTCACAAATTCATTCATTTTATAACTTCGCAATTCATAAATCTTATTCGCTTATAAATCCATTTATAGCTTCATTTTAACATTTATAAAACTACTTTATAATTCTAACACTTTTGATTTATAAAATATCAATTTTATAAACCTTATATATATATACACCATTTATTATAACTTCAAAAATCTCCATGTAAACTATTTTACAAAATATTTCATTTCATATTCCAAAAATCAAATTTTAATTATATTTCCCAAAACATCATAATTTACTATATATTACAGAAATCATAATTTTTATAACATAATATTCAAAATAAATTCAATTGGTTTACAATTCAAAAATAAATAAAACGTTTATTTTCAAAATCACTTTAAAATCCTTTTAAATTTGGAAACCATCACTTTAACATTTTAAAATTCCAAAAATAGGCCTAAAACCGCAACGGCACCAAATACATCAATCACGGCATCCAAAACATCATATATCATATGATAACAGAATATATAACAATATCTGTAAATAAATCAATACTGGTGAGGAATCCAGCTGGATCCCTCCAACCTGTCACCTGCAACAAATATACATGTTAGAATATGTGTACAATATCTGCTTCAAGGCAGACGTGCGTATAAAGGGTCATCCGCTCATACACGGAAACATATATGGTCATCTGCTTGCACTAGGCAGGTATATATATCTAAATACCAATCAATATATCATATATCATCTAACCAATCATCAATCATCATAAATACTATTTATTCTCACTTGTATAAAAATATCAGTGAGTCAGAAAGAGTGAGTCATACTCACATTGCTTGTAGTCGTCGCGTTAGTGATTTATTCCGATTAAAATTAAACAAGCGTTTAATTTCAACCAAAATTTTCACTAGCTCAAATAAATCCCAATCCAGCTCCATATTATAATGCTCGTCAAAACAAACCCAACGTAATTCGTTTCGTCAATTTTCGACCTCGTATGAAGAAGTTACACATTTTAAAGTTTATACATTCTAAAAGATAATTAATTTACAAATATATATATAACCTTGCTTCAAACCAGGCAATCGATTTCCTAACCCTAGATCTAGGCCGCTGTTTTGCTTTCTTCTTCGTCCAGGATATCATCGCGTATCGAAACCCAAAGCCGCCGCCCTACTTCGAATTGCCGCGGCCACCACCTTCGCTTATAACATGATAAACCTCCACCATTTCGTGCGCCAAACCCACCTCTATCATCGCCGAGAATGAAGTGCAACTTGGCCCTCCCTTCTTCTTGAAAACCATGTGCAACCTATTGATGAATGCGGGAAAACTTCCTCCTCCACATCGCGTTTTACGATGATCCACCGTATGGATCGAAAGATTGCATTACACTCTACAATCTTTTAGTTAAAGATTTTTGCTATAAGCAGATGGATTGGAAAAGATTAAGAGGGAAGATGACGATTTTTTGGCCATTAAAATTTATGGCGGCGGCTAGGGTTTGCAACCCTAAGTTTTGTGAAAAATGGAAAAAATGAAGGGCTTTTATAAAAAATTTATCGACACTATTCATCCGGAAAATTTTCAAACTCGAAATGAAGCATGCCGCCTGGCATTTGCAATATTTTACCCCTATTCCGAACGCAATGGAATATATATCGGGAGACAGTTCGATCGCATTTGAAAGATAGGTTTTCAGATCGACTATTAAAATTTAAAATTCACTTAAACAAATTTCTACATTTTTTAGCTTGCTCCGGACAAACCGTAAATCTGATTGACATGAAATTTTAAATCATGCAATAATATAACATTATGGATCCAATGAAATTGGTTTCGTCGAAATCCAAGACTGTTTGAAAAATGGCTATTTTTACTCGTTAATTAAATATTAAATATTCAATTTCTATAATTCAACTTTTACTTCAATTTTAAAAGTTCTTTAACATCATTCTAATTCAAATAGAATTTAATTCAACTTTATAAATTATTTTTATTCACATTCAATTCAAATATCAAAATATTTACACAATTTTAAATATTAAATTAACAATTTAATTATCCAATTAAATCGAGATATTCGAAATATAAGTTATTCAGTTTATAAAATTAACTTATGAATATTTAAAACCAATTAAATATACGAATATTGAATGACTGAAATTCTGGGTCGTTACATTCTCCCCTACTTAAAATAATTTTTTCCTCGAAATTACTAAGTAAGAAAAAGTAACTAAATCCATTAACTTTTCAAAAACAATTCATTTAAATTGGATGTCAAATCCATTTAAACATTTTAACTTTTTTTGAAATCCATTTGTTAAACTTTATAAAAACTTTTCTAAGTTTTCAAATCCATTCATAGCTATCTTTTCAAAACCAACAAATATCGTTTAACTTTTAACCCGAAATCAAACTTTTAGTTTATCAAAAAAAATTCCCTTAAAAATATTCTAACCCTTAAATTTTCAAAAAATTTCGCCAGCGTCTCCTTTGCGCGGTTCAGTCGTAGTAGGATCACAACATACATATATATATATATATATATATATATCACAAATATACATCTTATCTTAGTGATGAGGCATCCCGCGGGGAAAAAAGTGTAAAAGTACGATATGTAATCCGAGATATGTACCTTATATATTATTAGCGAGCATGTATAGCTAATATAGCGCGAAAGCGAGCTCCAAATGCGAAGCAAGCGCCATCCGCACCTACTAAACACTCAACAATAATGAGAAACATGTATATATGAAAGTATTATCAATATACAACATATACCAATATAACTACTGTATATGCCAATATATAAAATGCAATCCATAAGCAACAAATCCAACCATCCAACAACTATCATCCAACAAACCAAAATCTACATCCAATCAATCCATAACCAAATCAATACACTTTCACTTCTCATTAATATTTACTGAACTGATTTTCAATTTAATCACATTTGATTCATTAACATTTGATTTACTAACATTCATTCATTCATTTTCAATTAGTTTACATTCACTAATTCATATTCAAGTTGGTTCACTTTCACATTAAATCAAATTCAATTATTTCATTAATTTAATTTCATATGAATTTCTATACAATCAACTAACATTCATCATTACCAAATTTATTTAATTTACTTACATTCAATTTGGATTGGATTCTAATATTCACTATATTCACATTTTTATACAACACTTCCAATGTTATTATCACTTATTAGCTTAAGTTTTATTCAACTCTTAACAACAACATTTTTCTAATGCTAATTCATTTTACAAATAAAGTTGAATTTCATTTATGTAACTCAAGTTCAAATTCATCACTTTATTTTATTAATTCACTTTATTAATTTACTTCGATACCCAAAATCAACTTCATTCAACATCACTTAAGTTATATTTCATTTCAATTCGCTTGCATTTACTTTCACTATACAATTTAAGTTCATTTCTAATGTAATTCAAATTCTACATTATATAACTTTTACTTAAGTCAAATTTCATATCACTGCACAAAATTTAGATTCGTTTTGCTTAACAAAATTGTTTAACCATTTTAACAATTGGTTTTACTTACCTTTTCCCATTTTACAAGTTATTCAACTTATTTATTCATAATTCCATGAAAATCTACCCAAGTTCACTTCCATTCACTAAACACATTCTTTATAATTTCAAATCCAATTCACTTTATTAACTTTCCTTTAGTTAAATTTCAAATCATATATCTAATATGCTAACTCAAATTTATTTAACTCTTCTAAAGTTAAATTATCCTTTATTTCATATTATAAGTCCAAATTCATTTTACTTATATTTATCAATTACAACTTGAATTTTAAATTAAATCTCGTTTATCACAACATAACTTAAATTTCAATTTATTATTGGTTGCAAATCCATCACATAGAAACTTGAAAATGATACTGATGATGCTGCAGTCATCACCCTTATTATTTCCCAGAAATATTAGTGAATTTAGTGCTTTATATTCTTTTTTATTTACAAATCACATTTACAAATCTATACTTATATAATTTCACTATTTTACTATATTACTTAACTTATATAAAATTCATTTCAAATTTATTTATCTTCTTTAGAGTTAAAACAACATAACATCTTTAACTTTGAAAAACAACTTTCAAAATAAACGGGATTCAAATTTCACAAATTATTAGTTAAATCCATTTTTATTTACAACTCATATTAATAAATATATTCATTTTGTTTCATTTCTTATATATAAGATTATTTCAAAATTGTAAATCATTTTAATTATAATTCCATACTTATAATTCATTTGCTCATATAATTTATTCTTTTACAAATTTTTTATTTAGATTATTCAACCAGCTTTATCAACTTATATATATTCACATTTTCAAACAACCAAATAATAACTTTATATACACTTTAATAATTTTGAAAAATTATTCATATATAAAATATAATCTAGGTAAAATTATTTCATTTACCCAATTTGAAATGATACTATGTCGACGTGCCATGTTTAAGTGTTTGGAAATCCCTATCGATAATATGGCGTCCCATATACCGACCAGAATTCACAAACAACTCAACGAATAAGCAAACACAATATAAAACATTTCATATCACTAACAAATATGCGCTTATATATATAATACACTCAACTCAATCTAGGGTGCTACTGTCCCTATTTAAACTGAGTACACATCAAAGCTTAGGAATATACAAAATCTAAGCTTTAATACCAACTGTGACGACCCGAAAATCCATATCCTTTGAATCGACAATAATCCACACATGTCGGACCCAAAAAGCACAAACTGATGGAAAGTCAAGAGAAAGAAAAGAAGAGAGAAGAAGAGAAGAGAAGAAAGAGAGAAGATAGAACTAAATAGAACAATATAGAATCTCACATCGCAGCGGAAAACATATAATATCATATCAATTATCATTACAAAACAGAAAATGTATATACATACATCAATCAGAGTTCAACGATCAATCAGAGTTCAACAATCAATCAGAGTTATCAGCTTGAACAGTTATAATAACCAGTCCTTACAAATGCCAAAAATAACAACAACTAAACAAAGCAATGCTGTGGATAATCAATAATCAGAACCGATACGTGTATACGAAATGAAGATCACTAGCTCTCCTGCTGAAGCTCCAAAACCTCAAAGCTGAACCTGTAAACATACTCGGTCTGACCATAGCATTGGATGGGAAGAATGCCCAGATCAGTCTGGTAAACTAGCGTGAGAAACACACTTAACTGAATTTATTAAATTACCAAACTTTTCCTTTATCAAACAAAAGTATCTCATAAGACAAGTCCACACATGAACACGAACATGTTTTTACCTTACGATAACTAAAACATATCATATCAAATCCTCTTATATTATAGTGGTGTCTACTATATACAAATAATATTAATCATAGCCGAAATTGTTACATTGATTAAATTCCAGCATATATCCCAATTGGGTAATATAATCAAAATGGCAAGCACGTAATGGAGTTTGTATTTCCATACAAATGACCAAATAGATGGTACCGAAAATGTCATCCTCCGGTCGTTACCAACCTTTATCGAGGGCCCTCTAGCATACAAACCACAATAATCAGATACATGATGTCATAGCGTTCAAAGATATATCTAGAAGAGGATGATCATACCCTAATGGGAGCGACCCACTTAGCCTTGCCGCTTCTAACCCTGTTTTGGTCATTTCTGGTTGGTGAGGCTAGAGGTAACGATTACCTTTCACAATCACATATCACATCACTTAGAATGCCACACGGCCATTTCCGTTGACTACTAATTGCCATCCATAAAAATACAACCCTTAAGCTCATATGTCTCAAGGAGGGTGTTAAGCTAAGAGAAGTTGCCTTCTCCGCACCACTGATGTACGTTTGTAAAAACCTATGTACGTAATCTTTAGAAATGCAATGTCAGACAAACATGCATACAAGTTGTCCAGGAACAGGACAAACCGAATGTACTTTCCTACCACATCTTGTCGGAAAATCCCTGGGATTAGTAGCGAATAGTTCTCGCATTGGATATTTCATAATGAAGAGACCAATGCAACTGGATGTATATTGGGATTTTAACCCCAAACGATCAACAAGCAATCCCCCACTATGTAAATCCGGAATATCAATATCATCACAAGCAACCTACACAATCGTCGTATATACGTTAGTCTGAAGTGGTTTTCAGATAAATCTGATCCCGGTCTCTTGGCACCAACAATGCAAAAGCGTTTCTCAACTTCACATAGAAACTAAGTCTCATAGACTTATCACGTCTCCAACTTTCAACTTGCTATCCTTCGGGCCAAGAAGGAAGCACAATAGATTGGAGTAATACTCTGCACCATACGAATCAACATCCTCAGCACAAATGATAATCAAGCCTACACAGAAGGCAACGTACAAAGTGTACGACTAAATAGTTCCCACATCAAGTTGAGGAACTAAAATTTCGGCCAAGTCTGTTAGTCGGTTATTTAACTATCAAAGAAAACAAAAAAATATTTAGCACCATATACAATCACTGGGCCCTTTTAATTAATCTCCCATTCATTAAATCGTTTGTCAAATATTCACTTCAAATTATCTTTAAAAAGATAAAACCTCAAAACATTTCAACTTCTATATTGGAAAACATTTCCATATACTTATTTAATAATAAGTAATTCACAAATCATTTTATTTTCAACACTTATAAAATATTATATATACTTAAATCACGATTAAGTATATACTTTATTCTTTAAGGAAAACGTTCTTATTAAACACATTTATTTGGGTTAAAACGAATGTTGCTTAAAACATCGTTAAGACAACCCAAAATCAACAGTATAGGGATTTGAAAATAAGATAGATATATAAATCCCAATACTATACGAAACATTTCCTTTCGAAAATCATTTACTATAACAACGGTGTTATAGCCCATTATTTCCTTATACTTTTCGAAAACGTCTATTTCAACAATGAATGTTGAAATCTATGGTTCCGATACTTAACACATTTTAAAACATGTTTAAACCATTTAACTCCATTTTAAAATATCACTTCCCAAAATATTTCTTTAATATATTATTCACTGTCCAAAATCCTAAATATAAATCGTTTACCAAATCCAACGTTTCTACACGTTTATTAAAGAATTATCCACTGTCCAAAATCGTGGATATAGTTCTTTTACAAAATCATTGCTTCTATATATTCATTAAAGGATTATCCAATGTCCATAATCAAGGATATATCTCCTTTAAAAAACTTTCATATTTACTTACCAAATCATTGATTTCGGAATTATAAAACAATGTTTATAAATTCACAATTATATTTTATAAAAACTTCAAGTTACAAATTCCTTTTATTTACCAATTCCATTTACATCTCATTTATATGCCAAATCCAAATTTTAAGTCAATTACTTATAAATCACTTATTTCACAAATTCATTCATTTTATAACTTCGTAATTCGTAAATCTTATTCACTTATAAATCCATTTATAACTTCATTTTAACATTTATAAAACTCCTTTAGAATTCTTACACTTTGATTTATAAAATATCAATTTTATAAATCTTATATATATACACCGTTTATTATAATTTCAAAAATCTCCATTTAAACTATTTTACAAAATAGTTCATTTCATATTCAAAAAATCACATTTCAATTATATTTCCCAAAACATCATAATTTACTATATTTCACAGAAATCATAATTTTTATAACATAAAAATTATAATATTTATTTATTCAAAATAATTTCAATTCCTTTACAATTAAAAAATTAATAAAACATTTATTTCCAAAATCACTTTAAAATCCTTTTAAATTTGGAAATCATCACTTTAACATTTTAAAATTCCAAAAATAGGCCCAATGCTGCAACAGCACCAAATACATCAATCACGGCTTCCACAACATCATATATCATATGATAACAGAATATATAACAATATGCGTAAATCAATACTAGTGAGGAATCCAGTTGGATCCCTCCAACCTATGACCTGCAACAAATATACATATTAGAATATGTGCACAATGTCCGCTTCAAGGCAGACGCACGTACAAAGGGTCATCCGCTCATACACTAGAACGTATAGGGTCATCTACTCCACTAGGCAGGTATATATATCCACATACCAATCACTATATCATATATCATCCAACCAATCATCAATCATCATAAATACTACTTATTCTCACTTATATAAAAATATCAGTGAGTCAGAAAGAGTGAGTTGTACTCACATTGCTTGTTGTCATCACGTTAGAGATTTATTCCGATTAAAATTAAACAAGCGTTTAATTTCAACCAAAATTTTCACTAGCTCAAATAAATCTCAATCCAGTTCCATACTATAATGCTCATCAAAACGTACCCAACGCAATTCATTTCGTCAATTTTTGACCTCATATGAAGAAGTTACACATTTTAAAGTTTATACGATTTTAAAAGATAGTTAATTTACAAATTTATATAAATATATTTTTTAACCTTGATTCAATCTAGGCCATTGGTTTCCTAACCCTAGATGTAGGCCGCTGTTTTGCTTTCTTCTTCGTCCAAGATATCATCGCGTATCGAAACCCAAAGTCGCCGCCCTACTTCGAATTGCCGCAGCCACCACCTTCGCTTATAACATGATCAAACTCCACCATTTCGTGTGCAAAGCCACCTCTATCATCGGCGAGAATGAAGTGCAACTCGGCCCTCCCTTCATCTTGAAATCCGTGCGCAGCCTATTGATGAACGCGGGAAAACTTCCTCCTCCACGTCGCGTTTTACGATGATCCACCGTATGGATCGAAAGATTGCGTTACACTCTACAATCTTTTAGTTGAAGATTTTTGCTATAAGTGGATGGATTGGAAGAGATTAAGAGGGAAAGATGATGATTTTCTAGCCAATAAAATTTGTGGTGGCGGCTAGGGTTTGCAACCCTAAGTTTTGTGAAAAATGAAGGGCTTTTATTGAAAATTTATCGACACTATTCACCCGAAAATTTTTCAAACTCGAAACGAAGCGTGCTTCCTGGCGTTTATAATGTTTTACCTCTATTTCGAATGCAATGGAATATATATCAGGAGCCAATTCGATCGTATTTGAAAGATAGGTTTTCAAATCGACTATTTAAATTTAAAATTCACTTAAACAGATTTCTACGTGTTTTAGCTTGCCCCGGACAAACCGTAAATCCGATTGACACGAAATTTGAAATCATACAATAATATAACATTACAGATCTAATGAAACTCGTTTCGTCGAAATCCGAGACTGTTTGAAAAATGGCTATTTTTACTTGTTAATTAAGTATTAAAATATTCAATTTCTATAATTCAACTTTTACTTCAATTTTAAAAGTTCTCTAACATCATTCTAATTCAAATAGAATTTAAGTCATCCTTATAAATCATTTTTATTCACATTCAATTCAAATATCAAAATATTTACACAATTTCAAATATTAAATTAACAATTTAATTATCCAATTAAATTGAGATATTCGAAATATAAGTTATCAGTTTATAAAATTAACTTGTGAATATTGAAAATCAATTAAATATATGAATATCGAATGACTGAAATTCTGGGTCGTTACAGAATCTCACAAGATTACTTAATACTTATTTTTAGGAGAGAGGTGAACTCTTAGACCAGTCTTAATATCTCAAACCCGAAGCGAACCCTTCCCGAGATATCCACTATCACTATTAGTTGTAAAACAGAACTCATTAGGTTACTTCTTTAGGTAGGAAGGCAGGCCCTAAAATAACCACTTTTTACCTCAACGATGAAGTAAACCCGTTTAAAGACAACCTTATTTATTTGGAATCTCACTCGGTTACTTAATACTTCCTTTTAGGAGAGAGCGGACCCTACAACCACTTAATACCTCAAACCAGAAGCGAACCCTTATGGAGATATCCATCACTGCTTCTAATTTCAAATTTGGACCATTTATTACTTTTTAATTAAGAAAGCAGGCCCAATCTTTCACGTCTATGTGGGTCCTAGGATTAGTGATATCTCACATCAGTAGTAAGTGCACTAGACTGCTGGTAGCTTCAAAGTGAAGGGCAGTCTTCCGTTGAGTAACTCTACTGACCTCGCATCACTAACCTACTAAGTCTAATTAACCATCCTAAATCTTTACTTATATTATCTTAGGTAGATATTGGGCTTAGCTTACTAATTCCCTTATTATTTAAGGAAATAAGATTTATGTTAAATAATTATCTACTCATAAATCCCCTTTTTATGCTCACAAATGTCAATTTATCCATAAAATCGTAACGGACATTTCTTAAGTCATTTATGTATGATTATTAATTTCAAATTAGTAACTTTTTTAACTATTCCATAGTTATAAATTCAACTTCTTTATTTATCAGTGTCATTAATCCATTTATTCTATCAAATTATTACAACTCCCCTATTTATTACCATTTATTTCCCATTCAATTAGAGTTACAAACCTTTTAAATTCCTTTTTCGTTACTTAATTATCCTAAACAAGAATATTATGTGTAAGCGTCATTATTAGCTTTTTATTTAATTATATAAGTGTAGTAAATTACGTATAGATATATATCTTTATTGAATATATTCTAGTTAAATATCTTTACTAAAATATCCTTTTTCATGTTCAACTGTTGGAATCATATCTAAAAAGACTATCCACTATAATTTCCATAAATTTGTCCAAAACAAATATTTAGCTTTCAAAATATAAAAGATTATATCATTTGAAACTACAAAGAATAATCATTTCTTTTTATTCCTGAAATAGACAGCGTAAACTATATTGAATTCATACTTCATATATCTCTTTCTCTTTTTTATTTGCGTATATTCCTTGTTAGATCGAATGTTGTATTTTTCTAAAGGGGAAAGAAATCAAACTAATTTATAAATATTAAATGGATCTAAATTCTAACAACTTCAAACATAGAAAATTGTACATTTCGACAAGATTAGGGTAATAATCTAAATTCGTAACATTATTATACAATCTACTTTCAAATCTAAAATAAAGTTCATTTAAATTAATATTCTGAATTCATGCTTTTCGGACTGATTTCTAGATTAGGTTGTAAATAATTCTAAATCAATTCATAAATAATAATATGTAGGCGATATTTATTATATTCCGAATATATTAAATTTATTTCCTATAACTCATATATAATTATCTAGTTAGGCATAAAAAATCAAATAAACACCAATGGGATAATTTTCATATTATAAGAATCTATAAAATCCCCACTCACCTTTTAAAAGCGATCCAAATCTTTAGATCTAAAGTAGAACCTTGTATTCATCTCTAAGTCCTTTTTAATCCAAAATATATATATAAAAAGAATATGTCCATACATTAGAAATACAGTATGAGAAGAGATACGAGATTGGGAGAGAAAATAGATAAAATTATATAAATTACCTCAAATATATTTATAGTTGATTCTCTTATTTTCTCCTTTTTATTATATTTCTATTCTTCTCCAATTTGTATGAATATATATATATATATATATATATATCTTATTTTTATAGTTTAGAAGGAAAGTGGAGTATACGAAATGGCAGAGCTTTGCTACAACCTCTAGAAAAATATGAGAGGAGAAGGGAGGACTTGGCCAAAATTTATAGGCGCTAGAATCATCCAGAACTGCTGGATTGAAATATATTAAATTCAGGCCGTTGGGCCATGGCTAATCCTAGCCACCACACATGAAACGGTCGACCGTCTCCTTCCTTGGGGTCGACCACCCTAGTCGAGTGCCCACGATGGTGGGTCGTCTGTGGGCCCGTGTTAACTTAGTTATTTTATTTTATTTATTTATTTTCATACCAAATTCGTTTTTCATCCGTAAATTTGCTTTTTTGACTTCGAACGTAAAACTCCAAATATGAATGTTTCTTGGAATTTTTCAATAAATGCAATGGTGCAAGTTTCATAGTAAAATTCGATTGTTTGCACAAATTCCACTTTTGGAGCCTAATTAATTAACTAAATAACCAATACCAAATTACGAGGTGTTACCATGCCCCCACCAATAGTATAACTCAGTACCAAACCAAGTCAACCTGGTACAATTATACCCGAAGGAACCATTGGTGTTAACGTAGAACGTGTTGGAATGCCAAAAGCAAACAATGTTGGAGCTAGAAACACAAATCAGAATGTGAATGGGCAACGAATGGAAGAGTATGTAATATAACCTCTCTGTAGGAATGAAGGGCAAAACGAAACCAGCGGAGCAGGTCAGGACACTAACATGCAGCAAAGGGAATACATGCTAGAGTATGTTCCGAAACACCCCTTCAGGATTAGGTTGCACAATATCGCTTTTGGATGAGGACCTTCATTGGGCGGCGAAAACAGAATTTCCAAGTTAGTAAGAAGAACAGTTAGAGGTGGACCCTTAATTTATTGTTTGGAGGATGTAAACAGAAATCCATTCACATTTAATATACAAAATTCAAGAAATCCCCCCGATTTCAAGCTTCCGATGCTAGAAATGTACGACGGAAAGTCAGATCGATGGTTTATCAGATGATATACATTCGACATATGGAGGTGTTGGTTGTTTCCGAGGAGGTAATGATAAGGTGCTTCCCATTATAATTAACGGACTTGGTGGTGATGTCGTATAGACAATTGGAGAATGGGTCCATTAGCACGTGAACCGACTTGGTGAGTAAGTAATTGAGACAGTTCAGAGTTCACGTCTTGTGATCGAAGAATGTGATGACGCTATGAAGCATGAAACCAAGGCCCGAAGAGACCTTTAGAGGCTATTTGACAAGATTCAATGCAGCAGCAGCCGCATTCGACAAGCCGAATCTATCAATAATCTTAATAGCGGCAGTATTTGGAGTCGCAAGCAAGACTGACTTCAAATGCACTGGAGAGAGATCCACGGATCGATCATGCAGAATTCTATCAAGAAATTAAGAGATATTTATGTCAAGATGACGCGAAAGCTGACGATGCTGAAATTAATGCTATAGATGACAAGGGGCTATCTGGAATGGGAAATGGAAAAGTCAAAGGAAAAAAGAAGAGTTGATGATGACTTTTGGGAACTGAAACGACAAAGGTGGGAGCCAAAATTCTCCTCCTACACTGATTTAACAGAGATCCCAAAGAGCATATATCAAACACTAGGGGACATACACCCTATTAGAAGCCTACTAGAAGAAAGCCTACTGATCGGGAGAAAAGATCCAGAATGTACTACATCTTCCACGAGCTAGATGGACATGAAATGATCAATTGCTGACACCTTCTTGATCTGATAGAAGAATTGGTTTGGAGTAACCAGCTGCAATGGTACATAAGGAACTAAACTGCAACGACATAGCTGTAGCAATCACTATCTACAGGGAATGCATCAAGGAACAACCAGGGATCTTGTACGAGGCTCAAAATCCCACGATTGGGATGGTCGGGAGTCAAGTTCGATTTTCTCGCTCTGTGTTTTCTTATTTGAAGAATTAAGATAATAATAACCTCAGACCGCTTACACATGTACGTGGCCTAGATTGGTCTCTAAGCATGCTATAAGTGGATGTCTGGAATGACTATTTAGGACAAGAATAACCTCGGACCGCTTGCACGTATATAAGACTTAGATTGGTCCCTAAGTACGCTCTGAGTCGGATGTCTAGGATGGATAATTTGGTTTTCTGCTTGTTTGCTTTGCTTTGGATATTTGACATTTGAAAGCACCACATTGAACATGATGACATATACGGATCACTTTAACTCCCATTTGGAGAGACGGGATCGAAGTGTAGGTTGCAAGTCCCTTCGCCAAGAGTGAACAAATGGGCTTGTACGATATTAATTGCTTTAAGTCCTGTCCAGAGAGACGAGACCAAAGTGCAGGGTGCAAGCTCCTCCACCGAAGAGCGAGTGGATAGGCTTGTATGAAAAGTAAGTCCTCTTACCGTAGAGTGAGCAGATGGGCTTTCTTAGTCATCAAGTTCTTTTGTCGAAAAGCAAGTGGACTTAGCAAGGATTTGGAGAGATTGAAATCCTAAATAGAATGCCAACTGATTTGAAAGATTGCCGCCTAACTAAAACTTTAAATGATCCTATAAGATCATCCCCTTAACTTAAATGATAAACGATTCGAAGAGATCACATGTTAAACTGAATATAAAATAATTCGAAGAGATCGAACCTTATAACGGATGCAGATTTGATAAAAGGATTTGAACGCCTTGTAATTGGAGTAAAACAAATAAATCTTGGATGCACATGGGATGATTTTGATATGTGTTGTAATAACTTCGAATGAAATTGTAATGATTATGTTGTATGAATAAAGCCTAAGAAAGAGCTAGAGTCCTTAGATATAACGGGTTTAGAATGACCTGTGATTCATAAGAGAATCCGAAGGAACTGGATGGTTCACCAAGATTAAGATCAACGGATAGCCAGAGAGCTCAATTATCCAAAACTTATTACTGAAATTTGTTCTTGAGCAAAGCACACCTTGCATTCAAAAAGAGTACTTTGGGGCCAAATGGTAACCCTCTTTGGAGCCAAATCAGATTTTAATTGGTCTTAGAAGATCAAAACGAGGATGAAACGGCTTGAAATCTTGGAGGCACATTTAAATGGAGTAAAGGAATAGCTCGAAGAAGTTTCATCCTAAAATACACTAACTATGCAAGTTGATGTCGACTTGTTCATCTCGGTGATGATATGTTTTTGCCCCATATTCCTCCACTCCAACTTCATAGAGTTTTTATCTACCTCTCCCATATGCATGCAATTGATTTTCAAGGGTTTTGGATGACCTATTCCAATAATTGAAGAGTCAACAGAAAAAACGGAAAAATAAACCAAGCAATGAAGGAACAATCATCAAAATCAACTGACAATCGATGGAAACAACATGGGAAACTGCAAAATGAAGTAGGAAGATGATGCAAGAAAGTTAAAAGTGTTTTGAACGAAGGAAACATGTCGGTACCGACATGTTTAAGTCGAAACCGGCATGTTTGGTTAACTTGTGGTGCTCTGTAAGTTTACAAGTGACTTCGGGCCGATCTTTGGACTCTACTCCAAGTGGACTTTTGACCAACATGACTATTTGTCTATAAATACCAATCCACATGTAGCCAAAATGGGATCATATATCGTCTCTTCCCTAATCTTCGGCTCCTTACTCTGGATCAGATCTCTCTATCATTAAAGACTTCTTTCTCTTCTTCACTCCTATCCTCTACCTCTCAAACTCTCTAGAAACATCATTGTTAATCCAAGATTCACTAAATTATGGTCTGATATGAAATAATTAGTTGTAATCCAGAGAGAGAATAACTAATAAAAGAGATTAAAGTAAACATAGGCCGGAAATTAATCTGAACCACTATAAAAATTCTTACGTATTCTTTACTTTTATCCTACTCTTGCTTGTATGATCTAGGATTTTTATATATTTATTATAAAAGAACTGGTGCTTTCATTTGATTTCTGAGTGTTGATCCATTTTCTGGGTTAAAACTCATCTTAGTTAAAAGATCATCTACTGTTTTCTTTAGAAATGATCGTTCTTCCATTTGTTTTAGTTTCCCTCTTCCTCCCTTTTGATAGTGGTGGCCTTCCATTTTGCTTTTGTTTGTTTTTATAAAATGAATGTAAATGAGAAGAATAATGTAATTATGGGCTATAAAAGTTAATAAGTGGGCTTGGGCTGAAATCCCTCTTTAACTAATCTTATTATTTCCCTTATTCCCTTTATTACAACATTCTTTTTTTATTTCTTTTATTCATGGCTAAATTTATTTATAATAATTACCTTTGTTCACTCAATTGATCTTTTCAAATGTGCCGCACTTGATTAATTAAATTTTTTTTGAGTAATTCTTTTAAACTAAATTCCTTTAGTTTCTATTTAATAAGTTCCTTCTATTAGTTTAATCTCATATTATGACATTCCAAAATATGAGGGTTACGGTTATGATATTGATCATTTATGTAAAGTGGTAGCCTTTTCTAGTTTTAGATCTATTGTGTTATTAGTGTGGCATGCGTTTGATTTATGTAAGATGATGAGAAAAGGGAGACCATTCCATATGGAGTAAGTGGCTTGATATGTAGCCGATTGACCTAATGTAAGATAGTTGATGTGAAAGGATATCTCTCGAGTATCTAAACAGTTCTTGGTTTAAGTGATTGATTTGCTTGGAACAATAAAGGTAGCAGGTCTTTGATACCCATGAGTAATTATATCGTAATTTAAATAATAGTTCCATGCATAGGTGAAATATTGAGTGATATGCAATGGTTTGTGAAAAGTAAATTGTATTGTTTATATGCGAAAAGGCATACTCGATGAACAAACTGTTATGAGTTGGTGTGCTATCTACTAGTATGAAATAGGTAGGCAGAAGCATGCAATGTGGTACCTAGAAATATAAGTGATAGGAAAATGCATGAAAGTGAAATTTTGCTATATAAATGTATGGGAACTAAGGTATATTCATGAAAATAATGGAAAGTGTGAGTAGGGTGTCGACTATTGTCCGTAAGTTATAAGTGATGTAGCTCTATATTCTACGATGAGCGACGTAGCTCTATGAATTTACGAAGTTTGTGAGGTTTATGCAGGCTTCTCAGTGGCAAGGTTTTCATAATGGGATTCAAACCACAAAATGTAAAGTTCAAATTTCAAATCGAAATGGGATTCAAATCCCAAAATGTAAAGTTTAAATTTCAAATCGAAATGGGATTTAAACTATAAATCTTCGATTTTAAAGATCCTTGTTTTGAGGTTTGTTGTACACACTTTGAAATTGATTTTGATGTTTGAACTTCAATGTCTAAACCAAAATTTAATTTTTTTCTCTTGTTCCTTCATAGTTTGTTTAGGAACATTAGAATCGAAATATTGCATTGAATAATCACTATGGATTAAATGATTTTTCTCAATTGCAGTTTTTATTGGGCTTGAATCAGAATATAAATCAATTCATGAAGGCAAATATTTGATTTTAAATGGGAGTTAAATTATATGATTTTAAATTTTTTAACAAGAACGCTAAGTGGTAATGCAAAATAAAATACAAGTTTTGTTTTCTAATAATAAGCATCGAGTGTAAAAAGGTAGCTCACTCAAAGTATAGGTAGAAATGCGATTAGCTCCATATTTTATTAAGTGATAATGTGGATATGGGATCCTACGTTTTTATTAAATAAGGATGAGCAAATTCTATCGTGGGTATAGATGAGTGAATTTAGTACTTTGTTTTTTGAATGGTTCTTAACATCTATCGCAATCATTTTAGGGATGTGCTACCCAAAAGAGTTGATAAACGCATAAGAGGGTCTCCCTAAGTGTTATTTCAACAAGTGATCAACTATAACTTCGACAACCAACTTATTTATAAGAAAAGTTTTCTTAAGCATTATTAATCTATTAAGCATGTGTGATGACTTACGTATTGGAGGATCGTAAAATAATTTTTTTATTCGTATAAGGTTGTATGATTCTATAATTTTGGGTTATGACTCTTAGGGACTTTTTACACACCAATGAATTTCCCGAATTTCCATGCGACAATTTTGACGCTGGAAATTTTGTTTGAGCTATATCTTTTGATAGAAGTCAAATTAGGTTCTCAAACTAGTTCCATTATTCAGGGTGATGGTTTCCCATTTAGTAGAGTGATCATAATAAAAACAGACTTACGATTAGAAAGTTATGCATATTTTAAGTTTTTAAAGCTGCTTGGCCGGGATTAGTGTGTAATTAATTAAGCCCATTATTCTATTTAGGGAATACTATAAATAGAGGGCTGAAAAGTCAAACTAAATCTTTTCCCTCTCATTCTAAATAAAGTCCAAAACTTTAGTTATCCCTAGATCCATCCTAATTTCATCCAAAATCACAAAAATTGCTCTCTAAAGGAAACTAGATTGCGGATTGGAGATCAGATATTCAATTAGAAGCTAGAGATTATCGATTTGCTTGATTTGGAGTGCTTTTCTTTACTGTCTAGTTTAGATGTACACCCTTATTATTGGATTTGGTAATTGGTGACTGGTTTATTCCTTCTTACTATAATGCACATGTATATATGGTTGAATTATAGGATTTAACATGTTTTAAATTGATTTTTTTCCATAAAAACCTTTTCTAACTTTAATGATGTTAATCCATGCATATCATATAGATTGCTAGGAATAACCTTGATTTATGTTCATATATTTAGAGCACATGGAGTGATAGTTAGTATTGTTTTATAGATGGCTATAGTTTCTTTGGTTGCTTTCTTTTGCAGGCTATCACTGATATGTATCAGGGAAGTAAGTGTTAGAGATAAGAATACATGGAAGACTGATATCCTTTATTTGGTTTGTGGTATATCTTTATGATATTATAGAATAACATATTATAGTGTTATACACTAACTCTTGGGTAGTAGGGACATGTCAGGTATGGTTCGTTTACTCTTGTTCCTTACCATATTTACATGTATAGTATTATGAGACTCATTTAATGCTCATGCCAGACCGTTTATTAAGCCAAGGTTTTATGCTTTGTTTCTTATTATCTTGGATACTCCTAAATGAGTAGACTGGATAAGAAGCCTAGGTGGCGTAGTGGCTATTCAAAGGATAAGCTGGATCTAGCTATCTCGTATTATATACATATATGAAGTCTACACTAATTCCATTGTGCAGCACCGGGGAGCCTTAATAGTGACTGCTTACCATTTATATTTGAGAGAGTTATTGAGTTTGTTTCCTGTTGTATAAACTCTACTGCTGATGTATAACTTTATGGATATTAGACTATGATAATGATGATTTGTTCACATTGTTATTACTGTCTCTTCTGTTGTATATGTGATATCATATATTTTCTCCATCTGCTGTGAGATATATGACAAGTTATATGCTATATTGATTTATTTCAACCCTGATTATCGTTTTATATCGGTTGGGAATGACAACAGCACGCTCTTTATATATTATTAGTGCCGGGGGTATAAGGCGGTCATCACATTTGGTATTAGAGCTTTGGTTACACGATTAACTGGAGTTGATACTATGATCCGATACAGATAGGGAAGGTGCTATCGCCTTAGACTGGATTGAGAGTATATGTATACGATAGAGAGCGTACTTTTTAGAAGTTTGGTTTCCAAAGCTATAGAATAATATATTATGTAGTATAGGTTGCATGCATATTAGCATAATGGACACAGTTTTATTTATGTGAGACTGATCATTCTTATTAAAGATAAGAATGAGCCGATATACAGGAACACTAAGTGGAATTCTGCTTCAGGAGTAGAGGAAGGAGCGGAATCGGGTGCTGCTACGCCTGATATCCAAACCATGTTTAATGATATGATGGCTAATATAATGAGAAATGCTCCTGGAGTGGTGATAGGCATAGGTGCTCCCGTGCAAGTGCCTAGGGCTAATTTCACCAAGCTAAACAAAGATTATTCTACTCTTGGAGGAAAGTCATTCCATGGGACAGAGTCAGCCATAAAAGTATATGATTGTTGGATACTTAAGAGTGCATCTTTGATGATATGGAGGTGAAAGGTGCTATGAAAAGGAAGTTGGCTTCGAGACAGCTATAGGGTCGAGCCATGAGTTGGTGGAATGTTGTTACTATTACTACTCCATAGGATTAGTTCAGTTGGGACCAGTTCAAGGTGAGGTTCACGGAGAATTTTATTCTGCCTACTCAAAAGTTGGTGCTGTTTGAAATTTTGCTGATCTCAATCAGGGAGAGATAACGGTTATGTGGCAAAATTCAATACTTCGTCTATGTATGGGATGTCATTTATCGATACTCCATTGAGGAAGAATGAGAAATCCATCATTGATTTGAATGACTACTTGGGAGAAAAGTTGGTGGACCATATAGATGAGCCATTTGAGATGCTTATAGAAAAGGCATTTCACCATCAGAGTTTGTACCTTAAGGCTAAGACTGCTATTGTTGTTTCTACTGAAAAAGAAGAGCCAAAGCCGCAACATGGCGGTGAAGGCAAGAAGAAGCGAAATGGAAAGAGAAAGTGGTCCAAGGGAAAGGGTGGTAAGAAGAAGGGCAAATGAGAATCTACTTGCTATGGATGAAATAAGAAGGGGCATTTGATTAAAGATTTCAAGATGTGTGAGAAGAGGAAATGTAATAACTGTGACAAGCCTGGGCATTTGAAGAAGAATTTTCTGGAACCGGTGAAGGATAAGTAGGCGGTGAAAGCGTTGCTTTAGTCGCAGTCCCGACTTCAGCGAGTGCTCTCTCGGAGAAAGAAAAGGGGAAGAGAGTCATCATCCGAGGCATGATTTCTATTAATGATATTCATGTTCTAGTTTTGTTGGATATTAGTGCTTCTCATTCATTCGTCTGTAGTGACCTTGTAGCTAGATTGGAATTTGAGATAGTAGACCGACCCCTAATCATGGCAAACCCTGTTGGAGGCACTACTAGTCTTGCATTATTTGTCGTGACTTACTTTTATCGAATCATGGATGTTCTTTGGTTTGTGATTGTTTTGTTTTGACTTTGTTTGGTTTAGGATTATCTCGGGTACGGAATTACTTAGGAAATATGCAGCCATAGTGGATTGCAAGAAGCTGTCGTGATAGTCGAAGAAGCGTTGGGCAAACGGTAGTGATCAGTTGCCTACCGAAGGATAGGTGACGGTTAGCTTTCTGTATTCGCTTGAGATTCCACGGGAGGGATTGTCATCAGTGCCTATCACTAGAGAGTATTAGGATATGTTCGAGGAAGTGATTGGATTGCCAGTGCATAGAGTGATCGAGTTTCAGATAGATTGGTGAAGGAATCCAGACTGATAGTTATGCCTTTGAGGCATTTGGCATCCAAAGAGCAGAAGGAATTGGAGAAGCAAGTGAATGACATATTGAGGAATGGGTTCATTCAAAGGAGCATATCTAAGTGGGATGCACCTATAGTATTCACAACGAAGGATGATGGCTCTTTGAGATTGCATGTTGAATTGTCATGAGCTAAATAAAGCGGTGAAGAAGAACAAGTATACATTCCCACGTATCGATGACTTGTTTAAACAGCTGCATGGTGTGAAGGTGTTATCCTAAATGGATCTGGAGACGGGATTTTTTCGGTTGAGAATAGTGAAGGAGAGTGTGCATATTACTACATTTTGTAATGTTGTCGGGTTTCTACGAGCAGTTGGTGATGCCATTTGGATTGACTAATTCTTCGACATACTTTATGGATCTCATGAATTAGGTTTTCAGAGACCATATGAATACATTTGAGCTTATATTCGTGAATGATATTCTGATCTACTCAAGAGCTGAAGAGGATCATAAGACGCACTTAAAGATTGTGCTAGAGATATTGACAAAGCATAAGTTGAGAGTGAAGTTCTCTACATGTCACTTCTGGAGAGAAGAAGTGAGATTCTTGGGTCATGTTGTGTCAAGATAGGGTGCAGTTGTGGATCCTGTGAAGTTGGAAGCGATCCAAGATTGGAATCAGTCCAAGAATGCTATAGATGTGAGAAGCATCCTAGGATTGGTGGGATACTTTAAATGTTTCATAATGGACTTCTCAAAGGTAGTGGCACAATTGACCATTTTGACGAAGAAGAGTCAGACCTTAGTATGGGATGCGAATTGTGAGCATGCATTTGTGAGCTTGAAGAAAAGGTTGACAAGTGCACTAGTGTTGTAACGGCCTAATTTTTCGACTTTTGAAAGTCAACATCAATACGTCCACTGAATCAAATGCCGCACAGTCGAATGACGGAAAATCAAACTGTTAGGGTTAAAGAAGAGGAAGATAGAAGAAGAAACAGAAACAATAACAGAATATCACATTTCGCAGTGGAACAATATATAATAGATAAATGGATAATCTTCAAAACAAAAAAAACTATATCGGTTTATACATACATCACCAGAGTTTTCAAAAACACAATACAACACTGACAGTCATTATAACTTGACTACATGGAAATTTACTTTTCAGCAACTCAAACGCAGCAAATACTACATAGTATAAGTAAAACGTCTCGCCATCCAGCTTGAACTCCAGATCTCCACAGCATATCTTTTCTGACTTCACTCCAAAACAACTGATAAACAGACTCTAGGCTGCCTGTGTGGAAAATTATGGACATCTAGAGTTTAGAAAGGGAATAATAAACTTCAGGTCAGTCATAAGACTGGTGTGAGATCTCAAAAAAAGTTATTTTCACAAATAAAGAAAAAGAAATCCGCTATGCTTTTGGAAAATGAAACTACCATAAGGCCTCCGGGCACACACACGATGCAATTGCACACTTGGGGGAGATTTCTCCTTATGAAAGTCAAACATGCTTGATATGCAAAATATTTTTGATATTATTATTAGTGCATAGTGCAAAACATTTGCAAGCATAATATTAATCTTAGCCAGGCATACATACCTTTATAGTATGCCTACTATAGCTACCATATTAGATGACAGGTTCTATAACTAAAACCGTACAAGGCACGTATTGATGATTGGATTTTCAACAAATGGTCAGGCTAAGGAACTTCCTATTTCCACATGGATACGTCTCTGGAGGGATGCCTCGAGAACCTAACCGGATCTTTGCCAACATAAGGCCGGGTTTCTTCTGTAACTAGGTAACTACTACACGAGTATGCCATCCTCTGGTCATTAGCGACTTTATCCGAGGATCCTCAACAACAAAGTAACAACCACAAAGCATAATAAATTTACAGCAACCACATAGGTTAAATATCTGGGCTCCATACCACGATACAACCCTTTTCCAGAAGGACATGAAATACTCTCAGGAGGCGCTACCCCCAAATAACCTTGCCACATCCTTCCTGTTTCGACATTTTCGGGGTGTGAGGTGCGACGAAGTCTCGTCCACAAAGCTACACTTTTCATAAAGCCATGCTTCGATCAACAAATGATCAGCAGCACTTCGTATGCCACATTACCAATTTGGAAATATATCATTAGTAACCATCAACTACATAACCTCTGAGCACGTACGTCTCAGACAAGGGTGTTAAGCTATGAGAATAAATTCTCCGCCACCAACAGAAATGTATTTGATAGAAACCAGCTTTACATCTCAAAGTGTAACGTTAGGCACATATCCATACAAGTCCGTTCCGGGATTAAACGGAACCGAAGGCACTTCAAAGATGCCCTTGCAAATCTGGATATTTACTAATCACGTCCGAAATTCCCATCACAAAGGGTGATAAAATCTCTATACCAGAGCAATCCGGTGCAGAGACATTGGACAGGTAATCCTTTCGCTCTCGAAAATACCCGGTGTTCAACACCATCTTCGAACGCAATCCCATTTCGTCGTATCATTATTCAGAATGGGTTTTATGACACAAATTCCACTCCCGGCTAATCCGAATAATGAGCGTTATTTTAAAAATAATTGTTACATTCGGATTTCAAACAAATCACAATAAATTTCCACTTTGATCTTTTAAACAAAAGATCCATCACAAAGATTCGATTTGGTTTTCGAATATCCATTTGGAATCCGACCCCCTGTCGCATCAAAATTCAAATGCCATTTAAAGGCCAATATTGAAAGTCGGTTATTTAACTATCAATCAACATTCACTACAATCCCCAATTTAAAAAAAGTTCCCCCAATTATTTATTTCCAAAATATCTTCACAAGATATATTTTCACATTTCAATCCTTTGAAAACAAATTTCAAATTAATTTCCACATTTCAATCCTTTGAAAACAAAATTCAAATAATTTTCCTTACGTGCAAATATTTGTTTATTTCCACTGAAAATATGCCGAGTTCAAATACTTTAAAATAATTCAAATCACTTATCCAAAATATACTTGGAAACATTTTAAATAAAACTATTTCTAAACACTTATTTAAATATTAGCTATGAAAATATTATCCCAATATCTCATATAAAACTTTAAGTCCAAACTAATTTTAAAACCAAATTAGTAGGTAGGGTAAAACTATTTAAATAACCATTTTCTAAATCAAATATCAATTTAATATTTAAATAATCACTTCTATAATTAATTAAAATGAATCTTTACTTCAAATATCCTCAAAATAACCTAAGTAAATAATTTCTCCAAAATATTCTTTCCTTAAAACCATCTTTAAAACTTCAATTTATATTTATAAACTATATCAAAAATATACTCGGCTTTCCAGGGAAAGTACACCTTCATCCTAAAATGATTCATTCGAATCAATTTATAAATCTTTCTGGATTTATTTTAAATTTACGTTCCAAATCCGTAAATTTCTTTCCACACTTTAAAAATAAACTAATATTTATTTTTAAAACATATTTCCTTTCTTTTATAAAATTCACATCGTGAATTTAAATTTTCAAATATCTACCGATATACGATTTTCAAATCGATTCGTAAATATTCACTTTCAACACCAAACCAATTTTCAAATTGATTTCCAAATTTATTTCAAATGCCAAATCAAATCCCAAATTGATTTTCCAAACGTTTAATTCAAACACCAAATCGATTTTAGAATTGATTTCCCAAAATTTATTTTTAAACACCAAATTAATTTCAATTCAGTTTCCCAAAGATTTATTTTCTAACACCGAATTAAATTCCAAATTGATTTCCAAATTTATTTTATTTTAAAATAAATTCCTTTATTTCTTTCAAACTATTTAAAAAACCGTATTTTAAATAAATTCTTCAAACTTTGAATAATATTACCTGAAATCCATTTATTAAGCCTTTTTCCCATATTTTGGAATTTTATTCAATAGGATTCAAAAATAAAACTTTATCCTTTTAAAATTCCTTCTTTTAAATTTATCCAATTCTCAAAAATAAATTTTACTATAAATTTTCAACTTGAATTTCAAAAATCCAATTTTATTTATTTCCGGTATCCTACGATACCATAAATATATTCGGCTATACTATAGCCATCAAAGACTTCAATCACAAATATAATCGTATAAAGATTATAAATAATCAACACACAACATATGAAACAAATTTAAATATTTGAGGAATCCAGTTGGATCCCTCCAACCTGTTTCCCTGCATCCACAGATGCTAGCACAACAATTAAATACCAATTCAACTTCGAGGTGGAATATCACGGTATATTGGATTTTATATAATATGATCCGCTATTATGCGGCGCATAGGACCTCATCCGCTATATAATGTGGGAAATCAATCACTCCAAATACATATATAACACAAATTGCACTTCGAGGTGGAATATCACGGTATATGGGTTTAATATAATATCATTCGCTATTATGCGGCGCATAGTGTCTAATCTGATACAACTGATAATAATTTATCATCCAAGCACACCATCAACAATTTTAAATTTAACTACTTAAAATTAAATTGGAAATTCCAATTGAGTGAGAAGATCTCACGTTTTATTTGCAATCCATTTTACATTCCGGCTTGTTTTTTCCACGATTTTGACCTTGTATAAATATTAGATGATTAAATTAATATTCGAAATAGATCGAATAATTCAATTGCCATTTTAAAATTTTAATTCAGCTAATATTTTAATTTTAAACTAATGATTTAATTTTACACAAAGAATTAAATTTTAAACCAATTACCTTTTAAAGAAAAACATTCTTAGCAACCCGAATAATTAAATTAGTTTATTAAGAAATCTATCTCCATCATATTCTATATTAAAAATAAACTAGTAAATTTTAAAATGTATTTATTTAGTTTTTTAAATAATTTTTCAACATTTTAAAATTCTAATATAATTTTCCAAAGTGAGGTATATATATTCCTGTTTTATATATTTATTTATTATATTTAAATCAAAATAGAAATTTTAAAACTTGATGATTGAATTTTAACTAATTCCCTTTAGCAATTTATAAAATAAATTGTACAAGTGAATCAAAAAAATTTAATTACCCTAATTTTTTTCTGAATTCCTTTTCTGCATGTATAATCCTCTGACAAATAAAACTTCCTGTTTTAAATTATATATATATTGAAATCTGTATTTACATAAACTCTATAGTATGTTTATGATTTCACTGTATAAAATTACATTCACTGTAAAATTTCTTGATGAACAAATTAAATTCCAAGTTTTAAACTTAAGATAAATTAGGAATTTTTAAATTAAATTTACCTAGCCTGAATCAGGCATTCATCGAGTTCCTGCCGATCATCAAATCCACAACACCTCGTCGACTTCCAGCCCACAGTCGCGACTTCAAAGTCGAAATCGACTATACGACGCTCCCCCATTCGCGATTCCACCATCGGCCATGCTCGAACCCCACCTGACTCGTGCGCATAAGTACGCGATCATCCTTCCCTCGATTATGCTGCCAGATAGGCGCCTTGAATCGTGCGACTACCCCATTCGGTGTTGTGCCCGGCTTCGCACGCAACACCAAATCTTGGTCGAGATTGCTGCCACCATTGATTGACTCGTGATGCATGCGCCGTCGCTAACCTCTTCCAGGTTGAGTCCCTTTCCTACCATCGATCGTGTCACATCGCAACTCCAAATGACACTCCCCTTCGTCAATCGCTCGGTCGCGTCTACCTTGTTCGATTACGAACGAATCACGATCGAATTGTTTTAGGGTTATATATATATACACATGAATATTGATTCATGAAGTTACAGGAAAGTGGGAGGAAGAAATAAGAGGGGTCACGATTTTAAAGAGGAAGGAGGAAGCCATTTTTTTTCGATTTCGATAAGTTCCCTTTTGATTTTTTCTGGCAGATGGTCTATATTTTATTTTCTTCTTAAAAAAATTTCAAAGATGAAGTGAACATTTGTACTCGTTTAAAAATGGTAAGGGAACATGTGTTGGAAATTGAACGACAAGTGTTGCGTGAGATCAACAGTATATTGAAGGGAATATATATATATATATATATATATATATATGTATGTATTATATTTAATTTTAAATCTAAATCGTATCAATTTCGCAACCCACAATCTCGATCTCCAATCGAGACGTGTCGCCAGGCGTTCATAAGGTTATACCCTATTCCGAACGTGATGGAAAAGGTTTCGAGTCCAAACTCGATCGTATGGAGAAGATAGCTTTTTGAACCAGTTATTAAATTAAATTTCGATATAATTTTCAACGCGTTTGATTATCGTACGGCCAAACGATAATTTCGAATTCTACGAAAATTGAAATCCGATAATAATACACAATTACGGATCCAATGGAACTCGTTTCGTCGAATTTCGAGACTGTTTCACGGAAGGCTATTTTTGAATATCGATTTAAACTATATAATTTCAAAACTGAACAAACTATTTTCAAATTCAATTCTGAAGCTTCCATTATCTTCAGTATCATCAATATAAATTTTTCTAAGCTTTGAAATTTTTTTAACAAGCTTAGAATCAGATTTCATATTTTACCCGATTCCATATTATTAAATTCAAAAATTCAATTTCCAATCAAACAACGATATTTGAACTTCAAATTAAATTATCTTTCAAATATTTAAAATCAATGAAATATTTCCTTTTCAAATGTTAAAAATTCTGTATCGTCACATTCTTCCCCCTTTAAAAGAATTTCGCCCCGAAATTACTAGTTAAGAAGGTTGATCCTTAACCCATTTATCATTTTACCAAAACCAAACAGTTTTACCAACTTGCCAAAACAATTTTTTTTATTAAAGATCCATTATTACTTCAATTAACTTTCCAAATCAATCATAAGTTTCAAATAGTATTGTTTCCTTAATAATTCAAACCTAAATTTAAATTCAAATTTTAAATTTTCAAAATTTTCTCAAAATTTTTCTAACTCCCTAAATTTTCGAATTTTTTTTTTCCGCGTCTCCTTTGCGCGGCTAGCTCGATCGACTACAAAATGCCACAACGGACCTCCAGATTCCAAAAGAAAGCAAAAAGCCAAGTGGCTAGACAAGAAAGTCGTTGTTAACCCGCCTTTTTACAAGGCCACGGACAAGCGGATTTAACCAAATCGACTATTCATTTGTCGAAACTGGAATACAATTGACTGGAACCCGTTGGATGGATAGATGGTCGGTCAGGAATGGGTTCGATATGCATAGTTAGACACTGAGGAGAGTAGGTTGGATCGGCATTGATTGCCGCTCGGCATAAGGCATGGATCGGCATTGATTGCCGCTCGGCATAAGGCATGGGTCGGCATTGATTGCCGCTCGGCATAAGGCATGGATCGGCATCGGTGGATTGTTCAGCATTGGACCTCACTCGGCCCTGGACATCGTTCGGCATGGCGGATTGCTCGGCATGATGGATCGTTCAGCATAGTGAATCGTACGGCGTGATGGATCGTTCGGCATAGTGGATCGTTCGGCATGATGGATCGTTTGGCGTGATGGATCATTCGGCATGGTGGATCATTCGGCATGGTGGATTGTTCGGCATGGTGCATCGTTCGACGTGATGGATCGTTCGGCGTGATGGATCGTTCAGCATGGTGGATCGTTCGGCATGATGGATCGTTCGGCATGGTGGGACGTTCGGCTTGATAGGTTGTTCGGCATCAAGTGCGGCTCGGCATTAGGGAGAGGCCGTTGTGGCTCGGAATTGTG
Source organism: Allium cepa (assembly GCA_030765085.1). Classification (NCBI taxonomy): domain Eukaryota; kingdom Viridiplantae; phylum Streptophyta; class Magnoliopsida; order Asparagales; family Amaryllidaceae; genus Allium; species Allium cepa. Next base: position 498,631,079 of record CM060931.1, read on the forward strand.
ATTCGGCATGGGCCGTTCGGTCTTGATGGGCTCGGATTATTCAGAGAGCCCAACAACTACCTGGACATGTCTATAAATATAGCATGTAAGAGTTCAGAAAGGGGATCTTCTCTTCTGCTCTCTGACTTTCTACTTTCTAAGACTAAGGCTAGTCTACCACTTTGTAACCGTAATCCATTGTTACATCAATAAAAGAAAACTTCTGGAGTGGACTAGGCCGGAGTTAGCCGAATCACTATAAAAACCTGTTGTTCTTTACTGCTTAATTTCTATTCTGACTGTTCTTCATATTATTACTCTCTACACACAGTTTATCTATTATCAGTGACTGTTAGTTGGTGTTTTCATTTACATTTGGGTGTTAGTGACCAATTTTGGTGCTAACATTTTGGTGCTTTCACTGAGAACGCAAGCACTCGGGAATTTTGGAGTTAGGAACTTAAAATCTAAGGAGCAATGGCTAGGCCATCAACAAGGAAGCAATTGACAGGAAGAAGCAATCAAGAGGGAAGTCAGGAGGCTTCCTTTGGAAATGGAGCAGGTCAAACATCCGTCTACATCACCAGAGAGGAGATGGAAGCGATGATGAAATGGTAAGAGGAAATGATGCAGGCTCTTCTTAGACAATTTGGACAATCAGGAACTGCATGTACTCAAGGTTTTGGGTTGGACCAGAGGAACTCAATCAGCAGGTCGATGGAGTGACTCAACAGGGGGCAGCCCCAACTATCAATCTAGAAGGACCTGGGCTTGGGGGCACACCACCAGGAAATGCTGGTCCAATTCATGGAGGGATTCCTTTAGCACTACACAACTAGATGCTCGCAGGAATGTAGGAGCGTGGGATGAAGAGTATGTACCTGAATTCCCCCGGGGACTCGGGGGGTAACCCTTGACGGACAATGCTGGATTAGCCGAGATCATCAGGCGAACAATGCGCAGAGGTTTGACCAATAGAGATCTGGAAGGAGTAAACAAGAGTCCATTCACTCGTGAAATCAGGATAGCTCGGAATCCGCCAGATTTCAAGCTACCTAACGTGGAAATGTACAATGGAAAAGCCGATCCAACAGATCACTTGATGAGATATATAAGACACATGGAGGTGCTGGGGGAATCGGAAGAATTTATGGCTCGATGTTTCCCTTTATTCTTGACGGACATAGTTGCTATGTGGTTCAGGCAGCTAGAAGAAGGATCTATTGAAACATGGACAGAGTTGGTGGACAGGTTTCTGAAGTAGTTTCAGGTACATATCAAAAGGCCAAAGAATGTAATGACGTTGACATCGGTAAAACAAAGGACAGACGAATCACTCAGAGCTTTCTTAACTCGGTTCAATGCAGAGGTTGCTTCGGTGGATCGGCCTGATCCATCGATGGTTTTAATGGCGGCAGTGTCAGGAGTTAGAGAGAATTCAGATTTCAAGGTATCTTTAATATGGGACCCACCAATAGATCTCGGGGAATTCTTTCACGAAGCTGAGAGATTCCTTCGGCAGGAAGATGCATGCTCAGATGTGAAGTTAAAGGAGGTGAACGCGGCCGAGGATAGAGGGCCATCCAGCGGAGGCTTGGAAAAAGATAAAGATAAAGGAAAAAGGAAGCTGGATGACAAATTAGGAAAGGCTGGGAAGCGGTGGAGAGAGAAAAAATTCTCCACCTACAAGGATTGAATGAGACGCTGGAACAGATTTATTTAGAGACTCAGAATCGCCTTCCCTACCGAAGGCCGGCTAGGAAAGAACCCTCCAAACGTGAGAAGGCATCAGGAAAACACTGCCTCTTCCATGATTTGGATGGGCATGATACCAACAGCTGCAGGCACTTAAAGGACATAATTGAGGAGCATGTAAGGAATGGACAGTTGCGACAATACGTCGAAGCTCAGAATGTAGCGGTAGTGCAGGAGCAACCACCATCTACCTCACATAGTAATGGTGCGAGGCACAGGAATGATGGTCAATTGGTCATCAATAGACTGGGATATTATTAAATAAGTAGCAAACTACGGGCAAACGGTCAAGTCACTTACTCATGTACGGGGACAGCGACAGCCCCTAGGCATGCTCTGAGATGATGACAAACCATGACGCTCTAGTTTGTGAAATCTGCTTTCTCTTTTTTGACTTGAACACTTGCTTTTTTCTGATTTGGTTCGAACTTCTGGTTTTGTTTATTTCTTGGTTTGGACTTTTATTTGGATGATTGTTCTCTAGTTTGGATATTGGTTTGGATTTTCAATATGGATTTTTTGTTTTTTGATTTGATCTGGATTTTGAATTGGTTTTCGATTGGATTTTTTATCTGGTTTTTGGTAAACGGTCATCAGATATGGATTATACCTGGCATGGGGTAAGTCGCTTTGTCCAAGCACGACAAATCGACTTATTCAGGTCGTCGAGTGTGGACTACGCTCGACAAGGGTCCGGAGAGACCAGGATTCAGCCTAGGACTTAGGCCCTATATTATCGGTTACTATTTCAGGTCGTCAAGTATGGACTATGCTCGGCAAGCGTCCGGAGAGACCTGGATTCGGCCTAGGACTTAGGCCCTGTGTTTTTAATTATTATTTCAGGTCGTCGGGTACAGACTATACTCGACAAGGGTCCGGAGTGACTAGGATTCGGCTTAGGACTTAAGCCATGGCATTACTTAACGTCCAGGGACACTGGACCACGGTCGTTAGATGTGGATTTCATTTGGCAAGAACCCAGAGAGGTTATGGATATGAACATCGGCTATGAACGGTGAAGGATTTGGATATTGACCCGGAGAGGTCCGGGATTCGGTTATTGAATATGAATGAAACATGGACTTTGGATATTAAATTTGAGACTATTCAAAACACACCTTCCAACAGCAATGCATGTTTTGGGGGGCAAGTGTTAACCTGCCTTTTTACAAGGCCATGGACAGGCGGATTTAACCAAATCGACTATTCATTTGTCGAAACTGGAATACAATTGACTGGAACCAATTGGATGGATAGATGGTCGGTCAGGAATGGGTTCGATGTGCATAGTTTGGCACTAAGGAGAGTAGCTTGGATCGAAATTGATTGCCGCTTGGCATAAGCCATGGGTCGGCATTGATTGCCGCTCGGCATAAGGCATGGATCGACATCGGTGGATTGTTCGGCATTGGACCTCGCTCGACCATGGACATCGTTCGGCATGGTGGATCGTTTGGCATGGTGGATCGTTCGGCATGGTGGATCGCTCGGCATGCTGGATCGTTCGGCATGCTGGATCCTTCGGCATGGTGGATCGTTCGGCATGATGGATCCTTCGGCATGGTGGATCGTTCGGCATGATGGGTCGTTCGACATGCTGGGTCGTTCGGCAAGATGGGTCGTTCGGCATGATGGGTCGTTCGACAAGATGGATGGTTCGGCATGATGGATGGTTCGGCATGGTGGGACGTTCGGCTTGATGGATTGTTCGGCATCAAGTGCGGCTCGGCATTGGGGAGAGGCCGTTGTGGTTCGGCATTGTGGTTCGGCATGGGCCATTCAGTCTTGATGGGCTCGGATTATTCAGAGAGCCCAACAGCTACCTGGACATGTCTATAAATACAGCGTGTAGGAGTATAGAATGGGGTTCTTCTCTTCCGCTCTTTGACTTTCTAGTTTCTAAGACTAAGGCTACCACTTTGTAACTGTAATCAATTGTTACATCAATAAAAGAAAACTTCTGGAGTAGACGTACGCCGGAGTTAGCCGAACCACTATGAAAACCTGTTGTTCTTTACTGCTTAATTTCTATTCTGACTGTTCTTTATATTATTACTCTCTACACACACTTTATCTATTATCAGTGACTGTTAGTTGGTGCTTTCATTTACATTTGGGTGTTAGTGACCAATTTTGGTGCGAACAGTCATCAAATTTCATATAGAAATTTAAATACATACCATTTGTCGAGCAACTCAAATTTATCTTCGAATTCAAATTCCAATTTATCTTTCGCCTTATTTAAATACCTGAATGCTAGTTAGCAATAATATCCAATTACCATATCCAAAAAAATTAAATTCATTTCTTTACAGAATTTTCAATACATAATTCTTATACCATTTTTACTTCACTATTGAAGTTATATATCCATTTTCATTCAATCTTGCATTTTCAATTTAATTTGAATTCCATTTTCAATTTCAATTCTATTTGGATTCGGTTTACCTTCTGAATATTGAATTTTATCGACTATCTTTCATTCACAACTGATTCATATCACTATTTTAAATTAGTTTCATTTACTAATTCATTACAAATTCCAATTCATTTTATCTCAACCCATTTTTTTATTTTCACCTTTATTATCTTTAGTTAACTTCGAACTGATTCTACAACATCATTTTATTTCACACAATTCAAATTGGTTTTTAATATTTAGTTTCAATTCCTGTTTTATTCTTTTTTTCATTCCCAAATTTATTTTCTCCTTCAACTTATTTAACACAATTCAAATTCAATTTTTAAACTTCTATAAGTTTTCTCTCTTATTTTGTTTTCATATTCACTTTAATTTAATCAATTCTTTAAGTTAAATTCATTCTATCAAAATTCAAATTATATAAGTTATCAACTCATAATCACTTTTAATAAATCTTCCAGAATTTTAAAAAATCAAACTATTTCAAAATCAAGCTCAATTTCACAAATATTTCCAGTTCCAAATATTTGGGCAACAATTTCTCCATTGGAAACCCGAAAATGAACACTGAAGATGCTGCAGTTATCACCGAAGTTATTTTCAACCGGCCGAAAAGAGTTTAGTGTTTTTATCCCTTTTTAAAACAATTTTCCAAAACCTTTGAAAATCATTTTCAAATCAAAGGGATTTAAACCTTTCCAAATCTCCAAAACTTCAAATCTTTTCAAAAACATTTCCAAATATTTCTCTGGAATTCTATTTCAAATTATAAATCATATCTACAATTTATATTTACTAATCGCATTTGTATATGGATTTTATTTTCTTAGCTCTTTGTTTATCATTTCAATTTCTTATTCAATAATAATGATAATAATTTAATATTATCAATTCCTAACATCCAAGCAACCATATACTACTATAATAATTTACGGAAAATTATTCCTTTTATATACGAAAATAATTTAGGTAAAATTATTTTATTTACCCGATTTTAAAACAATATTGTGTCAGTTTATCTTGTTTAAGAGTTTAGAAACCCCTATCGATACAGTTGGCCAAACTACACCGACCAGAATCTATAAACAATCAACCGATAAGTCAACACAGTGTAAAACAATTTTTATATTCACTAACAAATATGCGCTCATGTCTATTAATACACTTAACTCATTCTAGAGTACTACTAACTCTATCTCTAATGAGTAGTCCCCACCAGAGCCAAGGTTGTTGCTTAACCAAATGCTCTGATACCACATCGTAACGGTCTAGGCTTTTCAACCATCGACAGCGGCCACTCTCGACTGGTAGGCTTTTCAAGCATCCCAACCCCGTCGTGGCATACAATGGTACCCTGCCCTTGCTTTTACGGCCAACCTTTCGACTTCTTCATCTACACGGTTAATCAACCCCTCCCCGGGGACATGTAGGGGTAAGAGTCTCCCGTTCGACACCAGACGCAAAGCAAGAACCCTCTATCACGTTGTATTAAGCAAGGTCGGTCATGGGATGGGTGTGAGATCTTAAAAAACAGTTATTTTCATAAATAAGGGAAAAGAAATTCGCTATGCTTTTGGAAAATGAAACTACCATAAGGCCTCCAGGCACACACACAATGCAATCGCACACTTGGAGGAGATTTCTCCTTATGATAGTCAAACATGCTTGATACGCAAAATCTTTTTAATATTATTATTATTAGTGCATAGTGGAAAACATTTGTAAGTATAATATTAATCTTAGCCAGCATACGTACCATTATAACATGCCTACTATAACTACCATATTAGATGGCAGGTTCTACAACTAAAACCGTACAGGGCGCTTATTGATGATTGGATTTCCAACAAATGGTCACGCTAAGGAACTTCCTATTGCCACATGGGTACGCCTCTGGAGCGACGCCCCAAGAACCTAACCGGATCTTTGCCAACACAAGGCTGGGTTACCTCTGTAACTAGGTAACTACTACACGAGTATGCCATCCCCGGTCGTTAGCGACCTTTATCCGAGGATCCTCAACCACAAAGTAACAACCACAAAGTATAATAAATATCCATCAACCACATAGGTTAAATATCTGGGCTCCATACCATGATACAACCCTTTTCCAAAAGGAAATGACATACCCTCAGGGGAGCTACCCTCAAATAACCTTGCCGCATCCTTCCAGTTTCGACCATTTCTGGGGTATGAAGTCCGACGAAGTCTCGTCCACAAAGCTACACTTTTCACAAAGCCATGCTTCGATCAACAAATGATCAATAACACTTTGTATGCCACATTACCAATTTGGAAATATATCACTAGTAACCATCAACTACATAACCTATGAGCTCGTACGTCTCAGAGAAGGGTGTTAAGCTAACAAAATAAATTCTCTACCACCAACAGAAATGTATCTGGTAGAAACCAGCTTTACATCTCAAAGTGTAACGTTAGACACACATCCATACAAGTCCGTTTCGGAGTCGAACAGAACCGAAGGCACTTCAAAGAAGCCCTTGGAAACCCGGATATTCACTAATCACGTTTGAAATTCCCATTACAAAGGGTGGTAAAATCTCTATACCAGAGCAACCAGGTGCAGAGACATTCGACAGGTAATCCTTTCGCTTTCGAAAATACCTGATCTTCAATGCCATCTTCAAATGCAATCCCATTTCATCGTATCATTATTCGGAATGGGTTTTATGACACAAAGTCCTCTCCCGGCTAATCCAAATAAAGAGCGCTTATTTTAAAAATATGTGTTACACTTAGATTTCAAACAAATCACAACAAATTTCCACTTTGATCTTTTAAACAAAAGATCCATAACAAAGATTCGATGTGGTTTTCGAATATCCATTTGGAATCCGACCCCGGTCACATCAAAATTCAAATGCCATTTAAAGGCCAATATTGATAGTTGGTTATTTAATTATTAATCAACATTCACAACAATCACTAGATTTAAAAAAAAAATCCCCCAATTATTTGTTTCCAAAATATCTTCGCAAAATATATTTTCACATTTCAATCCTTTGAAAAAAAATCGAATCAATTTCCACATTTCAATCCTTTAAAAACAAATTTCAAATCATTTTCCGTACACGGAATATATTTCCAAATATTTGTTTATTTCCACTGAAAATATGCCGAGTTCAAATACTTTAAAATAATCAAATCACTTATCCAAAATATACTTGGAAACATTTAGAATAAAACTATTTCTAAACACTTGTTTAAATATTAGCTATGAAAATATTATTCTAATATCTCATATAAAACTTTAAGTCCAAACTAATTTTAAAATAAAATTAGTAGATAGGGTAAGACTATTGAAATAACCATTTTACAAATCAAATATCAATTTAATATTTAAATAATCACTTCTATAATTAATTAAAATGAATCTTTACTTTAAAGATCCTCAAAATAACCTAAGTAAATAATTTCTTCAAAATATTCTTTCATTAAAACCATCTTTAAAACTTCAATTTATATTTATAAACTATATCGAAAATATACTTGGCTTTCCAGGGAAAGTACACCTTCTATTCTAAAATGATTCATTCAAATCAATTTGTAAATCTTTCTGAATTTATTTTAAATTTACGTTCCAAATCCGTAAATTTCTTTCCATACTTTAAAAATAAACTAATATTTATTTTTAAAACAAATTTCCCTTTATTTTATAAAATTCCAATTGTGAATTTAAATTTTCAAATATCCACCGATATATGATTTTCAAATCGATTCCCAAATATTCACATTCAACACCAAATCAATTTTCAAATTGATTTCCAAATTCATTTCAAATACCAAATCAAATCCCAAATTGATTTTCCAAACATTTATTTCAAACACAAAATCGATTTCAGAATTGATTTCCCAAAATTTATTTTTAAACACCAAATCAATTTCAAATCGATTTCCTAAAGATTTATTTTAAAACACTGAATCAAATTCCAAATTTATTTTTTAAAAATAAATTCCTTCATTTTTTTCCAAACTACTTAAAAATCCGTATTTTAAATAAATTCTTCAACCTTTGAATAATATTACACGAAATCCATTTATTAAGCCTTTTTCCTATATTTTGGAATTTTATTCAATAGGATTCAAAAATAAAACTTTATCTTTCTAAAATTCCTTCTTTTAAGTTTATCCAATTCTCAAAAATAAATTTTACTATAAATTTTCAACTTGAATTTCAAAAATCCAATTTTATTTATCTCCGGTATCCTACGATACCAAAAATATATTCGGCTCTACTATAGCCATCAACGACTTCGCTCACAAATATAATCGTACACAGATTATAAATAATCAACACACAACATGTGAAACAAATTCAAATATTTGACGAATCCAGTTGGGTCCCTCCAACCTATTTCCCTGTATCCACAGATGTTGGCACAACAATTAAATACCAATTCCACTTCGAGGTGGAATATTGCGGTATATGGGATTTTATATAATATCATCCGCTATTATGCAGCGCATAGGGTCTCATCCGCTATATAATGTGGAAAATCAATCATTCAAAATACATATATAATACCAATTCCACTTCGAGGTGAAATATCGCGTTATATGGGTTTAATATAATATCATCCGCTATTATGTGGCGCATAGGGTCTAATCCAATATAACTGATAATAATTTATCATCCAAGCACATAATCAATAATTTTAAATTTAACTATTTAAAATTAAACTGGAAAGTCCAATTGAGTGAGAAGATCTATATCCACCATATTTTATATTAAAAATAAATTAGTAAATTTTAAAATGTATTTATTTAGTTTTTTTAAAATAACTTTTCAACATTTTAAAATCCTAATATAATTTTCCCAAGTCCGGTATATACATATTCCTGTTTTATATATCTATTTATTATATTTAAATCAAGACGGAAATTTTAAAACTTGATGATTGAATTTTAACTAATTCCCCTTAACAATTTCTAAAATAAATTAAACAAGTAAATCAAAAAAATTTAATTACCCTAAATATTATTTTTTTAGAAATTCCTTTTTTGCATGTATAATCCTCTGACAAATAAAACTTCCTGTTTTAAATTATGTATATATTGAAATCTGTATTTACATAAACCCTACAGTATATTTATGATTTCACTGTATAAAATTATATTTACTATAAAATTTCTTGATGAACAAATTAAATTCCAAGTTTAAAACTAAAGATAAATTAGGAATGTTTAAATTAAATTTACCTAGCACGAATCAAGCATTCATCGAGTTCCCGCCGACCATCAAATCCACAGCACCTCGTCGACTTCCAGCCCACAGCCACGACTACGACGTCGAAATCGGCTATGCGACACTCCCCCATTCACGATTCCACCATCGGCCAAGCTTAAACCCCACCTGACTCGCGCGCATAAGTACGCGATCATGCTTCCCTCGATTACACTGCCAGGTAGGTGACTTGAAACGCACGACTTCCCTACTCGGTGCTATGCCTGGCTTCGCACGCAACTCTAAATCTCGCTCGAGATTGCTTCCACCATTGATTAACTCGCGATGCATGCACCGCCGTTAACCTCTTCCAAGTCGAGTCACCTTCCCGCCATCAATCGCGTCACATTGCAACTCCAAAACGACGCTCCCCTTCGTCAATCGCTCGGTCGCGTCTACCTTGTTCGATTACGAACGAATCACGATCGAATTGTTTTAGGGTTTTTATATATATATACGAACAGTGATTCATGAAGTTATATGAAAGAGGGAGGAAGAAATAAGAGGGATCGTGATTTTGAAGAGGAAGGAGGAAGCCATTTCTTTTGATTTTGATAAGTTCCCTTTTGATTTTTATTGGCAGATGGTCTATATTTTATTTTCTTCTTAAAAAAATTTCAAAGACGAAGAGAACATCTGTACTCATTTAAAAATGGTAAGGGAACACGTGTTGTAAATTGAATGACAAGTGTTGGGTGAGATCAACAGTATATTGAAGGATATATATATATATATATATATATATATATATATATATAATTTCAAATTTAAATCATATCAATTTCGCAACTCACAATCTCGATCTCCAATCGAGACATGCCACCAGACGTTCATAAGGTTATACCCCTATTCCGAACGCGATGGAAAAGGTTCAGAGTCCAAACTCTATCATATGGAGAAGATAGCTTTTTGAACCAGTTATTAAATTAAATTTTGGTATAATTTTCTGTGCGTTTGCTTATCGTATGGCCAAATGATAATTCTGAATGCTACGAAAATTGAAATCCGATAATAATACACTATTACAGATCCAATGGAACTAGTTTCGTCGAATTTCGAGACTGTTCCTCAGAAGGCTATTTTTAAATATCGATTTAAACTATAAAATTTAAAAACTGAACAAATCATTTTTAAATTCAATTCTGAAGCTTCCATTGTCTTTAGTATCATTAATATAAATTTTTCTAAGCTTTGAAATATTTTTAACAAGCTCACAATTTCATATTTTACCCGATTCCATATTATTAAATTCAAAAATTCAATTGCCAATCAAACAATGATATTTGAAATTGAAGTTAAATTATCTTTCAAATATTTAAAATCAATTAAATATTTCTTTTTCAAACATTAAAAATTCTGGATCGTCACAAGTGTTAACCATTCCAAGTGGAAATGAAGAGTTAACAGTATACACCGATATTAGTGGTACTGGATTGGGTGCGGTTTTGATGCAGAAAGGGAAAGTTGTTGCCAACGCAAGTCGACAGCTAAAACCGCACTAAATGAATTACCCGACTCATGATTTAGATTGGCGGCAATTGTTTATTCTTTAAAGATGTGGAGGTACTATTTGTTGGAAGAAAGGTTTGAGCCGTTTACGGACCTCAAATCCTTAAATTACCTTTTCTTTCTGAAGGATGCCAATCTTCGATAGCAACGGTGGTTTGAATTTTTAGCCTCTTATGATTTCAATATTTCCTATACTCTAGGAAAAGGGAATGCGGTCGCCGATGCATTCAGTAAAAACCAATTTGAGATTGAGTAAAAATTTAAGACATGCTGGGTCATGAACAATGTTCTTCGAATGGAAGCAGATACATCATATTATTGGATTTGATTTCAAGCCTCACTACAAGCTAGAACTTGAAATGTTGGCAAGTTTGTCGATTATACCTACTCTAATTGAAAGAATCGGTACTAGTCAGAAGTGTGATGTTAGGCTACCAGAGATCATAGCAAAAATAGAGGAAAGAGTAGAGTCTGAAGATATGAAGAAATAAGAACTTGACCGAGAAGCACTGCAAGGAACATTGTCAATAGCAACAGCAAATGGTCATCACTAGTTGACAAATTAAAACACCGCTACTACAAGCATCGACCAACCGCATTGCCACGGCTTCATTGATGACTTTAGCGATGGTTCGCGTTAGCCAGCCATCACTAGCCGTGGCCAACCAATGGACATGTGTCAAATCATATGACTATAGTGCTTAAACCATTAGGTTGTCGCTAGCCATCACGAACCTTTAATCTATAAGCCGTCGCTAACCTGTAACACTAATTTTGATTTTGAGCTTACTTATCGTCCATCCCACCACACATACACATTCGTATCATTATCCACATCCTATACAACACATACAAACCCAATTCCAAACAACATAATTTCATATATATCACATATAACTAAATTTATATAAAAAAATCCATACCATATATCAATATACCAACAAACAAAACAACCGTATCTTCAAATCCACTTGTTCATCAACTAAAACAAATATCAAACATGCATATATCCATCAATCATCCACAAAAAACACAAGTATCAAATCCATCAAATATATATAAACAAAATATGTCAAATATCCATCAACCAACAATCAAAACGATCAAAATATTTTAAATACCTACTCATCATCCCCATCACCACCTCCCGACCTAGGAAATGTCCTATGTTCTCCCGAAAACACTATGATCCACTCATCTAGCAAAGCTTTCAGTCCATTCACCCACCAAGCTTTCAACCGTGCAATCTCCTCCTACTCTTGTGATTTCTTATACCCAGCCTGGAAACTCCTCGCCTGTAAATCAGTCGATGGCTAATTATAAACAATTTATCTGTAATATTAAATAAAATTTATAAATTAGTTAATGAAGTAGTTAAACTCAATAAACAATATTACCTCCTAATTGTTGTATGTCTGCTCTGCATTGGCTTGTCGGTCATAGCATCAAAAATCATATCCTCCTCCTCAAGGGTCAACTCCGCTCGACCAGTCTCCTCGAGCATTGGAGCTCGCTCAATGTCAAACTTCTCCAACAATTAGAAATGGAATTTTGTTAAAATAAATATTTAGTTTATAATATGTATTATCAAATAAAACAAAAAAATTAAATTATATTTACCATGATAGCTTTGGATTTGGGGTCCGTCTAGGTAAATAACACCAAGCCATCGTCGTTCATGTTCTCAATGGCATGAGTATGAGCAATGACCTCCAAATATGTAGGCTCACAGTGCTTCTCCTTCAACTGAAATTGTATATGATTAAACAATATTATAAGAATTTTGTAATTGCAATTTATAAACTTACCAATCCCTCCCAGTATTGTTGGAAGGATTTTTGATCTGTCGTTGTCGGTGACGGGATTTTTATTCCTATTCATGGAGTTTTGAGTGGAAATTGCCTCTAAATTTTTATATATAATAGACTTAATTAATGTAATTATTATACAATCTTTAAACAAATTATAATAACAATGAAAATTAGAAAAATTACTTTCGCGCCGTCAGTCTCCCAGAAAGCCTGAAAGTCGACCCAAACGCTATCACTCATCCACTCAGGTTTTTTATTTTTTTATTTTTCTCTTGAGATGGTGTCCTTGCAATTCTTCCTTAGCTTCCTATTCCAACGAATCCTGAACAGATACGGATCTTGTTCCTCCACAATCATTGTAGCCTACACATTGAAATTAAAACAAATTATATATGGTACATTAATTTTAAAAAATCAAATATGTTATTTTCAAATGAATTATAAATTTATACTTATCAACAATTCAGCCCATATCGCATCCTTGATATGTGATGAGATATCGTCCCACATTAGCTAACGAGCAGACATCCGTCCCATTTATGCCTTTCTAGAAACGACCAACATGTAATCGAAATGCTGTAGCTCAAATCACTTGTATGAATTTTGATATAAATAATTAGTAAATTTCAAATAACGTACATGCACTAAATCTTAATGACATTGCAGTGAATTTGATGCTAAACCTCCTTTCTTAAGGATCATAGTCTCCCTTGGGCATATATCAGCCATGCCGTTAGCACCCTTCCCAGTAGTAAGAGAAGCAGAATGTCGATGTTATCCTGCCTTTCAACCATGCATTGTAAGAACAAACTCGATGAGTCAAACTTCGAAGTTATCAAGGAAAGACCGCTAGAGAGACGACTTTGAACCCCATCTGCTCACACACAACCAAGATAACAAGGCAAATACAAGTCCACATAAAAATTCCAAAAACCTAAAGCCACAAGTTTTGGGTCGGTACTGACCCCACCCTATGGGTCGATACCAACCCCTAAAAACTCCACCATTATCACCTATCTTCTGCCTATATGTCTTACATGATGCCGAAAGCCTATTTCCAGCGTTTTCTTATTGATCCAATGCAATTCACTATCGATCTCCGTGAACTCTTGAATCAACAACTTCATTCTTTCACACCTTCATCATTTGGACTCCGAAACAAGCCATTATTGATGCGAATGACTATGGAATCACGAAGCTAACAATAAGACGATCCAACACGAATAGTTGAAAGCAACCAATTTGACAATCTAATGGGTCGATACTGACCCTTACACCTGGAGTTGTTTCGACCCATACAAGTTGATGAGGTGGTGACCTATTTTCATGGATAACTGGTCTATAGCAAGGAAAGCGATTTGGAGATCTTTTGGGCAAGATTCAAGGCTCCCTATCCCTATAAATAGAGGGGCATGGCTCATTTTTTAGGATCTTTTTGGATTTTGTACTCCTTTCTTTAATTTCTTACAATCTCTATCGAAGGTATACCAACCCCTAATGAAGTCATACTGACCCATAAGAACTCCTTCCTATAAATAATAATATAAGAAAGGAAAACTTGAAGTGGACGTAGGCCAGAGCATGTCGAACCACTTTAAATCTCTATATACATTTTCGTACTCATTTTTCATTTTTTTTCTTCACTTTTTATTGTTTACTTACTTTCCTTGAGAGTTTTTTCTATTTTTGGTTCAAATTTTTTGGAGCTTTCACTAAGAAAACTTGAACTCCTCAATTTAAGATTTGGGAAGATTCAAAATGGCTAGGCAATCAACTAGAAGGAGTGTTATTGTAGGAAATCAACCAGGGTGGAGCCAGGAGGTACCCTTAGGACCTAACCCCCATTAATCTACACCACCATGGATGAGATGGACGCCATGATGAACATATTACAGGAAAGGATGATTACTCATCAGTAAGAGATGATGGAAATTTTTTACAGGAAAATGGAATAGATGGGAGCAACTGGAGTCGTTGCAAATCAGAATCAATTACCAGAAGCCAAAGCATAGGTAACTAGAAGCGGAATAGGACGACCCAGGACAAACCCCAAGCCAAACCTACAGGTTAGTATCGTACCACGAGCATGGGTCAGTACCGAAGCCTAGGGGCTCGGAGGCAAGGGTTGTGCTGGCCTAAGAGAGGACAATGTGCATCCTCGAGATGATGTGGAACGTATGAATGCAAATCATAATGCAAAAGCACGACTGGAAGAATATGTACTAGAATTCCCTCGTAGATTCGGGGGCAAACTAAGAATATAAACTTGGGATTCATTTAAATGACGATGACAAACTAGCTGAGATGGTGAGACGGGCTATGAGCGGGGAATTGCCGAACAGAGCTTGGAAGATGTGAGTAAGAGTCCATTCAATTCGAATATCTGGTATGCTAGGAATCCGCCTGGTTTCAAGTAAGCTTCATTGGAAACGTGTGATGAGAAGATAGATCCAACGGTTCATTTGATGAGGTATATCTGGCTCATGGAGGTTTTGGGTGCATCTGAAGAGGTTATGAGATAGTATTTCCCTTTATATTTGATAGGTTTGGCGACATTATGGTTTAGATAGTTGGAGAAAGATTCCATTAGCACATAGGATGAGTTGGCGAATAGAAGCAGCTCCAAGACCATATCTCACGAACTAAGAATATAATGACATTAGTAAGCATGAAGCAAAAGGCGGGGGAGACCCTAAGGATTTTTCTAACAAGATTTAATGAGGTAGCAGCTGTACTTGATAAGCCAGACCCTTCGATGGCTTTGATTGCGGCAGTTTTAGGGATTACTACCAAGACAGATTTTAAGGTGGCTTTAGAATGGGATCCTCCAAAAGATCTCATAGAATTTTATCATGAGGCTTAGAGATATATACACCAAGAGAACGCTGAGGCTGATCAGGAAGAAATCAATACTGTGGATGGCGGAGGACCGCCTAGAGAAGGATCCAGCAAAGGTAATGGAAAGCAAAAGATGGATGACAACTTTGACTCAAAGTGATAGAGATGGGAATTGAAATTCTCTTCTTACACGAACTTGAATGAAACCCTAAAGCGGATTTTTCTAGATACTATGGCAAAAACCCTTATCGAAAGCTGACGAGAAGAGAACCTATTGAGCGTGAAAG
This sequence comes from Allium cepa, assembly GCA_030765085.1. Lineage (NCBI taxonomy): Eukaryota > Viridiplantae > Streptophyta > Magnoliopsida > Asparagales > Amaryllidaceae > Allium > Allium cepa. The sequence continues at coordinate 498,646,928 of CM060931.1, forward strand.
GGCATCTGGAAAATACTTCTTATTCCATGAGCTAGATAGGCAAAACACAAATGATTACAAGCACCGTGGGATCTAATCGAAGAACAGGTTAGAGATAACTGATTACAACAATATGTGAGAAGCTGAGCTACGGTGGAAAAAGAGCAGCTTTCAACCTCAGTAAATGGAAATGGCCTTTGGATCAAGGTCAAAGATAGTCATCTCTTGTAACAACTCTGTTTTAATTACCTAATTAATTAAGTTTAATTACGGATAATTAATTCTAAGTTGTAGTTTGTGTAATTTAATTGTGTAACTAAATCTAGTTTTTGGAATAAGTGATTTAATATATTTAAGAAATGAGTTTCATTTCTTAAAGAGGATTTCATTTAAAAAGTTTGAAATGCTAATTTGGAAAATTGTGACAAATCTCATAATCGTGTAAAATGAATTTATTTAGGCTTGAAAATTGTTAACTTTGAAATTTTTCATTAAACGAAAATAAGAGATTGTCTCTTTTTAAATATTAAAAAGAAGGTTAAAATAATTGTTAAAATTTGTTTCTTTCCTTTATTTTTGAAGTTAAAAGGTTGAAATATAATGTAGAGTTTTTATATAAATTTTTCAAAGTGATTTGTAATGAGAGTTAAAATGATGGAAATAAGTAGATAATAGAATTTTGAGTTATTTAATTAAAGTATGAGTTTGGGCCTAGGTAAATTTCATCCCATTAGTGCAAATAAGGGAGAGTTTTCTCTCCTTAGCAATTTCTAAGATGAACTATATGTTCATTTCTAAACCAGGAAACAAAAAGAAAGGTTTTTTCAAAAATAAGAAAATCCTAGCTTCAAAATCCTCAATTTCAAGTTCTAAATCAAAGGGCATTTGGTTAAATCTTATAGAAATCAATATCAAGTTTTCTCCTTCACCACTTATGAATTAATTAGGGTTAGTAATCTTAGATTTTATCTTTTGTTTGTAATCTTCTCATTGCAATTTCTTAAAACAACCTAGGCAGCAACCGAGAGAAGCTAATTTAGGACTATTTCATCAAACTCAAGTTTGAAACGTGAGTTTACCTCACCAACTATCTCTAAAGTCATGTGTATGTGATAGTTGGTGGCTGTTTGGATTAATTTGGATGAATATTGGTTGTATTGTCCATGTTTATTTGGTTCAATTTCTAAAACTACCAAAACCCTAGTCTTTGATCTTATTTGATTGTTAATTGTGAATGCATGTTAGTTTCTGAGATCATATAGCACACATTAGTCGTCGTGATGAGCTGAAGTCATGCTGGATGGCAGTGGTGATGAACGTCGTCGGAGGGCGGGGGGAACAAACCTGGAACTCACATTTTAGGTCCATAACCGGTGGATAGGTTGTGATTACCGTGCACTGGTCGACATTGGAACGTGAGTTCCAAATGACCTTAGCCCTCCCCGATCCATTGCTTGAATCTGTGTTTTGCTTGCTTTGTTATGGTGCTATTTCCTTATGCTTTGAGTGTTTGTTTATGGTCATTTTGATATATATTTCCAATGATTTGTTAAACTATAAATTTAATTTGGAAATAAAATAAAGTTATAACTCTATGGTGTAGGATCGATTTCACCCTAGAGGGGGGGTGAATAGGGTGATAGTGTAAATTATTAAAAATTAATCGCGGAAGCTTATAAATTAATTTCAATTCAGATCACAGAATAGCAGCACAGATATCGCAGAATATAAATAACAGAATAAAACAGAACAACACAGAATTTACCCAGCTTCGGAAAAACCCTGCCTACGTGCTGCCCCCAAGGTTTCTACTAGAAATTAGATAGTCCCTCGCTTACACACGTAAACTCGCTATACCCGCTATTGACTAATCTAACTCTACGCTCAAAACCTTGCCACAACTCAACCACCGAGTTGCGAATTCTCAAGCTACGCCACGTAACTTGTCCCCTAGTCACACGACTAGAAATTAAAACGGTTTAAAAAAGAAAATACAAATTAAAAGAAAATTGAAATACAAAACCCTAATTAATAAAAACTAAGCCCAAATTAATAAAACAAGGCCGGCCTCTATTCGTTGATTAAAAAATACGTCCCCGCTTTTTCTTTTTATTTTATCGGCCTGGTTCCTTTGTTTGTGATGGCGGCTGTTCCTCTTCGTCCAAAAACTAGGGCTTTCGAAGCTGCGCTATTTGCTCGATCAATAGGAATTTGCGTGTTGCCTTGCTCGATCAATTCTTCGTTGCTCACTGCTGCTTCGACGAGTTTGATTTTTGCTTTGGTAAGAATTTATGCTTTTGTGCTTTTCGATTTTCGCATTCGAACTCCATCTTTTTGCCGATGATGATTGGGGCATTTTATATAGGATTCAAAACCCTATTTTTGCGTTCGTATAAATTTTGTTTGAATTCGTCTTCACTGTGCTTTGGCTGCTCGATTTTGTTTTGATGCTTGGGATTTGTTATGACTTTGTCACTTTCGTATTTTTCACATTCCTTGGTTGACGCGGCTTTTGAATCAATTTCATGATGACCACGGCTTTAATTTTTGACACTTGACTCTGTCATATTCGTATACTTTTGTGACTTGATTCCCATGGTTATTTTCAGTTGCTGCTGTGCATTGTTCATGACTGTTTCATGCGGTTCATTGTGCATTATTTTCAGTTGCATTCTGGTCTGTACTTCTTTGCTACTGCATGTTTGATAGCAAATTTGATGTGTGGTCAGACCTTAACTTCACTTGTGCATTGTTAAGTAGTTTGTAGTTGCTGTGTTCTAAGAAAATGCTTCACTGCATTATGAAAATGTTGCATTGTATTTTGACCTTGTTGCCTCTGTTCATTTGCCGGTTAGCTTGCTCGTTCGGTCTTGTCTGATCTCTGGTTTACCATCTGCATTCACTACAGTTTGTACATGCATTTGCCACTGTTTGATACAGTTTTGAACTGTACAGTATGGTCCATGAATGCAAGATATTGAACTTGTATATATTTGCACATTTGTTACATTGTACTTGTTGTATGTGTTGCTTCATGTTTTTGTTCATGTTGGCACTGTCATATTTTGGTCATGTTGCCTTCAGTAGCTTCTGGTTGGTCACTTGATTCACATATGCACTGCCTGTTTGAAGTTGTAGCATGTCACTGTGATGTTTTCATTTGCTTGAGTTTTAACTGTGCTCGAGCTCTGTCCATACTTGCCTTTGTGGTCTTCACTGTGTTCATGATGGTTGCTGTGCACTTTTGTGCTTTGAGTCAGTTTCATTGTTTTAGTTTCATTGTTGCTGTGTTATCATCATGTTGGTTTGACTTGAACTCGATTCACTTGAACTGTCACTGCTTGGTGGTCATGTGCCACTGCTGAGTCTTTGGTGCTGTCTTGAATTTGTGCAGTCCATGTTGATGTTGGTCTTCGTTGCATTCATGTCACGTCGCCTTGTGTTGAATCCAGTTTCAAAACTCGGGTTTGACCTTGTGCTCGTGTCGTGATATATTGCATGTGAGTTGAACCCGACTTTTTATTTGGGTTTGACCTGTGCTTACCTGTCCCTGTAAATCAATCAAGCGTATATATCGGCGTGCACGGCCTTGTGGCATATACAGTAATACACTGTGTATGTCACATGTTGTTCGTGTATGATGAATTCAAATTTAAATTATGACGAACAACCCAAATAACCGAGGCAAATCATATTTACAAAATTATCTTTTATTTTTGAATTGCAAAAATATTTCTTTTTCAATTTTACCGTGTTAGTTTATATTTTTGCAGATTGCTCAGATGCTGGATTCAAACTGGAAAGAAGTTGAAGATAGATACGAGTGTGAGTGATATGTAGTGAGGTGAATTGTAAATATGAAATGTGATGTAATTGTAATCAAAGTTGTATAGTTATAGTGAGAGCTTGAAATTGTACTATTCAAAAATGTAATAAATATTTATTTGAATAAAATATCTGTTTGAATTCAAATTCTGTGTAATTTATTTTATTCAACAAATATGTATTTAAACTGTGAAAAATAGAATAGTATATTAACAAATACATTTAAACGAATGTATATATGTTTATTATCATCAAACAAAAATCATATAAGCGCATATTCAACAATCTCCCCCTTTTGATGATAACAAACATATATTTAAGATTTTGAATATATTAAATGTATTTGATCATTGATATGCTCTAATTGCTCCCCCTATTTAAATGCTTCCTCTCTATACAAAGCTCGCCCTACATATATGCATTCAAATAAAAATATGCAAATGAGTCTAGATGCAAATAGAAAATTATTTGACCTTTGCTTGATTTTATTTGACAAAATCTTAACTTTTCTCTCCCCCTTTTGTTATCAGCAAAAGAATAATAGTAATGGAAAAGTAGAGATATAGTGATCGATATTAATTCAACATTAAAACTCAATTGAATATAAATATTAAATTTCAATAAAAAATCAAACAAAAATCATAAATATTTTGTTAGGCGCATATTCCACTTTTAGAATGATGGAAATGATGTCATCATATAAGACCATATAGTTGTGTCTATTTATGGTATATTTATATCAGGAATTTGAATATCTACTAACCATGCATAACCGTTAGGACTTTTAAATGAGATTAGTAGTATTCCAATTTTATGTTCAAAAAATTAAATTCAAGTATCTTCTAACCACGCATAACCGTGAGGACTTTTAAACGGGATTAGAATCAACTTGTTTATTTTTAAAAAAAACTTTTGATATGCGTTCCATACATGCATAACCGTGAGGACTTTTAAATGAGCATGGAAGCACATAACAAATTCCAAGTAATTCACCCATGCATAACCGTGAGGACTTTTAAACGAGAGTGAATACTTTGGTATTTATTATTATTATTATTATTACCCCTTTTTTTTAAAAAAAATGTGAAAAACGAAAAACGAATGATTCATGTTTAAAGTACCACATATCGACAAACTATGTAGAATTTTGATGAGTGATGGTCATTAGAAATATGATAGATATAGAGATGGTCATGGAATTTTTACCAACAAACAGTTTTATAACTCTTGTTTAAATTTCTAAAGAAATTTATTAATTATACCATCTCGAGTCATAATATTTGATCAATATTAACACTCATCGCTTTTTCAATCACCATTTTTCTTTTCGATAATCATTAGGGAGTCAGATTAGTCAATATAGTCATTTAAAATCAAATTCAAAAATAATTATGAAACCAATTTTTCAAAATGACTAATCTGAAAATATGGTCAAAAATGATTTTCTCCAGGGGGTTTTAAAAGAAAATTTCTGTTATTTGAAAATTATTTGAAATGAAAAATATGCAGATATTTTCTTTGAAAAACGATGCAGTTACTAAATGTCTCAAAAATCACGTTCAACTAGTAATTTTTCTATCAACTAGATTACCATAGTAATTTGCATCTGAATTTCTCTTTCACTCAAAAATTATTAATTGAATTTGATTGACCAAACCATGAAGTGTGCACCAAAAATTTCAAATTCAATTTTAACAACAATTTAAATGACATTTTTTTGAAATTGAATTGAAGCCGTGTAAATAATCAGAAAACCGTGAATAAAGAGTTAGCCGTATTATAACCAAATGTATTATCCAACAAAACACTATTTTTAATCCAAACTGATATATATGAAGTAATTCAAAGAATCTAGAGATTTTTATAGTGTTTTTGGCATAAGAATATAATTGGCCAACTATTTTGAATAAGTCAAAGTCAAAATCATCATCTTTTCATCAATCTCAATATTGGCTGATTTTAATTCAGAATACGGTGCAGATTATCACATTTAATATATCGTTTAAAACATACCATTACCTGTTTTACCTTTACGATATTTTTCGTTGTTGTCCGTTGTGATTCTGTCACCTTTATACTAGGCTAAGGAACTTTTCTTTATCGTCCGTTGTGTTTCTGGAACAGCCAAAATCCAGAGAACACTGTTGTTGTTCCTTAGCCTGCCACCACACCTACATGGAAAAAGATTTATGTGACCTATTTGTTTTTATAGGTCCATGATTGTTGGTGGCAGAATATTTAGAAAAATAATTTTGTGAAGACCCAAAACTATTTATAATTGTTCCCTTCGGCACCCAAATTTGTTTAACTTTGAGAGATTTTATATTTGTGCCTTTTGGAACCCAAATCGGTATAGTTTTCACATGTTTGGGTCTATACCAACAATTATTGTGATTGTGTCCATATTTTCTACAAATCGTGCACATTGAATTTTCTTGATTAATCTTGTTTTCAACAATTTTCGAACTATTATATCCAAGTCCTTGTCTAACCGTATTAACAGTTTGCTTTCCTAATAGCATGTTCAACGATTTTTTTACTTTTGGAAAATTTATCTAAAGTCGTTGACAAATGTTGGACTTGTGTTTTGAGAGATTCATTTTCATTCAACAATTGAGTGCACTTTTGATAGAATTTTCTCTCCTTGTATTTTCATTTTCTTTTAAAATCAGAATTTCATTTTCAAGTGATTTTATATTGATTTTTGATTTTTTAATTTCGTTTTCGAATGTTGGACACTTATCGCACTTAGGGATCCTACTTTGATAGGTTTTAACTAATTGGTCAAGTTGTTTATTTAAATCTATCAAAGTAACTTTTTGTGATTCAAGTTTGGCATACTTATCCCTAAGCCGTTCAGAACAGCCATTTACTTCGTGGAAATAAATAAGTAATTCAGAGTGAGTAAGTTTTGATACCTCGCTTGGCTCGTCATCATCGCTATCAGTTATATTTCCATGAAGGCACATATCTGCTTTCTCACTCTTACTGCTAGAACTTTGATTATCTTTATCACTTGTATTCCACGTGGCTGTAGCATTTCTCCATTTTGATTTCTTTTCTTTGTCGAGTTGAAATCAGGGATAATTGGGCTTGATATCACCGGGTTTGTTGCAAATGATCCCGTGTTGTTTCGAGTTATCCAGTGCTTTGATTATTCTGCTTTTTAATTTTTTATTTAGAGCTGGATTTTCGTATTTGTAATTCCACCTTTTGAATTTCTTCATTATTAATGCCAGCTCGGCTGCTCCATCATCATCATCCTCATCACAACTGCTATTTACCAATCCTGTTAAGCACATCTCTTTAACTGAGTTGGTTGTGGAGGACTTCTCATTGCTGTTGACTGTTGCACCATATATTGCAATTAAAGTATTCCAGATTTCCTGTGCATTTTCACAATGAGAGATGAAATTAAAATTATCTTGATTAATATGAGAATATAATATATGCATAGCAAGAGCATTAATCGAGATAATTTTCTTATCTGTTATATCACACCCGTTTTCAATAATATCCCAACATTTAATATTAACAGATTTTAAATAAATTTCCATATTTAATTTCCAATTCAAAAAATTTGTTCCATCGAAAATAGAAGGAATAATATTGGAGCGACCCTCAATAGAAGTATTAATAAAAGAAGCCATTTCAAAAATTCAAAATTTTAAAACAAAAACCAATTTTTAAAACACGAATTTAAAACAAAAATTGATTTTTGTAAAAAAAATTAAAACAAAAACGACTTTTGTTCCTAGCTCTGATACCACTTGTAGGATCGATTTCACCCAAAAGGGGGGGTGAATAGGGTGATAGTGTAAATTATTAAAAATTAATCGCGGAAGCTTATAAGCTAATTTCAATTCAGATCACAGAATAGCAGCACAGATATCGTAGAATATAAATAACAGAATAAAACAGAACAATACAGAATTTACCCAGCTTCGGCAAAACCCTGCCTACGTGCTGCCCCCAAGGTTTCTACTAGAAATTAGATAGTCCCTCGCTTACACACGTAAACTCGTTATACCCGCTATTGACTAATCTAACTCTACGCTCAAAACCTTGCCACAACTTAACCACCGAGTTGCGAATTCTCAAGCTACGCCACGTAGCTTGTCCCCTAGTCACACGACTAGAAATTAAAACGGTTTAAAAAAGAAAATACAAATTAAAAGCAAATTGAAATACAAAACCCTAATTAATAAAAACTAAGCCCAAATTAATAAAACAAGGCCGGCCCCTATTCGTTGATTAAAAAATACGTCCCCTTTTTCTCTTTTTATTTTATCGGCCTGGTTCCTTTGTTTGTGATGGCGGCTGTTCCTCTTCGTCCAAAAACTAGGGCTTTCGAAGCTGCGCTATTTGCTCGATCGATAGGAATTTGCGTGTTGCCTTGCTCGATCAATTCTTCGTTGCTCACTGCTGCTTCGACGAGTTCGATTTTTGCTTTGGTAAGAATTTATGCTTTTGTGCTTTTCGATTTTCGCATTCGAACTCCATCTTTTTGCCGATGATGATTGGGGCATTTTATATAGGATTCAAAACCCTATTTTTGCGTTCGTATAAATTTTGTTTGAATTCGTCTTCACTGTGCTTTGGCCGCTCGATTTTGTTTTGATGCTTGGGATTTGTTCCGACTTTGTCACTTTCATATTTTTCACATTCCCTGGTTGACGCGGCTTTTGAATCAATTTCGTGATGACCACGGCTTTAATTTTTGACACTTGACTCTGTCATATTCGTATACTTTTGTGACTTGATTCCCATGGTTATTTTCAGTTACTGCTGTGCATTGTTTATGACTGTTTCATGCGGTTCATTGTGCATTATTTTCAGTTGCATTCTGGTCTGTACTTCTTTGCTGCTGCATGTTTGATAGCAAATTTGATGTGTGGTCTGACCTTAACTTCACTTGTGCATTGTTAAGTAGTTTGTAGTTGCTGTGTTCTAAGAAAATGCTTCACTGCATTATGAAAATGTTGCATTGTATTTTGACCTTGTTGCCTCTGTTCATTTACCGGTTAGCTTGCTCGTTCGGTCTTGTCTGATCTCTGGTTTACCATCTGCATTCACTACAGTTTGTACATGCATTTGCCACTGTTTGATACAGTTTTGAACTGTACAGTATAGTCCATGAATGCAAGATATTAAACTTGTATATATTTGCACATTTGTTACATTGTACTTGTTGTATGTGTTGCTTCATGTTTTTGTTCATGTTGGCACTGTCATATTTTGGTCATGTTGCCTTCAGTAGCTTCTAGTTGGTCACTTGATTCACATGTGCACTGCCTGTTTGAAGTTGTAGCATGTCACTGTGATGTTTTCATTTGCTTGAGTTTTAACTGTGCTCGAGCTTTGTCCATACTTGCCTTTGTGGTCTTCACTGTGTTCATGATGGTTGCTGTGCACTTTTGTGCTTTGAGTCAGTTTCATTGTTTTAGTTTCATTGTTGCTGTGTTATCATCATGTTGGTTTGACTTGAACTCGATTCACTTGAACTGTCACTGCTTGGTGGTCATGTGCCACTGCTGAGTCTTTCGTGCTGTCTTGAATTTGTGCAGTCCACGTTGATGTTGGTCTTCGTTGCATTCATGTCACGTCGCCTTGTGTTGAATCCAGTTTCAAAACTCGGGTTTGACCTTGTGCTCGTGTCGTGATATATTGCATGTGAGTTGAACCCGACTTTTTATTTGGGTTTGACCTGTGCTCACCTGTCCCTGTAAATCAATCAAGCGTATATATCGGCGTGCACGGCCTTGTGGCATATACAGTAATACACAATGTATGTCACATGTTGTTCGTGTATGATGAATTCAAATTTAAATTATGACGAACAACCCAAATAACCGAGGCAAATCATATTTACAAAATTATCTTTTATTTTTGAATTGCAAAAATATTTCTTTTTCAATTTTACCGTGTTAGTTTATATTTTTGCAGATTGCTCAGATGCTGGATTCAAACTGGAAAGAAGTTGAAGATAGATACGAGTGTGAGTGATATGTAGTGAGGTGAATTGTAAATATGAAATGTGATGTAATTGTAATCAAAGTTGTATAGTTATAGTGAGAGCTTGAAATTGTACTATTCAAAAATGTAATAAATATTTATTTGAATAAAATATCTGTTTGAATTCAAATTCTGTGTAATTTATTTTATTCAACAAATATTTATTTAAACTGTGAAAAATAGAATAGTATATTAACAAATACATTTAAACGAATGTATATATGTTTATTATCATCAAACAAAAATCATATAAGCGCATATTTAACATATGGAATTGGTTCATGGCTATAACCTTGTGATGACTTAACATTTTGTCGTAGTGAATTATGTGATTTATTGATTTTGAATCATTTTGATACAAATCTTTGGAAATTTATAAACTTATATATGCTAATTATATAAATATAAATACTTAGTTTAGCATACAAATAATTTTGTAAAGACAGTTTATTTAGGTTATAAATATCAAACAATTTTTCTAAATTGGACAAGTTCCTATTATAAATCGTTTTAACAAATAGTTATATTTATATTAAGTATTTCTGGAATAAATGATTATGGATTTTGGAAGATGGTTTTGGAACACAAACTTATCTATTTTTAAATAGAAATGGTCATGGGATTTGGAAACATGGTTTTGGAATTATAAACTTAAGTTTATTTGTGCCAAAATTGGTCACAAATGCCCAAATGCCGATGAAAGCACTCGTTTACAGTTACAGATCACTGATAGCAACTTTATAGAGAATAAAATATGAAGAACGCTCATAAAATTAAAAAGAAAGCAATAGAAACACATGATTTATAGTGGTTCGACTATCTCCAACCGGCGTCCACTTTGAAGAGTTGCTATTTTATTGATTATCACTCGCTGGTTACAAGAGTATAATTGATAATAATCGAGTTACAATGGAGCTCGGCAGAGTAACAGCGTCGAAGAATCAAAAAAATCCCTTTTCTGAAGACCCTGGGATGCTATTTATAGGTGTAGGCTGGAAATACTATCTCAAACTTTGGAAGATTCCTTCCCTCGCGTAGTTGGGTCAACATAACCGATCTCTGAGCATCTGGACTTGATCTATGATTGATACGAATGAAATTCGTATCAATCCAAATCTTGCCCAGACGAGTCGATATCAATCATGGACATTCTTGACGTAAGCTACTGTGAAAATTTGGTGGCATTTGGACTTGTAGATTTTGAGTTATGATCGATGCAAGTTTGAATTTTCAATAAGCTGTTGAATTCGTATCACTTTCATTCGCATCGCTTCTATTCGCATCACTATTAGGCACGTGATGACCAATGACATGGCACTATCTGTTAGGATCGATCCATTTTCCATGCCAAATGATCGTGTCTCCTTCCTTAGTCGACTTCATTCGTATCGAGGTGTCTCTTTTTCCTTTGTATCAATGCAAGGCGAATTCTTTCGTATAGCTCTAAGCTTGTCTCATTCGTATCGATCCCTTCAATTTCCATCTGCATCGGTTAAGAAGCATCATCTCGTATCGCTTATAGGATAACATATTCGTATCGACTAAGGGTTGATCGATACGAATATACATAAATAAGATCGATACGTAATAGCTTCAATCGATGAACATGTAGCGGGGCTCAGGTGATGGTTATGTAATGTAGGAGTGGGGTGGATACGAATGAGACAGTCTTCCATGGATACGAGCACGGTGGTCCTTTCTCGATGGATACAAAGTGTAGCTCTTTGTTTAGGTGGATACAAAGGAGGCCGCCTTGGATGGATATAAATGAGAATGGATACGAAAAGAGGTGATCTTCTTAACCTTAATCGATCAATATCTCTAGCATATGAACTCCTATTGACTTGAAATTTAGAATGTTGGCTCCCATCGCTTTGATTGTCGTACCATATCAATTGTAGCTTGATCCGAACTCGAGCAATCCATAGCGAAATAGTGTATAACTAATCTTGGGGACATATTATCTTCATTTTTCAGTCAATTCTTTAATATCAGGCCTTTCCAAACGGCGGGATAACACTTACCCTCAAAACATGCCTTGCGATAGGAAGGTGTGTTTTATAGTGCCATTCGGGTGTTCGTATCCGTCAATGACTTGTAAAGAGATTGATAATTCTACCTGACAGCGAATAGTGATCATTTGCGATCGTATACCGTTCGGGGCGGTATGTGGCCGTTCGAGGTCGAATGCCTTTCAAGGCGAGTTATGACCATTCGAGGTCGGATGCCGTTCGAGGCAAATTAAGCCCGTTCGCGGTCGAGTGTCGTTCGAGGGGAATTTTTACCATTCGCGGTCGGGTGCCGTTCGAGGCGAATTTTGACCGTTCACGATCCGGTGCCATTCGAGGAGAATTTTGACCGTTCGTGGTCGGGTGCCGTTCGAGGCAAATTTTGTGTGTGCCCAGGGATGGAGTTAGTATCATTAGTGTCATATTTCACATTCTAATGAGTTTCCGAATTGTTTATTGTGGCGGTTTATCGCCATCTCAGAGCATGCTTGAGGACCGTTCGCGATCATGTGCATATGTAAGTAACTTAGCCGTTATGGAATTACAAATACTGGATTTACATTCAAAATGAGTCTTACAACCGAAATGTCCAACCAAATAAAGTCCAGATGCAAAAAATAGAAAACAAAAGCAGAACAGAGACGTCGAAGTGGAAACATCTACGGTGATGCAGTTGATAGTTGTCTCAGAGCATGCCTACACATCGTTCGTGACCTGAACATGTGTAAGCGACTTAACTGTGTTTTTGTGGAGTTTGCCACTTATTCATCATTATTTCAATCAACTGATGACAAGCTGATGCCATGGTCTTGAGCCGTCCCTAGTTGGTGTAGATAATAGTTGTTCTTGCTTCATCGTTGTTGCTCGCCTCCTCACGTATTGTAATCGCATGTTGTTTCAGATATGTCCCTCTGTCTCATCCCTTAAGTGCCTGCAATCATTAGTACTACGGCCGCTTAGCTCATGGAATAAGAAGTACTTGTTTGATTTCCTCTCATTGTTGGTCGGATCACTCCTTATTAGCCTCTGGTAGGGAACCTGCCCCCTAATGTCTTGGAAGTTTCATTCCAAAGTCTCGTTCAACTTTGAATAAGAAGTGAATCTTGGATCCTTTCGCGGCCGTTTCGAAAAATCACATCTATCTTTTGCTTTCTGTTTCCTCTTATCTTTATTTGACTCTTTCCTAGGTGGATTCTCGCCTTTAATTGCATAAACTTCAATATAATCACCCTTCTCTCTCTCAGCATTTGCATCCACTTATTGCAGAAATCTTTCTATCTCGTGGTAGAATTCTCCAAGATCTATGGGTGGATCCCTTGTCAATGTATTCTTGAATTCTGTGCCATCAGCTATGCCAGATACAGCTGCCATCAAAACCATGAATGTATCTAGTCAATCCACCGATATTGCCGCTGCATTGAATCGTGTCAAAAAACTCCTCAAAGATTCCTCGGTTTTTTGCTTTAGTGTTGTCAAACTCATCACATTCTTCGGACTCGAAATGTGAACTATGAACTGCCTTATAAACTTCTCGGTCAACTCAGTCCATGTTCCAATGGAGCCGCTCTCCAATTGCCTAAACCATAATGTTGCTATGTATGTCAAATACAATGTGAAACACCAGGCCATGACCTCCTTCGATGCTCCCAGTACCTCCATGTGCCTCACATACCTTGTCAGATAAACAACAGGATCGGTCCTCCTATCATACGTCTCCAGTGTTGGTAGCATGAATTCTGATGGATACCTAGCCCACCTAATTATGGGAGCCAAGGGGCTCCTGTTCACAGCTTCTAGATAGTCCGCCTCTCATGGCTCATCTGACCATCTCCACCAATCTACCACTGTCGTCAAGCTATAGTCCTTGTCCGTTGCCTTCGATCTGCCCCAGAGTTTGCAAGGGAATCCTAGAATCTACTCTCCTGAATGCGCATCCATTCCTTTATCAATTTCGTGTTGAATAGTTTCGCCTAGTATCCTGCCTGAGATTGGATCAACATGCACCGTGGGAATGCCCCCTAGCTCAGGGGCTGCTCCTGAAGGTCCCGCTATATTCTGAATCCTAGTTATTTCTTGCTCTTGATCTCTATCTCCAGCATCCCCCGCAATAGCGTTCTCTTGATTCTGCACTCTAGCTTGTCCAATTTGCGGGAGTAGGTTCTGCATCATCCCCTCCTGTCTTTTCAGCATCCCTTCTTGCATAGCTTCCATCATCATCTCCATCTCGTCTTTGGTGATGAAAATTGAGATCTGATTTGCTTCTGAGGAGGCCTCCTGACTCCCTACGTGCTGATTCCTTTCCACTCTCTGTCTCCTTGTTGATTGCTTTGTTATAGATTTCTAGATCCAATTCTTTAAGCTTTTAGATCTAAAATCCAAGCTGTAGAATCCCTGAATGCTAGCCTACTCAGTGAAAGCACCAAAATGTTTGCACCAAAATTGGTCACTAACACCCAATTGCCGATGAAAGCACTCGTTCAATATTATAGATCATAGATAACAAGTTTATAGAGCATAAAATATGAAGAATGCTCAGAAAATTAAAAGGAAAGCAATAGAAACACATGACTTATAGTGGTTCAACTATCTTCAGCTTACGTCCACTTTGAAGAGTTGTAATTTTATTGATTATCACGCACTGGTTACAAAGGTATAATTGATAATAATCGAGTTATAATGGAGCTCAGTAGAGTAACAATGTCGAAGAATCAAAAAGATTCCTTTTCTGAAGACCCTGGGCTCCTATTTATAGGTGTAGGCTGGAAATATCTGTCTAAACTTCGAAAGACTCCTTCCCTCATGTGGGTGGGCCCATGCGATCGATCCTTGAGCATCTGGACTCAAATAATGATTGATACGAATGAAATTCGTATAGTTCCAAATCCTGCCCAATCGAGTCATGATCGATCATGGACATTCTTGAGGTCGTACACAAGCTCCTACAAAAATTTGGTGGCATTTGGACCTGTGATTTTGAGTTATGATCAATGCAAGTTTGAATTTTCAATGAGCTTTCGAATTTATATCTCTTTCATTCGCATCACTTCTATTCGTATCGCTTTTAGGCACGTGATGACCGATGACATGGTGCTATCTTTTAGGATCGATCCATTTTCCATGCCAAATGACAGAGTCTCCTTTCTTAGCAGGCTTCATTCGTATCGAGGTGTCTCTTTTTCCTTCGTATCGATGCAAGATGAATTTGTTCGTATCACTCTAAGCTTGTCTCGTTCATATTGCTCCCTTAAATTCCCATCCGCATTGGTTAAGAAGCGTCATTTCATATCGCTTACCGAATAATATATTCATATCGATTGAGGGTTGATCAATACAAATATACATAAATAAGATCGATACGTAATGGCTTCAATCGATGGACACAAATCGAGGCTCAGGTGATGGATACATAATGTAGGAGTGGGGTGGATACGAGTGAGACAATCTTCCATGGATATGAACACGGTGGTCCTTCCTCGATGGTTACAAAGTGTAGCTGTTTGTTTAGGTGGATGTGAAGGAGGCCGCTTTGGATGGACATGAACGAGAATGGATACGAATAAAGATGATCTTCTTGACCTTGATCGATCAATATCATGAGCATACGAACTGTGATCGACTTGAAATTTGGAATGTTGACTCCCGTATTTTTGCTTGTTGTACTATATCAATTGTAGCTCGATCTGGACTTGGGCAAAATTTTTTAGTATCCATAGCAAAACGATGTATAACTGATCTTCGGGGAAGATTATCTTCAGTTTTCAGTCAATTCTTTGGTATCACGGCCTTGCCAAAGGGCAGGATAACAAAGTTGTTTTAAACAAATGTATTATATTCTAAAAGTTAAATAATATAAATAAATGATTTTATGGATTTGGAATTTACTTTTTTGGAAACGTTAGCGTAGGAGATTTTTATATAATTATTAGAATACCCAATTAGTTTTTGAAAATGGGTTTATGGTTCACAAATAAATAAGTACTTATGTAAGTGGCTTTTGGAAATTTGATGGTGAACAATATAACTCTATAGAATTTTAAGTATAAATGTGGTTTTGGAATACAGACAATCTTAGTTTCATAAAATAATTACTTTTGGGACAGTTCAGATTAATGGAAAATTAAAATAGTGTTTTCTAAATGGTAACAAAAGATTATTTTTTGATAGCCTTAGTTCTATAATATTGTGAGTACTCATAATCGATTTAGCGTTACTGATTGGCTTAAATGCTTTCGAGTAACGTTTCATCGAATATGGTATAACTCATTGAATAAAATGTTTGAGTGGAACTTACTTGCCTATTGGCGAATACTCAATTTCACTAGTTAGTATGGGATGCCTTGGTTAAATTCTTGTGATGACTATTAGGAAGTATTTAACATTTTAGAGTTGTATTCTCTTTTGGTGTGCGGCATGGGGCTCCTAGATCCTTAAGGGAATATAATAGGTTTTCCAGTGGTATCCCTAACAAGTGAAATTTACTAGCTTATAGTAAATACTGGAATTTCACCATGCAGTATGGGAAGTTTTGGTTAGTGATTACTAAAACCGATAGTATTTCGCACTTTAAAGTATATTCCTTTTAGGGTTCGGTGGGACCGATAAATCTTTAAGAGGTATACTCCTGGATTTCTTTCCAAACTTAAATCTATAATAAACTAAATTTTTGGAGTCATGGTTGTCCCAATAGTTTTGATCGGTTAAGATTTGGGATTTCTCTGATCCTTGTGATCGGTCGAGATTCCGTATTATGGTATGGACGATCCTTGTTTCCAGATCAATATGAGTGATACCAAAATATTTGCATGGTATGGATAATCGGTAAGATTTGTATGTACGATATGGGGTGATCAGTATGAATTTAGTTTCTGTGTATTAGCGTTATTGTCTTTTATTCCATGTATCTGTGTTTAGTGACTAATATGTGTTTGTGACCAAATGAATCTACATTTGTGCCATGAAGTAAATTCTAAGGTAAACTAATTATGTGACTTGTTGTATCTTGGGCATTTGGATTTACTTATATGTTATTTGTTATGGTGTTACATCTTGTTCTCAGCCTTTTGGATATTTAGAGGTAGTCTGACCCAAGTTTTAATGTAATGCCTAGGGTTGGCTGAGACTTTTTAGGTTACAGGATAGGTAGACCTTTGGATGGTTGGGCTAGTTGGAAGATAAACTATTTGACTTTTAGTTTATCTCATCTAGAGTTTCATGTATGTGTGTATTATTTTTGAGATATATATTTTAGGGTAGAGAATTATAACACTTGTATATTATGTGAGTCCCATATTTTATTTTGTAAACTCATAGTTTCTATATGTATGAGATCTGTTATTCCGCTACGATCTATGGTTTCCATTTATATGGCAACTGTTTTGATTCTGAGAAACCAATATGTTTATCCCTTTGAACTGAGACCATACCTATCAAATTTTATCCCAGAGGTTCAGTTAAAAGGTAAGCAAAATGTGTTAGTGTTAGTGTAAAGTCATATTTACATTTGATCTCCCTTAATAATATATAATCTACATATTTTTAATGACATTATTTATAATATTCTTCAATAATATGGGTATCGCGGTGGGATCATTATAGTTTGGCGTAAGAGACAAGTTAAAACATTACAGCATATAATATCATCGATCTAAGACCTAGTGAGACTTAGAGTCCTTTCTCCTAGGGTGTATAGTAGATATTTATATCAATTATCTATATAAGGATAGGAAAATGATTGTCGAGATAAACATTTAGGGTTTATTTTGATTTATAATTCTAATTTGATAAATTGGAATAATAATATTAAACTTTTGGAAAATAATGTATTAAAATCCTCTAGAGTTTGGAAAATTATTTTGAGATTTTGGAAAATTGAGTATATGAGTTTAAAAATTTCAGATGATCAAGGATTGATCACTGTAACGACCCAAGATTTCACTGCTTTTATTTACGAACATTTAATTAATTTTAAATATTCAAATAAATGGTTTTATAACGAAAATAAAACTCTTTTTAATGATAAATAATAACGATGAAATAGTTTTCAAAATTAGTTTATAAAAATATATATAGTTTGATGAAAAACGGGAAATGTGTCCGGAATTCATTTTTCGAATTTTTGACTTTTCGTCGGCTAGAATTTGCCGAAATGTTGTGAAATGTAATGGAAAAATATAAACATTCAAAATGGAAATAAATATGTATATGTGTGTATGTTTTAGTGTATGTATGCATGCAATTATACTTAGGTATATAAGAAAAAATATAAAAAAGGAAATTGTCACATCACGCGGACATGATTTGACATAATGGCAATTGGGGGAGACAAAAGTACATTTAGTGGTCATTTCATGTTGAATCATGTAGTATTAAGAGGGCAAAAGCGGGAAGACAAGGGTGGTGACATGGAAAGCAAGGAGTGGAGGGTATGGTACAAGGGTTAATTAGATAATTTTACATATTCATTTTATATAAAAACATTTCTCTTATTTCTTTCTTCCATTTTCATTTCATTTATCCTTTTTTTCCTAAGTCTTTTATTCTTTAAAGCTTTTAATAAACTTTAATGGCTTCCAAACTAAATTTTCATGTTTTATGATTTCGAAAATTAACTTTTAAATGTTTTAAAACATTGTTTAAAGGTTCCTTCTTTTCCATTTAAATTCCTCCATTTTTTAGCTCTATTTTGTTCGATCAGAACATCCTCTAAATTTCAACAAACTAAGACTTTTTTTTCAACCCATGTATATTTCTAGTGGCTACAATTTTTTAGTTTACCACCTTTTCTGATTTCGAGCTTAGATGCTCCAAAATTTAATTTTTTACAAGAGTGGTTTTGAACTTAGATTTTGATGTCCCAAAATACCCCTCACTGTTTTGACCATAACTTCCTCAAAATTTAATTTTTTTGAGTAATTATTTTCTTTTATTGATAGAGAAAATAATAATATAAAACTTTTCTTTTGATCACTTTTCCAAAATCCAAGAGGAAAGGGTCCAAAAGTCGAGGGCAAAATGACCCATTTTCGAGAAGAATTTGTGGTTTTCCTAGCTTTCCGAGGGCTAAAGTATTTCAAGTTTTCAAAACCTTTGTCTAGTAAACTTCTTAGCTTTTGGGAAGAATTTACTTATGTGTGTGTGTGTGTGTTGCTTATGTGGTTGTATATATGTATATGTGTGTGTGTGTATAATTGTTTGGTTTGAATTATGGCACTGTTTAGATACGTTGGTTATAAAAAGGTTGCGATTGTTGGTTATGTTTGATGATGATATAATTTGGTATAGTTGAACTTGGATATGTCATATGTGTTAGTCTTGTCTTGAAGCTAAAGGAAGTTAGCATGTAAACTATTAGTAATGCGAGATTACGGGTATCCGTAGCAATAGTCGCTATGGATGCAATTCGCTTAAAATTTTGATTTTTGCAAAGTTTGGTTCTTATACTTCAAATTGTTTTGTGAATATTTTATAAACTAAATAATAATGTTTTTAAAAGTTAATTAAGGATTTAATAATTAATTATTTTTAGTAATTGATAATCAATTAAATGTTAATAAGGTTTATTAACTTTAATTAAATAAAATTAGTTCTTAATTAATTATAGTTTAAAGTTAAGATTTATTTTAATTGATTATTAATTAAGTTAATTAAGTATGGGTTAAGTAAATTATTTATACTTAGTTTGTCATTAATTAAATATAGGATTAATTATTAATTACGGGTTTAACTATACGATTAAAGATTTAATTTATAATAAATTACTTATTAAAGGTTTAATTTATTGTTTAAGTTTAATTAAATATTAACTAACTAATTAAGATTAATTAACATTTAATTATTAATAAAGATTTAATTAATTATTTAATAATTAATAAATGATTAGTTTGGATCTAATTAACAGTTAATTATTGTTTAACTATTTAATTAAATTAAGTTAAGATTCAATTAAAGTTAATTATGATTTAAATATGGATTTAACTTATAATTAATTATTTTTAAAAAGGTTTTAAAGTTTTAAATTCTTTGGTTTTTAGAAGTAATTTTTTTTAAGGTACTTCTTTTCAAAGATGGTTTTGAATACAAGTAATTCAAGTGTTGATACCATTAAGAAACCATATAATTATGAACGAGTTATGATGTAGATTGTGGGTTGTTTGGACATGCGTTAGCAAAATAAATCATCATTCTGCTATAAATTGATTGTTTGTTTGTTGGGTTGTTTGGACATGAGTTAGCGGAGTAAATCCTCATTCTGCTATAAATTGATTGTTTGTTTGTTGGGTTGTGTAGGCACGTGTTAGCGGAATAAATCCTCATTCTGGTAAAAATTGTTTGTTTGTATGGACTTGTGTTAGCAGAATAAATCACCGTTCTACTATGAATTAGTTGAATTGTTTGGACATCTGTTTAGCTGGACAAATCGACACCTTGCTATTATATTTTTGGATACATATATGCTAGTTAGTCCATATTGGTAAGTTATTCCTTGATTTGGATATGAATTGTATTTACATGTATGTTGGCCTATGTAAATAACTGTTAAGTGAATTGAAATTGAATGGTAACTTAAATTAGTACCATTGGGATTGCTAAGTCCCTTTTCGAATTTACTAAAGTATGTTTTTAAATTAGCTTTAGTTCTTTAATCAATTTGGGTTTAAAGGTTATAAATGTTTTTTAAATTTTATTATTATTTTATAAAGTTATTTTTAAATAATATCTTATTTTTAAAAGAGGGTTTATTACATAGAAGGTTTACCTAAAGTGATTTACAAATGATAGTGTGAAAATGATATTTTGTAACGATCCATAATTTTGGGTGTTTAGAATTGGAATATTTAATTGATTTTAAATATTTAAAAGTTAATTTCATCGGTTAAATAACTTTAATTTCAAAAATAGTGGTTTATTGGATAATTTGATTGTCAAATTTAATAAAATTGGTTAAATAATGGATCTTGAGTTTTAAGCTTGATAAAAATAATTTAAAGGCTTATTAAATTTATATTAATAAGAATGAAGGTAATGGAACTTTCATATTGAATTTAAAAGTGATTTTTTCTATTTTTTTTAAAAATATAACCCGTTTTAACTAAAGAGTAAAAATAGCCTTCTGAGGCACTGTCTCAGAACTTTACAAAACCAGTTCCATTAGATACGTAATAGTGTATTATTATCGAATTTTAAATATCGTAGCATTTAGAGTTACAATTTGGTCATACAGAACACAACACATTGTATTTAATACCGAAATTCAATATTATAATTAAGTCCAATTAAGACGCGGTCCGTCGTGTTACGATCGCATTGACGTTAGCTACGCTTTGGAATCAGTACGATAAAATTGGAGTTAGTTGAATTTTGCGCTAAATCGAACATCATTTGATTTAGGTGAAAACCAGAATGCCTCGGTAACGACAAAGAATTTCGGTAAGTTAATCTCACTCATTTGGATTACTGCAATTAATTTTAAATAATTAAAATTAATTTTGGATGAATGGTTAAATTTATAAATTAATAATAGTTGGATGCAATATTATTTATATGGGTATATAGTTTAGTAGTTGAATATATATACCGTCTATTGGAGCGGACGAGACCTTATGCGTCCCGCATAATAGCGGATGACCCTATATTACCACGATATCCCGCCTCGAAACAGGATTGGTATTTTATGTTGTCTAACATCTGTGGTTACAGGGAAACAGGTTGGAGGGATCCAATTGGATTCCTAAAAAATGTTGAATTTAATTTCATATATAGTGATACATGATATGTTTGAATAATCTGTGATAGATAATAGTGTGATTTGAATTTATTTGATGCTATTGTGGCACTGCCTTAGCCTTTGGTATTTTAGAATACCATAAGTATATATTTTGAATTTGAAAAGAAATTCCAAAGTTATTTTGGAAGTGAAGTATTCATATAGAATTTCGATTGGTTTAAAGAAATTGATTTAGATAAAATAAAAGTTTTAACGTTAAATTTGTACTTAACTGTTTCGTGATATTGTGAATAGAGATTTTGGAATAATGTTTATAAAGGGGTTTAAATAATTATTCTTAAGTAATACTTGTTTAAATATAAAAGGTTTTAAAAATTGAGATTTTAAAATGGCGTCATTCTCTGGCGAATATCAATATAAAAGGTATTATTACCGAACACTAGGAGCAATATCAATCTTCAATTCATTGGCAAATAAAATAGCGTCATTCTCTAGCAAATAAAATGGCAATTTTTTCTGGCCACCCCTCTTCCCCTTCGTCTTCGGTCCTTTGAACTGTCTCTTCCTTTTCCACCGCGTCGTCTTGATGGACAAAAATCGCAAGGATAAACCGTACCTATCGGGCTTTGTTGGAATTTCATATCAAACCAGATCTGGTAGATGCTTTTCGATTTCTAGGTTGAGTCAATCAACTTCAGTGAATCTAAACCCATTATCGATACATATTCAGTCACCTTCCGTTGCTTTTGACTGTGCCGCACTTTCCTCGCTAGCTGCAAGCCTTGTCGCGACTCTGGTTGTTGCAGGTCCACTATCAAGTATTGCAATGATAATTCCACCTTCGCCTATTACTCATTTAGTGGCATCTAAGGGTAATTGGGTTAGTGACTATAGCATTGATATCCTAGGGATTGAACCAACTGTGTTGAATAACGGGATATAGTCTAATTCGACAGTCTCTGTTAAAATTGATATATTGGAATCTGCTATTCATGAAAATCACAGTCAGTCTGATACAGTGGGTAGTGATATTGCCCTTAGTGTTCTACCAACTGCTACTGCACAAGTCCTTGTTCCCTGTGAAATTCTTGTAGGTGATACATCCTCTATGGAGCGTTGTGATACCGTTGCCAAATCGACTTGGTCGTCTCTATTCAAGTCATTACCTAGGAATGCCAGTGCTTTCTCAACATAGAAATTCAACACACAGGTTATTGATGGATAAAACGTGATTCCTCCGGCTATTCTAAGGCAGGCGGCGAACCATTGGTCTGATCACTTTGTTCATTATTTCCTTGATGCTTCTTCCTCTTAATCGGTCGTTCTAGAGCACTACAGGCGAGTAAGGAAACTAAAAGGAATGCTTCATGTATTTCCTAAACTCCTTTTCTTTTTAAAATTTGGCTCTAAGGAAGACCGTCTTATAACACTTAACACTAGCCCTCTCATTATCGAGGGAAAACCCTTTATTGTGACTCCTTGGAATGTTGGTATAGATAGTGTTAGAGAGAAAATTCTTTCTATTCCAGTTTGGGCCACGTTCACCGATGTACCATATGTCCTTGAACCTCTAATTGGTCTGAATTGGCTAGCGAGCCTTATTGGCCATTTCAAACATTCTGATGTGAATACCGTAGCATGTAAGAATCTTTTATACACTAGGGCGTTGATTGAAATTACACCAGAGAATCCATTACTGTCGATATTGAAAGTAAGAATCATGGAAGGTCATGAACTGGAAATAAAAGTTAATTACAGCAGGAAGCCTGACATATGTTTTATCTGCCATTCATTTGGTTATACCGAGGAGAAATGTTTTAGGAATGCCCCTCCATCTCCTACCAACAAAATCCCCCTCCCTAGGATTGTAATGAAATGGGTTCCCAAGGTTAGTTCTCCGCCTCCCTCTGATCTTGTTGTTTCGGTTTCTCTCCTCGTGGAGATACAAATTGATGCAGTTAGCGATACCAATGATGATTTTTTTGTATGGGAACCAGAAGATTGTTCTTAGATTCACAAACCATCAGAAATGAGGTATGATCAACAGATGCATAGTTATCACATGTTCTTAGGTGGTCCTGATGAGTCTAGAAGGTCAGTGTATCATGCTGAGGGTGCTGGTCTGTCTCTGACGACCACTGGGATTGTTGGGGCTAGGAACTGGTGGCAATTCTTAAATCCAACTTGGGACCGTATTTATCTTTACTCACCTCTCCCGAGGTATTTTGATCCGAATTTGGTTTTCATAGGGCCTATTTAGCTTTCCATATTTATTTTAAAAGTTTTCAAATATTTTTGAAGGGAATGGTCTGTAAATATAATTATTCCTATGAGATAAGTATATACCTTTTGATAAAGAGTTTTAATTTATTGAAATTTAAATTAAATAAGACTTAGTGATTTCAGTAGAAAATGAACTCTTTGGTTGAATGATTGTTTATTTGATAGTTAAATAAACAACTATCAAATCTGGACAAAAAATATAACTGTGAAAATATCTAGGAGAAACACAGGAATTATATAGTATAGTTACCGTCGAAGGTGCTATACTGTACGTATAAACTTCTTTCATTCTTCTAGGACGATGATAAGGAAATGCATCCACTAATGGTTAAGAGATGATATCCTGTCTTATTTTTGTCTGTTTATTCCTAAAGAACGAGTGTTATGTTTGCCAGAAATATCGAACGTTGTTTCGAAGAGACTGCGATCAGATAAGTTATCCGAAAATCACTTTGATTCAACGAATACGCTTTCGAAGTGAAGACAAGAGCATGGAATCAAAGTTGGAGCATTGAAGTGCAAGGGCTAATCGCTACTAATCCTGAGGATGATTCCAAATGGATGTAGCAGGAATAGTGCCTTCGGTTTCGTTCAGACCCAGAACGGACTTATCTGCATGAATGTTATCAGTACATTGTCAATGGAGGACATTGACAATTCCAAGTATATATTCCTTAAAAGATAATCGTAGACTTAAGCCTCATTAATCGGAAATGATTGAAAATCAGGGGAGATGCAGCAAGGCTAAGTGGGTCGCACCCAATTAGGGTATGTTATCACCTTTCTAGATACCCTCGGATATATTATTAATTATGGATACGGTGGTGCATGGAAAAAGAGCTCTCGATGAGGGTGGGAAAACCCAGGATGGTAACATATTCGGTTCTATTTAGGTTAGGGGTAGGGCCGCTCTTGTGTTGTAGGGGATCCCGGCGAGGTCCTCGATATATTTTTCTAGATGTGTACCGTGACAGGTGGTACCCCAGTGCCTAGTCATTGTATGGAATCCATTATCCAATACGTGCCTTTACGGTTTTGGTTATAGAGCCTAGTATGCTAGAATTTAATTATTTATAATAATTTCGGCTATTTGAATAAGTATTTGTACTTAGACACTATTATAATATCAGATGATTTTGAAATAAAATGTTTTGTTTGTCGTAAGGTAAAAACCCATCATGTTTATGTGTGGCATGGTCTTACGAGATACCTTTGTTTTTCAAAGGATTTTGATAATGGTTATAATTCATATTGAGTGTGTTTTCTCATGCTGGTTTTCCAAACCGACTTGGGTGTTATTTTATTATAATGCTCGGGTTAGATTGAGTATTATAGGTTTAGGTTAGGATGCTATGGAGCTTTGGAGACGAGCCAGATGACGAAGACATATTACACGTACTTCATTATATTCCGTTGTGTATTATGGGCTGCATATTCAGCACTCGTGACGATAAGTTATTATAACTGTCCAGTATTCATTTGTTAATTGTTGTGCTTTGATGATAATATGTATAAATAACAGTTATAGTTCTTTTTGTATAAAGACATGTTAGTATCTATTATATATTGTTCTGCTACGTTTTAAGGTTCTGTGTTGTTGTTTCTCTTTTCTCCTACCTCTTCTTTTCTTTTTCCCTAACTATCGGGTTTTCAGGCATTCGATTGTTCGGCATGTAATACAGTGGACGTGTTAGTATCGATTTTCATGAACCGAAAATCCTGATAGTTACATTTGGTATTGGAGCTAAAGGTTAAGCGAGAAACTTGGCTTTAATGTGGTAACTCATTAGAGATAGGGCAAGCAATGCCCTAGAATGAGTGTTAGTGTAATGATAGATATGAGCGTGTATTTGTTAGTGATATAAAAATATTTTATATTGTGTTGGTTGATTTGTTGAGTGGCCTATAAATTCTGGTCAATACGAGTAATTAACGTTATTGATAGGTATCTCTAAACACTTGAATAGAGCAACTCGACATGATATTGTTTTGAAAAGGGGTAAATGAAATAATTTTACCCTGATTATATTTTATATATAATTAAATATTTTTTAGGAAATTATTATGTTATATATGGTGTGCTTGGTTGTTAACAAATGATGATATTAAACTATTATCATTTGTTATTATGTTGATTGAATAAAAGTTGACGTTATAGTCAAAGTTAAGAAATAATTTCATATAACGAAATGGAATTATGTAAATGTGATTTACAATTTGAAATGAAATGAAATTCCAGAAGTATATTTAAATATGATTTGTTAAAAGGATTTAAAAGCTGGAGATTTGGGAATTTAAATCCCATTGGTTTTGAAATGTTTTTCAAGGTCTTGGAAAAATAATAGTGATATTATTTGGAGAATATTTTTGAATTGGAAATATTTAAAGGAATTTTAAAAGAATAAAAGCACTGAACATTTTGGTCACTGAAAAATAATTTTTGTGATGATTGTAATATCATCGATGTTCATTTTCGAGTTTCCAAGAGAGGAATTGCTACCATTAGGATTTTTTGGTAAAATTGGATTTGATTTTGGAATTCAAAGGTATGATTTGATATACTAGTGGAATTTTGTGTGTGTATATATATAAGATTTCAAAAATGATTTGAAAAAACTTAGAATAAAGTCTTTAAACTTCAGAATTTTTTATTTCTAACATTCTATGGAAAATGAATAAGTTTGATAATGTAAAATATTTTAAATTTGAACTATGGAATAAAAATTTAACTTGAGTTAAGTTAGATAATGTGGAATTTGAAAATTAGCCTAAGTTAAGCTAAATGAAATAATTATTGGAAATGGAATCTATTAAGATTTTGGATAAATGAATAAATGAACTAATTAAATCAATTAGTTATTTAGATATGGTTTGAAATGTTGATTAATAAAATTCAATATTTAAAATGGGGAGATAAATTGACACAGCGGAAATAACAAACTTGACGTGCTAATAATGTTTTGATACAAATTGACGCACTTTCTTCCTTACGAAATGAATTCTTGTCAAGTAAACTTGGTAGAACGATAAATGCCCAAATCCATTGATCTCTCGAGATACCGGATTCTAGCTATCTTCAACACGTTGATCGCGCATGATTCCGCGTTAGAAGATCTACGATTCTTCGACGTTGATCTCGCGCATGAGATTCCGTGAATCGGCTTCAAATTTGTTGATTCGAGCGCACTCGAATATCCGAAGATGGAAGAAGAAGGAGATCACACTCAACTTCAACAAAAGTGGCAAAAGCACACCAACAAATTTTATTCAAAATCGACCTCCTTACAAATGACACCAGACCCCTATTTATAGGAATTACAACATAGTACAACCGACCTAACATTATGCGACCCAACACAGGTGACACGCGACCTACGAGTTACACGACTTAACACATGCGACATAAGAAAATAAAACATCACATATAGGACATACGACTTAACAATCACGACTTAAATATCACATATACGACATACGACCTAACAATCACGATTTAGAAAACACTACGAGTTACAACAATGCGACATAACAATATACAACAATACAACATACGACTCACGAGTTAACGACATAAGGAAAACACGGCTTCATGCGACATAAGGTTCAGTGACTTAAGAGAACCAGCCTTCATACAACATAAGAACATAGCGACCTATCTGAGCGACTTAAGAATGCGGCCTTGTTTTCCTGAGCCGTTGGCTTCATAGGTCGTTGAGCGACTTAAGAAATTGGAGCGGCTTAAGAAATTGGAGCGACTTAAGAGAAGTGTAGCTTCATAGAGACGCGTTGATGGTTGGGGCGGCCTTAGGTCGTCGAGCGACTTAAGCTCCTTAACTCGTTCATCTTGATGCGTTGATAGCTGGGGCGGTCTTAGGTCGTTGAGCAACTCATACACGCGACTTAAGGAAATGAACGACTTATGTTGGTGCGAGTTAACATGATATGCTGCATCATCCTCCACTGCAACATCTATCTCGTTAGGTCGCGTGCGACTTAAGGCAAGCGAACGACTTAAGGCAACCGAACGACCTAAGGCAACCGAACGACCTAAAGCAAGCGGCTTATCATGGTGCGCTGCATCATCCTCCCCTGGTTGAAAAGAATTCGACCCCGAATTCACACTTTCCTCTTCTTCAACCTGCTTATTCTCATGATATGGAATTAAGTGTTTGACGTTGAAAACGTCAGCAGCATGGATATGATCCGGCAGTCTCAACTGATAAGCATTCTCATTAATCTTCTTTACGATCTCCAAAGGACCAATCTTTCTAGCAGCTAGCTTGTTGTAAGCACCAATAGGAAATCGATTCTTAGTTAATACTGCATATACAAAATCTCCTTCTTTGAATTCAACATGTTGTCGTTTGATATCTGCGGATTGCTTGTATTTCTCATTCGCCTTAAGCAATCGTTCCTGCACAACCTTGTGGCATTCTTGCAACTCATTCACAAAATCACGAGCTCGTTTGATTACTCCTTTATGCTGTGGTACTACAGATAAATCCAATGGTCCTTTAGGTATAGTTGAATAAACAACCTGAAATGGACTAAAACCAGTGCTACGATTGACTGCATGGTTGTGTGCAAACTCAGCTTGACACAGCTTGGAATCCCAACTCTTCAAATTATCATTCACGAGGTATCTCAATAGATTACCTAGGGATCTATTCACAACTTCTGTCTGTCCATCCGTCTGTGGATGATAAGCACTACTAAATTTCAGTTTTGTCCCGACCATTCTCCATAGACTCATCCAAAAATGACTCAGAAAACGAGTGTCTCTATCTGATACGATAGATTCAGGCAACCCATGAAGATGATAGATCTCTCTGAAGTATAACTGTGCAACATTAACTGCATCTGCCGTCTTCTTGCATGCTATAAAATGTACCATTTTTGAAAATCGATCAACCACCATATAGATAGAATCATTGCCACGTTGCGTTCTCGGTAAACCCAATACAAAGTCCATGCTAACAGCCACCCATGGCTTAGTAGGCAACAGCAAATGTAAACCTGCATTTGTCGCGGTCCCCTTTGAAACTTGACAAATATGGCACCTCTGAACAAACCTTTCAACTTCTTTTCTCATTGACGGCCAAAAATAAGACTTTGCGATCAACTGTATAGTACGGTTGCGGCCCACATTTCCTTCCTCATGCAATTCTTTGATAATCTTCATTCGTAAACTACAATCTGGAATACACAACTGATTTCCTTTGAATAGAAAACTATCAACCAGCATATATCCATCCATGCTAATTCCCTGTTTGACTTTGTCTAGGATCCTGGAAAAATATGAATTTGAAGTAAGAAAATCTGGAAGTAAGTCAAAACCCATCACCTCTACTCGCATGGTTGTTAGTAAAGTATTCCTCCGACTCAATGCATCTGCGACGCGATTGGTTACTCCATATTTATGTTTGACGACGAATGTAAATTGCTGCAAATAAGCTATCCATGATGCATGCCTAGCTGCAATTTTATCTTGCCCTTGTAAATGCTTTAACGCTTCATGATCTGTATACAAAAAAATTCTTTATGGAACAAATAATGTCTCCAATGTCTCACAGCCTGCATAATAGCATAAAACTCCACATCATAAGTATTGTATCTCATCTTTGCTCCAGAAAGTTTTTCACTGAAATAAGCAATTGGACGACCCTTCTGACTCAACACTCCTCTAACCCTAACTTTAGATGCATCTGTATGTAACTCAAATAGTAACTGAAAATCTGGAAACACTAGAATCGGTGCTGAGGTTAAAAGTTCCTTGATTCGCTCAAAAGCAAATGATGCCTCTCCCTTCCATAAAAACTTCTTTCCCTTCATACAATCAGTAATAGGAGCCATCACACTACTAAAGTGCGGTATAAATCTTCGATAAAATGAAGCTAACCCATGGAAACTTCTAACTTCTGTTATAGTTTTGGGTTGTGGCCAATTTCTGATTGCGGCTACTTTACTCTGATCCACCTGTATCCCTTCCTCAAACACAACATAACCCAAAAATAAAACACTTGGCGTCATGAATATGCATTTCTTCGTTGCTGCATAGAACTTTTCCTGATGAAGAATAATTAACACCTTCCGTAAGTGTTGTATGTGCTCCTCCTATGGATCAAGATACCATCAAAGTAAACAACAACAAACTTCCCGATGTAAGGTCTGAAAATTAAATTCATCACCCTCATAAATGTACTTGGTGCATTAGATAGACCAAACGGCATGACCAGCCATTCATACAATCCTTCCCGAGTCTTGAATGTTGTCTTCCATTCATCACCTGGTGTAATGGGAATCTGATGATAACCACTCTTAAGATCAATCTTCGAAAAGATTACAGACCCACTGATTTGATCCAATAGATCATCAAGTCTTGGCATAGGAAATCTGTATCTGACAATTATTTTGTTGAGTGCCCTGCTATCCATACACATTCTCCATGAACCATCTTTCTTCGGCACTAACAAAGCTGGTACAACACAAGGACCAAGACTTTCTCGAACACGCCCTTTCTCAAGCAACTCCTCAACCTGTCTCCTCAACTCTTCATGCTCTTTCGGACTCATACGATAATGTGGCCTATGCGGTAACACAGCACCTGGCACTAGATCAATTTGATGTTGTATGTCCCTCAATGGCGGTAACTCCTTGGGCAATTCCGTAGGAAAGATATCCTCAAATTCATTCAACACCGGTCTAACCTCCTCAGGAATTTCAACATCTTCACTTTCTTCATACCCAATCAACATAAACAATTCAGGACTATCTTTCACCTCTTCAATAAATTCTTTCGAAGATAATAGGCTAGTTGATTCCATTTTCTTCTCTGACTTGCTTACACTTTGTTCACGCTTCTTAGGAACCAAAGTAATTTGAGTACCTTCGAACATGAAACTGTAGCTGTTGGTGCGACCATTATGTTGTACATTCCTATCATATTGCCACGGTCTTCCCAATAATAAATGACACACATCCATATCCACAACATCACACCAAATATCATCTTTGTACTTCTTCCCAATAGAAAATGTAACAAAAGCTCGCCTTCCCACTGTAACTTCTCCACCTTTCTTTAGCCATGCCAGCTTATAAGATCTAGGATGTTTTTCAGTCTTCAACCCTAACTTCGTAATGGCTTCTTCAGAAATAATGTTATCACAGCTTCCTGCATCAATAACAAATCGACAAACCTTTCCCAAGATAGTACATGTAGACTGAAAGATATTGCTTCGTAGCCAACTAGAATCATTCTCATTCTTTGGCACTAAACAAGACCTCCTCATCATCAAGTTACATCCTTCATCTCCTGACACAACTTCTTCATCTTCACCAAACTTTGATGGTTTAGAATAATCAATTTCATCTTCCTCGTTCTCATACTCACATTCTTCTGCAACCAATGCTCTCTTCTTTGGCTTTGTACATTCATTACTCTTATGGCCAAACTCCTGACAATTATAGCACTTGATACTGTCATTGACCTTTGCTTTAGCGGCTTCTTTAACAATTGTTTTACTAACTGCCTTGGAAACATTAGCACTACTACTAGCACCCTTATTCTGATTGTTAGAACTTGTAAACACACCACTTCCTCGTCTCCCTTGCTTCTCCCAAGCTAGAGCTATCTGATGTGCTTCAGCAACAGACATCGGATTAAACATATTCACCATGTCTTGAATCTGCATTCGTAACCCTCCAATATATCTAGCTGTTAGATGTTCCTCTGTTTCCATAATATCATTCCTTGCAACCAATTGATAGAATTCATCTGCATAAACATTCACCGTCCTCGTCCCTTGTCTCAAATTCTATAATCGTTGATACATAAGAGATTGATAATTGTACGGCAAGAAAGTTGCTTTCATCATCTTTCTCATCTTCTCCCAAGTGACAACTTTTGATTTTCCCATTCTCTCTCGAGTTAGTTTAGTTTGCTGCCACCATGCCATAGCTCTTCCCCTTAGTCTTGTAGCAACTAACTGAACTCTGCGATTCTCAGGTATCTCCTTGAATTCCAAAATTTCTTCAACATTTGACAACAAATCAAGAAATTCTTCTGCTTGCATACCACCTTTGAATTTTGGAATTTCCATCCTTATTCCTGATTCCTATTTACGATCATTTTCTGAATCAAGATATCGATTTCGCACTTGGTCTCAATCTCGATAATGAATACTTCCTATATCACCATATTCTTCAAAATCATATGTATGTCGATATCGATCTCGTCCATCTGCATCTCTATGACTACGTATGTCCCTTCTATCATATCTTTCAACATCATGATATGATTCATCGTCAAACTCACGTGGGTTTCTTCTTTCTTCACCTCGATACTCATGGTGTTCTCTTCTCATGGAAACTGATGATTCTCTTCTATCTCGATAAGATTGGGGTGACATTCTCCTTTTTTCCAAAATCGATGGTGAAACCCTGTTTCTACTATGGTTCGATACTGGTGAAGTTCTCCTTTGACTTCGATTCATGTCATTCATCATCTTTTCTAACTTTGCAATACCTTCATTGAAATTTTCATTGATACGCTGCTCCATCTGTTCAGCTTCTTGTCTCCAATACAAATCTTCAACATTCTGAAAATGATTAGCTCGTCTCGGAGGCATGATCTTCAAACAGTCTCTTTTCCGATCTAACTTCCTTTAACTCGCTTTGACTTAGCTCGGCTTGCTTTAACCCGACTCCCAACTGGATTGATTCGGCCTTGGATAACTGATGCAGCGGAAATAACAAACTTGACGTGCTAATAATGTTTCGATACAAATTGACGCACTTTCTTCCTCACAAAATGAATTCGTGTCAAGTAAACTTGGTAGAATGATAAATGCCCAAATTCGTTGATCTCTCGAGATACCGGATTCTAGCTATCTTCAACACGTTGATCGCGCACGATTCCGCGTTAGAAGATCTACGATTCTTCGACGTTGATCTCACGCACGAGATTCCGTGAAACGGCTTCAAATTCGTCGATTCGAGCGCACTCGAATATCCGAAGATGGAAGAAGAAGGAGATCACACTCAACTTTAACAAAAGTGGCAAAAGCACACCAACAAATTTTATTCAAAATCAACCTCCTTACAAATGACACCACACCCCTATCTATAGGAATTACAACACAATACAACTGACTTAACATCATGCGACCCAACACAGGTGACACGCGACCTACGAGTTACACGACTTAACACATGCGACATAAGAAAATAAAACATCACATATACGAAATATGACTTAACAATCATGACTTAGACATCACATATATGACATACGACCTAACAATCACGACTTAGCAAACGCTACGAGTTACAACAATGCAGCATAACAATATACAACAATACAACATACGAATCACGACTCACGAGTTAACGACATAAGGAAAACACGGCTTCATGCGACATAAGCTTTAGTGACTTAAGAGAACCAACCTTCATACGACATAAGAACATAGCGACCTAACTGAGCGACTTAAGAATGCGGCCTTGTTTTTCTGAGCCGTTGGCTTCATAGGTCGTAGGTCGTTGAGCGACTTCAGAAATTGGAGCGACTTAAGAGAAGTGCAGCTTCATAGGGATGCGTTGATGGTTGGGGCGGCCTTAGGTCGTTGAGCGACTTAAGCTCATTTACTCGTTTATCTTGATGCATTGATAGCTGGGGCGGTCTTAGGTCGTTGAGCAACTCATGCACGCGACTTAAGGAAATGAACAACTTATGTTGGTGCGAGTTAACATGATATGTTGCATCATCCTCCACTGCATCATCTATCTTGTTAGGTCACGTGCGACTTAAGGCAAGCGAACTACTTAAGGCAACCGAACGACCTAAAGCAAGCGGCTTATCATGGTGCGCTGCATCATAAATTGAGTTAAATGGAATCGAAATTGAGTTTGAATAGAAAAGGATATAAAATTGAGTTGTGAAGTGGTAATGAACAAAAGAACTTTTGTATAAATGTTTATTATTGACTTAAGAAAATTTGATGGTGAAATTCTTAAGTGGAATTGGTATTTAAGGGATATACCAAGTAAATAGATGAATGCGAAGTATAAATGTAAATGATAATCGTGAATAATTGAATGGAAATGAAGTAAATGTGAATAAAAATAATTTGATATAGCTAAGAATCAATTGAAATGAATATGTAAGTTGTACATATATTATTTTATTTGCATGATGATTTGATCCAGACTCGACCATAGAATTTCGAGATAATTTATATCGATCCGAGTTAGGATTTTTCACCTGATTTTCGAGGAGAACATTGGATATGAATTTTTGATTGATCCTAGAATTATCTATCATATTATATGTTTATGCAAGAAGAATGACAGTTTCTAATCAAGGAACCAGATCTGAGTCCACACTAGAGATTCGTGTGAACAATACTAGTTCGAAAGTGAAATTGTGTAATCGAGTGAACGATCAGATTTGATTTTGCATATGGATGATATATGTACATCGTACGGGTTTTTGTGAGATAAATCTTGGAAATTGAAAAATTTAGATAAAATGATTTTAAGTTATATGTATTGAATATCATCGGTAAATAAGATGCAGGTATTTAAAATCAAGAAAAAAATTGGATTGGCCGACGAAACGGCAAATGTTTAAATTGTTGTTTGAAATTGATGATTTATGATTGAGCCACTTGGCTTTTGTTTTGTTTTGATGATTTGGGCCCGTAATGGCAATTTGTAGTTGTTTGGATCTAGCCGCAAAAAGGAGACCTGGTGAAATTTTTCGAAAATTTATTAGAAAATTTGGATAACTAAAAACTTGATTTGGATTATAGTTTGAAATGATTGAGAAAAATATATTATTGGAATATACGAATGAATTTGGAAATTAGTAAAAGTGAAAATGTGGTTCGAACAAATTGATTTTTGGGGAGTTGTTTCAACTGATTGGTCATGGGAACGTTAATGAGTTTTGGGCTATTTTTCTTACCTTGGGAATTTCGGGGTCGAAATTCTTTTAAGGGGGAGGAATGTAACGATCCAGAATTTTGGGTGTTTGGAATTAGAATATTTAATTGATTTTAAATATTTAAAAGTTAATTTTATAGGTGAAATAAATTTAATTTCAAAAATAATGGTTTATTGGATAATTTGATTATCAAATCTAATACTTGAAATTGGTAAAATAATGAATCTTGAGTTTTAAGCTTGATAAAAATAATTTAAATTCTTATTAAATTTATATTAATAAAAATGAAGGTAATAGAACTTTTATATTGAATTTAAAAGTGATTTGTTCAATTTTTTTAAAAAATCACGTTTTAATCACTACAAGAAAACTGCGGTTTGCCTACGCCAAAATGGCGTAGGCGGGGCGTAGGTAAATGCAATAACTACGTAACCCCTATGCCAATTTTGGCGTGGGTAAAACTTGGGTAGCTAATAAAATACCTACGCTTTACCTACGCCATCTGTTGTGTTGTTTCTTACGTCTTCCCGACGCCATGATTTTTCTACGCCTTCCCTACGTATCATTGTTCCTACGGCTTTGCTACACCATGCATATGACTTTTTGCTGCATCGATATTCCCTTTACCTACGCCTTTCCTACACTTTTTCTGAAGCAATTTTGATATATTACTATTGTGTTTCATTTCACCATATTAAATTATAGAAACTAAAATCAACTTATTGCACATATACACATTTCAACAAAAAGATTAACATCAAATCATTTTTCTTTAATTCAAAAAACAAATATCTCATTCATATTACAAAGTCAAACAATATTAATCAAGTTCTTATATATCAAAATAATACAATGATATGTCCATGATACATGACATCATACACTTACCACTATGAATAAAAAATACCCTCATCCCTCACTACAATCATTCAACACTCCATCAAATCATATATTACCAAAACATGTTTCCAATACATGCTTCATCGCATCTCCAACCTGATGATAGTCCATGTTAGAGAAGTATTTTCCAAATTTACTAATCTCGCTATTAAAAGAAGAAAAATACGAAGATTAAAAGATGGGAGTACCTCCTTCTCGTTACCATATATATATATACTAGCGCAGTCAATATGTCTGTAGCCAGCCTGCAAACAAATCACTAGCAGAGTAAAAAATTTGAGATCGAGCTTCAAACTATCAGAAGTTAATGAATAAATCACTTTTCTACTGACTGAATTTCATTCTTATGTTATTACTATGAGAAACTGATTGGAAATCCATTCATTTAGAACACCCCACCATCATTGTCAAACTGCTGCACATATTACTCCACAGTTCCATTCAACATGCCTGCATTTACCTATTACTCTCAAATACTCACTTCTGTTACACTTATTTTCTTCCTCTTACAACATCACAACAGCAACCATCAATTACCAGAAATACAGCCTTTAACCATCAATCATACTTTACTGCATTTACCTCTCCTTACCACCCATTGACCACCTTGACATAACCACAGTGCAATCACTCCTCCTCTCCACTCATATCTGCCTTAAACTCCACTGATCATCACCTTGCCTAAACTACTCTCGACCATACCATATACAACTGTCTGGCTCTTCCTACCTGACAATCATTAGCACACCACATCATTACCACTGACTGGCTACCATCATCCACCATAACTGTCATTCGTATTCACCTAACTTGCCTTCCACTTCCTCCACCCGACTTGCCAACAACACACTCCATCTATAGTGTCACACTCACCGTCCTTCAATAAACTGCCATATCGCCACTGATACATACATTCCCATTCAATACACGAATCAACACACTTCTGACCAACCTTGTATCAGACCACTGCTTGAAGCCCTCTTCACCATTCACCACTAAAACCATTCAAACACCAAGACTAACATTACATATCTACACTGCTGAACAGCAGCTACCGTCATCAGCCATAGCAACAGTCATCCCCACAAACCAACCATTAACCACCATCAATAACAATACTTGTTACATATACATACTTCTGCTCCTTTATTTTTGCTAAAATAAATTTGCAGTCATCTGAATGCTAATATAGTATGTACATCCAAAGCTGAAACAAAGAGAGAAATTATCACTACATCATATATGTTATTATTCTACTCTAACAGTACTCTAAAGTCCGAAGGAAAAGAAGGAAAAAAAAAACTAGCACCATTACTAACATTCAAGTTACAAAGAAAACCTTGAACTTAATCCAAAACTCAAGAGCTGCTTCTAGCCTCTATCATCAGTTGGATCACTAAGAGATCGAAACAGTGGCGCTTGTCTACCTACACAACATCAAACAACTAAATTTTAGTCACCATTATCTTCCAATTTAAAGCTTTTCTTCAATATAGAACTTGAAAATCGTTTTGTTCTAAGCAACTTACCAAATATGTAAAAAAAAACTATATGCAAAAAAGCATTGCTTGTTATTTATCAACCTTTTAGCACAAGTTGTGTCAAATTACTTGTTTCAGAAAAGTAACTTTGAACTATTTTGATACAATTTAAAACAAGTAAAAAAAAGACACAGAAAGCATTGTTAAAAGAACTCTTGTAGTCAAAGGCAAACTAGGTTCAAATTGCTTTATGTTGAAATTTTCATCAAAGTAATTTAATTACCAAATTTGTAAAAAGTTGAAAGCAAAAAAGCATTGCATATGAATTATCAACCTTCTAACTCTTTCCATATGAATTATCTTTCTCACGTACTTCTGAAACCCCTCCTTCGAAAATACCACCTTCTCTTCTTCCTCTTTCGCTTCGTTTTCCCCTTTTAGGTTAGTCGACTTTTTCGAATTAAAAAGGGAAATTACCGTAACTTCTTCGATTTTATATCAACAACAGTACTTTGAAACCAAGTTTTTGCTAACAAATGCAAATTTATCTACCTTTATTTTTAAACTTACATCTTTACTCTAACTAAATAGTAAATATGCACAAAAATTCTATCTGAACGTCGGAATCAGACGAGCTCGAACTCGTCCCGCCATTTTCAACGACGGTTTCCAAATTCAGCTTCCTCTATAGGGGATTCGCATTTGGATCCGCTTATATATTTTCAACTGAGAAAAGATTCATAATAATAAAATTCAACTTTCCACAGGTCACGCGTCGAGCTACCTTCGACATCGCCTCATCGAGCTGCCTCCAGCACCGCCTCGTCTTAAGCTTGTCAGATCGCGCAATTTGGGCAGGGGCTATATGGAATTTTGCGTTTTAGGGATTATTGATTCAATTTTGTGTTTTAGCGTTTAGACTCGCCGTCATTTTCACGCAGCCGTGAAGAAGAGATTGGCAATGAAGATTAGGGTTATTTTTCTTATAATGGGTATACGTATACGGTGAAAGAAAAAAAAGATATTTTTGTTTTGATGAGTTGCAGGGATGGCGTAGAAATTATGTAGGGGATTTGCTACGTCTTCCCTACGCCAGTCTGGATTTATAGAAAATTAACGGGAACGTGGAAATGGCATAGGAGATTATCTACGTCTTTTATACGTTATAAATTTGTTGTAGGAAATTTCGTACACCCTTCCTACGTCTCGATTATTTTTCTACGTATTGAAGTTGGCGTAGGAAAGGCTCAGGAAATTTTCTTACGTATTTCCTACGTCTTTACCTCTTTCTACCTATTTCCTACGCCTTTCCTACACCCCGCCTTTTGGCGTAGGAAAGACGTAGGAAATTTTGCATAGGAAATTGGAATGTTTTCTAGTGGTGAATTAACGAGTAAAAATAGCCTTCCGGGGCACAGTCTCGGAATATGACAAAACCAGATCCATAATAGTGTATTATTATCAGATTTCAAATTTCATAGCATTTAGAGTTACCATTTGGTCGTACGGGATATAAACGTGATGTCTTTAATATCAGAAATTCAATATTATAATTAGGTCCAATTAAGACGAGGTCGGTCACGTTAGGATCGCATTGACGTTAGTTGCGCTTTGGAATCAGTTCATTGAAATTGGAGTTAGTTGAATTTTGTGCTAAATCGAACGTCATTTGATTTAGGTGAAAACCAGAATGCCTCGGCAATGACAGAGAATTTCAATGAGTTAATATCACTCATTTGAATTACTGCAATTAATTTTAAATGATTAAAATTAATTTTGGATGATTGGTTGAATTTATTAATTAATATCAATTGGATGATATATTATTTATGTTGGTATATATATTAGTAGTTAGATATATTTCCCGTCTATTGGAGTTGATGAGATCCTATGCTCCCCACATAATAGCGGGTGACCCTATATTATCGTGATATCCCACGTCGAAACGGGATTGGTATTTTATGTTGTCTAACATCTGTGGTTGCAGGGAAACAGATTGGAGGGATCCAACAGGATTCCTCAAAAATGTTGGATTTAATTTCATATATAGTTATATATGATATATTTGAATAATCTGTGATAGATTATAGTGTGATTTGAATTTATTTGATGCTATGGTAGCACTGGCCTAGATTTTGGTATTTTAAAATACCATAAGTATATATTTTGAATTTGAAAAGAAATTCAAAAGGGATTTTGGAAAAAAAGTATTTATATAGAATATGGATTTGTTTAAGGAAATTGATTTGGATAAAATAAATGTTTTGACGTTAAATTAGAACCTAACTATTCTGTGATATTGCGAATAGATATTTTGGAATAATATATATAAATAATTTTAAATAATATTTCTTAAGTGACACTTGTTTAAATATAAAAGGTTTTAAAAATTGAGATTTTAAATAGATTGGGAGAATAGAAGGGATTTTGAAATAAGCATAAAATTGGTTATACTGGGTCTTAAATAAGATTTCTAAATTATGAAATGGAAGTAGAATCATGATTTGGGTTGTTTTGGAATATAGTTTGGGATATTTAAGAAATTGATTTATAAATGGAATTTAATTTAGAAATTGATTTATAATGGACTTAAGTGGTGTGAGACCACTTTAAACTGGAAATATGACTATGGGATTTATAAACAATGTTATAAATAAAATTAAATGATTATCATTCGATAAATTGAAGATATAAATTCACGTTATGAATTTATAATGAGATGGGTAAATCGGTTTAAAAATAAATGATAGATTATAATTTTTGAAATGTGAGAAAGGGATTTATGAAATTGAGGACATAAATCGATTGGCGATAAAACGAGAGAGATTTATAAATATTAGATTAGTTATATCGGAATTGAAAAATATATTTTTATCAAGAAGTTGAGTTTGTTTTTAAAAGAGATTTTTAATTATTGGACTAGGTAAGTTAAAAATGTTTTAGCATAATAATATTCTAGAAATTTAGTTATTTAAATATTTTTAAATTGTCAAAATGAATTATAAATTTATAAACAAGTCTTGTAAATCGATTAGAATTTTGTTAATAAAGCAGAATTAATTATTGTTTCTTTTAAAAGTATATTTAATTGTTAAATAACGTTTTCGGAAAGTAATTGTATACTTTTATGGCGGAAATCGAAGGCAGAGATTGTCTGCAGTTAAGTTTGGATTTCTCTAGGATAGAGACATAATCATTGAGCTGCAAATCCATAGGTTATACCGTATGGTGGTTTCCATATTTATTTTAAAAGTTTTCAAATATTGTTGAAGGGAATGGTATGTGAATATACTTATTCCGGTGAGATAAGTATATACCTTTGGATAAAGAGATTTAATTTATTGAAATTTAAATTAAATAAGACATAGTGATTTCGGTAGGAAATGAACTCTT
This sequence comes from Allium cepa, assembly GCA_030765085.1. Lineage (NCBI taxonomy): Eukaryota > Viridiplantae > Streptophyta > Magnoliopsida > Asparagales > Amaryllidaceae > Allium > Allium cepa. Next base: position 498,687,482 of record CM060931.1, read on the forward strand.
TGGCTGATTGATTGTTTGTTTGATAATTAAATAAGCAACCATCAAATCTAGACTAAAAATATAACTTTGGAAATATCTAGGAGAAATACAGGAATTATATGGTAAAATTACCGTGAAGGTACCATATTGTACGTATAAACTCATTTCGTTCTTCTAGGACGATGATAAGGAAATCCATCCACTAACGGTTAGGAGATGATCTCTAATCTTATTTTCGTCTGTTTATTCCTAAAGAACCGGGGTTGAGTTCACGGAAATATCGAATGTCGTTTCGAAGAGACCGGAATCGGATTTGAAAACCACTTCGATCCAACGAATACACTTTCGAAGTGAAGATAACTGCATGGAATTGAAGTTGGAACATTGAAGTGTAAGGGCTAATCGCTACTAATCCTAAGGATGATACCAAAATGGATGTAGTAGGAATAGTGCCTTCTGTTTTATTCAGACCCGGAGCGGACTTGTATGGATGAATGCTATCAGCACGTTGTCATTGGAGGACAATGAGCATTCCAAGTATAAATTCATTAAAAAGGTAATCGCAGCCTCAAGCCCCATTAACCGGAATGATTGAAAATCAGGAGATATGCATCAAGGCTAAGTGGGTCGTATCCAATTAGATTATGTTATCACATTTCTAGATACCCTCGGATATATTATTAATTATGGATACGGTGGTGCATGGAAAAAGAGCTCTCAATAAGGGTGGGAAAACCCAGGGTGGTAATGTATTCGATTCTATCCAGGTTAGGGGTAGGGTCGGTCGTGTGTTGTAGGGGATCCCAGCGAGGTCCTCGGTACATTTTTCTAGATGTGTACCGTAATAGGTGGTACCCCAATGCCTGGTCATTGTATGGAATTCATTCTCCAATACGTGCCTTTACGGTTTTGGTCCAAGAGCCTAGTATACTGGAATTTAATTAAAGTAACAATTTCGACTATTTGAATAAGTATTTGTACTTAGACACTATTATAATATCAGATGATTTTGATATAAAATGTTTTAGTAATCGTAAGGTAAAAACCCGTCCTATTTATGTGTGGAGTGGTCTTACGAGATACCTTTGTTTTTCAAAGGATTTTGATAATAGTAATAATTCAAATTGAATGTGTTTTCTCACATTGGTTTTCTGGACTAATTCGGGTGTTATTTTATTATAATGCTTGGGTTGGACCGAGTATTACATGTTCAGGTTAGGCTGCTATGGAGCTCAAGAGACAAGCCGGACGATGAAGACATATTACAGCTACTTGATTATATTTCGCTGTGTATTGTGGGCAGTATATTCAACACTTGTAAGGACAAGTTATTATAACCATCCAATATTCATTTGTTAATTGTTGTACTATGGTGATGATATGTATAAATAACATTTATAGTTCTTTTTGTATAAAGACATGTTAGTATCTATTATATATTGTTCTGTTGCGTTTGTGAGATTCTATGTTGTTGTTTCTCTTTTCTTCTACCTCTCCATTTCTTTTTCCCTAACTATAGGGTTTTTCGGCATTCGATTACTGGGCATGTAATACAATGGATGTATTATTATCGATTTTCGAGAGTCAAAAACCCTGATCGTTACAATTTTATAAAGGAAATTCTATGAAGGAATTATGAAGAAAGATATTAAAATAATTTTAAAAATAGAACGAGATTTTATAAATCATTTTAGATATTTTTCAAAGAAGTTTAAATCTAATTTTGAAACTTGTAAGTGGTTTGAAATGTGAAGTGAACTTATAAAAGAATTTTTATAAGGGATAAGTGAATGGGTTTTTATAAATTGAACAAATTTTATAGTAAGTGATGTATTAAAAGGAAATTGCTCGGCCATTTATTATGGAATGTGAGAAGAGAGAATTTTTCCAAATGTTTTTGGCAAATGCTTATATTATTTTCCAAGTAAAAGGGATGTAAGGGGTTTGGGAAAAGTGTTTAGAAAATATCCTTTGATAAAGTTTTGTAAAGTGGTTTTATTAATTAAAGATTAATTAATAAAAGCTTAGAGGATCCCTCATGGAATTGAATCAATGTTTGATTATTTGTTTATTTCATAGTTAAATAACCAACTGCCAAATCTGGACAAAAACATAACATTGGAAATACTAAGGAGAAACACGAAAATTATATGGTACAGTTATTATCGGTGATGTTATACTATACGTATAAATTCGTTTCATTCTTCTAGGATAAATGATAAGGAAATCAGTCCACTAACGGTTAGGAGGTGAACTCGGCTCTTATCTTTTATCTACTTATTTTCTAAAGAGTCGAGGTTGAGTTTATCAGAAATTATCGAAAGTTGTTTCGAAAAGATCACGATCGGATCTATTATTCGAAAACCACTTTGATCCAACTCAAGCATTTTGAACTGAAGACATATTGAAGAATATGGAATCGAAGATGGAGCATTGAAGTGCAATGGCTTCTTACTACTAATCCCGAGGGTGATTCCCAAATGGATGTAGTAAAAGTAGTGCCTTCGGTTTTTTCTTATACCGGACAACTTGTATGGATGAATGCTAGCATTGCATTGATTCCTAGAGGGCGGTGTTGACATTCCATGTGGGATTTCTATTTAAAACGGTAAAACATAGCCTCACGCCTCATAAACTAGGAATGACTGAAAATAAGGGAAGATGCAGCAAGGCTAAGTGTGTCGTACCCATTAGAGTATGTTGTCACCCTTCTAGATACATCTACGTATTTATGGATTGGTTGTGCATGAGATCTCGATATAATGGGTTGCAAAGCAACCGAGGTGATGACATATTTGGTACTATCTAGTAAGGGGTAGACCGGTCTTGTGTTGGTAGGGGATCCAGGCGAGGTCCTTAGTACATTTTCTAGACGTGTACTATTATATACCCCAGTGCCTAATCATTGTATGGAATCCATTCTCCAATAAGCGCTGTATGGTTTTAGTGTTATACCAAATATATTGGAATGTGAGATAGAAGCATTCCAACTATTTTAATATTTTACATTGAACCCTTAGACATTATTATAATATCAATGGATTTTTATAAAACTGTTTTGGTTATCGTAAGGTAAAAATTCGTCAGTGTTTATGTGTGGCGTGGTCTTACGAGATACCTTTGATTTTAAAAGATTTTTAAAAGTAATAATTCAGATGCTTTGACTTTACCCACACCGGATCCATGTCTGACCCATAGTTTTATTTTCTTTCCCTAAAACTCTTGGGTGCTCTAGTTTTTACGAGCAGTCAACTGGTTAAGGTTTTGTAACGACCTGCCATTTCGTGCCATCCGCATCCGCACATGTCGGACTAGAATTGTTTAAAATATCAGATTGTTAATTTAAATTTGGCAAAAACTCAGCATATATAGTAAATAAATCAACCACAAAATCAAAATCACAAACACAGAGTAATATACAGTAAGCAACGGAATAGATAAATAGTAGTTCATGAAGCTACTATAAAAAACAACAGAGTGGAAATAAAATACAACAGAATATCTCAAATACAACGCAGTCTCGAATCCAAACAGATGACAAGTCTGCGCCAACAATCTGGATAGCTGAAAGCTGAATAGATATAGATGGATCTCCAGATGAAGCTCCAACTTCAAAGGCGAGTCTCAAATGTTGTGACACTTAGTCTGACCCGAGCGTAAAGAAAAACAAAAAACACTCGAGTCAGGATTAACATTCTTATATTAATAAATCCAATTCAAGTGAAATATCAATTAAAATACAGGTAAATCAAAGGATATTTGGGATAACCATCCTCTAAGGATTCATGGAACTATCTACTATGTAGTAATATACATTATTATAATATGTCTATAGTAAAGTAAAAGATATTAAAATAGCGTTAAGGCGTTACCCATATCCCCCTTAACACATTTTATATATTCCCGTAGTCTATACAATGCCGTACGCTCCTCCGTAAAGTGGAGGTTTACCCAAAGGACATCATATAGGTACGGTACAAAACAAACTCGTAGAAGGCGCAATAGGGCACGCGACAAGGCACTCGAGGAAATTCCAGGGTAGATATACCGTTTACGTATCCAGACTGGTGGTAATGCATAGCAGCTACTACCGCCGACCTCGTGACATACTTCCAAATCAAAGGGTGCACCCAATCATATCGCAAAAGCAATAGAATGGTATCGAAGAAATGTGTTCGATAGGAGAAATGACTTCACTTGGTCCGGCGTGGCTCCTGTTTTAGCCACATCAAGATGACTCACGGGAGTCAGGGCTACGTAAATACCATATAGAATCGTGACTAAACCATCCTACTTTATTCTGTAATCTTCACCACGTACGCAGTTGTTAAAGTGATTTTCGGTATTGGCAAAGAGTATGACAATATCTGATCCCGGTCTTTTTAACAACCAAACGTTATTATAACACCATGGTCATTTCAAAATAGTTTATACTTCAAAACTAAAATATTATTTCCATTTCAAATCCATATCAATACGGTATCAAATTTTCACTTCAAATATACATCCATTTCCAAAGTCATAGCCCTTTCAAAGTTATAACACTTTCAAAACCAGAGCACTTGAAATTATAACACTTTGGAAATCGTACACCTTGAAATCATAATACTTTGAAAAACCATAACTTTGAAAGCCATAACTTCCACCACTTAAACAGTTTAGATATTAATAATAGTATATATAATAAAATAGTTTATAAAATAAAATAGTTTATAAATAAATAGTTATAAGTTAAAATAGTTTATATTAAAATAATTAGCATGTTAAAATAATTTGTATTAAAAGTAGTTTATATTAAAAATGGTTTGTATTAAAACAATTTGTAAAGTAAAATATAATTTAAAAATATTTTATATAATAAAATAGTTTCCTCAAATTTCACAAATCAATTCAAATCAACTCGTATTCCAAATTCCAATTTAATTCAATCTCAATTCTTCAACTTCAATTCAATTCTGTTTCTCAATAAATAATTCAAATTATATCGGTTTTAAATATAGATTTGAACCACAAAATAAACCATTTAAATTCAATATATTTCAAAGCTTTAATGTTCAAACATTTTCAAAACTAAATTTGATAATTTCATATATATCAAAATTTAACTTCATTATTATTTCGTTTTGAAATGTTTGCTTAATAAATCCAATATCATTTAAATAAAACCCCAAATTTAAAATAAACTAAATATTTCCTTTAATTTATCTAAACTTGAATATTCATTTAATTGCCTTAAACCAAAAAATCAAGTTATAAAATCATATCCTTTAAAATTTTCAAACATATAAATTTAAAATCAAGAATTTGACTTAAATAGCCTTTATAAGTATAACATTTAAAATCAATATATATATATATATATATCTTTTTAAGAACTTAGAAATTGTTTCAATATATATATATACAGACCAACGGTGTCTCTATAAAATTTTCTATTCTAGGATCAAGTGATACGGATATTTATCATTTCAACCCGCAATTTAAATATATACGGTGATATATCAATTTAATCCGCAATCCCAAATTCAATTCAATGAAAATCGCTTGGGTTTATCATTTCAACCCATAACAATTTTTTTCCTGTTCTATAGTTCGTTTGGGTATGTATCATTTCAACCCATAGTGAATTCTATACTAACAGGAAACTTGCAGAGTGATAACAGATATGATAATAAATAACAGGCATATATCATCAATATAAATAACAGATGATGACGTCAGATGTCACAAGTGAATAGATACAAATAACAACATATGTACAACAACGTAAATAGCTAACAGCAGCATATTTCAATTGTCGTTTCAATTGAAATCAAATTTAATAGATATAAGAACGTTAACCGTGAGTGATTGCTCACCTTTCAAGGTTAGAGAGATAGACAATGAGGTTGAGTTACGAAATGCAAGCACGACGTCCAAAGCAAAGCTAGATGGCATGAATTTGACGAACATATCTGATCAATAGGAATAGACGAAATCAAATTAGAATTGGATCGATGAAGATAATTAGTATATGTGAACCTATATGTGTAACTATATATATATATATATATAAAATTATATTCTAAATTCAAATACAACTCAGATTTGATATATATATGTATATGTATATGTATATATATATATATATATGTATATGTGTATATATATATATGTATATATGTATTTCAAAATCTATTGTTTCAAGTTAAAACACATATATTAAACTCAACATATATATACATAATATATTTAAAATTAATACTTATATATTATATTCATTTCATCCTAAAATGTCATGTATATACTTTAAAATACATAATTATACTGCCATTCAAAATTAGTATTTATAAATCAACTTTAAACATACATTAGAAATGAAATATATATATATATATATATATATATATATATTATCATAAAAAGCCAGACTCAATGCATCCAGGTTAATAGTACATATATGCAGGCACACTGTAAAACCATAATTAAATATACTATGCAGCTTAATAATATATATATACACATAGGTGTACACACTATATTACAACCAAAGATATATACAACTTACAGATAAGTTCTATTTTAAAACTATATATACCTGTTATATCACACGCACAATGCCTAAAACCACTACTTAAGCTAACATTATTACTGACAAAGTAATATAAACCGATAACAGAAGTTTATACAAACTCATATAATATAATACGACCTATACTTTATAGAGCAATGTAAACACATAACTATATACAGTAAATAGATAAATATATATACCGTAATAGAATATATAATATCATACCCTTGTGACTGTTGAAATTATATATATATATATATATATATATAAGACTTCATTATATAATATATATATAACATAAAACAAAGCAGCTTGTATATAAGTATATATATAACGTAACATTTTATATTAGAAAACTAACCCATATCAACATACCTATTATATTTTAAAATCAATATATTTTGTAAAAATCAATATAGCTTGTTGTAAAAATCTCTGGGATCTGAACATATCATATATAAATACTTTATTAATATATATATGTATATACTTAAAATAAATATCATGTAACGTATATACATTATCTTTTTAAACTAGTGTTGTTAAAATCATATAACGGCTACTATGCAAATTGAAACAGATGTACTATATACTCTTTAACTATATATATAAACTAATATATCACCTGTATACTTTTTAACATAGAATACAAACGAATATATATACGGGAAAATATAAAATAATAGTGATAACATAAATTACAATAGGCACCGAATCATTATTATATACGAGACATATATATATTTGTGTGTGTGTATGTTCCCGGTTCAACGTATTATATAGGCAACAGCCACAAAAGTATAGTCTGTCAACATTTAGGCAAGAGCAAAGATAAATAAGACACTGCATAAGCTTGAGCACTGTGAACCAAGTCAAATAGAGTCACAGTGGTATGTATATATGTACTGCAAGATGACGCATCATACAATATATGTACTATATATACACACGCGGCGTATATAAAGGAATGAGCTCGGACAATGGGGTGAGTGGGTGACTGGATAGGTTACACTTGGTTCGAGCGACAAGTAATGGTGGTGGCACGGTAGAGGCACAGCTCGGTCGGGTTTCGATGCTTATGTCGAAGGGGCTTTGAGTCATTAGGTGGAGGCGATGTGGTATGGCAGAGGTCGGAACGGAAGAGTGTGGCTTGGGGTCGGGTTCGGTGCTACCGTGGGTGGTGCTTGGTTTAGAGTGCGGGTGGACTTTGGCAAAAATAAAGGGGTACTAGAGAAAGGAGGGAATTGCTTCGATGATTATGAAAGGGGGCGCAGGTGAAGCTTCGGGAAAAGCAAGGGATGCACGGTTTTTTGGGTTCGATCTAAAGTAGCAGGGAAGTGTACATATGAAAAGAAAAAAAATTCAAGGGAAAGGATGGGTAACAAATCTGAAGGGAAGCGAAAATACAGAAGGGAAGAAGGGAAGAATTTGTGAACGTACCTTTCTCCTTTGGAACGAACAGTGTTTGAATGAGCAGTGAGGCAAAGTGAAACCCTGACCGAATATATAAAAATGAATGTAATTCCAACGGTCAAGCCTCTTGATTCGGGTGAAACTATTAGAGCAATTAATATTTTGTTTGGGCAGCACGTTTCAATTTAAAACCGAAGGAGAATGTAAAGTCATAAAGTTGTGGTACCGTTACAACAACAGTTTACTACTTCCGTCGTGTATCGGATCTCAAAATACAGAAATAAATATACCATGGTGATCAGTATGACTAGACGAATAGAATGGCACACAGATATCACTGATACGATCGTCCTATCAAAAGTCGATAATCGGTATAAAAAAATGTTGCTAATTTGCCGAAAATAAGACAAACGGAGCAACAACAGTCCAAATTTGATGAAACGAATTATAAAGTCTCACTTGCAAAATAATTTGAAATTTTACTGTATAAAAATATTGGGGTTTGGAACACATTTTATTATCATCAATTTTAATTGATTTAAATTTAAATAAAATTACACCCAAGAAAATAAACTTTCAAATTATCTGATGAAATCTGTCATTTGCTATGTTTAAATAGACGTATTCCAAATATCAAATTTATATTTTCAAATTTTATTCTTTAAAAATTTCACAAAAATCCAACAAATTACGTTATTAAAACTGTTAAAATTTATAGGTCATTACACTCTCCTTCACTCAAAACTTTTCGTCCCCGACAAGGAAGAAGGTAGGAGAATAGAAACAACCAGAAAGAAAAATAATTTGAAATATAAAATAAAACAATTAATTTAAAACCATATAGACTTCAAAAATTGGTTTATATTCATTTAGTTGATTCTAATTCATTTTATTTAATCAATCAAATTCATCGTGTTCCCATTTGTTTGATTTCATTTCCATATATTTTTATTAAATTGATTTGTCTCCTATTTATTAACATTTATTGCACAAATTTCGCAACAAGATTTGTTTTATTTTACTCATTTATTAAATTTATTATTTCAACCATAGAAAATTCCACCTCAATATTCAACTTCTACTACTCAGAACCATATAGATTTCAATTAATATTCAACAAATTTGGTTTAATCTATTTTATTCAACTAATAAATAGTCATTCAATTTAAAATTGATTTTCTTCCATTCTATCAACATTTTCTTCAAACAAATTCATTTTCAAATTAACTCATTTATTTTATCCATTTATCTTCAACAATGTTGACTCCACAAAAATTCAAGTTCACTATTCTTAAGTTCATAGTTTTCTTTTTATTTGTTTAATTTATTCCACTTAACATATTTTGCAACATATACTAGGTGTATACATTTGGTAACCATATATTATTCAACTAATAAAATTTCCTTTTTTATTGTCCAATTTATTATCCAATTACATTCTAATTACATTTAAACTTTCTAGGTAAGTTATACAAATGTTTATGACTGCAATTGAATACTATACAAATTTACTTTCTATCTATAATATTTGTATTAAGCCAGGTTTTAGTTTGGACATTTCATTACTTAAGTTTTCTTCCTATACAACCATTTATTATACCCTAACATTTTAACTTTTAGAATATTTTAGGCAATTTATATATATTAGGATGTAATTTAGTGTTATAAAAATAAGTTTTTATCCAAATTCAATTATTTCAGGTTGGTTTAATTCCGTTTATCATTTTAGATATTCCAATTATTCAAACATTCGCTTTATTTTGATAATTGAAACCATTGCTTAATATGAACTTAAGATTCAAATTTTCCGGTTTCACTTCAAACTATTTTGAAATAATTATATACATATATATTATACAAATCAAGAAATTCAAATCAAATCCATTTTACAAAAAGTGTAGCAAGGCTATTAACTCGTTTCTCCATTTTGAAATCCGAAAATGAATGTCGATGATGCTGTAGTCATCACCAAAATTATTTTCCAGCAACAAAAGAAGAGAGTACTGATTTAAAACCTTCAAAATTATTCTTTTGAAACAATTTTTATTCGAAAATACTTTTAAATAATAATACTTTTCAAAACTTTAAAACCCAAAATCTTGACAATTCCAACAATTTAAATTCTCAAATTCTAAGTTAAACTCATTTCAATTCCATATTAAATTTTTAAACCATGTTTTATAATTTCAACTTCGTGTAACATACAACAAAAGTTAATGATTGACAAACAATAAATGACGTCCAATATCATCATTTCCAATAACCAAATATTATTAACTATCCAATTTCAAAAAATTATACTTACACACACAAACACACACACATATATATAATGAAATTATTTCATGTACAAATTTTGAAAACAATATTATGTCAGCTTCCTCTGTTCAAGTGTTTTGGAATTCCTATCAATAGTGTTAGCTAGACGAATCGATGGAAATCCAAAATTCAATGTTAACATCTCAAACAACACAACATATAAAACATTTTAATGTTGATAATAAAGACACACCCTCGCTCGATGATTCCAGAATGGATTTCAAAGTAAGGTAGAGATCCAAATCAGAGGAACCCTAATCAAAAGAAAATTCTGACCAGAAGATAAGCCCGAAACGAAGACAAGATGATTACAAAGAGAGAAAAGAATGGGTAGACTTATATAAATCACGGGTGACCTTAACCAGGTCAACTGAGACTTCATGAATAAGATCGAGGCAAAAATTCTGAAGCAAATCGACATTCGATCGCCAAAGATAGAATTCACGCATACCAAGGATATACAAATCTCTGGTGAATCGATGACAATTGTAAAGGAATTTCACTCCTTTACAATCATTCTAGGATTGGCGGGACTGCCGATTCGTTAAAGAGATCAACAGGAGTGGAGTTATGGGATACTCCAGAATCAAGAAAACACAAATATGGAGAGACGTGTACGAATTTTAGAACAGAGGGAAAGCTCCAAAATTCAAAGGCAATTCGAATCGAATAGGAAGGGATTCAAGCTCGAATGAAGGTGATTCTGTAATTAAACTTAATTAAATTTACTACATATGCTAAGTTTTGCCTAAAACCAGAGCTCTGATACCAACTGTAATGACCTGCCATTTCTTGCCATCCGCATCCGCACATGTCGGACTTGAATTACTCAAAATATCAGATCGTTAATTTAAATTTGGCAAAAACTTAGCATATATAGTAAATAAATCAATCACAGAATTACAGTCACAGAGTAACATACAATAAGCAGCGGAATAGATAAATAATAGTTCATGAAGATACTATAAAAACCAACAGATTTGAAATAAAATATAACAGAATATCTCAAATATAATGCAGTCTCAAATACAAATAGATGACAAGTCTGAACCAACAATCTGGATAGCTGAAAGCTGAATAGATGTAGATGGATCTCCATATGAAGCTCCAACTCCAAAGGTGAGTTTGAAATACTGTGGTACTCAGTCTAACCCGAGCGTAAAGCAAAACATAAAACACTCGAGTTGGAATTAACATTCTTATATTAATAAATCCAACTTAAGTGAAATATAAACAAAAATATAGGTAACTCAAAGGATGTTTGGGATAACCATCCTCCAAGGATCTGTGGAACTATCTACTATGTAGTAATATACACTATTATAATATGTCTATAGTAAAGTAAAAAATATTAAAATAGCGTTAAGGCGTTACCCATATCCCCCTTAACACATTTTATATATTCCCGTAGTCTGTACAATGCCGTACGCTCCTCCGTAAACTGGAGGTTTACCCAGAGGACACCACATAGGTATGGTACAAAACAAACTCGTAGTAATGACCTGGAAATTTCAATCTTGAAAATTCCAGATAGTTAAGAAAATAAGAAAAGAGACAGAAGAAGAAGAAACAGAAAACCATACTCAAAATCTCATGTTCGCAGCGGATAAAATATAATATCAAATAATATTCTTTACACAAAGAAAGCCGTATCAGCCAATTACATTTTAATACATCAGAGTTACAACATTTTACAATCATTGGACAGTTAAAATAACTTGTCCCGGATATACAACAATATAACATAGCCGAAACACTCCATACGTTCCTGCCATCCAGCTCGCCTCCTGAGCTCCAGAACGTCCTTACTTGGAAATTTGTAATACTCGGTTGGACTCGAGCATTACATCAAGTAACACCCGGGTCAGGCTGGAACCAGCGTGAGTAAACCCATCTATCATGAATTACAAAAGCTTTCATCTATATATAACCTGGGGTAACTTGTATCAATTACGAATCGACAAATTGTTATAGACATCACTTATTTCACTTACCAATTTATAAGTACCAAATCTTAGATTAAATGGTCCAATTCACTTAAATCATTCCATTCCAGCTTATTGATTTCACATATCAATATGTATAGAAATATTATAGACTATAAATCGAAGTGGTTTCGGGTATTTACTAATACCCGACTCCAGTCTCTTCGAATTCAATACCATCTTAGCCTACGTTAATCAATGAAACACAATTCAACCTTTAAATACAAGATATCACTTTTACACAGCAATTCATCATCGACAGATAACCACATTATCACTGTCCAAGACAAACATATCATATTACAAACATTTCATATAAGAAATACCAATCAATCATTCATAAGCAAGATTAATTAGTCTCCCCATTTCTAATAAAATCAAATTAATTACTTTATTCACTTTTAAATCTTACTTACTTAATAATAATTAATTACAAACCAATAATTACTCATCCCTTGATTATCCTTTCTAATTACATTCGGTAATTAGCCTTTAATTAATTTACCACAAATTAATTAATCATCACCCATTCACATTAATCACATTTATCCTTAATTAACTACTCAAATTAATTGTCCTATAATCACTTACATTAATTAATTATCCTTTAATTAATCAATACTCATTAATTAACTAATCCTTAGTTAATTTCTTCAATTTATCAATCCTTTAATTAATTACACTAAGTATTTAATCCCTAGTTACTTTCCTTAAGTAATTACCTTTAACTACTTCAACCAATAATTATTCCATTGGTTAATTTATTAAATTGGTTAATTACATTGATTAATTAATCCTAATTAACTATCCTTAATTAATTATCCTCAATTAATTAATTTAAATCAATAATTAATCACAAGTATTGATTGTTCTTTTGCTAACAATTAATTTCTCTTAAATTACTAATTTATTAATCAATCATTAATCTTTAATTTACTCATTATTTAATCTTTAATTATAAATCAATTAATAAATTTATATGATAATCATTTATCTTAATTAATCTTTTAATTATTCAATATCTTACATAATAGCCTTGGAACCCAATAGCCTTAAGTTTAATTAAAGTTTAAAACACTTAATCTTTTAATTAAACTATTTAGTCATCTAATTAATTTGGCTTTTAAACAACTTAACGCTTATCTTGATTAATATCTTAAAATAATTTTCTCAACTTAAATTAACAAATCATAAAAAAAACAATTTGATACTAAAAATAGTTGTTAGATAATTAATTTATCTTAGCTTTATTAATATTTTTAGAGCTTTAACATCTAATTATAACCCGAGAACAAACCCGAGTATTACCCATCACAACCCGAGTTACTTCAACTTCTCGAGCTTTCACTCTCCCTTTCTTTCCTTTAAAATTTAAAAAAAAAACTTCTATACCTTAAACACCCGCATATGCATGAAACAAAACCCGAGTATACTCCCTCCTACCCGTGCTTCATCCCGAGGAAAAAACTTTCTCATTTCCACACGCAAACTCCAGTGTACAAGATAACCGGTGCATGTGCACCGGCCCACGGCGGCACTTCGGCATCCGTGACTTCCTCCAACAAGTCGACATCGACATCCATAATCCATCGAACCACTCAACATTTTTGATCTAGCACCAAAATCAAATTCGAACACTCTAGTTCAAACTGGAACAACAGATCTGACCAGAACCCACCTCGACAAGACAACCCCGACCATCAGAAGCTCCACCACTTCGGCCACAGCCTCGCCCTCGACCCAAGCACCGATTCCCCCATGATCGGCCTCCTCCGGTGCTTCGACGACGGAGCAGCAACCAAAACTTCGACTTCGAACCCCCCTAAAACCATAGTTCTGCCTCGACTGGCCACCATGTAAAACCAGAATTTCTCCAACTATTTTTGCTGATGTCGTCGATGACCAGACTTGCTCCAATGGTAACCCCGATTTCCAAAACTTCACCGATCAACAGAAATCGTTTAAAACACATTATTCATTCATCTCCTAAGTTCTCATGATTAACAACATTAAAAATCAGGATTTTTTTTAAAATCCTATAATTTGATAATTAATCAGATTACAATCCTGAAACAATAAATTAAATATGTCGAGATTTTAGAAATGCAACTGTTCTTCTTCCTACTTATTAAACTAGCTTTGAATCTTCATGAAGATAATTTTAAAATCTATACCTTGTTATTATTACTAGATTTTATTTATAAACTGATGGCTAAAGAGATTCAGGGAAGAACAAATTTAAATTTATTAAATTTTTTTTGAAGTTAGCAAATCAAGAACAAGCCAAAGTTTTTTTTTGGAAACACAAACATGCACCCAAGTATCAACAGATATACATACATTCATACATAATAAACCAACACGCAAAACAAGTTTCATTCATGCAACCAACTGACACATCAATCATCCATATGCATCAGATTTAAACAGTTTATGCTAGGTTTACTCACCTGCACATGCAAGGCAGAGGAAGCCTGGAATCTGACAGTTGGTTGAAACTTGATCTTCAATTATAACTTGATTTGCTTTAACTTTGAATTTGTTTAAGTTGATGTTGAACTTTTGCTTCAGGCTGAAACTATGGCCTCTAATCATGCTTGATTCCAGTTTTGGAAAAAAAACTTATCTTTACTTTGATTTGTGGAAAATCTGAAAGTAGATCATGCCTATAATTTGAGTTTTGTAATTGTTCGCCTTAATTGTATATTTTTCTCTGATCTGGTTTTATTTTCCAGATTTTAATTTGCTGAGTTTTTGATTTGAAAGAGAAATGTTAAAAGAAATAGAGAAGGTAATGTAGGAATATATTTATAACTTGATTTTATGAACTTTGAAATAAAGGGAAAAAAAAATAGGATTGGCACTTGTATTATTTGCTAGCTATTTTACTTACAAATGTTAATAGATGATGTAATTTGTTAACACTTGTTAAATTGGTAATGTTATTAGTTAACATGTGTATTAATAGATTTTTTAATTTAGTTATATATAAATGTTTTTAATATGTATTGTTTTAAATTTCTCTTACTTATTTATGTAATTATTAAAGAAGATAAAAAAATCCATGTACACACTAAAAAATAATTATACTAGTTTAATATGTTATTAATTTATACTTATAAAACCTTTTAAAGACAATGTTATGAAACTAATCATATATACATATCATTTTAAACTCAATTTATTTTTAAAATGTTTACACTTGAAATTTCAAATTCAATTCCTCTTTTTAAAACTTTACTTATAAAAATCCAAATAAATTCTTATTTTATTTGCTATAGGAACAAGAATACATTTTTAGATTATTAAAGAAAATTATTACATTATTTATATGCCTAGAAATTTACGGGATATCACACTCTTAGAAGGCGCAATAGGGCATGCGACAAGGCAATCGAGCCAAAGCCAGAGTAGATATACTGTTTGCGTATCCGGACCAGTGGTAACGCATAGCAGCTACTACCATCCATCTTGTAACACACTCCCAAATCAAAGGGTACACCTAATCACATCACAAAAGCAACAAAATGATATCGAAGAAATGTGTCTGATGGGAGGAATGACCTCACTTGGCCCTGCGCGGCTCTTGTTTTAGCCACATCAAGCTGACTCACGGGAGTCAGGACTATGTAAATACCATATAGAATCGTCACTAAACCATCCTACTTCATTTGGGAATCTCCACCAGATACACAGTTGTTAAAGTGGTTTTCGGTATTGGTAGAGAGTACGATAATATCCGATCTCGGTCTCTTTAACAACCAAACGTTATTATAACACTGTGGTCATTTCAAAATAGTTTATACTTCAAAACCAATATATCATTTCCATTTCAAATCCATATCAATACGGTATCAAATTTTCACTTCAAATATATATCCATTTCCAAAATCATAGCCCTTTCAAAGTTATAATACTTTTGAAACTAAAACACTTGAAATCATAACACTTTGGAAATCCTACACTTTGAAATCATAATACTTTGAAAACCCATAACTTTGAAAAACATAACTTTCACCACTTGAATAGTTTAGATATTAATAATAGTATATATAATAAAATAGTTTATAAAGAATATAGTTTACATAAAAATAGTTATAAGTTAAAATCGCTTATATTAAAATAATTAACATGTTAAAATAGTTTATATTAAAAGTAGTTTATATTAAAAATGGTTTATATCAAAATAATTTAAAAAGTAAAATATAATTTAAAAATACTTTATATAATAAAATAGTTTCCTCAAATTTCACAAATCGATTCAAATCAACTCAAATTTCAAATTCCAATTTAATTCAATCTCAATTCTTCAACTTCAATTCAATTCAGTTTCTCAATAAATCATTTCAAATTATATCAATTTCAAATACAGATTTGAACCACAAATAAACCATTTAAATTCAATATATTTCAAAGCTTTAATATTCAAACATTTTGAAAACTAAATTTGATAATTTCATATATATCAAAATTTAACTTCATTATTATTTAGTTTTGAAATATTTGCTTAGTAAATCCAATATCATTTAAATAAAACCCCAAACTACAAATAAACAAAATATTTCCTTCAATTTATCTAAACATGAAATATTCATTTAATTGCCTTAAACAAAAAAAATCAAGCTATAAAATCATATCCTTTAAAATTTCCAAACATATAAATTTAAAATCAAGAATTTAACTTAAATAACCTTCATAAGTATAATATTTAAAATCAATCTTTATATATATATTCTACAGTTCGTTCGGGTATGTATCATTTCAACCCATAGTGAATTCTATACTGACAGGGAACTTGCAGAGTGATAACAGACATGATAATAAATAACAGGTATATATCATCAATATAAATAACAGATAATGGTCTCAAATGTCACAGGTGAATAAATACAGATAATAACATATATAGCAATGTAAATAACTAACAGCAGCACATTTCAGTTGTCGTTTCAATTGAACTCAAATTTAATAGATATAAGAACGTCAATCGTGGAGTGATTGCTCACCTTTCGAGGTTAGAGAGATAGACAATGAGGTTAAGTTATGAAATGCAAGAACGAATTCCAAAGCAAAGCTAGATGACACGAATTTGACGAACATATCTGATCAATAGGAATAGACGAAATCAAATTAGAATTGGATCGATGAAGATAATTGGTATAGGTGAACCTATATATATATATAACTATATATAGATAAAAATCATATTCTAAATTCAAATACATTTCAAATTTAAAATTATATATGTATTTTAAATCTATTGTTTCAAATTAAAACATATATATTAAACCCAACATATATATATATACACGTAATATATTTAAAATCAATACTTATATATTATATTCATTGCATCCTAACATATCATGTATATACTTTAAAAAACTATAATTATATTGCCATATTCAAAATTAGTATTTATAAATCAATTTTCAACCTACACTAGAAATTATTTTTATATATATATATATATATATATATATATATATATATATTATAAAAAGCCAAACTCATGCATGTAGGTTAATAGTACATATGTGCAAGCACACTGTACAACCATAATTAACACTACAAGAAAAAGGCAGAATACCGACAGCCAAGACCGACGGCTTCCGACGGCCATTTTCCGACGGCTTTCGACGGGCCGTCGGCGGCCGTCGGAAGCCGTCGCAAATTTGCGATTATACCAGCCAGCCGAGCCCTTTCTTCCTCCTCCATTTCATACGAAAAAAACCCAAAAAACCCCCCAAATTCAACCCCTAAGCTTCCAATCCCTAATTTTTAGCTTCCGGATCTTCCAACGCACTCTAATCAAGCTTCAGTACTCTTAATCTCAGGTATAATCTCTTATTTTTATGAAAAATTCAGTTTTTACCCTAATTATAGATTTGCATAAATTGATAAATTAGGGCGAATTAATGATTGCAATTGTTTCCACTAGCGTAATAACGGTTTATAGCATCACATGGTATACCAATTTCATCTTTTATCGTGAAATTGTGATAAACACGTATAATTTGTGCATGTTCATGTATATGTATTTTGTTGTGTATGCCTTGATTCGACGATTGTATACGTTATTTGGAATAAGATAAAATGATTGAATGAACTAGGAGTATTATATTGTGCACGTTTTTACTTATGACACAAAAAAAATGCATTACTCTAAATTATAATTGTGTGTATTGAAAAATGACAAAATGTTAAACCAGCCCTAAGTTGATGCGTAATACGTCGAATAAATGTGTGAAATTAATATATAAATGTGAACAGTGAGTAAAACTGTATTTTTGAGTAAAATGCGCGCATGTTAACCGACAAATGTCCCTTAGAGAGTTTTTGGCCCCGTCTGACGAGTGTTGTACATGATCGTTGTATAAATAGTCGTTTTTTTCGAAAAACGACCATTTATATTCATCTGGTACAATGTTTGTCGGATTTGTCCCTGTATTGGACAAGTTATGAACACAGTAAGAATTTACATTTTGTATACTACTTCGTCTCAAACGGTTCATAAAATTTCGCCCTAACTTTTCTTTTTTGTTTCCTGCGTACACGCATTTGTGTACAATGCAGGGAACAAAAGGGAAATGCTGCCGAAATTTTATTGAATCGTTTGGGACGAAGTAATATACGAAATGTAAATGCTTACTGTGTTTGTAATGGGAGGTAGGATGTCTGACCAATGAAAAAAAATTATATATTTTTAATCGTTACGTACGTTAAAAAATGAAATGTGCCCTATTTGAAAATATTTTTAAATTTGTGAAGTTGTTCTTTAAATTCAAAATATTATACGAACATGAAAATAATCTTTTTCGAATGTGTATTCTTCAAAATAAATATTAAATTTTGAACTTCTCATTTTGTCAAATAGGAAAAATGATTGATTATTTTGTTGATCGAAGGAGATGGATGTACCAAAGAAAAGGAATGAGGGGCTCAATAAAAGAAGATTTTTATAACGGTATAAACGTGTTTGTTGAATTCGCCTTAAGTAATAACGGAAACGATCCAGAAATTCGTTGTCCGTGTAGTAGGTGTAGACATTTGAAGTTTTTGTTACCAGATATTGTGAAAGTTCATTTGTGCCAACACGGTTTCACACCCGAATATTATGTTTGGGATCGGCATGGAGAAGTTGTAGCAAATACTTCTGTAGAGTCTGAAAGTGTCGTTAACGAAATAGTTTCAACGACCCGTATAGAAAATATGGTCGAAGATGCAGCACGATCAATGTTTCCTATGGTTGAAGTTGACGACGATGATGTAAATGTTGAAGAACCAAATATTGAAGCTAAGAAAATTTATGATTTACTAGATGCAGCTAAAAAACCTATTTGGGATGGTGTTTACGTAAACTTGAAGTGGACATTCCTATATTGCTTTGCAAATTAGAGAAAATATTTCCGCCAGGTTTTTTTAATGTGATGGAACATTTACCTGTTCATCTTCCATCTGAAGCACGACTTCGAGGTCCTGTCCAATACGGATGGATGTATCCATTTGAGAGGTATGTAATATGTTATAACGTAATTTAATTGCATTTGAAAGATGAAGTTAATATAAATTAATGTTGCATAGATATTTGAATCATCTGAAGAAAAAAGTGAGACAAAAAGCACGAGTTGAAGGTTCGATATGTAAATCTTACATCGAAGAAGAAGCTTCGTTCTTTTTCTCTCACTATTTCAGTGACCATGTGAATATTTCATTTCAAAGTGTTCCTCGTAATGATGAAGGCGACGAACAAGAGTCCTCTCAAGCAATGTTATCTATTTTTAGACAACATGGTCGGCCTTCTGGAAAATGTGTGGAAATATGGCTAGACGATAGAGATCTTCGTGTAGCACACACTTATATTCTTCTAAATTGTGCCGAGGTTGCACCGTTTGTTAGGTAATCTGAAATAATAATTTTTGTTTTATTCTTTTCTGTAATGCATGCGCGTGTATAACCTAATGTAATAATTTGTTTATATAAACAGTGTTTATGAACGGGAACATCCGAACGGAGATCTCAGTAAAGAATTTTCCCGTTGGTTTTCAAATTACGTTTATGAGCCGAAAAATTGTGTTGTTGACGAAGGGTTGAAACATCTTGCAATGGGACCAAAAAGAGTGGTCAAGACATATCCAATATATTTCGTCAATGGATACAAATTTAACACTAAAGAATACGGTGCAGAAAAATTAACAAATAATACTGGTGTATTTGTTAAAGGTAGTGACGATCCAGAAAACCATTTAAATGATTTTTATGGCGTTCTAACACAAATTTTGCAACTGACATATTTCTCAAGACCCGCGGAGGAGGTGTTTCTATTTAGATGCAATTGGTTTAGCAATGTTCCAGGTTCTGGAATTAATGTGCATAAGGATTATAATCTTATCGAAATAAAGCATACATCGCACTATCACAAGTATGATCCTTTTGTACTAGCCAAACAAGCATTGCAAGTTTATTACGCTCCTTATCCGTCTCTAAAAAGAGATAAAGCAGATTGGTCTGCAGTTTTTAAAACAAAGGCCAGATTCACATTCGATGGGAAGAATATTCCGGACGAACAAGCTTATCAGGCAGATCTTGAGCAAAATAACGAAATAATAATTACAGACGATCATACAGATTTTGGTCCTTTGATCGATGAATCAAATGTTTTGGTAGAAGCGTTTGACAGTGCAGAGGAAAATATCGTCGAAAACGAGACCGAATCTGAATCAGAAGACGATGATGACTGATATAAATTTGAATCTGTTTTTTTGCAATTGATGTAACTATGTTGAATTCTTGATGTATTATGAAATTGATGTAACTATGAAACTAAATCCGTTTACTATTGTTTTATGTTATTTCAATTTGTCATTTATTTAGCAATTTTTATTAAAAATGCAATGAACTCTGCTTATCGTAGGAAGAGTACACCCATCATGAATCAGGTATAACAAACTTACATGTCTATTTACATTTCAGTCATTATAATTAAGCAATTTATACCATTGATGTCATGTTCATATGAAATATATTTCATTATCATGTTTTTATTCTCTTATATAATGATGTGTAAACGTCACAGGTTTATCATTATGTCACATAGAGGGAGGAGCTCTTCCCGTTCTTCAGGAGGCGATGGCAGTGGCCCATCGCAAGCGCCACACCGTCCAGTTGTTACGTTAGCCCCCAAAGCAGATGGGTAAAAATTAAATCTTATTCATCATCTTATTTTTTCTATACTATACGTATGTACTTATCTGTATCGTACTTAAAAACAGGGGGTTCGAGCTACTACCCACTAAGGTAGTGTTGGACGTCTCCAGAGCAGCATATCGTAGTAGGATGAG
The DNA here is from genome assembly GCA_030765085.1 of Allium cepa. NCBI lineage: Eukaryota > Viridiplantae > Streptophyta > Magnoliopsida > Asparagales > Amaryllidaceae > Allium > Allium cepa. The sequence continues at coordinate 498,709,072 of CM060931.1, forward strand.
TGCGTGCTGGCCAAAGTGGGATACCATCCCTCCGCACATCATAGAGTGCATATGGCAGGATGTCCTAGTATGTGTAATTTTTATGTTTTCCATTTTTAATTCGTTTTTGTCGTTTTTCTACCGTTTATCGTTTAAAGTGTAATCTTTTTTTAACACAGGCTGAGATAGACATCCAGACAGATGATATGCAGCTGGCACGAGCATACTGGATGAGGAAGATGCGAAAGAACTACAGAGACACGATATCTGAGGTTAAGAAATCCGGGAAGAGACCACGGTGGATGGGGGAGAGCGTGTGGCAAGCTTGGTTGAGCTACTGGGAGACGGACGAGGCGAAGGCAAGTATACTAATTTTTTTTCAATTATTAATTTAACGTGATTGAAAAATAATGTATCAAATTTTGAATGTACAGGCAGAGTCAGATAGAAACTCTGCAAATAGAAATAAGAATCCCGTTACTCATCGCGGAGGATCGAAGTCGTTTCAGCAGTATCGGCAGGAGTTGGTAAATTTAATTACTGAATAATAAATGTAAATAGTTTATGCTATATGATTTTAAATGTATAATAATTGTATGTAACAATCAACTTCAGGAAGCCGAGGCACATGGTCCTGTCAGCTATATGGACGTGTTCACCCGTACGCATGCTGTTGAGCATGTTAATCCAGACGGGACTGTTTCGTACACATGGCAGGACGATAAATCCAGTAAAAGCCATGTAAGCATATTTCATTTTATTCAGTATTAGTAATTGTTTTAGTTGTCAAATTATTATGAAATAAGATATGATATTATTAATTTGTCAATGCAGGAGATGTTTATGGAGCAGCGACAGAAACTCCTTTCTGATACGGGTCGAGAGCAGCTGACGACCGATGAAGAGGACATTATTTTTGAGTCCGTTATGAGTCCACCAGAGCATGGTCGACGATACGGATTTGGCAATTTAGCGGTAAATAATTTAATTTTTCTTAAAATACTTAAAATATGATATTCTTACCTTTTCAAAACAATAAACTTTGATTTTATTTATTTTTCAATTATTGCAGTCCAGTAGTCAGAGTAGGAGACGGCGGAGTAGACCTCAGAGCGAGCTAGCAAGTATAGAAGAATTACAGACTAGAGTTCAGCAGTTGGAGGAGCAGAACCGCCAACAGGCCATGCAGACGGCACAGTTATTTGAGTACATGCAGCAGTTTGGTGGCCGCTTCCCTTCATCGGCTGGCTCTGGATCTGGGGCAGATTGATTCATTGCTTTCTAATTCGTTCGTGCAGGTATGTTTAGTTTTAGTTTACAATGATTTGGTAGAAGGAACAATTAATTGTTGATATGTATAATTATGTATAATACACTTGGTTCTGTAGCTGTATCAGGATATGCATGATTAGAACAGTTATTGTTAGTATTATTGTTAATGTTGGAATGTTATGTATATTTTGTATTTTATTTTTATTCTAATTTAGTTTATTTCTGTGTCTATTGAATATTTTGGAGTATTGGTTTGCATGTTTGGTTGGATTATTGTTTATTTGATTGTGCAGTATTGATATTGTAGTGTTTGGAAGAGAAATGTGGTTGGAAGGCTCTATTTGCAGCAGATTTTAAAAAAAAACAACAGGTTTCCGACGGCTTCCGACGGCTCTCGACGGCTTATTGGTCGAAATTTTCCGGCGGTTTCCGACGGGTTCCGACGGCTTATTGGCCTGATTTCCGACGGTTTCCGACGGTTTCCGACGGCCGTCGGAAGCCGTCGGAAACCGCCGGAAACCGCCGGAAACCGTCGATAATGTATACGGCATCACCCGTCGGTAGCCGTCGGAAATACTGCTCCCCGACGCCTTCATTTCCGACGGCTTTTTCCGACGGCCGCCGACGGCTTCCGACGGCCGCCGACGGTTTTCAGCCGTCGGAAATCCCCCCTCCCCTTGTAGTGTAAATATACTATGCAGCTTAATAACACACACAGGTGGACACACTATATTGCAACCGAAGATATATACAACTTACATATAAGTTATATTTTAAAACTATATATACCTACGTTATATCACATGCACAGTGCCTGAAACCACTACTTAAAACTGACATTATTACTGATAAAGTAATATAAACCAATAACAGAAGTTTATACAAACTCATATAATATAATATGACCTATACTTTATAGAACAGTGTAAACACATAACTATATACAGTAAATAGATAAATATATATACCGTAAAAGAATATATAAAATCATACCCTTGTGACTGTTGAAATTACATATGTATAAGACTTCATTATATAATATGTATAACAGAAAGCAAAGCAGCTTGTATATAAGTGTGTGTGTGTATATATAACGTAACATTTTATATTAGAAAACTAACCCATATCAACATACATATTCTATTTTAAAATCAATATATTTTGTAAAAATCAATATAGCTTAATGTAAAAATCTCTGGGATCTGAACATATATATAAATACTTTATTAATCAAACCGACCGTTAGGGAGGTTTGCTTACTGTCACTGGCCAAAATCAATTTTTCTGAAGCCAAAAAAACGTGGATCTTGTCTCATCCCGGTTTCCCTAAAAACGTGGATCTTGTCTCATCGCGGTTTTCCTAAACTTCCTCCTTTATTTCGCACATCAAAAATTCCAAATTCAAATCTATTATGATTTTCAAATTCTAAAATTTTAATTTCAAATCGACAATTGAATGCTTTGATTAATATTTAAATTTGAAATTCATATTTTCAGATTCAAATCTCAATTTATTCTTTTCCAACATATTATCACTTAATGTTTAAGTAATATTAACAAAAAGTTTAAATGTATATTTCTTATCAAAGTTATACAATCGAACGGTCGATTTCTTCACCGTTGTGCGGTTATACTAGTATGTGTATATATATATATATATATATATATATATATATGTGTGTGTGTGTGTGTGTGTGTGTGTGTATACTTAAAATAAATATCATTGTGACATATATACATTATCTTTTTAAACTAGTGTTGTTAAAATTATATAACGGCTACTCTTCTAATTGAAACAGATGTACTATATACTCTTTAACTATATATATAAACTAATATATCACCTGTATACTTTTTAACATAGAATACAAACGAATATATTCGTGGGAAAATGTAAAATAATAGTGATAACATAAATTACAATAGGCACTGAATCGTTGTTATATACGAGACATATATATATATATATATATATATATATATATATATATATATATATATATTCCCAGTTCAATGTATTATATAGGCAACAGCCACAAAAATATAGTCTCTCAACATTTAGGAAAGAGCAAAGATAAATAAGACACTGTATAAGCTTGAACACTGTGAACCTTGAACACTGTGAACCAAGTCAAATAGCGCCACAACGGTATGTATATATGTACTACAAGACGATGCAGCATACACACACACACGCACAACACGCGCGACGTATATAAAGGAATTGGCTCGGGCAATGGAGTGAATGGGCGACTGGATGGGTTGCACTTGGTTGGAGCGACATGAAATGGTGGCGGCGCGGTGGAGGCGCAGCTCGGTTGGGTTTCGATGCTTGAGTAAGAGGGGCTTTGAGTCGTTAGGTGGAGGCGAAGTGGTATGGCAGAGGTCGGAACGGAAGAGTGGTGGCTTGGGGTCGGTTTCGGTGCTGCCGTGGATGATGCTTGGGTTAAGGGCGCGGGTGGACTTTGGCAAAAATAAAGGGGTACTGTAGAGGGGAGGTAACTGCTTCGATGATTATGAAAGGGAGCGTGGGTGAAGCTTCCGGAAAAGCAAGGAAAGCATGGTTTTCTGGGTTGGATCTGAAGTAGCAGGGCAGTGTACATATGAAAAGGAAAAAAATTCAAGGGAAAGGCTGGGCAACAAATTTGAAGGGAAACGAAAACACAGATGGGAAGAAGGGAAGAATTTGTGAACGTACCTTTCTCTTTTGGAACGAACAGTGTTTGAATGAGCAGTGAGGCAAAGTAAAAGCGTGACTGAATATATAAAAATGAATGTAATTCCAACGGTCAAGCCCCTTGATTCAGGAGGAATTATTAGAGCAATTAAGATTTTGTTTGGGCAGCACATTTCAATTTGAAACTGAAGGAGAATGTAAAGTCATAAATTTGTAGTACCGTTACAACAACAGTTTTTTGCTTCCGCCGCGTCGTGGATCTCAAAATACAAAAATAAATATACCATGGTGATCGGCACGACAAGACAAATAGAATGACACATAGATATCACTGATACGGTCATCCTATCAAAAGTCGATAATCGGTACAAAAAATGCTGCTAATTTGCCAAAAATAAGACAGACGGAGTAACAACATTCCAAATTTGATGAAACGAATTATAACCTCTCACTTAGAAAATAATTTGCAAATTTATTGTATAAAAATATTTGAGTTTGGAAAACATTTTATTATCATCAATTTTAACTGATTTAAATTTAAATAAAATTACATCCAAGAAATAAACTTTCAAATTATCTGATGAAAATTTACCATATCAAATTTATATTTCCAAATTTTATTATTTAAAAATTTTACAAAAATCCAATAAATTACGTTATTAAAACTGTTAAAATTTATGCGTCGTTACAGGTTTCCTATGGATGCATTTTGGAGGAGCTTGGAGCATGAGGCTTCATCGATAGTTAGTTATTATTTTTTATTTTCCACCGTATTATATGTATCTTGTATCAGTTATGTTTGGACAGGCTGTTATAACTGTCCTAGGATAGAAATTGTTTTAGTATAACTCTGGTGTATCATTTTGTAAATGACTTTGTAAAGTACAATGTTGATTAATATATATATTTCCGTTGTGTTGTAAGATTCTATGGTTGTTTAGTTTTCTTCTATCTTCTATCTCTTTTTCTCCTAACAATCTGTCTTTTTGGCACTTAGTTGTTCATCACGTGAATACCATGGATGTATTAGCATCGACCTCTAAGGTTCAAAAAGGCGAGTCGTTACAACCAGAGTTGCGTAGTAGAAGCTTGTAGATTGTTTCCGCCGAGCACAGTATTTAGTGGCCTATATATATTGTTAATTGGATCGTGTATGCATGGTTGATTAGTTGTTAGGAATTGATTGCTTGGTTGTATTGTTTAAATTGGATGCACGGATGCTAGTGATAATAATAAGTACAACTGAGCAAAACTTGTAATTATCTATTGCATTGACTTGTCCGGACATTGTTTAAGGAATCTGGTTGATATGTGGGACGCCATGTGATCGATATGGGTTCCTAAACATCGAACGAGACATTTTGACACAAGAAATAATTAATTTGGAAATTTGGAAAATATTTGTGTTTAAAAATAATTTAAAATAATATTTTAGCTATCGATAAATTATGAGAAGTGAAGAGCATGGCAATGCGATGTTGATATTCTATGTAATCACCTTTGCAACCAAGTGACAAAAAGGATCACTATAATTTTGTTCCTAATATTATTTTACATAATGGGATAAGATAAGGAAAATAATTTAAATTTAGGAATATGTGTATATTAAAGTTAAATAGAAGTTAATTGGAAATTGTTATATATGAATCTTAATAATTAACAGGTTAAAAGCTTAGAAATCGTGAAAATAAATTTTGGAAGTAGAAATATATATTGTGGAAAAGAATGCATTGTGGATATAAATAATATTTGAGAAATAATTATTTTGAGTTGTTGGAGTTTTGATAATCATATTAGGTAAATGATTTGGAACTTTAAAATTGATGATTTACATTATATTTTTTGGAAAGATATAAACTTTGGAGGGAGTTATTTAGAAGTAATTAGTTAAACTTGGAAATTTAATTTACAGATTTCTTTCATTAAGGAAATTATGGGGATGCAATTTTTTTAAGGGAAAAGTCTGTAACAACTCTATTGTTAATTACCTAATTAATTAAGTTTAATTATAGATAATTAATTCCAATCTTTTGCTAAGCCATTAAACAAAAAGAAATCTTTTCTCAAAACTAAGAAAAACCTCGCTTTAGAATCCTTAATTTCAAGTTTTAAATCAAAGGGCTTTTAGTTAAATCTTGTAGAAATCAATTTCAGGTAATCTCCTATTGAAAGTTTATATGGATCGTATACTACGTATATGAAAAGTAATTATTCTTTATGCGATAGATTAAGATAATGAGATAACAGTAAAATAAAATGATCACGCAAGAAATTTTATACTGGTTCGGACCTTCCGTCCTACGTCTAGTCCCGAAGCTCCTCTTCGGAATTTCACTAATCAATAACCTTCGCTTCGCTCGGAGGAATAGGCTTGTTACAATAGAAATCTTTCATCAAGAATGTGCTTTGATTAACACTGATATTGACAATATGTACAAGTCTTCCTATAATCTCCACTGGATATGTATAGATATGAATATGTTTGTGCTTTGGAGATATGGAAGAAAAATGAACCAAGTTAATGATCTTTGGTTGAAATACTAATAGCGAATATGAGTAACGTGAATTTGAGTGCAAAGTGGATATAGAGAATAGAATTCAAAAATTAGTTACGTCACTTGTAAAATCACTGATGTATTTATAGTTGTGAAAAGATCGATTTGAAGTGTTGTTACCATTTCTTTTCATTTCCGAAGTTGCTTTTGTTTGGAGTAGAACTGAGTTGAAGAAGAGATGCAGAAGCAACCTTTCATACTTAACAGTTGCGCATTTTAAAAAAAATTCCCAGAGTCAAATCCAAACGCCTGGATTATGATGACAAGACGTCTGGTCATGTGTTATCTGGAAAAATTCCACAGGCTGGGATCAAACGTCTAGAAGCATAATACCAGACGTCTGGAATATGTAAAATTTGTTCTTCTGTGTAAATGTGTGTTTTTTATATAAAAAAATCTAGGAAGATTTTACATATTATTTCTAAGATTTATATACACTATTTATCTCTCTACTGCCGTGATCCATGCCCCATGCTTCGATCTGTGTACTTAAGTCTCTGCAAGAATAAGATACGAGATATGTATATATGTAAAATTATAATTATATGGTTTGTCATCATCAAAACTTGTAGATAGAAGTTCCTAACTTTCTCCCCCTTTTTGATAATGACAAACTAAGTAACATAAAATATATTTTACTCCACCTGTATATATGTATATCATGCGTTATCCTCCCCCTGTATGTATGCATATTTCTCCCCCTTTTGGCATTATAAAAAAGAATAGAGAAAATAGAAAATAGAAAACATAGAACATGTAGTACACGATAACGGAAACATTAGTACGTGGAATGAGAAATGCATAAAAGAAAAGTACAGTGAAAGAAAAACTAGAAACTACTGGTAATGGTGAGACGAGTCGGAAAAACTTCCATAGTTATCATAATAACCACATAAAGCTAAAGGATCAGAGTTGCATTCGGGCCAATGATGTTGATGATCATATTCTACGTCCTCTTGAGTAGACAACCCTTGAAAAGCCAAGTACCCCTGCTGATGGTGGGAAGGATCTTGCATATTAAAGTCCTTACTTTCCTCTTCATCTGTTTCCTTTAATGATGTGTCTTCCATGGCATCTTTTCCTTGTGATTTTGTTGAAGACCCTAGAACAGAAGAAATACACGGAGCAGGTGAAGGATGTGATGGTGAAGGACGAGGATCGAAATGATGATCGATCATGAACTTTCCTCATTACTTTCCCAAGAGTGGATACAACCTTATCCAATATTTTCTCGATTTTTCCCATTCGAGAAGATATGTTTGAGACAGATCTGTCAAGACAAACAACTTTCTTGCCTAAGATTTGTTGATTACGTGACAAAAGTTGTTGATTTCGAATTGACAAGTCACGATATGATTCTGTTGAAGTAGGTACTCCTTGGGCTTCTAAAATCTCTGAGTCTGAGTGATATTCGGAGGAATGTTGCTGAAAAACATAAGGACCTGGTTGTTGTAGATGAGGTTGTTACTGCTCTTATTGAGGCTGTTGCTGATGTTGTTGTTGTTGCGATATTGATGACTTCTCCAATGCCAATGACGAACACTTTTGAATTATTGCCAAAAGTTATAGTGCCACCATCAACATATTTTATTTTTGACAACATATGAGCATTTCCCATCATATGCTTGGAGCATCCACTATCTAATATCCATTTCTCTTTATTTTAGTATTTGGATACTTGCAAAAAATAAAAAAGTTTAAATTGGTACCTTTTTTATTTTTAGGTCCTAAGTGTTAGTAAATGAGGGTAACCATACCAATGATGGTCTGGTTCCTTTTGACATATAATTACTATTGCGAATCATTTCTTTCATGTAATTACCTATATATTTCTATTTAATTATGTTGTTATTTGTTTTAGAAACCCATATTTTAATCATTTTTGATTTCGAGATCAATTTTTTACTTTTGGAAGAAGGTTTTTTTATCTTTTTTTTTTTTTTTTTTTTTTTTTTTTTTTTTTTTTTTTTGTAAACTGACTCTTTTATTCCTTTAGGTTTATCAAAAGCTGTCAACAGGCCTGACAGGTAACCCAAACAAGGAAGAATAAAACTATAGCCACTAAAAGAACTATACAACCACAAACAACAGATCTGAACCTACGGCAAATGTAACAGAATACAAAAAAGCGAGCACCACTAAACTGGCACCAAGGATCCAAATACCAGAGAAGATCAACCAGCATCGTCTTCGAACTCCGGCAAGGCCACCGCCCGAAGACAATGTTGGCATACAATATAGAATAAAGAATACCCTCCACCCGATACGACAATGGAAAGAAGAAGCCGATCACCCCCACCAACAGCAAAGCTACCATCCCAAACTAAACTGATATGGCAAAACGAGACAGCAATAGCACCAGGCAAAAGCAATATCAGAACGAGACAGCAATAGATGGCATAAAACCACGCCACCACAGCCTGAACCTGAAAGCAAACATCACAGACGCGCACCATTAAAGTTTAAAAGGGGGGGGGGGGTAGGTGGCAAAAGACTAAGAAGCATGATTCTGCAAAGCAATACACACCAAACCGCAGCATCAACATCAACCAATTCCCGCTCGATCAGAAGATTGCGAGCAAGAGATAGATAAAAGGCTCACAAAGCGACTCGAGCGATGACTGACCGAACCGCGGAAAGGGCGACCACGGAAGGCCAAGTAAACATCGTTTCGAACCCGACGGATAACAGAGAAACGATCCATAGGGCAGTCTTCAAAGATTGCCTTATTCCGAGCACACCAGATGTGCCAGCAAATAAGACAAGGAATCAGACGATACAGGATAGACCGAAGAGACTTACCTGTGCTGCGAATCCACCAAGTGGACAATAAATCAATAGCCGACGAGATGTTGCCCCGAACACCCAGAAGATTGCCGAAATAATTCCAGCAAGCTCTGGCGCACCAGCCCGTAAAAAGCAAATGAGCAACAGATTCTGTATCCCCATGACCACAACATCTACAACGGGAAACAGTCGGTAAACCTATCCGCTGGAGGTTCACATCGACCGGTAGACCACCGTGGAAGTTTTTTTTTTTATCTTAGTATAATCTTACTGTAGTTTGTAATTTTTGTCTTATTCTCAAATCCTAGTCCATTTTGATTTTTGAACAGCTTGGAAATTTTAATTGAATTCTCCAAGTGTTATTTTCCTTTGTTAAATTTTGTAGCATTACTAGTAATTTTATCTAATTTGTTTTTAATTCAGTAACTTCGGATTTTGAAGTTTATAGATTATCTTTTAAGATAATGTGTCATTACTAATTTTATTATTTTCTAGTTTAACTTTTCCTAATTCGCAAGATAAAGCATCATTTTCAATAAAAAGATTTCTGTATTTTTCTTGAGCATTTTCTAATTCTTCTTCTAAAATAGATTTTTCATCTTTTAGTAATCCTATTTCAAGTTCCAATCTATTTATCTTAGCAACATATTCCTTATTTAATTTCTTAGATTCTCTATATTTGTCATCAAGTTCCATGCTTACTTCTAAAATTTCATCATAAGTAAGATCGAGACATACCTCATCAGTGTGTGCCACAAAACATACATTTATTTGCTCCATATCACTTTCACTGTCACTATCGGATGAAGAGGAAGAGTTAGAGTCATCCCATGTGACCTGGGATGTCTTTCTCTTTTTCTTAAATTCTCAAACTTATTTTTCTTTTTCTCATTGTTAAGTGTTGGGCAATCCTTCTTCATATGTTCGAACTGTTGATCACATTCAAAGCACTTGATCGAAGTTTGATTTGATGGATTTGATTTTGTACAATTTGGAATCTCATTATTTTCTTGAATTTCTTAAATTTATTGTACTTCTTGGCAACGAAAAAAATTTCGTCTTCATCCAATTCAGAGTCTTCATTGCTTGCTTGAAATACTGTGTTCTTCTTTTCGTGGTTTTGTTCCTTTCTGGCCTACAAATTAGCTTCATACGATATTAAATTTCCAATCAACTCTTCAACTTTAGGTTCAGAAGAATCATTAGCTTCTTCGATAGCTAATACTTTTCTTTCTCACTCAATTTCTAAAGAGTTGAGAATTCGAGATACTAAATCAAAATCACTAAATTTGACTCCTAGTGCCATAAGATCGTGTTGTATAGTCTGAAATCTAGAGTACATGTCAACAATTGACTCATTTTGTTTCATTTTGAAAGATGAGAATTGATTTTGTAAAATTAAAATTTTTGTTTGTTTGAACTTAGTTGTACCTTCGTGTATAACTTGTAAAGTACGCCATATATCATAAGCACAAATCGTGAAAATTCATAGCATAACTCGTGAAAATTCATTTTTATCAAGAAAACAAAAAAGCACATAGCGTAATTCGTGAAAATTCATATTTATCAAGAGAATAATAAAAAGTACATTCATAGCTTTAGCATTATTAGAAGCAGCGCTTTACTGTGCATCTATCCATATGCTAATATTTATTTCAGGTGCTACATACTTAATTTGCGTTGCTAACCATATTTTTAAACCATTTGCATCTATAAAAATTCTCATACGTGTTGATCAATATGCATAATTAGATCCGATGAATAGAGGAGGATATGCAGTTGAAACCTTCTTGAAAGATACTTGCCATATTAACAAGTTTCAAATACGTGTTACTGTGATTTGAACTAATCCGTTTTGATACCAATTGAAGTCTATATGGATCATATACTATGTATATGACAAGTAATTATTATATATACGATAGATTAAGATAATGAGAGAACAATAAAATAAAAAGATCACACCGGAAATTTTATACTGGTTCGGACCTCTCATCTTACCTCCAGTCTCGAAGCTCCTCTTTGGAATTTCACTAATCAATAACTCTTGCTTCGTCCGGATGAATATGCTTGTTACAATAGAAGTATTTCGTCAAGAATGTACTCTGATTAACACTGATATTGACAATACATATAGGTCTTTCTATAATCTCCACTGGGTATGTATAGATATGTATATGTGTGTGCTTTGGAAATATGGAAGAAAACTGAACCAAAATTAATGATTTTTGGTTGAAATATTGATAGCAAATATGAGTAACTTGAATTTGATTGCAAAGTAGATATATAGAATAGATTCAAAAATTAGTTATTTTAATTGTAAAATCACCGACGTATTTTATAGTTGTGAAAAGATCGATTTGAAGTGTTGCTACCATTTCTTTTCATTTCTGGAGTTGCTTCTGTTGGAATAGAACTAAGTTGAAGAAGAGATGCAAAAGCAACCTTTCAGATTTGACAATTGTGCATGTTAAAAAAATTCCCGAAGCCAAATCCAGACGTCTGGATTATGATGACAGACATCTGGTCATGTGTTATCTGGAAAAATTCCAGAGGCTGGGACCTAATATCTGGAGGCATTACACCAGATGTCTGGAATATGTAAATTGGTTCTTCTAAGATTTATATACAATATTTATCTCTCTATTGCTGTGATCCATGCCCCATGCTTCGATTTGTGTCCTTGAGTCTTTGCAAGAATAAGATACGGGATATATATGTACAACTAAAATTATATGGTTTTTCATCATCAAAACTTATAGATAGGAGTTCCTAACATGCTACATCCCTCGTGAATCAATTAGGGTCAGTGATCTCAGTTTTATCTTTGTTGTAATCTTCTCTTTGCAATTTCTGAAAATAACCTAGGCAGTAATCAAAAGAAGCTAATCCAGGATTATTTCATCAAATTCAAGTTTTAAAGATAAGTTTATCTCAACAACTATCTCTAAATTCATGTGTATGTGATTATTGGTTGCTGTTGGGATTAAATTGGATGAACATTTGTTGTACTGTTCAAGTTTATTTGGTTCAATTTCTAAAACTGCTAAAATCCTAGTATTTGATCTTATTTGGTTGTTAATTATAGTTGCCTATATAAAGGCATGTTAGTTTCTGAGATCATATGGCAGATATTAGTCGCTGAGACGAGCTGGAGTTAGGGGTGGAAATTTGACCGAGTTAATCGACCAAACTAACCTTAACTAAACCGCTTTAACCGATAAAATTGCTTAAATGACCGATGTTAACCAACCAAAGTCAGGTCGGTTAACGGTTAACTACATTTCATATATCGGTTAACCGTTAACCCAACTATTTTATAATCAACAGCCGAATCGCCTACTCCCAATGCCCATAACCCGAACCATTCCATTTTATAACCCTAACTTAGGCTGTGTTTGTTTTAAAGAAAAAAGAGCTGAATGCTTAATTAAATAAGTGATAATTGGATACTGTCATGTTTGTTTTCCGATAAGTTCTTTCATTAAGCTCTCATATTCCTTTAATTGAATAAGCAAAATTTTAATGCTTATTGTAAGTGCCGATCATTTGTTACACAACATTTTCCATTTATACCCATATACAACATAATATGTAATTGTTTTATAATTTTTTTAAATTATATCAAACAGTTAGAATAGTTCAAACATAACTCGATTTTGTTTTTAGTTGGTGATATTTTCGTTTTGTTTTGATTTTAATTTTATAGTGTAGTTTTCAATCACTAGCAACAAATATACTAAAAAGTAATGACGAATAAGATTTAATGTCAACCTAAAGCAATGCATACAATTTAAAGTTAGAATATGATAATTTATAAATTGGTTAATAAGAATGAAAATGAAAAAAATAAATGAATTAAATTATGTAATGCAAATGTGAAAAATTATAAATAAATAATTTCAACAAATTAAACAATACAAATTTATTAAGGTAAACAAAAACTTAAACAAGATCTGCAATGCAAATGCAAAAAATCAATATATTACAAAATTATGAAAAGCTGGACAAAATCGTAAAATATTTTTATAATAACTGATTTCAACACATTGAATACACATAAACATATTAATAATGCTAAAAGATATTAATTGATAATCCAAACATAAGCAAACTTCAATTTTGTTATAGGAAATATTTTCTTCTCGAACAAACTCTTATAAAATATATTTACGTCATCAATTTTTCAATTTTCAACGTATTTTATAGATTTTGTAATACCTGCACACGTGGGCATTAGTTGTTTTTTTGTTTGTATATAAATATAAGACATAAAATAAGATGATTAAGTACATTTTGTATGATAGTTGCACTGAAGAATAGTTAATTTAACTTTGAAGGGTAATATTGTCAAAGTGGTAATTTAAGTTCACAAAATATATTTCTAATCAGAATATAAACAAACAATATTTTAAACATTCAGCAATCAGCAATCAGAATTCAGCATTCAGCGTTCAGTATTCAGCATTCAGCATTTTAAACAAACGATGCCTTAATCGATTAGTGCCTTTGCCAGCCGCTGTTCATAATTCACAATCTAATTATCTCGTTCAACCCTACATCTACAAAATTTGTCACCATCGCTAACTAAGAATCCAAATACAACCTGATCCTCCATTGCCTTTGTCTTTATTCTTTGCTATCTGGATTGTCGATCTGAGCAATGATGAATGCTAATGGAAAGAGAAGAACGCGAGTTCGATTTTTTTTTTTTTTTTTTTTTTTTTTGTAGTTTTAGTTTTTAATGTTTTATTTATTTTTTATCAAGCATTTAATTTGTGTATACACTTGCAGTGGTTCAGTTTTCCATCAGTCTTTATCTTCTTAACTATACTTGAAATGTTTATATTTTCATGCATTTGTATTAAATCTATTTGATAAGAAATTGTTCCCAGGATATATTGCTTGTGTCATATCTAACCCTGACTTTGATCAATTCAAATATGTGGCATCATTTACCATCTGTTTATTGAAAAATAAATCATTTATGTTACCTTTTTGGATTCAGTGTCTTCAATCGATGGTGAATAGATGCTCCATTGGGAAACTTATTGTGCACAATCCAACCTTTTAACCTCTATTAAATAAGTTCTCTATGGTTTTTGTTGTTTTTTCCAGTTGCATTGTTATCCATCATCCATGTAATTATGTGAGAGGCTATGAGTTGAAAAGGAGGCTGCCAGCCCGAAAAAGAAGAATATTTTCATCCAGTATATGTTGCTCAGAAATCTAGGGATTTAGGTTATCAAATATACTTTTTTCACTGTAGTAGATATTATTGGCTAACTTTGTTTTAAAACAATGGGAGATTAATATGAGATATATTTAATATGCACTGACATGATAAGTGTGTTTAGGTTGCATTAGTTTTTTGGTAACCATAAGTATAGAGGTTTGGGTATTACACATACGTTGTACATGATTATCATGAGCAATAGGTTGAGGGATATCTTAAGACATTAATTTTCCAGTTTTATCTACTACTCATTCCTTACATTATACAAAGAAATGTTGTGTATCATTTTCTAAATATTTCACTTGTTAAATGATTAAACCTTGCATATACATAGTTTTCTTTAATAGTAGGACACACATTATAAGGACAAACCTAAAATAATACTTGATAATGCACATGCAGGCGTAATATTACAAGCTTCTTTAATAGTAGGACACACATTATACTAATAAATTAGCTCTTTAAGGAATACTTGGAGTAAGATGTCATACTTCTTTTATTCCTCTAATGTCATAAGTTTGTACTATTTACAATTTAATATGCAATTAAGTTTTAACTGTTTTGTATTGCTTTCTTTTTCTTTGCTTCTTGGCATTGAAGAAAATCACTGAGTAAATTACCCACAATTCTCATTTTTAATAAAATTAGTCCTAATTAATGTATAACATTGAAAATCACAAAAGATACAAGCACATATGTATGCATGGCACCTGGTTCCCACTGGTATATACGCAATTTTAGGAACTGTTATATAGCATATATCAATTTTAGAAGCTGTTATATACAATTTGAGGAATTTATACAATATATATATATATATATATATATATATATATATATATATAAGTTTTAGGAACTGTTGTATACAATAGTAATATATATGCAATTTTAGCTGATATAGACTGTGACATATATAAGGTTAAGGTATAGATTATACATGTTATACGAACCGAATATACATGTAGGAACTATTAGATAGGAGCTGTTATATACAATACTGACATACATTTTGTATACACTCTATATATGTTATATGAACTAGCTAATTGCATGCATACACACACACACACACACACACACACACACACACATATATATGTATATATGTATGTATGTATGTATGTATGTATATGTATGTGTGTGTATATATATATGTTTGTATGAACTGAAGTTATATGAACATGTATATATGCAACCGAGAGTGGGAACTAAGTTGTATTAATATTGCTTCAGCTATGAATATCTCACTAAGCAGGTTGTTCACTCTCAGTTAGGGTTGTTCTGAAAAAATAAATAGACTATATCATATGTTCAGTTGCTTAACTAGGTTAACGAACATGACTCTAATTGAACATATATAAATAGCCAGTTAATAAACTCTCAGATAGGGAACTAAAATATATGAACATATAGAAAAGACTGTTGTAAACGTGTATGCTTCAGTTGCTTATGCACAACAGGTTTATACTTTACAGTTATTTTGCTAAATTATTATGTTTACTTTTGTTTGGACAGTGAATGGAAAGTGGAGACTGAAGTTTGAGAATATAGACTTGGAAAGTGGAGACTGAAGTTTGAGAATATAGACTTGGAGTTAACTTTGTAGTTGTATTAATGTATTCCTTATCTCTTTGGACTTTGGACTGAATTGCCTATGTAATCACTATAATTAATGCTTATATTGTAATGTAAAGTATGAAATAAGTGAGAACTGAAGTATGAACTGAATGTACCATGAATTGAATTGCAGTTGCAATTTGTTCACTGTTCTGTAATATATGTGTATAATGATATGTCTATAATGCTTTTGATTTATGAAATGAAGTCTAAATCTGTTATTATTACTATTTGAATGTACATATGATATTGTTTGGTCATTTAACCAATTAATATAAACAATTAACTGGCCAACAGTTAACCGTTTAAATTAAATGGTTAACTAGTAAAATTAACCAGTTAACTGCGGTTAATTTTAACCGGTTTGGTCGGTAGACCAAAACCGAAATTAACCAAAACCGGTTAACCGAACCATTCCTCTTTTAACGGTTAACTGAAATTTTTAATCGAATAAATTAGTTAACCAACCATGCTTACCCCTAGCTGAAGTCGTGTTGGAGCCGATGAACTCATCGGGGTTTTGGGGGGGGGGGGGGGGACGGCACGCAGAACTCATGTTCCAAGTCCGTTACCGGTGCACCGGTTGTGATTACTGGCGCACCTACCAGCACCTTCACATTCCAGGTGACCTCAACCCTCCCCGTATCGTCGTTTGAATCCGTGTTTTGCTTGCTTTGTTGGGGCGTTGTTTCGTTGTGCTTTAAGTGTTTGTTTATGATCGTTTTGATATATATATATATATATATATATATATATATATATATATATATATATATATATCAATGGTTTTAAACCATAAATTTGATTTGGAAATAAAATAAAATAAAGTTAGAACTCTTAGTTAAGAGCTATAATCTTGTGATGACTTAATATTTTGTCGTAGTGAATTCCAGTGTGATTTATGGACTTTGAATCGTTTTGATTCAATGCTTTGGAAACTTATAAACTTATATCTACCTATGTTATAAATATAAATACTTAGTTTTGGATACAAACAGGTTTGTAAAGAGAGTTTATTTAAGTTATAAATATCAACCTTGTTTTAAAAATTGGACTGGTTCCTTATATAAATGGTTTTAACAAATAGTTATATTTATATAAAGTAATAATTGGTTTTAACAAATAGTTATATTTATATAAAGTATTTCAGGAATAAATGATTGTTGATTTTGGAAGCTGGATTTGGAAATACAAAATTAACTTATTTCTAAATAAAAATGGTCATGTGATTTGAAAACATGGTTTTGGAAGTATAAACTTAAGTTGTTTTAAACTAATGTATTATATTCTATAAATTAAATAATAGAAATGATTTTATGGATTTTGAATTTACAGTTTTGGAAGTACAAGCGTAAGAGGTTTATAAATAATTATTAAAATACTAAATTGGTTTTTGAAAATGGATTTATGGATTCACAAATAAATGAATACTTAGTGGCTTTTGGAAATTTGTTTTTGAACAATATAACTCTATCGAATTAAGTATCAATGAGGTTTTGGAATACGGAAAATCTTAGTTTCATAAAATAAGTACTTTGGAACAATTTGGATATATATAATGGAAATTATAATAGTGTTTTCTAAATGGTAAAGTCAAAAGAGAAATTGTTTTGAGAGCCTTAGTTTTATAATGTGGGAAGTACTAATAATCGATTTAGTGTTACCAAATGGTTTAAATGCCCTCGAGCAATGCTTCGTCGAATATGGTATAACTTATTGAATAGAACGTTTGAGTGAAACTTACTAGCCTATTAGCGAATACTCGAATTTCACCAATAGTGTGGGATGTCTTGGTTGGGATGCCTTGGTTAAATTCTAGTGATTGCTATTAGAAAGTATTTAACACTTTAGAGTTGTATTCTCTTTTGGTGTGCGACATGGGGCTGCTAGATCCCTAAGATAATATAGTTCAGGTTTTCTAGTAGTATCCGTAACGAGTGAAATTTACTAGCTTCTAGTAAATACTAGAATTTCACCATGTGGTATGGAACGTTTTAGTTAAGTTCAAGTGATTACTGAAAATGATAGCATTTGGCACTTTACAGTATATACTTTTTAGGGTTCAATGGGACCGATAAATCCAATAGAGGTATACTCCTGGATTTCATTCCAAACTTAAATTTATAATAAGCTAGAGTTTTCGAGTCATGGTTGTCCTGATCGTTTTGAACGGTTGAGATTTGGGATCTCCACGATTCTTGTGATTGGTCGAGATTCTATGTCACAGTATGGACGATTGTTAGTATTAGGTCGATATGAGTGATATGAAAATGTTTGGAAGGTATGGATAATTGGTAAGATTGGTATGTATGATCAGATGAATGATCGATATGATTTGTTTCTATGTATTAGAGTTATTGTATTTTGTTCCGTGAATCAATGTTTAGTGACTAATATGTGTTTATGACCAAATGTATTTATATCTGTACGATGAATTAAATTCTAAGAAAAATTAATTATGTGACTTGTTATATCTTGGACATTTGGATTTACTTATATGTTATTTGTACGGATGTTACATATTGTTTCTCATCTTTTTGGATATTTAGAGGTAACCTAGCTTGGGTATTATTTCAATGCTTGAGTCAGGCCGAGACTCTTCAGGCTACAGGAATATATATATATATATATATATATATATATATATATATATATATATATATATATATATATATATATATATATAAGACGTATATTTGAGATTTGAGAATTGTAGCACTTGTATATTATGTGAGTAGTATGTTATTTTGTGTAGACTTACAGTTTATATATGTATAAGATCTATTATTCCACTGTGATATGTGATTTCCATTTTATACGATATACTGTTCTGATTTTGAGAAATCAATGTCTTTTTCACTTTGAACTGAGACTGTAGGCGTCAAATTTTATCCTAGAGATTCAGTGAGCAGGCAAGCATGACGTATCAGTGTTAGTTTAAAGTTATATTCACATTTGGTTACCCTTAAAAAGCCATATTCTCTATATAATGAGATGACTTATTTATAATGTTCTTTAATAATATGAGTATCACGGTGGGGTCTTACATCTCTTGGTTGGGATGGCGGTTGAATCAGGTTTGGTTCTCGCACTCTATTTCCCCTTACCGATAAACCATGCAATAATATAGTATAGCCACTTACTTGTGTATTGGATCTAGAACGTTCCTTAGGCACACTTTGAGCTGGATGCTAGGCTACAATGCCCAAAGAGGTGGGTATCGTAATGCATGATTTTATGTTTCTTTGAATTTGAATTCAATTTCATTAAATAAATCCATGATTATTTAAATCGACTTGAACATGACCGCTGATATGAATCACTTTAAGTTTCGTCTGGAAAAATTGGACCGAAATGCAAGAAGCAAGTCCCCTCATTGGAGCATGAGCGGATGCGCTAGCTTGTCGTTGAGTCCCTTGCTAGAAAGTGAGCAGATTGGTCTCAGCAAGGGTCCAAAGAGATCATGGAATTGAATCGCTTTAAGTCTCATCTGGAAAGATGGGACCAGTGTGCAAGAAGTAAGTCACCTCACTGAAGCATGAGCAGATGGGCTTGCTTATCGTTAAGTCCCATCACCGGAAAGCAAGTAGATTATGCTCAGCAAGGGTCCAGAGAGACCATGGATTTGATTGCCAGCCCCGAATGGCCTTGGATTTGATTATCGTTCCTGAACGGCCATGAATTTGATTATCGGCCTCGAACGACCACAGATGTGATTACCGGCCTCAAACGGTCATATATTTGGTTAATAACCTTGAATAGCTATAACCTTAATTAATAACCCGAAGATATCATGGATTTAACTATCGACCCTGAATGGTCACGAATTTGATTACTAACATAGAGAGATCACACATTAAACTGAATATGAAATGATCCGGGGAGATCAAATCTTAAAACATATATTGGTTTTGATAAAAGGATTTGAACACCTTATAATTGCAATAGAATTGGCAAATCTCTGATGAACACAGGACGATTTAGATATGTGATGTAATAATTCCGAACAAGATTTGAATGATGATGATGTATAGATAACACTTAGGCAAAGTCTAGAGTTTTAGGCTATATCAGGTTTGGAATGACCTTTGATTCATAAGAAAATCCGAAAGAACCGGACAATTCATGGAGATTGAAGTAGCCGGAGAGCTCATCTACTGAAGATTAGTATCTAGGATTTATTCTTGAGCAAAGCACACCTTCTTTTTGCAAGGCGTGCTTTGAAGGGCAAGTGTTCTCCCGCCTTTTGACTAAGTAGTATGCGAACAAACTAGATGAGTCAAACTTCGAAGTTATCAAGGCAAGATGCCCGGAGAGACTACTATGAAGCCCATCCTCTCACATGCAACCAAGATCATAAGGCAAATACAAGTCCACCATGGAAATTCCAACAACCTAAAGCCACAAGTGTTGCATCGGTACTAACCCCAGCCTATGGGTCGGTACCGACCCTTGAAAACTCCAGCATGATCACTCATCTTCTGCCTACGTGTCTTACACAATGCCAAAAGCCTATTTCCAGTGTTGTCTTGTTGATCCAATGCAATTCGCCATCGATCTCCATGAACTCTTGAATCAACAACTTCATTCTTTTACAACTCCGTCATTTGGATTCCGAAACAAGCCATTATTAATGTAAAAGACCATGGAATCACAAAGCAAACCATAAGACGATCCAACATGAAGAGTCGAAGGCAACCAACTTGGCAATCATATGGGTCGGTACTGAACCCTAACCTTGAAGTTGTACCGATCCATACAAGTTGATGAGTTAGTGTCCATTTTCTTGGAGAACTGGTCTATACAAGGACAGCTGTCTGGAGATCTTTTGGGTAAGATTTTAGGCTTCTGCCTCTATGAATAGAGGGTTATGGCTCATTTTTTAGGATCGTTTTGGCTCTTGCACTCCTTTCTTTAATTTCATGTAATCTCCCTCGGAGATATACCGACCCCTAGTGGAGTTGTACCGACCCATAAACTCTGACCTGTAAACAACAATATAAGAAAGGAAAACTTGAAGTGGACATGAGTCAGAGTACATCGAACCACTATAATCTCTTTGTGCACTTTCTTACTCGTTTTTCATTTATTTTCTTCACTTTTTATTCTATACTTACTTTCCTTGAGTGTTTGTGCCATTTTTGGTTCAAATAATGGCACAAACAGTTGAGATATCCCACGAGACATAATATCTGCCATAAAAATATCATTTCATATAATGAAAAAACATATCATTTTATTACTAGAAAACATGTCTGATTTACAATCCCATGGAACTTCCAAGAAAACTACAAAAATAGAACAAGATCTCTTGAATACATAGAATTTATAAAACAAAATAATACATAGCTCACAACAAAGTCATCATCATTAATAAAAGTGGAAACTCAAAATATAAATTATACAACATGTCATATAGATTTCCATCATATATACATTACATCATCGGTAATTAATAATCAGCCTTTGTCGTTTTCTGATTCAGATTTGGTCTCGTACTCTATATCGTTTCCCTCTGTACTCTCAAATGCTTCTATTAGAACATTTGATTCATCGTTTAAAGGCTCTAAATTAGTATGATCATCAGTTATTATTATTTCATTATTTGGCTCAAAATCTGCTTGATAAGTGATACGTCCAGAGTATTATTTTTCGTCAAACGTAAATCCTGCCTTTGTTTTAAAAACAGCCACCAATCTGCTTTATCTCTTTTTAGGAATGGATATAGAGCATAATAACCATGTAATGCTTGTTTAGCTAATACGAAAGGATCATACATATAGTAATACAAGTTATGTTTTATTTCAATAAGTTTATAATCTTTGTGCACGTTGATTCCAA
Organism: Allium cepa; assembly: GCA_030765085.1. Taxonomy (NCBI): domain Eukaryota; kingdom Viridiplantae; phylum Streptophyta; class Magnoliopsida; order Asparagales; family Amaryllidaceae; genus Allium; species Allium cepa. The sequence continues at coordinate 498,731,036 of CM060931.1, forward strand.
AACCAGGAACATTGTTGAACCAATTGTATTTAAATAAAAATACTTTTTCTATCGGTCATATAAAATATATAAACTCTAAAACCTATGTTAAGATGCCACAAAAATCTTTTACATGCTCATCGGATCATCACTACTTTCACAAATATACCGCTGTTATAGGTTAATTTTTCAGCACCATATTCCTTGATGTTGAATTTAAATCCATCGATGAAGTGTTTTGGACAAGTATTGACATTTCGTTGTGGTCTAGTGCATGATGTTTTAATCTTTCAACACAGACAAGCTAGACGACTTGCCATACTCCAGCTGAAAGCATTGCATAAGCCAGTGAATCACCAATAGTCTATAACAAAGAAGCAAACATATGATTTTTTTTATAGAAATGTTATATGTATCGATCCCTTCATGCCATAATGTTTTCAACTCTTCAATCACTGGCTATAAACATCGATTACTTATGTCGGATCATGAGGACCAGGGACTACAATAGTGAGAAACATAAATGGAGTTTTCATACACATCCATGGAGGCAAATTATAAGGTGTAACGACAATAGGTCAGGATGAATATTTACTACCACATTGAGAAAATAGTGAAAATCCATCTGTATATAAACCAAGTATGAAATTACGGCTCTCTATAGCAAATGCGAGATAAGTCTTATCGAAATATTTTCAAGCTTCTCCATCAGATGGATGTGCCAAAGTTCCTTCTTCCTGTGTTCTCTCACTTTACCATCGCATATGACATGCCGTAGCAGAAGATGCATATGACCTTTGAAGTCTAAGAGTGATGGATAAATAATGTATTCTCTTGCATGGAATTTTTTTCTCTTTTTCTTTTTTTCTTAGTTTGTATCTTTCCTCATTACATATTCTGCATTTCCTAAGGCCAATATCATCTTTCCAGTATGACATGCAACCTTCTACGCATGTATTTATCTTTTGGTACGGCACACCGAAAGCGAACATAAGTTTTTCACTTCATAATGACTATCACACATCAGATTATTAAGTGACATATGTCATTTGGCAGTTTGCACAACTATTATAAATCTATCTTCTACAAAGTTGAATTTTGATTTTATAGTAACGTATTTGACAGTTACTGATAATTCAGTTCCACTTTACAACCATCCTACAACGCCTTTAGCAGCATCAAATAAATCATAGGTTCTTTTAGCTCCCATACTCGGTTCTTCTTCGACATTTATGTCTTCATCATCAGCTTGAATAGTAGGAAACATTGATCGTGCTGCATCTTCCGGTAATTCTTCTATTGGATTCATCATATTCACCTCGTCCTCTATCACTACGGGATTAGATACAATAAGTTCTCCGTGACGATCCTAAAAGTAATAATTTGGCATGAAACCAACTTGAATCAAAATGTAATTTAACTCTATTTGGCTTTCAAATGTTTGCACTTATTGCAAGGACAATGAATATCTACGTTATTTCCATTATTAGATTTAGCGAATCGAATAAATTCATGTACACCATTCCAAAAATGTTCCTTTATAGAACCTTTCATACCAGTTTGGTCTTCTTACATCTAATTATGGTGAAGAAAATAATTGAAATTTTCTCCTAATTTAAAAATAAATGTTAGAAATTTGGACAGCACTTCACTTCTGTGTCTTGTACGCATAAAATTACATCCAAGTGGTGTATTGTTGTTGTGTTTTCTAAACAAATTAAATCCATTTTGGGAATAAAGACTTTAATTTGATGTTGTTGTAACCATTATTTTGAAATAAGCGTTATTTTTTTTCTTAATTTTTACAAATCGATTTTAATACACTATTTGTTTCAAAATAAATTTATTAGGTAAAATTATTTCCAAAACTAGACAAATTGCTATTATAACTACTATAAATTAAATTTTAAATCATATTTTATAGTTTATTCAACTATTAAAATATTTGTTAACTAAATTTTAAATTTTAAAACACAATTTATAATTCATCTAACAACTTAAATTTTTAATTTAACTATTTTGTGAACTAAAATTTTGAAGTTTATTTTATAATTACCACTAATACTTTAGCATAAATTAATTATGTTTAGATGTAATATATATATATATATATATATATATAACATATTCATTATTGAACCATACATATTAGAATTAAAATTAATCTAAACTATAACAAACAATTGTTTACACTAGTCAACGTACATATTAGTCAACAATTATAAATTAATTTGTGGATTTTGATTCAAACGAAATAATAATTAACAATTTCAGATGATTTCAAACCCATAATCAGGTAGTACACTATTACCACCAACTAATATACAATAATCAACAATTTCAAACTAATAATCGTATCAATTATCCATATATCCGAAATTAAGGTTAGAACCTTACCTAAATTAAGATGGAAACGAAGAGCTTGGTGATTCCAATTAGTTGTGGTGGCTCAAGGTGATATTGATGACAAATGACGACGGTCGCGTAGGTTTTTTTGCTTTGCAAAAGCATGGGATGCGGAGAGAAATGAGTAGCAAGTCGGGCATATTTCTTTCTGTATACTCGACATGCTGTCGGTTAGCGATGGCATGGTAATTTTTTTAATTTTTTTCTTATTGATTGTATGCTTTTAAAAGCGTTTAAAAATAGTAATTTAATTTCTAAAAATAAATAAGATATTTTAGCACAACTGTTAACGTAACGACTGTTCTGATCGGTTAAAATGATATTTTCGACGATGTATCTTCATGTGATTCGAATATTTAACGTTATTAGAAATCTAATTCCCACGATTAATCTATGTGGCTTTTAGTCGGTCCATCAACCAACTTTGATAAATTTGGTTTTGTGTAGCATTTTTATGAATTAAAAAAATATTTTTTTAAACCATTGGGTAATTAATTACAAATTTTTAGCTATATTTAGCATTAAAAATTATATAAAATATAATAATCATTAGAAAATAAAAATTATTGGATTATATATTGATCTAAAGTATATTTGACCTATTTCTATCAGATGATGAAAAAATGATCAACTGCACATTGTCGATCTTGAGTTTTAAATTGTAGACATTTGTCGATATTCGAACAAAAAGTTGTTCGTTCGAAGGCCAAACGACCTTGGATCGAGACTGAATTTGAACCATGTATGATTGGTAACGTGTTTATCTAATTTGTAAGGTTAGATTATTAAAAAATGGACGAAAATAATTTAACATCGAAATAGGTCATTTTGCTAGAAGTTGTATAACACTTATAATATAAGTGGATTGTTGCAACCATTAGAGATTCCTGAATAAGAATGAGAGCAAGTTTCAGTCGATTTATTGATGGATTGCCAATGACTCAAGCAGGGTATGATGGCGTTTGGGTCATTGTAGATCGGTTGATCAAGGGTGCAGGGTTTATACCCATTAGGTCAAGTAGAACGACATTCAAGATGATGGAGTTGTATGTAAAATGGACAATTCAAGGTGTTCCGAAGAGTATTGTGAGCGATTGAGACTCCTTGTTCACTAGTGTGTTTTGAAAGAGCTAACAAGAGAGGTTAAGGATGGAGCTGCATCTTAGTGCAACTTATCATCTGCAAACGGATGGGCAGATCAAAAAGGTAAATCGTATATTGAAAAACCTCTTGTGGGCATGCATCATAGACATTAGTGGATCATGGGATGATCATTTGCATTTGTTGGAGTTTGTATACAACAACAGTTATCAGTTGAGTATTGGTATGGCTCTATATGAAGTATTGTATAGCCGACCATGTAACGCTCCTTCATGTTGGTGGGAGACGGAAGAGAAATAGATAATTGTGCTAGATATGATTAGGAGACTTCGGAGAAGATTGATGACATTCTGCAACGAACGAAAGTTGGTCAGGATCGATTGAAAAGCTATGCGGATAAGAGACGAAGAGAGTTATAGTTTTCTGTCGGAGATATAGTGTTTGTAAAGGTTTCTCCTTTAAAGAATGTAGTTCGATTCGGTAGAAAGGGGATGTTGGTACCAATATTCGTAGGTCCTTTTTCGATAGTCGAGAGAATTTGAAAGCTAGAATATATGGTCGACTTACCTCAGAAAATGTCAAGCATGCACAATGTTTTTCATGTCTATTATCTATGAAAGTTTGTGCACAACTTAGATGTGATGATCACACTGGATCAGCTAGAAGATGTTGAGGTACTATACCTTATAGGTCACTTCGTATTATTGGGTATGATCGAAACAGTTTAGGAGAAAGATGATGAAGCTTGTGAAGGTACAATGGAGTGGAAGTGATGACGATTGTACGTGGGAATTGGAGAAGAGCATGAGGAATACATGCTCGGAGCTCTTTAAATGGTAATATCCACTGTTTATCATATATACTTTCACCATTATATGTTATATCTGATATGTTTGTACTCCGCTTGCTAGGGTATGTCTCCTATACTTTTGATTGCATGGTTGCAAGTTTGATATGTTTGATGCTTGCTTATGTTTGGTAGACATATGGGATGATTATGACTGCTTGTATTTTTTCTTATTTAGGGATTTCAGGGGCGAAATTCCTAAAGAGAAGGGGAAGGGAAGTGAATGCAATGACTCATATTTTACGTTTCGAAGAATCGTAAAATATTTTTATTTTATTTATACGAGTTCGTATGATTCTATAATTTTGGGATATGAGTCTTAGGGATATTATACACATCATTGATTTTTTCTGAATTTCTATGTGACAATTTTAAACTTGAAAATCTTGTTTGGGGTATAACTTTTGATAAAAGTCGAATTCGTATTTCAAACTAGTTCCATTGCTTTAAGATGATGGTTTCATATTCCATAGAATTATTAAAGTAGAAAAACAGACTTATAATTCGAAAGATATGTCTATTTTAAGTTTTTAAAGATGTTGGTCGGGATTGATGTATAGTTAATTAAGTCCATTAGTAAACCATTGGCCTAATTAGGGAATGCTATAAATAGAGGGTTGAAGAGTCAAATTAAAACTATTTCCTCTCATTCTAAATTAGGTCAAAACCCTCATTAGCCCTAGATCCATCCTTATTTCATCCAAAAACACTCAAATTTCTCTCTAAATCAAACTAGATTGCGGATTAGAGGTTAGATTTTCAACTAAAAGCTAGAGATCATTGATTTTCTTGATTTGGAGTGCTTTTCTTTGCTGTCTGGATTAGATCTACCCATGAATTGGTTGGATTAGGTGATTGGTTTATGCCTTATCACTATACTACACATGTTTATATGATAGAATAATATAGCTTAACATGTTTTAAATTGATATTTTCCATAAAAATCTTTTCTATCTTTAATGACATGTTAATCCGTGCCTATGACATAGATTGATTAGAAATAACCTTGATTTATATTTATATATTCAGAGCACATGGAGTGAGGTTAGAACTGTTTGATGGATGTTATGGTTGCTTTCTTTAGTATGCTATTACTAATAGGTACTAGGGGAAGTAGGTATTAGAGATAGGAATACCTAAAAGACTGATATCCTTTATTTGGTTTGTGTTATATCTTTACGATATTGTAGAATAACATATTATGGTGTCATATGCTAACTCTTGGGTTGTAAGGATGGATCAGGTATGGTTCGTGTATTCTTGTTCATTACCATATTTATCCATATAATATTATGAGACTCATTTAATGCTCACACTAGACTGTTATCTGATCCAAGGTTTTATGCTTTGTTTCTTGTTATCTTGGATACTCTTAAACGAGTAGACTATACAACATGTTTAGATGATGCAGTGGCTGTTCGAAGAATGAGGTGGATGGAGCTATCATATATTATATATATATATATGGAGTCTACGCTAATTCTGTTGTGCAACACTAGGAAGCCTTAACGATGACTGCTTACTATTTGTATTTAAGATAGTTGTTGAGTTTGTTTTTCATTGTATAAACTCTACTATTGATGCATAACTTTATGGATATTATACTCTAATGATGATCATCCGTTCACATTGTTATTACCATCTCTTCTATTGTATATGTGATATTATATTTTGTCCATGCACTATGAGATATACAACAGGTTATATGCTATACTGATTTATTTCAACTCCGATGATCATCCTATATCGGCTGGGCATGACAAAGGTGTACTATTTATATACTACTTGTGCTGGTGGTATAGGCCGATCGTCAGAGCATGGAAAGTGTAACGACCTGCAAATTTATCACTTAAATAAATTATATTTATTTTTAAATTTATTCAAATAAAAAGTTGATAATACAAAAATATTCTTTTGAGTGGAAATGAATAATAATAATCCTATTTTGAATAAATATTTACAAAAATATTTTCCTTGAGATTTAAATCGATAAAATGGCCGAAAACCGTTTTATCGAAAACCAGCTCTATAATCGTAAAACTCACGCACAAAGCTGAATATATACGCTTATTTGTATAATTAAACAAGAGTATGAAATAGAATTAATTATTTTGTTTTTGGAAAATAAAGTGTATTTAAGATATCATTAGTGATTGCCTTATATTTAATAATTGAATTATTTAATTTAACTGAGATTTAATGATTTAATAATTATTATAATTATATAACTAGTTGTTTTGAAAATGATAATAATTCATTTTACTTAGTTATAAAGTACTAATGTATGATTTATAATGGTTCTATAAAATTATAAAAGTAATTTGAAATTATAAGGAAAATCGATATCGGTTTATCGATGAAATAGTGATTTCTATAAATAATTGTTAATATTAATTTATATGGTTTTCTATATAAAATGTGCTCATTTTAATTAGTTAAAATTTATAAGAAATTAGTTTTCGAATTTTTGTGTGTTTATATGTAATTTAAAATATAACTGAAAATGTGACCAGGAATCGGTTTCCCGATTTTCAACGGTTTGATGAACGAAAGTTGTTTTAAATCATTGCAACCTTCTTTTTATGTCATGTGCACATATACAACATACACATACATACCCTAACATACACATGAATATATATTCACATACAAGTAAACAAACACATTTATATATATAAACATATATAGGAAAAATATAAGATATTTCTAAATTACTTAAACTTTAACAAGCTTAAATTCAATCAAAGTACAAACTTGAGCGCGCACACACATGGGGGGTTGATGATGGTGGATGTTGGTTGCCAAAATGATGGATGGAAAGTGGGCACATGGGTGATGGAGATGGAGCATGTGATGGTGATGAGGAGGATGATGTAAAGACATGTACTTTCTTCCTCATCTTTTCCTATAACTAGCCCCTCCACAACTCATTTTTTTATCCTCCATATCTCCTTTATAACTGAATGAAATTATGAAATTCGTTTTTTCAAATCATTCAAAATTTCAATGGCTACAACTTTATAGTTGACCACCTCTTCTCATTCTAAGCTCAACTATGCTCAATCCCTATTCTTTCCAGAATATTTTCGAGCCCAGTTTTAAAAGCCAAAATACCTCTTTTTAATTTGAGCATAAATCCTCCAAAATAGATCCAAATAAAGTAATTTTTTCCAAACCATTTAGAATTCCAGTAGCTACAACTTTTATGTTTAGCACTTCTTCTAGTTTTGAGCTTAGCTCTGTCATAATTCCAATTCTTTGTAGTGCATTTTCGGGCTTAATTTTTTGTCAATCCGAGAATGCCTCTTCTACATTTGAAAATATCTCATTAAAACCTAAACCAAATTGGATGATTATTTTTTTCAAATCGTAGAGAAAAGAATTTTCTATAACATTCATGTTGACAAAATTTCCAAATTCAGAGAGTAGAATGTCCAAAAATCCAAGATAAAATGACCTATTTCTTGGTCTGGTTTAGTGAATTCATGGTCGAAGCTCTACCACTTCTTTTCCATACTTTTTACCATCCACTTTCAATTTTGGCCGAGCCTTCTTAAGAGTCTAAGGACCAATTCCAAAAGCTCTACGTGATCGTAGTGGAGCTATTGTCCATTTAGCGAAGCTAGGAAGCAATGATGGTTAGAAGCTCTTGCTTATATTATAATTTTGGATGATGGTATGATGTTTTCAATGGATGTTTAATATGCTTTGATCATCAAGTTTGGTTGTTTAATATAAATGTTGAATATATATATATATGCAAGTCATGGAAATACATGTCGATAAGCACAAAAGAAATCACTTTTCTTTATTCAATGAATTTGTATATACGAAATGTTAAAACTCTTTAAAAGAGGTTTTAAAATGAGTTTGAAATGTTTCATAAATATATGAATGTGTTTTGGTGAATGTTTGCGTAAAAAATGGCCGCAAACACCCAAAGTCGTATGAGTTGGTTGATTTTATGTTGTATTTAGTGATTTGGGTGATTTATACAAATATATAAAAAGCAGGGACTAAACTGTAAAAGACACACAGATTTATAGTGGTTCGGCCAGAACGTGCCTACGTCCACTTTATATGTTATTCTCCTTTTTTCTTTAGATTACAAGTACAAAGCTTTGATTACAAGTATCTAAAGTTGTTTGAGAGTTCCTTCCAGGCTTGAGCTCCCAAACTCCTCTGCCATTGTTGTACCCCTGCCCCTCTATTTATAGAGTGAGGCTGGGGGTAGGGGTCTTGGATGTTTATAGCTGCTGGTGGGCTTGGGCTGAAGCAATCTGGCCTAGCAGAGTTGGTTCGGCAACACCTTGGTTCGGCGGTGAGTGGTATGTTGTTTGGACCGGTGGTAGGTTGGACCGGCAGTAGTATGGTGAGGTTGGAGCTGGTCCGGTGGTAGCATGGTCCGGTGGTAGCATGGTCCGGTGGTAGCATGGTTCGGCGGTAGCATGGTTCGGCTATGCTTGGTCCGGTAGTTGTAGAGGGGAGATGGTTGGTTCGGTGGTGTTGGATCGGCACTACCGAATGGAGAGAATGCCGAATGAACACTTGTATTTGGGAGTGCCGGATGAACCTGTGTGTTCTGAGTGCCGGATGAACCTGTGTGTTAATATTGCCGAATGAATTAATACCGAATGGACTTTATATTTGAACCTTGAGTGAAATTCCTGATTGATATACGCTTGCTGGCTGCTTCTTCTTGTTCTAGTCGCGGTGGAAATGCACACAACATGGATATCCTAGTTTTGACCAAAAAATGGGATAACACTTTGCCCCCCAAAATATGCCTTGCGGTAGGAAGGCGTGTTTTGTAATGCCATGAGCTGGATGTTCGTATCCCGTTGACAACCTGTAAAGAGCTTGATATTTTATATGGCCCCAAATGACGACCGTTCGGGATCGAGCTATTTGGGATGAAGCGCGGCCGTTCATGGTCAAGCGCCTAACTTCAAATGACGACCGTTCGCGATCGAGTCATTTGAGGTGAAGTGCGACCGTGCGCGGTCAAGCGCATAAATCCGTGCGTCGATCGTTCGGGATCGAGTCATCTGCAGTGAAATGTGACCGTTCAAGGTCAAGCGCTTTACTTCAAATGACGACCGTTCGGGATCGAGTCATTCGAGGTAAAGTGCGACAGTGCGCGGTCGAGTGGGGACCGTTCAAGGTCAAGCGCTTAACTTCAAATGACGATCGTTCGTGATCGAGTCATTCGAGGTAAAGTGCGACAGTGCGCGGTCAAGTGGTGGTCCTCAAATGACGACCGTACGCGATCAAGCCATTTGAGATAAGGTGTAACAGTCAGTGATCAGGTGGCAGACCCCAAATGACGACCGTTCGCGATCGAGCCATTTGAGGTAAGGTGAGTTGTGTCGTTCGAGGCGAGTTGTGCCGTTCGAGGAGAGTTGTGCCGTTCGAGGCAAGTTGTGCCGTTCGAGGCGAGTTGTGATCGTTCGCGATCGGGTGTCGTTCGAGGCGAGTTGTGACTGTTCGAAGTCGGGTGCCGTTCGAGGCGAATTGTGACTGTTCGAAGTCGGGTGCCGTTCGAGGCGAATGAGTGTGCCCGGGGGGGACTTAATATTATCAGTGTTGGAGTTATTATTTGGGGGAGTTTTCGAATCAAAGACTTCGGCAGTTCGTTACTATGCAATAGGTGCTCGTGGACCGTTCGCGATCCAACGGGCATACAAGTAAACAATTTTTCCATAGAATTGTAAATGTTAAAGCAATAGTCAAATGAACCTTACAGCAGAAATGTCCAATCAGGGAGAATTTAAACGTTCAAATCAAAATCAAAGCAAAAAGCAGAATGAAGATGTCAAAGCGTAAACTCTTACTATAACGCGGCCGGTAGTCATTCAGAGCATGCCTATGGATCGTGCGCGATCGCTCACATGTGTAAATGATTTAACCGTGCTAGCGAGAGGTTTACAACTTGTTCATCGTTATTCTAATCAAGCAATCAAGGGATAATCAAATGGTGCCCCGATCTAGGGTCACCTCTAGCCGAGGTAGACGGTGGTCGCTCTGGCTCCACTGCTGGAGTTCGCCTCCTCACATACTGAAGGAGCATACCGTTCCTGATATGCCCTTCCACCTCGTCCTTCAAATGCCTACAATCATTAGTGTTATGACCATTCAATTCATGAAATACACAAAACTTATCTGATTTTTTTTCGTCAGAGGTTGGATCCCTTCGCATTGGTCTACGATACAGAACCTGCCCCTTGGTATCCTGATGAATCCGTTCCAAACTCTCATTCAGCTCTGAATAGGTGGTGAATCGTGGCTCTCTTCGTAGCCACTTTGTCCTGTCATCATTATCCTCAGCCTTTCTTTTTCCTTTGCTAGTCTCCGCACCCTTTCCAGGTGGGTTTCCGCTCTTGATTGCGTAAATGTCATCTTCTTCCTCTCTTTCTGCACTAGCATCTTCCAAACGCAGAAATTTTTCAGCCTCATGATAGAACTCTCCCAGATTCATAGGCGGGTCCTTGGTTAATGAACTCTTGAACTCTGTATTTCCAGCTATTCCAGATACAGCTGCCATCATGACCATAGATGGATCTGGTCGATCCACTGATGCTGCCGCCGCATTAAATCGCGTTAGAAAGCTCCTCAAACTCTCTCCAGTTTTCTGTTTCAAGGTTGCCAAAGTCATCACATTCTTGGGTCTCGCAATATGAACCCTGAATTGCCTCACGAATTTCTCAGTTAAATCTGCCCATGTTCCTATGGAGCCGCTCTCCAGTTGCCTAAACCATAACGCTGCAATGTCCGTCAAATACAGTGGAAAGCACCGGGCCATAACCTCCTCTGATGCCCCCAGCACTTCCATATGTCTCATATACTTCGTTAGATGGACCGTGGGGTCTGTTTTCCCGTTGTACATGTCCAATGATGGTAGCTTGAATTCTGGTGGGTTCCTAGCCATCCTAATCGTAGAAGAAAAAGGACTCCTGTTTACATCTTCCAAGTCTCTGTTTACTAAACCGCCTCTCATAGCTCTTCTAACCATCTCTGCTAATCTGTCATTGTCTCCAAGCTGTAGTTCTCGTTCACTGTCTTCGACCTACCCCCCAAGTCCGCGGGAGTTTTCATGTGTATGCCTCCCTGGCTGAACGTTCATTCCTCTATTGCTACCAGGTGGTTCGGATGCCCCCATCTCACTTCCCGGGGTCGGATCAACATGCTCTGCGTGAGTGCCCCCTAGCTCTGGTGCTGCGCCAGATGGTCCTGCCCCGTTCTGAACCCCAGTTGCTCCTTGGATTTGTGCTCCAATTTGCCCAATTTGTTGAAGTAAGTTCTGGATCATCTCTTCTTGTCTTCTCATCATGGCCTCCATCTCATCCCTAGTGATGAAGATCGAAGCTTGATTCCCTCCTGAGGAAGCCTCTTGACTTCCTTGGTGTTCACTTCTCTCTGGCCTTTGCCTTCTACTTGTTTGTCTCGTCATAACTCTTAGATCTGAACTCTTAGATTTTCAAATTCAACTTCTATCCGATGTAGCGGGAGCTAGTTCTTCTCAGTGAAAGCACCAAAATGTTTGCGTAAAAAATGGCCGCAAACACCCAAAGTCGTATGAGTTGGTTGATTTTATGTTGTGTTTAGTGATTTGGGTAATTTATACAAATATATAAAAAGCAGGGACTAAACTGTAAAAGACACGCAGATTTATAGTGGTTCGGCCAGAACGTGCCTACGTCCACTTTATATGTTATTCTCCTTTTTTCTTTAGATTACAAGTACAAAGCTTTGATTACAAGTATCTAAAGTTGTTTGAGAGTTCCTTCCAGGCTTGAGCTCCCAAACTCCTCTGCCATTGTTGTACCCCTGCCCCTCTATTTATAGAGTGAGGCTGGGGGTAGGGGTCTTGGATGTTTATAGCTGCTGGTGGGCTTGGGCTGAAGCAATCTGGCCTGGCAGAGTTGGTTCGGCAACACCTTGGTTCGGCGGTGAGTGGTATGTTGTTTGGACCGGTGGTAGGTTGGACCGGCAGTAGTATGGTGAGGTTGGAGGTAGCATGGTCCGGTGGTAGCATGGTTCGGCGGTAGCATGGTTCGGCTATGCTTGGTCCGGTAGTTGTAGAGGGGAGATGGTTGGTTCGGTGGTGTTGGATCGGCACTACCGAATGGAGAGAATGCCGAATGAACACTTGTATTTGGGAGTGCCGGATGAACCTGTGTGTTCTGAGTGCCGGATGAACCTGTGTGTTAATATTGCCGAATGAATTAATACCGAATGGACTTTATATTTGAACCTTGAGTGAAATTCCTGATTGATATACGCTTGCTGGCTGCTTCTTCTTGTTCTAGTCGCGGTGGAAATGCACACAACATGGATATCCTAGTTTTGACCAAAAAATGGGATAACAGTGAAGTTTGGAAGGAATTTGAAAATTTAGTCAAAAATAGGCGCCTCGCGTAATGAAAATTTGCGATTTCGCGCCGTAAAATTCAAACGAGTATATATCATGGAATATAGCTCAGAATTCTTCGAGATAATAATTTTATAAACTATTATATCCATTGTTTGCAAATAAAGAAAGAAAATTGAGATTTTGATAAGTATATTTTGAAATACGAGTAAAATAAGTTTTTAGAAAATGCGATTTTTGCAGTTCGTAATCCATAACAGGATTTCTTTGAAACTAATATTTTAAAATTGTTTGAAAATATGAAATAAATTCTAAAAAATGTTTTAAAAATGATTTGAGTTTTACAAATGAATTGTCAAATGATAGAAAGTCATTTTGATCTCAATATAGCTTAAAAAGCCCTTTCTGTCGTACTATTCTGTAGCACTTTTCTATGACTTTTGAAGTATAGTTTTAAATGCCACCTCTCTTTTCCAAATCTTTTGTAGATGTTTTCAAACGATTAATAAAGTATTTTAAAGATAATTTGATGGATTTATAGAATGGTTAAATGTTAAATGATTTAAAGTCGATCAAATAACTTGACCGCCTATGCGTGTCGGTGAGACAGTGTCTAGGCTTAGGTTTGGAAAACCAGTTTCCTGCTCTCTCTGCCTATCCAGACTAGCCAACTAGATGAGATAGTAAATTTGATTTACTAGTATCAAAATTTTCCAAAGTATAATGGGTATGATTTTCTTAATATAAACAACTTCGATTTTATGGAGATAATCTTCTTGTACTCGGTGTTAAAGCCCGAAGAGTGAACTTGTACTATTCGTGGAATTTAAAAGGTAATTTTGCCACTATCCCGCCCATAGTACTTGAGAATTGATACTGTGTAGGATTAGATGATTTCTATCGATTTTGATCACTTAATATTTACTGGTTTTTGATTAATATCTTAAACAAAATGGTTTCAACCTGTTAAAAAGATATGTATTGGAAATAAGAAATCTTTCGTTGAAATTTAAATAAATGATTTGAAATTATTTTAGTTCCATTGGATCTTTTTACTTAAAATTTATTGTTTTAGCTTTACAGTAAACAATGTCTTAAATAACATTATTTTTAACCCAATTTGAAAGTTATGATTTGAAAATCTTTGTTAAGATTTAAATGAAATGATTTGAAATATTTTCTTAAGTAAAATGGCGAAACAATTTGGAATTATTCCAATATTCAAAAATGTTTTAAGTACTCAAAGAATTTGATAAGAGAGGTTTAATGATTTTGTATATACCGGAAAGCAAAGTTTTAAAGATATATATCTCTTGAAGATATTTTTGGTAAAAAAGGAAGTAATAAATTAAAAGAATAATTCCCTATTTTCATAACATCCTTTTATCGATGATTGGTTCGAAGGAATCGGGGTCGGATTTGAGTGATTCCTATCCGAAGACCACTTCGAACCAATTTACGTATTCGAAGTGAAGACAAGGATATGATTTGGAAGATGGAAGGTAGAGCCGCTTGTCACCGACCCTCGGGGGAAATTTTCCATATCATATTATGTGATAGTAGTTTTCATTTAAGATCTTCGATGCAAGGACTTCGCGCTACTAATCCTAGAGGTAATTCCCAACAGGATGTGGTAGGAGAGTGCCTTCGATTTGTCCTGTTTTTGGGCAACTTGTATGAATGAATGTTTGATTTTGCATTTCTAGTTACATAAAATTATTTTATAAACGTATCATCTGTTTGGTGGCGGAGAAGGAAACTTATCGTAGCTTAACACCCTTTCTTGAGATGTATGAGCTCAGGAGTTATACGTTTGTAGAAATTAGTTATGTGACTATGGAATGGCAGTGTGACATCAAAGTTGAATGTGCTATGCAAAAGGTAATCGTTACCTTAGATCTCATCACCCGGTAATGGCTTAAACAGTGTACACCGCAAGGCCATGTGGTTCGCAATCATTAGGGTATGGTTATTATCTTTCTAGATTACTCTCTATATGTTGAGCATGTGGTGTGTGCTATAGGGCCTTGGATAGGTCGGTTACGACTGGGGTGATGCCATATTCGGTTCTATCAAGGCCATGTACAAGTGCCAAATAGGGATAGGCCGATCTTGCCGGATTCGAAGGATTGTTTGTGTATCCTCAGTACGTTCCTCTAGAGATGTACTATATGAAGGCAGTCTCTTACCTGCCATTGTTAGGAAATCCTGTAACGACCCATAAAATTTTAATAATTTTTAATGTATTTATTAACGTATTTAATTGAATTTTTGAGAAATTTTAAATAATAAAATTTTGAAATAATTTTTTTTTATTTGGAATACGTATATTTAAATATAGCAGATGGTAAATTTTCAATTTATTTTATGGAAGTTTATTTTATAGTGTAATTCCATTTCAATTTAAATCAGTTAAATTTGATGATAATAAATTATTTTTCCAAACCTGAATATTTTCTATAGAAGAATTCTAAATCATCTTCTAAGTGTGACGTCATCTTTCGTTTTTCTAAATTTGGACTTATGTTGCTCGTTTTATCTTAATTCTGGGAAAATAACAGCATTTCTGGTACCGATTATCGACTCTTGGTCGGATAATCGTACAACCAATATCTGTATACCGTTTTGATCGTCTCGTCATGTTGATCTCTACGGGATATTCATTTCTGTATTTTGAGGTCCGGTACGCAACAGAAATGGTGATAACAGTCCGTTGCAACGACACCACTTTTTAACTTTTCAGTTTCCTTCAGTTTCAAACTTTGAAGCGTGCTGCCCAAATCAGCATTAATTGCCTTTCCAGCTGTTTGCATTTATTTTTGCTATATCGTAGGTGTGACTTTTTCCATGCTCACAGTAACACATTGTAGCATGGTTTGGTTCGTTATCTCTCTCTCTCTCTCTCTATATATATATATATATATATATATATATATATATATATATATATATATTGAGCACTCTCGCATCCCTCTCCTCTAATCTTTCCTATTTTTCTTTTCCCCTAATAAATCGCTTTAATCATTTTGCTGAATCAATGCCCAGCCCGTTACTCTTCCATCATTTTTATTTATTGGTCATGGCTACATTCTTTCTCTTTTTATTTGTACGTTTCCTTTTGAAATCATATATTTACTATTTGTGCGGTTTTTCCTGAAAACCTGCTTTCTCCTCATAGCTCTCTCACCTTTATTGTTTCCTAGCTCTTCTCTTACCAGATCCATATATATATATATATATATATATATATATAACACAGTTCTTCACCATCCTCCTTCCCCACGCGACCAGACACCTCCGACCCCGAACCCACCTTGCTCCGACTTCATAGAGATACACCTCTTCACCTTGCAAGTTCCGCCTCTTCCTTGTATCGCCGAACCTCCTCATGCCTTCCCTCTTGTCAAACAAAGCCCCTACCATTGGCTTCAGCCCAATGCATCACCCTCCGCCCTACCCTCCGCAAGTTGTGCCTTCCACCTGTCAATTCATCATCCGCCACCTTCTCGTTGGCATCTGCAGCCGAACTAACTGCTACATCCACCATTTTTCCTCCACGAGCCTCGTCCTCCGTTGAGTTGTGAGTATGTATATATAAGTTTATATAATAGTTGTTTTTTTTATGTCAGTTACATATATACTGTGTGCATCTATATTAGTAGATAGCCGAGCACACTTGTCCTAGTGTCCTTACAATCTGTTGAATATGGATGTATATCTATATATGCATTGGTGGGAAGGTCCCTCATCTCTTTTTTCCTTTTTTTTGTTTTTTTTGTTTTTGTTTTTTTTTTGTTTTGATCATGGTGCGTGCGTTATTCATATATGAAGAGGCTATATTTGTGTTATATCCAAGCTTCTACCTATATTTGCAAAGTGTTATATTTTATTTATTTACTTATTTTGTTTTTGTTTTTCCTTTTTCTTTTTTCTTCTTCTTAGTCTTTGCATTTTAAGTGATGACAAGAGTAATATGTTAAACTAGAAGATATGCTGTATGGTACAGTTTTATAATAATATTATAACGTTTATATATATACACTAGTTTATATAAAAACTTTAAATCTTTCAGCAAAATATAGATATGGCTTCGGTCGTACTATTTGTATCATTACAACTTATATATATTAGGGAATATATCATGTTGGTTGTTCTAAGCTGGTGTATTTTGTCAAGTTTCGTATCAATGTATATATATATTTTAGTTAAACATATGTGTATAATATATTAGATTTTTATGTGCTGTGTTGCATGTGTATATATATTAAAATATATGTGTTGAGTGAATACATATATTAGTATGCATAGTACAGTTTAGTGTTGGTCTATTAGCTTATAATATGCTTTTTCATATAGATGTATGTTAGTTTATAATATATTGGTTATTATAACAGAATTGTATACATATATTTATGTAAAGTCAGATCATATATTAGTTTATACATATATGTAGCCTATATAAGTTGTAGTACGTAGATGAATATATTTATATCTTATATTCGTTAGTACATATTTTAATATTGATTTATACTATATATGATTTCAAACCAATTTATATATATATATATATATATATATGATTTATTTCAAATGTATATGTATTTTTAAATTGAATTTTGGGTTTAAGTGAAACAATAATATAATATACATCTCGTTTAAAATTTATCAGGCTAAATTGATATGTTCCCCATCGATTTCTGTTATCAGATCCTGTTTGGCAAATTCGTATCAATCCTGCTTTGCTTTGAAATCCGTGCTTGGAATCGTAACTCACTCTATCGTCGAATCTCTCTCTAGCCTCGAAAGGTGAGAAATCACTCACGATTAACGTTCTTTTATTTATTAAATTAGATTTCAATTGAAACGACAATTGAAATATGAGGCTGTAGTTATTTAAAGTGTTATATATGCTATTATCTATAACTGTTCACTTATGGGATATGACACCATATCCTATTGTTTATATTTATTTTGATGATATATGCCTGTTGTTATTATTATTCTCATATCTGTTATCACTCTGTAAGTTTCCTGTTTGTATAGAAATCATTATGGGTTGAAATGATACATACCCGAACGGACTTTAGAATAGGAGAAAATCGTTATGGGTTGAAATGATAAACCCAAGCGATTTTCATTTAATTGAATTTGGGATTACGGGTTGAAATGATATCCACCCGTATATATTTAGTGTATGGATTGAAATGATAAATATCCGTAGCACTTGACCATATGATAAGAAATATATACAGACACCATTGGTCCATATATAAATATTTTGAAAAAAAATTCATTGTTTTGGAAAGAAATATATGGTTTTAATAAATGTTGATTCTTAAATTATTATATATTAAGGGTAATGACATATATAGATTTAATAGTATTTAATTTAATTAAGATTGATTTAATACATAAATTATGTTAAATATTTATGTAAATTATATTTCAAATTGATTTTTGCAATAATTGGGATAACTTGAGGTGGGGAGATAAATTTGGATTTAGCCGAAATGGTATCAAATTAAGGATTTTATTTAATTAAATCGATTTAAAATTTTTGAATGGGAATTTAAAGGTATGATTTTTGTAACTGGATTTTTGATTTAAGTGACTTAATGAATATTTCACGTTTAAATAAATTTAAGAAAATATTGGGTAAATTGTAATTTAAGGTTACTTAAATGATATTGAATCTAATATGGGAGTATTTCAAGACTAAATAATAATGAGGTTAAATCGAGATCTATATAAAACTGTTAAATTGAACATTTAAATATTAAAGCTTTGAACTATATTGTAATTTAAATGGTTTATTTTGAGATTCGGATCTGTATTTGAAATCAATATAGTTGAATTTGTTATTTAGAAACTAAATTGAATTAAAGTGAAAATTTAGGTTGAACCAAATTTGAATTATTATTTAGAAAACTGAATTGAATAAAAATTTATTTGAAACGTTGAATACTTAAAGTTTTGAAATATATTGAAATATAAAGGGATATTTTGTGATTACAAATCCGAATTTTAGATCGATAAATTGAAGTGTTTGTTTTAGGAATTGAGTTGAATTTAAATTGATAAATTGAGATTGAATTTAATTTAAATGGGAAGGTCGGGTTGATGTTGAAACGATTTGTTAATTTGAGGGAATTGAAAATACTTTATTGTATAAATTATTTAATATATATAAATACTATTTTGGGAAATATAGAGATATTTGAAGCGAAAATGATATTTGGTTTTGAAGTATAAATTAAGCCGAAATGACCACGGTGTTATAGTGTATATTTCTACCTTATAGATAGTTCCATGGACCCTTAGAGGATGTTTATCCAAAACATCCTTTAAGTTATTTGTATTTTAGTTGATATTTCACTTGAGTTGGATTTATTGATATAAGAATGTTAATCCTGACTCGAGTGTTTTGTATTTTGCTTTACGCTTGGGTCAGACTGAGTCATACAGCATTTGAGACTCACCTTCGAAGTTGGAGCTTTGCTTGAAGATCCGGCTATCTATCCTTTCAGTCATCCAGTCGATTGGTTCAGAGAAGTCATCTGCCCGTACTGGTAGACTTCACTGCATCTGGGATATTCTGATGTATTTTATTTCTATCTTTGTTTATATAGTAGCTTCATGAACTACTATTTATCTATTCCGCTGCATTATATTTCTCTGTGATCTGCGATTGATTTATTTATTGTATATTTTAAGTTTTGCCAAATTTTAATTAACAATTCGGTATTTTGAATTATTCAAGTCGGATATTTATTGTTTTATTGTCGATTTGAATGGTCCAAAATAGCGGGTCGCTTCAAATCCACTCTCCAATAAGTGCCTTCGGACTTGATTGTAAACCTATTATACCATCAAAATTAACCAATGTAACAATTTCGGCTATTTGAATATATTTACTTGAAAAGTGGTTTCAAAGAATGTCATTAAAAGTAATATCCAATGATTTTACATAGCAAATGTTTTGGTTATCATAATGTAAAAACCTGTTCTATTTTTATGTGTGGCATGGTCATATGAGATACCTTTTCTTTTTTAAATGACTTTTTTTGAGTTTCTCACACTAATCTCATGACTGACCCAAAGTTTATTTTCCTTTTCCTTAAACTCTAGGTGCCTTAATTTTCTCGGGCAGCCTAGTAGTCAGATTTAGTTCGAAGAAACCTGGACGGAGCTCTGAGCTTGAAGTTAGAAGATTCTTCTGAAGATTGTTATCTATTTCTACCACACTTGTGTATCATTATGTTCCGTATTTGTAAGTACATATATTTGTAACTTTCTATGTTCAACTATGATAAATGTATTTAAAATTTCCGTTGTAAATGTTATATGTTGAAACGATATATGTTATTCCATTCGTGTGAGATTTTGTTCTGTCTTTATTTTTTTTCTTACCCATGATAATTTGTCTCTCCGTCACTTGGATTTGCGGCATGTGAATACCGAGAATGTATTAGCATTGATTTTCGAGGATTGAGGAGGTGGGTCATCACATTTGGTATCAGAGCGTAAGGTTAAGCGAGAACCTTGGCTTTGGTAGGGTAAAGTCTCATCAGAGATAAGGTTAGCTATACCCTAGGATGAGTAAATTATTAGAGATAGGGTTAGTAATAACCTAGAGTGAGTTTGAGTGTATTATATATGAGCGCATATTTGTTAATATTATATACAAATGATTTTGGTTTTGAAAATTGGTAAATGAAATAATTTTACCTAGGATTATATTTTGAATATAAAGAATATTTTAAAGTAATATAGTTATTTGATTAAGGAAAGGATAATACTCAGTTACTATCATTGATTAATTAGATGTTTAATTTAAAAGTTTAAATACAAACACCTCATGAATTTAATTTCACAATTTGACTATGGGGTATTCGATAAATAACAATGTTTATTAAAGGAATTTATTTAATGTAAATAAATATTATGAATATGTTTTACATAAGTGATTTTACGAATTGGATATATAAAACATGCTTTATAAAGGAATTTTTGAGAGTTTAAATTCCGATATTTTTGAAAGGAATTTCGAATGATTTTTTTTAAAAGGAATAATAATAATATTATTTATAAAATAAGATTTTTAAAACGAAGAATAATCTTATGATTAATTAATTCGAGTGACTCGAAAGTAACTAAAAACGGGCTGGAGATGTGTTCGGATGGTAAACACTTCTCTTAAGTATTCCCCTTCTTGTTAAAAAAATATGCGATAATATTGGCAGTACCCAGTTCCTTGGTATCATTTTTGAGTTACTCGATCAATATAATTTTCTAAAGTTAAAAAGCATAATGTAAATCATTGGTTGATAAATTAATTGATGATTATCAAAAAAATTATCAAAGGGTATTATCTTAATTGATCAGCATGGGTATGCTTTGATCTTTAAAATAAATGTTTAAAGTTATTAATGAATGGTTTTGGGTTTGTAGTAAATGATGTTTTAACAACATTTTTTTTCAAACCCTTGAATTGCATTTTTAAAAGAAATGTGTTTTTAAGCAGAAATATTTGGAAATAGAAATGTAAAATGGTCATGTATAAAGAAGTATCTTTATAAACGTTTGAATAAAATATGAAAGTTACATGAAGTAATTTCATAAGAATTTTTAAAAGGTTAATAAATCTACATGAAGGATTATTTCATCGCACGATTTAATCTAAGATTCAAGCGTAGAACTTTAAGATGTTCACACCGACCCGAAAAAGGACTTATCATTCGATTCTTGACGATGAACATTGATGAGGGTTTGTGGTTGGATACTTAAGTTTTCTATCATAGTTGAGAGCTATGAAAGGAAGAAGTAAAGTTCTGATCAAAAAGCCTGATACGAGTCCGCACTAGAAGATTAGGGGATTAATGCTTGTTCGGAAGTAAAGTTGTGAATTCGAATAGAAGATCGAATTAGATATTGCATAACGATGATCCATTTACATCATACAGGTGTAAGTTTAAAAAAAAATTGGACAAAACCTTTGGGTTTTTGTCTTGGATAATTTTCGAAATGAAATTCTTTTAAGGGAGGAAGTCCGTAACGACCTACAAATTTATCACTTTGATAAATTAAATTTGTTTTTAAATTTATTCAAATAAAAGTTTGATAATATAAAAAAATATTGTTTTGAGTGACAATGAATAATAATAATCCTATTTTGAATAAATATTTACAAAAATATTTTCCTCCGGATTTAAATCGATAAAATGGCAGAAAGCCGTTTTATCGAAAACCAGCCCTATAGTCATAAAACTCGCGCACAGAGCTAAATATATACACTTATTTTTATAACTAAATAAGAATATGAAATAAAATTAATTATTTTATTTTTTAAAAATAAAATGTATTTAAGACATCATCAGTATTGGCCTTATATTTAATAATTGATTTATTTAATTTCATTGAGATTTAATGATTTAATAATTATTATAATTATACAAATAATTGTTTTTTAAAATGATAATAATTCATTTTAATTAGTTATAAAGTAATAATTAATGATTTATAATGGTTTTATAAAGTTATAAAAGTAATTTGAAATTATAAGGAAAATCGATATGGTTTTATCGATATAATAGCAATTTCTGTAAATATTTTTTAATACTAATTTATATGGTTTTATAAATGAAATGTGATCATTTTAATGAAATTTATTTTCAAATTTTGTTTGCGTTTATATGTAATTTAAAATATAAGTGAAAATGTGGCTAGGAATTGGTTTCTCGATTTTCAATGGTTTGACGGATGAAAGTTGTTTTAAATCGTTGCAACCTTGTTTTTGTGTCATGTGCACATATACAACATACACATACATACCGTAACATGCACATGAACATATATATATACAAATAAACACACACACACACACACACACACACATATATATATAAACATATATAGGAAAAATATAAGATATTTCTAAATTACTTAAACTTTAAGCAAGCTCAAAGTCAATCAAAGTACATACTTGACCACACACACATGGGGGTGATGATGGTGGATGTTGGCATCCAAAATGATGAATGAAAACTGGGCACATGGATGATGGAGATGGAGCATGTGATGGTGATAAGGAGGATAATGTAAAGATAGGTATTTTCCTCCTTCTCTTTCCTATAAATAACCCCTCCACAACTCATTTTTTCATCCTCCATATCTCCTTCATAACTTAGTGAAATTGTGAAACTATTTTACTCAAATCATTCAAAATTTCAATGGCTACAACTTTTTGGTTGACCACCTCTTCTCATTCTAAGCTTAGTTATGCTCAAATCTCTATTCTTTCCAGAGTAATTTCAAGCCCAGTTTTAAAGGTCGAAAAACCCTCTTTTTAATTCGAGCATAACTTCTACAAAATCTATCCAAATAAAATAATTCTTTTTTAAACCATTTAGAATTCCAGTGGCTACAACTTTTATGTTCAGCACTTCTTCTAGTTTTGAGCTTAACTTTGTCAATATTCCAATTCTTTATAGTGCATTTTCGGGACTATTTTTGTCAATCCGAGAAGGTCTCTTCTTCATTTGACCATATCTCATCAAAAACTAAACCAAATTGGATGATTATTTTTTTTGAAATCGTAGAAAAAAGAACTTTTTACAGCATTCATGTTGATAATTTTTCCAAATTCAGAGAGTAGAATGTCCAAAAATCCGAGATAAAATGACCTATTTTTTGCTCTAGTTTAGTGAATTCATGGTCGAAGCTCTACCAATTCTCTTCCATACTTTTTTCCATCCTCTTCCAGTCTTGGCTGAGCCTTCTCAAGAGTCTAAGGATCAATTCCAAAAGCGTATATGCGATCGTAGCATAGCTTTTGTCCATTTAGCGAAGTTAGGTAGCAATGATGGTGAGAAACTCTTACTTATATTATATGTTTAGATGATGATATGATGTTTTCAATGGATGTTTAATATGCTTTTATCATCAAGTTTGGTTGTTTAATATGAATGTTGATTATATATGCAAGTTACAGAAATATAAGTCGATAGACACAAAGAAAATCACTTTCCTTTATTGAATAAATTTGTTTATATGGAATGCTAAACCTCTTTTAAAAAGGTTTAAAAATGAGTTTGAAATGTTTTATAAATATATAAATATGTTTTGGTGAAGTTTGGAAGGAATTCGAAATTTTAGTCAAAAATATGCGTGTCGCGTAACGGCAGTTCGCGATTTCGCACTATAAAAGTCAAACGAGTATATATCATGGAATATACCTCGACATTATATGAGATAATAATTTTTCAAACTATTATATCCATAATTTTCAAACAAAAAGAAAATCGAGATTTCGATAAGTAAATTTTGAAATATGAGTAAAACAAGTTTTTTGAAAAATTGTCGTTTTTGCAGTTCGTAATCCATAACAGGATTTCTTTAAAAATAATATTTTAAAATTGTTTAAAAATAAAAAATAAATTCAAAAAATCTTTTAAAATGTTATAAAAATGATTTGAGTTCTAAAAATGAAATTTCAAATGATAAAAAGTTGTTTTGATCAATATAGCTTAAAAAGCACTTTCCGCAGCACTATTCCGCGGCACTTTTCTATAACTTGAAATATAGTTTTAAACGTAACCGTTCTTTTCCAAATCTTTTGTAAATGTTTTCAAATGATTATTAAAGTTTTTAAAGATAATTTGAAGGATTTATAGAATGGTTAAATACTAAATGATTTAGAGTCGATCAAATAACTTGACCACCTAATAGGTGTCACAGAGACAGTGTCTAGGCTTAGTTTGAAAAACCAATTTCCTGCTTTCCCTGGCTATCTAGGCTAGCCGGTGGATGGGATAGTAAATTTGAATTACTCGGATCAAAATTTTCCAAAGTATAAAGGATATGATTTTTCGAATATAAACAACTTGGATTTTATGGAGATAATCTCTTTCTACTTGATGTTAAAGCCTGAAGAGGGAACTCGTACTATTTGTGGAATTTAAAAGGTGATTTCGCCGTTATTCCTCCTATAGTACTTGTTGAATACGAGAATTGAGATTGAGTAGAATTAGATGATATAGATTCTGCTCACTTAATGTTTACTTGTTTTTGGTTAATATCTTAAACAAAATGGTTTAAACCTGTTAAAAAAGATATGTATTAGAAGTAAGAAATCTTTTGTTGAAATTTAAATAAATTATTTAGAATTATTTTAATTCCTGTGGATCCTTTTACTTAAATTGATTGTTTTGGATTTACAGTAAATGATGTCTTAAATAACTTTAGTGTTAATCTGATTTGAAAGTTATGATTTGAAAATCTTTGTTAAGATTTAGATGAAATGGTTTAGAAATATTTTCTCAAGTAAATGGGCGAAACGATTTGGAATTATTCCAAGTTTCAAAATTGTTTTAAGTACTCATAAAAATTTGATAAGAGAGGTTTAATGATTCTGTATATACCGGAAAGAAAAGTTTTAAAGATATATCTTTTAGAGATATTTTTCATAAAAAAGAAAGTAATAAATTAAAAGAATAATTCCCTATTTACTTAACATCCTTTAATCGATGATTGGATTGAAGGAACCGAAGTCGGATTTAGATGATTCCTATCCGAAGACAACTTCGAACCAATTTACGCATTCGAAGTGAAGACAAGGATATGATTTGGAAGATGGAATGTTGGGCTGCTTGTCACCGACCCTCGAGGGAAAATTTTCATATCATATTATGCGGCAATAGTTCTTCATATAGGATCTTCGATGCAAGGACTTCTCGCTACTAATCCTATGGTTAATTCCCGACAGGATGTGGAAGGAGAGTGCTTTCGGTTTATCCTGTTCCTGGACAACTTATATGGACGAATGTTTGACGTTTCATTTCTACTTACATAAATTGATCTCTATGAACATATCATATGTTTGATGGCGAAGAAGGCAATTTCTCTTAACCTAACACCTTTTCTGAGACGTACGAGCTCAGGAGTTATACGTTTGTAGAAATCAGTTGTATGGCTATGGAATGACAGTGTGGCATTCAAAGCGAAATGTGTTATTTGAAAGGTAATCACTACCTCAGACCTCATCTCCCGTTAATAGCTTAAACAGGGGTACGTCGCAAGGCTTTGTGGTTCGCAACCATTAGGGTATGATCATCACCTTTCTGCATTACTCTCTATATGTCGAGTATATGGTGTATGCTATGGGGCCCTAGATGGTTCGGTTACGACCGGGGTGATGTCATAATTGGTTCTATGCAAGCCATGTATGAGTGCCAAATAGGGATAGGCCGGTCTTGCTGGATGTGAAGGATTGTTTGCGTATTCTCGGTACATTCCTCTAGAGATGTATTGTACGGAAGGTAGTTCCTTACCTGCCATTGTATGGAATTCCATTCTCCAATAAGTGCCTTCGGACTTTATTGTAAACCTGTTATACCATCAAATTTAGCCAATGTTAGAATTTCGGCTATTTGAATATATTTACTTGAAAAGTGTTTTCAAAGAATATCGTTAAAAATAAAACCCAATGATTTTACATAGCAAATGATTTGGCTATCATAAGGTAAAAACCCGTTCCGCGTTTATGTACGGCATGGTCTTATGAGATTCCTTTCTTTTTCAAACGGCGTATTTTGAGTTTTTCACACCAGTCATATGACTGACCCGGAGTTATATTTTTCTTTCCCTTAAACTGTGGGTACCCTAATTTTTTCGGACAGCCTATTAGTCAGGTTTTGTTCGAAGAAATCTGGACGGAGCTCGGAGCATGGAATTAGAAGTTTCTTCTAAATATTGTTATCTATTTCCACCATACTCGTGTATCATTATATTCCGCATTTGTAAGGGCATATATTAGTAATTGTCCATGTTAACTCTGACAAATGTATTTAAAATTTCCGTTGTAAAGGTTATATGTTGAAATAATATATGTTATTCCATTGGTGGAAGATTATGTTCTGTCTTTATTTTCTTTCTTACCCATGATAACCCGCTTCTCCGGAATTTGGATTTGCGGTACGTGAATACCGAGGATGTATTTGCGTCGATTTTCGAGGATCAAGGAGGTGAGTCGGCATAGAAGGGGAGTGTTACTCAGTGGGCAAGAATGGACAATGTGCTGCAGTGACTCCATATGTAGAGGTGTGATGCTTATCTAAAGAGATATGCATTGTATGCTGATGTCATGTTTTACGTCATGTTCGAGGATTATTCACATTTAACTTATGTCTGACCCAAATGTTTATCTATGTGATTTCTAGGAATACTGTCGTTCGAGAGTAGACTAAGGAAAACATGATTATGTGGATGGGAGCTGATACAATACAAGAAAATGGCGCAGAATGTGGTTCATTGTATTTAACTTTTGTTATTACCATTGGCATATATTAGTAGTGTTGTAATGAACCGATAAACATGTGTTGATGCTAGGTGCTCAACATGTGAGTCTGAACTATGTTTTTGACTTATATTTCATTTATATGGTGTTACTTTGAAAATATTATTCATTTACTATGCAATGAGATATGTTTGTATGAATAAATATGTGCGAAACGTTTGAGTAGTGCGCTAGGGTGATACATATATTTTTCATTATCAATAGCATTATCAATAGCCACTATTTGAGTGACTATTTCGAGCCCGATTTGAGGAAAGGGTACAAAATTTCGAATTCATGTTTCAAAAACAGGTGTAAAGGTATTTAATTCAGTAAATTAGTGTATATTTCAGCGTACATTTGAGATTGAGAAATTTCACTAGTCTTGACTCCTTGAGGTGGAGCTCACTGGTCGTGGAAGTCGAGTCACAATGGAGTAAAAAGAGACATTATCACTTCCAACGAAATATAATGACAAATTTTCTAACATCTACAAGTGAATTAGATTGAACATCAAGACAGTAAAATACCTAGGAGTGTACATCTAATGTATATGTACATGGTAGTTGAGCGCATTTGATAGTAATACAAATATAAGAAACTTTATTAGCTATATAAAATGATTATATTATCATGTGAGACTAACCATTGTGGATATTAGGAGGCTGGGTGAACTCGATAGGCATCACATGTATAAGTCACACTACAAGGGGAAAAATGATTTCCGACGGCCGAAAACCGTCGGCGGCCGTCGGTCACCGTCGGAAAAAGCCGTTGGAAAATACTGCATCGGGGAGCAGTATTTTCGACGGCTTCCGACGGAGGCTGCCGTACATGATTCCAACGGAATCCGACGGAATGTGCTACAGACCGCCGGTTGCTGTTGGAAATTTTGACCTGTAAGCCGTCGGAAATCTACTGTTTTTTTTTAAATTCGCTGCAAATATAGCCTTCCAACCACATTTCTCTTCCAAACACTATGATATCAATACTGCACAATCCAATATATAATAATCCAACCAAATATCAAAACTCAAACTATAAAATATTCAATAAACACACAAATAAATAAAATTACATCAAAATAAAATACATAATATACATAACCATTCCAACATTAACAATGATCCTAACAATAAGTGTTCTACCATGTTATTAATACACAAATTCATCAACATACTCATCAACATCCTCATACAACCACAGAACCAAGTGTATCAAACATAATTATACATAAATCAACAATTACCTACGCCGTCTACCAAATCATTCTAAACTAAAACAAAACATACCTGAATGAATGAACAAGCAAGCAAGCAATGAATCAATCTCCTCCAGATCCAGATCCAGCCGAGGAAGTGAAGCGGCCACCAAACTGCTACATGTACTCTAAAAACTGTGTGGTCTGCACGGCATGTTGGAGGTTCTGCTCCTTAAGCTGGGACACTCTAGTCCCCAATTCTTCTATATCTGCAAGATCGCTCTGAGCTCTACTCCGCCATCCTCTACTCTGACTACTGGCCTGC
This sequence comes from Allium cepa, assembly GCA_030765085.1. Classification (NCBI taxonomy): domain Eukaryota; kingdom Viridiplantae; phylum Streptophyta; class Magnoliopsida; order Asparagales; family Amaryllidaceae; genus Allium; species Allium cepa. The sequence goes on from CM060931.1 coordinate 498,759,598, forward strand.
AATAATTGAAAAATGAATAAAATCCAAGTTTATTGTTTTGAAAAGGTCAAAATATCATATTTGAAGTATTTTAAGAAAAAGTAAATTATTTACCGGTAGATTGCCAAATCCTTATCGTCGACCATGCTCTGCTGGATCCATAACGGACTCAAAAATAGCGTCCTCCTCGTCGGTCGTCGGCTGATCTCGACCCGTATCAGCAAGGAGTTTCTGCCGCTGCTCCATAAACTTCTCTTGCATTAACAAATTAATAATATCATATCTTATTTCATTATAGTTTAAAAATTAAAACAATTACTAATACCGAATAAAATGAAATATGCTTACATGGCTTTTGCTGGATTTATCGTCCTGCCATGTATACGAAACAGTCCCGTCTGGATTAACATGCTCGACAGCATGCGTATGGGTGAACACGTCCATATAGCGGACATGACCATGTGCCTCGGCTTCCTGAAGTTGATTGTTACATAAAATTATTATACATTTAAAATCATATAGCATAAACTATTTACATTTATTATTCAATAAATTTACCAACTCCTGCCGATACTGCTGAAACGACTTCGATCCTCCACGATGAGTGACGGGATTCTTATTTCTATTTGCAGCTGTACATTAAAAATTTGATACATTATTTTTCGATCACGTCAAATTAATAATTCAAAAAATTTAGTATACTTGCATTCGCCTCGTCCGTCTCCCAATATCTCAACCAAGCTTGCCACACGCTCTCTCCCATCCACCGTGGTTTCTTACCAGATTTCTTAATCTCAGATATCGTATCCCTGTAGTTCTTGCGCATCTTCTTCATCCAGTATCCTCGTGCCAGCATCATATCGTCTGTTTGGATGTCTATGTCAGCCTTTGTTTCACGATAAAAAGTAAAAAAAAAGATTACATTTTAAACGATAAACAGTAGAAAAACGACAAAAACGAATTAAAAATGGAAAACAGAAAAATATATATACTAGGCATCCTTCCATATACACTCTATAATGTGAGGAGGGATGCTATCACACTTCGGTCAACAAGCACTCATCCTTCTGCGGTAAGAAGCCCTAGAGACATCCAGCACAACCTTCAAGTGAAGTAGGTCGAACCCCCTGTTTTAAAATACGATATAGATAAGTACGTACGTATAGCATAAAAAAATAAGATGCTGAATAAAATTTAATTCTTACCCCTCTGCTCTAGGGACTAACGAAACTACTGTACGCTGTGGCTCTTGCGATGGGCCACTGCCATCGCCTCCTGACGATCGGGAAGAGCACCTGCCTCTATATGACATAATGATAAACCTGTGACATATACACATCATTATCATTATATAAGAGCATAATAACATGATAATGAAATATATTTCATATGAAAATGACATCAACGGTATAAATTGCTTAATTAATGACTGAAATGGAAATAGAAATGGAAGTGTGTTATACTTAATTCATAATGGGTGTACTCTTCCGACGATAAGCAGATTTCATTGCATTTTTTATAAAAATTGATAAATAAATGACAAATGGAAATGACATAAAACATGTAAACAATGGTAAACGGATTTGGTTTCATAGTTACATCAATTTCATAATACATCAAGAATTCAACATAATTACATCAATTGCAAAAAAAAAAAACAGTTTCAGATTTATATCAGTCATCATCGTTTCTGATTCAGATTCGATCTCGTTTTCGACGATATTTTCCTCTGCACTGTCAAACGATTCTACCAAAACATTTGATTCATCGATCAAAGGACCAAAATCTGTATGATCGTCTGTAATTATTATTTCGTTATTTTGCTCAAGATCTGCCTGATAAGTTGTTCGTCAGGAATATTCTTCCCATCGAATGTGAATCTGGCCTTTGTTTTAAAAACTACAGACCAATCTACTTTATCTCTTTTTAGAGATGGATAAGGAGCGTAATAAAATTGCAATGCTTGTCTGGCTAGTACAAAAGGATCATACTTATGATAGTGCGATGTGTGCTTTATTTCGATAAGATTATAATCCTTGTGCACATTAATTCCAGAACCTGGAATATTGCTAAACCAATTGCATCTAAATAGAAACACCTCCTACATGGGTCGTGAGAAATATGTCAGTTGCAAAATTTGTGTTAGAACGGCATAAAAATCATTTAAGTGATTTTCTGGATCGTCACTACCTTTAACAAATACACCAGTATTATTTGTTAATTTTTCTGCAACGTATTCTTTGGTGTTAAATTTATATCTATTGACGAAATATATTGGATATGTCTTGACCACTCTTTTTGGTCCCATCGCAAGATGTTTCAATCCTTCGTCAACAACACAATTTCTCGGCTCGTAAACGTAATATGAAAACCAACCGGAAAATTCTTTACTGAGATCTCCGTTCGGATGTTCACGTTCATAAACACTGTTTATATAAACAAATTATTACACTAAGTTATACACGCGCATGCATTATAGAAAAGAATAAAACACAAATTATTATTTCAGATTACCTAACAAACGGTTCAACCTCGGCACAATTTAGAAGAATATAAGTGTGTGCTACATGAAGATCTCTATCGTCTAGCCATATTTCTACACATTTTCCAGAAGGCCGACCATGTTGTCTAAAAATGGATAACATTGCTTGAGAGGACTCTTGTTCGTCGCCTTCATCATTATGAGGAACACTTTGAAATGAAATATTCACATGGTCACTGAAATAGTGAGAAAAAGAATGAAGCTTCTTCTTCGATGTAAGATTTACATATCGAACCTTCAACTCGTGCTTTTTGCCTCACTTTTTTCTTCAGGTGATTCAAATATCTACGCAAAATTAATTTATATTAACTTCATCTTTCAAATGCAATTAAATTACGTTATAACATATTACATACCTCTTAAATGGATAAATCCATCCATATTGGACAGAACCTCGAAGTCGTGCTTCAGATGGGAGATGAACAAGTAAATGTTCCATTATATTAAAAAAAACCTGGCGGAAATATTTTCTCTAATTTGCAAAGCAATAGAGGAATGTCCACTTCAAGTTTACGTAAACGTTTCACTTTTAAAGTAGTCGAACAAAGCTCTTTGTAAAACATACTAAGCTCCGTTACTACCTTCCAAACTTTTAACGGCAGTAGTTCTTTGAACATTACGGGAAATAAATTTTCCATCATTATGTGACAGTCATAACTTATCATTTCGCTCAATCTACCATTTTTAAAGTCAACACATCTACGAAGATTTGATGATATCCCATCAGGAAATCTTAACCCTTCCATCCATTTTAACACAGCTTTAACTTGATTATTATCTAATTCGTAACATGCTTTGGGTTTTTTACTGTCATTTGGTTTCATATGAAGCTCGGGACGTTTGCATAATTCTTCTATATCACGTCTTGATTTCAAATCATCCTTCGTCTTCCCTTTCACATTCAAAATTGTGTTAAAAACATTATCAAATACATTTTTCTTATTGTGCATCATATCTATGTTATGGCGAAGCAGAAGATGTTTCCAATATGACAACTCCCAAAAAATAGTTTGTTTGCACTAGTTATGAACAACTGATTTGCCTTCAATTTCTGTTTGCTCGCCAGTTTCATATATCTTTGGATAGTCCTTAACAAGTTCATATATGTCTTCGCTTGACCATATCGTCGGTGGTTGTCTGGTTTCTACTCTATTAGCTAAAAAGTTTTTCTTGTCTCCTCTGAAGGGATGATTTACATGGAGAAAATATCGATGACAGTTAAACCATGAAATTTTCTTACCATGAGGTAAAGAAAACGCTCGTGTTTCATCCATGCAATATGGACGTGCTAGACGACCGACAGTACTCCATCCCGAAAGCATTGCATAGGCAGAAAAATCACTTATAGTCCACAACAAAGAAGCAAACATACGAAAATTTATGTTTTTGGACGCGTCATATGTTTCTACTCCTTCGTTTCACAGTATTTTTAACTCCTCAATCAACGGTTGTAAATATACATCGATTCCTTGTGTCGGATCGTTGGGGACAGGAACGACAACAGTAAGAAACATATATTGCGTTTTCATACACATCCATGGAGGTAAATTATACGGTGTGACGATAATGGGCCAGGATGAATATTTAGAACCAAATTGAGAAAATGGAGAAAAACTGTCTGTACATAATCCTAATCTAACATTTCGACTCTCCATTGTAAAATTTGGATACGTTTTATCGAAATGCTTTCATGCTTTTCCATCGACCGGATGTGTCAACGTACCCTCTTCCTCCGTTCTCACGCTATGTCATCTCATATTAGATGCAGTTACAGAAGATGCATATAATCTTTGAAGTCTTGGAGTTATGGGTAAGTAATGCATACGCTTGTACAGAACTTCCTTCCCCTTCTTTTTTCTTGGTTTGTATCTCTCCTGGTTACAAACTTTACAATTTCTAAGGTTTGCGTCTTCTTTCCAAAACAACATGCAGCCTTTTAAACATGTATCTATTTTCTGATAAGGTAAACCAAAAGCCGACATAAGTTTTTTAACTTCGTAGTGATTTTCACACATTAGATTATCGGGCGACATATGTCTTTTTGCAGCTTGTACAACAGCCGTAAACGCAGCTTCAGTGATGTTGTATTTTGACTTCATCGTAATGTATTCTGCGATTACTGACAGCTGAGTGCCGCTTTTACAACCATCCCAAATAGGTTTCTTAGCAGCATCTAGTAAATCATAAAAAAAATTTACTTCAATATTTGGTTCTTCAACATTTCCATCATCGTCGTCAACTTCAACCATATGAAACATTGATCGTGCTGCATCTTCGACTATATTTTCTATACGGGTCGTCGAAACTATTTCGTTAACGACACTTTCAGACTCTACAGAAGTATTTGCTACAACTTCTCCATGCTGATCCCAAACATAATACTCGGGTGCGAAACCGTGTTGGCACAAATGAACTTTCACAATATTTGGTAACAAATACATCAAATGTCTACACCTACTACACGGACAACGAATTTCTAGATCGTTTTCGTTATTATTTAAAACGAATTCAACAAACACGTTTATACCATTATAAAAATCTTCTTTTATTGAGCCCCTCAGTCCTTTTCTTTGATACATCCATCTCCTTCGATCAACAAAATAATCAATCATTTTTTAATTTGACAAAATGAGAATTTCAAAATTTAATATTTATTTTGAAGAATACAAATTCGAAAAAGATTATTTTCATCGTCGTATAATATTTGAATTTAAAGAACAACTTCACAAATTTAAAAATATTTTCAAGCAGGGCACATTTTATTTTTTGACGTATCGATATAAAAATTTATATAAATTTATTTTTCATTGGCCAGGCATCCTCTTTCCCATTACAAACACAGTAAGCATTTACATTTCGTATATTACTTCGTCTCAAACGATTTAACAAAATTTCGCCAGCATTTCCCTTTTGTTCCATGCATTGTACACAAATGCGTGTACGCACGAAACAAAAAAGAAAAGTTAGGCCGAAATTTTATGAACCGTTTGAGACGAAGTAGTATACAAAATGTAAATGCTTACTGTGTTCATAATTTGTCCAATACGGGGACAAATCCGACAAATATTGTACCAGATGAATATAAATGGCCTTTTTCGAAAAAAACGAATATTTATACAACGATCATGTACAACACTCGTCAGACGGGGCCAAAAACTCTCTAAGGGACATTTGTCAGTTACATGCGCGCATTTTACGAAAAAGTACTGTTTTACTCACTGTTCACATTTACAAAAATATATATTAATTTTACACATTTATTCGACGTATTACATCAACTTAAGGCTGGTTTAACATTTTTGTCATTTTTCAATAAACACAATTATAATTTAGAGTAATACATATTTTTTTATTTCATAAGTAAATACGTGCACAATATAATACTCCTAGTTCATTCATTCATTTTATCTTATTCCAACTAACGTATACAATCGTAGAATCAAGGCATACACAACAATTTACATATACATGAATAACCGCAAATTATACATGTTTTTCACAATTTTACGATAAAAGATAAAATAGGTATACCATGTGATGCTATAAACCGTTATTACGCTATTGGAAACAATTGCAACCACTAATTCGTCCTAATTTATCAATTTATGCAAATCTAGAATTAGGATAAAAACTGAATTTTTTACAAAAATAAGAGATTATACCTGAGATTAAGGGTAATGGAGTTTGATTATACAGCGATGGAGGATCCGGAAGCTAGAAATCTCGGATTGGAAGCTTGGAGAAGGGATTTGGGGGTTTTTGGGTTTAATTTTCGTATGAAATGAGGAGGAAGAAGAGCTCTCGGCTGAACCTATAATCGCAGGTTTCCGACGGCTTCCGACGGCCGCCGACGGCCCGTCGGAAAGTAGCCGTCGGTATTAAGGCCTTTTCTAGTAGTGTCATGGTACATAGGGGTGGGTTATAAGTAATAACAAGAAAGGTGCAATTTTCTTCACTTTCAAACTTTACCTAGTTGAATCCATAAGCTCTTGAGGATACCACACACCCTTCCTTGAGTTGCCATGTACTTGTAATGTATACCTTACAACGCTTGTTAGTGTGAACACTTGCACGCAAAATGGGATAAAATAGAGTCCACCACGACTGTTTTCCTCTCATAGGATATCAGAGACAGAATGAATTTCTCTTGCTTGTTATACCTTCGGTCGTTACATCTCTCATCATGTCAAACATTAAAGATCTATTTTGTGTTAAAATAACTACACTCCCACCCAAAAATAGTAAAAAAAAATAATACCAAATGAGAATCGCACTACCCGTATGAAATAAATGCACTGATAGATATCTCCAACTGCAATATCTTAAATGGCGCAACAGTACACTGTTTACATCGACTTTTTAATGAGCAGCAGTTTGTCATGAGATCTAAATGAAGGAAAGATAGATGGGTCTATCCCTTTCAGAATATGTAGCATATACATGTGTGTATACATTGCAAATGCACGAGCAACACTTTCCCTCTTTCATAGCAGATGATGTCGAATAATAAGTACATGGCATATGATTTTGTTGCACTCCAGAAGGAGAAATAAGTACTAGTGCATGGGTTACATGACAGCAAAGGATAAAGAAACATGTGTAGTTTATTAATCGTGTTTGCCACATTCACTGAACCTGTGCTGCTAATTAAAGGCCCCATCACTACTTTCAAAAGCATAGCAAATTTTTAGGGCCATGTTGTACTTACTGGCAAGATTTGATCTAAAACAGTAACTATTCATATGTTACATCATGGGATGCACAAGTACAACCGAAATTTTGACATTGATGTTGATCTGGAGTTTGTACTATTATGCATATTGTCTATCAATTTACCCATTTTATAACACATAAGATAACTGATGTAAATAATTTGTACTATTCATTATATATATGGAAACACATTTTTTTTCTCACCCCGTTTCTTTTCTTTTATACACTTCTTAACGGTTATATGCTTAAGATATTTTGGTGAGAACCATATTGTTGTGGTTGATATATATCGAGTAGTCAACTTCATTTTATATCTATATTTGTTTGGCCACAGGGAGCCATTTGTTGTTATATATGAGAAGTTTAATTTTCAGTGGTGGTGACTGTTGAACTAACAGTTAATGAACATTATGCATTCAGTTTTACTACTAAAAAAACAAGTTCCGAAATATTTTCAGTCTGTCTTTCTAATGAGTTCTCGCTTTCCTTCCTTCTAAGGATATTTACGTATTGTTATAAATAAGGGGAAAAAACACATGCTATAATCTCTTGGATTATTAAAAGAAACCGTGAAATAAAAGGTAGAGCAACCCATGACTGCTAATCTCAAGTTATTAAACTTGAGTTGTTGTTAGAGATTTGTATTCGATTCTCGATGCAAATGTCAAGAACCCTTATAATAAAATAATGCAAAGCAAAATCTGGTAATAGCATTTACATAGTGACTGAACATTCACCAAGTTAATACTGATTAGAAACATATAGATATTAAAAATTCGTTTAGGAACTTAAATTTAGGATGATTATTACAGAAGTTTCCAATTTCATTAACTTAACCAATATAGTTAATCAAACACAGAGAGTAATTTATCCAATGATTACTAACATGAAAATGAAACAAAAGGAAGAAAAAAAAAACAAACGAAAAATCATACAATGTGTTCACTGCCAAAAAATATAATGTAAGGACTGGCGTCACGTTCGACCCATCTGATACGTCAAGAGGATGACCCATCAAAATTGTCCAATCACGCAAACAGTTGGAAATAAACCGTTGACGTCATACGCATCGGACACATCCGACGCGAACGGTTAATTACCTGATACAGTTGTCAAATAATCCCCTGTATAAACTATCACCTTCTTCATTTTATTCCGCAAGCTCTTTACACAACTCAAAACCGAAAATTCAAGACCTTCACGTGGTAAATTCCTTTGTAACCTTGTTTTTTATACGTCTATCGACCATCACTATTTTTCTCGATCTTTTTTTTCCCAGAATGTCGACCAACGATCCTTTGACTCATCTAGTAGAAGCATCTTAGACTGGACCGTTAAACGGAGACATATGCTATGCCAACGTCGGTTCTCATGGTGGACATGACAACTGTTGGTATGACACTAACGTTGATGAGTTCAATGTAGAAATGGCGGTGAGTATACTGCTAACCAAATGATGGACAAGTGGGACAATTTGAAGCATAAATCTTGGAACTAGTAGGATCGTTGCTATAGATTGAAGGTAGATTCTGGAATCTGGAGAAGGACGCTATAAGCGGAGATGAAGATTGGTGGAATAAGGCGACTAAGCAGTACAAAAAAGTTATAGTTTGCTCGCCATCTAAGGAGTAGAAAACTTTGTTTGAAGGCTATATTGGAACTCTTCCAACGAGTACATTGTGTCTTCGACTCCACTTGCCACTACCCACTTCAACCCACAAATGTGCACCAACTTTCCGATGGACAAGGATATTGCGTTCCATACTCCACTTCCTTCCTATATTGTTTTCACATCCCCAAACATCTTCACATCCACAATGCTTTGTTTCTCCTTTCACTCCTCGAAGACATCAGTCAAGTGCATGTTCTTGATGTGAAGCAGAGATGGCATACACTGGATGTGCACCAGCAGGACGACTCATTTCTCAAATGGGGAGTATCGTACGTTTAGTCGGCATGGGATAGTTGTCTCAGTATTGTTGGACAAGCATGAGAAGCTTAGGCATCTTTTGTCATATATATAGTTGGGAGTTTTAAAGAAAAACATGTATCAATATATATATGTATGTATATATGTATATATATATGTGTATGTATATATGTATATATATGTGTGTGTATATATATATATATATATATGTATATATATGTGTGTATATATATGTATATATTTGTGTGTATATATATGTATATATATGTGTGTATATATATATATATATGTATGTATGTATGTATGTATGTATGTATATTTATTTATTTATTTATATAGTTGGGAGTTTTAGAGAAAAACGTGTATCAATGTATTTGTATCCGCATTCTGAAAGTACTAGTATTTACATTAAATGGCCTTTTTATGGCAATTTTCTGGTATTCGATAATTTACAAATAACATAATTTACAAAAAAGGATTGTTCAAGTGTATCTTAAAAAAATACGAAAATTAATTATTCATAACAAAAAATTAAACATTGTTTTCAAATGCCATTTTTACAACACAAGAACGCATTATACTTTTGTTAAACAATCCTCTTTTATTCCCTTTTCAAATGTCATTTTCCCATGTTCCTTTGTTTCGTATAAAAATGCACCCTAATGTTCTACAAGTCGAATAAAACTTTCTATCTTCAGCACGTGGCGTACACATATGAGTTAATACACGCTTTGTTGTAACAAAAGGAATCATCGATGTTACGTGTCTGCCAATTTATATTTATACATCACTTCTCCAAGTTATTTAGTGACGGATTTTTTCAATTTCAAACCGTCGTTTCTCCTTATAACATGCGAGACAAGCCTAACACCTAAATACCTAAATGTTTCCAAATAAAAGAAAAGGAAGGAAGATAAGATGTTTGTACACAACCTATTTATACATTTTTCAAATAATTGAATGCAAAAATGTAAAAAAAAACAAAAAAAAATGTAAAGCAAAATTGGCTAAAGATTTGTTATAGAAGAAAAGGAAGGCAAGATGTTTGTACACAACCTAATTATATATTTCTCAAATAATTGATTGCGAAAATGTCAAAGTAAATGTAAAGAAAATTTGGCTAAGGATTTGTTTTAGTGATGGGAGATAAATACAGTGCCAACCCTACCTTTTTGTGCTGCACTAGACAAGTTTAGAAAAACAAAAATAAAGGGTAAACAAATTTTACCTTCAAAGGAGGTAAGCATTGAAATTGGATGTTTGTATGCCTACATTAAGCAACCAACCATCACACTAAAACTTAATTGTTCAATGAATCGTGGATATGTTGTTAGAGAGATTCATTCGGAATGTATTTTAAACACATAAAATTTAAAATGGTTACCCTTTCAAGTCAGTTGTGATCACCTTACTTGCCTTGTCTGGAGCAGGCCCCAGGGACATTCACAAGATCAATATTGATTAGAAACAAATCATTTGTTCAGAAACATGAATTTATGATGATTATCTACACTAACTTCCATTTTCGTATAGTTAATCAAACGCCAAGAGTAAGTAATGCAATGATTACTATCATGAACAAAACAGTATAGTAAAAACAGGCAAGGATCATACACTGATAACAAAATGTCTGGAATTAAATATATATATGTATATTAAAACAAAATTGGTTAAGGGTTTGCTTCAGTGGCTGGACATTCACAAAATTAATACTGAGATTAGAAACCAATCATTTCTTCAGAAAAATGAACTTGCGACGATTATCTACACAAGCTTTCAATTAATTAATTGAACATATACTGTTAATCAAACACAATAAGTAACGATTATTATCATATACTTATATTTAGAAGTGAAAAAAACCATGAAAAAACCATACATTTGTGGTAACATGCTTGGAATTGAAAAAGGAAGAAAAAGATGATTACACAGACAACTTAATTATCTACTTCTCTGATAACTGAAAACAAAAAAAAAGTCAAAGAAAATGTATATCACGATACGGTTAGGGATTTGTTTTAGGGGTTTACATTCAGTGGCTTGATACATCCAAAGAGTAATAAATTTGTGATGATTGTTTAGTAAAGCTTCAGTTTTCATTAAATTTACACATCCAAAGAGAAATAAACGGATAAAATAGAAGAAAAAGCAGACAATTAGAAATCATACACTGATGCTAAAATGTTTGAAAAAGAAGAAGAAGGAGAAACTTAAACCATAAAAATCAAATAAAAACTTAGCACTAAATCCTTCTCTTTATACTTTTTTCTCCTCAAATTACCATTTCCTATCCAGCTACCTTTCACCACTAGAGATAATTTGAAAAAGAAAAGCAATATAAACAGAAATTCCTCAAACTGCTACTTACATTTTTAGGACATTGGCAAATCTCAAATTTACATACATCAATAAGGTGGTCTTACACTCCCACTCCCAGTCCACGCATTGAACCCTTGATCGCTCCCCATATTATTACTCAACATGTTCATCCCCATTCCATGATACCTTGGAACCCCACTCCCATCCTGAACAATCTGCTGCTGCTGTTCCCCTCCCGAAAGGTTATCGCTCTCTTCCTCCAGCGGCAGCTTCTCGTATGCTGCATTCCCAAACGATGCCGCCATCACCACCACCGGCCCCACCGCCGTCAGCACTCCCACCACGCTCCCTCCCACCACCTGCTAAATAAAAGCTCCTTTTAAGTAAAAAAAATAAAACCTGCAGTAATTTCTATTTCTATTCAGTACGGTACCTGGCCCTGGCCGCCGGCGAGGTAGACGGTGAGTCCTGTGGCGGAGCTGAGGGCTGGGGAGGGGAGGAAGGAGCCGGAGAGGGAGAGGATCTCGAACCGGCCGTGGAGGTTCACGACTGCACCGGGGGAGCCGGGCTGGCGGAGGGCAACGTTGGTGACGGTGCCGGTGCCAGACAGGACGCAGACGCCACGGTGCCTGGTGGATGCGAAGGTGGAAATCGATTCCTGGATGTCGGACCCGGAGGAGATCTCGATCACGTGGCTGCGCAGGGCGTTGGCGCTGTCCCGGGTTATGATTATGGGCGGCTTTGGCTTGTTCTTGGAGCCGGCGGGCCTGCCACGGGGTCGTCGGGTCATCTGGTCCGATGGGTCGATGGGGACCAGGTCTTTGGTTTCGTTCGGGAGGTGGTTGATGTCGGTGGCGGTTAGTGGGTTTTCGGGTTCGGGTTTGGGTTGCTGTTGGGTTTGGACCATGTGCTGGAGTTGGTGGAACTGGTTGTGCTGGTGGAAGTTTTGGAATGGGTTTGGGAGGAGACGGTGGGCGTGCTGCGATGATGCTGTTACTTGATCCATTTTCTTTGTATATTGTTACAGTTGAGTATTTTAAGAAGTGAGAAGTATAGATTGAAGTAGGAAATTTGGAGGGGATGAAGGATTGGGAGGAGTATGGAAAAAAAATTATATAGATCTGGTAATAAAAAAGCAAGCTACCAACTTTATATATGTTGGTATATATGTTGTTGATCTAAAGCTATAAAGAAGAAGGGTATGTAAAAATGAAGTGAGTTAACAATAAAGGGAATGGTTAAGGTTTGAGTTAGGTCAATGGAGAAGAGGTGGCCCTACGTCCTTTTATGTGTTCCTACTAACTACTGAAGAATTTTTTTTTGCTGTTCTAAGACGAAAAGTAGCGATTCAACCTTTTCTTTTTACGTTTGTAATAAAACTATTTCAGTTAGAAATGAAAAACTGGATTGCATGAGACGGCATCAAAATGACGCCGAACCGTGTAGAGTTCAAATGTACTTGTCAAATTGAGAAGGAAGTATCTCTTTTTTAATGTGTGTTCTCAGCAGTAAATGTAGGTTGCGGTTCTATGTTATTAGAACGTAAGAATAATCATATTGTTTGTGTTTTATTTGTTTTATCATTATTAGTTTTAATTATATTAGTGTGTTGTTAAGCCTGGATCACTTTAGTTTTACGTAATAATTTCCATAAAATTGATATTTTTACTAAAATAATTTTTTCAATTATTTCACTTAGTTGAAAACCACAATTCGTCAGTAAATATATGTTGGATTTAGTTGTTAACAATTAAAAAAATCACCGTAGGACGATCTACGACCGTAGGTTAACATCATAGATGGCAAAAAACCGTCTATTATTAATAAATTATTGCATACATCTAATATGGTAGCGCTTACAATTTTGGTATCAATAGTAGAACATAGATTTTGATAGTACTATTTAAAAAATGGTATTATATATAGAAGAAACTACGACTCCCTTATCAGCGCACTTATACTGTAATTTTAAATTTGTTGTGCATGACCAGCACCACTGTTCCAGTGGTTTGGTACTTCGACTTTGGTGTGATAAGTCATAAGTTCGAAACTTGTGTGGTGTGAATCGAATATATATTCACATATATTATGTTGTAAGACATATGTACAACCATTTAAATATACAATATCAAAACAAAAATTAGTTGTACATTTCGAATTTAACTTTAATAAAACTAGTTGTTAGTGGGATTTTTTGTCTCACCACACCTGTATGAACATAAAGTAACTTTAGCAATAATTACTTCAAGGATTTAGAATCAATAAATTTAAGTAATATTAACTTTGCCTTTGGATAGTAATTATATCGTTGGAAACTTACACAATTATGTAGTTGTACTTTAATTGTTTATTAAAATGTCAAGTCGAATTAGTAATTAATTCAAATAAAGACAGGATAAAACAAATATTGAAATCTAGGAAAAAATAAACAAAAATGCAGAAAGTTACAAAAAGAATTTACTTCGTACGGATATTAGGAAAAATGTCGCTTTCTTCTTTATATTTCTTGGCACAGATTTTAATGGCAGAGAGTACAATGTTTTTGCTTTCTCAACCTTAAGAATAACAAATCGATAAAAGATCCATATCTTGCTATAATGTCTTTTCTATTTGTAGTACTAACGTGCACATGTGACTTACCACGTTCCTTCTTCTGCCGTTTCAATTTCCCCTCTTAGATCGTGCCACATGTTCATCCATCTTTGTTGTTTATTTAACATGCATGGATTGCGGCGTGTTATTGGTAGAAATCATTGTCTGACACTACTAGAAAAGGCTCTCAGTCCGACAGCTAGGGGCGACGGCTTTCGACGGCTGATTTTCAACGACTTACGACGGGCTGTCGGCGGTCGTCGGAAATCTGCGAATTACAGAGCACGGCCGAGCCCTCTTCTTTCTCCTTTCCACATGCGAAAATTTAACCCAAAAAACCCCAATTCCCTTCTCCAAGCTTCCAATCTTCAATTTTCAACTTCCGGATCCTCAAATGCTGTCTAGTCAAACTCTATTACTCTTAATATCAGGTATAATATCTTATTTTTGTGAAAAATTCAGTTTTTACCCTAATTCTAGATTTGCATAAATTGATAAATTAGGGCGAATTAGTGATTGCAATTGTTTCCAATAGCGTAATAACGGTTTATAGCATCACATGGTATACTTATTTTATCTTTTATCGTGAAATTGTGAAAAACATGTATAATTTATGGTTGTTCATATATATGTAAATCATTGTGTATGCCTTGATTCTACGATTGTATATGTGTGTAGCGCTGTTATCATTGTATTGTGTTAGTTGGAATAAGATAAAATGAATGAACGAACTAGGAGTATTATATTGTGCACGTATTGACTTATGAAACAAAAAAAATGCATGAGTCTAAATTATAATTGTGTGTATTGAAAAAAGACAAAAATGTTGAACAAGCCTTAAGTTGATGTAATACGTCGAATAAATGTGTTAAATTAATATATATTTTTGTAAATGTGAAAAGTGAGTACACTACAAGGAGAAACAGAATTTCCGACGGGCAGAAACCGTCGGCGGCCGTCGGAAACCGTCGGAAAAGACTGCGTCGGGGAGCAGTACTTTCGACGGCTTCCGACGGACGGCGCCGTATATTATTCCGACTAACTTCGACGGTTTCCGACGGATTCCGTCGGATTCCAACGTGCGCCGGAATCCGTCGGAAATACTGAGTTATAGACCGACTCAATGCGCCGGAAGCCGTCGGAAATTTTGACCGATAAGCCGTCGGGAGCCGTCGGAAATCTGCAAAAAAAAAAAAAAATTATATTCGCTGCAAACATAGCCTTCCAACCACATTTCTCTTCCAAATACTCTGATATCAATATTTCACAACCCAATGTACAATAATCCAATCAAAGATCCAAACCTAAACTACAACATATTTAACAAACGCACAAATAAATAAAAATACAATCCAAATAAGATAAAAAACATACATATCCATTCCAACATTAACAATAACTGTTCCACCATATTGTTAATACATAAATTTATCAATATTCTCATGCATATGTCCTAATAAAACTAGAAAACCAAGTGTATCATACATAATTATACAAATCAATAATTACCCGCACCGTCTATCAAATCATTCTACACAAACAAAACATACCTGAACGACGAACAAGCAAGCAATGAGTCAATCTCCTCCAGATCCAGAGCCAGCCAAGGAAGGGAAGCGGCCACCAAACTGCTGTATGTACTCTAACAACTGTGCGGTCTGCAAGGCATTTAGGCGGTTCTGCTTCTCCAATTGGGACACTCTAGTCCGCAATTCTTCTATACTTGCTAAATCGCTCCGTGGTCTGCTCCGTCGTCCCCTACTATGACTACTGGATTGCAATAATTGAAAAATAAATAAAATCCAAGTTTATTGTTTTGAAAAGGAAAAAATATCATATTTTAAGTATTTTAATAAAAAGTAAATTATTTACCGCTAAATTGCCAAATCCGTATCATCGACCATGCTCAGCTGGAGTCATAACGGATTCAAAAATAATGTCCTCCTCATCGGTCGTCAGCTGTTCTCGACCTGTATCAGCAAGAAGTTTCTGCCGCTGCTCCATAAACATCTCCTGCATTAACAAATTAATAATATCATATCTTATTTCATCATAATTTAACAATTAAAACAATTACTAATAGTGAATAAAATGAAATATGCTTACATGGCTTTTGCTGGATTTATCGTCCTGCCATGTGTACGAAACAGTCCCGTCTGGATTAACATGCTCGACAGCATGCGTACGAGTAAACACGTCCATATAGCTGAAAGGACCATGTGCCTCGGCTTCCTGAATTTGATTGTTACATACAATTATTATACATTTAGAATCATATAGCATAAACTATTTACATTTATTATTCAGTAAATTTACCAACTCCTGCCGATACTGCTGAAACGACTTCGATCCTCCGCGATGAGTGACGGGATTCTTATTTCTATTTACAGAGTTTCTATCCGACTCTCCCTGTACATTCAAAATTTGTTACATTATTTTTCAATCACGTCAAATTAATAATTCAAAAAAAAATAGTATACTTGCCTTCGCCTCGTCCGTCTCCCAGTAGCTCAACCAAGCTTGATACACGCTCTCTCCCATCCACTTTGGTTTCTTACCAGATTTCTTAATCTCAGATATCGTGTCCCTGTAGTTCTTGCACATCTTCCTCATCCAGTGTGCTCGTGCCAGCATCATATCGTCTGTCTGGATGTCTATCTCAGCCTGTGTGAAAAAAAAATTACACTTTAAACGATAAACAATAGAAAAACGACAAAAACGAATTAAAAATGGAAAACAGAAAAATTATACATACTAGAACATCCTGCCATATGCACTCTATGATGTGAGGAGGGATGGAATCCCACTTCGGCCAGCACGCACTCATCCTACTGCGATATGCTGCTCTAGAGACGTCCAGCACAACCTTAGAGGGAAGTAGGTCGAACCCCCTGTTTTTAAATACGATATAGATAAGTACATACGTATATCATAGAAAAAATAAGATGCTGAATAAAATTTAATTCTAATTACCCTTCTTCTCTATGGACCAAAGATACAACAACACGCTGTGGCTCTTGCGATGGGCCACTGCCATCGCCTCCTGAAGATCGGGAAGAGCTCCTACCTCTATACGACATATTGATAAACCTGTTACATATACACATCATTATATAAGAGTATAAAAACATGATAATGAAATACATTTCATATGAAAGTGACATCAACGGTACAAATTGCAGCTTAATTAATGACTGAAATGGAAATAGAAATGGAAGTGTGTTATACCTGATTCATAATACATCAAGAATTCAACATGCAATAGTAAACGGATTTGGTTTCATAGTTACATCAATTTAATAATACATCAAGAATTCAACATGCAAACAATAGTAAATGGATTTGGTTTCATAGTTACATCAATTTCATAATACAACAAGAATTTAACACGGTTACATCAATTGCAAAAAAAACAGATTCAGATTTGTATCAGTCATCGTCGTCTTCTGATTCAGATTCGGCCTCGTTTTCGACGATATTTTCCTCTGCACTGTCAAACGCTTCTACCAAAACATTTGATACATCGATCAAGGGACCAAAATCTGTATGATCGTCTGTAATTATTATTTCGTTATTTTGCTCAAGATCTGCCTGATAAGCTTGTTCGTCGGGAATATTCTTCCCATCGAATGTGAATCTGGCCTTTGTTTTAAAAACTACAAACCAATCTGCTTTATCTCTTTTTAGAGACGGATAAGGAGCGTAATAAACTTGCAATGCTTGTTTGGCTAGTACAAAAGGATCATACTTGTGATAGTGCGATGTATGCTTTATTTCGATAAGATTATAATCCTTGTGCACATTAATTGCAGAACCTGGAACATTGCTAAACCAATTACATCTAAATAGAAACACCTCCTCCGCGGGTCGTGAGAAATATGTCAGTTGCAAAATTTGTGTCAGAACGCCATAAAAATCAGTTAAATGATTTTCTGGATCGTCACTACCTTTAACAAATACACCAGTATTATTTGTTAATTTTTCTGCACCGTATTCTTTGGTGTTAAATTTATATCCGTTGACGAAATATATTGGATATGTCTTGACCACTCTTTTTGGTCTCATCGCAAGATGTTTCAACCCTTCGTCAACAACACAATTTCTCGGCTCATAAACGTAATTTGAAAACCAACCAGAAAATTCTTTACTGAGATCTCCGTTCGGATGTTCACGTTTATAAACACTGTTTATATAAGCAAATTGTTACATTAGGTTATACACGCGCATGCATATAAGAAAAGAATAAAACACAAATTATTATTTCAGATTACCCAACAAACGGTGCAACCTCGGCACAATTTAGAAGAATATAAGTGTGTGCTAGATGAAGATCTCTATCGTCTAGCCATATTTCTACACATTTTCCAAAAGACAGACCATGTTGTCTAAAAATAGATAACATTGCTTGAGTGGACTCTTGTTCGTCGCCTTCGTCATTACGAGGAACACTTTCAAATGAAATATTCACATGGTCACTGAAATAGTGAGAGAAAAAGAACGAAGCTTCTTCTTCGATGTAAGATTTACATATCGAATCTTCAACCCGTGCTTTTTGCCTCACTTTTTTCTTCAGGTGATTCAAATATCTACGCAACATTAATTTATATTAACTTCATCTTTCAAATGCAATTAAATTACGTTATAACATATATATTACATACCTCTCAAATGGATACATCCATCCGTATTGGACAGGACCTCGAAGTCGTGCTTCAGATGGGAGATGAACAGGTAAATGTTCCATCACATTAAAAAAACCAGGCGGAAATATTTTCTCTAATTTGCAAAGCAATATAGGAATGTCCACTTCAAGTTTACGTAAACGTTGCACTTTTAAAGTAGTCGAACAAAGCTCTTTGTAAAACATACTAAGCTCCGTTACTACTTTCCAAACTTTTAACGGCAGTAGTTCTTTGAACATTATGGAGAATAAATTTTCCATCATTATGTGACAGTCGTGACTTTTCATTCCGCTTAATCTACCATTTTTACAGTCAACACATCTACGAAGATTTGATGATATCCCATCAGGAAATCTTAACCCTTCCACCCATTTTAACACAGCTTTAACTTGATTATTATCTAATTCGTAACAAGCTTTGGGTTTTTTATTGTCATTTGGTTTCATATGAAGCTCAGGACGTTTGCATAATTCTTCTATATCACGTCTTGATTTCAAATCATCCTCCGTCTTCCCTTTCACATTCAAAATTGTGTTAAAAACATTATCAAATACATTTTTCTCATTGTGCATCACATCTATGTTATGGCAAAGCAGAAGATGTTTCCAATACGGCAACTCCCAAAAAATAGTTTGTTTGCACCAGTTATGAACAACTGATTTGCCTTCGATTTCTATTTGCTCGCCAATTTCATATATCTTTGGATAGTCCTTAACAAGTTCATATATGTCTTCGCTTGACCATATCGTCGGTGGTTGTCTGGTTTCTACTCTATTAGCTAAAAAGTTTTTCTTGTCTCCTCTGAAGGGATGATTTACATGGAGAAAATATCGATGACAGTCAAACCATGAAATTTTCTTACCATGAGGTAAAGAAAACGCTCGTGTTTCATCCATGCAATATGGACATGCTAGACGACCGGCAGTACTCCATCCCGAAAGTATTGCATAGGCAGGAAAATCACTTATAGTCCACAACAAAGAAGCAAACATACGAAAATTTTTCTCCTTGGACACATCGTATGTTTCTACTCCTTCGTTTCACAATATTTTTAACTCCTCAATCAATGGTTGTAAATATACATCATTCCTTGTGTCGGATCGTCGGGGCCAGGAACGACAACAGTAAGAAACATATATTGCGTTTTCATGCACATCCATGGAGGTAAATTATACGGTGTGACGATAATGGGCCATGATGAATATTTAGAACCAAATTGAGAAAATGGAGAAAAACCGTCCGTACATAATCCTAATCTAACATTTCGACTCTCCGCTGCAAAATTTGGATACGTTTTATCGAAATGCTTCCATGCTTCTCCATCGGCCGGATGTGTCAACGTACCCTCTTACTCTGTTCTCACGCTATGCCATATCATATTAGACGCAGTTACAGAAGATGCATATAATCTTTGAAGCCTTGGAGTTATGGGTAAGTAGTGCATACGCTTGTACGGAACTTCCTTCCCCTTCTTTTTTCTTGGTTTGTATCTCTCCTGGTTACAAACTTTACAATTTCTAAGGTTTGCGTCTTCTTTCCAAAACAACATGCATCCTTTTAAACATGTATCTATTTTCTGATACGGTAAACCAAAAGCCGACATAAGTTTTTTAACTTCGTAGTGATTTTCACACATTAGATTATCGGGCGGCATATGTCTTTTTGCAGCTTGTACAACAGTCGTAAACCCAGCTTCAGTGATGTTGTATTTTGACTTCATCGCAATGTATTCTGCGATTACTAACAGCTGAGTGTCGCTTTTACAACCATCCCAAATAGGTTTCTTAGCTGCATCTAATAAATCGTAAAAAAATTTAGCTTCAATATTTGGTTCTTCAACATTTCCATCATCGTCGTCAACTTGAACCATAGGAAACATTGATCGTGCTGCATCTTCGACCATATTTTCTATACGGGTCGTTGAAACTATTTCGTTAACGACACTTTCAGACTCTACAGAAGTATTTGCTACAACTTCTCCATGCTGATCCTAAACATAATATTCAGGTACGAAACCGTGTTGGCACAAATGAACTTTCACAATATATGGTAACAAATACTTCAAATGTCTACACCTACTACACGGACAACGAATTTCTGGATCGTTTCGGTTATTACTTAAAGCGAATTCAACAAACACATTTATACCATTATAAAAATCTTCTTTTATTGAGCCCCTCAGTCCTTTTCTTTGGTACATCCATCTCCTCCGATCAACAAAATAATCAATCATTTTTTCTATTTGACAAAATGAGAAGTTCAAAAATTAATATTTATTTTGAAGAATATAAATTCAAAAAAGATTATTTTCATGGTCGTATAATATTTTGAATTTAAAGAACAACTTCAAAATTTAAAAATATTTTCAAATAGGGCACATTTCATTTTTTAACGTACGTAACGATTAAAAATATACATAATTTTTTTTTCATTGGTCAGACATCCTACTTTCCATTACAAACAAAGTAAGCATTTACATTTCGTACATTACTTCGTCTCAAACGATTCAATAAAATTTCGGCAGCATTTTCCTTTTGTTCCCTGCATTGTACACAAATGCGTGTACGCAGGAAACAAAAAAGAAAAGTTAGGGCGAAATTTTATGAACCGTTTGAGATGAAGTAGTATACAAAATGTAAATTCTTACTATGTTCATAACTTGTCCAGTACAGGGACAAATCCGACAAACATTGTACCAGATGAATATAAATGGTCGTTTTTCAAAAAAACGACTATTTATGCAACGATCATGTACAACACTCGTCAGACGGGGCCAAAAACTCTCTAAGGGACATTTGTCGGCTAACATGCGTGCATTTTACTCAAAAAAACAGTTTTACTCACTGTTCACATTTACAAAAATATATATAAATTTAACACAGTTATTTGACGTATTACACATCAAAAAGGCTGGTTTAACATTTTTGTCTTTTTTTTAATACACACAATTATAATTTAGAGTAATGCATTTTTTTGTTTCATAAGTAAATACGTGCACAATATAATACTCCTATTTCATTCAATCATTTTATCGTATGCCAAATAACGTATACAATCGTCAAATCAGGGCATACACAACAATTTACATATACATGAACAACCACAAAGTATACGTGTTTTTCACAATTTCACGATAAAAGATGAAATATGTATGTCATGTGATGCTATAAACCATTATTACGCTAATGCAAACAATTGCAATCGCTAATTCGCCCTAATTTATCAATTTATGCAAATCTAAAATTAGGGTAAAAACTGAAATTTTCAGAAAAATAAAAGATTATACCTGAGATTGAGATCAAGAGGTGTTGAATCAGCAGCGTAGAAGGAGAAAAAAATCACGAAATTGGCGAATGGAGGTGGAAAATGTGGATTTGGGGGTTTTTGGTGAGATTGGGGAAAGCTGGAAAATGAGGAAGAAAGGCTCGGCCGACTGCAGGTATTCGCGAATTTCCGACGGCTTCCGACGGGCCGTCGGAAATTAACCGTCGCCCCCACCCGTCGCTATTTCGCTTTTTTCTAGTAGTGGTAAAACTGTATTTTTTCGTAAAAAGCGCGCATGTAATTTTGACGAATGTCCCTTAGAGAGTTTTTTGGCCCCATCGGTCAAGTGTTGTACATGAACGTTGTATAAATAGTCATTTTTTTCGAAAAACGACCATTTATATTCTTCTGGTACAATATTTGTTGGATTTGTCCCTGTATTGGACAAGTTATGAACACAGTAAGCATTTACAATTTGTATACTACTTCGTCTCCAACGGTTCATAAAATTTCGGCCTAACTTTTCTTTTTTGTTTCATGCGCACACGCATTTGTGTACAATGCAGGGAACAAAAGGGAAATGCTGCCGAAATTTTGTTGAATCGTTTGAGATGAAGTAATATACGAAATGTAAATGCTTACTGTGTTTGTAATGGGAAGTAGGATGCCTGACCAATGAAAAAAAAATTTACAATTTTTTATATCGATATGTTAAAAAATAAAATGTGCCCTATTTGAAAATATTTTTAAATTTGTGAAGTTGTTCTTTAAATTCAAATATTATACGACCATGAAAATAATCTTTTTCGAATTTGTATTCTTGAAAATAAATATTAAATTTTGAACTTCTCATTTTGTCAAATAGGAAAAATGATTGATTATTTTGTTGATCGGAGGGGATGGATGTACCAAAGAAAAGGACTGAGGGGCTCAGTAAAAGAAGATTTTTATAATGGTGTAAACGTGTTTGTTGAATTCGCTTTAAGTAATAACGGAAACGATCCAGAAATTCGTTGTCCGTGTAGTAGGTGTAGACATTTGAAGTATTTGTTACCAGATATTGTGAAAGTTCATTTATGCCAAACGGTTTCGTACCCGAGTATTATGTTTGGGATCGGCATGGAGAAGTTGTAGCAAATACTTCTGTAGAGTCTGAAAGTGTCGTTAACGAAATAGTTTCGACGACCCGTATAGAAAATATTGTCGAAGATGCAGCACGATTAATGTTTCTTATGGTTGAAGTTGAGAACGACGATGGAAATGTTGAAGAACCAAAAATTGAAGCAAATTTTTTGTATGATTTACTAGATGCTGCTAAGAAACAGATTTGGGATGGTTGTAAAAGCAGCACTCAGCTGTCAGTAATCACAGAATACATTGCGATGAAGTCAAAATACAACATCACTGAAGCTGGGTTTACGGCTGTTGTACAAGCTGCAAAAAGACATATGCCGCCCGATAATCTAATGTGTGAAAATCACTATGAAGTTAAAAAACTTATATCGGCTTTTATTTTACCTTATCATAAAATAGATACATGTTTAAAAGGCTGCATGTTGTTTTGGAAAGAAGACGCAAACCTTAGAAATTGTAAAGTTTGTAACCAGGAGAGATACGAACCAAGAAAAAAGAATGGGAAGGAAGTTCCGTACAAGCGTATGCATTACTTACCCATAACTCCGAGGCTTCAAAGATTATATGCATCATCTGTAACTGCATCTAATACGAGATGACATAGCGTGAGAACGGAGGAAGAGGGTATGTTGACACATCCGGCCGATGGAGAAGCATGGAAGCATTTCGATAAAACGTATCCAAATTTTACAGCGGAGAGTCGAAATGTTAGATTAGGATTATGTACAGACCGTTTTTCTCCATTTTCTCAATTTGGTTCTAAATATTCATCCTGGCCCATTATCGTCACACCGTATAATTTACGTCCATGGATGTGTATGAAAACACAATATATGTTTCTTACTGTTGTCGTTCCTGGCCCCGACGATCCGACACAAGGAATCGATGTATATTTACAATCGTTGATTGAGGAGTTAAAAATACTGTGAAACAAAGGAGTAGAAACATATGATGTGTCCAAGAAGAAAAAAATTCGTATGTTTGCATCTTTGTTGTGGACTATAAGTGATTTTCCTGCCTATGCAATGCTTTCGGGATGGAGTACTACCGGTCGTCTAGCATGTCCATATTGCATGGATGAAACACGAGCGTTTTCTTTACCTCATGGTAAGAAAATTTCGTGGTTTGACTGTCATCGATATTTTCTCCATGTAAATCATCCCTTCAGAGGAGACAAGAAAAACTTTTTAGCTAATAGAGTAGAAACCAGACAACCACCGACGATATGGTCAAGCGAAGACATATATGAACTTGTTTGGGACTATCCAAAGATATATGAAACTGGTGAGCAAACAGAAATTGAAGGCAAATCGGTTGTTCATAACTAGTGCAAACAAACCATTTTTTTGGGAGTTGCCGTATTGGAAACATCTTCCGCTTCATCATAATATAGATGTGATGCACA
Organism: Allium cepa; assembly: GCA_030765085.1. Classification (NCBI taxonomy): domain Eukaryota; kingdom Viridiplantae; phylum Streptophyta; class Magnoliopsida; order Asparagales; family Amaryllidaceae; genus Allium; species Allium cepa. The sequence continues at coordinate 498,784,158 of CM060931.1, forward strand.
ATGAGAAAATTGTATTTGATAATGTTTTTAACACAATTTTGAATGTGAAAGGGAAGACGAAGGATGATTTGAAATCAAGACGTGATATAGAAGAATTATGCAAACGTCCTGAGCTTCATATGAAACTAAATGACATTAAGAAACCCAAAGCATGTTACGAATTAGATAATAATCAAGTTAAAGCTGTGTTAAAATGGATGGAAGGGTTAAGATTTCCTGATGGGATATCATCAAATCTTCATAGATGTGTTGACTTTAAAAATGGTAGATTGAACGGAATGAAAAGTCACGACTGTCACATAATGATGAAAAATTTATTTCCCGTTATGTTCAAAGAACTGCTGCCGTTAAAAGTTTGGAAGGTAGTAACGGAGCTTAGCATGTTTTACAAAGAGCTTTGTTCGACTACTTTAAAAGTGCAACGTTCACGTAAACTTGAAATGGACATTCCTATATTGCTTTGCAAATTGGAGAAAATATTTCCGTCAGTTTTTTTTAATGTAATGGAACATTTAACTGTTCATCTCCCATCTGAAGCACGACTTCGAGGTCCTGTCCAATATTTATGGATGTATTCATTTGAGAGATGTGTAATATGTTATCACATAATTTAATTGCATTTGAAAGATGAAGTTAATATAAATTAATTTTGCATAGATATTTGAATCATCTGAAGAAAAAAAGTGAGGCAAAAAGCACGAGTTAAAGGTTCGATATGTAAATCTTACATTGAAGTAGAAGCTTCGTTCTTTTTCTCTCACTATTTCAGTGACCATGTGAATATTTCATTTGAAAGTGTTCCTCGTAATGGCGATGGCGACGAACAAGAGTCCTCTCAAGCAATGTTATCTATTTTTAGACAGCATGGTCAGCCTTCTGGAAAATGTGTAGAAATATGGCTAGACGATAGAGATCTTCATGTAGCACACACTTATATTCTTCTAAATTGTGTCGAGGTTGTTAGGTAACCTGAAATAATAATTTGTGTCTTATTCTTTTCTATAATTCATGCGCGTGTATAACCTAATGTAATAATTTGTTTATATAAACAGTGTTTATGAACGTGAACATCCGAACGGAGATCTTAGTAAAGAATTTTCCGGTTGGTTTTTAAATTACGTTTATGAGCCGAGAAATTGTGTTGTTGATGAAGGGTTGAAACATCTTGCGATGGGACCAAAAAGAGTGGTCAAGACATATCCAATATATTTCGTCAATGGATACAAATTTAAGACCAAAGAATACGGTGCAGAAAAATTAACAAATAATACTGGTGTATTTGTAAAAGGTAGTGACGATCCAGAAAATCACTTAAATGATATTTATGGCGTTCTAACACAAATTTTGCAACTGACATATTTCTCACGACCCGCGGAGGAGGTGTTTCTATTTAGATGCAATTGGTTTAGCAATGTTCCAGGTTCTGGAATTAATGTGTACAAGAATTATAATCTTATCGAAATAAAGCATACATCGCACTATCACAAGTATGATCCTTCTGTACTAGCCAAACAAGCATTGCAAGTTTATTGCGCTCCTTATCCATCTCTAAAAAGAGATAAAGCAGATTGGTCTGCAGTTTTTAAACCAAAGGCTAGATTCACATTCGATGTGAAGAATATTCCGGACGAACAAGCTTATCAAGCATATCTTGAGCAAAATAACGAAATAATAATTACAGACGATCATACAGATTTTGTTCCTTTGATCGATGAATCAAATGTTTTGGCAGAAGCGTTTGACAGTGTAGAGGAAAATATCGTAGAAAACGAGACCGAATCTGAATCAGAAGACTATGATGACTGATATAAATCTGAATCTATTTTTTTTTTCGCAATTGACGTAACTATGTCGAACTCTTGATGTATTATGAAATTGATGTAACTATGAAACCAAATCCATTTACCATTGTTTACATGTTTTATGTCATTTCCATTTGTCATTTATTTAGCAATTTTTATTAAAAGAGCAATGAAATCTGCTTATCGTCGGAAGAGTGCACCCATTATGAATCAGGTATAACACACTTCCATTTCTATTTCCATTTCAGTCATTAATTAAGAAATTTATACCGTTGATGTCATTTTCATATGGAATATATCTCATTATAATATAATGATGTGTATATATGTCACAGGTTATCATAATGTCATATAGAGGTAGGAGCACTTCCCGATCATCAGGAGGCGATGGCAGTGCCCATCGCAAGAGCCACAGCGTCCAGTAGTTTCATTAATCCCTAGAGCAGAGGGGTAAGGATTAAATTTTATTCAGCATCTTAATTTTTTTATGATATACATACGTACTTATCTATATCGTATTTAAAAACAGGGAGTTCGACCTACTTCCCTCGAAAGTTGTGCTGGATGTCTCTAGAGCTTCTTATCGCAGTAAGATGAGTGCTTACTGGCCGAAGTGGGATAACATCCCTCCTCACATCGTAGAGTGTATATGGCAGGATGTTGTAGTATGTATATTTTTCTGTTTTCCATTTTTAATTCGTTTTTGTCGTTTTTCTACTGTTTATCGTTTAAAGTGTAATCTTTTTTTTACTTTTTGTCGTGAAACACAAGCTGAGATAGACATCCAGACAGACGATATGATGCTGGCACGAGGATACTGGATGAAGAAGATGCGCAAGAGCTACAGGGACACGATATCTGAGATTAAGAAATCTGGTAAGAAACCACGGTGGATGGGAGAGAGCGTATGGCAAGCTTGGTTGAGATACCGGAAGACGAACGAGGTGAAGGCAAGTACACTAAATTTTTTTGACTTATTAATTTGACGTGGTCGAAAATAATGTATCAAATTTTGAATGTACAGGCTGAGTCAGATAGAAACTCTGCAAATAGAAATAAGGATCCCGTCACTCATCGCGGAAGATCGAAGTCGCAGCAGTATCGGCAGAAGTTGGTAAATTTACTGAATAATAAATGTAAATAGTTTACGTTATATAATTCTAAATGTATAATAATTGTATGTAACAATCAACTTCAGGAAGCCGGGGCATATGGTCCTGTCAGCTATATGGACGTGTTCACCCGTACGCATGATGTCGAGCATGTTAATCCAGACGGGACTGTTTCGTATACATGGCAGGACGATAAATCCAGCAAAAGCCATGTAAGCTTATTTCATTTTATTCAGTATTAGTAATTATTTTGCTTGTTAAACTATAATGATATAAGATATGATATTATTAATTTGTTAATGCATGAGAAGTTTATGGAGCAACGACAGAAACTCCTTGCGGATACGGGTCGAGATCAGCTGACGACCGATGAGGAGGACGCTATTTTTGTGTCTGTTATGCATCCAGCAAAGCATGGTCGACGATACGGATTTGGCAATCTAGCGGTAAATAATTTACTTTTTCTTAAAATACATCAAATATGATAGTTTGACCTTTTCAAAACAATAAACTTGGATTTTATTCATTTTTCAATTATTGCAGGCCAGTAGTCAGAGTAGGGGACGGCGGAGTAGAGCTCAGAGCGATCTAGCAGATAGAAGAATAGTGGACTAGAGTGTCCCAGTTGGAGGAGCAGAACCGCCAACAGGCCATGCAGACCACACAGTTGCTAGAGTACATGCAGCAGTTTGGTAGCCGCTTCCCTTTCTCGGCTGGCTCTAGATCTGGAGGAGATTGATTCATTGCTTGCTTGCTTGTTCAGGTATGTTTTTTTTATAGTTTTGAATGATTTGGTAGACGGTGGAGGTAATTGTTGATTTTTGTATAATTATGCTTGATACATTTGGTTTTGTGGTTGTATGAGGATGTGGATGAGGATGTTGATGATTTTGTGTATTTATAACATGATATAACACTTATTGTTAGGGTTATTGTCAATGTTGGAATGCTTATGTATATTATGTATTTTATTTTGATGTAATTTTATTTATTTGTGTGTTTATTGAATATTGTGTAGTTTGGATTTTGATATTTGGTTGGAATATTGTATACTAGATTGTGCAGTATTGATGTAATAGTGTTTGGAAGAGAAATGTGGATGGAAGGCTATATTAGCAGCAGAATTCAAAAAAAACAGCAGATTTCCGACAGCTTCCGACAGCTTACAGGTCAAAATTTCCGATGACTTTTGACGACTTCCGACAGCCTGTAAACTTCATTTTCGACGGATCCCGACATGTGTCAGGATCCGTCGGAAGCCGTCGGAACAGTATACGACAAACTATGTCGGAAGCCGTCGGAAATACTGCTCCCCGACACAGTAAATTCCGACGGCTTTTTGCGACGGCCACCGACAACTTCCGACGGCCGTCGACGATTTTCAGCCGTCGTAAATCATTAATCTTCTTGTAGTGTGAGCAGTTGAATTTTCGGTTTTGATGGAATATCTGAAATTGAAGTGGGAATATTTGCAATTATGGAGGAAGGTTTCTAATTTGAATGAGCTCTCAATTCCAACCCTTCGAAGGGCGAATGACCCAGCATTACTTCCTTCTAAGAGTGTGAGCATGGCAAGCCACTATCCCATGTTTCTCCCTTATGAACTAGGCTGTTTTACATCTTTTGCCTCAAAAGATGGCTACTCCTTTGATCTGTCCTAAGCATTGATGATACTTACAAGGTGGGTTAGGGTGATCGTCTCACCATTTGTAAAGGCAGTCGCTTTATGCGGTTCTGCGTCGAGTTGCTCAGAGTGATGGACTACGTGGGTAATTGATGAGGGAGACTCATACTTCTACCGTTTACTCGTGAGCGTCGATATACGTTGGTGCACTGTCTGAATGACCCTATGTGTAACCCTTGGATTACTTTTGACTCCACATGGTACTGCTTAAATAGACCCTGGTGAGTGCAGTGTAGAACCATTCTCGAAGGTATTTAGCAATGTACATGCTTTGGGAATGACGTTGGGGTTTATTCTTCCCTTTGAGTGCTACACTGTCCTTTTCTTTTGAGCTCATATTTCGATGACGGCGTGCTTCTGACTGTGCGTTGTGTCATTTCACTCTTTTCTAGTGTTAGAAAAAAAGGGTAGCACATGCATATTTTTCTTCAATACAAGATTGTTAGTGCAGTTCTATTATCTGTACATATTAGTTCGTGAGTGTAATATGTCATTGAATTCATGCGTCTTTTTAAGTGAGGTATGTTATGCTTTGACGTCATTTATACAACTGTTTGTGTCGTAGCTCAACATTAACATTCCATTGTTATTTGGGGTTTTGATTACGTTTTAGTTCCGTGGATTGTAGTTGTAGATCGTCTACTGCACCTAGTGACCATATCTGGTTTTGGGCTCAGATCATAATGTAATACTGGAATTAGTGGGATCAATACAGTTTGAATAGTTGTTGTTGTCTTACAATTTCTGAACGTAGTATTTTCTTGAGTTTGTTTTATTCTTTGCCTTTCTTCTTTGTAGTCCATCTTTTATTATGAGGGCATCCCATTTCAATCATATTGCTTACATCATATTGCCTTTAACGGGATTTGGGAAATATGGGTGTAACACTTATCCTCCAAGTCTGCGGCGATCGCAAATCAGCATTCGTCATTTTCTTCTACTCCTTTCTTTCCTTTCACGAAAGGGATAAAGTCTTGATAGCAGTCTTGCAATTGTTGCTCTTGCGCATGTGTCATTTTCTAGTTAGCTAATCTCTTGAATCGTTACCACATCGCTTTCTTTTCTTTCTGGATAGATCCATCTCGATCTTTGTGCCCATTATCTTTGCTGTTAATTGATTGATATTTTGCAAGTTTCTTTTTTATTCCCGTTGTGTGGCTTGCATTTAGGTTAAGGTGCATATACGGTTTTGTTGGATTTGTCATTTTGACGATGTAATCAATGATACATGCTCCAATTTTAATTTTAACATGTTGGTAGGGGGCCTAATTTGGTTCTGATCCCTGCCGTCATACAAAGGAGTAGATAGAGGACCGACACTTTTAGGTAATCTGGTGGTTTTACCAGAAATATCAGGAAGGCCAAGGCTCGGTTGATGGACACTTTAGAGGGCACTGGAGAGAAAGTAATACTTAAGATTTATGCGCTTGAGGATTCCTTGAATGAAGTTCGACATTGGGCCATATTCTTCTTAGAAAAATTTAAACAAGAGAAAGCTAAGAGAAAGACGGGGTAGGATTCCTCGCAGCACGCTAAGGACGTTTTCGACCACTCTTACCCTAAGCTTGCACTGAGCTTCCCATGCCATGTCACAAGCTTCACAGTGGCCGCAGAAGAGTTAATGGACCCTTGGATTGGCGCTTTCTTTAACCCCCAAAGGTCTATCCCTAATACTGGAGCCTCGCCACTGACCAATGTTCCTTAAACGGTTTTTCTTACGAAGTGCGTGCAAATCTATAGAACATATAACTATGTGTGGATCTTTAATGACGGTAGGAATAACTAAGTAAACTTGAATAGACCTTAGCTTCTGATGTGTATCTAGCGAACTTTATGCAGTTCCTGGACTCGTATCTAATTTGTAAAGTTGCAGTTTGTTCCATATGTTGTTTTTTCCTTGTCGTTTTCTAGATTACCTTCTTGTGCAGCTCATGAATCCTAAACTAAGCTTTTGACAAGTGTGTTTTTCTACATGCTTGGCATAATCTACCCCCTTGTTCAGACGTAGGCTCACGTTCATGCACTTAGCATGGTTTCTCCTGCTATTTGGATGCAGACTAATATTTGACAGTGAAGTCAGATCACATATTTACAGTCTTCTTAATTCATGTGTACAGTTTGTACAACTAATTTAGCTTGTATAATATCTTTATGTCCGGTGTGGCTATGTTAATAGGATTAACATAAAGGGATTTTTATACTGGTTTAGGCAGTCTAATATACCTACGATCAGTTTGGCTAAGAAAGCCGAGCTACGTTTTGTGCAAATTTGTTTTGATAGTTGCTTTGGACCATCTAATATCCTTACATCTAGCGTGACTATGCTAACAGGATTAACATAGAAAGATTTTTTATACTGGTTTGTGCCATCTAATATCCCTATGCCTAGTTCGATTATTTTGCTATGTTTAAGAGATTAATATAAAGAGGTTTTATACTAGTTTGAGCCATCTAATATCCATATGTCCAGTTCATTGTATTATTAATTTTCATAATAATTACAATGTTTATTACATCAATAATGTAAATCATACAAAGTAAGATCCAGGGTGCTCCGAATTCAATGTTTTTAGAACTGTATTGCCATCGGACTTCGATAGTTAATATGCTCCATTTGCCAAAACTTCTATTATAACTAATGGGCCTTCCCAATTTGGGCCCAGTGATCCATTTGTTGGGCCTTTTGTGTTGGCCATTACCCTTTGTAGTACAAGGTCCCCCTTGCAGAAGTTTTTCTCCTTGAGCTTAACTTTGTAATTCTTTTCCATTCTTTGTCGATAAGTGGCAGATATTACTACCGCCTCATCTCTTCTTTTCTGAATGATATCTAGGGCAACTTCCTTTAGCCTTTTGTTCTTCTTTTCCATGTATGATATTCTTGTGTGTGATGGATCTTCTACTTCGATGTGGAGCATGGCTTCATATCCATGGGTTAGAGAAAAAGGAGCATGGCTCATCGGGAAGCTAGTCGAGGTTTTGTAGGCATATGATGCCAAAGATAGATCTTTCGCCCACTTTCCCTTAACTTTCTGCAATCTTTTCTCAAGTAAATTCTTAATGATTTTGTTTGGGCTTCAACCTGTTCATTTGCTTATATGTGTGCGATGGAGAAAAAACTCTTAATTATGTCATTCTTCTCACAAAGCTCTACAAACTCCTTATTTTCAAATTGCGTGCCGTTGTCGGAAATTATCTTATGGGAGATTCCAAATATGGTGATTATGTTTCTTACCACAAAAGTGACCATCTTCTTTGCAATGATCGTGGCTAAACATTCCGCCTCTACCCACTTGGTGAAGTAGTCTATTGCCACCATGGCATACTTCGCACCCCGTAGACATATGAAGTGGATCTATCAAATCTATGCCCCATATAACAAATGGTCATGGACTAGTAAGTGGGATGAGCTCGTAGGATGGCTTTCTTGGGATACTCATGAATTTTTGACATCTATCACATCTTCTTATCAATTCTCTCGCATCCCGAAAGGTTGTGGACTAGTAATAACTATGCCTCAACACTTTCTTTACTAACTATGCCCCTCTTGAATGATCCTTGCATTGGCCCTCATGTACCTTCCTCATGACCTATACCCCAAACACAGCTAAGATAGGGGGTTGAGTGCCCTCTTGTATAATGTGTCATCAAAGAAGGAGTATTATGAAGCCAATATCTCATTTTTCGGGCTTTATTTCTATTTTCTGGTAGGGTCTCATTTAGTAGGCATCGTTTGATAGGAGTCATCCAGTTTTTCTCCTCAGTTTGCTTAGGTGTGGGTTCAACTAGGGAGTATTCTCGATTTTCCATTGTTTCCTGATCTTAAACCACTTGAATTACTACATGTTAGAATCAGTTTAAGATCAGTATTTGATTTGGTACTATTATGCTTGGCTTTTCCTGATGCCTAATTGGTATTGCCTTCGTTTCATTTGCCACTTTAGTGCCTGCAGTTTGGCTGAGGAGTCGCTAGACGAGTTGTTTTCATGTGGAATCGTTTTATGCTAAACTGTTCGAACTACTTTTGTAATTCATCAAAAAGTCCCACATATTTGGCCAAGATGGGTTCCTTTGCTTAGTAATTTCCCTACACTTGGTTAACATATAATTGAGAATAACTATGAATTTTAAAGTGGGTTACCTTCACTACTTGGGCCATTCTCAGGCCTACGAGCAGAGCTTCATATCCTACAACATTGTTAATTGCTTTGAAACCAAGCTACACCGCTCTATACAGCTTTTTCTTATCCAGAGTGGTCGGTACATACCAATTTCCTACGCTTTGTTCATTTGTGTTCCGCCTATGAATAGTTGCCAAAATTGAGGGGCTGAGGCCTCTTCCTCTGGTTGAGGTTTGGTTGGCAATGTGCATTCTACGATGATGTTTGTCAGTGCCTAACCTTTGGTTTCCTTTTGAGGACAATAAGTGATGTCATATTGACTGAGCTTCATTGCCCATTTCAATAAGCCACCTGATGATTCTGTTTTCTACAGTATCTTCCTTAGGGTTTTGTTTATGAGGACTTTGATGGGATGTCTTGGAATTAGGGCCGCAGCTCCTCTCCATAAGGAGTAGTTATAAACTAGTTTTTCAATGACCGAGTAGTTTAGCTCTGCTCCTGACAACTGCTTCTTTGTTATGTAAATGGACCTCCAAGTCCCTTCATCCTCATGTATCATTGCATAACTAACAACTTTATCAATTATAGCTAAATAAACATAAATTATTCACATATTACTGGTTTAGATGGTTTGAGAGTGTTGACCAGATGATCCTTTAGGTTTTGGAATGTGGCTTTGCATTCCTCCGTCCATTCGAAATTTCTCCCTTTTTTTCCTTGGTCAAAGAATGAGATGCATTTGTTTGTTATTTTTAATATGAATATTCTCAGTGTTGTCACTATGGCATTTAAAGTCATTAGATTATTCGGCTTTTCTGGGATCCCCATTCATCTTATGGCTTCGATCTTCTTGGGGTTCCCTTTTATGCCACGCGCACTTAATATGCACCCTAGGAACTTCGTTGATTGAATAAAGAAGGTGCATTTTAGAGGATTTATCTTCATTTTATACTACCTCGGGACTTTAAATCTTTACTCTAGGTCTTGAACGTGACTTTATGCTACCTTTGACTTGACTAGCATATCATCCATATATACTTCGACATTCGTTTTGATCTGCTCTAAGAACATTATGTTGACCAACATTTAGTAGTTTGCTCCAGTGTTTTTTTCTTAAGTAAAAATGGCATGACCTTGTAGCAGTACAATCCTTTGTCTGTTATGAAACTAGTATGCTCTTGGTCTAGTTCAAACATAGCTATCTCATTGTATCCTAAGTATGCATCCACGAATGAGAGTAGTTCATATCCGCCGGTTGCATCTGCTAACTTATCAATTCTGGGTAAAGGGCAGCTATCCTTCGGGCATGCCTTATTGAATTTGGTATAATCAATGCTGGTTCTCTATTTTCCATTGAGTTTCTTTTTTAGCAAAGGCTCAGTAATCAATTTTGGCTAATATACTTTCCTAATGAATCCATTTTCCTTTAACTTTTTGACTTCTTCATGCAGGGCATTTGTATCTTTCTTGATCTAAGATTCTATGCTTTTGTTTGACTAGATAGACATCTAGATCGATGTTAAGCGCATGATAGATGATGGGTAGGTCTATTCCTACCATGTTTGAATGAGTCTAGGAAAATACATCTGACTACCTTTGTTGGATCTCTGGATCTATTTGTACGTCTTCAAGATTATCTACCGGCTCTAACTCTTTCTTTGATGCCCCTAATCTCAGGTCTATCTTGCATTTCTCTTTGTCTTCTCGTTGTGAGTTCATCGAGGATGCTTATTTCTTAGATTCTTAGAATAAATACTGTGCGTAAATTGAATTATATTCATCAGTGCTTATAATGTGCATATATATATTTTTCTCTTTCTTTATAGATACTGCGCGTAAATTGGTCTGCCTCGGTATCGGCTTTTATGCTCTATAATGACGCAGTTCTTTAAATTGGTTTAGTTTCTTGTTTATTGCTATAATCGAAAATATTAGAAGAGATAGAAAAACAATTTCGAACAATTTTGTTGCAGGAGTTAAGAGTTACATTGTATAGTTCTCTAGCTAACAATTGTTCGCCTCTCGCTGAAGCTACCCCGATCGGAGTATTGAATTTCATAAAATGGTGATGGCCCTCAAATCTATCAGTGTAGGTCTTCCTACAAAGGCATTGTATGGAGATAGATGGTCAATGATTAAGAAGCTTGCATAAAATGACATATGTAGAGGGGCAGTTCCAGTTGTAACAAGTAGGCTTATAGAGCCTATTGGGATGGTTGATGTGTTGTTGAACCCATAAACTGGTTCAGGGCCAGGCTTTAGGATTTCTATGGGAAGCATCATCTTGTCATATGTTAATTTAAAGATGACATTGACTGAACTTCCTGAATCAATAAAGACTTTATTCATGGTGCAATTCGAGATCAGCACTATGACAACAAGCAGGTCTTGATATGGGAATGCCACTTGTACTGCGTTTTTTGCAATGAAAACTATCTCTTGAGCTGGCCTTTGTTTGACATGGAAAATCATCCTTCATTGTACCTTGACCTCTTGGTGTTTTTCCTTCTCCAGCAAATTATGGTCCTCCATGAATGGAGGCATGAGGTTAGAGGGGTTTCTACTTGGTTTTTGTTTGGGTCGAGAGTGAGATTGTTGCTTCTATATACGTTGTCGGTCTTTTGAAAGCTACCACATACCCTTTTAGGATCATTCTTTCTATTTCATTCTTCCAATGCCTGGAGCTGTTAGTGTCTTAACTATTTGATCTATGGAGGCGGCAATATTCTCCACCCTAATCCTTCTTTGCTTTCTTCCCTTTATTCAGTACGATTAATGCAAGCTCAACATTAATCATCTCATATATCTACCCAGGAGTGTGAATAAGGGGATTTTTGATGGTGAGGTTCAATTCCTTCAGTCGTTTTGCAGGTAGGTGATATCCTTCTACCCTTCTTTTTTTCCATAGTTGAGGGTGGAAGTTCTCTAAGTTGCACTGCAGATCCAACTTCCTCCATTCTAATATAACTAGCTACTCTTTCATAGAAAGCCTTCATGTCGTGACATGACTTTCTACTGTTTTTATCCCATATAGAAGTCCTTCTAATTTCGATGTGCACCGTCACTAGCAATGCTTCTTCAATAGTTACTCCAATTTTGAGTGCCTCAATTTAGAAGCGTTCAATGAAATTGTGCAGGCTTTCATTTTGACCATGCTTTACACATGATATAGTATTTACATCTAGGGAAGCTTTTCTCCTCGAATTGAATTGCCTCAGAAAATGGATAGATAATTGTCCCCAAGATCCGACCTTCCTTAGTAGGTACCTCTTGAACCATCGGAAGGATGCACCAGATAAGTAAACAGGAAATAACGTACATTCGGCGATCCTTTCTACCTTTAGAATGTCCATGTAATGCTCAAAAGTAAAGGGGTGGTTATTGGGGTTGGTAGTTCCATCGAACTTACTAACTGATGGGGCTTTGAAGTTAATAGGGAAATCTACTTCAATGACGATCACACTAAACGAGGAAGAAACCCCTTCTCCTATTTGTTCTCTGGTGCTTTATTGGAAACTTTTTGCTAGCTGCTCTACAAGCCTTTAGTTGATGGATTTTGCTCTCTCGGGCCAATCTGGGTTGAATTACCCTCAAAAGTGGTTCCATCATCATCCAGGGTAAATTGGGTTTGTTTTCCAATAGTAGCGGGTTAATATTTAACCGGCTTTGGTTTGATATGAAGATGAGATTGAATTTTGCCTTTTAGCTTGGCATTTTTTTGGCTAGTGTAACCCGTTGGTGAAAATTTTCATCTTCACTACATTCGACTGGACTGTGAGACAATCTTACCATTTATCATCCTCACGTTAGGAATCGGCAAATTTAATCTTAGTTAAACCTTTTGAAAGTGACCGTTATTGAATGCTTACACAGCTAAGTAGCCGCACTCCAACCATTTGTTGAAATGTCGAAAGGGTTTGATAAATTATAATGTTGTTGAAAGTAAACAACAGAAATGTAAAATGACACAGAGAATTTTACGTGTTTCAGACTATTGATAATCCTACGTTTGGGGGGTAATCCACTGTCTCTTTTTATTTTTTTACAAGAAATTTCAATGGCCTTGATGCGTACAATATTTTTTCCTTTTTCTACTTAGGAAGAAGAAGTTGAAAAATAAGATCCCCTTCTTTTACCTTATGTCTTTCCTTTTATAGCATGAAAAGTGCATTGTTGATGGTGGTAATCATTTTCGCATTTTCCTTCAACCTTTGGCTTGGATTTTTCCATGTTTCGTTTATCCATGATGCTTGTACTTTGTACCTGGACTGATGACGTGTTTTAGATGGGAAACCCTAATACTAGAAAGATATTGGAATTATGAAGCAGGATGCCTTAAAAAAGTGGTGGGAAGCCCAGGTCTGCATAGGTTGTCCTCCTCTCTCTTGAAATAGCAAGATGCTTTAAGCGGAATGATAAGGGAGCTTCCTAGGGCCATGTTGTATTGTTAACGCATAAGAACGAGTGTGGTAGCGAAGGTTGCACCCTGTATATGCTTGCACATACCCGTTCCTATAGTTGTTTGACAAAATGTGGATATAGTTAACTTTGAACCTCGTGTGCTAACCTCTTATGCCTTAGTTTTGTATTCTAGTTTGGCCGCTGCTTCCAAATGCAGTCAACGCATTTTGCTTTGTCTTTTTGACGCACATAGCGTCTATTTTTTGTGGCTTTGATCTTATTGAACGGGGTTTCGGTTTGGTTAAAAGTTGTGACCATTAGCCTGTTTTATGCTCAGTTCTGCTATTGTGGGGATGGTTTCTCTTTCTTCAAGTATTTATCTCATTTCTCTTCTTTGTCGTTCATGGTAAAAATGAGTGTAACACTTGCGCCCTAAGTTTGCGGCGATTGTAGGTCGGGTAGATTTTTCACCTTATGCACCCGGATATTATTCCACTTATTCCTGGGAATAAGTATTTTCAGCTGCAAGTGCATTTAATGCTCTAATGCACGTGTCAATGTCTTTTTGGACCATCTTGTAATAGCTGTTCAATTTGCTTTATCAACTTTCTATGCGGATTTTCAATAGTCATTTATACTCATTATTTTCACCGCAAATCCAGTTTCACCTAATATTTGATCATTTCAATCGTGCACTCAATTCAAACTCAAGTACGTATTCTTCTTTCTTCATCTTCCCTAAATTTTTCCTCATCTTCTCAATTGCAAAGAATTGGGTTAATTTTCAAATTTTGGGGTAATTTCGCAGGTTAAGATTAGGATAAGCCACATTAACTCTCGCTCGATATTTCTTTGAAATAATACCTAGGGTTTTTAGCATGGATCCCTCTGCTTCTTCTTCTTTGTTTCTTCCATCTGAAATCACTCATCAACGGGATGCTATTAGGATCCTTAGGCAATTCGAATTCCATGGGTATGCACCTAGGGTTCCAAAATCTCATGAGCAGATGGATACTCCGCCAGAGGGTTACCATTACTCCTAAGCATATTCGATACACATTGTTTCTTCCTATGCATCGAGTTAATCCGTAAATGGCTTGCTACTTTAGGTATTCCTCCAGTTCAACATGCTCTCAATCCTTATATCTTCGCATTGACAACTTTTATCCTCTATGTTGGCAATGGTATTAACCTAACTAGTGAGGAACTCCGATTCCTTTTTGAGGTTAAAGAAGTCCTGGAAAGGAGAATAAGGGCTTCTTCTATATTTAGGCTAAAAATTCGTTTATGGCGGCGCCCCTGGTAGGACTGGACAATGGCTCACATTCTATTTTTATTCAAAATCATGATTGATTCCCTTCCTTTTCCCAAGATTGTTATGTTCATGCTATCTTTTTAGAGGCAAATGCATGGTTATACGACTCCCATAGGTGTCATATTAAGGGTTTGCCAGTGGATGACAAGAAAATGCCAATTTGTTTGTTAAGTCGAAGCTGAGAGATCATGGTTTGGTACATCTAAACCACACATTTTCTAGGAGCAGATTTATGCCTGCTCCTCTTATACCTATAATTGGGAGTATAAGCAGTTGGTAACTAATGCCAAGAATTTCTATACCTATGGTTTTAATTTTTTTGCTATCTTTCTTTTTGTAGGTAACATGGATAAAAATTCTATTTCTAAACTTTGTAAGTCTCAGGAGGCTTAGGAGAAGAAGAAAGCTGTTTTGAAGAGGCCACTTGAAGGGTCTGATGATCCATCTATTCCTTTCAAGAAATCTAACACTTTAGAGTGCACCCCACCTTTGCTTGATAAGGATATCCTTGCCACTCAGGTTCTCGCACCTTCATGATTGATTGGTTCTTCTTCACAGGGAGAATCTATTCGTGATGCCGTTGTTTTTTCTCCATCTGAAGTTCTTAACTCGATTTTGGTGGAGAAGGTTGGGAAATCTATGCAAGGTCTTCTCATTCTTCCTCCTTTAGCTTCTAATATGCCCTCAAGCTGCTATTTTTTAAGAATTCGAGAAGCTTTGGTCTTATGTGAGTGATCATGTTCTCTCCTTCTTTTATTTTTCACTCTACGTTGGCTTGTTACTTATGTTGTTTTATGTTTTCATTCTTGTAATCTACGGCCTTGATGATAAAGGCACATGAATCAAGGAATGTGTAAGCCTTACTTTCAAGTCAGGTTAGCAAGCTTGAAGCTGATATTTCTTTCGCCAATGTTGCAATGGCTATTGCAAAAGTTAAGGCTAAGGAGGAGGCTAGAATGCTTTGAGAGCAGGTTGAGAAGGCTGAGAGGGAGGCTAAGGCTGATGAAGAAGCTAGAGCTACAAAGGAGCGTGAACTAAAGGATAGGGACGAAGATCTTGCTAGAGTTAAAAAGGAGCTGGAGAAATATGAGGAGGATCTCGACAATATCACTTCGAAGGTCACTTTTGGTTTTTATGCTTCGGCCAGACGTTAGTATAGGGTAGAAGTTGGGACTGGCTTTATGGACAATAAATATGTAATAGACTCAATTTTGTATTCTACTAGAATAATTTGAAGGCGGAGGGGGTTTAGGAAGAGGATTTGATCCTGGGTGTTCTGGGCATGATCCTCAAGGAGAGAGGGGAGCAGTTGTGGTGGATCAAGGAAATCTGCAACCTGAAGAACAAGACCAACTTACCAAAAAGGTTAACTCCGCTTACTTGATAGATTTAAATAAGTAATCACAGATATCCTTTTGTTTTTTTATTTTAAGTTATGAAGTTCACTTTGATGGTTTGTAATATGCCATGGTATTTGTTATGTTTTAAGTGATTGTGTTTCCCTTTATTGTTTTGTTTAGTATTCTAGGGAGAATGTGTTTGCAAAAATATTAAGGGTAGCCAGACGTCAATATAGGGTGAAGGTTAGGCCTGACTTTGTGGATGATGAATCTATTGCGGACTCTATTTTTGTATTATGCTGGAATAAGTGGAAGGTGGAGGAAACAGAGGAAGAGGATGTTGATCGTGGGTGTCTCTGAGCATGATTCTCAAGGAGAAAGGGGAGTAGTTGTGGTGGATCAAGGAAACCTGCACCTGAAGGGCAAAACTAACTTGCCGAAAATGTTATCTCTGTTTCCTTGATAATTTTAGATTAGCAACCATAGATGTCCTTTTGTGTTTTTGTATTTGAAGTTATGAAGTTCATTTTGACGGTTTGTAATATGATATGATATTTGTAATGTTTTAAATGATTTTGTTTCCCTTTAATATTTTGTTTAGTATTCTAGGGAGAATGTGTTTGAAAAACCGTTAAGGTTGACTGAGGCTAGACTCGAGAAAAACACATTGGATCATCTTGGGTTAAGTTTAATGACCCTGGCTAAGCGTGAAAAGAATTAGACCAGACTCGTGCAAATCTTAAGAATGAGATCATGGAGTTATTTGCCCGAATTGATCAAATAGTTCGAAAGAGGAAGGCCCTTGGTGATTTTATTTTGCTCCGATGGCATCATGCGTTAGAGAGTGGTTCTTTTCCACCTGATAGCCCTAATCTAGAGTGGTTAGGGTTAAGTTTAGAACATTGATTAATGAGTAGACTTCTCGTGTCTTTGCAAATTTATGTAAGGTGGTTTAGAAGGTGTAATGTTACAAGCGTTGTGATTTTAAGGCTTGTCTACCACTGAGTAATTAAATTTTATTTTATTAATGGTCTGAGTTTGTTTCCTTCGAACTTTGTTCTATACTAATTGTATATGTTGCTAGGATGCCTTTGCCTCCACTATTGCTCTAACCCGGAAGGACTCTGATGTGGTAGAGGCGGATGACGCTCCTAAAAATGACATTGCTCAACTTAGTTATGATATCGGGAGACTTTAGACCGAGTTAAATTTCAATCGCGAAGAACTCAAAAAGGTTTAAATGTGCTTGAGCATTAGTATGACTACAATTGGAAATTGTGATTTTGGTCTGGAGTCTCTACATCTAAACTAGAAGGAATAGGTTGGACCGTAGAAGTAGATGAAGAAATTTATGATATATTATGCAAGGAAGAAATCATAGAATATAAGAAGCAAGTGGATGATATGTCCGTTGAGATTGCTAAACTACTTGGCGAGTTGGAGACTACCAAATATAGGAGGTTGATCGAGGTGTCTCAATTAAGTATCGCCTTTATTCCTTTAATGAGTTCCGAGTTCTCCTGTAACAGCCCAATTTTTTTTACAAGTATTTTTCACTTGTATTTTTTTTTTTTGAAAAAAAAAAAACTTTGGGGTTTATTTAAAGTGATTAAAACAAAATATGAAAAAAAAATTAGGACTAACTAATAAGATCTCTGAAAAAATCAAGTTTTAATTAAGAAAACATTTATAGCTTAGGTGGTTAAGACATCTGGGCTATTCACGACAGGTCACGAGTTCGAGTCTCAACACGGTCAGAATTTCGAATTTTTTTTATGTATAAATGAACTGGGTAATCACGCGTTAAAAAGGGCGCGTAAATCTAGGGAATAAGTACCGTTTATATATATATATATAAAACAGGAAATTATTGTCAAGGACAAAATTTCACAGCTTTTTAACCTCAAGTACAGACCTTCAATATTTTATCCTGAAGGACAACTTTATTTAGGTATCAGTTTTTAGTTATTGATAGTAGTTTTTAGGTATCAGTTTATAGTTATCGGTAGCAGTTTTTAGGTATCAGTTTTAGCTTGGTAGCAGTTTTGTTGTCCTTATGAATAATTTTGGAAAATGTTTGTCCTTATGAATAATTTTTAAAAGAATGTTTGTCCTTGTGGTAAAAATATTGAGGTCGTGTCCTTGAGGCAAAAAATATACAAATCTTTGTCCTTTAAATTAATTCCCACTATATAAAATATGAAGAATGTAAACCAATTTAAATTTTAGTTAAGTATTATTTTTGAAGGATTTAGTGTATTTATAAACTGTTAAATATCGCGTTTAAAAGGACGCGTAAAATTTATGGTAAGTAATGTAATAAAACGTGTAAAATTTAAAACGTTATTTTATATATATATTTTTGATGTTTTGTATTACGTCAGTTTGACGTACTTTTAAAATCATATATAAACACCTTTATGTATTAAAACATCAGTTAGTGATTTTTAAGACGAACGTTACTTTTGGTTGTAACTGACAGTTTGGTTTTAAATAAAGTGTGTATATACGTTTCCATTTCCAAAAGCTTTGAAAAATTCTTGCCGTCATTTAATTAAATCAAACTAAAAAAAATAATATATCAATTCTCATATAATTGGAACGGTTCATATTTTGCCATTCCTCTGATCACGAAACCTTATCTGCCTAAATCTACAATCACGCATATATCATTTGAAAGAAAATCAATTTTGCCTTCCTTTGCGCGTGACACAAAATTTTATTCTTTTAACATTTTTGACATTTGCCTCTTACCATTTGTTTCTTGAGCATGTCACTGTATTCATTTATTCACGCAACCTAAATGGACTAATATATTTGATTGCCTAAAAATCAACTCATGCATTCAATTTAACCTTGCCTATCTTTTCAAATTCTCACATTCCTATTTATATCTCTCTGTTTCCACTGCCTTTATTTTGCAAGATAAAAATTTTTTCGTTCCTATAATCACGCATATAAAGTAAAAAAATCGTATTTAAATATCTTTATGGAGAAAAATATCAGTCGGTGATTTTAAGACGGACGTTATTTTGTTTTAAAGGACCGTTTGATTTCTTTTAATAAATGGTATACGTTCTTTGCCTAAAGCTTACATAAATATTCACCTTTTCATTTATGGGTATCAAACTAAAATCAAGATTTTAGCTAAAATAAAATGGATCACACGTGAGCAACATTAGTGCATTTGTATATATGTAATGTTCGCATTTTTGCTTATTCCTCTTACCCTCTGTTGTCATCAGCTTTACCAAACATCACGCTTGCCCTTCCTTTGATCAATATTCCCCTTAAGTAACGTACAAACTTTATAAATCAAACCATGTATCACGCAAGTCATTTATTTTCCATAATCCAAGCTGCCATTTTCTCTGCCTTTTTGTTTACAAATTTTCGAAAACTGATCAAACTTTATACGTTGGAAAATTTTTTTTTATCCTTTTGCAAAACTGAAATGAGTTAATCACGCCACATCCCTTGATCACTGCCTTGCCGTTTCACAAATTGGTGTATAAATATGCCAGAGATCCACATCTCAAAAAAAAAAGAAAAAAAAAACTCACCACTCTTCAAAGCATTGCAAATTTTCCTCTGGCAATTTCGTTCGAAGCATCAGGTAATTGTCTTATTGTTTTCTCTTTCTTTTCCTTCCAGTTTTTCCTTTCCTCAGTTTTTTTTTGTTCTCATTTGATATGCTCGGCCACTCCAACCCATCTACTTCACCCGATCTAGTTGACAAACTTTGGAAATTTATGAGTCATCACATCTGTAGAAATCTAATATGTGTGTGCAAAGAGATGGTGTAGTTGACCCAGATTTAATTTAATGCTAGCTTAAAGTTTACGCGTACTATCACTACGGAAAAATGGGTTATTCATTGTATATATCATACTTAGTTTTGGGTCAAACAAAATAGAAAGTCAATAATGTTCATTGAAAAAAAAAAAGAAAAAAAAAAGAAGAAAAAAAAAAAGAAGAAAGAAATATATATGTAAAACAGAGGAAGGAGAGGAAGGGAAGAGGGAGAGGAGAGATTTGAGGGTACCTGTACATGCGTGTATCAGTGAGAAGCTTTGCCTTTTTGCATATATTAGATAATTTACCTGTACTAAATGCATATCATATAGGAAGCAGTGCCTGCATATTTTTAACATAAATATAGTTCAGACCATATAGTGTGTGTGCAAGCATCTATTAAAAAAGATCCATGCATTTAGTCGAAAGATTGGGCGAATTGTGCATGTGATATATATATTTATAAAAAAAAAAAAAAACAAAAACACACACACTGATTTCATTTGTAAATTAAATGCTTACAATTTATAAGCTTTCATTCCAAACAATATTTCAATTTGTACCGGACATTGATTTAATTTAATTTACTATTTAATATTATTAATTCATTAACTAAATTCACTACTTACCTTTGTTCTCTTATATGCAACTCTTAGCCTAATATAACAATTTACATCACTTCAATTTATTCGTCATTTTGTTTCAACTGTAAATACTTAGCCTTATATTCCCATGGTTTCATTTCCTTCTCAACATTTGCTTCATTATTAATTTTAAAATCTTTATTTCTTCTAAAGTAAATTTGCGTAAATCTTATTAAAATGACAAATTTAATTAACGAAAATGACAGGTCGTTACACATATAAAAAAAAAAAAAAAGAGAATATTTATAATTTAGAAATGATATAATAAAATTTTATAAAGGAAATAACGTGCAGATCAAATAATGTACTATCCATGCATTAGTTTGTAGTATAGGCTGGGTGAAAACTTTTGCATGTGTACACGCAAATCTAGTAGGAAATAGGCAGTGTGTTTTTGCGTGAAGGGAAAAAATTAAGGGAGTGAAGTATTTGCATTTCTTTGGGTTACAGTGAGCGTACATTCTTAGTTGATATAGGCTTGGGCCGTGACCTTATGCATACTTCCAGTTGAAGTTTAGTAATGTGGTGGTTGTGCGTTTTGTTTAATTAAATAATAGAGTATATATATAAAAGGTAGAAAAAAAAAAGATTTTATTTTGGGCCGAGTTGTTCGTCAAGTAGGGTGGTGTAGTGGTCGAGCGTATCGTGCCAAATTTCTTTGACTCTATTCGTTCCAATTGTTTCAAATATTTGCGTTGACCATAAATTTTAAAAGTCACGTATTCGGTATTTGGATCTTGTTATAGATTTGAATCTAGACGTGACATCCAGGGAAATTTGATCGCTACCCTCTGTGCGTTTCTTTTTTTTGGTGGATTTTTCATTTTCGCTTGAATCAAATTTTCTGCAGCTTTCAGGTGAGTATTTCTCACCAGACATACGTATTTATATTTTGGTAAATTATTGCAAGTGTATGTGTAAAATTGTATTTCACTATTATCTGTCTGTAATGTAATATAGAATGATGGACCCCATTTAAATTGACACCTCATCAGTATTATCTGTTATATTATTTCTGCAGTTATATTATTAATTGTTATTTACTGCTTAAATCACCACTGCAAGTTCCCTGTTAAAGTTGGATTGTTATGGGCTAAAATAATGATTATTGTTAAACTAGTCTGTTAACTGCTTAACTGATAACTTGGGATTGCGGGTTTGAAATGATAGAACCCGGGGTTTTGTAAATTACGGGTTGAAATGATATAAATCCGTATCACTTGACCTAGGCTAGAGAACTATATACAGGCCCGTGGTCCTTATAATATTTTCTGAAATATTTAAAATTATTTTGGAAGTTAAATATTTGATTTAATATCTTTAAAGGATTTTATATTGATTTTGAATGAGTTATAAATGTTAATAAATAAATAAATAAATATTTGAATAAAATTTTGGAATATAACTTATTTTGGAAATTCTGGATTTTTGAAAGGATAAGATTTCAGTTAAGAAATATATATATATAAGTTATATTTGGAAATATTTATTAAGTTAAACAATCTACTAAAGCATTTAAATGCTGTCTTTTGAAATTGGACTAGTTTTACCCGTAACTTTAGGTAGCATTTCCTAAGTGCTATAGAATCTGGAATTTGATTGTTTTGAAATTTAAGGAATTTGATAAATTATATTTATGTTTAAGTTTTGGAGACCTTTAAGATATGAGATTTATAACTGGATTTTTCTTAATAAATTTAAGATGAACATTCTAGTGTTAAGTAAATTTTGAAATTATTTAATGGCATAATTTTGGAGTTTTATCTATGGAATTTATGGGAATATTCAAGACGAAATAATAAACACTAATTTGTTGAAAGAAAAAAATATCCAACCTTAGTTTTGAATATTAATACTCCAATTGGATATATATATAGGAATTGAAATGGTCTTGGGAACATGAAGTGATATTTAAATTATGGTTTAAAATAAAGAAATATATTTGTAAAGCTATGTAAATTATCTTCTTTACAAAGTAACCATAAAGTTAAACCATTTATATCCAAACCATTTGTGTTTTGGGAGTTATGTTTTTTTTTAAAGAAAAATTTCCAATATATTATGGTTTAAAGGTATAATTCAAATATTTGGTTTCCAGATATTATAAATTTTAAGCAGTATGGTTTTGGAAAAGA
Source organism: Allium cepa (assembly GCA_030765085.1). Lineage (NCBI taxonomy): Eukaryota > Viridiplantae > Streptophyta > Magnoliopsida > Asparagales > Amaryllidaceae > Allium > Allium cepa. The sequence continues at coordinate 498,806,504 of CM060931.1, forward strand.
ATTATATTTGAATATAACGATATCATGTTGTTTTGGGTTTTAAATGATATCGTATTTATAGTTTTGAAATGGAAATGTTTATACTGGTTTTAAAGTATAAATTGTTTTTAAATGACCACGGGTTATAATAACGATGGGTTGGCAAAGAGACCGGGATCAGATATGGACATACTCTCTGTCGATACCGAAAACCACTTTGACCAACCGTGTACGCGGTGGAGATTCCAGAATGAAGTAGGTCGGTGGTGGCGTTTCCTGTAAGGTAAATACGTGGACCCGACTCCCGTGAGTTGGCATAAGGTGGCTAAAACAGGAGCAATTCCAGGCCAATGAGGTCATTCCTCTAATCGGACGCTCCTCTTCGATATTATACTATGATTTTGGATTGATTCGGTGGCCACCTCTATATTTTGATTTTGGGGAGTTAGTCCGAGGTGGGCGGTAACTGCGGCTACGCGTTTCCACCAGCCTGGATAGCAATTGGTATATCTACCCTGGCATTGCCTAGTTGTGCCGTGTCATCTACCATACCGAGCCTTGTACGAGTTTAGATTTCTCCCGTAGCCCGTGTGGTATCCTCTAGTTGCTTCCCGATCAGGAGGAGCTATGATATTGGATGGACTACTGGGACTATTACGTGTTAAGGTGGAAAATGTAAAGCCTTAATGCTATTTAAAAGTATGTTTATTTTATAAATAGACACTATTATAATAGCGCAATATACTACATAGTAAATAGTTTGACGGATCCTTAGAGGATGGGCGGTCCCAAGCATCCTTTAAGTTACTTGCTCTATATTACAGTACACTTGAATTAGCTTACATTATATAAGTATGTATGTCCTGACTCGAGTGTTATGTTTTATTTTTCGCTCGGGTCAGCCTGAGTTGCAGCTTCAATTTCTTCTCCGTAGCTAGGACACTCAGTAGATCATTCGCGCTGCTGGAAGTTGTTTCAGCCTTTATCTTTTCTGGAATTCAAGACTTTGAAGACTCTATCTCTATTTATGTCTTAAAATTTGTATTGAGGATTATAGACAATGTAAGTTCTGTTTTGTTGAAGTTATATCAGTGGCTTCATGAACCACTAAATTTTTAATTTCCGCTGCGAGATTCTGATATCTGTGTATGTGATTCTGTGATCTATTTATTGTATATTCTGAGTTTTGCCAAATTTATTCTACAACGCAGTATTTTGAACAATTCAAGTCCGACAATGTGCGGATGCGAATGGTTGAAAATATTGGGTCGTTACATTTGGTATCAGAGCTTTGGTTCTAGGCAAAACTTAGAATGTATGGTAAATTTGATTTACAGAATCACGTTCATTCGAGATTGAACCACTCTCTTTTCGAATTTTGGAACATTCCCTACGGTTCCAAAGCTCATTCGTATCCCTCACTTTTTCATCTGCTTTAGATTCTGGAGTATCTCATAACTCCACTTCGGATGATCTTTATTGTAAATTGGCGGTCTCGCCATTATTCTAATAAAGGGGTGAAACTCCTTTACCATTAGCATTGATTCACCGGAGATTTATATTTATCCTCGGTTTATATGCTAGTATCTTTGGTTATTCCAAATTCTATCTCTTCGGATCAAATGTAGATTTACCCCAACCACATCGAAATGGCTCTTTAAGTCACGGATGACTAGGTCAAGGTTGTCCGCAACTTATATAGACTTACCCAGTTTCCTTATTCTGATCTTCTGATTTCAATTTATCTTGAATTCTATTTGATTTGAGTTCATCAAATTTGAGTCTCTATCCTGGTTTGAGAAGTTTATTCCTATATTTGAAATTAAAATCTAATATTATATATATGAGTATAATTTTCAAAATTTTATAATTAATTTAACTAGTTGTCAAGAGATAATAGTTTTGATTTTATTTATGGTGTTGTAAGCCATGTGTTTGTCTAATAAATAAGTGAATATAAAACAATGGTTATAAATTAATTTGGAAACAGAAATGAATTTAAAACTAAAACTTGAGAATTAAATTTCTGATGATTTCAAACCTTGTGTTTAAATTTTAAAAGGATGTAATAAGTATTTTTGTATAGAAATTTGTTTCCAAAGAAATTTTAAAATTAGTGCTTTTCTCTTTGTCACTGGAAAATAATTTCGGTGATGACTGCAGCATCATCGACATTCATTTTCGAGTTTCGAAGTGAAAAGACCATTCTGTAGTCTGGCTACAGTGTTTCCTTGAGATTTTAATTGATTTGAATTTCTAAAGTATGACTTAATATATATAGATATATAATTTAAATTTGATTTGACATATTAGGTATATATATTTAGTTATCTCTAAATGGTTTGAAGGGAATCAGGAATTTAATTCTTAAAGTTATCTTGAGGAAGGAAAATAAATATAATAACAAAAATTTGAATAAAAAGGTTCCAATTGGAGATAATTAAATTGAAAGTTTTATTTGTATAACACCCAATTTCATTTAATATAACTTACCTTGATTTTCAAAAGTTAACATGTAATTGGATAATATACAATATAAAAGGATTTTATGAGTGGTTATAATAAATATTATACACTTAAATTTTAGTTATAAAAGATTGATGGGGATAAATAAGGAAAAGGAATTTAAGGAATTTTATTCAAATGTCTTAATAATCAAATTAATTTAATATGGATCCGTAAATCTAACCAAGAGATTTTAATAAAAGGTTATTTCCTGAAATGAATATGTTTGTGTAATAAACAAGGTATCTTTGAATAAGGAAAATATATTTGAAAGGGATATTTTTGGAGTAAGGATTATATATCTTCAAATCATAGTTTAATTGATGTCTAAATAAATAGTTAAGACGTATTCTAATATCACTAAATTTTGATAATTGAGAATTGGTTTTCAAATGGAAATTCAAGGGTAACTTATTGAAGGAATATCTTATTTATAAGATAAGTATTTTTAATAAAGTGTTAGGTTATTTGTTAAAATTCAGAGTTAAGTACATAATAAACTGATTAGGAATACTATTATATCTACTATAGCATATTATGAGTGCTGCTGTTTCTAAAAATAAAATGTTTTGGAATTTTTTTTTTATAAATGAACTTAGGAATATTTCAACCTTGAAATGAATATTGTTTGACATTGAATTTAAAAGGTATAAATGAAGATTATTTTAAAGGTATTATGATTTTAGTAGCATGATTTCCAAATGATAATATTTATAAATTTAATGATTTCAAAGCATTATGATTGCAAATTTATTATCTTATTTGTTTTCAAACTATCTTTAAGTGTCCTTGGTTTCCCTATCTGCTACAGAATGAGGAGGCTATTGCTTATACCAGTCTATTTAGAAATCTTTTCTATAATCTTTAAAAATCTTTGTTACTCATCGGGGCCTGAGCATCGCTTACCACCCATAGACCGACGGTCGAACTGAAAAGAGTAAAACCGATTCTAGAAGATCTTCTTCGTGCTTCAAATCCGGAACTATTCGTTTAAAGTTCTTGTTTATCTAGCTTATCTTCCTTTGTTTCTTTTCTTTTGTTCCTTTTCGAGGACGAAAAGTTCTTAAGTGGGGGAGAGTGTAACAGCCCAATTTTTTTTACAAGTATTTTTCACTTGTATTTTTTTTTTTTTGAAAAAAAAAAAAACTTTGGGGTTTATTTAAAGTGATTAAAACAAAATATGAAAAAAAAATTAGGACTAACTAATAAGATCTCTGAAAAAATCAAGTTTTAATTAAGAAAACATTTATAGCTTAGGTGGTTAAGACATCTGGGCTATTCACGACAGGTCACGAGTTCGAGTCTCAACACGGTCAGAATTTCGAATTTTTTTTATGTATAAATGAACTGGGTAATCACGCGTTAAAAAGGGCGCGTAAATCTAGGGAATAAGTACCGTTTATATATATATATATAAAATATGAAGAATGTAAACCAATTTAAATTTTAGTTAAGTATTATTTTTGAAGGATTTAGTGTATTTATAAACTGTTAAATATCGCGTTTAAAAGGACGCGTAAAATTTATGGTAAGTAATGTAATAAAACGTGTAAAATTTAAAACGTTATTTTATATATATATTTTTGATGTTTTGTATTACGTCAGTTTGACGTACTTTTAAAATCATATATAAACACCTTTATGTATTAAAACATCAGTTAGTGATTTTTAAGACGAACGTTACTTTTGGTTGTAACTGACAGTTTGGTTTTAAATAAAGTGTGTATATACGTTTCCATTTCCAAAAGCTTTGAAAAATTCTTGCCGTCATTTAATTAAATCAAACTAAAAAAAATAATATATCAATTCTCATATAATTGGAACGGTTCATATTTTGCCATTCCTCTGATCACGAAACCTTATCTGCCTAAATCTACAATCACGCATATATCATTTGAAAGAAAATCAATTTTGCCTTCCTTTGCGCGTGACACAAAATTTTATTCTTTTAACATTTTTGACATTTGCCTCTTACCATTTGTTTCTTGAGCATGTCACTGTATTCATTTATTCACGCAACCTAAATGGACTAATATATTTGATTGCCTAAAAATCAACTCATGCATTCAATTTAACCTTGCCTATCTTTTCAAATTCTCACATTCCTATTTATATCTCTCTGTTTCCACTGCCTTTATTTTGCAAGATAAAAATTTTTTCGTTCCTATAATCACGCATATAAAGTAAAAAAATCGTATTTAAATATCTTTATGGAGAAAAATATCAGTCGGTGATTTTAAGACGGACGTTATTTTGTTTTAAAGGACCGTTTGATTTCTTTTAATAAATGGTATACGTTCTTTGCCTAAAGCTTACATAAATATTCACCTTTTCATTTATGGGTATCAAACTAAAATCAAGATTTTAGCTAAAATAAAATGGATCACACGTGAGCAACATTAGTGCATTTGTATATATGTAACGTTCGCATTTTTGCTTATTCCTCTTACCCTCTGTTGTCATCAGCTTTACCAAACATCACGCTTGCCCTTCCTTTGATCAATATTCCCCTTAAGTAACGTACAAACTTTATAAATCAAACCATGTATCACGCAAGTCATTTATTTCCCATAATCCAAGCTGCCATTTTCTCTGCCTTTTTGTTTACAAATTTTCGAAAACTGATCAAACTTTATACGTTGGAAAATTTTTTTTTATCCTTTTGCAAAACTGAAATGAGTTAATCACGCCACATCCCTTGATCACTGCCTTGCCGTTTCACAAATTGGTGTATAAATATGCCAGAGATCCACATCTCAAAAAAAAAAGAAAAAAAAAACTCACCACTCTTCAAAGCATTGCAAATTTTCCTCTGGCAATTTCGTTCGAAGCATCAGGTAATTGTCTTATTGTTTTCTCTTTCTTTTCCTTCCAGTTTTTCCTTTCCTCAGTTTTTTTTTGTTCTCATTTGATATGCTCGGCCACTCCAACCCATCTACTTCACCCGATCTAGTTGACAAACTTTGGAAATTTATGAGTCATCACATCTGTAGAAATCTAATATGTGTGTGCAAAGAGATGGTGTAGTTGACCCAGATTTAATTTAATGCTAGCTTAAAGTTTACGCGTACTATCACTACGGAAAAATGGGTTATTCATTGTATATATCATACTTAGTTTTGGGTCAAACAAAATAGAAAGTCAATAATGTTCATTGAAAAAAAAAAGAAAAAAAAAGAAGAAAAAAAAGAAGAAGAAAGAAATATATATGTAAAACAGAGGAAGGAGAGGAAGGGAAGAGGGAGAGGAGAGATTTGAGGGTACCTGTACATGCGTGTATCAGTGAGAAGCTTTGCCTTTTTGCATATATTAGATAATTTACCTGTACTAAATGCATATCATATAGGAAGCAGTGCCTGCATATTTTTAACATAAATATAGTTCAGACCATATAGTGTGTGTGCAAGCATCTATTAAAAAAGATCCATGCATTTAGTCGAAAGATTGGGCGAATTGTGCATGTGATATATATATTTATAAAAAAAAAAAAAAACAAAAACACACACACTGATTTCATTTGTAAATTAAATGCTTACAATTTATAAGCTTTCATTCCAAACAATATTTCAATTTGTACCGGACATTGATTTAATTTAATTTACTATTTAATATTATTAATTCATTAACTAAATTCACTACTTACCTTTGTTCTCTTATATGCAACTCTTAGCCTAATATAACAATTTACATCACTTCAATTTATTCGTCATTTTGTTTCAACTGTAAATACTTAGCCTTATATTCCCATGGTTTCATTTCCTTCTCAACATTTGCTTCATTATTAATTTTAAAATCTTTATTTCTTCTAAAGTAAATTTGCGTAAATCTTATTAAAATGACAAATTTAATTAACGAAAATGACAGGTCGTTACACATATAAAAAAAAAAAAAGAGAATATTTATAATTTAGAAATGATATAATAAAATTTTATAAAGGAAGTAACGTGCAGATCAAATAATGTACTATCCATGCATTAGTTTGTAGTATAGGCTGGGTGAAAACTTTTGCATGTGTACACGCAAATCTAGTAGGAAATAGGCAGTGTGTTTTTGCGTGAAGGGAAAAAATTAAGGGAGTGAAGTATTTGCATTTCTTTGGGTTACAGTGAGCGTACATTCTTAGTTGATATAGGCTTGGGCCGTGACCTTATGCATACTTCCAGTTGAAGTTTAGTAATGTGGTGGTTGTGCGTTTTGTTTAATTAAATAATAGAGTATATATATAAAAGGTAGAAAAAAAAAAAGATTTTATTTTGGGCCGAGTTGTTCGTCAAGTAGGGTGGTGTAGTGGTCGAGCGTATCGTGCCAAATTTCTTTGACTCTATTCGTTCCAATTGTTTCAAATATTTGCGTTGACCATAAATTTTAAAAGTCACGTATTCGGTATTTGGATCTTGTTATAGATTTGAATCTAGACGTGACATCCAGGGAAATTTGATCGCTACCCTCTGTGCGTTTCTTTTTTTTGGTGGATTTTTCATTTTCGCTTGAATCAAATTTTCTGCAGCTTTCAGGTGAGTATTTCTCACCAGACATACGTATTTATATTTTGGTAAATTATTGCAAGTGTATGTGTAAAATTGTATTTCACTATTATCTGTCTGTAATGTAATATAGAATGATGGACCCCATTTAAATTGACACCTCATCAGTATTATCTGTTATATTATTTCTGCAGTTATATTATTAATTGTTATTTACTGCTTAAATCACCACTGCAAGTTCCCTGTTAAAGTTGGATTGTTATGGGCTAAAATAATGATTATTGTTAAACTAGTCTGTTAACTGCTTAACTGATAACTTGGGATTGCGGGTTTGAAATGATAGAACCCGGGGTTTTGTAAATTACGGGTTGAAATGATATAAATCCGTATCACTTGACCTAGGCTAGAGAACTATATACAGGCCCGTGGTCCTTATAATATTTTCTGAAATATTTAAAATTATTTTGGAAGTTAAATATTTGATTTAATATCTTTAAAGGATTTTATATTGATTTTGAATGAGTTATAAATGTTAATAAATAAATAAATAAATATTTGAATAAAATTTTGGAATATAACTTATTTTGGAAATTCTGGATTTTTGAAAGGATAAGATTTCAGTTAAGAAATATATATATATAAGTTATATTTGGAAATATTTATTAAGTTAAACAATCTACTAAAGCATTTAAATGTTGTCTTTTGAAATTGGACTAGTTTTACCCGTAACTTTAGGTAGCATTTCCTAAGTGCTATAGAATCTGGAATTTGATTGTTTTGAAATTTAAGGAATTTGATAAATTATATTTATGTTTAAGTTTTGGAGACCTTTAAGATATGAGATTTATAACTGGATTTTTCTTAATAAATTTAAGATGAACATTCTAGTGTTAAGTAAATTTTGAAATTATTTAATGGCATAATTTTGGAGTTTTATCTATGGAATTTATGGGAATATTCAAGACGAAATAATAAACACTAATTTGTTGAAAGAAAAAAATATCCAACCTTAGTTTTGAATATTAATACTCCAATTGGATATATATATAGGAATTGAAATGGTCTTGGGAACATGAAGTGATATTTAAATTATGGTTTAAAATAAAGAAATATATTTGTAAAGCTATGTAAATTATCTTCTTTACAAAGTAACCATAAAGTTAAACCATTTATATCCAAACCATTTGTGTTTTGGGAGTTATGTTTTTTTTTAAAGAAAAATTTCCAATATATTATGGTTTAAAGGTATAATTCAAATATTTGGTTTCCAGATATTATAAATTTTAAGCAGTATGGTTTTGGAAAAGAATTATATTTGAATATAACGATATCATGTTGTTTTGGGTTTTAAATGATATCGTATTTATAGTTTTGAAATGGAAATGTTTATACTGGTTTTAAAGTATAAATTGTTTTTAAATGACCACGGGTTATAATAACGATGGGTTGGCAAAGAGACCGGGATCAGATATGGACATACTCTCTGTCGATACCGAAAACCACTTTGACCAACCGTGTACGCGGTGGAGATTCCAGAATGAAGTAGGTCGGTGGTGGCGTTTCCTGTAAGGTAAATACGTGGACCCGACTCCCGTGAGTTGGCATAAGGTGGCTAAAACAGGAGCAATTCCAGGCCAATGAGGTCATTCCTCTAATCGGACGCTCCTCTTCGATATTATACTATGATTTTGGATTGATTCGGTGGCCACCTCTATATTTTGATTTTGGGGAGTTAGTCCGAGGTGGGCGGTAACTGCGGCTACGCGTTTCCACCAGCCTGGATAGCAATTGGTATATCTACCCTGGCATTGCCTAGTTGTGCCGTGTCATCTACCATACCGAGCCTTGTACGAGTTTAGATTTCTCCCGTAGCCCGTGTGGTATCCTCTAGTTGCTTCCCGATCAGGAGGAGCTATGATATTGGATGGACTACTGGGACTATTACGTGTTAAGGTGGAAAATGTAAAGCCTTAATGCTATTTAAAAGTATGTTTATTTTATAAATAGACACTATTATAATAGCGCAATATACTACATAGTAAATAGTTTGACGGATCCTTAGAGGATGGGCGGTCCCAAGCATCCTTTAAGTTACTTGCTCTATATTACAGTACACTTGAATTAGCTTACATTATATAAGTATGTATGTCCTGACTCGAGTGTTATGTTTTATTTTTCGCTCGGGTCAGCCTGAGTTGCAGCTTCAATTTCTTCTCCGTAGCTAGGACACTCAGTAGATCATTCGCGCTGCTGGAAGTTGTTTCAGCCTTTATCTTTTCTGGAATTCAAGACTTTGAAGACTCTATCTCTATTTATGTCTTAAAATTTGTATTGAGGATTATAGACAATGTAAGTTCTGTTTTGTTGAAGTTATATCAGTGGCTTCATGAACCACTAAATTTTTAATTTCCGCTGCGAGATTCTGATATCTGTGTATGTGATTCTGTGATCTATTTATTGTATATTCTGAGTTTTGCCAAATTTATTCTACAACGCAGTATTTTGAACAATTCAAGTCCGACAATGTGCGGATGCGAATGGTTGAAAATATTGGGTCGTTACATCTCCTTTCTTTGCAATGACGGTTGGAAGGTTATTGCTAGGAGATTTTTTGGTGATTTCTCAAGTGTAAGTAAGAAGACGAGGGCTCAATTAATATAGATCCTAAATGATACTAGAAGAAGGGCGACATTAGAAGTGTATAAACTTGAGGGTGAACTATTGTCCTCCGGAGATTGGGTCACTTCTTACTCGAATAAGCTTGAGCAAGAGAAGCTAGGATTAAGAAGGTTGAAGTATTTTTTCAATGTTCTAGCGATGTTTTGGAATTTTTCAATCCTTTACTGGATCAAAGTTTTCTAATTAATAAGATCTATTTCGAAATGATAACTGGCATGGATGAGGACCTTTGGGTAAGAGCTCGTATGACCCCAGATGGTCTGATGCTCAAACCTAGTGTTTATTATCTTGATAGTAGTGTTAGAAAATATACTTGTAACATTAAACTTGACTTAAGACGGGGAGGATGGCCTTTTTCTGTTATGATATTATTTTGTTTCGTAATACCAAAGTCGGTTGGTTAACATTCATACACATAAATCTATAGGTTTTTTGGTAACTCTACATTGCGTATTTATATTTTTGTTTGATTGTAGTCTTATTTGACTTTTCTTTGGTTAATCTCTTTTACTTAGGTTTTAAAGGTAGATGCTCTACAAAAGAAATTGAACTCTACTCAGCTCAGAATGTTAGAGTTGGAGGATTTATTGAAGAATGTAGAGAGTATTTAAGAAGCTATGTATAAAGACGTAATTATCAAACTAAAGAAAGGGATTGTACAAATGGATATAGTGTTGGTGTTGCATATGAATATGGAGGATAATTTTCCGATGATTTCGGCCTCATGTATATCTCCTAGACCAGACGCGATCGCAATGTTCCTACCTAGGGCTAACCCTACCGAGATTCCTAAGTGGAAGAGTGATGTGATGAATTATTATGTGGCCAAGATTAAAGAGTTAGAAAACTATTTCAAGGGAGAGTTGGGGATGCTTGAATAGATACCCATGTTTTCCTTATCTTGTCCACTGAGGATGAATTCTTTGGTCCCTTCTCTAGGGATACTGAAAAGTCAAAGAAGCAACTCATGCGTGAAATTGATAGAATTAGAAAAATGGATATGAGGCGAATAAATGCCTTAGAAAACAAGATATATAGTTTAGAGTGTGAGGCCTAATTGGACTCCATTTCAGTTTCCTAAGGTGATGGATAGGGCATCCCTTTTGGATGAACTTCATAAAGAGAAGGTAAAGATCAGAACAGCAGAAATTGGTCGATAACATGTGATGGACGTTTTTAAATGTTTCTGGCCTGGACTTGACTTGTCCTTTATGTACAATCAAGCCTACTATGGATACATATTTGTGGATTATGGAAATGTTTGGGCCAGTGAAAATTATGGTCTATGCATGGCATATCACAGATCGGCTCGTTGTCGAGTCTTTCGTTCTCGACCATCAGTGGTGATTGCGGAGCTGGTGGGCTAATTTTTGTCTGAGCTTACCATGATGTATTTTTGCAGATCGAAATGATCTGGTGTGGTCATAGTTAAATTTGTAATTTAACTTTCATAAAAGTAATGTTCTCTTTGTAATATGACTTGAGTGGTAATTTTTGTAAACTACACATAAGTGTAAAACAAGTAATATTATTATAAGATCCATAACTAAGTATTAATGGCTTGGTTTGCTTATGTGTACCTAGAAAGACTTGAGTAGTGTTCATGCTTGTACCGAATTGATAGTTTGCTCCTTACGATGTACTTGTTTGCATTTGCTTGGGATATGTTTTAGGGAGTAGTGTATGTGTCACTGATCTTGACTTGATTGGTCGCGGCATCTCAATATTTGCAGATACGATATGATCCACTGCTAAGTTAGCTATAGGTAGGGTACGAGCGGATCCTAGTTTTGATGATTTGCATGTCATGACCTGCTCCCTGCCTCAGGAATGAAGTGTACGTAGCTGGATGTTAGGATGATCCACCCACCTTTGTTCTAACTTACCCCCTATTCTGGAGGAGAAATGTCTTTATCCGTATGCTTGGTTGAGTATTAGACCTACCATTTTCCAAGGGTGAAACATTTGCTTTTACCTTCCTCGAGTTTTGGGGTAAAAATGTCCTTAGCCATATGCATGGCCAAATATTAGACCTACCATTGTCCTAGGGTAAAATGTCTATTTTGACCTACCCCGGGTTCTGCGGTAAAAATGTTCTTTGCCACGTGCATGGCCAAATACCATACCTACCATTATGTTATGGTGAAACGTCTATTTTGACCTATCTCGGGTTCTAGGGTGAAAATGTCCTTGACTATGAGTTTGGTACGACTTACCCCTTATTCTGGAACGAAATGTCATACGTATGCTAAGCCGAATTCTTCTCTAATTTCACTATTCTCATTGCACAGATTTTCGTTATTATTCTTAGGTGAAATCATACCTTTGGAATAATGGCGGTGGGACAGGAATAGTACATCGTCATGCTTTGGGGATGGTCATTCCCATTGTGGGAGTAGATATGACTAAGAAGTCAGGTTGTGATACAACCTACGATCGCATACGCATGTTTTAGTAACTAGCTCGGCCAATCTAATATCCGTACATCCAGTGTGGTACGTCAAAATAACTAACATAAGTGTTTTTTATACTGGTTTGGGTAGTCTAATATCCTTGCGACAAGTCTTTATGATTTGTCATCATAGAAAAGTTCATACGAGAGCAGGAAATTTGTTATCCTGTCCAACAAAATAATTTGGCTGAAGAGCCGGACCTGTACTAATGCAGATCCAAGTGTGTAGGGCCAGTATCACTGTTCTTAGTGTTAAGAGTACCATTTTTGCCTACTGATCTTGCATTTTTCCGAGTCAATGCCTAATGGCAATGAACTATCAAGGTGCGAATAAATATACATACTCTTTATTTTACAGAGAGATAATAAAAAGATTTTACACCGGTTCAAGCTGGCTGATATCCCTACATCCAGTTTATTACATTCATATGTATACTTTTTTGGCAAAGCTGGTCTATGGCTTAGTACACTTTGTACTTTGCTTGGGCCCTTCAAGGAAGTATTGGGTGCTTGTTTTCGTAGTTGCTACTCCGACGCCAACTCCTCTCCTATAATTTGAATTCATCCTCTGCCGGACCCCAGCTGTTTGTTCAGCTCGACTTCCACCTGGACATAGATGAGGAAGCATAAGAAATCCATGCACGAGTAGCTAGATCTGACTCCGAAGGGGAGGGAGTAGCAACCAATCTTTCAAATTCGTGTGCATCTCAATCACTTTGGCTTGCTGCTTGCCGAGGTAATTGTGATATGTGTTATAGGTTAGGGCAACGGAACACCCATGTTATTGTGACTGAATTTTCCTGATTTAGTTTTGGGTTCTGTACGCTAACCAAAATCGTCGTCCAAACCAACAAATACCTACACGTCCACATTCCTCCAGTAGTCGCTGATTAACGCAAGAGAATGACGGACGGCTGAAAAGTGCTATCGAATAGGATTCCACATACTATGGATTATCGAGTCATTCTATCAGGTAGCTTGTAGTTGGACTCACCGCTCCTATTTTGGAGTACACTGTGACTATTTATCTGTTGCATGGCACATGCAATAGACAAGCAGGGGCAGTGGGCCATGGGTGATAATGAGATGGAAGATGGAATTAGAGGGTTGTTGGAATTTGATGAGTAAAGTAATGAAGAGACAAAGTGACGGATGAATAGAGGACAAAGGGACGAAGGTTAGGGCCCTCCATCTAGCGCAAAAAATATTGAGAAAATTTTTCGACTTCACCAAACTCTACTGGATTGTGAGATAATATTGCGATTTATTGTCCTCACGATTAGGAATCAATGAATTTAAGCTCATTCAAGTTCTTCTTTAGGAAATGAATGTGCTTTTGAATGCTTGTAAAACCGAGTGGACAAAATTCAACTGTTTGTTGAATGTCGAAATGTATTGATAAATTAAGATGTGGCTAAAAGTAAGTAGCAGAAATGTAAAAGGACATAGAGATATTTATGTGGTTCAGACTGTTAATAATCCAACATCCACGTTTTAATTCACTATATTTTATTATTTTTTGTACAAGAGATTTTAATAGCCTTGAGAGGTATAATATTTTTCCCTTTGTCTATTCAGGAAGAAGAAGAAGTTGAAAAAGAAGATCTTCTTCTTTGGTCTTAACCTTTCCTTTTATAGCATGAAAAGTGCATTATTGATGGTGGTAATCATCTTCGGCATTTTCCAACAATCTTTTCCCTTGGATTTTTCCATGGGTCATTTATCCATGACACTCCTAGTTTGTACTTGGATTGATGACGTGTTTTAAACGGTAAACCCTAATACTAGCAGGAGATTGGAATTTTGAAGCGGGATGCCTTAAAAGTTAACGGGAGGCCCAGTTATGCATAGGTTGCCCTCCTTTCTCTTGAAATACTAAGCTATTCTAAGAAGAATGATAAGAGACTTTCCTAGGGCCTTGTTATGTTGTTGATGCATAAGAACATGTATGGTAGTGAAAGTTGTCTGGCATTCAGACATTACTGCCCCATGGCTGCTCTTACTTTCTTTTCTTAGTTTGTCACCGTATCAGGTCAGAACAGGGGAACTCTAGCCACTCTGTGCTGAATGTTGCTTAAACAAGTTTTACAATTTTTTGCTATTTGAATTATTTCCTTGGTTTTCGCTGATGAGAGAAGGTGAGCTTCACATTTTTCGTTTGCATGTAAGCTCGAGTCTATGTTGAAGCATAGTTTGATTGATCCTATATATAGCCCCTGTAGAGTGCTTTTAGCTCTGCATGGCGCTGACTTGGTTGCCCCTTGTATATGCTTGTACAGACTCGTTCCTGTGGGTGTTTAACAAAATGTGAATATACTTAACTCGGAACCTTGCATGCTAACCTTCCATGCCTTGGTTTTGTATTCTGGTTTGGCTTTTGCTTCCGAATACAGTCAATGCTTTCTGCTATGTCTTTCTGATGCATACAACACATGTATTATGTGCCTTTGGTCTTATTAAAGAAGGTTTAGGTTTGGTTAAAAATTGTGGCCTTAAGCCTATTCTGGCCCATTTCGCGGGATGATTTCTCTTTCTTCAAGTATTTATCTCATTTCTCTTCTCTGTCTTTCGTGGTAAGAACAGGTGTAACATAGCAGTTCTTTTGTTTAGGAGCACCGTTTTCGCTTTCTCGCTACATAGCAAGCATAATTGGAGAGTGATGGCAACGAGTTGTGGAATGTGGAGGGGGGTCTGATTTGAGAGAACCGCGTTGGGCCATCGTCTTTTCGAGCACTTCTGCGCACTAGTTGATTTAAAATTGTGAAGACTAGAATGCGGCCAGGATAGGGTCTATGAAGGCCTTAATTGAGGCTCCAACCTCGATTTCCGACTTTAAGGTTATAAGTGGCTTTTTTGCATTTTTTGAAGCCAAGTGTAATTGTTACTAAGCAGAAGGGAAAGATGAATAGGTGTCATCCATGGCATGTGGAATAAATGCGGGTAAACGATGCTAGAAATAAACGGAGGTTCTGCCCTCTTTCTACCATCAAAATATTAGTGAGATTATTTGTCTCATCACACCTGTATGAACGTAAAATAAATATAGCGGTAATTCATTCAAGGATTTGGAATCAACAAATTTAAGTAATATTAACTTTGCCTTTAGATAGTAATTGTTCCACATGAAGCTTACACAATTATGCAGTTGCACTTTAACTGTTTATTAAAATGTCAAATCAAACTAGTACTTAATTCAAATAAAGATAGGACAAAATATAACACTGAAATATAGGTAAAAAACAAAAAAATGCAAAAAAGTAAAAGTCATAGAGAGTTTAAGTGGTTTAGATATTAAGGAATCCTACGTTTGTAGAAAAATGTTACTTTCTTCTTTATATTTCTTGGTATTGATATTAATCGCAGAGAGTATAATGCTTTTGCTTTTGCAATCTTAAAAATAAAAATCCGAGAAAAGAACTTTTTTAGCGAAAGTGCTATTTTTATATTTATAATACAATTGTGCACGTGGATTGCCATGTTCCTTCTTCCGCTGTTCCAATTTCCGTCCTTGGAACGTGGCACATGTCATCAATCAATGTTGTTTATTTAGTATGAATGGATTGCTAGGGTGTCATAGGCAGGATATCGTTATTTGAGCTCTTGGCTTTTCAGTTTTGGCGAGAGAACTGAAATTGAAGAAGGAATGTTTGAATTTACGGTCAGAGGTACCAAATTTGAATGAGCGTAGAATTCCCTCTCTTTGAAGGGAAAATGACTTAGGCATTATTTCATTTTGTGAGTGTGAGTATGGCTAGCCGCTGTCTTTTTTTTCTTGGGGGTGAACAGCGCTGCTTTTACATCTTTTGCCTCAAAAGATGGTTCCTCCTTTGATCTGCTATAAGCATTAATGATGCTTACAAGGTTGGTTAGGTTGATCATGCTTACATTTGTGAAGGCAATTTCTTTATGCAGTTCTGTGCTGAGCTGCTCTGAGTGATAGACAACGCGGGTTATTGATGAGGGAGAGTTATACTTCTGTTGTTTTCTCATGAGAATGAATCTGCGTTTTTTGAATTGTTTGAGTGGTCTAGTGTGCCTTCCTTGGATTGCTTTTGACTCCGGTGGTACTTCTTAGATAACCCTCAGTGAGTGTAGTGCATATCTGTTATTGAGGGTATTTAGCAATATACATGCTTTGGGAATGATATTTGGTTTATTCAACCCTTTGATTGGAGCACTATATTCGCTTTTGATCTCATGTTTCGATGGCGGTGCACTTCTGATGGCGGTGTATTTTTCCATTTCACTCTTTTCTTGTGTCGGAAAAAAGGGGCAACACATCCCTATTTTTCTTTAATGCAAGATTGTTAGTATGGTTCTACTATCCGTATATATTGGCTTGAGAGTGCAGTATGTCATTGATTGCATGAACCTTTTTAACTGAAGTGTGTTATGCTTTAACACCATTTATACAACTTCTTGTGTCAAGTGCAACATTAACATTTTACTGTTATTTGGGATTTTGATTACACCGCAGTTCTGTATATTATATTTGTAGACCGTCAACTACACCCTATGGCTATGTCTGGTTTTGGGCTTAGTATCATAATGTAATACAAGGATTGGGGATCGCCGTAGTGTGAATCTTAGTTGTTGTCTTACAATTTATGAGCGTAGTAGTTTGTTGACTTTGCTTCATTCTTTTCCTTACTTCTTTACAGTCCATTTTTTTTGTAAGGGCATTCCATTTTGATCTTGGTGCTTACGTCATATTGTCGTCAATAGAATTCGGGAAATGTGAGTGTGACATTAGTATTAACTAATATAACTACACAATGGTGGAAAACCTACCGTTCAGTTGTAAAATTTCGAAAATGAATTTTTTTTGCAGTTTTTCATTAAATTTAATTAAACGCAAAATGAGAATATGTTGGAGTTATTTCATAATTTTATGTATAAATTTGAAAAATAAAAATTTGAAAATATGAATTTTGAATTTGAATATTGAAACTCGAATTGGAACTTTGAATCGAAAAAGTCAAATAAAAAATTTGGATTTAAAATTACAAAACCAGTAAGTCAAATTTGTATTTTGAAATTTGAATTTGAAATTTGAAATTAAAAGATTTAAATTTTAAAAGACATTCTGAATTATTTTAACGTAATATATGAAACGATGAAATTTTAATTTGAAGATCAAGATCTGAAAATTTGATTCATTTTATATAAAATTTGAATTTTCTAAAAGTAAATAGTTGAATTGGCAAACCTTCTTTAAAAAAGCAAAAATATTCAAAAATGCTCAGAGGCCCCAAAAAAGGACAAAGAATTGTGCATAAAGAACATCAAGGTCCCTTAAGAATTCAATATATTTGATCCAATAGTTTTGATGGATTTGGGTTGAAATCATACACATTTTTCAAGCCTTCTAACAAGTCCTAAAAAAATTTATATGGAATTCGCAATTTTGAGAATTTTAGAGTTCAGACTTTGAAATTTGAACTAAAAATTTTGAGACCTGAATTTATGAGCATTCATCCCTCCAAACTTTCAAATTTGAAATTTTGAATTTTAAAAGTGTGAATTTTGAGTTTAATTTAAATACTAAATGTGAAACTATTAGGTACAAAAATTTAAAAATCTAAAATCTTTTTGGGAACTAAATTTTTTTATTTTGTCTTTGAGAAAATGAACTCTGAATTCTTCAATTTACAAAATTTTAAACAAAAACTTTTACTTCAAAAATTTATGTTTTGAATTTTAGTTTTTAACTTGAAACATGAAAGTATGAGAATTTGGAAGTTTATGAAATTTTTTTATAATAAAATATGTTTTCTTAAAAATATGGGATTAACTATGAGAAATCGATTTAAGATATTATGGAGAGAGTAATGTAAATAACATTGAAATGGATTTAGGAGATTTTTTTATGGACAATATCTTTAATGTTTCTATTTCTTTTGGCTTTTATGCTATTTGATTATCTAAGTCTACATTAGACAACCTCCATAACGGTCGATTTCAGTAGTAATTAGGTTACTATTATTAATGCTAGATTACGTTTGTTATTTTTATGACATACCTTTTTGATTTTACATGTAAATTTTAATGGAAATAAATAGTAAATATTTCCAAGGGGTTAAATGACAAACTTTATATAATTCTTTGTTATATGGGTATAATTAGTGTTTTAATTTAGGCTCATGTATAACCAGAATTTCATTGCGCAACATCTTTGCTGAAGTGCGGGTGATGACGGTGGGAGACTAGAACTGAAGTTGGCATCGATGATGGCAATGGTATGTGATCGTGATAGATTAGGGTTTCCATTTTTCAAAGTGGGAGATTGGACTTTCAAGATGTGGCGGGCATGGCTCTTGGTCTTGCAGTTACGAAGTCTAATGGAGTTCGGAGTTGATAGTGATGGTGGTGAAAGAAACTGTGGCTAGCGGTGCTTGGCTATTTATTTCTTGAAGTAATAACTAGAAATTTTTACGGCTCGTGATGCTAGTATTTTACTTGAAATAATAACCAAAAAACTTTGTTTTATTACTGAAATAATTCATTTATTGTATAAAAAGGTCGCATTATAATATGAAAAACGCAAATATAATAAAAGAAAACAAAGTTCTAAAATATTGTATATTTATATTTATACAATAGTAAAACCAAATTTATTGTATATATATTTACCAAACTTAAATATGTGAATAAGTCTAGTTCAAAAAACAATAGGATAAATAGCCCTCGCACACACATGTGTGCATTAAAAGATATTGTTTATCAAATTCAAAATAATTGTTTAAATAATTAGATCAAAGGTTTAAGAAATTTTGATCTAAACTTTAAATAATTTATTATCTAAATTTTGAATTTTACATAAAGGAGCATGCACAAATATTTTGTTAGAAGCAAAGCAATAATAAAGACTATAAGCTGAATTTTAAGTAGATATGTGTGTATGTGCGTATGTATTATCTTATTATTCATTTAAATTCAATATCAAACATACATACACACAAACATGCATATAGTACTCGTTATTAATCAATGTATACATTGCAATAGATAGAGTTAGTGCTATGCACCAAGGATAATTATTTTCTTTTATATATATATATATATATATATATATATATATATATATATATATATATATATATTTAACTCAGCATTCAATCTTGTTCAAAATAAAAGGTATTTCATCCTATTTATAAATGTTATATTATGATATAATTAAGTAACTAATTTAAAGTATATTACGTAGAAAATCCTTAAATTATACATTATGCGATGCTAACTACATTGTGTTGTAATCATGAGAAATCTATCACATTAAAATAAAAAATTATTTGAAATATTCCTAGCTAAGATGTTTTAGGATAGGATATCGATAGATCCTTTGAGACTAAAGTGTGTAACGCTCATCAAATGTTAGACGGTGTGACATCTCCATTTCAAGACCTGGAAAAAAAATGTCGATGATGTTGTATTCATCGCCTGAATTATTTTCAAGAGACAATGAGATTAGTATTTTTCACAATATTAAGTAAAGAGAGCATCTAAATAAATTTCTTTACAAATAATTATCTTTACATTTTATAAATCCAAAACGTTCCCCGGTAAGGGTAAAATATAATAAAACTTAAACAGTAGTGTCATGCCAATGCATGAAGATGCCGACATGAACATTTAACTAGTTATAAACTCTAGTTTTACAATAGAAAAATACAAAAACAACTTTTATTAGCCAAAAATCCTCATGCTTCATCTTCAGCTACTTCATTCGTTCCCTAAGGAGTAACATGTCTAATCCATAAACTCAGCCCGCTTAACTGACTGCTAATGGGTTTATGAGAAATAATAAAAACACCGGTCAAACATAAAACCATATGTGAATAAAACTTTATCCAAACACACATAGTGAAACCACGCCGCTGATAGAGTTAGGGATACGCCCTACGGACAATTATGTAATTTGTTAAATATATCTAATTTATTGACAAACCTTATATGAAGTAAATGTTTTTCTTTCTATTATTACTTGATATAATGTGTAATATTAATTAATTAATTAATTTAATTAAAATTAAAATTAATAGAAAATCTGTACATGATATGTTTTGTGATAGTAGTTACAAAATGTTGTTACCGTGAGTAATTTATCACAATAAAAACAAATATACCATTTTAAATGTTCCTAGTCAAGGTGCATCGAGATTGGATCTGAATGTATCCGTTAAGACTAGAGCGTGTAACGCTCTCCAAATTTTAGGCAGCGTACTACTCATGACTGTAGGGGATACTTAGGGGTCATATACTAATATCTACTACAGAATTATAGAACGACCCACTCGCTAGTTTTAGTTGATTAATATAACAAAGGTCAAACAGAAAAGCATTTTAGTTAAAGTTTTTCATAAACCCCGTTCTGATACCAAGTTGTAACATCCCCTATCTTGAGGCTCGAAGCTAAGCGATACAGATGATGCAGTCATCCATAGTATTAACTTCCGGTGACCAAGTGCGGTAATGTTAATGGTATCCATATTATTAGGAGCACATGAGTATGAAATAAAATCACAGGTTCAAAAACAACTTTTCTGATTACATTTCACAAAATAAGTTTCATATTCCATTACATAATCTCATAATCATTTCCCAAGTAAAGATCAAATATAATTATTACAAAGTACGCCAAGAGCGACATATGATGATGCTCCCTTGGTTGACCAGAGTATTGTATAGTCCTAAGTGACTTATAATTGTAGATTATTTACCGCATCCCATGATCATATCTTGTTTTGGACTTAGTATCATAATGTGACACTGAAACTAGAGGATTGGTGCAGTTTGAACATTCACCGTCATCCTACAGTTTCCAAGCACAGTATTCTCTTGACTTCGCTTTATTCTTTGCTTTTCCTTTTTGTGGTTCAACATTTATCATGAAGGCATCTCATTCTGATCAGGACATTATGTTACCTTGCCTTCAACAAGGTTCAGGAAATATGGGTGTAACAACTACTACCCTAATAATGTAAATCATCAATCATTAACATAATGCATAAGTTCAACTACTAACACATGATCTTTTCATAACATAAATACACTAGTGCCATTACTGATACATACAATAGGTGAAGAAAGCACACTGCTACAGACATGAATGAATAAATACTTTGAGGGAGATTCATAATTTTGTCCTCTACCTCTTAGGTACAATCATCATTATCGTCACCCCATTGGATGCGAACAAGTCTAATGAATTTATTTCATTACTGCTTCAAATCATGACCTATTATTCCTTTCGGTTTTTTAAAATAAGTCAAAAATAATTTTTATATAATTCCTCCATTGTCCTTGGTTCCATACCATACTAGGGTTGTGCACACATTTTGTTAAATGCGATGTATGAAAAGCATTATGCACACCCACCAAACAGTTCAGTAACTAACTCTATATGCCAGTTTACCAATCCTATCGATTACTGGAAACAGACCGATATAACTGGGAGCCAATTTCCCTATCTATCCAAAGCACATAACAGATCATATCGATGAAACCATTACGAATACATAACACCCACTACGAACTTCAATTCCCTTCTCCTCTTATTGACATAACTCTTTTGTCGTTGATGACACAACTTTCTTTATAGTGCAAATTAAATGTATCTCCTAGATAACATCTATTACCAAATCGGGTCCTAACATGAGTCTTCCTTTCGTGTCTAACCAACAAACATGTGATTTACATGGTCTACCACCACGTGCCTCAAATGCTACCATTCGAGTACCCAACTGGTAAATATTATTTTAAGCAAACTTTACAAAAAGCAAATGATCCTCCTAATATCTTCAACGCCAAGCAATCATGCTTTCAGCATATCCTCTAACATACGGTATGCTCTTTCCGTTTGACCATCTATTCTTGTATGGTAAACCATACCTGGATTCAATTTTACATCCAATGCACTCTGCAAACTTCTCCAAAATTCACTAGTGAACAATCGATCTGCCCTACTAACTATGCTGCTAGCTATCTCATGGAGTCCCACAATAATATTCACATATATCTTTGCTAAGCTAGTAGTTCTTCTTGTGGACTTCACTAAAAAAAGTGGGCACTTTTAGTTAGGGATGACAATGAGATAGGTCTAAGGTCTAAACTCAGAAGTCCCTTCTCATTTTTCATCCGCTAAGACCGCTCCATTGGATCATCGGAGCGGGTGGATCTATGATCCATTCTTAAAAGCTCTGGGTTCAGGATTGGGTCGGAGCATGGTTGACCACCCCAATCCGATCCCACTACTAAGATCTCATAAAGTTGTTTTATTACTATACATTACTGGAAACACTATTTATTGCAACACCCATTTCCGACGGTCGCCGATGGCATGTCGTTTTTTCATGACGTCTGCCGACAGCAAGCAATCGCAGAGACATTAGTGAAAATAAAATACTTATCGACGACAGCCGTCAGAAGCCATTGCAAATATAGTCAACGACGGCCGTTGGAAGCCGTTGAAAAGTCGTGAATAATAAAGCCCCAGGCCGATAGTTCTCTTTGTTATCTTCCTTCCCAAATCTCCTCCTTCAACTCCTCCTTCACCTCCTCCATGCCATCAGCAAGCCTCCATGCCTTATAGACTATCTCCATCTTCAATTTTCAAGTCCCTAAATTAGCTATTTCTCTTCAAGATAGTTTAATTTATAAACCCTATTTAATTTTGATTTCGTTAATTAGGGTTAATTTGTTGTTATAGTTGTTTATAATACTGAATTGATTGTTTGTTATACCCTATTGTATGCTAATTAGGTTGTTATTATAATTTTTTTATTTAATTGTTGAGAAAAATAATTTGTTTAGTGTATACGTGCATTGATTGGTGTATTTGTATTGATTAATTAGTGCATATGCACATTAGGGCTGGTTAGGATTGATTAGAGTCGAGGCTCAGGATTTAGTTTATGCGTTTTTAAGATGACGAAAATGATAATTTAGTGTATGCATTTCTTAGACTGTAAATAAATTATTGTAAAAATTGTTGTATAATGCTTTACTTTTTATGAATCCCTTAGATATTTTTTGGCCCCATCTAACAAATAGCATATGATCGTTGTATGGATCTTCGTTTTTATCACAGAACGGACATTTAAATTCATATGATACAATGTTTGTCGGATTTGTTCCTGTATTGGACAATTACGAACATAATAAAGTAATTGTTATTTGCAAATCATTTCATTTTAAACGATTCATAAAACTTCGGTAACACTTTCTTTTTTTTTCCCTATGTACACATATATGTGTACGATATAGGGAACAAAGGGGAAGTGTTAACAATTTTTTTTTTGAATCGTTTTATAATGAAATGATTTACAAAATATAACTACTAGTATTTTTGTAATGGGAAGTAGGATGAACAACCATCAAAGTGTAAAACAACAGTCTAAAAGTTGTAGATTATATTCATATAATTTGTGTAAATCCGTTTGAAAATAAAATTAAATAGAATAATATTATAAATTTGCGAAAATTTAGACGTATGATTTAATTGAAAAATAAAATGTCCAGTACATAAATGATTAATACGTTTTTATGTTTTAAAGTAGGAAAAAGGGTCAATTACTTTATCGATCAGAGCTAGATGTCCCAACAAAGAAGAGAAATTGAAGGCTCAATAAGTCAACATTTTCAAAATGGTGTACAGGTCTTTATTGAGTTCGCTTTAAGTAATAATAGAAATGAAGAAGAAATCTTTGTCTATGTAATAGTTGCAAATTAGCGAAGCATTTGATATAGCATATGGTTATAATTCATTTGCGCCAATATGGTTCTATGCCGAATTATTTAGTGTGAGATCGTCATGGAGAACTTATAGCACCTAATTCCGTACATTCGAAGAAGGAGGTGGATAATGAAGTTGTTTCGACGAATCTCATAAAAGGTATGATTGAAGATGCAGCACGTTCAATGATTCCTACTGTTGAAGATGATGGTAACGATGTTAATGTCGAAGAAGAACCAAGAATTGGAGCAAATCTTTTAGTGATTTATTGGATGCTGCTAAGAAACCCCTTTGGGTGGTTGTACAAGCAGTACTTAACTATTAGTATCTCACTACAAGAAAAATATTAGTTAACAGCATTATAAATCAGCGTTTGAAGCAATAATGCTGTTTTAGGCCAATAGAAAAACGTAATATGCTGTATAATTAACCCAGGATAAAAATAAATGGCGGGTTTCCAATTAATTTTAGAGGCCGCGTTCTTTCACCATTGCTTCCCTTTTATTTCCCCTGCTTCACATAATCTTCTCCTTCCTCCTTGGAAACCCTAAAATAGCTCTACTCTTCTTCTGATTCTATTCAGTTGTATAAGGATCATATCTACCAATGTCTTACGCGACAAAATATTACTCTTCATTCGCTCCGCCTTTCTTACCTCTACCCAAATGTATCTATATTTTTTTGCTTTACTTCATCGCGCTTCAAGCCTTCCATGCCACCCTCACCTACCCTACATCTGCAATTTATGCATTTATACCACTAGTATAGTTCCGATTGTTGGCTAAATTTGCATGGAGAGACGCATGACAAACTTGAGCATCCGCAGCAGATCCACTCGATCCAATTTTGGACTTCATCACCCAATTCAGATTCCAATTTTCAGGTATTACTCGTTCTACTTTTTTCTAATTTTAGTTTGTTTGAAATTAATATTGTTTTTATTCTTTTAGCTATTTTCTGCTTTTAACTTGCAAGAATACAAATTCATTAGATTGAAAGATGGAAGTTGAGAGATTGTATAGGCTATGAGGTCAAGGAAGTTCAAATTTATACGATTCCTTATTTAGTATATTAAATTACAGGATGTTGGTAGTGTGGGTAAAACCAAAATAACTAAACTTACTCTCATTGTCTCAAAGATTTGTTGACTTCAGGCTATCTATTTCAGTTTCTATGTTTGCATGATAATGTTGTCCGTTACTTTATAACTTTAATCTTGAGGTTGATTTAGACTATATATTTTATTTATTGCCCAAATTATGGAAGATTAAACAACTCTTTGCAAAATTTCATCTAGTTCAATTCATTTCATGATATACACTCTCTTTTGCAGTTTTCAATCAAAACCAAACACTTAAGTCTAACTAACCCATTTATTAGTATAATTTTAATTTTGTCAACTAAATTAACAATGCAGATTAAACTTAATATGATATTTTCATTTTTCGCTCCTGTATATACTCGCTTACAAATATGGTAAACATGAGGAAAAAAACCATGGAAATATGATTATATGCGTAAGTGCATGTGTGCAGTGGTTTGGGATGTAACACTCCCTCTATTTTTATTTTGTTTTTTTAAAACAAAAGGTAATTGCGTAGTATAAGAAGAAGGAAAAAAATATGCTAGAGTATTGATACCATTTCTTCATTGATACTTAATATAGAAGCAACATTCCCATATCTGTTGCAATAATTCAGAGCAGACCACACCTGCAGTTTTGAAAAAGATGTTGAATTTGACACCAGCGAACCCATGAGACATGAAATATAAAGTAAAACTCATGGTTATGAGACCCTTATATGGGAACATGCACTTAAGATCTTCATGTACAAAGCTGATGGGGCTGACAAAGAAGGTCTAGATTGTTTATATGACTGGACTGCAAAATAAGTTATTAACAGTCTCTAAGTTGTAAAGAAGTGGTCTATTTTAAATAAAGAAAAAAAGGAATGAGGCATAAATCCTAGCTAGTGCATGTTTGCATTTCTAGAACTTCCTAAACCCATAGCTTTGTTTATATAGGATAGTGGTAAGTCAGAATAAGAACATATCCTAGCTAGTGTAGGCTATGTAGACCTATACATGCATTGATGATTTTATTTGTACTAGTTTTTCCTTTGCATTATTTTTAAAGGTACAAGAAGTTGCTCTATTCCTAGTCATGATGAGTTGTACATCAGTCTTCATGGTATGGGTTATGAAGAAGGAATGTACCACAGTTCTTGCAACATATTTAGTAGTCGTATTATGTTGTTAGAAGTTGGTAGTATTAACATTGTTTAATGCATATGTTTCTTCTATTTATATCTAACTATAGGTTCCGCTTCAGATTTTGACTGGCATTAAAATATATGCAACTTCTTTGACTCTTTCAACCACTTGTTGTTGTACACAACACTTTAATAACTTTTTACAGAAATGAAGATTTACGTTTAATATTTCAGTGTAGTCTGTGACACAATGGAAATCACCATCGCATTTTTCATGATGCAGATGAATTGGGATGATATGCAAGCGGAAATTCTAAAAATATCTACTTGACTTAACCCCTGTTTTAGAGAGGGGAACTCAAATAGAGTTTTCAGATTAAGGAACAGGTTTATTAGATTGAATTCTGTTCTCCGTGCTTTGAAATGATTAACCAGTTTTCTGATTTATCTATGCTTTGAAATAAGTTTAAATATGTCATCATGGGACCTGAATCTCTATCGATTAATGCATGGAATCAAATACTAATCTTTTTGATATAGGAGATTTGTAAGATGAAGCTGAGAGTTTGGAAACTGATGTGAATTAGCATACACCAAGGTAGGATGAACTTAAGGCATAGATTGAACAGACTTGCAAGCTTTTGTTTCTTGGAAAGACAAGATAGGTTCAGAGACTTGCACAATAGCATATGCATTATCATGTGCATCAAGGATTGATAGTGAGGAGGTGACAATAGATGTGGAAATTGGTTGGGTATGCTATCTAAAATTGACCGATAACAAAACAGTGTAATAAAGAGTTGCTTATAAACTTGTTTTTCTCTGAATCGGGCAGGAAGGAAAAGATGTTTTAGCTGAATTGACCAAGGCGATGGAAAGACAATATCTTGATATGTATGTTACAGCAATGGTAATTGCTCTTAACTATATTTTCCTTTCTTTTTTCTTCGCTTGTAAATTTTGATCTATTGCTGTACTTATGAGATGTGAAATTACGGTGTTGATGTAGGTCAATGATACCATAGGAATTGTTTATTTTCTTGTATGCATTTGTGTTAATTTGGCTTTATCATATCAAGAAAATGGTTCCAAATAGATCGTGGGAATATAATAAGTTATTGGATATATAGGACATGGACTACTATTTATTTGTTTCTCACTACAAGAAAATTAGCTACTTATGGCAGCCATGTACAACATTTAAATGCTACGTGTTGTAGTTAGGCTAATGGAAATAATATATAGCTAAATATCAACGCTGTGTAGAAATATTAAGCAGAATTTTATGGCGGGTTCACAAATATTTTGATGCCTGCGTTTTCATTATTTACTCACTACAACTTCACTTGTTTCTTCCCCATCTTTCCTAAGTATCATGAAAGCCCTTAAACGAATATATTCTTCCAAGCCATATCCCCTTACTGTTGTTTGGACTTGAAACTTCCATGGTAGATAGTTTGTTTCATCCAGTTGGGTTTGAATTAACTGAGGTTGTGGACTCACTATGATCTTTGATATGTTTTCTGCAGTACTTGATGGTGCAGGATCTGATCTTGAGTTTGCAGATGTTGATGAACTGTTATCTATGTCCCCTTCGGCCATGAATAAAATTCAAGAAAGAATGAATAACAAGATATTAAAATGAAAGAGAGAACCAAGAACTTGATTCGCAGACAAATGCTGAATGAAAGCAAAAATTTCAGGTGAACTTGCCTAATTTCTTGTATTGGATCGGAGAGCAGCCAGTGATCTTGATCATTGGCAAGGCTTGATGATGATCTCAGTTTCAGGTTTCTTGATTTTCTTAATAAAAAAACTGAAAGCAGCCAAATAGTTGAATGATGATGATTTTCTGATAACTCTTCTTGGCATGGCTTGATGATGAACTAAATGATTTAATGAATTCAGAGAACTGAAACTCTAGCAGTTTCATGAGTGCAGAACTCTGATGATCTGCAGCCAATCCAAATGATGAGATAATCTCTGATGAATCTTGGCAAAGTATTGATCTGTTGTTAAACAGTTCTCAAAAGCTCTGATGCCATATTTGAAATTGAGATAAAGTTTGATATGAAATCAGAATATTGTTTGATTCAATCATATATTGCTTTCTGTTACATACAGCCATCGGTTGCTATTTATAAAGAGCACTGAGATATGTATGTGGGTAATTGGGCTTATACATAATACAACCCGTTATCCAAATATAAGATAAAACCCTACATTGTATTAACACAACCGCTCATTTCATTTCGTTGCTTATATTTCTTCATTTTCTTCTGATAGTCCTGATTCAAATCAAATCATTCAGAACATACAAATTGTATTATTCATAAAATTCGGACTATAGCATAAATATAAAGCAAGTTTGTGCTACTAAAATATTGAACCATGCTGAAGCTACAAAGTTACATTACATTGGGATTGTAACATCCACATCTTACTAAGCCAAAATGCACAAGGATACAACAAAAATATAATAATTACATACCTTAATAAGCATAATGCTTCAAAATCATTTCATACCAAAAATGAAGCCTAACGAAACACCTACTATGTCCAACACAACTCTAATATTGATTTTGTTGTCTCATGCATTTGGAATTTCGACATGTAAACTTAATCACGGTGCTTTATACTTGTCCCGACCCTTTAATGGCTCATTATTATTGATAGGAGGTCTGCGGCGAGCTTTCTGGTGGTAGTCTTTGTTCACCTGTTTCTTATAAGCTAAATGAATCTGGGATATAACTATTGAAGAATTTAGCCCTTAAACGAATTTGCATTCAGAACCCTAGGTAAGGGTAAAATTGTTATTAGATATGTTTTGTATCAGTTTGTTATAGTTCAAAGTTGAATTTAATATTTCTACAAATTATTTCCTTTACCAACTTGATCTGCTCAAATGTTGGGTCTGCTCATTCGATGTTGCGTATCTTTTTACGAATATTTTAGTAAACAACTTGATAGTTTGTAGCTTTCTTAATAACTTATTCTTTTTTCTCAAGGTGCTATATAATTAAGGTACTGTGCTTATAGGTTTGAGCTTGGAGTTAAATATTAAGTAGATTCTAGGAGAATTAGTTTTTCTACAATGAAGTTCATGAAGCTTGGATCGAAGCCTGATTTATTTCAGACAAATGGAAAGGATGTGAGGTAGGGATTCATTGTTAATTTGCTACGGTTAAATTTAGATTTACATCAGCTTGTTATGCTAAATGCTGAATTTAACCTATGAATATCTGCTTGCTTGTACTTGCATGAGAGTTGTTAACCTATAATTCTTAGCCCTAAGTAATTCCTTGCATTGAAATTCATATTTTTTGTTTGCATTCTATTTAGCATAGAGACTGTTTATATTTCAAATATCTAACCGTAGAAGTTTTATATAATTTATCTGTAAATTTCTATCTGTTAAATATTTACATTAGCTTGCAACAAACTAAAAATATATTTTTTAGCCCATTTCACCTATCCTAGCTAATCATATAAACTAAAAATATACGGGGTTCAAGTCGCGGTGATGGTCAACAGTTTGTATTGGTTTTTTGCGATTTTTTTTCTTTGGTTGTTTGGGAGAAGTGAGGAAGGTGATATTGTTGTTGACAGACACTAGAGGTTGTGAGGTTGTGAAGTGAAGTAGTGGCAGGAGGAAGATGGTCAGGGGTGAAGTGTGGTTTGGGAAATGTTTACGGTGAGTATTGAAGGTGACAGTGTGGTCGTTGTTGGCTGAGGAATTTGCGGTGGGGTATTCGGTTGGAATAGTGGTCGAAAGCAGTGATTTCGAATTTGATGAGTTTTCTTCAGGTCGCCTGAGTATTGGTTGTTGGTGATTCGGGTTGAAGACAATGGTCAGAGATAGTTTGGACTAGTGGGTTGCAGGCAGCAAGGCAGTTGACAGTAAGTAGGGGGTGAATGTTGAATGGTGATGATGTTGACTGGGTAATGGAAGTGATATGAGATATGCACAGATTTGGCTATAGGAAGAGGGATAAGTGGTGGAACAGTATGTGATATGGTTTGTTGTGAAGTTTTGATGTGGTCGAGGATGAGGATGGATCTTGCAGAGGTTGTAGTAGAGGTTATATGGTGGTGCACTGGTGTGCAGGGGATGGTTGGCTTTGTAATAAAGGGGTGATGGCTGATAGTGTTGTGACTGTTGATGGGGATGTAGAGAAGTGAGATGCAAGCAGCAGTGTGTTGGCGTTGCTTCAGGCAAATGATGACAGGCTGTTTGTATGGTAGTGAGTGGAAGGTGGTATGAAATAGGGTGGTGCACAGTTTATAAAGGCAGCAATGGATTGGCAGAGTAGAAGTGAAGGGAGTATTGTGTGAAGTTGTAGGAAATATGCTGTTGTGGTGATGATTTTGAAACAAGGAGCAGCAGTGGTTATGTGTTGAAGGGGGGATGGCTGCAGTAAATGAAACAGTGACTTAAAACATCCTTTGACTTAAAAGTGAAATAGCAAATGCACAGGGGTTTGCACAGGGAGGTGCACTGCAGTTGTATCAGTGATGTGGTGATTGCTTTGTTGATGAAGTTGATGTAGTGATGACTTTGTTTGCTGGTGAAGTTGGTTGTTTTGGAGTGGGTGGTCAGGTTGGTTTGTATGAAGTGTTGAAGTTGTGGTTGATGAACTGTCAGACGGTTTAACATACCATATATTGGCTAGGTTTCGGCTTAACATATCATATAGTGATTTTTTGGCGCAGTTAAGCATTTTAGCATATGAAACTTCAAATTTTTAGATGGCGTTTACTCACTGACTTCAAATTTCTTCATTGCAGGTAATTAAAAATGGCGATGACACATTCTTCTTCCGGAGCAAGTAGCAAGCATATGAAACTTTTTAGATGCACGTTTTGTTGTTGGCATTTGGTGCGGACTTACTGTATTGATATTATATTTTTGTTTAACATATAACGTGTCTTTGTTTAACAAAATTTGTGGCAACTTGGTTTACTTTGTTATTTTTGTTTATGGATATTATTGAAACTTGGTTTATTAATGTCTTTTGTTTATTAATATTGTCTTAACTAGTTTATGTAACTAATTAATAGTTATTAGAACATGTTATATATACTAGTTGCTTCAATATACGCAAAATATAGTTTTGGAAGTGGAATATTAAAGGTGTTATATAAATAGAAGAAAGCGTCTGATTAATGCTGTCAATGAAGAAACATCAGCGTTCAATTTGTGCTGTAATTATCTTTAAATAGTCAATAACAGCGTTTAGTACATGTTGTCGAAATAGTTGATGATTCAATAACAGCGTTTATAAAAAGCTGTTGTAAACAGTTAAAGTAGAATTAAAACATCTCCGACAACTAAATTATTAATGTTGTAGAAACATAATACAGCATGTTTGAAAACGCTGTAAAAACATCATTGACAGCTTGTACGAAACGCTGTCAAAGTGATTTTTCAACAGCGTTTATCAAAAAGCTGTTGTAAGTTCTGTATATACGACAGCATGTCGTTATACAACGTTTGAACTAACGCTATTGTATCATATTACAGCGTTTATCAAACGCTGTTAAAAGCCTTTTGTGGTGTAGTGTCTGCAAATACATTGCGATGAAATCAAAATACAACTTCATAGAAATTGGGTTTACAACTATAGTACAAGCTACGAAATGGCATATGCCATCCGTTAATTTAATGTGTGAAAATCATTATAAAGTGAAAAAACTTATGTTTTCTTTTAGTTTACCTTATCAAAAAATAGATACATGTTAAAATGGCTGCATGTTGTTTTTGAAAGAAGATGTCAATCTTAGGAATTGTAAAATATGCAATCAGAAAAGATACAAACCAAGAAAAAATGGAAAGAAAGTTTCATATAATCATATGCATTACTTACCCATCACTCCTAGGCTTTAAATGTTATATGCATCTTCTGTAACCATGCCTCATACAAGATTGCACTGTGTGAGAACATAGAAAGAATGTACGTTAACACTTCCAGCTGATGGAGAAGCATGAAAGCATTTTGCTAAGATATACCCTGCGTTCGCAATGGAGAGCTATAATGTTAGACTTGGTTTATGTATGGAAGGATTTTCACAGTTCTCTCAATTTGGTTCAAAATATTCATCTAGGCCGATAATCGCCACTCCTTACAATTTACTTCTGTAGATGTGCATGAAAACTCTATATATGTTTCTCACTATTGTTATCCGTGGCCCTAATGATCTGACACAATCGACGTGTACTTACAACCATTGATTGAAGAGTTTAAAACATTATGTCATGAGGGTGTTTGATGCAGCGCACCATGCCCTAAATTTAGGTCGCCTGTTGCGATATGCGCCAATTGCCTTAAGTCGCCTGCAAGTTATGATATCAAGCGACCTAACGAGTTATCAGATGTCGCCAGCGACCTAGCAAGCGATGTCATTTGTCTTAACTCTCCTGCATTACAAGATAGCGGTCTAACGAGGTATGCGACCTACGAGTTACGACCTACTGGGATAAGCGACCCAGCGAGTCGCACCATACCACTACTGCCACATCTCTTTAGGTCGCCAACGAGCCACAACCTAACGGGCCACGACCTAGCGAGTTAGATCGTACATGTCCAATTCCATAAGTCGCTAATTCTTATGCCGCATGAAGCCTAAGTCGCTAAAGCTTATGTTGTTCTTTCCTTATGTCGCTACCGTGGTTTCTTTAAGTCACTGCTTCCTTATGAGCTTAGGTCGCTTCAGATGTTATGTCGCAAGATGTTTATTTTCTTAAGTCGCGTATGATGTTGTGTTGTAAATTCGTTAAGTCGTAAGTCGTTGTATTGTATGTTGTAATGTTATAAATTTTGTTAGGTCATAAGTCACGTGTCGTTGTGTTGTTAGGTCGCGTTTTTGAAGTCGTGTTTGTATGTGTGTTGTAAGCCTATAAATAGGCGGGTCGTGTCATTTGTAAAAGGAGGTTGATTTTGAATAAACTTTTGTTTGAGTGCTTTGTGCCTCTTTAAAATTGGAAGTTGAGTGTTAGCTCCTTTTTCCATCTTCGGTTATTCGAGTGCGCTCGAATCAACGATTTTGAAGCCGATTCATGGAATCTCGTGCGCGAGATCAACATCAAAGAATCGTAGATCTTCTAACACGGTATCGTGCGCGATCAACGTGTTAAAGATAGCTAGAGTCCGGTATCTCGCGAGATCAATGGATTTGGGCATTTATCTTAGGTATTATCAATCCATCGATTCATCTTTGTATCGTTCCATCGTCGTTTGTTCGCTGTGCATCATTTGGTGACAATGTGTTGTTAATCCGCTGCGTCAAGTTTGGTATCAGAGCCTAAACTTAGCCAATCATAGCTAAGCCGAGCTTGTGGAGCCAAGAGGAAGAGTTAAAGTTAGATCCGAGCTATAAGTTGGAGGCGTGCATCACTTTTGTAGATCAAGGCCGAGAGTTGGAGTTAATTTCAAGCTGAGAGTTAAAGTTAGTTTGGAGTTTGTTGATGATCATGCCGCCGAGACGTGCTAATCGATTTTAAAATGTTGAAGACGTGTATAGAAGACAAGAAGCTGAGCAAATGGAGCAGCGTATCAATGAAAAGTTCGACGAAGGTATTGGAAAGTTAGAGAAATTTATGAATGACATGAATCAAAGTCAAACGAGAAGGTCACCAATCTCAAACCATGGAGGAAACAGGGTTTCGCCATCGGTTTTGGAAGCGAGGAGGGTGTCACCACAATCTTGTCGAGAAAGAAGAGAATCATCAGTTTCAATGAGGCGAGAACACCATGAGTACAGAAATGAAGAGAGAAGAACTCCACGGGGGTTTGAAAATGAATCATATTGTGATATTGAAAGACAAGGTAGAAGGACCATGCATGATCGTGGAGATGTAGATGGACGGGATAGATATCGAAGTACATTTGATTATGATGAAGATGGTGATAGAGGTAGTATTCATTATCGAGATCGAGACCAAGTACGAAGTCAATATCGAAATGTAGAAGATGATCGTCGATGGGAGTCGGGGATGAAAACAGAGATTCCAGAATTCAAAGGGGGAATGATAGCGGAAGAGTTTCTGGATTGGTTATCAAATGTTGAGGAAATTTTTGACTTCAAGGAAGTACCCGAGCATCGTAGAGTTAAGTTGGTTGCTACTCGATTGAGGGGAAGAGCTATGGCATGGTGGAAACAAACTAAACTTACACAGGAAAGAGTGGGAAAGTCGAAGATTGTTTCATGGGAAAAGATGAAGAAGTTGATGAAGACTACTTTCTTGCCATATAATTATCGGTCTCTTATGTATCAGCGCTTACAGAATTTGAGACAAGGGACAAAGTCGGTAAATGAATATGCAGATGAGTTCTATCAACTGATTACTAGAAATGATATCATGGAGACGGAAGAATATTTGACATCTAGATTTGTTGGAGGATTGAGAATGCAAATTCAGGATATGGTTAATATATTTGATCCAAGATCCATTGCTGAAGCACACCAGAAGGCTCTAGCTTGGGAGAAGCAAAGTAGAAGAGGAGGTGGTGTGTTTACGAATTGTAACAACCAGAACAAGGGTGCTTGTACCAATACTAATGTTTCTAAGGCTGTTAGTAAACCGGTTGTCGATGAAGTTGTTAAGACCAAGGTCAACACAATTTCAAGTGTTATAACTGTTAGGAGTTTGGTCATAAGAGCAATGAATGCCCGAAGCCTAAGAAGCGAGCGATGGTTGCTGAGGTTGAGGATGAGGATGCAGAAATAGAATGTTCCAATTCACCACAAGTTAAGGAGGAAGAAGAATTATTGGCGGGAGACGAATGATATTCTTTAATGATGAGGAGATCTTGCTTGATGCCAAAGCAGGAAGAGGAGACTAGCTGGTTGAGGAGTAACATTTTTCAGTCGACGTGCACTATTATGGGAAGGGTTTGTAAGTTTGTTATTGATGCAGGAAATTGTGATAACATCATCTCTACAGAAGCTGTAAAGAAGTTAGCATTAAAGACAGAGAAGCATCCCAAACCCTACAAATTAGCTTGGTTGAGGAAAGGTGGGGAAGTAAAGGTTAGTCGAAA
The DNA here is from genome assembly GCA_030765085.1 of Allium cepa. Classification (NCBI taxonomy): domain Eukaryota; kingdom Viridiplantae; phylum Streptophyta; class Magnoliopsida; order Asparagales; family Amaryllidaceae; genus Allium; species Allium cepa. Next base: position 498,841,591 of record CM060931.1, read on the forward strand.
AGATTGTGTAACTTTTTCCATCGGAAAAAGTATAAGGATGAAATTTGGTGTGACGTGGTAGGTATGGACGTATGTCATTTGTTGTTGGGGAGACCGTATCAATTCGATAGAGTTGTGCAACACGATGGAAGGACTAACTGCTATAGTTTCATGTTCAATGGCACTAGAATCACTTTAGTTCCTAAACAACGACAACAAAGTGAAAGAAAGTTGGAGGAAATCGAAGAACTAAAAACTCTGTTATCTTTGAAGGAGTTTGTCAAAGAAGTAGAGGATGGGCCTGAAGTATTTCTGTTGATTGGACGTGAAAGTAGTGAAACGGTTGAAGTTCCCGAGGAAGTTAATCCAGTGTTGAAGGAATTTGAAGATGTATTTCCTGATAAATTACCGAAAGAGTTACCACCGTTGAGAGACATATAGCATCAAATTGATCTTGTTCCAGGAGCTGTGTTACCACATAGACCATATTATAGAATGAGTCCAATGGAGCACGAAGAGTTGAGAAGACAAGTGGAGGAGTTACTTGAATAAGGGCGCGTACAAGAAAGTTTAAGTCCTTGTGTAGTACCAGCTTTGTTAGTGCCAAAGAAGGATGGAATTTGGAGAATGTGTACAGATAGTCAAGCACTAAACAAGATTACAGTGAGGTACAGATTTTCGATGCCTGGATTGGACGATTTGTTAGATCAGCCGAGTGGAGCTACTATCTTTTCAAAGATTCATCTGAAGAGTGGGTATCATCAGATTCGAATTCGACCAGGGGATGAATGGAAGACAACATTCAAGACACGGGAGGGGTTGTATGAATGGCTGGTCATGCCATTTGGTCTTTCGAATGCACCTAGTACTTTTATAGGAGTGATGAATCAGATTTTTTGACCATTTATTGGTAAGTTCGTAGTGGTATACTTTGATGATATATTGATATACAGTGGAAGCACAGAAGAACATCTACAACACTTGCGGGAAGTGTTGATGACACTTCGTCAGGAGCAATTTTACGCGGCAACAAAGAAGTGCATGTTCATGACACATAGTGTTTTGTTTTTGGGGCATGTGTTGTCCAAGGAAGGAATCCATGTGGATCAAGGTAAAGTTGAAGCAATCAAGGATTGGCCACAACCCAGGACTGTAAGTGAAGTGAGAAGTTTCCATGGGTTAGCATCATTCTACCGAAGGTTTATTCCACATTTCAGTAGTGTGATGGAACCAGTGACAGATTATATGAAAGGAAAGCATTTGTGTGGACTGAAGAGGCTGATTCCGCTTTCCAATAGATCAAGACACTCTTGACTACAACACCGATTCTTAGATACCCGGATTTTCAGTTGCTCTTTGAGCTAGATACTGATGCGTCTAAGGTTGGAATTGGTGGAGTATTAAGTCAGAAGGGTCGCCCAATTGCTTATTTTAGCGAGAAACTTTCTGGAGCCAAGACAAGATACAGTACCTATGACTTGGAGTTCTATGCTATTGTCCAAGCCATAAAGCACTCGAGACACTACTTGTTTTATAAGGAGTTTGTGTTATATAAGGACCACGAAGCGTTGAAGCATTTGCAGGGACAGGATAAGATTGCAGCCAGACATGCTTCATGGATCGCATACTTGCAGCAGTTTACATTTGTTGTAAAGCATAAATCGGGAGTTACAAACCGGGTGGCAGACGCATTGAGTAGAAGAAATCATTTGTTGACTACGATGAGAGTTGAAGTGACGGGGTTTGATGTACTTCCAGAATTGTTTGTTGAGGATCCTTACTTTGCTAAGATTGTAGATGAAGTCGAGAAAGGGAAGACGGATGAGTATGTGTTGGTAGATAGTTTTCTATTCAAAGGAAATCGGTTGTGTATACCAGAGTGCAGTTTACGAATGAAGATTGTGAAGGACTTGCATGAAGAAGGACATGTGGGAAGAGATCGCACTTTGCAGTTGATTTCTCAATCATATTTTTGGCCTTCCATGAGGAAAGAAGTTGAAAGATTTGTGCAGAGATGTCACATATGCCAAGTTTCCAAAGGGACAGCTATGAATGCAGGATTGTATATGCCATTGCCCGTGCCTACTAGACCATGGGTTGATATTAGCATGGATTTTGTTTTGGGTTTGCCAAGAACTCAACGAGGGAACGATTCTATATATGTTGTGGTGGATAGTTTTTCGAAGATGGCACATTTCTTAGCTTGTAAAAAGACCGCTGATGCAGTCCGTGTTGCTCAATTGTTCTTTAAAGAGGTTTATCGACTACATGGGCTACCTGAGACCATTGTTTCTGACCGGGATACTCGATTTCTAAGTCATTTTCGGTTGAGTCTGTGGAAGATGGTTGGGACTAAGATGAATTTTAGTAGCGCTTATCATCCACAAAAGGATGGGAAACGGAAGTGGTGAACAGATCTTTGGGAAACTTGTTGAGATGTCTTGTGAAGGATAATTTGAAGAGCTAGGATGTGAAGTTGTGTCAGGCAGAATTCGCACATAATCATGCTGTTAATCGAAGTACTGGATTCAGTCCATTTCAAATAGTATATGCAGCAATTCCGAAAGGACCGTTGGATTTGTCGATAATTCCATGTCAGAAAGGGGTTGTTAAACGAGCTTGTGATTTCGTGAATGAGTTGCAGGACTGTCACAGGATTGTTCATAAACGATTGCTTAAGTCAAATGAGAAGTATAAGCAACTGGCAGATAAGAAGCGAAGGAGTGAGGACTTCAAAGAAGGTGATTTTGTTTACGCAGTATTGACGAAAGATCGTTTTCCAGTTGGAACTTACAACAAATTGAAAGCTCGAAAGATTGGTCCAGTATAAATCTTGAAGAAGATCAATGATAATGCTTATCGGCTAAAATTGCCGGATCATACCCATACTGCCGACGTTTTCAACGTCAAACACTTGATTCCATTTCATGAGGATAAGAGTGTCGAGGAAGAGGAAAGTGCGAATTTGGGGACGAGTTCTTTTCAACCAGGGGAGGATGATGCAGCGCACCATGCCCTAAGTCTTAGGTCGTCTGTTGCGAGATGCGCCAATTGCCTTAAGTCGCCTGCAAGTTATGATATCAAGCGACCTAACGAGTTATCAGATGTCGCCAGCGATCTAGCAAGCGATGTCATTTGTCTTAGCTCTCCTGCATTACAAGATAGCAGTCTAACGAGGTATGCGACCTACGAGTTACGACCTACTGGGATAAGCGACCCAGCGAGTCGCACCATACCACTACTGTCAGATCTCTTTAGGTCGCCAACGAGCTACTACCTAACGGGCCACGACCTAGCGAGTTAGATCGTACATGTTCAATTCCATAGGTCGCTGATTCTTATGCTGCATGAAGCCTAAGTCGCTGAAGCTTATGTTGTTCTTTCCTTATGTCGCTATCGTGGTTTCTTTAAGTCACTGCTTCCTTATGAGCTTAGGTCGCTTCAGATGTTATGTCACAAGATGTTTATTTTCTTAAGTCGCATATGATGTTGTGTTGTAAATTCGTTAAGTCGTAAGTCGCTGTATTGTATGTTGTAATGTTGTAACTTCTGTTAGGTCGTAAGTCACGTGTCGTTGTGTTGTTAGGTCGCGTCTTTTAAGTCGTGTCTGTATGTGTGTTGTAAGCCTATAAATAGGCAGGTCGTGTCATTTGTAAAAGGAGGTTGATTTTGAATAAACTTTTGTTTGAGTGGTTTGTGCCTCTTTAAAATTGGAAGTTGAGTGTTATCTCATTTCTCCATCTTCGGTTATTCGAGTGCGCTCGAATCAACGATTTTGAAGCCGGTTCACGGAATCTCATGCGCGAGATCAACGTCGAAGGATCGTAGATCTTCTAACACGGTATCATGCACGATCAACGTGTTAAAGATAGCTAGAGTTCGATATCTCGCGAGATCAAAGGATTTGGGCATTTATCTTGGGTATTATCAATCCATCGATTCATCTTTGTATCGTTCCATCGTCGTTTGTTCGTTGTGCATCATTTGGTGACAATGTGTTGTTAATCCGCTACGTCAGTGTTGAAATATACGACATTTCAAAAAAGAGAATTTTCGTATGTTCTCTTCTCCATTGTGGACTATAAGCGATTTTTCTACACATGCAACACTTTCGGGTTGTAGTACGGCTTGTCATCTAGCTTGTCTTTATTGTATGGAAGCAATATGAGCATTTTCTTTACCGCATGGGAAGAAAAATTCATGGTTTGACAGTCATAGGTGTTTTCTCCAAATTAATCATGGTTTTAGAAAAGATAATTTTTTTTTACAAATAATAGACTTAAGACCTTGCGACCGCCAATGATTTGGTCAAGCGAAGATATTTATGACTTTGTAAAGGATTACCCAAAGATATATGTGACTGGCGATCAAATTGAAATTCAAGGTAAATCGACGATTCATAACTGGTGCAAACAAAGTATATTTTGGGAGTTGCCTCGTTGGAAAATTTTCCTAATTCGTCATAAAATCGACGTGATGCACAATGAGAAAAATTTATTCGACAATGTATTTAACACAGTTTTGAATGTTAAAGGAACGATTAAGGGTGATTTGAAATCAAGACGTGATATAGAGGCAATACGCAATCGTACTGAGCTTCGTATGAAGCCAAACGACAAAAAAAGACCCAAAGCATGTTATGAGCTAGACAGTAACTACGTTAAAGTACTGTTAAATTGGATGGAAGGATTAAGATTTCTTGATGGGATTTCCTCTAATCATCGTAGATGTGTCAAATATAAGAACGCTAAACTGTATGGGATGAAAATCATGATTGTCATGTAATGATGGAATGTTTGTTGTCCATCGCTTTCAAAGAACTATTGCCCACAAAAGTTTGGATGGTTGTAACAGAACTTAGTTTGTTTTATAAGGAGATTTGTTCAACAATGTCAAAAGTTGATCGTCTATGTAAACTTGAGAAATAAATTCATATACTGCTCTAAAAACTGGAGAAAATATTTCCTTCGGATTTTTTTAATGTATTGGAGCATTTATCTATTCATCTTTCGTTTGAAGCACGTCGTCGAGGTCCTATGCAATACGGATGGATGTATCCCTTTGAAATGTATTAATATTGAGTATATTAAATTTTAGCATAATTACATGTAATAAAATTTAATTATAATTATTCTTAACGGGTACTTAAATCATTTAAAGAAAAAAGTGAGACAAGAAGCATGAGTTGAAGGTTCAATATGCAAATCATATATCGAAGAAGAAGCTTCATTCTTTTTCTCTTATTATTTTAGTGACCTTGTGAACTTATCTTTTAAAAGTGCTACACGAAATGATGAGGGCGTTGAACTAGATTCTTCTGAATCAATGCTATCTATTTTTAGACAACCGGGACGTCCTACTGGAAAATGTGTGGAAGTATGGTTAAACAATAGAGATTACCATGTAGACCGCATATATGTTCTTCTTAAATGTGCAGAAGTTGTGCCATTTGTTAGATATTATTAAATAACACATCTAAAATTATTTACTTGAATAACACATGTGCGTATTAATTAAAATGCAATTTATTATCTATATATGCAGTATTTACTAATCACAACATCTAAGTGGCGACATCAGCAAAAATTTTGGACCTCCAAATGGTGAATCAAATGTATTAGTAGAAGCATTTAAGACCATAGAGGAAAACAATATCGAATATTCTTTGTCAATGGATACAAATTCAATACTGAAAAATATGGAGCTAAAAAATTAATTAATAATACAAGTGTATATGTTAAAGGTAGTTATGATTAAAACGATCACATAAATGATTTTTATGGCGTATTAACTCGGGTTTTGCAATTAACATATTTCACCACACCTGTGGAAGAAGTTTATTTGTTTAGATCCAATTGGCTCAGTAATGTTCCAGGTGCTAGAATCAATGTGCGCCAAAAATATAATATTATTGAAATAAAGCATACATCACGTTATCATAAGTATGATCCGTTTATACTAGCAAAACAGGCCCTAGAAGTTTATTATGCTCCTATCCATCTGTAAAAAGAGATAAAGCACATTGGTTGGCTGTTTTTAAAATGAAGGCAAGATTTACATTTAATGGAAAGAATATTCCAAATGAACAAGCGTACTAAGAGGATACCAAAGAAAATGGCAAAACTACAATAATAGATGATCAAACTGATTTTGGACCTCCAAAGGGTGAATCAAATGTACTAGTAGAAGCATTTAAGACCACATAGGAAAATAATATAGAGTACAAGAACGAGTCTAAATCAGAAAATGATGGGGACCGATTAATGGTATACATGTCGAAAAAGGTAATTTATGGGAGTACTGATATTACTTTTTTTATGTTATATTCGATTTATTGATGTTAAATCTTGATACGTTTACTCATAAATTATATATTCTCCATAATAAAATAATATGCATATGATAGGTATTATAGATGTCTTTCTTCAGGCATTGGAGTTCTTCGCAGTCCGGTTCCACCTCTTCGTCTTAGAGAGGGACCATTCGCAACAGAGGTGATGGCAGCAGCTCGTCGCATGACGCGGCGCGTACGGTGGTCCGATTGCTATCGAAGATAAATGGCTCGTAAGTATTAAATTTACTTCAGCATTATAAATATTTCATATGATATATTAGTTATAATTTGTCTGTATCATATTTAATGTAGGGGTTATGAGCTTGTGCCTTCAAATATAGTTCTCAGCATTTCCAAGTAGGCATACATGAGCCGTATGACTATGTGCTGGCCCAAATGGAGTATGATCCCAGAGCACATACATGAGAGCATCTGGCAGGACTTCTTGGTAAGTGTAAATTTATATATCAGTATATATAATCACTTACAATTTGCAGACTAAGTACAAATGTATAATTTATATTTTTTCAACATATATACAAGAGGCAGTAGACCTACATGAAGAGGACGTTTCTCTTTTCCAGCGCCACTGGAACTCTAAAGTTGTAAAGCATTACCGCGATACGATGTCTACCATCAAAAAAATCTAAGAAGAAGCGAAGCTGGATGAGCGCCAGCATATGGGAAGCTTGGGTCGCATAGTTGAGAAGCGATGAATTCATGGTAATTTTATCAGATACCACCTTAATTTGTTCAGTAGAGAATGCATAATTTATACCTATAAAATATAATCTTAATATTTAATTTGCTGGCGGGGTCAGACATGAACTCGGCGAACAGGCAGAAAAATCCAATCACACACTGTGGTTGCTCGAAATCATTTCAGCATTATCGAAAGGACCTGGTAAATTGATTAATTACAATTAAGAACAGTTATTATATTTTTTGTATAAATTTGTACGAACAACAATAATATATACCAATTATTGCAGGAAAGAGTGCATTGGGCTCATGTCCCGTATATGGACGTATTTGCACATACCCACGCCGATAGGCAGACTGACGACAAGGGATCAGTGATGTATGCCTAGCATGAGAATGATAAAGCATATACTGCACAAGTAAGTATATTTTAAGTTATAAATTATTAATAATGATCATTTTGACTAATCAGTTATAAGATATTATAATATTGTCATGTAATATTTAATTGTGTGTAATTTTGCATTGCAGGAAAGATTTATGCAAGCACGTGCGTAGATGCTCGAGCAATCGGGATGGGTGCAATTGATCACTGATGAGGAGGACGCTATCTTCGACTCCGTTATGGGTCTGACACAGCGAAATAGATGCTATGGCTATGGAAATCAAACAGTAATTTATAAAAATTAATGAAGTTGTAGAAATTGCTTAATTTTTATAAATGTTGTGTGATAACTTAAACATATTTCCACTTGTTTTGTAGGCTCGGGCCTCACAAAAGGCTTATCAAAAGGCTATGGACAATGTTGAGATTACTGAGCTTCGACAGCAGAATGCACAGCTACAGGGCAGGACTGCCTCCGAGCAGCGCAAATGGAGCAACTGAACCCGCGTTTGGCTGAGTAATTGGAGCGTCATGGAGCATTCCATTCGTCTGATGGTTCTGGAGTCGACGACGATTCCTGAGGTACGTTTTGTAGTTCTTTGTTTTTGAAACTTGCGTGTGTGTACACACACACACACATACACACGCACACAATGAGAGATGGTGAGGTTGAATTGTGAACATGTGGTGTTTGATGTTGATTTGTGGGGTTGATTTGTTGGACGAATGTGTTTGGTTGGCATTTTAGACTTTGCATATATTGTACATTGATGTTGGATGTAACTATTGCAATTGTGTATGTGAGATTGATGATGGATGGTTTGTTTTGTATTGATGGTAATGTTTGAGTTTGAGATTGAGATGGTAATATTTGAGTTTTATACCATTATCGATAATTATATTGATTTTATCTTATATGTCTGGTATATATTGATTTTGATGTGTTGTGATACATATTGATATTGATGTGCTGTTTGGCTGTTGAAATAAAAAAAATTAACCAAGATTTCCGACGACTCCTGACGGCCTATCGGTTGTCATTCGGCGACGATTTCTGATGGCTCTCGACAGTCTATCAATTGAATATTTTCGATGGCTACCGATGCTATTCCTGCGAGTTTTCAAGCCACGTGGACATTTATACGGCCCGAAAAAAGGTCGGTACTGCCATCGAAAAAGCCATCGAAACGACATTGTCATTTAGTGGCAATTCTTTTTGCAAATAAAATAAACAAAATAAATGTAAATTAACACATCATTTTGAATTAATACGTAAAGCTTCACCTGGTCTTGGAACATGGTTGGTCTACTCTGACCCATATGGGAAAAACCTTCAGACCTGTACTGGGTTTATGAATCGGGTCTGGGGTAGAGGTTAAAAAACCAAAATGGGTATGGGGCATAAAAAAACTGAAACAGCGGATATAACTTTGACGTGATATTAGTGTTTTGATACCAATTTGGCGCAATCTTTCTTCCTCACGAAATGATGATTTCGTGTCAAATAAACCTGATAGAAAGATAAATGCCCAATTCCGTTGATCATGACGATGCCGTAATTTAGCTATCTCCAACCCGTTGATCTCGCAAGATACCGTGTTGAAAGATCTACAATTCGATCGTTGATCACTCGCAAGTGATACCGAGAATTGGCTTCTACTTCGTTGATTCGCGCATGAATAACCCGAAGAAGGAAAGAAGAAGAAGATCACACTCAACTTCAACAATGGTGGCAAAAAGCTCACACACAAATTTTTATTCAAAAATCAACTCCCTTTTACAAATGACAACACCCCCTATTTATAGGAGTTTACAACACAACAGAGCTATGCGACTCAACCACGGCGATCTACGACCTAACATCCCACGAGTTACAACATACACGACTTAACAATATACACACGACATACGAGTTACAATACAACATACAACAACGCGACATACGACTTAAAACAAAGCGACATAGCAACAATACGACTTAATAGAATTACAACATCACGGGACTTAACACAATACAAGATCACGCGACTTAACAGAATACAAGATCACGCGACTTAACACAATGCGACCTAACAAATCAACATAGCTTCAGAACGACTTAGCGACGTAAGAAATGCGGCTTAAGGAACAGCGGCATAGAGTGAGCGATTTAAGGAACTGAGCGACTTATAAGTCTGCGGCATAAGGAAGCGTCTTAAGCTTCAGCGACTTAAGACTTAAGAAGAATGCGGCCTTGTAAACGGCTTATAGAACACCGCATACGACCTACGACTTATAAGATGGGCGACTTAAGCAATGCGGCATAACTCGCAGTTTATAATTTGCTAGGTCGCTGTATCATCCTCCACTGCAAATCTCGCATAACTCGTTAGGTCGCTCAGGCGACTCAAGGCCTGGTGCGCTGCATCATCTCGAAAACCGACGTAAATTAGCCGTCAGCGGCCGTCGAAAATCTTCATAAATTATCGTGTATACAGGCTCCAAGTCGAGAATTTTCTTCATTATTCTCTCCCCTCCAAAATCAACCCAAATCCCTAACCCACCATCACCTCTTCGTCGTCAACCAGCCCTCGCGCCTTCCCGATCATCTGCAACTTCATCATTCTCTAGTCTCGACAAGCCTATGCCCTTCATTAATCTCCAATTAGGTTTTATTCATAAATCCTAATTAACTTTGATTTGTTAAACTAGGGTTAATTTGTTATTATAGTTGCATAATACTCTCTATTAATTGTTTGGTATACCCTATTGAATGCTAATTAGGTTGTTATTATAATTGTTTATTATTTAAATGTTGAGAGAAAAATTGTTTAGTGTATATTTACGTTAATTGGTGTATATATTTTTGATTAATTAGTGCATACACGAATTATGACAAGTTTGGATTAATTAGAGTCAATCCTCAAGATTTATTGTATGCGTTTTTAAGATGATGAAAAAGACAATTATAAAAATTGTTGTATAATACGCGTTACTTTTTATAAATCTCTTAAAGTATTTTATACGAATGTTTGTTTTTATCACAAAACGGAAATTTATATGCATCTGATACAATATTTGTTGAATTTGTCCATGTATTAGACATGTTACATACAAAATACAGTGATTATATTTTTTAAATCATTTTATTTTAAACGGTTCATAAAATTTCAACAACGCTTTCTTTTTGTTCCATGTGTAGAGGCATATGTGTATGACATAGGGAACAAAGGGAAAGTGCTGCAGAAATTTTTTTGAATCGTCTAAAATGAAATAATTTACAAAATATAATTACTACTGTATTTGTAATGGAAAGTAGGGTGACCAACCATCAAAGCGTAAAACATTAACCTAAAAATTTAATATTCTATTCATAATTTGTGTCAGTCCCTAAGATGCATAAATGAATATTAATTAATAAATGATTTGAAAAAAATAAAATATCAATCCACAAAATGATTAATACTTTTTTTAGTCTCTATCATATTTTTGTAAATAGGAAAAATGGTTGATTATTTTGTTGATCGGACCTGGATTTATCATATTCGAAGAGAAATGAGAGGCTCAATAAGAAAGTACTTTTATCATAGTGTAAACGTATTTGTTGAATTCGTTTTAAGTAATAATAAGAACGATAGAGAAATTCGTCGTCCATGTGGTAGGTGCAAATTGTTGAAGCATTTGATATCGGATATGGTTAAAATCAATTTGTGCTAATATGGTTTCATGCCGAATTATCTTGTATCGGATCGTCATAGGGAACATGCAGCATCTAATCCTGTACATGTGGAGGAAGTGGTAGGTAATGAAAATGTTACAATGAATCTATAGAAGATACGGTTGAAGATGCAGCACGATCAATGTTCCCTACTTTTGAAGTTGACGATGACGATGTTAATGTCGAAGAAGAACCAAATATTAGAGCAAAAAATCTATGATTCATCAGATGCTGCCAAGTAACCTCTTTGAGATGGTTTCACAAGCGGTATTCAATTATCAATAACTGCAAAATATATTGCAATGAAATAAAAATAAAATTTCACAGAAGCTGGATTTACAACCGTTGTACAAGCTGCAAAATGGTATATGCCACTCGATAATTTGATATGCGAAAATCATTATGAATTGAAAAAACTTATGCCTTGTTTTGGTTTCCTGTATCAAAAAATAGATACATGTGTAAATGATTGCATGTTGTTTAGGAAAGAAGACATCAATCCGAGAAATTATAGAATATGCAATGAGGAAAGATAGAAACCAAGAAAAAAGAAGGGAAAGGAAGCCTTGTACAAGCGTATGCATTGCTTACTTATAACTCCTAGGCTTCAACGGTTATACGCATCCTCTGTAACTGCGCATCATATTAGATGACACAGTGTGAGAATACAGGAAGAAGATACGTTAACACAACCAGCTGATGGAGAAGCATGAAAGCTTTTTGATAAGACATATCATGCTTTTGCAGCGGAAAGTCGTAATGTTAGACTTGGTTTATGTGCGGATGGATTTTCATCATTCTTTCAATTTGGTTCTAAATATTTATCTTGGCCTATAATCATTGCACCTTGTAATTTACCTTTGTGGATGTGTATGAAAACTCCATATACGTTTCTCACACTACTAACGTCCCTAGCTCTGACAATCCGACATAAGGAGTCGATGTTTATTTACAATAGTTGATTGAAGAATTGAAAACGTTGTGATATGACGGAGTTGATATATACGACATTTCAACAAAAAAAATTCGTATGTTCGCTTCTTTGTTATGGATCTATGTATGTAATGTTTTCCGGTTGGAGTATGGCCGGTCATCTAGCTTACCCTTATTGCATGGAAGAAACATGGTCATTTTCCTTAACGCGTGGGAAGAAAATATCATTGTTTGAATGTCATTGGTGTTTTCTTCATATTAGTCATCCTTTTAGAAAAAATAGATAAAACTTTACAGCTAATATACAAGAGACTTTGCGACCACCAATGATTTGATCAAGCGACGATATATATGAATTTGTAAAAGATTATCCAAAGATACATGAAACGGAAGAGAAAATTGAAATTCACGATAAATCGACGGTTCATAATTGGTGCAAACAAAATATATTTGGGAATTGCCTTATTATAAAAATCTCCTAATTCGTCATAATATTGAAGTGAAGCACAACGAGAAAAACGTGTTTGATAACGTTTTTAATATAGTTTTGAATGTTAAGGGGAGGACTAAGGACGATTTGAAATCAAGATATGATATCCAAACAATATGTAATTGTCCCAAGCTTCATATCAAGTCAAATGACACTGAAAAACACAAAGCATGTATGGGCTAGACAGTAACCAAGTTAAAATTATGTTAAAATGGGTGGAAGGATTAAGATTTTCTGATGGGGTTTCTTCTAATCTTCGCATATGTGTCGACTATAAGAACGGTAAACCTAGTGGGATGAAAGCCATGATTAACACATAATGATAGAAAATTTGTTACTAGTCTCTTTCAAAGAACTATTGCCCGTAAAAATTTGGACGGTTACAATGGAACTTAGCTTATTTTATAAGGAGCTTTGTTCGACTACATTAACGGTTAATCGTCTACATAAACTTATAAGCCTAAACCAATAATCAAAAAAAAATTGTCATAGAAAAAATATATCATTACTATGTTAACAAATGATTATGCTTTACTTATTTGTTCCTTCTTAATTTACACTAGCCATTGAAATACATTTCCGATTATTTGATATATCTCTTGATTATCTACAGGCTAGGTCCTCGCAGAGAGCATATCAAAAAGCTTAGGACAAAGAAGAGATCTCGGAGCTTAGAGCTATGATCGCGGAGCTGCAGGAGAAAGACCACTGTCATGCTACGGAGATGGCGCGGTTGAACCAGTACTTGGCTGAGGTGCAGCGGCGTGGGTCATTTCCTTCGTCGGGTGGTTCCGAAGCTAATGATGAGTCTTGATAGGTATTTTACTTTATGTCTATGTTTGGAAAATTTGAAATTGATGTATTTGAATATGATTGATACATTTTGACGCTATGTTGGATGATATTTTGGTTTGTTTTTACATGTTGGATATTGGTTGTACATATTGGATATTGATAATTTAGTGTATTGTTTATTATTATTTTTGTTTAAAGTATTGAATTGGTGGATATTGAGTTGGATATGGATATAAGTTAATTATATGTTGGTTGAGTTTGGATATTGGACATATGTGAAATTGAGTTTTGATATATATGTGTAGCATAGGAATCGAATGGCTGTAGGAACAAAAAAAATTGCTCAGATTTCCGATGGTTCCGGGCGGCATTGTGGTCGTCAATTTTCATCGGCTAACGAAGGTTTGCGACGGCTCCTTAAAGCCACGTGGACAACGAAAACCATCACAAAACCATCGGAATGTGCCGTGAGTAGCCGTCGTCAAATAATCATCGATACCGCCGCCAACCGAAAGAAAGCGCGTACGCCATAACGACAGCTTTTCCGACGGCTAGCAACCATAGGAAAAGGCTGTTGTTCTGGTAGTGAATGCTTCAAAAATTATTTTTGATAATATTTTTGTTTTTCTTTCCGAAATTAAATTTTCGTTTAATCCAAGATTAATATGATCTAAATCAAAATTTATTATTTTATTAGTTGTTTTTTTCCAAAAGTGCAAATGGTTACTATGAAAACTGCAAATTTTAGTCGTTTACACTATAAATACTTACAGTTTGACTGAAATGAAAAATAATATTGTTTTTCAACATTTATTATCAGACAAGCTCTATATTTTGAAACTCAGTGGATTTAAAAATCTATTGCTCAGAAAATGTGGGAGTTGTCTTCATAATCCGTAGTTTCGTTCAAATATACAAAGTTCTTAAGCTCATGTCGTTTCAGGTCTAGTCTACGAAAGTTAGTGTACAAACCATATTGCAAGGGCATCTCCAGCATAGTTAAAAAACGAAAATATGGGACAGACTCCTTTTTTTGTCTTATCCTCACGTTCGAGTAATGTTGATTTGAGCCTGCGAATGGGAAAAGTTTAGGAATGTTTGGTTTATTGTTTTTAGTTTTGGGTTTTCGTCCATACAAAAATGTACATGACGCATGTATATTGTCGAAAATGACCAATTTAGAAAATGAAGTTAGCATACAAAATAGGAAAAACTTTTTTATTTTGTATGTTTTAGAAAATAATACAAGCACGTGAAATAATCCATTCTTCTATCGTTCCATTATCCCCTTCGTCCTCCCATACGTCTTTCTTTCATCCCCTCCAGCGTCCCCCTATTATTCTCTTATTTGACGTACATATTGAAAATTAAAAATACAAAATTCATTTTTAAACCAAACACTAACTTAATTTTCTCCCGCTTCAATTTTTTGAGAGTGAATCCTAAAACATTTTCTTAAAAACCATTTAAGGGTCGTATAAATGATATTTAGAAAACTGTTAGGGATAAAAGGCTTTTCAAACCTCATTGGATTTTGCAACGAGCTGAGTAAACCATGTTGATCCACACCATCCAATAAAATAGGAAAAAATATACATCGAACCACATAAGTAGCTTTGGCATAACATAAACCGTACTGTTTTGGAACTATAAATGATTTTCTGGAAATCGTTTAGCAATATAAACGATGTTATCAAATCTTATTGAAAACCGCTGGTGGATACCGTCCAGAGCTTCGTTGAGAAGGTGAAAATGATGTTATCAAGCATGCTAATTTTAGTTTCGATTTATAAAAACTTCTACATCCCATCTAGATCTGAGAATGGAAATCCGATATTTCAAGTGAAAGGAGGCGCATTCAGGTTGTTTACTTTGGATTTATCGAATTATTTCAAGAAAATATGCACGAGTGGGAAGGAGTTTCCGGTGCTGGCGTGGGTAGCGAGATCAACGAGAAGGCCAGAGACATGATGCAACCTGACAACTAATGAGGAGGCGTCGGTGATAAACATGTGGAAGGAGGTGGCGTAGAGGCTGAGGCAGGGAGGATGGAAGGAGGAAGAGGTCAGGGAAATGGTGGGGGTTGGATCCGAAATGGGCCAAGAGGATGGATTTGATTAAACGGCGATGAAGGATCGAAATGAAGTGATATGGCACATGCATATCCTGATTTTTGCGCTACTGAAGAGCAAATTAGAGGATTGATTTAGGGATATATATAATTTAGGGTTAAGTTTAGGAAGCAGGAAATGAAATTACCGGGACAGGGAAGCTGTTTAGAGCCATAAATTTTGATTTTGAAGTCAAAAATGTAGGTTTGGAGCCCATAAATGACTTACAAAACTTTGTGTCACACAAAAATTGCAAAATTCGCAATACATTTTGCAGTAAATTTTGTTTTAAAATTTTATGAATATCTTTAAATTTATTATCGAAAATTTCAAAATTTCAAAATTTGAAGATCAACTGAATATGAAATAAAATTATTAAATATTAAGTATTGAATAATAAATATTACTTTTTAATTATTAAATTTTTTTTTTCATGAAGGAGGATTTTTATTAAAAAACACCAAAAGCTGTCAACAAGCCTGACATGTAACCAATAGAAGAGGAGACAACAAAACTCGACGAAGAAAGCCATAACATAAAAAAAACTGAAGAAACAAAAAAGAAAATAGCTGCCTAAGACGCCCTCCAGAAAAAGATGCAGTACAAACAGGATGGAACCCAGAAAAGACAAACGATAATGAGATCGGCAGTAATGAAATCCGGAATATCCTCTGCCCAAAATCCTACAATAGAGAAGGAAAAACATTCCCCGTACCAAACTTATATATCCAGAGCCTGAAAAACAAAAGCCACTAAATCAGATGAAAAAGGGGGAGTAACGGAGTTGGAGTGCCAGAACCACCTGGCTCGAGATTGGTCATCATCCAATTACCGCTCTAGTGGAAGCCTGAGAACAGGAAATAGACAGCAGGACCACCAGGGGGCCAGAACGGGAACTAACCGATCCCTTGAAAGGTCTACCACGAAAAGCTAAGAAAACATCATTTCTGACCCGTCGAATAACGGAAGTGGGATCCATGGGAGTTTCCTCAAAAATTGCCTTATTCCGCACGCACCAGAGATGCCAGCAGATCAGACAAGGAATCAGGCGAAAGACAACAGAGCGCAGCGATTTACCAGAGATTCCGTCCCACCAAGTTCTCTGTAAATCCCCCGGCAAGTTGTTTCTACCTCGGATACCAATCAGATTTCCGACGTAATTCCAGCAGGATCTGGCTGTGAAACCAGAGAAAAGTAAATGATCCAAAGATTCCGAATTCCTGGTGTCGCAGCATCTACAACGGGAGACATAAGAAATGCCAATCCGCTGAAGGTTATCATCAACTGGCAAACCCTTATGAAGGGTTCACCACATGAACATAGACACTTTAGGAGGGATTCTGGCGTCCCATATGAAAGAGAATAGAGGGAGAACCGGGGCTGGATTACGAGCCGAACTCCAAGCTTTCAAGATGGAAAACGAACCACCATCCCAACCGGTTTGGCCGCCATGAGAGTCAGAGAAAGGTTTGACCGATTGCATGTGCTTCCAAGTCTCACCAGCGAAGGATGGAGATCCGTAAAAGCCCGTGGAGGCCAGACCATGGTACTTGGCACAGAGGAACTTCGCCCAAAGGGAGTCGTTACTCCCAAACCTGTACCACAACTTGCAAGAAAATGCCGAGCAAATATCCTTTGGGTTTCGCAAACCAAGCCCGTCCTCGTTCTTGGGACGGCACACCACGTCCCATGATACCCAGTGATGACGGTGGTTGTCAACCTTCGATCCCCAGAAGAAGGAAGAAGCCAAAGATTGGAAAGACCGGAAGAAAGATGCGGTAAGAGACATCGCTGCGAAGACATAAGTACCCAACGAGCCTAATACCGACTTGATTAGAACCAATCTTCCTGCTTGAGAAAGAAGCGACGCATTCCAACGAATGATCTTTCCCTTAACTTTGTCCGTCAGAGGATCGAAGAGGGCGTTTAGTTTCCTACCTCTGTAGAGAACAATACCCAAATAAGGAAGAGGAAGGGAAGCTTCCCAGAATCCTGTAAACGAATGGACCCAAGAAACCCTGGAAGTATCCATGTCCTTCGCATGAACGAAGCAACTCTTCGAAGAGTTAACGAGCTGGCCCAAACACCGCTCGTACTGATGGATAAAACGAATCAGCCGACGAACAGACGACCGGTTTCCATTGGAGAAAATGACAATGTCGTCCGCAAAGGATAAGGAGGAAACGAGCGGGCACCTTCTCGGAAGGCCAAAACGGTGAACCTGGCCGAAAATCGTTAAGGTGTGAATCCCTCGAATGAAAGCCTCAGCCGCAATCACGAAAAGAGAAGGAGATAGAGGATCACCTTGACGAAGACCTCTACCAGCCCCAAAAAAACCATTGGCTGATCCGTTAATGAGAACGGAGTATCAACAGTTAGAGATTAGCCTCCAAACCAAATCGATAAGAGTTTCTGGAAACCCAAAGGCACGCATAACTCTAATGACGAAAAACCACGACATACGATCATATGCCTTTTCCATATCTAATTTGAAGACAACATTAGATCCTCTAACCTTCCGATCAATCTGCGAAATCAGTTCCTGGGCTAACAGGACGTTGTCAGTGATTAGACGACCTTTAACAAAACCCGCCTGAGAGGAGGAGATGATACGATCTTGGAACGGAGCCAAACGAATGGCCAACACCTTAGATATCACTTTGTTGGAGAAATTACACAAGCTGATCGGACGAAATTCCGCGCATGACCGAGGGTTATCACATTTTGGAATTAGGACCAAGTTGGTGGAAGACCAACTAATGGGAAAAATGCTGCCGGAAAAGAATTGCTGGATAGCTAGGCAGAAATCCGGCTGAATGATAGGCCAAACACTCCGATAGAATGAGCCGTTGAAACCATCTGGGCCACTATCACTGTCCTTTCTAAGAGCAAAGACGCAGGCACGGATTTCTTTCGGAGAAGGCAAAGCAGCTAAAACGTCACTCCCCTCAGGAGGGACCAATCGGGGAATGAAGGAGAGGATGTCTAGATTCTGATCCGACACTGAAGGAGAACCCAGAAAGGATTGGAAATGAGACAAAATGATCTCCTTGACTTCAGCCAGGGATGAAGCCACAGAGAGATCCGGTCTCAAAATTTCACGAATGGAAAGAATGTTAACTTTCTTGCGAATGGTAGAATGGAAATATTTGGAGTTCGAATCCCCTTCGACCACCCATTTTACCCTCGCATTTTGGCAAAGATAAGAGTTTTCGATTCGGAGTTCCAAAGAGAAAACCAGTTGAGCCGAGGCCCATTTCTCCTTGTTATCAGCCGTAGGGTGCTCGTCGAACAAAGATTCGGCAAGGATAAGGGACTCCTCTGCCGTCCGCACCCGATCGAAAATGTTTCTGTAAACAAGGGAATTCCAATTCTTAAGGCTAGCCTTAAGACGTCTCAGCTTTTGGGAGAAAGCCCCCATGGGAGAAGCTGAAATAGGAGAGGACCACGAGTCCTCCACTACCTGACGAAAAGAGTGATGGGAACACCACATACTGAGGAAGCGAAAAGATGAAGGCCCAGAAAGAGAACGCGGAGAGCAGCGCAAAACTAACGGGCATGATCACAACATGAGCGATGAAGATGAGAGGTCGAGAATGAAAAAGGGAGATTCTGCCAACCAGGAGAACCAAAAATTCTGTCCAACCGGGATAGGATCCGATTCGGACCCTCCTGCTTGTTAGAGCAGGTATAAGCCGAGCCCACGAAAGGGATTTCAGATAAACCGGAGCTCACAATGAACAAATTGAAATCAGAAACTGAAGAGCGATTGATGGCCGCCCCTTAGTTTCTCAGCCTGACTAGCGACAACATTGAAATCTCCACCCACAATAGAGCAAGAAAATCCCATCTCTGCTAGATGAAGAATGTCATTCCATAGGGATATTCTCTCCATCCTATCGCACTTAGCGTATACCGCCGAGAGAAGAAAAGGTTGAGGAAAAAGGGAAGCAGAACACACCACAGAGATAAGCTGGTCCGAATCAAAAACAGGGCGAACAACACAGCCTTTGGACCAAAGAATCCAAATCTTACCCGAAACATTGGAAACGGCACCGCCAAACCCAAGCGACAGGACTACCTTGGTAACCTCTCCAGGCCCCACCAACGGTCTAAGAGAGCTACGAAGCAAACAGAATGTTTCCGGACAATGCGCTTCAACCTAGCGCAAGAAGCCTCATTGCCAATACCACGAACGTTCCAAAAAAAAAAGTTCGACATGGATGCCGGAATAATAGAGAATAATGAATCAAGCAAAGAAAAGCAGATCAATCACAACTCAAATAAGATACAAGGAGGAAAAAGCAGACCGATCAGTCTGCTCAGTCGCCGCTATAGAGCGAGTACGGATAGTGCGAGGAGTGACGTGGGGACCTCTTGATCTACGACGAGAGGGTCTATGAGCAGGAGAAGCCGAGATCCGGGGGATGGACTCCGCAGAAACCCGAGACGGCTCCAGCGAACCCGTCAGCCTAGAAGAAGATCTGGACTGAGCAGAGTTCTTAGTTAGGCGAGTAAGGCGATCATTAATGATCGCAATCTCCGCTTCACTAAGCATCGGAATGGAAATCGATAAAGAGCAAGAGGAAGAAGGAAGGGAGCAAAGAGAAGAGCAACAAACAGGCGATGAGACAGAGGACGCCTCGTCTATTGGGAAAGAACGGAAAAATGTAAGGCTGCTGATAAGACGCAACCCACGGTGCTGTAGGAACCTAACCCAAGCCGGACTGTCACTGATGAGACAGCCCCGCGCGATAGGTGTGGTTCGCACGACGGTCCTAACAGAGAGATCATCAGAGCGGATCGAAGAAAACTGGAAAAATTCTCGGCTGTCCATATAGTGATCAGAATCAGTGACCACTATGCGACCAGACAAAGAATATCGCCCGAGCCACTCGATCCTGGCTAAATGCATTCTCCGTAGAGACCAAAGAATACTAGTCAGCAAATGAAGTCTCCAGAGAGCCATAAACGACACAGAATAGGCCTCGCAATGGCTCAAAATCAGAAACCAATTAAAGGACCCGCACTGATCGCTCCATACGAAGCGCTCAATGCCTACAGGACCTTCCATGTCACCAGTCCATGACTGAGCAACAATGCCAGGGAGCACACACCTAGGCGTGTCATGGCTCATAAGCAACATAGAAACACCACCAGCCAAAAACCACACAGCAACTGCTAAACCATCAGCAAGGGACAAATAAGAAATCAAAGGCGAGGAACTCACCTGCCAGCTCAACCCATAACTTACCTGAGGAGACCACTCTCGGTACTGGACAATCGAACCATCCACCAACTGATCGCTATCCGAGTCGGCCATCAAACATGGGGAATCAAGCTCATCAGCCGACCAAGTCCCATCTTGACAGTCAAAATGTCGACCAGACACTGAGCAATCCCAAGAAACGAAATCCAAAACAACGCTGTCCACGGTCAAAGCACACGGCCCATAGCAATCAGTAGACTGCAGAGACGAAGACAATGAAGCAATGTGCTCAGGGCTACATGGGGCGATGATATCCCCATCAACCGTCACACGATCCAAGAACCCAAAATCGCATACCACTGAACCCACCGACACCGGCTCCTCCCCACAAGGCAACATACCACACGCCGCTGAAAAGCTTAAAATTGGTTCGAATTGGGCGATGAAATCCCGCCTCGGACCAGTCCCAGTTAAGCCATGACATGCCGGCGGTAACAGAAAATCTTCATCCAGAGAATATCGCCCATTGGGAGGAGGCCGCGCCCTTAAACCATCGACGAACACCGGCATAATTTCCAAAAAATAGTCCCTAACCATCAGGAACCTCGAACGACATAAAACCCCAAATTGAGCCAGCGAATAAACCCTTATTTCCACCGAACAACCACCAGAGTAAGTAACCGACAATGGACCAGCCACCTTCGCCAATAAGGCAGAGGCAATATCGGCGAACGGTGGACAATCACGCAGGAAATTGCCAGAGAGAACGAACTCGTCAACGAACGAGACCGACATCATAGCCAACCAAATTTCTACAGATCTGACGAAGCCCAGAGAGAGGAGGGCTACTAGAGAGAGAGCAGGAGGCGAGAGATAATCGCAATAAACTTATGAACAAATACAATCGCGAGAGAAGGGAGATCGCTCAGAAAGAAGACGCCATTTTTTTTACCGTTGAGAAAGCTTTTTTTACACACTCTATTTTTTTAATTATTAAATATTACTTACTAATTTTTAATTGTTAAATATTAATTATTACACTTAATTATTAATTATTTAGTAGTAGATCTCTATTACAACTAGATAAAACAACAGTAGTTAAAAATATACTTATTCCAACTGGCAGGAAAACACAATTATAAAAAATATGTTTATTGCAACTACCAGAAAAACGCAGTTGCTAGAAATACGCTTATTGCAATTTGTAGAAAAACAAAGTTGTAAATCTATAAAAATATTAAAAATACGTACATTTTTTTTTAAACATTTTCTTTTCACGTACATTATTTATTACTTAGTAATTATTACTTTTTAAATATTAAATATTTATATATAATTATCAACTACTATTATTAAATTATTAATATTAAATGCGTATGAAAGTATATTTTATATCATAGGTACTTTTTAATTTATTTTAGAAAATTTCAAAATTGTAATTTTTTTGAAATATTAAATATAATTGTCGATTGAAATTATAAAATATTAAATACTAAATGTTACTTCTAAATTATTAATATTGCTTATTAATTATGAATTATTAAATATTTGTCTTGATTATTGATTGTTATTAATTATTAATTTTTTATTAGTCATTATTAATTAAAATTAATTATTAAATACTAGATATCACTTCATAATTATTAAATTTTATTATTAATTATTAAATATAAAATATTATTCTTCATTATTATATGGTTAATAATAATGATTTATTATCTAATAGTAACTGTTAAGTAATAATTATTAAATATTACATATTTCTTCTTAATTTTTAAATATTACTTATTAATAAACGTTAAACATTAATTATTAATTATTTAATAATAATTGTTCAAAATTAACTATTAATTATCAATTATATTTGGTAATCATTAAATGTAATTGGTAAATATTAACTATAATTTACTAATTATTAATAACTAACAAAAATAAATTATTAAATATAAAAGTAATATTGGTTTATACATGATAAATAGTAATTATAAATTATTTATTGGTAATCACTGATTATAATAAAGTATAAATACTGACACATATAAGCGGTCATTTATAATTATTAATTATTAATTAATATTTATAAATTATTAAGTAAGTATTAATTTTTTGTTATTAATTAAATTATCTAAACAGAAACCTTTATGTTAACTTGGATTATTATTTGTAAGTGACAACGTTTACTATAAGTGGTTACACATTCACTTAAATCTTATGAGCAGGACAATGGTTATAAGTAAATTTTTAAAGTGGTCAAAATATTTCTATTACGACTAAATAAAAGAAACAGTTGTTAAAAATATATTTATTACAACCGGCAAGAAAACGCAATTGTTAAAAAAATGTTTATTACAACTGGCAAGAAAGCATAGTTGTTAAAAATATGTTTATTGCAATTGACAGGAAAATACAATTGTTAAAAATATGTTTACTACAACTGGTAGGAAAAAAAATGTTAAAAATATGCTTACCGCAATTGGAGGGAAAGTGCAGTTGTTAAACATATTGTTTTTGCAACTGGCAGGAAAATGTAGTTGCTACAGATCATTAATTGCAACTGTTATGAAATGTCAGTTGCAAATAGCTAGTTGTAGTGGAGTAATTTTCTTGTAGTGTGAGACTATTCTTGTAGTTGCAATAGCTAGTTGCAATAGGGCAATTGTCCATTGTCTAAAGTGTTACTATCGGTTCCAATACCGTATTGAAATCCGTCTGCACATCCTTCCATGAGGGTAATATATGGTCTGGTCAACATCTTTTATGACAAAAGAAATTCCTTACTGTTACATGTGACCAAACTCATATATATACTATTCCACCTCCATTAGACACAATGTGAGACATCCCAACAAAAATTGCGAATTTTAGTCGTTTACGATATAATTACCTACCGTTTGACTGATATAAACAATTTTGTTATTTTTCGATATTTGTTATGAGACCAGCTTTATATTTTGAAACTCAAAGGATTTAAACATCTATTGCTCAGAAAATGTGGAAGGTGGCTTCCTAATTCAAACTTACAAAGTTCTTTAAGTTCATGTCATTTCATGTTTAGTCTACCAAAGCTAGTGTACAACCTGTACTGCAAGGGGCATCTCCAGCATGGTTAAAAAAGGAAAAATGGGACAAACCCCTTTTCTTTTCCCTCCTTATCCTCACGTTCAAGTAATGTCGATTTGAGCATGTGGACGGGAAAAGGTAGAACTTTCACCTGATTCTCTTTCTGAAAGTGAATTCTAAAATATATTTTTTGGAAAATCATTTAAACGCTGTATGAATGATGTTCAGAAAACCATCGAGAAAAAAAAGTTTTTCAAATCTCGTTTAACAACAAAAACGACACTGTTTTGGAACTATAAATGATTTTCTGAAACCCATTTAGCATCACAGGAATATCAAAATGATAATTTTATTTCAATTACAGGCTAAGGTTTATGATTGAAAGTTTTGCTTAAATTTTCTTTAGTAATTTATTTTACCTTCTTAAATAAATGATGTTTTGATATGTATAGCATGCTTTGGATTGAATGGTTTGCATCAGATCCAAGTTTTAAGAGGGCAGATCCTGACGACTTACCTGTTACATCATAATTATTAAAAACATTATTGCTGCAGCAATCTTAGCTACCGAATACCAACTTGTTGCAACGTTGGCAGAACAAGTGCAAAATTAGGGTCAAGAAAATGTACTTGTCCTCGGAAAAGGACGCCGACTCGTACGTGTACAGTCTTGTTGTTACGGTTTACCCGGATCCAACCCTGCATCCGTCCAAAACAATCGTGTATCATGCATGCAAAGGATACAACTGTAATTCAAGGCAGAAAAAACAGGCACTGTTCCAAAACCTAAAAAAGTGGGCACTCTTCCATGGATTTAATACGTGAAACATGGAGATAGACTAACCTACCACATCATCATACAACCCCTGAGTCCTGACTTTTTATAACGTTATGGCATATGTCTTAATTGCTTATTTATTAGTTTCATGTATCAAGATATTCGTGGATCAATGAGTGTGACGTTTGAGCACGTAAATTTTCAGCCAAGAATAGTGGGGTCTTACTTGTATTTTCATTGATCACGTTTGGTTCTAGTGGTTGCTTTTATCTTTATTTTTTTTGGCTCCATAGTGAATTTTAGGATATTTTTCAAAAAACATATCACACATGTCACCATATGCACAAAAAATATAGGTTAGCTGTGATTATAAAATGAAAGATCAGAACAAAGAACCTCCAAGGAACTATACCAACATCACGATAGGTCCAATCCGAAGTAAAGTTGGACCCTTGACAAAACAATAAACTAGAAAAGAGAGGATAAAGATACCGACAATATGTATATGGAAAATGCAATAAACCAAGCTAGTATTCTTGAAGTTTTATATTTGTATTTCTTTATAGTAAAACCGAAATGAAACTTCACTCCTATATCTTAGTGGGCATCTTGCATTGTTAACCAAGCTGCCCATGAAAGAGTCGACCATGCCTCACAAATATGAGTAGTTAGTTAAGTGAATATTCCATGTCACCAGTATAATTCAAATCCTCCACCTTCCCTTCTAAACCCCAGTGCTCAACCACCTAGCCATCCCTTTGAGATAAATGAAAGGCTCAAGGAATCAACCATGATGTGTATGTATATAGCTAGGATCCGCGGCCCCCTTATTTAGCACCATCACATATCCCTTGAGCCAAACGTATATACTTAAATAACCAGTCTATGTAACAAAAAAGAGAAAAGTTGATTATTTAAAGGAGTATTACGGTACGCGCTTCATGTTAATTTTTGGTGATACAAAATCACAAATAGAGGAAAAGAAATATGCAAAAGAAAGAAAGAGAAGATTTTGTTTCCCTTAAGTAATAGGCATATTGAGTATGTTTATTTCTTTCTCTAATTGGCTAATCAAATTATTTTTTGTCATCTAATGTTAACTTGGGCATTAAATAATTGATTATATAAATAGAGACTAAAAGAGATGGTAAATATATGGTGGAGAATCTATTTGCTAATTCCCTATTCTCCATCTTTGTTCTTCTTCTCCAACAATTTTAGCCATATAGATATTTGCTCCCTTTCTCAATTTGGTTATTGATTCAATGGTATTTTTTATTTTAGCTTTGTTCTATTAATTGTAAACAAAATTTTGGGTGAATCAATAAAGTGGGTGGTTGGGCGGAATATCTTGTCTTATTTCTTTTAATTTCAATTCCGTCTTATTTTTATTCCAAGTTATCTCTTTGTGATTTGGGTGACAAAGATCAGTTGATGTACGCTTCCGCAAAGCGCTGCCATTTTTTCACAACAGATTGGTATCGGAGCACAGATCATCGCAAAGCTTAGAGTAATTTTGGATTGAAAAATTATTGATGTCGGATATGATTTTGTTTTCGAAGATGGCTATTTCGAATGGAAAGAATTGGGGTATTTGGAAGCCTAAGATGGAGGATGTTCTGTACCTCAATGATCTTCATGATCCGATTGATGGAGATGGAAAGAAGCCCTCTAATTTAGATGAGGGAAAATGGAAGAAGATGGATAAGAAGGCGATTGCTTTGATTCGCCAATATCTTGATGATTCTGTTTTCCATCATGTGGCTAGTTGTGAATCCGCAAAGGCTTTGTGGGATAAGTTGGTATCTTTATATGAGTCAAAGAGTGCTACTAGTAAGGCTTTTCTGGTTTGAAAGTTGGTACAACTGAGATTAGATGAAGAGAAGTCTGTTGCAGAGCATTTGAATGAATTTCAGGATGTAATAAATCAATTGGCAAATATGAAGGTCAATTTTGATGATGAGTTACAGGCTGTTTTATTGATGAGTTCGCTTTCAGAAAGTTGGAAAACTTTGGTTGTTTCATTGAGTAATTCCAATGCTAATGGAACTATCTCTTTGGAAACTGTTCAAAGCAGTGTTTTGAACGAGGAGCTTAGAAGAAAAGGGTCAGGTATGAAATCAATTCAAAGTAAGGCTATGGTGACAAGGGACTCGAAGAAAGATACAATTTGGAAGAAGAAGGATGCTAATGGTAAATGTGTTATCACTTGCCATTATTGTAATAAGAAAGGTCACATACGCAGCAAGTGTTATACTTATAAAAGAGATCAGAAAAAGGCTGCGCACGGTGATACTAGTAGTGATGCACATGCAAGTTTTGCTGAAGGTACCGATAGTGATGCTTCTTATGATGTCCTTTTTAGTGAAAATAAGCCTTGAAAGATGGATTCGGGAGCCAGTTTTCATTCTTCTTATGAGAAGATTGTCGACATGATTATGACAGCCAATGGAGAAGAGCTACCAATTTGTGGTATTGGATCTATCCGGTTTCGTATGCATGATGGTGTGGTTAGAGAAGTATCTGGAGTCAGACATGTACCCACTTGTTCGCATAATCTTATTTCTCTCGGTCAGTTGGATCGCCGTGGTTGCACTTATGTGACTCAAGGTGGAGTTTTGAGAGTGAAGAAAGGTGGTCGTGTAAGGATGAGAGGAGTATTGGAGGAAGGAAACCTTTATAGCTTGGTTGGTTCTGTAGTCGACTATGGAAAGCGAGTGACGGTTGAAGAACCTAGTCCACAACAAGGTGGAGAGGTTAATGTGGTCACTACTTATGATTCTAGCATTGAGGATCATATTTTAGACAGGGGTCTTCATGTTGATGATGCTCAGGGATCGATAGTGATCAGGTAATGAGCTCAGATCGAGTGATAGACGGGTGTCGAGTTGCAAAATCCACAAAGACAAGACGGAGATCTTCGTGGTATTAAAAACGTTTTTGAGACCGGATTTGTGTGGTGCACCTCATGTGGGAGATGCACCATTTGCAGTCGGTGGTAAAAGTTTGTAATTTGGTATGATTGAGATATATGGAGTTGTGATGGATCTACATATGGCATGTTTGATATGTTGAAGATATGTGATTTTGCATCAAGGTGGAGTGTTAATTTTTGGTGATACAAAATCACAAATAGAGGGAAAGAAATATGCAAAAGAAAGAAAGAGAAGATTTTGTTTCCCTTAAGTAATAGGCATATTGAGTATGTTTATTTCTTTCTCTAATTGACTAATCAAATTATTTTTTGCCATCTAATGTTAACTTGGGCATTAAGTAATTGATTATATAAATAGAGACTAAAAGAGAGGGTAAATATATGGTGGAGAATCTATTTGCTAATTTCATGTTCTCCATCTTTGTTCTTCTTCTCCAACAATTTTAGCCATATAGATATTTGCTCCCTTTCTCAATTTGGTTATTGATTCAATGGTATTTTTTATTTTAGCTTTGTTCTATTAATTGTAAACAAAATTTTGGGTGAATCAATAAAGTGGGTGGTTGGGCGGAATATCTTGTCTTATTTCTTTTAATTTCAATTCCGTCTTATTTTTAATCCAAGTTATCTCTTTGTGATTTGGGTGACAAAGATCCGTTGATGTAAGCTTCCGCAAAGCGCTGCCATTTTTTCACAACACTTCACGCGTTAGTTGCTTTCCTTATAAATTGTATATGTTTAAATCAGTCAAAAAATGATTTTTTTATTTTCAAGTGATATTAAGATTTGTATATTTGTAAATAAGTGCTTTCAATTTATAAAGGAAGTTTAATTTTAAGCGTTTTGAATATTTAAACATGTTTAATTGTTACATCCTACTTTTAAGGACGTTTGAATTTGTAAAAGAAGTTTAATGTTAGATTCTATTTTTAAATAATTAAGATTTAATAATATATATAGAGGGGTGTTTTTGGTTGTTTACGTTGATATCAAAAAAGTGTGACACCATAGATATTACAATACTATTGAAGAAAGGCAATTGAAATCAACATCTAGCTTTGAATACGTCTAAAATAATTATATAGAGATTTTATCGCCTAATTTATTGAAGAGATCATATGAAATAACAATTTAATATTTAAAAAGTTATATATAAGGATATTTTGGAAAGTTCACGATCAGACCAAAAAATTGTACTTCTATTCCAAATATTAATAAAGACATAAATATAAATATATGGTTAATATCAGGAGGTTCATGATGGTGCTAAATAAGGGAGGCTACGAATCTTGCCTTATACATACACACACTCTAAATAGTGCAGCACCCCCAAACACCATCTGATTTCCACAATAAGATCCGACTTAAATAATGGTGGTAGTGAAAAGAGAGAGAATGAACTATTATTTAAATTGAAGCTTGTGGTGGGAATCAGAGGACATTTGAGGTGCTGCACTATTTGAAGTGTTGTTGAACGCTCCTCATATGCACACACATACACACACATACGCGTATGTATAGGATCAATAACCTACTTTATTTAGCACCATTTTGTAGCCATTTGATAGGTTGATCAATAGTAGAGATGATAATATAGCAGGTTTGGGTGGGTTTTTAATGCAGCGCACCAGGCCTTGAGTCGCCTGAGCGACCTAACGAGTTATGCGAGTTATGCGAGATATGCAGTGGAGGATGATACAGCGACCTAGCGAATTACAAACTGCGAGTTATGCCGCATTGCTTAAGTCGCCCATCTTATAAGTCGTAGGTCGTATGCGGTGTTCTATAAGCCGTTTACAAGGCCGCATTCTTCTTAAGTCTTAAGTCGCTGAAGCTTAAGTCGCTTCCTTATGCCGCAGACTTATAAGTCGCTCAGTTTCTTAAATCGCTCACTCTATGTCGTTGTTCCTTAAGTCGCATTTCTTATGTCGCTAAGTCGTCCTGAAGCTATGTTGGTTTGTTAGGTCGCATTGTGTTAAGTTGCGTGATGTTGTAATTCTGTTAAGCCGTATTGTTGCTATGTCGCTTTGTTTTAAGTCGTATGTCGCGTTGTTGTATGTTGTATTATAACTCGTATGTCGTGTGTATATTGTTAAGTCGTGTATGTTGTAACTCGTGAGATGTTAGGTCGTAGGTCGTCGTGGTTGAGTCGCATGGCTGTGTTGTGTTGTAAACTCCTATAAATATGGGGTGTTGTCATTTATAAAAGGGAGTTGATTTTTGAATAAAAATTTGTGTGTGAGCTTTTTGCCACCATTATTGAAGTTGAGTGTGATCTACTTCTTCTTTCCTTCTTCGGGTTATTCATACGCGAATCAACGAAGTAGAAGCCAATTCTCGGTATCACTTGCGAGTAATCAACGATCGAATTGTAGATCTTTCAACACGGTATCTAGCAAGATCAACGGGTTGGAGATAGCTAAATTCCGGCATCGTCACGATCAACGGAGTTGGGCATTTATCGTTCTATCAGGTTTATTTGACACGAAATCATCATTTCGTGAGGAAGAAAGATTGCGCCAAATTGGTATCAAAACATTATTAGCACGTCAAAATTATATCCGCTGCGTCACTTTTTGGTATCAGAGCTAAGTAAGATCAAGGCCGGATTGGAGCTAAGTAAGATCAAGTTGAAGCTAAGTTAAAGCCGAGCCGAGTTAAAGGAAGTTAGGTCAGAGCCATATCAGATCCGAGCCGAGTCAGAGCTAAGTCAAACCATATCAAATCCGTATCGAGCCAGATCAAAGCTAGATCATGCCACCGAGACGTGCTAATCACTATCATAATGTTGAGGATGTATATAGAAGACAAGAAGCTGAACAAATGGAGAACGTATAAATGAAAAGTTCAATGAGGGTATTGAGAAGTTAGAGAAGTTGATGAACGACATGAATCAAAGTCAAAGGAGAACGTCACCAGTTTCGAACCATGGTAGAAACAGGGTTTCACCAACGGTTTCGGAAGAAAGGAGAATGTCACCCCAGTCTTATCAGGATAGAAGAAAATCTTCAGTTTCAATGAGGCGAGACCACCATGAGTATAGACATGAAGAGGGAAGAACTCAACGTGGGTTTGACAATGAACCTTATCGTGATGTTGAAAGGCAAGGTAGAAGGGACATGCATAGTCGTAGAGATGTAGATGGACGGGATCAATATCGAAACACATATGATTTTGAGGAGGATGGTGATGGAGGTAGTATGCATTATCGAAATCGAGGCCAAGTGTGAAATCAATATCCGAATTCAAAAAATGATCGTAAATGAGAGCCAGGTATGAGGATGGAAATTCCAGAATTCAAAGGTGTATGCAAGCAGAAGAATTTCTTGATTGGTTTTCAAATGTGGAAGAAATTTTGGAATTCAAGGAGGTACCTGAGAATCGCAGAGTTCAATTAGTTGCTACAAGACTAAGGGGAAGAGCTATGGCTTGGTGGCAACAAACTAAACTAACTAGGGAGAGAATGGGAAAATCAAAAGTTGTCACTTGGAGAAGATGAGAAAGATGATGAAAGCGACTTTCTTGCCATACAATTTTCAATCTCTTATGTATCAACGTTTGTAGAATTTGAGACAAGGGACGAGGACAGTGAATGATTATGCGGATGAATTATATCAATTGATTGCGAGAAATGATATTATGAAAACTGAGGAACAACTAGATATATTGGAGGGTTACGAACGCAAATTCAAGACATGGTGAATATGTCTAATACAATGTCTGTTGCTGAAGCACATCAGAAAGCTCTAGCTTAGGAGAAATAAGGGAGACGAGGAAGTGGTGTGTTTACAAGTTCTAACAATCAGAATAAAGGTGCTAGTAGCAGTGCTAATGTTTCCAAGGCAGTCAATAAATCAACTGTCAATGAAGTCGCTAAAGCAAAGGTCAACAATAGTATCAAGTGCTATAATTGTCAGAAGTTTGACCATAAAAGTAATGAAGGTGCAAAGCCAAAGAAGAGAGCATTAGTTGCAGAGGAATGTGAGTATGAGGATGTGGAAGCTGAAGTTGATTATTCTCAACCATCGAAGTTTGATGAAGATGAAGATAAAGAAGTTGTGTCAGGAGATGAAGGATGTAACTTGTTGCTAAGAAGGTCTTGTTTAGTGCCAAAGCATGAGAATGATTCTAGTTGGCTAAGAAGAAATATTTTTCAGTCTACATGTACTATCTTGGGGAAGGTTTGTCGATTTGTTATTGATGCGGGAAGCTGTGATGACATTATTTCTGAAGAAGCCGTCACGAAGTTAGAGTTGAAGACTGAAAAACACACTAAACCTTATAACCTGGAATGGCTAAAGAAAGGTGGAGAAGTGACAGTGGAAAGACGAGCATTTGTTACATTCTCTATTGGGAAGAAGTACAAAGATGATATATGGTGTGATGTTGTGGGTATGGATGTGTGTCATTTACTATTGGGAAGACCGTGGCAATATGATAGAGCTGTACAACATAATGGTCGCACCAACAGCTACAGTTTCATGTTCGAAGGAACTCAAATTACCTTAGTTCCTAAGAAGCGTGAACAAGGTGAAAGCAAGTCAGAGAAGAAGGTGGAATCAACTAGTCTATTATCTACGAAAGAATTTGTTGGAGAAGTGAAAGATAGTGGTGAATTATTTATGTTGATTGGGTATGAAACAAGTGAAGATGTTGAAATTCCTACGGAGGTCAGACCGGTGTTGAATGAATTTGAAAATGTCTTTCCTGCGGAATTACCCAAGGAGTTACCGCCATTGAGGGACATACAACATCAAATTGATCTAGTACCAGGTGCTGCTGTTTTACCGCATAGGCCACATTATCGTATGAGTCCGCAAGAGCATGAAGAGTTGAGGAGACAGGTTGAGGAGTTGCTTGAGCAAGGGCGTGTTCGAGAAAGTCTCAGTCCTTGTGTTGTACCGGCTTTGTTAGTGCCGAAGAAAGATGGTTCATAGAGAATGTGTACAGATAGCATGGCACTCTACAAAATAACTGTCAGATACAGATTTCCTATGCCAAGACTTGATGATCTATTGGATCAAATCAGTGGGTCTGTAATCTTTTCGAAGATCGATCTTAAGAATGGTTATCATCAGATTCGCATTAGACCAGGTGATGAATTGAAGACAGCATTCAAGACTCGGGAAGGATTGTATGAATGGTTGGTTATGCCATTTGGTCTATCTAATGCACCAAGTACATTTATGAGGGTGATGAATCAAATTTTCAGACCTTACATCGGGAAGTTTGTGGTAGTCTACTTTGATGATATCTTAATCTATAGTGCAAGCACAGAGAAGCATATTCAACACTTGCGAAAGGTGTTAACTATTTTTCGTCAAGAACAGTTCTATGCAGCGACGAAGAAATGCGTGTTCATGACGCCAAGTGTTTTATTTCTGGGTTATGTAGTGTCTGAGGAAGGGATACAAGTGGACCAAAGTAAAGTAGCCGCAATCAGAAATTGGCCACAGCCCAAAACTATAACCGAAGTCAGAAGTTTTCATGGGTTAGCTTCGTTTTATCGAAGATTTATACCACACTTTAGTAGTGTGATGGCCCATGTTACTGATTGTATGAAAGGAAAGAAGTTTTCGTGGACGAAAGAGGCAGGATCTGCTTTTGAGCAAATCAAGGAACTTTTAACCTCAGCACCGATTCTAGTGTTGCCAGATTTTCAATTACTATTTGAGTTACATACAGATGCATCGAAAGTTGGAATTGGAGGAGTGTTGAGTCAGAAGGGTCGTCTAATTGCCTATTTCAATGAAAAACTTTCTGAAGCAAAGATGAGAAACAATACTTATGATGTGGAGTTTTATGCTATTGTGCAGGCTGTGAAGCATTGGAGACATTACTTGTTCCACAAAGAATTTGTTTTGTATACAGATCATGAAGCGTTGAAACATTTACAAGGGCAGAATAAAATTGCATCTAGGCATGCATCATGGATAGCTTATTTGCAACAATTTACATTCGTCGTAAAGCACAAGTCTGGAGTAACTAATCGCGTTGTCGATGCATTGAGTCGGAGGGAGAATTTACTAATAACCATGCAAGTAGAGGTGATGGGTTTTGACTTACTTCCTGATTTGCTTACTTCAGATTCATATTTCCGGAATCCGAGACAAAGTCAAGCAAGGAAGCATGGATGGATATATGCTGGTTCATGGTTTACTATTCAAAGGAAATCAGTTGTGTATTCCAGATTGCAGTTTACAAATGAAGATCATCAAAGAATTACATGAAGAAGGACACGTGGGCCGCGACCGTACTATGCAGTTGATCTCAAAGTCTTATTTTTGGCCGTCAATGAGGAAAGAAGTTGAAAAGATTGTTAAGAGATGCCATATTTGTCAAGTTTCAAAAGGGATCGCAGCAAATGCAGGTTTATATTTGCCGTTGCCTATACCTACTAAACCATGGGTGGATGTTAGTATGGACTTTGTATTGGCTTTGCCGAGGACGCAACGTGGCAATGATTCTATCTATGTGGTGGTTGATCGGTTTTCAAAAATGGTATATTTTATCGCATGCAAGAAGACGGCAGATGCAGTCAATATCGCACAGTTATAATTCAAAGTGATCTATCGTCTTCATGAGTTGCCTGAATCTATTGTATCGGATAGAGACACTCGTTTTCTGAGTCATTTTTGGATGAGTCTATGGAGAATGGTCGGGATAAAGCTGAAATTTAGTAGTGCTTATCATCCACAGACGGATGGACAGACAGAAGTTGTGAATAGATCCCTAGGTAATCTATTGAGATGCCTCGTGAATGACAATTTGAAGAGTTGGGATTCCAAGCTGTGTCAAGTTGAGTTTGCACGCAACCATATAGTTAGTCGTAGCACTGGGTTCAGTCCATTCCAGGTCGTTTACTCGACAATTCCTAAAGGACCATTGGATTTATCTATAGTATCATAGCAGAAAGGAGTGATCAAACGAGCTAGTGATTTTGTGAATGAATTGCAAGAATGCCACAAGATTGTGCAGGAACGATTGCTTAAGGCGAATGAGAAATATAAACAATCTGCAGATATTAAACGACGAAATGTTGAATTCAAAGAAGGAGATTTTGTGTATGCAGTATTGACTAAAGATCGATTTTCTATTGGTACTTACAACAAACTAGCTGCTAGAAAGATTGCTCCTTTGGAAGTCGTAAAGAAGATTAATCAGAATGCTTATCAGTTAAAATTGTCGGATCATATCCGTACTACTGACGTTTTCAACGTCAAACATTTGATTCCATATCATGAGAATGAGTATGTCGAAGAAGAGGAAAGTTTGAATTCGGGGTCGAATCTTTTTCAACCAGGGAAGGATGATGCATCGCACTAGGCCTTGAGTCGCCGGAGCGACCTAACGAGTTATGCGAGTTATGCGAGATATGCAGTGGAGGATGATACAGCGACCTAGCGAATTATAAACTGCGAGTTATGCCGCATTGCTTAAGTCGCCCATCTTATAAGTCGTAGGTCGTATGCGGTGTTCTATAAGCCGTTTACAAGGCCGCATTCTTCTTAAGTCTTAAGTCGCTGAAGCTTAAGTCGCTTCCTTATGCCGCAGACTTATAAGTCGCTCAGTTCCTTAAATCGCTCACTCTATGCCGCTGTTCCTTAAGCCGCATTTCTTACGTCGCTAAGTCGTCCTGAAGCTATGTTGATTTGTTAGGTCGCATTGTGTTAAGTCGCGTGATCTTGTATTCTGTTAAGTCGCGTGATCTTGTATTCTGTTAAGTCCCGTGATGTTGTAATTCTGTTAAGTCGTATTGTTGCTATGTCGCTTTGTTTTAAGTCATATGTCGCGTTGTTGTATGTTGTATTGTAACTCGTATGTCATGTGTATATTGTTAAGTCGTGTATGTTGTACCTCGTGGCATGTTAGGTCGTAGGTCGCCGTGGTTGAGTCGCATGGCTGTATTGTGTTGTAAACTCCTATAAATAGGGGGTGTTGTCATTTGTAAAAGAGAGTTGATTTTTGAATAAAAATTTGTGTGTGAGCTTTTTGCCACCATTGTTGAAGTTGAGTGTGATCTTCTTCTTCTTTCCTTCTTCGGATTATTCGTGCGCGAATCAACGAAGTAGAAGCCAATTCTCGGTATCACTTGCGAGTGATCAACGATCGAATTGTAGATCTTTCAACTCGGTATCTTGCGAGATCAACGGGTTGGAGATAGCTAAATTCCGGCATCGTCACGATCAACGGAATTGGGCATTTATCGTTCTATCAGGTTTATTCGACACGAAATCATCATTTCGTGAGGAAGAAATATTGCGCCAAATTGGTATCAAAACATTATTAGCACGTCAAAGTTATATCCGCTGCGTCACGATGGCTTTCGACGATTATTAAATTTTATTTACGAAAACGCCATGGAGTTCGTTAGTCGTCGGAAATTATCGTCAACGGCCGTTGGAAACTTCCGTCACTATTTACTGTACTCCTTATAGTGCTTGCGTGTGAATGAACCTGCAATTCAACCTCAAAATCCTGAGAAAACCTCTAGAGCGACCTCCTTTTAACCCCATGGTTCTTCGATTTTGAGGAAAAATTATTGTTCCATTTTTTATTTTTTCACATAGTTAATTTAACAAATAATTTCATAATCTTAGCCACTAATTTGGATTATCCTATCAATTTTGAATGACATGATACATTATTAGCATACATTTTAAAAATTATCGTTGAACTGAACCCTTTTTCATCTTGAAAATAAGTAAATTCACAATTTCATAGTGAAAAAAGTGTTACGGAATTATTTCAATTAGTATTTGTTATGAAATGTTTAAAAATAATTGTTTAAAATTCAATATATTACTTATAATTGGTTGAATTGTGTTGAATTGTAACATTAGTTGAAATAATTTACATTTAATTCAATAAAATAAAAATTAATGATCAATGCGCGGTTTTCGCGGTTTGATCGGTTGAACCACTAGAACTTTTAACCTTGCGCTAAAACGGTTTGACTTATGGTTCGATCTTCGAAACTATGCTAATAAAAATACAAAGAAAAGAAGCAACCCTTCGAGTATTCAAAAATTAACATCATAATTTTAGCGTTCATAGTTCAATATTCATCATTTACCACTGTAGACAAATACAACCTTGATGTGCTTATCACTTTTTGAATGTATGTTCGTATATTAGTTTTAATTTCATTTCGTAAGTTCATTATGTCTTATATATATATATATATATATATATATATATATATATATATATATATATATATATATATATATATATATATATAGTTGGGCCGTTACTTATAAATTTATAATATTAGGTTTGATTTGCCATCCACTAAACTTCCAGCGAATTCGCTGTTCCATATTTAATCAGTCGACACGTTCAATTCAATTGTCAGTTACTCCATTAATTGACTTCTTTCATTTACTTCTCTTAAAACCTTTTATTCTCTCTGCTGCACTTTAATTCACATTAGAACGTCCCATTTATATTCATTCTTTACCATCAAAATGAATTGGACAAGGAGATCCCAACCTACAAGTAATTTGTTTATCTGTACAATTGATTTATTAGGGTTAGCTAGAGTTTTATAATACTTTTCAAAGTCTTTGAGATTCTATCAATATTTGTGTTGGATTTGGGAGAAGTAGAGCAGGTAATGTCAACGATATATATGTCTCTCCCTGTACATTTTATACAAAGATGCTTCGTTGGCGTGGGTGACGATAAAATCATGCTTAGTAGTAGGTATAAGGCTGCCATCACCGAATATAACCTGTCCTGTCATTCTTGTTTTTTTTTTTCCCCACAGGTACTTGCTTCTGCATTCAACCCTTTTGTTTAAGCTGTTTGACAATATATTTTACACATGCTTCTTGACAACCATGCATGCAATCAGGCGTCAAAAAGTAATGGATGTGTGAAAGCCAAAGGAAAATAAATGAATAACAGCAAAGAGTGAATTGTTAAAGAGGTCGAAGGTTGAATTAGAGAGGATCAAAATGCTGAAGAGTAAAACAGTTAATAATTGCAAGTTATAGACCTGTTTTTGCCACATTGAAGTACCCCTTTGTATTAAGACGTGATAACATATCGGTTAGTGATTGGCAAAGTGCATTTTCACATTACCGAGATCATCTTAGTTGGACATCAAGCTTGCTCATTTGGTTTTTTAGCAGGACAAATTTTCGCAAGACTTCTTTTTTTTTCTTTTTTCCTTTTTTTTTTTTTTTTTTTTTTTTTGAACTTCAAGTTGCTCGTCATAGTGAACGTTGGACTTCAAGCTGGCCTCCTTGAAAACTATTTATTAAGAAAACCCCTTTTTTAGTTTTGAGAAATTTATGGAGAACTCGACAAATACTTATAAAGAGCTCTGCAAATATTTATGTATGTTAAACTTTGGTAATAAAAAATCACAAATAAAAGAAAATAAATATGCAAAAGAAAGAAAGAGAAATTTTGTTTCCCCTTATTAATAGGCATACTTTAGTATGGTTATTTCTCTCACTAATTAGCTAATCGAATTATTTTTTGCCACCCAATGTTACTTGGACATTAAGTACTTGATTATATAAATAGAGACTAGAAGAGAGTGTAAAAGGGAAATTGACGCGAGATGGCCTGTGCGAGGCAGAGCAGTGCAGCAGCAGGGTACGACGGCGATCTCGAGTCGCGATAATTTTAAGCAAGCTAGGGGATTCGCGATGTAATCACGAGCGAATATGGGGCTCGCGTCTGATGGCTGCAGTGAGGGTAGATGGTCGCGATCGAGTGCGACATCTTTTAGGGGAATCGAAAGTAGGGTTTGTGGGTGAGGCGTACTGGAGGAAGGGGTATGGTGGCGTGCGACTCTCAGTAAGCCATCACGACATTCACTGTTCGGTTGGGAAGGGACACAGTTCGCGACTTGAATTGTGTGTTCGAGCTTGTCATTTTGCTATGTAAAGATGGAGCATTTGGGGAAGAAGGAAATTAGTTGCTGGGTT
Source organism: Allium cepa (assembly GCA_030765085.1). Taxonomy (NCBI): domain Eukaryota; kingdom Viridiplantae; phylum Streptophyta; class Magnoliopsida; order Asparagales; family Amaryllidaceae; genus Allium; species Allium cepa. Next base: position 498,879,945 of record CM060931.1, read on the forward strand.
GGGTTCTTGCATTTTGGGCCGAGTTTGATGGAGGCTGGCGACGTCGCGGAGGATCGGGGGTCACGATGTTCAACTGGAAAGAATCTATGTGTGGTGATCGACGTCGTTCGGCAACAGGTATTCGTTAGGGTCGAAAATTTGGGAAGAATCAAACTGGTCTGGATGGATGGCAAATTTAAAATCAAAGGTGAGTTAATCTCACTCAGTTAATTTAAATTGAAATGATAAAATTTTAATAATTGTTTGGATGGTTGAAATTGATTATTGTGCTAGATTTTGGTATATTCTGGGACTGGTATTTTATACTGTGCTAACGTCTGTGGATGCAGAGAAAACAGGTTGGAGGGATCCAACTGGACCCCTCAACATTTATTTAAATTATTTAATATTCTCTGCTGTGAATATTGATATTCTATGATGAGTTATATTGGAATATTAAATGTTATGGTTTGATTGGATAATTTTGGATATAATGAATTCCCAAAAATATATAAATTGGACTGTTGAAAAGAAAAGAAAAGAAGTGAATTTGTAAGTGAAACAAGGATAGAAAATTTGAATAAATTTAAGAATGAATTGGGGAAAAAAACAAAGTAATGTAAAAATTTCGAATGAATAAATCTTGAGTATAGCAAGGGTAATTTTGAATAAATAAAAGATTAATGAATTTTGAACTTCAGTATTATTATTATTAATTTTAGAAAGAACAAAACATTTATTTAAAATTTAAGATTTAAATTATTGAAAGAATAAAGAAGAAATTGGGAAGTAGCTGAGATTTGTATATTTCAATTAAAGAATTTTAAATCAAACGAGAAATAGTAACAACAATAATAAAGTCCATAATAAATGAAATTTGAAATGAATTGAGTAATTAAAGAAATTTATTTCAAATGGAATAAATTGGGAATCAATTTGGAAAACTGATTCAATTGATTGAAGTTGGAAATTCTCCCTGAATAACCAAGAACGTTTTTTTTAAGTAATTTTAAATATGAGTTAATAGCTTTAAAATTGTTTTTAAAAAGGTATGTTTTGAGGAAAAAATTATTATTTCTAATATTTTAAGTCTAAAGTAAGTATTTCCTTTTAATTTATTATAGCAGTAATTATTTAAAAAGTGATTTGGTGTTTTGTTTTGTAAAAGTGGAAATCTAGTTTTTACATTTATTTAGTAACTTTATTTTCAAATATTCATATAGTATGTATTTTTAACAAACTATTAAAATAGTTTTAATTTAAATTTTTAAAAGTATATATTAAAGTATATATTTGAAAGTAAAGTGTTTTTAAATTATTTTAAAATCTAGCTTTGTGCTTGGTAATTTCAGAGGAGATAGAAAATATTTGGGAAAGTTTATTCTGAAAAGAAAGATGGTTTTGAAAACTGTTTTCAAAGGGTTGAAAATAGAAAATATATCTTGGGAAGATATTTTGAGGTTAATAAATAATTTGGGAAATTATTTATTGTGTGATGGATGTTGTGAATATTAATTGATAGTTAAATAACCGAGTATCAATATTGGCCAACTGCGTTGATCGTTTCGAAGAGACCGGGATCGAGATGTATTTCTCGAAAACCACTTCGATCCGGTTTGTACGTTTCGTGCGAAAAACGTGTTCGGAGTCGAAGATGGAGCAGTGAAGTGCAAGGGCTAGTCGCTACTAATCCTGAGGATATTTCCATAATGGATGTAGTAGGAGTAGTGCCTTCGGTTCCGTTCGAACCCAGGACGGACTTGTATGGATGAATGCTTGCGAAACATCGTCAGATGGGCGATGGGCATTCTAAGTGAAGCGTTCTAAAGGTAACGCTTAGCCTCAAGCCTCATCAAATGGGAATGACTGAAAATCAGGGGATATGCAGCAAGGTTAGGTGGGTAGCACCCAAGCAGGGTGAGGTCATTCCAGCCTAGACGTCCCTTTTTATATTCGGCTTAGTGGTGCGGTTGCTGATCCCAACCGCGGGGTGATCTCACTCGGGACTGTCTAGTAAGGGATGATTCTGGCCTTGTGTTGCAGGGGATGAAGGGAGTAATCCTCGGTATGGTGATCTAGGCCCCGTACTGTGACAGGTGGTACCCCAGTGCCTAGTCATTAGTTGGAATCCATTCTTCCTACGAGCCTTGTATGAGTTTTGTTTGTATTACCCACTCTATGGCTAGTAGCTGGAATTTAATAATGTAACAATTTCGGCTATTTTTATAAGTATTTGTATATAGACCCTATTATAATATCAGAGGATTTCTATAAAAATTGTTTTAGCTATCGTAAGGTAAAAACCCGACATGTTTATTTGTGGCGTGGTCTTACGAGATGCTTTTGTTTTCAAAGGATTTTTGAAACTTTAATAATCAATTGGGTGTGATTTTCTCACGCTGGTAATCCAGACTGACTCTGGTGTTATTTAACTGTAATGCTCGGGTCAGACCGAGTATTATAGAATACAGGTTATGATGCTGTGGAGCTCAGGAAACGAGCTGGATGACGATACGTACTCACGTACTTGTATATATATATATATATATATATATTATTCCGCTGTTGAGTTGTTGTGTATCCATTGTATGTTTGTTGTGAGCTGTGACTAATGTACTCTGATGATGTAATGTATGAAAACAGATATATTTGATTTTGAGTAAATATTTACTATTTATTATATTTTATTCCGCTGTGATGGTTAGATTCTGATGTTAATTTTGTTTTCTCTTCTTCTAAATCTTCTTCTTAAACCCAAATGGTTCGTATTTCTATGCAACTTGAGTTGATTGTTGTGGAATAGTGTTGACTCAAGGGGTACGGATTTGCGGGTCGTTACACTTGGTATCAGAGCTTAGGTTGGCGACAACCTAGGCTTTGGTGGGAATTACTCAAGTAGAGTCCGTAGTACTCTATAATGAGTTTGAGTGTATTAATAGACATGAGCGCGTATTTGTTAGTGAATATAAGATGGTTTTATATTGTGTCGATTAGTTTATTGAGTAATTTATGGATTCTGGTCAATACGAGTAATTAACGTTATTGATAGGGATCTCTAAACACTTGAATAGAACAATTCGACACAGTATGGTTTTAAAATAGGGTAAATGAAATAATTTTACCCAAATTATTTTGTATATGAAAGAAATAGTTTTCAGTAATTATTATACAATTTGGATGCTTGGTTGTTAAGGAATGGTAATATTAAATTATTAACACTATTGTGTAAAAAATTAAATAAGAAATTGAGTTATAACCAAAGTTGAAGAATAAATATGTATAACAAAATGGAATTTGAAATAATAACTAAAGATTAAGGGATAAATTGACAAAATAGATGAAGTTTATGCATGTGATCATAACAGGATTAGGAAATTGAATTCATAATTAAAAACTAAGAAACCAATTCATATCAAATGAATTTGTAAATGTAAATTATAGTGTAATAAATTATTAAAGTAAGATTAAATTCCAAAGAAAAGTTTGAATTTAAATCTAAAGGATTTGGAATTTGGAGATTTAAGTTTCTTTGAATTGGATAATGATTCTCAAAAGTTGAGAGGATAATATATTTTGAGAAATATTTTTGAATCAGATTTAAATTCTAAAGGGATTTGGAATTTAAAAATATTGGATGGATTTTAGAAAGAGAATAAAAGCATTGAACTCTTTTGGTCGCTAGAAAATAACTTCGGTGATGACTGCAGCATCATCGATGTTCATTTTCAAGTTTTCAGAAGTGAAATTGCTACCAAATTGTTTTGAATTGAAATTGTTTGCAAAACTGGTAAGTTTTGAAATTTAAAGAGATAAATTGAATAATGCAAAGGATTTTTGGATATAGTTGATTTCAAAGTTGATTTTGAACTTTTGGAAATTGTTTAAAAACTCTGGAATCTTATTTAAATGTTTATGGAATAATAAAAATATATTGGCTAAATAAAATATATAATTCCGAGGTAAAGGTAAAATGTGAATGGGATTGATTATGGATAGATGAAAGTGTGGATATAAATAAAAAAATGACTTATAAAATTTAGAAATGAGATAAATAAGCCAAAATAAAATAGTTTTGAATTCTGGGAAGTGAATGAAAATCCAAAACTTAACTTATAAAATAAAGAGGTTGAACTCCAGTAAATAGATAAAGAGATTTTGAAATAAAAATCAAATATTGATTAAATGTATGTTGAATATCAATTTGTGGTGACAAATGTTTGGTTTGTAAATGAATTATGGGATGAATATTCGACGTAAATAATATGGAATGTTCCAAGCTTAATTAATGGAATATGGAAATGGAACTCGAATTGGTTAATAAAAATTTGAGTTGTGAATAACTGATAAAATTTGAAAGAGATGCTTGAGTTATTAATAGAAATTCAACTTGAAATTGTAAGTGAATTAAATTTAAATTGAAGTTGAAAGGAATTGAATTAACATAAAAATGATTTGTATTGCAAATAAAAATCTAAGTAGAGGTAAATTGGAAATGGCATTGTTATAAAATAAAAGAGATTCAGAAATAAATTATTGAATGTGAATTAGAATTCATATTGATTCAATGAAATATACTAATTTAATTTAAGCGAATGGAGCTAACAATGAACTCAAGTTAAACAGCATAGAGTTGGAATACTGATGGTTTAAGTTGTGAATAAATTCCATTAAAGTATAAATAAATGGAATGTGACTTCGAAAATATTATTCAAATGAACTTGGGTTATGGAATTAGGAATGAATATGTGTATACATTATAAACTTGGGATTATAAATTAAATTTGTTGAGAATCAAATTAAATAGATGTGAGCTTAAGTCGAGAGGTTGAGATAAATTGAAGGAAGTAAATTAACTTAAGTTTAAAGTTAATAGAAGTTTGGCTTCGAGCAAAAGTGAAAGACCATAAAAGTCTGGGTCAAATTAATTTGGGAAATGGTTATTAATTTATATGTATTGAATGTGCCAAGCTTAATAAATTGTTTTTGAATGGAACAATTATGGAAATGAAATGAAATGCAAGTGAAGGGTTGTGAATAAATTAGAAATGAGATGAAATTAAATATAATAATGGATCGGGATTTAAATTGACATAGTTATCAACTAAAATGGTAAGGAAGCGAATAAAAGCAATTGAATTAGTTATGTAAATCATATAAATTGATTGTGGAAGTTATTTAAATTGCCTTTCTTTAGCATTGATGTGTTGGGGTTGTTTAAATAAGAAAAATGTTATACATTTCATATATATTTAGCACTTACTTGTTTAAATTGAGTAAGTACAGGTTTATGGAAGCCGTTATGCTGGCTTTGACTGCGCAAGATGCTAAATAAATAACCGCTTTGCTTAAAAATACTAAATAAGGTACGCCTACGCAATACTAATAGGAAATATGAACTGTTTTTCTGATTTCCGACCATGTGGGTCGATGTATATATATTTATATCTTTTGTCAAATTGCAAAAGCTCCTCGTACAAAGGGGACTCTGCCAAAATTTTCCAAAAATTTTGGGAGTTAGAATTATTTTTGGAAATTTTCACTAACGATAAATAATTTAAAAATTGATAAGAAAATAGAATTGAAACTGAAGATTGAAATCTAATTTAAAATTGTAAAGTAAGGTGAATAAAATTCAATATTCAGAGTTTGGAAACAAATTGAATTCGAATGGAATTGTAAAGGGCAAAGTGAATAGAAATAAGTATAAACTTCACTAGTGAAGTAAAAATGAATATAAGAAGTATATAAATTTTCTTTATATTGAACTTAAGAAATGAATAGGGAATTCTTAAGTAAATTTGGTATTGAAAGTATGCTAAGTGCATAATTGAATGAAGGTTGAAAACTGATAGTTGTGAATGTGAGGCATATTGTGAATAAGTGAATAACAATCAAAATAAATGAGAATAAAAAGGGAATTGATATAGTTGATAATCAATTGGGGTAAATACGTAGGATGTACGTATATTATTTTATTCGCATAGCTATTTGATCCAGATTCGAGCACAGAATTTTGAGATAATTTTATATCGATCCGAGTTGGAATTTTTCACTCGATTTTCGACGGCGAGCCTGAATATGTAATTTTGATTGATTCTGAAAATTCTCTATCATAATTATGACTATGCAAGGAGAATGACGGTTTCTGATCAAGAAACCAGATCTGAGTCCGCACTGGGAAGTCGGGTGGACGATACTAGTTCGGAAGTGGAATTGTGTGATCGAGTAAACGATCAGATTTGGTATTGCGTACGAATAATATAGGTACATCGTACGGACTTAAATGGAATGAATATTGAAATTTTGTAAGGAAGTCAATAAAATAATTTTAAATGTTGTGATTGGATATAATTGTTAAACAGGATTCACAGGTATTATAAAGGAAAATGGAAATTGGTTTTGATTTCAGAAGATAAATTTGAATTGCCCGACTAAAAAGGTATGTATTTAAATTTCTGGATGAAATTTGATTTGGGTTTTTGATCTAGCCACTTGGCGTTTTGTTTTCTTTTTGGATTTGCGAGGCCGTAGAGCCATTTTGTAGTTGTACCGAGCTAGCCGCGTAAAGGAGACGCTGGCGAAATTTTTCGAAAATTTAGAGAGTTAGAAAATTTTTGAGAAATTTTTGAAAATTTAAATTTGGTTTTAAAATTGAAATTTGAATGGATTGGGCAAATGATTCGGTGGAACCTAATGGAAGAAGTTTGAAAAAGTTTGAAAAATTAATAAGATTGGTGATGTTCTAATTAAAAGATGGTTTAGGTATTGTCAAAAACTGTTTAGTTTTGGAGGTTGTAAAAACCAATAGTTTGGGTAAGTAGAGAACGGGTACAGGACCATTCTTCCTAACTAGTAATTTCGGGGACGAAACTCTTTTAAGGGGGGAGGAATGTGATAACCCAGAATTTTTGTATATTTGAAATTGGAATATTTAATTAATTTTAAATATTCGGAGGTTAATTTTTAACTTGAATTTCAAATATCAATATGTATTGATAATTAAATATTGAATTTAATTATCGGAATTGGGTAAATTATTGAATCTGGAATTTTAAGCCTGTTAAAAATAATTTGAAGGCTTGGAAAATTTATATTAATAATACGGAAGGTGATAGAACTTTTAAAATGGAATTTCAAAGTAATTTGTTCAGTTTTAAAATATATAGTTTAAATTGAATTTAAAAATAGCCTTCTGAGGCGCAGTCTCGGAATTTGACGAAACTAGTTCCATTGGATCTGTAATATCGTATTATTATCAGATTTCAAATTTCGTAGCGTTCGGAGTCATCGTGTGATCGCATGAGATAAAAACGCTTAGACAATAATTTATCGTTTTAATTTAAATATAATATACTTTGTCTCAAATCAGATCATAGCCGCCCTACGTTTCTTTTGCCGACCTATTCTCCACATGTCTTCTGAAGCAAGCTGATAATTTCCTTTATTAAATCGCTTATTGTCACCTCTTTCTTTCCAAATCAAATCTCCAGGAGAAAATCTTGTTCCAGTAAATGAAATAAACAAAATCAAAGTAATGGCCGAAGCCTGGAATCAATCCTCATATAAATTTTATTGTTCAAATCAAAACTTCCCTTACTTCCTTACTTCAGCTCAAAAAAAAAAAAGAAGAAGGGAAATTGACGCGAGATGGCCTGTGCGAGGCAGAGCAGTGCAGCAGCAGGGTACGACGGCGATCTCGAGTCGCGATAATTTTGAGCAAGCTAGGGGATTCGCGATGTAATCGCGAGCGAATATGGGGCTCGCGTCTGATGGCTGCAGTGAGGGTAGATGGTCGCGATCGAGTGCAACGTCTTTTAGGGGAATCGAAAGTAGGGTTTGTGGGTGAGGCATACTGGAGGAAGGGGTATGGTGGCGTGCGACTCTCAGTAGGCAATCACGACATTCACTGTTCGGTTGGGAAGGGACACAGTTCGCGACTTGAATTGTGTGTTCGAGCTTGTTATTTTGCTATGTAAAGATGGAGCATTTGGGGAAGAAGGAAATTAGTTGCTGGGCTGGGTTCTTGCATTTTAGGCCGAGTTTGATGGAGGCTGGCGACGTCGCGGAGGATCGGGGGTCACGATGTTCAACTGGAAAGAATCTATGTGTGGTGATCGACGTCGTTCGGCAGCAGGTATTCGTTAGGGTCGAAAATCTAGGAAGAATCAAACTGGTCTGGATGGATGGCAAATTTAAAATCAAAGGTGAGTTAATCTCACTCAGTTAATTTAAATTGAAATGATAAAATTTAAATAATTGTTTGGATGGTTGAAATTGATTATTGTGCTAGATTTTGGTATATTCTGGGACTGGTATTTTATACTGTGCTAACGTCTGTGGATGCAGGGAAAACAGGTTGGAGGGATCCAACTGGACCCCTCAACATTTATTTAAATTATTTAATATTCTCTGCTGTGAATATTGATATTCTATGATGAGTTATATTGGAAATTAAATGTTATGGTTTGATTGGATAATTTTGGATATAATGAATTCCCAAAAATATATAAATTGGATTGTTGAAAAGAAAATAAAAGAAGTGAATTTGTAAGTGAAACAAGGATAGAAAATTTGAATAAATTTAAGAATGAATTGGGGAAAAAAAACAAAGTAATGTAAAAATTTCGAATGAATAAATCTTGAGTATAGCAAGGGTAATTTTGAATAAATAAAAAATTAATGAATTTTAAACTTCAGTATTATTATTATTAATTTTAGAAAGAACAAAACATTTATTTAAAATTTAAGATTTAAATTATTGAAAGAATAAAGAAGAAATTGGGAAGTAGCTGAGATTTGTATATTTCAATTAAAGAATTTTAAATCAAACGAGAAATAGTAACAAAAATAATAAAGTCCATAATAAATGAAATTTGAAATGAATTGAGTAATTAAAGAAATTTATTTCAAATGGAATAAATTGGGAATCAATTTGGAAAACTGATTCAATTGATTGAAGTTGGAAATTCTCCCTGAATAACCAAGAACGTTTTTTTTAAGTAATTTTAAATATGAGTTAATAGTTTTAAAATTGTTTTTAAAAAGGTATGTTTTGAGGAAAAAATTATTATTTCTAATATTTTAAGTCTAAAGTAAGTATTTCCTTTTAATTTATTATAGCAGTAATTATTTAAAAAGTGATTTGGTGTTTTGTTTTGTAAAAGTGGAAATCTAGTTTTTACATTTATTTAGTAACTTTATTTTCAAATATTCATATAGTATGTATTTTTAACAAACTATTAAAATAGTTTTAATTTAAATTTTTAAAAGTATATATTAAAGTATATATTTGAAAGTAAAGTGTTTTTAAATTATTTTAAAATCTAGCTTTGTGCTTGGTAATTTCAGAGGAGATAGAAAATATTTGGGAAAGTTTATTCTGAAAAGAAAGATGGTTTTGAAAACTGTTTTCAAAGGGTTGAAAATAGAAAATATATCTTGGGAAGATATTTTGAGGTTAATAAATAATTTGGGAAATTATTTATTGTGTGATGGATGTTGTGAATATTAATTGATAGTTAAATAACCGAGTATCAATATTGGCCAACTACGTTGATCGTTTCGAAGAGACCGGGATCGAGATGTATTTCTCGAAAACCACTTCGATCCGGTTTGTACGTTTTGTGCGAAAAACGTGTTCGGAGTCGAAGATGGAGCAGTGAAGTGCAAGGGCTAGTCGCTACTAATCCTGAGGATATTTCCATAATGGATGTAGTAGGAGTAGTGCCTTCGGTTCCGTTCGAACCCAGGACGGACTTGTATGGATGAATGCTTGCGAAACATCGTCAGATGGGCGATGGGCATTCTAAGTGAAGCGTTCTAAAGGTAACGCTTAGCCTCAAGCCTCATCAAATGGGAATGACTGAAATCAGGGGATATGCAGCAAGGTTAGGTGGGTAGCACCCAAGCAGGGTGAGGTCATTCCAGCCTAGACGTCCCTTTTTATATTCGGCTTAGTGGTGCGGTTGCTGATCCCAACCGCGGAGTGATCTCACTCGGGACTGTCCAGTAAGGGATGGTTCCGGCCTTGTGTTGCAGGGGATGAAGTGAGTAATCCTCGGTTCGGTGATCTAGGCCCCGTACTGTGACAGGTGGTACCCCAGTGCCTAGTCATTAGTTGGAATCCATTCTTCCTACGAGCCTTATACGAGTTTTGTTTGTATTACCCACTCTGTGGCTAGTAGATGGAATTTAATAATGTAACAATTTCGGCTATTTTTATAAGTATTTGTATATAGACCCTATTATAATATCAGAGGATTTCTATAAAAATTGTTTTAGCAATCGTAAGGTAAAAACCCGACATGTTTATTTGTGGCGTGGTCTTACGAGATGCTTTTGTTTTCAAAGGATTTTTGAAACTTTAATAATCAATTGGGTGTGATTTTCTCACGCTGGTAATCCAGACTGACTCGGGTGTTATTTAACTGTAATGCTCGGGTCAGACCGAGTATTATAGAATACAGGTTATGATGCTGTGGAGCTCAGGAAACGAGCTGGATGACAATACGTACTCACGTACTTGTATATATATATATATATATATATATTATTCCGTTGTTGAGTTGTTGTGTATCCATTGTATGTTAGTTGTGAGCTGTGACTGATGTACTCTGATGATGTAATGTATGAAAACAGATATATTTGATTTTGAGTAAAGATTATTTACTTTTTATTATATTTTATTCCGCTGCGATGGTTAGATTCTGATGTTAATTTTGTTTTCTCTTCTTCTACCTCTTCTTCTTAAACCCAAATGGTTCGTATTTCTGTGCAACTTGAGTTGATTGTTGTGGAATAGTGTTGACTCAAGGGGTACGGATTTGCGGGTCGTTACACTTTGATGAATCAATAAAGTGGCGGTTGAGTGAAATATCTTGTATTATTGTGTTTTGATTTCAATTCCGTATTGTTTTCAATCAAAGTTATCTCTTTGTGATTTGGGTGATAAAGATCCGTTGATAAAAGCTTTCGCAAAGCGCTACTATTTCCATAACATAACAGTTTGGTATCGGAGCACAGATCATCCCAAAGCTTAGGGTAATGTTGGTTTGAAAAATTATTGATGTCGGATATGTTTTCGTTTTCGAAGATGATTATTTTGGATGGGAAAAATTGGGGTATTTGGAAGCTTAAGATGGAGGATGTTTTGTACCTCAATGATCATCATGATCCGACTGATGAAAATGGAAATGAGCCGCCTGTTATAGATGAGGGAAAATGGAAGAAGATGGATAAGAAGCCGATTGCTTTGATTCGTCAGTGTCTTGATGATTTAGTTTTCCATCATGTGGCTAGTTGTGAATCCGCGAATGCTTTTTGGAACAAGTTGGTATTTTTGTATGAGTCAAAGAGTGCTACTAGTAAGGCTTTTTTGTTTCGCAAGTTGGTACAACTGACATTAGATGAAGAGAAGTCTGTTGCATAGCATTTGAATGAATTTCAAGATGTAATAAATCAATTGGCAAATATGAAGGTCAATTTTGATGATGAATTGCAGGCTCTTTTATTGATGAGTTTGCTTTCAGAAAGTTGAGAAATTTTGGTTGTTTCATTAAGTAATTCCAATGCTAATGGAACTATCTCTCTGGAAACTATTCAAAAACAGTCTTTTGAATGAGAAGCTTAGAAGAAAAGGGTAAGGTATAAAATCAATTCAAAGTGACGCTATGGTGGCAAGAAACTCAAAGAAAGATACAATTTGAATGAAGGACGCTAATGGTAAAGGTGTTATCACTTGTCATTATTGTAACAAGAAAGGTCACATACGCAACAAGTGTTATTCTTATAAAAGATATTAGAAAAAGGCTGCACATAGTGATAGTAGTGGTGATGCATATGCAGGTTTTCCTGAAGGTACCGATAGTGATGCCTCTTGTGATGTCCTGTTTAGTGAAAATAAGCCTTGAAAGATGGAATCGAAAGCAAGTTTGGAGACGTGAATTATTTTTCTTCTTATGAGAAGAGTGTCTGTATGATTAGGACAACCAATGGAGAAGAGCTACTGATTTGTGGTATTGGATCTATCCGATTTCGTATGCATGGCGGTGTGGTTAGAGAAATCTTTGGAGTCAGATATGTACCCACTTGTTCACTTAATCTTATTTCTCTTGGTTAGTTGGACTGCCATGGTTGCACTTATGAGAATCAAGATGGAGTTTTGAGAGTGAAGAAAGGTGGTCGTGTAATGACGAGAGGAATTGAAAGAAGGAAACCTTTATAACTTGGTTGGTTCTGTAGTCGACAATGGTAAGCAAGTGACAGTTGAAGGACCTAGTCTATAACGACCCATAAAATTTTATTTGTTTTAATAATATATTTAACTGAATTTTGTGAAATTTTAAATAATAAAATTTTAAAATAAAAGTTAAATATTTAGAATACGTATATTTAAACATAGCAATAGTAAATTTAATCAGAAATTATGAAAGTTTATTTTATTGTGTAATTTTATTTTAATTCAAATCAGTTAATATTTGATGATAATAAAATATTTTCCAAACCTGAATATTTTCACATAATAAATTTGTAAACCATCTTCTGAGTGAGACGTCATATTTCGTTTCGAAAAATTTGAACTGTTGTTGCTCCATTTATCTTATTTCTGGCAAATTAGCAGCATTTTCGGCACCGATTATCGACTTTTGATAGAATGATCGTACCACTAATATCTGTATACCGTTTTGATCACCTCGTCGTGCTGATCTCTACGGTATATTCAATTCTGTGTTTCGAAATCCAATATGCAGAAGAATCTGCGACGTCATCTGTATCGGTACCAGTTTTTGTGACTTTTGGTTCTTGTGACCTTTTGAATTCCTAGTTCATTCAACTTTCCATCGTATAACTCAACAGTTTGGAGAGGAAAAAAAGCAAGCGAAGTTTTCATTTTCTCCTGTAGCCAACTATTCCTCTCTCCTTTTCCCCACTACCGCTCCTTCTTCTGCACGAGCACCTGCATCCCCAAGCTCGGCCTCAACATTTCTCCAACCCAAGCCGAAGCTCCTCCTCGTCCTGGCCGTGCTCCTCTCAGCCTACCCACCTTCGTCCAGCCTGGGCAAAGCCAAAGCACAAAGCACCCGTGCCTCTTTTCTCCACTTCGACCTCCCCTTTTCTCTCGTGAGTAATCTCTTTCAATAGCCTTGTCTTTCTCCTATCCTCTTTATTTTTATACAGGTATATATATTGTTGATATATATATTGTTAGGCTGTTTTGAATATGTTAGTTGTATATTTATTTAATATACATAAGTTATAATGTGTATAGTTTACGGTAGTATAGGTCTATTGTAGATATATAGGACGTAAAGAAGTATTATATATAATTTTTAATAACTGTTGATAGTGAAATATATATTATACTGTTTTAAAGTATAAATTTTTCGCTGCTTTCAGATTTACTTCATATGGTTACTTTGTCTACAGCTTTTGTATTACGTTTTATATATATAGTATGCTTGTACATACTATAGTTTATATAAAAAAATTGTTTACTGTTAGTTTATATGTTAGTCTATATGGTTTTTCATATTTTATTATATTTGAATTTTTATAAGTTATATTTATGTATGTTAGTTTATGTGTATATTGCAGTCAAGTGTATGTTCGGTTATATATTCTGTGGGTTTAGTTTATATATGTATCGGTGTATATACATTTATTTTATGAGTTGGTTTCAATATATATAGATAATTTATATATACAACTATGCTTATACAATGGTTTGCATTGATATTGTTGTGTGGTCGAAATATTATGTATTTATGTTTATATATATATATATATATATATATATATATGGACATATATATATATACTGCTTGTTGTTTAAAATAACCTATAGGTAAGCTATACATACGGTCATATACTAGTCATGTACTAGTTTATATATATACTTGAACCTAGTCTACTATAGAATTTTTTGTGTTTCGACTTTTGAAGTGTGTGTGTCTATACATATATATATATATATATATATATATATAGTTTTCTTTTCAAATAATTGGCAGTAGGGATGTATGTTTGTTATAATATGTTTATGTGCACATATAAGTTACAGCTTATACATAAGTTATATAAATATGTATACGTTAAGTTTAAATGTATTGATTCAAAAATTTATTATTATATATATTTTTGACTTTAATATTTGAGTTTTAGTTTAAAACAATGGATTTTGAAATGCATATATATTTAATTTAATATATGCTTGAAATTAGAATCTGATTTTATATATATAATTATATATAGTTATACATATAAGTTCATTATGCCAATTTTCTTCATCAATCTAGTTCTGATTTGATTTTTATCAATCTATATTTATCAGCTTTGTTCGTCAAATTCGTGTCAATCTTGCTTTGTCTTGGAATCCGTGCTTGGGTTGTAACTAATCTCATTGTCAAATCTCTCTAGCCTCAAAAGGTGAGCAATCACTCATGATTAATGTTCTTATATCTATTAAATTTGATGACAATTGAAATATGATGTTGTAATTGTTTACATTGATACATATATACATATATATATATACACATATATATATATATGTTGTTATCTGTATCTGTTCGCTTGTGACATCTGGCACCATTATCTATGATTTATATTGATGATATATGCCTGTTATGTTATTATCATATCTATTATCACTCTGCAAGTTCCCTGTTAGTATAGAATTCCCTATGGGTTGAAATAATACATACCCGAATGATTTGTAGAATATGAGAAAATCATTTAGGTTGAAATGATATACCCAAGCGATTTCCATTGAACTGAATTTGGGATTGCAGATTAAAATGATATATACCCGTATATATTTAAATTGCGGATTGAAATGATAGATATTCGTATCACTTGACTATAGGATAGAAAATTATATACAGGCACCGTTGGTCGATATATAAATATTTCAAAATAATTTCCAAGGTTTTGAAATGAATATTTTGTTTTTAATAAATATTGATTTTAAGATATATATATATATGTATATGTATATGTATGTATGTATAAATGTTATTTTATAAAGGTTTTAAATTTTTATTTTTAAAATTATATGTTTTGAAAATTTTAAAATTATAAGTTAGTTTTGGAATTATAAATTTTAAGATTTTACTTACAATTCTTTTATTTTGAAATATATATAAAATAAGTTTAATAATAAGATTTGATTTATTAAAGTTGATTTATTAAAGTTGATTTAATTAATTTATTATATGTTTAAGTATTTATTTAAAATTTATATTTTCAAATATAGAGTTTATAATGATTTTAATAAAATTCAGGTTGGAAAGAGAAATAAAATTGGTTTGAAATTGAATTTATTTAAGAATTATACTCAAATAAGTTCGATTTGAAATTTATTAAATTTGGGATTTTAAAGATATGATATTATAACTTGATTTTGGTTAAAAGTGATTTAAATGAATATTTCAAATTTACATAAACTGAAATGGTATATTTAGTTTTATTTAAATTTGAAATTTGAAGTTTTATTTAAATGTTATTTGAATGATTAAGAAAAATTTCAAAATAAATAATAGTAACGTGAATTTGATATATACATTAAATTGTCAAATTTATTTTTGAAACGTTGAAAATTCAAAGCTTTGAAATATATTGAAATTGAAATGGTTTATTTTGTTGTTCAAATCTGTATTTGAAATGGTTTATTTAGAAACTGAGTTGAATTAATGAATTGAGGTTTAATTAAATTGGAATTTTAGAATTCGAGTTAATTTGAATCGATTTGTGAAATTTGAGGAAAATATTTTACAAATAAAAAAATTTAAATTATTTTTAAAAGTATTTTATATTTTTCTTTATAAATTATTTTAATATAAACTATTTTAATATAAATCATTTTAAATATGAACTATTTTTAATATAAATTATTTTAATATGCCAATTATTTTAATATAAACTTTTTTTTCTTTTTTTTAATAAAACTTACTATATAAACTCAACCAAAAGCTGTCAACATGCCTGACAGGTAACCAAATCTAAAAACCAAAAGGAAATACCACCAAAAAACCCAGAACATAGGATAAAACGAAACAACCAAAAAGGAACCAATATATACTAACGAGAAGCAGAGGCAAAAACTCTGGCCTAGCCACTCTGCTCACCCAATCAGCTACTGTAAACCACCGCCCATCCAACATCGTACTCGAGCTCCGGCAAGGCCACCGCCCTACTACGATGTTGAGGGTCCAACCATCAAAGAAAAGCAAGCTCAACCACCGCCCCTCCAAGATAACCGGAAGAAATGGCCAATACCACCAAAGATGAAAGACCGACAGAATGAAGAGGATAAAGACTTCCTAGAAGCAAACTCCAAACAGCATATGAAAATCAAGAAAAGAATCACCCCAGATAATCAACAGCCTGAAAGCAATAATCACACTGTTAGAAAAACGGGGGGGGGAGGGGGGAATGATGAGGGAAGACGGACCGGAAGGGGTCTACTAAGCCAGAATTAGCAGTCCCCATAACGGCAATCATCCTATACCTGCTCTAGTAGAAGATTGAGAGCAGTTTATAGATAATAGGTTCACTAAGGGACCAGAGCGAGCACTGGCCGAACCTCTGAAGGGTCGGCCCCGAAAAGCTAAGAAAAGATCATCTCTTACCCGTCGAACTACGGAAAGAGGATCCATTGGAACTTCTTCAAAGATAGCCTTATTCCGCGCACACCAGACATGCCAACAGATCAGACAAGGAATCAAACGAAAGATGATAGAGCGAAGAGATTTCCTATTGCAATCAACCCACCAAGAAGTCAGCAAATCATTTGGCGAGGAGATGATGCCACGAACTCCCAAAAAATTATCGAAAAAATTCCAGGTGGATCTAGCACACCATCCATCGAAAATCAAATGATTAATCGATTCAGTTTCCCCTTTGCCACAGCATCTGCATCGGGAAACAAACGGAATGCCTATTTGCTGGAGGTTCTCATTATTTTAATATAAACTATTTTTAATATAAACTACTTTAATATTTTAATTATTTATTTTATATAAACTATTTTAATATACTAATTATTTTAATATAAACTATGTTAACTTATAACTATTTTATATAAACTATTTTATTTTATAAACTATTTTATTGTATATACTATCATTAATATCTAAACTGTTTAAAGGAAAGTGTTATGATTTCAAAGTGTTATTGGTTTTCCAAAGTGTTATGATTTCAAAGTGTTATTGGTTTTCCAAAGTGTTATGATTTCAAAGTGTTATGATTTCAAGTGTTTGGTTTTGAAAGTGTTTTAGCTTTGAAAGTGCTATGATTTTTTGGAAATGGATATATTTGAATGAAAATGATATCTTATTGATATGGTTTTGAAATGGAAATGATATTTTGGTTTTGAAGTACAAATTATTTTGAAATGACTGCGGTGTTATAATAATGTTGGGTTGTTAAAGAGACCGGGATCAGTTATCGTCATACTCTCTTCCAATGCTGAAAACCACTTTAACAAACGTGTACGCGGTGGAGATTCCAGAATGAAGTATGATGGTGGCGACGATCCTATATGAGGTATATACGTGGACCCAACTCCCGTAAGTTGGCATAAGCTGGCTAAAACAGGAGCAATTGACGGGCCAAGTGAGGTAGCTCCTCCGATCAGATACACTTCATCGATACCATTCTATTATTTTGCGATTGATTTGGGTGCACCTTTGATTTTGGGAGTGTGGATCAAGGCGGGCGGTAGTTGCGGCTATGCTTACCACCAGCTCGGAAGTGTAATAGGCATGTCTACCCTGGCATTGCCTAGTTGTGCTGTGTCACCTACCCTATCGAGACCACTATGATTTTGTTTTGTGTCGTACCTATGGAGTATCCTCTGATAGCCTCCTGATCAGGAGGTATCATGGTACTGTATAGACTATGACATTATAAAATGTGTTAACGGTGATATGGGTAATGTCTTAACGCTATTTAATAGTTTACTTTACTATAGACATTATTATAATAGCGTATATTACTACATAATAGATAGTTTAAACGAATCCTTAAAGGATGGTTATCCCAAACATCCTTTGAGTGACTTATATTTCAGCTGTTATTTCACTTGAGTTGGATTATTGATATAAGAATGTTAATCCTGACTCGAGTGTTTTGTGTCTTTACTTTACGCTTGGGTCAGACTTAGTGTCACATCATTCAAGACTCACCTTTGGAGTTGGAGCTTCGCTTGGAGATCCATCTCTCTATTCAGCTTGCAGTTATTCAGTTGACTCATGTGATATATTCTGATTTTGTATTTGACTATTTTATTAGGACTTCCATGTATTCGAGACTTCTGTTATATGTTGTTTAACTCTATTATATATATATATATATATATATATATATATATAGTAACTTCATGAACTACTATTCATTTGTTTCCGCTGCTTATTGTTATATTACTATGCATCTGTGATTCTGTGATTATTTATTTACCCTATATGCTGAGTTTTGCCAAATATAAATTAACAATATGATATTTTAAGCAATTCAAGTCTGACATATGCAGATGCAATGGTTGAAAATATCGAGATGTTACAAGTCCACAGCAAGGTGTAGAGGTTAATGTGGTCATTTCTTATGATTCTAGCATTAAGGATCATATTTTAGACAGGGCTCTTCATGTTGATGATGCTCGAGGGATCGATAGTGATCAGGTAATAAGCTTAGATTGAGTGATAGACGGGTGTCGAATTGCAAAAGCCACAAAGACAAGACGGAGATCTTTTTGGTATTACAAATGTTTTTGAGACCGGATTTTTGTGGCGCACCTCATGTGGGAGATGCATCACTTGCAGGCGGTGGTTGAGGTTTGTAATTTAGTATGGTTGAGATATGGGGATTTGTGATATATCTAGATATGACATGCTTGATATGTTGGAGATATGTGATTTTTCATCAAGGTGGAGTGTTAAATTTTGGTGATACAAAATCACAAATAGAGGGAAGTAAATATGCAAAAGAGAGAAAGAGAATACTTTTTTCCCCTAATTAATAGGCATATTTGAATATGTTTATTTCTCTCTTTAATTGGCTAATCAAATTATTTTTTGGCATCTAATGTTAACATGGGCATTAAGTAATTGATTATATAAATAGAGACTAGAAGAGAGTGTAAAAGTGTGGTGGAAAATCTATTTGCTAATTCTCTCTTCTCCATCTTTGTTCTTCTTCTCCAACAATTTTAGCTATATAGATATTTGTTTCCTTTCTCAATTTAGTTATTGATTGAATGGTATTTTTTTATTTTAGCTTTGTTCTATTAATTTTAAACAAAATTTTGATGAATCAATAAAGTGGTGGTTGGGTGGAATATCTTGTGTTATTGTGTTTTGGTTTCAATTCCGCATGGATTCAATTCAAGTTATTTCTTTGTGATTTGGGTGACAAAGATCCGTCAATAAAAGCTTCTGCACAGCACTATTGTTTCCATAACAATGTACAACTCTGTAAATATTTGATGTTTGTTGAGTTCTCTTCAAATATTTGCAATTTTTTTAAATAAAAAAATTATTTTGATCATAGAAACATGTGATCAATGTCTAGATTAAATTTCAAAGAAAAATGATATAATTTATTACTGAAACTAAAAATATGAATGTAATTTAAAACATGTTTTTGAAAATAGTTTTTACATACCAAAATTGAAAATAAGGGATAGAATTTTTTTTCAATTTTTATATAATACGGATGCTTTATTCGAGTTGAGCACTTATTCTGATATCTCGAAAGTTCAAAATCATGACCTCTATGATTCAGCCAATAACACCATATCACTTGACATTTAAGCTAGTGGTTTTTGACTTAGTAGTAGAAATTTTTGTATCAAGTCCAAGAAAAAACTTTTTCCTACTTTAGTCTTAGCTCAGAACTTATTATAAATATAAGCTTGGTTTAAGCATGTCAGGTTTTGTACTACCACAAAATTTTAATTTGTATTTCCGCATTTTCAAAGTGCAAAAACATACTTATTAAAAAATATATTGTGTTATTACATTTTCAAAATGCGTATGTCCAAAATTCTGTTATAGTTAAAACAAACTTATTTTTTTAGTAATTTTTTAGAAGTTCTAAAATTGAAATAAGTTTTTTTCCTACGCATAAAAATAAATTTTATCGTATTTCTCAATACTTTGAAGCATTGCCTTCACCGTTCGAGAGCAGCAACGAGTCTTTTGATTATTATTTTCCCTTATTTGGACGAAGGACAGTTTAATTGTAGAAATATTAGTATGATGTGTTTGTAGGAGTATATCACTAGTCATAATAATAGTGTAGCTATGAACGATGTTGTTTGTTGCATTTTTCTATTACACCCTTTCAGTTCGAAATTATTCCCAGAACAAAAGAACACAATCTGTTTAGGCTATCATGCAACTCTACCTTATCATGACTTGCTACATAGTATTGCTAATATTCAACTACACTCGGTTTTCTCTATACAACAATAGACATGTATGTGCTTAGTGATGTCGCTCAATCATTTGAATTTTAGCATATAATGTTGCATTTCTTTTAATAAGAAAGGTATTTTATTCGAACATTGCACTCACTTTGATATCTCAAAGGTTCAAACCACGACCTTTAGAAGCTCAGTCCAAAGCGCCATGCTACTTTCACATGAGCTAGTGGTCCTTTATTATATATATTAATTGTTGTTTTGGCACACAAATATAAAGGAATAAAAAACCAATTCACGTCTCTTAGAGCAAAAATTTGAAATGACGAAAAACTTGTAAGTATGTATAAAATGCCCTTCACCTCCGTTGACTAGATTTCTAACCAACCACGGAGTGAAATGGTAGCTTTTAATTGTTAAAGTTACTAAAATCATAGTAATAAATGTAAAACATGGAGTAAGCATGATGCAACTAAAGTAAATGACAAAGGGTGTAGAATGGTTCGATCTTGAAGAGATCTACATCTGCTATGGCTTCTTTATTAATTAAGTTTTCAATTACAAGGGAAGTTTTAATTGCTATTACAAGAATGTAAAATAGACTATAATATATATATATATATATATATATATATATATTCAATGAAGAGAATTCGATACTTGTACAAGTGAACGAGATCCTCTTTTTATAGCTGTAGAGATCATGCTTTAAAGGGATGGGATTGATGCCACTTGTGCTAAGTTCTGTGAGAACCATCGATTAAGACTAGTGGTCAAAATGTGGCTAGTGCTGATTCGATATGGACGAAGTATCCCAAATGCATGCTACTTAGTGAGCCGATTTTCGACATGCTTGTGCTAGAGAGCAGCATAGGAATGAAGTGGTTACTATACAATGGCACTTTGTCCATGTAATTAGTCAATTACAAAGACTGGTCGGGGCACTGCGACATTTTTGTCAAACAAACACTGTTGTTTTGGTACTTTGATCAAGAGGACAAAACGGGGTTGTTGAATGCTTCTGCAAGTGCGACAAGAAGCTTTGGCTATTCCATCGAGCCACGAGAAAAAAAGGTGAGCAGTGGAGCTGGTCAGCAAGGAATCTTGATGGGTAAGGAGAGGTACAGACATGACATATGGTGGATAGGCAGATCAATGAGTTAGCGTTATCTTGCATAATTTGGTCAATTAAGAGTAGGGCGAGGAGAAATAAGGAGGGTGGTAAGGATATGTTTCTTGTGAGGCTTGAGGCTCTTCATAGTTCTTGGGAAAGATAATGACAAGGTTCCAAATAAGGATGATGAGTCGAACATGCCTTGTAGGTAAGGATATATTAGTTGGACAGGTTATTATGTCGATATCGGACTTAGTCGACATTTGTTATATAGGCTTTTATTGTTGGCCTTGGATTTGATGAGCTCGTTTATACTTTTGCTAAAAAAACGAGTAACATTTTGCTCTTAAAATTCACCTCGGTGGGTAGGAGTGGACTTTTCAAATTTGTAATTAATGCGAATGACATGTGTCGTGCTCCTATTGACTTTAGCGATTCATTTTTTGTGGCGATTTCATGTATGTGATGTTTGATGTAGTGGCACACTCGTTTAGAATTCCATAGCCCAAATCGTTTCCCACTTATTCCATCCAACGGTCAAGATCAGAGACCAAAATCTATAAGAGGGATAAAACTTCATTATCTTTACTATTCTTTGCAAGAAAATCTGCAATTAAAGACCTTCGAGCACTTAGCAACTAAAAGTTCTTCAATCTTATTTATGACTTTGAACCCATCAACAATGAGTGTTCTCTCTTTTTTCATGGCTCTTCGGTTTTTCACCATACGATTTTATAGAAGTTTTTCATGTCGAGCTTCGTGCGTGTTTTCTCATTTTCATTTTTACACCAATATGTTAGGGTTTCAATTGTAGTTGGCCAGTAGTTTGATGTTGATAGACCATCGTTGGTAGGTCGTCATTGATATGGGCCTTGCCCTAAGATGCTAAAAAATCATGAAATCACCAAACCATCCCTTCATTTAGGAATTGGAAAGCAGATAGGGTATTGGGCTGGAGGCTGTTAAAATGTTAAAATTGACATTTTTAGGTAAATGGGTCGCATGGCTGGGTTGACATTTAAGCCATGGACAAATGTCTTAGATAGCCACAAAGTTGTTGACCATTATTCGTAAGGGAGGGTTTTTTGCCCTCAAGACGAGTGTGTTCCCTTTATCTTCTTATGGGGTTGTTCAATAATTAGTTATACTTGTTTTTAACACAGACAAAACTAAATAAGTCCATCATGGACGGCGCTTCAAGTTCTAGTCCCCTTCGAACGCATCGCTTCTAAAAAGCTTAAGGACAAGAACGACTTGGTAAATGCTTTGGTTGGACATGGCATTACTAGCATTGTCGCTATGTGGCAGTTGCATTGGGATATGTCAAACATGCCTCCTTTGCTGGATCAAATGCATCGGACAGTAGGGTAAAATGGAAAATTTTCAAAAAATTCTTTTTAATTCATTAGGCACTTGATCCTTTATAGTATTACTATGAATAACATTGTTAACATCAAATCATATTCAATGTTCTATCAAATGAAATTGATTTGAATTTTAGTTATATTATATTATCTTTATAATAACAATATAGATTTAACTCAACATTATTATCTGTTTAAAAAATATTTAACGAGATAATTTATTATCACTTTGAATAATATTTATATAATCATAAATTTAGTGATAAATCAAGTTTCATGTATAATGATATGTATAAAATTTCAATTTTGAATAATGAATATCTGAACTAACAGTTGATAAAATATTTTTATTACAAATTAAGTTCTTGTTCAAATTTAATGTTTCTCAAATTAATATCATGAATTTGAATGATCATAAATCATTATAATTCAAATACTAAATGCTCGAATAAGACAGACAATATCAATGTACGTATAGATAATTTTTTTATTTCATAGTTATTTGTACCTAATTATTTAGAATACTTATGTCATAATTTTATCGTACATAAATATATACAATATACGTTTCAGTAATGTTAATGTGTTAAGAATTGTAATACCACTGCAACAAAAATACCATATTACAACGTTGTTTTTACAATGGTCTTTAAATGTCCGTTGTAATAGAAAGCTATTACAACGGCTTTTTCAGGCCTGTCATAATAGATACCACTTTTCAACAACTCTTTTACTTTGCTTGTTGTGATAAACACCTAGAACACCATTTTTAATTTGACGTTGTAGTATATGCCTATTACAAAGGTTTTTTGCCCATTGTAATAGATACCAGGTTTCATCCCTGTTGTTCATTGTAACAGATGCCTATTACAACTATTTTCTTTCGCTCGTTGTAATAGATGTCGATTTTACAATGGCCACAGAATGCCTATTGTAATAAATGCATGTTGCCGATTTTTGATAACTACTAACTAATAATTAACAATTACAATGCTTTCTTCAAAAATATTAGTTATGATTAATTATTAATATTTAATAATTAATTATTAATAGTATTAATATTAACCATCATTATCTTCGATTATTTATACATATTTACTTAATAC
This sequence comes from Allium cepa, assembly GCA_030765085.1. NCBI lineage: Eukaryota > Viridiplantae > Streptophyta > Magnoliopsida > Asparagales > Amaryllidaceae > Allium > Allium cepa. Next base: position 498,903,927 of record CM060931.1, read on the forward strand.
TTTATAAATGGTAATTTATAATTAATAATTATAAATTTTAACGTACATAGATCATTATTTATAATTTATCACAACTAATGATTATTAATAAATAATTTATAATTGCTAATTATTATTTGTGATCAATATTTATTTTTATATTAATAATTTATTATAGTTAATTATTAATAATTAGTAAACTAAAGCTAACATTTATGACTTATAATTAATAAATATCATTAATACGTATTGTTTTACATATTATAGTAATATGAGCACATGATGCACCTTGGCCCCTATACTACATACTACATATTGTTAGGGATTACAATCTTTGCTAACATTCATTTTTATTTCAAATTTATCAGATTTGTAATAGCCCATGCATATCCTGAAGTTCAAAGGAATAATCATTGTTCGTTTTTATAATAGACTAACTAATATACGCAAAAAAGAAAGTGGCAATTTGATCAATTATTACCCTTCTCATTATGTGATGTTTAATTACTATGCCCATTGAATACATGCCATTTTCAAGCCAAGACCGAACATTATGGCCACACTTTACTTGTAAATCAATTGTTACGGGTGTACCTGATAATTTGAAGATAAGCAATCTTAAGATATGCATTCCATGGATTAGAGCAGGTAGTGATATATCGGTGAACTAAGGATGCTGAATTTCTTTTATAAAACATTTTGTCAAGCAAATAACATAACTTATATATGTTGTAACAAAAATGATCCTAAAAATTCGGTGGTGCACTTTTTTGTCGGACTGCTATTTTTACGGTTGTTGGAGGAAGTAGGATCGTGATTTGTGTATTCAATGTTCGCATGTTTCTGCTTGATTGGAGCAATATTTTTTAAGAGAAATGTGGTAGAAACTAAAGGCAAAACTCTTCAAGATGTAAAAGTTGCACTTCTTGGGCCAAAGAAAAGGCATATTGTTTCTATATATATTTCATGATTGTTTTTGCTAATTATATTATTATCCTGAATATCATTCTATGGCCTTGCATGCATATTTTTTTTAGCCATCAACCTTGTTTCTCAAATTCAAAGATTAATAAGATATTTCAGATTGATGATTCATTTTTCCAGACACTGATGAGAGAGTCAAATTGTAACAGGGCCAGCTGGAAAGACTTTTGCTAAATGCTTGAATTATGTAATGTGTAGACATGAAACAATATTCTACTAGGAAAATATAGTGTAAGTGTTCATATTAGTCATATTTCAATAGATCATTGAAGAAGACAACATACCCCAACTTTTTTTTACGTGGAAAAACAGCTAATTTACATGCTTTACATTACAAACCTAATTATTTTGGCAAACCATTGACAATCTTGGGGTATACAATAGAAAGGATGCCTGAGATGATTATGTATTTTGTTTGAAATTTTATATCTTATATAAAGTAAAAGAACATTCTTATATGACATGCGGAATTACAAGTGTTTATGTTATATCTACTATCTCTAATGGCTTTAGATCAACATTTTTTATTTATGCAGTGGATTTTCTAGGTTGATCCATTTGTGGGCGTTGTGTTAGCAGCAGTGTACCATCAAATAGTTTTTTTACTGATTTAGGTGAGGAAGATTCTTAATGTTTGGCATGAATATTCCTTACTCATAGAACGATGGTCATGGCTATATATTTAAATGGGTATGTTTCTGCAGTTGATGATTAGCCATACATTACGAAATCATAATTTTCTTATTCGCCATATATTGATGTATGCTTACTTCAACATTGAATTGGGAAACATGTGGATAATTTTCTTAATTCTAAAATTACAATTTTCATTCTTTATCCCACAGTTTTGCTTGAGTACATGTAAAGTGTGGATGAACAATCAAATGATTTCTCTTCCTAATATATGAATTTTCAATTATTATGCATATAGTTCACTTAAACTATTTTTTTCTACAAACTCTACAACTAAGTTTTTAACTGATGCATATATAAGTTTGGTCTATATAGCTATAAAATCACCATGAATTTTACCTTATTACCATGAATTTTCCTAATCACTTGCTAACATTTCAGTACGCATATGTTCATTTTTGATTATTTGTATATTTCAATGGATTGAAAATTCATGATTTGTATGAATAGGTGATTGCCGAAAGAGATTATGTGGGGGTTCAAGCTACTAAAGTTCAAGGGCTAAGGCATATTCAGTTAGATGAATCATAAATTCATTATATTTCCATTGTTTTGGTCGATATATGTTTCTTCTATAGGATCTGTATTGTAAAAGGCTAAGAATACATGAATCATTTTGTCATTTAGAAATATAAATCTTTTTGTTATTTTTAAAAGATATGATGAATATTTTTGTTATTGGTACACTATTTTGGCTTTAATGGAAAATTAATTTTTAATTTGTGAGTGTAATATAATAGTATTTACACAAGTTTTCTTATTCAAATTTTTCTAGCAAGGTGGAAAAAAATTGTAAAATACCCTATTGCAACGAACAAAAATTGTTGTAAATCTTGCTATTGCAATCGGCAAAAATAGTTGTAAATGATGCTGTAACAACGACTAGGGACCATTGTAAAAAAGTCTACTACAATGAGCTTTTACAACGGGCATTTCCCGTTGTAAAATCTTCTAGATCTATTACAACATTGCATAATAAGATGGGTGCTGGTCCGTTGCGAAATCCCTATTACAATGGGAATTACCCGTTGTAAAAGGATATTTTTGTTGTAGTGTCGAATCCAATGGCGCAAGTTGTGAGCAAAATGAAGTTCACGTTGAATTATTCGTGTTTGAATAACCGAGGTTTAAGAAATAATTTTAAATTTAAGTAGGATTGACTTTTTTTACCTTTCTTCCCAATCCAACATTTGTCGCCTTTAGCCCGAACTTTGATTGACTGCCTTTGCCACTAAACATCGTCGGATTTGATTTTGACACCACGGTTATAAACGAGGCATTGCCAAGAGTCTCCTAATATGCCCCGACATCCAACTTGATGTTGTCTTTCCAAAACCCTAATTCTCCATAGCTTGTCGATTTGAACGAAGCTTTCTTGCTATGGCCTGACTTAGAAACAAATCGTCGTGCCACCTACCTCATTCGTCATGATGCTAACTACTTCAATCATCAGAGCCATCAATGAAGCAATAAATAAGGAAGAATGGCTCCTATGTTATGGCGAAGACTGTGCACATGCACAATGATGGTGATATGCATAGTAAAGGTGAATATGCATGGATATGCAGCAGTCAAAAACACACCTGTTTAGATAAAATTTACTTAAAAACAATTTTAAAATCAATTTAAGACAAAAACAATTTGAAAACTCTCTTGATAATTCTGCAAGTTGAATACATCTAGGACTGCCAAATTCGCCTTTGAGAGATCCTATCTATAACTCAATGGTGGAGTTGCAAAGTCCACCATTATGTTATAATTTATTTTTGAGGGAGATAAAAAATGTAGTCCATGTAGAGTTGGGTATCTAGGTATTTCAATAACAACATTAATGGGCTATGTAAAATATCTACCCGGATCCACTATTCAAGGTATGAGCCACTATAAGTGAGATTTTATCTCACTTAATTAATTGAACTCCTTTAATTAATCTACCCATGTATATTTTAGTCCACCTTGTTTTAATAAAATTTTGAAAATTTTGACTATCAAAATAAGAAATTTATATTGTTTATTGTATTTTACTTATTATATTAGCCTAAAAAATAATTAAATAAAATATAACATAAAAAATAGCTAAATAAAATATAACGGTTATATATTTTATTAATTAATTTTTAGCCCCTAGCAATAAATTAATAATAATAAAATAATTTGTATAACAATTATATTAATTTGTCCATAATAATAATTTATAAGTTTTATAAATTATTTTAGTAAACTATTTTTCTAGAAACTGAGAGCTGTTGTTTTAAGACTTCCAAAAGCAAACTCGACCCTCGGTAATATTTAAAAAAAAATCCAGAACTAGGTCATCGCTATCACTTGCATATCCAGAGCTCGATCAATAGTCAAAAATTTGTTAACATCAGTAGTAAATTTCTTTGTTTAATACTAAAGTCCATGGTTCAGTCTAATAACAACCATCGATTAACCAATTTGCTTTAGCTAAAAAATTTGATGGTATATTGAGTACCAATGATAGTGATACTAACCTTTTATTCGAATGAGACAAATCCTCTCTTGGATAGTGTTTCACTTTATGTGGTTTGACTTATACCAACCTGTAGATTTAACATGATGTGATTGATCATAACCAAAGAATAGTTTAGAAACTTAAGATTCATAGTATTCTCAGGTCAAAAGACCACTACTGTGACATCCAGACTCTAGTGACCGAATTATTAAAGGGATTTTATCGTCCGATAGCTCGGATCAAAGGTAAAAAAAGAAGCAATCTCTCTTATACACTGATTTGGGTCAACATGGATATGTTTCAATAGCTGGATACATATGAAATGACATGTATCACGTCTCAACGTAGAGTAATTAATGCACATGAGTTCTAGAATTAAGTAACTCACATGTTAGGAACGCATATAAATAAATGACACAGATACCGATATCACGACGGAAACAGTAATATATATGTACATGTACATGTATATGTATATTTTTATGTATATGTATATGTACATGTATATGTATATGTATTTGTTTGATACATGGAGAACTCAAAATCCATTACTTTTAAAATTGGCGGACTATGTACAATCCAAAAAAGTCTACTTCTAATATCCATATAATGACTTTTTCTACAACCAATTCTAAAATACGTCCATAGTTTCTAGCATAATCTCTCTAAATAAATCGAACAGTGATGCGGGTCTTGACTTCATGCAATGATTGTTAAACTCAAACATATTATTACTCTAAACATAATATACACTATGTATAACATCCCCTAAGGAGTTTTCAACAAACAAGACCAACCGACGTCCACATATAATTATCTTGGAATAACAACAGCTCAGTCTGACCCGAGGCGTTGTCATACACATAACAAACCTTGAGTTGGGCTAGAAATCATATTGTGAGTATAACAAAATCATAAACTATAAATGTGTAGTATTGAGTAAAAAGGTTACATTTTCAAACACATATATGTCACTTGCATCATACAAAATCCTACCCACAATTCATATGCACAAATCAGTGATAACACACATGTTAGGACTTTATTCATCATGATCCATAACTGCAAAGCTGCAACTCTAGTCAATTAGGATTTGATAATCTATCCATGCTATATGAGGTTCTTTTTTGTTGTTGTATAAATTTAAATCGTTATTTCATATTTCAGATCATTCATTTTACGAGGTTAGCATTTTCTAGTTTAACTTATGAGAATCTTTTTTCGTACTCTTTTCTGTTAATCCCATTAGGATTTCACATTGATAAATCTCCTCTGTGGATTTACTCTCTACTTAGACTATCAACCTCAACAAGTCATTGTGGTCTTTTTCATATGTAAACCTTCCATCAGTTTTGGTGGCCCCCACCTGATCCTTTAGATGCCAACACTCCTGTTTCTTTGAGTTATCGCCCTATTGTGCTGTAGTCACATTCTGGTCTTCTTCTTCGGTAGTATTTCCTTCTGTTTGGACTATGGTTTCATCTTCATCTTTTGTCATAGTAATAAATTGTATGGACATAATGAGAGGGATAAGGTAGTCATGATTCAGCTTGCGATCCTGAGTCAGTACATTTGGATGGATATAAGATATATAGTAGTCAATACCTCATACCGTTCTCGTCAAATGTTAAAAGATTTATTTTAAAAAAAACATTTGACTTCTCAAAATATCATTTATTCCTAAAATGTTGTTGCACCCCGAATAAATATCATTTATATTGATTTCATTTTGCGGGATAATAGTGCATTCAAAACATGACAAAATCACACATTCATATCAATATTAATGGGATATAAAAAACTCGCGCATACATATCACAAATTTTTTATTTGTATTTCTAAATCAAAAAAGTATTTAAAATCATCCAAATAAAGTTTAAGCATGCAATTCATCTATTTAACTTGCATCTCATTCACACTAGGAAATCCACTACATACTTAATGTACTTCACATATCATTATAACCTGTATTATTTGTTTTATTCAAATCAAGAAAATTTTCGATCATTTATCATAACATGAGTGTCTTGGCATAGCACTAGTGAAATACCAACATTCAATCACTTATATCGAAATCAAACAAATTTACTATTCACCCAGAATTAAACTTATATCTCATATTTCATAATGTATATACTCGTACTTTCCAAAATATACACATATATACTAGGTTTTCTTTCTTTAAAATCATGTTAAAATCTTTTTAAATTTAACCAAGTATTATTCAACACAATTTGGTACTCAAGTCAAAATCATACACTTTCATTTGTACATGAATTTCAAATTCATTTATATAATATTTTTAGTATCATTTCAAATAATTCTCCAGAATTCATTTTTATAGAAAAGTTTATGTAAATAAACCATTCACCCATTTTGTATTAAATTCAAATTCTAGTTACTTCTATAATCAATCATATTTACCTTATAAAAGCTTATCTAACATCAAAACCAATAAAAATATTCATCACATATTTATCTTCATTATTTTCATCATATAGGGCTTCAAATTTAAACTTACTTTAAATTTCGTTACTTCCAATTTGAAAATGATTCAAATTCAAATTCCATCAATATCAAAATACATTAACTTTATTTAATAAATTTTTCTCTTATAAAAAAAATTCAACAGAATTTAATACTTAAAATCCCTTCTTCCTTACAAAATCAAAGCCGCTAAATAACTTGAATAAACTTCAAGGTTTATATTTTTAAAATATCAATTGAAAATTTTCAAATTATTTTCTACAAATTTTGGCCTTAAATTTGAATACAAGTCTATAACGTACCCACTTCATATTATTCTCTGTAACCATGTTTTCCTTCAAAACCAATAATATAGGAAGTTTAAAAATCATTTCAAACCTATACATAGCTTATTTTAAATTCTAAACACTTATTCAACTAATCGTTAAACAAGTTTTAAGGTGAAAATTTTAATCTCTAGGAGAACGAAAGAAAAAACCGAAAAAGATTTACGGCATCACTTCCTTGGATTCGACACCACTTGTCAACTGCAGGTGCATGGGACGATCGACCAGTTTTGATGATTTTTTGAGCGGTAATGCCTTATCCTTGTCAATTTCGGTGCCCTTCTTTGGCATTGGAAGGCTAACTTCATCTAGGCTTCCTCTTACCTTATCTACCTGAAAATTCTACAGTTCATTTGAAGTTAATACATGTAGTATCGAGATTTAAACTCAATAGTATATTTCTTTGGTTTAAAAAGTGATAGTGATATATTCAAATATTCAAGATCAATTCAAGCATTCAAGGTCAAAATTCAAGAATTCGGTGATATGATTCTAATCATCATAGGTTATTAAGCCATTAACAATGACTATAAACGAGTTAAGACTTCCCAAAAAAACAGGTATTATCTTTCACTGTTCAAACATAATATAGTTTATTGTAAAACATAATTGTATTACACTTCCCTCTAGTTTTTATTTGCTAGAAAACTTTAATAACCTTTGATAGGGTTGAGGTATGCCCTTGAGGCAATTATGTAATTTTTTACATATATCTAACTAGATAAGAAATCTTATTTAAGGTATTTTATTTCTATTATGTACTTGATATAATATGTAATATTAATTGGTTAGTTTGACTAGAAGTATATTTAATAAAAAAATCCGTAAATGGTATGTTTTGTGATAGTAGGTATAATGCATTGTAATCTTAAGTGATTTATTACAATAAATAAACATAATATTTTAAATATTTCTAGTCAAGATGTATCGAGATTGGATATCGATACATCCTTTGAGACTAGAGCACATAAATCTCTCCAAAGGTTAGGCAGTGTATTACTCATGACTACTGGGGCACCAAGGAGTTATGTACTAATGGTTATTGGAAAAATATGGAGTGACTCACTTGATAGTTTTCTATTGGTTAGTATAACTAAGGTCAGAAAGTAAATATGGATGTGACAAAATTGCATAGTTCTCTCTACTTGAAAATATCGTTGATCTTCAATATGGAAGCTCTGCTTTGATTAGTTAAACCGTGGCACGTTGTTTATTGATCAAGTAACTATAGTTGGGTCGAGTAGAAGCATTGCAAGTGAAACATTATTCAAAAAAGGATTCATCTTCTCGATTATATGAGGTTAGTATCACGGTCAACTGAACTTAATCCAATGTCAAAGCCTCCGGCCAGAGCAGTTCGATTAATAATGATTGTTATTATTCAACCAAGGACTTTGCATTTTAACTATAGATTTGGATATGGACGATATTGGAAATTCAACCATTACCAAATTCTATAAGTCCAAAGTGATATAGTTTTGATAAGGGCGGCAAATTTTGTACGACTGTCCGATGCCTGGCTCGGACCAAGGCCATAAGGTAATCAGTCCGTGTCAGTATGATTTTTCATTTAGCATACAAATTAGTTAGGACAAGAAAAAATATATGAAAATATGTTCGTCCGAAAATGTTCGATGTTTTTCTATTGTTCGAGCATTGTCCGTTCATTGTCCACCTTTTACAAACAATGTCCAAGCTTGCTTGTTTGCTCTTGTCCATTTGAATCTCTTATAGGACAGAACTAGTACATTCCTTTGTATCCAACCCTTTTACACCTCTAGTTTTGACAAAAAGAATTGGTGTGAATAAGTTTCAACAGGGTAATGCTTACTAACATAAAATTGGATTTTACCAACGCGAAGTAAGCGATAAATTTGGCAATAATGTCACATTGACTGCTAAGTGATGTGTGAATGTTAATGTTCGAATGGTTCGATATTAATCACTGACCCAATTTACACCTAAGAGTTAGACAATGGAAATGTTAAATGCTATATTACCTTCGGATTTAATTAATTTGTAATAGTTAAAAATTAATTAATATTTATGAAATATTAATTATAAAATTTTATTTAATGTGTATTGAACAATATGAAATAGTGTGCATATAATAGTTATATAAACCCCAATCGATACTCGATATTTGTAACAACCTGCTTTGAAACAGGCCTAAATTCTGACTCAGAAAAGGCCCTTCGAAACATAGACTTATTTCAAAGCTAGCTGTTTATTGGTAAAAACAACAATGCAGAGCTAGTTATCTATTCATTCAGGACTCATAGCAAAACGATAAAATATAATAGCATAAGCAATACCCAATTTATTTGAAATTCCCAATGTCACAAAACCATAACATAATGTCAACGATAAATGCTACATAATCACGTTCAAAAATGCATTGTCATCTTCGAATGGGTACACCAGAAAATAACATAAATAGCTAAATAGACAACTGCCACAAGCTCCTCTCATCGCCACTCCATCTTGATCATCATCTCCTTCCCTAATCTGTGTTGTAATGACGAGCAAGTTAGAACAACAATATTTGATGCATAGAATCACGATTCTTTCAATATCGGACTTAGGTAGTGTAACTTAAATTAGGAAATGTATTTCGCATTTAAATAACCACTTAATGCCTTCAATCCTCGAAGCAAATTCTTCGAATTATCCAATCACATAACCCATAACCATTGTTATTAACGCCTACCAATGCAGGAGATAGTACCCAAGCCACTTAATACCTTTTAATAGATATAGGAAAACTCTATCCATTTAAGACCTCAATTGAGGTAGGCCCCCATCATTTAATTCATATTCCCAAGGCGGACTTCTCATAAGTATCCATCAAGCTGACATTGCGTAGAAATCTCTTTCGACACTTACTACATCCATTAAAGCGCACCTTTCTGAAATATCCTCAGCAGTGCCTAAACCCAATCCCAACCATTTAATACTTCATATAAGGGATAGAGACAGGCCCTCAAATAACCACTTGATACCTTCAATCCTCGAAACAGGTCCTTCGTATTATGACTCGTACCCCATGGAGACGTCTCACATTAGCCCGATTATTCATAGGAACCGGTAGCTAGATTAGCTGTACGGATTTATGTTATAGAAATGGGACTAACCTCGGGTCATCTGTAGTTACTTATTATAGATGATGTATCACATCAATACTAAAGTCACATTACTAGTAGCCAGATTAGTTGGGGAAATTTCTGTGTGCTTTTGACTGATCTCGCATCCCTATAACTTAGTCATATTTCATAATACTCTCTAAGTGCATTATCACACAACTTACCGTATTCATTATTTAGGCCTTATAAGAAATCCTTCTTATTTTGCCTAATTAATTACATTCCAAAGAGGGATTTAAATGATAATTCCTAACTAAATTAACTATGCAATTAGTACATTATTTACACAAGTTTACACACACACATATTCATTAATTAGAATGGGTGCAGGAATTACACCCTGAACCAACGTTCAAATGTCAAATCTTCCAAAGTTATACAATTCTCATTTCCACAATAATATTTTTATCCTAAATCCAGTATCCCAAAATCAAATTAATAGACTTATACTAAGAATTTAACTCCAACTTATTTTAAATTAAAACAATGGATTAAACAATACTAATAAAAACTTACAATTTAATAGATTTTATGCTTTATTCAATTCCTTTCTACATGAAATTATACGAGGGAATTTCTTTCCAATTTGTAGAATTAGGCAGTGCAAATTACGAATAATAAATCTTACCTTCCACGCCATTTCATAATCATATCCCCTAATTTGATCCAAAGAAAAAGAATAACAAGTGGAATAGAAGAAAACCATAGAAACTGCAAAAACCATAGAAACTTCATTATCTTAATACAAAACAATTAATATTTAAACTGAAGAATTGACACTTCTCTTTTAGGGGAATTTAGGGATTTTTATTGTGATGTTTTCATAATCCAAAATTGCCCAAGGCATACACAAAATCAAAACTGCACTATTCAATTACTAAGATAGAAAAACTAAAATTTCCACTCATAGAGGTCCTTAGCTTTGCATTCTCTTGGATTTGACATGCCCTCAATGAATCCTTTTAGATCCCTTCTTTTTTGTATGTCAGAAAGGAATTTTTGTATATGTTAGATTCAAAAAATTAGTGGTTTGGAGGAGACTGGTTTGAGAAAATAAACAATAAACAAAAATTGATAAATAGGATTTACTACCTGAAATCCTAATGGAGTTTTCTGAATTTATAAAGAGATGAATTGGCAGAGCTCGTTAGTGTTCCAAAAATATTTTGTGAACAAAAATGAGGGGGTTGGGGTTCTATTTGTAGTGGTTAGAACAGACCAGAATCTCTAGATTTAAGTTGGTTTAAAATTATGAAATCGAGAATGTTCATTGTTGCAAACCCTAACCGCCACCCTATTTTCAGCAATCGACCATCCCCTCCCACTAGTCGATCGCTAGCGGTCCGGTCGACTGGTCATGGGCCACGGGTCGATCGGTTCTATTTTGGAATGTTGGATTTTGTTCTTGTTGTTGTTTAATTTATTTTCTTTCTTAATTGCACTTCAACATTAATGTTAATTTTAACGTCTACTTAACCTCTAAGCATAAACACTGTTAACTTTTGAATTTCAAATATATTAATTGATTATTTATTTCAATTCAAATTATGTTTAAATTAATTTGAATCCAAAAATTCATACGACCATAACTTCCTCTTTTGAGTTCCGTTTATTATATATGGATCGGAAAATCGCTATGAATGCAATGACATAACTTTATGGCCAAATTTTGAATTTTACAAAATTTTCATTTTTGCCTCTATCTTGTTTAAATTAGTTTATCCAATTTATTTATTTATGGTTGATTTTACGGAGTGGTACATTCTCCCCCGTTAAAAGGATTTCATCCCCAAAATCTTTTTTAAAGGGCGGCAATGCGTAATAAACATCCATATCATACAACCAAGTTATCTACACAACCATCTACTCAATCAAAAGTGCAATGTGATTATGTATGCAGACATACTAAAGGTGAGCTCAACCCTAGCATGACTGTGTGATTGTGACATATAAGTATGTATGCCAACACCCTAAACATGCATAAAATTTTCTACACGAGTGCAAAGTGATAGTGAAAAGTGTAGCAACCATCTCCTATCATCTAATCTAGCAACCACGATACAACCAAAACCTAATTTTGGAGAGGAAAGTTTACCAAAGAAAAAGATTAAAACGAGAAGTCTTCATTCTTTGCACTGGATTTTCTCCCCACTATACTTGAACGAACCTAATTTCTTTGTTGTTTCCTAGTTTAAAGCCCCACAATGCATGTAGTAGCACGGGATGCTATTTGCTCCATCTTAGTACACCTAAACCGATTAAGCTCTATGGTAATAGTTGTGTTATGATGACATATCCTCAAATGCAGAACATGAAAAATATCATGGATCCTTGCCAATTTATCCGATAACACTACATTACATGCAAAATTTTCTATTTTCAAAGATAAAATAAATCTTGGTGCCGACTTTCTCAACTTTCCAAAACCTACAACCTTCACATGCTACTTATTAAACTCTATCTTTCCGAAGTCTCGCAAATTAAATCTGGTCCGAGTAGGATTTTCTCGGTGATTTCCCACCAACAGTTTGGCAATTTGCATGCCCTCTTATAAAGCACTTTGAAGGGTGCCATACCAATATTCAGTTGGCGACTATTATTATATGCAAATTCTACTAAATGTACGTGCTACTCCTAGTGTCCTCCGAAGTCCACAATGCAAGCCCTCAATAAGTCTTCTAAGATTTTATTCACCCTTTAAGTTTGACCATCGGTCTGTGGGTGGTAAGCAGTGCTGAGATTCAACGAAGTTCCTAAAGCTGTCTTCTAGCTCCTCAAAAATTCACAAGTAAATAATGGGTCCCTATCACTAATGATGCTAATCGGAATTCCATGAAGTCGATTCACCTTCATGATATAAATCTATGCTAGAGATGTTGCGGTCTTATTGCTCCTAATGGAAAATTATACCACCATCTTCATCCTTATCCAGTAGAATACTCTCTTCACATCCTTATACATTTTCTTTTACTTGAATAGTGACAATCTGTAGGACACAATTTATTTTTCCCAAAATCTAAATTTTTTTGGGATTGAAGCACTTTTATTTCTAGTTGCTAACCTAATTTCCTCATTAACTTCCGGTCTAATTTAAATTTCCTCCCTGGATAAGGGTCCCTCTAAAATTTCTTCATTTATGTTTCTTCTCAATATATGTATTTATTAAGCATTTCAATCCCATCCATAAACTCAACACAATAATGAAATAGGATATATCTTATACCATATTGTATGCTTTTCCAATTACTAAGGGAGACAACTAGCATTACCATCCAAAAACTCTAAAATAAAAATTTTCTAGAAGTTGTCATTTATCACCAACAAGTGTAAATGGTGTTAAGGTCTTAATACTCCTTATGAATTAAGATGGACATTTCTAATATATCATTCCGCTATCGCCCACTTTCCTTAATTTTCCTTTTGGTTTCCAATAAATGCGGTCCACTCATTGCTTCGGTTTATATACCCATATAATTGATTATTAATGTCAAAACTGAACCATCTCTATTCAATCCTCATTTAATCCTTTAATATTTCACCAATTTCAAAATGCATCTATTACTCCAATTCATTCCTCCATAAATGCCAAAAATCCTTAGATGGGTTATGTTGGCAGCTGGAAGTTGAAATTTGAGGGGACCTCCAACTACCTGCATTCTATATAGCACCTATGATAGCATGCCTCTGACTGAGGGCGTCGGCGATAACTTTCCCTTTTTTAGGGTATATCGTATACCAAAGTTGAATGATGTTATATACTCCATCTACCTCTACTGCCTAAAATTTAAATATTTTTAGGAAAATAAGCATTTGAGGGATTTACGGTCAGTGAACAACTCAAACCTTTCTCCCAAAAGATAGTGCCTTCACATCTTCAGGGTAAAGACAGCACCTACCAACTCCAAATCGTGAACTGGGGATCTCTTCTCATGGTCCTTTAGGGGCCTACCAGCATAAGATACTATCTTTCCATCTTGCATGAGAACTTCTCCCAATCCTGTGTTGCGTGCATCCATGAAAACAGTAAAAGGCTTTGTCCCATCGAGAATGGTAAGCACATATGCACTTGTCAATAGTTCCTTAAGTCTCTCGAATGCTTCAGTGCATTCATCATCCCAAGTAAAGGCTATATTCTTCTTAGTTAAGCAGGTTAAAGAGACAACTATTTTTGCAAAGTTCTTTATGAACTTCCTATTATAGCCTACAAACCCGAGAAAACTCCTAATTTCCATTGCACTTCTTGGAAACTTCTACCTTTGAATAGCTTCCACTTTTGTAGGGTCCACCACCAATCCATGATTAGAAATGATTTGTGCAAGAAACCTTACCTCCTTCTTTCAAAAGTGGCATTTTACAAATTTAGCTTTGAGTTGGTGCGTCCTCAAATTCCTTAGTTTTTCCCGTAAGTGATTATCATGCACTCCTTCACTCTTGGAGAATACTTAGGTATCATCAACAAACACTATGACAAATTATTAAGTTATACCCTAAATACTCTACTCATTAAATATACAAAGCATGCGGATGCATTCATCAGTCTAGAAGGCATTACTTCCCAATCATAGAGTCCATCTGGTGTGCAAAATGCGGTCTTCGACTTGCTATCCTCTACAATTCTCAACTGATGAAATCCAGTTGCTAAGCCCAATTAGGAGAAGAATTTGGCTCCCATAAGTTGAACGAACAAGTCATCTATACTAGGTAAGGGATCCCTATTCTTCCTTATCAACTGTTTAAGTTCCCTATAGTCGACGCATAGCCGTAATTAGCCATCTGCCTTAGTGGAAAAAACAACAGGACTCCCCATTTCAAAGTACTTGTTGGATTAATCCTTGCTACAATAGCTTCGAGATTTGCTTGTCCAACTAACATCTTTCTTTAGGGGCCATGCGTCTTAATGGCAGAGCGACTGGTCTAGTGTCCTTCTCTAAATCAATTCTAAAATCGATCTCCCTTTGGGGTAAGTGGCTTGAGATCTTGGACTATGGGTATGGATGAAAGATCAATATGAGATAGGCTCAGCGAGTACAAATGACTTGACTCAATTGAGACTTAGGGTGTATAGTGGACCTCTAAGTCTCGTCCACCAACTATTTAATCGTACAACCCTCTTATCACAATATAAAATATCCTCGTAGTATGATAACCAATCTATTCCCAAAATAAGTCCATATCCCTCAAAATTTAGAATGTATACATTACATATGAAATCAACAACACATATGTCCAGAACTCGATCTTTGCTAATTAATGAGTGCATTGACCCTCCAATAGGACTACAGAGTAGTATTAGGCTGGTGAAAAATTGGGTTTGAAAATTTATGGAGTTAACTACATTCCTAGCTACAATAGGAATGTGATGCTCCTGAATCAAATAGGGTACGAGTTATGGCCCCATAAGTAAGAGTTATACATTCCAATGCTGACATCCCTTGGTCTCTAGAGGGTGGTCCACTCGAAATAGGGGCAACCTTAATGGTGTAGGCTTATCCACTCGATCCTTCCTTCGCCAGCTACGGACATTGGTTCTTATGGTGCCCTTCCTCTTGGCAGTGATAACATTGTCCCTTTAAAGCTTCCTTCATCAAACTCAGCTTACAATCTTTAGCTATATGACCCTTCTTTTGGCATCCCTTACATACATTACCCTCTTTATTGAAATTTCTTTTCGACCTGTTAGTTGCCCAAAAGTTCCCCTTCTTGGTTTGATTTTGAGTAAGTCGTGCCTTCTCCATCCTTCCACTTTTTCTTCCTCACTAGCCGTTTGTAGTAAAGCCATCTCAACTAACATCTCGTATTTGGTGCTAGTAGGCACTTAGGTTAACAACAATTCTCTAAGTAGGAGGGTTCAGGCACTTCACAAACTTCATGGCCTTTTTCACAGATATATCAATTAACCTCATTCCAAACTTAGCCCTTGACATAAACTTTGACTCGAATCTATCCTTGGATTTATCCCAAGCGGAAATTTTACCAACATTCTCCTCAACCACAATATTGCACCAATCTAGAGCTTCTCCTTTGAGGTGCCAAGCCGACATTCTCTTCTTCAATTGATCCTCCCAACTAAGCTCATGAAATATGTTATCGCTGTAATTTATCCAAGTTTTTGATTCCATAAAACCCTTTGTTCTAGAATATACTCTTCCTTCCATATTAAGTAAGTCCTTTTACGTCTTAAAGAAGTCAATGAGATGAGATAATGTGTCGGCAGGCAGGGGTAGCGGCTGTCGTTGGTGCTGCCTGAGGAACAGGGACTTCACCTACTTTCCTAAGGAATTGTCTGAACCATTCGGGCATCCCACGAATGGTGCGTCTTCCTCGGGTAGGGTTCCCAGTCTCAGAGGAAGAATGAATATCATCCATATCAAGTATCTATCGTTTGAGATTTTAATTATAACTTTTAAAGACAGCATTATATGCTTAAAGAAAGATTTGCCTAGTATGTGGTCGTATGTTCAAAAATAGTGTGTGTGTGTGTGTGTGTGTATGTATATGTGGACTAACGTGTGTCTATATATATATATTTAACAAGGATATCTGAAATATATTTTCAAAAATAACAATATGCCACTCATATGTATATTTTCCCCATTGATCAGGTAAACTAGGCTCTGATACCAAATGTAACAATCAACCCCGAAATAGGCCTAAATCCCGACCTAAAAAAGACCCATTGAAATTTAGATCCATTCCAAAGCTGGCTGTTGGTTAGTAAAAAGAGCAATACAGAGCTATTTATCTATTCATTTAGAACTCTCAATGAAAGTATATATAATAGCATAAATGCTGCCCATTTTATTTAAAATTCTAATAATCACAAAACCATAACATAATGTCAACAATAACCATAACATAATTATGTTCAAAAATGCATTGTCATCTTCAAATGGATATATCAGAAATACGCATAAATAGATAAATAGACTACTACCATAAGCTCTCTCATCGCCCTTTTCCATCTTAATCATCGTCTCCTTCCCTAGCCTATGTTGTAATGAGGAGGGAGTTAGAACAACAATGTCTAATGGATTGAAATCTTGAGCCTTTCAATATCATTACCTGTGAAGTATAATTTAAATAAGGATATGTCTTTCACATTTAAGGTATATTCGAATCTATTTAATACTTCATATAAGGGAAAGAGGCGGGCCCTCAAACAACCACTTAATAACTTTAACCCCGAAGCAGGTCCTTCGAATTATCCAATTTAATAACCCATACCCATCGTTATTAATGCCTACCAATATGAGAGATGGTACTCAAGCCACTTAATACCTTTTATATGTAAAATACGTAGAATCTGACCATTTGAGACCTCAATTAAGGTAGGCCCTCGACATTGAATACTTATTCCTAAGGTGGTATCCTCACAAATATCTATCTAACTAACATTGCAAAGAAATCTCTTCGAACACTTACCACTTCCATTGAAGTGAACCTTTCCGATATATCCTCAACCATGTCTAAATCTAATCCCAACCATCTAATACTTCATATTAGGAAGAGAGGCGGGCATTTCAAACAACCACTTAATAATTCAATTCGCAAAGTAGGTCTTTCGTATTATGACATGTACCCCATGGAGACGTCTCACATTAGCCTGACTATTTGTAGAAACTTGTAGCCAGATTAGCTAGGCAGATTTACCTTACAGAATTGAGACTAACCTCGTGTCACCCTTATTTACTTATTATGGACGATGTCTCATATCAGCCCTAAAGTCACACTACTAGTAGCCATATTAGCTGGACAGACTTAAATGTGCTTTTGACTGACTTCACATTCCTATAACTTAGTCCTATTTTATAATACTCTCCAAGAGTATTATCACACATCTTATCGTATTCATTATTTAGGCCTTATAAGAAATCCTTTTTGTTTCGCTTAATAAATTACTTTCCTAAGGGGGTATAAATGATTTATTAACTAAATTAACGATGCAATTAATATTTTACAAATGAACATTATTTATGCTAGTTTATATCTACATTCATGCACTCTTCATCAATTATTAAATACTCTGCGTGTAGGGATTATTCCTTAAACTAACGTTCAAATGTCAAATCTCCCAAAATTAAACAGTCTAATTTCCATAATAATATTTTTACCTTATATCCAATATCCTAAAATCAAATTAATAGACTTGTGCTTAAAATCCAACTCTAACTTATTTTATATTAAAATGATAGAATAAATCAATAATAATGGAAACTTACAATTTAACCGATTATACGCTCATTCAACTCATTTTTATATGAAATTAGACAATGGAATTTCTACTCAATTTGTAGAAATAGGCAGTGCAAACTACGAATAAGAATTTATATCTTACACACAATTTCTTAATCAAATCCCTTAATCGGATCCAATGAATAAGAATAAGAAATGGAATAGATGGTAAACACATAAACTATAAAATCCACACAAACTCCATTATCTTAATAGAAACATTTAAGATTCCAACCTAAGAATTGACATTTCGCTTTAGGGAATTTTAGGAATTTTTAATTTGATGTTTTCATAAACCAAAAATCTCCAAGGCATACATCAAATCCAAACTACACTATTCAATTACTAAAATATTAAAACTAAGATTTCCATTTACAAAGGTCTTTTGCTTTACCTTCTCTTTGATTTTATACGCCCTCAATGAACCCTTTTGGATCTTTTTTTGTATATACAGCAAGGGATTTGTGTACACATTATATTCGGAAAATTAAAGGTTCGGAGGAGAGTATGTTGAGAAAATGAATAATAAACAAAAATAAATAGATAGGATTTCTTACCTGAAACCCTAATGGAGTTTTCTAAATCTATGAAGAGACAAACTAGTAGAGTTTCGCTAGTTTTCTAAACCTTAGCTGCTGCCCTATGCTTACCAGTTGACCGCCCCTACCATCGATCGACTGCTAGTGGTTGACTGGTCATGGGTCAGGGGCAATCGGTTCTATTTTGGGAAAGTTGAATTTCTTTCTTGACGTTGTCTAATTTATTTTCTTTCTTTATTACACTTTAACGTCAACGTAAACTTTAACGGTTGCTTAACCCCCAAACATATTAACTTTTGAACTTCAAATTTAGAAATTAACTTTATTTGAATTTGAATTCTATTTAAATTAATTTGAATCAAAAACTTCAAATGTACATGACTTCCTCATTTGAGCTCTTTTTCCAACATATTATATGTGAAAATAGATCGAAAAATCGCTACGAACGCAACAACATAACTTTCATGGTTAAATTACGACTTTTACCTAATTTTTGTTTTTACCCATATCTTATTTAAATTAGTTTATCCAGTTTATTTATTTATGGTTGATTTTATAGGGTGCTATGATATTAATGAGCGTTTAAATTGAATTTAAATGTAACGAATATTATTTCGGCTTAAAGTGGATTTGAGGCCTATGTGGGGCTTGTTATTTTTGATTATAACATACATGGTTAGGGTGACGATTCTGATGGCTAAGATGGGTTGGATTATGAATTAAATGAAAGGAGAATTGGTGTGAGAAAAATAAGGATCTAGATCCTAGTTTTACTCCTTAGGATCTTCTTATTTAATTGTCTCTAACCTACTCATTCCAAACACTTTTTGGAGCCTCCATATCTTTCATTTTGCTAGCCAAATTCACCCTCTTCCTCTCCTAAAATTTTAAAGCACAAATTAAACCGAATACAATTATTGATGGTTTGGTGATTCAAGAGCTAGCAACTTCAAAATTGGGATTTGATTCAAGGAGTTCGTTTCTTTGTTTCAATGTGTACAAAACAAGCATTGGTGAAAGGTATATTTCTGATCCACAAACTTGTATTAATGTTTAAATATTTATTACATCATATGTTATTTAATAAAAAATATCACTAATTGGAATATCGATGGATATCACATATAAATGTCTATATACATATAAAAATTTGTATACACACACATGTTTATGCATATTATTTATACATACCCTCAGCCAGAAAATTAAAAAAATTAAATATTATATAAATTAAATATTTAATCTGACTTGAAGTTTAACACTATATATATATATATATATGTATGTATGTATGTATATATATAACCCACTTTCAAAATAGGAAAATAGGCACAAGGATAAACTTAGAAAAAAAATTAGTCTAAAGGACAACAAGTTTGTTTTTTAGGATGAAGGATAATGCTAGTTATAACTAGCATTTATGGTGTAAAAATTGAATATAATGCTACTCATAGCTAGCATTTGTCCTTCAGTCTAAAAATGAAACTTGGTGTCTTTTGGCCTATTTTTTTTTAAAGTTTGTCCTCTTCCCTAACTCCCTCTTTTCAATATATATATATATATATATATATATATTATAACTTTACAAATTTTAATTTCTTTAGTAAGAATTTTTGGCAAAAATAAATTATTTTTGAATATTTGTTATACTTATATAAATATTTTCATTTAATTTAAAATTGATTATATAAATAAAATGTATGTATATGTGTATATATATTTATTTATAAATAATATAAAATTCTTGAAAAATTTATGTAACATATAACATACTTCATGATTTCGAAAATAATTTTTCAAAATTCTTCAAAAAAAAATTCTTTAATTTCACATAGTTTATTAATCAATAATAATTTTATCAAATAAATTATTTAAAAATAATAAATTTATAAAAAAAAGTAAATTTTTATTAGGTCTAAAGCAGCTACAAATATAATTTTGAATTATATATATATAATATTTATAACTCGTTGCATGTTTATTTGTACTACATGTTTAATTCAATATAATATATATGTTAAAAAATGTTCGATTCGAATTTTATATTATAAAAAATCTAAATAATTTTACAAACTAATATTTAAAATAATTTTATAATTAATTATATTTATTCATATACATACATACATACATACATACATACATTTATATATCTATGTATGTATATGTATATGTATGTATTTTAATTAATTTTTGATGGAAATAATTTACAACTAATATTTTATAATAATTATATAACTGTATTCTCTTATATATATATATATGTGTGTGTGTGTGCATATATATATATATATATATATATATATATATATATATACACATTTAAACAATCCATTTGTATGCCCGAGGGACTAACTTCTCTGTTGCGATGTAAATTCAAACATCTACAAACGTGCACAAACCATTTACACATCATTATATTGTACTTGCGTGCACACTTGTAAGTGTATATGGTACACACATACACACACACACACACACACACACACATATATATATATAACATAATGCAAATTGTATAATATAAAACTTTATTTATTAATTTAAATAAAATATCGATTTTATTTAATAGAAAATTTAATAAAGTTCTAAATAAATTTAGCATTCATAGGCCCAATTAAGATCCAATTGGAATAAAATTTTGAAATTTATCCATTTACCCCACAATGTGCTGGCCCAGTACCAATATCATGAATCGAATGGCCTATGCAGTCTAAATTAGTCATATTGTGGCTAACTAGTTAAGTTTACTACCCAGTTAGTAGGGTGTCTAAGAAAGGTAGTGTCTAGGCTGGATTGTTGGGTAATCGAGTACCTTATCTTACCTGGCTATCGGCCTGGCCAAATAGTTATGTGAGCCAAATGATTGCCTCTAACAGAAAAGGCCCAATTTGAATTGGCCTTAGGCTAATTTCAAATTTGTTTAAAATTGTAACAAAAGTTTTAAACTTAAAACTTAAATTTAAAGTAAGAAAAATATTGTAAATGTTATAATATAAATTTTCAAATTATTTTGAAGTTGAAATAAAATTTTAAATTTAAAAGTTAAATTTAAAATAAAACACATATTATAAAAGTCATAATATGATATATATATATATATTTCAAAATGTATGAAATTTTATAAAATTAATTTCAAAAATATTATATATTAATAAAATTATTATCTGGATTTTTAATCCAGCAGAATACAATAGAAGACAGGATAACTGATGAAGTCAGAATGGCTCGGAACTCAACCAAAAGGCTAAAGCAACGAGTTTAAGGGAGCCAATTCATATTACTAAAGCATCGATTGAGTTTGACTAAATCAAGGGACCAGTGTCCGTTCAGTCCAATCAGCAGCCAAATGCGAATAACAAGTAAATCGTCATCAAGACAAAGCAACATGCAATGGGACTACGTGAAGAACATTGATACAAGGTAATAGGAATGCCAAACATCAAAGTCTAGAAAAAGGCTAAGTGTATGGATCGCTAGCAATCCATACATCATGCACCACCAGCGATCCATAAACTTCATCAGTGTGTCGCCGAACATCTATGGCACGTGGAAGCAAAGGAGCCTAGAAGATAAAATGAAAAAACACGCTAAGTGAATGGATCGCTATCGATCCATGCAAAGCCATAGAGTTCTTGCGACCTAACATAATAACATAATGAAGAGAGGAGCTAAGTAGTTAGCTTGCACGCGAGCTAAGCCCGTGGATCACCATCGATCCATGCTTTTGGCTCGGGTCACGAGCTAAACTCTACAGGATTGTCCTATGACCATCTGCAAGCGACTAATAAGTGGGCTTGGCCTAGAGCTCCTCGATCTCTATAAATACCATCCACCTGCAACATAAATGGGATATTTTCCATACTGGTTGTTGAAGCTTTGTTGTTTCTTCACTCTTCATCTCTCACAACAATCTCCAAATGGATTCACTATGATTCTTCAGTGGGTTTCAACACAGGAAATTCATTCTAGCTAAGGATAATCAAAGCCTTAGAATCAAACACCACTTGTAGCAGTAATCAGCCATAATAAATCTAGAAAGTGGACGTAGAGTTCTTTAACAGCGAACCGTTATAAAAATCTTCTTATCTCCTTTCTTTTACGGTTTGTTTCTATACCTATTATCTATATTATTGCTCTGTAAGAATAGGGCTGGTGCTTTCATATTCAAATTAGGGTGTTGTTCAATTTTTTGGGTCAACATTTTGGTGCTTTCACTGAGAACTCCAACTTAGGATTCAGATCTAGCTTTCTACTTTGGATCCCATAGGTCCATAAGTTAGATCCTTAAATTTTGCCTGAAGAATCTACCACTTGGAATACGTGGCTCCTGGAAGAAGAAGAACTACCTCTGGAAGATCTATAGGGGCAGTGATAGTGGGAGAAGATGTTAATCCTTAACATAATTAAGTAAATGGTGCTAACTTAGAAAATCAGGCGCCAGTGTCCTCCAGTCAACATGAAATCGTTACTAGGGATGAGTTGAGTAAGATGGTTGACGAAATCAATCATAGAATGGAAAGTAGCCAAAAGGCTCTGATAGAGAAGCTTGATGCTCTTCTAACCCAATAGTCAAATCCTGCACCAAGAACTATGCCTGAACTTGCGGCTGCTATGAAGCGGAATTTTTTTTTCCATTTTTGGGCTAAATAGAAGAAATGAAAAACAGCTGCAAAAAAGGATAACAACAGGAACCATAAGACATAATATGGAAGGAAATTTAAATACTCCACTCGCCACATGGAAACCAAGTACGAACTTAGATCAGGGGACCAAGACACCACAAGAAGATATAGCTATGGATCTCTCTGATTCAGAAGATGGAGAGAAAGACAACCAATTGAAAGAGAATGTCAATGCATTGGATGATGCTTGGATCGTCCAAACTGCCCCAATCAGAACAATTGTAAGCCAACGGGGTCCCGTGGGAGTGGCTCTCTCGAAGACAGGAGAGCCTGGGCTTCAACCCACGCACGAAGATCGTTTGCAAAGTGAAACACTTTGTGTAGTGACTGACTATCATCCCCAGGATTACCGGATATCAGAGGCATACATAGAAGATATGGTAAAAAGATTGATGGATGAGAGTAAAAACCAAAGAGATGATCAATGGGGTTCTACTCCAAGCCGGAGTACCTTTACTGATGAAATCTTGAATGAAAATATCTAGACAAATTAACAATTTCGACCATCCCATCCTATGAAGGGACAAAGGACCCAAAACCCTATTTATACAAGCATAGCCGGTTTATGGATGGAGCCAACGCTTCAAAGGCTTTTAGCTGTGGATGCTTCCCTATCTTTCTAGAAGGAGTTGCGTCTATGTGGTTCACCGGACTTCCTCCAAGATCCACACTACCTTTGACCAATTAGCAACAAGATTCCTTGACTAATTCAGGCTCCATACCACGCGATGGTTGTTATGTCCCTATTGGGCTTGTTCTAGGGACACAACGAATCGTTGAAATCTTTCATGAACCGCCACAATATCACGGTGATGGAAGTATGCAACCCCAATGAGGACATGGTTTTTATGGCGTTAGTCCATGCCATTCCCCCGGACATGGAATTCGAGAAATGGATTAAAATGACGCAGCCTACTACAAGAAAAGACTTCAATCATAAAGCAAGTCAGTACTTAAGATTGGAGGAAGCACAGGAGCTAGAAAGAAAGTCTACTGGTGTGCAGTCGCTGAACATTAGACAAAGCAATGTACGAGTGAATCAAAATGCACACGATTTTGGAACTGCTCAAGGAGTCACAGGGAAAGATGGGAATCAAAAGAGGAAAATCAGAATTCCTATAAAAGAAATGGTAATGGAAGCAATAAAAGGCTTAAAGGGCATTATCTCGCTTTTTGGCCAAAGCAAGGATATCAACAAATTGATGGTTATCAGTATCGGAGGTCGATCAAAAGCCAAGCTATGATCGATACTGCCAAAGTTGGACCAGGTTCTAATCGAGGCAAGATCAATAAGGAATGATACAAAGGCCCGATGAGGCTACATTTTGAATTTCAAGTTAATCGGCGTTTATATGCTCAAGTTATGGATGGATCAATGTTCATGGAAAACCATTTCGTATTGATTGATATGGATACGAATGTGCACAACTCAACTCGCTACTCAGGCTGGATATAGATCAATGGTTATGGATCAATGGATACAAGTTGATGGATGTGGAACGCTGCTTTCGTATTGATATGATTCATATCGATCAAACGACATTAGGATGGTTAGGGGTAGTGATAGCGCGCTTTGCATCTTATTTCAGATCATCATGATTCATATCGATCCAAGTCGTATCGGTTAAAGACAGTGTCAGATCAATACGAAAAGCATACTTCACTAGAGCTCATCGGATCGATGCTACGACAGGGGCGCTGGATGGATTCTGAGGCATATTCTGTATCGATCATGTTCGTATCGATTGATATGAAAGAAGTGATCAAAATGGAGCATAAAGAATGGATCACAGTGCAAGACTCGGATGGATGGTAATCTGATACGAGATGATGGATATGAAACCTTCATCCTACCCTTGCAAACTCGATCTTGGATTGATCATATCTCACAATCTACAATTCCAAATGCAATGTGATTTTCACGGCAAGTTGCACAACACATAGGGAACATCCATGATCGATCACAGCTCAATTGAAGTAGTTTATGATTGGTATGAACTCGCTATGGATCGATCCCAAATGACTCCAGATCTATCATGTGGGCCCATCTGGACTTGAGAAGGAGTATTCCAAGATTCAAGGCAGATACAGCTCTACACATATAAATAGCACCTCCTTGTAATTAAAAGTGGGTCTTTTTCTTTCGGCTCCTCTTTATCTTCTTCTCGTTTGGCTAGACTATGCCATTTTTGGCTATTGATATTTAAAGGATTGTAACTATAATCATGGTATAAAGGAAGTAAAAGGATCAATTCATAATGGACGTAGGCCGAAGATAGCCAAACCATTATAATTCTCTTGTGTACTTTATGTGCTTTCATTTTTCATTTACTATTTCTTCATTTTTACTCTATACATTATTTGGATCTATGATCAATGACTGGATATTAAGGATTTCTGTGTAAACACTGGTGCTTTCACTACTTTTGCGGTTTGTGACCACTTTTGTTGCAAACACTTTGGTGCTTTCACTGAGAAATCTAGCACCCACTACTTTGGAAAAGATTGGATCTGAAGCTATGGTTAGGAAATCAACTAGAAGGACATTACCAAAAAGGAGCCATCAAGAGGGAATTCAAGAGGCTTCCACTGGAGCTGGAGTAGATCAGGCATCCATCTACATAACAAGGGATGAGATGCAGCTGAAAAGGCAGGAGAAGATGATTCAAAATATCATCGAACGGTTTGGATAAGCAGGAGCGGCAGGAGCTACCGGAGCATGGATCCATAAAGTTAGACCATAACGACTCAACAAATAATCAGATGGAGTGGTCAAACAGGGGGCAACCCTCAACCAGCAAATGGCTACCAATTTGGATAGATCTAGACTAAGGGGCACGCCCCTGTGTAATGCTGTACCTACCATGGAGACAGCATAACATGAAGAGTATGTGCCTGACTTCCCTTGTGGACTTGGAGGGAAAGCTGAAGGAAATCAGGGACTACCCCTGAATGACAATGACAGATTAGCGGAGATCGTCAGACAAACCATAAATGGTGGATTGACAAATAAGGATCTAGAGGATGTGGATAGAAGCTCGTTCACCCCCACCATCAGAAATGCAAGGAACCCGCCAGACTTCAAGCTACCCACAGTAGATATGTACGATGGAAAATCGGATCCAACCATGCATATGGTGAGATATATCCCGCATATGGAAGTCTTAAGGGCTTCCAGTGAGGCAATGGTAGGACGTTTTCTGTTATATCTAACTGATTTGGCTGCATTTTGGTTCAAGCAGCAGGATAATGCATCTATAGGGACATGGACCGAGCTTGTTGAATGGTTCATGAGGCAATTCAGGGCCCACGTCCAAGACCCAAAAATGTTATGATATTGGCGATACTAAAGCAGAGGACCGAAAAGTCCTTGAGAGATTTTCTAACCAGATTTAATGTAGCAGCGGCATTGGAGGATCGGCCATCTATCCATGGTATTGATGATGGCTGTATCAGGAATAGCTGATAACACAGAATTCAAGAATTCATTAGCACGGGATCCACCATAGAACCTCGAGGAATTTTACCATGAGGCAGACCGGTTCTTGCAGTAAGAAGATGCACTGGCTGAAAAACAAGATGTTAATGTTACTCAAGATGAGGGACCGTCTGGAGGAGGGTCCAAGGCAAACAAAGGAAAGCGAAAATCTATTGATAGCTCCGATGTACCGAGACAACCTAAGAGGGAACCGAGATTCTCCACCTACATTGAATTGACATAAACTCCTGAACGAATATACTTGGAAACCCGCAGGCGGGTTTCCTAATGCAAGCCGATGAGGCGAGAGCCCAGTAATAGTGAAAGAAGATCGGAAAGATATTGTGTGTTCCATGAGATAAATAGGCATAATACAAATGATTGCAAACATCTGAAAGATTGAAGATCAAGTTAGGAATGGCCCATTGTCATAGTGCATAAGAGCCCACGGAGCAGAAGAAGAATATGCACGACCACTGCCTGCACCCTCAATAAATAGGGATAACCCTAAAACGGGGTCACGACTCGTCATCAGTTGAACATGATGATAAGGGGGTAGGTTCAGGACCTGAACCTAGACCCCATAACAAGTTTTTTCATTATGCTTATCCAATAAAATGGCTAAGTCACTTACACGTGTACAGGATTACGAACAGTCCCTAGGCGTGCTTTGAGATAATAAAAAACCGTCATGCCCCAAAAGGAATACACACTGCACTGTTTGGGCACTTGTTTTCTTTATTTTATATGGACATTATGAACTCTATTTATTTATTTGATTGAATTATTTGATTGCGAACCCACTCGAATGTGGAATATGATAATGAGCCTCACCCTGAGAGGAGAAACAGAATAATGTAAGCAAGCCCCCTTGTCAGAGACAGCGAGTGGAATGGGCCTATCTAAAGCCATGAACAATACTCAATCTCAAACGATCACATTCTGCTTTGAACAAGCATTCAGTCTCAAACAATCACCATCCGCCATGAACCGTACTCGATGTCGAGCGGTTACCCTCTACTTTGAACAGCACTCGATCACGAACGATCATCATCGGCTTTGAACAATCCTCGATCTTGAACGATCCTTTTACGTCTTGAACGACATCCGAACCCGAGCGATCATATTATGCTTTGAACAGCATTTGATCTTGAATGATTATGTCATGCCTTGAATGGCACACGATGTTGAATGATCTTACCTCGTCTTGAACGACACTCGACCATGCACGGCCCTGGCCCGTCGTAGATGACAATCGGTCGCGAGCAACCACTGCTCATCTTGTAATAAAACCTCCGCCTTAGATGGCCTCGTTTTTTACTAATGGTCTTGAACGACCATGAATGATGATCTTGAGAATCAATGAATTAAATTGCAGGTCACAGGTTCATAGCTATTCAAAACATGCATTCCTACCGCAAGGAATGTTTTGGGGGGCAAATTGAGACGACCCGACTTCCTATGTCCAGGAAATTGCATCATCTTGAAGAAAGAAAGGGATAGAAGAAGAAAAGAAAGAGAAAGAAAAACACAACAACAACAGATAACTCACAGCAGAACGAATGAAATATAATATATCACATAAAATATTACATGGTATCTATTTACATTAGAGTACACAACTTAAACAATAACTATTAGACAGTTATAAACATCTGTCTAACTATACAACTCAAGATACAAGAGAAACAGATACAA
Organism: Allium cepa; assembly: GCA_030765085.1. Taxonomy (NCBI): domain Eukaryota; kingdom Viridiplantae; phylum Streptophyta; class Magnoliopsida; order Asparagales; family Amaryllidaceae; genus Allium; species Allium cepa. Next base: position 498,932,647 of record CM060931.1, read on the forward strand.
CAAACACAGCGGAATCAATATATATATATATATATATATATATATATATCTACACGTCGAAGCCTCCTGCTCCATATCTCCTCCAGAATTCGTCAAGCTAACCTGAATCACTTGACTACTCATACATAATATGAGTACCCAAGAGTTTAATAAAACAGAAAATAAACACTCGGGTCAGACAGGGGTCTGGTGTGAGTAAACGGGTTAAAATTTGCTTAACTTGTAGAAAACCTTTGAAAAGAAAAGGTATCACGTAAGACTTCCCACACATAAATATGGAAAAGTTTTTACCTTACGCTAACCAAAACATTTGATAGGAAATCCAGTGATATTATAATAGTGTTTAGGGTTTTCAAAATAAAATACAGAAATAGCCGGAATGCTTACATCTCACATTCCAACATAGTTGGGCACAATCAAAACCGTACAGGCACTTATTGGATTTTGGATTCCATCAATGGCAGGGCTACTGGGGCACCGCCCGTCACAGTACGTGGCCTAGATCACAGTACCGAGGAGTACGCCCACTCCCCTGCAACACAAGGCCGGAACCATTCCTTACTGAATAGTCCCGAACAAGACCACCCCGTAGTTGGCGCGACCAACCACACACTAAGCCGAAATAGAAAGGGACCTCTAGACAGGGGTAAATCTCGCTCTCAAGTGGGAGCTACCCACGAAGCCTTGCTGCACCTCCCCTGTTTTAGCCATTCCCGGTTGATGAGGCTTGAGGCTGCGATTACCTTTATAGAACACATCTATCTTAGAATGCTCATCGTCCACCTGACGATGTTCTGAAAGCATTCAATCCATACAAGTTCGTTCCGGGTTCGAACGAAACCGAAGGCACTATCTCATTGCACTCATTTTGGAATCACCCTCAGAGTCAACGATCATAGCCCTTGCACTCTAAATCACCATCTCGAATCTATAAGCACTATTCCGTCAACTCATCACGGAATCACCCACAGAGTTATACTGACGTGTAGCCCTTACACCTCGAGTCTTCACTAGCTCCACTTGGATTTACGACCTAACGTTTAATTGGAATCGATGTGGTTTTCGGATTCCAAATATGGAAACCCGATCCCGGTCTCACCGAAACCAAACGCCAATTTAATGTCCAAGTTGTACTTAAGGGTTTAAACAATTTAACTTATATTCAGGATGATATAAACAAATAGATGAATCACATTATCACAATAGATAAACATATCAAACATTCATCTCACAATGCAGCATATCACATAACAGGTATATCCAAATCATCCAGTATCAAACCAATCACCCAATATCAATCATCGTCCAATATCAACTATCCAAGATCAACCAATCATCCATAAGCAGAATTGATTAACTCTAATATCAATTTAATTAACCTCTAATTAAGTTAATTACCATCCTTTAATTACTTGGATTATCTTAATCATACTTCATTGATTTACATCAATCACCTCTTAATGATCTTCCTTGATTAATTATATTTAATTACATTTAAGTAATTATCCTTAGCCATATTCAGTAATTAACCTTTAATTGCTTTCATTAATTTCAATAATTAATGATCCTTTATTTAATTTCATTAATTAATTAATTATAATTAATTACATTAAACCTTAATTAATTACAATTAATTAATTATACTTAAATTAAATCACTTATATTAATCAACCTTGATTAATTAATAAATGATCCTTATTAATTAATAATCATTTTAATTAATTAAATAAGTAACTTATAATTAATTATTCGATTAATCATAATCAGTAATTAACAATTTGTAATTACTTATCTTAATTAATTAACTCCTTAATTAAGTAACTTCTAAATTAATTATATTAATCCTTGATTAATTAATCTAATTAATTAATCCTTAATTACTTCATTAAGTAATTATTAAAAAATTAAATTAATAAATCAATCCTTAATTAATTACTTTATTAATTAATTACAAATTTTAATTAATTACACTTAGTAATTAATCTTAAATTAAATGCATTAATTAATTAATTAATCATATTAATTAATTAACTAAATAATTAAGTAATTAACTCTTAATTACTTACGTAAGTAATTATCTCTAATTACTTTCATTAATAAATCTTAGTTATTTTCTTAATTAATTACCTTACAAATAATTAATTCCATTATTAAATAATCCTTAATCCTTTAATTAATTACTTCATAATTAATTATCTTAAAAACAATTATATTAATCAATTCTTTAATTAATATCATCAAGTGATTAACCAATAATCACTTCAACTAATTACTCCATGAGTAATTACCGTTAATTACTTCCTTAAGTAATTAACTTTCTTAATTACATTCAACAATTAACCATTAGTTACTTTATTAAGTAATTACACTTAATTAATCCATAATTAAGTGATCCTAAAATTAAATAAACAATTACTAATTATTTATTATTTAAAATTAATTAAACAATCAATTAATTAATTTCTATTATTAAAGGAAATTTTAATAAATTAACAAAACCATAAATCTAAATCAAACTTAACTTATTAACAAATCATATTAAATAAGTATTCTTAAGTTAATTAATTAAATAAATTACCTTGTTTATTAGTACAAATAATTGTTTGAATTAATCAAATTTTAACAACTTAACAAATTATTCAATTTAGATTTCAAAATCCTAATAACAACCTTATTTGAAAATAAGGGAATTTAGAGACAAATTTCAAAATTTAGAATACTTTAAAACATCTAAATTTATCTTATTTATTTCAAATATAAATTTGAAATCTTAGGTTTGAATTATTACTTAACATTTAATCTTAACTTTGATTTAATATTTAAATTCAAAATATCCTTTTAAATCGAACCCCAAAATGTAATTAAATTGCTTTCAAATGAAATCACTTTAAATAAATTTAAAGTAAAATAAAATAAATAATTTTCAACTTTATACTTTAACATTTAATTTTAATCAATCAGTTTAAACTTAGCATTTTTAATTCCTTTATAAAACTTGTTTATAATAAATTGCTTGGTTTTTAATTTAATCAACTCAAGTAAATATTGCAACATAGTATTATACCTAACTACCAGATTGGTAACCAAAATCCCGAAGCAAACCACAATTTAACCCGAGTCAATACCGAAGCAACCCCAAACCCCCATGTCTTCGAGTCCAACACGCGAAAATCCCGAGAGCTTCTTCGAGTTACCCATTGTCTTCCCCAAAGCTTCGAATACCCAGTGCACAACCAAGTCACGGTGCACATGCACCTTCACCGCCGACCTCCATCATCCATCGCGAAGACCCACCACAGTTCCAAAACCACTCGCGAGCACGAAGGTGAACCTAGATCGAACAAACCTTGTTCGAATCGAAATTCGAACATTAGGTACGAAACTACAGAAAACACCAACCTCCAAAGTTCCCCCCACGTCCAAACACCTCGACGCCGTTGAACTCGCCGTCCCCATCATCGAACACCATGACCATGAGCTACGCCCATCCCAAAAACGAACACCTCCGGTCCACCACACGCGATGCAATCATCTCGGCAATCAGGCCGAACAAACTACAGGCTTAAACCCTAGTCGTGCCAATTCCCATCGATTCAACAAATATAAAAATTCTCTTGCATTTTTCCTAACATCTTCATCCTACAAACAAGCTTCAATCCAAATTCCACACCAATTCAATGTATGGATAATCGGCAATTGCCAAAACCCCCTTTTTGCGAACAAAACCAAATTTCAAATCAATTTGTCAACTAAATTTTTTGATATTAACTCCTAAATTCATTATTTGCTGCCATGATTTCAATCATGTAATCCAAATCCAAAATTAAATAAGTTGATTTTTATCATATATAAATGTTTCACTGTGTCTTCTATTTTAAAAATTATCTGTAAATTTAAAAATTATAGAAACTATATTACAGTCATCATTAATCACTTACAAACAACTTTTATTCAAAAATTCAAAGCTAATAATGATCAAAGAGTAAGTTATTAAATTCTAAGAGGAAAATTTTAGATCTGTTAAATAACAAAACTTCCATTTTCATTACAGGTTCACAGATCTATCATGCATTCAAATAACAAATTTCAATCATCGAGCATATTTAACCACTTGCATCTTCAATCCAATCACAAGTTAAGTCAAAACTGTTTTTAAAGAAAATGATTTACTCACCACATTGAACAGAGCGGTTTCTTTTCTAGGCTTTTGATTCACTCTTAATATCTTGAAAAAGCTTTTGCTTGCTGTTGCAAAATCCATTTGCATGCCTCAAATTTGATGCTTTTAAAGATGAAACTTACAGTTGTTCTTCCATTGATTTCCTTATTTTGATTTTAAAGTGTTGCAAAAGAACTACACTCCCCAATGAAATGCAGAATTGAAGGTTGTAGTTGATATTTGCAGGTTTGATCCTTGTTCCATTTGAAATGCAGTTTGTAAATTTGCAGATTGAATGTTTGAAGTTGCAGATATAAGTTAATGTTGCAGATTTGATTTTAGTAGCATTTTGATTATGAAATTTCTGGTTTTTAAAAGAGATTTTCAGGTTTTAGCTTTTGATTTTGTAAGAAGTGTTTACTGATTTGGGAATTTTTGTTAGTGAACTAGCTTGAAATTCTTTTTATTACAGCTGAGAAAAAGAATGAGAAAGGAGGCAATATGTTTTATAAATTTAGTTATGATTTATTTAAAATATAAAAGAAAATAATTTAAAACATTGACACTTGTCCCTTCATGTTTTAATTACCTTACACATATACTAGTATCCTTACAAATGTCACTAGCATGTTAATATGTTTACACATATTACTTAAGTGTTTTTAAACAAATTTTTGTTTAATTTAAATGTAAATATAACTTACATTATAAATTTACTTTTATTAATAAATGTTTACATATGTAAATATAAGTTTGCCTTTAAAGAAAATATTAGAAAACTAATTACAATACAAATATATTCTTATACATATATTTTAAAATCTAGAATATTTATATATATACATTTATAACCATTTTAAATTAAGCATTTTTAAAGAAAACAAAAAGAAAACTTTATTTAAACTATTATATCTAAAAACAAACAATTATCTTATATTTTGAAAACAATTAAATTAGTCTTTATATTAGCTTTTGAAGAATATTAATTTTTAAACAAAGCTTTAAGTTATTACTTCATACATATGCAAATTATCAATAGATTTAAAATTAAATTTCCAAAACAATATCAAATTATAACATATACATATATATACATTACAATTATCAGATTGTTAAAAAGATATTGATCACAATTATCAGAATAAATATTTATTAACCTTTAAAAGATTAAATTAGCCAATTTTAAATTAAAATTTTAAATAAAATTATCAAACGAATTAAATTATTTATATAGATTATTAATTTGATATTGCCCAAAATTCCGGGTCGTTACAATCCTCCCCTCTTAAAAGAATTTCGTCCCCGAAATTTAAAAGCAAAGGTAATTTAATAACCAGTACAGATTTTAATTTCAAACAGCAAAGCATTCCTATTTACCAGTTACTAACAACCAAAGCAATAAATCAAACAAACAAACCTAACCAATTATTCTGACACAAATCAGAATAAATCTCTAATACTATCTCGAATTTCCCAAGATAAATCACCAGGATACTCGCTCTATAAAAGGCAACAAACTAACTACACAACCAAAATCCAGAGCTCCTCTTATCTCCAGATCAATCAATCTGAACAGAACATCAGACTATACCCAAGTACAGCTCAACTTCTAAATCCAACTGAACTACAGATTCAACAACCAATCGATGAATCATACATGTACCCTCTCAGAGACACGTGTTACAACATGAATTCCAGCTATCCCAACTGGCAATTCAATCTTATCCTATCAAGACACAGATAAGAAAATCTCAAATGCCTCAGCACTAACCAACCAACCTTATCCAATTTCTGCTTTCTTAACCAGAGAATTTTAACAACACTGAAGTCTCCAACTTCGATTTCCAAAACTTCTTATCTCATATCTGTAACTCGACAGACAAATCCTGCGTTGTCAATCTCTTCCTAATCAGCTCAACCTATGTTGATAATTCCAGAAACAACTAGACTAAAGCAAACAGTTCCTAGATCCTATTCAACAGAAAAGTCTTCCAAAATCCGTCGAAATCCAGAACTCAAGCTCTACTGCCAAGCAATAGCAAACTGAACTTACTCCCTTCCTTGCACAGCTGCTACCTCGCTTCCGTTGCGCAACTCTGATTTTGAAATAGATGAGAATATTGCTGATGAACACGAATACAAACTTATCCACTATATCCGGAAAACTTTGTTCATCAAATCCATAAAAATCTGAGTGACACATCAGACTTGGTCACACAACCTCAAAACAGAATCCTATTCAAAAGCTAGATCGGTCCAATTCCAATTCCAAAAATAATTCTGAGCTGCTATACCAACTCTCCTTTCTCCAAGAACCGTCCAACTATCAAAGTGGACGTAGGCCGAAGATAGCCGAACCACTAATAATTCTCTTGTGTTCTTTACTTGCTTTCATTTACTATTTGTTTATTTTTACTCTCTATATTATCTAGTTCTGTGATATGTGACTGGATATTAATGATTTGTATGTAAACACTAGTGCTTTCACTACTTTTAGGATTTGTGTCCAATTTTGGCGCAAATAAAGGGTTCGGGCAGGAAAATTATACCCCACTAAATGACACTCCGAAAAATATTTGTCTTGCAACACAAAGGACTAAAGAATACGTGAAACCCCTTAGGAAGGACGCAATCGAGCAGCAAAAAGGCTTAGGAAATTTCTATCGCTTCCATGAGACTCATGGACATAACACGAACGAATGTCGCCATCTATAGAAACTCATTGAAGAGTCGATTCAGGAAAACATGCTCCAACGGTACGTGAGAAAGCCACAGAACCCTGGTAGACCCACGGCTACTAAGCCCCCTAGGGAACGAAGGAATCAAGATGAAATTAGTGAGGAAGGATCCAAACGAATTGACCAAAGACCTATTATTGGAATAATATATGGGAACACACGCCGCATAAAGAAGTTAGGGAGAGATGGACCAATATGCATGTTCGTTGAAGCATGCTTCAAAGAAATCATGTCTCGCACTAGAAGATGAAACCTCAGCCAAGCTACAGAAAGTATTGATTAATGACATAGTGTTTCGAAATCTGGACACCGAAGGAATCGAAGCCCTAACTCTCGATCCAATGGAGGAAACAGTGGGAATCAGTCCCGTTGTTGTTCGCCGAGTGTTGATTTTGATAGTGGTAGCACTATTAATATTCTTTTCAAACTTACTTTTGACCAAACGAAAATTGGCATGAAAGGCATGTCTACAAGCCAAACAAAGATCCAAGGGTTCACTTGCAAGCCCAAGCAACCTCTGGGAACAATCAACCTACCAGTGGAGCTTGGAGAGTGCGATCGAAGAGCCGCCCTCATTAAGACTTTTGTAATTATGGATGAAATGTCAGCATATAATGCCTTCTTGGGGCAGCCCGCTCTAGCAGATTTCAGAATTTCTTTGGCCTAATGGTGTCTAACCATAAAGTTCCTTGCTGAAAATGGAATCGAAGTGGTGAAAGAAGATCAGTGTATTGCCAGAGAATGTTATATTGCAGAGTTACACGAATCCAGAAGGAAGGAAAAAAGGAAGGATGTAGGGAGAACTCTCCACATCCATGAACCCTCCGAATAGCAACTACAGAGCCTCCCCTGGCTTGGGGACTAGCTGATTCGCCAAGGCTTTGGACCCTAACAAGAAGAGCTCAGGGGAGGAATAGGGAGGCACCGATAGGATTGACGGTTTATGTCCCCGTCGACATGGACGACCCAATTAAAATCTTAAAAATTGGATCGCACCTTGGAAACAAGATGCGCATGGAGCTTACTAAATTTCGTCACATCAACTTGGATGTGTTCGCATGGATGCAATCCTATAGGTGTGGGGTGTCTCTAGAAATTGCATGTCACACGCTCAACATTGACCCTAAGTTCACACCAGTAAAGCAAAAGAGGCGTAGCCTAGGTCCCAAATGGTCCAAGGCGCTAAGAGAAGAGGTGGACAAGTTAATGGCCAACGGTCTCATCAGTGATGCAACTTATAAGGAGTGGGTATCTAATCCGGTCTTAGTCAAAAGTCCAATGGGAAGTGGCAAACCTGTATCGACTACTCGGATTTAAACAAAGCTTGCCCAAAAGACAGCTTTCCTCTCCCTAGAATAGATCAACTTGTGGACGGAACGACAGGACATGAGCTACTATCATTCATGGACGCATAATCTACGTAACATCCCGCCTTTTTATATGCTTTAAATCAACGATAAACCACACACGTCAGACTTTAACCATATAGAAGGGCGGATTGTTATGGTGTAAATAAGAAAAAGCAGAGAAAAAAACAAAATAGAACCTTATAGCGGAACGATAAAATATAATAATGAAATAAAAAGTTCATGCAGCTGTTTACAAAACATTTGATTATACTTTTAGATTACATATCAGAGTTTCACATAACAGCGAATAATAAAATGCAGCGGAGTGCATGATGCAGTGAATAATAAATTAGATAATAGTTATAATATCTTCGTCTTCGTCCTCTAAAATAAAGTTTTCGAATCCTAAAATGCTCAGACTGACCCGACCGATTGACCCGACCGAATAGAAAAGACAAAACACTCGAGTCAAAACTAAAACATCTTATGTAAGTTAAATCAACTAAAATAAATATGAGTGTAACGGCATCAGAGATGTTTACGGGATTTTGACATTTTTACCCAGTGTCAAACGTGAGTGCAGTAACTTAAGAGATGCTCGGGATTCACATCTCCTAAGGATCCGTTAAACTATTTACTATGTAGTAATATTTTGCTATTATAATAATGTCTATAGTAAAATAAACTTACTTTTAAATAGCATTAAGGCTTTACATTTTCTATCTTAACACGAAATAGTCCCGTCGTCCATCCAGTCTCATGGTCCCTCCTGATCGGGAAGACACCAAAGGATACCACACGGGCTACGGGAGAAAACCAAACTCGTACAAGGCTCGCTAGGGTAGGTGACACGGCACACAAGGCAATGGCAGGGTAGATATACCAATTACTATCCGGACTGGTGGTGACGCATAGCGCGCAGCTACCGCCCACCTCAAGCCACACCCCAAAATCAAAAATCAAAAGTGGCCTCTAAATCAATCTAAAAGTCAGAATATAATACCGAAGGAGTGTGTCCGATAAAAGGAGCTACCTCACTGGCTCGGAATCGCTCCTGTTTTAGCCACCTTATGCCAACTCACTGGAGTAGGGTCCATGTTCATACCTCAAAGGAACGCCGCCATCATCCTACTTTATTCTGGAATCTCCATCGCGTACACGGTTGTTAAAGTGGTTTTCGGAGTTGGTAGAGAGTATGACAACTTCCGATCCCGGTCTCTTTAACAACCAAATGTTATTATAACACCGTGGTCATTTCAAATAATTATACTTCAAAACCAGAATATAATATACATTTCAAAACTATATAAATACGATATTATTTCCATTTCAAAACCCAAATCAAGATGATATCATTTTTATTTAAACCCAAATCAATATAATATCATTTTTATTTCAAATATATCTCTTTTCCAAAATCATAGCACTTTCAAATTTATACACTTCGAAACTAAATATTTGAAATCATAACACTTTTAAACATAATACTTTGAAATTCATAACTTTGAAACACTTGAATTTCGATAAAACATTTTGATTTCGATATATTTCATGGCTTTAATATTCCAAAAATTTCAAAACTAAATTTGATAATTTCGATTCAATAATTAAATTTTCTATTATTTAGTTTTGAAATATTTTACATAATAAATCCATTATCATTTAAATAAAACTCAAATTACAAATAATTAAATATTTCCTTCAATTCATTTATACTTGAAATACTCATTTAATTCACCTTGACCCCAAAATCAAGGTATAATAATTATACCTTTTAAAATTTTCCAATTAAATAAACTTCACATCAGCCTTTTTAAGTTTACTTCTTAAATAAATTTAATTTCAAGTAAGTCTCCAATTTATCTCCCGCCCTTAATTTATTTAAATCATTATACACTCTATATTAAAATAAAATTTAAATACTTACTCACCTTTATTTTACTAAAATCAAACTCTGTTATTAAACTTAATTTTTTATTTAACAAACTTACACATAGCTTAAATTCAAGCATTTAACTATATATAAAAATAATATTTATATAATATCAAAAATCAATATTCATTAAACCATATATTTCTTTCCAAAATCATAGAAATCATTTTCAAAATATTTCAAATATAGACCATGGTGTCTGTATATAATTTTCTACCCTATGGTCACGTGATAAGGATATTTATCATTTCAATCGGTAATTTAAAATAAAAATACGGTTATATATCATTTCAAACCGTAATCCCGAATGAAATATAAATACATAACAACTTGCAGTTTATAATCATATAAAATACAACATTCATTCATCCAATATCAATCATCAACCATTTATCACAATCATCATCCAATTCAAACAATAACATCAATATAGAATAGATAATAAATAACCGGTATATACTGGCAATTTATATTCAATAATAAATTAAATAACAATTTTATTCAAATAATTCAATTTAACTGGAATGATGATAAAAATATGTCAAGCAGTCATAAATAAATTTCTAATCACAACAGAAATTAATTTAACACACATAAGAAATTTTAGAAGTTGTGAGTGGGTAAAAACACTCACCTTTTGAATTTAAATTGAATTTAAATCCAATTTAAACCCAAAATTTGAACAGTCTTAGAATTTGTCCAAACCAGCATTAAAATGTTCTGAATTCCAATACGAACCTAGCAGAGAAAACCGCGCATGAATAGGACCTCGTATGTGAAAGTTATGTGGGTTAGAAGGTTTGTAATTCAAACTTTTAAATTAAATAAAATAATTAATATACCTTATAGGAAATCTTCAAAATTCCGAAACCCTACCCATCAGCAGTTTCACGCGATCGAACATGCAAGCGGAGCCGCTACCTGATGCTACTCTGATCAATTTCCACGGCCACTACGATCACACTCACGCAGATCAGGTGACGCTGTGCGACTCCCCTCGGCCCACCGCCCCTCCTGGTTGTTGCGCGACCCGCCCCCTCCCCTCGATTTTGCCGCCGTCGCCGTTGATTTTGGCCATTTTCTGGCCAACACCCATGCCTATAACCAAAACGAAGCCTACAGACACGTGCCACACGATGGCCTCTACCATCTCAAGCCCTCTGATCGTCGCCAAGTGGACGATCCGCCGTTGAAATCAAAATCCCCGAATGGATGGCCGGGAATAATCTAGCCAATTTCGATCACATAGCAATGCAGATGGAAAAACGAATAACATATTAGACTTGCGCTCGTCGAGAGCTTCAAATCCGTATGAAATTTGATATAGTTTGTGGAGTTTGAAATTTTGATTTGGTTTTGAATTGCAATTGGATTTGAAAGTGAGAATTTATTTGTCTGTCATTGAGGAGGAGAGACAGTTGCATTGTACGTACAGAAATGAGGAATAAGAAGTAGGCAAGAGTTTATAACGACATATTTATAGGTATGTCAGAAATAGAGATAAATGGACATGATTGGTTAGGACCGTTGAACGATAAATGGCCCGAAAAGCCCGTTCTGACCCAGAAACGAAATTGGATCAACCCATATATCAAAATAGATGTTTTTAAATATTTTAAACGCAATAGAAAAGGTTTCAAGTCCAAATTCCATTGTATGAAGAAGTTATGCTAAAATCAAGTTATTTCAAATTGATTTCAATTAAATCGATTTCTAGGCGTTTCGAGTCCGTACGATCAAACGACAAGTCCGATCGCTATGAAACTTGAAATCCTACAGGAATTCACCGTTACGGATCCGATGAAACTAGTTACATCGAAATCCGAGTCAGTGGCCAAGCTGGCTATTTTCTAGTAAACTAAATAAATTAATGTTAAAATTAATTAAATCAAAATTTTAAATTCCAATTTCATAATTAACAAATCTTATCATTTTTGATTCCTTAAACAATTGCAATACTTTAAACAATTTAGATATCAATTCAAAGTTAAATAATATACCAATTTTCGTATCCAATTTCAATTTTAAATAAATTCATTAATCATCGATTGAAATTCCAAATAAATCCATTTATTTGATTCTAAGTCTTGTTATCCAATCCATTATCATCAAATAGATAAAATTCGCATTGGTTCATGCTTTATTATATAAATATTTTGATAAAATTAACATTGGTTCATACTTTATTATATAAATATTTTCAAATTTCATCTAAATTAATATTTACGTAATATTTAAATATCTAATTCCATTTAGTTGCAATAAATCCAATTATAAAGATTTAAATTCCAATAAATTAATAAATTGACTTCCATTCTTTTATTAAGTTTATTAATATTTGTTCGTCTTTTATTAATATTCTCCAAATTTCCATCCCTATTTGTATTAACTACCAAAATTCATTTAATTGCAAATTTGATCTCAATTTATTTAATAGGCTAAATAAATAGATAGCCCATATTAATTATCATCATTAACTGTTAATTATATTTATAGGCTTATTATTTACAAACAATTGTTACCATTAGTTTCCTAACACTAATCCCATTCAATTATTATTAATCAATATTTATTCCCTTGGTAATTCAATACTTACTTTTATTTTCTTATATTTAATTGATAACCAAACATAGCATTTAATTGGCAATGAATTAGAATTTCATTAAGTTTTTTAACAGTTAACTTGGATTAACATTGTTTCATTTTAATTTAGTTATTATTACGTTATGAAATTACAAATTTTATTTCCTCAAATATTAAATTACCAAAATCTTAATATATAAACAAATTTAAATTATAGAAAATTATGGGTCATTACACTCTCCCTCACTCAAAACTTTTCGTCCTCGAAAAGGAAAAAAAAGGAAAGAAGAAGAATTGAGTAAACGATACATCCTATTCAAAAATATTAACTTTATAAACAAATAAATTTACAAAATTAATTAATTTATATAGAATATACCAATTTATAGCCATTAACTCTCTTTATATTCAAATAAATAAAGTTTGGAAAACATTTTCAAAAAATTTCTAAGTCCAAAATTTACGGAAAATTTCGACAGAGTCTCCTTTGTATGGAAAGGCTCGGGAGAAAATATAATATCAAATATAACAAATATCACATATAATTTCCAAAATAATATATCCCAACACGGGAAATCAATATAATAACGCTATAAATCGGTAATCCGAAAAGTACCTATTTGTCGGGCAATTAACGCTTATCTATGAAACTAAAAGCAGTGGCAATTGCTTCCGTAACCTGTATTTCACTTATATAATCTAAAAGAGGTTAATAATTATATAAAATGAAATATTTAAAGGTGTTTTCAACCACAAATAAACAATCCAACATAAACAAAAATCACCTATAACAAGGCATACAATCATCACATAAAATCAACGCAAATAATCATCCATTCATACCAAACAAAATAAATAGTTGTTCAGGTTCAAAACTTTAAATTGTACAGAATGAAAAATAAACTACTAAGTGCACCATTTATTCAACAGCCTCGGATGAAACTAGATAGATTATTCATACATCCAAACAATTTTAAAATATCCTTGCCCTAAACAACCATAAACCAAACAAACAACAATTCCAAATAATAGATCAAGCTAATTTTTATCAATTTCATTTCATAACATTTGTTGTTTGATTTCCTTTTCGTCTATATAATGATTTTTCATTTTAATTTACATTTACTTCTTGCAAATTTTTACTTTTATTCATTGATTCAATGTTTATTTCCTTTATTTTCATTTATTACTTACAAATATTCGTCTTCATTAATTAATGTCATGTCAGTTTCCTCTTTATCACATTATATTTATCCATTCATTCATTATTACATAATTCCATTTATTAACATTCATCTATTTATAGTATTCAAATTTTTCTTGTAAAATTTCCCATTACATTTTCTTTTAATATTTTCTTTTTATAATTGGTAAGTTATATATATGTTAAAGAATGCAATTGAAAATTATACAAGTTTATCCTATTTCTTTTGAATTAATTTAATGTTCAATAATCCTATCTTTTGTCTTATAGGTTACACATTTCAAATTTTCTTGTAGTTTCATTCATATTTAGCATTTAATCTCTTACTTTAATTAGAGGTTCCAATTATTAATTAGTTACATTCAATTTTACTACAATAATTGAACTATTAATTAACGGAAACTTAAGAACTAGATACCAAGTTAAATTTCAAATCATTTAAAAATAATAGATAAATGTATACGCTTACAATTTATATTCCAATTACATTAAAACAATTTAAATTTTATATTTGTTTATCAAAATAAATCTGCAGTAGAACTACTACAGTGGCCTTTCCACTTCGAAACTCGAAAATGAATGTCGATGATGTATGCACTCATCACCGAAATTATTTTCCAGCGGCGGAGTAGAGAGTACATAATTTATTTCTTTCCAAAATTTCTTTAAAACAATTCCCTCAATTTAAATTGAAATATTTATATCAAAAATTACTTCTAATAATATTATTATATTCCAAAATCCTTTGATAGAAATTTAAAAATCTCGGAACTTAAGTTCTAAAATTTCCAATTACAGTTATTTTTATTTTAAATCTTATTTCCACTAATGTTTATAAATCTCACTACCTAACAACCAATATATTACAACCAAATACAACTTTTATAAAAAAAATTAAATATAGAAAATATAATAGGCAAAATTATTTCATTCACCTATATTCAAAACAAATATTGTGTTGGTCTGTCCTATTAAGTGTTTAGAACTCCCTATTGATGTCATAGCGTCCTATGCACCAACCAAAATTTATAAATACAAAACGGAACAAATTAACGCAATATAAAAACCTTTTAAAACACTAACAAATATGCTCTCTCATATATATACGCTCAGTGACTCATCATAGGGTATTACTACCTTATTTATAAAGAGTCAGACCCTACAAAGCTAAGGTTTATCGCTAAACCAAAGCTCTGATACCAGATGTAACATCCTGCCTTTTTATACGCTTTAAATCGATAATAAACCACATACGTAAGACTTAAACCATATAGAAAGGGAGGATTGTTATGGGTAAATAAGAAAAAGCAGAGAAGAAAAATAAAATAGAATCTTACAGCGGAACGATAAAATATAATAATCAAATAAATTGTTCATGAAGCTGTTTACAAAATATTTGATTATACTTATACAATACATATCAGAGTTTTACATACCAATGAATAATAAAATGCAGCGGAGAACATGATGTAGTGACTAATAAAATAGAGAATAGTAATAATATCTTCGTCTTCGTCCTCTAAAATAAAGTCTTCGAATCCTGAAATGCTCAGACTGACCCGAGCGAATTGAAAAGACAAAACACTCGAATCAGAACTAAAAGATCTTACGTAAGTTAAATCAACTGAAATAAATATGAGTGTAACGGCGTCAGAGATATTTACGGGATTTGACATCTCCTATCCAGTGTCAAACGTGAGTGCAGTAACTTAGGAGATGCTCGGGATTCACATCTCATAAGGATCCGTTAAACTATTTACTACGTAGTAATATTTCGCTATTATAATGATGTCTATAGTAAAATAAACTTACTTTTAAATAGCATTAATGCTTTACATTTTCCACCTTAACTAGTAATAGTCCCAGTAGTCTATCCAGTATCATGGTCCCTCCTAGTCGGGAACCCGTCAGAGGATACCACACGGGCTACGGGAGAAAACCAAACTCGTGCAAGGCTCGCTAGGGTAGGTGACACTGCACACAAGGCAATGCTAAGGTAGATATACCAATTACTATCTGGACTGGTGGTGATGCATAGCACGCAGCTACCTCCCACCTCGAGCCACACCCCCAAAATCAAAAATCAAAAGTGGCCTCCAAATCATTCTAAAAGTCAGAATATAATATCGAAAGAGTGTGTCTGATAAGAGGAGCTACCTCACTGACCCGGAATCGCTCCTGTTTTAGCCACCTTATGCCAACTCACGGGAGTTGGGTCCACGTTCATACCTCAAAGGAACGCCGCTACCTTCCTACTTCATTTTGGAATCTCCACCGCATACACTGTTGCTAAAGTGGTTTTCGGAGTTGACAGAGAGTATGACAACTTCCGATCCCGGTCTCTTTAATAACCAAACGTTATTATAACACCGCAGTCATTTCAAATAATTATACTTCAAAACCAGAATATAATATCCATTTCAAAACTATATAAATACGATATAATTTCCAATATAAAACCCAAATCAATATGATATCATTTTTATTAAAACCCAAATCAAAATAATATCATTTTTATTTCAAATATATCTCTTTTCCAAAATCATAGCACTTTCAAATTTATACATTTCGAAACCAAATATTTGAAATTATAACACTTTTAAACATAATACTTTGAAATTCATAACTTCGAAACACTTCAATTTTCGATAAAACATTTTGATTTCGATATATTTCATGGTTTTAATATTCCAAAAATTTCAAAACTAAATTTGATAATTTCGATTCAACAATTAAATTTTCTATTATTTAGTTTTGAAATATTTTACATAATAAATCCATTATCATTTAAATAAAACTCAAATTACAAATAACTACATATTTCCTTCGATTCATTTATACTTGAAATACTCATTTAATTCACCTTGACCCCAAAATCAAGTTATAATAATTATACCTTTTAAAATTTTCCAATTAAACAAACTTCACATCAGCCTTTCTGAGTTTACTTCTTAAATAAATTTAATTTCAAATAAATCTCCAATTTATCTCCCACCCTTAATTTATTTAAATCATTATACACTCTACATTAAAATAAAATTTAAATACTTACTCACCTTTATTTTAATAAAATCAAACTCTGTTATTAAACTTAAATTTTTATTTAACAAACTTATACATAGCTTAAATTCAAGCATTTAACTATATATAAAAATAATATTTATATAATATCAAAAATCAATATTCATTAAACCATATATTTCTTTCCAAAACCATAGAAATCATTTCAAAATATTTTAGATATAGATCACGGTGTCTGTATATAATTTTCTACCCTATGGTTAAGTGATACGGATATTTATCATTTCAATCCGTAATTTAAAATAAAAATATGGTTATATATCATTTCAAACCGCAATCCCGAATGAAATATAAATACATAACAACTTGCAGTTTATAACCATATGAAATACAACATCCATTCATCCAATATCAATCATCAACCGTTTATCACAATCATCATCCAATTCAAACAATAACATCAATATAGAATAGATAATAAATAACCGGTATTTACTGGCATTTTATATTCAATAATAAATTAAATAACAATTTTATTCAAATAATTCAATTTAACTGGAATAATGCTAAAAATATGTCAAACAGTCATAAATAAATTTCTAATCACAATAGAAATTAATTTAACATACATAAGAAATTTTAGAAGTTGTGAGTGAGTTAAAACACTCACCTTTTGAATTTAAATTGAATTTAAATGCAATTTAAACCCAAAATTTGAACAGTCTTCAAATTCGTCCAAACTAACACCAAAATGTCCGGAATTCCAATACGAACCTAGCGGAGAAAACCGCGCATGAATATGACCTCGTATTCCAAAGTTATGTGGGTTAGAAGATTTGTAATTCGAACTTTTAAATTAAATAAAATAATTAATATATCTTACACGTCATCTTCAAAATTCCGAAACCCTACCCATCAGCAGTTTCACGCGATCGAACACGCAAGCGGAGCCACCACCTGATTCTACTCTGACAAATTTCCACGGCCACCACGATCACACTCATGCAGATCGGGCGATGCCGCGATACTCCCCTCGACCCCCCGCCCCTCCTAGTGGTTGCGCGACCCGCCCCCGTCCCCTCGATTTTGTCGCCGTCGCCGATGATTTTGGCCATTTTCTGGCCAACTCCCACGCCTATAACCAAAACTAAGCCTACATATGCATGCCACTCGATGACCTTTACCATCTCAAGACCTCTGATCGTCGCCATGCAGACGATCCGCCGTTGAAATCAAAAGCCACGAATGGACGGCCGAGAATAATCTAGCCAATTCTGACCACATAGCAACGCAGATGGAAAAACGAGTAACATATTTGATTTGCGCTCGTCGAGAGCTTCAAATCCATATGAAATTTGATATAGTTTATGCAGTTTGAAATTTTGATTTGGTTTTGAATTGCAATTGGATTTGAAAGTGAGAATTTGTTTGTCTACCATTGAGGAGGAGAGACGGGTGCATTATACGTACAGAAATGAGGAATAAGAAGTAGCTAGGGTTTATAATGACATATTTATTGGTAGGTCAGAAATAGAGATAAATGGGCACGATTGGTTAGGACCGTTGAACGATAAATGGCCCGAAAAGCCCGTTCTGACTCCAGAACATAATTGGATCAACCCATATATCAAAATAGATATTTTTAAATATTTGAAATGCAATGGAAAAGGTTTCAAGTCCAAATTTCACTGTATGAAAAAGTTAAGCTAAAATCAAGTTATTTCTAATTGATTTCAATTAAATCGATTTTTAGGCGTTTCGAGTCCGTACGATCAAATGACAAGTCTGATCGCTACGAAACTTGAAATCCTACAATAATTCACCGTTATGGATCCGATGAAACTGGTTTCGTCGAAATCCGAGTCAGTGGCCAAACTGGCTATTTTCTAGTAAATTAAATAAATTAATGTTAAAATTAATTAAATCAAAATTTTAAATTCCAATTTCATAATTAACAAATCTTATCATTTTTGATTCCTTAAACAATTGTAATACTTTAAACAATTTAGATATCAATTCAAAGTTAAATATTCTACCAATTTTCGTATTTAATTTCAATTTTAAATAAATTCATTAATCATCGATTGAAATTCCAAATAAATCCATTTATTTGATTCTAAGTCTTGTTATCCAATCCATTATCATCAAATAGATAAAATTAACATTGGTTCATGCTTTATTATATAATTATTTTCAAATTTCATCTAAATTAATATTTACATAATATTTAAATATCTAATTCCATTTAGTTGCAATAAATCCAATTATAAAGATTTAAATTCCAGTAAATTAATAAATCTTGACTTCCATTCTTTTATTAAGTTTATTAATATTTGTTTGTCTTTCATTAATATTCTATAAATTTCCATCCCTATTTGTATTGACTACCATAATTCATTTAGTTGCAAATTTGATCTCAATTTATTTAATAGGCTAAATAAATAAATAGCCCATACTAATTGTCATCATTAACTATTAATCATATTTATATGCTTATTATTTACAAACAATTGTTACCATTAGTTTCCTAACACTAATCCCATTCAATTATTATTAATCAATATATTATTCCCTTGGTAATTCAATACTTACTTTTATTTTCTTATACTTAATTGATAACCAAGCATAGCATTTAAATGGCAATGAATTAGAATTTCATTAAGATTTTTAACAGTTAACTTGGATTAACATTGTTTCATTTTAATTTAGTTATTATTATGTTATGAAATTACAATTTCTTATTTCCTTAAATATTAAATTACCAAAATCTTAATAAATTAACAAATTTAAATTATAGAAAATAACGGGTCGTTACACTCTAGGTACAACCAAATCTTACGGCATGAACCCGATCAAAAAAACATCAGCTTCGTGTTCGACCTAGGCCTACACTACTACAGAGTAATGCCACTTGGTTTGATGAATGTAGGGGCAACTTATCAAAAGTTGGTAAATACCATGTTCAAGCTCAGATCGGGAAAACGATGGAAGTTTATGCGGGAGACCTGTTGGTCAAATCACGAGCAGCTGTTAAGCAAATGGATAACCTCACCGAGATGTTCAAAATACTCTGAAAGTTTGGAATGAAATCAAACCACTTAAATGTCACTTCAGAGTAGCTTTTGAAAAATTCTTAGTATTCATCATAAGCGCCAAGGGCATCGAGGCAAATCCAGAAAAAATAAAAACACTATGAGAAGTCCAGCTCCAAAGAATAAGGAGGTACTACAAAGCTCGAATGTAAAAGTTGCAGCACTAAGTTGATTTATTTCGAAAGCTACCAACAAGTGTATACCATTCTTCGATGCACTGAAGAAAGGATGGAACAACTTATAATGGAGTGAAGCCTGTCAAACAAAATTCGAAGAATTGCAACGACACATGGAGGCTCTGCCAATCCTATCGAAGGCCGTGGATAGAGAAGACATGTTCATTTACCTAGCAATCTCACCCCATGCACTGAGCATCGCTCTTGTGCGTGAAGAAGCAAATATTTAGCGACACGTGTATTATATTAGCATGCAATTCACTAGAGCAGAAAACTACCCAAAACTAGAAAAACTAGCGTATTGCCTCTTGATTGCATCTAGGAAGTTACGGCCACATTTTCAGGCTCATCTAATTAAAGTGTTGACTGACCAGCCCCTGAAGCAAGTGTTATACCGACCGAAACATCCAGTGACTTCTCAAGTGGAATATAGAATTGAGTCGATATGATATCACATACCATCTAAGGAAAGCCATCAATGGGTAATATTTAGCAGACTTCACCATCAAATTTAGTATATGGGATGACGAGGAAGAAGTTCAAATGGAAGCTCTTTGTCGATGACGCATCTTAAACCTCTGTTCGGGGGCAAAAGTAGTGCTTGAAACCCCCGAAGGACGAGCGATTAGCTATGATTTATCCTTGGAATTCCCTGCTACAAACAACGAAGCGAAATACAAAGCACTGATTGTAGGACTGAATGTTTTGAAAGAGCTCAAGATAAAATCTATTCACATATACAGCGACTTCTAGCTAGTCGTCTATCAAGTGAAGGGGGAATACTAGGCTAGTGAGAAGAATCTTGCTCCGTACATGTCCAAAGTGCAAGAAATGCTAAGCAACATTGAACATTACACCATAACTCACATTCTAGGGAAGTAAAACACCAAGGCTGATCATTTGGCTAGATTGGCAAGCTCCAAAGAAGCTTAGTCATTGGGACTAGTCCCAGTTGAGACTCTAACCAACCCAAGCATAGACAAAACGGACATCGACTGGATCCTCGAGACCACAATCGAACCAAAAACAGAGATGACACTGGTAAAGGAATATTTACTTGTAGGGACTTTGGAAAAATCGAAATCAATGGAAAAAGCTTCTCCAAAAGGAACCGTGATTCATGATACGAGATGGAGTACTCTATCAAAGGGGATTCTCAACCCCCCTTCTTAGATGCGTGTCCGACAACAAAGCCCGACAAATCCTAAAGGAAGTGCACGAAGGCGAATGCGGAGACCATACAGGGGGGCAAACCCTTACAAAGAAAGTCCTCTAGTAAGGATACTTCTAGTCAACAATAAACCACGATGCTGTAGACTGCGCCAGAAAATGCGATCGGTACCAAAGATTCAGCGAAATTAAAAAAACTCCTTTAATAGAGCTAATGCAGAAGGTCAGTCCATGGCTATTTGCAATTTGGGTGATTGATTTGATTGGCATCCTACCGATAGCGAAAGGAGGGGCTAAATATGTTATAGTTGTTATTGATTATTTCACGAAATGGGCTGAAGCGGAACTGTTGACCACCATAACCACAAATAAAGTCATTAATTTTGTTACTAAAAACATTATTTTTAGGTTCGGCATGCCACGGAATATCATCACGGCCAATGGAATACAATTCGAAAGCGCCGAGTTCAAAGACTTCTGCATACGCTTCCGATCGAGAAAAGCTTCTCAGCGGTAGCTCATCCGCAAGCAAACAGAAAAGTAGAAGTAATAAACAAAATCATCAAATCTACTATCAAAAAAAAACTAACTAAAGCAAAAGGAAACTGGGTTGATGAACTTCCACTCGCACTATGGGCTTACAGAACTACCTACAAAGTAGAAACCGACCATACTCCATTCTCTCTGGCATATGGCTCAGAAGCAATGATTCCTTTGGAATTAGAAGTCCCATCACACTGAAGTAAAAAAATTTAATCAAAAGAAAAATGAATAACTCCAACTTGAATTGCTCGATATGATCGATGAAAGAAGAGAGGAAGCTTAGTTGAGAACCACTGCCCACCAAAAAAGGTCGCACGGTACTTCAACTCCGAAGTTGACAACCAAACCTTCGAAGCAGGAGACCCTGTGCTCAAGCGAGTTTACGCCATTCCGGAAGACTTTGGATTGAACTGGGAAGGATCGTATGCTATCAATCAAAAGCTAAGGGGCAAAACTTTCAAGCTAACAACCATCGATGGAATCCAAATTCTCAAGACATGGAATAACGAATCACTCCATTGTTACTTTGTTTGAAAACTTCTTTATATATTTTCTATTTTTCATTAAATAAGCCATCTCGAAATGCCGAGGTCATTGTAAAATGGAAAATAACTGCCCTACTTTCCTTAATAAAATTTGATTTGCTTTTTGAACCAACAAAATTGTGTTCATAATAACTACCTGTCGAGTCGACGTAAACCATTGGATCGGCGGAACTCAATCTTTGCCTTCTAAAAACCGTGTAGCTTCAGCAAAATCAAGAAGGCTAAAATACCAACTCCTCACGTTGCTCGAAGATAGGCAAAACCAACGAGCATGTAAAGCTGTGCACTTCGTTAGCCGTGCAATAAATTTCAAAATACCAACTCCTCATGTTGCCCGAAGATAGGTAACACCGAGGAGTACGAAAAGCCGCGAACTAAATTTCAAAATACCAACTCCTCATATTGCCTGAGGATAGGCAACACCGAGAAGTATGAAAAGCCAAGCACTTCATAAATTGCGCACTGACTCTTAAAATTTATACTCCTCATGTTGCCCAAAGATAGGCAACATCGAGGAGCATTAAAACTGTTCTGAATTGACGATTATATTAGTCCCAAAAGCCGCGGATTTCAAAAGCCATGCATTGACCCCCAAAGCTACGAAATCATGTCCTAAAACATAAACTCGTCATGTTGCTCGAAGAAAGGCAATATCGAGGAACACGAAAACCATTCTGAATCGATGGTACGTATCAATCCTAAAATCCACTCATCCTATAAGTCATGCGCACAATCAAGTCCCGAAATTGCCCCGAAAATGCCAGGGAACTTGCCCATATAGGAATAACAAGAATCAAGCCACTCCAACGATCGAAAACAATGGGGACGACTCCAACCAAATCTGAGTACGACAGAGCATTACATTAAGCGTTGACAACGTGCACCTGCCTACAATCAACTTACACAATGTTCAGATCTCAAACATGCATATATTGCATACCTACCAAAATATCGCAAAATACCCAGACTATGTGCTCAAGTCACAAAACTTCTGAAAAAAGAAAAATCAAGTTGTGATTTAGTCAAATTTCAAGTGTTAATGTGCAGATTATTTAAATGCTAAGTTAATGGTCATTTGTCAATTGTTTGAGGTAAACAGCACTATAACTGGGGGGAATACACTGGCATTTAAATAAAAACACATGCAAATGATAAGTTCACAAGTTCTGTCACTCCAAACATAGAGTTGTTACTCCAAATAAAAATTTCGGCAGTATTCATAAGAACTGATAAGTGTAAACAAAATAAGCACAAGTGCACAAAACACATATGAACAGACAAATGACAATAGAGTCAAAATATCAATGTATTGTTTATAACTTTCTTTATACATCATCAAGACGTGAGGGACGTACCCACACAACATCGGTCAACAAAAAGAAAGTGCAGACTCCGCAACAAAAACACAAGGTTCAGACTCTGCACTTGAACAAAACTACTCAAAATAAGACCAAAATTAGATCGATCGCCACCCAAACGCGTTGGAACTTTTTCCACCACTCCCCTTTTCGACCATTGTTTGAAGTTTTTGCCTTGTCTCGGGGGTGGTGTCGCTACCAGTAATATCAACAAACTCCTCAACGCTAACATCCTCCTCTTCCTTTGTAACCTCCTTGGAAGATTCTCCCTTCGCTTTTTGCTTCCGTGACTTGTAGAAGCTCTTCAAGGCTTTGATCGCTTCAACCTTCTCTTTCTTGATAGCCACCAGTTAATGTTGAGTTTTTTGAGGCTTCTCCGTTTGAACTTCCTGCTCCTTAACCTCTACCGTAGTTACGTCACCTTCCAAAGATATAGAAGGGTCATCCAAGCCACGAAATGCGACTATCTTTTCAAACTCCGGCCCTGCTGCGAGTTAGATACCGACACAGAGACTGGAATAGGAACGGAAACAAGTACGGAGGCTGTGGAAATGGCAACAGGTCCAGGCCACGAGGAAGATGGCACATCGAAAGGAAAGGTAGACCGACCTATAAGATCAAAAATATAAGCATTTAATTCTTCCTGCTCTTACGGCGTAAGTTGAAAGTTCTTGAAATCAGGAGAAGTGAGAGGATTACCTGCACCAGAAGAGTGGCCAAGATGTCAACTTCATATTCAACGCCTTCACCCCCCTTAGACCATTCTATTACCAGAGGGAAAGCCCCAATCCCAAAACTTTTTGGCAGATTGCGAGGCTGCTCCAATGTCTAGCCGGCACCAAAAACGAAAGGCTCTGTAAGTGCTTTGGTAGCCGTAGTCATGGCGATATCGGTAACTTCTTTCTCCCTCTTGATCTGCAATATCTCTTGGCCCTCCAAGAATGCATTCTTTGATTCTTTATTAAGACAGGCATTTTCTAACTCTCGCACGGTGTTGATGTCACCACTGTCATGGAAGCGGGTCAAGATTTCTTTTCAGACCACAGCGAGAGTGCACGGAAATTTCGGGCCTAAGTAGCTAACGCTCCCCTGATGAAGTACAGAACTGACATTGAAATTCAGGATGGTCTCATCCATCTTTTCCATCTTCCTCTAGAAAGCATTTTTAAGCTTTAGATAATCCACCGTAACGGTGACCTTTTCGATCTCAACGTGAGATTTCTCAACGCTAAGCTGCGCAACTTGATCTACAATCGGGCAACTGTCGTTGCTTGATCAGAGATGGTCTTATTGTGCCCCTCAACGATAAGGTCATGGTCAGAGATAGTTTTCTTTTGAGCTTCAATCATTGCATTATAAGAAGCCACTTCCACTTTCAATTTGTCCTCCTCGGCATATGCTTATTTTATCTCATCCCTATAGACGATCTCAATTCTACTGTGAGCCTCTTTCAATTCTTTCAGCAAGTCGGCATTCCTTTTTCTCTCTTGCAGTGCCACTTCTTTCTCCTCCTCTAGCTATTGAATCCTGGCATCGTATTTTGACAATGCTCTTTCAAAATCATCCTTCTTTAACTCAAAAGAGAGGATTTCCTGGTAGTTGTTGTGATTGGTATCTTCCAGCTGCTTACACAAATTTTCCCACCCTTTGGCTTGGTCTAAATCATTTTGAATAGCCTGAAGATGTGGCATGTAAGAATCTCTATGGACTGGCCGGAGATCTCGATCGAACTTAACTACCCTTAGAAACCACTTGAGGAGCGCTGCCACGAGCATGGGGAGACCTAACGGAAGAATATGGGTAGGTCTTTGGTGGCGACGCGAAGCACCGGGGGCAAGCATAATAGAAGATGGTGGGATGCAAGTAGAAGGCGGAACAGAGGCGGAAGTAATGAGGATTTTCTGACCTGTTGAGGAGTGTATCAGAGCAAAAGCCCGATGTTTCGAAGAATGTGAATGGTGATCAAACTTTGATCTCTTCGACGGCTCCTCCCTCTCATCCATAGACCTCCTCTTCTCATACCCCCCTTTGTATGACCGACCCCGCTCTCTTTCCTTTTGGCGATGGGTTTCGGCCATTAAATACACTCTTATTCCGTACTCTTCCTCCATCTCTCGGGGTTGATGACGATCAGAAGAACGCCTCGACCCGCGTTGGGAGTCGGTGAACTCTTCGAAGTTACCATAAAGGTCGTGCGCTCTCGTCATATCTGACACGAAGCACAAATAAAAGGCTTAGAAAACATAAAACAAGGCATGGAAAGTATGCAGAAGCAAGTGTGACCCTAGTGAAGCATGTGGTGTATTAGGGAGGATAGCCTAAAACGACCTTACAAACCAGATCGGGCAGGCAACACAGAGGGAATTGGACAAGTTTCAGATGCGATATGGCTCGAACAGGGAGGCACCCCCTCAAATTTGAAATCTTCTCCATAAGGGCATCGAAATTGACGTAAACGTCACTCAAATCACCAAACTCCACGCTAGCATCTTTTCTCGGAGAAACCTGACATCCTCCGACCCCTCGGGCATTGTCTTTGTCACTTGTCTCTAGGTGTGGTGAACTCGAAATAACAGGGCTCATCCTCGAAATCTCATCACACGATTCAGAATCCCCATCATCGGATTCTGTGTAGAAGTCATCAATAGAAATAGACCCATCGCTACTACTCCTGACTTCCCTCTCTTCTTTTTCTAAATCCAGGCTGGCTTTGCCTTCCCTCTGTTTGAACTCTTCCTCTCCTTTCTTTGGAATCGAAGGCATTCTGACCGGGCGACAAAATCCGACCGCAGCAACATCTCTTCCATCACGAGCCACTTTGGCTGATGCTCTAAATGAGCCATTTCTCTCTTGAGAAGCGCCTTCTTCGGACCCATGAGAAGAGGATGTGGATCACGTGCGAACCCTGGATCGGTAAGGAGATAAGGCTTCAATTAGAACGATGGACCTCCCCGGATGAAACAATCCATATCGGAGTAAGTTCTCATCAGTTAGTAATACTTTAATGGACCTCTCCTCATCATCGATAGCCTTCAGGGTCCGTCAAACTTCATCAAGAGATAGGTCCCTATTTGACCTCAGGATAACTGCAAGAAACGTTCAACTTATTAGAATCCCCGCAACGATGCGTTGGAATTCAATAAATGGGGAAAAGAACTTACCCCCATCGTCCATAGGCGATGAAACCCTTCAAGGCACCTAACAAAAAAAATATTGGGTCTTAAACTAGGATAGATTGTCTGCAGTCATAGTATGATTTTTTCAATTTCTTTGGACCTGAATTATGACCAAAGGCGGACACTCGTCGCTTCTCTTGAATGAAAGAAAATACCGCAACTCATCGAAGTTAGGAGCACGGTTGAATGTGCGCATGAAAAGGACATACAAACAAGTCGAGATGGTGTAACCGTTGGGATGGATCTGGAATAGGGATATGCCTAGATTTGAGAGAATCTCATGCAAAAAGTCATTAAAAGGTGGCACGGCTCTATTCAGACACATATACCGGCGTCAAGTGGTACATCCCGAGGCATGTGAATGAACTCGTTCTTTTCCAGGAGGCATACATCTTCCTCTGATATGTCCATTTGTGCCCAAATATTATGTAGAAACATAGTAGAAACCACGAAAGAAGCCCTTTTGGAGGGGTTGAGAAGAACCCTAAAACTGGGAGGAGTTTTATCCAAGTCTGGACCTACCGGAGCCAACTGGCCGTATTCTGCCCATGAAGTGGAAGGAGAAAGGGCAACGGACGATGACTCGGCTGCTGAAAGTGCTGAGCTTCCTCCACTGAATTTACGGCACGAAGATGGATGCTTCATTCTGAAACAATAGAACTCACATTCATAACGGTAAGGTGATTCGATTATAAGTTTGTAACGACCCGAAATTTTCGAAGCCGAAAATTCCAGATAGTTATAAAAAAGAAGAAAGAGATAGAAGAAGAAGAACAGATACACCAAAACATCTCACAATCGCAGCGGATAAAATAAGATAATAAATAATAATAGCTTACAAAAGAATATTATATCTATCGATTACATTTAATATACATCAGAGTTTCACATTATATATAGTCACTGAATATTTACAATTATCAAGTCCCAGATTAACAATAATATAAATACAGCGGAAATACTCTATATGCTCCTGCCATTCAGCTCACCTCCTGAGCTCTAGCACGTACCCACCTGAAAATCTGTAATACTCGGTCTGACCCGAGCATTACACCAAAGTAACACCCGGGTCAGGCTGGAAACCAGCGTGAGTAAACCCAACTAACATGGAATACCAATGCAAACAACTTGTATAAACCCGGGGTAACATAAGTCAATTCATCCAATTCACAGTTTGCTATAGGCAACGCTTATTTAACATATAAATTTCTAAGTACCAAACGTAGATGAAATAATCCAATTTACTTAACTCATTCCATTTCAGTCTTTTGATTTCACAAATCAATTTATAAAATTCGAAGTGGATTCGGGTATCTCCTAATACTCGACTCCGGCCTCTTCGAAACTCATGTTATCCCATCCTAAATTATTCAAATGAAATACACAACATTTCATATCAGAGGTATCAACTCATTCAAAGCAACCAATACCAAACAATCATCCATAAGCAAAGCTTAAACACATACAGAACAATTCAATTGATTCTAATTGAATTTCAAATCTCAATCACTTAGGTTCCTTCATTGAACATTAATTAATTCCAAATTCATTAATTAGTCTACCCATCATTATTCATCTAATTAATCACCCTGGATTGATTATCTTTCAATTGCATTCAATTAAGTATCTTTAATCAACTTCTCGTTATTTATCATCCTTATTCCCAATCAATAAGTAATCCCAATTACTTCATAAATTAATTGATTATATTAATTATATTAATCCTTGATTACTTATATTACTTATTTCTCATAAGTCGCTTATTATTGATGTAATTCATCTTAATTAATCAATCTTTAGTTACATCGTTAATCATAAAAATTTATAATTTTTAACTATATTTTAATTTATCTAATCTAAATTAATTTACTAAAATTCAACCATAATTTTAATCATTCTCGATTAATCTCACTCTTCCATTACTCATTAACTAATCATATTCAGAGATTAACTAACCTTTAACAAATCATTTTTTATTATCAATTATTAAATTAATTACTTTCAGTAATTAGCCCCTATTTAAAATTTCAAGTAATTATTCCTTAACAACCCTAAATAATTATACCTTTTTGATTTTTAAGTAACTGTCATTTGATTTATTATTCTTAAGTTTTAAACAAATCATTTTATAACTGATTTACTTATTATTTTCAACACATCTAAAGTGCTTTCTTTCAAATTCATTTTAAATTTATACTGCTTTCTCCCAAATTCATTTTTATATTTTTATACTGCTTTCTTCAACCAATCACGGATAGCAACATCAACCAATATAATTAAAACTTCGCAAATTCATAATAGCAAAACAGTGCACAGATCGAAGATTTACTCACCTTTGTTTTGCAATCCCAACCTGACATAGTCTACATCCTTCGAACATAACACTTCCGGATTCATGAGACATTGACTCGCAAAAGCTGGACTGTTAAATCCACTCTTAGAGAACCCAACACGTTCGTTCTCTAGAAGAAAGATGCACGTTCGATAGGTTCTTAAGTCCAATACCTCTGCTCCTCTGCGTCGCGTTGCTGCTCCTCCCTACCTCGCAACATCAACTTCCCACCGCGACTCACAACGCCCGTCCCTACCACCACCGAACATCGCGGCCACTATGACCTCGAATACAACCCCTATCAAGACCAGCTCGACCTAGATCAACAGGGAATTGAAACCCTAGCCCACTCAACTGCTCGCGACTTCAGCTAGAATCCTCGAGCTCGAGCTCGAGTTAACACTGCGTCGTGATTTTATAGAGCTGAAGACGAAAATGGTGAAGAATTTTGGCAAAAATCAGCTTCGGGCATTGATTTCATACCCTTTTTTTTTTAGAGTTCGCTCTGCTGTACTAAGATTGAGAGAGGACGGGGATGAATTATAGAGTTGGGGAATTGGCTTCCTGAATACGCGTGGTACAAGAAAATATCTTGTTAAATTACTTCAAATTTAATTATATTATAGAACTTAAAAATGTCTTATTAATTGCCAATTTCATTTTTTTGAACTCCTCTTAAAGAATGCCGCTAGGAGATTATTAGATTTTACCCGTATTCCGAACACAATGGAACATGTTTCGGAAGCTAATTTAATCATATGTGCGAGTTACGGAAGTAAACGATCAATTTCAAATTAAATCGATTAAAATAATTCCAAGCGTTTCAAGCTGCCAGGGTCAAATGACAATTTTGATGGCTACGAAAATTGAAATCCGATAATAACTAACTATTACGGATCCAATGGAACTGGTTTCGTCGAATTCCGAGACTGTGCCTCGGAAGGCTATTTTTAAATATCGATTTAAACGATATAATTGTTAAAATTGAACAAATCACCTTTAAATTAAATTTCAGCTATTCTATTATCTTCAGTATCATCATTATAAATTTTATAAGCCTTCAAATTATTTTAAACAGGCTTAGAAATTTCTGATTCAACAATTTACCAAATTTCAATTATTAAATTCAATATTTAAACTATATAATTCAAATGATTTAATTAGCCAGTAAATATTTATATCCTGGATTCAAGCTAAAATTAACTTTTACATATGTTAAAAATAATTAATTATTCCATTTTAGATTGTTAAAAATCCCGGGTCGTCACAAAGTTAATAATTTTCCCTACAACACTCAAACTCCGAAGGGATATTGATTCATGCCGACATAACGGATTTCATGTATGTACTAGGGCAAGTGCAATGTGTTGTCTATAGAGGTGAGCTCAGCATTCGAAACACTACAAATGCTCTATTCCGTGTAGATAGTTCGCTCGTAACGGAAAATTAAAAGGATTTCCCATATTGTTTCAATTTGTTTTTACCTCCTTTACACTTATCCATTATCGATCAATGATCGATGACGGATCCATTGTCTGAAGCAACGTGGAAAATTCCTCTTATTGCAGGGACACTGAGCGTGCACAAAACAAGCAAGATAAGTCCAAATTCTTTGGAAAGAGCCATGACCAATTCACGATATGTCGTGTAGTATCGACTATAGAACTTGACAAAAGTCAACTCTGGCATAATGGAGGAAGATAGAAAATTGTGTCAATCACCAGGGCAAGGCCGGAATGTCGTTCCAGGAGATACTGAAGACTCGATTTACAATCTTCCTCCACTAAGCCGCAATCAACTCAAACTTCTCACGACCAACATCACAAACGTGGCCTCGCCATCAAATTGTAAAATGAACACTGCGGTTAGCAAACCCACCTCAAATTGAACCTTAAACCACGGAAATGGATAGAGACTTAGAATCAGCAAACTGTAGTTGGGTCGGAGGTGACCTTAGGGATGTATCGGCGATGACTAAGGCTATGGCGAGCTAGGGTATTGATCTGAGATGGTCTAACAAGGCAATGGCAAGGCCTCAGTGGTGGCGGCGCATAATCACGACAGATGACAAGGTTAGATGACTGGAAATTGATGGATCGAACACTAAGAAGGCATGAATCATTGAAGCGGATGGATCAAATCGCTGGAAGAAAGAATCACCTAGGGTTTAGGTTACACGAATAGGAAGTTGGCTGGGCTCGAATGGGTGAACGGATCGGGTTGAAGGAGCATATATAAACGAATGAAAAATAAAAAGGCAAAAAATATCTCTAAGTAATTAGGTCGCTAGCAATCCATAGTCTTTAAAGGAAAAATGCTCACTGAAAACAATTACGAAATCAGGTCACTAGCGACCCATATGGTTGGAGGAGGATTTTTCTCAAATTTGCATTGAGACACTTACCCATTATTTCAAAGTATACCGAGAGGCTATGAAGAGAAATTTGATATGTTATGGAAAATAGTAGTGATCAAGACCAAAACTAAGTGGTCAGTTGCGTAACCTGCTACGTATCAGCAGAACTCAAACACGATTACTTGGTATTTGAAAAATAGATACTAAAATCGATAACTTCCACGGCATGCCTTGTTTCCGATAAAGACATACTCTGGGTGGTAAATGTTTTCTAAGATTTTAACCCAACAAGATCTAATAGAGGACGAGATAAGTTGATGAAGTCAGAATGGCTCGGAACTGAACCAAAAGGGCTAAAGCAACAAGTCAAAAGGAGCCAAGTCATGTTACTAAAGCATCGACTGAGTTTGACTAAAAAAAGGGACCAGCGTTCGTTCAGTCCAATCAGCAGCCAAATGCAAATAACAAGTAAATTGTGATCAAAACAAAGCAGCGCGCAATGGGACAATGTAAAGAACGTCGATACAAGATAATGGGAATGCCAGACGTCAAAGTCCAGAAAAAGACTAAGTGTATGGATGCCAGCGATCCATACATCATGGATCGCCAGTGATCCATAAACTTCATCAGTGGGTCGCTAAACAGCTATGGCACATGGGCGCAAAGGAACCTAGAAGAAAAAATGCAAAAACATGCTAAGTGTATGGATCGCTAGCGATCCATACAAAGCCATTGAATTCTTGTGATCTGACGTAACAACATAATAAAGAAAGGAGCTAAGTACTTAGCTTGCATGCGAGCTAAGACCATGGATCGCTTGCGATCCATGTCGCTTGCGATCCATGGTCGATGGATCGCTAGCGATCCATGGGCTTAACTCAAGTCGCGAGCTAAACTCTACTCGATCATCTTGTGACCATCTGCTAGCTACTAACAAGTGGGCTTGGCCCAACAGCTCTTCGATCTCTACAATTACCATCCTACGTGCAACATAAATGGGATCTTCTCTGGGCTGGTTGTTGAAGCTCTCCGGAAACTTTCTTCACTCTTCATCACCCTTAAAACAATCTCCAAAGGGATTCATTGTGATTCTCCAGTGGGTTCCAACTCTAGGGATTCAATCTAGCTAAGGATAATCAAAAGCCTTGTAATCAAAACCTACTTGTAACATCAATTGATCATAATAAAACTATAAAGTGAACTAGGCTTCATTAACAGTCGAACCACTATAAAAATCTTCTCATCTACTTTCTTTTACGGTTCTTTTATATGCCTATTATCTTTGTTATTGCTCTATAAGAACATGGCTGGTGCTTTCGTACTTAAACCAGGGTATTGATCTATTTTTTGGTTAACAAAGATTAATAAACTAAATAATGATATGTATTACATTGTCCTGAATTGTTCAACACGGTACGAGTATACATGTTATATAAAAGAATTTTCAAAATTAATGAAATTTAATTAAAATTGTTTAATTAATTAAATTAATTAAAAGTTAATTAATAAATTAAAATACATATACATGAGATCCATGTAAATTACTACAAAGGTTATAGTATATATATTCAAATAATATGTTATAACTGAATAATATAAAAATTAATTAAAATGTTAATTAATTATATTAATTAAATAAGATTTAAGTATATAATGTTATGCATAAGAATATTATATAAGTAAATTAAAACTATAAGAGTTATAGAGAAATTAAAACTCATATAATATGAATGTATAATAAAATACGGAACAGTTAGAAACCCAAGTAGACTTAAGAAATAAATATATGTGTACAGTATGTATATCGTGATTTCTGATATGTCCAACACATGAATCATGATGGTATTTCATAAAAAATACATTATTCGACAAGTATATATAAATCAATTAAATATATTGAAGATTATGGATCTCTAATATAAGTTTGTCCTCTACCATTTATATATTAATAAATTACTGGCATACTCTTTGGTTGTTGAGCAAACTCAAGATACATATACTATACTTAGGCTACCTCAAAATGGTAGGTATAAGTAAATATTTTATTTCGATTTGTTGAGAAAACTAAAGGTCGAAATGATATTACGACAAGGAACCACGGGTTAGGAGTTGTATGTTATATAATTGATAAGGAGTTATCCATCTTTCATGGGGCTACAACTTGTTGAGCAAACTCAAGGTCAGAATCCCAGAAAGAGGAGTCCTATCACTCATTAGCAAAGTAGAAAGACATCTATGTTTCATCCTAGGGTTTAGAGAAATGTAAAAGACTAGTGGGAGCCTTATTACAAAAATAAAATGTTAACATTTAACCCTTCAAATACAGTAAGAACATCTGGTATATAAAGTTATAATAATCTACGTTGATAAATTTGTGCAATTAATAAAATTGATAAAATATTTATCAAATAAAATATACAAATGAACTTAATTAATATTAACAAGTAGAAATAAAAAAATACTTACCAATAAATTTTTGCATATTGACCCATGCAAGCTAACTAAATACGTTCATAATATGGTCACTTACGAGTTTACTTGCTTGAGACTGTGTATGTTTTCAATGAGTTTTGAACTCTAAAGGTAATATAATAAGATGGATATTTATTCGACAATGCTTAGGTTCCTTATATCTTGTTATTATTATAGGTTACTACCAGTATATTATATGTTGACACTACTTTTGCCTTTATGAACTTTCCAGCTACCGACTAGGATTGTTAGTCGGATACTAACTTTTACTATATGTTACGTATGGTTGTGCGACTTTAGGCTGCTCATCCTTTTATCAAATAATAATATTAATAATATGGATATTTGAACCAAATATGATCATATATAAATGTTATATGGTGAACGGTCGTAATTTGTGGTGAACGGTCGTAATTTTAACGTACAAAACCTCGATGAAATTAATTCTTTGAAATAAGCAAGTAAACTTTAGTGTGAGATCATGTATTCAATATGAATGATTACAAGAATGGTCTTGCTGTGTTAAATGTAACACTGGACAAAGGCTACTAAATAGATCGATAGAATTTAGTCACTAAAATTTTCTTAATCAAAGTGCAGTGTTTTTAATATCCTTAAAAGTTAAGGATAACCAAATGTGCTTATGTAAATAATTCATTATGATATTGCAGTAAGGATTTTATTTGAATGGTTTGAACATTTTAGAAAGGAAATTGAATGTATAAGAGTGGATATAACCTAAGATATGGTTGGGATGAAGAGAGTGAACGGTCAATTTCGCTTTATAAGAAAATTCAAAAATAAGATTTGTAAAATAATAAATGATACTAAACATTGGAATGAGAAATATTATTCTCTTCCAAAATATATTTTCAAATATAAAAATTGTTTTCTACGAGATTTATTTCTTTGAGTTTGATAAATGTGAACTAAAAACTCTCGATTGTAAACTGACTACAGTATTTATGAAATAATAACTATTTTTCAGTATTGATCGAAAAATAAACATAGTTTACTTCAACATGAATGTTATGAATATTTGTTATAAAATAAAAATATAATAGTGGTATTTGTAATGTATTGGAAAATACAAAAGCATCTAAAGTTATTTGCAATTATTTTGGAATTATAGACTAAGCCATAGTTTTAAGAAATAATTATTTTATTATGTAATTATGAATCATATGGAACTAGAGAATTGTATCCCATACGATTAAGGGCAATACATTTATTCAGTGGGAGCATCGTAAGGGTTGATAATCCCTTTGGATTGATTCATTATGATGTATGCAATCGCAAGTGTAACGACCTGTATTTCTGATATTTAGAAACATTCAATTAAATAAGATTTTTGAATAAATTTGTTAGGAATAAAAAAATTAAGATTTTATTGATACAAATTCAATTATAATTCAATTTAAGAGCATTATTAAAATTTCTATTAATGACATATGTTTGCGATAAGCTAAGGATGATAATATATGTTAGTATTTATTTTAATGAATCGGTTTGAATGAAATTAATAACTATGTGTATGTAAATTTCCAATTGATTGGAATACTAAAATTTTCTTTATTAAAGAAGAGATCTTATGTTTATTTGTTTGAAATGGTTGTTAGCTGAAAGATTGATTGCAGAGATGAGAAACTATAATTTAGCAAGAAATGTATAATTCCCTATTTGTATCCAATAGTGTATAAATATGTTTAAACTACTATTAGAAGGGAAATAATTGTTCTATTTATCATTATATTTGTTTAGCACATTTTGATATTCAACTATGTAATCAACTGAAATCAATGTAATTGAATAATTTCAGTTAATAGGAGAGAGAGCACTAAATTGTAAATTAATAGGTGTAATTACACGTAGCTTATGTTTTGTGAAAAGATAAGGAAAGTTTGATTTAATGAAAAGAACATTTTTTTCAAATAAAATGAATGTTTCATTTGTGAATGTAAGTTTAATTTCATTAAAAATAAAGAAGAAAATGATTGATTTAAAGGAAGAAATATATGTATTCGAACTATGTTTTAGCATACAGATTGTTTATAAGAATAGAAAAATAATTTATTTCAGTAAGTTGTTTATTACTCATGTTTATAAACAACAAATTTATAAATGTGTTTAAATGACTAAAGGAAACAATTGTTTTAATTTTCATTCATTTTAGTTTGTTTGTTTTGAAATTGAACTTTGTAATTAATTGCAATTAATGTAATTTAAATATTTCAATTAGGAAAGAAGACGTTGATTTCAATTAATAAATTTAATAAAAGAAACGCACGTTCATGTTAAATAGAAGTTGTGTTTTAATAGAAATAAAAGATCATTTTTATGAAATCCAAATTGAATGATTTCATTCTGAAGGTAAGTATAATTTTATTTACTGTGTGTTGATAAAAAAAATTAAATGTGTACAAAATTTCATTTTTCTTTGGTTTGCAAACTATCTTATTTCTACGTACATTGTCTTATGCATTATTAATGCTTGAATCTTTCAAAATAAAACGTAACATTCATTTTTTTCCCTCCACCTTTATTTCCTTATTCTTAAATAACCTACAATTTTATTTCATCATTTGCGTTTTGTTTCTCCTGACACCTCATATTCATTTAGTTCAAATTGTTCTTTGCTAAAGCTATATTCCTATCATAAAATTATTCTCTTTTTAAACTTGTCCCTTCATTTCTTTTTGTCACCGCTTCATTTTCTATGTTTAGATCTCCATTTCAAACCTTCCTTTCCTCGAATCATTTCAATGTGAGCTTGCAAATTCCAAAGCTTTTTTTATGTAACATGATTTTAATTTCTTTTTTTTTCAGTTTTCCTACAAGTCCTGACCTCATGTTAGTTTGTTCTTCCATCATTGCTTGAAGTCTGATCATGAAAAAAACGTAAGTATTAAACTTTGTTTATTTTTTTATTAAACGTGCACCGATTATTAGTTTAATAATATTTCTTATAACATGAATTCTTTTGCATATAAACTTCGATTCACGCGTGATTTCTTCTGTTGGATTCATATCTAAATTCCGAACAACATGAAACTGATTTGGCTGAATTTGAAGGTTGTTGGGTTCATATTGAGCCCACTATGATTTTGGTTTTTGTCGTACATATGGAGTGCTCCCTGATAGCCCATCACTTCCTCGAATTTGGAGACTGTTGGGATTTTGCGCTTCTGTGCGGATTTTTATGGGCTAAAAATCAAAGATGAGTGATTTAACCCACTCTCACAATGCTAAATCTTCTTATATTTGTTGAATTAAATGTATGAAGTGATTAGATTTTATTGATTGTTGTGTAGTAATTTAAATTTTCATTTAAATTTAATTTGAATTTATATTGAATGAAGTTGACATTTATATTAATATTTAGTTGAATTGCTAGTTAAATACTTAATGTTGATAACCAACTAATTATTGTGATTGATTTGCTGATTTGGATGTTTACTACGATGGATGTCTATATGTTGACATTTTGGATGACTGGATGTTTATTCATTTGTATGTACCCCTGCTATTACCCTTCATATTAATTGAAAGCACATAAAACGTTATTTGAATTATTTCAAAT
The DNA here is from genome assembly GCA_030765085.1 of Allium cepa. Classification (NCBI taxonomy): domain Eukaryota; kingdom Viridiplantae; phylum Streptophyta; class Magnoliopsida; order Asparagales; family Amaryllidaceae; genus Allium; species Allium cepa. The sequence continues at coordinate 498,970,434 of CM060931.1, forward strand.
AAATTAAGAAATAGGTTGAAATGATTTTTTTGTTTTATTTTTATCCTTTCACTTGGGTTGACTGTGGAGACATAATCAAAATCAAGTTGGGAGGAGTCTCACCATTTTCCTTTTCAATTTTTTATGGTTTATTTTTGCATTATCTTTCCAAAACTAAAGAAAAAACTCAAAATAATTAAGAAAACAAAAGAAAAAAAACTCAAAAAAAATTAAGCATTTTGATTTATTTTTAAAGAAACACTATGGGATAAGTATAAGATTTTGGTTATCAAGTTGAATTTTTTGAAAATTTATTTGTCTCAACAATAATAAAAATAAAGTTTGATTACAAATAACGATAGTTTAACTAGTACATAGGAAGGTGGGGTCCTCCACGATTTTGGCTTTGAATTATTTCCATCTTTAGTTGTTCTCTTCACTCTTATGCATGCATATATCTTCATGAAACCACTTGTAAAATCCACCAAAATTCTTATAAAACAACCTAGAAAATTCCAAGTAAATTTTCACAAATTAATAAATGCACAAAATGACCATTTTGCCCCTAAAGGGCCATTAAATATTCATGCACACTTAATAGATGATTATTGGGGGCTAATGTTTACTTGGCCACTACACTTCCTTGAGGGGTAGTTTTGGGCATTCCCCAAAAAAGCGAATTAGGGTTTTAAATTTGTATATATACCCCTTATGTTTTATGTAAGCCCTCTCTTCTCTTGGGCTCTTCTCTTTTGTTTAGTTTAGGATCAAAAATAAAAGAAAGCTCACTTTCTCCTTTCATGGCTACTTAGCCCATTTTTATTTCATGTAATTTTTTTTATGCAGCTTAAATACATGTTCTTTTCTTATTTATTTATTTTCATGTTAGTAGTGTAGATCTCTTTTATTTTATGCAAGTAGAATAGTTTTTCTTTTCATTTTGCTCTCTTTTTCCTCTTCTTTTGTTCTATGTTGCAAGCTACATTTGTTGATTTGATAACAATAATGAGATGTTAAACATCTTCAATTCAGAGGTAATGAAGCTCTCTAATTATGTAGATTCAACATTTTGATAGTTATTGCTCTCCTTTTTTCTTAAAGGAAATGCTTAAAGTGGTTTAACTTGTTGTTTTTGCTTTGAATTTGATAGCGTATATTATTAATACCAAATAGACTGCTTAAACAATCACTAAACACAAATTACCTCTTTACCTACATATGATTATGGTAATGAAGTGAATGCTGAAATCACAAATTTGATTGTCTATATTTCTAATAAATAGTTAATAGGTCATGCTTAAAATAGATTTTACTTTCAACTTGTCGCCATTTTTCATCAGAATTAGTAAATGGTTTAAGGGGTGTGTTATAGTTTGATGGATTATGTTGAGCTAATTAATAGCATAAATAGGTCATACTTATAATAAATACATCGATTAAACTCACTAATGATCAAAAGAGAGATCATAATTTCATGTTTTGTTGAACTATGCGATCTAGATAATGGATTGACCTCTAATTTGTCATTTTATTCTCATAGTTTTCATTCTCTTTTGTAGTTGTTAGTTCGTTAATTTTCTCATTTTCTAGCTTAGCACTCTCCTCAAATTTAGTATAATTATATGCGTATTTTATTGTGGTTTTGCAGATTTTAGATTTCGAAGTGCAATGTTGAAATTAATTGGTTGTGCCTTCAGTTGGTTCAAATGACATGCAAAAAAGAGTGCAACATTTTGAACACCAAATAATTCGAAGAGAAAGCACCTATCGTTCATGGAGAAAATGCATCTCACGTCACCAACATGTGTACTATTCATGCAAGAAATCAAAAGCAAATATTGAAAGTGTTGTATACTTTGAAAGTTTAGCTTGAAATTCTCTCAAAACATGGCTACGTGAAAATCAAAGCAGCAAACATCATTTCAAAGCAAGGCCACTTGTTAATCGAATAACACGGTACAATAATGTGACCAATTCAAGCAGAATATTATATGGCCACTTCAATTCAATAAACAGCTCACGTGTATATTTTTCAGTGCAAAGCAAACACCAATTCAAAGTGGCGTGGCCTTATTATTCTCCAAATATCAAGCACATGGACCTGAATAGCAGCATTATTTTTGGAGGCCGAAGTCTTTAAATAGCGGAGAGAAATGCAGATGGAAATCATCTCCTACCCCATCACTCTTCTTCTAGTTTAGTTTTAATTTCAGCAATGTTTTATTTTCGGACAGAATACGTAGGATTGTTAATTAGATTTAGTAGTTTATTCATTCCTGTTCTTAGTTATTTTCTGCACTCTTTCCAGTTAGTTAATAAATTCGGTTCATTTTATTTCAGTTGTTTTCTCTATTATTTTCTTTTAAGCACTTTTATTTTCAGCTCTAATTTCTACAATTTTATATTTTGATTGCAATTTTGATTAGATTCGAAATTGGTTTGGAGTATATTGTTGTTTTTATTTCCTGTTCAAGATCCACCATTGAATTTGTTTAACACGCCTAAGATTTAAATATGGATTTCAAATATTTTAATACAAAATTCCCCATGTTCGACCTGTATACTACATGCCTGTGCGCTTGTAGAATAAATTAAAATTTATGCTTTTCTAATCATCAGAAAAGTCGCAACAAGTTTTTGGCGCCGTTGCCGGGGAATTGCTATTTTGAAATTTTCGATTTCTCTATTTTTTAGTCTATTCGTGTTAATATTTTTTTGTTATTTCAAAAAAATTTCCATTTTCCAATTCCTTTCGCTCACCGCATATTTTCCCTGTTTCAATTCCTTTCGTTTGTTGCATGTCAGTCAGTTACATTTCACATACGCAGCTCACATTAGTCTTATTTTAGTTTCTTACGTTATATTTTGCAGTTACGCTTTTCGGTTCGTTTTGCATGTTCACTGTGCTTTCACGTTGCTTTCGCATTTTCTATCACTTGCTACTTGCATTATTATCACATATCCATTTAATTTCTCACGTTCATGTGTATGTTGTCACATATATTTCACATATACACGAACATCTCCTTTCATTTTTGTGTGTCTATTACTGCTACTAGTTTATTTTGTTTTTATTTATTTTTCTTTACTTTTCACATTCATGTTGCAAATAGTTACATTCATCTACACGTTAGTTGCATTGCTATTTTGGTTTTCACGTAACCAAAAACCTATTTAAATTGTTTTCACGCAATTGCTATTTTGGTTTCATTCACACTTCAGTTGCATATTCATTCACCCATTATGTTAGCACTCACCATATTAACATATTTGCATTTTGTTTAGCCTAATTTCACTTTTTCGTATATGCATATATTCATGTGCATATATTCACGTTACTCTATTTTAGCTTTGCATTCATGCCACTTGCTGTATTCATGTAACCTCTAGTTCCAGTATCATATTTGCTATTCACAACATGTAACATATTCACATTTTTTCCTAGTTTTATGGCATGAGGAGTAGACCAAGTTAGTGAAATTAAAAGCTAAGAAAAGTTGTTCAAATAGCTCCAGCTCAGTAAATCTCAACCATTCACTATCACTACTCAATTGCACTGGACGGACTGTCATACCCCTTTGTAAGTAATTTTCTACTCTACAGGTGTCCAACTGAAAACTATTTTAATTTATTTTTGGCTAGCACACCTTGATTTGTTTATGCACGTTTGGCAAGAAATAATTTTAACCGTTTAGAAAGCCAAAATATCTCATTAAACAAATCAACGGAAATTTCAAATCAAACAAATATGAGCAATCACGGTTCACAACGTAGTTCACATACAGTTCACCAAAATCGTCACCTAAATCACATGTTGGTAATAATGAATTTCATGAGAATCGACCAATATCCCTTAGGGACCGATGCTATCCAACTAGGACCGTTCAACCTTTGGTTATTTCATTTTCACCTGCCGAAGGAAATAATTTTGAGCTAAAACATTCTTTTATCCAAGGCGTACCAAAATTCACTGGGTCTGAAAATGCATATGAATTTCTTAATGAATTTGAGTTATACGCTTCTACAACTAAAATGCAACAACTTTCTAATGAATCCATCAAGTTAAGACTTATTCCATTCGCGCTTCTAGAAAGTGCGAAAAGATGGCATAATTCTCTTCCTAAAAATTCAATTAAAAGTTGGGACAATTTCGTTACTATATTTTTAAAGAAGTTTTTTTCCTTTCCACAAAACTCTTAAAATTCGAACTGAAATCAATCAATTTTTTCAGAACAAAGGATAAACTTTATCAAAAAAATTTGAACGGTTCAATCAATTATTATATAGTTGCCCACATCATGCAATTCCTAAACATGTTTTGTGCCAAATCGTTTATGAAGGGCTTAACTATCAAACAAGATCCCAACTCGAATCAATGTATGGAGGAGAATTCATGGAAAAAACAGATGAAGAAGCTTGGGGATTTTTAGAAGAATATTCGAAAAAGGATATGCAATGGGAAACAATTCGAGTTCCAATTCGTGCTCCAAACAGAGGAGTACATGCCATTGACCCATCACATCTTCCTATAGAACCCCAAACTCTTCAAGAAGGAGAAGGACTACCCCATTACTATAAACAAGACCAAATTAATGCTATAGCTCAAAACAGTCCTTATTCATCCACATACAACCCTAACTGGAAGTATTATCCTAATTTTTCGTGGTCAAATCCTAACAATGCGGCTAATCCCTCACATATGCATCCGATGATACCAAATCCGAATTATCGAGCCCCAACTTATAATGCTCAAAATTTTCAACCCGCTCCTCAAACAAAACATTTAAATCAACCATACATGCATCCTACTTTCAATCCACCAACCTAATCTTCTCAGCCTTCACAAGAAATTGCTCGATCGGAAAAACAACTCACCAAACAAAATAAACAAATCACTAACCAAGATGCAAGAATTGAGAAAATCACTAAACAAATTGAACAAATGTTGATAATGATGAAGGATCTCATGAAAATCAATGAGAAAGGTAAATTACCTAGTCAAACCTAAGTGAATCCAAAGTATGACTCTCGAGGTGTAAATATTTATGAGGACGAAAATGTAAATCTGGTTAATGATGTCACCACAATAAGGTCTGAAAAGAAGGTAGGCAACCACGTCGACAACTTCGACATCCTTCTTAAATCTTCCCATAATCAAAATTCTGAAACTTAGTCGACACCCATTGTTGTCAATCCAAACGACTCTAATTCTTCATCCAAGGTTGGAAATCCCGACCACTCTTCACCTTTTGATGTTGGCAACCCCAACATTCCAGCACACTTATCTTCACCCTCTAATATCACACCTTCTTCTTCGAATGAAAAAACTACCGAATGAATATATAAACCCATAGCACCATTTCCTCATAGACTCAACAAAAAGAAGAAGCCCGCTAATTTTGACCAAATTCTAGAAATCTTCAAACAAGTTCGAATCAATATTCCACTTCTTGATACCATTGAGCAAATTCCTCAACATGCCAAATGTCTGAAAGAGCTATGTACTCAAAAACGTACCACTTACGTTTCGAAGACTGCATTTTTAACTGCAAACACTAGCTCTGTTCTTTCAAATCCCTCCCCAATCAAGTATAAGGACCCCGGTTGTCCTACAATCAGCTGTAAAATCGGTAACACTCACATTAGTCATGCCTTACTCGATCTTGGAGCAAGTGTGAATCTTTTGCCTTATACTTTGTACTGTCAACTTGGACTAGAGGAATTAAAATCTACAAACATCACAATTCAACTAGCTGATCGATTTGTCAAAAAACCATTAGGCACAGTAGAAGATGTTTTGATACAAATAGAGCAATTCTATTTCCTAGTCGATTTCACAGTCCTAGAGACTGCACCTGTCTCAAATCCTAACGGTGAGATTCCTTTGATATTAGGTAGTTTATTTTTAGTAACATCAAATGCTATCATAAATTGTAGGAATGATCAACTCCGACTTTCGTTTGGGCACCTAACCATTGAATTAAATATATTTAATCTTAACAGACAACCAAGGGATCTTGAAACAGAAGAAGTTGACATGATCCAAACAATTGTACAAAATGATTTTAGTGATACTACGGAGTCTCTTAACATGTGCCTATATCATTTTAGTTCCAATTTAAATGTAGATAAATACATTTATGAATGGGCATTTCACTAAAATGACAAACTTTGCAGTCCAATTAGTTTCTAGGACACACATCCACATAAATTAATTTCAAGGCCAAAGTCAACATAATAATTAATTTTAAGTACAAAGTCAGTCGTCCAATTACTTTCAAGGACTTAATTTCATATGTTTTTAGGCCTTAAAAACTAATTACTTTGCATTTTGTCCTTAAAAGTAATTATTTTAGTTGTATGTCCTATAAACTAATTGCAGTTGCAAAAGAGGCCCTTGTGACTAATTTCCACTTTATGAATTAAATGATATGCTCTGCTCTTTTCATAATTCACTAGAATTCAATCAGTTGATGTATACTGAAGCTTCAAAAGAAGAACCCTCTAAATTAGATCTCAAACCTCTTCCAAACAATCTTAAAAATGCATACTTAGATTCTTAGGAAATCTTGACCTCCGATCTCATTAAGGACCAAGAAGAACAACTTTTGAAAATTTTAAGGGAAAATAAAGAGGCATTAGGATGGGTAATTGCTAACATTAAGGGAATTAGTCCATCAATCATCGAACATCGAATACATTTAGTCGACGAGGCTAAATCCACTCGCGAAGCTCAAAGGCGATTAAATCTAATATGAGAGAAGTGGTAAAGGAAGAAACTATCAAATGTTTAGACAATAACATTATCTACCCTCTCTCTAACAGTACTTGGGTAAGTCCAGTACAAGTTGTGCCCAAGAAGTCTGGAATCACTGTGACCACAATTGAGAATAACGAACTTGTTCTGACAAAGGTCAAAACAAAATGGCGCGTTTGCATCAACTATCGAAAACTCAATGCAGCAACAAGAAAAGATCATTTTCCCCTCCCTTTCATTGATCAAATGCTCGAATTCTTAGCCGGTCATGAATATTATTGTTTCCTTGATGGTTACTTCGACTATAATCAAATTCCCATTGCGCTACAGGACCAACACAAAACAACGTTCACTTACCTCTTCGAAACTTTTGCTTATCGTCGCATGCCCTTCGGTCTTTGTAATGCTTCCGCTACCTTTCAGAGATGTATGATGGGTTTATTTTCTGATATGGTGGAGGATTTCTTAGAAATATTCATGGACGATTTTTCAATCTATGGGTCATCTTTCAATCAATGCCTCCTTCGTTTAGAACATGTCTTAAAGCAATGTAAGGAGAAATCTTTTGTGTTTAATTGGGCAAAATGTCATTTAATGGTTAAGCGAGGAATAGTCTTAGGTCATTTTGTCTCTAAAAGTGGCCTAGAAGTCGACAAATTTAAAGTTAATCTTATTGTTGACCTTCCTCCTCCAAGATTCGTCAAGGACATTCGCTCATTTCTTGGCCATGCAGGATTTTATAGGAGATTCATTAAAGATTTTTCAAAAATTTCAAAACCTCTGTCGAATCTTCTGGCTAAAAACGTTAAATTTGAATTTTTCAATGAATGTAAAACATCTTTTGAAACCTTAAAACGATCTTGACCACTGCACCTATCATCCAACCTCCAAATTAGACTTTGCCTTTCGAATTAATGTGTGACGCTTCTGATTATGCCATTGGAGCCATCTTAGGTCAACGAATCAATAAACTTCCTCAAGTCATCTATTATGCTAGCAAAACTCTTAACGAAGCTCAATTGAATTACTCAACCATAGAAAAAGAGTTTTAGCAGTTATCTTTGCCCTCGATAAGTTTAGATCATATCTCATAGGTTTTAAGGTCATAGTTTACACCGATCATGCCGCATTGCGGTATTTACTCACGAAAAGAATGCCAAATCCCGCTCAATCCGTTGGATTCTCCTTCTTCAAGAGTTCGACCAAGAAATTCAAGATAAAAAAGGTTCTGAAAATGTCGTAGCTGATCATCTTTCTTGTGTTCTTCATGAAAACAACGATAACTCTTAAATCAACGATCATTTTCCCGATGAACAAATTCTTTCCCTCTCCAGTGCACCATGGTACGCGGCAATCGTAAATTATCTTGTCACAAATGAAACACCTTCCCGTTGGTTAAAACAAGATAAAGAAAATTTTCTCTCCAATGTTTGAAACTTTTTACTGGGACGATCCTTATCTCTTCAAATATTGCACCGATCAAATCATATGTAGATGTGTCCCCGAACATGAATTCCATAGCATCCTCTCTTTTTCAGATAATCAAGCATGTGGAGGATATTTTGGAGCAAAGAAAACTGCTGCTAAGGTGTTACGGTGCGGTTTTTATTGGCCTTCTTTTTTCGTGATGCCCATGAATTTTTCTCCAAATGCGCTAGATGTCAACAAACATGTCGTATTTCCAAACGTAACATGACGCCCCTAAACCCAATCCTTGTCATCAAAATTTTTGATGTTTGGGGCATCGATTTCATGGGTCCTCTTCCTAATTCTTTTGGAAATCTTTACGTCCTACTTGCAGTAGATTACATGTCTAAATGGGTTGAGGCCATTCCCACCAGAACGAATGACAATAAACTTGTTGTCAAATTTCTGAAAGAAAACATATTTTCCCGTTTTGGCACACCTCAAGTCATTATTAGTGATAACGGTTCTCATTTTTACAATCGTGCTTTTGAATCTCTTCTTAAGAAATACTCTATCACTCATAAACTATCTACTCCATATCATCCATAGACTAACGGTCAAGTCGAGATTTCCAATAGACAAATTAAACAAATTATTGAAAAGACAGTTAAATCCAACAGAAAATATTGGTCGTCTAAATTGATAGATGCCGTTTGGGCATTTCTCACAGCTTATAAAACCAATCTAGGAATGTCACCATATCGATTAGTCTTAGGAAAAGCATGCCATTTACCCGTTGAGCTCGAGCACCATGCACTTTGGGCAGTTAAATACCTTAATTTTGACATAGAAAAAGCCAGATCGCATCGTAAATTACAATTGTCGGAATTAGAAGAATTAAAAAATGAAGTGTACGAAAATGCAAAGATTTATAAAGAGAAAACTAAATTTTATCATGATAAATCCATACTTCGTAAGACATTCGAAGTAGGTCAGAAAGTTCTCTTATATAATTCCAGGCTTCATTTATTTCCGAGAAAATTGAGATCTCGGTGGACAGGTCCATATATTATGAAAACAGTGTATCCTTATGGTGCAGTTGAAATTGAAAATCTTAGGGATGGTTCCATTCCAAAGGTCAACGCACAACGCTTGAAGCCATTTCTAGAGTTTGAACAACAAGAGGATGACAAGTTCGTGGATCTCCACGAACCTAGTTATTCGGCATGAGCCACTCACTATCTTGTACATATCAGGTTGTATATTTTTTATTATTGTTTTTAGTTATTTTTTCCCTTTATTTTGCATTTGCGTTCTTTTGACAGTTGGGACACTGTCTCATTCTAGTGTGGGGGGACGCGTATCTCATATTGTTTGTTCATATTTTACAGTATGGCATCACTTCAAAAAACTCATCTCATTATTTTTTTCAAATTTATTTCCAATTTTTTTCAAGCTTCATCTCATTTTCCATTATTTTCAAGACTTTGATTTATTTTTAATTAGTTAAGACAAAGTAAGTAAACAAATGAAGTCAATTGATGAAGATTTTTATGAATCACTAATTTCAAATGTAAATATATAATGAAAAGTTGAATTACAAGCGATAATAATGAGGTTAGTATATAGGGGGATTCGTTGGTGATGGTTATGAAATCCTTTTTAAACTGTAGTCTTTGTTTAAAAAAGTGACAGATTTAAAGTACATGCATTGACATTTCAAATCATTAAAGTTAAGTGGTGCTAAGTTGATTTTCATAACTCTCTTTAGTTAATTTCAAAATAAACTAATAAGAAACACCTAAAGTCGATAGGAGAACACACTTATGAAAGTGTGTGCACTCGTCACGCTCTGTACTCTTCTCACGTAAGCCTACAAGGCAGTGTATGGATGGTATATCTGGCCCCGGCATTTTGAGTTAGGTGTATAAAAAAATTAAATAAATAACCACTTAAGGATTACCGACCTTTTCTGACATAGTCAGCGTAGGTTTGCACAATCCGACAAGCTCTGTTCCAACTCTCCGTAATCCCGCGAGGCAGTGCATAGGAGGTATACCTTGGTCCAAAAGTTAGGTGCATATATAAAAAATTAATAAAGAGAGACTAAGCTATTGAACCCAAACACTTCTTGACTTTATTGATTTGTCTTGCTATACAAATGGAAATGAAAAATACGATTTTGGAAAAACCGTGATTAACAAGAATGAATTTATTTCTTGGCTGCACTATGTTATCGACCGAAACAACTGGCCAAACTAGAATCTGTTGTATGAAAACTTGAGTTATATAGAAATTTGTGATTATTGAGGAAACAAAAATTTCTAAAAGTTGACTAAAACTGATATACATTATTTTGTTGCAATTATTCTGAAGTAAATCGAGTCTCCATTTATTTAAAATTTTGCATTCATGTAGTACATTAGAATCATCACATACTGCATTTGGATTTTGTGGGTAGTATCCGCTTAAAACCCTCACGAGACACCACTCGTCCTACTAGGGGCACTTAGAGGTTTAACGGCTTGTTGCATACGCTCAATGCAATCGTGTTTCCTACGAAAAAGGATTAGTTAGTTTTTTTTGCTTTCTTATTCGAGAAGGAATAAAGTTCTGGTGTGGGGGTGTTTTATGAACGTATTTTGATGTATTTTAAACTGTTTGTTTCATATATTTTTTATTTTAATAAAGCGGTATTATACGGGTATTTTATTGTGGTTTTGCAGATTATAGATTTTGAAGTGCAACGTTGAAATTAATCGATTGTGCCGTCAATTGTTTCAAATGACACACAGAAAAGAGTGCAACATTTTGGACACCAAATAATTCGAAGAGAAAACACATATCATTCATGAAGAAAATGCATCTCACGTCACCAATATGTGTACTATTCGTGCAAAAAAATCAAAAGCAAATATTGAAAGTGTAATACACTTTAAAATTTCAGCCTAAAAATCTCTCAAAACATGGCCACGTGAAAATCAAAGCAGCAAACATCATTTCAAAGCAAGGCCACTTGTTAATCAAATAACATGGTACAATAATGTGACCAATTCAAGCAACATATTATATGGCCACTTCAATTCACTAAGCAACTCACGTGTATGTGTTTTAATACAAAGCAAAGACCAATTCAAAGTGACGTGGCCTTATTAAATATCAAGCACATGGACCTGAATAGCAGCATTATTTTTGGAGGCTGAAGTCTTTAAATAGCGGAAAACAATGCAGATGAAAAATCATCTCCTACCCCATTACTCTTCTTCTAGTTTAGTTTTAATTTCAGTAATGTTTTCGTTTTCGGATAGAATACGTAAGATTGTTAATTAGATTTAGTAATTTATTTATACTTGTTCTTGGTTATTTCTGCACTCTTTCCAGTTAGTTAATAAATTCAGTTCATTTTATTTCAGATGTTTTCTCTATTATTTTCTTCTAAGCACTTTTATTTTCTACTCTGATTTCTACAATTTTATATTTTGATTGCAATTTTGATTAGATTCGAAATCGAATTGGAGTATATTTTTTTTTCCTGTTCAAGATCCACCATCAAATTTGTTTAACACGCCTAAGATTTAAATTCTGATTTCAAATATTTTAAAACACAATTCCCTATGTTCGACCTGCATACTATACGCCTATGCGCTTGCAGAATTAATTAAAATTTGTGCTTTTCTAATCAATAGGAAAGTCGCAACAAGTCGCATCGAGCTTGATGTAAAGTATGGAATCGATACCGAGAGGTCATGTCAGTACTGAGAGATTTTTGTCTTTGAAAACCACTCTGTGGAGGGTTAACTCTTCAAGTAAAGACTAGGAGTTATGAGTGAAGGATAAACGCAAATGTTTGGCTAAGTGTTAGACTTGTTGCCAAGAGCTTTGAAGGACTTGGAAACTAGAGATTTTGGTGTTAGTGCCGAGAGCTTTTGGAGTTGATATCGAGAGCTTTTGAGTGGAGTGATCAAGGTCCAAGCACTTAGAAGATGGAGCACTGGAAGAGAAGAAAGAAACTTAGCCAAGATTAGGCTAAGTATTACAACACTGATGGGTCTGGTCGGTACCGAGAGTTCTGGTTTTGTGAGATCAGGGTGAAACTTCCAAAAGGGAAAGCTTAGGCTCTACAAGTTATGCTGATGGTATAAGTTTGTTCTCTTGGGGTTTGAAGGTGATGTAGCCAACGATGATAGCTTCGGGACTTTGGTGATGGCAACTTGACGTGAATAGAGTTGTGTTTCAATGATGGCGGCATGATGTTAAAAGGAGTCGTGAGAACGTTTGTCCATAAAGGGCGAATTCTAAGAAGGGTGACACGTGAATTGAATGTTGAATGGTTATATTGTGGATTAAGGAACATGGAATGGTTCCTTAAGAATAATGGAATCTATATGGAGAAAGAAAAGGGCTTGATGTGTGTGCTAAGGGATCGTTGATATTTGGAATGTTTTCATATGTACTCAAAAGAAGGGATATTATGGAGATGTTCATGGGTACTTTGTTTGGCTACCTCGAGTCGGTTGTTTGGATCCGTATACCATGGATCAGTGGATTTAGGTTTAGTATCAGCTTTGGGCTAGAGACGAGTACATTGAAAATCAGGATTTCCATTAGTCCTTGGTAAGGAAAGGCCATACAAGTTATCATATATTTAAAGCACATTGAGTGAAAGTGAGGATTGTTTGGTGGATGTTATGGTTGCTTTAATTATTTCCATCCATAGATTATCGCTCTAGGGATGTCACTAAAGATAGGTATTAAGGATATGGATACATGGACACCTGTTATCATACTTATGTTGTAGTTTACCTTTATTATATTCATAGAGTAGCATATTGTGTTTGTTACGTGCTAACTCTTTGGTTTCAAGGACAGTCGGGTATGGTTTGTATACCCTTGTTCCTTACAATATCGACTTGTATAGTATTTTGAGATTCATTTGTCGCTTACACCACACTTTCGCCTAACCTAAGGTTAGATGCTTTGCTTCTTATTATTTTTGGTACTCTTAAACTGGTAGACTAGATAACATTATCTAGGTATGACATAGTAGCTACGCAAAGAATGAGATGGATGGAGCTACCTCGTATTATATATGGATTTCTATGCTTATTCCACTGTGCAGCACTATGGTGATAGTGTCGACTTATTACTATTTCTATGAGACGTTTATAAGTTTATTTTAGTTTTATATAATCTTTATTAATCTATTGTATAACTCTATGGATCTGTACTTTGATTTTGGTTCACTTAGTTATTACTATCTCTTCCGTTATATGCGTTGTGACATATACGATAGGTTCTGTGAGTTGTTATTCCATGCGTTGTGACATATACGATAGGTTTTGTGAGTTGTTTTCCTTTCTTTCAACTGTGACGACCATCCTAAATCGGTTGGCCACGTCCGAGGTACACTATATAGTTATATTGGGTACTGGTGGTGTATTGCGGTTGTTACATTTGGTATCAGAGTAAGGTTACATGACTAACTTGAGTTAATATCATGGTACGGTAGATATTGGGATGGAGTTACCACCCTAGATTGGATCAAGAGTGTGTGTGTGTATACGAGAGAGTGTGTACTTGTTATATATTTTGGTTTTCAAAACTAAATAGCAGTATATAGTATATTAGTCGTGCACATTTGAGTACCATCGACATGATTTTCTTTTTGAGATACTGGTTGTTGTTGTTACAAATCAAGAATGAGCTGAAAAACAAGAAACACTTTGAGTAACTCCATCTTCGGAGTTGAGGAAGGAGCAGGTTCATAGGCTTCTAATCCTTCTTGCAGGCGACGTTCAATGCAATGATGGCAAACATACTGCAAAATGCCCAAGTGGTGCTCTAAATGTTGCTGTTGGTGGTGGTGCTCAGGTTCAAGTGCTGAGAGTTGACTTTGCCAAGCTATATAAGGGTTACTCCATTTTAGGAGGCAAAGCATTTCTTAGAATGGGGTCATCCATCAAAGTATAGGATTGGTTGGACACCCACAACCATATCTTTGATGATATGAAAGTAGATGATGCTATGAAAAGGAAGCAAGCCTTTAGATAGCTTCAAGGATGGGCCATGAATGGGTGGAACACCATTACTATTGCTACACCTAAGGATTAGTTCACTTTAGGCCAGTTCAAGGCTAGGTTCGACGAGATGTTTGTCTTGGCTGCTCAAAAGTTGATACTGTTCAGGAGATTCGTTGATCTAAAGCAGGGAGATATGTCCATTTCTGAGTATATTACTGAATTCAATGCTTTGCCAAAGTACGGGATGTCTTTCGTCGATACTCCATTGAGGAAGAATGAGAAATTTCTTATGGCTATGGATGACTACCCGAGGGAGAAGTTAGTGAGTCATATCGATGAGCCATTTGAGAGACTTGTCGAGAAAGCTCTTAACCAGGACAGTTTATATGTAAAAATCCATATGTCTAATGATTGGGTATTTGAATAATTGATTTAAATATTGAATCGTTAATTAATTGATGGTCCCAAAAAAACATTTTTGGCATACAATCGAATCAGGGCTCGAGACCACTTCCGTTGAGTTCGTATCAACGTTGCGAATTAAAATGAGTATATGCTATATTTGGAGTTCGGACGATCGGATGGCCGAAACGGTCTCGAAAAGCACAAAACTATCATCCCGGAGTACTGTCTTGGATAATGATGAATTTTATACCACCGAGAATGGAAAATTGAGGTAGTGTATGCATATGAGTGTCGTAGCGATTGGATGCACCGTTTGATTATGCAAGATTGAAACATCCAATGTTTGATTTGAGATTTTGAATAAAAGAGAATAAAATATTATTATTTAAATCATCAGAACCTTCTCCCTATTTTCTAATTACTGTTCCATTGATGGTAAACAGAAGAATGCCACCTCACCCTTTCTAACTTTAAAAATTAAAATCAGATAATTCGCTCCATAAAAAAATACAAAACCAAGCCCGCTGAGTCTGGGATAAGAAGAGCTCCAGACCCATATTGCATTTGTAGAGTACGCCATCGATTTGGAGAGGGGTCATACATTCGATGTCGACTAGGGTTAGACATAGTTGTCGATGGAGGAGATATTAGACAAAACAAAGGGTATCATTGCATTTCTCATGCTGAGACGTAACTTGCCATAGCCTCCAAGCAAATTACAGTCACATCTAGTGATTCATGACCTGACAAGGTAGAAAAGGACATGCTATAGTCACGTTTTGTAAGGGACATTGGGCATGTCACTATGGTGCCTTCGTGAAGAGCTTGTGTAATGCGATGTACTGCAATTGTCCGTTCGATGAATTGTTCGGTTTTGAATGAGTATTCAAAGAGAGAAGATTTGGAGGGATGGGTTTTCTCGTATATATACATATGCATGTAGGGGTACAGATTGGGGAAGAAGCTTAGTAAGGTAATAAGTAATTTAAGTGGGTATTTAGCTTATTTAAACAATATTTATATCTCAAATTCTTATAAACGCCGTATCTTTGGCATACGAGGTACGATATGGATATGGTTTGGAGAGCTCTATGACTTGGCGATGGTTTGGACGGATTTAGTTGAGGTGAATGATATTGTCTCTCACCATACTATGATTGTTAGTGCAGTATCAAAGCGACATTTTGAAATGTTTTCTAACTTTAAAATGGGATTTCTAAAATAGTTTAACCAATATTTTATTTTAGGAAAAGAATTAAAAGTGTTTTTAAATTGTTTTAAATTAAATATCACATTATTTCCATTTACGGAATATTTCGACTATATTTATAGATTTAGACTATTTTAGTATTAATCCTACATTACCCCACATTGGTTGCATAGATGGATTGTACTATATTATTGTAAATATGTAGGCTATTATAGACATTTCTATGCTTGTTGGTTGTATGTTTGCTTGCTTGTTAGTTGGTTGAAAACACTGCTCGAAGCCGATATAGGATTAGTATATACCTCATAGGATATGATCTTACCCATTGAGTATCGTGCATGTCGATTAATCTTAAGATGAAGCACGGTGGACTTTGGAGTTATGCTTCGGACTTCAGTGAAGATGCCAAACGTTTTCATTTGGTTTGTATTTAACTATTCTGTTAAGTATGCGACCAAAGTGGTTGTTATCGAATACTTAGGGTAATCGACATCTACCAATATTTATGATGGCCAATTTAGCTAATTTTGACATGAACGATGGAGAGGCTTCGAGAAGCAAGATGCGATGGTTCGTTCGTCTGTTCGATGTTTGATTTTGGTGTTACTATTCTTCGATGGGTGATTTGGTATCAAAGCGAGGATGTGGTGCATTGACGCAATGATTTCATGATTCGATGATGATGATTCCATGATGAAAAGTGAAGGTTTGACGATGGATAGCTATACTTTGAGATGCAGAGGGGGCGACAATGAGTCGAATTGATGGAACTGTCAAAGAAGGGTTATTGAACACATGATGACATTCTATGACTGACATTGTTGACTAGAATAGTTCTCAATACAGGGAATGCACGATGAAATTCTATGATTGATGATGGCTCTCTAGAACAGTTCCCGACTACGATGACTTCAGATGGGATTTGTATGGATAGTTCGAGATGAGCTCTACTGTAGGAGACGTGTGCAAAGGGATCAATGATATTTTAGTTTCGATATTACTCGTAAAGCAGGGTATGTAAGGATGCTCTCTTAGGTTGGTGTTGGTCCTCGAATCACACGATGTTTATATCTATTGTACCCTGGACTATAATGATGGTAGTCTAGATCTTAACCTACTAAATGTCATGGATTTGAGTACTGAGAGACTGGGATGTTGAGTAGTCCTTGACTGGGCAATGAGTACATACGAGTATCATACATCCAACGCAATGAATGAGTCAATATGGGGATCGATGATGGATGTCGTATATCTCAAAGCGCAGCAGATAAAATATAATAGTAAACATCTTAAATATAAAATAGGCGAGACGGTAATAACTATATAAACTACAAAATTAGAGTGTACAGCTTCATATTATTATATAAAACAGAAATAGAGTTCATACAACTGATAAATAAACTCAACTGGTCAACTGTCTCTAATAATAGTAAGTCAACAATATCAAGGTTGCACGGTGTCACATAGCAGAATAAACAATAATAACTCGAAATATAAATATAAGAAAGCATAATCATATGCTAATTTATCTGCACAGCTCCAAGTGCTATTTACACTTGTTGTCTAGCCTACTCATTTAAAAGCACCTAAGATAATAAGAAGCAAATCATTAAACCTCGATTCAGAAAACAGTATGGTGTGAGCGATAAAGAAGCTCAAAACACTATAAAAGTTGGTGTAATATATGGAACAGATGGCATGAAGAACCATACCTGATCTGTCCCTGCATCCATAGAGTCTGCACATAAGATCGAATATATGATGCTCTATGATCATCATCATAGGTGTACTATACATTAAGTGCTAAGGGTTTGTAGATATCGGCATTGGTAATATCTACATCATGTGGCATTCGTAAGGTGATAGAAATAGTCAAACAACATGGCATCCATCATCCATCCTTACATTCACTCACTCAGTGAGTTAGATATATGATAACCCCAGGCTCAGGGACTAGGCATGTCACCACACTAATCCATCCCAATATCATGAGACCAGATGCGTCAATGCATAAATCCATCTCTGAGACTATACACATCACCATGTCAATCCATCTTAAACTCGAGACTAGATACGTTACTGCATCAATCCAACTCAACACTCGAGTATCATCGATCCCTTTGCACCCATCATCGAGCTCATCTCGGAACTATCCTTACAACTCTCGTCTGAAGTCATCGCAGTTGGGAACTACTCTAGACAACCATCATAAGTCATAATGTGTCATCATGCATCCTGTAGCCTCCCTTCAACAGTCCCCTCAATACGACTCATAGTTAACTACTCTACATCTCGAAGTACAGCTATTCATCATCTATAGTGTACAAGTACCGTGAGGGAAAGGTGAAAAGAACCCCAGTTCTCTTCCGTTGCCCCGGTATCGTTGGGCTGTCAGTCACCTTGACTGTTTCTCTTCTTGGAATAGTGCAAGCCCCCCTGGAGTCAGTATACAGCCATCTTTAGCGATGAATCAATAATTTGAAGTGCTTTTCTTGCGTATTCTTGATGAACCAGTGTCTAGATATAGATGTAAAAGAATTTGTTTGGGTAGTAAGAAATACTTTTTCTAGAAATATGGAAGAATGGAAGTTTAACTCCTAAGGAAACACTTTATGAAGCTTCTCGTAATTTGATTAGAGATTTCTTGTAAAAATACCAGCTCCTGTCAGTTCATAATGAGAATAGTGAAATTTAGATTCCAACACAAAGATTCATAAAAATACTAAAAATCTGAATTATCAAAATTTTAAAAAAAAAAATCCCTTTTTGATTGGATGGGAATGAATAAAGAAAAATTCTATTCTTGATCAATAGAGGAACAATATTACCATTTTTGTTCAAAAAGATACCAAAGTGGATGATTGACTCATTCCATAGGCGAAGAGCCGACATCGAGGTGTTAAATCTTCCATCCCCGCAGGGGTAGAGAACCCATCGCTGTCTCCACTGTGCTACCGGAGGCTCTAGGGAAGTTGGAATAGGAGAGCACTCATCTTGGGTTGGGCTTACTACTTAGATGCTTTTAGCAGTTATCCACTCCGCACTTGGTATCATCAAATGATACAAGTCTTGGATAAGAATCTACAATGCACTAGAACGCCCTTATTGACGATCCTTTACTCCGACAGCATCTAAGGTTCCTTGAACAATGTGATATCTTACCCCAGGTAAATCCTTAACCCTTCCTCGCGAGATGAAAGTCTCATGCACGGTTTAAATGAGAGAAAGAAGTGAGGAATCCTCTTTGTGCATATCGGTGGAAAAGCCAAAGGGTCAACAGGCCAGGTTTTACTACAACTACTTGAGATGTGGTTGCATAATATCCTTTTTCGATTGGGTATGGCACTGGCCGTCGCCTCCCTCTCACTTTGCTCTTGCCTCACCAACTAGCTAATCAGACACGAGCCCCTCCTCGAGCGGATTCCTCCTTTTGCTCCTGAATCTCTAGACCCATAAAAGTAGAATTTGTGCTTGTGGAAATTATCGACTGATCTGAGCGGAAAAAGAGGACCCGAAATTTTGTATGCCCCGTAACTTCGGGAGAAGGGGCGCCTGCTCACAAAGGAGGGGAGACGGCCGAAGGTTTAGTCTAGGGAGGTATACTTCGAGGCAAACTTGCAAGCGAGGTCCACATTATAAACATTGGCGACGTCCATCAGTAAATATCCAATTTTTCGAGAGTTGTCCTTTTTTCTTTCAAAGACGAGCTCAAGGCCGGGTACCTAGGGGTCTGGGATGGGATGCATCTTAATTAGAGGTCCAGTTCACTCCGACCAGTCCAAACTATTCGAACGAAGTGAGTGGATGCCACGATTACCATTGAGTTAGCAACCCAGATAAATATGTATTTTGAACTATACAACTACATAAAAAAATTGAATTTTGAATTCAAAAGAAATATAAAGGAAAGATTAGATGATCAATTAGACCTCAAGTTCAGCAGGTTAAATGTTGAAAAAAAGGGCAAATTTTAGTAGACGGGGCGACTATAGTTGGTGGGGTATTCGCTTTAGGAAAAAACAAATAGACGATATTGTACGAGTATCTACGGTACCTAAATTATCAACAGGCTCCCTAAAAACATTGAAAATTCGTCCGAGGGTAGCTCCGCCGGTTGGAACACTTAGAGTAGCTCCTGTATCAATCACTTCCATTCCTCTCGTCTGAAGGATGAGAACCAATTATGTAGCATATACATCGATAATTTTAGTAAAAGGATCAAAACCTTCTGCGCCCCATGCCGGACTTACAGATTTTACTTTTCCAGTTAGTCCATAAGGATCAAATACGCATATTCCAGGACCATATAAGCCTGTTACATGAAATGCGCCAAAGCCAAGCCATCACTTCCCATCATAGAACCATCATAGTCAAACCATGGAGTCATCATGTCGAAGCATCACATCTTTACTTCACCACCAAAAACGATCGTCGAAGAACTATATCACTAAAATAGAACATTAAACACATGAACGAACCATCATATCCTGCTCCTGGAAGCCGTTCCATCGTCCACGTCAAAATTGGCCAAATCGGCCATCATCAATAGTAATAAATATCGGCCACTCCAGAGTAGTTGATAACGATCACTTTGGTCATGTATTTAACCAAAAATGGTTAAATACAAGTGAAGGGAAAACATCTGGCATATATCTCGAAATATGGAACACTTCCCCAAATCCGTCTTCATATCCATTGGCGTACACGATATTCTATACATGAAATCATATCTTATGAGATATTTCTAATACTATATCGCATTCGAATGGCGTTTTCAACCAAAACAACCAACTAACTTAAATGCAACAACAAGCATTCCAACGTCGATAATACCCTACATACGTCTATAATAACACAATACAATCCATCCAAGCAACCAATATGGGATTATGTGGGATTTATATCAAAATAGCCTAAATATGTCAATATCGTCAAAATAATCCATAAATGGAAAATATATGATATTTATTTCAAAACTATTTTAAAACACTTTTAGTTATTTTTGTAAAATAATGTGATAACCCGGAATTTCAAGCAATTTGAATGTGATGATTTTAAATAGATTTTTTTTTAAAAATAGAATGATTATCTTTACAAATTTAATTTGGTTGTTTTATAAATAGATCTTTAAGTAAACTTATTATTTTCAAATTTAATAATGTGTTTGTTTAAATTAATATATGTGTTTAAGTTGATTTTAAATTGGATTTAAAAAAAATTAAATTCAAATTTAGTATTTGGATTTACATTGGATTTAAAGGATAATTATTTTGCAATAATTTGGATATAAAAAAATATATGAACAAAGTTTTCATTAAAATATAAATTTGTTTTATATTGTTTTTCCTTAAAGAATTTATTTATATAAATTATGAAAAGTATTTATTTAAATAGTAACAAATACAAAAGTTTATATTATCATTTAAAATGAATATATATACATGTATTAATTTATAAACCTTCTTAAGGACAAGTGTTAATTATGAAAGCTAAATGTTAACATGTGTTAAGTGATTGAGTGTGGTAAATAACAAGTGTCATTCCTTGTATTTTTCTTTTTCTAAATTTTTATAAAATCTTAAATTAGTTTATATAAACATACATCTTTAATTTTTATTTCTTTTTCTAATCTCATTTCTAAACAAAGAAAACAAATTAAATCTTGTAAAGCAAATCTCAGATCAAAACTGAAAAACTGTAAAACACTTTCAAGAATTAAAACACTGCATACATCTCTCAAGTTCAAAAATCAAAATCTTGTAATCATTTTCCAAAATTAAAAGCAAAGCCTATAACATCTTCATAATGCAACCTAAAGTAAGATAATCAAGCAAAGATGAGAAGCTACAGTTTCAACCTGGATGATCAAATCCATCTTAGTTTAAAGCAAGATCAGGGCGAAAATTGAAGCAAAACAAAAGATCAACTCAGTGAAAAGCCACAGTTTTAAAATAAGAACAGGAAGCAATTCAAATTTCCGGAGAAGACCCAGGTTTCTTTGATTTTTCCAGAATGGTGAGTTAACTCTACTCGTTTAATTTAATCTGGATGCATGAATATAAGTTAGTAGCTTGATGAAATTTGTTTGCATGCTGTTGTACTGAAAATATATGAATGTAAATCTATGTGCTGGTGTTGATATATCAAAGTTCACCTCTGTTTAAAAAGTACAGGGTACAAATTTAAGAAAATTTTCAATTTATCATATTCTAAATTTTGTTAGGCTAGGGTATTTAAAAAAATATGTTTGTTTAAGGTTAAACTAAGATTTAAAAATATTTTTTAGCTTAATAAATAAAGATATTGCCTGGAAAGATATAAAGAACAGAGGAACTTAAGTTTTTTTTCAAAATCAAGTACATTGATTTGTTAATTCACATATATAGTTTGAATCCTCTTTACAAAATATGATTTTTAAAACAAAAATCATGATTTATAGTTTGGGATTGTGTGAGCATTTCGATGATGATCAGAAATTGGTTAATTGCCATTTTCGACGATCGGCATGTTAAGGCTCATGGAGCTTGAGGGTGAAGGTTGCTGGAAGGGTGATGATTACAGGAAAAATGGTCGTCATATTTATTGATGAACGTGGCGGCGAGTCGGAGGTGAAGTAGGCTTTTGCTATGGGTTTCGTTCGTTTGTGTTTTCGAGGTGAATGCGGTGACGGTGGTACACCGGAGGCGTGCGCATGTGGGGGAAATGTTGCTGGAGGTCGTGGCGCAACTATGGAGCCAAAAGAACGTGGACTTAGGTGATCGAATTCGTCGACGGCGAAGTGGTTTTGGTCATGGGTTTCGTTCCAGTTTCGATCGAATGTCTCGATTTTGATTTGATGTTGATTTTGACGATCTGGGTTCGTGTGAGGTATGGCGAGATGGTTGGTGACTTGAGGAAGGTCGCGACGTCGGTCGGTAGTGCCCGGAGTTCCTGTGCACATGTACGTGCACGTTTGTGGGTTCGTTTGTGCTGTGGGTTTTAAGGTTGGGGAAGACGAGAAGGAGCCCAGAGTTGTACTCAAGCGATCGCGTGTGTGAATCGAGCAGGTGGGTGGATCATGAGTGCTCGGGGAAGGACAAGGGGAAGCATAAGGGTAGGCTCAGGTTGGGTTTAGTCGAGCCTAGTTTTAATGATAAAATGAAAACATATTCAGGTTTTTAAAATAAGAAGTAAATTTTAAATCTAAGTTAAAAGCAAATTGTTTGTAAACAAGTTTTAAAATTTTAAAAGTTTTTAAGGTTATTAAATAATGTGTTTTCAAGAGAAAAATGTTTAAACCAAGTTTTAACTTATATTTAAGAAAATAAGTTTTAAAGATTTTAAGTTTAAATAATTTGTTTCAAAGGAAAAATGTTTTAAACAAGTTAAAAGTGTATTTAAAATAAATATGTTTAAAGGGGATGTTTAACTGAGTTTTAAAAAAAAAATTTCAAGTGGATAAGTTTAAAAGGAATGTTTAATTAAGTTTTAAAATTTAATGTTCAAATCGTTTTGGTTTAAAGAAAATTATATATTCCAATTATATAATAAATTTAAAAAATATTTTCAAATGGAAGTTTTATGATGTGATTAAGAATTTAAGAAAGATAAAGAATTTATCTTTAAAATTAATTAAAGTTGTGATTAATTTAGGGTAATCAATTAGTAAATTAATTAAAAAAATCACTTAATAAAATTAATTGGTATAATTAATTAATGATTAATTAAAGGATAATTTCTTAGTGTAAGAAATTAATGAGTAGTTAATGAGATCAGCAACTAGTGATTAAGGAATAGTTAATTACTGAAGGAGATTAATTGAGTCATTTAATGATGTATCTAAAGGTTACTTGTTAAAAGCAATAAATTAAAAGAATAACTAATTACTGGAAGTGATTAAAGGATCAATTATTAATTAAGAATAATTAATTAAATAAGATTGATTAAGAGGGATAGTTAAGAAATGATTAATTAATTGGATTGAATTAATTAATGGTTAAGTGAGAAGGATGTGTAATGATGGAAATAATTAACTTAATTTATTTAAATTAATTAGAAATGGTATGACTAATCTTGTGTATGGATGATTGAATGATAGTGATGATATGAATTACCTATAGGTAATAGAATTGCTATGTAAATATGTTACTCTAATATGAATTAATTTGTTTCCACTTAAGTAACTTGGATTGGAGACGACATTTGATTTGAAGAGACCGGGGTCGGGTATTAGTAAATACCCGAAACCACTTCGATTCTTTATAGATTGATATGTGAAGTCAATAAACTGGAATGGAATGACTTAAGTGAATTGGACCATTTAATCTAAGTTTTGGCACTGAGAAATTGATGTGTGAAATAAGTGATGTCTTTAACAACTTGCGAAGTTGTAAATTGATATAAGTCACCCGGGATTTAAATGAGTTCTATGCATTGGTTTTTCATGTTAGATGAGTTACTCATGCTAGTTTCTAGCTTGACCCGGGTGTTACATTGATGTAATCCTCGGGTCAGACCGAGTATTACAGACTTTCAGGTAAGCACGTTTTGGAGCTCAGGAGGCGTGCTGGATGGCAGGAACGTATGGAGCGTATCCTGCTGTATATATTATAGTTTATCTAGGACATGTTTGTTTAAACTGTCCAGTGTTGTGTATTGGTTGTAACTCTGATGTATAAAAATATAAGTGTACTGATATAGCTCTTCTTTTGTAAACTGTTATTTATGTGATATTGTATTTTGATCCGCTGCGAATGTGAGGTTTCTGTCACTTGTTCCTGTTTCTTCTTCTTTCTCTTTTCTTCTTTTCCTAACTATCTGGAATTTTCGGGATCGAAAATTCCGGGACGTTACAAATAATATATAGTCTAAGTGTTAAAGAAATCACATTTTGAATCTAGAAAACATTTCAAAACATCGTTTTAATACTATACGAAAAATCATAGTATAGTGAGAGGCACTATCACTCACCTCATCCAAATCTATCTAAACCTTCACCAACTCATATAGCTCTTTATCACAAGTGCAACGTAAGAAACGGCGTCCAAAACGGACCTTGTATGTAAAAGATACGCAGTATATAAGATTTGAGATTATTTAATTAATTAAATAACTTAAATAATAATTAAATAGGCTAATTACCTTACTAATCCACCTTTCCCAATTAGGCTAATTCTTGTAGGTGCACATATGTACAAGAAAACCCAAAACCGAAGACCTTCTCTCCTCAATTTATCGCTCGTTTCTCGATGAAATTGCGAACCATCAATTGCAACGGACTCCACCATGCGTTCTCTCTATCTGGGACCCAAAATGAACAAGCTCGCTTCCCTCCTGACGAATGCAACCTGATTTTGTGCTCTCTCCATCCAAACGAATGCATTTTGTAATGATAGGCTAGGATCAATGAAATTTTGTGGGAAGGTGGCTTTCGCAAAGAGAAAAATAATAGTGCCCTCCGTTTGTGTATCGTCACTTCTATCTCCGGCCATTCAAATCCCTAGTCTTATGGCTATGAAGGTCAATCTCCAAAACCATCACCTTTCCAAATTCTGCAATGGTCAAAGCGAAGATGTCTTCAATACGGATTTAATGAAACTAGTTTCATTTTTTTCGTTAAGCGGATTTGTGATAATTATTTTTTGAATGCAAAATGGAAAGATGCAGCCATATTTTATATGCAAGATGAAATATTGATTGGATAATGAGCTTTGTGAGAGGAGGGTTTAGTTTAAAATAATATTATATCCAACTTATTTGATTTCTCAAATAAATGGTCCTGCGTTTCGAGCTCACACGATCAAATGGTGCGTCTGCTTGCCACAAAACTCGTCTGCGTGCATTGCCTCATTTTTCTGGTCCTGGTGGTACAAATTTCATCGCTATCCGAGACTGGGCTCCAAGATTATAATTTCACACTTTTCAAGACCATTTCGACCATCGGATCGTTTGATCTCCAAGTATAGCGAAAAATATACTTATTGTAATTCGTAACATCGATACAAGCTCAACGGAAGTGGTCTCGAGTCCTGATTTGATCGTAAATAAATAACCACATTTTTGGGACCTTTAATTAATTAATGATCCAATATTTAAATATCCAACCGTTAAAATATGGGTCATTAAATTCTCCTGTCCTTAAAAGGATTTCGTCCTCGAAATCCCAAGGATGAACAACTCAACCCAACACCTTCACCTAAGCAACGATATAATGGAAAATCATCACTTACCAACTCTCGACAACAATCACGAAAAGCAATCACAACAAAGGGAATAGACTCGGAATCAGAAAGGAGTCATCATCCCTATCCCTAAGTATAATCACTATCCAATCCAACATCAATGTGGGCAAACCAAACATCTAAGTTTGGCATCTATTGCTAAAGAAACAGACAATGGAAAATAAGATGCCAACTCATTGAACGGCAAGTCAACTAAATATCGTACACAATGATGCCGTCAGCTATCGGCAATGTCTAACATCGTATACATTGACTTTTCTTACGGTTTTGGCTAATGTTACGAAAATTTTTGGCAGCGCTCCTTTGTGCGGTTAGGTTTGGGAAAAATCCAGATACAACGTAAACATATATACATCTAATATCCGAGGCATCTCATTTTTTGAGGACAACCAAATACTATCACCAAATCTACACTACATGTGCTACATACCTCTTTATACTACGTGCATTTTATTTAGATGCAAATATAAGTGGGTAAGCATCCAAATAGCCAACACTTGCTTCAATGTACCTGATTAAGTACTAAACAAAGAGGATTAAGCACAATAGTAACATCATGATGTAAATAAGTATACTTGATCAT
Organism: Allium cepa; assembly: GCA_030765085.1. Lineage (NCBI taxonomy): Eukaryota > Viridiplantae > Streptophyta > Magnoliopsida > Asparagales > Amaryllidaceae > Allium > Allium cepa. The sequence goes on from CM060931.1 coordinate 498,997,015, forward strand.
ATATATGGCAATTGTCTCAAAGTAAGTATGCTATATCAAACCATAATCATCCTGCATGCTTAACAACCATATAAGCATAAGGTATTATCAAATGCAACAAATCAAACATCATATAGGCACACATAAGATCAAACATCATATAGGCACACATAAGATCAAAAATCAAAGACTAACATCCGTGCTTATCCTTGCATGTAGGATACTGAACTATCTAATATAAAACATCAAGTATGACAACCGATATGAAAGCCAACAAAAATGGAGACACCCTTAGTGAAGGGCTACATACAAGCGGTTCTCATGCTCTTATCGGTCTCTCATGTGCAATCACCTTCGTTTTCACTCAACTGAACCTTTACTGCTTCATTGCCTCCCTCCTAACCTGTTTCTTATCTCATCTATCGATACAAATAGGCTTACAAGGTCTTGAAGTTACCGATCAAGTCTCGATAGCATCCAATCTATTTCGAATGAAAGTGCTCTAATAGTACCTCATTCCTCAATCTAACGACATCAGGAAAACAATATATCTTCCTTAAGGAATCAACTGTCACGGTCAAGTCCGTACTAAACCATGTCTACAAAAAATACCCACTCTTATAATTTAGTCATGATCTTCGGTAGTCTATCTTCACATCTCTAACAAGTATCGATCCACTAAATCAAAGTAGGTCAGATGGTCAAACTAGCCAGCATCTTTGGCATTAGCTTACATCGAATGCTGGGGTCATAACCAGTGATAAACTCGAGCAATGCCCACTCAAGGAATATCTCTCTCAAACAGGTATAACTCAAAACACCAACAACTTCATTTCCCATACACATATATAGGAAATGTCAAAATCGTAGGAGGCCAGAAATTCTAATCATCGCTATCGATGAAAGTTGAGATCATTCTCGAAGAAGAGATAATCCAATGATTGGAATCGCTGAAAAACTCGAATCTCTCTATGAGTAGATAGTGCCTCCAAATCTCTAAAGCAAACTCTATCACCATTGACTTCGAACCAAGAGTCGAATAATTTCTCTCATGCAATTTCAGTTGTCAACTAGCATATAACAACCCTACCTTTTGGCATCAATTTCGCACCAAGTAAAGTACCACAAACATGTGTATAATATTGTATCCTCATTCCCGCTCGGAATGAGTAATATCAGTGCACTTGTCAATCCCTCTGTCAAACCTTCTAACGCATGTCTACACCTTGCGTCTAAAATAAAAGACTGATCCACTCTCATCAAATAGGCAACGATGCTACTATCTTGGGTCAATTTAAACTTTGGACTGTCGTAACTACTGGATCTATAATGATGTCCTACTATGAAACAACGTGACCCTAGCACCTCACTTCCCTCCTCTAGAAGTGATACTACAAAAATATCATAAATCATGCCTTGTGCTCCTTTTTCGTCCAAGGATAGATGAAAATATCGACAAGCACAAGCACGATCCTACTCAAGTAACCCATCAAAACACGGTCCATGTGATCAATAAGGTATGCCGACACATTTGTTAGCCCGAACGGCATAACCAACCATTCAAGGTAGTGTACGAAACACCATAATTGACATACTCTCCCAAAATACTCTCAGTTGTTGAAACCTCACCGCAAGGTCAAACTAAGAGAACACCCTCGCGCTATAGACTGTATCGAATAAGCCTCAATAAATAGGAGTGGATACTTGTTCATCATCTCACTCATCTCATGATAATCAACAAACAACCCCAAAGAGCCATCCGTCCTAGTAGAAAACAATATAGGTGCATCCTACTCAAATGTGCTCCTATGAATGAACACTCACCTCAATAGGTCATATGCTCGCACCTTTAGTCTCCTCTGCCCTTTGAGCATCATTTTCCTAAAAGGCATAACAACTGGTCAAGCATGTCTAACAAAATCGACATGAAACTCTATCCTACATAGTGGTAATCCGGTCACCTCATCGAATGTGTCCAGACACTCTCTAGCTATAGGCACAGGTAACAATTCATCGTGTAGGATATTAAGCGAATATAGAAAGTAACCATCACCTCATTATCAGATGGAAACCAAATACTACCCTCTACCCATCGTCATTCCCTATTATCACCAACGACCTCTCGCAATCCACCATTATTCCGACAGCCAGCAAATTCCTAGACTCCAATATTAAACCTAATTAAACCTAAAGCAATCAAACAGATAAACAAACATCCTTGACTTGATGAGACAACATTTCGACAAACTATGTATAAGCTAAGTGTAGACAACCCATGTGATAACTGTTAGAACCTTTATTCTATGGTTTCAATGACAATAATTATATAATCATACATATTATGCATCTTATCAAGATTATCGGTATATACTACGAAAGATCAGCATGCTCAAAGATATTGGGACTTGAAGAAAAACAAAGACCTACGGAACACTCACCGAGTATCTTGTGAAGTGTGAAATAGATTCGTTTTTGTATCCATTATTGATATTCTGATTTGGTAAATCAAATGCAGAATAGATACCCAGTTTGATTTGGAAACTGTCTCTCTGTCTTTGTGTACCCATCCTTGGTTATCTCCCTACTTTCAAATTTCAAGGACGAAATTTTCTAAGGGGGGGAATCTGTAACATTTCCGAACTTTGAACAAGTTTAATTTGACAATCAATTTAATTTTTGGAATCAAATTGTGAATAAATGTGATTTTTCCAAATTTAATCAGATATTTGTATATAAAAATTTATTTTAAATTAAATTGTGAGATTGAAATTAAAGAATAAATATCTTATGAAATAAATTGGATTTAAAAGCTATATTTTCAAAGATAATAAGAAATTGTTTTCTAAATCTTAATATATATAATATGTAGGTATATGACTAGAATTGTAAATATAATATGATATTAAACAAGGTTAAATAAAAGATTTAAAAATGCTTTTGTCTTATATACTTGAAAATAAATGTAGTTGATAAATAAAACAAAGCTTTGATAAGAATGTATACTTTGAAAATATAAAATTTAAAATACAATGACATATATATGTAAATATAAAATAGATAAACATGTTTCATAAATTTAAATAAATAAAAACTTGTTTCATCAATTTAAATAAAGTAAGATTTAAAACATGCATTCCAAATAAATCTAAGTTAAGGGTTAAAAACATGATTTGTAAACTAAAAATGAAATAAGGTTTAAAAACAAAATGTATAAATTAATTTAAAAGTAAGGGTTTAAAACCAAATTTTAAAATTAATTGAACTAAAGGACTTAAACATAAATATAAAAAAGTTTACATGTGTAAGCATTTTTACAATAAAAATTTACATTTGTAAACATTTTTGTCAAGCATTAATACAAGTGTAAATATACGATACAAGTGGCAAAAGAATTAATTTTTCTTTTGAAAATTTAATTACACAAACAATATGTAGGAAAGAAAATTTGCAAACCAGATTTTTTTTAATCTCTTCATTTTCCCCTAACAAAAACCTGAGAAAGGAAGGAAGCAAACCAGGAAATCAAAACTTCAGCATTCTCAAAACCAGATGAAAACAAAAGCAAAAAGAATCAAAACCTGATTCAATACCCAGAAGTATTTCAAAGATCTGGAAAACAAAGCAACTTCAAATCTAAAGCTATAAGATCAGATCAAGCATGCAAGATCAATATCAAACTTTCAAGCTTCAGGCTTAGCTCAGTTTCAAACTGGGATCAAATTCAAGCAACATTAAAACAGATTTGAAAGTAAGCAATGCAACAGACAAAACAAAGAAGAAAGAAAAATTTCAAAACCTGATCCTCTGTCTTCATTTATAAGGTGAGCAAAACTTTTCAACTTAAAGGCTAGAATCTGTTTTGCAGTTCGATGATGCTTGAGAAAAAAAATTTGTGCTGTGTTTGCATGTGAAATTGTGAGTAATTTCACTTTTAAACTTAAAGTAAAAGTATGGTTGCATGTTTTGTTTATCTGGGTCCTTCCTGTGCATGATTTCCAGATTCTTGTTTAATTTAAATTCAGGAACTCTTGAGTTAATCTCTGTTAAAACTTAGGTTATAAACAAAACTTGTTTATTTTATCTCAAAACTTAGATTGAAATTATACATAAGTTAAAATTAGTGAAGAGTCTCTGGAAATTGCCTGGAAATCAAAAATGACTAAGCAAAAATAAAAATGTGTCAAAACCCAAACTTTTTAATTCATAAATTCAGGATTATAATTTGAATTCATAAACTTAAACATGATTTTTAACACTAAAATCATAGTTTTTAATTTGGAACTGAGTGAGCATTTCTGGTTTAACCGGAAATGGGTTTTGGGGAGTTTTCTGGTCATCTCTGTGATCTGGGGTGTCGTGGTTCGTTCTGAAGGTAGTAGAGTGATCAGTAAAGTGGGGAAAAATAGCAGAAAGATAATCAGGAAGTTGTGGAGGTGGTGGTTGTGGTTTGAAGGTTGGAACCCTAGTTTTAGCTGGGTAGAATGAATCGATCACCATGGCTTATTGGATTGATCGAGTGTTACGAGTTTTTGGGGGACGATAGTTGGGTAGCTTACGAGTACGTGGCCAAAGTCGTTGACGCTCAAGTGGCCGGAGTTGAAGGAGCGAGACGTTGACGGGTTTTGGGTTGAGGAGGTTCAGTTGTTCCAGGTTTGAGTTCGTCATCTCGAATTTGTTCGAGATTTGAGGTACGATCTGATGATCGTATTAGAGTGTTTGGATGATGAGTGGTATGGGAAGATCATCATTGATGATCTGAGGTGATCAACGGCACCATGCATGTGCACGGTGCACCGTTGTTCCAGTGAAGATGAATTGGGTTTTGGATTGTGCTCGTGTTAATTTATGATTGACTCGGGTGTTGTGGTGTTTTTTCTCCGGGAAGTCTAGTTTTTGCTCGAAGTAAATTAGGTTCGCCTTAGGTTAAAGTAATGTTACAGTTTTTTTTTACAGAAACCTGTAGAGTTTTTGTTTTAAAGTTTAAACTGAAGTTAAAAATGAAATCAAAATTTAAACCAAGTTTAAAACCTAAGTTCGAATCTGACTTTATGTAAATTTGACCCTAGGTTTTAAATGAATTAAGTTTTTGAAATTTAAATTTGTTTTAACACCTTTAAGTATTTAAAGTGTATTTGGCTTGAATTTAAAACTGAAAGTTTGAATTGTAAATAAAGGGGTATATAAGTTTAAGTATAAGTTTTAAAACCTGGAATGTGAGTTTGAATCTCAGTTTTAAAATAAAATAAAGTTTTTAAATTTAAATTGTTTTAACTACCTTAAAAATGGTTAAATGATTTGAAATTTAAAATGAAGTTTAAATGTAAGTAAGTTTTAGAATCTAAGTAATCTGGAATCAAAATTTAATATGTATTCCAGTTTTGAAATTAATGAAAGTTTTTAAAATTTAAAATGATTTAAACAAATTTGTTTGTTGAAGTGTATTTTTTTAAATTGATTTGAATTTAAAAATTAATTTGGTTTTAAAGTTTTTAAACTTTTTTATAAAATGAATATTTCTTTAACTTGTGAGATAAAAAGGTTTTTGAATTGTTTTTAAAACTTTGTTTAAGTTAAATTTGTATTCGTTTTAAATCTTAAACTTAAAATGAAATTTAAAGTAAATTTGAGAGCAAATTGTTTTTAAATGCTTTGAGTAAGTAAGAAATGTTTTATTTTAAAGATAAATAGAATTTAATGATTTGGATTCATTAAATTATTAAGTTAATTAATCGAGTAATCAATGAATGCTTAAATAAAAATAAAAATCACTTAGTGAAAGTAATTAAGAATGAACAATTAATGTTTTAAGGGTTTATAAATCAAGTGTTTAAAGGTTAATTTATTTAAAAGAATAATTAATGTGATTAATTAATATAGGTAATTAATTTGAAAATAATTAATCAATTAAAAGTAAATTAATTTATGAAAGTGATTAAAGAATCATAATAAATTAAGGATTAATTTATTAATCACTGTAATTAATTAAAGAATGAAGAGTTTTTGAATCTTTAATTTAACTTAAAAGTTTAAGTTAAGGTGGTTAATTACAAGATTTTTTAAACTAGGTTAATTACTTCATTAAGATAGAATGTTTTATCTTTTAATTAATCAAGTTCTTAAATAATTAATGATGGGTTATTAACAAAAGAGATTAAAAGGTATTTGTTTAAAGATGGATTAATTAATGAGATTTATTAAAGGATAATTACTTAATATAAGGGGTAATTTATTAAAGGTTGGTTAATAAATTTGTAACTTAAAGATTTATTAAGCAAGTAAAGGTTAATTACTTAATAATTTAAAGGTTGACTAATCGATGATTAAAAGTTTATTTGTAATTACTTAATGTAATTAAGGGATAATTACTGATGTAATTAACTTAAAGGTTAATTAATAAATGAAGGTGACTAAGGAATGAAAATTAATTAAGGTAATTTAATTAAGGATAATTTATTAAAGGATAATTAATTTTAATTAATCAAGAATTAAAGGTTTATTAATTTAAGTAATTAATTAGGGAATAAGTAATTAAGATTTAATTAATTAATAATTAAGGGGTTAATTAATTTGGATAATTAATTAAGGAATGATTAATTAATGAAAGTGGTTAAGACTTAATCAATTGTAGTTAATGATAATTAATCATTGATTAAAGATTACTAATGAAAGTAATTATGTGAGTAATAAATTTAAAAACCACACGATTTATTCACCTTAATCAAAGAATGTTGATTGTTATTGAATGATGTGTGATGGATTGATATGTGATGTGATGCTATGTGATGCTTTGTGCTGAGCTGCTATATTTGTGATGATTATACTATTGTATGAATATGAAAACCCCTTGACCCGTAGAACGACATTTGAATTTCGATGCGACAGGGAGTCGGATTCCAGTTAGTTATCCGAAACCCACATTGAATCATAATGAGGAATCTTTGTGATTGATATTTTACTTTATCTATGAATCCATGAATGAAGATAAGCGTTATGAGTTATACCGCATATCGATATTGATATGATTGATGATGTGGCACTTTTATTGTGTAAACCCCTGGACCACACTTATACACACACAAATATGGATTGCACGTGGAAATGGGTTAAGTCACAGATTTTGAAATAGTTTTTAAAGATTGAATTTTTGAATCCAAAATAGTTTCGGAATTAGAATTGAAAGCTTTTGAAAATGAATTTCAAAAGTAAAAGTTATTTCGAATAACATGATTGAGTTTTGAAATTTAAATAAATTAATTTAAATTTGAATTTGAATTCAATATTTGAAATTGAATTCTATAAATTGGGAGCTAGGGTTTAAAAAGGGTATTCAACTTATAAATGGGTTTACATGGGTTTTTAAACCATTTTAAAGGTATGGTTTTGAGAATTTGAATTTAACCCAAGTTTATATTTGAAAGGCCTTAACTCGTGCAAATATAATCAGGTTTTTTTTTCCAAAATGGAAACAAGTGGTTTAAAATAATATTAGCTTTTATATAAGTAAAGTATTTTCAAATTATGATGAAAAGATTTCAAATTTGAAATGAAATGGTTTTGAAAGCTATAATTGAGTCTTTGTGAAAGATAGTTGAACCCTATTTTGAAATTGAAGAGGATTTTAAATGGTATATCTTTTATATATAAAAATTTGAAATCGAATTGTTTTGAGAAGCTATGAATGAATCTTTATGAAAGATTGGTGAACCTTGTTTTAAATTGAAAGGGGTCTTAAAAGTGAATCTTTTGTTTAAAAGATTTAAGTGTGGAAATTGTTTAACCAGTGAAAGGTTTCTGGAAATGAATCTTTTTGTTTAAAAGATTGGGAATGGTAATTTGTTTTAACCATTTGAATGAAAGGTTTTGGGCTTTAAGCTGTGATTTAACTGAGATCCCATATCCATATGTTTTTAAATATTGCGCTCATTATTCGGTTTAACCGGGAGAGGACCTTGTGTCATATAACTCATTCTGAATAATGATACGACGTTATGGATAACATTTGAAGACCGGTGGTGAAGACCGAGTATTTGCGAGAACGATAGGATGACCTATCGATTGTCTCTGCACCGAGTAGCTACGGAAGTGATGGAAAACCCGATCGGGATTGTGAATACCCAGATTGCAAGGGATTCTTCGGAAGTGCCTTCGGTTCTGTTCGAACCCGGGACAGACTTGTATGGATGTGTGTCTGACATTACACTTTGAGATGTAAAACCGGTTTTTATCAAAAACATTTCTGTTTGGTGGAGGAGATTTATTCTCTTAGCTTAACACCCTTCTCTGAGACGTACGAGCTCAGAGGTTATGTAGTTGATGGTTACTAATGATACATTCCCAATTTGGTAATGTGGCATACGAAGTGCTGCTGATCATTTGTTGATCAAAGCAAGGCTATGTGAAAAGCGTAGCTTTGTGGACGAGACTGCATCAGGACCTCACATCCCGGAAATGGTCAAAACAGGAAAGATGCAGCAAGGTTTCAGGGGTCGTGCCCCTAGGGTATGTCCATTTCTTCTGGATAGAGGTGATATCATGGTATGGAGCCCAGATATTTAACCTATGTGATTACTGCAAATACATTACTTTATGGTTGTTGGTATCGAGCACTCGGATAAAGGTTGGTTACGACATGGAATGGAATATCTTAGGTGATACTACAGGGGGTACACCGGCCTTATGTTGGCAGAGAACTAACGGATGGTTCTCGGGGCGTCCCTCTAGAGACGTTCCCATGTGGCAATAGGAGTTCCTTAGCCTGACCATTTGTTGGAAATCCAATCATATAATACGCGCCTTGTACGGTTTTAGTTGTATAACCTGCCATCTACTTATGGTGGCGCCCCACTGTTTGGATGGTAGCTATAGTAGGCATAGTTCGAAATGTCTATGCTGGCTAAGATTAATATTATACTTTCGAATTGTTTTCCACTATGCACTAATAATAATATTAAAATGGTTTTCGCGTATCAAGCATTTTTTACTATCATAAGGAGAAATCTCCTCCAATTCTGCGTTTCCATGCTGTGTGTCGGGAGGCCTTATGGTAGTTTCATTTTCCAAAAAGCATTGCGGATTTCAATTTTAAATTATTTTGTTTGTTTTTAAAGATAAAAATGTTTTTGTTTGCTCATACCAGTCCCATGACTGACCCGGAGTTTATTGTTCCCTTCCTAAACTCTGGGTGCCTATAATTTTCCACACGGCAGTCTAGAGTTGGGCTTTTCAGATAGTAGATATAGATATCGATTCAGTAGCTTTTGGCTTTCTCTTTGGTATTCTTTGAAGACTTTGGATATTAAAGTTTTTGGTTAGGATGGCAGGCCAGACTTGCTTATCTTTGTGCAACGTGATGGTGGTTCGAGCTAGTGGTTTGGAGTTTTGGCTTTGAGCATTGGATTGGTGTTGCAGTTTGATCATTGAAGTTATCTCATTTGCTATTTGTTTTCCACTGTTTTTTATGGTCTCTGATATTCTTGTATCATATTGTATTAGTCTTGTTCCATATTTGGATATTGTATTCATTAGAGTTGTATATGATATTATTCATTTTTTTTTCTTCCGCTGTGTTGTACTTAATTGTGTTATAAGCTTCGGCAAACCAGGTTCGACGTTTGGATCTGTGGTATTAGAATACGAGTGTCGTATTCGGTGCCGATTTTCGATGGTCAAGTTAGGGTCGTTACATATATATTATAAATCTTATCAAGATTACAGATATAGACTATGAGAGATCAACATGCTCATAGATATTAGGACTCGGAGACAAACAAAGACCTATGAACCATGCTATGATTAACTAAGTTATTTTAGTATGTTAAGAGTCTTAGATAAAATATTGTATGGTCTCCTTGAGTATATATACACACACTGTTACATGTACGCTAAAATGCATTGAAAAACTGAATTTACCATCCACGGACATCTAAGAAAAAACCACAGACATCTATGACAATACTCGAAAAATTACTTCCAGAAGCCATATACGTCTAAGGTTTCCCTACAGACATCTGTCATTTGAACAACTGTAAAAATATAAATAGACATCTCTGTTAAATGAATAGAATCAACATTTCATCAAAAGGTTGCAACTATTAAAATAAATAGACCTTATTTAACAGTAACAACTGCTTATATGCATCTCTTTAAATCTATAAACACTATAATGATTGAGATTGAAAAATAAATTGAATTGAATTAATTGAATCTATTCTTTCTTGATTTCTTATTACTCTCTTGAGCATACATTGCTTACATTCTCTCAATCAATCATAACCAAAATATAATTTTGGTTAAACCACTTCCTACAACTCAAAACATTTACATTCACATACTCAAAGGAGATCATAGGAAGATTTGTACTATCAATCAATATCCGCATTACTTGGAACATAAGATTGTTAGAAATATACTTTTGTATTAGCCTATTCCTTTGGATGAAGCAAGGGTTAGTTGGTTAAGGGAAATACCGAAGGGGAACTATAGGACTGGACGTAGGACAGGATGTATGAACTAGTATAAAATACCTAGTGTGCTCGCTTTTATCATTTACCTATTCATATTCAATTATTATTCTCTGCTTAATATAGTTAGTAATATACACCCTAACACTTCTATATAAGTAGCATTACTTAAAAAGATCCTATAGACTTTCAATAACACTTCCCTATTTTGAGGCCCAAAATTAAGCGCTACGGATGCTACAATTATCCACAGTACTAATTTTCGGTAAAAGAAGACATATCGCCTTTTACCAAAAATATTACACATCTATTATCTAGCTAAGCCCCCAACAAGGTTCATCATAATCTAAAGGTCGGTCAACAATTTAAAGGCCCGTTAACTATTTTGGATCTCGATTCCAATCTATCTGTCAAATCACTGAATATAAAGGAATGTGAAATCTTAACGTCAAATAAAAAGCATATGGAATGGGAGGCATACTCTCAAACAGTAATTCCCATTCCCTTCTCTTTCATAGATGGTGCACTCGACAAAATAGAAAAGGCATTCAATGCATATGCTCCTACAGTTTGTCCCTATTCAACTGGTCTAGGGCAACCCTTCACACCAGGTCCACGCTTTCATATCATAAAGCATTTTTGATCAACTTCTCTAAGCTTTCGTCAAAATAACCAATCAATCGCTTCCCAAGATGATCATACAACCCAATGATAAACTTCCATCCTTCATGTGTGGAGTATCAATGAAAGATAGACTGTACTCGATATCGTATCGAATTTGGTCATATACTACAACATAGACATATCTCCTTACATCAAAGTGGCGAACTTCCTAAACAACACCGACTTTTGAAAAGTCGAGATAAATTCCTCTTCGATGCGAACTATGAATTAATCCCAAGTAAAGTGATCCTTGGGATTCGAAGCTATAAGGGTACTCCATCAGTTCATTGTTCATCCCCGAAGTCATCTAGAGGTTAACTTCTACCTCGTTACATCATCTAACTCCAAGTCATCGAAGATACTTTCATAAACATTCATCCCATATTGCACCTCAATAGTTGACTCTATTCCAATGAACGGTCTAGCTCCTAGACTCATATAGTCCTTATACAGCTTGGTAAAATCAAACCTAGGAACTTGTAATTGAGCACCATAACCAATTAAAGCAACTCTAGAAAATAATTCATACCATCTGTACGAACATATTTTGTAAATCGAGGTTAGTGGCCCTCAATCTGGCCCACTCCTCTACTCCTAAGATGGAGTCAATAACAACATTTCTCGTATGCTAAACCACTCTTAATACAAAATAAGAATGATCAGTATCTCATAGAGAAAAAATGCAACAATAGTTCTCGTGTGCAATAAAACTTACATATTATATATACTACTATATAGTTTTGAAAACTGAAATACATAACAAATACGCTCTCTCCCGTATATAAATATACTCTCGATCCAGTCTAACACGACAAGTCCTACCCTATCTATACTGGATCCTGGTATCAACTCAGGAAATCGCATAACCTAAGCCCTGATACAAAATGCGATGACCGCCCTACACCACCGATGTCGATATAATCAAAAAGCGCACTGTCGGAGCATCCATTCGATGTAGGATGATTGTCAAGGGAAAAAAATAAAGATGAGGAGTAGAAAAGGAAAGAAGAGAATATAAGAAAAAGAGAAGGAAATAAAACGATCATACAATCACATAACCTGTCGTATATCTCACAGTGGATCGGATAAAATATAATAGTAAACATCTCAGATATAAAATAGGTGAGACAATAATAACTATATATACCATAAAATTAGAGTACAAAGGTTCATATAGTTATACAAAATAGTAATAGATTTATACAACTGATAAATAAACTCAATTGGTCAACCGTCTCTAATAATAGTAAGTCAACACTGTCAAGGATCCACAGTGTCACACAACATAATAAACAATAATAACTCAAAATATAAATACGAGAAAGCATCACCATCTGCTATTCCATCTTCACAATCCAAGTGCTATTTACACTTGCTATCTAGTTTACTCATTTAAGAGCACCCGAGATAATAAGAAGCAAAGCATAAAATTTCGAGTTAGAAGAAAGTATGGTGTGAGTGATAAAGAATCACAAAACACTATAATATTCGGTATAGTATATGGAACAGAGGGTATAGAGAATCATATCTGACATGTCCCTACATCCACAGAGTCAGCACATAATATTGAATATATGCTACTCTATGATAGTCATCATAGGTGTACTATATATCAAAGTACTAAGGGTGTCTAGATATCGACATCATTAATATCTACATCGTATGACATCCTTAAGGCGATAAAAACACTCAAACAAACATGGCATCCATCATCCATGCTCATATTCACTCATTCAGTGTGTTGGATATCTGATAACTCATTGGCTCGGGGACTAGGCATATCACCACATCAATCCATTCTAGTATCACGAGACTAAATCGTCAATGCATCAATCCATCCCGTAGACTAGACACATTACCATGTCAATCCATCTCAACACTCGAGACTAGATACGTTACTGCAGTAATCCATCTCAACACTCAAGTACCATTGACCCCTTTGCACCCATTATCCATAGTAGAGCTCATCTCGGAACTGTCCTTACAACTCCCATCTGAAGTCATCGCGGCTGTGAACTACCATAGATAACCAACATAAGTCATTGAGTGTCATCATGTGTCCTATAGCCTCCCTCTGAACAATCCTCTCAATACAACTCATAGTCGACTACTCTGCATCTCAAAGTACAGGTATCCATCTTTGAAGCCGTCACTTTCCATCATGGAACCATGATCGCCGAACCATAGAGTCATCGCATCGAAGCATCGCATCTTCACCTCACTGCCAAAACTGCTTGTCAAAGAACCATATCACTAAAATTGGACTTCGAACGAATGAACGAACCATCACATCCTGCTCCTCGAAGCCGCTCCATCGTCCACATCAAAATTGGTCAAATCAACCATCATCAATAGTGGTAGACATCAAACACTTCAGAGTAGTCGATAACGACCACTTTGGTCATGTACTTAACCGAAAATGGTTAAATATGAGCTAAGGGAAAACACCTGCATCTATCTCGAAATCTGAAGCACATCTCTAAATCCATCTTCTGTCTTTTTATCCATCGACATGCATGATATTCTATACACAAAATCCTATCCTATGGGTTATTTCTAAAACTATATCACCTTCGAACGGCGTTTTCAAACAAAACAACCAACTACCATACATGCAACTAACAAGTGCTATAACATATATAATAGCCTACTTATGTCTATAATAACACAATACAATCCATCTAAGTAACCAATATGGGATAATGTGGGATTTGTATCTAAATAGTCTAAATCTGTCAATATCGTCAAAATAATTCATAAGTGGAAAAAATGTGATATTTAATTCAAAAATATTTTAAAACACTTTTAATTATTTTTATAAAATAATATATAGGCTAAGTATTTAGAATTCACATTCTAAATTTAGAAAACATTTCAAAACATCTTTTTAATACTATACGAACAATCAGAGTATAGTAAGAGACAATATCACTCACCTCATCCAAATTTTTCCAAACCTTCATTATGTTGTAGAGTTCTCCATCATGAGCGCAATGCAAAAAAGAGCGTCCAAAACCAACCTTGTATGCAAAAGATATGCAATATATAAGATTTGAGATTATTTAATTAATTAAATCACTTAAACAACAATAACTATACTAATTACCTTACTAATCCATCTTCCCCAACTAGGCTAATTTCTGTACGTGCACATATGCACAAGAAAATACAAAACCCATAACCTTCTCTCCTTAATTTCTCACTCGTTTCTCGACGAAATCATGAACCGTCAGTTGCAACGGACCCCACCGCACGTTCTCTATGTCTCAGACCCAAAATGAAAAAGCTTGCTCCCTTATTGATGCATGTGACCTGATGTCGTGCTCTCTTCCTCCAAATGAACGCATTTTGCTATGATGGTCCAAGCTTGACGAAACTTGTGGGAATGTGTCTCTCGTGAAGAGAGAAAAAAAAATAGCGCCCTCCATTTCTCGTATTGTCACTTTTATCTCCGAACATCAAAAACCCTAGTCACACAGCTATTAAATTCGATCTCCAAAACCATCATCATATCTAATTCCACCATGGTCAAAGCGAAGAAATCTTTGGTACAGATTTAGTAAAACTAGTTTCATATTTTTCTGCTGAGCGGGTTTGTGGAGTTATTTTTTTGAATTCAAATGGAAAGTGGCGGCCATGTTTTATCTCTAGGGACAAAATAGTAATGGGATAATGAGATTTGTGTGAGGAGGATTTAATTTAAAATAATATTATATCAAGTTATTTGATTTCTCAAATAAACGGTCGTGTGTTTCATGCTCGCACGACCAAACAGTGCATCCGATCACCGTGAAACTCGTCTGTGCATATTGCCTTATTTTTTCGGTCCCGATGGTATAAATTTCGTTGCTATATAAGATTGCACTATGGGATGATAATTTCATGCTTTTCGAGACTGTTTCGGCTATCCGATCATCCGATCTTCAAATATACGATCCATGTACTTATTTTAATTTGCAACATCGATATGAACTCAACAGAAGTGCTCTCAAGTTCTGATTTGATCGTATGTGAAAAATCATATTTTTGTGACTATTAATTAATTAAAGATTCAATATTCAAATAAATTATTTAAATATCCAACCATTAAAACACGAGTCGTTACACTATCTAGACACCTCTAGTACTTTGATGTATGTACACCCATGATGACTATCATAGAGTAGCATATATCTTTTATATGCGCTACCTCTGTGGATGCAGGGACATGTCAGGTATCATTCTCCATACCCACTGTTCCTGATACTATACTGACTTTTATAGTGTTTTGAGATTATTTATCGCTCATGCTAGACTGTTGTCTAGCTCGAGGTTTTATGCTTTGCCTTTTATTATCTCGGATGCTGTCAAATGAATAGACTAAGTAACATGTGTAAATAGAACTTCTAGCTATGCAGATGGACTGATAGATGGTGATTGTTTCTCGTATTTATATTTTGAGTTATTATTGTTTATTTTATTATGTACCACTGTTAAGCCTTGACGGTGTTGACTTGCTATTATTATAGAAAGTTGATAGGTTGAGTTTGTTTATCAGTTGTATAAACTCTATTACCATTTTGTCTACATTTAGCTTACACCTGATTTGTCGAAAGTCTATCTTACCAAGTCATAGATGTTTATCTGTTTGTTTATTTGTTGTTGATTGCTTTAGGTTTAATTAGGTTTAGTATTATAGTCTAGGAATTGACTGATTGAAGGGGTACAAAATAGTGATGGATTGTGAGAGGCCGTTGGTGATGATAGGGATTGACGATGAGCAGAAGGTAGTGTATAGATGCCCATCTAATGATGAGGTAATGGTTCACTTTCTATATTCGCTCGATATCCCACAGGATGAGTTTTCATCAATGCCATTGGCTAGAGAGTGTGTACACATTCGATGAGATGACCGAATTACCCCCATATAGGGATTGAGTTCCGTACCGATCTGGTTAAAGGTGCTTGACCAGTAGTTATGGCTTTAAGGAAGATGATGCCCAAAAAGCAGAGAAGACTAAAGGTGCAAGAGAGTGACTTATTGATTTGAGATTTCATCCATAGGAGCATATTTGAGTGGGATGCAACTATAGTTTTATCTATAAGACCTTGTGATGGCTCTCTGAGGTTGTACGTTAATTACTGTGAGCTGGATGAGATGACAAACAAGTATCCACTTTCACTTATTGATGGCTTGTTTGATCAACTCTATAGCATGAAAGTGCTCTCTTAGTTAGACCTTGCGATGTGGTTTCATCCACTAAGAGTATCTAAAGAGAGTGTGTCGAACACAGCGTTTCAACGCTGCCTTGATTTTTGATTGATTGGTTATATGGTTCAGGCTAACCAGTGTATCGACATATTTCATTGATTTTTTCAACCGTGTTTCGATGAATCACTTAAGTGAGTTTGTGCTTATGTTCAACGATGATACTTTCATCTATTCATGAATGAAAGAGGAGTATAAGAAATAATTGATTATTATGTTGAAGGTGTTGAGAAAATACCGACTAATGATGTGAAATTTCCTTGGATTGGTGAGATGTTATACACATTTCACCAAGGACTTTCCAAAGGTAGCGACACCGTTAACAAATTTGACGAGAAGATTTAAACTTTTTATTTGGGATGTGAGGTGTGGACTCTCGTTAACAAGTCTGACGTAAAGGCCGAAGAGTGCACTGATGTTACTCATTCTGAGTGGGAATGAGAAGTCGATAGTACACACATGCTTGTGGTACTTAACTAAGTGCGGTATTAATGCCATGAGGTAAGGTTGTTGTGTATGTTAGTTGACAAGAAAATACATGAGGAAAAGTATTCAACTCATGATTTGGATTTTGATAGCTATAATATTTGCTTTGGTGGAAGACATACCAGTTCGAAAGTGATATTCCTAGTGTGGACATTGCCTAAGTTTATTACTGGTTATGACTTCAAAACTTTATGTAAGCTAGTGCCAAGATGATGGATGGTTTGACCATCAGACCAACTTAGATTTAGAGGATCGGTACTAGTCATAAGCATGAAACTAGACTAGTGGAGATCATGGCTAAATTAGAGGAATGAATAGTGTTTGTAAGGTAATGCAATGCAGACCTGACCGAGATGGTTGGCTCTGCAAGGATGAGATGGATTTCATCGATGGGATACCAAGGACTAGAAGAGAATA
Source organism: Allium cepa (assembly GCA_030765085.1). Classification (NCBI taxonomy): domain Eukaryota; kingdom Viridiplantae; phylum Streptophyta; class Magnoliopsida; order Asparagales; family Amaryllidaceae; genus Allium; species Allium cepa. The sequence continues at coordinate 499,014,268 of CM060931.1, forward strand.
TGATGGCATTTAAGTCACGGTTGATAGGTTAACGAAGAATGCTAACTTTATATTTGTCAAGTACAGTAAATAGACATCCACATTAGTTGAGTTATATATGGAATGGATAGTATGATTCCACAGTGTGCCAAATGCATTATAAGTGGCAAAAACCCATTGTTCACTGCTAGGTTTTAGGAGAACTTGCAAGAGGCGTTTGGAAATTTAGCACCAAATTAACTAAATGATATCGAGACCGAAGTAGGAACTCTAAGACCTCGTAGGCCTATTCGTATTAATAGAAGTGATATAAAACAGGTTAGGAGGAAGGAAGTGGAGTAGTAGAGGTTTAGTAGAGTAAAAGCGAAGGCAGTTTTATATAGAGAGATCGATGAGAGCATGAGGACCGCTTGTTCGGACTTTTCATTAGGGGAGATTTCTATTTTTTGGCCAGCTTTCATATTGGATATCATATTTGATGTTTTATACTAGATGGTTTATTATCATGCATGATAGGATAAGTGTGGATGTTACTTTTGATGTTTGATCTTATAGGCGCTTGTTGATGTTAGATTGTTGGCACTCGATACGATTACTTATGCTTATATGACTGTTAGGCATGTAGGATAGTTAAGATTTGATATAGCGTATTTATTTGAGACGATTTCCATATATATGATCTAGTATGCTTATCTACATTATGATGTTACTATTATGCTTAATCCTCTTTGTTGAGAACTTGATTGGGTACATGGAAGTAAGTGTTGGCTATTTGGATGCTTACCCGCTTATATTCGCATCTAAATAAACATGCCCTTTCTATAAAAGAGGTATGTAACACTTATAGTGTAGATATGGTGATATATTTTTGGCTGTCTTTGGAAACGAGATGCCTTAAATATGAGATGTGTGTGTGTATGTTGTATCGGTATTTTTCCCAGACCTAGTCGTGCAAAGGTGGTGCTATCAAAAAAATTCATGACACAAGTCAAAATTAAGAGAAAAGTCAATGTATAAGATGTTAGATGTTATCGATAGCTATGAGAGTCGGTATTGTATGATATTTAGTTGATTTGTCTTTCGATTCCATTGTCCATTTCTTTGGAAATAAGTGCGTGACTTAGACTTTTGGTTCAGCCCCATTGATTTTGAATTGACAAAGATTTTACTTAGCGATAAGGATGATGGCTCCATGCTAATTTCAAGTTTATTCAATTTGTTGTGATTGCTTTTAGTGATTGTTGTTGTGAGTTGATAAGTGATGATTTTCCTCGTATCGTTGCCTATATGAGGATGTTGGGTTGTATTGTTTCGTCCTTGGGATTTCAGGGACGAAATCCTTTTAAGAAGGAGAGAATGTAACGACTTATATTTTAGTGATTGAGTATTTAAATAATTTAGTTAAATATTGAATTGTTAATTAATTGATGGTCACAAAAATATGATTTTTCGCACACGATTGAATCAAGACTTAAGGCCACTTCCATGGAGTTCGTATTGACATTGCGAATTAAAGTGAGTGTAAGAATCGAGATATTTCGAGATCGTATGATCGAATGGCCGAAACAGTCTCGAAAAGCATGCAATTATATTTTCAGAGTGTTGTCCCAAATAGCGATGACATTTACACCACCGCAACTGGAAAAATGAGGTGATGTACGAAGACGATTTTCGTTGCAATTGGATGCGCTGTTTGATCATGCGAGATTGAAACGTGCAACGTTTTATTTGAGAATTCAAATAAAAGAAAATAAATTATTATTATTTAAATCACCAAACCCTTTTCCCCCATTTTCTTATTGTTGTTCCATTGAAGTGAACATAAGAAATGGCTAACTCCCTCTTTCTAACTAGAAAAATTTAAATCAGATGATTCGCTTCATGAAAAAATATGAAATCGAGCCCGTTGATTTCATAATGAGAGGAGCTTCAAACCGATATAGCATTTGTAGGGTACGACATCCATTCGAAGAGGGGTCGTACATAGGACATCGGCTAGGGTTAGACTTGGTTGTCAATGGAGGAGGTATTGGACAAAATGAAGGGTACCATTGCATTTCTTATGCCGAGATGCACCTTGCCACACCATCCAGGACAACCCCTGCCGCATTTAGTGATTTATGGCCTGACAATGTGGAAAAGGACTTGTTGTAGTCGCATTTTGTAGGGGACATGCGGGCTTGTCGCAATGGTGGCCGTCATGAAGTGCTCGCATAGTGCGATGTACTGCAATCGTCTGTTTGATGAATCATTGGGTAATGAATGAGTATTCGAAGAGAGAAGATTTGGAGGGATGGGTTTTCTCATATCTGTATATGTGCATGTACAAGTACAGATTGGGGAAGAAGCTTAGTAAGGTAATTAGTAATCTAAGTGGGTAATTAGCTTATTTAAATAATATTTATACCTTGAATTCTTATAAATGTCGTATCTTTTGCATATGAGGTCTGATATGGACATGGTTTCTTACATTGCGCTCACAATGGAGAGCTTTATGACTAGGCGATGGTTTGGACGAATTTGGTTGAGGTGAGTGATATTGTCTCCCATCATACTATAATTGTTAGTATAGTATTGAAATGACGTTTTGAAATGTTTTTTTAACTTTAAAATGTATTTTCTATAATAGTTAAACCTATATCTTATTTTATAAGAAGAAGTAAAAGTGTTTTAAAATGGTTCTGAATTAAATATCACATTTTTCGCACTTATGGACCATTTCGACGATATTGATAAATTTGGGTTATTTTGATATTAATCCCACATTATCTCTAATTGGTTGCTTTGATGGATTGTATTGTATTAATATAGATAGATGTAGGCTATCATAGACATCTCTATGCTTGATGGTTGCATGTTTTCTTGCTTGGTAGTTGGTTGAAAATGCCATCCGAAGGCGATATAGGATTAGAATATATCCTATAGCATAGGATTTCGTGCATAGAGTATCGTGCACGTCGACTGATCTAAAGTCGAAGCATAGCGAACTTTGAAGATACACTTCGAACTTTAGTGAAGACACCAGATGTTATCATTTGGTTTGTATTTAACCATTTTGATTAAGTACATACCAAAGTGGTCTTTATCAACTACTTTAGGGTGGCCCATATCTACCACTATTGATGATGGCCAATTTGGCCAATTTTGGCATGGATGGAGAGGCTTCGAGGAGCACGGCGCATTGGTTCGTTCTTCCATTCGACCTTTAATTTTGGTGTCATTGTTCTTCAATGATTCGTTTGGCGGCAAAGCGAGGATGTGGCGCTTCGACGTGATGATTTCATGATTTGATGATGATGATGAAAAGCAACGGCTTCGATGATGGATAGCTGTACTTCAAGATGCAGAGAAGGTGAGGATGAGTCAAGTTGATGGAACTATTGGATAAATGTTATAGGACACATAGTGACATTTTATGACTGACATTGACTGTCTAGAATAGTTTACAAAGTTAGGGGACGCACGATGACATACTATGACTGTCGATGGCTATCTAGAATAGTTCCAAACTACAATGATTTCAGATGAGAGTTGTATGCACAGTTCCGAGATAAGCTTTATTGTGGATGACGTATGCAAATGGTCATTGATATTCATAGGTTTCAATGTGTGCTCGTAAAGTAGTGGCATGTAAGGACGCTCGCTTGGAGTGGTAATGGCCCCCGGATCACACAATGTTTAGATCCGTTGTATCTTGGACTAAGGTGTTGGCAATCTATTTCCTGGCCTATTTAGTAGTATGGACTCGAGCAGTAAGAGACCGAGATGTTGAGAAATCCTTGACCGAGCGACGAAGTCATACAAGTATCATATATCCAATGCACTGAGTGAGTGAACGTGAGGATGGATGATGGATGTCATGTTTGTTTGACTATTTTTATCACCGTAGGGATGTCACACAATGTAGTATTACTGATGCTGATACCTTGACAACCCTATCACTTTGATGTATAATTATCTATGATGATTATCTTAGAGTAGGTATATATTTTATATGTGCTAACTCTGTGGATGTAGAGACAGGTCATGTATGATTCTCTGTACCTTATGTTTCATATACTATACTAACCTTTATAGTGTTTTGAGATTATTCATCGCTCACACCGGACTATTGTCTGACTCGAGGTTTTATGCTTTGCTTCTTATTATCTCGTGTGCTCTTAAATGAGTAGGCTAGATAACCGGTGTAAATAGAACTTGGCACTGTGCAGATGGTGACGCTTTCTCATATTAATATTTTGAGTTATTATTGTTTATTATGTTGTATGACACTGTAGAGACTTGACAGCGTTGACTTACTATTTATTAGAGACGGTTTATTAGTTGAGTTTATTTATAAGTTGTGTAAACTCTATTAATATTTTGTATAACTATAGAGCCTATGTGCTCTGATTATGTGGTTTATATTGTTATTACTGTCTTACATGTTTTATATCTGTGATGACTATTATATGTTATCTGATGTGCTATGAGATATACGACAGGTTATGTGATTATATGATGTTTTATTTCCTTCTCCTTTCTTCTATTCTCTTCTTTTTTATTCCTCGTCTTTAATTCTTCTTTCCCATAATAATCGTTCTATATCTACCCGATGCTCCAACATTGCACTATATGGTTATATGAGCATCGCTAGTACAGAGCGGTCATCTCATTATACCTAAGTCCAAATTAATTGTTGTCGCTAAAGAAGAGATGAAACCGCAACAAGGTGGTGGAGGCAAGAAAAAATGGAATCAAAGGAGAAAACAATCTCAGGGAAAGAACACTCATAAGAAGACAAAATAGGAACCCGTCTATTATGGTTGTGGAGATAAGGATCACCTAATCAGGGACTGCAAAGCTGATGGGAAGAAGAAGTGTTACAGCTACAGCAAGTTCAGATATTTGCAGAAAAGTTGCCCAAAACTAGCAACAACTGAAGCAGATTGTGAAGGCATATGCTTTGGACGCTATTCTGACTTCGTCGAGTGTTCCCTCGATGAAAGAGAAGGTAAAGAGCATTTTTTTTTTTTTTTTTTTTGTAAACTGACTCTTTTATTCCTTTAGGTTTATCAAAAGCTGTCAACAGGCCTGACAGGTAACCCAAACAAGGAAGAATAAAACTATAGCCACTAAAAGAACTATACAACCACAAACAACAGATCTGAACCTACGGCAAATGTAACAGAATACAAAAAAGCGAGCACCACTAAACTGGCACCAAGGATCCAAATACCAGAGAAGATCAACCAGCATCGTCTTCGAACTCCGGCAAGGCCACCGCCCGAAGACAATGTTGGCATACAATATAGAATAAAGAATACCCTCCACCCGATACGACAATGGAAAGAAGAAGCCGATCACCCCCACCAACAGCAAAGCTACCATCCCAAACTAAACTGATATGGCAAAACGAGACAGCAATAGCACCAGGCAAAAGCAATATCAGAACGAGACAGCAATAGATGGCAAAAACCACGCCACCACAGCCTGAACCTGAAAGCAAACATCACAGATGCGCACCATTAAAGTTTAAAATGGGGGGGGGGGGGGGGGTAGGTGGCAAAAGACTAAGAAGCATGATTCTGCAAAGCAATACACACCAAACCGCAGCATCAACATCAACCAATTCCCGCTCGATCAGAAGATTGCGAGCAAGAGATAGATAAAAGGCTCACAAAGCGACTCGAGCGATGACTGACCGAACCGCGGAAAGGGCGACCACGGAAGGCCAAGTAAACATCGTTTCGAACCCGACGGATAACAGAGAAACGATCCATAGGGCAGTCTTCAAAGATTGCCTTATTCCGAGCACACCAGATGTGCCAGCAAATTAGACAAGGAATCAGACGATACAGGATAGACCGAAGAGACTTACCTGTGCTGCGAATCCACCAAGTGGACAATAAATCAATAGCCGACGAGATGTTGCCCCGAACACCCAGAAGATTGCCGAAATAATTCCAGCAAGCTCTGGCGCACCAGCCCGTAAAAAGCAAATGAGCAACAGATTCTGTATCCCCATGACCACAACATCTACAACGGGAAACAGTCGGTAAACCTATCCGCTGGAGGTTCACATCGACCGGTAGACCACCGTGGAAGGAACGCCACATGAAGAGAGAGACTTTAGGAGGAATACGCGAGTCCCAGATGCGAGAAAAAATGGGAAGAGAAGGAGAAGGAGCCCGAGTAGAATTCCAAGCCTTAAATATAGAGAACGGACCGCCATCCCAACCGGATAGGCCGTGATGAGAATCAACAAGCCCTTTCACCGATTGCATATGCTTCCAAGTCTCACTAGCGAAAGAAGGAGTGCCGGAATAACCAGCAGGAGCCAGCCTACGGTACTTAGCGTGAAGGAATTTTGCCCAGAGGGAATCGTTACTTGCAAACCGGTACCACAGTTTGCAAGCAAACGCTGAGCAGATATCCTTCGGATTGCGCAGACCTAAACCGCCCTCAACCTTAGGGCGACAGATAACATTCCAAGACACCCAATGGTGCCTTCGATCATCCCCCTTCGATCCCCAGAAGAATGACGCAGCCAAAGATTGGAAAGATCGAAAAAAAGAAGAAGTGGGGGTCATAGCTGCAAATATATGAGTTCCCATAGAGCATAGAACAGATTGGATGAGCACCAACCTACCTGCTTGCGAAAGAAGAGAAGCGTTCCAGCGGATAATCTTTCCCCTAACCTTGTCTGTTAGGGGATCAAAAAGGGCATTGAGTTTCCTACCCCTATAGAGGACAATGCCCAAATAAGGAAGCGGAAGAGCAGACGCCCTATACCCAGAGTAGGCCTCAACCCAAGAAACACGCGAGGGGTCCATGTCTTTCGCATGAACGAAACAACTCTTAGAAGAGTTGACCAATTGACCCGAACACCTCTCGTAAAGGTGGAAGAACCGAAGCAGCCGCCGGACGGAAGAACGATTACCATTAGAAAAAATAACGATGTCATCAGCAAAGGACAGAGACGAAACGAGAGGACATCCACTTGGTAGACCAAAGCGCTGAATCTGGCCGAAAACGGATAAAACATGAATACCACGGATGAAAGCCTCTGCCGCTATAACGAATAGAGTGGGAGATAGCGGATCTCCCTGACGAATACCTCTGCCTACTCTGAAATAACCTCTGGCAGATCCGTTAATGATAACAGAAAACCGACAGTTGGAGATGAGCCTCTACACCAAGTCGATAAGATCCTCCGGAAAACCGAAGGCACGGAGCACCTTGATAATGAAAAACCAGGAAATACGATCGTAGGCCTTTTCCATATCGAGTTTAAAGATAACATTCGAACCCCTGACCTTACGATCGATTTGAGAAACCAGTTCTTGGGCTAAAAGGACGTTATCAGTGATTAAACGACCTTTAACAAAGCCAGCCTGGGAGGAAGAGATAATACGATCAAGGTATGGACTCAGTCGGGAGGCCAGAACCTTGGAAATGATTTTGTTAGTGAAGTTACAAAGGCTGATAGGACGAAACTCCGAACACGACCTTGGCTTTTCACACTTGGGGATAAGAATCAAGTTTGTGGAGGACCAACTAATGGGGAGGTCACTTCCGGAGAAGAAATGCTGAATAGCTAGGCATAAGTCCGATTGGATAATATCCCAAGAAGAGCGGTAAAAGGATCCGTTAAAACCATCCGGGCCACAAGCACTGTCCTTGCTGAGAGCAAATACACAAGCTCGAATCTCATCGGACGATGGAGGGGAGCCTAAACCTACACAGTCATCCGCATGAATAAGACGAGGAATGAATGACATAATGTCCGAAGCAGGTTCATTAACAGACGGAGATCCGAGATAAGATTGGAAGTGGGAAACTATAACCTCTATAACTTCCGAGGGGGTTGTAGCCACAGATAGGTCCGCTCTCGATATCTCACGAATAGAGAGAAGATTGGCTTTCTTTCTAATAGAGGAATGAAAGAATTTGGAGTTTGAATCTCCTTCAACCACCCACTTGATCCTTGCCTTTTGACTTAGGTAGGAGTGCTCAATACGAAGCTCAGAGGAGAAAGCCAATTGAGCGGAAGCCCAGTTCGCTTTGTTTTCGGCCGAAGGAAACTCGTCAAACAAGGATTCGGCCAAAATAAGAGTCTCTTCAGCCGCCCTAACGCGGTCGAAGATATTCCGAAAAACAGTAGAATTCCACGACTTCAGACGAAACTTAAGCCGTTTCAGTTTTCGGAAAAAAGCCCCCAACGGGGCCCCTTCAATGGGTGCGGACCACGAATCCGCCACCAATTCACGGTAGGTGTGATGAGAACTCCACATACTAAGGTAACGGAACGAAGACGGACCCGTCATCGATCGCGAAGCACAGGACAAAAGCATGGGAGCATGATCAGAACATGAGCGATGAAGATGGGAAATAGAATAGGAAAAAGGAAGGTCAAACCAATCAGCCGACCCAAAAACCCTGTCCAACCTGGAAAGAATCTGATTTGGCCCTTCCTGGTTGTTAGACCAAGTGAAGGCCGAACCAACGAAAGGAATCTCAGCTAACCCGGATCGAACAACAAAAGAATTGAAATCAGAAATAGAAAGGCGGTTGACCGCAACTCCACCTACTTTCTCCGCCTGACTGGCGACCACATTGAAATCACCACCTACCACTGAGGCCGAGCAGCCAAAATCTGCCAGAGACAAAATATCATCCCAAAGAGATAATCTGTCAACCCTAACACATTTGGCATAAACAGCGGAGAAAAGAAATGGGCGAGGGAAGGAGGAAGAAGAACAAACAACAGATAAAAGCTGCGACGAATCAAAAACAGATTGAATAACGAAACTTTTGGACCAAAGGATCCAGATCTTACCAGAAACATTCGAAAGAGCGCCTCCATACCCCAGTGACAGAACCACCTTGGTTATGTCACCCGAGTCAACGAGAGGTTCCAAAATAGCAATCAAACTGACGGAATGCTTGCGAACAATCCGTTTCAGCCTAGCAACCGATGCTTCATTTCCAATACCACGAATATTCCAAAATAGGAAGGAAGACATGATGAGAAATCAACAGGAAAGAAGCCCGACTCCAAAACCCAACCCAGACAGAACTCAAATACGATACAAAGAAGATAGAGCTTCTCTCTCGAGCTGCTCAGTCGCCGCTATAGAGCGAGTGCGAATGGTGCGGAGAACTCCCGAAGATCCGCGCGATCTACTACGGGACGACCTGCGCAAGAACGGTCGCAGAGGCTCCTCCGAGGAGTAAGAACAATAGCGCTTCTCAGGCGCGGACATGGGAAAAGAAGCACGAATCGGCACAGAATTCTCTGCCAGACGAGCAAGCCGCTCGTTAAGCAGAGAAATCTCCTCGTCGGTCATCATCGGAATGACAATCGATAACGAGCAGGATGAAGAAGGAAGAGAACAACAGGACGAACAGCTAATAGAAGAGGAAACCGACGAACAAGCTAAAAAAGGAGATAGACGCGGGAGTGTCGGGGAAATAACTAATCGTATCCCACGATCCTGTAGGAACCTCACCCAGGCCGGAATGCCACTAGACAGACATCCCCGCGATACAGGTGGTGTTCGCAATGTGGTCCCGGCAGAGATTTCCCCCATCATGGTCGCACCTGACTGGCAATATTCTATTCTGCTTGCATAGTGAACCATATAAGGGTACACTATGCAGCCAGAGCTAGGACACCGCCTGAGCCTAACGACACTGCCTGGAAAATCTGCCTGAGGAGGCCTCAGTGGAATAACGGGCATACAATAGAAACTAATAGCCAAACGCGATACTAACCAGACCTCGCTTTGGCAAACTAAAAAAAAAACACAAGAAGCATCATATTGGGTTATCCAAACGGATAACACAATGCCGGAGTGACCTGGCATGCCTTCACGGAAAACCGGAGAAGCGATGCCAGGGAGCACACGCCTAAGCGTGCCAATGCTCACACAGATAACAACCATGCAATCAAGGATGACCAGAATAATATACTCAGAACCACAAAGAAACTGCACATAACCAAAATTACCAGAAACAGAAATCTGACCAGCACGCACCCACCATCCACGGCCACTAACAACAACCCAAACAACATCGAACACCGCCCAAACTGATAGCCTCTCACAGCAAACAAACAAACCACTGGCACAGCTCGCCCAATAAGCACGAGGCAACAACGACACATAGGGACAGTGCCGCGCTAGCCACCAAAAGAGGAAAACGCCAGAGACCCCTCGGATAACACCAACCAAGCCACCTTCTTCTGACGACCCAACAGCCTGGGAGGAAGGGGTGGTGAGATCCCCTTCGACCGGCGAGACTGGAACTGAGCAACCAACGCCAGAAGAAGAAATAACCAAGCCAATGGCCTTATCCACAATAGAACCACAAACGCCGTCCATTGGATCGAAAAGGGTAGTTACATCCCTCAGATCCTCTGCAGCGGCGACGAAGCCATCAACGGTAGAAAACGATCCAAACTTCAAAGAATCAACCCCATAAGGCACAGCATCGACAGCGACAGCAAAGACCAGAGACGGTTCGAAAGGGGTAATGACATCCCCCTTCAACACAGTCGAGGAGGCGATACGGCACTCCGCCTCGCAAGAAGCTTCGAACAACGAAGACCGCGAGCTATGGAACGGACGGCAAGCCAAACCATCCCCAAAAATCGGAATCAATTCCAAAAAACCTTTCTCTACCCACAGAAAACGGCAACGAACCAAATCCCCAAAATCGACCATAGAGAAAACCCTAATTTCGATCGTTCGCTCACCAGTTACGACCAGAGAGATAGGACCGGCTATTACCTCACGAAGAGCAACGCCAATCGACTCAAAAGACGGACAACGACGAACGAACGTTCCAGCGAGAACAAATTCTCCATCGCCACAAACAGTTGCGCTCATGGCCGAGCACGAGAACAGCATACACTCAGACTAGAGACAGGAAAAAAACACCAAACCAGAATTCAGAGAGCGTTGGAGAATCACAGGAGAAGAGGAGCAGAAATAAGCGAGAAGAGAAGAATCGCTCAATAGCGAGCAGCCATTTTTTACCGTTGCTTTTTTTTTCAGTTTTTTGATTGGGATTCAGAAGGTAAAGAGCATTACTAAAGGTATGCTTTCCATTTAAGATGTTCCAATATGTGTTTTATTTGATACCGGGATTTCACCTTCCTTCATATCTATTGGTCTAGTAGATAGATTGAGATTGAAACTAGAAATAGTTGACTAACCTTTAATTGTGATGAACACAGTTGGAGGCTCCACTAGTCTATACATGGTTTGTCGTGGTTTGGCCTTATCGAGTCATGGATTCTCATTTGTTGGTAATTTCTTTGTTTTGAATTTTGCTAGATTCAGGATTATATTGGGGATGGATTAGCTAAGAAAATATGCGGTGGTAGTGGAATACGAGAAGTTGTTGGTGACGATCGGGGCTGTGGAGGGGCGGATGGTAGTGATTGGCTACCCGTCGGAGGATGGGGTTACAGTTAGATTTCTATATTTTATCAAGGTTCCATAGAATGGGATATCATATGTGCATATCATTAGAGAGTATGCGAATGTATTTGAGGAGGTGACTGAATTACCTCCACAGCGAGAGATCAAGTTTTGTATGGACTTAGCTAAGAATGCCAGAACGATATTTATTCCTTTGAGGTGTATGGCACCCAAATAGCACAAGGAGTTGGAGGTGCAAGTAAATGACCTATTGAAGAGAAGGTTCATTCGAGAAGTATATCAAAGTGGGGTGCACCTATAGTGTTCGCCACTAAGGCAGATAACTCTCTGAGGTTATGTGTAGCTTACTGTGAACCGAACAAGGTGATAAAGAGGAACAAGTGTCCACTTCCATATATTGATGACTTGTTTGATTAGCTTCATGGTGCGAAAGTGTTCTCCCAATTAGATTTGGCGATGGGAATTCACTAGTTGAGAGTAGCGAAGGAGAGTTTGCTGATCACTGTGTTTTGTATGCAGTCGAGCCTCTATGAGTGGTTCACGGACCACAAATCCTTAAAGTACATTTTTTCCTAGAAGGATCTCAACCTTCATCAGCAGTGATGGTTGGAATTCTTGGCCTCCTACGGATTTGGCATTTCCTATACACCAGGTAAGGAAAATGCAACCGCTGATGCATTAAGTAGGCCACACGCTAGTTTAGGAGTGATGTTTATGGAGTGGAAGCAGGTAGAATATATTACTACTATGACTTCAGACCTCATTACGAGTTAGAGCTCAAGATGTTGGCAAGTTTGACGATCAGACCCACCTTGACTAAGCAGATCGATATAGGTCAGGAGCAAGATGTTAGACTAGCAGAGATCATGGAAAAATAAGAAGGAGGAGTGGAGTTTAAATATATGAAGCAATATGGACTCGACCGAGAAGGTTGGCTCCGTAAGGACGGGAGATTGTTTTTCACCGATGTTGATGTATTACGGGACGAGGTCCTAAGATAGTGCCACCATTCTAGGCTGACTATACATCTCGGAGGTAATAAGATGTACCATGATATGAATCAGACATGTTATTGGGAAGGGATGAAGAAGGATGTTGGGGCACTCATCTCGAAGTGTATGAACTGCCAGTTGGTGAAGGTAGAGTAAAAGAAGCCAAATGGGATGTTGCAACCGCTTAAAGTTTCCAAATGGAAGTGGGAGAAGGATCGATGGATTTCATTGATGGACTACCAAGGATTCGAGTAGGGTATGACAAATTTTGAGTCATACTTGACCGATTGACCAAGAGCTCTAGATTTATATCCATCAAGTCAATTGAAATGACAGCCAAACCGATCGAACTGTATGTGAAATGGGTTGTACAATTTCATGGTGGGTCAAAGTGCATTGTGAGCGACCGAGAGCTACTGTCCACTAGTGGGTTTTGATGAGCTAACAAGAGGCATTGGGGAATAAGCTATATCTCGTTACAACTTATTATCCACAAACTGATGGGCAGACCAAGAGAGTGAATGGTATATTGGAGGATCTCTTGCGGGCATTCTAGATTTCGGAGGCTCGTGGGATGATTACTTGCATTTGGTAGAATTCACATACAATAATAGCTATCAGTCTAGTATGGTATGGTACCGTATTAAGCATTGTATGGCCTACCATGTAACGTTCCTTCATGTTGGTGTGAAACGGGCAAGAAACTGATACTTGGACCAGAAATGATTAGATAAACCTCGAAGCAGATAGAGATCATTCAGCAACGAATGAAAGCTGCTTAGGATAGATAGAAAAGCTACGTTGATAGAAGAGATTTAGAATTTTATGTCAGCGATATCATGTTTGTGAAGATTTCTCCTTTGAAGAATGTTATCTGATTCGGTAGTAAGGGGAAGTTAACATCGAGATTTGGGGGTCATTTTTCGATAGTAGAGAGGACTGGGAACCTAGCATATAGTATCGACTTACCTCAGAAGATGGCGGGTGTGAACAATATCTTCCATGTTTCTCATCTGCGGATATGCACGAATTGGGCATGATGATAGCACCGGATCAACTTAGTGGTATCGAAATTGAGCCAGAAGCTTTGAGACCTCGTAGACTGGTTCGTATTTTTGAACGCATTACAAACCAGCTTTGGAGGAAGACAGTGGAGGTAGCGAAGGTTCAATGAGGTGAAAGTGAACGCGATTACATGTGGAAAACTGAGGAGAGCATTAGGGCTACATATCCAGAGCTCTTTGCATAGTAAGGCATGTTGTTTATCATATTTACTTTCAGCTTTTGATATCATATAGGGTAGTTTCGTAACTCGCATGCTAGGATAGGCTTACCTACACTATTGGTTGCAGGGCTGCTTGTATGATATGGATGATGATTGCATATGATTGTTAGGCATGTAGGGTAACTATATTTGACTATTCTTTGACTTACGATTTCGAGGGTGAAATTCTAAAGAGGGAGAGTGTATCGACCTGTACTCTACGTATCAGAGGATCATTAAATATTTTTATTCTATTTATATAAGGTCGTATGACTATAAAATTATGTGAAGTTACCCTTAAGGACATTTTCCACACCTATGATTTTTACTGAATTTCTATATGATCATTTTGACCCTTAAAATATTGTATGGACTATAAATTTTGAACGGAGCCGAGTTAGGGTTTCAAACCACTTCCATTGCATTAGAATGATGAATTCTCATTCCGTAGAGTAATCATAATAGAAAAACTAACTTATCATTTGAAGGTTATAGCTGTTTAAAGTGTTGGCTGTTGTTGGCCTGCATTAGTGAGTAATTAATTAAGCCCTTACTTAGGTTCACTAATGAATCCTAAAAATTGTGCTAAGGGGATGTTGTAGGAGCTGATCTAATTTAATTCCATCTTCCCCAAAATGGCTTTAAACCTCTATTAGCCTTAATTTCATTAAAAAGCACAGATTTTCCTTATTAATCTTACCCAAAATCATAATTAGAGGGGTAATTTGCATAGTGGAACTTGAGAATATCATTCAGCCCGATTTGCATTCCTCTCCTTTGTTGTCCACTTCCAATCTAAGGGGAGAAATTGTTATATTAGGTATTTGGAGAGTGGTTCTTGACCTCCCATTGTTTATATAGTTAAAAATGATGTTTTAACATGATTTTAACCTAAATTGTTTTCTAACATTAATCACATTTTAACACATGTTTATAGATGAAATTTAAGGGTTTAAAAGTGGGTTTAAAATGGTTTTGCAACCCATTTTTTCATATTCATATGCTAGTGTAAATGTTAGATTTAGATTAGAATTTGCTTGATTACCATGTTCTTATGGATTACATTTATGAATTGATGTATATGTATGATATTTTATATTTATATGTTGTGCTTTGATATGGTTTGCTAGTGATTTTAAGTAGTTTGGAAAGAGATGGTTGAATTAGCAAATCAAAGACAAAGATGATTAGAATTAGATAAAACTTAAAAGAGGGACTCTAGAGCATAGGAGGAGCTAAGGATTTAAGTCGCATCGAAATTGAAGCAAAGTATAGGAGTCGGTACTGTGAGGTCGTGTATGTACCGAGAGCTTTTTGTCGTTGGAAACCACTCGATGGAGGGTTAATTCTTCAAGTAAGGACTAGGAGTGATGAGTGAAGGCCAAACGCAAGAGTTTAGCTAAGTGTTGCACTTGGTGCTGAGAGATTTGAAGGGCTTGGAAACTAGAACTTTTAGAGTTAGCGCCGAGTGCTTTTGGAGTTAATACCGAGAGATTTGAGAGGTGATTGATTGTCCGGGCACTTAGAAGATCGTGCACTAGAAGAGAAGGAAGAAACTTAGCTAAAATTTGGCTAAATGTATCACTCGGCACCGATAGGTCTAGTTGATACAGAGAGGTCTGGTTTTGTGAGATCGGGGTTAAACTTTGCAGGTCGTGTTGATGGTGTTTGTTTGTTTGCTAGGGGATTGAAGACGATGTAGTAGCACGATGATAGCTTCGATACTTCATTGATGGAAACTTGATGGTGAACGAAGTTAGGTTTCGATGATGGCAGCTCGGTATTAAAAGGAGTCGTCAGAGTGTTTGTCCACAAACGGGCAGGTTTTAAGAATGGTGACCCTTGGATAGAATGTTGATCGGTTCTATCGTGGATTGAAGGAACGTGGAATGGTTCCTTTAGAATAATGGAAGCTAGGTGGAGCAAGGAAAGGACTCGGATACGCATGCTAAGGGATCGTTGATACTCGAAGTGATTTTTGATTTATCGAAAGCAGTGGTATTGTGGGGACGTTCATGGGTACTTTGTTTGGCTAACCCGGGTCAGTAGTCTAGATCCGTATACCCTAGACCGATGGATTTGGGTCTAGTATCAGCTTCGGGCTATAGGAAAATACATTAAAAATGGGGATTTCCATTAGTCCCTTGTAGGGGAAAGGCCATACAACTTATCATATATCTAGAGCATATTGAGAGATAGTAAGTATTGTTTGATGGATGTTATGGTTGCTTTGATTGTTTTCATTCGTAGTATATCACCCTAGAGATGTCACTGGAGATAGTATTGGGGATAGGGATACCTAGACACCCGTAATCATACTTAGTTTTCAATATTCCTATACTATATCCGGAGGGTAGCATACTATGTTCGTTATGTGCTAACTTTTTGGTTGCAGGAACATATCATGCATGGTTTGTATACCCTTGTTCCTTACTATATAGACTTGTATAGAATTTTGAGATTCGTTTACTGCTCATACTAAACTATTGTCTGACCAAGGGTTTTATGTTTTGCTTCTTATTATCTTTGATACTCTTAAATGAGTAAACCAGATAGCGGGCCTTGGTGCGATGTAGTAGTTGTTTAGAGGACACGTTGGATGAAGCTATCTCGTATTATATATGGATTTCTATGCTTATTCCACCGTGCAATACTATGGAGCCTTAGTAGTGTCTGCTTATTATTATTGCTATGAGACTGTTATTGAGCTTATTTTAGTTTTGTATAAACTTTATTACTACGTCATATAACTCTATGGATCTGTTCTTTGATATTTGGTCCATTTAATTATTATATTTCTCATGTTTTTTATCTATGGTGTATATAATATTTTATTACATGCGCTGTGAGATATACGACAGGTTTTATGAGTTGTTTTCTTTTCTTTCAACCTTGATGACGATCCTACATCGGCCGGGCACGTCGGCAGCTTACTATATAGTTATATTGGGTGCTGGTGATGTATGGCAGTCGTCACAACAGGCTTCAACATCCAATCCATCATCATCACCAACATGTTGCAAATCATACTTGGAATCAGATAAGCCGACGGCCTTAACTTCCTACCCATCCAAGAGCCTTAGATTCATCTTGGTATCGACCACAACCAAGTTGGTACTGATCTAAATCCCCTTAGCAGAGGATCTTCCGGTCCCTCCAACACTCTTCTATGCTGCTCCAATATCCTTTTCTTCTGGGTTTTTTTTGTCCCTTCTATTCTAACCAGGAGGAGATGGGTTCTTCTTTGCAAAACCAGCAGATGATGCCCTCTCTCCTACTCCTTCCGATCCTCTTTGATTGTTGGATCATCAAGGCTATGCTAGCATCCATTTTATCAAGTAGAGTCTTCTAACTATCTGTCATCTTTTGATTTAACTCTTCCACCGTCTTATCAAATTCCACTTTTGTGAACATCTCTTGAGGAGCAGATGGTCCTAGCAATGCTACAGTCGATTGATTACTAACTTCAGTATGATGAAAAGCTCCTTCATCTGCACCATCCACCGCTCCAGATATACCCGACTTCGTTAATGGTGCTGCAAATTCCAATCTAAAATTCCTTCAAGCCTTGGATAAAAAAAACCTTCTGGGTCTAACCTCTAGACACTCTAATCCATAATAGATAGCTAAATCTACGCTTGAGAAACATCTGTCTCAGTGAACGCACCAAGGATGTTGAACAAAAAATTGCATAACACCCCATCTCTCTCGGTGAAAGCACCAAAAATGGCACAAAAGATCTAGCAAAATAAAATAACAAATATAGAAAAAATTATAGTGGTTCGGCAAATATGATGCCTACGTCCATTTTAATTTTATTGCTTATAGATTTTAGTGACTTGTGACAAGGTTTTCACTGGTCTAACAGTCCATTTTAATCTTATTGTTCGTTTTTTTTTTCCCCATTAAACATATATTTATGGGATGCGGTTTATCACGGCATGAGCATGACAAACAACGTTCTGAACTGACAGTTATTAGCGAGGGTGAAAAATCAACGGTTGATAAAGAAGGTTGATGCCAAGGGAAGAAAAAAACAAAGAAGAAGGGTGTGAGTATTCAGCACAAAACACGGTGTCTGCATGCTAACAAGTAACAAACAGCGTGCGTCCCACGTTGCCGAAAGAATCATTCACGTAGTACAAATATATGGCAGCTCCGTAAATTGAGTAACTAACCTCTGTCTAATCTGGTAACTGCACCGTAGCCGGAGCATGTGGGTCTACAAACAGTGGACCTTTTGTTCCCATCCGGACCATATGCGCCCTTGATGTGAGTTGTGCGTCCGTGTCACTGTTATTTGTGTGCAAATCCTCAAAATGGTCCCCCTTTTTTTTATTTACTATGTTTTTTGTTTCAAAGTACACTGTCCACCATCTTTTCTTCCCTTTCCTACCTACTTCCCTCTCTTTTAGTACGACGTGGAACTTGCAACTTTTTTCTTTTTTTCTTTCTGTGATAAGGTTTGTATTCAAAAAGGATACGTACAATAAGTAACAGGTGTATCACTCTACCTTACAACACTATTTCATCACATCATCTTCTTATATGTATCACTATTATCAATACAATAGCAATAATAAATAACATGCATACAATAGCAATAATATTCCTAATGCATGTCATATAGCACAAGTGCGTGCGTGTTCCAATTATAATACATAATATGTTCAACGTGACTCAATAATACAAAAATATATGGATATCCAATGTCAAGTTCATATCACTCACAAAGTATGCAAGTTTTCATTCCGTTCACTCCACACTAATACTTTTCTGCCCCATGTCCTTGTCCCTCCAATGGAATCGATAACGATACGGTTGGCACTGTTTTCACAATTCAAATATTCGAATATAGTATCTCTTATGTGTTGCATGCTTTGTATGGTATAATATGTGTTGTATGAATTAGGGATATTCAAATGTCGACGATTTCATGATGAAGTACGACAATTTGAGGTGTTGACTCGTCAACCAAACGGTGCTTTTACAACCATCGTACGTCTAGACCGACCTTGTGCATCGAAAAACAAAGGTGCTTTTGAACACGATTATGACGCAAGTTCTGGCAATTTTTAAGATTCATTCTTATGTACATTTCGTAGAATTTTGGTAACTTTTGAAGAAGGTTGGGTTTCGAGCAAAGACCACTTCAGTACGTCGCAGCAGCGAAAAACAAAGGTCTTTCCATGATCGGTCTAACTGCAATGAGACTTCAACCAGTTGTCTCACAATGGTCCAAGTATGTTATAGGGATCTTTTGCATACCTTGACATTTTGACTATCGCATACCCCGACGATTTTACGTAATTGTGGCATGTTCTGTACATCCTAGTAGCGTGTTGTTGTACATTTTAGTAGCATCGTTATGTAAGAATGTGTATATGCATGGTGATGTATTTTGTATGTTATTATGATGCTTTGGAGTAATACGAGGGCAAGTATGTGTTATAATGTGTATTGGAGCAATCTAAACTGCACATAATATTTTAAGGCCCTCGTAAAGTAGTGAACCTACGGGGATGCCCATCAAACTGGTTGACTCTCTCTCTCTTGATGCATGTTGATACGTATCAGATGCATTGGAGGGTTAGGTGCTTTTTTGTTGTATGTCGATAGCACATGTATTAGTTCATTGTTTAGCAGATTTTTGTTGTTACTTGTGTATGAGCGTTGGTAGTAGGGTATTTCAATACATGGCATGAAGTTTTTAGGAATCACTGAAATTTGTTAAATACATATTGAAATGTATGTCTTCAAAAACGAAGAATTTATTATTAATTAGTTGGTGTACAAGTTAAAAACAATATTTATAAATAGACCATGATGTAAGATTTGAAGTTCTAATTTCCAATTTTATATTTATTTTATCTTCTTTTCTAAAAAACCAAGAGGATTCAGATAGTTCGCCACAATGAATCTGTTTTTTAACCAATCCAACATAGAGCATCAATCCTGACCACCTAAGATATGCACCACACTTCTTTATCTTATTTTATTTAGTTTATTTATTATTATAGTTTTTACAAAATGACATTTGATTAAAATGACCCAACCGACATGGTCCACTTGGAGAAGTTTGGAACCAAAGGTCCGTACTTTCAATCACGTTCAATGAAAAGTCTACGA
This sequence comes from Allium cepa, assembly GCA_030765085.1. NCBI lineage: Eukaryota > Viridiplantae > Streptophyta > Magnoliopsida > Asparagales > Amaryllidaceae > Allium > Allium cepa. The sequence continues at coordinate 499,034,064 of CM060931.1, forward strand.
CTTAATAAACATATAAGAGACCTCAACATATAATCATGTCTCCTACTTTCTTTTATATATGCAGGTAAACCGTACTTGAAGTGGGTAAAAGAGTCTACGGCTTGGTAATTCAAAATGAATTTAACAGTGTTTGTAAATTGATGCATCTCTGCCACTTGAAAACATAGTTCTAAGCAGGGGCGGCCAAAGGAGAGGCAAGCTAGACTTTCATCTAGGGCAACACCACCAAAGATCTTTGGTGTAGAGGGGCAACAAATTTTCCAGCTACTTTTAAATAAAATAGATTAAGTAAAGCAACAGGACAATATAATTATAAAACGAGTCTGTAGTACAGTGGTTTCTATGCTTGCCCTGACTCTTTTTGTACTGGTTCAAGCCTTGAAGTTGCTATTTTATAATTTTTCCATTTTTCTTATCAAAATTTAAAATTTCGTCTAGGGCAACACGTATCATTGGGCCGGCACTGGTTCTAAGGATATGCATGTATCGTTTCAATACCCATCAACTAAACCCGCCAATACAATTTTTGTTATTCGCCTTTTCGGTTAATTGATTGAACCCGATTTCTCTTTCTGTAATTATCTAAACAGTGTTTGCTTTTTTATTTTTAGTTTTTGGTTTTCGCCCATACAAAATTGCACATGACGCATACAAATTGTCGAAAACGAACGATTTAGAAAACGAAGTTAACATACAAAATATAAAACAACTTTTTTTTGTTTTTCGTGTTTTGAAAAATAACATAAGCACGTGAAACAATTCATTTTTTCTTCATCTCTCTATCCCTTTCGTCACCCCATCTTTCTTTCGTTCGTTTCGTCGTTCTTTCATTCTTTTCATATTTGACATATATATTGAAAACCGAAAACATAAAATTCGTTTCTAAATCAAATGCCACTTTAATGTTTTAGCTGTTTTTGGTTTTCAATATTTTAAATTTAACAAACCAATTGGACTGAGTATAAAACAAAAAAGAGTTTAAAAGAATATATGTTCGATTGCAACATACACACGTAATATATGTATTAACAATTTTTTTAAAAGAAATTCATATTAGTGCCATTTTAAAGGAATAATTTAGAATAAAGCTCTAACGTCATCACAACTTGGGGTAAATATTAATCTACCAATTGTTTCAGTGTGTTGCCAAGGGCATTTTATTTTCTTCTTTGTAACACCATTGTTAAATAATACTATGAAATTTCTCACTATACTCTTTATAATACAAGACTTTTTAAGAGGTTATCAAAGACATCATTTTCGATTCTATTTTGCATAGCGAATAATCGTCAATTAATACCATTTTTCACAATAAACAACCGCAGAACAACTAGTTCGGTGGTTGATGGTCGTGAAAATAGTGTTGATCGGTGGTTGTTCGTCTTATAAAAGGACTCTACGCAATAGTTGGTTGTCGTATGAAATGACATTGCTATTAGGAAGTACCTAAATTTGATTACGTTTATTATTCTTTTTCTACGGTATTAGGAAGAGGGAAACCGTGTGCTCTCAGTAATATAATTTTATTAGTAGTAAAAAAGTCATAAGATCCATGTTTTTATTGTTGTTATAAAAAAAATCATTGCAGTAATGATTATGTAAATTAGCTGTCTATTTTTGAAAAACAAAAAAGTAAGGTAACTAGTACTTTTCTGACAAAACTACAAGTTGACTTACAGTTTTCCAGGAAAATATAAAAAATCATATAAAATTCGATAATGGCAAAGTATTGTAGTTATTTACTAAAATTATATTTAACTATTATTATTTTTGAGTAAAGAAATTTGATTTTTCAATTTTTATATTATTTTTTTAAAGCGCATGTTTATTTACACTTTTTATCAGAAAAGTATAAGCTAGTTTGCATTTTTTGATTTAAAAAAATAGGAATACAATTACATATCAATATTAAAGAGAATTTTCTCATAACAGCATCAGAAATATGACTTAAAGTGCAAAGCCTTTTGTTTTAATCTTATTATGTGTTTGTTGTTTGAATATAATATCCCATTCAATCATTAATCAATCAAATCTATTATTTTAGATTTGATCGTTTCTAAGTTAAAAGAAAATCAATTCAATTCGGTTCGATTTTAATTTACCAGCGGTTTCTTGGAAACGAGTGAGAACATGATGAAAAGCAAAGACTTATCAACAGTACCAACTAACTGCCATCTCATCTTAACCTGCTAATCAAATCGCATTCTCCTCCCCATCTCTCCATAATTGAAAGAGCCAACACACTAACCATTAATTAATTAATCGCCATAATCAAATAGTACAAAGTACCCCCCCAAAACACCGATTAATTAAAATAATCCGAGGACCACTAATAATTAAAACAACATCCACATCCATGTGATGTGCACCATACAACAACAAGCGGCACATTACACAACGCCTTTCCCTTTCTTTAAAAGTCCACTTTTCATGTAATTAGAGCGACTAATGATATCCTTTGCTTTCCTTCATTATTCGTGCTAATCCCCATTTCATCATTAATTAATTGCTTTTAATTGCCGACCATGCCTGATTAGTGATCACTACTCGCCATGTGATTGTGCTTGTCGTTTTCTTCATCTAATCAATTATTGACATTTTTCGAAGCTAATTTTCAATTTAAAAAAAGAAAAAATTAATCTTCCTTTTGGTGGTTAATTTGGAAAGTGTCTTAGGATTCTTATTTTGTTTGTGGTTGTAATTTTATGATGATTATTAGTTTTTCCCCGACAACGTTGGTTTCTTTTCTAAGTGTAGACTTTAATACAAGCTTCTTTGTTTTAAAGCGATAGATTAATGTATTATTAAAATGTTAAGCATAATGGATCTCTAGTCAAGTTTAATTAATGGGAGTAAAGTATAAACACAACTTATACAATTATTGCAATCATATAGGTCGATCAATGTGTTTGGATAATTGAGTAATTTATTTTGATTTTTATCAATTAATTTCCCACCTTGGAGGAAGCATAAGCCTTCATTATATATTTTATTGCTATATCTAATTGATTTTATTTGGGAATCACGTTACTAAATTCGGGATTTTTTTCTTTTTGACATATATTATGCAAAATGTGATTTTATTCAAAGGTGAAGTATCAAAGATTATGTAATACTTGTACTGGATTAAATAAAAAGGACTAACCATCTATTTTAGTGTAATAGATATCAACTGTTGGTATAATCAAATCAAGGCTTTTGATGGGATGGATTTACGAATTAAACGGATATGATTATAATTTGGTCAACGACAGTAGAATTTAGGGTTATACCAATCATTTATGTAAGTGATGTTTATCATTTTTTTATTATTTTTATTTATTTTTTCAATATTGACAATAACAAAAATTTACCAATTCATATACTGCAGATTCATGTAATTGATTGTATTACCAGCATTTAGGTAGAAAGTAGCAGTTAAGGCGCAAAGGCGTAAAAAGACGTCAGTTTGTGTCTTGAAACTTTTTGCCCTTTCAATATAAATTTGCGATTTTTTAATTTAAGAAAAGTGCGTTGCAAATTACTCTTAAAAATGATAATTTTAGTTTTAAAACATTTCCATGACCAATTTTTTGTAAACGAACAATGTCAAATTCAATTCTACAACACCGTGTATACGGTAACAATGACAAAATGCTATAAATCATAAATATGTTCTAAGTTCAACACAATGTGCGGTTTTAAGGGTTTCAAAGATTTGAGGTCTCAGCAAAAGACGTGTTTTATGGACGCCTTTGGTGGATCGCGCGCCTCAGCTCAAAACAAAGGCATAAACTGTACTAAATATATGGAACAAACAATTGCATTCGAAATCTAGGGTTATACCAATCATTTATGTGTATAATGTTTTTTTTTTTCAAAATCTACAATATTACAGTTCGTATATTACAAATTCATGTACTAATTGTAATGCTAGGATTTAGCTTGAAGCAGATAGTTTTAGGCACAAAAGGAAGTCAAGTTTATAGCTTGAACTTTTATGTTTGGATTTTCAGTATATTCAATTTTAGCTCTTGTTAAAAAATAGATATGCTTTTCGCCATTTGATCATTTTGCATTTGAACATTCTGAAAGTGCATAAGAACAAATTTTAGATTTGTATTTGCACAATTTTAGAATGCACAAGTATACTTAAAAAGATACATATTTTCATAATAAGTTTCGCAAGGATCTAAATTTTAAATAAGTTTTTTTTGGAAAGGTTGGAACAAATAGGGGTTTTTAAACACAAGGAAAAAATTGCAAAAAAATTTAGTCTCAGAGACAAGAAGTTTGTTTTTTAGGCTGAAGGACACTTTTAGTGTAAATTACAGAATGATAGTTGTAACTATCATTTTCAGTTTACATTAAAAAGTGTCCTTCAAACTAAAAAGCAAATTTGTTGTCCTTGAGACTAATTTTTTTTGCAACTTCTTCCTTGTGTCTATTTACCTGGAATAAAAATTTGTTTTTTTTTTTGTCAATTTAATTAGAGGGGTGACGCTTTAGAATAAGGTTTCAAATATGATCGGTTCGCTTTTTTAAGACATCATAATAAATGCTATGTTGAATAAAGTATCACTATTGTTACAAAAAAATTGTCTTTTTAGCATTTTCAATACAACTTTGAGTGTTTTTTCTTTACTCTAAGAAAAATGCAACACAATGCACGGTTTTGGGGCTTGGATGATTCGACGCTTCGGCAAAAGACGTATTTTTCGAAGGCCTTGAGTGGTTGCAATGTTTGTATTTTAATATTCTCAACAATACCACAAACAACTATATTCAAACTTATTCCTAGGATACTAATAGTCGAATTATTAAGAGTGGTGCAAACATTTACAATGTCAAAATATATAAGAGGATAGAGTCAAAACGAAAGGTAGCTATGATAGGTCCCCTAAAATAAGGACCTGCAGCATCTTTCAACAATTGAGTTTGAATAGGCATTTGTAATTTTTAGTAGTTTCCCGAATTTTGGTTTAACGTTTTCGAAAACTAGATCATTCTGAGATTCGTTCATCGTTACAGCCAAAGTTGAGTTCACATCCCAAATATCTGCAACCCGACTTCCGCTACCCGGTAACGTACTTGATTTGCTTATTAAACACGTTAAATCGTTAAAGATTAAATGGGCAACTAATAAATAGATGATGGGGTGAACCCAACCTATTTATGGACTAACCCGTTTTGATAGTATATTTGAATGAATCTCGCCCAATATACTGAAGCAGGCCCACCAGAAAATTGACCTTAAAGATAATTGACTGGGCATAAAATATTTGTCTGCAGATGGCTGGACTTTCTAATGGGCCTATGAATAGCTTTATTTTTATTTATGTACTGGGCTCAACACAAATAACGGCCCTGTACTATAAAACTAACATCATAAACAAACTTTCTTTCTTACGGTATCATTTAGGCCTGACATTATCTATCAATTAGGCCCAAATTCTTGTCTGTGGAAAATTGAGCTGACCGAGTCGAAATAAATAAAGTTACGTAGCAAATTGAAATTAGATTTATCTAGGATGACAAGAATCTAAAAATTAAGTGCAGACGAAAAATCAAAATTATGGATTGAGGAGTTTCTAAATTATTGAAAGCAAACGAAAAATCTTTAATAACAGTTGTAATATTTTTGGTATCATTCTTCTTTTTCAAATTCAAAATACTTCTTTACAAATATACAAATCTTAATATCAATTGAAAATAAAAAATATTTTTTTTGACTGATTTAAACATATACAATTTATAAGAAAAATAATTCACGCACGAAGCGCGTGCCGTAACACTCGTTTATAAAAAAGGACAAGGGAAAAAAACTAAATCTAAGAAGAATCAAGAACAAATGGTAAAAGAAATGGAGTTAAACAAGGAATCGTTCAAAATGGATAATAAAAACGTTGGTTGGTGCACCAAATGCATCGTAAAATGTACATGCTTAAGCCTTGTTAAGGACTGTAGCTTATTTCGATAGGCTTTGAAATTTGGTTTGTAACAATGGCTAAGTCTGGGGTTTGAAGTTTGGCTTGTAACAACGGCAATGGCCAAGTCGGAGGAACAAAATTGAGATCAATCAATTTTAGCGTGAAGGACATAAGTTTTAAAATTTAATTTAAATGCCAACAAAATAATATATATATATATATATATATATATATATATATATATATATATATATATATTTTTAAACGAACAACCTTAGGTTTTAGACAGACCATATTGTTAACATAATTATTGTTGTCTATGTATAATTATAGAATTTATCCTTACAAAAATTTTCCATATTGAATACGAAATAAGCTGCAGACCACACATTTGAGTTATAAAGGGTACGTGTGCCACGGATTTCTTATACTCAAAAGCAACATACGCAAATAACAAAGCAATATTAAGAAAGGTTACTGTATATGTGAATTATGATTACAAACATAAATGGACCAACCCAATAACCACAAATATAGAGAACGAAATGCATTCAACTCGTATATGAACCAAGCAGAAGAAGAATATGTATGCTCAGCAAAAGCTGCAAGTCAGAGTATAGTTGCCCATGATCAATGCATGCAATTACGAGATGGGTAAATACAAGGTTTGATCAAATAACGATAAAGGGTAAATATCTCTATTAATTCTTTGTCCGTCATGTCAACAATCTCTTACGGAGTTTTTAAAACTTAACATATGAATATAATATTATATACATATAATTATATAAGAATATATTATTCTGTTGTTCTTCACCCTAAAAATTTAGTCCTAAATTGAAATGACGAGATTGAGCTTCACTGACCAGGTTTTGTAAACATAAAATCTGTAAGAATACACAAATATATGGTTCAATAGTGCTAATAACAGTTAAATAACATTAATAAAAAGCCGGAAATACAACAAGTAAAAAAAAATATACGCGGAGCGACAATAAATTGTCATAGGCGTTTAATATGGCAGTCCCTGCCTTTTTATATTAAAAAGCAAAATATATTAAATGTTAATGGTATTATTTAAAAAATTGTATTATGTACAAGTATTGCGCCTTTATAAATGCAATAAAATTATTTATTGTAAAACGTCATAAATATCTACATACAACAAGAATATCTCAAAATGAAGTTTTTGATAATTCAAAATTGTCCTTGTGTCAAATAAATAAAGATTTTTTTGAAGTTTACACAGTCCCACAACAAACATCATTTTCCATTGTATCAGCATATCTCACTTCCTTTCAGATTCATTGCATTTGCTATCTTCTTCGTAGCTTCCATTAAAGTATCGAAGAAAGATTTTGGTAATCGATTTATAAGAAAAATGAAACCCATTGACATCTGTACTTCTGATTTTGTAGTTCTTTTTTAACCATAACTAGTTTAAGTTTCCTCGCGGTTAAATAGATAATGATCTGACTTGCCGAAATATGAATGCAAATATATATAAGCAAGAAAACTTTTATTTAAGCTTATGAACATTATTTCACCATAAATAATTTTGCTTTTAGTCCTCCTTGCACACGTCCAACATATGTTCCTACCGCACTAATAATAATAAGCATGGTTATCAAAATATTCATTATTCAATTCAAATGTTTATCGCCATTTACTATACTTTCATATGGTTCTCACTACAAGGGGATTAACGATTTCTGACGGCCCAAATTATCGGAAAAAACCGTCGGAATATACTGCGTCCGGGAGCAGTATTTCCGACGGCTTCCGACAGAGGGTGCCGTACATGTTTCCGACGGATTCCGACAAATGTCGGTATCCGTTGGAAACCGTCAGAAATAATCTACTACAGGCCGCCAGAAGCCGCCGGAAATTTTGACATGTAAGCTGTCGATAGCCGTCGGAAGTCGTCGGAAATCTGCAGTTTTTTTTTTAAAATTTCGCTGCAAATATAGCCTTCCAAACACTATAATATCAATACTGCACAATCCAGTATACAATATTCCAATCAAACATCAAAACTCAAACTACACAATATTCAATAAACACACAAATAAATAAAATTACATCAAAATAAAATATATAATATACATAACCATTCCAGCATTAGCAATAATCCTAACAATAAGTGTTCTACCATGTTATTAATACACAAATTCATCAACATCCTCGTCTACATCCTCATACAACCACACCGTCTACCAAATGTATCAAACATAATTATACATAAATCAACAATTACCTACACCGTCTACCAAATCATTCAAAACTAAAACAAAACATACTGAACGAGCAAGCGAGCAAGCAATGAATCAATCTCCTCCACTTCCAGAGCCAACGGAGGAAGGGAAGCGACAACCAAACTGCTGCATGTACTCTAGCAACTGTGTGGTCTGCATAGCCTGTTGGCGGTTCTGCTCCTCCAACTGGGACACTCTAGTCCGCAACTCTTCTATATCTGTTAGATCGCTCTGAGCTCTACTCCGTCGTCCCCTACTCCGACTAGTGGCCTGCAATAATTGAAAAATGAATAAAATCCAAGTTTACTGTTTTGGAATGTCAAAATATCATATTTGAAGTATTGTAAGAAAAAGTAAATTATTTACCGCTAGATTGCCAATACCGTATCGTCGACCATGCTCTGCTGGATCCATAATGGACTCAAAAATAGCGTCCTTCTCATCGGTCGTCAGCTGATCTCTACCCGTATCAGCAAGGAGTTTTTGCCGCTGCTCCATAAACTTCTCCTGCATTAACAAATTAATAATATCATATCGTATTTCATTATAGTTTAACAAGTAAAACAATTAGTAATACTGAATAAAATGAAATATGCTTACATGGCTTTTGCTGGATTTATTGTCCTGCCATGTATACGAAACAGTCTCCTCTAGATTAACATGCTCGACAGCATGCGTATGGGTGAACACGTCCATATAGCTGACATGACCATTTGCCTCGGCTTCCTGAAGTTGATTGTTACATACAATTATTATACATTTAAAATTATATAACATAAACTATTTACATTTATTATTCAGTAAATTTACCAACTCTTGCCGATACTGCTGAAACGACTTAGATCCTCCGCGATAAGTGACTGGATTCTTATTTCTGTTTGCAGAGTTTCTATCCGACTCTGCCTGTACATTCAAAATTTGATACATTATTTTTCGATCACGTCAAATTAATAAGTCAAAAAAATTTAGTGTACTTGCCTTTGCCTCGTCCGTCTTCCAGTATCTCAACCAAGCTTGCCATACACTCTCTCCCATCCACTGTGGTTTCTTATCAGATTTCTTAATCTTAGATATCGTGTCCCTGTAGTTCTTGCGCATCTTCTTCACCCAATATCCTCGTGTCAGCATCATGTCGTCTGTCTGGATGTCTATCTCAGCCTGTGTTTCACGATAAAAAGTAAAAAAAAGATTACACTTTAAACGATAATTAAACAGTAGAAAAACGACAAAAACGAATTAAAAATGGAAAACATAAAAATATACATACCAGGACATCCTTCCATATACACTCTATGATGTGAGGAGGGATGTTATCCCACTTCGGCCAGCACGCACCCATCCTACTGCGATAAGAAGCTCTAGAGACATCCATCACAACCTTCGAGTGAAGTAGGTCGAACCCCCTGTTTTTAAATACGATATAGATAAGTACGTACGTATATGAAAAAAAAAATAAGATGCTGAATAAAATTTAATTCTTACCCCTCTGCTCTAGGTACTAAAGAAACTACTAGACGCCGTGGCTCTTGCGATGGGCCACTGCCATCACCTCCTGACGATCGGAAAGAGCTCATACCTCTATATGACATAATGATAAACCTGTGACATATATACACATCATTATATAAGAGAATAATAACATGGTAATGAACTACATTTCATATGAAAATGACATCAACGGTATAAATTGCTTAATTAATGACTGACATGGAAATAGAAATGGAAGTGTGTTATACCTGATTCATAATGGGTGTACTCTTCCACGATAAGCAGATTTCATTGCATTTTTAATATAAATTTCTAAATAAATGAAAAATGGAAATGACATAAAACATGTAAACAATGGTAAACGGATTTGGTTTCATAGTTACATCAACTTCATAATACATCAAGAATTCAACATAGTTACATCAATTGCAAAAAAAAAAATAGATTCAGATTTATATCAGTCATCATCGTCTTCTGATTCATATTCGGTCTCTTTTTCTACGATATTTTCCTCTGCACTGTCAAACGCTTCTACCAAAACATTTGATTCATCGATCAAAGGACCAAAATCTGCATGATCGTCTGTAATTATTATTTCGTTATTTTGCTCAAGATCTGCCTGATAAGCTTGTTAGTTCGGAATATTCTTGTCATCTAATGTGAATCTGACCTTTGTTTCAAAAAATGCAAACCAATCTGCTTTATCTCATTTTAGAGACGGATAAGGAGCGTAATAAACTTGCAATGCATGTTTGGCTAGCACAAAAGGATCATACTTGTGATAGTGCGATGTATGCTTTATTTCGATAAGATTATAATCCTTGTGCACATTAATTCTAGAACCTGAAACATTGCTAAACCAATTGCATCTAAATAGAAACACCTCCTCCGCGGGTCATGAGAAATATGTCGGTTGCAAAATTTGTGTTAGAACGCCATAAAAATCATTTAAGTGATTTTCTGGATCGTCACTACTTTTAACAAATACACCAGTATTATTTGTTAATTTTTCTACACCGTATTTTTTGGTGTTAAATTTGTATCCATTAACGAAATATATTGGATATGTCTTGACCACTCTTTTTGGTCCCATCGCAAGATGTTTCAACCCTTCGTCGGCAATACAATTTCTCAGCTCATAAACGTAATTTGAAAACCAACCGAAAAATTCTTTATGGAGATCTTCGTTCGGATGTTCACGTTCATAAACAATGTTTATATAAACAAATTATTACATTAGGTCATACACGCGCATGCATTATAGAAAAGAATAAAACACAAATTATTATTTCAGACTACCTAACAAACCGTGCAATCTCGGCATAATTTAGAAGAATATAAGTGTGTGCTACATGAAAATCTGTATCGTCTAGCCATATTTCTACACATTTTCCAGAAGGCCGACCATGTTGTCTAAAAATAGAAAACATTGCTTGAGAGGACTCTTGTTCGTCGCCTTCGTCATTACGAGGAACACTTTCAAATGAAATATTCACATGGTCACTGAAATAGTGAGAGAAAAAGAGCGAAGCTTCTTCTTCGATGTAAGATTTACAAATCGAACCTTCAACCCGTGCTTTTTGCCTCACTTTTTTCTTCAGATGATTCAAATATCTATGCAAAATTATTTTATATTAATTTAATCTTTCAAATGCAATTAAAACGTGATAACATATTACATACCTCTTTAATGGATACATCCATCCATATTGGATAGGACCTCGAAGTCGTGCTTTAGATGGGAGATGAACAGGTAAATGTTCCATTACATTAAAAAACCTGACGGAAATATTTTCTCTAATTTGTAAAGTAATATAGGAATGTCCACTTCAAGTTTACGTAAACGTTGCACTTTTAAAGTAGTCGAACAAAGCTCTTTGTAAAACATATTAAGCTCCGTTACCACCTTCCAAACTTTTAACGGTAGTAGTTCTTTGAACATAACGGGAAATAAATTGTCCATCATTATGTGACACTCGTGACTTTTCATTCCGCTCAATCTACCATTTTTAAAGTCAACACATCTACGAAGATTTGATGATATCCCATCAGGAAATCTTAACCCTTCCACCCATTTTAACACAGCTTTAACTTGATCATTATCTAATTCGTAACATGCTTTGGGTTTTTTACTGTCATTTGGTTTCATATGAAGCTCAGGACGTTCGCATAATTCTTCTATATCACGTCTTGATTTCAAATCATCCTTCGTCTTCCCTTTCACATTCAAAATTGCGTTAAAAACATTATCAAATATATTTTTCTCATTGTGCATCACATCTATGTTATGATGAAGCAGAAGATGTTTCCAATACGGCAACTCCCAAAAAATAATTTGTTTGTACCAGTTATGAACAATTGATTTGCCTTCAATTTTTGTTTGCTTGCCAGTTTCATATATCTTATGATAGTCCTTAACAAGTTCGTATATGTCTTCGCTTGACCATATCGTCGGTGGTTGCCTGGTTTCTATTCTATTAGCTAAAAAGTTTTTCTTGTCTCCTCTAAAGGGATGATTTACATGGAGAAAATATCAATGATAGTCAAACCATGAAATTTTCTTACCATGAGGTAAAGAAAACACTCGTGTTTCATCCATGCAATATGGATATGCTAGACGACCGGCAGTACTCCATCCCGAAAGCATTACATAGGAAGAAAAATCACTTATAGTCCACAACAAAGAAGCAAACATACGTAAATTATTCTTCTTAGACACATCGTATGTTTCTACTCCTTCGTTCCACAGTATTTTTAACTCCTCAATCAACGGTTGTAAATATACATCGATTCCTTGTGTCGAATTGTCGGGGCCAGAAACGACAACAGTAAGAAACATATATTGCGTTTTCATACACATCCACGGAGGTAAATTATACGGTGTGACGATAATGGCCAGGATGAATACTTAGAACCAAATTGAGAAAATGGAGAAAAAACGTCCGTACATAACCCTAATCTAACATTTCGACTCTCCGCTGCAAAATCTGAATACGTTTTATCGAAATGCTTCCATGCTTCTCCATCGGCCGGATGTGTGAACGTACCCTCTTCCTCCGTTCTCACGCCATGCCATCTCATATTAGATGCAGTTATAGAGGATGCATATAATCTTTGAAGTCTCGGAGTCATGGGTAAGTAATGCATACGCTTGTACGGAACTTCCTTCCCCTTCTTTTTTCTTGGTTTGTATCCCTCCTGGTTACAAACTTTACAATTTCTAAGATTTGCGTCTTCTTTCCAAAACAACATGCAGCCTTTTAAACATGTATCTATTTTCTGATAAGGTAAACCAAAAGTCGACCTAAGTTTTTTAACTTCATAGTGATTTTCACACATTAGATTATCGAGCAGCATATGCCTTTTTGCAGCTTGTACAACAGCCGTAAAACCAGCTTCAGTGATGTTGTATTTTGACTTCATCACAATGTATTCTACGATTACTGACAGCTGAGTGCCGCTTTTACAACCATCCCAAATAGGTTTCTTAGCAGCATCTAGTAAATCATAATTTTTTTTTTGCTTCGATATTTGGTTCTTCAACATTTCTATTATCGTCATCAACTTCAGCCATAGGAAACATTGATCGTGCTGCATCTTCGACCATATTTTCTATACGGGTCGTCGAAACTATTTCGTTAACGACACTTTCAGACTCAACAGAAGTATTTCTACAACTTCTCCATGCCGATCCCAAACATAATACTTGGGTACGAAACCGTTTTGGCACAAATGAACTTTCACAATATCTGGTAACAAATACTTCAAATGTCTACACCTACTACACGGACAACGAATTTCTGAATCGTTTCCGTTATAACTTAAAACGAATTCAACAAACACGTTTATACCATTGTAAAAATCTTCTTTTATTGAGCCATCGGTCCATTTTTTGGTACATCCATCCCCTCCGATCAACAAAATAATCAATTATTTTTCCTATTTGACAAAATGAGAAGTTCAAAATTTAATATTTATCTTCAAGAATACAAATTCGAAACAGATTATTTCATAGTCGTATAATATTTGAATTTAAAGAACAACTTCACAAATTTAAAAATATTTTCAAATAGGACACATCTTATTTTTTAACGTATCGATATAAAAAATTATAAAAAAAAAATTTCATTGGTCAGGCATCATACTTCCCATTACAAACACAGTAACATTTCGTATATTACTTCGTCTCAAAAGATTCAGCAAAATTTCGGCAGCATTTCCCTTTTGTTCCCTGCATTGTACACAAATGCGTGTACGCAGGAAACAAAAAAGAAAAGTTAGACCGAAATTTTATGAACCGTTTGAGATGAAGTAGTATACAAAATATAAATGCTTACTGTGTTCATAACTTATCCAATACAGGGACAAATCCAACAAACATTGTACCAGATGAATATAAATGGTCGTTTTTCAAAAAAACGACTATTTATACAACGATCATGTACAACACTCGTCAGACGGGATCAAAAACTCTCTAAGGGACATTTGTCAAAATTACATGCGCGCATTTTACGAAAAAATACAGTTTTACTCACTGTTCACATTTACAAAAATATATATTAATTTAACACATTTATTCGACGTATTACATCAACTTAAGGCTGGTTTAACATTTTTATCATTTTTCAATACACACAATTATAGTTTAGACTCGTGCATTTTTTTGTTTCATAAGTCAATACGTACGCAATATAATACTCCTAGCTCATTTATTTATTTTATCTTATTTCAACTAACATAATACAATGATAGCAGCGCTACGTACATATGCAATCGTAGAACCAAGGCGTACACAATGATTTACATATACATGAACAACCACAAATTATACATGTTTTTCACAATTTCATGATAAAAGATGAAATAGGCATACCATGTGATGCTCTAAAGCGTTATTACGCTATTGGAAACAATTGCAATCACTAATTCGTCCTAATTTATCAATTTATGCAAATCTAAAATTAGGGTAAAAACTAAAATTTTCACAAAAATAAGATATTATACCTGAGATTAAGAGTAATAGAGTTTGAGTAGGCAGCCTTTGAAGATCCTGAAGCTGGAAATTAGAGATTGGAATCTTGGAGAAGGGAAATGGGGTTTTTTGGGTTTAATTTTTGTAGGTGGAAATGAGGAAGAAGAGGGCTCGGCCGACCCTGTAATTCACAGATTTCCGACGGCTTCCGACGGCCGCCGACGACCCATCGAAAGCCGTCGGAAATCGGTCGTCGCCCCTAACTGTCGGACTGAGAGCCTTTCCTAGTAGTGTCTATTGCTCAATCTTCTCGCAAAAGATATTGGACCCTCTAAGCATTCAACACTCCCGTCGTACATTATATTTCCTTTACAACTTTCGGCCTAACCCACCACTTGTGTAAATTCATCATATAACGGCACCCGAAAGGCTTTAGCGCCCTATCACTTACTACATCCGGACAGCGACCTAACCAGTTATCACTATTGGTGGAAACTCTTGAGCATCGCACACAATATTGGCCCGGCTCACCATTAGATAGCATGCCCATAACATGAATACCTCTCCCCTATTCACCTAACCAAACCTGTGACGACCGTCTTACACCACCGGTATCTAGTATGACTATATAGTGCACCGCTGATGTGCTCGGTCGATGTAGGATGGCCATCAAGGGTTAAAAATGAAATAAAACATCACAGAATCCGTCGTATATCTCACAACACATGGAGAAAATATAATATACATCACAGATATAAAACAAGAAAGATAGTAATAACTAAGGGCTCCAGATATCAGAGTATAGATTTATAGAGTTACACAACAAGTAATAGAGTTTATATAAATAGAAATAAACCTGCGTAACAGTCTCATAATAGTAGTAATAACCGTGACACCCCATAATTTGGCTTTAGTTATTTGATTAGTTAGTTAGTTAATTAATCAGGCTATAAAAATGAAGTTTGTACAAATGATGGAATTTGACCACAAAACTTGTACCATTGCATTTGTGGTGAAGTTCTGAGCAACTTTCAAATTTGGAGTTTTGCGATCAGAGACCAAACGAAGAAATTACGGATGAAAAAAGAATTTGAAATGACAATAAATAAGTAAGAAAAATTAACTAAATTAACCCAGGACCACATGTCGACCCACCATCATGGGCAGTCGACCCCTAGGAAAGGGACGGTTGACCGCTTCGTTTGTGGCGGTTAGGGTTAACCTACGCCCAACGGCCTGAATTTAATATGTTTTAATCTAACGGTTGAGGTTGATTATTACGCCTATAAATTCACGTCTAAACCTCCCTTCTCTTCTCATATTTTTTAAGACGGTGGAGAGGCACTACCATTTATTCTTCTCCACTTTCTTTCTAAATTACAAACTTAAGATATTTGTATTTATATTCATACAAATTAGAGAAATAGAAATCTAATAAAAAAGAGAACAGAATCTACTATACGCGTATTTGAGGTAATTTATATATTTGTATTTATTTTCTCTCCTAGTTTCAAATCCCTTCTTAGATTTCTAATTCTAATGTATGTATACTTTTTTATATTTATTTCTTGGATTAAAATAGATTTGAATATGAATTTTAGGTTCCACTTCAGATCTACATATTTGGACCGCTTTTAAAAGGCGAGAGGGAAATTTTATAGATTGTTATAATATAAAAATTATTCCGTTGGTATTTATTTGATTATTATGCCTAATTGGATAATTGTATATGAGTTGTAGGCAACAAATTGAATATAATCTAAATATAATAAATATCGCCTACATATTCTCGTTTATGAATTGATTTATAATTGTTTACAACCAAATCTGGAAATTAGTCACAAAAGAAAGAATTTAGAATATTGATTTGAATGAAAGTTATTTCAGATTTGAAAATAGGTTGTATAATAATGTTATAAATTTGGATTTCTAACGACCCATATTTTTAACCATTTAGAAATATTAAATTTAATATAATGTTCGAAAAACAATGGTTACAAATAAAGATTTAACGAATTATTAACAGAAATCTTATTAGATGTATATGTTATAATCTAATATGAAATTCTTAAAAAACAAATTTCATAAGTAAAAGATGGTAACCCAAATCAATTGAACGAGAAACAATGTTGGGTTACATATTAAGAACAAGATTTGAATAAAAAATTGTTAATGTTGTAAAGAATAAAATAAACGTCTATCTCTAATTGGAATATAAATGTAAAGTTTAATTTGGATATAATTGTAAAGTTTAATAAGGAATAAAATAAATTATGTATCAAAAGGAGAAATCATATATCTTATTATTGAAATTGGTTTTAACATAGAATAAAAAATCAGTTATTTGGTAAGTAATTTGTAATCCTTGTTGTAAATAATAAATTTATAGATATTTGAATTATTAAGATGTAACGGTTCTTCTATTTCTAGTCTCATTATTTAATCCATTTTGATAATTTATTTTGTAATCAATGGAATTAATTTAATTGGAATATTTCAATTAATATGGAAGGAGATGCTAATTGTAGAGAAACGAGCGTAATAAATGGAAACTTATGTTAAATAAATTTCATAAAGCAATTGTTGATTTAATTTAAAGAACAGGTAAACCAAAATAAAAGAATCTGTTTGAAATTTAAACTATAATGAACTACGATTTTATTACTGTTACAATTTAATGTTGAAATTAATTTAAAACTTAAATCTTGAATTTAACATGAGAAATTTAAATTTTAAAGGATTATTGATTCCTATTTAATCAAGGATGATGATAGAAAACTTTTAATTTAGAATTTAAAAGCAATTAAATCAGTTTAATAATAATTCGTTTTGATTAACATGTAAAAATAAATATAATTCGATCTTAAAGCTAACTTCTATATACAATAGAATTAGGGTTTGAAATTAGTTTCATTGAGTTTAGAAATATTAACAACCTATATATCAACATATAGGATGAACTATATTCGTTTCGGGAACGAACGGGTTTTTTGGGCCTTTGTTATCGCTTTGTACCAATCTATATCTCCATCTATTCATGTTCCATCTTTGTCTATATGTAAATAGACTGTTCTGAAACCATAGCAGCCTCTATATCTTTCTGTTCTATTTTTCTATACGTACTTTCAGTTCTAACTTGCTCCTTTCCAATTGTGAATATCCTAAACCCCTAATTTCCAATTCCAAATTCAAAATGCTCAAACCCAATCATATTATATATTGTTGCAAAGCTCTCGACGAATAGAATCAACATCTGGAACTCTTTTTTGCAATCGAGGCTCTACTTGACTAGAATTGGGTGAAACATTCTCCGCCGCTCATTCTAGTGTTTGATTTCAACGGTGGATCTTTATCTAATCGATGATTGGGACACGCTGCAGTGTAGAGGAGGCTTAGTGGAGTTCATCCACCAGAATCGATCATGTCACAAGTGCACCAAATCGCCAAAATTGGCCAAGGAAGGGAGCGGCAGCGGCTAATCATCGGCCGGTGGTTCATGGTTACACGCGAGGTCAAGTGAGGCGGCCTGAGGCGTGGATTATGGTGGTGGGGTCCGATCTGGAAGATGGCGAATCAAGCGGCGACGTTTGGGTCATGAAGATTGGCGGCTAATTGGGTTCACTGATGAACGCTAGGGTTTAGGAAGATAAGGTATTGCTAATTACCTTTATGCCCCTGTGTATATTTTAATTAAAATTTTAAATCTTCTGACTTGCGAAACTTTTGCAAATGAACTCAGACTGATGCACGGTTTCTTCCATTAGATTCATATTAAAATTCCATACAACATGAAACTGGTTGGGCTGAATTCAGAGATTGTTGAGATTTTGGATTTTTACTGGATTTTTAATAGGCTATAAATCAGGGATGGGTGATTAAACCCTCTCACGCAATACTATTTTTTTTTATGTTTGTTGAATTAAAATCATGACGTGAGAAAATTTTATTGATTGATGTTTGGTAATTTAAATTGACAATTAAATTGAATTTGAATTTTATATTGAATTGACATTTAAATTAATATTGAAATTTAATTGCTAGTTAAACACCAACAATTAATAAGTAGTAACTACTATGATATATTGGTTGATTTGGATGTTGATTGTTATTAGATGCCTATTGATTGATGTTGGATGTATGGTTGTTTATTTGATTTGACATATCCCTAGTAATTACCTGATATATTACGGACATTATATAAATTGTCATTTGTATTATTTGAAGTGAACTAAGAAATAGGTTGAAATGATATATACCTATGTCATTAATTATGGAAAATGACATATACCAATCCATGTAATTAAAATTGAAATAATTGATCACTTGCCATAGAATAGAAAATTATATACGGGCACCGAATTTGGTTAAATTAAATGGTTCAAAATCATGAATTGGAATTGGTTTAAATGATAATGTTTGAAAGAAAATAAAATTTTGATTTATACGAATTAAACATTTTCTAATTCGAGATTTGGAATGTTGAATTTGAAACCATTAAATGAAATTGTTTAAGGCTTTAATTCGAAATCTTAAAGTTGAAATCGAGATATGATTTGAACTTATTGGAAGTGAATTATTTAAAGGTTTAAATTTTAGTTTAAATTTTGAATTTATTTTAATTAAAGTGGTTTAATTTGGTATTTCAAATTTTTTGGATGGGAAATGGATTAAAACTAAATTGTTTAAAAATGAGAATTTGAATTGAAACATTCAGCCATTTGAATAGAACCATTTAAATTGAATTTGAAGTAAAGTTTGAAATCATTTTGAATTGAGGATTTTTTAAATATTGAATTACAAAATAAAAGATGATGTTTTGTGAAAGGAGATGAATCTTATAAAATGTTTATAAATGTAAGAAAATATTTTAGAATAATTCAAAAATAAATTTAGTATGAAAGAAGAAATACTATAATGAAAATAAATGTAAATTAAAAAGTAGAGAAACTTAAGAAAATGTTGAAATGATTCATAAATAGATTTAATATTAAATGATATTATACATGAAGGAATAAATGTGAATCAAAGAATAAAAAAATGTAAGTATGAATGATTCATTAATGACTATTAATCAAGTTACATAAGCAATAAATATGAATTAAACTGCAAAGAAACATATGTAATACTTTAAGAATTTATTATCAATGATATTAAATATTGAATGGGAAATAATCTATGTAAATAATCTATGTAAGTAAATGAATGTCAGTTAATAAAAGATGACCTTACATGAACGAATGAGAATGAAAATAAATGAAAAGTAAATGATGTCTGAAAGAAACCAATAGAATCAAATATGCAAGTTGTACGTAGATCATTTTATTCGCAAAACAGTTCTAATCCAGATTCGAATACATGATTAATTCACACTAGTCCGAGTTAAGATTTTTCACTTGATTCTTGACGGCGAATGCTTGATGCGGATTATTTGATATGATTATGAAGTTTTCTATCACAGTTTATAGTTATGCATGGAGAATAGAGATTTTAATTAAGGAACTGGATCAGAATCCGCACTGGTGTAGTCGAGTTAGCAATACTAGTTCGGAAGTGAAATTAATGTATTCATGCAAGCAATGAGAATTGATATTGTGTACAAATGATATATGGACATCATACAGACTTAAATAATTTTTAAATTCTATGTTGGCTTATGGAAAGTTTGGGGAATGACACTTCAAATCATTTGAGGTTACTGAATAATCTATTGAGTAATTACCTAAGGCTGTTGAGCGTGAGGTATACTTGGTAGTTTATTTATCACCCTTGTACGATGAAAAGTTTCTGAACCTGGACAAAAAAATTGTTTTTGGTTGTTGTGGATGTGTGATTGATTCTTTTGTTACATGTAATGGTCGTACTGCTTTTGTTGCATATGATTATTACCGTGTTGCTTGTGTTATTAATTGGAATAACAAATATATTGCCTTTTTACATAGTTTTAACTCTTTGGACTATACAAATAAG
Source organism: Allium cepa (assembly GCA_030765085.1). NCBI lineage: Eukaryota > Viridiplantae > Streptophyta > Magnoliopsida > Asparagales > Amaryllidaceae > Allium > Allium cepa. The sequence goes on from CM060931.1 coordinate 499,054,655, forward strand.
ATACAGGTTTATGGAAGCAATAGCAGTTGCTTTTGGTTTCATACATAGTGTTTTGTTTGCCCGACAAGTAAGTACGTTTTTATATTACGGTTTCTGTAGCCGTATTTTATTTGTTTTTCCATGGTTTGGAATGCTTTATCATTAAAATAAGATGTATAACATGTAATTATTGATATTGTTGTTTTTCCATACCTAGCCTCACAATGAGATGCTACTGAATTTTTTCGCAAATTTAGGACTTAGAATTTAGTAAAAGTTGAGTAATTGTCAAATTTATATTTAAACTTAAATATGTCAGCTTAATTGTTTATAAATTGACTATTTTGAACAAAATATATCAAATTTCTTGATTTTTTCTTGTTCCTTTTTAGGGATGAAAAGTTTTGACTGGGGAAAATTGTAACGAGTCGTATTTTCAACCATTTAGAAATATTAAATTTAATCTAATGGTCAAATAAAAATGGTTACAAATAAGATTTTATTATTTATTCATGCAAATGTTACTAGATGTATGTTATAATCTAAGATGAAATTTTTAAATAACAAATTTCAATAGTAAAAGACGATAGCCCAAATCAATTGAACGTGAAACAATGTTAGGTTAATATTAACAACAAGATTTGAATAAAAAAATATTAACGTTGTAAAGAATAAAATGAATGTTTATCTCTAATTGGAATATAAATGTAAAGTTTAATTTTAGTATAATAGTAAAGTTTAATAATGAATAAAATAAATGATGTATCAAAAGGAGAAATCATAGGTTATTAATTGGAATTGGTTTTAGCACATAATAAGAAATCATTTATTTGATAAGTAATTTATAATCCATGTTGTAAATAATAAATTTATAGATATTTGAATTACTAAGATGTAATAGTTGTTTTATTTCTAATCTCATTATTTAATCCATTTTGAAAATTTATTTTGTAATCATGGAATGTAATGTAATGGAATATTTCAGTTAGTGGAAATTAGCCACAAGGGCCTCTTTAGCAACGGCAATTAGTTTATAGGACACGCAACTGAAATAATTACTTTTAAGGACAAAATGCAAAATAATTAGTTTCTAAGGTCCAAAACCTATGAAATTATGTCCTTGAAATTAATTGGACTGCTGACTTTGTCCTTAAAAGTAATTATTTTGTTGACTTTGGCCTTGAAATTAATTTTTGCGGATGTGTGTCCTAGAAACTAATTGGACTGCAAAGTTTGTCCTTCTAGTGAAATGCCCCTTTCAGTTAATATGGAAGGAGACATTAAATATAGAGTAAAGAGTGTAATAAATGGAAACTTATGTTAAATAAATTACATAAGGGAATTGTTGATTTAATATAAAGAACACATAAATCAAAATAAAAGAATTTGTTTGAAATTTAAATATAATGAACTACGATTTTATTATTGTTGCAATTTAATGTTGAAATTAATTTAATATTTAAATCTTAGATTTAACATAGGAAATTTTAATTTTAAAAGATTATTAATTCCTGTTTAATCAAGGATGATGATAGAGAACTTTTAATTTATAATTTAAAAGTGATTAAATCAGTTTAAAAATAATTCGTTTTAATTAACATGTAAAAATAAATATAGTTTGATTTTAAAGCTAACTTCTACATATAATAGAATTATGGTTTGAAATTAGTTTCATTGAGTTTAGAAATATTGCAAACCTATATATCAACATATAGGATGACCTATTTTCGTTTTGAGAACGAAACAGGTTTTTTTGGGCCTTTGTTATCGCTTTGGCCCAATCTATATCTCCATCCGTTCCTATTCCATCTTTGTCTATATACAAATAGATTGTTCTGAAACTATAGTAGCCTCTATATCATTCTGTTCTATTTTTCTGTATGTACTTTCAAATCTAACTCGCTCCTTTCTAATAGTGAATATCATAAAAACCTAATTTTCAATTTCAAATTCAAACTGCTCAAACCCTATCATATTATATGTCGTAGCGAAGCTCTTGACGAATGGATTCAACGTCTAGAATTCATTTTTGCAATTAAGGCTCTGTTTGGCCAGAATTGGGTGAAACTTTATCGGCCATTCATTCTAGGGTTTGATTTCAATAGTGGATCTTCATTCAATCGACTACCTGAAAACGCTGCAGTGTAGAAGAGGCTTAGTGGAGTTAATCTACCAGAATCGATCATGTCACAAAGTGCACCAAAATTGGCCATGGGAGGGAGCGGTGGCGTTTACTCATCGGTAATGGTTCATGGTGGCGCGCGAGGTCAGGTGGGAAACCTGAAGCGTGGATAATGGCGATGGGGTTCGATCTGGACAGTGGCGCAGGAAGCGGCGACGTTCGAGTCATGAAGATTGGCGGCTAATTGGGTTCACTGATGAATGGTAGGGTATATGAAGATAAGGTATTGCTAATTACCTTTATGCCCATGTGTATATTTTAATTAAAAACTTAAAATTTTAAATCTTCTAACTTCCATAACTTTTTCATACGAACTCCAATTGACTTGCGGTTTCTTCAATTGGATTCATATTGAAATCCCAAATAATATGAATCTGGTTGGGTTGAATTCGAAGACTATTGAGATTTTAAGCTTTTTTGGATTTTTAATGGGCTATAAATCAAAGGTGAGTGATTAAATCCGCTCGTGCAATACCAATGATTCAAGATTTAGAAAACAAGCACTAACTAACTATATTCATGTAATCAATGAAAACAATACGAGCATAAAAAATTAGCACAGAACATGAACTGGAACCGAAAAAATGTTAGATGCATTGCATGCACGCACTAGAATATATTCATATGATCATTCAGAACTATAGTGATTCATTGCATGCATATATAGTTGAGCAACATGAACGTTAGATACAGTGTTTGGATTTGCTAGGTATTAATGAATGGTTGACGGTCTAGATCATAATTCTCCTAAAGGAGGCTATAAGGGTCAGCCTCAGATAGCTGAATCTGTTACTACCGTCTGCATTGTTACATTTCAGAGTTTATAGATATGTACGGGTATATATGATTTAAGTTCGATTAACAGAGATATGCATTGATATGAAAGTTGTTCCAGATTAAGAGGAAATTGTTATAGTGTATCAATGTAAACACAAGAAGACTAAGGCATGAGAAGGGGAAAAAGAGAGAATAAGAAGTGAACCATAGACAGATGATGACATCATATCCCTGTAATAAATTCAAAAACAAGTATACGCATGTTCCTGGGACTCACAATGTTTTCCAGAATATTCAGAGGTCATGGACCGACCCAATACTTAACAAGACAAATATAACATGAATTTAATGTGAAGTAGAAAGTACTTTGTGCTATTATTGCAAGTTAAAAGTCCAAAATGTGAATCGCCAGTTCTTGTAAGTTTTCTATTTTTATCTAAGAAATGGGTCCTTTGAAACATATAGATCTTTATGGGATTTTCTTCACAAATTACCATGACAAACAAGCCTAGAAATTAATTTCTGCTTACATAGATAACGAAATTATCGACTAATGATTAACATTTTCTCGCATATATCCTAAATACAAGCCAAGAAACCATTATGAGTAAATTTGTGTATTAACTCCCCTATGTATGAATTATTTCTTTTTCTTTTCTATTCTGGTTTCATTGTAGAAAGTATGCGAGTTACATACATATGGTTACTAACCAGTTCCATGTCAGTTGCAAGGAACCAAATAGATGAACTACCTCAAGTCAACAGTGTTATTCATTTTCACCATTATCTTCTAACTTGCTCGTCATAGCCTTCATCTCCACAACCGCGGTTGACAAAGTTGGCTTATCCATTATCCTTACAAAGCCATGAACACACACAATAATCAAATAAGCCTTAAATATAGATTGTATATATTCATATAACCAACGATTAAGCCTTAAATTTGTTTATGTGGAATTTGTATCAAATCAAAACAATGGATTTGTCTAATTATTTAAGTTTAAATGCCTAATTAAGTTTAAAATGAATCTTTTACTAAGACTAAGTTATCAAATGAGAATGATTAATACGATTTAATAGACCAAACTTTGTATCCGAAAAAGAATGATTAATATTCCACTCATCAAAATTCAAACTTTTCCAACCAGATATCAGAAGAAGAAGAAAGTATCGTGGTCTCTAAATAGTCTCAACATCACGAGACTTACAAGTAAGTCCAATCATGAAGCAACCTCTGCCTCACCACAATGGAAACAAGTAATGCTATTTTATCTATTATACATTATTTAGACATAAAAACTTATACAAACGAAATGAAGGACCGACCCAATTTTAGATTAATGAAAAAGAAATCAGGCAATAATGGTCAATTAACATGTAATTGTTTGTCAAGTGAATCGAATATAAGGATTCTAGTTGAGAAAATCAAATAGATAAAATCGTAAAAAAATAAGGAGATGGAAAGTGCTTTACCATTAACGACATCGTCATTGTGAATGAGAGCCAAAACATGTTGACCTGGAGGTCAGATCGACAAAGAAATGAGGATTTTAGGTACTTTTAGCGAATACGGTGAAAGATAGGGTTCCATGGTGTTGCGTTAGAATAAGGAAAAGGGGAGGGAAATGAAATTTTGTCCCACGTTCTAGTAGGGGAGCATATAATAACATATTAAATTTCTACTCTAAAATCGAATAATAAAAGGACAGTAAGTAGAGTTACATCGCTATAGTGCATTGCAATTAATTATGAATTTCGTTGTAGTGGAATATGATATCTTGATATCAAGTATGAATCATTCTTGAAATGTAAAAGTACTAACCGGTGTGTAAAATGATGTTGAGTTGATAAAGAGACCGATGTCTCTTATTGGCATACTCTCTGTCAATATTAGAACCACTTTAACAACTGTTTACGTGAAGGAGACTCCACAACGAAGTATTCGGATTTAGCGTCATTTGCTGGATTTGAAGAAAGAGAACGATGATGGATAGACCCCGACACTTATGCCAACTTGAAATGACTAATACATGATGGTTTGACAGGGCCAAGAGGGCGAGCTACCCCTAGCGGACATCCGCTTTTCGATTTTCTTGGACTAGGTCCATACTATTACTCTTATTGTTGGTTTCGATCGGTGCACCTTGATTTTGGGATAACCTCCCTTTGACTCGATATGGGATAGATGTATGCGGTGGACGATCATGGCTATGATGCTTTACCACCAGCCCTATGATCCGAACTGGTAGTATCCTAATTGGAGTATTACCTTACGAACTTTGTCTTACTTTTATCCCTATACGAGATCACTACGATTTTGGTATATGTTGTCGTATCACGGTGCATCCCTACCCCCGACGTACTACTTGGGCGTTATGTGCAAATTGTATGACAATGCTAAAAAATGAGTTAAGAAAGATTAGTGTAAAGCCTTAATGCTAAGAAAAATATTTATTTTACTCATTAGACATTAAATACATAGCATATTCTATTATATATAATATTTTGACGGATCCTTAAGAGATGGAAAATCTCGTGACATCTCTTGAGTTATTGCAGGCACGTTATACACTAGATAGAAGATGTAAAACCCGGTAAACATCTCTAACGCTATACACTCATGTTATATGATATCGATTTGACTCACATAAGGATATTTTAGTCCCAACTCGAGAGTTTTGTCTTTTCATTACGTTCGGTCAGCCTTAAATATGTCAGCATATTGAAGATCATTTTCTAGAGGACGAAGACGAAGACTATGTATATTATTACTATTATTATTATTACCTGCATCATGTTGTTCTACTGCATTATATTTTGTTTCTGATGTGTATATAACTCTGATAAATGTTGCATAAATTATAATCAAATGTTTAGTAAACAGCTTCATGAAATGTTTATTTGATTATTATATTTTATCATTCCACTGTGAGATTCCATGTTTGTTTTCTTCTTCTTTCTTATTTTTATCAATTAACCTCATTAATTATCTATGTTCCAGATTGTTTGAGTTGGACATGTGTGGATTATTGTCAATTTAAACCTTCTGAAATGTGGGTTTACGCAATTGGTATCAGAGCTTTGGTTTAGCGAAAACCTTAGCTTTGTGGGGTTTGACTCATTAGAGACAGGGTAGTAATACCCTAAAATGAGTCTGTTTGAACATTTGTCTATATATATATATATTTATATATGTATCTATGTATATACATACGAGAGCGTATACTTATTAGTGCTATAAAATGTTTTATATTGTGTTTACTTATCCGTTGAGTTGTTTATGAACTCTGGTCGGTGCGTGGGACACCGTGTTATCGATAGGGGTTTGTAAATATTTAAATAAGGCAAGTCGACATAATATTGTTTTAAATTAGGGTAACTTAAATTATATTATATATATAAAATGATTATTAATGAAGTTGTTGTTAGGAGATGATAATATTTAGTTATCATCGATTATTGATTGAATTAAAATAAAATGAATACTTTATGAATTTATTTTACGAAGCGTTCGATAATTAAATTGAATTTAAATCTAATTACAATAAAAATTGTTTAAAATAACAAATATGTAAATTAATGAAATATTTCCATAATAAAGAAATGGAATTGTATAAGCTATATCATAAATAGAAGGATAAAAAATTTCAGAATTTTAGAATTTAAATCCTGCTGCTTTCAAAATTTGTTTTCAAGCCCTTCAAAATTAATAATAATATTATTCGAAAGTGTTCTGACTAGAAATATATTTTGAAAATATTTTGAAAGAAATAAAAGCATTAAACTTGCTATGGACGATGGGAAATAATTCTGTAGATAACTACAGTATCGCTAGTATTCATTTTCGAGTTTCTAAGTGAGAATTGCTACCAAAAGAAATTTATTTCCAGTTAAAACAAGTTCTGATTGTGAAAAATATTTTGAGTATGATTTTATAAATATATGAAAACAGTTTGAAATTGCAAACTGAAAATAGTATAGATAAAAATAAGTTTATAGCTTATAGATTTGAACATAAAAGTAAAATTAAATTTTAAAATGGTTGAACATTTTGGTTAACCAAACAAAAGAAAATTTGAATTTGAAATATGAAATACGAAATAAAAGAATTAACCTAAGAAATGTTAAATGAATTGAGTTAGTGAAATGGAGTAAAAAAATGAAATTTAACTCAAGAAAGCTTAAATGAAAGTGAATTGTATTTGAAATGAATTGGATAAAATAATAAAATGAAATTTAAGTAAATAAGTTTGAATAACTTGTAGATTTGAGAAATATTAAGCTAATTTTTTTTAATTTGTTGAATGTGAATGATAAGAAAATTTTAACTTGAATAAAGTAAAATAAAATGAGTAATGGATTAAATGAAATAAAATTTCACTTAATAAAGACTAAATGAGTTGAATTGGATTTGAAAATAAGTAAATAAATTAGTAAAGTGAATTAATTCCACGTAAGCTATAAAATGAATTAATAGAATGAATACGAACTTGAATTATAAAAATGAAATACAATTTGAGTTGTGAAAGCAATTGAATAAAAATAAATGAGTGTAAGTAAAATTTAGTGTGAGTAGTTGAATTTGATTTAAATTGGATATAAATAAATTGAATGCAAGTGGAATGAGTTTTAATAAATTGAATGGTAACTAATTGAGTATAAAATAAGTTAATGAAGTGAATTAAAAGCGAAAGTTAACTTAAGAAAAAAATTGAATGAAACTGATTGTAATAAAATGAAAATTTTATTTATATGAATTTGAGTTATAAAATAAAAATTCATTTAAGTAATGTTAATAATAAACTAATGAAGTGAACCATTTTATAAAATAAAATTTTACTTGAGTAAAATTATAAATATGATTTTGAATTAATAAAATGAACTAACAAAGTGAATCAAAGAATTAATATGAACTTAAGTTATGAAATAATAATAAACATAAGTTGCATTTTATAAAATGTTTATAATAAATTAAATGGTTTATAAATGATATTAGTATTAAAAAAATATACTGAGGGGTAAAATTCAACTTAAATAATATTAAATGAAATGATATAAAATGATCCATAAAGGAATTTATATGAAATATGTTAAACAAAAAGTGGAACAATTGGAATTTAACAAATTTAATTGGATAAATTGAACGTGAATGAAATAGATGTGAATAAATTGGAAGTAAACCAATTAAATGTTAATAAAAATGAAGTATATAAATTAGCTACGGGCATTAGAAAATGTAAATTAACATAGTTGTGAGTTAATTGGATAAACTGGGTGAATATTAATAATTGAATGGTTTCTTTTGTAGTAAATCGTCGTTATAACTGTTTTGATTGCATATGATTGTTGCATGTTGTGTATTGGTGCTAATGTTTATGATATGGATTCAAAATTCATGCTATGTGATTCTATTTAACTCATACATGTTCCATATCCTATTATAAGCGACCAATATTCTAAATTGAGTTGAGATGGGTACGTATAAAGACTGTTTGGACGTATACACGGATTATATTTTCTTTTTCTTTCTTAATATGAGCGAACTCACTCGTATTAATAATAATAAGGTACGTATGTCGGATTACATATCACACTTTTATATACGGGATGCCTCATCATTGAGATGAGATGTATATTTGATTATTTGGTACATTTTGTGTTATATACTGTATTGTAAAAAATTTATGATTGAGCCACGCAAAGGAGACTTGACTGAAATTTTTCGTAAATCCAAGTGTTAGAAAATTTTTGAGGTTTTAAAATTTTATAATTTGTTTTGATAACTAACTTGTAATTTCCGTAAGCCGATCCGAGTAGCATAGTAGAAGCTTAGTGAAGGTTTTCTAATAAGATTTTAAAGTTTTATAAGTTGATTATTTTGAATAAAATATATCAAATGTTAAATTCCGTACTTAGCCCTTTTTTAGGACGAAAAGTTTTGAGTGAGGTAGAATGTAACGACCCGTATTTTAACTATTCTAAATTATTAAGTTTAATATAATTATTGAATAAAAATGGTAAGAAATAAAATTTTATGTTTTGTCAATGTAACTTATTAAATATGAACTTGAATAAAATTTTGGAATAACTCGGAGATTTTGGCAATAACAAAAATGAAAGTGAAATTCTACATATTGAGTGTGTTTATAATCAATAGTTGGAATTAAATAATAAATGTTGAATTACTGTAAATGGAAGTAGTCGTTTTATTATTTGAATTAGTTTTAAAAGTTAAATTTTATAAGTTAAATAACTTATATTTGAAATATGGTGATTTATTGGATAATTAAATCGTTTAAATTTAATATTGGAAATTATGTAAATAATTGAATTCTAAATTTAATATGAATGAAAATGATGTCGAAAGTTGACTTAAATTTTATTTAAATAAGAATGAAGATTGTTAACATTTAAAAGTGATTAAGTTAATTTTGGAGATTACTTGTTTTAATTAACGAGTAAAAATAGCCTTTTTGGCCATTGTCTTGAATTTTGACGAAACTAGCTTTATCGGATTTGTAATAGTGAATTAGTATAGGATTTCATGATTTATAGCGATCGGACATAATGTTCGGTCATGCGAGCTTGAAATAGGTAGAAATTAACTTAAGGAATTTAATTAAAATAATTTAATTTTGAAAAGCTATATCCTGCATACGATCGAATTAGGCCTCGAGACTAGTTTCATTGCATTCGGAATAGAGGTATAAAATATAGAACGCCAGGTGGCACGCTTCATTTGGAGCTCGAGTATTTCAGATGTTTAAAGGCGAGATATATTCAAATTATTGTAATATTTATTTACACTTCTCCAACATCTCGTACAAGCCGCATACAATTTGTCTCTCTCATACACCCCTCTCCCTCTTTTTCAAATCGCGGCAGACAAACGAAAAATAATAATATCGCGAGCATCGAACGATCGTGCGCGTGGTGGCTGAAGTAGCTCGCTAGTGAACATGAGCACGTGAAGGAGGGAGGCGGCGGCTGGAAGCTGCGACGCGCCGCAGGGCTTTGCAACTTAGTGTATTAGCATATAGCCTGATCGAGGCGGCGGATGCGTTGATTCTCACGCGCGACTGGGAGGGAGTCACGGTGGCGGTCTGAGGTGGTAGTGGCGGCGTAGGGTTTTGCTTGCGATTGTGGGTTCGCGTGCATTCCTGTATGTGAGTGAAGGAAGGAACATGCGTGTTGATGGCAAACTGTGGTCGTACGCGTGCATAGATGAGTGTCGCGATTTCGGTTTGGGAAGAAGGCAGCGACATCTTGACTGGAGATGGACGAACGACAATGAACAAAGATAATTAGGGTATTGTTAATTACTTAATTATGTTAATCAAATTATTGTAATTACCGTTATATTAACTATCGTTTAATTTTTTCGTTTGAGGCCCATTTCGAGTGAAACGAGTCAAGATGCAACCGTGTCGACGCCTTCTACAGCATGGAATTAAACTGAAATTTATTTTAAGCTGAAATATTTTCAGTTTCAAATAAAAGGTGAGTGTTTTATAGCAATCATGCAGTACTGCATATTTTATGTTAGTTAAATTGAATTGTGAAGTAATTTAAATTTATTGGCGGTCGTTTAGTATTTTATCTGACATTTAAATTGACATCTGAATTGAACTGATATGAATTTAAATTGACAGTTCAATTTGAAATTGAAATTAAATAGCCGGTTAGACACCCGATGTTGATAACCAGTAAATGTTGTGAAATTTGACTAATTTGGATGTTGATTGTGATGACTGTTGTTGGTTGATATTTTGAATGATTTGGATGTTTATTTATTTTTATATATCCTGTTATCACCTTGTAAGTTTTCTGATAGTATGTAAACCGTTATCCAAAGTTATTCAAATAAATTAAGAAATAGGTTGAAATGATATATTAAATCTGTATGTTTACAAAATATGCAAGACAGTTATCAATAGGTAAAAGAGCACAGTCCCAGTGTTTACAATCTGTTGTTATATATGCAGAAAATAATTGTAATTCCTCATACACTTAGTTACTTAAAATCAAAGACAAAATGGATAGTAACATAGATATGAATATGTCCATAGAAACCTAAGGTAGTGTCAACCAAACAACAATGATCTGTATCCTACCGAAACAGCTATGCTCCAACTTCCCCATGATGATGCATCCCTGATAATAGACATAGATGCTACAATGAAAAATAATAATGAAACGCATTAGGAAAAGAGTGGAGCGACTAGATAAAACAATGTAACAAAAGATGGTGGTAACTCAAAAATGATCCATCGGTAAAGAAATCCCCTTTGAATTCAAAGCCACTTCTTCTGAAGATGTCATTGACAACCAATGTGGTCCGACCTAGTTACACAAATTAAAACCAAAGCAAGAAGGTGTAAGCGAAAATAGGGAGTTCTCCCTATGGCAACTCAACTAGCAGAAACATCTCAAATGATAATTAAATGTCATTCCTCATTTGATGTGTAAGGGGAATGGATTCTCCAACCAGGAAAAAAAATATGGTTGAACACATTAATAACACAAAGGCTACTGTCGTTGCTTTGACAGAGCATAAATTGGGTCATGATTGTTAACCCGCCTTTTGTCAAAGCCATAAGTAGGCGGATTCAACCTAACTAATTTCACAACTATCGTGGTTGGAGTATGATGGATTTGGTTTCGAAAGATGAAGTTTACATGGATATGTCATTTGGCCAAGAAATGGAGGGAATGTACGGCATAAGTACTTCGTTCGGTCTACACTCCTTGCTCGGCCTAAATCTCGTTCGGCATTGGATGGATCGTTCAGCATCATTGAGCTTTCGGCATATCTCAACTCACTCGGCATTGCACCTCGCACCTCCATACCTCGGTAGATACATACCGCCATACCTCGGTAGATTCATACCTCCATACCTCGGTAGATCCATACCGCCATACCTCGGTAGATCCATACCTCCATACCTCGATAGATCCATACCTCGGTAGATCCATACCTCCATACCTCGGTAGATCCATACCTCGAGACCTCGGTAGCTCCATACCTCGACACCTCGATACCTCGGTACCCTTGATGGGCCCAAACTACTCAGGAGGCCCAACAATCTGGTTTTGCCTATAAATACAGCATGTGGGTCTCCAGATGGAGGATCTTCTTCTGCTTCTCTTCTTTTCCTCTGCTTTCTGACTTTCTATTTTCTAAGGCTAAGGCTAGCCAACCACTTTGTAACTGTAATTGATTCTCATATCAATAAGAAAGAAAACTTCTGGAGTGGACGTAGGCCAGAGTTAGCCGAACCACTATAAAATCTGTTGTTCTTTACTGCTTTCATTTCAATTTCAATTGTTTTTCATATTATTACTCTCTACACACACTCTATCTGTTATCAGTAGCTGTTAATTGGTGTTTTCATTTACATTTGGGTGTTAGTGACCAATTTTGGCGCTAACAATGATCAAATTAAAAATTTTGCCAAAATTTATTTACCTAAACAGCTCTACATATGCAGTAAAGAGAATGACATGAAAAGAATGCTACGTGATCCCAAGGTCTTGAGCATTACTGTTATTGCCAAAGACCAACAATATATAAGTTGTTCTCTACATAATTCGGGGGGTATCAATTTAATTTTTACCAATGTAGATGGACTTTGCAATCAAGCATGGAGACAAAATATCTAGGTCCATATTAAAGATCTTCCTGGTAGCATTAGCATCCCCTAGATTATATCTGGATATTTTAACTATATTTTATTTGATCATGACAGAATTGGCCTTAACAACAACTCATGAAATTCCTGCACAGACTTCTATAATGCAATGCAAAGTGCAGGTTTACATGAAATGTAGTATATTTGAAGTGAATATGGTTGGAGGGGTGATTTTTTTTTCAACACATAGCCAAATTGATAGATTTTTTATCAACTTTGAATGCATAACATCTTTACCAATGCATATGCTAACATCATGAATCATTCAACAAGTGACTAACCCCTATCTTAAAAAAGCTCATTTCAAAACATAGATCAGATAAGAACACTCCATTTAGATTCAAAAACTCATGAGTTAACTTTAATGGATGCAACAATGTGATCTGAACTGCTTAGCTAAATAGCGCTTCAGTCAACCCTCTATTCATGTTTTTTTTAAAAACTAAAACTATTAAGAGAGGTTTGAAAGAGTGCAACAAAGGTGGAACCAGAATTAGGGTGTTACTGGAAAAAATGATGGAACACATTACCAATTTTTATATCAAATTACTGCAAAACCCTAGTGATCTATCCGATGTTCAAGAATACAGAGACAGTTTACTGCAACTAGAAATCATGATGCACAAACACACAATTGAAAACCAACAAAAATCAAAGATCAAATAGTTAATTTAAGGTGGACAATGCACTAAATTTTTCTATGCTTCCATGTACTCAACTAAAAATAAAAGAAACATAAAGCATAACATTGACTCTCAAGGCAATGTTATAGCAAAAGGCAAGGAGCTACAACATACTACAACAAGGTCTTTTACACATATGTACAATTCAGTAAACACTATCCATAAGTTTCCAAACATAGTTTGTAAAAAGGTACTAACCAAGCAAACAAAAAATAAATTAGATGCAAACACTAGCAAATATGAAATCAAATATGTTATTTTCCAAATCAACGATGATATCAGTCCAGTTCCAAATGCCTTTGAAGAAAAATTCTTTCAACAACACTAGGAAATGTTAAAGAAGATCTACTTCCAACACTTCAAGGTATATTCATTAGTGGGCATTTTATTCATGAAAATAATCTTGTCCCTAAAAAAATAACCCTCGGTCCATATTAGATTTTAAACCTATTTCATATAACAAGAATGCATACATCCCAAGCAGACTTGTGAATGAAAACTCTTTATTAGCACGAGTGTATATGCACGTCCATGTGGACTTGCATATAGTCACTTGGGTGCTTTGACTTTATATATCATAACATCTATACTATATTGTTTCCAACAAATAACCACATTATTTTCTTCTTTATATTAGAACCTATTTGATTACTATATTTACTGTTATCGACTCGAATGTCATCGTTATTGCCAATAATCATCCAAACTTAACATTGTTTGTTGCATGATGAAGAATTTTAAGTTAAGTTTTATCTCAACGGTTCTTGATTTTCATCTAAATAGCACATGTATCATATTTCAAATTCCAATTTGCACAACAATATTATTTTTTTAAAATTTACAATCCCATATTAATTTATAGAAGGTAACATGACCATTTATGTTGTCATTTTCTTATTATAGAAATTTTATGACTAATTTTTATTTTTACCATCTCGTTTTGAAAAACAAATTTATTTTCTGTGCATATAGATCGGCATATATGCACACCCATATTGGTTATACTTGGGTATTTATCTTTAATATATAATTTAATCTATACCATCCCATTTTATCACCGATTCAATTGTTCAAAAATGTTATTAAATATATCCTTTTAGTTCCCGCCTAAAGGCTAGGTGAAGCTTAACGCATAGTGATTTCTCTAGATCAGCATATATAAGATTTACAATCTCAGGTAAGAATCTAAACATGTATTTAGACACTGGTTATGGATTATTTAAGGTTCAGTGTAACATATAAGTATCAATGTGCTAGTTTTAGCCGATCTTGCCTCCTTGACCATTCTAAGCGCATTCGAAATCCCATATTTTCATTTCAGATACTAAGCAAAATACTAAAATTTATTCAAAATATATGAATTATGAAAAATGTCTACTTCCGATTAAACCTCGATTAATCCTAGCCCAAACAGAGTCCCTAGTCTATACTTACCGTCTAGCATCCGCTTATTGATTTTTACCGCCTTTCTTATAACCAAACAAATTCAAAGTTAAATACATATACAAAATGTGATCACTATAATGAAAAATGTGAAAGAAGTTTAGATTGCAAGCTAAATAAGTGGCATATAACCATTATAATATGTAATATTTACCATCTTTTTTGACAATCCACTAAATAAATCATAGAAATGTCACCAAGTAAATACTGAAAAATGCAGATAGGAGAGAACAATTTGACAAACCTATATTCTGAAAGTAAACCATTTCAACTAAATGGATCATAAATTTTGGTGGCAACAGGCACGATGATACATCATAAAACTGTTCCATTTTAGACAAAGATATTTCTGTTAATAAATTTCAATAACTAATTCATACAAAAATAAATTAATACATAACCATTAGTATATCATATAGAGGAACACATTCATCATAGTACTTGGCATGAATACACCACAAAAACAAACTACATTATAAACTTACATTAATATTTGTGTCTTTTTTCTTTTGTACAGATATTGATATGTGCATGACTCATGAGCATTCATGCTCCACTACACCAGAATACATTATGGTAAGAAACCAATATTTTTTTTTGTTAATCCAGTTTCACACGCGGGTTGTTGGTAGTATAACAATGTTGTTTGGTGTTTATTTGGTAGCATTGTATTTTTCATGTTTCATGTTTGGTTGATGCTACATTAAATGTTTCAAGATAACTTATTTTTTTTAATTAAGTTGTAGTAGAAAATGTGTTATGGCTATAGGAGATTTAGTTAAGTTGGAATAAATTTTAGTGGATTTTGTGGCAGATATGAAAAACAAATATCAAAATCAAATAAGGTTTAAGTGGACAAATGACATTAAAATAATGTTTTCATTATGTAAATTATTAAATACATGGATGGTACAAACTGACGTTGTAGGCATAGGCTATTGAAATACAAAGTTAGAAACAAAGAAATAAGTCCATAAGATGGTTGTTGAGAAAGGAAAAAAAGTAAAAAAATGGTTGTAGTATGAATATGTTGTAATGGAAGGATGAGATAAGCCTCCTCTTCATGCAGGTATTTCGTTGATTCTTCATGATGCTGAGTTACCCACCTTCTTCCACATTCTGAGAATATTTAATATATGCATGTTAGCAGTTGAGTAAAACTGCGAAAGATGAACTTAAAGTAAAGCTTTGTAAGGTACTACTTTACTATAGTTGGTACATATACTATGATTTTAAATAAGTAGTAAAATTTGCGTAAATAAGAATCTGGAAATGAACGTGGAATTGTTTAAAATTCATGTACCGGTAACTAAAGCAAAACACTTTGTATTTCATCTAGGTAAAAAAATAGGGCTATGTTACATGGTTGTTGTGACCACACTTCTTCCTGCACTTGACGACCCTTATTGACTTCTTACCTAGCTCATGTTATACAAATGTTTATAAAAAAACATTCATTATACAACCTGCTCATATATGTCACTTGATCAAAAACTATTTACAACAACTATTGAATAAAAGTCAATTCAAAATATAGGCCCTTAACCTAAACGATGTAGAAATAAACATCGATAGTTGGAGGACTATAGCAGCCAAATTGGTTGTATTAGACCAAGGCCATCCTAACTATACAGTACATGCATGTAAGATGGTGAATTTCATGTTGAAAGTTATTTTCATAGTTCAAGCTCATACATCGGACCGACAACATAAAATACAAATAATAAGATAAGGGTAGGCTGAAGTCTGATTTATGAAAGTAAATGAATTCGCCTTGCCTTTTTCTTCCTATTTTTCCCAAGGGTAATTCTGTCTACTGATAATCAAACAAATTTTATCACCATCCTACACATATGAATAAATATATTCCAATTATGTACACCATACTGCCAACAGTCAATACTGATACAATTATATTTTCAATCTTATCATGTAGTTTTGATTAATCCCCTCATCAATATTCTCGGTTTAAGTTTTATTCTTGCCTTGCCTTATCGTATATAATGCCGAATGGAGTTGCTAAATTGCTGATGTACAATGAAACGACCACATTAAAAACTACTAACGTATGACAGAATTCAGTGGCTTGATGCCTAAAACATAGTTAAACTCCTAGCACATGTAACTCGAAATAACTTCGAAGAGGAAGTAAACACAAACCAATGAAACTCAAAGAACATCAGTAGAACAAATTTGAACTTAGCACAAAATCATACATCATTTTCTGCATAAAGGCCTACAATCCCATTCAGATCAAGCATCAAATCAAGGAAAACCAGCAAAAGTTTCAAGGTAGGTAAATCAACAGGAAAACAACAAACCATAACACGATAGGTAATGATTTCATAAAGTACACAGTAGAAGTCAAAAATAAATCATATTGAAATGCTACTGGAGTTCAATGTAAATTTCTTCATCGATAATACACAAAACAATGCACATTGCAGAGTAAAAGTTTATCCCTAACATCTAGCTGTCTTATATAGATTGACGGTTCAGCCAAAGCAGGTTTTTTCACACACATCAAAGCTTGAAATGGTTTTGCCTGGATTCCAACAGTCATACCATTGATAACTACTTTGCTCTATGAATGTTCAACCAAAAAGGTCTCAAACTACCCTGTAAGCATTTTCAAAATAGCATCAGTGTTATGATTTATTTTTATTTTTATTTTGTTTTTATAAAAGCACCATTATTATGAAATGAAATTTGTAAAATGTCAAGCTCATTATATAATCATTGCTTTATTCTTTTATTATTTTTCCAAAGCCTCCACCACATCAAAAGCTAAGATGGAACCAATTTAATTTCAAAATTTTGTCATAAAAATCAGTGCATGCGACGTAAGCCATGTAACAAAATGAAGGGGATAAAAAATTATATTCGTGTGCAATATTAAGACACATGTCCTTAATGTGAATGGGACACACCCTTCATGTGGTTAAATGCTTATTTCAGTCCATACATTCTATGTCGGCCTCTAAAATTTGAATATATTTTATTTTTACCAATGTCTTGTTTTACAACAACTCCTATTGTTGAAAGAAGAGAAACTATCTCAAAAGAATAAGCTCAAACTAAAGCAAATACAGAAGCAAAGCAAAACATTTTGTTTATGCTTGCTTGAACAAAAACAGTAGAAGTTACATTGACTGGACATTTGGAGATCTATTTTGTACAATAGACAGTGGAACAATATGCAATATGTTTTCGGTAAATGTGACATCTCTTCTCCACTGTAAAACCATATAACTCATGAGTTCAGCAGGCCAAAAAATGATTGTTCTATGATAAAATATTTGTCTGAACTCTTAACAACCAAAACATGCTTTTTGATTACAAATTTACGTGTAACGGGTTTTTTTTTCTACAGGTACCAATCCCTCTTCCAATTTTCCACACTCATCCTCCATATTTTCAACAACTAGCTATTTCTAGTTTAGCGACATTTATCTTACTTCATTAGATTAAGCAATTAGGATTCATTTATAATCCAAATAACTTGAGGCAACCATACCAGCCATGTTGGCACTTTTTTTTGGGCCAAATATGAAGATCGGAATCTACACCTACTTATGGTAGGAAATTAAATGTTGATCAAAAGGGCTTCAATGTAAATAAGTCTTGTAAGGTTTGATTGCAAAGGGAACTCCAAAGCATAATCCCGATCTACTTTTTATAGCAATGGTAATGAAAATTCAATCTCTTTGTCACAAAAACACTTCATAAATCAAGATCATATATTAATTAGAATAAATGTATAAAAATCAAGAAGAAAAGTAAAAGAGTAAACTCACATATGTATTAAGCTGCCTTACGAAGTCGGAAAAGTTATTATGCTTGAAATAAACAGGAAGCAAATCCCTAATAAACTCAATAGGCTTCCAGACAATGAAAGAATTTCCCATTTCTCCCCAACTTATTATATCATTCGTATTTTCGACTTCCACCATCCAATGTGTCTTTACCAAAAATGGCGCTGGCCCACTGTCGTTTCTTTTCAAATTACCACTATTCATTTTTATAACTTCTAATCTATCTTCAATAACAAATATTTTCTAAACTAAATCAGGTATAAAATCGGAGCGAGAATATCAAACAGAGAAGAGCAATAGAGCAGTAATATGTCTCCAACCTCACACGTAAAATCCGAAAATAATCATCAAAATCCAGTGTCAGCAACCAAACTCTAATCTTGATTCACTGATTTGCTCAGTTTCCTTATCATTACCACTGATTTTCTCTTAAGTTTTGGGGGTTATTCATGGAGGTGGGAAATGAAATTAGCTTCGGTTGAGGAAATATATCGATGAAATTATGAATGCAGTATGAGTTTTAAAGTTGCAACTTTTTTGACCAGGAACTCGAGAACGGAAGGCGGACGTGCAGAGAAGACCAAAAGTAGTAGGAAACATATTGAATGAGCTAAACTCAATCGATCTGAAAATCAATTTTCCAAGATCGATAGCTTGAAACAAAGTCGATGTGGCAAATAGAAAAGGGGAAATAATTTTAAAGGACAAATTGAAGTAAATAATTGCTCACAAGGACACGCACAAAAAACTTTTACCATAAGGACAAAGCCCAAATCTCAGATACAAATTAAAACAAAACAAAGAATTCTGTTCGTCTCCTCCTCCTTGTTTTCACTCAGAATTTGACAAACTTTCTTTTAAAAATAAAATTAAATCAAAACAAATCGATTTCTCGTTCAATTTCTCAGAAGCAAAATCAATTTCCACAATCTCCCCAAAACCAAAATCACTTTCCTTAAACCAAAATTACAATTTTCAATTTCTTTGAGTTTGTGTTT
The DNA here is from genome assembly GCA_030765085.1 of Allium cepa. NCBI lineage: Eukaryota > Viridiplantae > Streptophyta > Magnoliopsida > Asparagales > Amaryllidaceae > Allium > Allium cepa. The sequence goes on from CM060931.1 coordinate 499,074,224, forward strand.
GATGTCGTGGTTGTGGTTGGTGTTTTACAGGAGGCGGTGAGGAGAAAATTTTGATTAGGTCGAGGTTGAGGTCGAGAGTTGTCGGCGATGATTGTGTTGGTCGAGGAAGGTGGATTGGAGTCTGGCCGTGGCAGATGAGTTGGATTTTTGGACAGTGAAGTCGGAGAAGCAATTTTTTGTATATGTAGAAAGGTGGAGCAACCTACTTGAAAAAAAATGATACATACTTATAGAAAACTGATACCTACTTAATACAAACTGATACCTAATTACTGTAAACTTGAAATCGTTACATATTTGACTGAAGATATTTCACTGCGGCTAATACACAACCTATTGTTACATTTCAACATAATTTATTTTAAAAATTACTTATTGTCTTTATTTTGAAATGATAGGATGATGATGATTTTGTTAATGCACATCCAGTTTAAAAGAAGCTATAAAATTGCTATGAATAATTGGTATGAGATTTCTCTTTCTTTTAAAAAAATTACTTGTTACAGATAAAAAAGGTGAATATGACCTAACTTTTTAACATTTTGTCTTTATTAGAGACAAAAAATATAAGAAATGCTCAAAGAAATCTGGAAAAGCAATAACATAGCAGGCATGGAGGTGAAATTAGATGATATGCATCAAATAAAGTGTGCACAACAAGCAAAAGACACGTAAGTTTTTTTTTGGTTAAAATGATATCTACTGACAACAAAATAAACAATACAATTGAAACCACTAGTCAAAATCAATTGAAAGTCGCTCATTATTCAAACTATCTATGTTTTTGCATTATAACATTTCATACATAATTCTATACATCATTGTATGTCTTTTATATTTAATTGAATTTGATTCATAACAAAATATGGAAAAATATTATCTTTCAATTTCAAAAACAGTTAGTTTAGTAATAAATAGTTACTACAGAAACAAAACTGATACCTACATAAGAGAAACTGATACCTACAGAAACAAAACTGATACCTATATAAAAGAAACTGATATATACAGAAACAAAACTGACACCTACAAAAACAAAAAATATAACTACATAATAAAAAATAAAACAAAATATTTAGCAAATATATCTTAAAGTGATAGCTACAAATGCAAAAATTCATACACAAATCGATACTAAGTGTGCTAGTAAAACTGTTAAATATTTTAATTCAAAGTATACTATATGCTTGTACCATTATCCCTGAAATTCATTGTTTTGTATTAATTGTAAACCTCATAATACAACTTATGCAAACTGATACTAACATTACATTTTGGTTTCGATGGGCTTGACTATAGAATATTTGTAATGATATTCATCGTTTCACTGAACAAAAGCAGAATACCAACAAAACTTGAAAAGAAGGAAATATTATCCACAAGAGCCAGGATTGTACATGCAATATTGAAAAATGATGAATATTGCTGGAGTCTATCTAAATACATATCAAGCTTAAAAGAAGAAAGAAAAGGAAAGAACTGAATTCACACTGTGATGTTTCACAATTAAATTTGATACTTGTAAAGTAATGTAATTCTGTTGAAATTTATACTTGTGAAGTAATAATGTTCTGTTGCAATTTGATACTTATGAAGTAATGATGTTATGTTCTTAAAACAAAGCTGCTCTTACTTGTAAAAAAAAACACCAGAACTGATACATTAATCAAGCATCATCTTCCCGTACAAATCACAGACCTCATACTTGTGACAACGATGGCGATCGGCTGGGAGAAATCTCGTGCTCAAGATAAGGGCGATCGACCTTATTCAATTCCTCTCTCCTCTCAATCTGATGTTAGATCTTCTTCTTCTTCGCTTCGTCATGATAAGCCAATTCTTAATTTTGGATCTTTTAATTGGGCAGAGAGTGATTCTCGCCATAAATTTCATTTCCAGAAATCTCAAAAATCATTCGTTCCAATCAAGAAAAGGGGTTTTTTCTGTTTCAGATGTGGAGCCAATAATCATAAGGCTAAAGATTGTTCTAATCCATATTGGTGCTTCAATTGTGGTGTGTTGGGTCACAAGAAAATGAATTGTCCTTCGTTTTTTAATCCTTTTCTTAACTCAGAATATCCTTTTGATTACTCTGATCCTATCTTCTCGAATTCTTTGAATCTTAAAGATCATCATTTCTTTTTTGTTCTCGAATTCTTGAAATTGAGGAGTCTATGCTTGGAGAGTTGTGTCAGGAACATTGAGGAGTGTAATTATCTTTTTAACAAAGTATATTGGCACTTCGATTGTTTGACTGCGGATAACATAGGAAATTATCCTTGCAACGGTAATCGGGAAGGGTTTCAATCCAAGGAATCTTTGAATAGAGAGAAGGTATTTCATGTGCGGGAGGAATCAAAGTGGATTGATAGTGTATGTCTTCATGAAAATGTCTCGTATTTGGTTTTTCATTCTGATGTAATTCTCTTAGATCCAGATATCAAAGAATGTTGTTTTCCTAGTTCTTTGTCGCTTGATGGTATTTCTGCTGATCTTGTTGACTCAAATGGTTCGGTTTCTCCTGTTTCTGATGTTAATATGGCTTCAGATGTCTCAATTCCAGTAGATAGTATCAGCGCAGAGATTAGTGGATTTGCAGAGGATAGTGGTGTTTCTAATAACACTGTCCCAGTGTTAAGTTTTGCTCAAGTTTCTAGTGATGATCTTTCTATTTGTTCTGTTGACAAAGCTAAGAAAGAAGTTGTCAACTTTCAACAATATAATATGGATGATGTTGAAAAGAGACAATATTTGGACTGTGTAGCCGAGGCAAACAAGGTAAATTGTTTTAGTTCAGTTGAGGCTCTTTGTGTTAATTCTCATGTGGCTGGTTTTAGTTCTTTGGAGTCAGAGGTTCATGATGGCATTAAAGAAGGGGATGGTTTTTTTGTCGATGATTTTGGTAAGACTGTTAGTGCTTTTTCAAAGTACAAAGGAAGTGATGCTACAGGCTCAGTTATTCATGATACAAACATTGATACTGCAAACGCTTTGGTTGTTGTTGAGCAGTTCAGGGTATTTGATGATTTGAATTTGGTTTGCTATGTTGGATCAAGAGTTGCAGACATGTCTAAATATGCTCACCATTCAGCTGTGTCTCGATGTACACTTTCATCAAAAAAGATGCTGCCTCTCAGAGATGATATGTTGAACGCAAGCTCTCAAGATGTTTCGAGAGTTTCAGTTAATATAGGGATTTCGGTTAATTCTCTTGATGGTTGTTTCTTATCTGAGAAGAAGAAAAGCAGTTCTATATTACTCATGGATGGTCTGGTGATTATAGAGGATATTGGGAGTTTTTCTTTCGATTTTTCTAGTTTCATGCTGCCTCGTATTGATTTTCCTTTGGATTTTATTGCTTTTAAGCTTGGTATTCCACTGTGTGTCAGTGGACTGGAACCCTCGTTGGATATTATTCTTATGAACTTGAATAAGGTTGTTGTCTTTAATAAAAAGATAAGGCCAGAGGGTGAATTTTCTGTTGTTCAAGAGGCAAGTGTTTCGGAGAGCATTGTTAGTGTTAACTTTGTGAGTGATGTTTCGGAGAGTTCCAAATTGTAGCAATTTGATCAAGCTGTTTATTATTGGACGGGGGGTTTCAGATTTGTTGTGTACTGCTGTCTTGCGTCTATTGGTAAATTTCCTCGTTCTCCTGCTCAAGCTAGAGAAATGATTCGTGCAGCCAAACGAAGGGAAAGAATTAGTAAGAGATATTCATCTGATAGTATTAGGAGAAGTCCTCGTTTAAATCGTAAAACTTTTTAGTCTTTTGAGTGAGGGTTGTTGATTTTTTAGGAGTTTTATTGGGTTTTTCATTATTTTGGAGTTCTTTAGTGGGTTGTGCTGTTGTATTTTGTGATGTTTCAGATTGGTTGCTGAGGTTGAAGTTGGCGGATGCAGATGTCTTTCAGTTGGTCGCTGCTCTTTTGGTGTTGCTTTAGGCCTTGGTATCTGAAAGATTTTGTCTCATTAGGGTTGGTTTTTAGTCTCTTAGGAGTTTGGTAGAGTTTGTTTTTTATTTTTGTATGGGGGATCTTATGCTACCTGCCAGGCTTGTTGACAGCTCCTTATCTTTTGTAGTTATATATATGTGCATGTGTGCTCTCCTCTCCTGTAGAGGACCACACATTTTTCTCAAAAAAAAAACACCAGAACTGATACTGTAAAAACATTTAACTGATACTATCACTTATATTAAATACTTGAAATTAAAATCAATTTGATAATACGTTATACTGAATACAAATTAATAACAAAAGGTTCAATTATAATAAACCACCAAAACAAGTCACGCATCCACTTATTAATCTGAACAAATTCAAAATGAAAAATCAAATTATATCCTCTTCGAAGCTTGACAATTCCATTTATTATGACCAAGCTGCTTTGCACTTCCCACATCTGTTATGCTTGTTCTGAAAATATGAAAATCCTCCTTCAGACTTAACTGATGGTCTACGTGTGCCACATTATTACCACTGCCAAAATAAATAAAAAACATTAGTAAAAACATGTTCAGTTTAGAACATTAGTTTTTTTATTTCAGAAAACTGATACCTAAGGTATATAAAACTGATACCTAGTTACTGATAATAAAAAAATTGATACTAAGAAAAAATAAAAATGATACCAGAAAACTGATCCTAAGATATGATACTTTTCCACTCTATCACTAGCTACAACCCAATCAATGATACTTTTCCGATCATCACAAGCTTATATCTCATCCTTCAAATCATACAAAGAGCAATCAATAGACAATCGAGTGCTAAAAGTGTTATTATTCAACACAAACAGACAAAGAAGACTGTTATCCCCACTGCCAAAAAAAACATTAGCAAAAATATGTTCAATGTAGAACATTAATTATTCAATTTCAGAAAACTGATACCTACCATATACAAAACTGATATCTAGTTACTGATAACAAAAAAAATGATAATAAGAAGAAAAAAAATGAAACCCAAAAACTGAACCTAAAATATGACACTTTTCCACTCTATCACAACTTTATATACAACCCAAACAACTTTATATCAAAACTTTGAAGAAAAACGAGATCATAGTAGAAACATGAAAAGAACGAGATCGACAAACGCGCATGAGAAAAATATGATAGATGAACTATAATTTTTAGAAGAACGAAATTGAAATTACCGAACAAGATTGATCGATATTTTGATTGCGAGAGTAATAATGGATCGCGACAAAAAAATTAGATCGAAATGAAGAAGAAGAAGAAGCGTGCGAAAGTGAGTTGGAATGAAAATACGTGTGTTTGTCCTTGTGAAAAAATAATTAGCGGGCTTTCCTACATCTAAAAAAAGCCCTAAAAATTGTCCTTGAGGAAAATTTTCTGAATAGCAAAAACGCGAGGAAAAAAAGCTGTCGAAGACGCCGGAGTAGAACAACGATCAAGATGGACGCAATTACAAAGATGCATCATGGCGATTTGAGGAACGAATTAGGGATTTGAGATGCATTTTCAAAAATCGCATGCGTCTGATTTATGGTTTCTCGGATTGTTTTGGAGCAAGGGGGTATTTTGCATAACGGAAAACGTTAAACGGAGAAGCCGTATGGATGTAAAATTGAAGTAGGATTGAGGACAGTATTGGTATTTCAAAAAGACACCGAGTAAATCAGTGTAGTGAATTCTCATTATTAGTAGTAGAGATATGCGGAACATTTAGTAGAAAAAGATCTGACAATATGTGATTAAAAATTAACTAGCAAAAAACATACAATAAAATAAATAGAGAGTTCATATGTCATATGTTGGAAGTAATGGGCTTTCTACATAAGATGATTCACATGACATATCAATTTATTGCCACCTCCACGTTCTCTATGCTTCTCAACGGCACTCCAAGTAGATTTATTCACAATGACAGGGGATTATGGCAAGGAAATCCCCTATCTTCGTATTTATTTGCCATGGCAATGGAATATCTACCTATAACGATTTACATAGAACACATAGAAGATCATCTTAACCCAATTTATAAAAACGAACCAATCATAAATTATATGCTCTGTGCTAATATGCATCTAATGTTCATCAAATCAAACATGAACAATGCTCTTTCTTTAGAAATGTGATGCAGAATTTAGATACAAATGTGGGATTAAGGATGAAAGAACAATAATCAAAGATTTTTTCAGCAAAGGGTCGCCCTTAAAGCTGACGTTTCAAATAAATATATTATAAGCCTACTAGTTATATATCTAGGCATCTCACTCAGCACTTCTCTTTAAAAAGAACGGACTACAACATATAAAATCAAGCATAAATTGAGTGGTTGAAGCACATATAGTAACAAGGAAAAATGTTGTTTTAGCTTTGGAATTACTATTTTCATACCTTGTTGATAGTAGACAAAACTAGCCTCTAAAATAATTTCGTTTCAAAATTTTAAAACCTCCTTATGTAAATTGTATTTGAAAAAGTTGAAAAAGATTTGAAGGCAAAAGAGAAGGTTCCAAAGTATAATGGAAATGGTATCCAAAAGAAAGGGGAAATATAAAGTTCGCCATCAAATTTCCTTTTTCGGCATTGAAGTGTAGGTTTAGGAAAAATGAATTTTAAAATTTTGGAAGTTAGAAATGGCGTGTTAGGTATTGGATGGTAAGGATTGGATGCAAAATTGGTTGAACCATACTCATATTAGCAGGAGTGTGGGATTTATTGTGGGAAAATCAAGATTTTTTATTTTTAAAAACTTACATACATATAGAACTGCCACTATATGTAGGTTATTTTTGCATCATATTTTCAAAACGCGTTTTAAAAGAATGCATTCATATATGACGTGCCGATTTATTATTATTCAGCATACATATCATATATGTTGTGATACATCATGCACTTGTACACGATTGGTTGTAAAATTGGTTGTATATTAATTGTTTGGATAGTTTAGAATAGTTGCACACTATATTACATGACTCAATCCTTAGGGAATTTTGAAGAATGAAACTCTTTTAAGGGAGAGAATGCAATATCCCATAAAATATATAATAATTAATAAATAATCATTAAGGTTCAAAAATGAAATTTGAGCATATGTTGGAATTTGGCTACGAAACTTGCACCACTACGTTCCGGGTGATTTTCTGAGCAACTTTCTTAGATGGATTTTTGCAACGAAGTCCAAATAAAAAAGTTATGAGCATTTGATGTTTCCGGATCAAAAATAATTAAAAAGAAATAAAAGAAAATAAATAATAAATGTGTGGATCCCATCGATACCCCCTCCTTAGGCCAATCGATTGCTAGCGGTCGACCGTTATAGGGGAGTGGTCGACTGGTTGAAGTGGCGGTGGCTAGGGTTGAACCTCGATCTAATGGTCCGGATTTAATTAATATTAATACAACGGATAAAATTGATTTGAACAACTATAAATACAGACCTAGCTCTTCGTTTTCTTCTCATATTTTCTAACCAGAGTAGCGAAGCTCTGCAATTTTCCCTTCTCCGCTATTTATAGATCATAAAAATACTATGTGCGTGTTTATATATATATATATATATATATATATATATATATATATATATATATATATATATATAAACTGGAGAAGGGTGGAAAATAAAAGAGAAGAAAAGAAGAAGTGAATCGATTCTATAGAAAAGGTAAATTCTATAACTATAAATATACATTCCACTTAACTCAAATTTCCTCACAGATCTGTAATTCTAATGGGTATGTGTATACCATGTTATATATATTTTTGGATTGAAAATGAAAAAGGAGTCAATTAAAGAATGAATTGGGATTTGAGAGATTTGAAAAACTAGAAAGGTGGTGAAAAATTATATGCTTTATATATAACACTAAAATTTATATCAGTCAATTTTATTTAATTATTATGCCTATAATAGATCTATTGAATTGTAGGCTTATAAAATGAATGTATTTAATTTCTAAAGTTATGAAATGAAATGGTACACACCCTGAAAATCAGTCCCTACAATTTTTAAAGTGGGATGTTGATAAGATTGTGAAGTTATTTCAAATTTATGTTAATTTGATTGTAAATTGTCTAGTATTCATTTAGATTTCCCCAATTTGACATGGAATGTAAATTTCTATATTTTAATTTATTGAGAACATTAAGGATACAATTTAGCTGCATCGATTTTCATATAAATTTCCGTAAATTACCTAGCTTTACAGGTATAAAGAATGTATCATTTGGGATAATAAGGAACGTACCAAAATGAAAGAGGTGTGTAAGGTACGTATTTCTTTATAGTTTGCACTGTCTATTTTAATAATTAAAAAAATCCTTGTAATTTCAAATGGCGCAAAAGATTCACTTTTAAGTCATTTATGGAAAGTTATAACGGTAATTCTTTTTGGAAGGATAGCTCTAACATTACAACAAAATACTCATTTCGCAACTGATAAGCAGCTATAATAGGTCTTTAATAATGGTTATTCAACCATCATAATATGGAAAGTTGTAATAGAGTGGGACCATTTTACAACAGGCAATACCCGTTGCAATAGGGATTTTTATAACTGTTTTTGTCAGTTGCAATATGGTCTTTCACAATTATTTTCGCCAGCCGCAACAAGGTCTTTTACAACTATTTTCACTAGTTGCAATAGATACTTTTACAACTTTTTTTGCTGGTTGTGAAAAAAATTCAAATGAGAAAAAAATACTACTGTAGTACACTTTTTAATTTAAAATTAATTTGCTGTTGGAACCAAAACATTGTATTAATAATAACCACATTCATTCATACTACAGGGCATACATATCCTTCCATTTTGCAAGTAATATAATTACAAAAATGATAGACTGATGGGTTCTACGTAGCAATCTACTAAATAGAGACGGGAGAGGACTATATATGCATCTATCATAACCGACTCTTACAAGCAAAAAGCTTAGCCTTCCCTTCACACTAAGTAATCGCTAGAGAAAGATTAAAACACAAAAAAACCAAGTAGGCTATCAAAAAGCAAGGAATTTTTCCATTCCATTCTTTAAAAATATTGAACTGGTTCTTGAACAAGGTAACCTGAATATTTCCCAAACATTTTCTTACCCAATAGCACTTACAGACCTATAAATACAAGTGCTCTCAAATCAACCTATGCACTAACTTTCAGAGCACGTGCATCATTCACATCATCTCCTGTCATTCCACATAGTGCTTCCTTTCTTGTAAAATCTTCACTTTCTCATATTTGTGCTCTATTCAAACGCAAATAGAATGGATTATAATGCAAATAAGTAACATATCCTATCATACTTATCTGATTGTTACTTTCACAACAAAAGTATTTTAAAAATAAAATACTGGCTTGAGACACGATTTTTTGCAAATGGTCAGATAATGGTTACAATCTGATTGTTACTCCCTGTCATTGTAAGATACACCTTTAAATAAGTAATTTTGATCCTCTTTGCATCCATCTTATCATTGAAATTGTAATTTTTGTTATGAAGGTAACAATCCTGATAATTGTAATTTTACACATTTTCAAGTTTAAACACACCTGAGCAACGATTGGGTAGCTAGAATCAAATAATGCTTTGAGAGACTACCTCTTTTCGTCCATCTTATCATACTACCATTTTTTCATCACTACGTTTGGAAAATCGAAAAGAAACTATTTCACCTAGGAATGAATTAATCAGTTTTTCGTACGTAATCAACTCAAAACAGTAAATCAAACATTAACAGTGCATCATCAGTGTTGTAAGCAGTCATCATTTACAGAGCATACAAGACCCTGATCGAAATGATGGAAACTCTAACTTACTTTACGCTCCACCTGGATAGCATTATTTAGTCGATTCAGGATTTTCACTTTAGCTAGTTATTTACCACCTTATTGTAATATTGGATGGCATATTCCTCATTTTCGTGAAATCATAAATCAACTAATGAAATTTTTAGTTTATATTATTCAAGTTTACGTATGACAATTAAGAGAACCTTTGGAACATGGAGGAAAGAGTTTGTCATTTTGAAGAACATGCCATCATACTCGTTTGAAACTCAAGTAAAAGTTACCGTGTCTATAATGACAATGCACAATTTCATAAGAAAATACAATTGTGGTGATCCAAATTTTATGATTTATGATGGTGATCCTAATCTTATTCCAAAGGATTACTAGGAGGAATATTATAGTATGAGAAATGCACCGAACAGAATAGCTGAACCGGTACAACGACACACATGTCATGAAATGATAACAATTCAAGACAGCATAATTGATGTAATTGTTGCAGTAGAGCTGCACTGAAGTATTGTATGATTTTATATGTACTTTCTACTATTGTACAATTAATTTCCGTTTATTTAGCTTTTCATGCTATTTTGACATTCTAATTAAACGGATATTACACATCAAAATAAATAATTAGTTAAGTACAAATCAATTAAATTAAAAAAATCACAATTTAAGTATGCCGCTCGAACACCTCGCTCAAATACCCCCTCAAATACCTCGTTCGTAGCCCCAAACGCATTCCCCTTTCACTTAAATACCCCGCACAAATGCCTTAATTCCTTCTGTCGCAAATGCACGCTTGTTTTAGCCTAGCATGAACTTCAAATTTTTTACTACTTTTAAGGTAAGGAGAATGAAAAATAAAAGGCGGATGGATGAAAAATTTATGAAAAAATTTAATTAATTTATATTAATTTTGCAAAAGTACTTTTAAGTATCACAAAACAATCAAATGCATATATTACTTGCAAAATCTAAATTATCGTTTATAATTATTTACAAATCGTTATAATAAAAAATTAATTTAAGATTATTAATCATTATTTATTAATTACTATTTATGAATTATCAATTATAATAAATTATTAAGTATAAATTATTAAATATTAAGTATATATTATTATTTATACATTATTATCATAAATTTTTAGTTAATTAATTATTTATTAGTAATTAATTATTCTATATAATTAATTATTAAAAATAATTAAAATTGTTAAAATATAACTTGTTAATTATTAAAAATATTAATAATATATCATTATATAATAAATAATCAATTTAAAATTATTGAACTTTATTTATGAATTATTATTTATGGATTATTAATTATAATAAATTATTAATTATTAATTATTCGGTATTAAGTATATACTATTTATGCATTATTATTAGAAATTTCTGTTTATCTTCTATGTTGTGTACTTTTGTTCATTCCAAAGCCATGATAAGGCGTTTTTCGCACTTTCCTGATTTATAAGAACTGTATCAGAGAACAGTAATTTCTGGTTGTCTTCTAAGACGTGTACTTTTGTCCATTACAAAGACATGATAAGGCATATTTCGGACTTTCTTTACACTGGCTTATACCACGAGAAATTATTGTTAGATCAATACTTGACTTGTAAAATGTCCCCATATTTGTTTTGGTATTTTTAGTTTAATATGTAAGATCCTGAAAACACTGTATCAGTACTGTAGCTTTTTTAGAAATGTCGGTACTATAGAGTTTTTAGAAATGATTGACTCTTCTTTAGTTTTAACAACTGTTTTAAACCGAGTTTTTCAAAAGTACCTAATTGGTATATTGCCTTAGGTTCAATTTATGGATCTTACATATTAAACTGAAAATACCAAAACAAATATGGGGACATTTTACAATTCAAGTATTAATCTAACAATAATTTCTCATGGTATAAGCTAGTGTAAAGAAAGTCCAAAAAAGCCTCATCGTGGCTTTGAAATGGACAAAAGTACACGACTTAGAAGATAACTAGAAATTACTGTTCTTAACTCATGAATGATATTTTTAGTTCAATACGTGTTCCTTAACATATGAACACATGAAAACATATATACAGAACAAAAGTAATTCAAACACAACTAATTTAGCCTGCCATCTAGGCTATATTCAATATATCTAATTTAAATAAAAACTTACAAAAGATAGCACAACTGGAAGTGGTGGGTTCTTCCATATTTTACACACTTCAAATATTACACACTTATATTATATTTGTAGAAAGTTTTTTGGAGTAGAGAAGAGAATGGATGGAAGAATGAAGTCTGCATTCTTCAACTGAATCCCATCTTTATTCAAAGGCTAGGCAGTACACGAGAATGGAATTCAAACCAATTAATTTCGGATTCCAAAATTTTGAAATCCATAGCTTAAATGTCCACTTTATTAAAGTGGGAGACATCATCTTGTCCTTTTTATTACGTAGCGTGTTAGGTATTTTGTCCTTTTTTCAAAAGAATTTTATCTTCCAAGCTGGCAGTCTTATCAAATTTGCCAGATCACTAAACAAATATTAATCCAGAACCAATTTACATTTGCCTGTACCATATTGTGGGCCTCTTTTTCCAGCTTGCTGAACATCTCTACAAAATTTTCGTCATTTAGGTCTAAGAATTGATCTTCCTCGGCTATGTCTTTAGCTTTTGATGAAGCCATTGATGTGTTTGAATTTTCATCTTCCTTACTAAGATTTTTTATTAAATCTTTATTTATTTCTGCAAAATAAGCATACAGAATATTAGTGGCTGTTCCTTTTTGCATTTTTAATTTTCTGATGATATGTTGGAACGGGATTGGAACTTCTTTATGCTCAATTATAGATTCCTGTTCTCGATAGAATTTCATTTTTTTGTCTACTTTTGATATCATTTATTGGCCAAATAACTGACCTGTAATGTTGTCAATTCTGGTTAATTTGTCCTAGAATTTTGTATAGAAATTTCTGTGTAAACAAGGAATTTCCTTGTTGATATGTCCTATTTACGATTTCCATTTCCAAATTCAAGAAATGGAAAATTCAATAAAGAAATATTGTGGGCCTGCTCCTGCTATTATTAAATATTGTTCAAGACTACTTAATCTTGGTGAAACATTAACCCATTTGGAATATAATTATTTTAGTTCTTTTGGAAGAATAACAAGCGGTGCTCCATATTTTGTCCACCAATCCATAAACTAATTTGGTATTGGTCATTTATAAACTTTCCCATAAATTTTTATAAACCGTGAATGTTTCCGTTTATTATTTTCACAGAGAAGTACTTTATGTAGTGTTTCTACATAGTCCCAATAGTTATATCTAATAGAAATCTTCTTACCAGGTAAAAACATTTCTTTTTCTTCAAGGGTTGATAACATCTATTGTTCAGGCATTATTAGTCTTTTAACAATTATTGTTCTAAAACTACAAACGTTTGGGTCACTTGCGTTAAAATGGGTTATTTCACAGGTCTCGGAGGCTTTTATTATTGCCTCATAATATACCCTTTGCTTATATGCCGTGATAGTAAATGACGAAGTATCAAGATACCTTTGAAGTAGATTCCAAAGATCATTCTCCCTTTTTATATCGTCAAATTCTAAGAGAAGTATGATTTCCCTGTGCAGATTTTCCGCATAAGTGGTTATATTTTCTTCAGTTCTTCATTGCCGGTTATGGTAGCATATGATGGCAAACCAGATTGGCTATTAGCCCCTTTTGTTTTCTTAAATTCTAAAAATTCCTTGAATAAAGGACTGTTTGGATTGTTATTCCCTGAATTAGCTGTCAAATTTTCAGCAAATAGTTTTTTATTGTCATATTGGACTATGAGGATATTTCCTTTACCCTTTCCTTTACAGGAGGAATTACCCCTTCCTTTGGGGATCATTGTCCTGCAAAAATTCATGAGTTAGAAAATCAGGAAGACCATTTTCTTTACCTTTTTTATAAAGGATTTCAAAATCAAAACGTGTTAGAAGAGCTTGCCATCTGCCAAACATTTGTTTTGATACATCATGTTTAAAATCTTTATTAAACATATATTTAGCTGATTTACCATCAGTTTTTATAATAAATTTTTGATTATGTAAATCATCTCGAAATATTAAAACACATTTAACTATAGCAAGAATTTCCTTGGCTTTGGTTACATAGTTCTTTCGACAATTAGTCCATTTTCCTGAGTGAAATTTGATAAGATATTCTTTTTTTGTTTTTGGACATATTTGCTTTAAAATTCCACCAAATCCTATATCTAATGCATCTGTCTTAATTATGTTTCCCTAGTTTGGATTTGAAAGCATTAAACAAGGCAAAATTTTCACCTTTTCTTTTATTATTTGAACATCTTGAGTATGATGTTATCCATGGACCTATATTATTTTTTAATCTATCATATAAGATAGCAACATCTATAGCTAAATTAATAAAATAAGAATATATATAATTTAAGCTACATAAAAACTTTTGTAACTGTGTTTTATCAGTTATCATGTTAGGAAATTTTGAGGCAAATTATATACTTCTATTTATAGGAATTATTTTTCCTTTTTCAATATTATGGCCTAAAATCTCACATTTGTTTGAAATAAAGACATTTTTTTCTCTTGATATTATAAAGCCATTTTGAATAATAATTTTCTAAAAATATCCAGGTGTTTAAAATGTGTTTCAATTTCTTTAGAAAATACTAAAATATCATCAATATAAACTATAATAAATTCAATGTATGGAATAAAAATGTCATTCGTTATTTCTGAAATTCTACGGGTGCATTTTCTAAACCAAAAGGCATTACTGTCCATTCATAATGTCCAATTGGGACATTAAAAGCAATTTTGTAGTGGTCAGATTTTGAAATTTGGATCTGCCACTAGCCTGATTTTAAATCAAACTTAGAAAATATGATGGAACCTTATAGCCTATCCAATAAATCCTTTTTATTAAGAATTAGATGCCTAATCCATTTTAGAATCTTATTAAGAGGTTTATAATTTATTACTAATCTAGGTTATCCTCTTTCTTGTTCACTGTGTTTATTTACATAAAATGCAATACGACTAAGGTGATTGAGATGGTTTTACTAAACCTTTTCGTAATAATGATTCAATTTCTTTTTTTCACAATTCTAAATATTCAGAATTTGTTTGACACGGCCTTGCTTTAGTAAGGTTTTTCTTTTCATCAAAATTTTCTTCATATGGAAGACTAACAATATGTCTCTTTCTATCCCAAAAGGCATTTGGAAGATCATTACAAATTTCCATAGAAAATTTTCTATAAATCATTTTAATTTTTTCTTGTAATTTTGGATTTTAGAGTTTGGAGTTTTTCCTTTATATCAAGAGAAATGACTACTTGTTTTAAGAAATTTAAATGATAAGTCTTTTGGTCAAAAGATCGTTTATTTCATGTAGAACCTTTGTAAAAGGTTTAGTTATAAATTTAAATGTAATAAGCTTTTTTTCATATATACCTGCTATTCCCTATTTATCAATATTTGTTTTTGGATAAATTTTATCTATAAATGATGTTCCAAGTATGAATTGATTAGTAATATTTTCACTAATAAAAAGCTAATAAGAATACAAGTTTTATTTTTACATATATAAGCGTGTGATAGGTTAAACTTAATATCAAGTTTTTCTCCACCTGCATGACTCAACAAATTAGTAGTTTTATAAAAATATCTAGTTGGAATTATTCCTTCTTGAATTAAATTCATATCTGCACCACTACTAACAAGTGCATTTAATTCTTTTTTTAAAATGATTATCAATCAAAAGAGTTATCTTAATAAATCATTTTTGAGATATAATAATATCTACTTTTGAAAGAAATTCTTCTTGTTCTGGAAATTTTATTTGAGAATAATTCATTTGATTATTTTCAATGGGGATAATTTGTTTTGCTTGGTCGAGAAAAGAGAGTCTATAATCTAGATTTATATTTTCATTTTTTATCATTTTAATTTCCTTTCTAAGATTGTGTATTTCATTATTAAGATCTTCAGTAATAGAAGGATACTATATCCTTTGCCTTTCTTTTAAAGGTTTATGAACTTCATTCATAGAATATGAGCTTTTAGAACTACCAATATTTTTGAAATGTCTCAGTTAATGTTTCATTATTTTTGCTTATTTCTGGAATTTCTTCAATTTGATCTATCATTTTTTATCTTAATTTCGGGTCGTTAACTAATTCTAAAAATTCTATATTATTATTATTAGTCAACGCATTTATATTCAAATCTTAAATTGTGAGACGATTTTATAAAATTCACCCTTCTCATCTTCACTACTTATTATTGGGTTTATATAGGATTCTCCCTGTCTACAGGGTTCACAACATTCATCAGAGTTTGATGTTTCTTCATCAACAACTTAAAGTTTTCCGAAGTAACTGAATAATCTGAATCATTTTCATATTCTATTCCGAACTATTTCCAGAGTTAGAATTTAATAGAAGTTTTGGTAATGTTTCCTTTAATTCATTATCATTTTGTAAGTTATTAATTTTCTTTTTTAATTTATATACACTAGGATAATGTCCAACTTTTCCACATTTATGACAGTGGATGATTTTCTTTTTCTTTTTATTTAATCTTTCCTCTTTCTTTGAGCCTTGCTTTAACTTTTATGGGAATAATTTTTTTCTTTTTACGGAAAGATTCCTTAAATTTATTATCTTTTCTATGAGATTTTTTAATGTTTGGAACATCCATTCCAAATTGACTACAAAACTGTCCTAATTGATTTCTTTCAGTCAAATTTTGGCATTTAATTTGTTGATTTAATTTTATTTCATTACGTAGGGATAAACCTTGTTGAATACATGTTCCAATTGTTAGTCCGTGAGATGATGGTTTTGATGACAACAACCTTAGAATAGATTATAAAATATAAATACTAACATTATAAGTTTTGATATATATGCATATGCAGGATTTAACCATGCAGGTACTAAGAATGAAGAACGTACAGTATAGAGATTCAAGATATCAAGATAAAATATCAAGATAGAAGACTCATGAGTATCGATACTATCAAGAGTGCAAGATTTCAAGGATAAGTATTTTTTATTATTATTAGAAATTTTTGTTAAAACTCGTAGAAAAGCACTGGCATCTTAAAATCCAATTTATTCGTGGAATGGAATCCACTTCGAGCCCGTTAAAGGGATGGAACCCTAAGTAGGATGGAACCTACAAAAAATCTAATGGAACATTTTTTTGTATCCGCTAACTTTTATTCAAAATGATTTTTCAAAATTATATTATGTTTTCAAAACTTTCCTTTTAAAAGATTCAAAACCCTCGATCCTGATTTTAAATAATTTTAGCCTCAAAACATCTTTATTTTCAAAGTCAAACTACTCCTGATTTTAAACTATCTTTTTAAATAATATATTTATCTTTTAAATATTTATACTTAGATTTAAATATAAAATTATAGTTAAAATCTATATATAATATTCTTTATATTTACTTATGAATTTTAACTATAGTCAAGTATATTTATAAAGTTTAAAATAGTTTTTATACAAGATAAAGGTTATTTTCAAAGAAATCAAAAACATCAAAAAATCCTTTGGGATGTCGACATGCCTAGCATGACCATGTCGACATGATGATAGTTTGATTCAAAAATTCAAATTTCAAAAGAAGTGTCTATTCGCCATAACTCTTCATGAATGGTCATGGCTGTTGTTCTTCTATAAATATGGGTCAGTTTCAACGAATTTTTAATCATAATTTTTTGGTTTTCACTCCTCTTCTTCTTCCTCCTTTCTTAATACATATTCTTATCATTACTCCATCGAAATCAAAATTGAATCATACTCGATTACTTCTAGTTTGATTCTCTATCACTATCTCTACAAGATTCTCAGTGCTATTCAGAGTTATAGACTTCTTTGTAATCTATTAAGCGAGAAAAGGTGTGATTGTGGCCTTGGAAATCAATCAAAAGGGAAAAGGTGCGATTTTAGCCTTGGTAAATCAATTGGGTAAACTTGTGGCTTGGAAATCAAGTATCTCTACCCAGAGGATCGAAATTCTGGAGGGTGTACCTCGTAGCTTTGAAATCGAGGGTGCAATTGTACAATTGCTTTTGAAAGGAAATTCATACTTGTGTTGCGGGACTGAATATAGGGTAACTCCGAACCAGTATAAAATTCGGTATGTTCTTTCCTTTACTACTTTTATTTTATTTCTGCATCTGTGATTGTTTCTGTGATCATATCTGTGTTTTTATATTGCATACTTTTGTGTCTAAATTAACATAAATTAAAAAGATCTAGTAATTCTTGATTAACACTATTCACCTCCCCTCTAGTGCTAATCTTAGCCTTAAGATCCATAATCCGCATTTCTCACACCAGTAAGTTTACCATGAGTATAACTTTCACAAGGCGTATTTATTTTATCCTTTCTTAGAGACTTTCTTACCCTTTCTGCAAATAATTAAGGAGGGGAGTCCATCAATAAATTTTGATTTCCACTGAGAGTTATTACTCTTTGGTAATTCCATTACTCTGTTTAAAAATGTATCTTTATGCCATCTGAAATCTATTAATGTTTTACATCTTAATTCTGTAAAAGTTTACGAAAACTTTCATTATTATCTGATACCCTTCTAGTAAAATGTTCTAGAATGGTAACTACTAAAGTATATACAATGGACCATCTGTCCATCTTCTTGTTTTACTATGTTGTAAATTACATTTTTATGAGATGTAGGAAGATAGTTATCCCACCAACCATTAAGTTGGCCAGTAAAACCAAAAACTATCATCTTGCAACAGTAACATCATTATTACCATTATTTTTGCAAATACATTAGCATACGATGAGCTATATTAAATATTTATTATTCACTAAATGTGTCAATGTTCCATTCATGTATACTTTTCCCATTGTAGCTATTGTTGCTAATAAAATCTGGTTCTTCAGGTAAATTATCCATATGAGTAGGTCTCCTATAGTAAAATAATTTTTGAGAAGGCTTGTATGCATATTTTTCAAGCTTATTTATTTCATCTTGAACTTTTTGGTTGATACTATTTTGTTGAGAAGATTCTTCTTCATGAGTATTCAATTTGAGATTGTCCATTCTTTCTTTTAGGAATTTTTCTAAGCCAAATTCTAACCTCAATTTAAAAACCTTTTCTAATTCTTATTCTGTTTTTAACTTAAAACCTCTCATTTCAAGGGAAGGTTTAAAACTTGAAGTTGCAATTACTTCACTTACTTCTTCAGTTGTTATTGAAATAGTAGGTTTTATAATATTAGTTTTAGAATTTTTTTCTATTTTGTTATGTAATGAAGTAATTTGTTCACCAATAACGGCTACATAAAGGTTTACATAATTTTGTTGTTCAAATATTTGGTTTATTTGTCTTACAACAATTTTCAATGTATCAGTTTCTAAAATTTTAGAAAATGCATTAAAACTTAGGTACTTTCCCTTTTTTCTATTTGAAAAGATCGTTGAGGAGGATATACTGCCTCTAGCAGATTTGCGTTTGAAAGTTTATAATTACTTTGTATTATGGAAATATGTTGTTCAATATAATTTGCTATAAATTAAGGAACAAAGGGAAACATTATATTTCTTTCAGATTTGAATTTATAGAATTCGTTTTGAAAATATTTATGTTCTTCTTTTGAAAAAAATTTCAAAAAACTATTTCCTAAATGGTTCCTATTTTGGAAGATTAAATTCACATTTAATTCTCTGTTTGGATTGAGAGCCAGGGATAAAATCTATTTTGGTCATTGTTATCCTGGCTTTTGGTCAAGGCCGGGATATCAATAAATTGGCTGGAAAGGATGGATATCAAGATTGGAGATCAGTTGAAATGAGGCTATGATCGATACCGTTGAAAATTAACCAAGTTCGAATCAAGACGGGATCGATTAGGAATAACGAACAAGGCTACATTTCGAATTTCATGTTAATCGGGGTTCGTATGCTTGAGATATGGATGGTTCAAAAGTCAAGGAAAGCAGGTTCGCATCAGTGTTTCGTATCGATCGAGATTGAAATAGCAACGTACTTCGTATCGATGGTTTTGAATCGATGGTTTCGTATCGATATAACGCCCATCAATCTGGTTGGACACTGCAAAAAGAAGGTAACATGCTTCGTACCGATCAAGGGTGGTATCAATACGAAGAGTGGATCGGCGGTTTCAATCATTAGGATGGACATTTTGTATCGATCCCTTATCGATCGATACAAAGAAGGTAGTAGACGTGGACCGATACGAAGAACATGACACTGGATCGATATGAAGGAAGGGAAACAAATGGATACGAGAGCTTATGTTTCCAGAGCGGCTGATGGATGCGAAGAAGGGGATGGATGATGGATACGAAAAGCGATAACACATGGCCTACTTCGTATCGACCGAGTTCATATTGATCGATACGAAGGAGCCAATCAAGTGATTGAGCGCTCAACATGGATCGAGGCATGAAACTCGGATCGACGTGAAGGCTGCGGCTATGGATATGGGGTGGAATCTATACGAAGTGGATGGAGACGAGCAGATCGATGCGAACGATTCACTTTTCGTGCAAACTACAACTTGGATCGATCATAACTCGAGATCTACAAGTCCAAACGTCACGAAATTTTCACAGACGCTTCCTTATGCACTCAAGAAGGTTCATAATCAATCTCGACTTGGTTGGAGCTAGTTTGGATCGATACGAATTGTACATCGTTCCTTAACGACTCAAGATGGATCATGCGGGCCCACCTGCGCAAGAGAAAAGGTATTTCAGGTTTTGAGGCGGATATTATCGGATCTACGTCTATAAATAGTTGTCATATGCCAACTAGAAATGGATCTTCTTCTTTTTTCCTAGGCGAAGCTCTGCCATTTTGTTATTTGATTTCAAAGGCTTATAAATGTAATTACAACAGAAAAGGGATAAAAGGATTGATTCAACGTGGACGTAGGCTGGAGATAGCCGAACCACTATAAATCTCGTGATCTCTCTTACTTTCTTACATTTTAGTTTTGCTATTTCTTCATTTTTATTCTCTACCTAATCTGAATCTGAGATTGGTGTGTGTATATTGAAGATCTATGTTTATACACTAGTGCTTTCATAACTTCTGGGGTTTGTGACCAATTTTGCACAAACACTTTGGTGCTTTCACTGAGAGGGCTAGCACTCAGGGATTCTAAAGCTTGGATTTCGGATTTGAAAGCTTAAAGAATTAGATTTGGAAAGCTACGGCAAGGCAATCGACAAGAAGACAAAGGACTGAAAGGAGTCAACATGAAGGGCGTCAAGAGGCTTCCTCGAGAGCGAATCAGGCCTCGATTTTCGTCATCAAAGACGAGATGAAAACAATGATGAAAAGACAAGAGGATATGATGCAGAACCTACTTCGACAAGTTGCATAAGTTTGGAGTACAGAGTAAAGGGAATGCAACTGCAAGAGATGCTGGAAATAGGAGTCAAGAGCACGGAGCAACCTGAATTCAGAACAACGCAAGACCATTAGGAGCAGCACTAGGACTAGGGGCTCCCCCGGAGCATATTGATCTAATCTCGGGTAGAGTATAAGGTGGAGTTGTACAAGGTGGTGTTGATAGAGGAATGGATGCTCATCTAGGAGAGCAGGTCCCAGGATTCCCTCGTTAACTAGGGGGCAGATTGGAGGTAACGGACAAGGACTACAGCTCGGTGACAGTGATAGGTTGGCGAAGATGGTCAGGCGAGTCATGAGGGGAGGGCTAGTGAATAGAGACTTGAAGGATATGAATAGAAGTCCCTTTGCTCTAATGATCCGGCAAGCTGGGAACCCGCTAGATTTCAAACTACCAACACTGGAGATGTATGACAGGAGAACGGATCCTGTTGTTTACTTGACAAGGTACATGAGGCATATGGAGGTGTTGGGGGTATCAAAAGAGGTCATGACGTGATGCTTCCCTTTGTATTTGACGGATATAACAACATTATGGTTCAGACAGTTGGAGGGTGGCTCTATTGGCGCATGGATGGAGCTGATTGAAAGGTTTATGAGGCAGTTTCGGGTCCATATAGTTTGACCTAAGAATGTGATGACTTTGACATCGATGAAACAATGGAAAGGAGAGTCGCTCAGGGATTTCTTAATCAGATTCAATGCAGTGGTAGCTTCGGTGGACCAGCCCGATCCATCGATGGTTTTGATGGCGGCAGTTTCAGGAATTACAGATAATTCGAATTTCAAGATATCATTGAAATGGGACCCACCGAGGGATCTAGGCGAGTTCGACCATGAGGTAGAAAGGTTCATGAGGCAGGAAGATGCACAGGCTGAGAGAGAAGGGAGAAAGGTTGAAGCTTATGCAGTAAGGGGTGGAGGTCCACCCCTGGGGATCCAAATAAAGATGATAAAGGAAAGAGGAAAATGAATGACAACGGTAGCACTTCGAAAAGGCCTCGAAGGGAGTCAAATTTTTCTTCTTACACAGATTTAACTGAGACTCTAGAAAGGATTTACTTGGACACTTGATGGCGCCTCCAGTATTGAAGGCCGGCAAGGAAGGAACCTTCTGAATACGAGCGGCCATTTGGAAAGCATTGCCTACTCCATGAGCTAGATGGGCACAACACAAAAGACTGCAGACATTTGAAGGATATTATTTAGGAGCATGTAAGGAATGGTAATCTACAACAATATGTAAGAAATCGAGCCGTGGCAGCGGAACAGGAGCGGCCACCACCCACCTCGAATGAGGATGGAACTGGATCTAGGAATCGTCGGCTTGTCATCAACTGAATGGATTTATGACTTTGAATAAGTAATAGAACTAGAAGTAATACGGCTAAGTCACTTACATATGTACGGGATCGAGGATGGTCCCTAGGCATGCTTTGAGACGATGATAATCCGGGTTGCTCGAGTCTATGAAATCTTGTTTTTCTTTTCGTTTTTTTCTAAAAACTTTGGTTTCTCTCTTGGATGTACAAACATTTATTTGGCTTTCCCTAGCTATAAAAACTTTTAAATGATTAGATTTAAATTAATATAACAAATAACACAGGTCTCGCAATCATGGTCCCGACTGGAGAGACGGGGCACCTATCGCAGATTATGAGTCCATTCGCCGGAGAGAGATGGAATGGGCTCGAACACTATATAATAGTCCTCGGATGGAGAGCCGAGGTTGGAGAATATAAAAGTTCTTGGCCGTAGAGCCGAAGTTGGAGAATATAATGGTCCTCGGCCGGAGAGCCGAGGCCGGAGAACATACAAACCCTTGATCGAAGAGTCGAGGATGGAAAAGGATAACGCGACCCGGCAAGGTCTGCAAATTTCAAGTTAAACCAAAAGAGGTCATGGATTTGGATTTCGACTTAGGATAGATGGACCCGGTGAGGTCCTGGATTTGGCAAAGGGCCTGGAGCGGTCCTGAATTTGGATATCGACCCAGAAAGGTTATGGATTTGACTATTGGTTATCATATATGGATAGATTGGAGCTCTGTTGATTGGTTTGGATAGATATGGAATTGATTAAGTCTTTGGTTATAGGACTTCGAATTGAACATCGACTCAAAGCAGTCGTGGACTTGGACTTGGCTACAGCACTTGGATAGGATGACTTGGTAAAAGAATGGATTATGGACCATATGGTATGGCTATGGATGGAATATGGACTTTGGATGTTGGATTTGAAGCTATTCAAAACACGCCTTCTTACTACAAGGCATGTTTGGGGGGGCAAATGTTATCCTGCCTTTTAGTCAAGGCCGGGATATCAACAAATTGGCTGGAAAGGATGGATACCAGGATTGAAGATCAGTTGAAAACGAGGCTATGATCGATATCGTCGAAATTTAACCGAGCTCAAATCAAGACGGGATCGATTGGGAATAACGAACAAGGCTAGGAAAGTCTATGTTTCAAATTTTAGGTCAATCGAGGTTCGTATGCTCGAGATATGGATGGATCAAAAGTCAAGGAAAGCAGGTTCGTACCGATGCTTTGTATCGATCAGGATGGAAATAGCAGAGTACTTTGTATCGAGGGTTTTGAATCGATGGTTTCGTATCGATTTAACGCGCGTCAATCTGGTTGGACATGGAAAAAGGAAGGCAACATGCTTCGTATCGATCAAGGGTGGGATTGATACGAAGAGTGGATCAGCGGTTTTAATCGTCTAGGATGGACATTTCGTATCGATCCCTTATCGATCAATATGAGGAAGGTAGTAGATGTGGACCGATACGAAGAACATGATGCTATATCGATATGAAGAAAGGGCAACCGATGGATACGAGAGCATATGTCTCCAGAGCAGCTGATGGATACAAAGAAGGGGATGGATGATGGATACAAAAAGCGGTAACCCATGGGCTGCTTCGTATCGATCGAGTTCATATCGATCGATATGAAAGAGCCGGTCAAGTGATGGAGCGCTCAATACGGATCGGGCCGTGAAACTCGGATCGACGCGAAGGCTGTAGCTATGGATAAGCCGTAAATAGTAGACATAACACTTGATAAGAAATCAACCGGCATAAACTAATGTATGGACAAAGTACGTAATTTTCCAATCATCAAAACGTAAATCTGACACCTTCTCATTACAACCCACATGATAGCTTTTGAGAGACAGACTACTAGAGCAAGACAAGAATATTAGATAGAAAAGTCTTCTCATTCGTGCTCCCCACTAACAAATAAACTAAATGTTCAAGGCATAACATTGATTCCAACAAGATAGTAGCCATAGACGGTATATATGTTCCATTATGTTTTACTATTTCATTATGAATCCACTCCCTAATTACTTATGTTTATTATAGGTTACCAACACCAACGATCCGTACATTAATGGACTTGCGTTTTAATTTAATCGTAATTCGGGCTCATTAAGGCGTGGATTATTATAATTATATCAAAGCTTAGTTTAGTCAACCATAGAAACTAAGATACGCTGAGTGAATGTATTTATATTTTTTTACCAATAATTATATATATATTATATGCCAAACCCTATAAATTTTGACTATATAAGTAAATGCGACAGTATCTTGAAAAGATGGATAAGGCAACTATGATTCCGAAAATAAATAGAGTAACATTTACGCATCAGTCTCAATTACCACATAGGGTGGAAGCCTTACCATAAGGCATTGACTGAGAAAAGTGTGAGCACGACCTATAGAAGGACATCAAAAGCTAGATGCTACTTGACTCCTTTGTTGGTCCTAGGCTGCCTTATGACTATGGATTTTTCCTAGATTGCCAATTGATAACGTATATTTCATCCAGATAGATGGAAAGTAAGAATTATATATTATAAGCATCTGGAAGTAAGATGTGAAAAAGGATTGAGCAAGTTCTCGTATAAAGGTGTGTGTTAATCACTACAAGATGATAGTTGGATATTTTTTAATATACATTGTCAATAAGAAGTGGTTAAGAGTAAAGTGAAAAGAAGATTAAAGTCCAATTCTGAATCCGGCCCCATTTGAAAGAATTTGACAAAAATATTTTGAAAATTCCTTAAAACATTTTGAATAGTTTTTTCAAAGGATTTATTTTAATAATAGAACTATCATTAAAAAGTTATTATTTTGAAAAAGGAAGAAATATTTTTGTAAATTTTGAAAAGTTGCTATTTTGACAAAACGAGAGCGTATGTTTGCCTTGACGATTTTTTTTCTAGTTTTGTAAATTTAAAAGTTACTTTTTAGAATTCTTTCTAAGGGATAGGTAAATGTAAATAGTACTTTATTCAAATGGATTCAAGAGAATAAAAGGGTATGAATGCTCGATAATGAAGATAGGAAGAACAATCTCATACAAGGAAAATATGGAGAAAATCAACTGAAATAGATTTATACATATCTCTTTTCATGTTAATGAAGAAAAGTCCCATCAATAAAGCAGTAGGTGAACGCATCACATTGGCCAATGGGGAAAACAATTAAAAAGGAACTATGTAAGGAGAAACCATTTGAAGGTAATTTAGGTAGGAATTTTTTTAATAGTAGCAATATTGGAAAATTTAAATAGGAATGATGTTAGGAATTTATATTAAAATAATGTTAGTAATCTAGTTAGGAACGATGTAGGAATTTAGAGGCAAAGCGTAGAAAAAATGGATAATTTCCACAAATGTGTTCAATAATTGCACATATCTTTTGAATGTCCCCTCCATATGCTATTGGAATCTTTATTAAGGTTGGAAGTGAAAAAAGCATGAGTAGTAGGAAAATAATAGAATGGAAACTATCATTATATACTTCAGTTTTCATTAATTAAATTTATAGAAGATACTTTTGGGAATTAAAATAAAAAAATGATTTGGTAAGATAATTGAGTTTTTGAATACAAAGTAAATGTTTTGGATTAGGAATCCTATTTTTAAAGAAGTAAGTCTCCATTGTATAAACTTTATAAAAAGGGAAAGTTAGGTAGAATGGAAAAAATTTCATGGCTACATTTGGAAGCCAAACAATTTTTCAATTTAATAAAAAGGTTTCTAAGTTTATATTTTCAAAGATAAAAGTTTTGAACTAAGTACTTTATGACTATGAAGTTTTAATTTCATAAAGAGTGGTGAAAACCAAACCAATTTTTGGTGTGGAGAAGAAATGGATGACTACTTAGGTAAAACGGGATAAAGGTTAAGGTTATAAACAAAATAGCTATGAGTGCTCATAAAGCAGCGACAAGGAATCCGCGTCGAATATAAAGAATATTAGTATGAACCTAGGAATGTTATATTAGACATGTGTGGAAGTTATAAGAAGAACCAACAAAGGAATGAGGAATGGTATCAAATTACTCTTTTGCGAGTCTTAGATATACTCGCATAAAAAATCAAAGGTAAAGAAAATAAATACCAAAATCCGAGAATACTATCAAGAGATTTTGATTGAAAGAAGACAGTAATAGATTAGAGAAGAGGGTAATGAGATGGCTAACGTAGATAGAGAATGTTGGTTGACTCAAAATTAAAGAAGGCAAGAAGGTGGTAGAAATGTTATTCCACCAAGCCAATTTTCCGTTGAGTTATTATCAATGTGATAGTTTATATTTTTTACTCATTGCACTGTAAGAATGCATAATTTATTCCATAAGTAGGGTGTGATAGTTGAAGAAATGGATGGCCTTTATTTATTAGAAGCCAAAGAGGATAGGATAAAACATGGGTTATAATAGAATGGCATACTAGAAATGTCCATCTTAGTTGAGAAAGAAGTGATGGGGCCACATCATCATTAATACCATTTGCCTCTGAAGGGAAAATTCCAGCAATTGTTTCTCTTATGTTATTTGGGTTATAATCACTAGTTATCTCTTTTCAGGTATTGAAAAAAAGGCATACAATATGATATGAGTGATGTTCCTATTTCATTATTATGTTGATTTTCTAGATGAGCTTTGACCGTTATATATATTGAAAAATAGTGTAAATATAAAATATCATAAGGATACTTAACTAGTGATGAAATGTAAATCAAGGCTGGAAGTTTATAAAAAAAAATAAGACAATTAAATTATCAACTATAAATAAATAATTCTTTAATCCTAAAAGCTTTAGAATTTAAAATAAAATAAAATTTATACAGTGAAGGACAGGGAAAGGTTATTGCGAAATCATGGATCGTTATCTCAACGCCTTAAAAGCTAAAATTTATAAATATGCTTTTGTATTGTTTGTTGTTTTTAAGTAAAAGGAAATGTTTTCAAAATCTAAGACAAACTCTGCGATGCTAGGGTCAATCATGTGCATTAACTTGACTGAACCCCATTACATTAAAACGTGGCTTGATTTGTTTTAAAAACGGTAAAGCAAATGCTTTTGCAAAAGTATATTCGAATGCTTTTGAAATTTTTATACAAATACTTTTGAAACTGATGTTTAAATGATTTTGAAAATCTAATTTTTTTAAAACTATTTTGCAAGTTTGATCGAAAGAGGGAATTTTTTTTAATGGTAAATGAGAGAATTTCTAATTTTCAAAGGCCACGTACTTATCGTGGGGAGGGTCTGAAGTGTTAGAATGATCAAATACAATGGTGTAAGTTTCATGGACAAATTCCAACATTTTCTCAAATTTCATTTTTGAGCGTTAATAATTATTTATTATTTATTGGATATTGTACGAGGCTTTACAACAAGACTCCTTTAAATAACCGTAAACTAAAGTTAATTAAAACAACTGTCTGCCAAATGGTCTCATTTTGGCTACAGAATTTTCAAATGCCAAAGAATGTAATAAATTTAATTAAAAGTAAATGTGAAAATTTATCATGGCAAGGCAAGCAACATCATTTTAGTTGGAACAAAGTTTGTAAACCAAAGAAAGAGGTGGGCATGGGACTAAGGAGTATGATATTTCAAAGGCTATGTCCATGAAACTACTTTGGAGATACTTGCAAAAGGACATCTTATAGGAAACGTGGATGCATAACATATATTATTCAAAAAAAAAAATTAGATAATTATAGAAGATAACAATTCATTTGTCATATGGAAGCTATTGTTGATCTCAAGAATAGCTTTTTAGGTCTCACTAAAAAGAAAATTGCTAATGGCATAACATAATGTTAACCTAAAAAATAGATCAACACCCATAAATCATATGAAATTATCAGTTCTATTAAAATTTAAGGAAAAAGCAGAAAAAGTAAACGGAGACATAAGAATTTTTATGCTGGTTTAGCGTAATCCCCGACCTACGTCCAATTTAATCTTTTTTATTAGTTGTTATCTCTCCGGATTACGACTAGTTATATCGGATTTGACAACAATCTAGTGGAACTCAGATTTACAATGATGTTTCTAGATATTTTGAGAATCATTAATACGAGAGGTTTGCCGATCTAAGTCCTAGATAAACAAATAGTAGCTTCTTAGGTGACCCTAATAGAGTAGAGGTCAAATGTGAAGAAGAGAAAGAAGTCTCCAATGGCAAAGGGATCAGATCCCGTTTTGGTTACGGCTAGGCTTGTATTTATAGGGATACAGAGGTAATGGGACTTAAGCCTATTTGCACTAGAGCCTAGATTAAGGCCCAATGTTGTACAAAGGAAATCAAAGCACCACGAACCAATAAGATAGATCGATACTGACCTATATTAGCTCGATGCCGAGCTATAAGTGTTGGTATAAAACCAACTTCAACTCTTGCTCTGCTCTTTTATCTTCTAATTGATAGGTTCTAATCTCTTTTCGTCGACTTTTGGTTGATTCTAGTAATCTTTCCTCTATCACTTGAGTTACCCTATTTTCTTGACTTTCTTCTTATCAACCGTAGAATTTGTCGCCTCTACTCTAGGAAAACAACTTGATCATAAGCTACTGGAGCAGTATATCAGAAGCATGGAATTTTGAAGATGATTCAGAGAGGAATTTCGACCTATATAGCTCGGTATCGAGCTATGTCACTTGCTCCAATCCCTCTAAAACTTCCCCGAGTTGTTTCTCTACTTTTTCTAAGTGTGCTTCCAAGTATCCAAGCTGTTTTGTCCTTACTTTGATCTTCTATGTCTAGTTAAAGTCTACTTTGGCTCAAAAAGGGGAAAACAGTTGCCCCCAAAGTACGCCTTTCGAATGTAAGGTGTGATTTACCTAAGAACAAATTCTAGCAATCGATCTACGATAGTTGAGCTCTCTAACTATTCATTAATCTCGATCTTGATGAATCGTCTAGTTTCTTCGGATTTTCTTGCAAATCAAAGGTCGTTCTAGACTTGGTTTAGCTAAGGATCCATTCTTTTCCTAAGCGTCTACCATGGATCATGATTAAGTTGTCTCCATCAAGGGGTATCATTTCACATTCAAGCCATCTCGTGTTCGCCCGAGATTCATCTTTCTTTCTCCAATTGTAAGGCATTCAAATCCATTTATTAAATCTGTATCCGCTTCGGTCCTTGGTCTCGTTAGGTCGTTGATCTTCCAATATGGAATTTGATCTCTCTGGATCATCTATTATCCAATCTAGGGTTTCAATCTCTTTGGATTCTTGCTGACTTTGATTGCTTTTCAACAAAGGGATTCGACGACCTACCAAGCTCACCTGCTCACTCTCTCATAGGGAGACTTACTTTTCATGCAAGCCCATCTACCCGCTCTCCAATAAGGGAGCTTGCACCTTGCACGCTAGTCCCGTCTCTCCATATGGGATTTAAAGCGATCGATATCGTACAAGTTTATCAACTCGCTCTTCGACAATGGAAATTGCACCCTACACTTTAGTCCCGTCTCTCTAGACGAGACTTAAAATGATCAATATCGTACAAGCCCATATGCTCGCTGTCCAATGAGGGGACCTACACACTGCACTCCGATCCCATCTCTTTGGTCAAGACTTAAAGCATTCGATATCATACAAACCCATCTGCTCGCTCTCCGATGAGGGGACTTGCACCTAGCACTCCAGTCCGGTCTCTCCGGATAAGACTTAAAGCGATCAATATCGTACAAACTCATCTGCTCGCTCTTCGATGAAGGGACTTACACCTAGTAGTCCGATCCCATCTCTCCGTATGAGACTTAAAGCGATCAATATCATACAAGCTCTTCCTCTCGCTCTTCTATGAGGGGACTTGCACTCAGCACTTCGATCCCATCTCTTCGGATGAGCTTTAAATCAATCGATATTAGTCATCGCATTCGATATGGATTTTTCAAAAGTCAAATATTCAAATCAAGGAAAACAAGCAAATGGAAATCCTAATTGTTCATCTCAAACATCCAACTCAGAATGTGCCTAGAAGCCAATCTAGGCCTCGTACAAATGCAAGTGGTCTGAGGTTATTATTGTCCTAACTAGTCAGCTCAAATATTCGATTCAAAGCATGCTTAGAGACCAATCTAGGTCCCGTACTTGTGTAAGTAGTCTAAGGTTATTGTTATCTTAATCATTCAAAGCAAGAAAAAGCAAAGCGAGAGAGTCGAACCTGACTCTCGACCATCCCGATCATAGGATTTTGAGTCTAGGACTAGATCCCTGACTGTTACCTGTTGCATTCGCGTAGATGGTGGTTGCTCCAGTTATACCATTGCAGTTTGTTTCCTTACGTACTATTGCAGTTGGTTACTCTGAACCAATTCTTCTAATAGATCATGAAGGTGTCAACACTCATTCATTTCGTGTCACTTTGGTTCATAGAAGATGCAAAACTTTCCAAACCTTCTCTCCTGATCAGTGGGTTCCTTTCTAGCCGGTTTTCGATAAGGGATCAGCCCCTAGTGTCCAGATATATCCTCTCTGGGATCTCTGTTAAATCAGTATTGGAGGATAATTTCAACTCTCTCCTTTGTCGTTTTGGTTTCTTGAAGTCATCATCGGTTCTTCTCTTTCCTTTGTCTTTTCCATTTCCAGC
The DNA here is from genome assembly GCA_030765085.1 of Allium cepa. Lineage (NCBI taxonomy): Eukaryota > Viridiplantae > Streptophyta > Magnoliopsida > Asparagales > Amaryllidaceae > Allium > Allium cepa. Next base: position 499,105,352 of record CM060931.1, read on the forward strand.
TCCAAACAGTCCTTTGTCATCCACAGTATAAATTTCATCATCATCATCTTCGCGTCTTCCTAATGCAAATATCTCTCAGCTTTAAGGTAGAATTTCACAAGATCCATAGGTGGATTCCTTTACAGTGCAACTTTGAAGTAGGTCTTGCTGCGACTACAGATACTACCGCCATTGAGATTATAGATGGATTTGGTTTATCGACGGCTACAGCTGCCACATTGAAGCTTGGAAAATAGCTTCTTAAGGTTTCTCCGGGCCTTTGTTTCACGCTTGATAGTGCCATCACAATCTTCGATCGTGAGACATGAAACCTGAAATGTCTTAAGAACTTATTAAACAAATCGGTCCATGTGCTTAGGGACCTATTCTCTAATTGTCTGAACCACATTAGCACTAAGTTCGTTAAATATAATAAGACGCACTGCCCCATCACCTCTTCAAAATCACCCAACACCTCCATATGTCGGATGTACCTCATCAAATGAACCGTCCAATCCGACTTTCTGTCGTATATATCCAACATCGGAAGCTTGAAATCAGAAGGATTCCTTGCATTTCATATATTAGAAATGAATGGATTCCTATTTACTTCCTCCAAACTCTAGTTTGGGGGTCCACCTCTAACTATTATTCTAATCAACGGAAGTCTCAGACCACCAACTGCCCCCTACTCATGTAGGAGAAGTCTGGCACATATTCTAGCACATACTCCTCCAGCTGCACATTAGCATTCTAACATGCTCCTCCAGTCTCATTCTATCATCCATTCCTATGGGAAAGTTCTAGCACATATTCCTTTGGTCTTTGCTCATTCACATTACGATTTGCATTTCTAGCTCCAGCATTATCCATTCTTTGCAACCCAGCAGTCACTCCCACATTGCCCCCTTAGTATAGTTCTCTTTATACCGAGTAAATTTTGGTCGATACCAAGTTGTTTTTCTCATAGGGGCATCGCTCCAGCTTGCTCCGCTCCAACTCCAGATGCTCCTGCATTAGTTCCATAACCTTGGTTCTGTATTCTAACAACTACAACTATTTCTTGCTGTCCATCCTTTGGAGAAATCCTTTAAGCATTTTCCATTGTCTAGCTATCACTCCATCATGCATCTCTTTCATAATTCTTTCCATCTTTTCTTTGGTCACGTAGATGGATTGATGAAAATTTTAGGGCACCTCTTGACTACCCTCATGCTCTGGTGGTTTTCTCCAGCCTCAGATCTAGTGTTAGGTCTCTTCACCCTTTCCAAATCTCATATTCAAGTTTCAAGTCTTTAGATCCAGTTCCTTCTCAGTGAAAGCACCAAATTGGTAACCCGGAAAATGGATCAACATCCAAAAATCAGATTAAAGCACCGGTTCTATTAGAAGTAAAGGAAAACGTGAAAAAAGTAAATGAAGACACAAGATTTTATAATGGTTAGGCGTGATCTTCGGTCTATGTCTACTTTAATCTTTTTTGTTAGTCGTTCTCTCTTTGGATTACTACTCATTATATTAGATCTGGCCATAATTTAGTGGATCCCAGATTTACAATAATGTTTATAGAGAGTTTGAGAGCCACTACTAGAGGTTTGCTGATCCAAGTCCTAGAACAACAAATAGTAGCTTCATAGATGACCATAACGGACGAGAGGTTAGATGTGAAAAAGTGGAAGAAGCCTTCAATGGAAGAGAGATTGTATCATATTTTAGTTATAGCTAGGTTTGTATTTACAGGAAAACAGAGGTGATGAGTCGGAAGCCTGCTTACACTGGAGTCTAGATAAAGACCCGATCTTATACAAGGAAAATCAGAGCATCAAAACCCAGTAAAATAGATCGGTACTGACACTTATAGCTCACTACCGAGCTATAAGTGTTGGTACAAATCCAACTTCAACTCTTGCTCTGCTCTTCTATCTTCTAGTTGATAGGTTCCAAGCTCTTTTAGTTGACTTTTCATTGGTTATATTAATCTTTCCTCTATCACTTGAATTACTTTTCTTTCTTTACTGTCTTCTCATCAACTATGGAATTGGTTGTCTATACTCTAGGAAAATAACTTGATCACGAGCTATTGGAGTAGTATATCAGAAGCATGGTGTTTTGGAGGCGATTCGAAGAGGAATTATAGGTCGGTACCGACCTATGTACCAAGCTATGTCACATGCTCCAATTCCTTTGAAATTTCCTAGGATTTTTTCTCTACTCCTTCTCTGTGTGCTTCCATCTTTCCAACTTATTTCGTCCTCGCTTTGATATTCTAAATCCAGTTGAAATCCATTATTGGTTAAAAGTGGTTAACACGCAAGCATGTTGTTTGATCCATGAATCAATGGTAGATAACTTATTAACTTACTAGGGTGGCAATCATTAAGTTGATTAGTGAAGCAAATAAGAAGTGTTTGCTCTCATTTTGGATTCAGAATGCAACCTTAACAATTCAAACTTTCCCTTAAATATAGCCAAATCCATATAGCAAATATAAAAACACAATAATGAGCAAAAAGATTTCTAGTGGTGGAGCTCTTTCCAAAGTGGTCAATTAAGTTTAAATCTGCCTAGGACAATTCCATATTAAAGAATAGCACTCACAAAGGTTATCATCATATATGGAACGCAACAATTGCACTTAAAATGTCCAAGAATTTATTTCTACCACACATAAACAAATTAAAAGCTATGGACAAAATGAAAAACCAGCATATTAGCACTACAAGAGTGTGTAAACTATGTAACGGAGAAGAGGAAGAATCAACACATCTATTTTTATTATGTGACAACTCTTCATAAATTTGGCATCAAGTAAAGCAAACTATTACCCTCTAGTACCAAACTCTGCTAATATCAATGAATGCTTAAAGATAATAGCAAGCAGATACAAAAGGCAAAGACTTTTGCATAGATCTGATAGACATAGCACTTGCATCGACTGTTTGGAACATTTGAATTGAGTGCAGCACTAGACTATTTTGTTGAAAAAAAACTCCCTGGTGAAATATATCCAAAGCTACTATTCCATAATTGTAGAATTTTAATCAAGAAATTAAACTTCCATAAAAAAGAATGCGCATAACATGTAGAAGATTAAATTTTATCTGATCGTAGTGTACTAGCAAGTTACATCTGAAAATCAACTTGGACTTGAGCTCAACAACAGCCAAAGTTATAAACTTCTGGATCACTAAGACACCTGAGGCTTTACAATTTCAGATTTGGTGGCATAAACTCTACAGTGAGAGATTTGAAGCACTGCTAAAAAGGAGGAGGGATTTGACTGGGTCCAAAATGATCTCTGATAGTCAAGAGCATCCAGTAAAAGACCAAAAAAGACGAAAGTAAGCAGCTAATTTTCTACATCTAGTTTTTACCATGGCAATTGATTTTTTGGAATAAGGAAGAAATACGACAGTCGGAAAGCAATAATGATGTTTTGGGGAAGGATGCGGTGCATGAACTGATATGTTCATTTATTCATCCTTTGGGATACATGATTTTTTAATTATTTTTTTAGCAAATGGTTAGCTTCACTTTATTATTTAGAGAAAGCACCATGTTGTATTTAGTTACTTGCTCTAGTACGGGTGAATTTCGTACCATCGAGACCTCACTTGTTTCAGATTAATAACAACCAATGCACCTATTTTGTATGTCAATATATGAAGATAGTATGTACTATCTTTCCTTATAAGGACCAATTCAGGTAAGTGGTTGTTAGATTTTGAAAGATGCATATTACCCAAGCACATGAACCATTTGTAGTAATAAAGTAACAATTTTCTATAAAAACTCTTAATCATACATTCTCTGCTCCTAATCATCCTTACGATCTTGAGGATGCTCAACAAATTATAAAGTACATTAGAACCTCTTGATCTGTAATTTCGTGATTACTTAAGGAAATTTTTGTAATGCTTGGAGGTGCTGAACAAAGTTATAATATGTTATTACCAATCTAGGAACAATATAAGCACCACTATAAATATTTTTAAGGCTTGAGGGTCCTCAACAACCATGAGTATGTATAGAAATCTGCATATATTATAAAGATAGAGAGCTATATTATTTTAGATTCATAACCTGAAATAATAATGATGAGTATGGTCATCTATGAGATATAATGAGTATTCAGAATACTCAATTACATCATTTGTCATTATATACATATACATACAATCATATATTTATGTATTTTATTCTTTATAATTGTAATAGGTTTTAATTCAACTTTAATTTCAAAAATGTATTATTTTATTTTATGTACATCATGTAATATTCTCACTTAAAACGATAACATTTATGATATAACATTAAATCTTATAATATAATATTAAAACTTATATTTCTATTTATATTATTATTAATTAACAATTAATTAATATTACAACTTTATTGTAACCTTTTTTATGGACTATAATATTCACAGTTCATATTATAATTTAAAACTGAATTTATTTAGTTATAACTTTTATAATAAATTCAAGAAAATTAGATTTATTTATTTTTAACATTTATAAATTTAAAATTAAACAATTAAAATTTATTTATTTATAACCTTAATGAATACAAATATAAAACGTAAATTAGATTTATTTATTTGTAACACTTATAAATTTAAAATTAAACAATTAAAATTTATTTATTTATAACCTTAATGAATACAAATCTAAAACAATTTAATCTTAATCATAACCTTTATAAATTTTAATTTTAATTAAAAGAATACATTAATTAAAAAGAACTTATTCATAAATTTTAATTTAAAAAACATAATTATAAAGTAATATTTTAAATATTATTCATAATAACACAATGCAAGCTCTGTTACCATTGTTGTATCATGTGCACGGGTAGCGAGGACACAAAGGGCTATTTTCAAAAAAATTGCTTTTGTTCATTATGCACTAGGTCTTTTATTTATTTTATCATGAATAATGTTGTTGACATTAAATCATATTCAATGTTTTTTAGATTGAAACTGATTTTAAATTTTAAGTTATGTTGTACTGTCATTATATTAACAATATTAGTTTAATTTACAATATTATTAATTGTTCAAAATATTTGACAAGATAATTCATTATTAAATTAAGTAACAGATACTCAATGGTAAATTGAGTAATGTTCGTATTACATTATTAAATTTGCCTAGGCATAATAAGAAGATACACTAAACCTAAAAAGGAAGACTAGAACACTATCATTTACAAAATTAACAGTAGACTTCCCTCTTAGAAAGCTAACTGCCTGTAACGAACTATCTTTCTTACACCTAAAGATGACACTTAATACATCTTCAGTATTTGTATGCCGATCATTAAGTGTCTAAAAGATAGGTCCCTTGGGGGAAAGAAAGAAAAAGATAGAACATAACTTCATATCATGATGAAAAATATATAATATACACAAGATCTTTACAAAAGATAAGAACTTTATTATATACACAACATCAGAATATATTAACTTATTATCGGCCTGGAAAGTGATAACAGTTGTCCTTACAATTTTTTATAAATACAGATAGATAGAAAAGCAAAGAAATCGTGGAAAAAAATAAGATACATGAATATGTCTGGGAAAATCTAGCTCGTCTACTAAAAGCTCCAAAGGATCTAGCTAAATCTGGAAAATATGCTCGGGTTGACCCGAGCATTATAGGAAAACAACACCCGGATCAATCTGGTAAACAGCGTAAGAAAAGTTCAAAACAAATCATATGGATTACTATATTTGAAAAACCTTTCAAAATAAAAAGTATCTCGTAATACCATGCCGCATATAAACACGGATGAGTTTATATCTTATGATAAATGAAACATTTTATTATAAAAATCTAGTGATATTATCATAATGTCTATGTTTAAAATAAATATGGAATATAGCTAAAAAGCTTGCATCTCACATTTCAACATAATTGGGAAATATAAGTCCGTAAAAGTTCGTATTGAAGAATGGATTCCAACAATGGCTAGGTAGGGGACCAACTTTCGATGGTACACCTCTGTAAAATGTATATAAGGGCTACAGACACATCTGCCCATCTGCAACACAGAGCTGGCATGCCCCTTTAATATGACAAGTCATATTACCTTACCCCTTTAACTCCGAGGCAGCTTTACTTTGCCTCTCTATGCCTGTGTGCAAAACAACTCTAAAGGACAATCTAGAATGGAATGATGGCTCCTAATAGTAGCTAACCATATGGCTCTGCTACATATCCTGTTTCAACCATTCTTCCGGGTCGTGAGGCTTGAGGCTATGATTTTACCACTTCTACTAGCATACCATTTTGGAATGCTAACACTGCCTGTTAAGCAGAGATGCAATGCTAGCATTCATCCATACAAGTTGCTCTGGGATCGAACAAGCATTCAAAATTTTACTATCTTCCATTTTGGAACCACCCACATGAAGAATAGCATAGCTCCATATCATACTTTCTAATGAACGTTATTATTTTGGATTATTCAGATAAATTCGAAGGTGTCTCCAAATTAAGTGATAATTTCCGGCTAACTCAATTTCGGTTCTTTGAAAATATGAAATAAGTATTCGGGTCCTCACCGGGAACTCGAATATACCCAACATACATTCTGAGTTAAAATAAGTTCAGATTTGATAGTCGGTTATTTAACTATCAAATAAACAAACAATAACAATTCAAAGATTTAATTACCCATAACAACCACTAAGCCTCAAAATAATCCATATTAAAATTTCTTTTCAAAAGCGTTTATCAAAAACATCCATATACTTATCTTGCTGACATAAGTATATTCACAAAACATCTGTGAAAGTTTTCTCATTACAAATCATATCAAAGGGTCAAAATAAAATGTTGTCTAATTGGAGATAAAGATAACCTCAAACAATATTCCTTTGGTGTTAAGTGTGGAATGAATGTTCATACCACCAGAACTAAGAAAGTCGGTTAAAGGAAATCAAATCTCAAATTCTTTTTATAAATTTCCTTGAATAACACTCTTTATAAATCTTTGAAATCATTTATAAAACTTCTTTAATGAAACAAACTCCTTTAGTAAAACTTAATCCATAAAATTCTCTTGATAAATCACTTATTTAATACACCTTTAAATAAACAAGTTATTATTTAAAACATTCTTCATTTAATTATTTTTAAACCATATTGACAAAACCCTGATTTTAAACAATCATTTAAAAAGATCAAATTAAATTCAAACTTTTAATGAAATAATTGTTTAACTATCTTTTAAATATTATATTTAAAATAATAATAAACTCTAAACCATTTCAAAATGAATAAAATAAAATATTGGACTTTGCAAAATTAAAAGGAGGCTTAGTGACCACAATGGTTCATTTGATTGGGTTTAACTTATCCAAGTTATAACATGAATATTACATAACAAGCAGATATGTAAAAGAAATTAGCCGGTAATAATCAATCAATATATGGGTAAAGTTCCAAATTAATAAAATAGTAGAATAGAGATTTCATTATGCCTAATAGACATTAATATAATCTACTTAGTGAATTATGGTAAAACTGTAATTTATTCTATCGGACAAATATCATATACAATTTAATTAGTCGAACTGTGGTTTATTCTTCTAAATAGATGCACTGGATTTCTTACCCATTTGAAGTTACTTAAGGGTAGTTGACAAAGAAATCCCATGGATTTAAAATACTCTTTGAAAGAGAGTTGCTTAAAACGAAACCCGATCTTTAGGAACAAAATGGTTTAAAATTTTAAAACTTTTATATAAAAATAATTAAAAAATAATTACTTTTAAATAAATAATTAAACCCTAATTAATCTTTAATTGATTATTAAATAATAATTTAAACTTTTGGATAATAATTAAATATCAATTAATCTCAATTAATTAATTAAATAAGCCTTGAATAAAAATTACTTAAACCTTAATAATTAAATCATAATTAATTTTTAATTAATCTTAACTTAAATTTAACTTGATCAATAATTAATTAATAATTAAACCCTTCTTAAATAAATAATTTAATTAATCCTAATTAAATAATTATTCTCTAAATAATTTATTAAATAAATAATTTTTATTTTTAAATACTTAATATAAGTTTTGAAAACACTTTTCAAAAAGATGTACTTGAGTGAAAAATTATATTTCAAAATGGGTTAGTTTTTACGAATTGCACCCAAGCGACTATCGGTATATGACTTGTAATTTCAAAACTTGGTTTTGATGTAACAAATGATTTAAAAGTTATTATCTTTTTAAACCTTACTACTTTATAAGCTTAGTGAAGGTTTTTCAAAACAAAGGTAAGGTTTTGAAATTTTATAAAACATTTCAAGGAAATAAAGTAAGAAAACAAATTTTAAACCTAAAGGATCTCGATGCCACAGCACACTACAAAATCACACGCTAACTTATCTTTAGCATACAATACCACATTCATGATCACTATATATATATATATATATATATATATATATATATATATTTATGTATGTATGCCATCCCAACATATAACTAGTAAAGAGCCTAACTTTACTCACTTTTTACTTCACTAAATTTTTCTTCACCTTTCTATGCTTTGTCCACTATTCATAAAGAATATGCATGTTCATACAACATTAACAACATTTACCCAAAAAACCAACTTATATATAGACATAAAAACATCTTCAATTTCATCCAAACAAGTATCATACTTAGCAACAAAGACAAACAATATTTAAAGTTAAGAACTTTATGTAAAAGAGTGAACTTTTCTCACTGAAAGCTTACTAACTCAACCCGATCTTCCACTATGATTAGAAACAAATCTAGATCTATGATTTTCCTTAACCAAAATGGATTTTGTAGGCTTTAAAGGCCAAGATGGCTCGGCCTAGGCATAGGGTGACTCAGCCATGACAATTTCTAAAGAGGCTTGACTTGATTTTTAGAGAAATGGAGTTGTAGAATGGTTTAAACAGTGTTTTATGTATTTGGAAGTAAAGAAAGTAAGGATTTTTAAATTAAAAAATAAGAGTGGAAACCATGAAAGAATATATGAAGAAGAAGAAAGTTTTTGGAATGAAAAACAAATGAAAAATGAGAAGGAGGAAAAACAGAAAATTTGGTTTTATATATAATGAGATATGTTAAATTACCTAAATGCCCTTTGTACTATACCCTCCACCTCCATGAGCTACCTCACCATGCTAGCCTCTACCCTTGTACCTCATGCCCGCTGTGCCCTTCTCTCTTCTTAAAGCCAGCATGATTTAAAACAAGGTGTACTTATGTTTTTTTAAGTATATTTTCGTGTTAAATATTTATTTAAATTTTATTTTATTATTCACAAATGTCTCATCATTTTTATATATTATTTAAGTATATATATGTTTATATATCATACATATCCTATTTTTTTATAAAGGCGTGTGTATTGAATTAGACTAGAGTCCATAACATTTTTGACAACTTTTAGTCGACAAAAAATCGAAAACTCGAAAAACAAATTCCGGTCACATTTTCGATTTTTCTTTGAACTAATTATATTTGTAAACAAATATTGAAAACTATTTCACTGTCATTGTTTATTATTCAAAAAAAAATATTTTATTTATATAATATATTATTTGAATATTTAATTAAAATTAATTAAATATTTTCAAATTAAAGCGGTGAAATTCTGGCTCGTTACACTGCCACTCCAGAGTGGGCAAGGCAATCCTTATTAACTCATTACTGTCAGCAATGCCGATTTACTGGACGTCTTATCATAAATTTTCAAACTGGATAATCAATGGAATTAATAACATCAGAAGAAACATTTTATGGAAAGTGGGGACGGAGAGCTCTAATTTAAGCTATATCATTAACTGGAATCTTGTATCCAAACACCAAACTCAAGGGGGCATGGGTATTATCAACTTAAAGGCTTTAAACACCTCCTTGTCATGTAAATGGATTTGAAACTCTTAGACGATGAGCGTATAACTTGAAACGAAATTATCTGTAACTACTAGTATAGTGGATTAAAAAAACATAAACTTACACACTAACCGGTAATTTTCTTTCTTTTGAAAAAATATCTCCAATTTATATCACATATTCAAAGTAGGACTTAGATACAACGTCAACTCTAGAAACATGAACTCTTTTAAAATGAGCCTTAGGTCTCTTCCATCACCCTGAAGCATGAATTTTCTAATTTGTTTTTGGTCTCAAACAACAAAAACGAACTTATCACTAATATTTACAGACCTTAATCTATCCTTAGATGAATATAACATTTAACCAAAACTTAACGAGGACTATGCTAGGCTAATTTCAAATGATTGAAACTATGATAACAACAATTCCTGATCGCTTGATATGGTGTTAGGACAGAAAAAGAATCTATACCTCCAAATCGACATAAAAATTCCTATCTTGTTTTGGAACAAATGTTTTAACTCACTTTAAACTTATTTGGAAAAATCAAAGCTATCCTTAAAGTTAAAATTCATGTGTGGATCGCTCATCAAAACAAAATAAACACCGTAACTAATTTGAATTCGAGGATAATCACCTTATTAATACTAATATTAATAATAATCCTTGTTATCTATGCAAATTGATGCTGGAGACAATATCTCACTTGTTTTTTGCATGCCCGTTCTCCCTACACGTTGTTGGTAGGATCCTTGAGATTTTTAACACTGATCTTACTTCCACTACCCCTCCAACACCCCTTAAAGATTATTGGAATTGTTTTAGATTAAACTTTACGCAAATGGTTAGGAAAACTCTAGATTCAATCTATTCAATCACATGTTGGACCTTATGGTCTGAACATAATCAACGTGTATTTAATAATACTTATATAAACCCCAATTCAATTATTTTTACTACTGCTTTATATACTTCTATGTGGATAGGAATAACTCAAAGACAATCAAATTTGCAAATTCTTCTCGAAGGGATTGCGGGTTCTAAACACACAATAAACAATGCATCTCAACTTCTTCTAGCCAACCAACCATTCAATTGAGACCCAAGCTGCATTACAGAGACCTCCTACATTATTAACCAACCATTCACTTGAATCTACCACATACTCAAGCGAGTCTGATTTAAGTATGACGGACATCTTCTCAGCCTCGCCTCAACCACAATCTTGCTATACGGTTCCATCAGCAACTATTTTAATGTCTATCCCATATCCCATCGTACTTTGCAGCCGATCTATTACAGCAGCAAGTGCATGCCCACTTTATAGCATGCCTACTAGGCATACATATCACTATGTCACATGTTTATGCCCACTATGTAGCAGGTAGGTGCTAATAGAAGACATCCAAGCCGAAGATCTCGCCTCAATTGGATCATGGACGGGTTTGACATCGCATATTTCCAAACTCTTCTATCAGGGTACCTTTTGGCCGAGTAGTTGATGTTGGTTAGGATCGTCCTCACCAACAACTCGCCTATTGGTGTATCTCACTTCAAATTTTATTTTTGCACCCATTTGCTATCACTTTAGATTTTACATCTTATTTCCACTCAGATTTTGCACCCATTTCCATCTCTATCTCACAATAGTTCGCCATCGCAGCAGTTTACTTCCAACTAGTAGCCCCATTTCATCAGCAAATTTCAACACACTAACAAGCTACATCTACCTCAGTTCTGCCACAATTCAAAATCATTTGTCTTGTAGTAACCCATTTTTGGGTAAATAATAATATTTAATTAATTAGTTTAAAAAAGTGAATTTTGGAAGTTTGAAATAAATAGTTTGAATTGGTTTTTGAATATCAAAATTCATTACAAAGTAATTAATAATGGAATTAAATGGTGTCAAAATAATTATTTGTCTTAAGAACTGTAAAATTAATTAATTTGAAAATTATTTATTGGGTTTAAAATATGAACTTTTGAATATTTAAATTTAATAAATTGTAGAAAATCTTATGATGCAGTAAAATAAATAAAGTTTTAATATATTAAGAAAGTGATTTTGTAAAGGGAATGATTTGGGATTAAATTATATTGGGCTTGAATGTAAATATATTTCATAAAACAAACAAAAGAAGAAAAAGAAAGAAAAAGAAGTAAAGCCTAAGCCAACACTCTCAAAAATCAAAACCTAGAAAATGAGTATCCTGATGTTCCAAACTCCAGACGTTTCCATTCTCCTGATGCTTCCACTGTAGCTATAAATACACCCTAAGCCTGAAAATTACTTCACTTTAGAAAAATATCTTCATCTCAAACCGTACCACCTAATTAATTCAAATGAAAATCAAATTAAATTCTACAAATTAAAATGGGTTCAACCATAGCTTCTCAACATCTCCAATCAAGTAAGCAAGTGTTTAATCGGCAATTTGAAAATTAAAGTGTTGAGAGTGAAGTGAAGGGAAGGAGAAGTGCAGTCGAAGGAACATTAAAGAATAGTGAAGCTCTTCATTTCAGATGAGTATCATTGCTCACAACTATGTATATTTGGTTATGCTTGTATAAATCTAGATGATATAGCTAAAGAACTGGGAATGGAATCACTCGAAATCTTTTGCGGTTCATAGTTGGTAGTATACCAATTCAGTGGAGATTATCAAGCTAAAGGATAACGGTTTGCTCTGCTTCAATATATACTCATTATTATTTCCCTACTTCATCCTTTCCCTATTTCATCTTCATTAATGCGCTTGCCTGTGCATTAATTCGTTGCAGGCAATAAATAGGAGGAAGAAACAGACAGCCACAGGGATTAAAACCAATCAATTAAAACATCACCGAGACCTAAACGATCCCTAATCTACCTCCGACCAGTCATCTGGTCATGATCAACCGATACACCAATGAAGGAAGGGGTGAGAAGGTCAAGTTCATGCTCGGGTGTCCTTTCGTGCACGTATGTTGTCCTTTTAAGTGTATAGCCATGTATACATGCATGAGCTACTCCCTCTATTGTGTATTCTTGAATAGAAATGAGCTGTGCACTTCAAAGTATATATGCATTTGATATTCCTTGCGGTGAGTATTCGATAGTCACATGGTGACTTATGTGAGCCGTTTTTCGGCCTACGATCAGAGGTATCAATAGTAATAGGATGAGTACTATATGACTATCACATTATGTCCAGATCCCTTTATGGTTCGGGAGTGAACCAAATTAGCCACACCCTGATCGCCTGATTGTGGGGTTGCGTCCCAAATCCTTGACACCGTTATTTAACAGATGCACATCATAGTAGATAGGTAGGTGACTATAGCCCCTTGTGTCGCTTAGGTCAGTAATATGTTACCTATAGGGGCAAAGCAGGGTCGTGATCGAGACTACGCGTAGACAAGTCATTGGTAAATATGCATCACGATGTCCATTAAGGTAACTGAAGACTGTAGGAACAGATCCGGCTATAGGCATACGGCAGTAGACCCTGCGTTCCTGGAGAGAGCATACGACCATTAGCCTCCCATCTGGTTCTGGCCTACGTGTGTGTGGTGGATTGACATATATTGTTCTCATTCCTATAATGAGTTGGCTACTATAGACAGTGTATCAAAGTGTAGTTAGTGCCTGTTATATCCATACTTTTGATTATTTGATATTTTTGAGATAGCCTTTGTGTATTGATTGTGATTTGGAGAGTGGCTGCTTACTTTTATGATTTATGTGGTGTTCAATTTTGATTGGATGATTTAATGGACTATCACACTTTATATTCTACCTTATATGATATTCTCATTCTATTATGGACATTCCCCTGTCATTATATTATTTGACATTATAAACAGATATAGTCCGATCTGTGTGTCCTTTGTAATACTAAGGTCAGTCCGAGCGACTTCTAGTGCAGGTACTCACTGAGGATGGAGCTTATTATTAACTTATGAGAGGCTAGTCAGGAAAATAGGATGATACGTACCTATACATTTTTGTAGCCTCATTATTGTATCTATTATGTAGTGATTGATGATATATGATGTATTAGGCTAGAGACATTCATTTTGTCGCCCATGGACTTATATATTGTGTTATGTTATATGTATTATATTTTATCTGCTATGTTCCGACTCAGTGTTTTCTGATTGATATTTATTCTGTGATTGTATATTGTTCATCTTAGAGGCATATTTGTTTATTGTTTTCTATTGAGACTGAGTACGAATATGGTAAGCAATACAGTATAGAGATACGTACCGGTGTTGGTCCAAAGGAATATTCACGTATGTGTCCCATATCGCTTCATTCTTCATTTACTCGATAGTATTACTTAGTAATACTCTTGAGTAATATGGGAATAGAATTGGGTACGTTACACATCTAGTCAGCTTAGTTTGCTCATCTATATTAAGCTCCAAATTCAGGCCAGCAACATTCATCAAACAACATTTCTCAACAACCTCTTTGCAACCAGCTTGAAGTCACCTTTTCTACTTGGTGTGTCTTCATGCTGCACATCACCTGCACTCAGCCTACCTACAAGGCTACAAACCCGATCCCTCCTATGCTATACCAGACTTTTACTACATGCCCAGCTGCAACCAAAATGAGCAGTCGTCGATGTAGCACTACATTTTATTACTGCTTGTAACAACGTTTTCATTCCTGTCTAAACCTGAACTATCCATCTTCAGTTTTTGCATTACATACTGCAACATGTAAGCCATGTTTTAGGTAGACTGTTCACCTACAATTTTTGTAGTGACCCGACTTCCTTTGTCGACGCAGCATTGCACTGCCTGCCTGAATTTAGCCTTCAACGTGTTGTGCGTCAACAGCAACTTTTGATTAGACCACACAGCAACTACCTCACCATGCTGCTGTACATCTAGACCATCCAACATCAAACAACGATTTGCCAGTAAACATAGATTGGTCCTCAAATTACAGTACAGAGCATGACACCCAGATCTGGCCAAGGTTTACTTTCAGTTCAGTCATTCACTCAGTTTGCTTCAGCTCTTAACAATAGCATAGTTCTTCCACGCATCAGCATTGCTCTTTAGTTCTCTTCCGGCTTGAAGCCACAAGCATAGTTCATTTCAATTTCCACATAGTCAGCATTATGCAACATATTCATTAGTCTGAAGCCATGTACCTCCAGTCCTTCTTACAGGTCAGCATAACACTGGTCTACACATGCTAGCTCTTACTCTTTGGCCTGATATCTTCAATTCACCTCCAGTCTACAGCTGCATGCATAGCTCTCCATCCAATTACCACTTTTACAACACAATTTCATGTTGTAATTTTCGGCACTCCCTCGCATCTTCCGCTATGCGCACACTTCATTTTGTGTAGAAGAGGCAAGACCACTAAACGAAGATCTTTTGATGCCAGCGTCATGGTTGGATATCCCTACATCCCCCAGAGCACATATATTTTCATGAAAACATTTATTTGTAACAAAAGGAATCCCTTGTTGTTACATGCTACCAATCCCATATATATGCTAATTTCTTTTAGAATATCTTACGATGTGGGACTAATCATAATCTAATTTACGCATCCACTCTAATACAATGTGAGCCACACCTGATAGATCTCCACCTTGGCGAGCATTTTTTCAATTCAACTTGAAGTTATACGGAGTCCTCAAACACTTGGATAAGGTTGCTAACACATCCAGCAGTTTAGATTAGGTCGCTACCACCTCCAACAGTTGGGCCAAGCTATTTCACAAAGAGTTCTCTTTCACATGGTTGGAGCAGGCAGTGTTCCAAGTTATAACTCCACCTTAACGAGAATCCGAAACTCAAGCCACATATTGGAGCATTTTCAGGTCAGCGCTGCATCATATTAGTCCCATCGTACCTGGCTCTGATACTATAGTGAAATTTGTTTTAATTTAAGTGGAAGCGAGTTATTTGATCAGGATCTAGTATTGTCTATATAGATATTAATATAACTTAAAAAATTAATTATGTAGTCTTATAGAAAAAATAGTAGAAATAAGAGACACAGAAGATTTAACGTGGTTCGGATATGAATATCCTACGTCCACGGAGACCCAACAACTTTTTTTATTCCATTGAAGAAAAGAGTACAAAAGAGAGAGAAGAATAATGGTAGATGCTCTCACATACTCATTTGCATATGAAGATAAAATTCCTTCATTTAAATAGACTTGATAATGAAGGGTAGCTTGGAGATTAAGAAAATCAATTTCCTTATTACACAAATATCTTTTCAAATTGCACGATTTGATTTTAGTACAAATAGATGGCGTAATCTTGGTTTTTATATCTTTCCTTTGATTGATTGATTCTCCATGCCTAATCGTTTATTTCTTCATATAACAAATGCATGGACTAATTAATTAATTGACTAGTTAATTAGTTTCCTTCCAAAATATCCTTCCATATACAAGCCAAATTAATTGATTGAATAAACCAATTAATCAATTTCTTTCTTCCTCAACAAATATTTGAATCATCCAAATTTCACACTCCACCTTGATTCAAATATAACAATCTCTCTTCATCACCTTATCATCAAACAATCAACATAGAACTTATTGGGTCTAACACCCCATGGCGCTCAAGTAACGTGAATCAAACTGATCAAGTTTAAGCAATGCTCAAACTTGTCCTTTGGAAGTGGCTTTGTCAACATATCTAAAGGATTATCCAAAGTATTCACCTTCAACAATTTGATCTTGCTTCGTTCTTTAGAAAGAAACCCTAACATCAGTGTGTGTGACGACCCGGAATTTTTAGGCAATTTCAATTGGAATATTTAATTGATTTGAAATTTTTAAAAGTTTATTTTTAACTTGAATTCAAATATCACTAATTAATTGTTAATTGAATTATTGAATTAAATAATTTAAAATTGGGTAAAATATGAAATCTGGGATTTTAAGCCCGATAAAAATAATTTGAAGGCTTGTAAAATTTTATATTGATAACACTGAAAATAATATAAGTTGTAAAATTGAAATTAACAGTGGTTTGTTCAGTTTTAAAATTTTATTGTTTAAATTGAATTTAAAAATAGCCTTCCAAGGCACAGTCTCGGAATTCGACGAAACTAGTTCCATTGGGTCCGTAATATTGAATTATTACCAGATTCCAAATTTCGTAGCTTTCGAAATTAACGTGAGAGCGTATGATATATGAACGTATTGAGATTTATACCGAGACAAAATTTAATTTAAATAAAACATACTTGCTTTCTTTAACCCGACCATACGTACAACCTGCCACCATTTTTGTCTCCTTCGTACCCCCTTTACCTTTTCTTTTCCCCTCTACACAAAAACAGCCGAATCAAATTAAAAAAAATGGCCTCCCTTAAAATCGAATGCAGTCAAATCTCGAGCCGATCCTTGTACGCTCGAGATCGAGGCGGTGCACGCGAAAATGGGAAACTCGGCACTCGAATTGTTTTGTTTCAACCTAGACGCGAGTTGGAGGGTCGGCGGCGCAAGTTTACGCAAGGTGGGAGGCCGCGTCATTGAGTGGCGCTCGCGTTGGAGGGGGGGACGAAGGCGCGGAGGGTTGTAGCAGTGGCAAGCTCGAGTGAATAATGGAAATGGTCGATCTTTTTGCAATCAAAAAGGGATCTCGACCGCGCTCGTCTGGGAGCGTTCAAGCTTCTGACGCATGCTCGGCAGTTGGATTGTCGACGTTGAGGATCGAAGACTGGCACTCGAAGTCGAGCAAAAGTTTTGATTAGCGCAGAGAGAGCAGCAGTGAGGTATAGCTAGCTTTCTTTTTATAAAATATATACATATGTATTTAAGAGAAACGAATATACATAGAGATAAGTTTTGGAAAGAAAAAAAAAGTATATTAATTACAGTAAGTGAATTTCTATTGTTTATAGAGACAGAAAATTAATCTTTATATAAGATATACATGTTTTACTTACCGCAGATTTTTAAAATATATAATAAATATAGAAATTTTGAAATAATTAGAAGTTTATATAAAATTAGATTTTAAATCTGTATAAATAATTTTTTATAAAGGAGTGGGTTTGATAATTAAGCTGTTGTAATTGACTTGTTTAATTATTGGGTTGCTAAAAATAATTTGTTAAAAGAAACTATTAGTTTAAAGATTTTAAATCAAATAATGAGTTTAACTGAATGAATAAATGGTGAACAATCATTTGATTGGTTCAAATAATAATAAATTGTATAATGTTGATACAAGGTTTTTCATCGTGGAAACAAGCCAGTTTGGTATGGGTTGCAAACGGAATAAGGTGAGTTAATCTCACTCAGTTAAATATAAATTTAAAAGATAAAATTTAAATAATTGTTCGAATTGTTGAAAATGATCGATGTGCTATAGTATGGTATATTCTGGAATTGGCATATTATTGTGCTAACATCTGTGGATGCAGGTAAAACAGGTTGGAGGGATCCAACTGGACCCTCAACATTTATTATTTATTATTCTCTGTTATGGTTACTTGATATTCTATGATGAATATATTGGAATATTGAAGGTTGGGATTGATTGGATATATTTGGGTATAATGAATTACCAAAAATATATAAATTGGGTTTTGAAAAGAAAATAAAGAAAGTAAAGTTGTAAACGAAATAATCTTAGAAAATTTAATAAAATTAAGAATGAATTGAAAAAAAAATGGAAGTTTGTTAAATACTAATAAATAACTTCGAGTATGAAAAGAAAGGGGTTTGAATAAACAGTAATTAATGAATTATGAAATTATGTGATATTAATTTAAATGGATAAAGAATTATTTTAAAACTTAAAGTTTTAAATTTATTTAAAGGAATAAGAAGTAAATTGAGTAATCTAAGTTGGTATTTCAATTAAAAGTATTTTAAATCATAATTAAGGAATAAAATCTGAAATTAAAGGATTTTGGAATAAATGAAGTAAATTGGAAACCGATTTGGAAATTGATTTAAGTGTTTGAAATTGGATATTTGGAAGAATAAATTCAAGGTGGGAATTTATTAAAGGAATGAGAAAAAAAATTGTTTAAAAATAAATAGTGATTTATTTTTAAAGGTCGTGAAGAGAAGTATATTTCTCTGGATAGCCAAGTACGTTTTCAAGATAAGTTTTTTAAAATAAAATAAAGGTTTTAATGTTGTTTTACAAAGTATGTTCTTGGAAATTTATTATTTATAAATGTTTAAAATTCAAAAGAAAATATTTATATAAATCTATTACCGTAGTAATAATTTATATAGAGTGACTTAATAATTCTGTTTTAAAGGTGAAAACCTAGTTTATATTTATAAAGTAACCTTATTTTCAAATATTCTTATAGTATATATTTTTAATCAATTATTGAAGTAGTTTTAATTTAAATATTTTAAAGTAAATTCTAAAGTAAGTAATTTGTTAATCTATTATCGTAATAATTATTTAAAGAATGATTTGATATTTTGTTTAAAGAAGAAAATCTAATGTATAGTTATAAAGTAAACTTATTTTGGTTATTTCTAGAGTATTATTTTAAATTAGGTACTAAAGTAATTTTTCTATATTAAATGTTAAATATATTTTTCAATAAAGTGTTTTTAAATTATTTTAAAAATCTAAAGTTTTGTGCTTGGTGATTCCAGTGGAAATGGAAATACTCGGAATTTGTTCTGAAAAAAGAGGATAGTTTGAAAACTGTTTTCGAAAGGGTTTGAAAGTGAAAATATATCTTGTGAAGATATTTTGAGGTTAATAAATAGTTTAGGAAATTATTTATTGAAGGATGGTTGTTTGAGAATATTAATTGATAGTTAAATCGCCGACTACCAATATTGGACAACTACGTTGATCGTTTCGAAGAGACCGGGATTGAGATTTATTTCTCGAAAACCACTTCGATACGGTTTGAACGTTTTCATGAAAAACTATTTTGGATTCAAAGATGTAGCAGTGAAGTGCAAGGGCTAGTCGCTACTAATCCTGATGATATTTCCAAAATGGATGTAGTAGGAATAGTGCCTTCGGTTCCGTTCGAACCCGGGACGGACTTGTATGGATGAATGCTTGTGAAACATCGTCAGGTGGACGACGGGTATTCTAAGTGATATGTTCTAAAAAAGGTAACGCTTAGTCTCAAGCCTCATCAAATGGGAATGACTGAAAATCAGGGGTTACGCAGCAAGGCTAGGTGGGTAGCACCCAAGCAGGGTGAGGTCATCCCTGTCTAGATGTCCCTTTTTATTTTGGCTTAGTGGGCGATTGCTGATCCCAACCGCGGGGTGATCTCACTCGGGATTATCCAGTAAGGGGTAGTCCCGGTCTTGTGTTGTAGGGGAGCGGGCGTACTCCTCGGTACGGTGATCTAGGCGACGTACTGTGACAGGTGGTACCCTAGTGCCTAGTCATTAGTTGGAAATCCATTCTACTTACGAGCCTTGTACGATTTTTGTTTGTATTACCCACTTTGTGGCTAGTAGCTGGAATTTAGTAATGTAACAATTTCGGCTATTTTATAAGTATTTGTATATAGACCCTATTATAATATCAGAGGATTTCTATAAAAATTGTTTTAGCTATCATAAGGTAAAAACCCGACATGTTTATTTGTGGCGTGGTCTTACGAGATGCTTTTGTTTTCAAAGGATTTTTGAAACTTTAATAATCAATTGGGTGTGATTTTCTCACACCGGTATTCCATATTGACTCGGGTATTATTTAACTATAATGCTTGGGTCAGACCGAGTATTATAGGATACAGGATATGATGCTATGGAGCTCAGGAGATGAGCTGGATGGCGATGCGTATTTCGTACTTGTTTATATATATATTCCACTGTGTTAAGTAGCTGTGTATCCATTTGTATGATATTGATGTTAAGCCGTGATTGATGTACTCTGATGATGTAATATATGAACTGATATATTTGATTTTGAGTAAAGATCATTTATTATCTATTATATTTTATTCCGCTGCGATGGTTACATTATGATGTTGATTTCTATTTTCATCTTCTACCTCTTCTTCTTTAACCAAAATGGTTCGTATTTCTATGCAACTTGAGTTGATTGTTGTAGAATAATGTTGACTCAAGGGGTACGGATTTGCGGGTCGTTAGACTTGGTATCAGAGCTTAGGCTAGCGATAACCTTGGCTCTGGTGGAAATTTCTCATTAAATAGTCCGTGGTACTCTAGAATGAGCTTGAGCGTATTAATAGATATGAGCGCGTATTTGTTAGTGAATATAAAATGATTTTATATTGTGTTGATTGGTTTATTGAGTAGTTTATGGATTCTGGCAATACGAGTAATTAACATTATTGATAGGGATCTCTAAACACTTGAATAGAACAATTCGACACGGTATTATTTTAAAGTAGGGTAAATGAAATAATTTTACCCAAATTATTTTTGTATACAAAGGATATAATTTTTGAAAAGCATTATAGTATTTGGATGCTTGACTGTTAGAGAATGATAATATTAAATTATTAGCACTATTGTGTAGAAATTGAATAAGAAATTGAAAACTTATAACCAAAGTTGAAGAATAAATTTATATAACAAAATGGAATTTGAATATAGATTACAAATGTAATTTATAAATTGAAATAAACTTCATATACAAATGAGATTTGTAAATGTAAACTGTACAGGTGATTATAATTTTGGAATAGAATTTGAGAGAAAAATTTGAAATTGAAATGAGATAAAATTCCAGAGAATGCTTTTTTTTATCGCGGACAATGTATTTTCAACCTGAAAGCAATTAGCACACTCACTCAACAGTTGCTGCCATTGCATACATAGTTCAACCCATAATTCATACTCACTTAACCTACATAAAGGTGAGTACCTACCTGAATCCGAAAGCAAACAAAAAAATTCACTTGTAAACTTGCTGTCCATATCTACCTGAGGTTGAGTATCTCTCTGTCTAGTCTAATCGCACTTTGCAGCCGTTCCATAACTACTTACAAGTATGATGTCCACCTTACTCGCACTTTGTCCAACCTACTTGCAAACACGTTATCCTACCCATATTCTTCCCAGCTGCACATTTCTTGCAAGTTTGATGTCTATATCTTGAGGCATGCAACTCATGCACAGTTCCTCCACTTTTAGGAACATTTAAATATATTAAATATTTTATATAATCCATTCATTTTTATTTTTATTTTCCAAAAAGAAATTTCATATAAATACCAATACCAAAAGTTGTCAACAAGCCTGACAGGTAACCAGAAAACAACAGAGTACCGAAACTACGGATACCACAGAAACGACAGAGCAAGAACAAAAAACCATAAACCAGCATAAGATGCAGCGGAGGAGATGAATACGACTGCGAGAGACAATCACAGATCAAAGACGATGAACTGCGGTGGAACAACCGACCACCGTAACCTCGACAGCAAGATCCTGAATAGCCACCGCCCGATAACGGGGATGAATGAAATCCGAGCAGAACAACAGCAAAAAGAGCAGACGAACCCAGCAGAGCTGATAAGCCATAGCCTGAAAAGCCATCAACCAGAAAATGAGAAGTAAAAAGGGGGGAACGATGTCGTCAACCAATTCCAACTCTAGAGGAAGACACAACACGGGAAATAGATAATAAGTCCATAAGCCGACTAGATCGAAAACTGACCGAGCCCCTAAAAGGTCTGCCACGAAATGCCAAGAAGACATCATTTCTAACTCTACGAATAATGGAAGAGGGATGCATAGGAGAGTCATCAAAAATTGCCTTGTTCCGCGAGCACCAGAGGTGCCAACAAATCAGGCAAGGAATCAAGCGAAAAATAATCGAGCGAAGAGATTTACCAGAAATACCGTGCCACCAGGTCGTCTGTGAATCATCAAGAGAGCTGATATTTCCCCGAACACAAATCAGGTTGCCGAAGTAATTCCAGCAGGATCTGGCAGTAAAGCCCAGAAAAAGCAAATGGCACAAGGATTCCGTATCCCCGATACCGCAACACCGACAGCGGGAGACGGTTGGGATACCAATCGACTGAAGGTTCTCGTCTAATGGCAGCCCATTATGAAAGGAACGCCATATGAACAGAGGCACCTTAGGAGGGATTCTAGAATCCCAAATGAAAGAGAACAAAGGAAGGACTGGGGCTGGGGTGCGAACCGAATTCCAAGCCTTGGAGATAGAAAAGGGTTCGCTATCCCATCCCGATGATCCGCCATGAGAATCAGAGAACGATTTAACAGATTGCATGTGTTTTCAAGTCTCGCTAGCGAATGAAGGAGAGCCCGTGTACCCAGAGGCAGAAAGCCGATGGTATTTGACATAGAGGAACGACGCCCATAAGAAGTTGTTAGCCTCAAACCGATTCCACAATTTGCAAGCAAAAGCCGAACAGATGTCCTTCGGATTGCGCAAGCCTAATCCACCCTCACGAGGGGGCGACACACGACGTCCCATGAGACCCAGTGATGGCGGTGGTTATCAGCCTTTGACCCCCAAAAGAAGGACGAGGCAAGGGACTGGAAAGACCGGAAGAAAGAAGAGGTAGGGGTCATCGCCGCGAAGACATGAGTGCCCATCGAGCCTAATACAGACTTGATGAGAACCAGTCTACCCGCTTGAGATAGAAGAGCCGCATTCCAACGGATAATCTTCCCCCTAGCCTTGTCCAACAAGGGATCGAAGATAGCATTAAGTTTCCTACCTCTGTATAGTACTATACCAAGATAAGGAAGCGGGAGGGAAGCTTCCTTGTATCCTGTAAATTCCTGAAGCCACGATACCCTGGAAGGAGACATGTCCTTCGCATGAACGAAACAGCTCTTAGAGGAGTTAACTAGCTGGCCCGAGCACCTCTCGTACAGCTGAATGAAGCGTTGAAGCCGCCGAACAGAAGAGCGCTTGCCATTCGAGAAGATGACAAAGTCATCTGCAAAAGATAAAGAGGAAACGAGCAGGAATCCCCTCGGAAGCCCAAAACGTTGGACCTGACCGAAGATCGTGAGGGTGTGAATTCCGCGGATAAGAGCCTCTGCCACAATAACGAACAAAGAAGGTGATAGAGGGTCTCGTTGACGTAAACCTCTCCCTGCCTTGAAGAAACCGTTGGCCGATCCGTTGATGAGAACAGAGAACCAATAGTTGGAAATGAGCCTCCATACCAAATCAATAAAGGTTTTAGGGAAACCAAAGGCTCGCAAAACCCTGATGACGAAAAACGATGACATACGATCAAAAGCCTTTGCCATGTCTAGTTTGAAAACAACATTAGATCCTCTAACCTTCCGATCAAGCTGGGAATATAGATTTGAAGGAATTGCAATTTGGAATTTTTGGGAAAAATTTAAATTCCTTGGATTTGAAAGTAGTTTTCAAAGGTTTGGGGAAATAATAGTGGTGTTATTTCGGGAATATTTTTGAATTGGAATTGAATATGGAGAAATTTGGAATTTAAAAATATTTGAAAAGGGTTTTAAAGAGATAAAAGCATTTAATTCTCTTTCGATCGCTGGAAAATAATTTCGGTGATGACTGCAGCATCATCGAAGTTTATTTTCAGATTCTAGAAGAGAAACTGCTACCAAGTTGTTTTAAATTGGAATTGTTTGCGAACGGGGTTTGTTTTTTGAAATTCAAAGGGATAATTGAATTTACCAAAGAATTTTGGATATAGTTGAATTTTAAGGTGATATTGAAATTTTGGAAAAGTGTTTAAACTCTGGAATCTGATGCAAAATGTTATGGAATAATAAAAATATATTGGCTAAATAAAAGGTATAATTCCGAGTTAAAAAGTAAAATGTGAATGAGATTGATTGTAAATAAAAGAAATATGAATATAAATAAGTTGTCACTTATAAAGTTTGGAAGTAAAATAAATAGGCCAAATAAAATTGTTTGTAATGATAATGAATATAATCCAAAATTTAAAAAATAAAATAAAAATAAAATAGATTGAACTCAAGTAAAACAGTTAGAGTGATTTTTGAAATAAAAATCAAATATTGGATAAAAATTTAAATAGACTACTTGATTAATTAATGGAATATGGAAATGGAACTCAAATTGGTTAATAAAAATTTGAGTTGTGAATAAATGATAGAATTTGAAAGTGAAGCTTGAGTTATTAATAGAAATTCAACTTAAAATTGTAAGTGAATTAAATTTGAGTTGAAGTTGAATGGAATTGAATTAATATAATAATAATTGTCGTTTGACGTAAACGAGACTGTATAAATTATATGGGTTAACAGAAGCCAATAAAATTGGTTCTTGAATCAATTGTAATAAATAAGGGCTTGTTTGGATGGAAAATATATTAAATGTAAGCAATGAAGTGTAAATGAATTCGGCTTGAATTGTCGGTGAATTGAATATAATTGGAAGTATGAAATTCAAAATGATTGACTGAATAAACTAGTTTAAATTAGTTAATAGATGAAATTGGTTGGTAATTGAAATCAAATTAAGGATTTAAATTAGAGAGTACTTATAAGTTTTGAAGTTGAAACTTCTTGAAGGAAACAAATAACTGAAGTAATATTTGGATAAAAGGCTTGACTTAAGTAAATTTGAGATATGGTGGTGTCGAGTTTTATGAAATGATTTTAAATAAAACTTGTTTGGTAAATGAAATGAAATTAGTAATTGAGTTAATTAACTTAAGTTATATTAATGAGAACTTGACTTCGAATTAAATGATAGTTAGATTGCTTTTGGAAATCAATTCAATTTAAATGAGTTTGCTTGGACTTAAAATGAATTTAAGTTAAGTAAGAGAGTTGTGAAATCATTTGAATTGAATAGGATGGTTTGAATATTGTTTGGAAGCATTCAAAATAAGTGTCGAAATATTTCATATGTGTTTATGGAAGTATATAATATGCACTGTTTATAGAATCCATGTTTTAGTTATTGATAATAAAGTGAAATGTTAATAAACTTTGTATATTTGACAATGACATGTTTAAATTGAGTAAGTACAGGTTTTTGGAAGCCGTTTGACTGGTTTTGTCTGCGCTAATTGCTTAAATAAATAGCTGTTTGCTTTAAAATGCTAAATAAGGTACGCCTACGCAATACAAATAGGAAATATAAAGTGTTTTTTTTGTTTTCCAACCGTGTGGGTCGATGTATATATATTTATATCTCTTGTCAAATTGCAAAAGCTCCTACGTACAAAAGAGACTCTGCCAAAAAATTTCGAAAATTTTGGGAGTTAGAATTTTTTTTTGAATCTTTTGAAAATTTTCACTAACGACAAATGAATTAAAATTTGTAAGCAATTAGAATTACGACTGAATATTGAAATCTAATTTAAATTGTATAAGTACAGTAAAATGAACTGAAGAAATTGTTCAAAGAAACTAGAGGAAGGAAAAAGTTTGCAAATAAACTTTTATTTGAGATTTTAAATAAATTAGTAAGTAAGACTAATAAAGGAAATGGTTAATTAAATATGGGTTGAGATAGGGTGAATCAAAATTCAATATTCAAAGTTTGGAAATGAATTGAATTCAAGTAAAGTTGGGAAGAAGTATTTATATTTGAAATTAATTAATAAAGTGAAGCAAATTGAAATTTTTATGGAATTGAAATTCAATTTGAGTATAAACTTCAGTAGTCAAGTAAAATAGATATAAGGAATATATACCAAATATTTGTATGGAACTTAAGAAGGGAATGGTGAGATTCTTAAGTAAATTTAGTATTGAGAAAATTATTCTAAGTGGATAATTGAACAGAAATTTAAAACTGGAAGTAGTGACAAGGGAAAATTGTGTATAAGTGTATAACAATCAAAATAAATGTGAATAAAAGGAAATTGATATAGTTGATAATCAATTGGTAAAATACGTAGGATGTACGTATATTATTTTCTTCGCATAGCTATTTTATCCAGATTCGGGCACAGAATTTCGAGATAGTTATATCGATCCGAGTTAGGATTTTTCACTCGATTTTCGACGACGAACCCTGGATATGGAATTTTGATTGATTCTGGAAATTCTCTATCATAGTTATGACTATGCAAGGAGAATGACGGTTTCTAATCAGGAAACCAGATCTGAGTCCTCACTAGGAAGTCGGGTGGACGATACTAGTTCGGAGGTGAAATTGTGTGATCGAGTGAGCGATTGGATTTGGTATTGCGTACATATGATATATGTACGTAGTACGAGATTAAGTAAAAAAATATTGGAAATGTGTAAAAGAAGTCAATAAAATGTTTTTGAATGTTGTGATTGGATAATATTGCTAAACAGGATATGCAGGTATTAAAAAGAAAAAGAAAATTGGTTTTGATTTCAGAAGATAAATTTGAATTGCTCGACAAAAAGGTATGTGTTTAAATTTCTGTATGAAATTTGATTCGGTTTTTGAATCTAGCCACTTGGCTTTTGTTTTCTTTTTGGATTTGGGAGGTCGTAGAGCCATTTTGTAGTTGTACCGAGCTAGCCGCGCAAAGGAGACGCTGACGAAATTTTTCGGAAATTTAGAGAGTTAGAAAATTTTTGAGAAAATTTTGATAATTTAAATTTGGATTGAATATAAATTTGAATGATTGTATAACTAGAGTTGTTTGGAAACTGGAAAAGTTTGGGAAGTTAATAAGAATAATAATTATTCTTTTATAAGAAGATAGTTGGTAGAAAGTTAAGTTGTTTGGTTTTGGGGATAAGTAAACGGGTATTGGATCATTCTTCCTAATTAATAATTTCGGGTACTAAATTCTTTTAAGAGGGGAGGAATTCAATTGGAATATTTAATTGATTTGAAATATTTAAAAGTTTATTTTTAACTTGAATTCAAATATCACTAATTAATTGTTAATTGAATTATTGAATTAAATAATTTAAAATCGGGTAAAATATGAAATCTGGGATTTTAAGCCTGATAAGAATAATTTGAAGGCTTGTAAAAATTTATATTGATAACACAGAAAATAATAGAAGTTGTAAAATTGAAATTAACAGTGGTTTGTTCAGTTTTAAAATTTTATTGTTTAAATTGAATCTAAAAATAGCCTTTCGGGCATAGTCTCGGAATTCGACGAAACTAGTTCCATTGGGTCCGTAATATTGAATTATTACCAGATTCCAAATTTCGCAGCTTTCGGAATTAACGTGAGAGCGTATGATATATGAACGTATTGGGATTTATACCGAGACAAAATTTAATTTAAATAAAACATACTTGCTTTCTTTAACCCGACCATACGTACAACCCGCCACCATTTTTGTCTCCTTCGTACCCCCTTTACCTTTTTCTTTCCCCTCTACACAGAAACAGCCGAATCAAATAAAAAAAAATGGCCTCCCTTAAAATCGAATGCAGTCAAATCTCGAGCCGATCCTTGTACGCTCGAGATCGAGGCGGTGCACGCGAAAATGGGAAACTCGGCACTCAAATTGTTTTGTTTCAACCTAGACGCGAGTTGGAGGGTCGGCGGCGCAAGTTTACGCAAGGTGGGAAGCCGCGTCGTTGAGTGGCGCTCGCGTTGGAGGGGGGGATGAAGGCGCGAAGGGTTGTAGCAGTGGCAAGCTCGAGTGAATAATGGAAATGGCCGATCTTTTCGCAATCAAAAAGGGGATCTCGATCGCGCTCGTCTGGGAGCGTTCAAGCTTCTGACGCATGCTCGGCAGTTGGATTGTCGACGTTGAGGATCGAAGACCGGCACTCGAAGTCGAGAAAAAGTTTTGATTAGCGCAGTGAGAGCAGCAGTGAGGTATAGCTAGCTTTCTTTTTATAAAATATATACGTATGGATTTAAGAGAAACGAATATACATAGAGATAAGTTTTGGAAAGAAAAATAAAAGTATATTAATTACAGTAAGTGAATTTCTATTGCTTATAGAGACAGAAAATTAATCTTTATATAAGATATACATGTTTTACTTACCGCAGATTTTTAAAATATATAATAAATATAGAAATTTTGAAATAATTAGAAGTTTATATAAAATTAGATTTTTAAATCTGTATAAATAATTTTTTATAAAGGAGTGGGTTTGACAATTAAGCTGTTGTAATTGACTTGTTTAATTATTGGGCTGCTAAAAATAATTTGTTAAAAGAAACTATTAGTTTAAAGATTTTAAATCAAATAATGAGTTTAATTGAATGAATAAATGGTGAATAATCGTTTGATTGGTTCAAATAATAATAAATTGTATAATGTTGATACAAGATTTTACATCCTGGAAACAAGCCAGTTTGGAATGGGTTGCAAACGAAACAAGGTGAGTTAATCTCACTTAGTTAAATTTAAATTTAAATGATAAAATTTAAATAATTGTTTGAATGGTTGAAAATGATTAATGTGTTATAGTATGGTATATTCTGGAATTGGCATATTATTGTGCTAATATCTGTGGATGCAGGGAAAACAGGTTGGAGGGATCCAACTGG
Organism: Allium cepa; assembly: GCA_030765085.1. NCBI lineage: Eukaryota > Viridiplantae > Streptophyta > Magnoliopsida > Asparagales > Amaryllidaceae > Allium > Allium cepa. Next base: position 499,134,600 of record CM060931.1, read on the forward strand.
ACCCCTCAACATTTATTATTTAATATTCTCTGTTATGGTTACTTGATATTCTATGATGAATATATTAGAATATTGAAGGTTGGGATTGATTGGATATATTTGGGTATAATGAATTACCAAAAATATATAAATTGGGTTTTGAAAAGAAAATAAAGGAAGTAAAGTTGTAAACGAAATAATCTTAGAAAATTTAATAAAATTAAGAATGAATTGAAAAATAAATGGAAGTTTGTTAAATACAAATAAATAACTTCAAGTATGAAAAGAAAGGGGTTTGAATAAACAGTAATTAATGAATTGTGAAATTATGTGATATTAATTTAAATGGATAAAGAATTATTTTAAAACTTAAAGTTTTAAATTTATTTAAAGGAATAAGAAGTAAATTGAGAAATCTAAATTGGTATTTCAATTAAAAGTATTTTAAATCATAATTAAGAAATAAAATTTGAAATTAAAGGATTTTGGAATAAATGAAGTAATTGGAAATCGATTTAAGTGTTTGAAATTGGATATTTGGAAGAATAAATTCAAGGTGGGAATTTATTAAATGAATGAGAAAAAAATTGTTTAAAAATAAATAGTGATTTATTTTTAAAGGTTGTGAAGAGAAGTATATTTCTCTGGATAGCCAAGTACGTTTTCAAGATAAGTTTTTTTAAAATAAAATAATGGTTTTAATGTTGTTTTACAAAGTATGTTCTTGGAAATTTATTATTTCTAAATGTTTAAAATTCAAAAACAAATATTTATTCAAATCTATTACCGTAGTAATAATTTATAAAGAGTGACTTAGTAATTCTGTTTTAAAAGTGAAAACCTAGTTTATATTTATAAAGTAACCTTATTTTCAAATATTCTTATAGTATATATTTTTAATCAATTATTGAAGTAGTTTTAATTTAAATATTTTAAAGTAAATTCTAAAGTAAGTAATTTGTTAATCTATTATCGTAATAATTATTTAAAGAACGATTTGATATTTTGTTTAAGGAAGAAAATCTAATGTATAGTTATAAGGTAAACTTATTTTAGTTATTTCTAGAGTATTATTTTAAATTAGGTACTAAAGTAATTTTTCTATATTAAATGTTAAATATATTTTTCAATAAAGTGTTTTAAAATTATTTTAAAAATCTAAAGTTTTGTGCTTGGTGATTCCAGTGGAAATGGAATTACTCGGAATTTATTCTGAAAAATGAGGATAGTTTGAAAACTGTTTTCGAAAGGGTTTGAAAGTGAAAATATATATTGTGAAGATATTTTGAGGTCAATAAATAATTTGGGAAATTATTTATTAAAGGATGGTTGTTTGAGAATATTAATTGATAGTTAAATCACCGACTATCAATATTGGACAACTGCGTTGATCGTTTCGAAGAGACCGTGATCGAGATTTATTTCTCGAAAACCATTTCGATCCGGTTTGTACGTTTTCGTGAAAAATGATTTTGGATTCGAAGATGGAGCACTGAAGTGCAAGTCCTAGTCGCTACTAATCCTGAGGATATTTCCAAAATGGATGTAGTAGGAATAGTGTCTTCGGTTCCGTTCGAACCCGGGACAGACTTGTATGGATGAATGCTTGCGAAACATCGTCAGGTGGACGACATGCATTCTAAGGGATATGTTCTAAAAAAGGTAACGCTTAGCCTCAAGCCTCATCAAATGGGAATGACTGAAAATAAGGGGTTATGCAGCAAGGCTAGGTGGGTAGCACCCAAGCAGGGTGAGGTCATCCCTGTCTAGATGTCCCTTTTTATTTCGGCTTAGTGGGCGGTTGCTGATCCCAACCGCGGGGTGATCTCACTCGGCATTATCCAGTAAGGGGTAGTCCCAGTCTTATGTTGTAGGGGAGCGAGCGTACTCCTCGGTACAGTGATCTAGGCGCCGTACTGTGACAGGTGGTACCCTAGTGCCTAGTCATTAGTTGGAAATCCATTCTCCCTACGAGCCTTGTACGAGTTTTGTTTGTATTACCCACTTTGTGGCTAGTAGCTGGAATTTACTAATGTAACATTTTCAGCTATTTTATAAGTATTTGTATATAGACCCTATTATAATATTAGAGGATTTCTATAAAAATTGTTTTAGCTATCGTAAGGTAAAAACCCGACATGTTTATTTGTGGCGTGGTCTTACGAGATGCTTTTGTTTTCAAAGGATTTTTGAAATTTTAATAATCAATTAGGTGTAATTTTCTCACACTGGTATTCCAGACTGACTCGGGTATTATTTAACTATAATGCTCGGGTCAGACCGAGTATTATATGATACAGGATATGATGCTGTGGAGCTCAGGAGACGAGCTGGATGACGATGCGTATTTCGTACTTGTTTATATATATATATATATATATATATATATATATTCCGCTGTGTTGAGTCGTTGTATATCCATTTGTATGATATTGATGTTGAGCTGTGATTGATGTACTCCGATGATGTAATATATGAATAGATATATCTGATTTTGAGTAAAGAACATTTATTATCTATTATATTTTATTCCGCTGCGATGGTTAGATTCTGAAGTTGATTTCTATTTTCTTCTTCTACCTCTTCTCCTTTAACCAAAATGGTTTGTATTTCTGTGCAACTTGAGTTGATTGTTGTAGAATAGTGTTGACTCAAGGGGTACGGATTTGCGGGTCGTTACAGTGTGCTTCATCCGTGAACTATAAGCTTGATTCTCTACAAGATGAATCGCACTCTGACCGTCTGAAAATAACTCTACTGTCCATGCACCATTGAAAGATCATCCAACAACTGAAGTAAGTATAATCCTTCCTTTATTACTTCCATAATCGTAACTCTGCTTCGGTAGTCGATAAAGGTACGATAGATTGCAGCTTTGATCTCCATGAAATCGAGCCTATGCCAAGTGTAAAACATAGCCCGACACTGACTTCCTAGCATCTTTATCCTCAGCATAATCGGAATCACAGTATCCTCTAAGAAAGATGTCAGCATCCACTCCATCATATAACTAGCCTACCGAAGAAGTGCCTCGAATATATCTAAGAATCCACTTCATAGCTTGCTAATGCTATTTGCCTGGGTTAGATATATATCGACTCACAACACCCACTGCATGGACCAAATCTGGTCTTGTGCACACCATCGCATACATAAGACTACCAATAGCACTTGAATAAGATATATCAGCCATATACATTTTTTCTTCTTCGGATGAGGGAGATAAATCTTTTGACAACTTAAAATGAGAGCCCAATGGAGTGCCAACCTGTTTGGCTTTCTCCATTCCAAATCGAGCGAGGACCTTCTCGATGTACTACGCTTGAGTGAGCCTTAACTCTCTCCGCTTCCTATCTATGCTTATCTCCATACCCAATATTCTTTGCGCCTTTCCCAAATTCTTCATGTCAAACTCTTTACTGAGCTCCGCTTTCAAATCCTTAATTCTGACCATACTCCGAGATGCAATTAGCATATCATCAATATATAATAACAAACAAATCATATCACCATCACATCTCCTGAAATAAATACACCGGTCTTTGAAACTTCTGGAGTATCCTTGTAAAAGCAAAAACTTATCAAACCTCTTATACCATATTCTAGGAGACTGCTTCATTCCATAGAGAGATTTTTTGAGTTTGCAAATATAGTCTGATCTACTACTATCAATGAACTTCCGGCTGCTTTGAATAAATCTCCTCATCCAGATCACCATGCAAGAATGCAGTTTTGACATCTAGTTGCTCTAATTCCATATCATAATGAGCAACTAATGCCAAAAGAATATGAATAGATGTATGCCTAACCACTGGAGCAAAGATATCATGGTACTCTACCCCTTCTTCTGAACATACCCCTTTGCGACTATTCTTGCCTTGTATCTGAGATTACCATTTTTCACCATCTTTCACTCTATAGATCCACTTGCATCCAATAGCTATCTTGTCGGTGGGAAGAGACACCAAATCCCAAGTATGATTTTTCTGCAATGATTCAATCTCCTCCTCCATAGCAACTAACCAACTGGAACTGTTAACTGATACGATAGCTTCTCTATAATCATAGGGCTCATCATGGACAACATTCAAAGCATATGATGCCATATCATCGAAGTTAATGTCTTTGATGCTCAATCCAACAAACTCATCAAGCCACTTAGGCTTTCTTCTTTGTCTGACAGGCCTAGGTTCTGAACGAGCTCCACATTGAGTTTGATCATCTGTACCAACATCGATATTACCCTCATCAACCATGGTGTCATCGGAAACATCATCTGAACGTCTGTGGAAAGAGTCAACAGATGACTTGCTTTGTGTCTGGTATTCTTCACATGTCCTCTCATCCTCATCTGATGAGGAAGGCTCCACCTTCAACATAGCCTTCTCATCAGAAGTTACAAGCCTACTCATAACGATCTTCTTGCTAATAGAACACCACAACCTATATCCCTTCATTCATCTTCTATAACCTAGAAATATACACTTGCGAGCTCTAGGTTCCAGCTTCCCGTTGCTCTCATGCACATAAGTTGGGCAACCAAACACTCTGAGAAATGAATAGCTCACAAGCTCTCCTTTCCATACTTCTTTAAGGATCTTCATATCTATGGCAGTAGAACGTGTGTGGTTGATGAGGAAAGCCACCATAGATAAAGCTTCAGCCTAAAATCCCTTCTTCAATTTAGCAGTCAGTATGAGGCATCTTGTTCTCTCCAGTAATGCTGATTCATCCTTTCCGCAACTCCATTAGACTGAGGGTCGCCTGGTATAGTGTAATGCCTCTTATTGCCTTCAGACTCACTATAATCGATGAATTCCTGTGATACAAATTCACCGCTATTATCTGAATGAAGAACTTTCAGTTTCTTCCCTGATTACTTCTCAACCATAGATTTCCACTTTCGAAACCTGACAAAGGTTTCACTCTTTGACTGAAGAAAGTATACCCATACTTTACGAGAGAAATTGTCTATAAATGAAATGAAATACGTGGCTCCTCCTAAAGACTAACAAGGGGAGAGACCACATACATCTATATGAACATACTTCAGGATAACTTTTTCTTTATGCTCTCTTATACCAAAAGAAATCGTCGTCTGCTTTCTAAGAACAACACTCTTCATAAAACCAAGTTTTGAATGATGAACTCCATCAATCAATCCTCGTTTTCTCAACTCATCCATGCTGCACTCACCAATGTGACACATCCGTAAGTGCCATAATCTGAAAGAATCCGAATCAACTGATGTAACAGAAGTTGATTCACCAATTACAGTAGTGCACTTTAATAGATAAAGATTTTCTATCCTCACACCTCTCATAACAATCATAGAACCCTACGATATCTTCATTTTCTCTTCTTTCACTACAATCTTCAAACCAAGTCCACTCAATGCCCCAATAGAAATCAAGCTCCTCCTCAAATTAGATACATGTCTAACATCGGTGATCGTACGAATAACATCATCAAACATCCTAATCATCACGCTACCAACACCAACCATACGGCAAGAAGCATCATTACCCATCAGAGCTTCTCCTCCATCAATTTCACGGTAAGTGAAAAAGCAGTTTCTATCAGGTGTCATATGATAGGATGCAACAGAATCAATCAATCATAAGTTGTTCTTCCCAGAAGATGCAGAAGCTGTAATACATCAGTGTCACTTTCTGTATCTGATTTCTCTGATGTAGAAGTTGGGGCTTACTTTGGATATTTTCTTATACCTTCAAGTTTGGGATATTGTGCTATGAAGTGCCATAGTTTCTTACAATAATGACAAGTCAACTTCTTTGGCCCCCTAGACTGAGACCGTAAAGAATTCCGTCCTCCACCTTTCTTCGACCTACTTTGACCTCTACCTCTCTGAACCGATAAGCCTTCGGTATCACTATCCAAGCTAGTGCTTGCCAGTCTACCTCTTAATACTTCATTATGAAGACCAGCCTTTACATCAGACATGCTAATTTTACCACGACCATAAATCATGGAATTAACAAAAGCAATATACTCCTTAGGCAAGGAACATAAGAGTATCATGGCTTGAGCCTCATCGGTAATATCAACTTCCGCTGCCTTCAGGTTCATAATCAAAGTGGTTAAAGCATCTACATGCTCCATGAGATCAGCTCCAAGCTTCATCTTGAACGAATAGCGTTGTTGCTGAAAAATAATCCGATTAGTGAGAGACTTGTCTTGATGTGCATCTGATAATGCATCCCATAGTTCATTCGCCATCTTCTTCTGAGAGAATTTTATAAGGACTTTATCTGAAAAACTCAACTGAAATGTTGTGAGAGCTTCATCTTCCATCTCTTCCAAATCAGCTATATCAATACCTTTCAATTTCTCAGACGCAGAAACAACTTTATAAGTCTTCTCCTTCTTTAATACAGCCTTCATCTTCATCTTCCAAGTATCAAATCTCCCTTTTCGTCAAAACATGTTACTCCATAATTGACACCAGATCTACCAACAGACTTATTAGAAGTAGTCATTAATACCCAAACGGGAACAATAACACTAGCTCTGATACTATGTTGTAATTTTCGGCATCCCTCGCATCTTCTGCTATGCGCGCACTTCATTTAGTGTAGAAGAGGCAAGACCACTGAACCAAGCTCTTTTGGTGCCAGCGTCATGATTGGATATGCCTACATCCCTCAGAGCACATATATTTTCATGACAACATTTATTTGTAACAAAAGGAATCCCTTATTGTTACATGCTACAAATCACATATATATGCTGATTTCTTTTAAAATATCTTACGATGTTGGACTAATCATGATCCAATCTACGCACCCACTCTAATACTATGCGAGCCACACCTAACATTTGATTAGCATGAAACCGCATATGTAGCAATTGCCATCCATATAATCCACATAAACAACATCAAAAAATGCACACAGTTTGGCAGTCGTAATGTTCATTAGCAGTTCACCAATGCTTGAACAACTTTTTAATTAGCGTTTATATTATAGTTGTAATTTTAATTCTAACATTTGCTAGCGTTCTTGTTTCTTTGTCAATCCTTGTTCTGATGATCCATTTGAAAGCGTTAGTGCAGGTAGTGTAGTATATTTCTGTTTTTGTATCACAAGATCGTGTAAGAGTTATTTTCTTCGTTCAGTATTTCTAATGGATAATATAGGTTAGGTTATGAAATTTTAATTTTTTGCTTTAGTTATTATCATGCACCAAAAACTAAAAAATAAGCATAGTGGAGTTATATATTTGACATATCAGTAAAGAACGGACTTGAAGCATTAACCGATATCAAATCAACCTTACTTGTTCGATGATTTAAGTGAAATAAAAACAAAGAAACTAAAAACATGGAAAAAAGATCGAAAAACATTAGAGAGGATTGAATGACTAAATGAACAGTACACAGATACACTTTATATAATTTTTCCGTTTTTTAGACGCTTTTTTTAAATCTTATATTTAAAAATATATCCCCATAGACAAATTGTAATATGTTAACTTTTGTAGTAATTTGGTAACATAGATTCAAATATTTAAATACTCAACATCGTTGCAACATTATAATATGGTATAATATTATTTATAACATGTACTGGACGTGTAAAATTTTACCGATATTATCCAATATTTTAATACATCGGTACTAATATTTTAATATATCCCATATTGATACTTGATTGATATATATCCGATACTTATATTAACCACTTAGAGACGATGATGCGTAACTTTTTGACATTGATGATATAGAAAATAGTGGAAGAGTAATTTAAAAAGGCATGGATGAAAGGAAAGGAAGGAGGAAAGAGAAAATAGCACATTTATAGAATAATTAAGAACCAAAAATTCAATGCCATGGTTATTTATTACAACTTTCACTCCAACAGATCACGGGATTGTTAATTTGTTATGGATATGGCTCTTGCATCTCATCAAAGCTTTTGCACCTGATACCTGAGTTTCAACTGAGCGTCAAAAGCTGTGGAAAAAACAATAATTTGGACAGTCCCAGGTCATATCACGTCAAATTACCTGTTTACCCTCCTGAACTCAGCCTGCCGCAATTTTTTAATTTAGCACGTATATTACCAAAGCGGGAACGCGCTTTAAGAACTATGACCTATAACGGCACATAGGTACATCCCTATTGTGATAAATCTGTACAACATTCATTGATGTGGATCATTCAGCAAATTGTGTACTTAGAACAACTGTATAGTACATTTTCCAAATTTCAACTAATATTAGCTAAAGTCGACTGACTACACTACATCAAATAAATTTCACTACTCGAATGATGCAGTATTCCAATACTTGCATATAAAACTAAACATAAGAATGAGCAACCTATTAATTGAGTTCAACAACAGATTTCTTTTTAAATATACGAATATTTTTACTATCATTGTCATATTCCAAGATATTACATCAGACCTATCCTCTAATAAGCCCACTCTCATTGATAGTTCAAAAAATGAGAGTGGAAAAGTTGCTACTTAATGTATCTAAACTCTATATTTCCAATTTTTTCCATCAATAAACATATTAAATTAAATTATGTGAAACTTAAAATTGTGAAATCAATGTATACCACTCTGTATGACAAGGGTAGTCCTTCTAGATTCAACAGGATCGTAGAAGAATAGGCCCAGCCCATGAATCAAGCATATAGCTGAGTGCCATTCAACAGGATCGTAGAAGAATAGGCCCAGCCCATGAATCAAGCATATAACTGAGTGCCACCTGCACCTCATTCGATCCATGCTCGCATTTTATAAGACCGGACAACAATGGAAAAAGCTTGGCCAGGTTACTCTCTTCTGAACCATGTCCCAATCTCTGTATAGCTTGTAATGTACATACAACTGTAGGTGCTCGAGATGCTAGTTCTCTTCTTCTCTCCGGACCACTCTGTATTCGCCAATGGATTTGGTTGTTTGTCCCTGAATTGGACGTGTCAAGGTACGCTTGAAAAATCTCCATGCAAAGGGTAATTAAGTAATTACACACTTCCTTGTCTGTGTCGTCGATGGGTTTGTCTATGATGAGGTTCTGCAGAAGAGTGAGGCAGTGCTGATACGATTCGTTTTCAAGACGAAGTAAAGGTGGATCCAGCATTTGAGTTTTGGGGCCTAACTCTGATAGCTTTAATCTTAGTAAGGCATCACTATTTATTTTGCGAGCATGCGAGGCGATGGAATGTACTGCTTCGAAAAGTATGGTCGTGTGGTTTGATGATAGTTCGGCTCTGAACATGCTGTATATGCCCATCACAGCCTGCAAACGCACAATCAGTTTATGAATGTAAACTCAAATGCTTGGCTTATTTAACTATATCTAAATGAAACAGTTGTTAGCATAAATATCATATTACTACAGACGAAACAGCTAATCATAACTTTTCTGATAAGGCAACTACTAGGATATCACAGTACGGTATGTTGTGTAATTTGGAACGAGGAAACCCAAGAGTTGAGCAAGTTTTATGACAAAGAGAGGACACAAAAGCCCGGGGTTCTACTTTACAAGGCACACTTTACCTATGTATATACCATACAGCCTCTCCCCATCTCATATTTATAGTAGCGAATGGATGAGAGATGGCTTTGTACTTTTATCTCCAATACATATTTTAATATTGTTTCTAAAAAAAGTCCTACTAGTCTAAGTGCTTTTAGAATACTTCAACAGGATGGTCAGTTCATCTAGAACTAGTTAATTGTTTCCCTCTTTTGAGTATGTTGTAGATAAACCACCAAACAACAGTGTTTTAAACTATAAGAGATGGAAAAGGATGGGACAATCATATATGTTTGGGCATCTATTAGATTAAATATGTTCACAATTAACCTTATTACAAAGCTACAAAGCGTTAAGTTATTACATATAATTTGTAAAGCATCAATGGTAAGAGATGTCAGAGAAGACGATCAATGGGCTATATAATTCTCTAATGCCAGCTATATTGTGGGTAAAAGTGGTAGCAAAATAATATTGGACTGAAATAACTATGCATCAATTTATAGGAACTGGCGGAAAAGGTAAATAATTTTGACTAGAACTATAAGTTATAATCAATGTTAAACAGAAAAGAATTTCTAAACAGGATACTGCAATACCACAACCAGTCGCATGTAGATTACTAAAACAAAAACCATTGAAATTCTCTAGTCCAAGAAAACATGCTAACCTGAAGCAATAAAAGTTGAACTGCAGCTCGACACTTTGCATCATTGATTGCAAAATATAATGTTGTTGATCTTAAGGCCTCTAAATCATCACCCGAGTCTTTATTTTCTTTATCTGTAGGCTCAGCATTTTCTTCGTTTGTAAACTCAACAATAGAGTTTCCTTTATCTCTAATCAAAATCTCAAGATTGGTTTCAGATACCAAGGAAAAATCAGGTTGAGTTGCCACTGCTGCCTCTTTCAAAGATACAACAACCTCATACCATTTATCTTCAACAAATAAATACCCTGAACTGCCCACTAACCGAACAAAAGCGGAAATACCAATGCCTGCTAAGCTTTGGTGAGGCCGCTTGATAAAGCTTGTAAGCAAGACTATAATTTTTTCCAGAAGAGGATTAACGGTGTCATAAAATTTCGTGAAGAGATCTACTACTGATTGGAGTGCTAGCTTACATGTTTCATAAAGCGATGCTTCATGGTTGAGTTCATTAGAATTTTCTTCAGTGCTTCCACTAAGCATAGCCCCATTAGATGGCTCTGTGACATGTCTCACACGTTCAATTATTGGGAAAAGTACCGAGTCAAACACTTTTCCCCATAATTGTAAAGGGAAATGATGGCCGTAGTCGTGTAATATTTCAAATAGCGTTTGCATTGCACTTTCTCTTATCTTAGGCCTTAAATCAAAAGTTAGTTCTGACAATCCTGCAGGGAGCAAAACAGGAAAAGTTAACATTTTAATTCTGTAGCTCTCCAATTATGGTCTCTGTAGTCTTTGCACTCAAATTATTACCCATCTTACACTACTTTATCATATGCAGTTTAGTTAATATAATTTAAGAAGACGGGGTAAAATGTCACCATCAGCTGCCTACTGCAGTAATGCAAACCTACGGGCCTATGGTGTTGCTTATTTCTTTAGGTGACAAGCTTTTACTGGCTATACGGATTAATCTGTTAATTTAAACATATTTGCACTAATTAAAGCTTAGCACTCAAGTACACTATCATAAGACCTTATCAAACTAATCTTAACTGACACTTTAGGCCTCTTTTCTACATAGCATCTTATGATCCTTTTGAGTTAGGTACGTGACTCGATATGGATACCCAAAATCTTTTTCAGACATCCTTATTCATAAATATCGAAAGGATATCATATTTTCATTTTCATATATATAATAATAATTTGATAATTGAGTAAATTACAAAATAAATATAAAAATTTGATTCAACATAACACCATTTCAATGGCAATGCTTAGAAAAACCATGAAATATTAAATATGATATTGGGTAAGAATGTAATAAAACACTTACCTTAATCATTAAATATACGAACACGTATAGAAGCTATTATCTTTGACAAATACCGAACGGACAAATTCTGGATGGAGATTTTACTATATCCAAATTATATCTGATTTCTGGATTTTGGGTATAGTCTTTTATTTTATTTTATTTTATTATTTTTATTTTTTGGGCTCCAGACACATGGATGCTGATGCATTTTCGTAATTTTGGGTATTCATTACATGCTAATTTTTTAATTTTAAAAAAACCCTACTCCAAAGAGTAGAGCTAGGAAATTCGGTAGATCCGTTCAACCGAACCCCTTTTTAGCCGGCTCTCGCAAATGCACTTTTCAATTTCGAAATTTTCAACTCATTTTAAGGGATTATTACTTTTCTCCACAAATTACAAGTTGTCAAGGTTCGAATCCTTTCCCTCTGTTGGGGAGCTGGGAACCCTTGCCAACTCGACTAGAGCTGCAAACAATTACTTACTAATTTTAGTTTAGTCTATTTTTTTTTATTTGTTTTGAAATTGGGTACTTATGTGGTATTACATAGTTATATTACAAGTCTTGGATAGTACATATCATACTACAAGTCAATATATGTTCAGTAGTTCAAATCACGTGCCATGCAGGATTCGAACTTGTAACCTCATAAACCAATGACAGAGCGCCTAATCCCATGCTAATTTTAGTATTTTATTCTTTTCATATGATTAAAACAAAGCTAAAGGATAAATTTCTGATTTTTGTTTAACGGGCTCATGCCATGGTATTTACAATAATTTCTCAAACCACCAACATCGGACCAATTTACAATAATTGCATGTGAGCTCAGATGTTATACCTTGTGAAACTGCATAATATACTCTAGTTCAAAAATAAAATTATAGAACAAATTAAAGAAAAATGATGAATTTAAAGTAATGGAATGGGTAAACTATCTTTGCCATGGCATAGACCCATTTTTCTCCTACTTATCTTAGAAAAAAGATTGGGTTAAGGTAAACGGAAATTAGGATGTCAGTATCAAAAGCAAGATTTATGCAATCAGCTGTTAAAAGTGCACAAAGATCAGTATATTGTACCTGCTAAAAGAGGAAACCAAAAATGTTGATGACCATCTTTGTCGGTGAACCGAGGACGGTTAAAATTCCCATCATTTTCCCCGTCTTTGTTCGTAAATCCAATATTTCCATCAGCTAGCTTGCCCGCACAAACACTGAGAATACTAATAGCATTGAGACTAATATCTATGTTAAACCGACTGTTAATGAAAGCGATAAGACAATTCACACAATCTGTAAAAGCTGTGGTTTCGGTTTCAGTTATGTAAGGAAAATAATCCCTCACAATCTTCTCAACAATCTCAAAAGACATCTGTACAATATTCTTGTGCTCATCATATGATGCGGTTGTAAGTACCTATATCAAAATAAGTACTTTTTGGTGAAACAATATACAATTTATCCTCGAAAACACAAACAAATACCAGGGAAACTAAGCAAGTGTACCATGAATATGCTTTTCCACCCAGACTTGACATTATCAACACGAGTCAATACCATCTGAGAGATGCATCTGACAATCAACTCCCTAATTTCTACTGCTCTGCTTCTTCGCATAAGAACAACAAAGGGCTTCATGAATTCATTTTGAAACTTGTAGTTGGCTAATTCCTCTCGTTCCAAGAATTTTATTGCCAGCTGGCGCAGTGAATCTATTGCAAATATGGCAATGGAAAGGTTCTCTGAACAACCAGTGGTAACAAAGAATTCCGACAGAACATGCCATATGCTTGACCAAACAAGCCTAATACGATCCATATTGTAGTGCCTGTGATAGACAGAAGCTTTTTAGGATTATTTTTAAAAGACTGATCCAAAAACTGTCAAGAACCAGTCCATCAGAAAACTTAAACATGCTGGATTGTGGGATCCACAAACTTTAGAGGATATTATCCAAGACCAACACAAAAACAAGTGATTGAGTTGTTAAATATAAGTGGTTGAGTTGCTAACTTATATACATCGAGCAGGTAATGTAATGCTAGTACTAGATGAAGAAATTCAGAAATACTACTTACGCGATCTCGACTATCTTTGTGAGACTAAAAACTCGTGGATGAAATACAGAACGCAACTCTTCCGTCGAAACTTTGCAAAGTGCTTTCACAAAATCAATTACTGCCTCACTATTTAACATCTGGCTATGAATAAATACATGATTCATCTCAGAAATATCAACTTGTTCAAACAATTTTTTCAAAATTAATTTGCTTGTTTGGTCTGAAGTCATAGCACCAGAAGTATGACCGTCAACTCCAACACTATCAAATGAACCTCTTCTTGCAAGTGTTGGTGCATTTTGAACCTGTCCTGGTCCTTTCTTTTTTAGTACAGGTAGAACTGATGACTTGGCTTGTTTTAGATCAAGTTCTCCTTGTTGAATTGCAAAAAATGTAGCATCCGTAGGGGAACCCTCTATTAAAAGATGCAGATGTTCAAATCGTGAGACACATGCCAATATATGTTCCCATGCCTCTTGCATGTAGTTACCATCTTCGTTAGCGATTGAGAGTATTGCCTATGAACATTATTGAGAAAATGAGCCTATTTATAATCATGTGTACTGCGTATGAAAAGTACTGAGAAGATGAAACTATAGTATATGCATGTGTTGGTTTACTGTGTGTTGATCAAGTGCATTGTAAAGTAAGTCATGCCTGTTATTAAGTTTAGTAATGGCAGTTCAACCACTACAAGCAAAAGACTTTGGGTAAACCGACCATAAATCAACTTATTGGAGAGCTGTACTTGATTCAAATTTATAAAAATTAAATTATTGGTAAGTACCAAAGGAACGTAAGACCTTTCTCGCTTTCGAATAGCTTTCCAATACATTTCTCTTTCTTTCCATTTAAAAACAAGATCTTAATGACGGTAACTCCTACTGAGGGTAAGGTATTTTTATGTAAATAATAAAAACATTACTCAGGTTGGTTATCTCTACTAGTGATGAAAATAGCAGTACAAAAGTTTTGAAATATCGATTAAGTTAGTATTTATTAGTTAAGCTTTCTGCCTTTTCTAAAAATATTCTATCTTAATTGATTTCTGTATGTAAAAATTTAATTGACCGAAGATAGTTGTCATTTTTACTATTGCACTCCAAAGCACTTTTTCACTTGGAAGATGTCATGATGCGGTTGTTTTCAGTATTCATATCATGGGCCTTTACAGTGACATGCACTATGCACGTAATGGGCCTTTTCAGGGACATGCATTATGCATATGAAAAAAATGATAAGAGTTATTAGATCACAAATGCATAATATCATTAGTAGGTCATAGTCTAAGCAGATAAAAGTGTGAGCTTCATAAACTGTAAACGAGTAACGTGAATAGACAATAAGGTGTGCCTAGATATTCAAAATGTGCAAACCTTAATTGCATCAATATTTTTCTGCTTAATGTCAGAAGCAGAGTGGAGTGATGTGAACTTTGCCAATGATGTAACAAATGCATCTCTATGAGTCTTCAGAGACATAACAGCAGTAACGTGAATTGCAGCTTTAAACCCTTCAATGCAGTGAGTTGTTATTGCTATATCGTCACTCTGATCAAGTAGGACACTGAAAGCAGCAAGCATTGGAGCCCAGCAAACTTCAATCATGAACCTCAAAATAACAATATCAGTTGCAGCGTAGTATACTGACCTGTAATTGATAAATTTCAGAAGAATCTTAATATCAACCTCAGTTATCTACTTTGACATGATTACACATAAACCTATGAAGATTAGCACATACATTGGTTAACAGATTAGGTTGAGTCCCAAATGCTATATTTTTATTAGATTAAGGAGGTACTCATCATAACCAACAATAGTGAAAGGTAACGGTACACACACACACACACACACACACACAAAAAAAAAAAAAAAAAAAGAACATTGGAAATATGTGCAATTACCCTAAAAACGTAACTTGGAAGATTGCATGGATTGGCATTAAAAAAACGGAAAGTTGAAATGCTTTATGTAATACTTCATAGACCATGGAAGTTTGTATTTTTCAACCCGAAAGTAATTAATATATAGGACAGGTAGGCTGAATAACAATTCAGGGCAGGTGCAATGAGCATCAAAAAACAACTGCCTGTTAATTAAACAGGAGGTGACTAATAGAGATGTCAATGAATGCTAAAAAAAATCCGAAATTCGTCTGCATCTGTACCCAAAAAAATAAGATAAATATCTGACATCCAGAAATACGGATAAGGGTGAGAATACAAAGGCATCTGCATTTGAAAATTATCCATACAGTTTTTGTGAAGATTGTAATTTATATCATATATATTTTAGTATGGTAAATAACATGCATATATTGTTTTACCTAAGTTAATAGTTTATATTATATGCATATAATGCATATTAACTTACTCAAAATTATTTATTATCATCATTTTTGTTTATTTTTCATACTTTTACAATTAATGGACTGGAAAAAATTATGTTAGACCAATTTTTTTTAATATTTTTAGACTTATCAGCCGTCGGTGGATATGATAGATATCTGATATCCGGTCATATCCAGGGATGCAGATATCCGAAAATAATTTCGAATATGAATGCAGATATGACTATAACAGCATCTGACCATCAACAGGCCTGATGACTAAAGCTTAGGGCCTGAATTTCAGTTCGGTAACTTGAAATGTGTCTTGAGTATATCAAATTTCAATTAATGAATGAGTACCAATAAAATATACATGGATGGTTTAGTATTATGCTCACCATACATCTTAAACTTCAAGTAGAATATTAACGAATGGGATACAATGTATTAAGGATTAGCTTGTTAAACTGAAAGAAGTAAAACATAGCAATAGACTTTCTGATGCAACCCACAGCTAGCCACCATATTTTCCACTTCCCACTGAAACATAGCACATGATAACATGATAACTACCTATTTACTTTAAACGTATTTCATAAATCTGTTGATATAATCCCTTATTCACGAAAGTAGAAAATCGTCAGTTACATGAGTTTTGTGAAATCTTTAGTAATAATAGATAAATTTTAATTGTTTAAAGTGTGTCAAATTGTTTGAAATATATTTTATGTTGAATCTGTGGACAGAGTTACAGTTTTTTGTTCGATTCGATAAATTCAAATTTAAAAAAAAAATTGGGTTCTCTACAGATTTAAGGAAAATGTACTTCGTTAAAACTTGGAAGAAACGAACTTTCGAATATTGTAATATTTATTTTTAAGTTTAAATTTTAAAAACATATTTGTCTCTGGGATACCTTATATTCTGAATATTTTTATTTTCTTCTAAGCATCTCATATTATAAATGCTTTGTGATCTGCAAGCCAACATAGCTCATTTCATGTTCATCGTCTATATTTAATCTTAGTATATCAAATTATAAATTTTAAGTAAAGGGTGAGAAGTAATAGTGGTAAGGCGTCTTATATATTACATAAAACAAAGTCTTGGGTTCAATTTCCCGAGGCATATGTTATATCCAAGTAAAAAAAAATTATGATTTTATAAAAATCAAGATTTCGAAGGGAAAAAAAAAGGTTTTTGCATTTTATAAACAATTGTTTTTAATGCAGAAAATTAAAATTCTTTTGTTTTAATATAAACTGTTATTCTTTCATTTGTTTTAGATGTACATATAATTCATCCACTAACCAACCACTAACACCATATTCAAATGTTTTAGATATGTCAATTACACAAATACAAAGGTAGTCTAGAATATCCAAAGTGGCTTATGTGTAGAAAACACGATCATATCATAGCGGGAGTACATAGTTATAGGTGAAGCCTTAGAGCATTATTATATCAATTTTATTTTATATAAACGGTAAGGTTGTCATCATCAAAAAGGAGAAAAATGTTAGAAAAAAAGATTTCAGTATTTTGATGGTAACATCATTATCACAACAATGCTATTGACAATTTTATCAAGTATCCGGATGATTAAAGAAGCAAGTACATGTGCACAATTCAACACGATAACATACTATGCATAAGTACAAGATATGAAGGATACAAATCAACTACGAATGGTTCGAGCATTCAAAAATCAATTGTGGTGTTTAAAAAGCTATTTGGAATCAGACGCGTCAAGACAACAAGAAGAGACGGACTCAAAAGCTTCGGAAGAATGTATGTCATAAGTTGAGTCTATATCGACTCATTACCGTCTAGAACCGGTAAAACCCTACAAACAAACTCCAAACCACTTCAAATTTCTATACAACTTCTAATATATCCTAAAATATATTTAAGAAATTTTGTAGATTTTTTTGGAATTTTTTAAGTCCAGGAAAAAATGATAAAAAATGTCAAAAATTGCAAATATATACCGTAGTATTTTCACGGGAGCAAAGCACAGAATTTGGCCGAAAACGCTACCAAAGGGTCCAGACGGCTACCAAGGGCCTAAAGACTAGATGTAGGAGAGGTGCTCTGCAACAACCCGTATTTTTAACGATAAGATATTTAAATAATTGATTTCAATATTGAATCGTTAATTAATTGACGGTCCCAAAAATATGATTTTGCACATACGATCAAATCAGGAATCGAGGCCACTTCTTTTGAGTTTGTATCGACATTGCAAATTAAAACGAGTATAAGAATCGCTATATTTAAAGATCGGAAGATTCGACGGCCGAAACGGTCTCAAAAAGCGCGAAAGTATCATTCCGGAGCGTAGTTTTGAATAACGACAAAATTTATACCATCGAGACCGGAAAAATAAGATGGTGTATGCAACGAGTTTCGTCACAATTAGACGGACTATTTGATCGTACGAGCTCGAAACGTACAACCGTTTGCTTGAGAATTTAAATAAACAAATAATATAATAATCACCTGAATCTTATCCAAATCCTTCTCTTTATTTTCAATTACTATTCCATCCATTCGGAGCAAAAAAATAGCCGCCTCCTTTATCTTCATTCAAAAAATAAATTTGAATGATTTAGGCCACTAAAAATCACGAGATCGAATTCGTTGGACTCAGGACGAGATAGGCTTCGAATCCATATAGGTATTGTCAGGTGCGACACCACTTGAGGTCGACCGTGAATAGTGGCAGTGAATTAGGGTTAGACCTAGGTGAAGAATGAAGTGATGATATCCAAATCGAAGGGCGCAGACAAACTTCTCTAGGCGACGTGCACCTACCTACTAAAGCTCGTTATATCTGATCGTCCCTAACAAAAAGCGTTCGCATGGAGGCTCCGGGCATACTTCCGGGTCGCATCTTGAAGGAGGCAGTCGAGGTTCAAATATTTGAGTCCGCGGCGAAGCACGCGCGGAGTGGAGTCCGTTACAATCGACGATGCGTCATTTCGTCGAGAAACAGAGGAGAATTCGAGGTTTTGAAGGTTATGGCTATGGGTTGATATGCACTAAGATATGCACGACTTGGGAATGCTAATTTGGGAAGAAAGCTTATTTAGGTAATTAGTGCGGTTAATGATTATTTAATTTATTTAATAATTTATATAATGCATATTCTTATAAAATGCGAATCTTTTGCATACGAGGTCCATTTTGAACGCGACTTCTTGTGTTGCACTCATGGTGGAGAGTTCTACAACTTGACGATGGCTTGGATAGATTTGGTTAAGGTTGGTGATATTGTCTTTTATCATACTACGGTTGTTAGTATAGTATTAAAACGACGTTGTGAAATGTTTTCTAAATTTAAAATGTGATTTCTCAAATACCCAACCTATATCTTATTTTGTAAAAAAAAAATCAAGTGTTTTAAAATGGTTTTAAATTAAATATCGCATTTTTTCCATTGACGCACTATTTTGCCGATATTGATAGATTTAGGCTATTACTGATATTTACCTCATATTGGCTGCTTTGGATGGATTGTACTGTGTTATTATAGATATATGTAAAGTGCATGAACATTTCTATGCTTGTTGGTTATGTCTACTTGTTTGTTAGTTGGTTGAAAACGTTGTTCGAAGACGATATAGGAAAATCCCATTAGATAGAGTTTAGCATATATCAATCAAATGCACACACGATGAGGACTTAAATGATGTGATAGAGTTTAGTGCATATCGATTGAGCGCACAAACAATGATAAACTCGAATGGATGAGATAAATATATGGAGAAGTATCAGTGCATGCCGACTGATCTGAAGATGAAGGACGACGGACTTGGGTATGTGCTTCGGACTTCAAGGAAGATGCCGGATGTTTTCATTTGGTTTGTATTTAATCATTTTTGGTTAAAAACATTACCAAAGTGGTCGTTACCGACTACTCAGGAGTGGTCGATACCCACCACTATTGATGACGGCCGATTTAGCAATTTTGACATGGATAATGAAGAGGTTTCGAGGAGCACAATGTGATGGTTCGTTTGTTCGACGTTCGATTTCGATGATATGACTCTTCGACGAGTGGTTTTAGCAGTGAAGCAAAGATGTGACGCTTTAACGCGATGACTCCATGGTTCGACGATGATGATTCCGTGATGGGAAGTGATGACTTCAATGATGGATAGCTGTATTTCAAGATGCATATTAGTTGACTATGAGTCGTATTAAGGGGACTGTTGGAGAGAGGTTACAGAATGCATGATGACATGCCATGACTTATGATGGTTGTCCATAGTAGTTCCTAACCGCGACGACTTCAGACGGGAGTTGTATGGACAATTCTGAAACGAGCTCTACTTTAGATGACATGTGCAAAGAAATCGTTGATATTCATAGGTTTCGATGTGTACTCATAAAGCAGGGGTATGTAAGGATGCTCACTTGGGCTATGAAGTGTGCCCCGGATCACATGATGTTTCGATCCGAGTACCCTGGACTGCTATGGAGTGTGCAGTCTAGTTCCTGACCTACTGAGTGACATGGATTCGAATACCGAGAAATCAGGACATTGAGTAGTCCTTGACTCAATGGAAGTGGTCATATGAGTATCACATATCCAAACGCACTGAATGGTGAATGTGAGAATGGATGATAGATGTTATATTTGTTTGATTGTTTCTATCACCTTAGGGATGTCACATGATGTAGATATTATCGACGCCGATATCCAGACACCCTTAGTACTTTGATGTATAGTACATCCATAACGACTATGACATAGAGTAGCATATATCATATGTTATGTGCTAACTCTGTGGATGCAGGGATAGATCAGGTACGATTCTACATACCCTCTGTTCCATATACTATAACGACTTTTATAGTGTTTTGAGATTATTTATCGCTCACTTCAGACTATTATCTGACTCGAGGTTTTATATTTGCTTCTTATTAGCTCAGATGCTCTTAACTGAGTAGACTAGATAGTAGGTGTAAATAGCACTTGAAGTTGTGCAAATGGACTAGCAGATGGTGACGCTTTCTCATATTTATATTTTTGAGTTATTATTGCTTATTCCGATGTATGACACTATAGAGCCTTCATAGCACTGACTTGCTATTTATTAGAGACAAATTATCAATTGAGTTTATTTATTAATTATATATACTCTACTACTGTTTTGTATAACTATATGAACATGTGTACTTTGATTATGTGGTTTGTATAGTTATTACTGTCTCGCATGTCTTATATTTGTGATGACTATTATATTTTATCTGATGCACTGTGAGATATACGACAGATTGTGTGACTGTGTGATGTTTTATTTCTCTTTCTTCTCTTCTATTTTCTTCTCTTCTTTTCCATTCCTCATCTTTATTTCTCTTTCTTTCCACTGCCAATCGTCCTACATCGACCGAATACGTCAGCAGCACACTATTCGGTTATGTGAGCATTGGTGGTGTAGGACGGTCGTCACATGCTCCGAACCAATGTAAAATCGATTATGTGATCTAGTCTACTGTTTCCGTTGAATTTGTATAATTTATTTCTATTGGTCATCTTCGATCTCATGCATACCGATAACAGTTTGACCAACATCAATGTATTTTGCATAATAATATAGATATATAAACCCAAAGAAAAGAATTATGATAAAGTTTGTCTTTTTTTTAGAAGTTCAGTTATAAGTCTATAGCATTTGAAGTTTAGAACTATTGTTCCGCTAGTCTTTTAATTCTCTCAGCAATATTTTTATAAGAATATAAGAATCAAAATATTAAGGGTCTATTTGGCTACAAAATACGTGTTTTGAGTTGCATTTTCGATATGTGCTTCAAAGGAGCGAGGGAGGAAGAAAGAGGTGGAAATTTAATCGTAACAACAAAGCGGAGGAGAGAGAGAAAGAAGATACTTTCAGGTATTGTCTAAAAAGCGGAGAAGAAGATTTTTTTTTTTTCATTTTATACGCTAAAACCATTTTTCCAATTTACCGTTATACACCTCTTCACATTTTCCTTGCATTTTTACATATATTGTTGAAAAAGAAAAAAAACTCGTTTTCGAATCAAATAGGCCCTAAGTTTTTTAAATTCAATTGTTTTTTTTGAAGATTTTTCGTCTTTTGACCTTCTTTTTGATATTGTGAATGGTGTATCTATATTGGTGAATCTTTGATAAAATGTTGTATGTAAGGGTTTTTCTAAACAAAGATAAAGTCATTCTGAATAATTTTAGCTGATAAAAAAGATATAGTAGGGCCACCTTGCCCCTGGCTTTCACCTGCATTTGGAGTGCGTTCTTGTGCGAAACAAAAGGGACATGGGAAAGAGACATTTGAAAAGGAAATAAAAGGGAAAGTTTAGTGAAAGGAGGATGTATTCTTGTGTGTAGGAAAGGAGGAATGAAAGACGTATTTTGCTGAAAGGACGATGAAAGGGGCATTTATAAACAAAGTATCGTTTAAGTACAACCAGCATCGGACGTGTCCATGCCAATTGAACAATTTGGTCATTTCACTCCAACATGGCAAATCGGTGGGTCATCAACCCAACGTAAACTCCAACGGAGCAAAAAAAGCTACGAACGGACCCTTGATATCTTTAACCATTCTGAGTTACCATGAATGATCTTGGTGACTCTAGTAGCAACATTCATTTTTTATCAACTTCCAGACTAAATATTTATCTTATGCCATGCAAATTTGTGTGCATACATGCACATGGTGCACTAAGTTAGTTGCATTACAGATTCTGCCTAGATCTAGATAGATATTTAAACAAATTTGTGTGAACACATGCAAAATATTTGTTTCTCAAATTCTAATGAAGCTTTTGAATGCTTCTTTGTGACACAAAGAAATAGCTGAATTTTAATATGTTAAATCTGAGAACTCAACTATTACGTATCATCTCAAATTTTGATTAAATGTTAGATTTCATTCTTCAAATAAAAATCTAACTGTATTTTTACAATATTCTTGCACATAACATGCATATCTCATTGGAAAGAGCATTAAGCATATTTTAATGATAAAACCAGACCATCAATCAGACGATTCTAAAAAAACATTCCCATTTATGGAATTGCTTTTATAGGAAAAAAAAAAATAGGAACAAAAAGTGAGTAAACCAAAATAATTTGTACTACAAATAATAAGACAATAAGGTAAGGAAAGCCTACACAATCTTCGGTCAACGTCATATTGAATTTTGTCCATGTAAGGTCGGTATGCAATGTAGCCTGCATCGTATCAAGTAGATACGGGTTTTAACCTATAAATGAGGTCACTAACAGTAGAAACCTCACCTTCTCTGATTGGCTGTTCAATGAAGGTTTAATGCAGTAACAATAAATTGAATGATGACTCTTTCGGTGCTCTGACAATACTATTTTTACTCATAGATATTGCACTCATCCATTTAGTTGCACTTTGTAACTACTACCTATATATACCGATGAAAATGCTGTAACGGTGAGTTACGAGGTTAGATGATTTGCTATTGACAAATCCAACTAGTAAACCTTAAAATATCATTAACTGTTGTTACTGATGTTAGGAGAATTAACCTCAATGCAAGGAATCGTGAAGATCATGATTTGGGTAAGGATGATCTCTATTAAATCCCACAAAACGGCTCAGGGAGACGATTACGATAGTTAACGTATCATAGTTCAGCGTACTGCATGTTTCATGTACTATCCAAAACTGAAAATCGATTCGTTCACATATTTATTTTAGGAGGAGTGTTATTATATCATAAGTCAGAGGAAGACTTTACTACCCAAATACTAAAATGGTGCTTCTACTGAAGGGGTTAATAAAAAAAATAAACTGAAGCAAAGAGCGCCAAAGTATTAGCAGTCACAGACAGCTTATGAACGTGAGCATACAAGTTTATCAACAACTTCCACTAATATCGCAAAATAATATACTGAGGTTAAAGATTATTGCTTTTAGATGATATTTTAAAGAACAATAAATAAATGAACATACTCTGATTTGCGTGTTTTTTCCTTAAATTGTTCTTGCATGTGCCTAATAAGATCATCATTGGTTTCCATTAGTTGATCTCCTCGTTTGCGGATAACAATGTTTAAAATGTTATCCAAGCCAGGGATTCTTTTGGAATTCATTGATTGCATATGTTGAGGAGACCAATCATCATCTTTCATTTTTATCTCGTTTTTTGTAATTCTTTCGTATAACGATCTCATGTACTCTTCGGGCAAATCTTTTCCATCATCGATACCACTGTTGTTCCTTATGAAATCATCTGCAGACATCTACATCAAATAATCAAAGTAACAAACTAATCGACATTTCAGGATGGACAATCAAATAACACTTCATCATTATTTACTTCAATTTAACGTAGGTTTAATCAGTAATATTTATAATTCTTGTGACATCAGTGACTTTGTCACTCCTACCTTTTGCACACCATTTTCACTATTCTACTCATACATAATGCTATGGAATGTCGTTTGAATATAAAGGTCTAAACTGAGTTCTTGATAATTACATTATGCTAAATATAATTAGAAATCAGGAGTTTAAGTGATAAGTAGAAATATATGTCCATCTTGATTGACAACTTTATTAAGCAAAAGTTTTTTCCTCCATTCCTAAGTCCTTTCCATAAGATAAAACCTTTTCTGATATAAACCGAAGAGAAGTGACAAACCTTGTCTTTGACCATGGGACTATGTGCATCGGTGTTGAGCATTATTACGGAATAAGCAAGAACATAAGCTGTATCAGCACTACTAAAAGCCTTTGGGTTACATTTACAGAATCGCTCAGCAAATTTTTCCATTATACGATCAATCTTTTGAGCTTCCCCGGGTAATCTAAATCTTTGCAGAAAGGTTCTGATTGCATCATCCAAGTTCATACCATGAAAACTGAATGAATCAACATATGCATGCATAACTTTTAAAGATAAATCTTCCCTTTCTCCTAGAAAATCACCAATTAGTGTCTTGTTCAGGCCAGATGTACTTTTCAAAAATGCAGCTATTTCTTCTGGAGCATCACCTATCTTATTTGCTTTAATAAGAAATTCAATTCCTTTCATTGGCTTTCGATTAAAAAGATTTATGCCTTCCTGCGGTAATAGAATATTTATTTCAATTTACGTCTTGCTGCATTGCATTAATAGAATATGGCCAGAATGCAAAGTACTGTCAGCCTAAGCTATTAAATTTGGACAATAGTTATTATTAAAAACAGCATCTAAGAAGGGACATTTTAAAGAACCCATGATGAGTGATTATCAAATAAACAATTGACCACACCCTTCTTGCTAATGTGACTAAACGGTTACTAGGGTATTATTTAATATTAGACAATAAAATTAGACTAAATTAATTTTGGTATAGTCATCTAAGAAGATTGCCATAAATGATCAACCAACTGAAATAATTCTCTCAAAATACTTAAATTTATATTTTCAATTCGAAAGTAAAAGTAAAGGTATCAAAACCTGTTATCGGCCTGGTAGCATTAGACTAGTGATTTAACCTGATTTGGCTCTTCGCCATACTCAGACAATATGCTTTACCTGAAGCTCAAGTTTGTATGCACGTCTTTGCTCCAAAGCTGCAACTTCTGAGATCCCATCTACATATTCAGAATTAGAATCCATGCTCATTCTTTCAGCTGCGACTTCTCCATTGCCATTAGCTACGACAGTATCGGTTCCACTAGCATCGTCGATTGTAAGAGTTTCGGAACTTTTAGGAGAAAGAGGTTCCGGTATTTGCAATTGTTTGTTCATCCAATCACATAAGGATTTCATGATTGCAACTAAACATTTCATTGCTTCAGTTTTCATGGTCATAGCGTTAGGTGGTATTAATGTTGTGGCAACACCAGATGGTGGACCTTGAGCAGTTTTAAGGAGACCATTCACCATCCTATAATGAGGACAACGGATACAAAGTTAACAAACGAAAATTGATTCAATTATCTACAAACTTAAATTATAATTTGGTAACAGTGTAATATTCAACATTAATCACAACGTTAATAGCAAGGTTTGAAATTTCGGTTTTCGGTTCCGTGCCGATCACATGACAATTTAACAATTTTGGTTCCCTTTCGGATATTTTAGAAATTCCGTTTTTGATTCCGGTTCGTTTTTTTCTTTTTCTATTGAATACTTTTTCCCACAATTAAATTATACTTTCAAACATCAACCACTCACACACAAGTATAACTTTTACATGTCTAAAGCCCAGTACATATCAAATTTATCAAGCAGCCCAATATCCTTCTAAAGCTCTCTTTTCTTTCCCCTTAAAGCCCAAGCCCTATCTAAGTCTTTGTTCATTCCTCATTATATTGCGCCATTACTGATGCCCTAAATTTCATTCGAAATTTCAGATGTCCTGCACAAATCAAATTCGAAGATGTCCCTCTAATCATTCTCAGAATCCAAAGCTAGCACTTACAACAATCTAGAAACAGGAAATTATTGTCCAGGATAAATTTTCTCAAAGTTTTAGCCTTAATGACAGCCTTTCAGTTTTTTAGCCTAAAGGACAACTTTTTTTATGTATCAGTTTTTAGTTATTGATAGCAGTTTTTAGGTATCAGTTTATAGTTATCGGTAGCGGTTTTTAGGTATCAGTTTTGAAAAAATATTTATCGTTATGATTGGTAATTCTTTTCTTTTGTTTAATTCCATGGACATTCCTTTGAATCTTTTAGTATATCATGGGTTTTTCAGTTCGTGCATCATTTAATGAAGTGATTTTTTTATTAACAATTTGATTGGGAATTGGAATTTGTAGGCGATTCCGTTCCAGTCACTGCCGGAACCGGACCGGTATGGCCAGAATTCCGACGTGCCGCACGAATCTTGAACCTTGGTTAACAATGAATACTACACTCCTATTTGACCTACCAAAGTATAGAAAGGCCATCCCAAATAACAGATAAATACCGAGAATAAAATATAAGTAATGAGACAGGTGTATAGGTGGTATTTGAGCGATACTTTTGAAAAAATATAAGTAAAATATGGATGATGCTCAGCAAAGTCGTGGAAAAGATCATGAGTTAATGTCCGGATTAAAAACCATAAATTCCGTTCGGAAAAGACCGTGAATTAATGTTAGATTAAAAACCATGAACTCAATTTCATCCCTCATTAATGTGTATGTGTTTGTGACGGAAGAAGAGGGTGGGGGTTTATAAGGGAATGAAATCGGCTAAAGGAGGTTCTGCTATTAGGAAGATGGACAATATACACGTAAAATTAATACAAAGAAAGAACGAACAGAACAGACATGGATAGAGGTTATATGAAAGTCTGTTGTAATGCAACTCCTGCTTGTTGACATTTTGTTACATCTTTACACAAAGTTGATTTCCTCTCTCAATGTAATCAATCCTTTAAATTAGCGCCAAGTCCGTGCAATATATGTATGTTCACAAAATCTTTTTTTTCCCTAATGTTTTGACTTCTGACATAACAAGGAATAAGCGATGGGGAATTAGAAATATCAGTTATTATCTTACTCCATCAAAGTAAATACCATGTCTTGGTGATAGGCAGAATTCATAAAAGTATGTAAGCTACGTAGATGTGAGGCTGTATACAATCACATGCACCATCCAAATATAACAATCAAATTCGCAGAAGTTAAGATTTAAAAGATTTAAAATGTGACTGGTATGAGTTTTCAACATCTGAAAACACACACACACACACACACACACACACACACACACATATATATATATATATATATATATATATATTGAATAAAAAAACTTATATATCATAACGTCCATGATGCGATTTCTAATAAAGAAAATTAAATTTCTCCGATGAACCTTGACTTTCTTGCTGTCGTTAATATCAAGTTCCAAGATCTCGGTTTCGGTTTCAATCTTTTGTAATTTCAGAAATTTCGATCTAATTCGCAAATTTCGTAAATTTCGGTTCCAGTTTCGAATTTCATTACTTATTTTTCATATAATAATATGTATGTTTGTTTAATTTATTGAAATAAAATGTATAATTTATCTTTAATTAAAAAATAAGATGTAAACTAACAATATTGATTGATTATAAATATTTATAACATTGAACAATGGTTATTCAGTACTTCATTTTCAACATTTTTTTACTTATACCATTTATATATTTTGTGATTTTGTAAGTTTTTTTGAAGTTAAAAT
Organism: Allium cepa; assembly: GCA_030765085.1. NCBI lineage: Eukaryota > Viridiplantae > Streptophyta > Magnoliopsida > Asparagales > Amaryllidaceae > Allium > Allium cepa. Next base: position 499,162,641 of record CM060931.1, read on the forward strand.
TTTAGATTTTGAATCTTCATATATTCGAAACTCAAATTAATTCTTTTTTTGAGTTTTTTGTGTAAAATTTGAAGTTCGATGGTTTTATTTATTGAACCAATGGTTTCCTTTCATTTAGGTCCCTATTGAAACCGAAACGGAACGACCAGAATCTATATGTTTCGGTCAAAACCTTGAACCTTATGTAATATGCATTTCTGGGTTTTTCTTAAACTAGAACTCAATTTTACATTTAATTACATAATCTGGGTTTGTTTTAACTCATAAACAAATGCATTTAACCAAAAAGTAAAGTCAAATTCCTCTAGGAAAAATTTATTATAGACACTGAGATGTACTTTATCATTGTTAATTTTTTTTTACAGAACAATATTACAATTTGAGAAAATTGATATTAATAAAATTGATAGTAACACATGCAAAACTACTTTCATTAGAGGGCTCTTGATGTACTCGATTTAATAGTAAGAAGGAATTATCATTTAAACCATTTTTGTTAATAGATATTGTAATTAAAAAGTCACAACTTTTATAATTTATAGCACTATAATTGGAAGGGACCATGTTACACATAATAATACTCGGGCCAGGTCCTAGGGTAAGTCTGACAAGACTTTCGCCCACAGCAACACAGTATAGGGGTTAATAGCACGAAATATTTTAGTGAAATTGAAGTACTAGAAAATAAATGTCATTACAATCACAAAGACAGTTATGGTAGGGTGGCTTTCTATAGGTCATCAGTGGAAAAACGTCATGGGTCTGAATCCCAGTTTTGCATTTTCTGTGCTAATTTTTGCTGTAGCTACTCATTGTAGGGCAACTTTTCTTCGCATGTCTATGGCATCCTAAACAGTTAGACCGGCACTGGATTAATACTAGGTGGAATTTTTTTCCTACTTTATTTATTACAAGGTCCCACAACTCAAAATCTCTAAAAATAAATCCATATTAAAAAAAATATAAGAATTCAGAATTAAAAGACATGGATGTAGAACATCATGCTAGATTTCGAAAGTGGTTGCTTTTTGAAGTTGGTAGTTTGGGAAAAAAAAAGTTAACCAAAAATTGACAATTTTATATGTCAAAACATGCTGGTTTAAATGAATTTATATAGTCATGAATATGCAAGTGCCAAAATAGTTCCACTTATGACAAACAGTATAATTTAAAATGGTCAGAATCGTCCAATGAAATTCAACTAAATGGGTAGTCTTGATAGCTGTAATCGTTTTTCTTTCACATCCCCATCAACATCACATATACTGCTAGTCTTCTTTTGTCCTAAATTTGTAAAATATTATATATATGTATGTATATGTATGTGTATGTATGTAAATGTATGTGTATGTGGAGACGGTTATTTGGACATAAATAAAACACAATTGGTGACAGTAGATCTGGATCATTGGATCTCATTGCATTCACGTATGGAGTTGAAATCAAGAGACAATCCAATGGTTCAGATTCATTGTCACAATAGATTTTCCATGTGTATGTATGTATGTGTGTGTGTATCTTTGTGTGTGTATATATGTATGTAAATATATCACTATCAACTTTGTTACTGATTTATTCTTGCAATCAAAATTACAACGATTTGATAGTTCAAATTGATTGGTCTCGAATTTGACAAAGTCTCCTTGCTAAATAAGTAGAACGTTGGAATATTTCATCCTAGTTGTTGTAGGTTTGGTATTTACAGATGAATTCAACCACCAAAATCATTGGAGTCGGTTTGAACAAGAAATTTCATCACATCCAAAGATTCAGCATGGCTCGGTACCGAACAGTGCCGATCCATTTCTATGATTTTATACATGGGTCGGCATCGATAAATATGGATCAGTATCGATTTAATTTTGGCATATGATTTTTCTCATTAGACAAGGCTCATACATATACACACACGCGCATATTATATATATATATATATATATATATATAAAATATATATATGCATGTGCAAAGATCGGCTACACCTCATTTCTGCTACACCTCTATTCCCCTCTAATTTCAATCACACATTCCGATTTAAATTATACAATGAGGTGACAAGAGAGAAAGTATAATATTTAAATCGGAATGTGTGGTTGAAATTGGAGGGAGAATAGAGGTGTAGTTGATCTTTGTTCTACATGTGTGTGTATAAGAATGGTACATTAGTTTTTGTGAAATGACATAAATTTGATAATTCATCAAAATGCTTCAATTCAATTTCAAAGTAATATATGTCACATCTATGTTATCACAACTTCTTACTTTACAAAAATGAAAGGTGATAAATATGTTCTAAATCTTCAAAGTATTGTCCTTAATACCAATATGTATGAAAATGTGTCATTTATATAAATGTCCTTGTTGGTAAAATCTCAATTATGTGTACAAGAACCAATATATGTATAATGACCCGCAAATTTATCAATTTGATAAATTATATTTATTTTTAAGTGTTACGGCACGCACGTGAATTGTTTTTCTTATAAACTGTGTGTTATATATGTGTGTATGTATAAATCAGTCAAAAAATAATTTTTTTTAAGTGATATTAAGATTTGTATATTTGTAAAGAAGTATTTTGAATTTGTAAATAAATTTAATTATAGATCCTATTAGAAGTGTTTTGAATTTTTAAGCATGTTTAATTGTTAGATCCTACTTTAAATGCATTTGAATTTTGTTAAAGAAGTTTAATATTAGATCCTATTTTTAAGTGATTAAGATTTGATAGTATATAGATTGATGTTTTTGGTAGTTCATGTTGATACCAAAAAAGTGTAACACCAAAGGTATTACAACTATTATTAAAGAAAAATATTTGAAATCAACATCTAGATTTGAATACGTCTAAAACAATTATAAAGAGATTTTATCCACTAATTTATTGGAGAAATCAAATGAAATAACAATTTAATATTTAAAATGTTATATACGTGGGTATTTTGGAAAGTTCACGGTCGGACTAAAAGATTGCGCTTCCAAGTCAAACTATTAGTAAATATATTCAAATATAGGCTTTTTTAAAACATAGATTATGTTGTTCTGAACAAAAAATGGTAATGTTATTTTGAATAAGTATTTACAACAATATAAGCTTTGAAAAAATATCGATAAAATGATCGAAAACCGTTTTGTCGATAAACAGCTCTATAATCGTCAAACGTTGCGCACCGAGCTAGATACATACACTTATTTATCTGTTAAACAAGTATATGAGATAAAATAATTTATTTTATTTTTGGAAATAAAATGTATTTATGACACCATCAATAATGACATCGTATTTAATAATTGATTTATTAATTTAAATTGAGATTTAATGATTTAATAATTATTATAATTATTCCAATAATTGTTTTTAAATGATAAAAAATCATTTTAATTAGTTACGAAGTGATAATAAATCATTTATAATAATTTTATAAAGATATATACTTCATTTGAAAATATAAGAAAATTCGTATCGCTTTATGAATATAGCATTACTTTTTGTAAACAATTGTTTAATATTTATTTATATGGTTTTATAAATCAAATGTGATCATTTTAATTAGTTAAAAATGATAAGGAATTAGTTTTCAAATTTTGTTTACAAATATATGTGTGTTAACTAAGTAAAAATGTGTTCGGAAATCGGCTTTTCGATTTCCAACGATTTAACGGACGGAAGTTGTTCAAAGTCGTTGAAACGTTGTTTATTCTCTTGTACACACATATATACATATCACATGCACACATCAACATATACAAACATACAAATATACATGTACATACACACACACATACACACATACACATATTAAAATATTTAAGATATTTTAGAAAACTTAATACTTAAGCATACTTAAGTCAACCATCTTACACCAAAGGACACATACTTGAGTACACGTACATAGGGGGTCATTTCAGCTGTGTAGGGTGACACAAAGGAGGTGTGGGGTGGTGATGTAGATTAGCCAAAATATCATGTCATTTTGGGTTGGAACTTTAGCTATAAAATACCCACCTTCACAACTTGTTTTTCCATCTTTGTTCTATCATAACTTCTTCAAAACCGAATCAAATAAAATAATTTTTTTTCAAACCATGTAAAATTCCAGTGGCTACAACTTTCATGTGTACCACTTCTTCCAATTTAAAGCTTAACCATGTCAAAATCTCACTTCTTTGCAGTACATTTTCGAGCCCAGATTTTAGATCTGATAATACCTCCTTTTCTTTTGATCATATCTCCCTCAAAACAAATTGAAATCAAGTGCTTTTTTTCAAATTGTAGAGAAACGAATTCGCAAGAACTTTCCCTTTGACAAGGTTTCAAAATTCCTTGAGCAACATGTCCAAAAATAAGTTAGAAGATGACCTGCTTTCGAATTTGATTTTTTTGTGAATCTGAAAATGCCTCATCTTCTTTTAACCATATCTCCCTCAAAACAACTCGAAATTTAGCAATTCTTTTTTCAAATGCAAGAGGAGAGAATTTTCTTGAACTTTCCCCGGACAACATTTCCAAATTCAAAGTGCACGGTGGCCAAAGCTTCGAATAAAGATGACACATTTTCAAGTCCAAATTTAGTTAACTAAAGACCTCTTCTTTTTCCATTAGTCGAGCTCTGTGACCCTAGACCCTTGTGCCGTGAGCTATGGAGGTGGAGGAAGGATGGACAAGAGCAAGGAGATGGAGGACGAGAGAAAAGTTGTTTTGGTGATGATTTGAAAGTATTAGTGAGAGGTTGTTAGAAAAGAATGATGGTTGGAAGTTTGGTTTGGATTATGGTGAGAAATTCTATATATATATATATATATATATATATATATAGTGGATGATATAATATGGTTTGCTATGCTTGTTTATTATGGTTGTTTATCATGTATGAACGATGATGGTATGATTGTTTGATTGTATTAACAAATCACATTTAACACACGTCGAAAATCACAAAGAAAACTACTCTCCTTTAATAAATAAAATGATGTATATAGAATGTTTAAACCTCCTTGAAATTGGTTTAAAAAGATTTAATATTGTTTTATAAACATTTAAAGGTGTTTCGATGAAGTTTGAAAAGAAATTAAAAAATGAGTTAAAATAGACACGTTGCGTAACGGTAGTTCGCGATTTCGCGTCATATAAAGTTAAATCCACTTAAATGATGGATTCGGAATCGAAATTCTTTAGAATAAGAATTTTCCGATCTCTTATAAGTATAGTTCAAACAAAGAAAACGATTGAGATTTCGATTAGTATATTTTGAAATATGAGCAAATCAAGTTTTCAAAATAGTCGCGCTTTGGCAGTTCGAAAACCAAAGCGATAAATTCTTTATAAATGATATTTTTAATTCTTCAAAAATATGGAATAAATTCTATAATTTTTTTAAAATGCTTTAAAGAGGTTTGAGTTATAAAATGGATTTCTAAATGATCAAAAAGTCGTTTTGATCAAATAAGCCTTAAAAGCACTATTTGCAGCGGTTTTTAATAACTTTTGAAATATGGCTTCAAACTTAAGTGTTCTTTCTCAAATCTTTTATAAATGTTTTCATATATATATATATATATATATATATATAAATAAATAAGTGTTTTAAAGATGATTTGAGAGTTTTATAATTTATTTTAAAAGGTTTAAATAAATGATTTAAAAAAAAGATGTTAAAATCAAATGATTTAATCTTGGCTCTAAAAGCAGACGAGTAGACTGGATTTTTCTATTCGTGAGATCCGGATGCGAGGTGCTTAAACTAAGAAGATGATTAGAAGCAACCGGCGCGCTTACTCACCTGACCTCTTTCCTGGACGAGGAATAGATAAGATCTAAATGTCGAAAATGAGACAAGTATAAAAGATTTAAATTTACAAATTTAATCTAATACAACTTTGATTGTATAGAGATGATCTTCTTATACTTGATATTAAATTCCGCGGAGAAAACCCGTACTATCCGTGTGAATTTAAAAGGTGATTTCACCATTATTCGACGGATTGTAAATGTTGAATACGTAAAATAATGTTGAGTAGAATTAGTATAATTTCCATCGACCTTTTTAACTCGATAATGTTTTTCAATAAAATGATTTGGTATTCCCAAAGTTAAAGAGAGGTTTAATGATTCCGTATATACCGAAAAGAATTTTTTAAAGATATATATCTCTAGAAGATATTTTTGATAAAAAGAAAGTAATTAATCAAATGATAAGCACTTATTTACTTAATATCTTTTTATCGATGATTGATTCGAAGAAACCGAGATTGAATTTGAGTGACTCTTATTTGAAAACCACTTCTAACCAATTTATGTATTCAAAGTGAAGACATGGAATGTTAGTAAATAGAATGAAAGACTGCTTGTCACTGATCCTCGAGGGAAATATCTTATATCATATATATGTGGCAGTAGTATCTTCATTTGATATCTTCGATGCAATAGTTTCTCACTACTAATCCTAGGGATGATCCCCGACAGGATGTGGTAGTAGAGTTTCTTCGGTTTATCTTGTTCCTAAACAACTTGTATGGACGAATGTCTGACGTGTATTTCTAATCATATTGATTGATCTCTCTAAACTTATCATATGTTGTCTGGTGGCGAAGAAGGCAACTTTTCTTAGCTTAATATCATTTCCCGAGACATACAAACTCAGAGGTTATACGTTTGTAGAAATCAATTGTGTGATCATGGAATGGCGGTGTGACATTCAAAGTAGAATGTGTTATATGAAAGGTAATCGTTACCTCGGACCTCATTACCCGGAAGTGGCTTAAGTAGGATATGCCATGAGGTTATGTGGCTCGCAACCATTGAGGTATGGTCATCATCTTTCTAAATCTAGATTACTCCATATATGTCGAGTATGTTGTGTATGCTAAGAGAGCTCTCGATAGGTCGGTTACGATCAGGATGATGTCATATTCGGTATCTATCAGCCACCAAGTTGGGTCTGCGTGTAGACCGATCTTATCAGGTGCAGAAGTTTCAAAAGTTATTGATCCTTGGTACATCCCTCTAGAGGTGTATTGCACGGAAGATGGTTCTTTACCTGTCATTGTATGGAAATTCATTCTCCAATAAATGCTTTCGGATTTGATAGTAGGACCTACTTTATAGCTAGTATGCTAGAATTTAATCAATGTAACAATTTCGGCTAAGATTCATAAGATTATTTGAGAAGTATTTTCAAAAGAATGTCATTAAAAATAATATTAGCAGACTTTACGTAGTAAACACTTTGGTTATCATAAGGTAAAAACTCATTCTGTGTTTATATGTGACGTGGTTTTATGAGATACTCTTATTTTCAAATATCCGTATTTTAAGTTTCTAACACCAATTGCATGACTGACCTGGAGTTTATTTCCCTTTCCTTAGATTCTAGGTGCTCTATTTTTTTGGATAGCCTAGTAGTCAGGTTTAGGTAGAATAAATGTGAAAGAGCTCGGAGCAAGAGTTAGAAGATTCTTCAGTAGACTAATACCTCTTTTTCACCACACTTGTGTATTATTGTATTCCGCATTTCTAAGAACAGATATTTATAACTCTTCACGTTTAACTCTGATAAATGTATTCAAAATTTTCGTTGTAAAGATGTATATATTGAAATAATATATGTTATTCCATTCATGTAAGATTTTGTTCCGTTTTTATTTTCTTTTACTCCATGATAATCTGCATCTCCGATACTTGAATTTGCGGCATGTGAATATCAAGGATGTATTAGTGTCGATTTATGAGGATCGAGAAGGTGGGTCATCACAATAAGTGTGTGTGCGCGTGCGTGCGCGCGCATTTTTCACTGTCAAAAGGAAAAATGTTATGTTTCTTTCATAGTTAACTATACATTTGGATATGTTGAAATATGTTGATGTTTGCGAGCATGGTAAAACAAGAATGGATGTATCAATAATCCAACATAAAGTTTGTTCCCTACTTCAGCACTGATCTATTAAATAATAGTAAAGCAGAAGAAATTCTAGCTCTCACGTTAATTCTAGCATTTCTCTCACCTCTCCTTAATTTTTTCCAGATATTTATTTAAATTTTATTTTAAAAACCTAATACAATGCATTAGTTTTGAATTTTTTATAAGATTTTATTAATTTTACACTATTGCTTTACACTCAAAAATCTACACTTTCTGCTTTCTACAATTATTTTCAAAGTCCTTAATTTTCATGTACAATTTACATTTAAGTCTGTATATTTAAATTAATTAAATAATTTCATTATAAATTATTTTAAAAAATTAATTAATCATTATTTATTAATTTGTCTAATAAATAATATAGATAACCATGCCAATAAAATATCACGCTCATTGTAACAAAACAGTATAAATATGGATCACATAAAAAAATACGAACAACTTTAATGTATAATTATTTATTTTAATAAATTATTAGTTAAATGATTGAAGTTTAAAGATCACAAATCATCACAATAATAATAAAATTTTCACCTCTACTCATTAATTCTCTTCGTTTTTTTAAATCCGTATAAATTATCAATTATAGTTATCCAAAATATTATGTTAATTTTTTCCATGATTTTATATTCATATATACCCAGATTTTATAATTTCTAAAGTCATTTACAAAGTTTTCATCAATTTTCTTTTATTATTTTATATTCAAATCTATGTATTTAAATTAACCAAACACTATAAATCTATACTATATAAATAAATATGAGTAATTAATACTCATTAAATTCTTTGACAATTTATAAACAAAATGACAATTTCAATTTATATACCGCATTAGTAGTAACACATGGTAGATATTTCTTTCAAATATAAAAATATCTGAATCACTTAACAAAAATTGTAGGCATAAACAATAATAAAGCGTTCAATTTATGATTGATATATCGAACATTGCATAACAAAATTTTATTTTAACAACATTTATAGTATGAGTACCATGTTTTTACAAAATTAGCGTGTGCAATGCATGAGATACATTTTATTCCTTTATTATTATTATTATCCACAATTTTAGTAAATTAAAAAAAATAGTTTTTCCCTTAATATCTCATGTTACATTTAAAATTTCTATCAATACAGATTTGCAATTTAAAATCTAAAACTCATCATCATGCACATGTGCATCAAAACACACAGGATCATGAATTTACAAAATATTACTTCAAAAAGGAATATATTACATCTATATTTTTCTTTGAAATTTATCGTATACATAAGCACTAAAAATTATTTTACATGCATCGTTATATCGGTCATATTTAACGTATATTTTCTTAATTTCAAAATATAAATTACACTTATTTTAAAATTACATAAAATATTTTAAAATATAAAATTTTGAAAATAACAATAGTGTGTATATATATATACACACACACATTTTTTAAATGTATAAATCAATAAAATAATATGTTTAACGTATAATTTCCTTAAACATTAGAAATATTATCGTAAAACTAATTTGAAACAAAATCTATCATTTTAAATGGTTAGAATATGAAAATAATGAAAATATGATTATTTTTAACTATTCGAAAATAATTTTTGAATATATTTTACTATGAAAACATAACATTTTAACATGCTAAATTCAAAAAATATATGTTTAACATTAGCATATTACATTGTATATCGACTATTTAACTATGTATATTTGACAATTTCTTTTACAACATTACCGTGTGCAACGCACGGGTTACACACTAGTAAATGTTATATTGCAACAGCTTGCATTCTACATTATGGAAAGTATTGATAACAATAAGGCATGCACCACCAATATGACAAGATGCATAACACACAAAGTACAAGCTATAAGTAAGCTTAAAAAACCGTATGTGATAGCTTGCTAAAAAACGTTAACTTATGGGCTTATGGCCATATTCATTTTGGTGTAATTTAGTTGTGCTTAAGAATTTTAGAGTATCGACTTTGAGGGGGTTTTTAAACAGTGGGTTCGGTCGTTTATGAGTGTATCGATTTAGAGATGTTTTCACATTCGATTTTATATCAAGTAAAACAATGCTTAAGCGTTTTGTTTCCTAATTCCTATGGTCAGAAAACCTTATCGACGTAATAAAATTACATTTCCGCATCTACAAATTACATATAAGAAAAAACTACATTGGTGTACCTCGTAAAGAAGAAGTGAAAAGGTAATATTCTGAAATTAAGAGTATATTTCTAAACTAAATAGGTGCACATCATAACAGACTAAATTCTGAAAAAACACAAAATTTGTGAAATGATAATTTTATTAAATATTCTTTTTAAAATAGAAAATATGAAATCAAATTTATAGCATTAGACCTAAAATATTTAAAAATACCTATACTAAAAAGGATAGAGTTGGAAGAACTCTTAAGAAACGATCAAATAAACCCAACTTGGTGGGCTAAAAGATATGACCAAAATAACAATATACCTGACCGGTTTTTAGAACATTCAAAACATGTTATTCAAAAAACTTGCAAGCATATGTTCCATACGTCTCGGAAAAGAAGTCATTCAAAAACGGTCAAAACCGGTGGATTAACAACCACTTCCAACTGAAGCCTTAAAGAGAAAAACCAAGTGAGACGCAAAATTCATACATGACAGTGGAAACCGAAATTGAATGCGCTGAAATACATTACCTCTCAAAAATGTTCGGTGAATGGACATCACAATCGTAGTTCACAAAAATGTCTGCCAACATCTGGGAGTCAACGCAAAGTTTTTCCAAAAACCTAAGAACTATCATCTTTTGCTGAAATATTGGTTGTGCAACATTTTCCAGAACTCTCAGAATAATCGTTGGAAAGAAGACTCCAATTTCTGCTTTTAGTCCAGGTCTGAATCTTGATACGAGGCTCATGAAAATCGAGCATGATAACTCAAAAACTATCAAATGAACTGAAGCGCTGTTCTTTAACAGTGATATGCAAAGATACTGTTTAACTGCACCTAAAAACCTGCATTGAATATTTTGGTTAAAACGAATGGGGTGTATGTGTGTGTACGCGCATGTGTATGCATGCGTATACATAACTGAAGATACATAAATTAGGATATGGAAAACAAGTAGCTTCAGAAGAAAGACGAGGATGGTAACATGTTATTTATTTTATAACAAGATTTTACTGTGTACTTCATAGGGCCAGCTACCGAATACTACAGTAATATGTGAATCTACTAACAATTCCGTGTAAATGACAGGTTGATGTTTTACAATGTTAAATTAAAAAAGTTGTGATATAGTATTATGTTCTACTATTTCAAAATCAATACTTCTACTTCCTGATACTAATTGCACTGTTTATCCATTTGAAGTAAAATTTACAAGAAAGAAATTTATTTTTGACCCTTTTATTATTATTATCACTAGTACGTGCCCGTGCTTCGCACACGGGCTGTTTGTGTTATTGTATACGTTGATATTTTGTTTGAGCGCCGGAAAGTAAGGGCATTTTTTGAATTTCAAAAAGACACGGAGTAAATTAGTTCAACGAATTTTCTTTATTAGTAGTAGAGATAGAGATGATATGTCAGAATTTAGAAGTAAATGACTAGATATTCAGTGAGTGCAGAGATCAAGAGAATTAATCTTAGAAATGACTATGTTCTACAACAAAACTATATTGCACTAAAAATACGATGTATAATGAAACTGATAGTTCACAATGGAACTGAACTCAACCAATCATAAAACAATCGACCAGTTAGAACTAAAGGACAATTCCTGTATGAAGTGCAGCTTCCACATTGGAAGTTCTTTACACTTCACCCCCAACATCATAGTAACGGTCACACTACACTACCTACCTGGTTCTGTTCACAATCCTATATAACTTTCTGGGGAGTATATAAACTGGGTCACAAATAAGACATGCTAGTACAATATGAGTACTTGAAAACTTGAAATAGTGAAAGTTCATTTCTGTAGAAGCTATCCATTTACATGTTTATACTCAAGCACGTAGATGCTTTCCAATCAATTTGGAAGCTTTGAATCTAGATCTTTATCCCATTAGACAAAGGTTCATAAAAGAAAAGGGAAAAAAAACATGATGCCAAACCCAAAATTATTATTTTACCTGCCAAAGAAGTCAAAGTAGGACTATCAAGTTGTAGTTCCTTGCAGCATGCTTAATATATTATCTAGATGTGGAAACAAAATCATACCGCCTTTTTATCCCTGAATATACACCCACCCATCCACCCACCACACCCCCACCCACCCAAAACCAAAAAAACCCATCTACCCACACATGTATGTATATGCACGCGCGCTTATATGGTTTCACCTTAACAAACTGTGTACAGGCATATATTCCCCAAAAGCTTATTTATTTGAAAGTAAAAAAATTATACCATTATACACCGGTGTCTAGCATTCATTCAAGAAAGTTGCATTTTACCCCTTTTACGTACATTTACCATTTACTTGGTGCAAAAACACCTACACTAACAACAAACCGGACACATAAACTCGAAAAAGTACCTATTGCTTGTTCGAAAAATCAGTCCTGCATTCTCCAACAAAAATTTTAGCAGCTCCAAGGCAAAAATCTTTCCTGGAACAAAAGCTTGATCCATAGACGCATCCTTCGGCGGTGTCTTCATTGAGAGCTTACAAAGTGCCCGGAATACCAAAAAAACATCCCTTTTCAGCTTATTCCCAATCTGCACCTCATCTTCTTCTTCTTCTTCGTCGTCGTCCCTCTCCTTAACATTTTCAACTTCTCCACCCAACTCATCTTTCCTCCCTTCCAATGCCGTCTTATACATACTAAACTCCCAATACTTCACGTCCAACATATCCTTATCATTAGACTCCAATAAATCTGCAGCATTCGTTTGCTCCACTGCTGTCGTATCAAACCCTCCATCATGGATTTTTCGACTTGTCCCATCAATACTAACTTTGCCAATAAACCCTTGCACAACCTGGTTCATATCCTTATCCTTTGAATCCATCATCTCTGCAACCACTGCTGGCTGTTCTGGCGCAGTGGAGCAATCTGCTTCCATCCTTCTAAAAACCAACACAAGTATCTGAATCAGTGACGCCTTTGCTGTGGTTTGGTTCACAACATTCTTAGTCAGCAGATACAAATCGTAACACGTCTTCACAATCAGCAACAAACAGTCTCCATGTATCTTTAAACTGGTAGAAGTCATGGCAGAAAACAGTACCTTGACGACCAACAACTCAAATGCATCGTCTCTGAAAGTATGACAAACACAAATCGCCTCAATCACTTTGAAAAGAAGATCAGAAGACGGCCCCAGGTTTTGATCCGCCTCGCCTATAAGGATATTGTAGCTTATTAGTTTGTGAAAACAGTTCAATGCAGGATCAGCGAACTTTATGTTGTTGGATTTGCAGGCGAAGATGAGGGGTTTGAGGATGAATTCGCAGTCCGCGAAGGAGAGGTCGGAGAGAGGGCCGGGAACGGAGGATGAGGAGTCGGGTGAGTCAGGAGCAGAATTGGATTTAGAGAAGTTAGGGAGTGTATTGTGGGAGAGACTATCGTGGAGGGCTTTGCATTGATGGATGAGTTTGGAATTACCTCTGCGCCATGAGGAGGATTTGATGATTTTGTCGAGCGCCGGGATTACGATGTGGTTAAGGCGGGAAAAGGCTTCCGGTGGGAGAGCCATTTCCCGATAGTTTTTGAGGTAGGGGTGTTTTGGAAAGTAAATATTTTGGGTTGAATTTGGAGGAAGAAGAAGATGAAGAGGGGCGGTATCGGAGTGGAGGAGGAGGAGAATGTGATCGTCTCATTGTTATTCAATGTTTTTGGAATAGATTTTATTTTGGTAAGTTATTAAAGTGATTTTATTACATGAATTTGGAGTGTTTTCAAAGTCATTATACGTTTGTTTTTATTTAATGGTACATAGAACTATTTATTTCCAAGTAATTAATATTTCAATGGTCATGCGGTTAGAATGTTTTGAAATAGGACACATCCTTGCTTATACATTCCTCAGTCATGTATTTGGTCGTGGAATTCATGGATAGGTTTTATAAAAGGACAGGCATAAAACTAATCCATGAATGCAAAGGAATATTTTGAACATGTAGCAAGACTGTGTTAAAAACGTAAGTTTCATTAATTTGAAATGTCATAAATTTGAAAGAGACTACCTCTTAGACCATTATCAACTATAGATTTTTCTCTCCTTTTCTTTTGCCTTAAACGAACTACTTACGCATCCAAATAATTCCAAATCCATCCATATACTAGTTTTTAACAAAATATTACAAACAAATAAAACGGTAAAGAGACAGACTTTGCTGTTTTATCGTACAAATTAAATAAAACAGCAAAATCTTTATATTTTATGGCAAATATAGGTTAAAACGACAAACACTTCACCGTTTAATCCATATTTGCAAGCAAATTGAATAAAAACTTGCCATTTTAACCCATATCAAATTGAATAAAATAATGAAGTCTTTGCTGTCTAAAAAACCAATGTTCAGTTCAGTGAAGTAGCCATAAAATCATCTAAAACTAGCCACAATCGACTAAACAAGCCACACCTGGTAGCGTAGTAACAGTTTTTCAACTGAATAAGCTATTGTTGATTGTGCTCTTACTTTTCTGCATTTTCCCTATATATGTTATATTTTTTTAACACGTACTATTTATCAAACTTTTTCATAATATGCTATTCTACAAAGATATGATTGTCATTTCAATTTTATACTCTCTTTTTTCTTTTCTCGTTCCAATGTATTAGTATATATGATTTGAATATCACTCATTTTATATCTTATTATCCTTGTGTTACATTTCTAAATTTGTTGGTTTTGTAATATTTTTGACTGAATTAAATGTATTTATAAAAAGTTCATGTTCATATTAAAATAACAGAGTTAGGAATGCCCTTCGGAACAGTTATGTAACTGTGATTATATACACTGCTTAATTGTTATGTACAAGTTTTTTTTCAAGATGAAACTACATTCTTTTCGAGATGAAATTTCAAAACAGTTTTTTGTTTATGTTTTTATTGTATAACTCATGTATATTTGTAATTAAATATTGATGGTCACATTTTATACATGCAATAAGAAATTCATAAAAGTAAGTATTTAACCGATCGTAGTTAAGAATACATGAGAAATGAATAGTTATAAATAAAGAAATACTTATTCTTGAGGGATACTTATTTGTTTTCGAGAGTGATGCATGTAATGCTCTATATATGATAGACGTGATTCATACATGATCATTGAGGACACCAAGAGTTTATGTATTTGTAGTTGTGGTTCAACTACAGAACGAATCACCGATGGTTTTTTATTTTTGGATCAGGTGCTTTAGCAATGAGGTAAAAGGTGGCAAATCACAAAAAAGAAAAAAAATTGTCAATTTTGCACTAGATCTTTAATATGTGTTAGCATGAGTAATATCGTCACGTTGAATCATTTTTAATGTAGTTTTAGTAAAAATAAGTTTTATTTTTTGAAATTAATTCTATTTTAACAATAATATTTTGCTTAATAAGTTTAGTTTAGTTTTAGCTTTTTATTTAATTGGTATTAGCTTAGGTTTGAACAATTTATATTTTATTTGTTGTATGGAAGTTCACATATTCAAAAGGAATGATGTATATGAAATATAAAGGTATACACCAATCCAAATGATATACTGATTAACACATGTAAGTGTGTATTTTTATGCTCATATTTATCATTATTGTTTATAAATCAATATTACAGTAGGTATTTTTAGTGTTTTTACAATTAGTTGAAAAGTTTTCTTCACTCCAATAGAAGAACAACCGTAGGGAAAAATAATGTTTTTCCATGTTAACACAGATGAAGACTCATACGCAAGAGGTTCTTGCTCAAAAAAAGTTGTAGCTCATTGGTAAAAGTGTAGTAATTTGCTAAAATGTTCTGAGTTTGATCCTTGGAAAGTGCATTATTTTGTATGGAAAAACGAAAGATAGGATATTATGCATTTGTCACCTATGAAATGCTAAATATTTGTGGGAATGTGTGCATACATGTTATATGTGTGTATGGTATATGTATATACATATGCAAATGAAGATAATTGGAATATATGCATATATTGATTTATTTTTTCTTGGAAAAATTGGAGCAGCTTATGTCTACAAATGATTTACTATCTCATCTACCATATACATGAAGATTTGATAAGATATTGTGATCAAAAGAAGATATAGTCCCTAATTTCAATTAGATTCATATCAATCGGCATATCATATTTTATCATCTACCGTTGATGCTACCACATGTCAAATATCGGAAGGCAAAAATCTTAGCATGAACTCTCAAATCCACCATAATGAAAAAAAGATATTTATTTTTTGTAAATTAAATGTACGGACGAATTTGATTGGAGCCATACGTGCATATACAGAGAATACCTCATTTACTACAAATACAAAATGTATTCATTGTAAATGTAAGCTTGAATTTGCATTTTTTTTTTAAATAAAGTTATGTTCTTCCTCTTTTATTTTATTTTTGCATTTTATAAAGTTAATTTTGTTGTCTAGTCAATTAGATTTGCTAAAACACAATTAATCTATTTTATTTTCTTTTTTTTATTAGTGATTGACCGTACAATTAGATTTGGCAGTAATCCTAATTTTTATTTATTTTTATTTTCGATTCTGTTTAATTTTGTTCTACAACTTTTATGTTCTGCAATTTCAGTTCTTTTACTTATTTGTCAATTTCTTTATCTACAGTTATTGTTATTTGAATAGATTTGATTTAGGTTTTGTGTTTGATGGAATTTAAGTGATTTAAATTTCTTCAATAATCCTTTTTGATTAGATTCAAAAGGATTGGAAATTTAAATTACTTCACTTTAAATTGATAACTGACTTTTAATTGATTGATTCAATTAGTTTTGTTTCAGATTAGAGTCAATATCAATTTCTAATACTTTAATCTTATTAAATTTTATTTTCCATCTTCCCTCTAAACACTTTATAACCCGTATAAGATTTAAATTTTAATATTTTTTAACCAAATCCCTGTATTTGATCTGCATACTGCATATATGTGCACTTACAGTAATTTATAACAAGTTGTACTTTTCTAATTTAATAAAAAAGGAGAAAAAACAAGTTTTTGACGCAGTTGCTTGGGATTTGTGTTTTAAATTTTTAAATTTTATTTTTAAATCTATTCCTGTTATTTATTTCTTTTATCTGCATTTATTTTGTTTCTTTTTCATTTTATGAAAAGGTATTATTATTTAATAAATTTGGTGTATCATTTACACACATTGGTATTAGCTTCTCTAAAACAAGAATATAACCAAAAGAAAAAATTTCATTTTATTATTTACTTCTATTTCACAATCCCCTTTTCTTTTCTTTTCAAAAAGAAAAAAGAAAAGTAGGCGGTTGTGTTCTGAAAAGTGGGATGTGTTTTATAATTTAGACAAGGATTAATTTTTTGTGTTCATTTTTGTTACCTTTTTTCTTTTCTCACATCTTTGTTTCTTTTTTTTTCTTTTTTTTACCACTTTTTCTTAAATAAAAAAATCGAAAGAAAAGAAAGTCAAAGAAAAGAAATAATTTGACCATAGGAAAAGAATTCGAGCAACGAAACAAGGATCCAAGAGTCGAGCGATTGCAAACAGTGGAGTTTGAACCACTAACGCTAATCAGTTGTTCTAGATGGACTGTCATACCTCATTGTAAAAATTCTCTTTCCCTATAGGTGCTCTGAAAGAAAATTTCTTGTAAAAATACAGGTGGCTGGAATTGAAAAAAATTCAGCTTCATTTGTACAATGAATTTTATTTGCAATTAATATTTAATATCTTTAGCTACAATTTATGGATGTTACAGAATAAAGAGAATGAAGGCAATTAGAGAGAGAACAATTCTATTGAATTGAGAGATATCTTTACAATACAACCAAGCTTCATATTTATAGACTACTTATGCAGTGCAGATTACAATAATGCCCTTTCATATTTAGCATATTCATCCCTATTATTAATGTATATTACAACACTCCCCCTTGAATATGCGTATGTAAAGACGATAAGAGTAATTGCCTCATTAAAAACCTTGTTATGAAAAACCCAGTGGAAAAAAATCATAAACAAGGAAAAGAGTACAACATGATTTCATCTTTAAGTAACATATATTTTATAATGTTACTACGAGGGTTGATACTTCTGGATCAAGAAAATGCCTCGTTAAAACCTTACTAATAAAAACCAGTGGGAAAAAATATTAGTGAAGGAAAAAGAGTACATTATAGCGTATTTCATACGCTCCCCCTGGATTATAACGCATTATTCAATTAGTTTGTTGATGCAGCCGACGCATACCAATTTTGTACACCATCTTCTGAAATGTTGATTTTGGAAGCGCCTTTGTGAATAAGTCCGCCGGATTTTTTTGAGATCGGATTTGTTTCACTTCTATCTTATTATCCTTTTGTAGCTCATATGTGAAGAAAAATTTAGGAGAAATGTGTTTCGTCCTATCACCCTTAATGTAACCCGCTTGAATTTGAGCTACACAAGCTGCATTGTCTTCATAAATAATGGTTGACATTTCTGTTACTGATGGAAGTTGGCAGCTTTTTCGAATATGCTCAATCAGTGATCTTAGCCAAATACATTCTTTACTTGCTTCATGTAGTGCTAGTATTTCAGAGTGATTGGATGACGTTGCTACCAATGTTTGTTTTGTAGATCGCCATGAAATTGATGCATTGCTGTTATTAAATACATACCCAGTTTGTGATCTTGCTTTATGTAGGTCAGAAAGATAACCTGCATCAGCATAGCCAACTAGATTTGGATTATTGCCTGTGTTAGAGTAAAATAAACCCAAATTTGTCGTTCCACGAAGATATCTCATGATATGTTTTATACCATTCCAGTGTCTTTTTGTTGGTTCTGAACTGTATCTTGCTAGAAGATTTACTGAAAATGCAATATATGATCTTGTGCATTGGGCCAAATATAATAATGCACCAATGGCACTAAGATATGACACTTCCGGGCCAAACACATTCTCATCTTCTTCTTTTGGGCGGTAAGAGTCCTTTTTAATATCTAAAGATCTAACAACCATTGGCGTACTAATTGGATATGCTTTATCCATTTGAAAACACTTTAGAATTTTCTCAATGTAGTTTGATTGATGGATTAATATGTCGTTAGTACTATGCTCAATCTGTAGACCGAGACAGTGCTTAGTTTTACCAAGATCTTTAATTTCAAATTCCTTCTTTAAATAATTTATTGTTTCATCAATCTCTTCTGGAGTTCCAATCAAATTTATGCCATCAACATAAACTGCTAAGATAGCAAATCCCTTTACCGATTTCTTTATAAAGATACATGGACAAATGAGATTGTTTTCGTATCCTTCTTTTACCAAATATTTACTAAGACGGTTATACCACATCCTTCCAGATTGTTCCAATCCATATAGTGATCGTCTTAGTCTTAATGAGTACATGGACTTTGATTTTGCTTCAGGCAATTTATATCCATCTGGAATTTTCATGTAAATGTTGGTATCTAATTCACCATAAAGATAAGCTGTCACAACATCCGTTAATCTTATATCGAGTTTTTCAGAAACTACAAGGCTTATCAAATATCGGAATGTTATGACATCCATAACAGGGGAGTAAGTTTCCTTAAAGTCAAAACCTGGTCTCTGCAGGAAACCTTGTGCGACAAGTCGTGCCTTGTACCTCACGACTTCATTTTTATCATTTCGTTTTCTAACGAATACCCATTTATAACCTACTGGTTTAACATTTTCTGGTGTTTTCTCTATTGGTCCAAATACACCATGTTTTTGAAGTGAATCTAGTTCCACTTGGATAACATCTTTCCATTTTGGCCAATCGTGTCTTTTTCAACATTCATTTATGCTATTTGGTTCATTATCATCATTCTCATTATTCTCATTATGGTCATGATTTTCAATTATTTCAGTAGCTACTGCGAATGAGAATACATCATCAGTTATTATTTTACTTCGATCCCATATTTCTCCGTAGTTCGTATAAAATATTGAGATCTCATTATTATTAGGTACTATTTTATCGTTGGAATCTTCTTTTATCTCTTCTGGGATAATATTTCCTTCCACACTTCTAGGAGAATTGGGATTTTCATTTGAGTGATCCTTTTGATCATTTATAACATCTTCAGGAGGTTCCTTAATTGATGATTTTTCATTAGACTTTCTTTTTCTAGGCGCCAAGTCTTTTGAACCAATTGGTCTTCCACGTTTTTGTCTTGCTTTAGATTCATTTGCTGCTATATTTACTTTTGATCCTTCAGGGACATCAATTTTGCTGTTGCATTTGCTGCTGGAATGTGAGATTTAGTTATTTTTGCAGTGTCACTAAATGCATCCGGCAGTTGATTTGCAATATTTTGAATATGCAAAATTCTTTGTACCTCATATTGGCATTGTTTAGTACGTGGATCCAAATAAGATATAGATGGATTATTCCATGATATTTCACGCCGTTCTACTGGAACGGTCTTTTCTCCCCCTAACGGCGGGAAGATTGTCTCATCAAATTTACAGTCTGAAAATCTTGCAGTGAAGACATCACCTGCAAGAGGTTCAAGGTAACGAATTATCGATGGGGAATCAAATCCCACATAAATTCCCAACCGTCGTTGAGGACCCATTTTAGTACGAAGTGGGGGATTAATAGGTATATGCACAGCACAACCAAATTTTCGTAAATGTGAAATATTTGGTTGAAATCCAGTTAAGACCTGTGATAGTGAAAGCTGATGATAAGCTGTTGGTCTAATTTTAACCAATTTCGATGCATGCAAAATTGCATGCCTCCAAGCTGAAACAGGTAGTTTTGATTGCATAAGCAATGGTCTTGCAATAAGTTGCAAGCGATTAATTAATGATTCTGCTAGAGCATTTTGAGTATGAACATGAGCTACTGGATGTTCAATTTCAATCCCCAATGATAGACAATAATCATCAAATACTTGAGAAGTAAATTCTCCAGCATTATCTAGTCGAATCGATTTAATTCGATGATCAGGGAAGTGTGCTCTCAATTTTATTATTTGAGCAAGTAGCTTGGCAAATGCCAAATTTCTTGTAGAAAGTAAACAAACATGTGACCAACGAGTTGATGCATCAATCAATACCATAAAATATTTGAATGGTCCACATTCAGGGTGGATTGGGCCACATATATCACCTTGAATTCTTTGTAAAAATGTTGGAGATTCATAAGTGATTTTACTATATGAAGGTCGAGTGATTAATTTTCCTTGTGCACATGGGGAACATAAGTAATCACTTGGTAAATTCAATTGGTTTGATAAATCATGTCCGTTTGTGTTTTTGGCAATTTTACGCATCATAGTTGATCCAGGATGACCCAAGCGATCATGCCAAAGAATCAATGTCTTTGTATTTGTGAGCTTCTGGCTCATGTTTATAGAGTGAGATTCAACTATGCCAATTTTTGTAAAATATAAACCAGTTGAAATTGTACCAAATTTTTCTAGGATAAGCTTCTGGCTTTCAATTCTAGAAAATACACAAAGATATTCTTTATTGTTTTCATTTATAGTTTCAATATGGTATCCATTCATTCTTATATCTTTGAAACTCAGCAAATTTCATTTAGAGTTGCTTGAGTATAATGCATTCTGAATAAAGATATGTGTACCATTTGGTAATATTATATGGGCTCTTCCGGACCCGTCAATTATATTAGCAGATCCAGCTATAGTGGAGACTTTAGCTGAGAAATTTTTAGATAGTTCAGAGAAAAACTTCTGGTTTTTCAAAATTGTATGAGTAGTTGCACTATCTAGTAAGCATATATCATCACCCAAATGGCGTTCCATACTTGCTGTTTTAAAGGAAATAAGAAATAGAATGTATGTAGATATATTATAAAAGACTCGTCTGCACTAGTATATATATAATAGGATTTTGAATATAAATAGCCTTAGAATTGGAATGGTCAGAAGAGGAACAGTCAGAGTAATTAATATTTAATTACTTGTTGAGAAGTTGGAAAGTTTGAAGGTGAACAGGTTGAGGTTAATAATTAATTCGCATTCCTTCGTGCTGATAACGTGTTACAGAATAAAGAGAATGAAGGCAATCAGAGAGAGACCAATTCTATTGAATTGAGAGATATCTTTACAATACAATCAAGCTCCATATTTATAGACTATTTATGCAGTGCAGATTACAATAATGCCATTTCATATTTAGCATATTCATCCCTATTATTAATGTATATTACAACAATGGAATATTTTTTTGTATATTACAACAATGGAATATTTTTTTGGCTGCAAGTAATTATAACTGATATTAGGTCGTCCCTTCTTAGCAACCTCAAATGCTATCATAAATTGCAGGAACGACCAACTTCGACTTTCTTTTATTTACCTAACCATTATACTAAATATCTTTGATCTTTAAAATCAACCAAAAGATTTCGAAACAAGTCGACAAGATGGAAACAATTTTAAATGATATTCGAAATTATCTATTCAGAAAACTTAACTTACTTCAATAGACATATCTACTATATCTTTTGAAGTGCTATTTAAAGATGAGCTTAATTTTCTAAATAATAATAATAATGAATCTTGGGAATGTTTAGAAGGTAATCTTAGTTCCATATCATCAAAAGAAATTACAAAAACGCTCAAACTTGTGAGATTACAATAATCATTATTTGAATAATCTAAATACTGCTGTGATAAATTCTTCAAGGGGAGGATTTTGATTAGGAAATTCTTGGACATGTCTTTTGTACTTCACAAATCCAGAGATAAGAACTCATCATGCATCATTTTTGTTAGAAATAAGTTTGGGGGAGGGGAGGAGGAAATATCATTCTTCACCATTCATCCATCAACTACATAAATATCATTTTGTATATGAGCCACATTCGAATATAGTTGTTAAATTGCACTTCATTTTACAAATCATTTTTCATCACATTCATCTTTGGGTACCCTTATTTACGTTTAGGAAATGTTTTACAAAGCGGATGCTATTTCAATCTAATGTTGGGGTGGAGTGGGGGGAGTGTGACGCCCCACCTCTATACTCACAATAACAAAGGTTATTATAAGGAATAACGTCTGCTATTGCGAAATATAAGGCTTGTGGAAGCGACCATCCGTAAGTTATGCCTTAGACGAGTATTGATTACATCGATAAGAGTTGTGTAAATTACTCCCAATGATATATATTCAATCCAAATCTAAAACGAAACTACGGTGGCTTAAGAAAAATTCAGAACAACTCATAATAACAACAACACTGAAAAGTATAATCACATCAGAACAGAAATATCATATATATAGCGGAATATAAGTCTGGATACATGCTACAACACTCAATGGTTCACATGAACCAAATGTACATATACATAACCATCAATACATACACAAGTTGAGAGTCAATGCACCAAAAGTAACACCTCTAAGCCTAAACAAAAGATGAGGTGAAATTCCAAAAGCTGAAGCAGCAACAGAATCAGAGATAGCGATTATCCTGAAATAACTCGGTCTGACCCGAGTATTATTTAAAAGAAAATAATAAACGGATCAGTCTAATTTAAACTTAGAAGTGAATGCATCATAAACAACATCAAAGCAAATCAATCATAGTCTCGAATGAGACTATTCAGCATAAATAATCAACATAGTTTAAATGAAGAAATCTCATTAAACTCCATCAAAATCAACTTTCAAAATTGAATTCAAAACAGCAATACACAAAAGTCTAGAAATCAAAAATAGATAACTAGAAAATCAGCATAAAAGTGGATCGATCCCAACATATGGCGAGCCTAAGCTACGTCGCACGTGCATCTCATATGGCCGAAGCCTACCAAGTACTGTCATCATAATATTTGGCGCCCAACAAATGACCCGAAGGTCCAACAAATGACCTGAATATCTAGTACTGGTAATTGACCCGAAGGTCCATCATAGTGGCTCGAAAGCCCAACAAAATCATCAAAATCTTCAAATAGCAATTCCAGGGAAAATATTTCAATTAACGAGTCCGGAATTAACCGAATTAGTAAAAGCGTGGTTGCATATTCTGCACTTTTGCTAAATCGTTAAAATCTCTTCATCGTTTCCTTGAAAGTGCAAAATTGTGTATTTTATATAAATAAATTTACGTTCTCAAATGGACAAGTTTGGAATTAAGCGAATCGGTAAAAGTAAGAGATCATAGTCCTTAATTTTGCTGAAGCGTTTAAATCGATTCCTCATTCTTTTGAAAGCGTAAATTGTAAAATTTTTGAAAACAATTTTTATTTTAAAACGATTTTAAATACATATGATTAAAACAGTAACATCTATAGCAATTTCGACAAAGAAATTGCGCTTCACAAAACACCGTAAAACCGGATATCAAATCAGCGTTGCGGGATAGCCGCTTGAAAATTCACTTTAAATTGACATTTACTGCAGTCGAAACAACAACAATTTTTACTCGTAAAAAACTCATCAAAACAATACACTTCAAAAATATAACACTGGAGTAAAAATCCGTTATAAAAATAACGGCAATAAAATACGTTTCAAAACAAAACACCGGTTCAAAGTAATTTAAACAGTAGATTGCACTAATATATATATATATATATATATATATATATATATATATATATATATATTCATCAAAATATTGCACTGGAAAATGAAGAAATGAAAAAAAAGTGACCTGGCCATAAATAGCACGCACGTAATTATTATAGACATGTGTATTTAATAACTCCAACATCCTTGAACTGGATTTTGTTTTGCACGCAAAATATGAATATTTTGTGCTACACCTAAATGCATGCACGTTATATTATGCAGACACGTCAAATATGCAAAGGTAATAAGTGACTTTGAAACTGGTTTTTTTCGCATGCTACCCCTTGCACGTAAAAAATGAAATAAAATAATGTACACATGACCTATTTTCGTGCATTACATGCACGCATACGTGACCAAAATGCAATGTTGACAAAATATAAAACCTGGCAATGCAAACATGGATTAACTATTGTGCATCGCCTAATGGCACGCCTGTGCTGTTTCGTACATCTTCCACACAAAATATTTAACCTGGACTTAATCATTTTGAGTGTACACACGTTCATCAAGCATCAGTACTTACGTGTATAAAATAAATAAAAATGTAGCATGGGCAACATGAAGAGCTGGCCATATATGTTTCGTGCATTCCAACTTGCACGAAAAAAAGAATTTTTTTTTAAAAACTGGCCATATATATACTTTACACGTAAGAAATTACAAACTCTAATGACTTGGACCTGGTACTACGTCATTATGCAAGCACACAGATAAAAATATAAAATCAAATGAATTAGACTTGACAATGTAATACGTGCGAACCAGGACCATATTTTCGTGAACTTGAGCATGCAAGATTTTTCCTGAGCTAAGTCTCGTATCATATTATACACTTGAAATAAGAAATTTAGCTTGAGCTTAATATGCATGAAAATAGAAAATTTTATTTAACCTGACTTTGGCCTCGTGTATTACGTGCACGCAAGAAAAATGCAAAATCAAAGGAGATGTGGTCATATGCCTTTATACTTCAACTTGCACCCTGAACGTGAATTCATGCTACCAATTTACACGTACCAAATGAAACAAAGAAAATCTAGGCAATAAAATTTTCACGCATAGCATAAAATGCAAAACGAAAGAAAAAAAACTTGAGCAATATAGTTTGCACCCAAAAATGAAATGATGAATATATTAGAAGTGTGAGTTTTGAACTCACTTTAGATTTGTTTCGAAATCATCTAGCAGCCGAGATTTAAAGGAAGTAAGAAATTATGAACCGCCATTAACTCTTTTGCACAGCCACTGAAATTCAAAACGAAAGAATAATGAAGGGTATACTTTTTCTTTCCCAATTTGTGAACAAGTCAAGGGAAAGTGTGTTGGCATTCATTTTGGGTACAAATGCATTTAAGGCAACGTGCATCAGTGGAGAGGAAGTACACACTTGCATTAAATGGTGATGGCAGCAGTAAAAACAAAGTGTTCACTTTTGCTTTATAAACTTAGTGACAACACTTGATCATAATTGCTTAAAATGGACCAATTCTCATACACACGTGAAGGCAAAAATGTATTTCCCTTCAACGTGCTACCACATGCTCGCATACACTGACTTTGCAAATGAATTTCATTATATTATTTTTTTCAAAACTCAATTTAAAATTTCTATTTTAAATGTTTATTTCGACGGTAATTAAAAATCATGGTTGTTAGAGGGAGGGTGTCTGCATTATATTATAATTTTTTTCTTTCGTATTTCATATGCATTAAATAGAAACTTCATGCATTATACATTAAAATAACATGCATTTATAAAAAAACAATTTTCGTGGCATAAATAATCATTGAAATAAGGATAAGTTGAAAATCGTAAATCGCAAGTTAATTCATTTGAATATATATCAAGTTTAGGGCGATGGAAATGAATTTAAACTATTCTTTGAAGTACAATGTGTAGCGACACAAAGTTTGGTCATTTGATTTTTAATATTTAATTAATTTTAATAATTGGAATATTAGTTTAAGAGCCTTAAAACTTGAATTAAATTATATATATTACTTAAAATCTTTGAATAGTGAACAAATATTGGATTAGTGATTTAAATATCAGGATTTTGAATCTAATATATATTTAATGGATTTATGGTCTTGTTTAACTCATTATAATTAATAAATAACAATTGTAAATTCATGTTGTAAACTCATTTGCAGAAATGAAACGGTCCGAATAAATAATTTGAAAATTTATTGTCAATATTTCAACTCGATTTCTATTACCATATTTTTAATTTAATTTATCTGATTTTTCCATAATTTTTAAAGTGGAAAATATTCAAAGTATCACTTGACAACTTTTCGACAAAAGGCAGAGTTTTTGTGACTTTTGAGAAATCGATAACCAGTGTATATTATTAGTATTTTGGAGTCGCATCGCTATTCTGAGCATGACTGTATTTTTGTTTTATCGTTCGGGGTTCATATGTAAAATAAAAAACTGTGCAGCGAAATGCTGGAAAATTGAAATATAAACTTAGTCCAAGACATTTTATACTCGCATCATATATTCTCGTTTTATTGTCTGCCTTCATCGTTCTAAAATCAAAAACAAGAAAAACCCAAAACCCACTTCCTTTAAAAATCAAGAAAAATTGAAGTAATATTCAAAAAATATAGAAAGCTAGTGTCTTTGAACTTGAACTAAGGAGATCTTCGTTTGGCATGAGAACGGCGGGTTTCGGCTTCTTCTTTTTGTGTTCGACAGTTAGTAGAAAACTAAGGTTTGGTCCTTTTTGTGATTAAGGAAGAAATAGTTCGATTTGAGATTATATTTGGGTTTAGCAAGGCATTTGGCAGCTGTGGCGGAGGTTTGGTGGCCTTCGACCCTATATTAGGTGGTGCGACTTCGATGGGCAGTGGTAGTTGAAGCCCAGGTCATGAATCTTTTGGTGGAGCCGAGTGGGGAGCGCGGTGTTCATCGCGATTCTTGCATGAATAGAGGGTGATTGCAAGTGGTTTCAGGGGTTTTCATGGTGAGATGAGTAGTGTAGAGGATGGAGAGGCACGAGTTGTTAACACGTGTATTAGGAGAGATGGCGGGAAGATTATGTATGGGGAAGAAGAATATAGTGGGTGATTGAGGTTTAAAATTGTAATTACATATTTAAATATTGTTATTTAAAATCAAAATCTTATAAAATGCATAACTTTCTCATACAAGGTCCAAATCGAACTCGGTCAGTCGCATTGTAATCGTGGAATCATTAACTATGTAATGTAATGTCGTGGAAATTGGAGCTTGTAGAGTTTCAAGCTAAAGACGGAATCGAAATGCGGAAGTGATAACTAGAACTCTGATGAGTTAAACTCATCTTTTTGGTTGATTAGTATGTTATATAATAGATAAAAATTATTTATCTGCACGGATGTTAAATTTTCTGGTTGTTTGGTTTGGATAAATTTTCGCTTTTGAAAATGGATAATGTACAAAGTGATAAAATAATACTGATTTAAGGTAGTTACATTGTTTAAATAATAATATAGTTAATTTAATTATATTTCTTTAATGTTATCTATTTGGCCAAATAAACACCGTCTAAAAATAAATAAAAGAGTTTTATTTGAATGACATTCATTTAGCAAAATAAATTGTCATTCTGCTATTATATTAATTTAGACATTCATTTAAGTGCTAGTTGATTAATACTGGATATGTAATGTGTTAACAACTGATTGTTAATTATGGATTTTATTTACATATATGCTTGCTTATGTAAATACCTGTAATTTAACTTGGAAAGTTAAATATAATCTAATGGTAGCTTGTTTAAGTACCATTGTGGTCGCTAAGCCTTTTCCTAGATTTGGAAAGTTATGGATTTAAATCAACTTTAGATTTTATAATTTAAAGTAAATTAAATTATTATTTTAACAAGGCTTTTGTTAAATTTCTACTGTACAAAGTGTTTTTTAAAATTATTTTTTGGTAAAGTTATTTTATTACATTTATTGAAATGTTTTAAATTAATTATTATATTATTTAAAAGGTTTTAAAAAGTTAATTATTATATTATTTAAAATGTTTTAAAGTTTTTTATTATGTTATTAAAAAATGTTTTAAATTTATCTTTATGATGTTAAAGTTTTTATTTATTATAATTACATAGTAAACTGTTTATAAAAGGATCTCTTTTATTAAAAGGAATAGTGTTTGGATTATTGTTGTCTCTATTTTAATAACGTAGGTTTTGATCCATTTAATAAGATCTTGGAAAGAAGAAATCTTTCTTAAATGTTTTACGCATATATTTATACTATTGTATAAGTATATGGAAAAATTTCCAAGTTTTGAAGGTGAAATGGTTAATGAATATATTTATATCGCTGAGATAAGTATATGGTTTATATTTTTTAAGTAGAGAAAATATAGTGTTTTATGAATATACTTATCATGTTGAGATAAGTATATAGAAGTAATTTCCAAGTGTTTATAAAGTGATTTGTTTTAATGAAAGATTAGTTAAATAAGGCTTAGCGTTTCCATGAGATTATATGCTACAGTTACTATCAGTGGTGCTATATTGTATGTATAAAATCATTTTGCTCTGCTAGAACAAATGATGTGGAAATCCGTACACATAAATGGTTAGGGGGTGATCTGTGCTCTTATACATTGTCTAATTATTTCCAAAAGAACAGGTATTGAGCATTCCGAAATCGATCTAATGGTTTTGGAACATTTTGTAAGCGAGGGAGCGTACTCATAAGAGTTGATTCGAAATCGTAACTATTTCAAAACCATATCGGGTTCTATGCTTGGAGGAGATTCGTGATCTGTTTTGGATATTAGAATCCATGTGTGGTTCCGAGACCCGTTGGGGTATACGAATCCATGTGTGATTCCGAGATATTTGTTGAGATGTGGGGATCCACATGTGATTCTGAGATCTGTCGAGGTAGGCATGTCCATGTGTGATTCCAAGATCTCTATTGAGATGTTGGGACCCATGTATGGTTCCGTTATCTGTTCAGTTGGTTGGTGCGTAAGCTGGAATGTCGTACGTAGCCTCACTAGAGGTAATGAATAAAACAAAAGATAAGATGCATAACCAAGGGTTTAGCTAACCCATGAGGGTGCAGTCATCTCCTTCCTAGAGTTACCTACAGTTGTTATGTATTCATGGAGCGATGCATTCGACCTGCATGACAAGCTATGTATTTCCTATTGTACATCACTAGGGATGTATTGTTGTTTCAGAAGAATAACTCTGATCCTTGTGGAAGAGGACGGCTCTCGAAGTATTGAGGGCATATCTACGGAATCCCACGCAATTAGCGAACGCACCTTATCAGTTTTTGATTATATGTAACGACCCATAAATTTTAGTAGTTTTATTTATTTATTTAATTTAATTTTTGTGAAATTTTAAAAATAAAGTTTTGAAATAAAAATCTAATATTTGGAATACGTCTAATTGAACATAGCAAACTGTAAATTTTCATCTGAAAATATGAAAGTTTATTTTATTGAGTAATTCTATTTAGATTTATATCAGTTAATATTTGATGATAATAAAATGTTTTCGAAACCGGAATATTTTTATGTAGAAAAATTGTAGATCATCTTCGAGGAAGACGTCATATTTCATTTTTCCAAATTTTGAATGTTATTGCTCCGTCGATCTTATTTTTCGGCAAAATAGTAGCA
The DNA here is from genome assembly GCA_030765085.1 of Allium cepa. Lineage (NCBI taxonomy): Eukaryota > Viridiplantae > Streptophyta > Magnoliopsida > Asparagales > Amaryllidaceae > Allium > Allium cepa. The sequence continues at coordinate 499,192,919 of CM060931.1, forward strand.
TTTCGGTACCGATATTGACTTTTGATAGGATGATCGTACCATTGATATATGTATACCGTTTTGATCGTCCCATCATGCTGATCTCCATAGTATATTTAATTTTGTGTTTTGGAATCCAGTACGCAGCGGGATCCGCGTAATCGGTAACCATATCGGTAACCGGTTGTGCCTTTTTGTTTCTTCCGTTCAATTACCCAAAGTATTAAGCAAACAACCGTATAAACCAGCAGCCATTTGCAATTAATATTTTCTAAAATTCAACGCATGTGAGTTTCCATAATCTAGATATATTCAATTTTACATCGGTTCAGTTTAGTGACTTTTATCCTCCACTTTGTCTTCTTCGTTCTACCTCATAATTTTTTTACCAATGTCATTTTATTCAACTTGCTTTTACATTGTGAATACTACCTGTACACGTCTATTTTTAGACCTGTTGCTTCCCTTCCTCTCGTGCACAGTTGAGACCGACACCATAAATCTCGGCCTGCCTACACAGCAAGCTATCTTCATCCCTGCTACGCGCACCTGACCTCACGCCTCCTTGAAAAGCCGAGTGCAACAACTCCTTCACCCGTATGTAGCCGATTCCTTTGATTCCAGCTCACCCTCTACCGAATGGTCACTCACTGCAGGTGCCTCCACTTTTAAGCTGTTGCTTCCTCTCCTTATAATAGAGAGTGTGTGTGTGTCTCTCTCTCTCTCTCTCTCTCTATATATATATATATATATATATATATATATTACTTTATTGTTTGTTCTGTCTAGAAATTATATATATTATCTTATTATGTGGGTATATTTTTTGCATTGTTGTTGTATTGCATATAGCATATAAATATATTCAAGCGTACGAGTGCTTTGTATTGTTTTATGTATAAAATACTGTTTAAGTACATAATGTTTAGAGCTTTTATATGTATATAATATAGTATAGTTTCTCAGCCTTTCTTATATATATGTATGTGTGAGTTATATTTATATAAAAGTTTATTTTATCTATTATAATTTATATATATCAGTGTTTATAATATTTACATATAATATTGTGTCCAGATTTCTGTGGTTTTAACAGTAAAGTATATAAGTTGTCTATTATGTATAGAATATGTATACAAAGGTATATTTTGTATGAAGCTAAATTTATAAACTTGATATGTATAAATCTTTATTTTAACATAGGTTTAAAATTAAATATTGACTCTACATAGTTATATATATGATGGTACGCATGTTTATAAATGCTACAGTATGGTATTTTGGTTAAAACAGTTTTATATATATTAGCATACAAAGTTGAATACAATGTTTGCATATATCCTTAAACCATATAATTCGATGACATATAGAAAGTCATGCAAGTTATATGTTTTATTATATACACGATTATGGTATACATAACACATTATGGAGAGGGAATGATGTGTTTTAGTTATTACTCATATTATATAAAGCCAGTCTGCATATAAGATGTATTATATATATAATTGCAACAACAGTTTACATATTAGTTAATATATATATATATATATATATATATATATATATATATGATCTAATTTTAGTATATGCAGGTGAGCTTATTTAAAAGTATATAACCTTAAATATTGATTGATTTTCAATAGAGATTGTGTTTGTTATATATATATATATATATATATATATATATATATATATATATATATATATATATATATATATTAAAGATTTTAATATGTGTTGAAACTTGGATATGGTTTAGTGTATATATAATTTTATATGTATATATATATCAATTTACTTATATATCTAATCTCCATCGATCCAGTTCTGACTTGATTTCATCAAATTCTTATTTATCAGCTTTGATCATTGAATCTGTGTCCATCTAGTATTGCTTTGGAGTTCATAGCTCATTTCTTTGTTAAATCTCTCCAGCCTTGTACGGTGAGCGATCACTCACGATTAATGTCTTTTTATTTATTAAATTTGATTTCAATCGAAACGACAATTGAAATATGCTGCTGTTAGTTATTTACACTGTTATATATATGATATTACCTGTATCAGTTCACCTGTGACATCTGACACCATTATCTGTATTTATATTGATGATATATGCATGTTATATTATTACCATATTTGTTATCACTCTGCAAGTTCCCTGTTAGTATAGAATCACTATGGGTTGAAATGATACATACCCGAACGATCTTAGAATAGGAGAAAATCGTTATGGGTTGAAATGATAAACCCACGCAATTTTCATTGAATTGAATTTGGGATTACGGGTTGAAATGATATATATATACCCGTACATAATTAAATTATAAATTGAAATAATAAATATCTGTACCACTTGACCATAGGATATGAAATTATATACAGACACCGTTGGTCTATATATAAATATTTCGAAATGATTACTATGATTTTAGAAAGAAATATACGGTTTTATATATGATTTTAGATATTATATAAATGCTATTTTATATATAGTTAAATTCTTGATTTTAAGCTATGTATAAATTTGTTTTAATATAAAATAAGCTTAATAATTAAGTTTGATTTTATTAAAATATAGTATGATTAAGTATTTATTTAAATTATATTTTAATATAGAGTTTATAATGATTTAATAAATTAAGGTTGAGAAGAGAGATTTGAAATTGATTTGAAATTAATTTTACTTAAGAAATATATTTAATTAGAAATCGATTTGGAACTTATCGAATTTGAGATTTTTTAAAGGATATGATTTTTATAACTTGATTTGGTTTAATGTGATTTAACGAATATTTCAAGTTTAAATGAATTGAAGGAAATATTTTGTCATTTGAAATTTGCGGTTTTATTTAAATGATAATGGATTTAGTAAGTAAGTATTTCAAAATAAATAATAGTAAAGTAAATTTGATATATATATATATATATATATATATATATATGGAATTATCAAATCTTGTTTTGAAATGTTTGAATATTTAAAGCTTTGAAAATATTGAAATTGAAATGGTTTATTTTATGGTTAAAAATCGTCAGTTACATGAGTTTTGTGAAATCTTTAGTAATAATAGATAAATTTTAATTGTTTAAAGTGTGTCAAATTGTTTGAAATATATTTTATGTTGAATCTGTGGACAGAGTTACAGTTTTTTGTTCGATTCGATAAATTCAAATTTAAAAAAAAAAATTGGGTTCTCTACAGATTTAAGGAAAATGTACTTCGTTAAAACTTGGAAGAAACGAACTTTCGAATATTGTAATATTTATTTTTAAGTTTAAATTTTAAAAACATATTTGTCTCTGGGATACCTTATATTCTGAATATTTTTATTTTCTTCTAAGCATCTCATATTATAAATGCTTTGTGATCTGCAAGCCAACATAGCTCATTTCATGTTCATCGTCTATATTTAATCTTAGTATATCAAATTATAAATTTTAAGTAAAGGGTGAGAAGTAATAGTGGTAAGGCGTCTTATATATTACATAAAACAAAGTCTTGGGTTCAATTTCCCGAGGCATATGTTATATCCAAGTAAAAAAAATTATGATTTTATAAAAATCAAGATTTCGAAGGGAAAAAAAAAGGTTTTTGCATTTTATAAACAATTGTTTTTAATGCAGAAAATTAAAATTCTTTTGTTTTAATATAAACTGTTATTCTTTCATTTGTTTTAGATGTACATATAATTCATCCACTAACCAACCACTAACACCATATTCAAATGTTTTAGATATGTCAATTACACAAATACAAAGGTAGTCTAGAATATCCAAAGTGGCTTATGTGTAGAAAACACGATCATATCATAGCGGGAGTACATAGTTATAGGTGAAGCCTTAGAGCATTATTATATCAATTTTATTTTATATAAACGGTAAGGTTGTCATCATCAAAAAGGAGAAAAATGTTAGAAAAAAAGATTTCAGTATTTTGATGGTAACATCATTATCACAACAATGCTATTGACAATTTTATCAAGTATCCGGATGATTAAAGAAGCAAGTACATGTGCACAATTCAACACGATAACATACTATGCATAAGTACAAGATATGAAGGATACAAATCAACTACGAATGGTTCGAGCATTCAAAAATCAATTGTGGTGTTTAAAAAGCTATTTGGAATCAGACGCGTCAAGACAACAAGAAGAGACGGACTCAAAAGCTTCGGAAGAATGTATGTCATAAGTTGAGTCTATATCGACTCATTACCGTCTAGAACCGGTAAAACCCTACAAACAAACTCCAAACCACTTCAAATTTCTGTACAACTTCTAATATATCCTAAAATATATTTAAGAAATTTTGTAGATTTTTTTGGAATTTTTTAAGTCCAGGAAAAAATGATAAAAAATGTCAAAAATTGCAAATATATACCGTAGTATTTTCACGGGAGCAAAGCACAGAATTTGGCCGAAAATGCTACCAAAGGGTCCAGACGGCTACCAAGGGCCTAAAGACTAGATGTAGGAGAGGTGCTCTGCAACAACCCGTATTTTTAACGATAAGATATTTAAATAATTGATTTCAATATTGAATCGTTAATTAATTGACGGTCCCAAAAATATGATTTTGCACATACGATCAAATCAGGAATCGAGGCCACTTCTTTTGAGTTTGTATCGACATTGCAAATTAAAACGAGTATAAGAATCGCTATATTTGAAGATCGGAAGATTCGACGGCCGAAACGGTCTCAAAAAGCGCGAAAGTATCATTCCGGAGCGTAGTTTTGAATAACGACAAAATTTATACCATCGAGACCGGAAAAATAAGATGGTGTATGCAACGAGTTTCGTCACAATTAGACGGACTATTTGATCGTACGAGCTCGAAACGTACAACCGTTTGCTTGAGAATTTAAATAAACAAATAATATAATAATCACCTGAATCTTATCCAAATCCTTCTCTTTATTTTCAATTACTATTCCATCCATTCGGAGCAAAAAAATAGCCGCCTCCTTTATCTTCATTCAAAAAATAAATTTGAATGATTTAGGCCACTAAAAATCACGAGATCGAATTCGTTGGACTCAGGACGAGATAGGCTTCGAATCCATATAGGTATTGTCAGGTGCGACACCACTTGAGGTCGACCGTGAATAGTGGCAGTGAATTAGGGTTAGACCTAGGTGAAGAATGAAGTGATGATATCCAAATCGAAGGGCGCAGACAAACTTCTCTAGGCGACGTGCACCTACCTACTAAAGCTCGTTATATCTGATCGTCCCTAACAAAAAGCGTTCGCATGGAGGCTCCGGGCATACTTCCGGGTCGCATCTTGAAGGAGGCAGTCGAGGTTCAAATATTTGAGTCCGCGGCGAAGCACGCGCGGAGTGGAGTCCGTTACAATCGACGATGCGTCATTTCGTCGAGAAACAGAGGAGAATTCGAGGTTTTGAAGGTTATGGCTATGGGTTGATATGCACTAAGATATGCACGACTTGGGAATGCTAATTTGGGAAGAAAGCTTATTTAGGTAATTAGTGCGGTTAATGATTATTTAATTTATTTAATAATTTATATAATGCATATTCTTATAAAATGCGAATCTTTTGCATACGAGGTCCATTTTGAACGCGGCTTCTTGTGTTGCACTCATGGTGGAGAGTTCTACAACTTGACGATGGCTTGGATAGATTTGGTTAAGGTTGGTGATATTGTCTTTTATCATACTACGGTTGTTAGTATAGTATTAAAACGACGTTGTGAAATGTTTTCTAAATTTAAAATGTGATTTCTCAAATACCCAACCTATATCTTATTTTGTAAAAAAAAAAATCAAGTGTTTTAAAATGGTTTTAAATTAAATATCGCATTTTTTCCATTGACGCACTATTTTGCCGATATTGATAGATTTAGGCTATTACTGATATTTACCTCATATTGGCTGCTTTGGATGGATTGTACTGTGTTATTATAGATATATGTAAAGTGCATGAACATTTCTATGCTTGTTGGTTATGTCTACTTGTTTGTTAGTTGGTTGAAAACGTTGTTCGAAGACGATATAGGAAAATCCCATTAGATAGAGTTTAGCATATATCAATCAAATGCACACACGATGAGGACTTAAATGATGTGATAGAGTTTAGTGCATATCGATTGAGCGCACAAACAATGATAAACTCGAATGGATGAGATAAATATATGGAGAAGTATCAGTGCATGCCGACTGATCTGAAGATGAAGGACGACGGACTTGGGTATGTGCTTCGGACTTCAAGGAAGATGCCGGATGTTTTCATTTGGTTTGTATTTAATCATTTTTGGTTAAAAACATTACCAAAGTGGTCGTTACCGACTACTCAGGAGTGGTCGATACCCACCACTATTGATGACGGCCGATTTAGCAATTTTGACATGGATAATGAAGAGGTTTCGAGGAGCACAATGTGATGGTTCGTTTGTTCGACGTTCGATTTCGATGATATGACTCTTCGACGAGTGGTTTTAGCAGTGAAGCAAAGATGTGACGCTTTAACGCGATGACTCCATGGTTCGACGATGATGATTCCGTGATGGGAAGTGATGGCTTCAATGATGGATAGCTGTATTTCAAGATGCATATTAGTTGACTATGAGTCGTATTAAGGGGACTGTTGGAGAGAGGTTACAGAATGCATGATGACATGCCATGACTTATGATGGTTGTCCATAGTAGTTCCTAACCGCGACGACTTCAGACGGGAGTTGTATGGACAATTCTGAAACGAGCTCTACTTTAGATGACATGTGCAAAGAAATCGTTGATATTCATAGGTTTCGATGTGTACTCATAAAGCAGGGGTATGTAAGGATGCTCACTTGGGCTATGAAGTGTGCCCCGGATCACATGATGTTTCGATCCGAGTACCCTGGACTGCTATGGAGTGTGCAGTCTAGTTCCTGACCTACTGAGTGACATGGATTCGAATACCGAGAAATCAGGACATTGAGTAGTCCTTGACTCAATGGAAGTGGTCATATGAGTATCACATATCCAAACGCACTGAATGGTGAATGTGAGAATGGATGATAGATGTTATATTTGTTTGATTGTTTCTATCACCTTAGGGATGTCACATGATGTAGATATTATCGACGCCGATATCCAGACACCCTTAGTACTTTGATGTATAGTACATCCATAACGACTATGACATAGAGTAGCATATATCATATGTTATGTGCTAACTCTGTGGATGCAGGGATAGATCAGGTACGATTCTACATACCCTCTGTTCCATATACTATAACGACTTTTATAGTGTTTTGAGATTATTTATCGCTCACTTCAGACTATTATCTGACTCGAGGTTTTATATTTGCTTCTTATTAGCTCAGATGCTCTTAACTGAGTAGACTAGATAGTAGGTGTAAATAGCACTTGAAGTTGTGCAAATGGACTAGCAGATGGTGACGCTTTCTCATATTTATATTTTTGAGTTATTATTGCTTATTCCGATGTATGACACTATAGAGCCTTCATAGCACTGACTTGCTATTTATTAGAGACAAATTATCAATTGAGTTTATTTATTAATTATATATACTCTACTACTGTTTTGTATAACTATATGAACATGTGTACTTTGATTATGTGGTTTGTATAGTTATTACTGTCTCGCATGTCTTATATTTGTGATGACTATTATATTTTATCTGATGCACTGTGAGATATACGACAGATTGTGTGACTGTGTGATGTTTTATTTCTCTTTCTTCTCTTCTATTTTCTTCTCTTCTTTTCCATTCCTCATCTTTATTTCTCTTTCTTTCCACTGCCAATCGTCCTACATCGACCGAATACGTCAGCAGCACACTATTCGGTTATGTGAGCATTGGTGGTGTAGGACGGTCGTCACATGCTCCGAACCAATGTAAAATCGATTATGTGATCTAGTCTACTGTTTCCGTTGAATTTGTATAATTTATTTCTATTGGTCATCTTCGATCTCATGCATACCGATAACAGTTTGACCAACATCAATGTATTTTGCATAATAATATAGATATATAAACCCAAAGAAAAGAATTATGATAAAGTTTGTCTTTTTTTTAGAAGTTCAGTTATAAGTCTATAGCATTTGAAGTTTAGAACTATTGTTCCGCTAGTCTTTTAATTCTCTCAGCAATATTTTTATAAGAATATAAGAATCAAAATATTAAGGGTCTATTTGGCTACAAAATACGTGTTTTGAGTTGCATTTTCGATATGTGCTTCAAAGGAGCGAGGGAGGAAGAAAGAGGTGGAAATTTAATCGTAACAACAAAGCGGAGGAGAGAGAGAAAGAAGATACTTTCAGGTATTGTCTAAAAAGCGGAGAAGAAGATTTTTTTTTTTTCATTTTATACGCTAAAACCATTTTTCCAATTTACCGTTATACACCTCTTCACATTTTCCTTGCATTTTTACATATATTGTTGAAAAAGAAAAAAAACTCGTTTTCGAATCAAATAGGCCCTAAGTTTTTTAAATTCAATTGTTTTTTTTGAAGATTTTTCGTCTTTTGACCTTCTTTTTGATATTGTGAATGGTGTATCTATATTGGTGAATCTTTGATAAAATGTTGTATGTAAGGGTTTTTCTAAACAAAGATAAAGTCATTCTGAATAATTTTAGCTGATAAAAAAGATATAGTAGGGCCACCTTGCCCCTGGCTTTCACCTGCATTTGGAGTGCGTTCTTGTGCGAAACAAAAGGGACATGGGAAAGAGACATTTGAAAAGGAAATAAAAGGGAAAGTTTAGTGAAAGGAGGATGTATTCTTGTGTGTAGGAAAGGAGGAATGAAAGACGTATTTTGCTGAAAGGACGATGAAAGGGGCATTTATAAACAAAGTATCGTTTAAGTACAACCAGCATCGGACGTGTCCATGCCAATTGAACAATTTGGTCATTTCACTCCAACATGGCAAATCGGTGGGTCATCAACCCAACGTAAACTCCAACGGAGCAAAAAAAGCTACGAACGGACCCTTGATATCTTTAACCATTCTGAGTTACCATGAATGATCTTGGTGACTCTAGTAGCAACATTCATTTTTTATCAACTTCCAGACTAAATATTTATCTTATGCCATGCAAATTTGTGTGCATACATGCACATGGTGCACTAAGTTAGTTGCATTACAGATTCTGCCTAGATCTAGATAGATATTTAAACAAATTTGTGTGAACACATGCAAAATATTTGTTTCTCAAATTCTAATGAAGCTTTTGAATGCTTCTTTGTGACACAAAGAAATAGCTGAATTTTAATATGTTAAATCTGAGAACTCAACTATTACGTATCATCTCAAATTTTGATTAAATGTTAGATTTCATTCTTCAAATAAAAATCTAACTGTATTTTTACAATATTCTTGCACATAACATGCATATCTCATTGGAAAGAGCATTAAGCATATTTTAATGATAAAACCAGACCATCAATCAGACGATTCTAAAAAAACATTCCCATTTATGGAATTGCTTTTATAGGAAAAAAAAAAAATAGGAACAAAAAGTGAGTAAACCAAAATAATTTGTACTACAAATAATAAGACAATAAGGTAAGGAAAGCCTACACAATCTTCGGTCAACGTCATATTGAATTTTGTCCATGTAAGGTCGGTATGCAATGTAGCCTGCATCGTATCAAGTAGATACGGGTTTTAACCTATAAATGAGGTCACTAACAGTAGAAACCTCACCTTCTCTGATTGGCTGTTCAATGAAGGTTTAATGCAGTAACAATAAATTGAATGATGACTCTTTCGGTGCTCTGACAATACTATTTTTACTCATAGATATTGCACTCATCCATTTAGTTGCACTTTGTAACTACTACCTATATATACCGATGAAAATGCTGTAACGGTGAGTTACGAGGTTAGATGATTTGCTATTGACAAATCCAACTAGTAAACCTTAAAATATCATTAACTGTTGTTACTGATGTTAGGAGAATTAACCTCAATGCAAGGAATCGTGAAGATCATGATTTGGGTAAGGATGATCTCTATTAAATCCCACAAAACGGCTCAGGGAGACGATTACGATAGTTAACGTATCATAGTTCAGCGTACTGCATGTTTCATGTACTATCCAAAACTGAAAATCGATTCGTTCACATATTTATTTTAGGAGGAGTGTTATTATATCATAAGTCAGAGGAAGACTTTACTACCCAAATACTAAAATGGTGCTTCTACTGAAGGGGTTAATAAAAAAAATAAACTGAAGCAAAGAGCGCCAAAGTATTAGCAGTCACAGACAGCTTATGAACGTGAGCATACAAGTTTATCAACAACTTCCACTAATATCGCAAAATAATATACTGAGGTTAAAGATTATTGCTTTTAGATGATATTTTAAAGAACAATAAATAAATGAACATACTCTGATTTGCGTGTTTTTTCCTTAAATTGTTCTTGCATGTGCCTAATAAGATCATCATTGGTTTCCATTAGTTGATCTCCTCGTTTGCGGATAACAATGTTTAAAATGTTATCCAAGCCAGGGATTCTTTTGGAATTCATTGATTGCATATGTTGAGGAGACCAATCATCATCTTTCATTTTTATCTCGTTTTTTGTAATTCTTTCGTATAACGATCTCATGTACTCTTCGGGCAAATCTTTTCCATCATCGATACCACTGTTGTTCCTTATGAAATCATCTGCAGACATCTACATCAAATAATCAAAGTAACAAACTAATCGACATTTCAGGATGGACAATCAAATAACACTTCATCATTATTTACTTCAATTTAACGTAGGTTTAATCAGTAATATTTATAATTCTTGTGACATCAGTGACTTTGTCACTCCTACCTTTTGCACACCATTTTCACTATTCTACTCATACATAATGCTATGGAATGTCGTTTGAATATAAAGGTCTAAACTGAGTTCTTGATAATTACATTATGCTAAATATAATTAGAAATCAGGAGTTTAAGTGATAAGTAGAAATATATGTCCATCTTGATTGACAACTTTATTAAGCAAAAGTTTTTTCCTCCATTCCTAAGTCCTTTCCATAAGATAAAACCTTTTCTGATATAAACCGAAGAGAAGTGACAAACCTTGTCTTTGACCATGGGACTATGTGCATCGGTGTTGAGCATTATTACGGAATAAGCAAGAACATAAGCTGTATCAGCACTACTAAAAGCCTTTGGGTTACATTTACAGAATCGCTCAGCAAATTTTTCCATTATACGATCAATCTTTTGAGCTTCCCCGGGTAATCTAAATCTTTGCAGAAAGGTTCTGATTGCATCATCCAAGTTCATACCATGAAAACTGAATGAATCAACATATGCATGCATAACTTTTAAAGATAAATCTTCCCTTTCTCCTAGAAAATCACCAATTAGTGTCTTGTTCAGGCCAGATGTACTTTTCAAAAATGCAGCTATTTCTTCTGGAGCATCACCTATCTTATTTGCTTTAATAAGAAATTCAATTCCTTTCATTGGCTTTCGATTAAAAAGATTTATGCCTTCCTGCGGTAATAGAATATTTATTTCAATTTACGTCTTGCTGCATTGCATTAATAGAATATGGCCAGAATGCAAAGTACTGTCAGCCTAAGCTATTAAATTTGGACAATAGTTATTATTAAAAACAGCATCTAAGAAGGGACATTTTAAAGAACCCATGATGAGTGATTATCAAATAAACAATTGACCACACCCTTCTTGCTAATGTGACTAAACGGTTACTAGGGTATTATTTAATATTAGACAATAAAATTAGACTAAATTAATTTTGGTATAGTCATCTAAGAAGATTGCCATAAATGATCAACCAACTGAAATAATTCTCTCAAAATACTTAAATTTATATTTTCAATTCGAAAGTAAAAGTAAAGGTATCAAAACCTGTTATCGGCCTGGTAGCATTAGACTAGTGATTTAACCTGATTTGGCTCTTCGCCATACTCAGACAATATGCTTTACCTGAAGCTCAAGTTTGTATGCACGTCTTTGCTCCAAAGCTGCAACTTCTGAGATCCCATCTACATATTCAGAATTAGAATCCATGCTCATTCTTTCAGCTGCGACTTCTCCATTGCCATTAGCTACGACAGTATCGGTTCCACTAGCATCGTCGATTGTAAGAGTTTCGGAACTTTTAGGAGAAAGAGGTTCCGGTATTTGCAATTGTTTGTTCATCCAATCACATAAGGATTTCATGATTGCAACTAAACATTTCATTGCTTCAGTTTTCATGGTCATAGCGTTAGGTGGTATTAATGTTGTGGCAACACCAGATGGTGGACCTTGAGCAGTTTTAAGGAGACCATTCACCATCCTATAATGAGGACAACGGATACAAAGTTAACAAACGAAAATTGATTCAATTATCTACAAACTTAAATTATAATTTGGTAACAGTGTAATATTCAACATTAATCACAACGTTAATAGCAAGGTTTGAAATTTCGGTTTTCGGTTCCGTGCCGATCACATGACAATTTAACAATTTTGGTTCCCTTTCGGATATTTTAGAAATTCCGTTTTTGATTCCGGTTCGTTTTTTTCTTTTTCTATTGAATACTTTTTCCCACAATTAAATTATACTTTCAAACATCAACCACTCACACACAAGTATAACTTTTACATGTCTAAAGCCCAGTACATATCAAATTTATCAAGCAGCCCAATATCCTTCTAAAGCTCTCTTTTCTTTCCCCTTAAAGCCCAAGCCCTATCTAAGTCTTTGTTCATTCCTCATTATATTGCGCCATTACTGATGCCCTAAATTTCATTCGAAATTTCAGATGTCCTGCACAAATCAAATTCGAAGATGTCCCTCTAATCATTCTCAGAATCCAAAGCTAGCACTTACAACAATCTAGAAACAGGAAATTATTGTCCAGGATAAATTTTCTCAAAGTTTTAGCCTTAATGACAGCCTTTCAGTTTTTTAGCCTAAAGGACAACTTTTTTTATGTATCAGTTTTTAGTTATTGATAGCAGTTTTTAGGTATCAGTTTATAGTTATCGGTAGCGGTTTTTAGGTATCAGTTTTGAAAAAATATTTATCGTTATGATTGGTAATTCTTTTCTTTTGTTTAATTCCATGGACATTCCTTTGAATCTTTTAGTATATCATGGGTTTTTCGGTTCGTGCATCATTTAATGAAGTGATTTTTTTATTAACAATTTGATTGGGAATTGGAATTTGTAGGCGATTCCGTTCCAGTCACTGCCGGAACCGGACCGGTATGGCCAGAATTCCGACGTGCCGCACGAATCTTGAACCTTGGTTAACAATGAATACTACACTCCTATTTGACCTACCAAAGTATAGAAAGGCCATCCCAAATAACAGATAAATACCGAGAATAAAATATAAGTAATGAGACAGGTGTATAGGTGGTATTTGAGCGATACTTTTGAAAAAATATAAGTAAAATATGGATGATGCTCAGCAAAGTCGTGGAAAAGATCATGAGTTAATGTCCGGATTAAAAACCATAAATTCCGTTCGGAAAAGACCGTGAATTAATGTTAGATTAAAAACCATGAACTCAATTTCATCCCTCATTAATGTGTATGTGTTTGTGACGGAAGAAGAGGGTGGGGGTTTATAAGGGAATGAAATCGGCTAAAGGAGGTTCTGCTATTAGGAAGATGGACAATATACACGTAAAATTAATACAAAGAAAGAACGAACAGAACAGACATGGATAGAGGTTATATGAAAGTCTGTTGTAATGCAACTCCTGCTTGTTGACATTTTGTTACATCTTTACACAAAGTTGATTTCCTCTCTCAATGTAATCAATCCTTTAAATTAGCGCCAAGTCCGTGCAATATATGTATGTTCACAAAATCTTTTTTTTCCCTAATGTTTTGACTTCTGACATAACAAGGAATAAGCGATGGGGAATTAGAAATATCAGTTATTATCTTACTCCATCAAAGTAAATACCATGTCTTGGTGATAGGCAGAATTCATAAAAGTATGTAAGCTACGTAGATGTGAGGCTGTATACAATCACATGCACCATCCAAATATAACAATCAAATTCGCAGAAGTTAAGATTTAAAAGATTTAAAATGTGACTGGTATGAGTTTTCAACATCTGAAAACACACACACACACACACACACACACACACACACATATATATATATATATATATATTGAATAAAAAAACTTATATATCATAACGTCCATGATGCGATTTCTAATAAAGAAAATTAAATTTCTCCGATGAACCTTGACTTTCTTGCTGTCGTTAATATCAAGTTCCAAGATCTCGGTTTCGGTTTCAATCTTTTGTAATTTCAGAAATTTCGATCTAATTCGCAAATTTCGTAAATTTCGGTTCCAGTTTCGAATTTCATTACTTATTTTTCATATAATAATACGTATGTTTGTTTAATTTATTGAAATAAAATGTATAATTTATCTTTAATTAAAAAATAAGATGTAAACTAACAATATTGATTGATTATAAATATTTATAACATTGAACAATGGTTATTCAGTACTTCATTTTCAACATTTTTTTACTTATACCATTTATATATTTTGTGATTTTGTAAGTTTTTTTGAAGTTAAAATTTTAGATTTTGAATCTTCATATATTCGAAACTCAAATTAATTCTTTTTTTGAGTTTTTTGTGTAAAATTTGAAGTTCGATGGTTTTATTTATTGAACCAATGGTTTCCTTTCATTTAGGTCCCTATTGAAACCGAAACGGAACGACCAGAATCTATATGTTTCGGTCAAAACCTTGAACCTTATGTAATATGCATTTCTGGGTTTTTCTTAAACTAGAACTCAATTTTACATTTAATTACATAATCTGGGTTTGTTTTAACTCATAAACAAATGCATTTAACCAAAAAGTAAAGTCAAATTCCTCTAGGAAAAATTTATTATAGACACTGAGATGTACTTTATCATTGTTAATTTTTTTTTACAGAACAATATTACAATTTGAGAAAATTGATATTAATAAAATTGATAGTAACACATGCAAAACTACTTTCATTAGAGGGCTCTTGATGTACTCGATTTAATAGTAAGAAGGAATTATCATTTAAACCATTTTTGTTAATAGATATTGTAATTAAAAAGTCACAACTTTTATAATTTATAGCACTATAATTGGAAGGGACCATGTTACACATAATAATACTCGGGCCAGGTCCTAGGGTAAGTCTGACAAGACTTTCGCCCACAGCAACACAGTATAGGGGTTAATAGCACGAAATATTTTAGTGAAATTGAAGTACTAGAAAATAAATGTCATTACAATCACAAAGACAGTTATGGTAGGGTGGCTTTCTATAGGTCATCAGTGGAAAAACGTCATGGGTCTGAATCCCAGTTTTGCATTTTCTGTGCTAATTTTTGCTGTAGCTACTCATTGTAGGGCAACTTTTCTTCGCATGTCTATGGCATCCTAAACAGTTAGACCGGCACTGGATTAATACTAGGTGGAATTTTTTTCCTACTTTATTTATTACAAGGTCCCACAACTCAAAATCTCTAAAAATAAATCCATATTAAAAAAAATATAAGAATTCAGAATTAAAAGACATGGATGTAGAACATCATGCTAGATTTCGAAAGTGGTTGCTTTTTGAAGTTGGTAGTTTGGGAAAAAAAAAAGTTAACCAAAAATTGACAATTTTATATGTCAAAACATGCTGGTTTAAATGAATTTATATAGTCATGAATATGCAAGTGCCAAAATAGTTCCACTTATGACAAACAGTATAATTTAAAATGGTCAGAATCGTCCAATGAAATTCAACTAAATGGGTAGTCTTGATAGCTGTAATCGTTTTTCTTTCACATCCCCATCAACATCACATATACTGCTAGTCTTCTTTTGTCCTAAATTTGTAAAATATTATATATATGTATGTATATGTATGTGTATGTATGTAAATGTATGTGTATGTGGAGACGGTTATTTGGACATAAATAAAACACAATTGGTGACAGTAGATCTGGATCATTGGATCTCATTGCATTCACGTATGGAGTTGAAATCAAGAGACAATCCAATGGTTCAGATTCATTGTCACAATAGATTTTCCATGTGTATGTATGTATGTGTGTGTGTATCTTTGTGTGTGTATATATGTATGTAAATATATCACTATCAACTTTGTTACTGATTTATTCTTGCAATCAAAATTACAACGATTTGATAGTTCAAATTGATTGGTCTCGAATTTGACAAAGTCTCCTTGCTAAATAAGTAGAACGTTGGAATATTTCATCCTAGTTGTTGTAGGTTTGGTATTTACAGATGAATTCAACCACCAAAATCATTGGAGTCGGTTTGAACAAGAAATTTCATCACATCCAAAGATTCAGCATGGCTCGGTACCGAACAGTGCCGATCCATTTCTATGATTTTATACATGGGTCGGCATCGATAAATATGGATCAGTATCGATTTAATTTTGGCATATGATTTTTCTCATTAGACAAGGCTCATACATATACACACACGCGCATATTATATATATATATATATATATATATATATATATAAAATATATATATGCATGTGCAAAGATCGGCTACACCTCATTTCTGCTACACCTCTATTCCCCTCTAATTTCAATCACACATTCCGATTTAAATTATACAATGAGGTGACAAGAGAGAAAGTATAATATTTAAATCGGAATGTGTGGTTGAAATTGGAGGGAGAATAGAGGTGTAGTTGATCTTTGTTCTACATGTGTGTGTATAAGAATGGTACATTAGTTTTTGTGAAATGACATAAATTTGATAATTCATCAAAATGCTTCAATTCAATTTCAAAGTAATATATGTCACATCTATGTTATCACAACTTCTTACTTTACAAAAATGAAAGGTGATAAATATGTTCTAAATCTTCAAAGTATTGTCCTTAATACCAATATGTATGAAAATGTGTCATTTATATAAATGTCCTTGTTGGTAAAATCTCAATTATGTGTACAAGAACCAATATATGTATAATGACCCGCAAATTTATCAATTTGATAAATTATATTTATTTTTAAGTGTTACGGCACGCACGTGAATTGTTTTTCTTATAAACTGTGTGTTATATATGTGTGTATGTATAAATCAGTCAAAAAATAATTTTTTTTAAGTGATATTAAGATTTGTATATTTGTAAAGAAGTATTTTGAATTTGTAAATAAATTTAATTATAGATCCTATTAGAAGTGTTTTGAATTTTTAAGCATGTTTAATTGTTAGATCCTACTTTAAATGCATTTGAATTTTGTTAAAGAAGTTTAATATTAGATCCTATTTTTAAGTGATTAAGATTTGATAGTATATAGATTGATGTTTTTGGTAGTTCATGTTGATACCAAAAAAGTGTAACACCAAAGGTATTACAACTATTATTAAAGAAAAATATTTGAAATCAACATCTAGATTTGAATACGTCTAAAACAATTATAAAGAGATTTTATCCACTAATTTATTGGAGAAATCAAATGAAATAACAATTTAATATTTAAAATGTTATATACGTGGGTATTTTGGAAAGTTCATGGTCGGACTAAAAGATTGCGCTTCCAAGTCAAACTATTAGTAAATATATTCAAATATAGGCTTTTTTAAAACATAGATTATGTTGTTCTGAACAAAAAATGGTAATGTTATTTTGAATAAGTATTTACAACAATATAAGCTTTGAAAAAATATCGATAAAATGATCGAAAACCGTTTTGTCGATAAACAGCTCTATAATCGTCAAACGTTGCGCACCGAGCTAGATACATACACTTATTTATCTGTTAAACAAGTATATGAGATAAAATAATTTATTTTATTTTTGGAAATAAAATGTATTTATGACACCATCAATAATGACATCGTATTTAATAATTGATTTATTAATTTAAATTGAGATTTAATGATTTAATAATTATTATAATTATTCCAATAATTGTTTTTAAATGATAAAAAATCATTTTAATTAGTTACGAAGTGATAATAAATCATTTATAATAATTTTATAAAGATATATACTTCATTTGAAAATATAAGAAAATTCGTATCGCTTTATGAATATAGCATTACTTTTTGTAAACAATTGTTTAATATTTATTTATATGGTTTTATAAATCAAATGTGATCATTTTAATTAGTTAAAAATGATAAGGAATTAGTTTTCAAATTTTGTTTACAAATATATGTGTGTTAACTAAGTAAAAATGTGTTCGGAAATCGGCTTTTCGATTTCCAACGATTTAACGGACGGAAGTTGTTCAAAGTCGTTGAAACGTTGTTTATTCTCTTGTACACACATATATACATATCACATGCACACATCAACATATACAAACATACAAATATACATGTACATACACACACACATACACATATTAAAATATTTAAGATATTTTAGAAAACTTAATACTTAAGCATACTTAAGTCAACCATCTTACACCAAAGGACACATACTTGAGTACACGTACATAGGGGGTCATTTCAGCTGTGTAGGGTGACACAAAGGAGGTGTGGGGTGGTGATGTAGATTAGCCAAAATATCATGTCATTTTGGGTTGGAACTTTAGCTATAAAATACCCACCTTCACAACTTGTTTTTCCATCTTTGTTCTATCATAACTTCTTCAAAACCGAATCAAATAAAATAATTTTTTTTCAAACCATGTAAAATTCCAGTGGCTACAACTTTCATGTGTACCACTTCTTCCAATTTAAAGCTTAACCATGTCAAAATCTCACTTCTTTGCAGTACATTTTCGAGCCCAGATTTTAGATCTGATAATACCTCCTTTTCTTTTGATCATATCTCCCTCAAAACAAATTGAAATCAAGTGCTTTTTTTCAAATTGTAGAGAAACGAATTCGCAAGAACTTTCCCTTTGACAAGGTTTCAAAATTCCTTGAGCAACATGTCCAAAAATAAGTTAGAAGATGACCTGCTTTCGAATTTGATTTTTTTGTGAATCTGAAAATGCCTCATCTTCTTTTAACCATATCTCCCTCAAAACAACTCGAAATTTAGCAATTCTTTTTTCAAATGCAAGAGGAGAGAATTTTCTTGAACTTTCCCCGGACAACATTTCCAAATTCAAAGTGCACGGTGGCCAAAGCTTCGAATAAAGATGACACATTTTCAAGTCCAAATTTAGTTAACTAAAGACCTCTTCTTTTTCCATTAGTCGAGCTCTGTGACCCTAGACCCTTGTGCCGTGAGCTATGGAGGTGGAGGAAGGATGGACAAGAGCAAGGAGATGGAGGACGAGAGAAAAGTTGTTTTGGTGATGATTTGAAAGTATTAGTGAGAGGTTGTTAGAAAAGAATGATGGTTGGAAGTTTGGTTTGGATTATGGTGAGAAATTCTATATATATATATATATATATATATATATAGTGGATGATATAATATGGTTTGCTATGCTTGTTTATTATGGTTGTTTATCATGTATGAACGATGATGGTATGATTGTTTGATTGTATTAACAAATCACATTTAACACACGTCGAAAATCACAAAGAAAACTACTCTCCTTTAATAAATAAAATGATGTATATAGAATGTTTAAACCTCCTTGAAATTGGTTTAAAAAGATTTAATATTGTTTTATAAACATTTAAAGGTGTTTCGATGAAGTTTGAAAAGAAATTAAAAAATGAGTTAAAATAGACACGTTGCGTAACGGTAGTTCGCGATTTCGCGTCATATAAAGTTAAATCCACTTAAATGATGGATTCGGAATCGAAATTCTTTAGAATAAGAATTTTCCGATCTCTTATAAGTATAGTTCAAACAAAGAAAACGATTGAGATTTCGATTAGTATATTTTGAAATATGAGCAAATCAAGTTTTCAAAATAGTCGCGCTTTGGCAGTTCGAAAACCAAAGCGATAAATTCTTTATAAATGATATTTTTAATTCTTCAAAAATATGGAATAAATTCTATAATTTTTTTAAAATGCTTTAAAGAGGTTTGAGTTATAAAATGGATTTCTAAATGATCAAAAAGTCGTTTTGATCAAATAAGCCTTAAAAGCACTATTTGCAGCGGTTTTTAATAACTTTTGAAATATGGCTTCAAACTTAAGTGTTCTTTCTCAAATCTTTTATAAATGTTTTCATATATATATATATATATATATATATATATAAATAAATAAGTGTTTTAAAGATGATTTGAGAGTTTTATAATTTATTTTAAAAGGTTTAAATAAATGATTTAAAAAAAAGATGTTAAAATCAAATGATTTAATCTTGGCTCTAAAAGCAGACGAGTAGACTGGATTTTTCTATTCGTGAGATCCGGATGCGAGGTGCTTAAACTAAGAAGATGATTAGAAGCAACCGGCGCGCTTACTCACCTGACCTCTTTCCTGGACGAGGAATAGATAAGATCTAAATGTCGAAAATGAGACAAGTATAAAAGATTTAAATTTACAAATTTAATCTAATACAACTTTGATTGTATAGAGATGATCTTCTTATACTTGATATTAAATTCCGCGGAGAAAACCCGTACTATCCGTGTGAATTTAAAAGGTGATTTCACCATTATTCGACGGATTGTAAATGTTGAATACGTAAAATAATGTTGAGTAGAATTAGTATAATTTCCATCGACCTTTTTAACTCGATAATGTTTTTCAATAAAATGATTTGGTATTCCCAAAGTTAAAGAGAGGTTTAATGATTCCGTATATACCGAAAAGAATTTTTTAAAGATATATATCTCTAGAAGATATTTTTGATAAAAAGAAAGTAATTAATCAAATGATAAGCACTTATTTACTTAATATCTTTTTATCGATGATTGATTCGAAGAAACCGAGATTGAATTTGAGTGACTCTTATTTGAAAACCACTTCTAACCAATTTATGTATTCAAAGTGAAGACATGGAATGTTAGTAAATAGAATGAAAGACTGCTTGTCACTGATCCTCGAGGGAAATATCTTATATCATATATATGTGGCAGTAGTATCTTCATTTGATATCTTCGATGCAATAGTTTCTCACTACTAATCCTAGGGATGATCCCCGACAGGATGTGGTAGTAGAGTTTCTTCGGTTTATCTTGTTCCTAAACAACTTGTATGGACGAATGTCTGACGTGTATTTCTAATCATATTGATTGATCTCTCTAAACTTATCATATGTTGTCTGGTGGCGAAGAAGGCAACTTTTCTTAGCTTAATATCATTTCCCGAGACATACAAACTCAGAGGTTATACGTTTGTAGAAATCAATTGTGTGATCATGGAATGGCGGTGTGACATTCAAAGTAGAATGTGTTATATGAAAGGTAATCGTTACCTCGGACCTCATTACCCGGAAGTGGCTTAAGTAGGATATGCCATGAGGTTATGTGGCTCGCAACCATTGAGGTATGGTCATCATCTTTCTAAATCTAGATTACTCCATATATGTCGAGTATGTTGTGTATGCTAAGAGAGCTCTCGATAGGTCGGTTACGATCAGGATGATGTCATATTCGGTATCTATCAGCCACCAAGTTGGGTCTGCGTGTAGACCGATCTTATCAGGTGCAGAAGTTTCAAAAGTTATTGATCCTTGGTACATCCCTCTAGAGGTGTATTGCACGGAAGATGGTTCTTTACCTGTCATTGTATGGAAATTCATTCTCCAATAAATGCTTTCGGATTTGATAGTAGGACCTACTTTATAGCTAGTATGCTAGAATTTAATCAATGTAACAATTTCGGCTAAGATTCATAAGATTATTTGAGAAGTATTTTCAAAAGAATGTCATTAAAAATAATATTAGCAGACTTTACGTAGTAAACACTTTGGTTATCATAAGGTAAAAACTCATTCTGTGTTTATATGTGACGTGGTCTTATGAGATACTCTTATTTTCAAATATCCGTATTTTAAGTTTCTAACACCAATTGCATGACTGACCTGGAGTTTATTTCCCTTTCCTTAGATTCTAGGTGCTCTATTTTTTTGGATAGCCTAGTAGTAAGGTTTAGGTAGAATAAATGTGAAAGAGCTCGGAGCAAGAGTTAGAAGATTCTTCAGTAGACTAATACCTCTTTTTCACCACACTTGTGTATTATTGTATTCCGCATTTCTAAGAACAGATATTTATAACTCTTCACGTTTAACTCTGATAAATGTATTCAAAATTTTCGTTGTAAAGATGTATATATTGAAATAATATATGTTATTCCATTCATGTAAGATTTTGTTCCGTTTTTATTTTCTTTTACTCCATGATAATCTGCATCTCCGATATTTGAATTTGCGGCATGTGAATATCAAGGATGTATTAGTGTCGATTTATGAGGATCGAGAAGGTGGGTCATCACAATAAGTGTGTGTGCGCGTGCGTGCGCGCGCATTTTTCACTGTCAAAAGGAAAAATGTTATGTTTCTTTCATAGTTAACTATACATTTGGATATGTTGAAATATGTTGATGTTTGCGAGCATGGTAAAACAAGAATGGATGTATCAATAATCCAACATAAAGTTTGTTCCCTACTTCAGCACTGATCTATTAAATAATAGTAAAGCAGAAGAAATTCTAGCTCTCACGTTAATTCTAGCATTTCTCTCACCTCTCCTTAATTTTTTCCAGATATTTATTTAAATTTTATTTTAAAAACCTAATACAATGCATTAGTTTTGAATTTTTTATAAGATTTTATTAATTTTACACTATTGCTTTACACTCAAAAATCTACACTTTCTGCTTTCTACAATTATTTTCAAAGTCCTTAATTTTCATGTACAATTTACATTTAAGTCTGTATATTTAAATTAATTAAATAATTTCATTATAAATTATTTTAAAAAATTAATTAATCATTATTTATTAATTTGTCTAATAAATAATATAGATAACCATGCCAATAAAATATCACGCTCATTGTAACAAAACAGTATAAATATGGATCACATAAAAAAATACGAACAACTTTAATGTATAATTATTTATTTTAATAAATTATTAGTTAAATGATTGAAGTTTAAAGATCACAAATCATCACAATAATAATAAAATTTTCACCTCTACTCATTAATTCTCTTCGTTTTTTTAAATCCGTATAAATTATCAATTATAGTTATCCAAAATATTATGTTAATTTTTTCCATGATTTTATATTCATATATACCCAGATTTTATAATTTCTAAAGTCATTTACAAAGTTTTCATCAATTTTCTTTTATTATTTTATATTCAAATCTATGTATTTAAATTAACCAAACACTATAAATCTATACTATATAAATAAATATGAGTAATTAATACTCATTAAATTCTTTGACAATTTATAAACAAAATGACAATTTCAATTTATATACCGCATTAGTAGTAACACATGGTAGATATTTCTTTCAAATATAAAAATATCTGAATCACTTAACAAAAATTGTAGGCATAAACAATAATAAAGCGTTCAATTTATGATTGATATATCGAACATTGCATAACAAAATTTTATTTTAACAACATTTATAGTATGAGTACCATGTTTTTACAAAATTAGCGTGTGCAATGCATGAGATACATTTTATTCCTTTATTATTATTATTATCCACAATTTTAGTAAATTAAAAAAAATAGTTTTTCCCTTAATATCTCATGTTACATTTAAAATTTCTATCAATACAGATTTGCAATTTAAAATCTAAAACTCATCATCATGCACATGTGCATCAAAACACACAGGATCATGAATTTACAAAATATTACTTCAAAAAGGAATATATTACATCTATATTTTTCTTTGAAATTTATCGTATACATAAGCACTAAAAATTATTTTACATGCATCGTTATATCGGTCATATTTAACGTATATTTTCTTAATTTCAAAATATAAATTACACTTATTTTAAAATTACATAAAATATTTTAAAATATAAAATTTTGAAAATAACAATAGTGTGTATATATATATACACACACACATTTTTTAAATGTATAAATCAATAAAATAATATGTTTAACGTATAATTTCCTTAAACATTAGAAATATTATCGTAAAACTAATTTGAAACAAAATCTATCATTTTAAATGGTTAGAATATGAAAATAATGAAAATATGATTATTTTTAACTATTCGAAAATAATTTTTGAATATATTTTACTATGAAAACATAACATTTTAACATGCTAAATTCAAAAAATATATGTTTAACATTAGCATATTACATTGTATATCGACTATTTAACTATGTATATTTGACAATTTCTTTTACAACATTACCGTGTGCAACGCACGGGTTACACACTAGTAAATGTTATATTGCAACAGCTTGCATTCTACATTATGGAAAGTATTGATAACAATAAGGCATGCACCACCAATATGACAAGATGCATAACACACAAAGTACAAGCTATAAGTAAGCTTAAAAAACCGTATGTGATAGCTTGCTAAAAAACGTTAACTTATGGGCTTATGGCCATATTCATTTTGGTGTAATTTAGTTGTGCTTAAGAATTTTAGAGTATCGACTTTGAGGGGGTTTTTAAACAGTGGGTTCGGTCGTTTATGAGTGTATCGATTTAGAGATGTTTTCACATTCGATTTTATATCAAGTAAAACAATGCTTAAGCGTTTTGTTTCCTAATTCCTATGGTCAGAAAACCTTATCGACGTAATAAAATTACATTTCCGCATCTACAAATTACATATAAGAAAAAACTACATTGGTGTACCTCGTAAAGAAGAAGTGAAAAGGTAATATTCTGAAATTAAGAGTATATTTCTAAACTAAATAGGTGCACATCATAACAGACTAAATTCTGAAAAAACACAAAATTTGTGAAATGATAATTTTATTAAATATTCTTTTTAAAATAGAAAATATGAAATCAAATTTATAGCATTAGACCTAAAATATTTAAAAATACCTATACTAAAAAGGATAGAGTTGGAAGAACTCTTAAGAAACGATCAAATAAACCCAACTTGGTGGGCTAAAAGATATGACCAAAATAACAATATACCTGACCGGTTTTTAGAACATTCAAAACATGTTATTCAAAAAACTTGCAAGCATATGTTCCATACGTCTCGGAAAAGAAGTCATTCAAAAACGGTCAAAACCGGTGGATTAACAACCACTTCCAACTGAAGCCTTAAAGAGAAAAACCAAGTGAGACGCAAAATTCATACATGACAGTGGAAACCGAAATTGAATGCGCTGAAATACATTACCTCTCAAAAATGTTCGGTGAATGGACATCACAATCGTAGTTCACAAAAATGTCTGCCAACATCTGGGAGTCAACGCAAAGTTTTTCCAAAAACCTAAGAACTATCATCTTTTGCTGAAATTGGTTGTGCAACATTTTCCAGAACTCTCAGAATAATCGTTGGAAAGAAGACTCCAATTTCTGCTTTTAGTCCAGGTCTGAATCTTGATACGAGGCTCATGAAAATCGAGCATGATAACTCAAAAACTATCAAATGAACTGAAGCGCTGTTCTTTAACAGTGATATGCAAAGATACTGTTTAACTGCACCTAAAAACCTGCATTGAATATTTTGGTTAAAACGAATGGGGTGTATGTGTGTGTACGCGCATGTGTATGCATGCGTATACATAACTGAAGATACATAAATTAGGATATGGAAAACAAGTAGCTTCAGAAGAAAGACGAGGATGGTAACATGTTATTTATTTTATAACAAGATTTTACTGTGTACTTCATAGGGCCAGCTACCGAATACTACAGTAATATGTGAATCTACTAACAATTCCGTGTAAATGACAGGTTGATGTTTTACAATGTTAAATTAAAAAAGTTGTGATATAGTATTATGTTCTACTATTTCAAAATCAATACTTCTACTTCCTGATACTAATTGCACTGTTTATCCATTTGAAGTAAAATTTACAAGAAAGAAATTTATTTTTGACCCTTTTATTATTATTATCACTAGTACGTGCCCGTGCTTCGCACACGGGCTGTTTGTGTTATTGTATACGTTGATATTTTGTTTGAGCGCCGGAAAGTAAGGGCATTTTTTGAATTTCAAAAAGACACGGAGTAAATTAGTTCAACGAATTTTCTTTATTAGTAGTAGAGATAGAGATGATATGTCAGAATTTAGAAGTAAATGACTAGATATTCAGTGAGTGCAGAGATCAAGAGAATTAATCTTAGAAATGACTATGTTCTACAACAAAACTATATTGCACTAAAAATACGATGTATAATGAAACTGATAGTTCACAATGGAACTGAACTCAACCAATCATAAAACAATCGACCAGTTAGAACTAAAGGACAATTCCTGTATGAAGTGCAGCTTCCACATTGGAAGTTCTTTACACTTCACCCCCAACATCATAGTAACGGTCACACTACACTACCTACCTGGTTCTGTTCACAATCCTATATAACTTTCTGGGGAGTATATAAACTGGGTCACAAATAAGACATGCTAGTACAATATGAGTACTTGAAAACTTGAAATAGTGAAAGTTCATTTCTGTAGAAGCTATCCATTTACATGTTTATACTCAAGCACGTAGATGCTTTCCAATCAATTTGGAAGCTTTGAATCTAGATCTTTATCCCATTAGACAAAGGTTCATAAAAGAAAAGGGAAAAAAAACATGATGCCAAACCCAAAATTATTATTTTACCTGCCAAAGAAGTCAAAGTAGGACTATCAAGTTGTAGTTCCTTGCAGCATGCTTAATATATTATCTAGATGTGGAAACAAAATCATACCGCCTTTTTATCCCTGAATATACACCCACCCATCCACCCACCACACCCCCACCCACCCAAAACCAAAAAAACCCATCTACCCACACATGTATGTATATGCACGCGCGCTTATATGGTTTCACCTTAACAAACTGTGTACAGGCATATATTCCCCAAAAGCTTATTTATTTGAAAGTAAAAAAATTATACCATTATACACCGGTGTCTAGCATTCATTCAAGAAAGTTGCATTTTACCCCTTTTACGTACATTTACCATTTACTTGGTGCAAAAACACCTACACTAACAACAAACCGGACACATAAACTCGAAAAAGTACCTATTGCTTGTTCGAAAAATCAGTCCTGCATTCTCCAACAAAAATTTTAGCAGCTCCAAGGCAAAAATCTTTCCTGGAACAAAAGCTTGATCCATAGACGCATCCTTCGGCGGTGTCTTCATTGAGAGCTTACAAAGTGCCCGGAATACCAAAAAAACATCCCTTTTCAGCTTATTCCCAATCTGCACCTCATCTTCTTCTTCTTCTTCGTCGTCGTCCCTCTCCTTAACATTTTCAACTTCTCCACCCAACTCATCTTTCCTCCCTTCCAATGCCGTCTTATACATACTAAACTCCCAATACTTCACGTCCAACATATCCTTATCATTAGACTCCAATAAATCTGCAGCATTCGTTTGCTCCACTGCTGTCGTATCAAACCCTCCATCATGGATTTTTCGACTTGTCCCATCAATACTAACTTTGCCAATAAACCCTTGCACAACCTGGTTCATATCCTTATCCTTTGAATCCATCATCTCTGCAACCACTGCTGGCTGTTCTGGCGCAGTGGAGCAATCTGCTTCCATCCTTCTAAAAACCAACACAAGTATCTGAATCAGTGACGCCTTTGCTGTGGTTTGGTTCACAACATTCTTAGTCAGCAGATACAAATCGTAACACGTCTTCACAATCAGCAACAAACAGTCTCCATGTATCTTTAAACTGGTAGAAGTCATGGCAGAAAACAGTACCTTGACGACCAACAACTCAAATGCATCGTCTCTGAAAGTATGACAAACACAAATCGCCTCAATCACTTTGAAAAGAAGATCAGAAGACGGCCCCAGGTTTTGATCCGCCTCGCCTATAAGGATATTGTAGCTTATTAGTTTGTGAAAACAGTTCAATGCAGGATCAGCGAACTTTATGTTGTTGGATTTGCAGGCGAAGATGAGGGGTTTGAGGATGAATTCGCAGTCCGCGAAGGAGAGGTCGGAGAGAGGGCCGGGAACGGAGGATGAGGAGTCGGGTGAGTCAGGAGCAGAATTGGATTTAGAGAAGTTAGGGAGTGTATTGTGGGAGAGACTATCGTGGAGGGCTTTGCATTGATGGATGAGTTTGGAATTACCTCTGCGCCATGAGGAGGATTTGATGATTTTGTCGAGCGCCGGGATTACGATGTGGTTAAGGCGGGAAAAGGCTTCCGGTGGGAGAGCCATTTCCCGATAGTTTTTGAGGTAGGGGTGTTTTGGAAAGTAAATATTTTGGGTTGAATTTGGAGGAAGAAGAAGATGAAGAGGGGCGGTATCGGAGTGGAGGAGGAGGAGAATGTGATCGTCTCATTGTTATTCAATGTTTTTGGAATAGATTTTATTTTGGTAAGTTATTAAAGTGATTTTATTACATGAATTTGGAGTGTTTTCAAAGTCATTATACGTTTGTTTTTATTTAATGGTACATAGAACTATTTATTTCCAAGTAATTAATATTTCAATGGTCATGCGGTTAGAATGTTTTGAAATAGGACACATCCTTGCTTATACATTCCTCAGTCATGTATTTGGTCGTGGAATTCATGGATAGGTTTTATAAAAGGACAGGCATAAAACTAATCCATGAATGCAAAGGAATATTTTGAACATGTAGCAAGACTGTGTTAAAAACGTAAGTTTCATTAATTTGAAATGTCATAAATTTGAAAGAGACTACCTCTTAGACCATTATCAACTATAGATTTTTCTCTCCTTTTCTTTTGCCTTAAACGAACTACTTACGCATCCAAATAATTCCAAATCCATCCATATACTAGTTTTTAACAAAATATTACAAACAAATAAAACGGTAAAGAGACAGACTTTGCTGTTTTATCGTACAAATTAAATAAAACAGCAAAATCTTTATATTTTATGGCAAATATAGGTTAAAACGACAAACACTTCACCGTTTAATCCATATTTGCAAGCAAATTGAATAAAAACTTGCCATTTTAACCCATATCAAATTGAATAAAATAATGAAGTCTTTGCTGTCTAAAAAACCAATGTTCAGTTCAGTGAAGTAGCCATAAAATCATCTAAAACTAGCCACAATCGACTAAACAAGCCACACCTGGTAGCGTAGTAACAGTTTTTCAACTGAATAAGCTATTGTTGATTGTGCTCTTACTTTTCTGCATTTTCCCTATATATGTTATATTTTTTTAACACGTACTATTTATCAAACTTTTTCATAATATGCTATTCTACAAAGATATGATTGTCATTTCAATTTTATACTCTCTTTTTTCTTTTCTCGTTCCAATGTATTAGTATATATGATTTGAATATCACTCATTTTATATCTTATTATCCTTGTGTTACATTTCTAAATTTGTTGGTTTTGTAATATTTTTGACTGAATTAAATGTATTTATAAAAAGTTCATGTTCATATCAAAATAACAGAGTTAGGAATGCCCTTCGGAACAGTTATGTAACTGTGATTATATACACTGCTTAATTGTTATGTACAAGTTTTTTTTCAAGATGAAACTACATTCTTTTCGAGATGAAATTTCAAAACAGTTTTTTGTTTATGTTTTTATTGTATAACTCATGTATATTTGTAATTAAATATTGATGGTCACATTTTATACATGCAATAAGAAATTCATAAAAGTAAGTATTTAACCGATCGTAGTTAAGAATACATGAGAAATGAATAGTTATAAATAAAGAAATACTTATTCTTGAGGGATACTTATTTGTTTTCGAGAGTGATGCATGTAATGCTCTATATATGATAGACGTGATTCATACATGATCATTGAGGACACCAAGAGTTTATGTATTTGTAGTTGTGGTTCAACTACAGAACGAATCACCGATGGTTTTTTATTTTTGGATCAGGTGCTTTAGCAATGAGGTAAAAGGTGGCAAATCACAAAAAAGAAAAAAAATTGTCAATTTTGCACTAGATCTTTAATATGTGTTAGCATGAGTAATATCGTCACGTTGAATCATTTTTAATGTAGTTTTAGTAAAAATAAGTTTTATTTTTTGAAATTAATTCTATTTTAACAATAATATTTTGCTTAATAAGTTTAGTTTAGTTTTAGCTTTTTATTTAATGGGTATTAGCTTAGGTTTGAACAATTTATATTTTATTTGTTGTATGGAAGTTCACATATTCAAAAGGAATGATGTATATGAAATATAAAGGTATACACCAATCCAAATGATATACTGATTAACACATGTAAGTGTGTATTTTTATGCTCATATTTATCATTATTGTTTATAAATCAATATTACAGTAGGTATTTTTAGTGTTTTTACAATTAGTTGAAAAGTTTTCTTCACTCCAATAGAAGAACAACCGTAGGGAAAAATAATGTTTTTCCATGTTAACACAGATGAAGACTCATACGCAAGAGGTTCTTGCTCAAAAAAAGTTGTAGCTCATTGGTAAAAGTGTAGTAATTTGCTAAAATGTTCTGAGTTTGATCCTTGGAAAGTGCATTATTTTGTATGGAAAAACGAAAGATAGGATATTATGCATTTGTCACCTATGAAATGCTAAATATTTGTGGGAATGTGTGCATACATGTTATATGTGTGTATGGTATATGTATATACATATGCAAATGAAGATAATTGGAATATATGCATATATTGATTTATTTTTTCTTGGAAAAAATGGAGCAGCTTATGTCTACAAATGATTTACTATCTCATCTACCATATACATGAAGATTTGATAAGATATTGTGATCAAAAGAAGATATAGTCCCTAATTTCAATTAGATTCATATCAATCGGCATATCATATTTTATCATCTACCGTTGATGCTACCACATGTCAAATATCGGAAGGCAAAAATCTTAGCATGAACTCTCAAATCCACCATAATGAAAAAAAGATATTTATTTTTTGTAAATTAAATGTACGGACGAATTTGATTGGAGCCATACGTGCATATACAGAGAATACCTCATTTACTACAAATACAAAATGTATTCATTGTAAATGTAAGCTTGAATTTGCATTTTTTTTTTAAATAAAGTTATGTTCTTCCTCTTTTATTTTATTTTTGCATTTTATAAAGTTAATTTTGTTGTCTAGTCAATTAGATTTGCTAAAACACAATTAATCTATTTTATTTTCTTTTTTTTATTAGTGATTGACCGTACAATTAGATTTGGCAGTAATCCTAATTTTTATTTATTTTTATTTTCGATTCTGTTTAATTTTGTTCTACAACTTTTATGTTCTGCAATTTCAGTTCTTTTACTTATTTGTCAATTTCTTTATCTACAGTTATTGTTATTTGAATAGATTTGATTTAGGTTTTGTGTTTGATGGAATTTAAGTGATTTAAATTTCTTCAATAATCCTTTTTGATTAGATTCAAAAGGATTGGAAATTTAAATTACTTCACTTTAAATTGATAACTGACTTTTAATTGATTGATTCAATTAGTTTTGTTTCAGATTAGAGTCAATATCAATTTCTAATACTTTAATCTTATTAAATTTTATTTTCCATCTTCCCTCTAAACACTTTATAACCCGTATAAGATTTAAATTTTAATATTTTTTAACCAAATCCCTGTATTTGATCTGCATACTGCATATATGTGCACTTACAGTAATTTATAACAAGTTGTACTTTTCTAATTTAATAAAAAAGGAGAAAAAACAAGTTTTTGACGCAGTTGCTTGGGATTTGTGTTTTAAATTTTTAAATTTTATTTTTAAATCTATTCCTGTTATTTATTTCTTTTATCTGCATTTATTTTGTTTCTTTTTCATTTTATGAAAAGGTATTATTATTTAATAAATTTGGTGTATCATTTACACACATTGGTATTAGCTTCTCTAAAACAAGAATATAACCAAAAGAAAAAATTTCATTTTATTATTTACTTCTATTTCACAATCCCCTTTTCTTTTCTTTTCAAAAAGAAAAAAGAAAAGTAGGCGGTTGTGTTCTGAAAAGTGGGATGTGTTTTATAATTTAGACAAGGATTAATTTTTTGTGTTCATTTTTGTTACCTTTTTTCTTTTCTCACATCTTTGTTTCTTTTTTTTTCTTTTTTTTACCACTTTTTCTTAAATAAAAAAATCGAAAGAAAAGAAAGTCAAAGAAAAGAAATAATTTGACCATAGGAAAAGAATTCGAGCAACGAAACAAGGATCCAAGAGTCGAGCGATTGCAAACAGTGGAGTTTGAACCACTAACGCTAATCAGTTGTTCTAGATGGACTGTCATACCTCATTGTAAAAATTCTCTTTCCCTATAGGTGCTCTGAAAGAAAATTTCTTGTAAAAATACAGGTGGCTGGAATTGAAAAAAATTCAGCTTCATTTGTACAATGAATTTTATTTGCAATTAATATTTAATATCTTTAGCTACAATTTATGGATGTTACAGAATAAAGAGAATGAAGGCAATTAGAGAGAGAACAATTCTATTGAATTGAGAGATATCTTTACAATACAACCAAGCTTCATATTTATAGACTACTTATGCAGTGCAGATTACAATAATGCCCTTTCATATTTAGCATATTCATCCCTATTATTAATGTATATTACAACACTCCCCCTTGAATATGCGTATGTAAAGACGATAAGAGTAATTGCCTCATTAAAAACCTTGTTATGAAAAACCCAGTGGAAAAAAATCATAAACAAGGAAAAGAGTACAACATGATTTCATCTTTAAGTAACATATATTTTATAATGTTACTACGAGGGTTGATACTTCTGGATCAAGAAAATGCCTCGTTAAAACCTTACTAATAAAAACCAGTGGGAAAAAATATTAGTGAAGGAAAAAGAGTACATTATAGCGTATTTCATACGCTCCCCCTGGATTATAACGTATTATTCAATTAGTTTGTTGATGCAGCCGACGCATACCAATTTTGTACACCATCTTCTGAAATGTTGATTTTGGAAGCGCCTTTGTGAATAAGTCCGCCGGATTTTTTTGAGATCGGATTTGTTTCACTTCTATCTTATTATCCTTTTGTAGCTCATATGTGAAGAAAAATTTAGGAGAAATGTGTTTCGTCCTATCACCCTTAATGTAACCCGCTTGAATTTGAGCTACACAAGCTGCATTGTCTTCATAAATAATGGTTGACATTTCTGTTACTGATGGAAGTTGGCAGCTTTTTCGAATATGCTCAATCAGTGATCTTAGCCAAATACATTCTTTACTTGCTTCATGTAGTGCTAGTATTTCAGAGTGATTGGATGACGTTGCTACCAATGTTTGTTTTGTAGATCGCCATGAAATTGATGCATTGCTGTTATTAAATACATACCCAGTTTGTGATCTTGCTTTATGTAGGTCAGAAAGATAACCTGCATCAGCATAGCCAACTAGATTTGGATTATTGCCTGTGTTAGAGTAAAATAAACCCAAATTTGTCGTTCCACGAAGATATCTCATGATATGTTTTATACCATTCCAGTGTCTTTTTGTTGGTTCTGAACTGTATCTTGCTAGAAGATTTACTGAAAATGCAATATATGATCTTGTGCATTGGGCCAAATATAATAATGCACCAATGGCACTAAGATATGACACTTCCGGGCCAAACACATTCTCATCTTCTTCTTTTGGGCGGTAAGAGTCCTTTTTAATATCTAAAGATCTAACAACCATTGGCGTACTAATTGGATATGCTTTATCCATTTGAAAACACTTTAGAATTTTCTCAATGTAGTTTGATTGATGGATTAATATGTCGTTAGTACTATGCTCAATCTGTAGACCGAGACAGTGCTTAGTTTTACCAAGATCTTTAATTTCAAATTCCTTCTTTAAATAATTTATTGTTTCATCAATCTCTTCTGGAGTTCCAATCAAATTTATGCCATCAACATAAACTGCTAAGATAGCAAATCCCTTTACCGATTTCTTTATAAAGATACATGGACAAATGAGATTGTTTTCGTATCCTTCTTTTACCAAATATTTACTAAGACGGTTATACCACATCCTTCCAGATTGTTCCAATCCATATAGTGATCGTCTTAGTCTTAATGAGTACATGGACTTTGATTTTGCTTCAGGCAATTTATATCCATCTGGAATTTTCATGTAAATGTTGGTATCTAATTCACCATAAAGATAAGCTGTCACAACATCCGTTAATCTTATATCGAGTTTTTCAGAAACTACAAGGCTTATCAAATATCGGAATGTTATGACATCCATAACAGGGGAGTAAGTTTCCTTAAAGTCAAAACCTGGTCTCTGCAGGAAACCTTGTGCGACAAGTCGTGCCTTGTACCTCACGACTTCATTTTTATCATTTCGTTTTCTAACGAATACCCATTTATAACCTACTGGTTTAACATTTTCTGGTGTTTTCTCTATTGGTCCAAATACACCATGTTTTTGAAGTGAATCTAGTTCCACTTGGATAACATCTTTCCATTTTGGCCAATCGTGTCTTTTTCAACATTCATTTATGCTATTTGGTTCATTATCATCATTCTCATTATTCTCATTATGGTCATGATTTTCAATTATTTCAGTAGCTACTGCGAATGAGAATACATCATCAGTTATTATTTTACTTCGATCCCATATTTCTCCGTAGTTCGTATAAAATATTGAGATCTCATTATTATTAGGTACTATTTTATCGTTGGAATCTTCTTTTATCTCTTCTGGGATAATATTTCCTTCCACACTTCTAGGAGAATTGGGATTTTCATTTGAGTGATCCTTTTGATCATTTATAACATCTTCAGGAGGTTCCTTAATTGATGATTTTTCATTAGACTTTCTTTTTCTAGGCGCCAAGTCTTTTGAACCAATTGGTCTTCCACGTTTTTGTCTTGCTTTAGATTCATTTGCTGCTATATTTACTTTTGATCCTTCAGGGACATCAATTTTGCTGTTGCATTTGCTGCTGGAATGTGAGATTTAGTTATTTTTGCAGTGTCACTAAATGCATCCGGCAGTTGATTTGCAATATTTTGAATATGCAAAATTCTTTGTACCTCATATTGGCATTGTTTAGTACGTGGATCCAAATAAGATATAGATGGATTATTCCATGATATTTCACGCCGTTCTACTGGAACGGTCTTTTCTCCCCCTAACGGCGGGAAGATTGTCTCATCAAATTTACAGTCTGAAAATCTTGCAGTGAAGACATCACCTGCAAGAGGTTCAAGGTAACGAATTATCGATGGGGAATCAAATCCTACATAAATTCCCAACCGTCGTTGAGGACCCATTTTAGTACGAAGTGGGGGATTAATAGGTATATGCACAGCACAACCAAATTTTCGTAAATGTGAAATATTTGGTTGAAATCCAGTTAAGACCTGTGATAGTGAAAGCTGATGATAAGCTGTTGGTCTAATTTTAACCAATTTCGATGCATGCAAAATTGCATGCCTCCAAGCTGAAACAGGTAGTTTTGATTGCATAAGCAATGGTCTTGCAATAAGTTGCAAGCGATTAATTAATGATTCTGCTAGAGCATTTTGAGTATGAACATGAGCTACTGGATGTTCAATTTCAATCCCCAATGATAGACAATAATCATCAAATACTTGAGAAGTAAATTCTCCAGCATTATCTAGTCGAATCGATTTAATTCGATGATCAGGGAAGTGTGCTCTCAATTTTATTATTTGAGCAAGTAGCTTGGCAAATGCCAAATTTCTTGTAGAAAGTAAACAAACATGTGACCAACGAGTTGATGCATCAATCAATACCATAAAATATTTGAATGGTCCACATTCAGGGTGGATTGGGCCACATATATCACCTTGAATTCTTTGTAAAAATGTTGGAGATTCATAAGTGATTTTACTATATGAAGGTCGAGTGATTAATTTTCCTTGTGCACATGGGGAACATAAGTAATCACTTGGTAAATTCAATTGGTTTGATAAATCATGTCCGTTTGTGTTTTTGGCAATTTTACGCATCATAGTTGATCCAGGATGACCCAAGCGATCATGCCAAAGAATCAATGTCTTTGTATTTGTGAGCTTCTGGCTCATGTTTATAGAGTGAGATTCAACTATGCCAATTTTTGTAAAATATAAACCAGTTGAAATTGTACCAAATTTTTCTAGGATAAGCTTCTGGCTTTCAATTCTAGAAAATACACAAAGATATTCTTTATTGTTTTCATTTATAGTTTCAATATGGTATCCATTCATTCTTATATCTTTGAAACTCAGCAAATTTCATTTAGAGTTGCTTGAGTATAATGCATTCTGAATAAAGATATGTGTACCATTTGGTAATATTATATGGGCTCTTCCGGACCCGTCAATTATATTAGCAGATCCAGCTATAGTGGAGACTTTAGCTGAGAAATTTTTAGATAGTTCAGAGAAAAACTTCTGGTTTTTCAAAATTGTATGAGTAGTTGCACTATCTAGTAAGCATATATCATCACCCAAATGGCGTTCCATACTTGCTGTTTTAAAGGAAATAAGAAATAGAATGTATGTAGATATATTATAAAAGACTCGTCTGCACTAGTATATATATAATAGGATTTTGAATATAAATAGCCTTAGAATTGGAATGGTCAGAAGAGGAACAGTCAGAGTAATTAATATTTAATTACTTGTTGAGAAGTTGGAAAGTTTGAAGGTGAACAGGTTGAGGTTAATAATTAATTCGCATTCCTTCGTGCTGATAACGTGTTACAGAATAAAGAGAATGAAGGCAATCAGAGAGAGACCAATTCTATTGAATTGAGAGATATCTTTACAATACAATCAAGCTCCATATTTATAGACTATTTATGCAGTGCAGATTACAATAATGTCATTTCATATTTAGCATATTCATCCCTATTATTAATGTATATTACAACAATGGAATATTTTTTTGTATATTACAACAATGGAATATTTTTTTGGCTGCAAGTAATTATAACTGATATTAGGTCGTCCCTTCTTAGCAACCTCAAATGCTATCATAAATTGCAGGAACGACCAACTTCGACTTTCTTTTATTTACCTAACCATTATACTAAATATCTTTGATCTTTAAAATCAACCAAAAGATTTCGAAACAAGTCGACAAGATGGAAACAATTTTAAATGATATTCGAAATTATCTATTCAGAAAACTTAACTTACTTCAATAGACATATCTACTATATCTTTTGAAGTGCTATTTAAAGATGAGCTTAATTTTCTAAATAATAATAATAATGAATCTTGGGAATGTTTAGAAGGTAATCTTAGTTCCATATCATCAAAAGAAATTACAAAAACGCTCAAACTTGTGAGATTACAATAATCATTATTTGAATAATCTAAATACTGCTGTGATAAATTCTTCAAGGGGAGGATTTTGATTAGGAAATTCTTGGACATGTCTTTTGTACTTCACAAATCCAGAGATAAGAACTCATCATGCATCATTTTTGTTAGAAATAAGTTTGGGGGAGGGGAGGAGGAAATATCATTCTTCACCATTCATCCATCAACTACATAAATATCATTTTGTATATGAGCCACATTCGAATATAGTTGTTAAATTGCACTTCATTTTACAAATCATTTTTCATCACATTCATCTTTGGGTACCCTTATTTACGTTTAGGAAATGTTTTACAAAGCGGATGCTATTTCAATCTAATGTTGGGGTGGAGTGGGGGGAGTGTGACGCCCCACCTCTATACTCACAATAACAAAGGTTATTATAAGGAATAACGTCTGCTATTGCGAAATATAAGGCTTGTGGAAGCGACCATCCGTAAGTTATGCCTTAGACGAGTATTGATTACATCGATAAGAGTTGTGTAAATTACTCCCAATGATATATATTCAATCCAAATCTAAAACGAAACTACGGTGGCTTAAGAAAAATTCAGAACAACTCATAATAACAACAACACTGAAAAGTATAATCACATCAGAACAGAAATATCATATATATAGCGGAATATAAGTCTGGATACATGCTACAACACTCAATGGTTCACATGAACCAAATGTACATATACATAACCATCAATACATACACAAGTTGAGAGTCAATGCACCAAAAGTAACACCTCTAAGCCTAAACAAAAGATGAGGTGAAATTCCAAAAGCTGAAGCAGCAACAGAATCAGAGATAGCGATTATCCTGAAATAACTCGGTCTGACCCGAGTATTATTTAAAAGAAAATAATAAACGGATCAGTCTAATTTAAACTTAGAAGTGAATGCATCATAAACAACATCAAAGCAAATCAATCATAGTCTCGAATGAGACTATTCAGCATAAATAATCAACATAGTTTAAATGAAGAAATCTCATTAAACTCCATCAAAATCAACTTTCAAAATTGAATTCAAAACAGCAATACACAAAAGTCTAGAAATCAAAAATAGATAACTAGAAAATCAGCATAAAAGTGGATCGATCCCAACATATGGCGAGCCTAAGCTACGTCGCACGTGCATCTCATATGGCCGAAGCCTACCAAGTACTGTCATCATAATATTTGGCGCCCAACAAATGACCCGAAGGTCCAACAAATGACCTGAATATCTAGTACTGGTAATTGACCCGAAGGTCCATCATAGTGGCTCGAAAGCCCAACAAAATCATCAAAATCTTCAAATAGCAATTCCAGGGAAAATATTTCAATTAACGAGTCCGGAATTAACCGAATTAGTAAAAGCGTGGTTGCATATTCTGCACTTTTGCTAAATCGTTAAAATCTCTTCATCGTTTCCTTGAAAGTGCAAAATTGTGTATTTTATATAAATAAATTTACGTTCTCAAATGGACAAGTTTGGAATTAAGCGAATCGGTAAAAGCAAGAGATCATAGTCCTTAATTTTGCTGAAGCGTTTAAATCGATTCCTCATTCTTTTGAAAGCGTAAATTGTAAAATTTTTGAAAACAATTTTTATTTTAAAACGATTTTAAATACATATGATTAAAACAGTAACATCTATAGCAATTTCGACAAAGAAATTGCGCTTCACAAAACACCGTAAAACCGGATATCAAATCAGCGTTGCGGGATAGCCGCTTGAAAATTCACTTTAAATTGACATTTACTGCAGTCGAAACAACAACAATTTTTACTCGTAAAAAACTCATCAAAACAATACACTTCAAAAATATAACACTGGAGTAAAAATCCGTTATAAAAATAACGGCAATAAAATACGTTTCAAAACAAAACACCGGTTCAAAGTAATTTAAACAGTAGATTGCACTAATATATATATATATATATATATATATATATATATATATATTCATCAAAATATTGCACTGGAAAATGAAGAAATGAAAAAAAAGTGACCTGGCCATAAATAGCACGCACGTAATTATTATAGACATGTGTATTTAATAACTCCAACATCCTTGAACTGGATTTTGTTTTGCACGCAAAATATGAATATTTTGTGCTACACCTAAATGCATGCACGTTATATTATGCAGACACGTCAAATATGCAAAGGTAATAAGTGACTTTGAAACTGGTTTTTTTCGCATGCTACCCCTTGCACGTAAAAAATGAAATAAAATAATGTACACATGACCTATTTTCGTGCATTACATGCACGCATACGTGACCAAAATGCAATGTTGACAAAATATAAAACCTGGCAATGCAAACATGGATTAACTATTGTGCATCACCTAATGGCACGCCTGTGCTGTTTCGTACATCTTCCACACAAAATATTTAACCTGGACTTAATCATTTTGAGTGTACACACGTTCATCAAGCATCAGTACTTACGTGTATAAAATAAATAAAAATGTAGCATGGGCAACATGAAGAGCTGGCCATATATGTTTCGTGCATTCCAACTTGCACGAAAAAAAGAATTTTTTTTTAAAAACTGGCCATATATATACTTTACACGTAAGAAATTACAAACTCTAATGACTTGGACCTGGTACTACGTCATTATGCAAGCACACAGATAAAAATATAAAATCAAATGAATTAGACTTGACAATGTAATACGTGCGAACCAGGACCATATTTTCGTGAACTTGAGCATGCAAGATTTTTCCTGAGCTAAGTCTCGTATCATATTATACACTTGAAATAAGAAATTTAGCTTGAGCTTAATATGCATGAAAATAGAAAATTTTATTTAACCTGACTTTGGCCTCGTGTATTACGTGCACGCAAGAAAAATGCAAAATCAAAGGAGATGTGGTCATATGCCTTTATACTTCAACTTGCACCCTGAACGTGAATTCATGCTACCAATTTACACGTACCAAATGAAACAAAGAAAATCTAGGCAATAAAATTTTCACGCATAGCATAAAATGCAAAACGAAAGAAAAAAAACTTGAGCAATATAGTTTGCACCCAAAAATGAAATGATGAATATATTAGAAGTGTGAGTTTTGAACTCACTTTAGATTTGTTTCGAAATCATCTAGCAGCCGAGATTTAAAGGAAGTAAGAAATTATGAACCGCCATTAACTCTTTTGCACAGCCACTGAAATTCAAAACGAAAGAATAACGAAGGGTATACTTTTTCTTTCCCAATTTGTGAACAAGTCAAGGGAAAGTGTGTTGGCATTCATTTTGGGTACAAATGCATTTAAGGCAACGTGCATCAGTGGAGAGGAAGTACACACTTGCATTAAATGGTGATGGCAGCAGTAAAAACAAAGTGTTCACTTTTGCTTTATAAACTTAGTGACAACACTTGATCATAATTGCTTAAAATGGACCAATTCTCATACACACGTGAAGGCAAAAATGTATTTCCCTTCAACGTGCTACCACATGCTCGCATACACTGACTTTGCAAATGAATTTCATTATATTATTTTTTTCAAAACTCAATTTAAAATTTCTATTTTAAATGTTTATTTCGACGGTAATTAAAAATCATGGTTGTTAGAGGGAGGGTGTCTGCATTATATTATAATTTTTTTCTTTCGTATTTCATATGCATTAAATAGAAACTTCATGCATTATACATTAAAATAACATGCATTTATAAAAAAACAATTTTCGTGGCATAAATAATCATTGAAATAAGGATAAGTTGAAAATCGTAAATCGCAAGTTAATTCATTTGAATATATATCAAGTTTAGGGCGATGGAAATGAATTTAAACTATTCTTTGAAGTACAATGTGTAGCGACACAAAGTTTGGTCATTTGATTTTTAATATTTAATTAATTTTAATAATTGGAATATTAGTTTAAGAGCCTTAAAACTTGAATTAAATTATATATATTACTTAAAATCTTTGAATAGTGAACAAATATTGGATTAGTGATTTAAATATCAGGATTTTGAATCTAATATATATTTAATGGATTTATGGTCTTGTTTAACTCATTATAATTAATAAATAACAATTGTAAATTCATGTTGTAAACTCATTTGCAGAAATGAAACGGTCCGAATAAATAATTTGAAAATTTATTGTCAATATTTCAACTCGATTTCTATTACCATATTTTTAATTTAATTTATCTGATTTTTCCATAATTTTTAAAGTGGAAAATATTCAAAGTATCACTTGACAACTTTTCGACAAAAGGCAGAGTTTTTGTGACTTTTGAGAAATCGATAACCAGTGTATATTATTAGTATTTTGGAGTCGCATCGCTATTCTGAGCATGACTGTATTTTTGTTTTATCGTTCGGGGTTCATATGTAAAATAAAAAACTGTGCAGCGAAATGCTGGAAAATTGAAATATAAACTTAGTCCAAGACATTTTATACTCGCATCATATATTCTCGTTTTATTGTCTGCCTTCATCGTTCTAAAATCAAAAACAAGAAAAAGCCAAAACCCACTTCCTTTAAAAATCAAGAAAAATTGAAGTAATATTCAAAAAATATAGAAAGCTAGTGTCTTTGAACTTGAACTAAGGAGATCTTCGTTTGGCATGAGAACGGCGGGTTTCGGCTTCTTCTTTTTGTGTTCGACAGTTAGTAGAAAACTAAGGTTTGGTCCTTTTTGTGATTAAGGAAGAAATAGTTCGATTTGAGATTATATTTGGGTTTAGCAAGGCATTTGGCAGCTGTGGCGGAGGTTTGGTGGCCTTCGACCCTATATTAGGTGGTGCGACTTCGATGGGCAGTGGTAGTTGAAGCCCAGGTCATGAATCTTTTGGTGGAGCCGAGTGGGGAGCGCGGTGTTCATCGCGATTCTTGCATGAATAGAGGGTGATTGCAAGTGGTTTCAGGGGTTTTCATGGTGAGATGAGTAGTGTAGAGGATGGAGAGGCACGAGTTGTTAACACGTGTATTAGGAGAGATGGCGGGAAGATTATGTATGGGGAAGAAGAATATAGTGGGTGATTGAGGTTTAAAATTGTAATTACATATTTAAATATTGTTATTTAAAATCAAAATCTTATAAAATGCATAACTTTCTCATACAAGGTCCAAATCGAACTCGGTCAGTCGCATTGTAATCGTGGAATCATTAACTATGTAATGTAATGTCGTGGAAATTGGAGCTTGTAGAGTTTCAAGCTAAAGACGGAATCGAAATGCGGAAGTGATAACTAGAACTCTGATGAGTTAAACTCATCTTTTTGGTTGATTAGTATGTTATATAATAGATAAAAATTATTTATCTGCACGGATGTTAAATTTTCTGGTTGTTTGGTTTGGATAAATTTTCGCTTTTGAAAATGGATAATGTACAAAGTGATAAAATAATACTGATTTAAGGTAGTTACATTGTTTAAATAATAATATAGTTAATTTAATTATATTTCTTTAATGTTATCTATTTGGCCAAATAAACACCGTCTAAAAATAAATAAAAGAGTTTTATTTGAATGACATTCATTTAGCAAAATAAATTGTCATTCTGCTATTATATTAATTTAGACATTCATTTAAGTGCTAGTTGATTAATACTGGATATGTAATGTGTTAACAACTGATTGTTAATTATGGATTTTATTTACATATATGCTTGCTTATGTAAATACCTGTAATTTAACTTGGAAAGTTAAATATAATCTAATGGTAGCTTGTTTAAGTACCATTGTGGTCGCTAAGCCTTTTCCTAGATTTGGAAAGTTATGGATTTAAATCAACTTTAGATTTTATAATTTAAAGTAAATTAAATTATTATTTTAACAAGGCTTTTGTTAAATTTCTACTGTACAAAGTGTTTTTTAAAAATATTTTTTGGTAAAGTTATTTTATTACATTTATTGAAATGTTTTAAATTAATTATTATATTATTTAAAAGGTTTTAAAAAGTTAATTATTATATTATTTAAAATGTTTTAAAGTTTTTTATTATGTTATTAAAAAATGTTTTAAATTTATCTTTATGATGTTAAAGTTTTTATTTATTATAATTACATAGTAAACTGTTTATAAAAGGATCTCTTTTATTAAAAGGAATAGTGTTTGGATTATTGTTGTCTCTATTTTAATAACGTAGGTTTTGATCCATTTAATAAGATCTTGGAAAGAAGAAATCTTTCTTAAATGTTTTACGCATATATTTATACTATTGTATAAG
Organism: Allium cepa; assembly: GCA_030765085.1. Taxonomy (NCBI): domain Eukaryota; kingdom Viridiplantae; phylum Streptophyta; class Magnoliopsida; order Asparagales; family Amaryllidaceae; genus Allium; species Allium cepa. The sequence goes on from CM060931.1 coordinate 499,236,352, forward strand.
TATATGGAAAAATTTCCAAGTTTTGAAGGTGAAATGGTTAATGAATATATTTATATCGCTGAGATAAGTATATGGTTTATATTTTTTAAGTAGAGAAAATATAGTGTTTTATGAATATACTTATCATGTTGAGATAAGTATATAGAAGTAATTTCCAAGTGTTTATAAAGTGATTTGTTTTAATGAAAGATTAGTTAAATAAGGCTTAGCGTTTCCATGAGATTATATGCTACAGTTACTATCAGTGGTGCTATATTGTATGTATAAAATCATTTTGCTCTGCTAGAACAAATGATGTGGAAATCCGTACACATAAATGGTTAGGGGGTGATCTGTGCTCTTATACATTGTCTAATTATTTCCAAAAGAACAGGTATTGAGCATTCCGAAATCGATCTAATGGTTTTGGAACATTTTGTAAGCGAGGGAGCGTACTCATAAGAGTTGATTCGAAATCGTAACTATTTCAAAACCATATCGGGTTCTATGCTTGGAGGAGATTCGTGATCTGTTTTGGATATTAGAATCCATGTGTGGTTCCGAGACCCGTTGGGGTATACGAATCCATGTGTGAATCACTTAACAAAAATTGTAGGCATAAACAATAATAAAGCGTTCAATTTATGATTGATATATCGAACATTGCATAACAAAATTTTATTTTAACAACATTTATAGTATGAGTACCATGTTTTTACAAAATTAGCGTGTGCAATGCATGAGATACATTTTATTCCTTTATTATTATTATTATCCACAATTTTAGTAAATTAAAAAAAATAGTTTTTCCCTTAATATCTCATGTTACATTTAAAATTTCTATCAATACAGATTTGCAATTTAAAATCTAAAACTCATCATCATGCACATGTGCATCAAAACACACAGGATCATGAATTTACAAAATATTACTTCAAAAAGGAATATATTACATCTATATTTTTCTTTGAAATTTATCGTATACATAAGCACTAAAAATTATTTTACATGCATCGTTATATCGGTCATATTTAACGTATATTTTCTTAATTTCAAAATATAAATTACACTTATTTTAAAATTACATAAAATATTTTAAAATATAAAATTTTGAAAATAACAATAGTGTGTATATATATATATACACACACATTTTTTAAATGTATAAATCAATAAAATAATATGTTTAACGTATAATTTCCTTAAACATTAGAAATATTATCGTAAAACTAATTTGAAACAAAATCTATCATTTTAAATGGTTAGAATATGAAAATAATGAAAATATGATTATTTTTAACTATTCGAAAATAATTTTTGAATATATTTTACTATGAAAACATAACATTTTAACATGCTAAATTCAAAAAATATATGTTTAACATTAGCATATTACATTGTATATCGACTATTTAACTATGTATATTTGACAATTTCTTTTACAACATTACCGTGTGCAACGCACGGGTTACACACTAGTAAATGTTATATTGCAACAGCTTGCATTCTACATTATGGAAAGTATTGATAACAATAAGGCATGCACCACCAATATGACAAGATGCATAACACACAAAGTACAAGCTATAAGTAAGCTTAAAAAACCGTATGTGATAGCTTGCTAAAAAACGTTAACTTATGGGCTTATGGCCATATTCATTTTGGTGTAATTTAGTTGTGCTTAAGAATTTTAGAGTATCGACTTTGAGGGGGTTTTTAAACAGTGGGTTCGGTCGTTTATGAGTGTATCGATTTAGAGATGTTTTCACATTCGATTTTATATCAAGTAAAACAATGCTTAAGCGTTTTGTTTCCTAATTCCTATGGTCAGAAAACCTTATCGACGTAATAAAATTACATTTCCGCATCTACAAATTACATATAAGAAAAAACTACATTGGTGTACCTCGTAAAGAAGAAGTGAAAAGGTAATATTCTGAAATTAAGAGTATATTTCTAAACTAAATAGGTGCACATCATAACAGACTAAATTCTGAAAAAACACAAAATTTGTGAAATGATAATTTTATTAAATATTCTTTTTAAAATAGAAAATATGAAATCAAATTTATAGCATTAGACCTAAAATATTTAAAAATACCTATACTAAAAAGGATAGAGTTGGAAGAACTCTTAAGAAACGATCAAATAAACCCAACTTGGTGGGCTAAAAGATATGACCAAAATAACAATATACCTGACCGGTTTTTAGAACATTCAAAACATGTTATTCAAAAAACTTGCAAGCATATGTTCCATACGTCTCGGAAAAGAAGTCATTCAAAAACGGTCAAAACCGGTGGATTAACAACCACTTCCAACTGAAGCCTTAAAGAGAAAAACCAAGTGAGACGCAAAATTCATACATGACAGTGGAAACCGAAATTGAATGCGCTGAAATACATTACCTCTCAAAAATGTTCGGTGAATGGACATCACAATCGTAGTTCACAAAAATGTCTGCCAACATCTGGGAGTCAACGCAAAGTTTTTCCAAAAACCTAAGAACTATCATCTTTTGCTGAAATATTGGTTGTGCAACATTTTCCAGAACTCTCAGAATAATCGTTGGAAAGAAGACTCCAATTTCTGCTTTTAGTCCAGGTCTGAATCTTGATACGAGGCTCATGAAAATCGAGCATGATAACTCAAAAACTATCAAATGAACTGAAGCGCTGTTCTTTAACAGTGATATGCAAAGATACTGTTTAACTGCACCTAAAAACCTGCATTGAATATTTTGGTTAAAACGAATGGGGTGTATGTGTGTGTACGCGCATGTGTATGCATGCGTATACATAACTGAAGATACATAAATTAGGATATGGAAAACAAGTAGCTTCAGAAGAAAGACGAGGATGGTAACATGTTATTTATTTTATAACAAGATTTTACTGTGTACTTCATAGGGCCAGCTACCGAATACTACAGTAATATGTGAATCTACTAACAATTCCGTGTAAATGACAGGTTGATGTTTTACAATGTTAAATTAAAAAAGTTGTGATATAGTATTATGTTCTACTATTTCAAAATCAATACTTCTACTTCCTGATACTAATTGCACTGTTTATCCATTTGAAGTAAAATTTACAAGAAAGAAATTTATTTTTGACCCTTTTATTATTATTATCACTAGTACGTGCCCGTGCTTCGCACACGGGCTGTTTGTGTTATTGTATACGTTGATATTTTGTTTGAGCGCCGGAAAGTAAGGGCATTTTTTGAATTTCAAAAAGACACGGAGTAAATTAGTTCAACGAATTTTCTTTATTAGTAGTAGAGATAGAGATGATATGTCAGAATTTAGAAGTAAATGACTAGATATTCAGTGAGTGCAGAGATCAAGAGAATTAATCTTAGAAATGACTATGTTCTACAACAAAACTATATTGCACTAAAAATACGATGTATAATGAAACTGATAGTTCACAATGGAACTGAACTCAACCAATCATAAAACAATCGACCAGTTAGAACTAAAGGACAATTCCTGTATGAAGTGCAGCTTCCACATTGGAAGTTCTTTACACTTCACCCCCAACATCATAGTAACGGTCACACTACACTACCTACCTGGTTCTGTTCACAATCCTATATAACTTTCTGGGGAGTATATAAACTGGGTCACAAATAAGACATGCTAGTACAATATGAGTACTTGAAAACTTGAAATAGTGAAAGTTCATTTCTGTAGAAGCTATCCATTTACATGTTTATACTCAAGCACGTAGATGCTTTCCAATCAATTTGGAAGCTTTGAATCTAGATCTTTATCCCATTAGACAAAGGTTCATAAAAGAAAAGGGAAAAAAAACATGATGCCAAACCCAAAATTATTATTTTACCTGCCAAAGAAGTCAAAGTAGGACTATCAAGTTGTAGTTCCTTGCAGCATGCTTAATATATTATCTAGATGTGGAAACAAAATCATACCGCCTTTTTATCCCTGAATATACACCCACCCATCCACCCACCACACCCCCACCCACCCAAAACCAAAAAAACCCATCTACCCACACATGTATGTATATGCACGCGCGCTTATATGGTTTCACCTTAACAAACTGTGTACAGGCATATATTCCCCAAAAGCTTATTTATTTGAAAGTAAAAAAATTATACCATTATACACCGGTGTCTAGCATTCATTCAAGAAAGTTGCATTTTACCCCTTTTACGTACATTTACCATTTACTTGGTGCAAAAACACCTACACTAACAACAAACCGGACACATAAACTCGAAAAAGTACCTATTGCTTGTTCGAAAAATCAGTCCTGCATTCTCCAACAAAAATTTTAGCAGCTCCAAGGCAAAAATCTTTCCTGGAACAAAAGCTTGATCCATAGACGCATCCTTCGGCGGTGTCTTCATTGAGAGCTTACAAAGTGCCCGGAATACCAAAAAAACATCCCTTTTCAGCTTATTCCCAATCTGCACCTCATCTTCTTCTTCTTCTTCGTCGTCGTCCCTCTCCTTAACATTTTCAACTTCTCCACCCAACTCATCTTTCCTCCCTTCCAATGCCGTCTTATACATACTAAACTCCCAATACTTCACGTCCAACATATCCTTATCATTAGACTCCAATAAATCTGCAGCATTCGTTTGCTCCACTGCTGTCGTATCAAACCCTCCATCATGGATTTTTCGACTTGTCCCATCAATACTAACTTTGCCAATAAACCCTTGCACAACCTGGTTCATATCCTTATCCTTTGAATCCATCATCTCTGCAACCACTGCTGGCTGTTCTGGCGCAGTGGAGCAATCTGCTTCCATCCTTCTAAAAACCAACACAAGTATCTGAATCAGTGACGCCTTTGCTGTGGTTTGGTTCACAACATTCTTAGTCAGCAGATACAAATCGTAACACGTCTTCACAATCAGCAACAAACAGTCTCCATGTATCTTTAAACTGGTAGAAGTCATGGCAGAAAACAGTACCTTGACGACCAACAACTCAAATGCATCGTCTCTGAAAGTATGACAAACACAAATCGCCTCAATCACTTTGAAAAGAAGATCAGAAGACGGCCCCAGGTTTTGATCCGCCTCGCCTATAAGGATATTGTAGCTTATTAGTTTGTGAAAACAGTTCAATGCAGGATCAGCGAACTTTATGTTGTTGGATTTGCAGGCGAAGATGAGGGGTTTGAGGATGAATTCGCAGTCCGCGAAGGAGAGGTCGGAGAGAGGGCCGGGAACGGAGGATGAGGAGTCGGGTGAGTCAGGAGCAGAATTGGATTTAGAGAAGTTAGGGAGTGTATTGTGGGAGAGACTATCGTGGAGGGCTTTGCATTGATGGATGAGTTTGGAATTACCTCTGCGCCATGAGGAGGATTTGATGATTTTGTCGAGCGCCGGGATTACGATGTGGTTAAGGCGGGAAAAGGCTTCCGGTGGGAGAGCCATTTCCCGATAGTTTTTGAGGTAGGGGTGTTTTGGAAAGTAAATATTTTGGGTTGAATTTGGAGGAAGAAGAAGATGAAGAGGGGCGGTATCGGAGTGGAGGAGGAGGAGAATGTGATCGTCTCATTGTTATTCAATGTTTTTGGAATAGATTTTATTTTGGTAAGTTATTAAAGTGATTTTATTACATGAATTTGGAGTGTTTTCAAAGTCATTATACGTTTGTTTTTATTTAATGGTACATAGAACTATTTATTTCCAAGTAATTAATATTTCAATGGTCATGCGGTTAGAATGTTTTGAAATAGGACACATCCTTGCTTATACATTCCTCAGTCATGTATTTGGTCGTGGAATTCATGGATAGGTTTTATAAAAGGACAGGCATAAAACTAATCCATGAATGCAAAGGAATATTTTGAACATGTAGCAAGACTGTGTTAAAAACGTAAGTTTCATTAATTTGAAATGTCATAAATTTGAAAGAGACTACCTCTTAGACCATTATCAACTATAGATTTTTCTCTCCTTTTCTTTTGCCTTAAACGAACTACTTACGCATCCAAATAATTCCAAATCCATCCATATACTAGTTTTTAACAAAATATTACAAACAAATAAAACGGTAAAGAGACAGACTTTGCTGTTTTATCGTACAAATTAAATAAAACAGCAAAATCTTTATATTTTATGGCAAATATAGGTTAAAACGACAAACACTTCACCGTTTAATCCATATTTGCAAGCAAATTGAATAAAAACTTGCCATTTTAACCCATATCAAATTGAATAAAATAATGAAGTCTTTGCTGTCTAAAAAACCAATGTTCAGTTCAGTGAAGTAGCCATAAAATCATCTAAAACTAGCCACAATCGACTAAACAAGCCACACCTGGTAGCGTAGTAACAGTTTTTCAACTGAATAAGCTATTGTTGATTGTGCTCTTACTTTTCTGCATTTTCCCTATATATGTTATATTTTTTTAACACGTACTATTTATCAAACTTTTTCATAATATGCTATTCTACAAAGATATGATTGTCATTTCAATTTTATACTCTCTTTTTTCTTTTCTCGTTCCAATGTATTAGTATATATGATTTGAATATCACTCATTTTATATCTTATTATCCTTGTGTTACATTTCTAAATTTGTTGGTTTTGTAATATTTTTGACTGAATTAAATGTATTTATAAAAAGTTCATGTTCATATCAAAATAACAGAGTTAGGAATGCCCTTCGGAACAGTTATGTAACTGTGATTATATACACTGCTTAATTGTTATGTACAAGTTTTTTTTCAAGATGAAACTACATTCTTTTCGAGATGAAATTTCAAAACAGTTTTTTGTTTATGTTTTTATTGTATAACTCATGTATATTTGTAATTAAATATTGATGGTCACATTTTATACATGCAATAAGAAATTCATAAAAGTAAGTATTTAACCGATCGTAGTTAAGAATACATGAGAAATGAATAGTTATAAATAAAGAAATACTTATTCTTGAGGGATACTTATTTGTTTTCGAGAGTGATGCATGTAATGCTCTATATATGATAGACGTGATTCATACATGATCATTGAGGACACCAAGAGTTTATGTATTTGTAGTTGTGGTTCAACTACAGAACGAATCACCGATGGTTTTTTATTTTTGGATCAGGTGCTTTAGCAATGAGGTAAAAGGTGGCAAATCACAAAAAAGAAAAAAAATTGTCAATTTTGCACTAGATCTTTAATATGTGTTAGCATGAGTAATATCGTCACGTTGAATCATTTTTAATGTAGTTTTAGTAAAAATAAGTTTTATTTTTTGAAATTAATTCTATTTTAACAATAATATTTTGCTTAATAAGTTTAGTTTAGTTTTAGCTTTTTATTTAATTGGTATTAGCTTAGGTTTGAACAATTTATATTTTATTTGTTGTATGGAAGTTCACATATTCAAAAGGAATGATGTATATGAAATATAAAGGTATACACCAATCCAAATGATATACTGATTAACACATGTAAGTGTGTATTTTTATGCTCATATTTATCATTATTGTTTATAAATCAATATTACAGTAGGTATTTTTAGTGTTTTTACAATTAGTTGAAAAGTTTTCTTCACTCCAATAGAAGAACAACCGTAGGGAAAAATAATGTTTTTCCATGTTAACACAGATGAAGACTCATACGCAAGAGGTTCTTGCTCAAAAAAAGTTGTAGCTCATTGGTAAAAGTGTAGTAATTTGCTAAAATGTTCTGAGTTTGATCCTTGGAAAGTGCATTATTTTGTATGGAAAAACGAAAGATAGGATATTATGCATTTGTCACCTATGAAATGCTAAATATTTGTGGGAATGTGTGCATACATGTTATATGTGTGTATGGTATATGTATATACATATGCAAATGAAGATAATTGGAATATATGCATATATTGATTTATTTTTTCTTGGAAAAATTGGAGCAGCTTATGTCTACAAATGATTTACTATCTCATCTACCATATACATGAAGATTTGATAAGATATTGTGATCAAAAGAAGATATAGTCCCTAATTTCAATTAGATTCATATCAATCGGCATATCATATTTTATCATCTACCGTTGATGCTACCACATGTCAAATATCGGAAGGCAAAAATCTTAGCATGAACTCTCAAATCCACCATAATGAAAAAAAGATATTTATTTTTTGTAAATTAAATGTACGGACGAATTTGATTGGAGCCATACGTGCATATACAGAGAATACCTCATTTACTACAAATACAAAATGTATTCATTGTAAATGTAAGCTTGAATTTGCATTTTTTTTTTAAATAAAGTTATGTTCTTCCTCTTTTATTTTATTTTTGCATTTTATAAAGTTAATTTTGTTGTCTAGTCAATTAGATTTGCTAAAACACAATTAATCTATTTTATTTTCTTTTTTTTATTAGTGATTGACCGTACAATTAGATTTGGCAGTAATCCTAATTTTTATTTATTTTTATTTTCGATTCTGTTTAATTTTGTTCTACAACTTTTATGTTCTGCAATTTCAGTTCTTTTACTTATTTGTCAATTTCTTTATCTACAGTTATTGTTATTTGAATAGATTTGATTTAGGTTTTGTGTTTGATGGAATTTAAGTGATTTAAATTTCTTCAATAATCCTTTTTGATTAGATTCAAAAGGATTGGAAATTTAAATTACTTCACTTTAAATTGATAACTGACTTTTAATTGATTGATTCAATTAGTTTTGTTTCAGATTAGAGTCAATATCAATTTCTAATACTTTAATCTTATTAAATTTTATTTTCCATCTTCCCTCTAAACACTTTATAACCCGTATAAGATTTAAATTTTAATATTTTTTAACCAAATCCCTGTATTTGATCTGCATACTGCATATATGTGCACTTACAGTAATTTATAACAAGTTGTACTTTTCTAATTTAATAAAAAAGGAGAAAAAACAAGTTTTTGACGCAGTTGCTTGGGATTTGTGTTTTAAATTTTTAAATTTTATTTTTAAATCTATTCCTGTTATTTATTTCTTTTATCTGCATTTATTTTGTTTCTTTTTCATTTTATGAAAAGGTATTATTATTTAATAAATTTGGTGTATCATTTACACACATTGGTATTAGCTTCTCTAAAACAAGAATATAACCAAAAGAAAAAATTTCATTTTATTATTTACTTCTATTTCACAATCCCCTTTTCTTTTCTTTTCAAAAAGAAAAAAGAAAAGTAGGCGGTTGTGTTCTGAAAAGTGGGATGTGTTTTATAATTTAGACAAGGATTAATTTTTTGTGTTCATTTTTGTTACCTTTTTTCTTTTCTCACATCTTTGTTTCTTTTTTTTTCTTTTTTTTACCACTTTTTCTTAAATAAAAAAATCGAAAGAAAAGAAAGTCAAAGAAAAGAAATAATTTGACCATAGGAAAAGAATTCGAGCAACGAAACAAGGATCCAAGAGTCGAGCGATTGCAAACAGTGGAGTTTGAACCACTAACGCTAATCAGTTGTTCTAGATGGACTGTCATACCTCATTGTAAAAATTCTCTTTCCCTATAGGTGCTCTGAAAGAAAATTTCTTGTAAAAATACAGGTGGCTGGAATTGAAAAAAATTCAGCTTCATTTGTACAATGAATTTTATTTGCAATTAATATTTAATATCTTTAGCTACAATTTATGGATGTTACAGAATAAAGAGAATGAAGGCAATTAGAGAGAGAACAATTCTATTGAATTGAGAGATATCTTTACAATACAACCAAGCTTCATATTTATAGACTACTTATGCAGTGCAGATTACAATAATGCCCTTTCATATTTAGCATATTCATCCCTATTATTAATGTATATTACAACACTCCCCCTTGAATATGCGTATGTAAAGACGATAAGAGTAATTGCCTCATTAAAAACCTTGTTATGAAAAACCCAGTGGAAAAAAATCATAAACAAGGAAAAGAGTACAACATGATTTCATCTTTAAGTAACATATATTTTATAATGTTACTACGAGGGTTGATACTTCTGGATCAAGAAAATGCCTCGTTAAAACCTTACTAATAAAAACCAGTGGGAAAAAATATTAGTGAAGGAAAAAGAGTACATTATAGCGTATTTCATACGCTCCCCCTGGATTATAACGTATTATTCAATTAGTTTGTTGATGCAGCCGACGCATACCAATTTTGTACACCATCTTCTGAAATGTTGATTTTGGAAGCGCCTTTGTGAATAAGTCCGCCGGATTTTTTTGAGATCGGATTTGTTTCACTTCTATCTTATTATCCTTTTGTAGCTCATATGTGAAGAAAAATTTAGGAGAAATGTGTTTCGTCCTATCACCCTTAATGTAACCCGCTTGAATTTGAGCTACACAAGCTGCATTGTCTTCATAAATAATGGTTGACATTTCTGTTACTGATGGAAGTTGGCAGCTTTTTCGAATATGCTCAATCAGTGATCTTAGCCAAATACATTCTTTACTTGCTTCATGTAGTGCTAGTATTTCAGAGTGATTGGATGACGTTGCTACCAATGTTTGTTTTGTAGATCGCCATGAAATTGATGCATTGCTGTTATTAAATACATACCCAGTTTGTGATCTTGCTTTATGTAGGTCAGAAAGATAACCTGCATCAGCATAGCCAACTAGATTTGGATTATTGCCTGTGTTAGAGTAAAATAAACCCAAATTTGTCGTTCCACGAAGATATCTCATGATATGTTTTATACCATTCCAGTGTCTTTTTGTTGGTTCTGAACTGTATCTTGCTAGAAGATTTACTGAAAATGCAATATATGATCTTGTGCATTGGGCCAAATATAATAATGCACCAATGGCACTAAGATATGACACTTCCGGGCCAAACACATTCTCATCTTCTTCTTTTGGGCGGTAAGAGTCCTTTTTAATATCTAAAGATCTAACAACCATTGGCGTACTAATTGGATATGCTTTATCCATTTGAAAACACTTTAGAATTTTCTCAATGTAGTTTGATTGATGGATTAATATGTCGTTAGTACTATGCTCAATCTGTAGACCGAGACAGTGCTTAGTTTTACCAAGATCTTTAATTTCAAATTCCTTCTTTAAATAATTTATTGTTTCATCAATCTCTTCTGGAGTTCCAATCAAATTTATGCCATCAACATAAACTGCTAAGATAGCAAATCCCTTTACCGATTTCTTTATAAAGATACATGGACAAATGAGATTGTTTTCGTATCCTTCTTTTACCAAATATTTACTAAGACGGTTATACCACATCCTTCCAGATTGTTCCAATCCATATAGTGATCGTCTTAGTCTTAATGAGTACATGGACTTTGATTTTGCTTCAGGCAATTTATATCCATCTGGAATTTTCATGTAAATGTTGGTATCTAATTCACCATAAAGATAAGCTGTCACAACATCCGTTAATCTTATATCGAGTTTTTCAGAAACTACAAGGCTTATCAAATATCGGAATGTTATGACATCCATAACAGGGGAGTAAGTTTCCTTAAAGTCAAAACCTGGTCTCTGCAGGAAACCTTGTGCGACAAGTCGTGCCTTGTACCTCACGACTTCATTTTTATCATTTCGTTTTCTAACGAATACCCATTTATAACCTACTGGTTTAACATTTTCTGGTGTTTTCTCTATTGGTCCAAATACACCATGTTTTTGAAGTGAATCTAGTTCCACTTGGATAACATCTTTCCATTTTGGCCAATCGTGTCTTTTTCAACATTCATTTATGCTATTTGGTTCATTATCATCATTCTCATTATTCTCATTATGGTCATGATTTTCAATTATTTCAGTAGCTACTGCGAATGAGAATACATCATCAGTTATTATTTTACTTCGATCCCATATTTCTCCGTAGTTCGTATAAAATATTGAGATCTCATTATTATTAGGTACTATTTTATCGTTGGAATCTTCTTTTATCTCTTCTGGGATAATATTTCCTTCCACACTTCTAGGAGAATTGGGATTTTCATTTGAGTGATCCTTTTGATCATTTATAACATCTTCAGGAGGTTCCTTAATTGATGATTTTTCATTAGACTTTCTTTTTCTAGGCGCCAAGTCTTTTGAACCAATTGGTCTTCCACGTTTTTGTCTTGCTTTAGATTCATTTGCTGCTATATTTACTTTTGATCCTTCAGGGACATCAATTTTGCTGTTGCATTTGCTGCTGGAATGTGAGATTTAGTTATTTTTGCAGTGTCACTAAATGCATCCGGCAGTTGATTTGCAATATTTTGAATATGCAAAATTCTTTGTACCTCATATTGGCATTGTTTAGTACGTGGATCCAAATAAGATATAGATGGATTATTCCATGATATTTCACGCCGTTCTACTGGAACGGTCTTTTCTCCCCCTAACGGCGGGAAGATTGTCTCATCAAATTTACAGTCTGAAAATCTTGCAGTGAAGACATCACCTGCAAGAGGTTCAAGGTAACGAATTATCGATGGGGAATCAAATCCTACATAAATTCCCAACCGTCGTTGAGGACCCATTTTAGTACGAAGTGGGGGATTAATAGGTATATGCACAGCACAACCAAATTTTCGTAAATGTGAAATATTTGGTTGAAATCCAGTTAAGACCTGTGATAGTGAAAGCTGATGATAAGCTGTTGGTCTAATTTTAACCAATTTCGATGCATGCAAAATTGCATGCCTCCAAGCTGAAACAGGTAGTTTTGATTGCATAAGCAATGGTCTTGCAATAAGTTGCAAGCGATTAATTAATGATTCTGCTAGAGCATTTTGAGTATGAACATGAGCTACTGGATGTTCAATTTCAATCCCCAATGATAGACAATAATCATCAAATACTTGAGAAGTAAATTCTCCAGCATTATCTAGTCGAATCGATTTAATTCGATGATCAGGGAAGTGTGCTCTCAATTTTATTATTTGAGCAAGTAGCTTGGCAAATGCCAAATTTCTTGTAGAAAGTAAACAAACATGTGACCAACGAGTTGATGCATCAATCAATACCATAAAATATTTGAATGGTCCACATTCAGGGTGGATTGGGCCACATATATCACCTTGAATTCTTTGTAAAAATGTTGGAGATTCATAAGTGATTTTACTATATGAAGGTCGAGTGATTAATTTTCCTTGTGCACATGGGGAACATAAGTAATCACTTGGTAAATTCAATTGGTTTGATAAATCATGTCCGTTTGTGTTTTTGGCAATTTTACGCATCATAGTTGATCCAGGATGACCCAAGCGATCATGCCAAAGAATCAATGTCTTTGTATTTGTGAGCTTCTGGCTCATGTTTATAGAGTGAGATTCAACTATGCCAATTTTTGTAAAATATAAACCAGTTGAAATTGTACCAAATTTTTCTAGGATAAGCTTCTGGCTTTCAATTCTAGAAAATACACAAAGATATTCTTTATTGTTTTCATTTATAGTTTCAATATGGTATCCATTCATTCTTATATCTTTGAAACTCAGCAAATTTCATTTAGAGTTGCTTGAGTATAATGCATTCTGAATAAAGATATGTGTACCATTTGGTAATATTATATGGGCTCTTCCGGACCCGTCAATTATATTAGCAGATCCAGCTATAGTGGAGACTTTAGCTGAGAAATTTTTAGATAGTTCAGAGAAAAACTTCTGGTTTTTCAAAATTGTATGAGTAGTTGCACTATCTAGTAAGCATATATCATCACCCAAATGGCGTTCCATACTTGCTGTTTTAAAGGAAATAAGAAATAGAATGTATGTAGATATATTATAAAAGACTCGTCTGCACTAGTATATATATAATAGGATTTTGAATATAAATAGCCTTAGAATTGGAATGGTCAGAAGAGGAACAGTCAGAGTAATTAATATTTAATTACTTGTTGAGAAGTTGGAAAGTTTGAAGGTGAACAGGTTGAGGTTAATAATTAATTCGCATTCCTTCGTGCTGATAACGTGTTACAGAATAAAGAGAATGAAGGCAATCAGAGAGAGACCAATTCTATTGAATTGAGAGATATCTTTACAATACAATCAAGCTCCATATTTATAGACTATTTATGCAGTGCAGATTACAATAATGCCATTTCATATTTAGCATATTCATCCCTATTATTAATGTATATTACAACAATGGAATATTTTTTTGTATATTACAACAATGGAATATTTTTTTGGCTGCAAGTAATTATAACTGATATTAGGTCGTCCCTTCTTAGCAACCTCAAATGCTATCATAAATTGCAGGAACGACCAACTTCGACTTTCTTTTATTTACCTAACCATTATACTAAATATCTTTGATCTTTAAAATCAACCAAAAGATTTCGAAACAAGTCGACAAGATGGAAACAATTTTAAATGATATTCGAAATTATCTATTCAGAAAACTTAACTTACTTCAATAGACATATCTACTATATCTTTTGAAGTGCTATTTAAAGATGAGCTTAATTTTCTAAATAATAATAATAATGAATCTTGGGAATGTTTAGAAGGTAATCTTAGTTCCATATCATCAAAAGAAATTACAAAAACGCTCAAACTTGTGAGATTACAATAATCATTATTTGAATAATCTAAATACTGCTGTGATAAATTCTTCAAGGGGAGGATTTTGATTAGGAAATTCTTGGACATGTCTTTTGTACTTCACAAATCCAGAGATAAGAACTCATCATGCATCATTTTTGTTAGAAATAAGTTTGGGGGAGGGGAGGAGGAAATATCATTCTTCACCATTCATCCATCAACTACATAAATATCATTTTGTATATGAGCCACATTCGAATATAGTTGTTAAATTGCACTTCATTTTACAAATCATTTTTCATCACATTCATCTTTGGGTACCCTTATTTACGTTTAGGAAATGTTTTACAAAGCGGATGCTATTTCAATCTAATGTTGGGGTGGAGTGGGGGGAGTGTGACGCCCCACCTCTATACTCACAATAACAAAGGTTATTATAAGGAATAACGTCTGCTATTGCGAAATATAAGGCTTGTGGAAGCGACCATCCGTAAGTTATGCCTTAGACGAGTATTGATTACATCGATAAGAGTTGTGTAAATTACTCCCAATGATATATATTCAATCCAAATCTAAAACGAAACTACGGTGGCTTAAGAAAAATTCAGAACAACTCATAATAACAACAACACTGAAAAGTATAATCACATCAGAACAGAAATATCATATATATAGCGGAATATAAGTCTGGATACATGCTACAACACTCAATGGTTCACATGAACCAAATGTACATATACATAACCATCAATACATACACAAGTTGAGAGTCAATGCACCAAAAGTAACACCTCTAAGCCTAAACAAAAGATGAGGTGAAATTCCAAAAGCTGAAGCAGCAACAGAATCAGAGATAGCGATTATCCTGAAATAACTCGGTCTGACCCGAGTATTATTTAAAAGAAAATAATAAACGGATCAGTCTAATTTAAACTTAGAAGTGAATGCATCATAAACAACATCAAAGCAAATCAATCATAGTCTCGAATGAGACTATTCAGCATAAATAATCAACATAGTTTAAATGAAGAAATCTCATTAAACTCCATCAAAATCAACTTTCAAAATTGAATTCAAAACAGCAATACACAAAAGTCTAGAAATCAAAAATAGATAACTAGAAAATCAGCATAAAAGTGGATCGATCCCAACATATGGCGAGCCTAAGCTACGTCGCACGTGCATCTCATATGGCCGAAGCCTACCAAGTACTGTCATCATAATATTTGGCGCCCAACAAATGACCCGAAGGTCCAACAAATGACCTGAATATCTAGTATTGGTAATTGACCCGAAGGTCCATCATAGTGGCTCGAAAGCCCAACAAAATCATCAAAATCTTCAAATAGCAATTCCAGGGAAAATATTTCAATTAACGAGTCCGGAATTAACCGAATTAGTAAAAGCGTGGTTGCATATTCTGCACTTTTGCTAAATCGTTAAAATCTCTTCATCGTTTCCTTGAAAGTGCAAAATTGTGTATTTTATATAAATAAATTTACGTTCTCAAATGGACAAGTTTGGAATTAAGCGAATCGGTAAAAGCAAGAGATCATAGTCCTTAATTTTGCTGAAGCGTTTAAATCGATTCCTCATTCTTTTGAAAGCGTAAATTGTAAAATTTTTGAAAACAATTTTTATTTTAAAACGATTTTAAATACATATGATTAAAACAGTAACATCTATAGCAATTTCGACAAAGAAATTGCGCTTCACAAAACACCGTAAAACCGGATATCAAATCAGCGTTGCGGGATAGCCGCTTGAAAATTCACTTTAAATTGACATTTACTGCAGTCGAAACAACAACAATTTTTACTCGTAAAAAACTCATCAAAACAATACACTTCAAAAATATAACACTGGAGTAAAAATCCGTTATAAAAATAACGGCAATAAAATACGTTTCAAAACAAAACACCGGTTCAAAGTAATTTAAACAGTAGATTGCACTAATATATATATATATATATATATATATATTCATCAAAATATTGCACTGGAAAATGAAGAAATGAAAAAAAAGTGACCTGGCCATAAATAGCACGCACGTAATTATTATAGACATGTGTATTTAATAACTCCAACATCCTTGAACTGGATTTTGTTTTGCACGCAAAATATGAATATTTTGTGCTACACCTAAATGCATGCACGTTATATTATGCAGACACGTCAAATATGCAAAGGTAATAAGTGACTTTGAAACTGGTTTTTTTCGCATGCTACCCCTTGCACGTAAAAAATGAAATAAAATAATGTACACATGACCTATTTTCGTGCATTACATGCACGCATACGTGACCAAAATGCAATGTTGACAAAATATAAAACCTGGCAATGCAAACATGGATTAACTATTGTGCATCACCTAATGGCACGCCTGTGCTGTTTCGTACATCTTCCACACAAAATATTTAACCTGGACTTAATCATTTTGAGTGTACACACGTTCATCAAGCATCAGTACTTACGTGTATAAAATAAATAAAAATGTAGCATGGGCAACATGAAGAGCTGGCCATATATGTTTCGTGCATTCCAACTTGCACGAAAAAAAGAATTTTTTTTTAAAAACTGGCCATATATATACTTTACACGTAAGAAATTACAAACTCTAATGACTTGGACCTGGTACTACGTCATTATGCAAGCACACAGATAAAAATATAAAATCAAATGAATTAGACTTGACAATGTAATACGTGCGAACCAGGACCATATTTTCGTGAACTTGAGCATGCAAGATTTTTCCTGAGCTAAGTCTCGTATCATATTATACACTTGAAATAAGAAATTTAGCTTGAGCTTAATATGCATGAAAATAGAAAAATTTATTTAACCTGACTTTGGCCTCGTGTATTACGTGCACGCAAGAAAAATGCAAAATCAAAGGAGATGTGGTCATATGCCTTTATACTTCAACTTGCACCCTGAACGTGAATTCATGCTACCAATTTACACGTACCAAATGAAACAAAGAAAATCTAGGCAATAAAATTTTCACGCATAGCATAAAATGCAAAACGAAAGAAAAAAAACTTGAGCAATATAGTTTGCACCCAAAAATGAAATGATGAATATATTAGAAGTGTGAGTTTTGAACTCACTTTAGATTTGTTTCGAAATCATCTAGCAGCCGAGATTTAAAGGAAGTAAGAAATTATGAACCGCCATTAACTCTTTTGCACAGCCACTGAAATTCAAAACGAAAGAATAATGAAGGGTATACTTTTTCTTTCCCAATTTGTGAACAAGTCAAGGGAAAGTGTGTTGGCATTCATTTTGGGTACAAATGCATTTAAGGCAACGTGCATCAGTGGAGAGGAAGTACACACTTGCATTAAATGGTGATGGCAGCAGTAAAAACAAAGTGTTCACTTTTGCTTTATAAACTTAGTGACAACACTTGATCATAATTGCTTAAAATGGACCAATTCTCATACACACGTGAAGGCAAAAATGTATTTCCCTTCAACGTGCTACCACATGCTCGCATACACTGACTTTGCAAATGAATTTCATTATATTATTTTTTTCAAAACTCAATTTAAAATTTCTATTTTAAATGTTTATTTCGACGGTAATTAAAAATCATGGTTGTTAGAGGGAGGGTGTCTGCATTATATTATAATTTTTTTCTTTCGTATTTCATATGCATTAAATAGAAACTTCATGCATTATACATTAAAATAACATGCATTTATAAAAAAACAATTTTCGTGGCATAAATAATCATTGAAATAAGGATAAGTTGAAAATCGTAAATCGCAAGTTAATTCATTTGAATATATATCAAGTTTAGGGCGATGGAAATGAATTTAAACTATTCTTTGAAGTACAATGTGTAGCGACACAAAGTTTGGTCATTTGATTTTTAATATTTAATTAATTTTAATAATTGGAATATTAGTTTAAGAGCCTTAAAACTTGAATTAAATTATATATATTACTTAAAATCTTTGAATAGTGAACAAATATTGGATTAGTGATTTAAATATCAGGATTTTGAATCTAATATATATTTAATGGATTTATGGTCTTGTTTAACTCATTATAATTAATAAATAACAATTGTAAATTCATGTTGTAAACTCATTTGCAGAAATGAAACGGTCCGAATAAATAATTTGAAAATTTATTGTCAATATTTCAACTCGATTTCTATTACCATATTTTTAATTTAATTTATCTGATTTTTCCATAATTTTTAAAGTGGAAAATATTCAAAGTATCACTTGACAACTTTTCGACAAAAGGCAGAGTTTTTGTGACTTTTGAGAAATCGATAACCAGTGTATATTATTAGTATTTTGGAGTCGCATCGCTATTCTGAGCATGACTGTATTTTTGTTTTATCGTTCGGGGTTCATATGTAAAATAAAAAACTGTGCAGCGAAATGCTGGAAAATTGAAATATAAACTTAGTCCAAGACATTTTATACTCGCATCATATATTCTCGTTTTATTGTCTGCCTTCATCGTTCTAAAATCAAAAACAAGAAAAAGCCAAAACCCACTTCCTTTAAAAATCAAGAAAAATTGAAGTAATATTCAAAAAATATAGAAAGCTAGTGTCTTTGAACTTGAACTAAGGAGATCTTCGTTTGGCATGAGAACGGCGGGTTTCGGCTTCTTCTTTTTGTGTTCGACAGTTAGTAGAAAACTAAGGTTTGGTCCTTTTTGTGATTAAGGAAGAAATAGTTCGATTTGAGATTATATTTGGGTTTAGCAAGGCATTTGGCAGCTGTGGCGGAGGTTTGGTGGCCTTCGACCCTATATTAGGTGGTGCGACTTCGATGGGCAGTGGTAGTTGAAGCCCAGGTCATGAATCTTTTGGTGGAGCCGAGTGGGGAGCGCGGTGTTCATCGCGATTCTTGCATGAATAGAGGGTGATTGCAAGTGGTTTCAGGGGTTTTCATGGTGAGATGAGTAGTGTAGAGGATGGAGAGGCACGAGTTGTTAACACGTGTATTAGGAGAGATGGCGGGAAGATTATGTATGGGGAAGAAGAATATAGTGGGTGATTGAGGTTTAAAATTGTAATTACATATTTAAATATTGTTATTTAAAATCAAAATCTTATAAAATGCATAACTTTCTCATACAAGGTCCAAATCGAACTCGGTCAGTCGCATTGTAATCGTGGAATCATTAACTATGTAATGTAATGTCGTGGAAATTGGAGCTTGTAGAGTTTCAAGCTAAAGACGGAATCGAAATGCGGAAGTGATAACTAGAACTCTGATGAGTTAAACTCATCTTTTTGGTTGATTAGTATGTTATATAATAGATAAAAATTATTTATCTGCACGGATGTTAAATTTTCTGGTTGTTTGGTTTGGATAAATTTTCGCTTTTGAAAATGGATAATGTACAAAGTGATAAAATAATACTGATTTAAGGTAGTTACATTGTTTAAATAATAATATAGTTAATTTAATTATATTTCTTTAATGTTATCTATTTGGCCAAATAAACACCGTCTAAAAATAAATAAAAGAGTTTTATTTGAATGACATTCATTTAGCAAAATAAATTGTCATTCTGCTATTATATTAATTTAGACATTCATTTAAGTGCTAGTTGATTAATACTGGATATGTAATGTGTTAACAACTGATTGTTAATTATGGATTTTATTTACATATATGCTTGCTTATGTAAATACCTGTAATTTAACTTGGAAAGTTAAATATAATCTAATGGTAGCTTGTTTAAGTACCATTGTGGTCGCTAAGCCTTTTCCTAGATTTGGAAAGTTATGGATTTAAATCAACTTTAGATTTTATAATTTAAAGTAAATTAAATTATTATTTTAACAAGGCTTTTGTTAAATTTCTACTGTACAAAGTGTTTTTTAAAATTATTTTTTGGTAAAGTTATTTTATTACATTTATTGAAATGTTTTAAATTAATTATTATATTATTTAAAAGGTTTTAAAAAGTTAATTATTATATTATTTAAAATGTTTTAAAGTTTTTTATTATGTTATTAAAAAATGTTTTAAATTTATCTTTATGATGTTAAAGTTTTTATTTATTATAATTACATAGTAAACTGTTTATAAAAGGATCTCTTTTATTAAAAGGAATAGTGTTTGGATTATTGTTGTCTCTATTTTAATAACGTAGGTTTTGATCCATTTAATAAGATCTTGGAAAGAAGAAATCTTTCTTAAATGTTTTACGCATATATTTATACTATTGTATAAGTATATGGAAAAATTTCCAAGTTTTGAAGGTGAAATGGTTAATGAATATATTTATATCGCTGAGATAAGTATATGGTTTATATTTTTTAAGTAGAGAAAATATAGTGTTTTATGAATATACTTATCATGTTGAGATAAGTATATAGAAGTAATTTCCAAGTGTTTATAAAGTGATTTGTTTTAATGAAAGATTAGTTAAATAAGGCTTAGCGTTTCCATGAGATTATATGCTACAGTTACTATCAGTGGTGCTATATTGTATGTATAAAATCATTTTGCTCTGCTAGAACAAATGATGTGGAAATCCGTACACATAAATGGTTAGGGGGTGATCTGTGCTCTTATACATTGTCTAATTATTTCCAAAAGAACAGGTATTGAGCATTCCGAAATCGATCTAATGGTTTTGGAACATTTTGTAAGCGAGGGAGCGTACTCATAAGAGTTGATTCGAAATCGTAACTATTTCAAAACCATATCGGGTTCTATGCTTGGAGGAGATTCGTGATCTGTTTTGGATATTAGAATCCATGTGTGGTTCCGAGACCCGTTGGGGTATACGAATCCATGTGTGAATCACTTAACAAAAATTGTAGGCATAAACAATAATAAAGCGTTCAATTTATGATTGATATATCGAACATTGCATAACAAAATTTTATTTTAACAACATTTATAGTATGAGTACCATGTTTTTACAAAATTAGCGTGTGCAATGCATGAGATACATTTTATTCCTTTATTATTATTATTATCCACAATTTTAGTAAATTAAAAAAAATAGTTTTTCCCTTAATATCTCATGTTACATTTAAAATTTCTATCAATACAGATTTGCAATTTAAAATCTAAAACTCATCATCATGCACATGTGCATCAAAACACACAGGATCATGAATTTACAAAATATTACTTCAAAAAGGAATATATTACATCTATATTTTTCTTTGAAATTTATCGTATACATAAGCACTAAAAATTATTTTACATGCATCGTTATATCGGTCATATTTAACGTATATTTTCTTAATTTCAAAATATAAATTACACTTATTTTAAAATTACATAAAATATTTTAAAATATAAAATTTTGAAAATAACAATAGTGTGTATATATATATATATACACACACATTTTTTAAATGTATAAATCAATAAAATAATATGTTTAACGTATAATTTCCTTAAACATTAGAAATATTATCGTAAAACTAATTTGAAACAAAATCTATCATTTTAAATGGTTAGAATATGAAAATAATGAAAATATGATTATTTTTAACTATTCGAAAATAATTTTTGAATATATTTTACTATGAAAACATAACATTTTAACATGCTAAATTCAAAAAATATATGTTTAACATTAGCATATTACATTGTATATCGACTATTTAACTATGTATATTTGACAATTTCTTTTACAACATTACCGTGTGCAACGCACGGGTTACACACTAGTAAATGTTATATTGCAACAGCTTGCATTCTACATTATGGAAAGTATTGATAACAATAAGGCATGCACCACCAATATGACAAGATGCATAACACACAAAGTACAAGCTATAAGTAAGCTTAAAAAACCGTATGTGATAGCTTGCTAAAAAACGTTAACTTATGGGCTTATGGCCATATTCATTTTGGTGTAATTTAGTTGTGCTTAAGAATTTTAGAGTATCGACTTTGAGGGGGTTTTTAAACAGTGGGTTCGGTCGTTTATGAGTGTATCGATTTAGAGATGTTTTCACATTCGATTTTATATCAAGTAAAACAATGCTTAAGCGTTTTGTTTCCTAATTCCTATGGTCAGAAAACCTTATCGACGTAATAAAATTACATTTCCGCATCTACAAATTACATATAAGAAAAAACTACATTGGTGTACCTCGTAAAGAAGAAGTGAAAAGGTAATATTCTGAAATTAAGAGTATATTTCTAAACTAAATAGGTGCACATCATAACAGACTAAATTCTGAAAAAACACAAAATTTGTGAAATGATAATTTTATTAAATATTCTTTTTAAAATAGAAAATATGAAATCAAATTTATAGCATTAGACCTAAAATATTTAAAAATACCTATACTAAAAAGGATAGAGTTGGAAGAACTCTTAAGAAACGATCAAATAAACCCAACTTGGTGGGCTAAAAGATATGACCAAAATAACAATATACCTGACCGGTTTTTAGAACATTCAAAACATGTTATTCAAAAAACTTGCAAGCATATGTTCCATACGTCTCGGAAAAGAAGTCATTCAAAAACGGTCAAAACCGGTGGATTAACAACCACTTCCAACTGAAGCCTTAAAGAGAAAAACCAAGTGAGACGCAAAATTCATACATGACAGTGGAAACCGAAATTGAATGCGCTGAAATACATTACCTCTCAAAAATGTTCGGTGAATGGACATCACAATCGTAGTTCACAAAAATGTCTGCCAACATCTGGGAGTCAACGCAAAGTTTTTCCAAAAACCTAAGAACTATCATCTTTTGCTGAAATATTGGTTGTGCAACATTTTCCAGAACTCTCAGAATAATCGTTGGAAAGAAGACTCCAATTTCTGCTTTTAGTCCAGGTCTGAATCTTGATACGAGGCTCATGAAAATCGAGCATGATAACTCAAAAACTATCAAATGAACTGAAGCGCTGTTCTTTAACAGTGATATGCAAAGATACTGTTTAACTGCACCTAAAAACCTGCATTGAATATTTTGGTTAAAACGAATGGGGTGTATGTGTGTGTACGCGCATGTGTATGCATGCGTATACATAACTGAAGATACATAAATTAGGATATGGAAAACAAGTAGCTTCAGAAGAAAGACGAGGATGGTAACATGTTATTTATTTTATAACAAGATTTTACTGTGTACTTCATAGGGCCAGCTACCGAATACTACAGTAATATGTGAATCTACTAACAATTCCGTGTAAATGACAGGTTGATGTTTTACAATGTTAAATTAAAAAAGTTGTGATATAGTATTATGTTCTACTATTTCAAAATCAATACTTCTACTTCCTGATACTAATTGCACTGTTTATCCATTTGAAGTAAAATTTACAAGAAAGAAATTTATTTTTGACCCTTTTATTATTATTATCACTAGTACGTGCCCGTGCTTCGCACACGGGCTGTTTGTGTTATTGTATACGTTGATATTTTGTTTGAGCGCCGGAAAGTAAGGGCATTTTTTGAATTTCAAAAAGACACGGAGTAAATTAGTTCAACGAATTTTCTTTATTAGTAGTAGAGATAGAGATGATATGTCAGAATTTAGAAGTAAATGACTAGATATTCAGTGAGTGCAGAGATCAAGAGAATTAATCTTAGAAATGACTATGTTCTACAACAAAACTATATTGCACTAAAAATACGATGTATAATGAAACTGATAGTTCACAATGGAACTGAACTCAACCAATCATAAAACAATCGACCAGTTAGAACTAAAGGACAATTCCTGTATGAAGTGCAGCTTCCACATTGGAAGTTCTTTACACTTCACCCCCAACATCATAGTAACGGTCACACTACACTACCTACCTGGTTCTGTTCACAATCCTATATAACTTTCTGGGGAGTATATAAACTGGGTCACAAATAAGACATGCTAGTACAATATGAGTACTTGAAAACTTGAAATAGTGAAAGTTCATTTCTGTAGAAGCTATCCATTTACATGTTTATACTCAAGCACGTAGATGCTTTCCAATCAATTTGGAAGCTTTGAATCTAGATCTTTATCCCATTAGACAAAGGTTCATAAAAGAAAAGGGAAAAAAAACATGATGCCAAACCCAAAATTATTATTTTACCTGCCAAAGAAGTCAAAGTAGGACTATCAAGTTGTAGTTCCTTGCAGCATGCTTAATATATTATCTAGATGTGGAAACAAAATCATACCGCCTTTTTATCCCTGAATATACACCCACCCATCCACCCACCACACCCCCACCCACCCAAAACCAAAAAAACCCATCTACCCACACATGTATGTATATGCACGCGCGCTTATATGGTTTCACCTTAACAAACTGTGTACAGGCATATATTCCCCAAAAGCTTATTTATTTGAAAGTAAAAAAATTATACCATTATACACCGGTGTCTAGCATTCATTCAAGAAAGTTGCATTTTACCCCTTTTACGTACATTTACCATTTACTTGGTGCAAAAACACCTACACTAACAACAAACCGGACACATAAACTCGAAAAAGTACCTATTGCTTGTTCGAAAAATCAGTCCTGCATTCTCCAACAAAAATTTTAGCAGCTCCAAGGCAAAAATCTTTCCTGGAACAAAAGCTTGATCCATAGACGCATCCTTCGGCGGTGTCTTCATTGAGAGCTTACAAAGTGCCCGGAATACCAAAAAAACATCCCTTTTCAGCTTATTCCCAATCTGCACCTCATCTTCTTCTTCTTCTTCGTCGTCGTCCCTCTCCTTAACATTTTCAACTTCTCCACCCAACTCATCTTTCCTCCCTTCCAATGCCGTCTTATACATACTAAACTCCCAATACTTCACGTCCAACATATCCTTATCATTAGACTCCAATAAATCTGCAGCATTCGTTTGCTCCACTGCTGTCGTATCAAACCCTCCATCATGGATTTTTCGACTTGTCCCATCAATACTAACTTTGCCAATAAACCCTTGCACAACCTGGTTCATATCCTTATCCTTTGAATCCATCATCTCTGCAACCACTGCTGGCTGTTCTGGCGCAGTGGAGCAATCTGCTTCCATCCTTCTAAAAACCAACACAAGTATCTGAATCAGTGACGCCTTTGCTGTGGTTTGGTTCACAACATTCTTAGTCAGCAGATACAAATCGTAACACGTCTTCACAATCAGCAACAAACAGTCTCCATGTATCTTTAAACTGGTAGAAGTCATGGCAGAAAACAGTACCTTGACGACCAACAACTCAAATGCATCGTCTCTGAAAGTATGACAAACACAAATCGCCTCAATCACTTTGAAAAGAAGATCAGAAGACGGCCCCAGGTTTTGATCCGCCTCGCCTATAAGGATATTGTAGCTTATTAGTTTGTGAAAACAGTTCAATGCAGGATCAGCGAACTTTATGTTGTTGGATTTGCAGGCGAAGATGAGGGGTTTGAGGATGAATTCGCAGTCCGCGAAGGAGAGGTCGGAGAGAGGGCCGGGAACGGAGGATGAGGAGTCGGGTGAGTCAGGAGCAGAATTGGATTTAGAGAAGTTAGGGAGTGTATTGTGGGAGAGACTATCGTGGAGGGCTTTGCATTGATGGATGAGTTTGGAATTACCTCTGCGCCATGAGGAGGATTTGATGATTTTGTCGAGCGCCGGGATTACGATGTGGTTAAGGCGGGAAAAGGCTTCCGGTGGGAGAGCCATTTCCCGATAGTTTTTGAGGTAGGGGTGTTTTGGAAAGTAAATATTTTGGGTTGAATTTGGAGGAAGAAGAAGATGAAGAGGGGCGGTATCGGAGTGGAGGAGGAGGAGAATGTGATCGTCTCATTGTTATTCAATGTTTTTGGAATAGATTTTATTTTGGTAAGTTATTAAAGTGATTTTATTACATGAATTTGGAGTGTTTTCAAAGTCATTATACGTTTGTTTTTATTTAATGGTACATAGAACTATTTATTTCCAAGTAATTAATATTTCAATGGTCATGCGGTTAGAATGTTTTGAAATAGGACACATCCTTGCTTATACATTCCTCAGTCATGTATTTGGTCGTGGAATTCATGGATAGGTTTTATAAAAGGACAGGCATAAAACTAATCCATGAATGCAAAGGAATATTTTGAACATGTAGCAAGACTGTGTTAAAAACGTAAGTTTCATTAATTTGAAATGTCATAAATTTGAAAGAGACTACCTCTTAGACCATTATCAACTATAGATTTTTCTCTCCTTTTCTTTTGCCTTAAACGAACTACTTACGCATCCAAATAATTCCAAATCCATCCATATACTAGTTTTTAACAAAATATTACAAACAAATAAAACGGTAAAGAGACAGACTTTGCTGTTTTATCGTACAAATTAAATAAAACAGCAAAATCTTTATATTTTATGGCAAATATAGGTTAAAACGACAAACACTTCACCGTTTAATCCATATTTGCAAGCAAATTGAATAAAAACTTGCCATTTTAACCCATATCAAATTGAATAAAATAATGAAGTCTTTGCTGTCTAAAAAACCAATGTTCAGTTCAGTGAAGTAGCCATAAAATCATCTAAAACTAGCCACAATCGACTAAACAAGCCACACCTGGTAGCGTAGTAACAGTTTTTCAACTGAATAAGCTATTGTTGATTGTGCTCTTACTTTTCTGCATTTTCCCTATATATGTTATATTTTTTTAACACGTACTATTTATCAAACTTTTTCATAATATGCTATTCTACAAAGATATGATTGTCATTTCAATTTTATACTCTCTTTTTTCTTTTCTCGTTCCAATGTATTAGTATATATGATTTGAATATCACTCATTTTATATCTTATTATCCTTGTGTTACATTTCTAAATTTGTTGGTTTTGTAATATTTTTGACTGAATTAAATGTATTTATAAAAAGTTCATGTTCATATCAAAATAACAGAGTTAGGAATGCCCTTCGGAACAGTTATGTAACTGTGATTATATACACTGCTTAATTGTTATGTACAAGTTTTTTTTCAAGATGAAACTACATTCTTTTCGAGATGAAATTTCAAAACAGTTTTTTGTTTATGTTTTTATTGTATAACTCATGTATATTTGTAATTAAATATTGATGGTCACATTTTATACATGCAATAAGAAATTCATAAAAGTAAGTATTTAACCGATCGTAGTTAAGAATACATGAGAAATGAATAGTTATAAATAAAGAAATACTTATTCTTGAGGGATACTTATTTGTTTTCGAGAGTGATGCATGTAATGCTCTATATATGATAGACGTGATTCATACATGATCATTGAGGACACCAAGAGTTTATGTATTTGTAGTTGTGGTTCAACTACAGAACGAATCACCGATGGTTTTTTATTTTTGGATCAGGTGCTTTAGCAATGAGGTAAAAGGTGGCAAATCACAAAAAAGAAAAAAAATTGTCAATTTTGCACTAGATCTTTAATATGTGTTAGCATGAGTAATATCGTCACGTTGAATCATTTTTAATGTAGTTTTAGTAAAAATAAGTTTTATTTTTTGAAATTAATTCTATTTTAACAATAATATTTTGCTTAATAAGTTTAGTTTAGTTTTAGCTTTTTATTTAATT
The DNA here is from genome assembly GCA_030765085.1 of Allium cepa. Lineage (NCBI taxonomy): Eukaryota > Viridiplantae > Streptophyta > Magnoliopsida > Asparagales > Amaryllidaceae > Allium > Allium cepa. The sequence goes on from CM060931.1 coordinate 499,264,289, forward strand.
GGTATTAGCTTAGGTTTGAACAATTTATATTTTATTTGTTGTATGGAAGTTCACATATTCAAAAGGAATGATGTATATGAAATATAAAGGTATACACCAATCCAAATGATATACTGATTAACACATGTAAGTGTGTATTTTTATGCTCATATTTATCATTATTGTTTATAAATCAATATTACAGTAGGTATTTTTAGTGTTTTTACAATTAGTTGAAAAGTTTTCTTCACTCCAATAGAAGAACAACCGTAGGGAAAAATAATGTTTTTCCATGTTAACACAGATGAAGACTCATACGCAAGAGGTTCTTGCTCAAAAAAAGTTGTAGCTCATTGGTAAAAGTGTAGTAATTTGCTAAAATGTTCTGAGTTTGATCCTTGGAAAGTGCATTATTTTGTATGGAAAAACGAAAGATAGGATATTATGCATTTGTCACCTATGAAATGCTAAATATTTGTGGGAATGTGTGCATACATGTTATATGTGTGTATGGTATATGTATATACATATGCAAATGAAGATAATTGGAATATATGCATATATTGATTTATTTTTTCTTGGAAAAATTGGAGCAGCTTATGTCTACAAATGATTTACTATCTCATCTACCATATACATGAAGATTTGATAAGATATTGTGATCAAAAGAAGATATAGTCCCTAATTTCAATTAGATTCATATCAATCGGCATATCATATTTTATCATCTACCGTTGATGCTACCACATGTCAAATATCGGAAGGCAAAAATCTTAGCATGAACTCTCAAATCCACCATAATGAAAAAAAGATATTTATTTTTTGTAAATTAAATGTACGGACGAATTTGATTGGAGCCATACGTGCATATACAGAGAATACCTCATTTACTACAAATACAAAATGTATTCATTGTAAATGTAAGCTTGAATTTGCATTTTTTTTTAAAATAAAGTTATGTTCTTCCTCTTTTATTTTATTTTTGCATTTTATAAAGTTAATTTTGTTGTCTAGTCAATTAGATTTGCTAAAACACAATTAATCTATTTTATTTTCTTTTTTTTATTAGTGATTGACCGTACAATTAGATTTGGCAGTAATCCTAATTTTTATTTATTTTTATTTTCGATTCTGTTTAATTTTGTTCTACAACTTTTATGTTCTGCAATTTCAGTTCTTTTACTTATTTGTCAATTTCTTTATCTACAGTTATTGTTATTTGAATAGATTTGATTTAGGTTTTGTGTTTGATGGAATTTAAGTGATTTAAATTTCTTCAATAATCCTTTTTGATTAGATTCAAAAGGATTGGAAATTTAAATTACTTCACTTTAAATTGATAACTGACTTTTAATTGATTGATTCAATTAGTTTTGTTTCAGATTAGAGTCAATATCAATTTCTAATACTTTAATCTTATTAAATTTTATTTTCCATCTTCCCTCTAAACACTTTATAACCCGTATAAGATTTAAATTTTAATATTTTTTAACCAAATCCCTGTATTTGATCTGCATACTGCATATATGTGCACTTACAGTAATTTATAACAAGTTGTACTTTTCTAATTTAATAAAAAAGGAGAAAAAACAAGTTTTTGACGCAGTTGCTTGGGATTTGTGTTTTAAATTTTTAAATTTTATTTTTAAATCTATTCCTGTTATTTATTTCTTTTATCTGCATTTATTTTGTTTCTTTTTCATTTTATGAAAAGGTATTATTATTTAATAAATTTGGTGTATCATTTACACACATTGGTATTAGCTTCTCTAAAACAAGAATATAACCAAAAGAAAAAATTTCATTTTATTATTTACTTCTATTTCACAATCCCCTTTTCTTTTCTTTTCAAAAAGAAAAAAGAAAAGTAGGCGGTTGTGTTCTGAAAAGTGGGATGTGTTTTATAATTTAGACAAGGATTAATTTTTTGTGTTCATTTTTGTTACCTTTTTTCTTTTCTCACATCTTTGTTTCTTTTTTTTTCTTTTTTTTACCACTTTTTCTTAAATAAAAAAATCGAAAGAAAAGAAAGTCAAAGAAAAGAAATAATTTGACCATAGGAAAAGAATTCGAGCAACGAAACAAGGATCCAAGAGTCGAGCGATTGCAAACAGTGGAGTTTGAACCACTAACGCTAATCAGTTGTTCTAGATGGACTGTCATACCTCATTGTAAAAATTCTCTTTCCCTATAGGTGCTCTGAAAGAAAATTTCTTGTAAACATACAGGTGGCTGGAATTGAAAAAAATTCAGCTTCATTTGTACAATGAATTTTATTTGCAATTAATATTTAATATCTTTAGCTACAATTTATGGATGTTACAGAATAAAGAGAATGAAGGCAATTAGAGAGAGAACAATTCTATTGAATTGAGAGATATCTTTACAATACAACCAAGCTTCATATTTATAGACTACTTATGCAGTGCAGATTACAATAATGCCCTTTCATATTTAGCATATTCATCCCTATTATTAATGTATATTACAACACTCCCCCTTGAATATGCGTATGTAAAGACGATAAGAGTAATTGCCTCATTAAAAACCTTGTTATGAAAAACCCAGTGGAAAAAAATCATAAACAAGGAAAAGAGTACAACATGATTTCATCTTTAAGTAACATATATTTTATAATGTTACTACGAGGGTTGATACTTCTGGATCAAGAAAATGCCTCGTTAAAACCTTACTAATAAAAACCAGTGGGAAAAAATATTAGTGAAGGAAAAAGAGTACATTATAGCGTATTTCATACGCTCCCCCTGGATTATAACGCATTATTCAATTAGTTTGTTGATGCAGCCGACGCATACCAATTTTGTACACCATCTTCTGAAATGTTGATTTTGGAAGCGCCTTTGTGAATAAGTCCGCCGGATTTTTTTGAGATCGGATTTGTTTCACTTCTATCTTATTATCCTTTTGTAGCTCATATGTGAAGAAAAATTTAGGAGAAATGTGTTTCGTCCTATCACCCTTAATGTAACCCGCTTGAATTTGAGCTACACAAGCTGCATTGTCTTCATAAATAATGGTTGACATTTCTGTTACTGATGGAAGTTGGCAGCTTTTTCGAATATGCTCAATCAGTGATCTTAGCCAAATACATTCTTTACTTGCTTCATGTAGTGCTAGTATTTCAGAGTGATTGGATGACGTTGCTACCAATGTTTGTTTTGTAGATCGCCATGAAATTGATGCATTGCTGTTATTAAATACATACCCAGTTTGTGATCTTGCTTTATGTAGGTCAGAAAGATAACCTGCATCAGCATAGCCAACTAGATTTGGATTATTGCCTGTGTTAGAGTAAAATAAACCCAAATTTGTCGTTCCACGAAGATATCTCATGATATGTTTTATACCATTCCAGTGTCTTTTTGTTGGTTCTGAACTGTATCTTGCTAGAAGATTTACTGAAAATGCAATATATGATCTTGTGCATTGGGCCAAATATAATAATGCACCAATGGCACTAAGATATGACACTTCCGGGCCAAACACATTCTCATCTTCTTCTTTTGGGCGGTAAGAGTCCTTTTTAATATCTAAAGATCTAACAACCATTGGCGTACTAATTGGATATGCTTTATCCATTTGAAAACACTTTAGAATTTTCTCAATGTAGTTTGATTGATGGATTAATATGTCGTTAGTACTATGCTCAATCTGTAGACCGAGACAGTGCTTAGTTTTACCAAGATCTTTAATTTCAAATTCCTTCTTTAAATAATTTATTGTTTCATCAATCTCTTCTGGAGTTCCAATCAAATTTATGCCATCAACATAAACTGCTAAGATAGCAAATCCCTTTACCGATTTCTTTATAAAGATACATGGACAAATGAGATTGTTTTCGTATCCTTCTTTTACCAAATATTTACTAAGACGGTTATACCACATCCTTCCAGATTGTTCCAATCCATATAGTGATCGTCTTAGTCTTAATGAGTACATGGACTTTGATTTTGCTTCAGGCAATTTATATCCATCTGGAATTTTCATGTAAATGTTGGTATCTAATTCACCATAAAGATAAGCTGTCACAACATCCGTTAATCTTATATCGAGTTTTTCAGAAACTACAAGGCTTATCAAATATCGGAATGTTATGACATCCATAACAGGGGAGTAAGTTTCCTTAAAGTCAAAACCTGGTCTCTGCAGGAAACCTTGTGCGACAAGTCGTGCCTTGTACCTCACGACTTCATTTTTATCATTTCGTTTTCTAACGAATACCCATTTATAACCTACTGGTTTAACATTTTCTGGTGTTTTCTCTATTGGTCCAAATACACCATGTTTTTGAAGTGAATCTAGTTCCACTTGGATAACATCTTTCCATTTTGGCCAATCGTGTCTTTTTCAACATTCATTTATGCTATTTGGTTCATTATCATCATTCTCATTATTCTCATTATGGTCATGATTTTCAATTATTTCAGTAGCTACTGCGAATGAGAATACATCATCAGTTATTATTTTACTTCGATCCCATATTTCTCCGTAGTTCGTATAAAATATTGAGATCTCATTATTATTAGGTACTATTTTATCGTTGGAATCTTCTTTTATCTCTTCTGGGATAATATTTCCTTCCACACTTCTAGGAGAATTGGGATTTTCATTTGAGTGATCCTTTTGATCATTTATAACATCTTCAGGAGGTTCCTTAATTGATGATTTTTCATTAGACTTTCTTTTTCTAGGCGCCAAGTCTTTTGAACCAATTGGTCTTCCACGTTTTTGTCTTGCTTTAGATTCATTTGCTGCTATATTTACTTTTGATCCTTCAGGGACATCAATTTTGCTGTTGCATTTGCTGCTGGAATGTGAGATTTAGTTATTTTTGCAGTGTCACTAAATGCATCCGGCAGTTGATTTGCAATATTTTGAATATGCAAAATTCTTTGTACCTCATATTGGCATTGTTTAGTACGTGGATCCAAATAAGATATAGATGGATTATTCCATGATATTTCACGCCGTTCTACTGGAACGGTCTTTTCTCCCCCTAACGGCGGGAAGATTGTCTCATCAAATTTACAGTCTGAAAATCTTGCAGTGAAGACATCACCTGCAAGAGGTTCAAGGTAACGAATTATCGATGGGGAATCAAATCCCACATAAATTCCCAACCGTCGTTGAGGACCCATTTTAGTACGAAGTGGGGGATTAATAGGTATATGCACAGCACAACCAAATTTTCGTAAATGTGAAATATTTGGTTGAAATCCAGTTAAGACCTGTGATAGTGAAAGCTGATGATAAGCTGTTGGTCTAATTTTAACCAATTTCGATGCATGCAAAATTGCATGCCTCCAAGCTGAAACAGGTAGTTTTGATTGCATAAGCAATGGTCTTGCAATAAGTTGCAAGCGATTAATTAATGATTCTGCTAGAGCATTTTGAGTATGAACATGAGCTACTGGATGTTCAATTTCAATCCCCAATGATAGACAATAATCATCAAATACTTGAGAAGTAAATTCTCCAGCATTATCTAGTCGAATCGATTTAATTCGATGATCAGGGAAGTGTGCTCTCAATTTTATTATTTGAGCAAGTAGCTTGGCAAATGCCAAATTTCTTGTAGAAAGTAAACAAACATGTGACCAACGAGTTGATGCATCAATCAATACCATAAAATATTTGAATGGTCCACATTCAGGGTGGATTGGGCCACATATATCACCTTGAATTCTTTGTAAAAATGTTGGAGATTCATAAGTGATTTTACTATATGAAGGTCGAGTGATTAATTTTCCTTGTGCACATGGGGAACATAAGTAATCACTTGGTAAATTCAATTGGTTTGATAAATCATGTCCGTTTGTGTTTTTGGCAATTTTACGCATCATAGTTGATCCAGGATGACCCAAGCGATCATGCCAAAGAATCAATGTCTTTGTATTTGTGAGCTTCTGGCTCATGTTTATAGAGTGAGATTCAACTATGCCAATTTTTGTAAAATATAAACCAGTTGAAATTGTACCAAATTTTTCTAGGATAAGCTTCTGGCTTTCAATTCTAGAAAATACACAAAGATATTCTTTATTGTTTTCATTTATAGTTTCAATATGGTATCCATTCATTCTTATATCTTTGAAACTCAGCAAATTTCATTTAGAGTTGCTTGAGTATAATGCATTCTGAATAAAGATATGTGTACCATTTGGTAATATTATATGGGCTCTTCCGGACCCGTCAATTATATTAGCAGATCCAGCTATAGTGGAGACTTTAGCTGAGAAATTTTTAGATAGTTCAGAGAAAAACTTCTGGTTTTTCAAAATTGTATGAGTAGTTGCACTATCTAGTAAGCATATATCATCACCCAAATGGCGTTCCATACTTGCTGTTTTAAAGGAAATAAGAAATAGAATGTATGTAGATATATTATAAAAGACTCGTCTGCACTAGTATATATATAATAGGATTTTGAATATAAATAGCCTTAGAATTGGAATGGTCAGAAGAGGAACAGTCAGAGTAATTAATATTTAATTACTTGTTGAGAAGTTGGAAAGTTTGAAGGTGAACAGGTTGAGGTTAATAATTAATTCGCATTCCTTCGTGCTGATAACGTGTTACAGAATAAAGAGAATGAAGGCAATCAGAGAGAGACCAATTCTATTGAATTGAGAGATATCTTTACAATACAATCAAGCTCCATATTTATAGACTATTTATGCAGTGCAGATTACAATAATGCCATTTCATATTTAGCATATTCATCCCTATTATTAATGTATATTACAACAATGGAATATTTTTTTGTATATTACAACAATGGAATATTTTTTTGGCTGCAAGTAATTATAACTGATATTAGGTCGTCCCTTCTTAGCAACCTCAAATGCTATCATAAATTGCAGGAACGACCAACTTCGACTTTCTTTTATTTACCTAACCATTATACTAAATATCTTTGATCTTTAAAATCAACCAAAAGATTTCGAAACAAGTCGACAAGATGGAAACAATTTTAAATGATATTCGAAATTATCTATTCAGAAAACTTAACTTACTTCAATAGACATATCTACTATATCTTTTGAAGTGCTATTTAAAGATGAGCTTAATTTTCTAAATAATAATAATAATGAATCTTGGGAATGTTTAGAAGGTAATCTTAGTTCCATATCATCAAAAGAAATTACAAAAACGCTCAAACTTGTGAGATTACAATAATCATTATTTGAATAATCTAAATACTGCTGTGATAAATTCTTCAAGGGGAGGATTTTGATTAGGAAATTCTTGGACATGTCTTTTGTACTTCACAAATCCAGAGATAAGAACTCATCATGCATCATTTTTGTTAGAAATAAGTTTGGGGGAGGGGAGGAGGAAATATCATTCTTCACCATTCATCCATCAACTACATAAATATCATTTTGTATATGAGCCACATTTGAATATAGTTGTTAAATTGCACTTCATTTTACAAATCATTTTTCATCACATTCATCTTTGGGTACCCTTATTTACGTTTAGGAAATGTTTTACAAAGCGGATGCTATTTCAATCTAATGTTGGGGTGGAGTGGGGGGAGTGTGACGCCCCACCTCTATACTCACAATAACAAAGGTTATTATAAGGAATAACGTCTGCTATTGCGAAATATAAGGCTTGTGGAAGCGACCATCCGTAAGTTATGCCTTAGACGAGTATTGATTACATCGATAAGAGTTGTGTAAATTACTCCCAATGATATATATTCAATCCAAATCTAAAACGAAACTACGGTGGCTTAAGAAAAATTCAGAACAACTCATAATAACAACAACACTGAAAAGTATAATCACATCAGAACAGAAATATCATATATATAGCGGAATATAAGTCTGGATACATGCTACAACACTCAATGGTTCACATGAACCAAATGTACATATACATAACCATCAATACATACACAAGTTGAGAGTCAATGCACCAAAAGTAACACCTCTAAGCCTAAACAAAAGATGAGGTGAAATTCCAAAAGCTGAAGCAGCAACAGAATCAGAGATAGCGATTATCCTGAAATAACTCGGTCTGACCCGAGTATTATTTAAAAGAAAATAATAAAAGGATCAGTCTAATTTAAACTTAGAAGTGAATGCATCATAAACAACATCAAAGCAAATCAATCATAGTCTCGAATGAGACTATTCAGCATAAATAATCAACATAGTTTAAATGAAGAAATCTCATTAAACTCCATCAAAATCAACTTTCAAAATTGAATTCAAAACAGCAATACACAAAAGTCTAGAAATCAAAAATAGATAACTAGAAAATCAGCATAAAAGTGGATCGATCCCAACATATGGCGAGCCTAAGCTACGTCGCACGTGCATCTCATATGGCCGAAGCCTACCAAGTACTGTCATCATAATATTTGGCGCCCAACAAATGACCCGAAGGTCCAACAAATGACCTGAATATCTAGTACTGGTAATTGACCCGAAGGTCCATCATAGTGGCTCGAAAGCCCAACAAAATCATCAAAATCTTCAAATAGCAATTCCAGGGAAAATATTTCAATTAACGAGTCCGGAATTAACCGAATTAGTAAAAGCGTGGTTGCATATTCTGCACTTTTGCTAAATCGTTAAAATCTCTTCATCGTTTCCTTGAAAGTGCAAAATTGTGTATTTTATATAAATAAATTTACGTTCTCAAATGGACAAGTTTGGAATTAAGCGAATCGGTAAAAGTAAGAGATCATAGTCCTTAATTTTGCTGAAGCGTTTAAATCGATTCCTCATTCTTTTGAAAGCGTAAATTGTAAAATTTTTGAAAACAATTTTTATTTTAAAACGATTTTAAATACATATGATTAAAACAGTAACATCTATAGCAATTTCGACAAAGAAATTGCGCTTCACAAAACACCGTAAAACCGGATATCAAATCAGCGTTGCGGGATAGCCGCTTGAAAATTCACTTTAAATTGACATTTACTGCAGTCGAAACAACAACAATTTTTACTCGTAAAAAACTCATCAAAACAATACACTTCAAAAATATAACACTGGAGTAAAAATCCGTTATAAAAATAACGGCAATAAAATACGTTTCAAAACAAAACACCGGTTCAAAGTAATTTAAACAGTAGATTGCACTAATATATATATATATATATATATATATATATATATTCATCAAAATATTGCACTGGAAAATGAAGAAATGAAAAAAAAGTGACCTGGCCATAAATAGCACGCACGTAATTATTATAAACATGTGTATTTAATAACTCCAACATCCTTGAACTGGATTTTGTTTTGCACGCAAAATATGAATATTTTGTGCTACACCTAAATGCATGCACGTTATATTATGCAGACACGTCAAATATGCAAAGGTAATAAGTGACTTTGAAACTGGTTTTTTTCGCATGCTACCCCTTGCACGTAAAAAATGAAATAAAATAATGTACACATGACCTATTTTCGTGCATTACATGCACGCATACGTGACCAAAATGCAATGTTGACAAAATATAAAACCTGGCAATGCAAACATGGATTAACTATTGTGCATCACCTAATGGCACGCCTGTGCTGTTTCGTACATCTTCCACACAAAATATTTAACCTGGACTTAATCATTTTGAGTGTACACACGTTCATCAAGCATCAGTACTTACGTGTATAAAATAAATAAAAATGTAGCATGGGCAACATGAAGAGCTGGCCATATATGTTTCGTGCATTCCAACTTGCACGAAAAAAAGAATTTTTTTTTAAAAACTGGCCATATATATACTTTACACGTAAGAAATTACAAACTCTAATGACTTGGACCTGGTACTACGTCATTATGCAAGCACACAGATAAAAATATAAAATCAAATGAATTAGACTTGACAATGTAATACGTGCGAACCAGGACCATATTTTCGTGAACTTGAGCATGCAAGATTTTTCCTGAGCTAAGTCTCGTATCATATTATACACTTGAAATAAGAAATTTAGCTTGAGCTTAATATGCATGAAAATAGAAAAATTTATTTAACCTGACTTTGGCCTCGTGTATTACGTGCACGCAAGAAAAATGCAAAATCAAAGGAGATGTGGTCATATGCCTTTATACTTCAACTTGCACCCTGAACGTGAATTCATGCTACCAATTTACACGTACCAAATGAAACAAAGAAAATCTAGGCAATAAAATTTTCACGCATAGCATAAAATGCAAAACGAAAGAAAAAAAACTTGAGCAATATAGTTTGCACCCAAAAATGAAATGATGAATATATTAGAAGTGTGAGTTTTGAACTCACTTTAGATTTGTTTCGAAATCATCTAGCAGCCGAGATTTAAAGGAAGTAAGAAATTATGAACCGCCATTAACTCTTTTGCACAGCCACTGAAATTCAAAACGAAAGAATAATGAAGGGTATACTTTTTCTTTCCCAATTTGTGAACAAGTCAAGGGAAAGTGTGTTGGCATTCATTTTGGGTACAAATGCATTTAAGGCAACGTGCATCAGTGGAGAGGAAGTACACACTTGCATTAAATGGTGATGGCAGCAGTAAAAACAAAGTGTTCACTTTTGCTTTATAAACTTAGTGACAACACTTGATCATAATTGCTTAAAATGGACCAATTCTCATACACACGTGAAGGCAAAAATGTATTTCCCTTCAACGTGCTACCACATGCTCGCATACACTGACTTTGCAAATGAATTTCATTATATTATTTTTTTCAAAACTCAATTTAAAATTTCTATTTTAAATGTTTATTTCGACGGTAATTAAAAATCATGGTTGTTAGAGGGAGGGTGTCTGCATTATATTATAATTTTTTTCTTTCGTATTTCATATGCATTAAATAGAAACTTCATGCATTATACATTAAAATAACATGCATTTATAAAAAAACAATTTTCGTGGCATAAATAATCATTGAAATAAGGATAAGTTGAAAATCGTAAATCGCAAGTTAATTCATTTGAATATATATCAAGTTTAGGGCGATGGAAATGAATTTAAACTATTCTTTGAAGTACAATGTGTAGCGACACAAAGTTTGGTCATTTGATTTTTAATATTTAATTAATTTTAATAATTGGAATATTAGTTTAAGAGCCTTAAAACTTGAATTAAATTATATATATTACTTAAAATCTTTGAATAGTGAACAAATATTGGATTAGTGATTTAAATATCAGGATTTTGAATCTAATATATATTTAATGGATTTATGGTCTTGTTTAACTCATTATAATTAATAAATAACAATTGTAAATTCATGTTGTAAACTCATTTGCAGAAATGAAACGGTCCGAATAAATAATTTGAAAATTTATTGTCAATATTTCAACTCGATTTCTATTACCATATTTTTAATTTAATTTATCTGATTTTTCCATAATTTTTAAAGTGGAAAATATTCAAAGTATCACTTGACAACTTTTCGACAAAAGGCAGAGTTTTTGTGACTTTTGAGAAATCGATAACCAGTGTATATTATTAGTATTTTGGAGTCGCATCGCTATTCTGAGCATGACTGTATTTTTGTTTTATCGTTCGGGGTTCATATGTAAAATAAAAAACTGTGCAGCGAAATGCTGGAAAATTGAAATATAAACTTAGTCCAAGACATTTTATACTCGCATCATATATTCTCGTTTTATTGTCTGCCTTCATCGTTCTAAAATCAAAAACAAGAAAAAGCCAAAACCCACTTCCTTTAAAAATCAAGATTAGTTGTCTCTATTTTATTAAAAGGAATAGTGTTTGGATTATTGTTGTCTCTATTTTAATAACGTAGGTTTTGATCCATTTAATAAGATCTTGGAAAGAAGAAATCTTTCTTAAATGTTTTACGCATATATTTATACTATTGTATAAGTATATGGAAAAATTTCCAAGTTTTGAAGGTGAAATGGTTAATGAATATATTTATATCGCTGAGATAAGTATATGGTTTATATTTTTTAAGTAGAGAAAATATAGTGTTTTATGAATATACTTATCATGTTGAGATAAGTATATAGAAGTAATTTCCAAGTGTTTATAAAGTGATTTGTTTTAATGAAAGATTAGTTAAATAAGGCTTAGCGTTTCCATGAGATTATATGCTACAGTTACTATCAGTGGTGCTATATTGTATGTATAAAATCATTTTGCTCTGCTAGAACAAATGATGTGGAAATCCGTACACATAAATGGTTAGGGGGTGATCTGTGCTCTTATACATTGTCTAATTATTTCCAAAAGAACAGGTATTGAGCATTCCGAAATCGATCTAATGGTTTTGGAACATTTTGTAAGCGAGGGAGCGTACTCATAAGAGTTGATTCGAAATCGTAACTATTTCAAAACCATATCGGGTTCTATGCTTGGAGGAGATTCGTGATCTGTTTTGGATATTAGAATCCATGTGTGGTTCCGAGACCCGTTGGGGTATACGAATCCATGTGTGATTCCGAGATATTTGTTGAGATGTGGGGATCCACATGTGATTCTGAGATCTGTCGAGGTAGGCATGTCCATGTGTGATTCCAAGATCTCTATTGAGATGTTGGGACCCATGTATGGTTCCGTTATCTGTTCAGTTGGTTGGTGCGTAAGCTGGAATGTCGTACGTAGCCTCACTAGAGGTAATGAATAAAACAAAAGATAAGATGCATAACCAAGGGTTTAGCTAACCCATGAGGGTGCAGTCATCTCCTTCCTAGAGTTACCTACAGTTGTTATGTATTCATGGAGCGATGCATTCGACCTGCATGACAAGCTATGTATTTCCTATTGTACATCACTAGGGATGTATTGTTGTTTCAGAAGAATAACTCTGATCCTTGTGGAAGAGGACGGCTCTCGAAGTATTGAGGGCATATCTACGGAATCCCACGCAATTAGCGAACGCACCTTATCAGTTTTTGATTATATGTAACGACCCATAAATTTTAGTAGTTTTATTTATTTATTTAATTTAATTTTTGTGAAATTTTAAAAATAAAGTTTTGAAATAAAAATCTAATATTTGGAATACGTCTAATTGAACATAGCAAACTGTAAATTTTCATCTGAAAATATGAAAGTTTATTTTATTGAGTAATTCTATTTAGATTTATATCAGTTAATATTTGATGATAATAAAATGTTTTCGAAACCGGAATATTTTTATGTAGAAAAATTGTAGATCATCTTCGAGGAAGACGTCATATTTCATTTTTCCAAATTTTGAATGTTATTGCTCCGTCGATCTTATTTTTCGGCAAAATAGTAGCATTTCGGTACCGATATTGACTTTTGATAGGATGATCGTACCATTGATATATGTATACCGTTTTGATCGTCCCATCATGCTGATCTCCATAGTATATTCAATTTTGTGTTTTGGAATCCAGTACGCAGCGGGATCCGCGTAATCGGTAACCATATCGGTAACCGGTTGTGCCTTTTTGTTTCTTCCGTTCAATTACCCAAAGTATTAAGCAAACAACCGTATAAACCAGCAGCCATTTGCAATTAATATTTTCTAAAATTCAACGCATGTGAGTTTCCATAATCTAGATATATTCAATTTTACATCGGTTCAGTTTAGTGACTTTTATCCTCCACTTTGTCTTCTTCGTTCTACCTCATAATTTTTTTACCAATGTCATTTTATTCAACTTGCTTTTACATTGTGAATACTACCTGTACACGTCTATTTTTAGACCTGTTGCTTCCCTTCCTCTCGTGCACAGTTGAGACCGACACCATAAATCTCGGCCTGCCTACACAGCAAGCTATCTTCATCCCTGCTACGCGCACCTGACCTCACGCCTCCTTGAAAAGCCGAGTGCAACAACTCCTTCACCCGTATGTAGCCGATTCCTTTGATTCCAGCTCACCCTCTACCGAATGGTCACTCACTGCAGGTGCCTCCACTTTTAAGCTGTTGCTTCCTCTCCTTATAATAGAGAGTGTGTGTGTGTCTCTCTCTCTCTCTCTCTCTCTCTATATATATATATATATATATATATATATTACTTTATTGTTTGTTCTGTCTAGAAATTATATATATTATCTTATTATGTGGGTATATTTTTTGCATTGTTGTTGTATTGCATATAGCATATAAATATATTCAAGCGTACGAGTGCTTTGTATTGTTTTATGTATAAAATACTGTTTAAGTACATAATGTTTAGAGCTTTTATATGTATATAATATAGTATAGTTTCTCAGCCTTTCTTATATATATATGTATGTGTGAGTTATATTTATATAAAAGTTTATTTTATCTATTATAATTTATATATATCAGTGTTTATAATATTTACATATAATATTGTGTCCAGATTTCTGTGGTTTTAACAGTAAAGTATATAAGTTGTCTATTATGTATAGAATATGTATACAAAGGTATATTTTGTATGAAGCTAAATTTATAAACTTGATATGTATAAATCTTTATTTTAACATAGGTTTAAAATTAAATATTGACTCTACATAGTTATATATATGATGGTACGCATGTTTATAAATGCTACAGTATGGTATTTTGGTTAAAACAGTTTTATATATATTAGCATACAAAGTTGAATACAATGTTTGCATATATCCTTAAACCATATAATTCGATGACATATAGAAAGTCATGCAAGTTATATGTTTTATTATATACACGATTATGGTATACATAACACATTATGGAGAGGGAATGATGTGTTTTAGTTATTACTCATATTATATAAAGCCAGTCTGCATATAAGATGTATTATATATATAATTGCAACAACAGTTTACATATTAGTTAATATATATATATATATATATATATATATGATCTAATTTTAGTATATGCAGGTGAGCTTATTTAAAAGTATATAACCTTAAATATTGATTGATTTTCAATAGAGATTGTGTTTGTTATATATATATATATATATATATATATATATATATATAAGATTTTAATATGTGTTGAAACTTGGATATGGTTTAGTGTATATATAATTTTATATGTATATATATATCAATTTACTTATATATCTAATCTCCATCGATCCAGTTCTGACTTGATTTCATCAAATTCTTATTTATCAGCTTTGATCATTGAATCTGTGTCCATCTAGTATTGCTTTGGAGTTCATAGCTCATTTCTTTGTTAAATCTCTCCAGCCTTGTACGGTGAGCGATCACTCACGATTAATGTCTTTTTATTTATTAAATTTGATTTCAATCGAAACGACAATTGAAATATGCTGCTGTTAGTTATTTACACTGTTATATATATGATATTACCTGTATCAGTTCACCTGTGACATCTGACACCATTATCTGTATTTATATTGATGATATATGCATGTTATATTATTACCATATTTGTTATCACTCTGCAAGTTCCCTGTTAGTATAGAATCACTATGGGTTGAAATGATACATACCCGAACGATCTTAGAATAGGAGAAAATCGTTATGGGTTGAAATGATAAACCCACGCAATTTTCATTGAATTGAATTTGGGATTACGGGTTGAAATGATATATATATACCCGTACATAATTAAATTATAAATTGAAATAATAAATATCTGTACCACTTGACCATAGGATATGAAATTATATACAGACACCGTTGGTCTATATATAAATATTTCGAAATGATTACTATGGTTTTAGAAAGAAATATACGGTTTTATATATGATTTTAGATATTATATAAATGCTATTTTATATATAGTTAAATTCTTGATTTTAAGCTATGTATAAATTTGTTTTAATATAAAATAAGCTTAATAATTAAGTTTGATTTTATTAAAATATAGTATGATTAAGTATTTATTTAAATTATATTTTAATATAGAGTTTATAATGATTTAATAAATTAAGGTTGAGAAGAGAGATTTGAAATTGATTTGAAATTAATTTTACTTAAGAAATATATTTAATTAGAAATCGATTTGGAACTTATCGAATTTGAGATTTTTTAAAGGATATGATTTTTATAACTTGATTTGGTTTAATGTGATTTAACGAATATTTCAAGTTTAAATGAATTGAAGGAAATATTTTGTCATTTGAAATTTGCGGTTTTATTTAAATGATAATGGATTTAGTAAGTAAGTATTTCAAAATAAATAATAGTAAAGTAAATTTGATATATATATATATATATATATATATATATATATATGGAATTATCAAATCTTGTTTTGAAATGTTTGAATATTTAAAGGTTTGAAAATATTGAAATTGAAATGGTTTATTTTATGGTTAAAAATCTGTATTTGAAATCCATATAATGTGAAATGGTTTATTGAAAAACTGAAATAAATTAAAATGGATGATTTGAGATTTAATTAAATTTAAATTTTGGAATTTGAATTGATTTGAATCGATTTGTGAAATTTGAGGAAGCTATTTTATTATATAAAGTATTTTTAAAATTATATTAAAGATATTTATATATGTCACTTTATAAATTTATTTCATATAAACTATTTTAATATAAATTATTTTTACATAAACTATTTTAAATTATAAACTAATTTATTATATATACTATTATTTATATTTAAACAATTAAGTGGGAAGTGTTATGATTCCAAGCATTATGATTTCTAAATTTTGATTTCCAAAGTATTATGATTAACAAAGTGTTTGATGAAAGAATGTTTTTTAAATTTAAGTAAATTATTAAATTAAGTTTTGAAATTATTTAATAGTTAAATAAAATTGGATTCTTTAATAAGTGAAATTGAATTCTTTAATAAGTGAAATTGAGTTTCTTTAATAATTAAGTTTTGAAATTTGTTTAAATTAAATAAGTAAATAAGTGAAATTGAATTTCTTTAATAAGAAATAAAATGTGATTGTTGGAAATTATTATGAGACTTGTAATTTAAAGAATTTAATTTGATGAATTTAATTTAATTCAATTCATAAGTTTTGATATAATGTAGGTAAACTTAAGTGATTGATTTAATGAATTGGAAATTCAATTGAAATTATTTTGAAATCAATAGTAATCTAATTCAATCAAAAATGCCATCTTCTCCCGTACCTCCTTCTCCCGTACCTCCTTCCCTTCCCTTGTCCATCACCCATCCCGTCGTCGTCCTTCCCTCTTTTGAATCCATTGTCCTTCCTGCTGCCAAGTCTAAACCTCCTCCCTACCCTCCTGACCCTCCTCCCATAAACGCTTCCGTCCCCGCTTATATGTTGGGCCGTCCGCCATTGCTGCTCCCCACTGCCAACTCCTCTCCACCCCCTCCTGCCGTATCGTCTTCGTCCTCCCTGGCTGCTGTCAACAAGCTTGGACTTCCTTATTCGAACGCAAACCGCTCAACGCGGGGAAGTACAAGCCTGTTGACTTTGAACCTTCCTTCACTGAAGACGTTCTTGACTTGGTCGATGACGTAGTTCAGGTCGGCTCTTCTGTCTGGAAGGATTACTTAGTGGGTATTTTTCTTGATAAGCCATTATCATACTCTTCTGTTGTAGCAAAACTGAAAAACATATGGGAACTGAAAGGATCAGTGCAAGTTAAATCAGATGGTGTGATTTTTCTTTTCCTGTTATCGTGTGAAGAAGACAAAAGCAGAATTTTACTTGGTGACCCCATTATTATGAACAACAAAGTGTTTATCATTCAGCCTTACGACGCTTCTGTCAGCAATGTTTGTGGTTCAGTTCCCACGGTGCCTGTGTGGGTTCTTCTACGCAGCATTCCTCTTTTTGCTTGGTCACACCTGGGAATAAACTGGACTAGTAGTCGAATTGGTAAACTACTCTGTATGGACGAAAGGACGAAGAGGCTCGAAAGGTTAGAATTCGCTAAATGCATGATTGAAATCAAGCCGAATAGGGAGCTGCCAAATGATTTCCTTATTAGTCTGGCAGATGGTGGAGTTCAGCGTATATATGTTGAGTACTTATGGCAGCCCCACATTTGTGTTCTTTGCAACTCGTTTGGCCACTTAAAGGAGACGTGTGACAAGAAGGTTGAACCAATAACCGCTGTGACCGGCAAGGTCAAAGGAAATACGTACAATGATAAGAATTCCAAAAACAAGGAAAAGATTAACAAGCAAGTTCAAAAATGGCAAAAAGTGGGGGAAAACAGAAACAAGATGGCCTCGAATAGGAGAATTAGCAGGGTGTTTGGTAACGCAAATAACCAGGATAGTGTAAAAGAAAAAGATGGAGCAAGTGGGCAAGAGGAAGAAATGTTTAAAGAAAATTTACTTCTTACTAAAGAGTATGTGGCGAGAACTGAAAAGGTAGGATCTTAACAAACTCAAACTGATAATGTTGTTTTTGAATTGGGTATTGACAATCCGACGAATATTACTATGCTCCCATCTGCATCAGAATCGGTCTTCCAGCCGATTGTCAGCAATAGGTTTGACATCCTTCAAATTTTGGAAGAAGACCAAGAAAATGATATATTTGAAATGGTGCAATCACAAGTGGTCAGTTTAATTTCAGATGGGAATCTGCCTGCATATGCCGAGAAAGCTTTTTCTAGGACAATGGGTACTGATTCAACTCACGAAAAAAATTAGTGCAAATGAAGCTACAAATATTGAAGGAACATCAGACCTATAAATTTAACAATGAAAACGACAGTGTGCGGTGAGAAATGCAAGGATGATCTAAAATCTTCATCTCCAGTGCAGTTAAACGCGAGCATACTATCTAAGTATTCCAAACCATCCAACAAACTTTACATTGAAGATCGAACAATTTTACTAGATCAAAATACCCTACTAGATCCAACAATTCAACCTACATCACCCAGTAAAGCTTCCTACGTGCACAGCGTGCACGTGCACGAAAGTCTCGACCAAATCCCACCTCTAGTCATCTCTCACATCGCCATCCCTCCTCCCTCCTTTTCTCCATCAACAAATCAAGGTGTCCACAACAACTCCAACGATAATTCTGCTTGTATGATCACTCCCCCACAAATTATCCATCCCTCATTGGTCAGTATCCCTCAGTTAGCATTTTCTCCCAACCAACTTCAAAAATCCAGGCTAGCCAAGAATCCTGCTAGCTCACCTGCATCAAACATGGTCCTTCGAAGCAAGAAATCAATTACCCCGTGTGAAATTTCATTTACCCAATGATGCAAACCATCGGAGCTTGGAACGTAAGAGGGGCGCACCATGAAACTAAACTCTCCCAATGCAAAAATCTGATAATTCAGCACAACCTCTGTGTGTTAGCTATTCTTGAATCAAAGTTAAATCTTGATCTCTCGATCAAAGCAGCTAAATATATTAAACCGGGGTGGGAAGTCCTTCACAACCTTGACGAGGTGCCTTACGGTAGAATCCTCATTGTTTACGACCCCAAAGTGATCCATCTCTCCAAAGTTTTCTCTACATCTCAAATCATACACTGTCATGCTAAAAATATCATCAACCCATGCTCATTTTATATATCTCTCGTTTACGCGGCTAATAATAAAGCTTCCAGAACATCCTTTCTCCGCGACCTTCCCATGCTACGTCAAGATTCTCACCCTTGGATCATCCTTGGTGATTTCAATTGTTGTAACAAACTTTCTGATAGGCTAGGTGGTAATACTCTTTCACTTAATGGAATCAAACCACTGCGATCAGCTGATGACGATTCTAACTTGGTGGAAATTAAGACAACTGGAATGAGATTCTCATGGAACAACAAAAGTAGACAAGGTAGTAGGACCTTCTCTAAGATTGACCATGCTTTTAGTAACCTCCTTGCCCTCTCCAAATGGCCTACCATTTATAGCCACCTTCCTCCTCCTCTACTTTCAGACCACTCTCCTCAAATTATTCACCTTAGAGAAGATGGCATTAAAGGCAATTCAAGTTTCAAAATTTTTAATTCTTGGGTTAATGAACCTAATTTTTTTGACATTGTTAAAGAAGTTTGGGTGGGACCAATTTATGGTAATCCTATGCCTATTTTGCAGGTCAAGCTGAAAAACACTAAATTAGCTCTCAAGCAGTGGTCTAGAAGCGGATTTGGAGAAGGAAGTAAACAAAGTACATACTGGAAGAATAAACTGGAAGAGACACAAATTAACATGCTGGATGATCCTCTAAACTCAACCATTAGCGCCATGGAGTCGTACATATCAAGACAATTCTCTGTAGCTCTTACTAGTGAGATTTCTATGATGAATCGAAAGGCGAGGCTGCAGCGGAGAGATGATGGAGATAGGAACGGTGCTTTCTTTCATGCTAACTTAAAGGCTAAACACTCCAGAGAAAATATTGTTTCCATCCTTGATGACGATGGTATTGTTCAAACATCTAAAGATGGTATGGACGAGGCTTTTATTAATCACTTCACCAAACTTTTCGGCAACACGGCCAACTTTGAACCTAATCTTAACCTCATCGATCCCCTAATCCTCCCCAGGCTATCTGCCGTCGACCATGCCTCATTGAGACTAGATGTAAATGAAGAAGAGATCAAATCTGCTATGTTTTCCCTGAACAGGAAATCAGTTGGAGGTACGGATGGTTTTAATGCTGAATTCTATTTTGTTTGTTGGGACATTGTTAAATTTGAAGTGCTGAGAGCTATTAAGAATTTTTTCAAAAACACCAAACTGATATCTTCATTCAACAACACTAACATAGCTTTGATTCCTGAAGTCAACAACCCTTGCAATGTGTCTTCCTTTAGGCCTACCTCGTGCTGTAACACTATCTACAAATGTATCTCCAAAATTATTGCGACCAGGATGAAATCTGTCATGACGAATATAATCTCTTCTAACCAGGCTGCTTTTTTGCCGGGAAGAAATATCTTAGACAACGTCTTACTGGCTCATGAACTACTAAATGGTTACAATAATAAGAATTCTTCTCCTAAAGCTATGTTGAAATTTGACATCATGAAGGCTTTCGACATGCTACATTGGAAAACAATTGAAAAAGTTATGCGGTGCATGAATTTTCCTGTTCAATTCATTGCCTGGATTGTCGAATGTATCTCCACGGCGCGGTTCTCTGTCAATGTTAATGGCTCTAGTGTGGATTTTTTCGAAAGTAAGTAAGGCATTCGCTAATGGGACCCAATATCGCCGTATATTTTCATTCTCATCATGGAACTTCTCACGCAGCTCTTTAAAAAAACTGCTTCCGGGATAATCAAGCACCATCCGAAGTGTTCTAACCCAGAGATAACATCTTTGAAGTTCGCTGATGACCTGGTAATATTCTGCTTACCAGACATTTCAACGATGCATGCTGTAATGGATACTCTTCATGATTTTCATGCGATTATTGGTTTGTCTGTCAATCTCGACAAATCGAAAATGATAACATCTGGCCTTAGTACCCCCCAAAACAATGACATTCAGGCTATCACTGGATTAACCATCAGAGATAATACTATCACATATCTTGGTCTTCCTCTCACATTCTTCAAAATAACTGTTAACCAATGCTTACCACTGTACGAAAAGATCACCTCTAGACTCGATTGCTAGGAGAGCAAAATGTTGAGCCAAGCAGGAAGAATCACCTTAACTAAAGTTGTTATCTTCTCCATGCAAGTCTACTGGGCTAGAACTTTCATATTACCTCAGAAGCTCATCAACATGATTCGATCTGCCTTCATGAGATTCATATGGCAGGAAAAAACATTGGGTTGTTATTTAGCCCATGTTAGTTTCAAGAAATTAGAAAAGCCTATTGCTAATGGAGGGCTTGGAATCATTAACATGTACCACTGGAACCGGTCGGCTATGGCAAGGCTTATCTATGATTGCATTAATGCCAAGAACAGTATGTGGGTTAGATGGTCCAACAATCACGTGCTTCGTGGCAGCTTTTGGAAAATGATAACTCCGAATAAGGTTAGCTGGACGTGGAGAGCTATCTTCAAGCTTAAGGAAGTGTTACTTCCCCTCGATCATTACCCAGTTGACCATAACAATGCGGTTAGCTTTTGGGATGATCCCTGGATTGATCGAGGTGTGATCTTGAGGCGTGTTCTATCTTATGCTGAGTTAGTGCAGACGAGGGTAAGACAGGATACTAAGGTTCAGAGCTTCATTCATGGTACTAACTTAAGGCTAACAAGGACCTCTAACTCTCGAATCCAACTATTCTGGAATATGGCGGCGGAATGCAAAATTCGAACTAATGATCAGTTCTCAGTTCAGTGGGGAAGTGAAGTTGACAGTTTCAGTATAAAAGATACCTATACTTTCCTGGCAGGTGATGTTGGAGAGAAATGTAAGTGGAGGAGTAGAATGTGGTGCAAAGATAATAATCAGAAGGAGAATCTTTTCCTCTGGAAAGTGATTAACAGGGCACTGAATGCAAAAATAAAGCTGATAACCAGGGGATTTCAAGTTGCAATTAATTGTGTTTTCTGTAATCAACTTCCAAAGATGGTCGAGCACTTGTTCTTCGAATGCAACTATTTGAATGCCCTATGGAAGACCTGGATAAGGAAATTTGGTAGGAAATGGAAAGGAGATAACAATATTGTTCAGTGGAAGTACATATGTGACAGTACTGGTGGTAAATCTTGTGCGAATAGGCTATTCTTGTTCGTCGTCAAGAAATTCATGATTGTGGTCTGGAATGAAAGAAATCGGCATTTATTTCAACCAAATAAAGGACCGGCAGCTGAACAGTTCGAGATGCATATGAAGCAGGAAATTAAGCGTGATTTGTGTCTGGCTTCTTTTGCTTTTGACCCAGGCATCCTTTGTTAGTTCGATCCTCAATCTTTTTTTCTTTGTTCTTGTGTTATGTTTTTCTTTATTTTCCCTGTGATTGTTGCACTATGTTTCCTTGTACTTCTTGCAAGCCGATGGCTTGATCTCTTTTGTCCTCTTGGTGCAGCAATAAAATGGTAGGGGTCCATATAACCCCGTCGGCTTTGCTAAAAAATGAAATTATTTTTAAATGATAAATTTACTTAATTTAAATGATTACTAGTTGAATCCATCAATGAATTTAAATTGTTTTGAATGTTAAATTAACTTAATTTAAATGATTATTGAATAAAACCTATATATGAATTTAAATCAATATTTGAATTGTTTTAAATAAAAATTGAAGTTGAATTATAGAGTTCTGATATGGTAAATTTGGAAGTTTTGAAATGTAAATTATAGAAATTGATATAGAAAGACGAATGAAATGTTGGCTTTCAAATTCTAAGTGATATTGAAATTGATTTGTTTTTTGAAATTTATTAAACGACCAATCGGTGTAATAATTACGAAAGTTATTAAAGAAACCAGAATCGGTTAGGGACATACTCACTGTCTAAACCGAATACCACTTTAATAACTATATGCGTAGTGTGATCCAGAATGAAGTGGTTGGAATGATGTACGTTGCTGGATTTGAAGAAAGAGAACAATAATGGATAGCCTTGATACTTGTGTCAAATTTGAAATGACTAAAACAGGAGCCGTGCCGGGCCAATAAGGTTAGCCACCTCTAAGCGAACACACTTCTTCGTAAACTACTCATTACTTGTTTTTGATTGGTGCACACTATTGAATTGGGTGTGTTGTTTCGCGGTGTGGCGATCGTTGCGGCGATGCGTTCTCACTATTCCGGATAAGGCAAACGGTACCTTGGGTATTACCTCATGTGCCTTGTCATACTTGTATCCCTATACACTACCACTACGATTTGTTTTGTGTAATACCTATGGAGTACTCCCTGATAGCCCACTAGTTTACAGTGGAGTTTACAGTGCTGTATAGACTATGACGCTTATATAAAATGTGTTAAGGAGGATAATGGTAACGCCTTAATGCTATTTTGATACTTTATATTACTGATAGGCATTATCCACTTAGCGTACATATAAATAGTTGACGGATCCTTAGAAGATGGTTATCCCAAACATCTTTTGAGTTACTTTTATTTCAGTTGTTATTTCACTTGAGTTGGATTTATTGATATAAGAATGTTAATCCTGACTCGAGTGTTTTGTGTTTTTCTTTACGCTTGGGTCAGACTGAGTGTACCAGTATTCGAGACTCACCTATGGAGTTGGAGCTTCGCTTGGAGATCCGGCTATCTATCCAACTTTCAGATATTCAGTTGATTCTAGTGATGCATTCTGATTCTTGTATTTGACTATTGTATTCGAGACTTCTGTAGTAACTTATTTAACTCTGTTATATATATAGTAGCTTCATGAACTACTATTCTTTTGTTTCCGCTGCACTATTGTTATATTACTTTGTGTCTGTGATTCTGTGATTATTTATTTACTGTATATGCTGAGTTCTGCCAAATATAAACTTACAATGTGGTATTTTGAGCAATTCAATTCCAGCATGTTTGGATACGAATGGTTGAAAATATCGGGTCGTTACATTATATATCTAATATTGTTGTAATGTACACTCATGAGCATCATAGCTACTTGATTATTGATATTTTTGCCCTTGGACATTATTATATTATCACTGAATTTTCTAATATAAATAGTTTGATTATCCTAAGGTAAAAACACGTCCATATTTATGTGCGGTATGGTCTTACAAGATAGTTCTATTTGAAAGGTTTGATAAATATTTAAAATCCAATTGAGATGTGTTTCTCATGCTGGTTTACTAGACTGATCCAGGTGTTATTTTATTGTAATACTCGGGTCGGACCGATCATATTTTTAGATCCAGTTTGGATGTTTTGGAGCTTCAGGAGATGAGTCGGATGCCTCCAAGAAGTATTCACCACTGCATTGATTGTTTATATTATTAGCTATTATGAGGACGGGTTGTTATAACTGTCCAGGCTATTGAATTATTTGTTGACTCTGATTGATATATACGTAAAACAAGGTTTAGTTTTTCTTTTGTAAAGATCATTGTTATATTATAGATTACACGTCACACTATAAGATTCTATTTTGTATTTTATTTCTTTTCTCCAATAATCTATCTTTCCAACACTTGGATGTTCGGCATGTAAATACCGTGGATGTATTAGTGTCGACTTTTAAAGGTCGAAAGGTAGGTCATTACAGTTGGTATCAGAGCTGTGGTTGAGCGAACACCTAGGCTTTGGTGGGGTTAACTCATGTGAGATTGGGTAAATGAGACCCTAGGATGAGTTTGAGTGTATTATATATATGTAAGAGTGCATATTTTTTAGTGCTACAAAAAGGTTTTATATTGTGTCGATTTATCGATTGAGTGGGTTATGAATCTGGTCGATACGTGGGATGCCAGGTATCGATAAGGGTTTCTAAACACTTGAACAAGGAAAATCGACATAGTATTGTTTAAAAATTGGGTAAATGAAATAATTTTACCTAGAATATATTTTTCATATATAAAAGAATAATTTTCAAAAATTAATATAGTTATCTATGATGTTTTTGTTTGTTAGAAAATGATAATATTCAGTTATTATCATTTGTTGATTGATTAGTCATGCTTGTTTAGTTAGAGCATTGACTATTATTGGTTTATTAAGTAGTTTTGCCCAACCCTTTTTTGGGCATTGACAATTGTGGTTGATTCTGAGCAGTTTATCCTTTTCACTGCATGGGTTAGGTAAATAGTATTTGTGGGAACATTGAAACGAACATCCTATGAATTTAGTTTCACAATTTGACTATAAGGTTACGGTGATAATGTTTGGTTAAAATTTAACCTTAATGAAAGTTGTTTATGATAATCCTAATAAAGATATGCGTTTGTGAAATGGTTTTATATAAGGAAGTGAAAATTATAAAAATAAAATATATAAATGAGATTTATAAGAAAAAGGATTATACTGAGGATTTGAGAATTTAAATCCTAGTTTTTTTGTAAATGGGTTTTCAGAGTTTGGAAGAAATAATAATAGTAATATTTGGAATAGGAATGTTAGGATTTAAAAGGAGATAGAAAGCACCGAACTCACTTCGGTCATTGGAAAATAATTTTGATAATGACTGCAGCATCATCGGTGTTCTTTTTCGAGTTTCTAAGTGAGGAATTGCTACCATAATGATTTGCCATAGAAATTTTGTGTAGGGTAAAAAAATTTGGTTTTGATTCCAAAAAGTATAATTGGAACAAAGGAAGCTATGTATATTATTATATTTCAACATGATTTGAAATAAAAATAGGGTGTTTGAAATTTTAAAATTTTCGGGTAAGTGGTATTATAGACTATTGTATCTTATGCACTAGAATAATTTGGTTTATGTATCTCGTTTTGAGGTGTTGTTTGGTAATTTTAATTTATGAAAATAAAATGGTATTTTAGACGATTTTGGGTAGTCGAAAACTCCCAAATGGATATTGAAATTTAAGCTAAGTTTTTTTTATTGAAATTATAAGAAATAAGTGTTTGTAACTTATAAATTTGAGAAATAGTAAGCTAAAATAAGTTTTGGATTTGTTGGACATTTTGATCAAGAAGAAAAATCTGAAATTTGTATGTACACTCTTAGGATGTAGCGAAGTGTTATATAAATATGGACTTAAGTTTAAAGTGGATAAGAAACATAAATGTGCTTTATAAAACATTTATAATAAACTTAAGTATGTAAGAGCTTTAATGATGAAGTTGTGGATTTTGAAACATGTATAAACTTGAGTTCTATAGTGATTGATGTACATAAGTGGTGTTATAAGATGGTCGTGAACTTAAGTAATGGTTTGTAAAATAGTTTATAAATAATTTTAATATTAGAAGAAATATACTAAAAGTAAAAATGAATGTGAATAAAAATAATAATTGGTATAGCAATAAACCAATCGAATAAATATGCAACTTGTATATAGACCATTTCATTCGCATAACTGTTTGATCCAGTTTTGAGTACATGATTTCGAGGTTTTTTATATTGGTCCGAGTTAGGATTCTTCATTTGATTCCTAACGGCGAACACTCGATATAGATTTTTGATTTGATCCCGGAGTTTTCTGTCATAGTTTATGGCTTTACAGGGAGAACGATAATTTCTAATCAAGGAACCGGATCAGAGTCCGTACTAGAGTTGTCGAGTGAGCGACACTAGGTTCGAAGTGAAATTTGTCCGATCGAGTGAGCGATCGAATTTGATTTTGCATATGGATGACATATGTACATCATACAAGCTTAAAAAAAAAATTGACATTGGAAAATGCAAAATTATATGTTATGAGTTATATGGTTGCATATAATTTGTAAGTGAGATGCAGGTTCATGTAAACGAATGCTAGTTTGATACTTTTGGTTTCATGAGTAGAGTGGTTTATCCAACAAAAAGGTACTTGTTTATATTTTTGGTTTTGGATGATGATTTCATGCCCCGGATCATAGTGGAAATATGTTATTTTTCTGATCGAGCCATGCAACAAAGAAGCTATCGAAATTTTTTGTAATTTTAAATGACTTAGAAAATTTGATACCAAGTTTCAACTAATTGATTTTGAAAAGTTTAAGGGTTTGGAGGCATTTTTCCTACCTTTGGAATTTCAAGGACGAAATTCTTTTAAGAGGGGAGAATGTAACGACCCAAAATTTGGTCATCTGATTTTTAATATTTAATTAATTTTAATTATTGAAATATCGGTTTTAGAGCTTTAAAACTTGAATTAAATTATGTAGATTATTTAAAATCTTTGAATTATGAATAATATTGGAATAGTGATTTAAATATCAGGAATTGAACCTAATATCCATTTAATTGATTTATGGTCTTATTTAACTTGCTATAATTAATAAATACCAAACGTGAACTCATTTTGTAAACTCGTTTGCAGAATTAAACAGTTTGAATAAATAATTTGAAAATTTATTGTTAACACATCAGCTCGATGTCTATTGATGTATTTTTTGTTTAATTTATCCGAATTTTTCGTAATTTTTAAATTGAAAAATATTCGAAGTATCATTTGATGATTTTTCGACAAACAACAATGTTTTATATGATTTTTGAGAAACAGATAACCAGTATATTTTTTTTTTTGCGGTTGCATTGCTATTCTAAGCGCGATCGTAATTTTGTTTTATCGTTTAGAGCTCATACATAAAATAAAAGGCTGTGCAATGAAATGCTAGAAAATTGAAATATAAACTTAGCTCAAGACATTTCATACTCACAAGATACATTATCGTTTATTGTCTGCCTTCGTCTTTCTAAAATCAAAAACAAGAAAAAGCCAAAATCCACTTCCTTTGAGCTTAAACTAAAGAGGTCTTCATTTGGCGTGAGAATGGGAGGTGTGGCTTCTTCTTTTTATGTTCGATAGTTTGTAGCAAAATTAAGGTTTGGTTCTTTTTGTGATTAAGGAAGAAATAGTTCGATTTGAGGTTATATTTGGGTTTAGCAGGGCATTTGGCAGCTGTGGAGGAGGTTTGGTGGTCTCTGACCCTGTATTAGGTGGTGTAACTTCGAGGGGTAGCAGCTGTTTGAGCCTAGAGTGCAAATCTTGTGGTGGAGCCAAGTGGGGAGCGGCAATGTTCATCGCAATGCTTGCGTGAAAAGAGGGCTAGTACAAGTGGTTTTAGGGTTTTCATGGTGAGATGAGTGGTGTAAAGGGTGGGAGGCATGAGTTGTTCACGAGTGTATCTGGAGAGAGGGCGAGATGACTGTGTATGGGGATGAAGAATTTAATGGGTGATTAAGGTTTAAAATTGTAATTAAGTATTTAATTATTATTACTTAAAATCAAAACCTTATAAATTATATAACTTTCTCATACATGGTCTAAATCGTAAGCAACCATTTGTGTTGTACTTGTGGAATCACTCACCACGTGATGGAATTGGATTCGTGGAAATTGGAGCTTGTAGAATTTCAAACTAAAGTGGAAGTGATAGTTGGAATTTTGGTGAGTTAAACTCGCCTTTTTAGTTAATCAGTATGTTATATATTACATATAAATTATTTATTGTTTACTCGGATGTTAAATTGTTGGTTGTCTAGTTTCGATAAATTATCTCTTTTGAAAATGGATAATGTACAAAGTGATAAAAATAATAATGATTTAAGATAATTACATTGTTTAAATAATAATTTAGTTAATTTAAGCATATTTATTTAATATCTATTTAGCCAAAAAACACCATCTAAAAATAAATAGTAGAGTTCTATTTGAATGACATTCATTTAGCAGAATAAATTCCCATTCCGTTGTTATATTGATTTGGATATTCATTTAAGTGCTAGTTGATTAATGCTAGATATGTGATGTGTTAACAATTGATTTTTAATTATGGATTTGGTTTACATATATGCCATCTTATATAAATACTTGTAATTTAACTTGGAAAGTTAATATAATTTAATGATAGCATGTTTTAGCACTAATGTGGTCGCTAAGATTTTTTTTTGGATTTGGAAAGTTATGGATTTAAATCAACTTCAGTTTTTATAATTTAAAGTAAAATGTTTTATTAAATTATTATTTTAAAAAAACGTTTGTTAAATTTCTATTTTATAAAGTGTTTCGTAAAATTATTTCTTTAGTGAAATTATTTTATTATATTTATTAAAATGTTTTAAAGTTAATTATTATATCAGTTAAAAGGTTTTAAAATTTTAATTAATATATTATTTAACATGTTTTAAAGTTTATTATTATGTTATTTAAAAATGCTTTAAATTTAACTTTATGATGTTAAATTTTTTATTTATTATAATTATATAGTAAATGTTTATAAAAGGATTTTTCTATAAAAGGAATAGTATTTTGGGTTAAGGTTATCTCTGTTTTAATAACATCCATTTTGATCTATTTAATTAGATTTTGGAAAGAAGAAATCTTTCTTAAATGTTTTGTGAATATACTTATACTATTGTATAAATATATGGAAAAGTTTTCAAGTTTTGAAAGTGAAATGGTTTGTGAATATACTTATACCATTGAGATAAATATATGGTTATATTTTCTAAGTATCGAAAATATAGTGTTTTGTGAATATACTTGTCATGTTGAGATAAGTATATAGAAGTGATTTCCATGTATTTACAAAGTGGTTTGTGTTAATGGAAGATTAGTTAAATGAGGCTTAGTGGTTTCCATAGGAAATAAATCTCTAATTTGTTTGATTTATATGTTTGTTTATTTAATAATTAAATAATCGACTTTCAAATCTTGACCTAAATATGCAATCCTTGTTAATTTTAGTGCTACAGAAATGTCCCTACTTATTATCGAAGGATTTTAACTCTGGAAATATCTAGGGGAAACATGAGGATTATATTGTATAGTTATCGTCAGTGGTGCTATACTGTACGTATAAACTCATTTTCTTTTTCTAGGACGAATGATGAGGAGATCTGTCCACATAAACAGCTAATGGGTGATCCCGCTCTTATGTATTGTCTGATTATTTCCAAAACACCGGCAATGAGCATTCCATAAATCGATCGATTTTTTTTGGAACATCTGGTAAGCAGGGGAGTATACTCGTAAGAGACGACTCGAAACTGTAACCCCTTCAAAACCAAATACGGGTTCTTTGCTTGGAGGAGATTCAAGATCTGTTTTGGATATTGGAATCCATGTGTGGTTCCGACATCCGTTGAGGTATGAGAATCCATGTATAATTCCGAGATCTTTATTGAGATGTAGGGATCCATGTGTGATTCCGATACCCATTGGGGCATGGGAATCCATGTGTGATTCTGAGAAATCTGTTGAAAAATAGGGAACCATGTGTGGTTTCGGGACCTATTGAGGTATGGGAAGCCATGTGTGGTTTCGTTATCTGTTCAGTTAGTGATGCGTGAGATGGAATGTCGGACGTAGCCTCACCAGCGATAATGACTAAAACCTAAGATATGATGTATAGCCAAGGGTTTATCTAACCCATGAGGGTGTAGTCCTCTCCTTCCTAGAGTTAACTACAGTTGTTATGTATGCATGGAGCGATGCATTTGGCTTTGCCTGGCCAGCTATGTATTTCCTATTGTATATCACTAGGGATGTATTGTTTCTTTGGAAGGAAACTCTAATCCTTATGCAGAAGGACCATTCTCGAAGTACTGAGGGCACCTCCATGGAATCTTATACAATTAGCGAACATGCCTTGGCGGTTTTTGATTATATATCTTGGATTGCTGTGATGTACACTCACGAGCATCACAACTACTTGATTATTGATATTTTCACCCTTAGATATTATTATAAGGGGTTTTTAGGCTAAAGGAAAAAGTTAGAGAAAAATTAAGTTTCACGGACAAAAAGTTTGTTTTTTAGGCTGAAAGACACTTTTTAGTGTAAATCACAGAATGATAGTTGTAACT
This sequence comes from Allium cepa, assembly GCA_030765085.1. Taxonomy (NCBI): domain Eukaryota; kingdom Viridiplantae; phylum Streptophyta; class Magnoliopsida; order Asparagales; family Amaryllidaceae; genus Allium; species Allium cepa. The sequence goes on from CM060931.1 coordinate 499,295,436, forward strand.
ATCATTTTCAGTTTACACTAAAAAGTGTCCTTCAGACTAAAAAACAAATTTGTTGTCCTTGAGACTAAATTATTTTGCAACTTCTTCCTTATGCCTATTTACCTGTTATTATAATATCGTTGGATTTTCTAATGTATATGGTTTGGTCATTGTGAGGTATAAGCCCGTATCCGTATTTATGTGTGGAGTGGTCTTACGAGATACATTTATTGAAAGGTTTTGTAAACTTTTAAAATCCAATTGAGGTGTGTTTCTCACGGTGATTTATCATATTAATCTGGGTGTTATTTTATTATAATGCTCGGGTCAGACCGAGCATATTTTCAGATTTAGTTTGGATGCTTTAGAGCTTTAGGAGATGAGTAGGTTGCCTCCAGGACGTATTTATGCATATTTTATTTTCCGCTGCATTGGTTGTTTTTGTTATCGGCAATTGTAAGGATAGATTGCTATAAATGTCGAGGCTGTTGAATTATTTGTTGACTCTGATTGATATATACATATAACAAAGTTCAGTTTTTCTTTTGTAAAGATCATTATTAAATTATAGATTGCTCATCATGTTATGAGATTCTATTCCGTCTTTTCTTTTTTTATCCTCAATAATCTATCTTTTCAGCGCTTGGATGTTCGACAAGTGAATACCATAGAAGTATTAGTGTTAACTTTTAAGGATCGAAAAGGCGAGTCGTTACACAATGTGTTTTTAAAGGCACTATTTCATAACTAGCAAAAAACCTAGCTGTATTTCGATAAAACTGATGTTAGAAGCTAAGCGTCGATCATGTTAAAATAATTTTTGGATGTGTAAGTAAAAAAAAGTTTTGAAATGCTCATGCTCGTATTGGAAAATTATGCAATGAGTTACTAGTATGCACATTATTTTCTTTTGGCCACATTAAGTTCTAATCCACTTGGCATAAAATGAGAAATGATTCAAGTAGCTTTCTTTTTCAATTTACCCATGTTAATCCAATCCAAGTGTAGTCAAATTTCATCCATGTTTTGACTCAAGCAAATCTTTGTATACCTATATAACTTTTTTATTTACCAGATGAGTTTTAAGGTTATGCACTTTATGAAAAATACGAATATTACCTTATCCATTTTCATACTTGGCTTTGAAACAAATAACCATATACATATTCTTATCTTATGAGTTATTTATTTTATCAAACATTGCTTATCTTTCCATTAAGCTTTTTAATTATGTAATGTAATTTTAGACATGTGAAAAATATGAAAATATTAATTAAAAATAAATTTAGAACTTTTATTTCAGATTTTAAATTTCCAGTTAATCCTAAAAGATATTTTATGGTTTTAAAAAAAATTCCATAATTTTTCGGTTTGAAATTAATTTTAAAATGATTTTTCTACTTTTGGCTAAAATATGAAAATTAATTTATTAAAAAAATGTTTTTTTTGTTGACACTTCTTTTACTGCTAAAATTATTTTATAAAAAAATATAATTTTCATAATATATTTGCATTAATATAATTGATTTGGGAAAAAATTAATTTAAATATTGTTTAAATAATAATGAAATACGTATAAAATAATTTTATCATGTCCGAAAATTAACAACCCTAATGCTTTACGTATAAAATTATATCATTACATTTGATTGATGTATGACGTTGTAATTAATCGTAAACTATATATATGTATTTATTTAAGTATTATATATAAGTTTAAAAAATAAAAATTGTTTTTTAATTACAGAGCCATGCTAACCTAAGACATATTGGATAACAATTTTTTCTAATTTATACATTCATATAACCACACAACTTTATGACGATATTGATGCATATAAGAATCATTGCCTAGCTATAAAATTAAAATACATTTATATAATAAAACATATTAATCGAGCATAAATAATTGTATTATGACCAGAAACGTACCTAGAACCTAAATCCCTTGAAGTACACTTTGAAATGATGATATCCACTCCTTGAAATAGTTTCTGATTCAACTGAGTGCTAGTCTTTGAACCATTGAACATCAGCTATCGAACAGAACCTGATTTGATTTGGTTTGAACTTGAATTAATAGAGGATGGGGGAAGTTGGTTTCAACAGAATTGAGAAAGTTTGATTGCAAGCCAAAGTCACTAATAGACGTGGGTTGAGATATTTATACCGTGGAAGAAAGGGAAAGAAGTTAGGATTTCGACCTTTACTTATTCTCCCCACCTTATCTATATTAATCTAGCCATCATATGGCCGCACCTACCCTCCCCTATCATAGCCGCCTAAAACTCATTTAAAGCCCAAATAAATAATTTTGCATTTAAATCCAATTTAAACGTGTATCGATATTGCATATCGATTAATATATTTATAGCTGTTATATATTGTTTATGCCAAAATTGTCACAAACACCCAGAAGTTAAAAGTAGAGAATAAAATGAAGATAATAAATTGAAGATAAGGAAAACAACAACACAAAAAAATATAGTGGTTATCCTAATCAAAGGCCTACGTCCATTTAAACATTGTTGAAGTTTCTGATGAGTTTTTACACTGCTATTCTTAGGGATTGTTGAGGATCCATGAAATCCTAGAAGAAATACAAATGTTCATTAAACAGGCTAAAAGATCCTTCAAATAATGTCCATCTTCCTCTATTTATAGCCGTAGGTCGATGAAATTATCTCCTCCACGTTCTTGCCCACGTCTCTCACATCCTGGAGAAGTTAAACTGAAAAGATCATGGCCAACTCATCTAATTTTAGGGATCGGTACCGAACCAAGCCGTAAGGATCAGTACCGATCCGTAAGTTGGATTATGAATCCTTCTTCAACCTCTTGCGAATGCTCAACTGACTCATGTCTGCATTTTTGATACTTTACTGCATTGTTATGGGCTTGAACTTGAGTGAATTCCATGGTTTGGAGGTTGGGCGGAGGCAATTGGTTCGTATACCATTCGTATGAGTCATTGTAGGCTAACAAACCATTCCACGTGGACATTACTAACTAGCGAGCATTCTAAATTGATATGTCACAAGGCATATGGAAATTTTAGGCAAGTGTTGGGGATCGATACTGACCCTTAATCAGAGATGGCCCACCGCTTGACTGGTTGTACCCTACCATACAGGACTGGCCCACCGCTTGACTGGTAGTACCGAATATGATCACCCCACTTTTGGCCCAAAGCATATATGAGTAGATAGTAATCGATCTAGATTTTGGATGACCATACCCTGATGGGAGCGACCCACATGGCCCTGCTACATGCTCGATTTTTGTCATTTCTCGGCTGATAAGGCTTAAGGCTACATTTTATCTCTATATAGCACTTCCCACTTGGAACGCTAACACTGCCCTCGAGGCAATGCAATGCCAACATTCATCTATACAAGTTCATTCTTGAACTAAATGAATCTGCAGGGACTACCTTTACTACATTCATTTTGGAATCACCCTCATGGTTAGCAAATAGCCCTTGCACTTCAAACCTCCGTCTTCGATTCCATACTCTTCCAGGTGTCTTCCTTTCAAAATGCTTAAGTTGGATCGAAGTGCTTTTCGAATAACATATCTGATGCCGGTCTCTTCGAAACAACTTTTGATAATTTCCAGTAAACTCAACCCAGTTCTTTAGGAAATAATAGATAGGATAAGAGTGGAGATCACCGCCTAACCATTAGTGAACGGATTTCCTTATCATTTATCATATAAGAACAAAATGAGATTTATATGCATAGTACAACATCATTAGGGATTACTGTGCCATATAACTCATGTGTTTCTCCTAGATATTTCCAAAGTTACGTTTTGGTTCAAATTTGATAATCGGTTATTTAACTATCAAATAAACAACCATTCAGATATTGATTTAATTCCATATGGAATCTTCTAAACCTTTATTAATTAATCTTTAATCAATAAAATCATTTTAAAAAACTTGATCAAAAGATCTTTACAAAACACCGTTTCCAAAACTTTTAATTCACCTTTATACTTGGGAAAATATTTGTACTTATCTTAGAGGTATAAGTATATTATCAAAACATTTGGAAATTCTCTCTTTTCAAATTCCTTTTGAAAACATTACTTACTACAAACCAATCCATTTATCCTTTATAAAAGGTTTCCTTTAAAAGCTCACTTCACATTTAAATACCTTCATAAATTTCCAAAATCAATTTATAAAGCACTTTTATAAGTATAAAAGTCGATTTGTAAAAGCTCTTTATAAACCTCTAAAATCATTTATAAAATATTTCCCCATTTAAAACTCCTTTGATAAATCTTCTTTAAGAAAAATCCTTTATAGGATATCTTTTGCAATTCGTTCTTTTAAATCACTTTAAATAAACATTTTTACTTAGTAAAACCCATTTGTATAAATAAGTTATTATTTATAAATACCTTTATAAAATAATAATATAACTTGAAAAATTATTTATAAACCCTAAACCCAAATTGATTAAAGAATTAAAACTAATTCAAAACCATACATTATAGTTTCAAAAAGAGCTTAGCAATCCCAATGGTACTTATTTAAGTTACCATATAACATTAATTTAACTTTCAATTCACTTAACCATTTATTTACATAAGTCAACATATATATAAATGCAATTCATATCCAAATCAGGGAATAACATATCAATACAACAACTAGCCTATACATGCCCAAATAGCATAATAGCAGGACAGTGATTTGTCCTGCTCGATAGATGTCCAAACAATTCACTACTTGTAGCAAATGTGAATTTATTCTACTAAATATATGTCTACACTACAAACAATTACATTATAGCAGAACAAGGATTTATTCTGCTAACATATGTCCACACAATGAAAACATTTACATAACTCATTTACGGTAATTTGTCTACTTACTGGTATTGACATTTGAATCCCTTGTGTTTAAAACCATCTTTGGAAATAAAGTACCGTTAAAACAATTTAATTCTCGAAACAAAGGATTTAAAACTTAAAACCCCTTTTAAAATGGTTAATTATGGGTTAAACTCTTTATTAAATCATAATTAATCTTTATTAAATTTGAAATTAATTTAATTATAAATTAATAAATAAAAAATATTTAATAAATAAATTTTTCTTAAGTTAAACCCTTAATTAATCCTTTATTGATTATTAAATAGTAATTTAAGATCTTTATTAATAATTAACTATTAACCAATCTCAATTAATTAATTAAATAATCTTTTATTTAAAAGTTAAATAATAAATTAAACCTTTAATAAATAATTATTTTAAATTAAAGCATTAATTAATTTATCATTAAAAATAGTTAAACACTTGATTAATTAAATAAATAAATAACCTTATATTTAATTAATAATTAATTAAAAATAAATCATGTACTTAACACGTAATTAATTAAAATTTAATCTTGCTTTTAAAGGATAATTAACTAGTAACTAATTTTATTTAATTAAGATTAGCAAACCTTATTTAGTATACAAGCGTTCACAACATTTCCTGTAACTTTTAGCCAACGTAAAGTCAAATATTCAGAAAACAAATTCCGATCACATTTCTAATTTTTCTTCGAACTAAATATTTTTGTAAATACATTTGAAAACTATTTCACCATCAATAGTCATTATTTTAAAGAGTTTTATTTTTATTATAAAATCTATTGTTTGAATACTTAAAGTTAATTAAATATTCGCAAAACAAAGTAGTGAAATTCAGGGTCATTACATTCTTCCTCCCTTAAAAGAATTTCATCCCCGAAATTACACCTCAACCTAACCCAGAAAATACTTAGCACTATACATTAGTTCGTATGATATACATAGATCATTCATATACAAAGTCTGATTCATTCTTTATTAGAACACATAACTTTTCCTCTAAACTAGTATCGCTCATCCAATTATCTTGTGTGGACTCCAATCGGGCTCCTTAATTTAAAACCTTTGTTCTCCATAAATTGCTGTAACTATGATAGAAAACACTGGTCCCATACCAAAAATCCTCATCAAGTGCCTATCATCAAAAATCGAATAACAAATCCTTATTTGGAATGGTGTAAAAAACCTTAAAGCCTTGTACTCGCATCTTAGATCATAACTATATGAAAATGAGACGATCTACGTCCAACCTACGCACTTCTTTAATTGGTTACTCCTAATATTAATTCTGTTTGCATAAATTATTTATGAAAACATTTCATAAACTAAACTTAGGTTCACTTGGATGCTACTCCATTGCAACCTAAGAGTATATACCCCTACTTGACTCAACTATTCCATTTTGCATTTATTTCCCTAAGAAAACTCAAGATCCAAATACCGGTCTTATTTCAACAACTTGTTTTTGAATTGAAACAATATATTTCAATCATAGAATATATATATATATATATATATATATATATATATATATATGTATGTGTATATATATATAGCCCGAGTAACTCCAAAATGATACCGCGTTCTAGGTAGCACCAAACAGTATTATACACTCCCTTACTAGGAAAGGTAATACTCAAGAGAAGTATTTATCATCCGAACACATCTCTTTCCCAATTTTAAGTTATTTTCGAGCCACTCGAACTATTTAACTTAAGAATATTACATTTATTTCAAAATCGCATTTTTGAAATGATACTTCTCATATTTCCAACAAAACATTCATCACCAACTTGTTTTGGTTTCGCTCAGGTTGAACTTGTTTTGATTGTACAATGATAAAGAGAATAATTTACTAAGTACACTACAACGTTCGTCTAGATAAACATCCGATCATCACTTAGAAGATTATTCCGATCATTAAAAAACAATCGAGACCATATTTCCCTAACCAATCCAAAGAAAATACTTCTTACTTAAAATTTTCATTCCCAAAATTTCCTTAACCCAATTTTTTCTTCAAATAATGTTGTTATCTTTGAAAGCCTTAAAAATCATTTTTCAAAAGCACCAAGAGTTAGTCCTCAAGTTTTTAACTAAATCCTTTTAATTAAAAGAAATTTCCTATAAATCCATTTTAAAAATCAACTTTTAGAAAACATTTTCCAAATACTTATTTCAAATATTCTAGCTTTTAACAAACATCTTTTATTAAATCAATTTAACCCAACATTATCAATCGAACGTCTTATAGTCAAATTGTGAAACTTAATTCACAAGGTGTTCTTTCAATGTTTTTCCTATTTCTATTTACCTACCCCAAATCTGAAAAAGGGAAGCTACATGTACACACTAACGATAGTCAATGCTCAACAAGCATGAATAACAAAACCCTAATTGAAAATAATAGAATATTATTATCTCTTAACAAACAAAACATTAACTAGCTATACCATACTATGCTATACTATTTTAAAAATCATTATTTTATATATAAAGTAGACTTTTGGGTAAAATTATTTCATTTACCCAATTTCAAAACAATATTATATCGATTTACCTAGTTTAAGTATTTAGAAATCCCTATCGACACGGTGACGTCCCACATCTCGACCAAAATTCATAAAGCGCTCAAAAGATAATTCAACACGATATAAAACATTTTGTATTCACTAACAAATATGTGCTCTTATATACAATACACTCATACTCACTCTAGGGTCCCACTAACCCCATCTCAAATGAGTTTACCCCACCAAGGACAAGGTTCGCACTTCACCTTGCACTCTGATACGAATGTAACGAACATGCCTTTCTATCCATGAAAATAGACACTAATACATCCATTGTATTACGTGTCAAACATTCAAGTGCTGGAAAGACTGATCGTTATGGGAAAGAAAGAATATAGAAAATAAGAAGAAACTAAACAATCATAGAATCTCACAACGTAATGGAATAACATATATTAATCAACATAATTCTTTACAAATTCATTTCCAGAATGATACACCAGAGTCAGACTAATACAAATTATACCCTACGACAATTATAATAGTCCGCCCTTACATATCCGATACATAATAAATAGCAAAAAAATAACAACTAGCTATTGATGAAGCCTCCTACTCCAAGCTCCTCCAAGATGCATCCAAGGAAAACCTGAACTACTTAAATGACCATAAAAATTTGAGCATCAAGAGTTTTAGGGTAAGAAAACAAAACTCTAGGTCAGACATGGGTATGGTGTGAGTAAGCTCAAACATGTGAATTATTATGTTTAAAACCCTTTAACATCAAAGGTATCATGTAAGACCATGTCGTACATAAACATGGACGGGTTTTACCTTACGATAACCAAAACACTTTTTATAGAAATTCCAGTGATATTATAATAATGTCTAACGGGTCAAGCAAAATATGAATATAGTTGAAATGCTTGCATCTCACATTTAACATAACTGGGCACATCTAAAACTGTAAAGGCATGTATTGGAGAATGGATTCCATACCATGACAAGGTAAGGGACAACCTTCTGATGGTACATCTCTAGATAAAATGCGCCAGGGTCTGACAAGAACATCTTGTACCCTGTTATACAGGATTGGTCTACCACTTGACTAGTTGTACCGAATATGATCACCCTACTTTGGGCCCTGAGGCACACTTAAGTAGATATTAATCGATATATATTTTGGATGACCATACCTTGATGGGAGCGACCAATATAGCCATGCCGCATGTTCAATTTTTGTCATTTTTCGATTGATGAGGCTTGAGGCTATGTTTTACCTTTATGTTGCACTTCCCACTTGGAATGCTAAAATTGCCCTCCAGGCAACAATGCAATGCTTGCATTCATCCATACAAGTTCATTTGGGGACTGAACGAAACTGAAGGCACTACCTCCACTACACCCATTTTGGAATCACCCTTTGGGTTTGTAGCAAATAACCCTTGCACTTCAAATTTCCGTCTTCAATTCCATACTCTTCAAGGTATCTTCGGTTCGAAACACTTAAGTTGGATCGAAGTTGTTTTCGGATAACATATCCAATCTCGGTCTCTTCGAAACAACTTTCCATAATTTTTGCTAAACTCAACCCCAGTTCTTTTGGAAATAAACAGACAAGATAAGAGCGGAGATCACCTTTTAACCATTAGTGGATGGATTTCCTTATCATTTACCTAGAATAATGAAACAAGATTTATAGGAACAATATAACATCGTTGGGGATGACCGTGCCATATAACTCACGTGTTTCTCCTAGATATTTCCAAAGTTACATATTGGTCCAGGTTTGATAGTCGGTTATTTAACTATCAAATAAACAGTCATTCAAATGTTGATTTAATTCCATATGCGATCCTCTAAACCTTTATAAATTAATCTTTAACTAATAAATTCACTTTATTAAACTTGATCAAAAGATATTTACACAACACTGTTTCTAAAACCCTTACTTCCCCTTTGTACTTGGGAAAATATTTATACTTATCTTAAATGTATAAATATATTATCAAAACATTTGGAAAATTCTCTCTTTGCAAATTTATTTTGAAAACATTACTTACTATGAACCCATCAACTTATCCTTTATAAAAAGGTTTCCTTTTAAAAGCTCACTTCACATTTAAATACCTTCATAAGTTCCAAAATCAATTTATAAAACACTTTTATAAGTCTAAAATCAATTTACAAAACCTCTTTATAAACCTCTAAAATCATTTATAAAACATTTCCCCATCTAAAACTCCTTTGATAAATATTTTTTAAGAAAAATCCTTTACAAAATATATTTTGCAAGCTATCCTTTTTAATCACCTTAAATAAACCTTTTTACTTAGTAAAACACATTTTTATAAACAAGTTATTATTTATAAATACCTTTGTAAAATAATAATATAACTTAAAAAATCATTTATAAACTCTAAAACCAAATTGACTAAAGAATTGATTCGAAACCATACTCTATAATTTCAAAAGTGTAGCGACCCGCAGTTCCGTACCCCTTGAATTGATAATAATTCTTCCTCATTCAACCAAAGTGTACAAAAGAGCGAATAACTAGGGTAAAAGAAGAAAGAGTTAAAAGAAGAAGATAAAAACATCAGAGCCTCACAATCACAGCGGAATAAAGTATAATATATAATACCGGCTTTTAAATACAAAGAAACATGTACTGTTATATATACATACCATTATCAAAGTACAACAATCATCCATTTATTTGGACAGCTTAATACTTGTCCTTACACAGCAGAATAATAACCAAGTATGGAGATACGTCTCTGTCATCCAGCTCGCCTCTTGAGCTCCATAGATATTATCCTAGATCTGTTCAACTCGGTCTGACCCGAGCATCATAATAAAACAATGCTCAAGTCAGTCTGCAAACCAGCGTGAGAAAACCACACTCAATTGGATTATTATATTTTTGAAAATCCTTTAGAACAAAGGTATCTCGTATGACCACGCCACAAATAAATATGCCGGGTTTTTACCGTACGATAACCAAAACATTTTTATCAAATCCTCTGATATTATAGTAGTGTCTATTGAAAGTAAATAAAATCTAGCCGAAATGCTTGCATCTCACATTCCAGCAATAGGTGGGCATAATCAAAACCGTACAAGTGCTTATTGGAGATTGGGTTCCATACAATGGCATGGCTACTGGGCTACCGCCCGTCACAGTACCCGGTCTAGATCAGCGTACCGAAGACCACTCCCGATCCCCTACAATACAAGACCGACCTACCCGTAACCTGGATAGACTGAATAAGTTCACCCCACGGTTGGGATCAGAAACCGCCACACAGCCAAAATAAAGGGACTCCAGACATGGAAAATCTTACTCTAATTGGGTGCTACCCACTTAGCCTTGCTGCACCTCCCATGTTTTAGCCATTTCCAGTTGATGAGGCTTGAGGCTAAGCATTACCTTTTTAGAACACATTCACTAAGAATGCTCATCCTCCTCCAATGACGATGGTTTGAAAGCATTCGTCCATACAAGTTTTCCTGGTGGAAGAAATGGGCCATAGGTACGCCACCGTCAATGTTGAGCGACATGCGACTCTCAAAAAGCTTAATGAGCTTAAGTCCAATCTTTCAGAAATCATCAAAGAGAGAGAAGCCACCAACATCTCAGCGTAGGAGGCATGCGACCAAGCTGTGGTGCTTCAAGGTGAGCGGGACACGGCTGTGGAAAAAGCCCGTGTGGTAGAGGCTAAGGCTGTGGAAATAACCGTCTTCATTCGCTACGTTCAAACTGGATCGAAGTGGTTTTCGGATAATTAAATCCGATCTCGGTCTCTTTGCATAACGATCCAATTTTTTCGACTTCCGAAATTCGACATCGATACGTCCACCGTATCAAATGCTGCACAGTCGAATGCCCAAAAACCGAACCGTTAGGGTTAAAGAAGAAGAAGATAAAAGAAGAAACGAAAATAGCAACAGAATCTCACATTTTGCAGCGGAACAAATATAATAGATGAATGAATAATCTTTAAAACAAAGGACTATATCAATTTATACATACTTCATCAGAGTTTACAACAACAACACAAAACTGGCAGTTATAATAACTTGCTTACATAGAAATCTGGCTTGCACCAACCCATACGCAGCGGACACTACATAGTATAAGTAATACGCCTCGCCATCCAGCTTCAACTCCTGATTTCCACAGCAACCTCTTGACTTCGCTCCTGAATAACTGATAACCTGACTCTAGGCTGTCCGTGTGGAAAATTATGAGCACCCAGCGTTTAGAAAGGGAACAATACACTCCAGATCAGTCATGGGACTGGTGTGAGATCTTAAAAAAACAGTTATTTTCACAAAGAAAATAAAAAGAAACCCGCTATGCTTTTGGATAATGAATCTAACATAAGGCCTCCCGCCATACACACAATGCAAACGCAGAATTGGGGGAAATTTCTTCTTATGATAGTCAAACATGCTTGATACGCAAAATCCTTTTGATATTATTATTAGTGCACAATGCAGAAAACCTTTCGAAAATATAATATTAATCTTAGCCAGCATACAACCATTATTGTATGCCTACTATAGCTACCATCTAAACAGTGGTGACCACCATTAGTAAATGGCAGGTTATACAACTAAAATCGTACAAGGCGCGCATTGGAGATTGGATTTCCAACAACTGGTCAGGCTAAGGAACTTCCTACTTCCACATGGGTACGCCTTTGGTGGGACGCCCTGAGAACCTACCCGGATCTCTGCCAACACAAGGCCTGCTTACCTCTGTAACTAGGTAACTACTACTCAAGTATGCCATCTCCCGGTCGTTTGTGACCTTTATCCGAGGATCCTCAGCCACAAAGCAACAACAACAAAGTATAATAAATTAGCAGCAACCACATAGGTTAAATATCTGGGTTCCATACCATGATACAACCCTTTTCCAGAAGGAAATGACATACCCTAAAGGGCGCGACCCTCATAACCTTGCCACATTCTTCCTGTTTTGACCATTTCCGGGGTGTGAGGTCCGACAAAGTCTCGTCCACAAAGCTACACTTTTCACAAAGTCATGATTCGATCAATAAATGATCAACAACACTTCGTATGCCACATTACCAATTTGGGAATATATCACTAGTAACCATCAACTACATAACCTCTGAGCTCGTACGTCTTAGAGAAGGGTGTTAAGCTAAGAAAATAAATTCTCCGCCACCAACAGAAATGTATTTGATAGAAACCAGCTTTACATCTCAAAGTGTAATATTAGACACACATCCATACAAGTCTGTTCCGGGATCGAACGAAACCGAAGGCACTTCAAAGAAGCCCTTGTAATCCGGATATTCACTAATCATGTCTAGAATCCCCATCACAAAGTGTGATAAAATCCTTATCCTGGAGCAACCCAGTGCAGTGACATTCGATAGGTAATCCTTTCGTTTTCGAAAATACCCAGTCTTCAACACCATCTTCAAATGCAAATCCCATTTCGTCGTATCGTTATTCAGAATGGGTTTTATGACACAAGTCCTCTCCCGGCTAATCCGAATAATGAGCGCTTATTTTAAAAATAAGCGTTCATTCAAATTCCAAACAAATCACAACAAATTTCCACTTTGATCTTTTAAACAAAAGATCTATCACAATTACAAAGGTTCGATGTGGTTTTCGGATATCCATTTGGAATCCGACCCCAGTCGCATCGAAATTCAAATGCCATTAAAAGGCCAATACTGATAGTCGGTTATTTAACAATCAATCAACATTCATAACAATCACTAAGATTTAAATAATTTTTTCCCCCGATTATTATTTTCAAAATATCTTCGCAAGATATAATTTTAACACTTCAACCATTTGAAAACAAATTTCAAATCAATTCTACATTTCAATCATTTGAAAACAAATTTCAAATCATTTTCCTTTTGCAGAATATATTTTCAAATATTTATTCATTTCCACTGAAAATCTGCCGAGTTCTAATACTTTAAAATAATTTAAATCACTTATCCAAAATATTCTAGAAGACATTTAGAATAAAACTACCTTTACTTAAATATTAGTTATGAAAATGTTATACTAATTATCACAAATATAAGACTTCAAGTCCAAACTAATTTTAAAATAAAATTAGTGGATAGAGTTTAAGTATTTAAGTAACTATTTTCTAAATCAAATATCAATTTAATCTTTCAAATAATCCCTTCTATAATTAATTAAATAAATTTTACTTTGAAGATTTAAAACAATTCCCGAAAATAATTTCTCCAGCAATATTCTTTTAAAACCAAATCTAGAACTTTTAATTTTATTTCAAAAGCTATTTTAAAAATATACTTGGCTTTCCTGGGAAAGTATACCTTCCATTCTAAAATTGTTCATTTTAATCAATTAATAAATCTTTCTAGAATTATTTTAAATTTAGTTTCCAAATCTGTAAATTCCTTTCCAAACTTTTAAAAATAAAATAATATTTATTTTTAAAGCAAATTTCCCTTTCCTTTTTAAATTCCCATTGTGAATTCAAATCCCTAAATATCTGCTGATATATGATTTTTAAATCGATTTCAAAAATCATCTACAAACACCAAATCAATTTCCAAATTGATTTCAAATTTTATTTTAAACACCAAATCAAATCCCAAATTGATTTCTAAATTTATCTTAACACCAAATCGATTTTCATTCAAACACCAAATCAATTTTCATATTGATTTCCCAAAGATTTATTCTTTTAACACCAAATCAATTTCCGAATTTATTTTTTTTAAAATAAATTCCTTTATCTCTTCTAAATTATTTAAAATCCGTATTTTAAAATAAATTCTCCACCTTTTGAATAATATTACTTTAAATCCATTTATTAAACTTTTTCCCATGTTTTGGAATTTTATTCAATAGGATTTCACTATAGATTTTCTACTTAAATTTAAAAATCCAGTTTTATTTATTTCTGGTATCCTACGATACCAAAAATATATTTTGGCTAAATTATAGCCTTTAATGATTTCAATCACAAATATGATCAAAAACAGATTAAATAATCAACACACAATCATTGAAACAAATTCAAATATTTGAGGAATCCAGTGGGATCCCTCCAACCTGTTTCCCTGCATCCACAGACGTTAGTACAACAATTAAGTACCAATTCCTCTTCGAGGTGGAATATCGCGGTATATGGGATCAATATAATATCATCCGCTATTATGCGGCGCATAGGGTCTCGTCCGCTATATAATGCGGGAAATCAATCACTACAAATACATATATAATACCAATTCCACTTCGAGATGGAATATCGCGGTATATGTGTTTAATATAATATCATCCGCTATTATGCGGCACATAGGGTCTAATTTAATACAACTAATAATAATTTACCATCCAAGCACACAATCAACAATTTTAAATCTAACTACTTAAAATTAAATCAGAAAAAAATGATTAAGTGAGAAGATCTCACCTTTAACAGTGCATGCAATCCATTTTCAATCCATCTTAACTCGTTTTCATATCTTTTGACCTTGTATAAATAATTTATACAATTGATTAATATTCGAAATAAGTCGAATAATAAATTTCCATTTAATAGATTTATTTAATTTAAACTAAAAATTAAATTTCTTAAACCCATTTTCCTTTAATAAATTTAATTAACTAACAATTTTGATTTTTAAACTAATACTTTTAATTTTAAACAAATTCCTCTTTTTTTTAATAAATTTATTTAACAAAAGATTAAATTTAAAACTAAATTCCCTTTAATAAATTTTCTTTATAATAAAATATTTTTGGCAACTAAAAATTTAATAAGTTTATTAACAAGTCTTTCTCTATCATACATAATATTAAAAATAAACTAGTAACTTCCTTTACCAAATATTTCCTTTGAAACATCTACTTATTTTCTTCAAAATCTAATATATATATACACTATTTTTTAATTAAAGACATGTGTATATATATATATATTACACAGAAACTTGTAATTTTTTTTTCATTTCACTTTACTATAAATTACATAACTTTCTTTGTATATTTTATTAAAATAAAAATAAACTTGTAAAAATAAAATAAAAGAAAAACAAATACCTCACACGCTACAGGCTCGAGATCACCGCGCCGACTACTGCCAATTACCATCAAAGATGAAATCGCGTCGCCCTGTTGCTGCTATCCCCATCGCGAACCCGAGGTCGAGTTCGACACTACATCGCGATGAACACCGTGATTGCCGCCGCACTGACCTCTGCCCTTCACGCTTTCGCCATCGCGATTCGCCACTGACCAATCGTCGATTGCATCGCATTCGCCATCGAACCCTATCGCTCTGTCGTCTAGGCCCTGTCGTGCCTCCAAGCGGTCGAGAACCATGATGCCGCCGTTCGAATATTTCTTGTCGCGAGCTTCAGGGACCCTGCGTCTTTCCACGCCATTTTTTTCTTCTGAAATTCGAGTCAAAGCTTCAGCTATTGATCTTTTTTTTGAATTGGTTTTAAAATTTGAAGATTTGAATTTATGAATTAAAAACCGATGGAGGAAAGGGTTTCAATTTTTATTTGAATTGAAGAGGGGATTTTTTTATCTTCGGCCATTGATTTTTTAATAAAGGAACGAAGAAATCAGTTTTCGTTTCCTTTTCTTTTGAACGAGGCATCCTTCTTGCAAATGAATTTAACAAAGCTCATATTAGATGGGTAAACACGTGTTTCAGAGTATCGACAAGTGTTGATATGATCAACAGTAAATTAAAAGGAAAAATATATTTTGTTTTATTATTTTTGAAATTTAAATTCGAATTTAAATTGTCGCGATTCCGTAACCCAGAATCACGATCTTCAATCGAGGCATGCCGCTAGGCGTTTATAATGTTTAACCCCTATCCCGAACGCAATGGAAAATGTTCCGAGGCCAAATTCAATCGTATGGAGAGGATAGCTTTTTGGACCTAATTATTAAATTTAATTTCGATAAAATTTTCAGTGCGTTTTCTTACCGTACGATCACTCCAAATGCTATGAAAATTGAAATCCGATAATAATACAATATTACGAATCTAATGGAACTGGTTTTGTCGAAATCCGAGACTATGCCTTGGAAGGCTATTTTTAAATATCGATTTAAATGGTAAAATTTCAAAACTGAACAAATCATTTTCAAATTCAATTCTAGAGCTTCCATTATCTTCAGTATTATCATTATAGATTTTTCAAGCCTTTAAAAATATTTTTAATCAGCTTAAAATTGAAAATACAAACTTTTACCCAACTTCACATTATTAAATTAGATAATTTAATTGCCGAATCCATAGCGATATTTGAAATCTAAGTTAAAGTACCATTCAAATATTTAAAATTAATTAATTCGATTCCACATGTTTAAAATTTTCGAGTTGTCACATTCTTCCTCCCTTAAAAGAATTTCGTCACGAAATTACTAGCTAAGAAGAATGTTCCTCAACCCATTTATTTCCCCCCCAAAACCAAACAGTTTTATCAACTGGCCAAAACAAATCTTTTATTAAAGACTCATTCACTTCAAATAACTTTCCAAAGTCTTGCATAGTTTTCATACAACATTGTTATCTTAACAATTCAAACTTAAATTTAAACTTAAATTTAAAATTATCAAAATTTTCTCAAAATTTTTTCTAACTCCTAAATTTTCAAAAAATTTCGCTAGCGTCTCCTTTGCGCGGCTAGCTCGGTACGACTACAAAATGCCACAACGGGCCTCCAGATTTCAAAAGAAAAGAAAAAGCTAAGCGGCTGGACAAGAAAATCATCAAATTTCATACTGAAATTTAAACATACCTTTTCAAGCAATCCAAATTTATTTTCGAAATCAAGATCCCAATTCCATTTTTCTTTATATCACCTGTATGCTTTTTAACAATCATATCCAGTTTCTACATTAAAAATTCATTTTGCGTATTCCATTACAAAAGTTTGAATACTTACTTCTTATACATTTTTACTTCACTATTGAAGTTATATATCCATTTTCATTCAATCTTACATTTCAATTTTATTTGGATTCAATTTACCTTTTGAATATTGAATTTTATCAACTATCATTCATTCACAACTGATTCATCTCACTATTTTAAATTAGTTTCATTTGCTAATTCATTACAAATTCCAATTCATTTTATGTCAAACCATTTTTTATTTTCACTTTTATTATCTTTAGTTCACTTCGAATTAATTTTACAACTTCATTTTATTTCACACAATTCAAATTGGTTTTCAATATTCAATTTCAATTCCAATTTTATTCTTTTGTTCATTCCCAAATTTATTTTCTCCTTCACCTTATTTAGCATAATTCAAATTCAATTTAAACTTCTATAAGTTTTCTCACTTATTTTCATTTCATTTAATAAATTTACTTTTCCAACTTATTTTGTTTCCATATTCACTTTAATTTAACTCAATTCTTTAAGTTAAATTCATTCCATCAAAATTCAAATTATATAAGTTATCAACTCCTAACCACTTTTAATAAATCTTCCAGAGTTTTAAATAATTTCTCAATATTTCATAATCACCCTTGAAATCATTTATTTCCAAAATAAAATTATTTTGACTTTAACCTTTCTTCAAGTTAAATTTTATTGTAACAACTTCAAATTTATAAGTTGTCAAACTCAATTATATTCTATAAATACTTTGTATAGGATTCTAGAGTCTTTCCATCTTTTCAAAACCATGTTTTTTTGAAATCAATTCAATTTATCTTTTAAATTCCCAAAACCAAACCCAGTTGCAAACAACTTCCATTTAAAACAATTTGGCAGAAATTCTTTTCCTGGAAACTCGAAAATGAACTTCGCTGCAGTCACCACCAAAGTTATTTTCCAGCGACCGAAAAGAATGTAGTGCTTTTATCCCTTCAAAACTATTTTTCCAAAACCTTTGAAAATCATTTCAAACTCAAAAGGATTTTAAACTTTTCACCAAAATTTCAAATCATTCAACTTAATTTTCAAATATTACTCTGGAATTATATTCCAAATTATAAATCTCATTTACAATTTATATTTACAAATACCATTTGTATGTGAATTTATTTCTTAACTTTGGAGTTACGATTTCAAATTCCTATTCAACAATAATGATAATACCGTAATATTATCACCTCCTAATATCCAAACAACCACATATAACTATAATAATTTACGGAAAATTATTCCTTTTATATACAAAAATAGTTTGGGTAAAATTATTTCATTTACCCTATTTTAAAACAAACTTGTGTCGGTTTGTTTAAGAGTTTAGAACCCCTATCGATACAGTTGGCCAAACTGCACCGACCAGAATCTATAAACAATCTATTGATAAGTCAACACAATATAAAAAAAAAGTTATATTCACTAACAAATACGCGCTCATATCTATTATTACACTCAAACTCATTCTAGAGTACCACTGACTCTATTAATGAGTAACACCCACCAGAGCCAAGGTTGTCGCTTAACCAAATGCCCTGATACCAAAATATAACGATCCAATTTTTTCGACTTTCGAAAGTCGACATCGATACGTCCACTATATCAAGTGCCGCACAGTCGAATGCCGGAAAACCGAACCGTTAGGGTTAAAGAAGAAGAAGATAGAAGAAGAAACAGAAACAACAATAGAATCTCACATTTTGCAACGAAACAAATATAATAGATAAATGAATAATCTTTAAAACAAAGGACTATATCAGTTTATACATACTTCATCAGAGTTTACAACAACAACACAAAACTGGTAGTTATAATAACTTGCTTACATAGAAATTTGGCTTGCACCAGCCCATACGCAGCGGACACTACATTGTATAAGTAATATGCCTCGCCATCCAGCCAACTCCTGATTTCCACAGCAACCTCTTGACTTTTCCTTCGAATAACTGATAACCTGACTCTAGGCTGCCCGTGTGAAAAATTATGAGCACCTAGTTTAGAGAGGGAATAATAAACTCCAGGTCAGTCATGGGACTGGCGTGAGATCTTAAAAAAAAACAGTTATTTTCACAAAGAAAATAAAAAGAAACCCGCTATGCTTTTGAAAAATAAAACTAAAATAAGGCCTCCCGCCATACACACAATGCACACGCAGAATTGGAGGAGATTTCTCCTTATGATAGTCAAACATGCTTGATACGCTAAATCCTTTTGATATTATTATTAGTGCATAGTGCAGAAAACCTTTCGAAAGTATAATATTAATCTTAGCAAGCATACAACCATTATTGTATGCCTACTATAGCTACCATCTAAACAGTGGTGACCATCATAAGTAAATGGTAGGTTATACAACTAAAATCGTACAAGACGCGTATTGGAGATTGGATTTCCAACAAATGGTCAGGCTAAGGAACTTCCTACTGCCACATGGGTACGCCTCTAGAGGGACACCCCAAGAACCTACCCGGATCTCTGCCAACACAAGGCCGGGTTACCTCTGTAACTAGGTAACTACTACTCGAGTATGCCATTCCCCGGTCATTTGCGACCTTTATCCAAGGATCCTCAACCACAAAGCAACAACCACAAAGCAATAACTACAAAGTATAATAAATTTGCAGCAACTACATAGGTTAAATATTTGGGCTCCATACCATGATACAACCCTTTTCCAGAAGGAAATGACATACCCTAAAGGGCGCGACCCTCTTAATCTTGCCGCATTCTTCCTGTTTTGACCATTTCTGGGGTTTGACGTCCGACAAAGTCTCGTCCACAAAGCTACACTTTTCACAAAGTCATGCTTCGATCAACAAATAATCAGCAGCACTTCGTATGCCACATTACCAGTTTGGGAATATACCACTAGTAATCATCAACTACATAACCTCTGAGCTCGTACGTCTCAGAGAAGGGTGTTAAGCTAAGAGAATAAATTCTCCGCCACCAACAGAAATGTATTTGATAGAAACCAGCTTTACATCTCAAAGTGTAGTATCAGACACACATCCATACAAGTCCGTTTCGGGATCACAGAACCAAGGCACTTCAAAGAAGCCCTTGTAATCCAGATATTCACTAATCATGTCCGGAATCCCCATCACAAAGGGTGATAAAATCCCTGTACCGGAGCTGTGACGACCCGAAATTTTTGAGCGTTTAAAATTTGAATATTTAATTGATTTTAAATATTTAAAAGTTAATTTTAACTTGATTTACGAATATCACAATTTATTTGATAATTAAAATATTTAATTATATAATTTGAAATTGAATAAAATGTTGAATCTTCAATTTTAAGCCTGTTAAAAATAATTTGAAGGCTTTTAAAATTTATATTGATAATACTGAAGATAGTAAAGGTGTTGAAATTAAATTTGAAAGTGTTTTGTTGAGTTTTAAAATTTACATCGTTTAAATTGAATTTAAAAAATAGCCTTCCGAGGCACATTCTCGGAACTCGACGAAACCAGTTCCATTGAGTCCGTAATATTGAATTATTATCGGATTTCAAATTTCGTATTTATCGGAATTATTATGTGAGCGCACGTTATATAAACACGCTGAAAATTTAATTGGTAATAATTTGATGAAATTTAATTTAGTTCATCAAGCTTCTGGTATACGCCATCTTCCTCTTATTGAGTCACGTACTTTTTCAATTTTTAGCCGTTAAATCAACAATCAAAATGCTCGAAAATAATAATAAAAATAAAAATAATAATAAAAATAATAAAGAAATAAAAGGAGAAGCTTCAAGGAGAAGCTTTAAGTCACGTTCAAATAAAAAAAATAAAAAAAAGAAAAGGGGCAACTCAATAGGGCCGACCCCTCTTTTCTTCTCTTCAGTTTCAAATCTAAATACCTAATCCCGTTCCTAAAAAAAAAAAGTTATAAATCAATAATGGCCGAGAGCTTCAACTCCTCGAACCGAATCATCAGGTAAAAGAAAAAGGGGGGAGCCAAGCTTTCAAATCTTCTCGCGAGTTGTTTGGGCGTAGGATTCGAGCTCGGCCGGCGCTTTGTGAAGCAGTGTTAATGGCGGCGGCGCAGTTGGCTAGCGTGAGGTCAGAGAGTTCGAGCAACCCAGACGGCAACCAAAGATCGCTTTCGAGTTGACCATGTTGTCGTCGATTTGTAGCTTCAAGCCGTTAACCGGGGCGAGGCACTGGGGATTGAGACGCTAGCAATTAGGGTTTCGAATTTGGGGAAGGAGCGGGATTTAGGGGGGGCATCGGTAGAGCAGTGAGGTATCGAGTTGTTTTTTTTTATGTATATATATATTAGAAATAATCACAGCAGGGTAGAAATTTATTTTGTTTTGAGTTTTCACTGAAATAAAAGAAAGGAAGTATAGGATATATATACATATACATGTAAAACAAGAACATATATACAATTCAAGGGAAAAATATATATGTTACAGTAAAGCATAAACTTTTCTGTTTTAAAATTTATACGTATATAAGGTTTTAGAATGTTTTTTCCCTCTTTTAAACCTATGTAGATTATTTAGTATATATAGTTGGTAAAAATATTTTATTAAACGGGAAATCATTTGTTTAAAATTAAATTTTTAGTTAAATGAATTTATTAACGGAAAACTTGTTAAAATTAAATCATTGGGGAATTTATAATGATCAATAAAAATTGATAATTCGATTGTTTCGAATATTAATAAAATTTTATAATTGTTATACAAGGATTAAAATCAAGGATACAAACCAGTTTGGAATGGATTGCATACAGCAAAATGAAAAGGTGAGTTAATCTCACTCAGTTAAAACTAGATTTAAATGATTAAATTTTAAATAATTGTTGAATGATTGGTTTGACTGTTGTGCTATAGTGTGATTTATATTTGGAATGGGTATTTTACATTGTGCTAATATCTGTGGATGCAGGGAAAACAGGTTGGAGGGATCCAACTGGATCCCTCAACATTTATTTAAATTGTTTAATACCCTCTGTTGTGATTCCTTTATATTCTGTGATGAATATTATTGATATAATTGATAATTGGTATATTGGATGTTATGGTTCAATTGGATATAATTGGGCATAATGAATTACTAAAAATATAAATTGAATTTCGGAAAAAAGAAAATAAAGAAGTGAAATTTGTAAGTAAATTTGAATAGATTTAAGAACGAATTGGAGAAGAAATAAAGTGACTTTAAATTTATGATAAATAAATTGAGAGTATGGAAAGGAAAATTTAAACAAACAGGAAGTTAATGAAATTTAAACTTCAATGTTATTGTTTAAAAGAGCAAAATATTTATTTTAAATTGAGGATTTAAATTATTTAAGAAGAATTAAGAAGAAATTGGGAATAACCTGAAATTTGT
Source organism: Allium cepa (assembly GCA_030765085.1). NCBI lineage: Eukaryota > Viridiplantae > Streptophyta > Magnoliopsida > Asparagales > Amaryllidaceae > Allium > Allium cepa. The sequence goes on from CM060931.1 coordinate 499,318,099, forward strand.
ATATTTCAGCTAAAGAATTTATAATCAAACTGAAAATAATAATAAAGTCCATAATTAATGAATTTTGAAATGAACTGATGAGTAAAGAAATTTATTTCAAATGGAATAAATTGGGAATCAATTTGGAAAATTGATTTGAGTGATTGAGATTGGAAATTTCTCTCTGAAGAACCAAGTACGTTTTCAAAGTAAATTCTTAAATAGAAATTAAAAAGTTTAAAGTCAATTTAAGAAGTATGTTTTGAAAAATTAACTATTTCTAAATATTTAAATTCTAAAGTAAGTATTTCCTTTTAATCTATTATGGTAATAATTATTTAAAGAATGACTTAGTATTCATTTTTAAAAGTGAAATCTAGTTTTATATTTTATTTAGTGACCTTATTTTCAAATATTCATATAAGATGTATTTTTAACAAATTATTAAAGCAGTTTAAATCTAAATGTTTTAAAAGTATATATTTCAAAGTAAAGTGTTTTCAAATTATTTTAGAAAATCTAGTTTTGTGCTTGGTGATTCCAGTGGAAATAGAAATACTTGGAATTTATTCTGAGAAAGGCAGATAGTTTTGAAAACTGTTTCCAAAGGAATTTGAAAAGTGAAATTATATCTTGTGAAGATAATTTGAGGTTAATAAATAATATGGGAAATTATTTATTGTTGGATGGTTGTAGTAAATATTAATTGATAGTTAAATAACCGACTATCAATATTGGACAATGCGTTGATCGTTTCGAAGAGACCGGGATCGAGATTAATTTCTCGAAAACCACTTCGATCCGGTTTGTACGTTTCGTGAAAACGATTTTGGATTCGAAGATGGAGCAGTGAAGTGCAAGGGCTAATCGCTACTAATCCTGAGGATATCTCCAAAATGGATGTAGTAGGAATAGTACCTTCGGTTCTGTTCGAACCCGGGACGGACTTGTATGGATGAATGCTTGCGAAACATCGTCAGGTGGACGATGGGCATTCTAAGTGAAAACGTTCTAAAGGTAACGCTTAGCCTCAAGCCTCATCAAATGGGAATGGCTGAAAATCAGGGGATATGCAGCAAGGCTTCGTGGGTAGCCCCCACTGGAGGGTGAGGTCATCCCTGTCTAGATGTCCCTTTATTTCGGCTGTGTGGGCGGTTGCTGATCCCAACCGCGGGGTGATCTTGCTCGGGACTGTCCAGTAAGGGATGGTTCCGGTCTTGTGTTGCAGGGGAGTTAGGGTGGCTCCTCGGTACGCTGATCTAGACCAGGTACTGTGACAGGTGGTACCCCAGTGCCTAGCCATTAGTTGGAATCCATTTTCCCTACGCGCCCGTACGGTTTTGATTGTGCCCAACTATTGCTGAAACGTGAGATGCAAGCATTTCAGCTAGATTCTATTTACTTTCTATAGACACTATTATAATATCAGAGGACTTTAATAAAAATGTTTTAGCTATCGTAAGGTAAAAACCCGACATGTTTATTTGTGTCGTGGTCTTACGAGATGCTTTTGTTTTCAAAGGATTTTGAAACTTTAATAATCAATTGGGTGTGATTTTCTCACGCTGGTATTCCAGACTGACTCGGGTGTTATTTAACTGTAATGCTCGGGTCAGACCGAGTATTATAGAATACAGGAAATGCTGTGGAGCTCAGGAGACGAGCTGGATGACGACACGTACTCTCGTACTTGTTTATATATATATATTCCGCTGTATTGAGTTGCTATGTATTCATTTGTATGATATTGATGTTGAGCTGTGATTGATGTACTCTGATGATGTAATATATAAACAGATATATTTGATTTTTGAGTAAAGATCATTTATTATCTATTATATTTTATTCCGCTGCGATGGTTAGATTCTGATGTTGATTTTGTTTTCTCTTCTTCTACCTCTTCTTCTTAAACCCAAATGGTTCGTATTTCTGTACAACTTGAGTTGATTGTTGTAGATTAGTGTTGACTCAAGGGGTATGGATTTGCGGGTCGTTACAGGAGCAACCCGGTGCAGACACATTCGACAGGTAATCCTTTCGTTTTCAAAAATACCCGGTCTTCAACACCGTCTTCAAATGCAAATCCCATTTCATCGTATCATTATTCGGAATGGGTTTTATGACACAAAGTCCTCTCCCGGTTAATTCGAATAATGAGCGCTTATTTTAAAAATAAGTGTTCATTCAGATTTCAAACAAATCACAACAAATTTCCACTTTGATCTTTTAAACAAAATATCCATCACAATCACAAAGGTTCGATGTGGTTTTCGGATATCCATTTGGAATCCGACCCCCGATCGCATCGAAATTCAAATGCCATTAAAAGGCCAATATTGATAGTCGGTTATTTAACTATAATCAACATTCACAATAATCACTAAGATTTAAATAATTTTTTACCCCAATTATTATTTTCAAAATATCTTCGCAAGATATAATTTTAACACTTCAACCATTTGAAAACAAATTTCAAATCAATTTCTACATTTCAATCCTTTGAAAACAAATTTCAAATCAATTTCTACATTTCAATCCTTTGAAAACAAATTTCAAATCATTTTCCTTACACGGAATATATTTCCAAATATTTATTCATTTCCACGGAAAATCTGCCGAGTTCAAATACTTTAAAATAATTTAAATCACTTACCAAAATATTCTGGAAGACATTTCGAATAAAACTACCTTTACTTAAATATTAGTTATGAAAATATTATACTAATTATCACAAATATAAGACTTCAAGTCCAAACTAATTTTAAAATTAAATTAGTGGATAGAGTATAAGTATTTAAGTAACTATTTTCTAAATCAAATATCAATTTAATCTTTAAAATAATCCCTTCTATAATTAATTAAATAAATCTTTACTTTAATGATTTAAAACAATTCCCAAAAATAATTTCTCCGGCAATATTCTTTTAAAACCAAATCTAGAACTTTTAATTTCATTTCAAAAGCTATTTTAAAAATATACTCACCTTTCCAGGGAAAGTACACCTTCCATTCTAAAATGGTTCGTTCAAATCAATTAATAAATCTTTTTGGACTTATTTTAAATTTAAGTTCCAAATCCATAAATTCCTTTCCACACTTTTAAAAATAAAACAATATTTATTTTTGAAGCAAATTTCCCTTTCCTTTTTAAATTCCCATTATGAATTCAAATCCCTAAATATCCACTGATATATGATTTTTAAATCTATTTCAAAAATCATTTACAAACACCAAATCAATTTCCAAATTGATTTCAAATTTTATTATAAACACCAAATCAAGTCCCAAATTGATTTCTAAATTTATCTTAACACCAAATCGATTTTTGTTCAAACACCAAATCAATTTTCATATTAATTTCCCAAAGATTTATTCTTTTGACACCAAATCAATTTTCGAATTTATTTTTATTTTAAAATAAATTCCTTTATCTCTTTCAAATTATTTAATATTCGTATTTTAAAATAAATTCTTCACCTTTTGAATAATATTATTTGAAATCCATTTATTAAACTTTTTCCCATATTTTGGAATTTTATTCAATAGGATTTCACTTTAGATTTTCTACCTAAATTTAAAAATCTAATTTTATTTATTTCTGGCATCCTACGATACCAAAAATATATTTCGGCTAAACTATAACCTTCAACGATTTCAATCACAAATATGATCACACACAGATTAAATAATCAATACATAATCATTGAAACAAATTCAAATATTTGAGGAATCCAGTTGGATCCCTCCAATCTGTTTCCCTGCATCCATAGACGTTAGCACAACAATTAAATACCAATTCCACTTTGAGGTGGAATATCGCGGTATATGGGATCAATATAATATCATCCGCTATTATGCGGTGCATAGGGTCTCATCCGCGATATAATGCAGGAAATCAATCACTCCAAATACATATATAATACCATTTCCGCTTCGAGGTGGAATATCGCGGTATAATGGGTTTAATATAATATCATCCGCTATTATGAGGCGCATTGGGTCTAATTTAATACAACTAATAATAATTTACCATCCAAGCACACAATCAACAATTTTAAATCTAACTATTTGAAATTAAATCTAATTAAGTGAGAAGATCTCACCTTTAACAATGCATGCAATCCATTTCCAATCCATCTTGACTTGTTTTCATGTCTTTTGACCTTGTATAAATAATTTATACAATTGATTAATATTCAAAATAAATTTTAATAAATTTCCATTTAATAGATTTATTTAATTTAAACTAAAAATTAAATTTCTTAAACCCATTTTCCTTTAATAAATTTAATTAACTAACAATTTTGATTTTTAAACTAATACTTTTAATTTTAAACAAATTCATCTTTGTTTTAATAAATTTATTTAACAAATTCCTCTTTTTTATTTAATAAGTTTATTAACAAATCTATCTCTATCATACATAATATTAAAAAAAAAACTAGTAACTTCCTTTACCAAATATTTCCTTTGAAACATCTACTTATTTTCTTCCAAAATCTAATACATACATACATACATACATACATATATATATATATATATATATATATATTTACTATTTTTTAGTTAAAGACATGTATATATATATGTGTGTGTGTGTGTGTGTTAAACAGAAACTTGTAAATTTTTTTTCTTTTCACTTTACTGTAAGTTACATAACTTTCTTTGTATATTTTATTAAAATAAAAATAAACTTGTAAAAATAAAATAAAAGAAAAACAAATACCTCACACGCTACAGGCTCGAGATCACCATGCCGACCACTGCAATTACCACCAAAGATGAAATCGCGTCGCCTTGTTTTTGCTATCCTCATCGCGAACCTGAGGTCGAGTTCGACACTACATCGCGACGAACACCGTGATTGCCGCCGCGCTGACCTCCGCCCTTCTCCCTTTCGCCATCGTGATTCGCCACTGACCAATTGTCGATTGCATCGCATTCGCCATCGAACCCTATCACTCCGTCGTCCAGGTCGCGTCGCACCTCCAATTGCTCGAGAACCATGATGTCGCCGTTCGAATATTTCTTGTCGCGAGCTTCAGGGCCCTGCGTCTTTCCACACTATTTTTTTCTATAATTCGAGTCGAAGCTTCAGCCGTCGATCTCTTTTTTTGGAATTGGTTTTAAAATTTAAAGATATGAATTCGTGAATTAAAAACTGAGGGAGGGAAGAGTTTTGATTTTTGTTTGAATTGAAGAGGGGATTTTTTTAATCTTCGGCCATTGATTTTTTTATAAAGGAACGAAGAAAACAGTTTTCGTTTTCTTTTCTTTTGAACGAGACATCCATCTTGCAAATGAATTTGACAAAGATGCGTGTTAGATGGGTAAACACATGTTTTCAGAGTATTGACAAGTGTTGATAAGATCAACAGTAAATTAAAAGGAAAAATATATTTTATTTTTTTATTTTTTTAAATTTAAATTCAAATTTAAATTTTCTCGAATCCGCAACCTAGAATCTCAATCTTCAATCGAGGCATGCCGCCAGGCGTTTATAATGTTTAACCCCTAACCTAAACGCATTGGAAAAGGTTCCAAGGCCAAATTCAATCGTATGGAGAAGATAGCTTTTTGGACCCAGTTATTAAATTTAATTTCAATAAAATTTTCAGTGCGTTTACTTACCGTATGATCACACGATCACTCCAAATGCTACGAAAATTGAAATCTGTGACGCCCCACCTCTATACCCATGCTAGCCAAGAACATTGCGGTGAATGCTGTCGACTAGCACGGAGAATAAGGCTGTTGAGGAGCGACCATCCGTGTAATTTCTTTGCGCGAGCACCGATATGTCAGATAATATAACATGCATTCTATTTCAAGAGGAAATCCGACATACCGACACAAACTCAAAGCTACTACACGGTGGCTATATAAATCCTTCGGAAAACAAATATAGAAATAAGCATAACACAAATCAGTCACAAACAATTCATATCACAAAGGCGGAATAAGATATGAATATTACACTAGAAAGTGTACATCAGAGTAGTGGTCTAAAAAGATCCACAATATCACAAAAGAATAGTTACATGAACTACACAAAAGAATAAGTATACATTATGGAGTCTATATCTCAAATGTATACAACAAAAAACTACTAATCTAAGTAGTTAACCAAAAGCAAGAGAAATCAATCCCAAGAGAGAAGTCAAGCAGAAGCACCTGTAACATCTCGGTCTGACCCGAGTATTATTTAATAAGAAAATAATAAACGGATCAGTCTAACTATAAATATCAGATGAAACGATATAGAATAAGAGATATGACTAAACACATAATAATCACAATGCCAAGCTGTGATATATATATGTATATATATATATACTTAGTTGATAATCATCAAGAGATTAATCAATGTCACCAAATCTGCACAAGAATCAAAGAAACGTCATACTCCTTATTTCGATCACCATACCATAAATATTGACGCTAATATCAATATCAATCACAAAAGTCAATGACACACAAATTCCAGAAGACTACACAAGAAATCCAGAAATCACTAAAGTCAATGACACACAAATTCACCAATGCACAAATATTGATAAAACTTATCAATGGAAATCACGAAAATTGGTGAAACACAAATTCTAGGAATCTACACAAGAAATCCAGAAATCACAAAGGGGGGAAGGCCTATCACAAATGGGAGCATAAAGCCCACCAACACGTGTATCACAAACGAAACGCTAATTCCATAGTCGCTAACCATCACAAATTGAGCCGAAGCTCCACAAACGGCCCGAAGACCATGGGTTGCTACCCCATCACAAATTGAGTCGAAACTCCACAAAACGGGGTTTAGTCTCCCTCGCAGACAAAGAGACATCGCACATTGCTAGTCTAAATCACAAAGATGATCGTCATGATCAACGAGAAGTGTCAATTACACTAAGCTAGTAAATATATGAGTTTAGCCTCATGTCCCATAACCACTTGCTTAACTTAAATATTTACGAACAAACTGTAAATCTCCACTAGAAAATTGTCACAAGAGGTTCAATCGAACAAGTCCAAGGATTAACCGACAAAGTAAACGCAAGCGTTTCATACCACTTGTTTTACTAAGCCGTTTAATTAGATTTCTCATACGAGTGAGGTAAAGGTTTGTATATACTAATAGATTGGAAAACGGTTTTATAAACGAATTTGGTATTAAAATAGTATTGAAATCGTTTGAGAAAAGAGTTTTGATATTTACTACTAGTATAGAAAACCTTTATATTTTTAAAGTGACAAATCACGAAGAAGATTGTAAGAACAATCAATCACAAAAATTCACATACGAAGACGTGAATAAAATCCAAAGAAATCGATAAAGGATCCATCGAAATGGATATTCAAAAATCCCTAAAAAGAGTCATCAAAGTCATAATAGATGATAACAACAAATAGGATTATCACGAATCGATTTAAATTGGAATTTCAATCCAAAAAGGCAAATTGGACTCAAACAGCAGGTTCAGTCGACTGAACAGAGTTTTCAGTCGACTGACCCTGTGCCTGGAAATTTTCCAGGTTCAGGAAACTTTCTGTTTCCAGTTTCAGTCGACTGTGCAGAGTTTTTCAGTCGACTGAATCATGCCTGGAAACTCTCGGGTTTCAGGTTCAGTCGACTGAACAGAGTTTTCAGTCGACTGAATCATACCTGGGCTGTTTTTCAGCCTTATTCAAATGAAGAGCAAACTCTTTCAAAATGCAACCGGACGAACATTGGCTCTAAGGGTTTATGCCAATCGGCAACCCGGCCCTATATGCTCCTCCATGCATCACCAAAAGCATGATCAAACATCCATAAAAGGATTTCACACAAATTTGACTTAAAAAACCCAAAAATTGGAGTATTCACAAAACCAATCCAAATCAAGAGCAAATGCACATGAAGAAGTGTTAGGAATTCATACCCAACAACCAAAGATAATTATAGTCATAGATGTGAGATAAAAATCTCACCTTTTCTCAAAATCAAACAAGAAGAAGCTTGAAAGCAAATGGAGAATCAACCTCTCTTCAACACAACCCAAATGAGCTTGAATCTATGCTAAAAAACAAGAACATTCCCAAAATTAGGTTTAGGAATTTCTGAAATTGGTAAGAGAACAAGTTGGAGAAGAAGAAGAGAAGCTTACCAATGGGTTCTTCTTGAGTTTGGAGCTAGGAATTTGATTTGCAAGAGAAACTAGGGTTTTGGAGTTTTAATTTCCAATCTCTCCCACCATTAAAGCTAAGAAAACTGAAAAGAGAAAGAAGTGAGGGAGAATGGGGAGAGTGGTTCAGTTTTGGAGTATAAGTTAACATAGGGCTGAGCCCAAAAACCAAACCCAAAGTAAAAAGTAGAAAAAATCAACTTTATCCAAACATATCGAAGCTTATACTCAAAAAGGTCGCAAACGGCATTTTAAACTCAATGGGAGTGGTCCCGAGTCCTAAATCGACCGTATGCAAAAAGTAGCTTTTCGGACTAAAATCCGACTAACGATAAAATATTTAAATAAAATATTTAAATATAAAGTCGATAAATATGCGGGTTGTTACAGACTCCCCTCCTTAAAGAAATTGCGTCCTCGCAATATTTAAGAAGAGAACATAAAGTAACTACCATAAAAGCATATTCAACACAAAAGAAATTTGAAATAAGAAGTTCACCTCAAAGAGCACGAGAAAGTAAGTCCGGATGTGTACGCTCGATGTACTCTCTAGATTCCCAAGAACAATCCTTAGGATTTGAAGACCATTGAACTTTAACAAGCGAAACATCTTTATTTCGAAGTCGTTTGACTTCCGAAGCAATGATACGAATAGGATGTTGCTCATAAGTTAAATTAGGCGAAACTTCAATCTCTTCCACAACACCGGGCTCAAGAATAGAATCAGAATCTCGAAGACATTTCCGAAGTTGAGAAACGTGAAACACGTCATGCATAGCAGATAACTGAGCCGGTAATAAAAGGCGATAAGCCATGGAACCAATACGTTCGGTGATAGGAAATGGCCTAATATATCGAGGCGCTAGTTTTCCCGATCGACTGAAACGTACAACACCTTTCATAGGTGAAACACGAATGAACACAAGATCTCCCACAGAAAATTCTAATTTCCTTCTCCGGTTATCGGCATAGGATTTTTGTCTACTCTGGGCTTCTTTCATCCTATGAAGAATAAGATTAATCTTTTCTGTGGAATCACGAATAAGATCTGGACCTAAAACCAGCTTCTCACCGGCGTCAAGCCAACAAGAAGGAGATCGGCATGGCCTTCCGTAGAGTGCCTCGAAAGGTGCCATACCAATACTAGATTGGAAGCTATCATTATAGGAAAATTCAACAAGTGAAATATGATCTTCCCAACTTCCACCAAAATCAAGAACACAAGCACGAAGAAGATCTTCAAGAGTTTGATTCACACGCTCGGTTTGTCCATCGGACTGAGGATGATAAGCTGTGCTAAAATTGAGCTTCGTTCCCAAAGCTTTTTGAAGACTCTTCCAAAATTCACTAGTAAACAATGGATCACGATCACTAACAATAGAAGTAGGGACTCCATGCAATTTAACAATCTCTTTGATAAAGAGTTTGGCCAAAAGAGGAATGGTTCGGTTAGACCGAACGGGAATAAAATGGGCAGATTTAGTAAGCCTATCTACAATCACCCATAAGCTATCATGACCCAAACGAGAACGGGGAAGGCCATCTATAAAATCCATGGAAATTTGATCCCACTTCCAAACTGGAATTTCTAAAGGTTGCAATAACCCACCGGGCCTTTGATGTTCGGCCTTAACGAGTTGGCAAGTCATGCAACACTTAACAAAGTTAGCAATATAGAGTTTCATTCCCTCCCAATAATAAAGCCGCTTCATATCCGCGTACATTTTACTACTACCGGGATGAATGGTGAATTTAGAACGATGTGAATCTTCTAAAATATCTTTACGAAGATCACTAATATTTGGCACGATGAGTCTACCAAATCTCCGAATGCCGCCACGAGAATCGATATCAAAGTCTTTCAAACTTTCAATATCAATTTTATCCTTAATGTTTTGGCCAAGAAGAGCCAATTCGGGATCTAGCCTTTGAGCTTCAAGAATGCGGTCCAAAAGAGAAGGATGAGCCTCAAGGCTACATAAAACAAGAGATGAACATAAATCGGGAACACGCTCTCGAATCTCACAAATGGTTAAGATCTCGAGATCGTTCCATTCGGATATCATCATAGAAACAACAGCTTGTTGTTTACGGCTAAGAGCATCGGCGACACGATTACCCTTACCGGAAGTATAAAGAATATCAAGATCATATGGTGCAAGAAATTCGAGCCAACGCTGTTGACGCAAATTAAGTTCCTTTTGAGATAATAAATATTTCAAAGACTTATGATTTGTGTAAAGAATAAATTTCTCTCCTAAAAGATAATGACGCCAAATCCGAAGAGCATAAACAATAGCCGCGAGCTCTAAATCATGAGTGGCATATCTAGTCTCAGCAGGCTTTAATTGCCTAGAAGCATAAGCAATAACACGTTCCTTTTGCATAAGAACGGCACCCAAACCAATGCGACTAGCATCGGTATAAACAACGAAATCTTGATTCCCATCGGGAATAACAAGAATAGGAGCATCAGAAAGAAGTTCTTTTAATTTCTAAGAAGAAGCTTCACATTTGTCCGACCAAATGTATTTAACACCTTTCTTCGTCAAGCTAGTGAGAGGCACGGCAATTTTAGAAAAGTCTTTAATAAAACGACGGTAATAGCCCGCCAATCCAAGAAAACTACGAATCTCTGTCACACTCTCCGGTCTCTTCCAATCTTGAATCGCTTCAATCTTTGAAGGATCCACGGAAATTCCGGATTCGGAAATAATGTGACCGAGAAACTTCACACGAGATTGCCAAAAGTGGCATTTAGAAATTTTTGCCTTTAATTGATTACTCCTAAGAGTTTCCAACACAATCCGAAGATGTTTTTCATGCTCCTCCTCGGTTTTAGAATACACAAGAATATCATCGATAAAGATGAGAACAAACCGGTCGAGAAAGTCTTTAAAAACTCGATTCATTAAGTCAACGAAATAAGCCGGGGCATTCGTTAACCCAAATGGCATAACAAGCCTTCATAAGATCCATACCGAGTACGGAACGATGTCAAAGGAATGCTATCCTCTGCAATACGAAGCTGATGAAAACCGGTAGCCAAGTCCAATTGTGAAAAGACTCTAGCACCACTAAGTTGATCGAATAGATCATCAATCCGAGGTAAAGGATATTTATTTTTGATAGTAAGATCATTAAGCTTGCGGTAGTCAACGCAAAGCCTAAGTGTACCATCGGATTTCTTCACAAAAATAGCTGAAGCTTCCCAAGGCGAGGAACTAGAGCGAATAAATTGCTTCGTTTCCAATTCAGATAATTGTTTACGCATCTCCTCGTTTTCTTTATTGGACATACGATAAGGAGGACGAGTGATAGGTTGAGCTCCAGGAATAAGATTAATTCTGAACTCAATTGCTCGCTTAGGTGGTAATCCTAAAACGGGCTCGAATATGTTGGAAAATTCACAAATGACGTGAATAAGAGAAATAATATCACCCTCATCATCATCATCGTCATCACGAGTATTTAAAGAATATAAAGATGCAACCAAAGCAGAATCTGAATCTTTAAGAATAACAGAAACCTGATTAACAGATTGAGGATGTCGAAGATGAATAGTCCGCTCAGGACATAGGATATGAGCTTCATAACGGTTAAGCCAATCCATTCCCAAAATCATTCCAAAGCCTAAATAACGCATGACATGCAAATCGGCTCGGAAAGAAAAATCACACAAAATAATCTCAACATCTTTACACAATAAACTGATTGTTGCGGATCCACCAACCGGATTCGCAATTCTCAAAGAAGTCATTAAACACAAAACATCCAAAGAAAAAGTATCAACAAGTTCTTTTGATATAAAAGAATGGGACGCACCCGTATCAAAAAGAACTCGAATAGGATGATCACGAAATAAAATAATTCCATCTAGAATAGAATGAGAAATACCTTGGCCACGAGATGTGTTGCCAGGGGCTTGAGCAACATTTAACTTTCCCTCCTTCTTGCCCTGAAGCTTGGGGCATGAAGATATAACATGACCGGGAACTTTGCAGTAGCGACAAGAAAGAGACTTTGGGCACTTGTTCGCATAATGGTCCTTCGAACCACAATTATAACATTCCCCACGACCAAAGGAAGAAGTCTTTACCACGGAGGTTGCTTGCTTCCCTTTCTTATTGGGATAAGGGCCTTTAAATTTGTTTGGCCTCTTTTTGTTGTTGAAGTTTGGTTTGGAACCCACCACTTCAACATCATTCTCCTTATCCGCCTCTTCAAGACGAAGAGCGATATCAACGAGTTGGTCGAAAGAAACTTCTAACTTTAGAAGTAATGGCTTCTTGAGACTTTTGTTTAAGCCATAGACGAATCTCTGATTCTTCTTAAGAGGGGTGTTGATGTATTCAACCCCATATTTGGAAAGCGACTCGAAGGAGGCGACGTAATCAGTCACGGATGACTCACCTTGAACAAGGTCTATAAATCGTCGAGCCAATGTCACTTTTTCTGCTTCTGGTACGAATTTTAACTCGAAGCGTTCTCGGAATTTCTCCCAAGTGAGATCCGCTTCATTAATCTCAGAAATAAGAAGCTCGTACCAGTCCAATGCTCTTTCTCGGAGCATACTAGAGGCCACCTGAACTCGGTGAAGGTCAATAAGATTCATGCGAGAAAATATTCGATCGCATGACCTTAGCCAGGCCTGTACTTCAATAACAGTTTCAGAACCTCTGAATGGCTCCCCACCTAAATTAGTGTAATCGCTACACAAGCGTGCAAATCCCGACTTTGGGTGAGTAGGTTCCGGGTTAGCTCCAGCTGCTTGAGCATTTGTCACTAAATCAAGAAGCTGTTGAGCAGTCATAAAAACTCCATCCTGGAGCGGAGTGCTAGATGGCACGGCTCTGGGGTGGCCAGGTCTAGACATTTCTCTTCCTTTAGAAAGAAAGAAGAGGAAGAAAAAGGTTATTCACCAAATTGAATATCAAGCAATCTTGATAGACAAAACAAGGAATCATAAAAGAAAATAGGATAGAACGGTACGTAGACCCGAATAAAATCCGAAAGCACGACTCCTAAGAAGAACTTAGGACGATGATCCTTGTTATAATATTCCATATTGTTCCGAAGTTTGGCTCTGATACCAAGCTGTGACGCCCCACCTCTATACCCACGCTAGCCAAGAACATTGCGGTGAATGCTGTCGACTAGCACGGAGAATAAGGCTGTTGAGGAGCGACCATCCGTGTAATTTCTTTGCGTGAGCACCGATATGTCAGATAATATAACATGCATTCTATTTCAAGAGGAAATCCGACATACCGACACAAACTCAAAGCTACTACATGGTGGCTATATAAATCCTTCGGAAAACAAATATAGAAATAAGTATAACACAAATCAGTCACAGACAATTCATATCACAAAGGCGGAATAAGATATGAATATTACACTAGAAAGTGTACATCAGAGTAGTGGTCTAAAAAGATCCACAATATCACAAAAGAATAGTTACATGAACTACACAAAAGAATAAGTATACATTATGGAGTCTATATCTCAAATGTATACAACAAAAAACTACTAATCTAAGTAGTTAACCAAAAGCAAGAGAAATCAATCCCAAGAGAGAAGTCAAGCAGAAGCACCTGTAACATCTCGGTCTGACCCGAGTATTATTTAATAAGAAAATAATAAACGGATCGTCTAACTATAAATATCAGATGAAACGATATAGAATAAGAGATATGACTAAACACATAATAATCACAATGCCAAGCTGTGATATATATATATATATATATATATATATATATATGTATATATATATATACTTAGTTGATAATCATCAAGAGATTAATCAATGTCACCAAATCTACACAAGAATCAAAGAAACGTCATACTCCTTATTTCGATCACCATACCATAAATATTGACGCTAATATCAATATCAATCACAAAAGTCAATGACACATAAATTCCAGAAGACTACAAAAGAAATCCAGAAATCACTAAAGTCAATGACACACAAATTCACCAATGCACAAATATTGATAAAACTTATCAATGGAAATCACGAAAATTGGTGAAGCACAAATTCTAGAAATCTACACAAGAAATCCAGAAATCACAAAGGGGGGGAAGGCCTATCACAAACGGGAGCATAAAGCCCACCAACACGTGTATCACAAACGAAACGCTAATTCCATGGTCGCTAACCATCACAAATTGAGCCGAAGCTCCACAAACGGCCCGAAGACCATGGGTTGCTACCCCATCACAAATTGAGTCGAAACTCCACAAAACGGGGTTTAGTCTCCCTCGCAGACAAAGAGACATCGCACATTGCTAGTCTAAATCACAAAGATGATCGTCATGATCAACGAGAAGTGTTAATTACACTAAGCTAGTAAATATATGAGTTTAGCCTCATGTCCCATAACCACTTGCTTAACTTAAATATTTACGAACAAACTGTAAATCTCCACTAGAAAATTGTCACAAGAGGTTCAATCGAACAAGTCCAAGGATTAACCGACAAAGTAAACGCAAGCGTTTCATACCACTTGTTTTACTAAGCCGTTTAATTAGATTTCTCATACGAGTGAGGTAAAGGTTTGTATCTACTAATAGATTGGAAAACGGTTTTATAAACGAATTTGGTATTAAAATAGTATTGAAATCGTTTGAGAAAAGAGTTTTGATATTTACTACTAGTATAGAAAACCTTTATATTTTTAAAGTGACAAATCACGAAGAAGATTGTAAGAACAATCAATCACAAAAATTCACATACGAAGACGTGAATAAAATCCAAAGAAATCAATAAAGGATCCATCGAAATGGATATTCAAAAATCCCTAAAAAGAGTCATCAAAGTCATAATAGATGATAACAACAAATAGGATTATCACGAATCGATTTAAATTGGAATTTCAATCCAAAAAGGCAAATTGGACTCAAACAGCAGGTTCAGTCGACTGAACAGAGTTTTCAGTCGACTGACCCTGTGCCTGTAAATTTTCCAGGTTCAGGAAACTTTCTGTTTCCAGTTTCAGTCGACTGTGCAGAGTTTTTCAGTCGACTGAATCATGCCTGGAAACTCTCGGGTTTCAGGTTCAGTCGACTGAACAGAGTTTTCAGTCGACTGAATCATGCTTGGGCTGTTTTTCAGCCTTATTCAAATGAAGAGCAAACTCTTCCAAAATGCAACCGGACGAACAATGGCTCTAAGGGTTTATGCCAATCGGCAACCCGGCCCTATATGCTCCTCGATGCATCACCAAAAGCATGATCAAACATCCATAAAAGGATTTCACACAAATTTGACTTAAAAAACCCAAAAATTGGAGTATTCACAAAACCAATCCAAATCAAGAGCAAATGCACATGAAGAAGTGTTAGGAATTCATACCCAACAACCAAAGATAATTATAGTCATAGATGTGAGATAAAAATCTCACCTTTTCTCAAAATCAAACAAGAAGAAGCTTGAAAGCAAATGGAGAATCAACCTCTCTTCAACACAACCCAAATGAGCTTGAATCTATGGTCAAAACCAAGAACATTCCCAAAATTAGGTTTAGGAATTTCTGAAATTGGTAAGAGAACAAGTTGGAGAAGAAGAAGAGAAGCTTACCAATGGGTTCTTCTTGAGTTTGGAGCTAGGAATTTGATTTGCAAGAGAAACTAGGGTTTTGGAGTTTTAATTTCCAATCTCTCCCACCATTAAAGCTAAGAAAACTAAAAAGAGAAAGAAGTGAGGGAGAATGGGGAGATGGTTCAGTTTTGGAGTATAAGTTAACATAGGGCTGAGCTCAAAAACCAAACCCAAAGTAAAAAGTAGCAAAAATCAACTTTCTCCAAACATATCGAAGCTTATACTCATAAAGGTCGCAAACGACATTTTAAACTCAACGGGAGTGGTCCCGAGTCCTAAATCGCCCGTGTGCAAAAAGTAGCTTTTCGGACTAAAATCCGACTAACGATAAAATATTTAAATAAAATATTTAAATATAAAATCGATAAATATGCGGGTTGTTACAAAATCCAATAATAATACAATATTACGGATCCAATGGAACTTGTTTCGTCGAAATCCGAGACTGTGCCTTGGAAAGCTATTTTTAAATATCGATTTAAATGATAAATTTTCAAAACTGAACAAATCATTTTCAAATTCAATTTTGGGGCTTCCATTATCTTCGGTATTATCATTATAGATTTTTCTAAATTTTCAAAACTGAACAAATCATTTTCAAATTCAATTCTGGGGCTTCCATTATCTTCGGTATTATCATTATAGATTTTTCAAGCCTTTAAAAATATTTTTAATCAGCTTAAAATTGAAGATACAAATTTTTACCCAACTTCACATTATTAAATTCAATAATTTAATTGCCGAATCCATAGCGATATTTGAAATCTAAGTTAAAATATAATTCAAATATTTAAAATCAATTAAATATTTCGATTCCACATGTTCAAAATTTTCGGGTTGTCACACTTTGAAATGATCAGCGCATTGGCCAATTTGATGGTCAGTTATTTAACTATCAAATAACATTCACGAGAAACCATTAGGCCTTAAATAATTCTCCAAATTAATTATCTCAAAATATCCACTCGAAATATTATTTCCATATTTCAACACTTTGAAAATCGTTTTTCAAATCCCTTTTATTCTCACGGAACAAATTTCAACCTTTACTCAATACTTAGCATATTTTTCCCACTCCATTTGATATTCAGCACTTGGAAAATATTCATTCATTTTCAATTTCTTTTCTCAAAAACCATTTACAATTTTATTTGTGAATTCCCTACTCGTTTCACACAAATTCTATAAATTCCAGAACTCCTTAGTTAATTTTCTTCAGTATTTTCAAAGCCATTTATGTTTGTTTAAAATTCCAGTTTCACTTCTCCTTCCTTTGTGAATTTTATTTCACCTCCGTAGTTTACTTAACTTATGCTTGGAAATCTATTTAAGTTTCCATAATATCACTGTAAGATCTTCCCTCTAAAATCAACTTAGCTTCCCATCTCGAGAGGATTTATTATTGAATTTAAGACATTTAAAATATATATACCTTTAAAATAAGAATAATGGTTTATTTTCAAACTAAGGCTTAAGGTAAAACTAAATATTAACATAAAAACTCATATCCAGTTACTAATAAACTTACAAAGCTGATTTATAACATTAGAATTTATTTCAATAGACATTAAGTATACAATAGATAACTTCGGAATATTCTAGATTCAAATAATAGTTTATAAAAATTATATAGCATAGTAAATCTAAAACCCCATTTTAAAACAATTTCAATTTACTTAATGAGTCTATTTTTATAAAATCCAATATTCAAGAATTCGATTCATAAGTTCCTCTTGATTCGTATCACATCTAAATTGATCACCATTTATCTTATTTGAAATATATTCCATTATTTCTTTTTAAAACAATTTCCATTCCTCGATATTAGTTTGCACCATCAACTTATATTTTATATATCCACTAATATTATTCCATCTTATTTATAAACCTCGTTTATAAATTTATAAACTCCTTTGAGCTTCCCATTTATAAAAAACAAATCCCATTTATAATCTTCTCTTAATAAAATTCTATTTTATTCAAATCTATATATTGATTCCAATATCTCTTCAAGCCCTTAATTTCAAGTCTTTACTTAAACCAATTTGCAAATAGTTAAGTATAAACCCCAGTTAGTTAACATATTTTTATCCTACTTAATTCCCTTAGAATAAATCAAATTTTCAATAATTTCTTTCAAATTTCCTTTTAGATTCCTTCAATTTAATTATTTATTATATATAAAAATGCCAAATTCAATTTCCATGCTATTCAACATTACACACGACCCATATCAATTTATCCATCATATCATATACCAACATATATATGAACAATAAATATTTTTGAAGAATCCAGTTGAATCCCTCCAACCTGTTTTTCCATGCATCCACAGTTGTTAGTCAATAAATAAAATACCAATCCCACTTCGAGGGGATATCACGGTATATAGGGTCATCCGCTATTATGCGGGAAGCATAGGGTCTCATCCGCTATATAATGCGGGAATATCAATCACTCCAATACTAATATATATATACACTATATATATATATATAACATCCAACAGATAAATTATAAATTTATCAACCAAGCCAGGCATCCAATAATTTAAATTTTACATTTAATTTTAACAAGATAATCCAAATGAGTGAGAAAATTTCACCTTTTATGCGACGACCCAGAATTTCCAAAAATTTAAATTGGAATATTTAATTGATTTTAAATATTTGAAAGGTTAATTTTAACTTGAATTCTAAATATCACTATTTATTTGATAATTAAATTATTGGATTTTATAATTTGAAATTGGGTAAAATGTTGAATCTGGAGTTTTGAGCCTGTTAAAAATAATTTGAAGGCTTATAAAATTTATAATAATGGTACTGAAGATAATAGAATGGTTGAAATTTAATTTAAAGGTGATTTGTTCATTCTTGAAAATATATCGTTTAAATCGATATTTAAAAATAACCTTCCGAGGCACAGTCTCGGAATCTAACGGAACTAGTTCCATTGGATCCATAATATTGTATTATTATCGGATTTCAATTTTCGTAGAAATTGGAGTTATCGTTTGACCTGACAGCTCAAAATGCTTAGAAACTATTTTAATCGATTTAATTTAAAATCGATCGTTTACTTCCATAACACGCGCATATGATCGAATTAGCTTCCAAAACACGTTCCATTGTGTTCGGAATGTGTGTAAAACCTTATAAACGCCTAGCGGCATCCTTAAGAGGAGTTCGAAATTTTAAGTAGCAATTAACGAGGCATTTTGGAAGTTTTATAAAAAATCGAAAGTCAACTAGTCAAAGATATTTTTATAAATAAACAATCGTACTCAAGATGCCATTCCCAATTTTATAATACATCTTCGTCTTTCTCGAGTCTTGAGACCGAAAGCAAACCACAATTTCAAGATCGTTATCTCAGTACCCTTTCCCTTCAGAAATTCACAAATCAATTTCAACCTAAATTAATTCAAACTATCGATACCTGAGCGAATGGAGTCGAATATTTGCGTTTGACGAAATCTAGGAAGGACGAAGCCGTGTTCGAATCTTGGCAAGTTCGAGGAGGTGGCAAGGAATTTGGCGATTTGAGTGTTGTTTTTGGGTTCATCATCGAATTTCGCATCTGGGGTAGGGTTTTGAGGAGGCTCGATCGCCATCAGCGTGTGCATCGCTACAGTGATTTTTAGGGTGTGGCTCGGTCGCGAATCGCTGGATGGTGGCGGAGTAGACGAAGTGGTGGTAAGTGGGTCGAGGTCGTGGAGAGCGACGTGATGGCGATGTCGGAATTTGGATTTGTGGAGTCGAGCTTCGTATCACTCGAATTTGTGCACGCTGGAGTGGGTTTGCCGTGTTCGTGTTCAGACAATGGCAAAGGGGGGAAGATGATGCTTTGTGGGTCGGGCTTCTTTGGTCTGAAAATCGTGGAACTAATCGAGAATGAAGTGGGTGGCAATCGGAAAACTAAGGTGAGTAATCTTCGATCTGTATATGTATATGCATATCGGTTTTGGGTCTTAAATTTTAAAGGTGAAATTTAAATGTTTATTTTATTACCGAAGTGGTTGTATTCAATTTGAAATGAAATTTAAAAATTAATTTGAAAGTAAACATTTCAAATGTGTTTGAGAATGATAATTAAATCATTTATAAAAATGATGTTTTTATCTTAAAGTTAATTAAAAATTTAATGATTTGAAATTCATTAAATTGTTAAGGTAAATAAAGGGGTAAACAAATAAGTTGATTAATTAATGATATGGATTAATTAATTAAGTTATTAAGGTTTCTAAATTAATGATTTGGATTAAGGTTATTAATTTAGGGTTAAATTAAATGGAAATTAAGAACTGTTAATCAAATAAGTTTGGATTGTTATTTCGATGATTAGGAATTAGTTAATCGAGTAATTAAAGATAAATTTAGTTAAAATTTAGAAATTAATAGAAATTAAATAATTTTTAATTGAGAATTAATTAATTAATTTGTAATTAAAGTGATTAATTAAAGTTAATTACTTAAAGAAGTAATTAAAGGATTGGTTAATGAATATAGCTAATGAAAGATCATTGGTTAAGGGTTATTAAATGATTTATTAATGTGATTAATTTAAGGTAATTAATTTATTTAATTAATTAATTAATTAATTAAGGATAATCAATTGTGAAATTTGGTAGGTATAATTACTTAATGTAATTTATAAAGTATAATTACTTGGTGAAGTAATTAGTGATAATTGTTGGATGTAATAAATTATTGGATGGTTAATAAAAGGAAGTAATTTGGATTTAAATTACTTGGTGAAATTGATAAGAAGGATAATTACTTAGTAGACGTAATTGAAGGTTAATTTATCAGGGGATTAATTAGAGATAACTAACTATCCTTTAAAACGATTACACTAAGTGATAAATGTAAGATGGATAATTAGGGAATGATAAATTAATGGATTGTAATTAATTATTGTTAAGTAAGCAAGATTAAAATGATTAAAATAATTAATTTGATTTATTATAAATGAGTGACTAATGAATCTTGCTTATGAATGGTTGATATTGCTGATTTGGAATGTTTCTGTATTATGATGTGTTGGGTTGAGTAGTGATAATGTGGTCATTTATCGAGATGCATTGCTATGTAAAGTGGCATCTTGTATTTTAAAAAGTTTGAATTGTTTCTCATTTGAATAACTTGGGTTTAGATGACATTGGATTCCAAGAGATCGGGGTCGGGTATTAGGAAATACCCGAAACCACTTCGAATTTTTATAGATAGATATGTGAAATCTATAGGCTGGAATGAAGTGATTTAAAGGAATTGGACTATTTAAATCTAAATCTTTGGCACTTAGAAACTTATGTGTGAAATAAGTGATGTCTATAACATATTGTGAACTTGTAAATTGATTGGAGTTACCCCGGGTTCTATATAAGTTGTATGCTTTATATTCCATGTTGGATGAGTTTACTCATGCTGGTTTCCAGCTTGACCCGGGTATTACTTCGATGTAATGCTCGGGTCAGACCGAGTATTACAGGATTTCAGATAAGGATGTTCTAGATCTTAGGAGGCGAGCTGGATGGCAAGAACGTATGGAGTGTTTCCGCTGTATTATATTGCTGTATATATGTGACATGATAATTGTGTATATTCAGTGACTGTATATATGTGTAACTTTGATGTATTGTAAATGTAATTGACAGATACAGAATGCTTTGTAAACTGTTATTATGTATTATTATATTTTATCTGCTGCGAATGTGAGATGTTGATGTTTCTGATCTTCTTCTTCTATCTCTTTCTTCTTCTCCTCATAACTATCTGGAATTTTCGGAGTTGAAAATTTCAGGTCGTTACAGTTGGTATCAGAGCTGAAAGGTTAAGTGAGAACCTTGGCTCTAGTGGGGATTACTCCTTAAATAGAGTCCGTAGTACTCTAGGATGAGTTGGGTGTGCGTATATATATGAGCGTGTACTTGTATTTTCTTATATAAAGGTTTTAAATGATTTTATATTAAAATATATTTTGATATATAAAGCAATATTTCCTTCTAATAAATATTAAGGTGATTGGTTGTTAAATTATTGGAATTAAATCAAGAAGTAATATAATACAACCAAATTGAAATTTTGAATTGGGATTAAATTAAGTGGTACTAGAACTACAACCAAATTAAAATTAAATTGATTGAAAATGAAATTCTAGAATTTGAGCTCAGAAATTAAATTGTTTAAAAACTTTTAATAAAGGTTAATTTGGTTTAGAAGGTTAAATCAACCTTTGAGAATTTAACTCGAATTTATATAATTAGAGATGGTTTAAATTTGAAAATGGAATTGAATTCATTCAAATTGAATATGATTCGAATTAATTGGATTTAAGATTGAAGATGTATAAGTTTAAAAGTAAATGGAAAATTTGGATTGGATTAAATTGAAATAATATTGAAATTGAAGTGGGTTCAATTGATATTAGTCCAAATTGATTGGAATAATTTGAAATTATAATTAAAGTTGAACAGGATTAAAATCAAATGGAATTTGATTTAAATTGGGAAAGAAATCAGGATTGATTCAACTTGAATTGAGGTTAAATCAATTTCAATGGAAATTGAAGATTATTCAAATTGGAATTGAGTCAATTTAAATGGAAGTGGAAATTTAAATTGAATGGATAGGGAAGCGAACAGTTTTGACTCTGGACTATTTTCAATATAAATTGTTTTAATATAAACTTATTTTTCCAAGCTATTTAATATATACAACCTTTCTTTTTAAAGCCAAATTATTTTATATTTGTTTTACGATTATTTTTGGAACTATTTAACAATTTTTCAACTGTTTATAAACTAATTACTATTTTTCAACTATGTTATAAATTAATTACTATTTTACAACTATTTTGCAATTATCTAAAATCTCTGAAACTATTTAACTATTTTCCCACTATTTTACAATTAGTTGACTATTTTACAGCTATTTTGCAAACTAATAATTATTTTTTGACTACTTATCTATTTTTAAGATTTTTAGTTTATTTTCTAAGATATAAACTGGTCGGAGTTCAAACTGTTATTGATTAAATACTCAACTGAGATAAGAATTGAAGTGATAATCCAAATGGGAAGTGAATAAAGTTCAAAGTGAGGATGAATAGAAAGGAAATTGATTTGGCTAATAATCAATGAAGTTAAATATGTAGGATGTTCGTATATTATTCTATTCGTATAGTGATTTGATCCAGATTCGAGAACAGAATTTCGAGATAGTTTATCGATCCGTGTTGGGATTTTTCACTCGATTTTCGACGGCGAACCTGGATATGGATTTTTGATTGGTTCTGGATATTCTCTATCACAATTATGGCTATGCAAGGAGGATGACAGTTTCTGATCAAGAAGCCAGATCCGAGTCTGCACTAGGAAGTCGGGTGGACGATACTAGTTCAGAAGTGAAATTGTGTGATCGAGTGAGCGATCAGATTGGTAAAGCGAACGGATGATGAGTGTACATCATACGGATTTGAATGAAATTGATATTGAAATTTGTGAATAAGAAATGTGAAATGATTTCTTTTGAAATGGAAGTATATTTTATGAAATATATAATGGATAAAAGTGAAAGTTGGATATTTTTATGGTGATAAGTAAGATGGAAACAACTTCATAAAAAAAAAAGTAATCAAATTTGAATATTTGATTTTGAATAAACAAAGTTATATATCTTTATTATATAAGATAAATCTCCCCTTGTTGAATCTATTGCCAGAAGAAAAGGATTTTGAAAGTGTTTGAAGTATAAAAGGAATTTCATACAAGATTGAAATGATCCAAAGTTTTAAAAAAATTATATATATCTATATATATATAAAGGATCTTATGAGGATTTTGGAAAAAGGTTTTGGGAACCTATTGATTTGGAAAAGCTTTGATTTTTTGGGAAAATCAATATTGGAATTTGGAAAGCCTAGTTTGAGAATTATCGATTTTGAGATAATCGATATTGTGTAAAGGAGCTTTATATGAGATCATACTAGATGTATGATTTGAAAGATACTATGCGTATAATATAAAGTGTTTTGACGATGGCTCTGGGGAAAAAGGCGCTCCCTTGAAATGAACTTCTCAGGAGTGTCACCGGGTGGTGCTGTGTTGAACTCTAATGGGGGGTTCTAAAGTTGATCCTGTGAGGAGTTTGGACAAAACTAGTTCCTGAGGATTATGAGTAGTGTGTAGCGAAAGTTGAGAGGCGCTGATTCCTACAGAGGCATTTGGGTTATGCTGTGACGACAGTGTAACTAGATGTCACTGCGATCTACTGCAGAATATAGTGAAAGTCATGTGTACCGCTGAGAGCCAACGGTCTACGTTTGATTTATATCGGTAGACTGCAACCTATGTAGGAGTGGAGAAAATTCATTTCGACAGCGAAAATCGAGGGCGCTGATGCCTACAGTTACATAGACTTTTGTTGCGATGGCAACGTAACCCTGGAATGTAACTGCGATCTGTTATGGGTTCCATGGCGTAATCGAGGGGCACAGAGTGCCTATAGTTACATGGACTTTTGCTGTGATGGCAAAGTAACCCTGGAATGTAACTACGACCATGGATGGTGGTGATGATTCCCAGAGCATTCTCACCAAAGATATTTCCTCTATTTTCAAAAACTGTTTTCTATATTTTCAATAAAATTATTTTCCCAAGTATTTTCACTGGGTGTTGAAATGGGTTTGCCAAGTACTTATAGATTTTTAGTCCTATGCCTGATCAACGTATGACTGAATTTCTGTGAGAACAAGGATGGACTGGTTGAGACATCGAGTTATAAGAAGTATTTTTATAAAGAGCTATTTTAATAGTATGATGTGGATTTAAAAGCATTTCTAAAATTTTAAAATAAAGGTGTTGGAATTTTGGAAAATGAAAGAAAATCCAAACTGGAATTATGAAAAAGAAATTTGAATTAAGGAAAATTTAATGAAGTGATTTTTGTAATAAAAATCGAATATTGAATTAAAAGTGGAAGTAAGCAAATTTGCTAAATAAATTATTTGATAGAGTATATTAATAAAGTTTAACTCGGTTAAATAAAATGAATTGTAAGTTAATAATGAAGTTGGGAATAAATCCGAATTATAAATAGAATTCGATTTGGATTGATAATGAATTAAAATAAGTGGAGATGTGGTAAAAAATTAAAATGGAATTGAATTATAATAGAAATGGTTTAAGTTGCAAACAAAACCCAGGTGAGTGGAAATAAATTGAGGATGACTTTGTATTAATAAAATAAATTCGAAAATGAATTAAATAGATGAATTTAAAATTTAAAATGGAGTGAATAAATGGGTTAAGTGAATTAAATAATAAAATGGATATCAAAGTTTTAATTAGAATTGAGATATCAGAATGAACTTAAGTTATGAGGCATATTAATTTGAAGTAAAAATACTTAAGTCAATAAAAGCTTGGTTTCGAGTAAGAATGGAAGAACCTTAAATAATAATTTGGATTAAATTTATTTGGAAAATGGATATTAATATAAGCACCGAATGTTGTCAAGCTTAATGAAATAGCTTTAAAAATAAACCAATGCGGAGATGAAATGAAATGCAAGTGTATGGTTGGTGAATAAATTAGAAATGAAATGGAATTAAATACAGAATGAGTTGAAATTAATTTAAAGTAGTTATAAACTAAAATGGGTACTCTATTAAGCAAATATCGCCAAATTTACATAAAAATAGTTATCGTTTGACGTAAACAAAGGTAATTAAAATTCTATAAGTTGATAGAGATTGAATAAATTGATCTTAGGATCAATTGAATTGAATATGAGCTTGATTGGATTAAAAATAAATTGAATGTAAGAAATTGAGCTGTAAACCATTAAAATTGAATGAAATGGCATATGAATTGGTTGGAAGCAATTGGATTGGCTTTAAATCATATAAATCACTTATGGAAAGCGTTTG
Organism: Allium cepa; assembly: GCA_030765085.1. Taxonomy (NCBI): domain Eukaryota; kingdom Viridiplantae; phylum Streptophyta; class Magnoliopsida; order Asparagales; family Amaryllidaceae; genus Allium; species Allium cepa. The sequence continues at coordinate 499,343,782 of CM060931.1, forward strand.
GTGCTTGTTGCTTATGAAATGCATGTGTTTAGAAATTGAAAGTAAGTGAAATGCTAATAAATTTTCTATATATGGCACTTACATATTTAAATTGAGTAAGTACATGTATTTGAAGGTCGTTTGGCTGGATTTGGTTGCACTAATTGCTATAATAATAAGCCGCTTGCTTAAAATGCTAAATAAAGGTACGCCTACGCAATAAAAATAGGATATATGAAATGTTTTTGCTTTTTCGACCATGTGGGTCGAGGTATATATATTTATATCTCTTGTCAAATTGCAAAAGCTCCTCCGCACAAAGGAGACACTGTCAAAAAATTTCGGAAATTTTAGGAGTTAGAATTTTTTTTTTAAATTTGGAAATTTTTTTGTTAGCGACAAAACGTTCTTAAATTGGAAATTGGAATAAATTAGTGAATGAAACTAATTTAAGATAATGATATGAATCAGATAAATGGAAGAAAAATTCAATATTTAGAGATAAAGATAAATTGAATTCATATGGAAACGGAAAAACTAATCTGAATAAAGGTAGATATGAAAACTTCTGTAAGGAAATGTATAAAATGATTTTTAAGGCTATGATTGGATATTGTTGCTAAGTAGGATATGCAGGTATTATAAAGGGAAAGGAAAATTGGTTTTGATTTCAGAAGATAAATTTGAATTGCTCGACAAAAGTTATGTGTTTAAATATCTATATGGAATTTGATTGGGTTTTTGATCTAACCACTTGGCGTTTTGTTTTCTTTTGAAATTTGGGGGCCCGTAGAGGCATTTTGTAGTTGTATCGAGCTAGCCACGCAAAGGAGACGTTGGCAAAAATTTTCGAAAATTTAGAGAGTTAGAAAATTTTTGAGAAAATTTTGATAATTCAAAATTGATTTTAAATTGAAATTTGAATGATTGAGAAAAAGGGTATTGTTTGGAAACTGTGGGAGAGTTTGGGAAGTTAGTAAGAATGATAAGGGGTCTTTTATAAAAGATAGTTGGTAGGATGTTTGTAACGATTGGGATTTTCGACTCACGAAAGTCGACATTAATACGTCCACTGTATCAACTGCCGAGCAATCGAAGGCCGGAAAACCGAACCCTTAGGTTTAAGAAGAAGAAAAAGATAGAAGAAGTAAGAAAGAAAAAGATAGAAGAAGTAAGAAAGAAGAAGCAACAGAACAATATCAGAATCTCACAATCGCAGCGGAACAACATATAATAAATAAATGAATAATCTTTAAATCAAAAGAATTGTACATTTTATACATTACATCATCATTATATTACATTATATTATCAGAGTTTACAACAACAAACAGCGGAAAAGAATACTATATACTAATTGATACGCCATGCCATCCAGCTTGCCTCCAGATATCCACAACAACTCCTAAATTCCAGAATGACCTGATAACCTGACTCTAGACTGCCCGTGTGAAAATTGGTGGACACCCAGAGTTTAGGAAAGGAACAATAAACTCCAGGTCAGTCATGAGACTGGTGTGAGAACTTAAAACAGTTTATCTTAAAAAAACAAACAAAGAAATATTTTTAAAATAGATCCGCAATGCTTTTAGAAAATGAAACTACCATAAGGCCTCCTGCACACACACACAATGCAAACGCAGAATCGGAGGAGATTTCTCCTTATGATAGTCAAACATGCTTGATACGCAAATTTCTTTGATATTATTACTATAAGTGCAAAGTGTAGGAAAACATTTCGAAAGTATGATATAAATATTAGCCAACATAGACATTCCGAACTATGCCTACTATAGCTACCATCTAAATAGTGGTGACCACCATAAGTAAATGGCAGGTTCTACAACTAAAACCGTACAAGGTGCGTATTGGAGTTTGGATTTTCAACAAATGGTCAGGCCAAGGAACTTCCCATTGCCACATGGGTACGCCTCTGGAGAGATGCCCTAGAACCTAACCGGATCTCTGCCAACACAAGGCCGGGTTACCTCTGCAAAAGTAGGTAACTACTGACACGAGTATGCCATCCCTCGGTTGTAAACAACCTTTATCCGAGGATCCTCAACCAACAACAATCACAAAGTCATATATATTTGCGACATCCACATAAGTTAAGCATCTGGGCTCCATACCATGATACCACTTCTATCCAGAAGGAAATGTACATACCCTAAGGGACGCTACTCCCTAAAACCTTGCTTCATATTTCCTGTTTTGACCATTTCGGGGTGTGAGGTCCGACGAAGTCTCGTCCACAAAGCTACGCTTTTCACAAAAGCTATGCTTTGATCAACAAATGATCAGCAGCACTTCGGATGCCACATTACCAAATTGGGAATGTATCACTAGTAACCATCAACACATAACCTCTGAGCTCGTACGTCTCAGAGAAGTGTGTTAAGCTAAGAGAATAAATTCTCCTCCACCAACAGAAATGTATTTGATAGAAACCATCTTTACATCTCAAATTGCAACGTCAGACACACATCCATACAAGTCCGTTCCGGGATCGAACGGAACCTAAGGCACTTCCAAAAGAAGCCATTGCAATCCGGATATTCGCTACTCACGACCGAACTTCTCATCACAAAGGGTGATAAAATCTCTATATCGGAGATCAGCCGAAGCAGAGACATTCGACGGTAATCCTTCCGTTTTCGAAAATATCCAATCTTCAACACCGGTCTTCAAATGCTATCTATTACGACGTATTTCTATTCGGAATGGGATTCATGACCCAAAGGTCCTCTCCCGGCTAAATCGAATAACGAGCGATTATTTAAAAACAAGTGTAGCATTCAAATTCAAGCAAATCACAACAAATACCCATTTAAAGGAAGATATTGATAGTCAGTTATTTAACTATCAATAGATATGCACAACATTACCAGATTCCAAATAATTTCCCAAATTATTTATTTTCCAAAAATATCTTTACAAGATATATTTTTAACACTTCAACCATTTGAAAACAAATTTCAAATCATTTTTCACCTTTACAACTTTTGAAAACAAATTTCAAATTATTTTCCTTACGCGGAAACACTTTCAAATATTTATTCATTTTCATTGGAAATCTGCCGAGTTCAAATACTTTAAAACAATTTATAACACTTATCCAAAATATATTGGGAAACATTTTGAAATAAACCATTTTTCTTTAAACACTTTACTTAAAATATTAGTTATAAAAATATTATACCAATATTACATATAACTTAAGTCCAAACTAATTTTCAAAATAAAATTTAGTAGATATAGTATAACTATTTAAATAACTATTTTCTAAAACAATTATTGATTAAATCTTGAAATAATCATTTCTTTAAATCAATTCAATAAATCTTTACCTAAAGGATTTCAAAATAACTTAAGAAAATATTTTCTCCAAAATATTCTTTTAAAACTACTTTAGAACTTTTTAATTTATACTTTAAAAGCTACTTTGGAAATATACTCGGCTTTTCAGGGAGAATACACTTTCATTTCAAAATGGTACATTTAAACCAACTAAATAAATCCTTACCGATTTACTTTAAATTTACGTTCCAAATCCGTAAATTTATTTCCATACTTCAAAAATAAAACAATGTTTATTTTTAAACAAATTTTCTTTTCCTTTATAAATTCCATGATGAATTTAAATTTCCAAATATCCACTAATATATGATTTTCAAATCGATTTCAAATATTCACTTTCAATTTATCTTTAAAAGATAAAATATCAAAACATTTCACTTCATATTGGAAAACACTTCCATGCTTATTTAATAACAAGTAATTCACAAGTCTATTTATTTTCAACATTTCGAAAACATTCAGTGTACTTAAATCGCAACTAAGTATATAATTTATTCTTTAAGGAAAACATTCTCTTAAACACATTTATTTGAGTCAAAACGAATGTTGCGTAAAACATCGTTACGACAACCCAAAATCACTAGTATAGGGATTCGAAATTTAGATAGATATATAAATCCCAATACTATACAGAAACATTTCCTTTCGAAAATCATTTACTATCACAACAGTGTTATAGTCCATCTTTTCCTTATTTCTCGAAAACGTCTATTTCAACAATGAATGTTGAAATCTATGGCTTCGATCCTTAACACATTTTAAAACAACTTCCAATCGTTTTAATTCTATTTAAAAGATCACTTCCTAAAACATTTCTTTAATATATCATTCACTGTCCAAAATCATGAATATAAATCATTTGTCAAATTCAACAATTCTACATATTTTAATTTAAAGGATTACCCACTGTTCAAAATCGTGGATATATCTCCTTTAATAAGCTTTCATATTTACTTATCAAATTCGATTGGTTTCGGATTTATAAGACAACGTTTATAAATTCACACACACACACACACACCTATATATTTTATAAAAACATCAACTTATAAAATCCCTTAACTAACAAATTCTATTTATATCTCATTTAAATGCCAAAATCCAATTTATAAGTTAATTACTTGTAAATCTTTTATTTTACAAAATCTATTCATTTTATAACTTCACAATTTATAAATCTATAAGTTTCATTCACTTATGAAATCCATTTATACTTCATTTTAACACTTATAAAAACTCATTTTATAATTCCAATATTTTAATTTATAAATATCAAATTTATAAAACTTTTATATAAACTGTTTATAATAATTCAAAAATCCCAATTTAAACCATTTTACAAATTAATCAACTACTTATTTCAAAAATCACATTTCGGTTATATTTCACAAAAATCATAATTTTTATAACATAAAAATTATAACGTTTATTTATTTAAAAATGAATTAATTCCAAAATTCAATAAAATGCATACTTTCAAAAATCACTTGGAAAATCCTTTTAAATTCGAAATCGTTACTTTAACATTTTTAAAACTCCAAAAATAGGCCCAATGCTGCAACAAAACCAATACATCAACCACGACATCCAAACATCATATATCAATATGATAACAGAATATATCGCAAATATCTGTAAATAAATCAATACTGTTGAGAATCCAGTTGGATCCCTCCAGCCTGTTTCCCTGCATCCACAGATGTTAGCACAATACCAATCCCGTTTCAAGACAGAATATCACAGTACATGAGTTCATATAAAATATTATCCGCTATTATGCGGCGCAATAGGGTCTCATCCGCAATATAATGTGGGAAATCAACTTCAAGTACATGTATAATACAAATTCCACTTCAAGGTGGAATATCGCGGTATGTGTTTTTAATATAATAACCTCCGCTTAATATACGGCGTATAGGGTCTATTTCAATACAATAGATAAAAATTTATCATCAAGCATACAATCAACATAATCAAGCAATTTTAAATCTAACTATTTAAAATTTAAATCTAACTATTTAAAATTTAAATCGAAACACAATTCGATTGAGTGAGAAGTTCTCACCTTGTTTCCAATAGCGGTTTCGGCGTTTATTTCGAATAAAATTAAAGACGCGTTTAATTTTACCCAAAATTATCACTAATTCTAATATACTCCAATCCAGCTCCATCGTGTAGTGTTCGTCAATACGAACCCGATGCAATTTGTTTCGTACGATATGGACCTCGTGTGAACAAGTTATGATGTTACAAAGATTACACGAATTTTAATAAAATTAATTTACAATTTTACTTTATATTCTTCAATCTTAAATCTCGGCCGTATGTTTTTCGAAATTGAATCCAGGCCGCACATTCCTTTTCTTCTCCTTCTTCCCAGGTAACGAATGCACACAACCCATTTCGCCCGCCGCTATCCATCAATTTTCGTGCCTCCTCCATTGATCGAGAACACGATCAACCAACGTCATTTGAAAGGCCATCACAAACTCCACCTTCGACATGCTTCTCATGCAACTCGGTCCCCCTAGGTCATCGGAAATCGTGCACGAACCGGGCACGAACGGGCTCGAATTCCCCTCCAACCTCCTCGTCATACTTCATCTCGGCCGTTGGATTTGAAGTACTCGGCGTGCTCTACGTTTTGCTAGTTGAGAGTTTCTGTTAATTCTTCATAGATTTGAAGAAAATGAGGGAGAAAGAAGATGAATTTTCGGCCATTAAACTCAGAACTGGCGGCTAGGGTTAGAAACTAGGGTTGAGTGAAAATAATAAATATTGAGGTCCTTTTATAAAAAATATTCGCGCACTATTCATCCGTATTTTTTCCGAACTCCAAACGAAGCATGCCGCTTGGCGTTTATAATGTTTTACCCCCATTCCGAATGCAATGGAATATATATTGGGAGCCAATTCGATCATATTTGAAAGATAGGTTTTCCAATCGACTAATTTAAATTTAAAATTCACTTAAACCGATTTCAGTGCGTTTTAGCTTGCCCCAAACAAACCGTAAATCCGATTGACACGAAATTTTACAAAAATTTAACATTACGGATCCAACGATACTAGTTTCGTCGAAATTCGAGACTATTTGAAAAATGACTATTTTTACTCGTCAATTAAATATTAAAATATTCAGTTTCCACAAATTAATTTTTAATTCAATTTTAAAAGTTCTATAACATCATTCTAACTCCAATATGATTTAATACAACTTTACAAATCAATTTTAATCATATTAAACCCAATTTCCAATTATTTCTTCAATTTCAAATATTAAATTATCAATTTAATTATCCAATTAAATCTAGACATTCGAAATAAAATTTATTCGACTTACAAATTTTACTTGTTAATATCTAAAAATAGTTAAATATACGAAATTCAAATGACATAAATTCTGGGTCGTTACAAACTTCCTCCCTTAAAAGAATTTCATCCTCGAAATTGCCAAGTAAGAAAAAGTCTTGAAATCCATTAACTTTTCAAAACTATTTGTTCAAATTAAATTTCAAATTCATTTAAACGTTTTAACTTTTCCAAAATCCATAGTTAAACTTCTTACAATAACTTTACTGAGTTTTCAAATCATACTTAGTTATCTTTTCAAAACCAACTATATCGTTTAACCTTTCACTCCAAAATCAAAGTTATAGTTTTCAAAAATTTCCAATTTTCTCAAAAATATTCTAACCCCTTAAATTTTCGAAAAATTTCGCCAGCGTCTTCTTTGCGTGGCTAGCTCGTTACGACTACAAAAATGGCACCACGGCCCCCTGATTTCAAAAAGAAAAGAAAACGCCAAGTGGCTGGACAAGAAAATCATCAAATTTCATACTGAAATTCAATTACATACCTTTTGTCGAGCAATTAATTTTCTTCTTCTTCGAAATCAAATCCCAATTCCATTTCCTTTAATACACCTGTATATCCTGCTAACCATAATATCCATTTTCATTCAATCTCACATTATCAATTTCATTTGAATTCAATTTACCTTTTGAATATTGAATTTTATCAATTATCTTTCATTCACAACTGATTCATCTTGCTATTTTAAATTAGTTTCTTTTACTAATTCATTACAAGTTCTAACTCATTTCAACTCGCGCAATTCAAATTGGTTTTCGATATTCAGTTTTCAATTTCACTTTTTTATTCTTTTGTTCGTTCCCAAACACAATTCAATTCACTATTTCTGTTTATAACCACTTATATTTAAACTGGATTTCAAATTCCATATGAATTTAATTTACCCTTTATTTATAAATGTTGAATTCAATTCATTTCAACCCATATTAAATTTGTCATTTCTTCAATTAGTTTTACTTACTAATTTTATTTTAATACTTAGCTTCATTTAATCCAACTTGACAAATTTTCAATTTACTTGCAATTGTAAATTGATTCATTCATAAATTTATTTCCATAATTCAAACTCAATTTCAATTCATTTGTTTCTACCCCAAATTTATTTTCAACTCAATAAATTTTATTCCATAACTATTTTTATCAGATTCCCGAGTCTTTCCAACATTTCAAAACCATTTTTGAAACCAATTCAAATTATCCTTTGAATTTCAAAACCCAAACCCAAATTTTCCAAACAACTTCTATTTAAAACAACTTGGCAGCAATTCCTTTTTTGGAAACCCGAAAATGAACACTGATGATGCTGCAGTCATCACCGAAGTTATTTTCCAGCGACCGAAAAGAGTTTAGAGCTTTTATCCCTCCAAAATACTTTTCAAAACCTTTGAAATTCATTTTCAAATCAAAAAGGAATTTAATTTCTAAAATTTCCAAATTCTTTAAACATTTCCAAAAACTTCTCCGGAACTCTATTTCTAATTATAAATCACATTTACAATTTATATTCTCCAATTCTATTTGTATTGAATTTATTTCTTAACTTTGGAGTTACGATTTCAATTTCGTTTTCAACTTAATGATAATAATTTAATATTATCACTTTCTAGCAACCAAGCAATCATATATTATAATAATTCACAGAAATTTTTTCTCTTTTATATACGAAAATAGTTCAGGTAAAATTATTTCATTTATCCTATTTTAAAACGATATCGTGTCGAATTTGTTCTGTACAAGTGTTTAGAGATTCCTTTCAATAACGTCAATTACTCGTATTGACCAGAATCCATATACCACTCAACAGACCAATCAACAAAATATAAAACAAATTTTTATATTCACTAACAAATACGCGCTCATATTTATAATTATACTCACACTAGAGTACTGCTGACTCTATCTCTAATGAGTAACACCCAACAGAGCCAAGGTTGTCGCTTAACCAAATGCTCTGACACCACATTGTAAAGATTGGGATTTTCGACTCACAAAAGTCGACATTAATTCGTCCACTGTATCAACTGCCGAGCAATCGAAGGCAGGAAAACCGAACCCTTAGGGTTTAAGAAGAAGAAAAAGATAGAAGAAGTAAGAAAGAAGAAGCAACAGAACAATATCAGAATCTCACAATCGCAGCGGAACAACATATAATAAATAAGTGAATAATCTTTAAATCAAAAGAAATGTACATTTTATACTACATCATCATTATATTACATTATATTATCAGAGTTTACAACAACAAATAGCGGAAAAGAAAACTATATACTAATTGATATGCCATGCCATCCAGCTTGCCTCCAGATATCCGCAGCAACTCCTAAATTCCAGAATGACCTGATAACCTGACTCTAGATTGCCCGTGTGGAAATTGGTGGGCACCCAGAGTTTAGGAAAGGAACAATAAACTCCAGGTCAGTCATGGGACTGGTGTGAGAACTTAAAACAGTTTATCTTAAAAAAACAAACAAAGAAATATTTTTAAAATAGATCCGCAATGCTTTTAGAAAATGAAACTACCATAAGGCCTCCTACACACACACACAATGCAAACGCAGAATCGGAGGAGATTTCTCCTTATGATAGTCAAACATGCTTGATATGCAAATTTCTTTGATATTATTACTATAAGTACAAAGTGTAGGAAAACATTTCGAAAGTATGATATAAATATTAGCCAACATAGACATTCCGAACTATGCCTACTATAGCTACCATCTAAACAGTGGTGACCACCATAAGTAAATGGCAGGTTCTACAACTAAAACCGTACAAGGTGCGTATTGGAGTTTGGATTTTCAACAAATGGTCAGGCCAAGGAACTTCCCATTGCCACATGGGTACGCCTCTGGAGAGACGCCCCGAGAACCTAACCGGATCTCTGCCAACACAAGGCCGGGTTACCTCTTCAAAAGTAGGTAACTACTGACACGAGTATGCCATCCCTCGGTTGTAAACAACCTTTATCTGAGGATCCTCAACCAACAACAATCACAAAGTCATATATATTTGCGACATCCACATAAGTTAAGCATCTGGGCTCCATACCATGATACCACTTCTATCCAGAAGGAAATGTACATACCCTAAGGGGCGCTACTCCCTAAAACTCTGCATCTTTCCTATTTTGACCATTTCGGGGTGTGAGGTCCGACGAAGTCTCGTCCACAAAGCTACGCTTTTCACAAAAGCTATGCTTTGATCAACAAATGATCAACAGCACTTCGGATTCCACATTACCAAATTGGGAATGTATCACTAGTAACCATCAACTACATAACCTCTGAGCTTGTATGTCTTAGAGAAGGGTGTTAAGCTAAGAGAATAAATTCTCCGCCACCAACAGAAATGTATTTGATAGAAACCAACTTTACATCTCAAATTGCAACGTCAGACACACATCCATACAAGTCCGTTCCAGGATCGAACGGAACCGAAGGCACTTCCAAAAGAAGCCATTGCAATCCGGATATTCGCTACTCACGACCGGACTTCTCATCACAAAGGGTGATAAAATCTCTATATCGGAGATCAGCCGAAGCAGAGACATTCGACGGTAATCCTTCCGTTTTCGAAAATATCTGGTCTTCAACACCGGTCTTCAAATGCTATCCATTACGACGTATTTCTATTCGAAATGGGATTCATGACCCAAAGGTCCTCTCCCGGCTAAACCGAATAACGAGCGCTTATTTAAAAATAAGTGTAGCATTCAAATCCAAGCAAATCACAACAAATACCTATTTAAAGGTAGATATTGATAGTCAGTTATTTAACTATCAATAGATATGCACAACATCACCAGATTCCAAATAATTTCCCAAATTATTTATTTTCCAAAAATATCTTTACAAGATATATTTTTAACACTTCAACCATTTGAAAACAAATTTCAAATCATTTTTCACCTTTACAACTTTTGAAAACAAATTTCAAATCATTTTCCTTACGCGGAAACACTTTCAAATATTTATTCATTTTCACTGGAAATCTGCCGAGTTCAAATACTTTAAAATAATTTATAACACTTATCCAAAATATATTGGGAAACATTTTGAAATAAAACCATTTTTCTTTAAACACTTTACTTAAAATATTAGTTATAAAAATATTATACCAATATTACATATAACTTAGGTCCAAACTAATTTTCAAAATAAAATTTAGTAGATAGAGTATAACTATTTAAATAACTATTTTCTAAAACAATTATTGATTAAATCTTGAAATAATCATTTCTTTAAATCAATTCAATAAATCTTTACCTAAAGGATTTCAAAATAACTTAAGAAAATATTTTCTCCAAAATATTCTTTTAAAACTACTTTAGAACTTTTTAATTTATACTTTAAAAGCTACTTTGGAAATATAATCGGATTTTCAGGGAGAATACACTTTCATTTCAAAATGGTACATTTAAACCAACTAAATAAATCCTTACCGATTTACTTTAAATTTACGTTCCAAATCCGTAAATTTATTCCCATACTTCAAAAATAAAACAATGTTTATTTTTAAACAAATTTCCTTTTCCTCTATAAATTCCATGGTGAATTTAAATTTCCAAATATCCACTGATATATGATTTTCAAATCGATTTCAAATATTCACTTTCAATTTATCTTTAAAAGATAAAATCTCAAAACATTTCACTTCATATTGGAAAACACTTCCATACTTATTTAATAACAAGTAATTCACAAATCTATTTATTTTCAACATTTGGAAAATATTCAATGTACTTAAATCACAATTAAGTATATAATTTATTCTTTAAGGAAAACATTCTCTTAAACACATTTATTTGAGTCAAAACGAATGTTGCGTAAAACATCGTCATGACAACCCAAAATCACTAGTATAGGGATTCCAAATTTAGATAGATATATAAATCCCAATACTATACAAAAACATTTCCTTTCGAAAATCATTTACTATAACAACAGTATTATAGTCCGTCTTTTCCTTATTTCTCGAAAATGTCTATTTCAACTATGAATGTTGAAATCTATGGCTTCGATCCTTAACACATTTTAAAACAACTTCCAATCGTTTTAATTCTATTTAAAAGATCACTTCCTAAAACATTTCTTTAATATATCATTCACTGTCCAAAATCGTGAATATAAATCATTTGTAAAATTCAACACTTCTACATATTTTAATTTAAAGGATTACCCACTGCCCAAAATCGTGGATATATCTCCTTTAATAAGCTTTCATATTTACTTATCAAATTCGATTGGTTTCGAATTTATAACACAACGTTTATAAATTTACACACACACATATATATTTTATAAAAACTTCAACTTATAAAATCCCTTAATTAACAAATTCTATTTATATCTCATTTAAATGCCAAAATCCAATTTATAAGTTAATTACTTATAAATCTTTTATTTTACAAAATCTATTCATTTTATAACTTCACAATTTATAAATCTATAAGTTTCATTCACTTATGATATCCATTTATACTTTATTTTAGCACTTATAAAAACTCATTTTATAATTCCAATATTTTAATTTGTAAATATCAAATTTATAAATCTTTTATATAAACTGTTTATAATAATTCAAAAATCCCAATTTAAACCATTTTACAAATTAATCAACTACTTATTTCAAAAATCACATTTCGGTTATATTTCACAAAAATCATATTTTTTATAACATAAAAATTATAACGTTTATTTATTTAAAAATGAATCAATTCCAAAATTCAATAAAATGCATACTTTCAAAAATCACTTGGAAAATCCTTTTAAATTCGAAATCGTTACTTTAACATTTTTAAAACTCCAAAAATAGGCCCAATGCTGCAACAACACTAATACATCAACCACGACATTCAAACATCATATATCAATATGATAACAGAATATATTGCAAATATCTGTAAATAAATCAATACTGTTGAGGAATCCAGTTGGATCCCTCCAACCTGTTTCCCTGCATCCACAGATGTTAGCACAATACCAGTCCCGTTTCAAGATGGAATATCGTGGTACATGGGTTTATATAAAATATTATCCGCTATTATGCGGCGCAATTGGGTCTCATCCGCTATATAATGCGGGAAATCAACTCCAAGTAAATATATAATACCAATTCCACTTCAAGGTGGAATATCGCAGTATATGTTTTTAATATAATAACCTCCGCTTAATATACGACGTATAGGGTCTATTTCAATACAATAGATAAAAATTTATCATCCAAGCATACAATCAACACAATCAAGCAATTTTAAATCTAACTATTTAAAATTTAAATTGAAACACAATTCGATTGAGTGAGAAGTTCTCACCTTGTTTCCAATGGCGGTTTCAGCGTTTATTTCGAATAAAATTAAACACGCGTTTAATTTTTCACTAGTTCCAATCGACTCCAATCCTGCTCCATCGCGTAGTGTTCATCAATACGAACCCGACGCAATTCGTTTCGTACGAAACGGACCTCGTATGAACAAGTTATGATGTTACAAAGATTACACGAATTATAATAAAATTAATTTACAATTTTACTTTATATTCTTCAACCTTAAATCTCGGCCGTATGTTTTTCAAAATTGAATCCAGGCCACACCTTCCTTTTCTTCTCCTTCTTCCCAGGTAACGAACGCATGCAACCCATATCCGTCGCCGCTATCCATCAATTTTCGTGCCTCCTCCATTGATCGAGAACACGATCAACCAACGTCATTTGAAAGGCCATCACAAACTCCACCTTCGGCATGCTTCTCGTGCAACTCGGTCCCCCTAGGTCATCGGAATCCGTGCACGAACCGGGCATGAACGAGCGTGAATTCCCCTCCAACCTCCTTGTCATACTTCATCTCGGCCGTTGGATTTGAAGTACTCGGCGTGCTCTACGTTTTGCTAGTTGGGAGTTTTTGTTAATTCTTCACGGATTTGAAGAAAATGAGGGAGAAAGAAGATGAATTTTTGGCCATTAAACTCCGAACTGGCGGTTAGGGTTAGAAACTAGGGTTGAGTGAAAATAATGAATATTGAGGTCCTTTTATAGAAAATATTCGCGCACTATTCACTCGAATTTTTCCCGAACCCCAAACGAAGCATGCCACCTGGCGTTTATAATGTTTTACCCCCATTTCAAACGCAATGGAATATATATCGGGAGCCAATTTGATCATATTTGAAAGATAGGTTTTCAAATCGACTAATTTAAATTTAAAATTCACTTAAATCGATTTCAGTGCGTTTTAGCTTGCCCCGGACAAACCGTAAATCCGATTGACACGAAATTTGAAACCATGCAAAAATTTAACATTACGAATCAAACGAAACTGGTTTCGTCGAAATCTGAGACTGTTTGAAAAATGACTATTTTTACTCGTCAATTAAAGATTAAAATATTCAATTTCCACAAATTAACTTTTAATTCAATTTTAAAAGTTCTATAACATCATTCTAACTCCAATATGATTTAATATAACTTTACAAATCAATTTGAGTCATATTAAACCCAATTTCCAATTATTCCTTCAATTCAAATATTAAATTATCGATTTAATTATCCAATTAAATCTAGATATTCGAAACAAAATTTATTCGACTTACAAATTTTACTTGTTAATATTTAAAAATAGTTAAATATACGAAATTCAAATGAAAGTAATTCTGGGTCGTTACAATGTTGAATTGTTGGTTTTGGGGGAAAAGTAAACGGGTATTGGACCATTCTTCCTAACTAGTAATTTCGGGGACGAAATTTTTTTAAGGGGGAGGAATGTGACGACCCAGAATTTCTAACAATTTAAACTGGAATATTTAATTTATTTTAAATATTTGAAAGGTTAATTTTAACTTGAATTCCAAATATCACTATTTACTTGATAATTAAATTATTGGATTTTATAATTTGAAATTGGGTAAAATGTTGAATCTGGAGTTTTGAGCCTGTTAAAAATAATTTGAAGGCTTATAAAATTTATAATCATGGTACTGAAGATAATAAAATGGTTAAAATTTAATTTAAAGGTGATTTGTTTAGTTTTGAAAATATATCATTTAAATCGATATTTAAAAATAGCCTTCCGAGGCACAGTCTCGGAATCTGACGAAACCAGTTCCATTGGATCCGTAATATTGTATTATTATCGGATTTCAATTTTCGTAGTAATCGGAGTTGTCATTTGACCCTGATAGCTCAAAACGCTTAGAAACTATTTTAATCGATTTAATTTAAAATTGATCGTTTACTTCCGTAACTCGCGCATATGATCGAATTAGCTTCCGAAACACGTTCCATTGTGTTCGAACGTGGATAAAACTTATAAACGCCTAGCAGTACTCCTTAAGAGGAGTTCGAAATTTTAAGTAGCAATTAACGAGGCATTTTGGAAGTTCTATAAAAAAATCGAAAGTCAACTAGCCAAAGATATTTTTATAAACAAACAATCATACTTAAGAAGCCATTCCCAATTTTATAATACGTCTTCGTCTTTCTCGAGTCATGAGACCGAAATCGAACCACAATTTCAAGATCGTTATCTCAATACCCTTTCCCTTCAGAAATTCACAAATCAATTTCAACCTAAATTAATTCAAACTACCGATGCCTGAGCGAATGGAGTCGAATATTTGCGTTCGACGAAATCAAGGAAGGTCGAAGCCGTGTTCGAATCTTGGCAAGTTTGAGGAGGTGGCAAGGCATTTGGCGATTTAGGTGTTGTTTTTGGGTTCATCATCGAATTTCGCATCTGGGGTAGGGTTTTGAGGAGGCTCGATCGCCAACAGGGTGTGCGTCGCTACAGTGATTTTTAAGGTGTGGCTCGGTCGTGAATCGCTAGAGGGTGGCAGAGTTGACAAAGTGGTGGTAGGCGGGATGAGGTCATGGAGAGCGACGTGATGGCGATGTCGGAATCTGATGGCAATGTCGGAATTTGAATTTGTGGAGTCGAGCTTCGTATCACTCGAATTTGTGCACGCTGGAGTGGGTTTGCCGTGTTCGTGTTCAGACAATGGCAAGGGGGGGGGGGGGTGGAGATGATGCTTTGTGGGCCGGGCTTCTTTGGTCTGAAAATCGTGGAACTAATCGAGAATGAAGTGGGTGGTAATCAGAAAACTAAGGTGAGTAATCTTCGATCTGTATATGTATATGCATATCGGTTTTGGGTCTTAAATTTTAGAGCTGAACTCTAAATGTTTATTTTATTACTGAAGAGATTGTATTCAATTTGAATCTTAATTTGAAATGAAATTTAAAAATGAATTTGAAAGTAAAAATTTTAAATTTGTTTGAGAATTATAATTAAATCATTTATAAAAATGATGTTTTTTATCTTAAAGTTAATCAAAAATTTAATGATTTGAAATTCATTAAATTGTTAAGGTAAATAAGGGGGTAAATAAATAAGTTGATTAATTAATGATATGGATTAATTAATTAAGTTATTAAGGTTTCTAAATTAATGATTTGGATTAAGGTTATTAATTTAGGGTTAAATTAAATGGAAATTAAGAATTGTTAATCAAATAAGTTTGGATTGTTATTCGATGATTAGGAATTAGTTAATCGAGTAATTATAGATAAATTTAGTTAAAATATAGAAATTAATTATGTAATTAGAAATTAAATAATTTGTAATTAAGAATTAATTAATTAATTTGTAATTAAAGTGATTAATTAAAGTTAATTACTTAGAGAAGTAATTAAAGGATTGGTTAATGAATATAGCTAATGAAAGATCATTGGTTAAGGGTTATTAAATGATTTATTAATGTGATTAATTTAAGGTAATTAATTTTATTAATTAATTAAGGATAATCAATTGTGAAATTTGGTAGGTATAATTACTTAATGTAATTTATAAAAGTATAATTACTTGGTGAAGTAATTAGTGATAATTGTTGGATGTAATAAATTAATGGATGGTTAATAAAAGGAAGTAATTTGGATTTAAATTACTTGGTGAAATTGATAAGAAGGATAATTACTTAGTAGACGTAATTGAAGGTTAATTTATCAGGGGATTAATTAGAGATAACTAACTATCCTTTAAAACGATTACACTAAGTGATAAATGTAAGATGGATAATTAGGGAATGATAAATTAATGGATTGTAATTAATTATTGTTAAGTAAGCAAGATTAAAATGATTAAAATAATTAATTTGATTTATCAGAAATGGGTGATTAATGAATCTTGCTTATGAATGATTTGTTGATATTACTGATTTGGAATGTTTCTGTATTATGATGTGTTGGGTTGAGTAGTGATAATGTGGTCATTTATCGAGATGCATTGCTGTGTAAAGTGGCATCCTGTATTTTAAAAAGTTTGAATTGTTTCTCATTTGAATAACTTGGGTTTAGATGACATTGGATTCGAAGGGACCGGGGTCGGGTATTAGGAAATACCCGAAACCACTTCAAATTTTTATAGATGGATATGTGAAATCTTGTGACGCCCCACCTCTATGCTCACAATATCGAAGAGTATTAAAGGAAATACTGTCTGTTATTACGAAGAATAAGGCTGGATAGGAGCGACCATCCGTAGTTAGGCCTTACACTAGTATTGATTATCTCGATAGGAGTGGTATATATTTTCTATTTTTCATTTCTGTTTATTTACTCCCATCGACATATTCAATTCCAGTATAAAACGAACTACGATGGTTCATAATAGTTTAGGACAAGATATATAACAATAACTCTGATAAGCTAAATGCGGAACACAGATAATACAAAATCTCATATATATAACTGAAGTCAGTTACAGTACATGTGATACAATACATATGATACAGTACATATGATACAATTATAACTGTCGACTCAGGAAGTTACATATACAAGTACATTAATATAATTAATATACATGAATACATATCATCCTATACTATGACAACAACTACTCTAAAAGATATAAAGAGACTTCATAGCTCTAGCAGCAACCCAAAGCAAGATATCTACAGCCTGTAATAACTCTGTCTGACCCGAGTATTAAATTCAAAGGAAAATAATACGCGGGTCAGTCTAATTCAAACTCAGTTATTAATGCATGGAAGGAGTAATAATTAAATAACAAATAGACGACAGTCACAATAAATCTCACCTATCTAATCCTTTAATAAGGAATCGGATAACGATAAATATAACACGTAATAGTATTAAACAAACAAATCAACAAATTCAAATTATCAACGAAGATAAATGAAAGGATTATGAATGAAGATAATTTAGAAAACAACATGATTACCTAAACGGCAATTAACAACAAAATCTAATTATTAAATAAATAATTAGAAAATCATAATCAAATTATCAAATAGATAATTAGACAACAACAAAATGATCAATCAAACTAAATCAAAATACAATTTCAAAATATTGAATTGGACACACAAAACAATTCAAGCAATTGAAATATCAATTCAAAACGTCAATTCTATGTGGCTGTAGTACACGTTCACGTGCACTGCCTCGCCACTACAGTGATGAATTACACAAAAGCTCAATGAATCTAAATGCAGAAGAAATATCAATAAAATCAATACTGTGTGGATGCAGTACACGCTCGCGTGCACTGCCTCGCCACTACAGTATATGATGTCATCACAACTCCAAATATTAACAGCAAATCGAAACTGCAAAGGTCAAGTCACGGCTATCATGACTCAACACAACTGCGGATCAACTCAACTCGAATGACCAAGCGCACAAAGGCAGTCGTACAACTACATGAAGACAGCCGAATGTTGGTGAAAGCACCAAAGATATGACAACACAACACATAGCATTGCATATAAAGGGATAGCAACAAGGCACAAAGGCCAGCCAATGATACATGTACAAAGAGCAACACTGTGAACACTGTGGAATGCACGGGCGTGCAACAAGGAGAACGCACAGGTGTGCAACAGGGAGTGTACACATGACAGTAATGACACACAATAGACTAATGAAGCAAAATACCAAACACATGGAGGCAAAGTCCAAACACATGAAGACTCAAACTCAAGAACAAATTCACCATGCACAGCAAGGGATAAATCAGAGTACACATGAACTACATGCCTCAAAGAATAGGCAATAAAGGAGGCAACAAGTGATGTACACCTGAATGCAACAGTGGACAATGCAAGTAAACGCATCATGAACCAAAGAAAGCACCAGTAACAACTACATGAAACTGGATAGTGCAAACTCAAATAAAAGATGTGTATGAACATGAAGCAGTTCAATATCACAACACATAACAGGTACAACATGAAGTGCCGTCATGATATTCAAGCTGTAGGTCAAAGATATAAGGGCCGAAGTGAGTACACTAAGGAAATGCAAAGTCAACTCAAAGACATATGCAATGACCAGCGATAATTCAAAGAAATGCCGTCAAAACGAGTTCAAAAATCATAAAACAGCAGTCTCAAATCAAGACAGTGCCACCCAAATTATTTTCGCAAAATCAAGTTTGCAAGCCAAGTCCAAAAATAACTGCAGTGCAAATTCAACAGTACATGCATACACATATACAAATGTATGTATGAACATATATGAAGACACGTAAAAATAAGTAGGCAGTGAATTGCAAAATCAAAACAGAGGGGATTTCAACTCGCAGTTCAAAGCAATGCCCAAGACATAGTCGAAAATTCATGAGCTGCAGTTTCAAATCAAGACAGTGCCGAACCCAAAATACTTTCACAAATTCAATTTCAAGCTTAAAAGTCAATGCCGATATCAACAGAGAAATGTACAAAACTGCTGTGCGAACTAGAATATGCCGAAGTCACCAGAAATTCACAAAACCAAAACTTCCAGATAATCACAGTAGCCGTGGGCAATTGAACAGAGTCAATATCAAGACTCAGTTCAAAACACATCAGTAAAACCAAAAGCAACAACAAAGCACTTTAGCAAAATCAAGGTGGCCGATGACGACTAGAAATCAACACCGTGACGACCAAGGCAAAAGAGAGAACAAGCCAGAAACCAAAACTATAAAACTAATAATCACAAAATATACTAATTCGAATGAATTCCAGAAATCGTTTCAAATGGACGAAGTCACAGAGACCAAAATCATCAAGCCGTGGTTGTCAAAAATCAAGCAACGAAAGTCATGAATTCGAACAAGTAAAAAAAATCATCTAAAATTCGAATTAGACGTGAGTGAAGAAAATCACTCACCTAGAATCGAAGAACCCAACTATCCACATCACAGCCGAATCCATCTCGAGAGACGCCGATTCGAAAATCACGAAGCCCTAATTTGAAGAAAGAACGAGCCGCCATTATTTTCTTTCATTCGTTTGTTTAGGGTTGCGAAAATGAATGAATAAAGGGGGATTGGTATCGACCCTTGATATTTATCACAGCATCAATAAAAACATGGCCCAAGATTATTTATAAAACCCACACTCCCTAACAAATTTCAAAAGAATTTCAACTTGATTTAAAAACAGCCAATAGCACTTAGCTATCACTCTTAGTCGTTTAATGACGATAATTAATAGATGCGAAATCTCGGGTTGTTACTAATCTATAGGCTGGAATGAAGTGATTTAAAGGATTCAGACTATTTAAATCTAAATCTTTGGTACTTAGAAACTTGTGTGTGAAATAAGTGATGTCTATAACATATTGTGAACTTGTAAATTGATTCGAGTTACCCTGGTTCTATATAAGTTGTATGCTTTGTATTCCATGTTGGATGAGTTTACTCACACTGGTTTCCAGTCTGACCTAGGTGTTACTTCGATGTAATGCTCGAGTCAGACCGAGTATTACTGGATTTCAGGTAAGGACGTTCTGGAGCTCAGGAGGCGAGCTAGATGGCAAGAACGTATGGAGTGTTTCCGCTGTATTATACTGCTGTATATATGTGACATGATAATTGTGTATATTCAGCGACTGTATATATGTGTAACTCTGATGTATTATAAATGTAATTGACAGATACAGAATGCTTTGTAAGCTGTTATTATTTATTATTATATTTTATCTGCTGCGAATGTGAGATGTTTCTGATCTTCTTCTTCCTCTTCTATCTCTTTCTTCTTCTCACAACTACCTGGAATTTTCGGGGTTGAAAATTCCAGGTCGTTACATTTTATTTGCAGTCCTTTCCAATCTCGACTGGTTTTCACGATTTCTGATCTTGTATAAACAATTTACGATTTATTAACATTTGAAATAGTCTAACCATAAATTATCATTCAATAAATTAAACTTAAACTAATAATTTAATTTAACTAATAATTTTCCTTTAAACATCTTTTAGCAACTAAAAAATTAAATAAGTTAATTAAACAGATTAATCTCCATAATACATATTTTTAAAATTAAACAGTAGATTTAAAATGTATATATGTATATTTATTTTCTTTTGGAAGTACATATACACTTAAAAAATTAAATTACAGATTTCAAAGAATCTAAGTTTACATAAACTTTCAACATTTTGAAATCCCTATTTTTTTTTCTCTTTTCAAATCCTTATATATATATATATTTCTGTTTATTTATATACTTTTAAATTAAGATCTATGCATATTTATGTATATGTATATTTATATTTATATATTATTATTCCTATTTATACACATATGTATATAACATTAAATTTAAATTTAAAAAAAATGAATCGTATACCTCACTACTCCCAGTTCAACGCGTGCATAAATCGAGGCCATCGCGACCTCGATCCCCACGCCTCAATCTCGAATCTGACCACAAGCGTATGCCACCATCGCAAGTGCAAAAACGCCCTCAGCTCGATTCACTTATTGCCGTACGAACCGTCGCAGCCACAAATCGAAGTCGCCTCACTCTGCTATTGCTGCACGCATACGTGGAACCCTAACACTGCCAAGCCAAATAAACCCTATAGACTCGGCCGCGACTACCCAACAGCTTGCATTATCGATCGAGCAATGCGATGTTATCGCGTTCATCATTTTTTTTGAAATAAATGAATTCTTTCGCCTTCGATCGAACGAGGGAAGGAAGGGTAGACATGATTTTTGAGGTGGAAGGGTATGCGTGATTTAAGTTTGAATGAGGAAGAAAGAATGGTTTCGATTATGTTGAAATGAATAGAAGGAAGAGAGGGATTTTAAAGGCGACCTGCTTACTTCGTTTATTATATTTTTTTCTTTGCGATTTGAAATGAAGGGGAGATGGAAAGAAAGATGTGATATAAAGTTAAGGGAAGCGTGTTGGAGAAGGTGAGCAACAATGATTTGAAGAAGTTCTGATGTGAAGGAATTACAGCTGAAGGGAATTTTGACCATCAACAAATACACACACACACATACACATATTTAAATTTTTAAACATCTCAAAATCGTAACTCATAATTTCGAATCCCTATCGAGCCATGCCACTAGGCGTTCATAATGTTATACCTCTATTCCAATCAAAATGGAAAAGGTTCCGAGTCGTAATTCAATCGTATGGAGAAGATAGCTTTATGGACCTAATTATTATATTAAATCTTTGATATAAATTTCAGAGCGTTTACAAAGCGTACGGCCACACAATAATTCCAAAAGCTACGAAATTTGAAATCCAATAACATCACAACATTACGGATCCAATGGAACTAGTTTCGTCGAATTCCGAGACTGTATTTCGAAAGGCTATTTTTAAATGTCGATTTAAATGATATATTTTCGAAATTGAACAGATCACTTCCAAATTCAATTTTAAAAGTTGCATTGTCTTCAACATTATTAATATAAATTTTACAAGACTTTAAATTATTTTTATCAGGCTTAAAGCTCTAGATTCACTATTTTAACTCATATTCAGTTATAATTTCAATAATTAATTTATCCAATAAATCACTATATTTCAATTCTGAATCCATTTTATTAAATAACAACCAAACTTTCATATTTAAAATCAATCTATACTTTAGATTAAATATTTAAGACCATTTAAATATTCACAACTAATTCCAGAAAAACCCGGGTCGTTACATTCCTTTCCCCTTAAAAGAATTTCGTCCCCGAAATTGCTAAGGCAGAAAAATGCTCCAAACCCAATAACTTTTTAAAACCCACTTAGTGAAACCTTGTTATTCACTTTTCTAATCCTTTGTTTCTCCTAAACCAATTGGTTTTCAATTTAAATTCCAGAGTACTTTATTTCAATTCCAAATTGAAATCAATTCTTTGTTAACAAAATATTTTCCAAAAAATTTCTAACTCCCAAAATTTCCGATTTTTTTGCCAGAGTCTTCCTTGTTCAAAGGAGCATTTCCAATTTGACAAGAGAGATAAATATATATACATCGACCCACACAGTCCTAATAACAAAAATACAATAATATTTTAATTTTTCTTTCTTTTATTGCGTAGGCGTACCTTTATTTAGCATTTTTAAGCATGCGGCCTATTTATTTAACAATTAGCGTGTCCAAAATCTAGCCAAATGGCCTCTCAGTACCTGTACTTACTCAATTTAAACACGTAAGTACCACATATATGAAGTTCAAATAAAATTTCACTTATATTAAATAGCTAACACATGGATATAAGCAATGCATACTAAACAATATTTATAAGCAACTTATAAGATTCCAACAGTAATTTTAACTGCTTTCACCAAATTCATATACTATTTTCATTCAATTTAAATGGTTTACACTCAATTGTTCACATTCAATTCATTTTTGAACCAAACGCACTCATATTCATTACAATTGATTTCAAAAATCAATTTTACTCGTTTCTATTAATTCATTGAATTTTTATTTACTTCTGCATATGTCGAACGACCAATTTTACCTATGCAATTCTACGATATTCACTCAGATAAATAATCACTTAAGCCTATAGCTCCTTTAAATTGATTCCAACCCAATTTATATTTAATTCCATTCCATTTAAATTTATTCCTAATCCATTTGCATTAGATTCTATATCTATATTCGTTTTATCCAAAACCATTTTTATTTAGTCTCGGAATCATTCCATGTTATTGTTTTGAATAACAATTTCGCAAGTTTATTTCAGCCACGCTTCCAATCAAAATATAAACCTAAGTTGTTTATTTTCTTTAAATTATTTCACTCCATAACTTAAGTTTATTTTTATTGTAACCAATTTCCAATTTAAATCCTTGATTTGATTTTTATTCAATCAAATTTCATTCATTTACTAATTAATTCAATTAATCCATTTATTCAATCCATTTTAAATTTTAATTCACATTCTCAATTCGTTTCCGAATTCATTTAAATGATAACAAGGTCATATTTAATTTATTTATACTTAAATTGGATTTGTTTGCAACTTAAACCATTTCTATTTTAATCCAGTTCTATTTTATTTGACAACATTTCAAATTTATATTTAATTTACAAACAATCTAATTTGAATTTTATTTATAACTCGAGTTCATTTTCAAACTCCATTATTAACTCACAATTCAACTTTTATTTAACCACCTTAGGTTCCATTTTCATATTTTATTAACTAATTAATTACCTAATAGTTCGCTCCCAACTTATAATTCAATTTTTGATTTTTATCTCAAAATTCACTTTATTAAATTTTCTTGAGTTCAAATTTATTTTATAATTCTAGTTTGGATTTTCTTTCATTTTCCAAAATATCAAACTATTTCATTTTGGGTTTCTTATCTTACCTTTCAATTTTTTTATAAGCTACCGAAGTTTATTATTCCAATTTAATTTTTATCTAACTTAACTTACGCTAAATTCAACTTTATACCATTTTTTTTGAATTTATTTAGGAAAGAATTTAATTCATTCCATATCATCTACAACTTAATTCAATTTAATTCAATCCAATTCTATTTTCAACTCAACTTCATTTAGTTTTAAGTCAAATTCAATTTGATTCAATTTTATTTCTCAATCCAAGTTAATTTTTTTTGTCTATTCAATCCATTTAACTAGTCTCCTTATTTATTTCATTCTAATCACCATCAATTTAATTTCAAAATTTTAATTTCTTCAACTTAATCCAAATTAAATTTCATTTTTTTCCACCTTTAATTCAAATCTCATACCTTCCTTTTTTATTTAAAAATCATTTCAGCTTATAAGCCTATAACTCATTCCTTATGATTTTTAAATTATTTAAATAAGGTAACTAGAATTTTTTTTCAAACTCCTCGGAATATAAACTTCTAGCTTTCGGTTTACATCCAATTCTACAATTCTAATCCATTTGTGCAACTTATAATTATACAAATTCTCCTATTAGTTATATAAACTATTTCAGATTTTATAATAATATTATCATCCAAACATTCCAATCATATATAAAAAATTTCAGAAAATGTTTCTTTTGTATTAAAATATATTTTTCGGTACCCGCTACAAAACAATACTGTGTCGGTTTATCGTGTTCAAGTGTTTATAAACTCTTATCGAATTAGCGATGCCACTACTCGATCAGAATTCATATTCCACTCAACCAATAAGTCA
Source organism: Allium cepa (assembly GCA_030765085.1). Lineage (NCBI taxonomy): Eukaryota > Viridiplantae > Streptophyta > Magnoliopsida > Asparagales > Amaryllidaceae > Allium > Allium cepa. The sequence continues at coordinate 499,368,938 of CM060931.1, forward strand.
ACTCAATGTTAAAACCATTTATATTCACTAACAAATACATGCTCAAATACACTCAAACTCATTCTAGAGTGCTACCGACTCTATCTCTAATGAGTGATCCCCACCAGAGCCAAGGTTCTTGCTTAACCTTCTGCTCTGATACCAACTATAGCTCCCCATAGTTCCGTACTCCTTGAATTGATAATAATTCTTCCTCGTTCAACCCAAAGTGTAAGGAAGAGCGAATAATTAGGGTAAAAGAAGAAAGAGGTAGAAGAAGGAGATTAAAACATCAGAATCTCACAATCACAGTGGAATAAAGTGTAATATATAATAACAGCTTTTACATACGAAGAAACATGTACTGTTATATATACATACCATTATTAGAGTACAACAATCATCCATTTATTTGGATAGCTTAATACTTATCCTTACACAGTGGAAATAATAACCAAGTACGGAGATACGTCTCTATCATCTAGCTTGCCTCTTGAGCTCCATAGCATATTATCCTGGATCTATACAACTCGGTCTGACCAAAGCATCATAATAAAACAATACCCGAGTCAGTCTAGAAAACCAGCGTGAGAAAACCACACTCAATTGGATTATTATATTTAAAAAATCCTTTAAAACAAAGGTATATCGTAAGACCGCGCCACAAATAAATATGCTGGGTTTTTACCTTACGATAACTAAAATATTTTTAACAAATCCTATGATATTATAATAGTGTCTATAGAAAGTAAATAAAATCTAGCTGAAATGCTTGCATCTCACGTTCCAGCAATAGTTAGGCAAAATCAAAACCATACGAGCGCTTATTGGAGATTGGGTTCTATACAATGGCAGGGCTACTAGGCTACTGCCCATCACAGTACCTTGTCTAGATCAGCATACCGAGGACCACTCCTGATCCTCTGCAACACAAGACTAGTCTACCCCTAACATGGATAGACCGAATAAGATCACCCCGCGGTTGGGATCAGCAACCGCCACACGGTCGAAATAAAGGGACTCCAGATAGGGGAAATCTTACCCTAAATGGGTGCTACCCACTTAGCATTGCTGCACCTCCCCTGTTTTAGTCATTCCCGGTTGATGAGGCTTAAGGCTAAGCATTACCTTTTTAGAACACATTCACTTAGAATGCTAACATATCCTTTTATCAGAATATGGTTTATCCTTTTATCAGATATCCAGGTAATCAACTTATAGTAGAACGGGGATTTATTCTGCTAACAGATATTCACACAATCAAACCATTTACATAACTCGTTTATGATTATTTATCTACTTAATGGTATCGACATTTGAATCCCTTGTGTTCAAAACCATATTAGGGAAGGAATACCTTTAACACAATTTGATTCTAAAAAAAAAGGATTTAAAACTTAAAACTCCCTTTCAAAACGATTAATTACAAGTTCAATTCTTTATTAAGTCATAATTAATCTTTATTAAATTTGAAATTAATTTAATTATAAATTAATAAATAATTAAACATTGAATAAATAATTTATTTATAAATTAAACCCTTAATTAATCCTTTATTAAATTTTAAATAATAATTTAAAATCATATTAATAATTAACTATTAATTAATGTCGATTTAATAATTAGTTAATTAATCTTTAATTAAAACTTAAATAATAAATTAAACCTTTAATAAATAATTATTTTAAATTAAAGCCTTAATTAATTTATCATTAAAAATAGTTAAACACTTGATTAATTAAATAAATGAATAATTGACCTTATATTTGATTAATAATTAATTAAAAATAAATCATGTACTTAACTCATAATTAATTAAAAATTAGTCTTACTTTTAAAGGATTATTAACTAGTAACTAACCTTTATTTAATTAAGATTAATGAACTTTGTTTAATAATTAATTTATTATTAATTACCAAGCTTAACTGATCATTAATCAATTATTAAAACTTAATTAACTTTATAAACTATTTTTATTAAGTTTATAAAACCTCTCCAAAATAATTTTAAAGTATGTAACTGAATTTTCAAAAAAACGGACTTTCATCGGAACTACATCTATAGCGATTATCGCCATGGATGTCGTATTTGCAAATATTTGAGCATTTGTCTTTGGAAACTTAATACTATAAAGCTTACTAACTTTTCAAAAAGCAAAATAAATAGTTTGAAACCAAGTTTCTAACTTTTAAAATTGATTTTAATTACAAATAAAAACTCGTACTTTTCACAAAGGATTCTTCATCGATAACCAGATCTAATTGTTAACTTTTATCAACTTTTCTTTACCCAACAACCATATAATTATGTTTGTAACAACTTACTCATACCACAAACCCAAACAAACAAGATCACACTTATACATCACTCACAAAAATTTAGACTTCATATTCAAGCACACACTAACTTACCCACATGCATTCACATATTTAAGCAAATATATATATATATATATATATATATATATATATATATAAATATATATGCATCCAAACCATACAATAATTCAACCAAACAATCAAATTATTTTATCACCATATAGTCAATAAATGCAAAGGTAAAAACTTTCCTAAAAATTAAGAAGTTTACTCGTCAAAAATTTGCAAAACCCTTTTAAAAACTTGGAATACTTTATAACTTGCAAAGCTTGATAAACCACAAAATCAACTCGAAAATGGATCATCTTTTCCTTGATTTTTGGCCATGTTACTCTTGGAATTGGAATAATGGTCGAAAGAAAAATTCTTGAAAATTATTTTATCTAAAATTTCAAAAAAATAGTCACTCACTTTGGATCTATTTTGAGGAAGATATAGTTAAATGAAGAAGAGGTATTTTCAGACTTGAAAATATGGGTCCAAAAATGGGTCTGAAAGAAATGAAGAAGAGGTATTTTCATGTACCTCAGCCCATACTCATGTCCCCTCTCCTTTTCCAATCTCAAACATGTGTTTAATGTCAAATGTACTTATGTTTCTATATGTTTCATAAGGCATCTTTTTTATTTTAACTTAACTAAATGCATTATTATACATATACGTATACATGTATATGATTTTACTTATTTGCAAATGAATATGAATATTAACTTATTTTCAAATGTGTATATCTATATACAAATGTTCACAACATTTCCAATAATTTTTAGCTGACGAAAACTCGAAAATTCAAAAAACGAATTTCGGTCACATTTTCGAATTTTCTTCGAATTAAATATTTTTTTAAATACATTTGAAAACTATTTCACCATCAATAGGTATTATTTTAAAGATTTTTATTTTCATTACAAAACCTATTATTTGAATATTAAAAATTAGTTAAATATTTGCCCATCAAAGAAATGAAATTTAGGGTCGTCACAAGAAACCTCTCTACATCAAAACTAATGAAGCTTAGCAATCAGCGTTCGAGCCTTGACTCGGACACCTCAGTCTGCTCTATAGAAATATCAATCCAAGAGATTAAGAAGAGGAGCTTAATGAAACTAAGGCTGCACCCGTTGAACTGATGATCGACATCACAGTCAGCCACGATAGCCCATCACAGATCCTGAAGATCGGGTCATGGTTCAATGCAACAATGATGAAGGAATTAACTGGTTTTCTCCATGCAAATCTTAATGTATTCACTTGGACCCAGTCTGACATGTGTGGGATCCCACTGACCATCAGAAGCCATGAATTGAATATTGACCCGAGGTATGTCCTGGTGAAACAAAAAACGGCGTGGCATGGATCCAAAGAGATCTGCTGCACTTAAAGAGGAAGTGGATAAAATTAAAAAAATGGGTTTATCCGTGACGCCCTCTACAGAAATGGATATCCAATCTAGTTCTCATGAGAAAAGCTAATGGAAAGTGGCGAACCTACATCGGGTACTCATACCTAACTAAAGCATTCGTGAAAGATAGCTTTCCACTTCCGTGGAGCGATTAATTGGTAGATTTAACCATTGGACGTGAACTACTTTCATTCATGGACGCATACTTCGGATACAATCAGATCCCGACGCATGTCCCAGACCAGAAACACACCAGCTTCATTACTAACCTGGGATTATATAGCTATATTGTGTTGCCTTTTGGACTAAAGAACGCTGAAGCTACTTACTAGAGATTGGTCAACTGGATCTTCAAGGACCAGACCTGGCTATCAATAGAAGTATATGTAGATGATATGCTCGTGAAGTCACGACAATCAAATGACCACATCAAAGGCTTGGCAAAGATGTTCAGTGTTCTTCGAAAATACGGAATGAAACTTAATCCTATAAAATGATCTTTCGGTGTTGCACCAAGGAAGTTCTTAGGTTTCATCATTAACCCTTGTGGAATTAAAGCTAATCCCAAGAATATTCAAGCGATCAGAAATATTCAAGCACAAAAGACAATTAAGCAGCCGTAGAGCCTAAATGGGAAGGTTGCCGCCCTGAGTCAATTCATCTCCAGGGCCACCGATAAGTGAATCCCTTTGTTCGACTTAATCAGGAGAGGGAAGAGGAACTTTCAATGGACATAGGATTGTATTAATGCATTTCAAGCTCTAGTACATCACTTAGAGAGACTCCCCATCTTGTTCAAGCCACTGGATCATAAAGACTTGTATATTTACTAAGCAGTGTCAGTACATACCATAAGTGCCGCACTACTATGCAAAGAGGATCGGATCCAAAGGCTAGTGTATTATGTTAGCATGCATTTGATAGGTGCTGAAAGGAACTATCCAAAACTGGAGAAGCTTGCATACTGCCTATTGATTGTGTCAAGAAAGCTCCATCCTTGTTTTCAGGCTCACCCATCAATGTCTTTACCGACCAGCCGCTAATATCCTACAACAACCTAAAATGTTTAGAAGGTTGCTTAAATGGAATGTAAAATTAAGCCAATTCAGTATCACTTATCTCCCTTGGAGGGTCATTCAAGGATAAGAACTGGTAGATTTCATAGTTGAATTCACTACATAGGATAAATCTTTGAAGATCAGTGGAGAAACTACCATCCGGTGGAAGTTGCACACAGATAGAGCATTCAGTGATCGATGTTTTAGCATCGAGGTCATACTAGTAACTCTTGAGAAACGCTCGATCTGCTACGCTCTAAAAAGTGACTTCCTGGCAACAAATAATGAAGCTGAATATGAAGCCTTGATCATTGAGCTTAAACTTCCTAGAGAGCTCAGAGTAAAGGCATTTTAAATTTTCTGTGATTCCAAGTTAGTAGTAAATCAAGTCAGGAGAGAATATCAGGCCAAAGGAGTGCGACTTTCTTCTTACCTTAATTGGGTCCAAGGGCTGCTAACTGATTTTGAGCATTACACCATTGCACACATCCCCAGAGAACAGAATGAGAAAGCCAACTCACAGGTTAAGCTGGCTAGTTTCGGGGATGCATAGCAAATGAGCTTGGTCCCCGTTGAAGTACTTAATGCTTCAAGCATTGACCATATGGTGATTGATTAGGTCTGAGAGATGGAGCTTGAGAAAGAGTCATGGATGACTTTGATTAAAGACTTTGCAAAAGGGATTCCTTCTGGAAGGGAGGAATGAAAAATGACAGATCCTCCATAAAGCTTCACAATACGTCCTTTAAGAAGGGGTCTGTGCAAGAAGGGTTTCTCCATCCCCCTACTTTGGTGTATTGCCAACAATGAAATTAAGCGAGTATTAAGAGAAGTCCATAAAGGAGAATGTGGCAATCACACCAAGAGGCAAACCTTGGCGAAGAAGATACTTCGCTATGGTAATTTTTGGTTAGTTTTCAATCGAGACACAGTTGTTTATGCTAGATGATGCAATTAGTGCCATATTTTTGCAAAGATTCAAAGAGCTCCATAGAAAAAATCACTTAGATGGTCAGTCTACGACCATTTGCTACTTGAGGTATTGACATCATTGGATCCTTGTATATTTCCAAAGGTGGTACAAAGTACGCCATCGTAACAGTTGATTACTTCACTAAATAGGCTAAAGCTGAACCTTTGGCCATGATCGCATTGAAGAAAGCAGTCAACTTTGTGGTTCGAAATAGCATCTGCCGTATTAGTCTCCCTTGAGCAATCATAACTGGCAACGGCACCCAATTCTACAGTGTTGAATTCAAAGACTTATGCCGTTGGCATCATATTGAGAAAAGATTTGTGGCAATTCTCACCATCAAGCTAATGGACATGTCAAAGCTGTTAATAAAATCAAAAAGTCCATTCTAAAGAAACGTTTGGAATAAGCTTGAGCAAAGTGGGTTGATGAACTCCCGTTAGCATTATGGGCATATAGAACGACCCACAAGTCCGTGACTAGCCACACTCCATTCGCTCTTGCTTATGGTTTTGAAACCATTATTCATATAGAACCTAAAGTTCCTTCTTATCGAGTGACTTACTATGACCCCAGAACTAACAGAAATCTCCTTTTGGAATCTCTAGACTTGGTTGATGAGAATCGCAAAGAAGCTGGCTTGAGGGCAGCTGCCCATCGACGCCAAGTCGCCCGGTACTACAATGTTAAAGTCCGACCTATGACCTTTGAAATTTGCGATCTTGTCCTGAAACGGATCTTCCTAGCCCTACAAACATGGGTCCGAGATGGAAAGGACCGTATGTCATCAAACAGATGCTTGGAGATGGAACTTTAAAACTAGCGACTCCGATGGCATCATACTCCCTAGAGCATGGAATAGCGAGTGTTTACGATGCTATTTTACTTAGATTTATTTCATTCAGTTGTATTTCATTTAGAATTTTCTTTTGCATTGAATTCAGATTCATGCAATATGATAGAATATGTTGCTTCTTTTTTAGTTTGAAATAAAATCCGAAGTTTGCTCCATATCTGTGAATTGTTTGTTCATAATATAATAATTATGATATGTGATCAACTTACATCTACATGTGCCTAATATAAACCAACAAGTACCCATAGTTTAGTGCAACCAAGTACATAGGTCCATAATCGAATTAAACAAAATGAACGTGACTCGACCGTTTAACAATTTACTCTTGCATGCAATTCGACGGGTTGAGTATAAAATAGAGAACATGTGTGATTCGACCATCTGTTAACTAACTCCCTCTCTCAATTCGAAGAGAAGAATGCAAAGTAAAAGTGGTCATGATACGGCCGATAACTCTTCAAATTTTGCCCTAGACTTGGGAGCAAGGGAATTATATGATTCAACATTTCCCAGAACAACTTCATTTCTAAGAGTGTGAGCTAAATTATAAACATCAAACGAGTGTGATTAACCATCCATCGACTAATTTGATTTACATTGTATGGATAAGAGTATAAACAAAACGAATGAGTGCAATTTGACCATTCATTCTCCAACTGTGACCTGAACCTGACAGGAGGAGTATAAACTCATCATGGATAGGACCCGACCGTCCACGAACTAACTTCGCCAACCCAAGATTGGGGGTAAGAGTATAATCACTTAACCACTAAACATGACAGTGTAACATCGTGGCTTATGTCTAGTGTTTGATACGACTTAAGGCCACGACCAAAAGGAGGCCTTGAGATGGATTTGTCGGGTCGATGCCTGAAGCAATGGGTGACAAAAAGACATCACACGTTGAGTGATGAGCGATGAATTACAAGTACATTGAATGGAAAACATAAGGCTCGAGCACTTAAACAAGTTTCGAACAAAATCAAAACAGAAACGAAAGAGTTTTTATTCACATACCGAAACATGGAAACTAAGTACAAGTTTATTTCAGAAACTAAAAGCCAAAAGCAAGGGCCATACTCGCACAATCACTGTAACAACCTGTACCTCCGTAGGCCTAAATTTTGATTTTAAATTTCAACAAAATCGAAATTCAAGTCCATCAAAGCACAAATCGTTGGATTTGGTATTTGCAAATAAGCTTGAGCATTATCAGATATTGATGGAAATCTAAACTCACAGTGGAAATAATAATATGATAAGAATACTAACTATGACTACTGTCTTGGAATTAATGGTATTCCTTGGACAGTTGATTGTAACATCAACATCGAGCATGGGAGAAAGAAGACACTCCAACAACAAAGAACATCCAACTCCAGTGACCCGTCCCTCTAAATTCTGTCATGTAGGTTGTAATGAGGAAGGGCTATAACAACGTTCTGGTGATTAGGAATATGAACTGTCCATAACATAAACTTATACCAATTGATTTTCATTTAATTGTTATGTCTATTAAGGTTAGCAATTTTAATCTAACCTTGCATTGCACACAGGATTACTTACCTACCCCTTGCCAAGGTACAAAATACTAATGAAGCCTTATTAACCACCTAATACTTTCAAACCTATTTTCCACTTAATACTTCTAAATATGAAACACAATTTTATAATACTTTTAAAAAGTGAATGGGGAGATTTTGCCATTTAAGACCTTAATCAAGGTAAACCCCATCATTTAAGACCTATACTCAAGGTGGTTTCCTAACAATGTTGTCAATGGTCGGTGGGTCCTAGCTACAAGATCTCTAACACTATTTAAGGCTTCCAACATTTAATATCCAACTATTACCGCATCTATCGTCGATAAAATCCATGGAATAAATAGTACCCAAGCCACTTAAAACCTTTTATTGGAAAATTGGCATATCTGGTCATTTAAGATCTTAATTAAGGTAGATCCCATCATTTATGACATATTTAAGGTGTGCTCCTCAATGATACTATCGTTACTATGGCCTTAGCGACGTGAGAGACTGTATCCAAGCCACTTAATATCTCATTAATAAGAACTAGGAAGACCCCTGACCATTTAACACCTATTTATTGGTAGACCTTTTTCATTTAATATCTAATCTCAAGGTGGACTCCTCACTAGTACTCTCTAGCTGACATTGCTTGGAAATCTCATTGGGCTACTTAATACCTCTTTTATAGGAAAGAGGCGAGCCCTTCAGTCACTTAAGACCCCAAACTGAAGCAAACCCTTCCCGAGATATCATGGAATTTCATTAGGTTACTTCTTTCAGTAGGGAGGCGGACCCTACAGCAACTTAAGACCTCAACACTGAAGCGAACCCTTTTTAGAGAGACATCCTTATTTATTTATTTTGAATCTCACTAGGTTACTTGATAATTTCATTTAGGAGAGAGACGGACCCTACAACCACTTAAGTCCTTAAACCAGAAGCGAACCACTATGGAGATATCCCTCACCGCTCCTAATTCCAAATTTAGACCATTTAATACTTTGCAATTAAGAAAGCATTCACAATCTCTCACGCCGTCATAGGTCCTAGGATTAGTGATATTTGACATCAGTAATAAGTACACCTGACTATTGGTAGCCTTAAAGTGAAGGGAAACCTTTCGTCAAGTGACTCTACCGACCTCGCATCACTAACCTACTAAGTCCAATTGACCATCTTAATCTTTACTTATATTATCTTAAGTAGACATTGGACTTAGCTCACTAATTCCCTTTTTTTATTTAAGGCAATAAGGTTTAACTTGAATATTTATCCAACCATAAATCCATCTTTAATGCTCATAAATGTCAAATTGTCTTTAAAATTCCAACGGACATTTCCTAAGACATTTCTATGTAATTACCAATTTTAGATTAACGACCTTTTATATTTATTCCATTTTTGTTAGTCTCATTAATCCATTTACCCTATTAGATTATTGAAACTCCCATAACTATGACCATTTATTCGAGTTACAACCTTTTAAATTCTTTTCCTATTTATTAATTATCCTAAACGCGAATATTATGTGCAAACATCGTTATTAGCTTTTTATTTCATTATTATAAGCACGGTAAATTACGTACAAATATTTACTTTTATCAAATATGTTCTAGTTATATAACTTGCCTATAATATTCTTTTCCATGTTAAATTGTTGAAATCATATCTAAAATGATTGTCCACTATAATTTTCATAAACTAGTCCTAAACAAAATATTAAACTTTGAAAGATTACATTGTCTGAAATTACAAGGAATAACATTTCTTTTTATTACTGAAATAGACAGTGTAAACTACAATGAGTTCACACTTTACGATCTCTTTCTCTCTCTATTTGCATGTATTCCGTATTAGATCAAACGCTATATTTTTCTAAAAGAGAAAGAAACTAAATAATTTACAAATATTAAAATGGATCTAAATTCCAAAAATTCTAAACATAGGAAAGTTTACATTCCAACAAGATTGGGTTAATGATCCAAATTTATAACACTATTATACAACCTACTTTAGATCTGGAATAAATTTCACTCAAATCATATTCTAAATTCATAATTTTGGGACTGATTTCCAGATCAGGTGTAAATAATTCTAAATCAATTCATAAATAATAAAATGAAGGCGATATTTATTATATTCAAATTATATTTAATTTGTTTCCTATAGCTCATATACAATTATCCAATTAGACAAAAAAAAATCAAATAAACACAAGAGGGATAATTTTCGTACTATAACAATCTATAAAATTTCCCACTCACCTTTTAAAAGTGATTCAAATCTCCCAATCCGAAGTAGAATCTTTGATTCATCTCCAAATCCTTTTTGATCCAAGAGATATGTATAAAAGGGTATATATATACAATTAAAACTATAGATCTAAGAGGAGATTTAAGATAGGGAGAGAAAATAGATGTAAATATATAAATATATAGATTACCACAAAACACATATGGTTGATTCTCATCTCTTCTCCTTTTTATTAGATTTCCACTCTTCTTCGATTTATGTGAATATAGATACAAATATCTTATCTTTATAATTTAGAAATAAAGTAGAGAAGAAGAAATGGTAGAGCTTTGCTATTGCTCTATAAAAATATGAAAAGAGAAGGGAGGGCTAGGCTTGAATTTATATGTACTAGAATCAACCAGAACGGTGCAATTTAAAATATTAAATCCAAGCCGTTGTGGCCTAGGTTAACCCTAGTTGCCAGAAGGTGACCGATCGACCGCCCATGGAACATCGGTCTACCGCTAGGGGTTGATTGTCTGCAATGACAGGTTGGCCTATGAGCCTAGGTGGTTAAATAATAAACATTAATTTTTTTATTTAATTATTTTCGTCCCGAGTTCGTTTTTCATTTGTAACTTCTTATTTTGGACTCCGATCGCAAAACTCCAAATATGAAAGTTGCTTAGAATTTAGCCATGAACATAATAGTGCAAGTTTCTTGGTCAATTTCCATCATTTGCACAAATTCCATTTTCAAAGCCTTATTAATTAACTAACCAACCAATTAAATAACCGATGCCAAATTATGGGTGTTACAATCGTGGCCAACATAAAGAAACTAGCAACCTAGCTATACCTAACCTAAGCCGATTCGACGGCTATTTCTCACCTCTTTTGGGCATCTTTTGGGTGTTCTTCAGAGTGGACTCTCCAGAGCTACTGTCTTGTCCTCTAGTTTTCGACCTTTTTTCCCTTGTTGTCCTTATAAGAAATACTTTCAAAGGCAGGAGCAGAAGCAATCTTAATTTAGGATACAGAAGGGTTGACCTCCTCAGGAGTGACACCGCCCGACAATATAACTTGAAGAAGAGAAATATCCACTTCAGCGCTCTCCTTCTTGACTTGTAAATCTTCCTCCACCTTTTCAATGCGCTCCTTCGTGCTAAGTTTACCACTGTGTTCGGAGGCATAAGTCACTACAACATCCTCTGTTTCATCCTAGACCTGTTGGTCATCAGTCTTTTCTTCATTTAGAACCCTATGACTATCGAATTGGTAACATCATCTATTCTCAATGGGAGCATGGGAAGACGTAGGCAGACCTACGATTTCATGAAGATCAATGGGTAAGCCCACGACTATCGAATGCAAGATGTAAACCTTCAAGAACATCGAAGATATGAGAGATATTCCTTCGTTGGATTGGCCTTCACTCGTAGCTTGAGTGCCGCCTTTAAAGATCAGAGACAACCCGAAAGATTTGTACATCCCTGGTTGATCTAGATTATAGCTGGTATTATTTTCAAGGTCATGCATATCTGAAACATCAACTGCTTGATTTGGAGGAGGGTCTTTAGGACCTGATCTGGAAGCTTCACCGCCATCTTTACCTTTTTCGATCGTTACTAGATCACCGAGTAAACTGACCCGAGCAACCTTGTGTTCATTGAGCTCTTTATTATGCAAGATTTCACCCATGAGCTACTCTTCATCCACTTTAGTACCATTGCGAGACTTCTTCTTCAGATCTACAATACTGTCCTAGGCTTCCACAAGCGAATCGAGATACTCCTCTCTAAGGAGGTGAAGGTTGTGATTCATGAGGACACATGCATTGTAATATATCAACAACGGATCGAACTCATCCTTTATCTCTGTTCAACCAGCCTTCCTAGCCTCTTCCTTGAGGGCCTCCATCTATGCGAGTTGTTTATCATCCTCTATTTTAGTTTCGCGAGCCTTGATGATCTTCTTGTAATATCGTTGGGACTCCAGCCGAGCCTCAAGTTTTTTCGCTTTTCCTTCTCAAGCTCCTCCTCAAGTTTTTTAATATGAAGGGCCAAGGCATCATTGTATTTTTTAACACATCCTTCTCCTTCTATAAGATGTCCTTTTTAAGGTATAGAGTGCCATTGCGATGAATGGCATTGTCCAGTTTAGGTTTGCGCACTTTCATCAGACGCTCAAAAGCTTTAGAGGATCCACGACCCTTTTCTCAACATCGACCTGCTTTGTACCCAAGTGTTTGAGCTCCTCATCCAAGTGCTTAATGGTGTCTTTATCATGGATCGCCTCAAGATTCAAGCGGTCGACCTTGTGCTTCCTCTCCATAGATACCTTAGAAATCCTCTTAACCGCATGGACATCATGTTGTGCTGGATGTAGATATCATTAACATAAGCGAGAGCCTTTTCCTTAGCATCTGGAGGAATCAGATGCATAAGAGGAATGGACATAAACTCATCAAAACACAACTAAGGAAATGCAGCCTTGAGCTGTGCCATCTTCTCAGCAATAATGGAATCAAGAGTACTCGGGGTTGAGAGGGCCTGTTTATCGTTCTTACGGGATGAAGTATCAAGACCTACTGTGCTAGACTGGCATTCCAAAGATTGACAGGCGTTGGGAGAACCCGAATATTGCTTAGGCATAGTAGCTGAAGTGGGAGCACGATGAAACGTCTTGCTACTGCTATAAATATTAGGGTGTTGACCGGCACCCTTGTGGTAAGAAGATTGAAATTTTGACTTATGCCTGGACGACAAGTCCTTGGATTGGTGGCTTCAGTCTTGGTCTTTTCTTCCTTCATGGACTTCTCTATCTCGACCAGGGTCTAGACCTCGACTGGGCCCAATATAAGATGGCTAGGAGTATGCTGAGCTCTTCAAGCGATCATTGTTACGAGGGCATCCCATTGAGCTTGCAAACAAAATAAAAGTGTATAAGGATCATCGGAATTAAAGATAAACAAGTGCCTTACGGTGAAGTGCAAATGATCGTGAGTGACCTAATGTCCCTACGAAAGACTAGGTACTGGAGCTTTGCTAGTTGGAGTAATCTCTCCCATACTAGTTGGAGGAATGTCAGTGCCAAATCGACTGGGAGATTCAGAGCCTACGAGGCTTAAATTTCCAAAACCATAGTTTCCAATATCATTTGGAATTGGAATGCTTGGCAGCCCCTTAAATAAATTACTTAGAGGCAATATGTAGCAGCGGAGGTTCACTTGGATTTCTTGAAGACCTGCCTTCTGCGAAGCTTATAAATAAGCGTCTTTCTTCTTCTTCTTCTTCTTCTTCTCTTCTCTAAGGCGGGAAGCTTAGCGTCTTGGGAGAATCTAACCGCAGGCCCATGACTTGAGCTCACATCATCAAGGCCAGGTTCATTAATATTGCCCCTTACCTCGCCTTCTTCAATGACATCCCAAGTTCCCTCAATTGGAGGCATGATAGGATCAACTTCGTCACTTGCTCAATAGTACCCCTTCTTTCTACCACATTACCCTTAGTGATTCTTGGCAACCCGATGCTATGACCCTCTTCTAGTAACCCAGAGATAAAAAGGCACTTGTCGGTAAGAAGAGATCTCATCATGTATTTTTCAATGTTGAAACCACCTTTGAATATCTATTATCATTGGGTCGTGGATGGCTGCCTGTAATTTTCAAAGAAAATTATTTAGCTTAGGATACCACTTAAATAAAAGAACTTAATGTTGAATTTGAAGCGACACTTACATCCTTCCAGCCACCATCCTACAAAACCAGGTGCACAGTGCACATAGAACCATTCATTCCTAAAACCTTCAATTTGCTCCAAGTGTCATTTACGACCTGGCAGTTAGTGACTGACTCGAGGAAAGTGTACGAGAGGCTTCTATTTCGCCACTTGAGATTGTAAATGAATTTGATGTCTTCTGGAGTGGGCTCATAATACAAGAATTCATGAAATATCATGTAACATGTAGTGTAGAAACACGTAGATGTTCGGATGAAGTTGATCCGGTGCCAATCTAAAATAATGCAACATTTTCCAAATGAATGGATTGAAAGGAGGAATGAAACCTGGCCAGCATATAAACTTGTTGCATGCAGTATACTCCTTTAGGGACAAGCGATCCCTATCATTATGAGATGGGACTCGCACATCCTTGAACGAGATTCCATGTTTGATGCATTGTCTAGGGAGAGAGGCCTCATCGACCCTTAAAGCCACAAAACCCTATGGATCATTTAAAATATAGCATCTTCTAATGTGTCAGGAGCTACCTCAATTTCTAGTTCTATGTTCGAAGGAATTCTTGGCACCTATTAAGAACTTTTGAGGTGTATAGATTGATGGCCTGGAGAGTTTCGAGTGAATATTATTGCAGAGCTTGACTCAGCATCGGGATTGTCATAAGAAGAAGTTTGTTCAATGCCCATATTGGCTAAACTATCTTAGTATCTAAAACCCATAGCTATCAAACTTAACAGATAATCTTGTTAGAGAAATTAATGTACTCCCCCCATGTAAAGCATAAACTAGTGCAATGTGGTGCAGTATTGTGCAATGCAGTGATAAACAATTTAAAAATAAAAAGACTGTTGTGACGAGACTCAAGGATTTGACCAGGGTGACCATCATCGTTGACCATCCGAACCGTCTTTCATGTTGATGGTGGTTAATTTTATCTAAACTTTGGGATTAGTTATCGGCATGCAGAATTTGACATTCATATTCAAGTTCATATAGGCATTTGAAAAATCTATTCAAATTTGAAGTCATATGCATTTGTATGCAAATCTGAGTTCATGTACATGTGTTCAAGTTCTAAGTCATGTCCCATTACAAGTTCAAGTGTTTAAGTTCGAATGCTCATGTCTAAGGTCAAGGTCAATACTCGTGTTCAAATCCAAGTTTATGCAATTAAGTGTTGAAGAGTTTCTGTTCAATTAGAAAAATTGGCTAAGTTCGCCTAAGCAAAGGGATCATATCCGATCCCTCACCTAGGAGGAGTAGCCTCATGCCATTTTAAACTCCCACTTGCTTAAACCTGATCCCTATGTTCACCTCCTCAACACCTACAACCGATCGCATACCAATAGTCGATCCCTCCATTACAACCGACTATCAATCCATTTCATCTCCAACCCAATGAATCACCAATCTCTTTATCCCATATCCATACCGCTCTCTTTTTCCTCTTCATCACCTTGCCCCTTCTCCAAAAATCTACATCAATCCTCCCAAGCCTACAAATGATAGAACCTTAAATTCACATTCACCAACATGAAGGATCCCAATCGTCTTATTACAATGCATTTTAAATTGAAACCCACCTGCGTAATTGAATGGTTGAACGACCACAAGGGGTGAAAGAATGATGGGGTTCGGTTCGAGTTGTAAAATTAGGTGTTGAAGTTGGGTTAATGAAGGTGGAAAATTAATTAATGGCGATGGCGAATGATTCAGGAACGATGAATGTTCAAATGGATTGAGATTTGTGATTTTTGTTGATGGGGATTTCATGCTTGGATTCGTCAATAACAATTGAAAGGGGAAGAAAAGGGATTGGTTCATTTGCAATATGAATGAAGTGAGGTGAGAAAATAAGCTAAGTCATAGCTTATATACGGGGTACGACCTATCTCACGCGGCTCGCTTTCTAACAGCCTTGACTTGGGTAGGTCCATAGCCATAAAAGGATCTAATCCTTTATTCAAGGGATTAATATCGATTCCTTGCCTAAAAAGGGGGAGAAATGGATGAATAAAAATGATAAAAAATTGCAATGCACTTGTACTTCAACTACATGATATCGACAGCGACCCATGAACGTGTAAACGTGGTCGGAAGCCAGCGAAAAAAGTGTGTACATAAATGAACGTGAACGTGTTCATACCCAACATTCAATTTCTTAAATCGACAGGAATTGAATTCTCACCTGGATTTCTCAGAAAAGTAGTCACTGCTGATAGCCTAGGCCTACTAACTCGATCAACGAGCTCAATAGAGCCGAGCATAGACAAAGACCAAGGATTACATCCTAGATTTATATGGACTAATATCGACCAAGCATCGCAACAAATAGAGAGAGATGTGACTCTTTGGAAAGACAATTCAACATAAGGGTAACGGCTATTTGGGAAACTAAATGGAATCCTTTCAGGTGACTTTAACTTGTTTCGATTCAAAGAATGTCATGTTTGAAATAAGATGTACTTTAGAGGGAAAATGTTAACCACCCTTTCAACCCTCCTATATCAAGATAGGCTAGACAAGTTAGACCTAATAATCGAGAAGGAAAGCAATTCAAAGAGGTGGTCACATTGTCTAGAGATCAAGTTCGGACAATAATAAGAAGTAACGATCAAGCAAAACCAAGAGATAGACTCAACGGAACATTCTAAGTATGGATCAGTGCCTCCTTTGGGTAGGGGATCGGTATATATCACTTCCCATAGGCAGGGGATCGTACCGTATCATTATAGCAACGAAAAACATCAACCAATAGTTCAACTCAAAGGGAATCGATCGATCTCTAAACACATGAAGACAACTTTGAAAACATGAAGCTAGCATAGAGGAGGACCCACGTACCTAGTGCCACGTGGCAAGGAAGATTGATAGTGCCTGATCGCTCTATATTGGGAGTTGGGCCTCGAAATTTTCTAGACCTCGTCTACTTTGGAGATTCTGTCGACGAATTTTCAGGAAGATATTCGGTTGTCTACCTCTATAAATATCAAGTTCATTGTTCATTTTAGGGAACTTTACGTAGTTATTTTTCTTATACTTTATTGTATTTATGGATTCCAATCCGATCCCTTATGTACTTAGAAATTTAAATGATCAGTAAAGCTGTTTCATCAAAGTGGATGTTGGTGTCCAATGCCGAACCACTATAAACCCGTTTGTCATTGTTTTTTACTTGTTTTCTTCTTGTTTCCTCTATTTTATTTTAGATTTCTTCATTTATTTCTCTACATTCTTCCTGTTGGGATGCCAACTTTTGGTGTAAAAATACATACACACACATAAAATTATATGCATACATGTATATTTCAAATATTATTTTATAATGTACACACAAATAAAAAAAAACACACACACAGATATATATTTAAATATTAGACATCACATATGTATATAGAGAGGATAATATGTCCATTGCGGTGTAAATCCTAACATCTATACACGTGCATATTAAACCATGCACATCTTTTATGTTGCACGTGCATGTACACACATATGTGTATATGATACAGATATTATACTATATATTAACCATAATATTAATATGAAAATACTTAATTATAAATAAAATAAAATATTGATTTTATTGATAAATAAATTTAGATAAGATCGAAATAAATTTAGACTTTATGGGCCCAATAATATTCAAAATGGAATAATCTTTTAGAAATTTATTAATTTATTCCATTGCATGCTGGCCCAGTTCCAACAATGGTATCAGAGCCCAATAGCATATATGGTCTAAATTGGTCATATAAGGGATAACTAATTAAGCTTACTACCCAGTTAGTAGGGCTTCTAAGAAAGGTAGCATCTAGTTTGGATTGTTGGGCATCAAGTACTATGTCCTACTTGGCAACCAGCCTGGCCCAAACAGTTATGTGAGCCTAAAGGTTGCCCTTAATAGAAAATGCCAAATTTGAAGTAGGCCTTGGGCTAATTTCAAAATTGTTTTGAAATTAAAATAAAAGTTTTAAATTCTAAAGTCAAATTTAAACTAAGAAAAATATTATAAATGTTATAATACAGATTTTAAATTGTTTTAAAAATTAAAATAAAAGTTTTAAATTTAAAATTTTAATTTAAAATAAAACACATCATAAAAGTTATAATATAACATTTTGAAATGTTTGAAAATGTTATAAAATTAATTTCAACAATATTATTTGCTAATAAGATTAATAAAATAAGTGAATTAAATAAATAAGTTAATTAATTAATTATATATATATATATGTATATATGTATATATATAACGATATATATTACATTGTCTTGAATTGTTTGAGACAATATGAGTATGCATGTATGTATAAAAAGTTTTCAAAATTAGTAAATTTTACTAAAATTGATAGTTAAATAATTAACTAAAAGTCAATTAATAAATTGAAAGACAAATATATAAGATAAATGTGCAATGCTTGGGTATAATATATGTATATGCACTCAATAAAATATGTTAAAATTGAATAATATAATAATTAATTAAAGTGTTAATTAATTAAATTAATTAAATAAGATTTAATTAATATAATGTTATACATAAAAAAATTATATAAGTTAAATAAAGTATAAAAATTATATAATATAAATGTATAAACTAAAGGTAGAACAGTAAGAAACCTAATTAGACTAAAATAATAAATACATACGTATAGTACGTATACCTGATTTCTGATGTGTTTAACACTTATATCGCAAAGGCATTTCATAAGAAATACATTATTCTATAAGTCGATATCACTTAATTTAACATATTGAAGATTATGAATCTTTAATAATGTTGTCCTCTACCATTTATATATTAATAAATTACTTGCGTACTCTTTGGTTTTTGAGCGAACTCAAGGTAGAGATGTTATTATGATATTATTAATATATTAACTAGATGAGGTACGATAACTATACGTGTTTATTGAATAAACTCAAGGTACATATACTATACTTAGGTTATCATGAAATGGTAGGTATGATTTAATAATTTCTTATGATCTGTTGTGAGAACCTAAGGTTAGAATGAGATATGGATAAGGAACCAAAGGTTTGAAGCTGTACATGATACAACTGATAAGGAGTTATCCATCCTTTGTAAGGATACGACTTGTTGAGCAAATTCAACGTCAGAATCTCAAAATAGATGAGTCATAACATCCATTAGTGAAGTCAAAAGACTTCTATATTTCATCTTAGGGTCTAGAGAAACATAAAAGAATAGTAGGAACTTATTAGAAAAATGAAATGTTAACAGTTAGTCTTTCTAATATTGTAGAACATCTACTATATAAAGTTACAATAATCTACATTGATAAATTTATGCAATTAATATAATTTATAAAATGATTATCAACTAGAATATACGAATGAATTGAATTTATATTGACAAACAGAAATATAAAACATACTTTATAATAAAATTTTACATGTTGATTCATGCACGTGTCTAATTACACAACCACTAAAAACGTTCATAACTTGGTCACTTATAAATTTACTTTCCCAAAACTGTGTATTGTATTTAATGAGTTTTGAACCCTAAAAGATTTACAAGATGATGGATATTTGATCCATATACGTTCACATATAAATGTTATATAATGAACAATCACAATTCGTAATGTACAAAATCTTGATGAAAATGGTTCACTAAAATAAGTAAGCAAACTATAATGTAAAATTGTATTGAATATAATTGATTACAATTGATAGAGTTAGAGATATGCCCTAGGAGAATTTTTTTACATATATCTAAGTCGATAACCTATCTTGCTTGAAATAGAAGGCATTTTCTTTCAAGTACATACTTGATATAATGAGTAATATTAATTGATTAATTTAATCATAAGTATATTTAACAGAAAATCCATAAATAGTATGTTTTGATAATGGTTACAAGGTGTTATAATCATGATTAATTTACCATAATAAAATTAAAACATACTTTTTCAAATATTCCTAGTCAAAATGTATTGAGACAGAACGCTCTTCAAATGTTAGGCAATGTATTACTCATGGCTGTTGGGAGAACGAAGTGATTACGTATTGATAGTTATTGGATAATTATGGAAAGACTCACACGATAGTTTTCTGTTGGTTCATAGAACTAAGGTCAAACAAGAAACATCGATGTGACAATATTATACTATTCTCTTGATTTGAGAATCCGTTGATCTTCAATATGAAAGCTCTGCTTTGATTATAGTTAAATCATGGTACGACATCCATCGAATGACTGTAGTTGGGTCGAATGAAAGTACTGGAAGCGAAATACTATTCAAGAAAGGATTTGTCTCCTCAGTTATACGGTTAATATCATGGTCAATTGAAGTCAACTCAATGTTAAAATCTCTGTCTAGAGTAGTTTGGTTAATAATAATTTTTATTATTGAGCCAAGAAATTTGTGTTTGGACTATAGAGTTAAATACAAATGATATTGGAATTTTAACCATAACTAAATTTCATAAGTCCAAAGTGATATAGATTTGATGAGGAGAATTGATGTAAATAATCGTCAATAAAAAGTACCACCTAGGTGTTTGTGAAATTTGATTTTACCAAAATGACATATAAGTGGTGAATTTAGCTTAAACTATCACACCGCTAGCTAAGATAACATATGAATATTGATATTTGAATTGTTCGATATTAATCGCTGATTGAATACACACATCTGAATCATACAATCGCATTTGTGATTTCTCCAAAACCGTATGATTTATTAATTTGTAAAATGCTATAAATTTATTATATCAAGTAATATTTATATTGTGAATTCATTTGATGTTTTGAATATTATTGGTAACTATTTCCACAGAAAAATAGGCACAAAGACAAACTTTGAAGAAAAAAATTAGGTTGAAGGACAAAACGTTTTTTGGCTAAAGGACAATGCTAATTATAACCAGCATTATGTATAATGTAAATTGAATATAGTTCTAGTTATATCTACCATTTTATATAGTATAAAAGCTGATTATAATGCTACTTGTAACCAGCATTTGTCATTCAGCTTAAAAATAAAAATTGATGTCTTTAAGTCTTATTTTTTTTCAAACTTTATACTTTTCCCTAATTCAATATACAATATATGATACGATGTATAAGAGTAATATTTCCATTTATCGATATACAATATCGATATAACTTTAAATAAGGTTTAAATGATAAAATAATTAAATAAAAGTTCTTTATTTGGAAAATTTATACATTAAGAATATGTTTAGACTAGCCATATAATGGTAAGAGGAGGAAATCAATTAATTGAATTGATTGAAATTTAAAAAGGAATTAAAGAATGAAGTTTTGATAAGAGAATGGGAAAGGTTCCTTTAATTCTATAAAACAAAATCCTCTTACATGATTTCTTTAACAGAACATAACTTTTCTTCATCTTCTCTATCATTCATTCATGGCTGAAACTCCTTCAAAAAAAAATCGAAGTAAATTCAAGTGAACATCAAATTATATTAAAGAAATGTAGTTTATCCTTCTCTCATGAGGTAGGATGCTGGTTTATTTGAAATCTTAATAGAAGTGACAAATCAAGGTTTGATGAAGGGTAAGATTTATTGGGTAAGTTTATAATTCATCCATGATGTTTAAAATTAAGTTTTCACACATATGTAAATTGCAGCCACTTATTAAAATCAATTTTAAAATTATTATATGTATTGTGATTGACCTTGAGTTCTATTTATGCATGGTTTTGAATATTGATGATTTAATTAGATCTGAAATAATTAGTTATTATGAATTGGTTTGTTAAATCTTTTTTATAATTGGTGAATAATTTGTCTAACCAATTAATTATGTTTTATTTCATTTGAGATCTTACCTTTTGTTTGTTATCCTATTGTATGATTCTTCTTCATTTTAATAAATTACTTTTGTTATCACTCTTATTTCTTTTTAACCATGGACCAAATTTTAATACCTTGAATTATATTATGTGTGTGTGTGTATATCACATGTGCATGTATGTGTGTGTGTGTATATATATATATATATATATATATAAATTAATCAAGTCTTCTTTATTCATTGAAATTTTAAACCAACATTAAACTAAATTTCACTTGGTTGATTTATTTCCAATCAATTCAATTTCATATTTCAAAATTAAATTTCAGTTCAATGCATATATGTATATACCTAAATATAAAGTTATGTCTCAGATCCAATTACGTCATTAGAGTCAATAAATTGAATTATAACACTTCTAATTTTCTTTATGTTAATTATTATTTATCGTTTCAAATTTAGATGTAGCATAAACTTCTTTTGTTATTAAATGGTTTGAATGTTTGCTATTATTTGGTTTGAAATTCTACAAGGCATAAATTAATTGTTTAATTAGTGATTGTAAAAGAAAAGGTAAAGTAGAATTATACAGCAATATTATTTCCTTTTTAACTTAGATTTGATTAGACTTGATATGTAAATGTAAAATATAAGTAGCAACAAAGATTACATATATGCATATATATGTCTAAACTATATATATGTGGTATTACCAATATGTATATAGAAACCATATACATATATTGTGGTATACTCAAACACATACATATACTTGGCAATTATGTTTCTGATACGCATGTGAGAATGTAATATGTATATGTAAGTATATACATATAAACATTAGATATAAATCCCAACATATAGATACGTGGGTGTGTGTGTACACATACACACACATTTATGTCAGCTCATTTATACTATCATATAGTTGAATGTATTTTGATGCATTCCTAATAAAAACATTTAGCCGAAATGTTAAATTTTTTAATTAATGAATATAAATAATGAATTAAATGAAATATGATTTATTTAAAACTAATTTGGATCTAACATAACTTCATTTAGACTTCATAGCCCCAATAGATCCTAATGGAAATTTTGGAAATTTACCCTTTAACTCTGCTGCATGTTGGCCCAGTTCTATCAATGTTATCAGAGCGAGGTTGGTTGAGGTGTTCACCTAGTATGTTGGATGTTCCAGGTTTGATCCCTGCAACTCGCATGATAGGGGGTTCCCACGTTGGGACTTATGATTAATTATTGCTTCTTACCCCTACATGACCTATGATGGTTGTGCTCGCTGAAAAAATGCATGTAAAACTCACTCATGAGGTACCTAGTTTATCACACAAAGGAGTTTGGGTCGGAGCAATAATGGTATCAGAGTCCAATAGCCTATGCGGTGTAAATTAGTCATATTAGGACTAACTATTTAAGCTTGCCCACTTAGTACGGTATTTAGAAAGGTAACGTTTAGGGTTGGAATTGTGCAATCAGGTATTTAGTCCTACCTAGTTATCGGCCTAGCCTGAAAGGTGAAGTGGGCCCAAAGGTTGACCTTAATAGAAAAGGCCAATTTGAATCGGGCATTGGGCAAATTTACAAAATTGATTTGAAAATCAAAATAAGAGATTTTAGTTTCAAGTAAAACATGTTTATTATAAAAGTTATAATAAATCATAAGTTTCAAAGTGTTTGGAAAGATAATGATATTTTCAAAGTGTTTGAAAATATTTAAATAATAATTTCGAAATTTAAAATTTATTAATAAAATGAATTAATTAAATAGGTTAATTAATTAATACATATATACATGTATTATATATATAGATATATACATGTTATGTTATTTTAAAAGTGTTTAAGATAACATAAGTATACGTGTAAGTATAAAAAACAAAATTTTGAAACTAATATATTTTTATTAAATAAATAAATTAAATTCAATTAATTAAATAAAAATACACATATATAAGACATTTTGTTATACTATAAAGGTTATAGTGTGTGTATATATATATTATTGAATAGAAATGTTATATTGGAATAATATAAAATTAATTAAAGAGTATATTGGAATAATACAAAATTAATTAAAGAGTTAATTAATTAAATATTAGTTAATTAATATAATGTTATATATAAGATTATTATATAAGTTAATTAAAATATAAAGTAATATAATAATGAAACTTATATAATATGAGTGTATAAATTAGAGGTGGGACACTAAAGAAATCCAACTAGACTTAAGGAATAAATACATATGCATAATATGTATAGTGTGATTTCTGATGTGTCTAACACTTGAATCGTGAGGGTATTTCATAAGAAATACATTATTCCATAAGTCAATATCACTCAATATAATATATTCAAGATTATGAATCTTAAATATAAAGATGTCCTCTACCATTTATATATTAATAAATTACTTGCATACTCTCTAGTTATTGAGCAAACTCAATCTAGAGATGTATGTGTAGTACAAGTAATATATTTACTAGCCGAGGTAAGATAACTATATATATTTGTTGAGTAGACTCAAGATACATATACTATACTTAGGCCATCATGAAATGGTAGGTATAAGTGAATAATTTCTTTCAATTTGTTTAGTAAACTCAAGATCAAAATTAGATTAGGATAAAGGACCATGAGCTAGGAGTTGTATATGATACGACCAATGAGGAGTTATCCGTCATTTGTAGGGCAATGATTTGTTGAGTAAACTCAAGATCAAAATCCTAAGACAGACGAGTCCTAACACTAGAATAGTAAAGTGGAAAGGCTTCTATGTTTCGTCTTAAGGTTAAGAGAAGCATAAAGGACTAAGGGGATCATTAGTAGAAAAATAAAATAGTAACATTTAACCTCTCAAATATTGTAAGAATATCTAATATGTATTAAATATAATTGTTAAAATCTTTATCAATTAAAATACACAAAGGAAACGAATAAAATATTGACAAATAAATATAAAATATATGTACCAATAAAATTTTGCATGTTGACCCATGCAAGTGCCTAATTATACAACCACTAAATATGTTCGTAACTTGGTTATTTACAAGTTTACTTGGTTGAGATTATATATTGTCTTCAGTGCGTTTCGAACTCTAAAAATAATGCAAAAATATCGATATTTTATCTATATGCGATCATATATAAATGTTATATGGTGAACGATTATAATTTGTAATGTACGAAACCTCGATAAAATTACTTTATTGAAATAAGCAAGTAAATAGCAGTGTGAGAACGTGTATTCAATATGATTGATTATAATAATAATCCTATTGTGTTAAATGTAACACTAGACCAAGGGCTGCAAAATAGATCTAAGAATTCGATCGGTGAAATGTCAATTTTATCACTTTACGCAAAGTACAATTTATTTGATATCCTTAATGGTTAAGGATGACCAAATGCACTTTTGTAAAAAGTTCATTGTGATATTGTAGTAAAAATTTCCTTTAATAGTTCGATTGTTTAGAAAGAAATTGAATGTATAAGAGTTGATGTAACTTAAGGCACACCCGGGATGAAGAGAGTGAATGGCCACTTCTACTTCACAAAGAAATTCAGAAAGTAGTATTGTAAAATAATTATAAGTAGATAATATTAGAATGAGAAATATGATTTCTGTTCCAAAAATTATTTTCATATAGAAAATTGTTTTTTATGATATTTATTTCTTTGAATTTAAGATACTTGATTTGAAAATTCTCGACTGTAAACCAATTATAGTAAATGAAATAAATAGCCTATATTAAGTGGTTGAATGGAGCTTCATATTTCATATGCTATTATTGTAATGGTAGAAGTTGTGATATCATGCCATCTAACACTTATTGGTCATATCAAGTTACGAAGATTGTTTTCATAAAACATGCCAAACATTATTTATGAAATTATAATTATTTTTCAGTATTGACTTAAAATAGATATATTCAATATGATTATTATGAATATTCATTATAAAATAAAACTATAATAGCGATATTTGTGATGCATTAGAAAATATAGAAGTATCTAAATTTATTTACAATTGTTTTGGAATTATAGACTAAGCCTAAGTTCTGAGAAGTAGTTATTTGATTATAAAATTATGAATCATATGGTACTAGAGAATTATATGTTAGACAATAAAAGTAAATGCATCCATTTGGTGGGAGCGATCATAAAAGTTATTGAACTCTATGAATTGATACATATAGATGTATGCAATCAGAAGTCTATTAATTCCAAAATGCCTCCTCATATTGCATTGTATTCACTCATGGGATATCGCAAACATGCAAATCTATTTTTGATTTAGATGTAGTACGTCTATGATAAGCTCATAGAATACAAGTTGAAAGTAAATTAAATAACATGCAAAATAAAATGAAATGATTCGACTTGATCGAATAGGTGAGTATATTGAAAAAAGTTCCAAACGTACCTAAAATGAATAAAGATTCAATCTCAAAAGTCACTCCTTCCTATAGTACACTATGATGCATCGATAAGGAGTAATCGAACAAAAAATTTTTTAGTACATTTTTTTTCTTATTTTATTATAAAATGTTTTGTAATAAATCTTAATTTCCATTCATTTATTTTGATTTATTGGTTATAAACTGATCGAAAAATATCTGATATCCATCCGCATCTGCCGATATGGATATCCGATATCCGTAAATGATTTCGAATACAGATATAACATTATTCATATCCAAGAGTATCCATTTACAGGCTTACCCAACATATCCTATGCCAAGGATTTAGTAGGTTGTGCAAGTTGAAAGAGTACACGTAATAATTATTCATGAGGGATCTTGTACAAATCGCCCCAAAAGAAGTTTGGAAATGATCGTTGTTGGATGAACAATTTATGTTTTGAATGTAGGTACGTAAACTAAAAACCAAATCAGTTTTATATATAAGGCAACTCATAAAGTATTTATGAATACCTATTCTCTATTACACCGAGAAATAGTTGTTGTTTCATGAAATAACAACTTCATAGCGAAGAAATTTCTTTAAGAAATTTTTGGTATTAAAATAGATTTGGATACGATCAAAAGATAAAATTGATTACATAGGATGAAATAAAGTTGACATAACCTAAACAAACACATCACATTAAAGTGTCTAATAAGTATTCTCAAACATTGAAGGGAAACTATGAGTTTTATATCAATGTCGAGAATAAATAATCCTCAGTTGTTAATTAAGTCATTGAGAGTATTGACTATATGATATGATTTGATGGGTAAATTTGAAATGGATCCCAAGTACGGTATTAAAATATTATTTTGATAGCTGCACCTAAAGAGATGTATCCATCGACTGCGATTGTGTCTTTAAGAGCAGAGCTAATGTAATTGGAATTTAATGAACAACATTGATAAGAATAATCTCCTAAATTTCAATTATAGAAATTAGCATAATCGATTCATTATTCAACGTGCTTAGATTAATTCAAATTTACTTACAAAAATATCACTTAGTATGACTTTGTATTTTGGTACATATGTGTTGAAATAGAAAATTCTATATAATGATTTAGAACTGACTATTTGGAAATAACATCTCAAGCGTCTCGAAGTCAGTGGGAGCAATATTAAGTTTGTGGTTTTGTTGGATATGCTCCAAGAACAGATATGAAAGTGTTGTTTGACATGATTATAAAATGAACAAGTGTTAAGATAGAAATATAATAGTTTGATTGCTAGTCAAAATGTAGGTGAAGCTTACATTCATAAGAAAGTAAGTTAAAGGGTACATAAATATTTCTAAATCATAAGTAAACAACACATTACTGATAGTTAACAATGTGTTTATGTTAAAATCAGCTTTAGTTGTTTTAATGCATGATATCGGATTTGCAAATGATTTCTTTCATGGATTGTATAAATGACATAGAGAATGTCAAAAACAATATGCAGAAACATCTGACCAAAATGTTTAATAGGAATATGTGAAATAAATTCCTTATACATTGGCAATAGGAATTAGCATACATGTTATGTTGTTTATAATATCGTGATTTGTTTATGTATTTGATACATGAAGCAAATATCAAATTCAAATTTATATAAGTAAATAGTTGTTTGCGGTGTTCTCATGTGTTTACGAGATTCTAGAGAATTGTTTGCAGAAACAACGAACTCCTTATGAAGGAGTGTTCGAATTCAAATTTGATAAGTGATATTGTGTATAATATGTCAATAATAAATTCAAGCTAACAAGCTTTAAGTTGTAAATGTTCCAAACAAAGTGTTATGGTTGATTCAATGAAAAGGTTATGTACATCGCCTTACACAACGCTACATAAAAACAAAGTATATATAGAAATTCACAAATTTATAACTGAGCTAGGGATGATTCCAAGTATTAAGAATATTAATCATTGTTATATGATAATCATGTAATAGTAAGAGCTCACTAGAAGTCGAGAAGCATACTCTGAATAGTTCCATATAATAAAAGCAATTTATTAGCATCAGAGAGAGTTGATTGAAAAAGTAGATAATTAAACCAACATAGAAGATACGTTCGTGAAAGGTCCAACTTGATCAGTTCTTAGCAAACTAATTGAAGGGATAAGATAGAGATTCCATAACTGTCCCCAAGTGCAAGTGGGAGATTGATAGAGTTATGAATGTTCCTTATGGGAAATTATGCAATTTTTTACATATATCATGCTCGATACCCTAATCTTGCTAGGAATAAAAAGTGTTTTCTTTTTATTATATACTTGATATAATGAGTTATATTAATTAATTAATTAAACTAAAAATATATGTAATAGAAAAATCCATAAACAGTATGTTTTATGATAATAGTTACAAGATGTTGTAACCATGAGTAGTTTACCATAAGGAAATTAACACGTGTTGTTTTAAATATTCCTAAGATGTATCGAGACTTGATATTGATACATCTGTTGAGATTATAGTATGTAACGCTCTTCAAAGATTAGATACTATATTACTCATGACTGTTGGGGACACCAAGAGGTTACATACTGATAGTTATAAGATAACTATGGAATGACTCACTCGATAGTTTTTTTTTTGGTTCATATAACCAAGGTCAAACAGAAAATGTCAATGTGACAAAATTATATAGTTCTCTTGACTTGGGAATATTGTTCATCTTTAAAATGAAAGCTTTGCTTTGATTATAGTTAAATCATGACACAACGTCCATCGAACGATTGTAGTTGGGTCGAGCAGACGTATTGGAAGTGAAACACTATTCAAGAGAGGATTCGTCTCCTCAGTTATATAGGGTTAGTATCATGGTCAACTGAAGTCAACTCAATGTCAAAATCTCTGGTCAGATTAGTACAGTTAATAATGGTTGTTATTATTAAATCGTGTGCTTTGTATTTGAACTATAGAGTTGCATACAGACGATATTGAAATTTTGACTATAACCAAATTCCACAAGTCCAAAGTGATACAGTTTTTACGAAGATAATTGGTGTAAATAATCATCATTAAAAGGTGCCTCTTAAGTGTTTTGTGAAATTTGATTTATCAAAAAGACCTGTAAGCAATGAATTCGGCCAAATCACACAACTAGCTAAGGTAATGTGTGAATGTTGATATTTGAATTGTTCAATGTTAATTGCTAACTGAATCCACATCTATGAGCCACGTAGCCGCATTTGTGGTTTCTCCGAAACAACCACATGATTTGAATAATTTGCAAAATGTTATAAATTAATTAAATTAATTAGTATTTATGATATATTAATTATTGTTAATTTATTTGATATTTTGAATGTTGTTGATAATTATTTAAATGTGTATATAAAAGTCATATTTGCATATTTCAATATACAATATCCGTATAATTTCAAATAAGGTATAAATAATAAAATAATTACATAGAAGTTTTTTATTTAGAAAATTTACATTTTAAGAATGTGGGAATGAGAAAGTTTCCTTTTATTCTATTAAAACAAAATCTCCTTTTTTGATTTCTTTAACATTACATAACTTTTCTTCAACTTCTCTATCATTCGTTCATGGCTAAACTTCTTCTAAAAAACATTGAAAAAAATTCGAATCAACATCAAATCGAATTAAATAAAGGTGGTTCATCATTCTCTTCCAAGGTGGGATGCTGATTTACTTGGAATCTAATAAGAACCGAAAAATCAAGGTATGATGAAGGGAAAGGTTATCTGGTAAGTTTATAATTCATTCATCATGTTTAAAATAAAGTTTTCACATATATGTAAATTGCAGCCACTTATTAAAATCAATTTTAAAATTATTCTATGTATTGTGATTGACTTTTAGTTCTACTTATGCATGGTTTTGAATATTGATGATTTAATGGGAACTGAAATAATTAATTGTTATGGAATTGTTTTGTCGATTATTTTTCTATAATTGGTTAATAATTTGTCTAGCCAAACAATTTATGTTTTATTTCATTTGAGATCTAAAACAAATCCTCTTGTTTGTTATCCTATTGTATATTGTTGTAAATCTTCTTCGTTTAAATAAATTACTCTTGTTCTCAGTCTCGTTCCTTTTTTCGTGGATTAAATTTTAAAAGATTGAATTATAAAATTTTGTGTATGCATATCATGTTTGTGTATGTATGTATAAATCAATCATGTCTTCATAATGTGAAATTGTAAATCAGTATTAAACCAAATTTCAGTTGGTCGATTTGTTTCATTCAGTTTCATATTTCAAAATTAAATTTCAGTTCAATACATGTATGTATATTATAAAGTTATGTTTCAAATCCAATTATGTCATTAGAGTTAATAAATTAAATTATAACATTCATAATTTTCTTTATATTAATTATTATTTGTCTTTTCAAATTAAGATGTAATATAAACTTCTTTTGTTTTTAAATGGTTTAGATGTTTTCCATAATTAAGTTTGAAATTCTATTTGGCATTAAATTAATTATTTAATCGGTGATTGTAAAAAATGGTAAAGTAGAATACACTATATGATTATTTACTTTTTAACTTAGATTTGATTATATTTAATTGCAACCAAATTATTTTTCCATCTTCAGTCTTCTAATTCACTCGTACATTAATTGTCACATTTTGTGAGTTATTTTCATACATTTCTGTATATGTAAATGTAAAATATAAGTGGCAACAAAGATTACATATATGCATGTATATATATAAACTATATGTATGTAGTACTTTCAATAAATGTATACCAACCATATATACATATATTGTAGTATAACTAAACACACACACACATGCACATTTAGGCATTTATATTCTCAATATGCATGTAAGAGTGTAATATGTGTATATAAGTATATAATATACATACAATAGATATAAATCCCAATATTTAGATGTATAAAAATGCACATACATACATATGCACATTTCATGTCTGCTCATTTATGTTGGCATATATTTGATGTATGTTGGTGCATTCCTAATAAAATATTTAACTAAAATATTAACATATTTAATTAACAAATATAAATAATGAATTAAATAAAATATGCTTTTATTTAAAACTAGATTGGATCTAGTATAACTCCATTTAGATTTCATAGGCCTAATAGATCCTAAAGGAAAATTTTGAAATTTACCCGTAAACTCCATTGTGAGCTAGCCCAATTTCTTCAATAATAATAATCATATTGTGTTAATGTAACTCTGTACCAAATGTTGCAAAATAGATCTAAGAATTCAAACATTGAAATGTCAGTTTGATTTACGTAAAGAGCAATTTATTTGATATCTTTAAAATTTAAGTATGACCAAATGCACTTTTGTAAAGAGTCGGTTATCTTATTGTATTAAAGATTTCATTTAAATGGTTTGATCGTTTAGAAGGGAAATTGAATTTATTTAAGTGGATGTAACTTAAGACACAATTGGGATGAAGAGAGTGAATGGTCACTTCTGCTTCATAAAGAAATTCGAAAACAAGGATTATCAAATAATAATAGATACTTAACATTAAATTAAGAAATATGATTTCTATTCTGAAAAGTATTTTCGTATAGAAAATTGTTTTCTATGATATTTATTTTTGGAATTTAAGATACGTGATTTGAAAGTTCTCGACTATAAACCAAATATAGTAAATGAAATAAATAGCCTATATTGAGTCGTTGAATGAAGCTTCATATTTCATATGCTTTTATATTAATGGTGGAAATAGTGGGAGCATGCCATATAATACTTATTGGTAGAATCAAGTCATGAAAAATATTTTTTGAATCATACCAAACATTATTTATGAAATAATAATTACTTTAGTATTGACTGAAAACATACACTGAAAAATAGACATATTTTATTTCAATTCGAATACTATGAATATTCATTGTAAAATAAAACTATAGTACATGTATTTGTGATGCATTAGAATACAGAAGTATCTAAATTTATTTGCAGCTATTTTTGAATTATAGACTAAGCTTTAGTTTCGAGAAATAATTTTATTAGTGATGATGAGTCATATTGCTTGCGCCAAAATCGGTCACAAACACCCGATAGTCGATTATTTCACAGTCACAGATCTCAGATGAACAATGAGTATTAAAATCACTCAAAAAATTCACAGTAATGCAGTAAATGACACAAGATTTATAGTGGTTCGACGATCTTGCCTACGTCCACTCTGAAGTTGATGACTTTATTGATTCACTTAATGATTTCAATCAATTACAGCGGATTACAGTTGATAATAGCTCTTAAGTTTGATTACAACAGCGGTAATGAAGCGTAGAATTGAATCCGGCAGAGTCTGGACGTTCCAAAGTCGAAAGATCCCCATTCTGTAGGCTTTAGGGGGCTATTTATAGGCATAGGAGGCTGAGATCGCGCTCAAATTTCGGGAGACTTCTTCTGGCACGTGAGTGGGCCCACGCGACTGACCCCACCAAGTTTTGACTCGATCTGTGATCGATACGAAATGATTTCGTATCCATCAAAAAATGATCCAATCGAGCTGAAACTTGGCAGGAGCATTCGTTACCATGTATGGAAGCTTCTGTGAAAATTTCATAGCATTTGGACTTATGGTTTAGGAGATATGATCAATACGAATTGAAGTGTTTCGGTTGGCTGTTCTCTTCGAATCGATTACTTCGAATCCATGTATTCGAATCGATGGACGCACGTGTTTTTGAGACGACGTGGCACGCACTCCTTGGATCGATCCACTCCTTATGTCGAGTTGACCGCTTCGCATCCATGAATTTCGCCTCGTTTGTATCGAGTACTGTTATCCAGTCTGAATCAATCAACTCTGTGCATTTCGTATCAACTTTCAACGTCTAGTTCGAATCGAGATAAGCGGCTTAGCTCGTATCGATGGTGATGTCTCCATTCAATGGATATGATTTTGATGGATATGAACCGAAGTTTCCTGATGGATTCGAATGAACGCCTCGTTCATCGATTCGAACTAATCATTGGCCGACCGATACGAAGTTCATGGATGCGAAGACCTGGCCATTCCGATTGATACGAAGCCGATGGATATGAACCGAGGTGTGGTGATGGATACGAGCCTATCGATACGAAGTAAACTCGGTCGATGGATATTTTTTGCACAAGAAATGGGCAAACACCTCCAAGTCGTATGGATTAGTTGATTTTATGTTGTTTTTAGTGATTTGGATGATTTATGCAAATATATAAAAAGCAGGGACTAAACTGTAAAAGACACGCAGATTTATAGTGGTTCGGCCAGAATGTGCCTACGTCCAATTTATATGTTATTCTCCTTTACTCTTCGGATTACAAGTACAAAGCTTTTACTACAAGAGTATGAAAGTTGTGTGAAAGTTCTATCCGTGCTTGAGCTCTCAAACTTGTCTGCCATTGTTGTACCCCTTCCCCTCTATTTATAGAGTGAGGTTGGGGGCAGGGGTCTTGGATGTATATAGCGGCTGGTGGGCCTGGGCAGATGCAATTTGGCCTGGCAGAATTGGTCTGGTCGTGTCCTCCCTTGCTTCTGGTTCGGTAGTGGATGGAGGTAGGTTGGTTCGGTAGAGCTTGGTTCGGTGGGACATGATCCGGTGGTGAGTGAATGGAGATTGGTTCGGTGGGACATGATCCGGTGGTGGGTGGATGGAGCTTGGTCCGGCTATGTAGGGGAAGTTGGTTGGTTCGGAAATGCTTGGGAGTGGTGTTGGACCGGTAGGGCTTTGGACAGTGTATTGGTTCGACATTGTTTGGAGAGGAGATGGTTCGGTGAAGGTGAATCCGGTAGTAGGTGGGAATAGGTTGGCTCAGCAATGCTTAGGAGGGAGTTGGCTCGGCAATGCCTGAAAGGAGATGGTTCGGTAGTAGGTGGAAACATGCCCAACATTTGCCCCCCAAAGTGGGGCATATGCCCGCATATGCCGTGCTTTGTTTTAGCTTGGACAGTCTCATCCGGCATTCTCATCCGGCCCTGTGTGCCGAACCAGTGGTCCGGTCGCTTCCATTTGCCTATAAGTATGGGCATTGTGCTTTCGTTATTTCTTACCAAGTGAAACAGCCGAATCGAATTCTTAACTGCCGAACAAATTGTAGTGCCGAACCAGTTCTGACTACCAAACCAACTGTATACCGAATCGACTTAACTGCCGGACCAGGTAAGCTTTCTTCTTCCGAACGATTTTTTAAGGTTGAACCTCCAAATGAACTTAGAGACTTTGATTTACCGAATGAACCTTGTGGGTTTTAAGTACCGAATGACACTTTCGTACTTTGAATTGCCAAATGGAACATGTGCTCGAACCATCGAATGGAAACGGGAAGTATAAGTGCCGAATGAGCTTAAAAACCCCTGAATTACCAGATGAAACCGAATGAACTTTTTGCCTCGCTTTACCAATTGGAAGTTTGAGCGCCGAATGACCTTCCGACTTTGAACTACCAAATGTTCCTCTTATATGTTGAATTACGAGTGAAATTCCGGACTACGTATACTTGTATGTTTATATCCTCTGTTTTAATGATATACTTTCTTGTGTTGCAGATAAATGTCTCATAAAGTAGAAACTCGATCAGATAAGAAGAAATCCAAGGACGAAGGAGAGTCCACCGTAGTGCCCCCAGCTCAGCCAGGACCGGGACGACAGGGACCCGCCCCGAGATCACTAGTGGATGGATATGGTCCTTAAGAGCTTCTGAACTCTCCTTCTGATTGCTTTCCTAGCTCTCTCAAAGAAGAGCAGCTTGATGTTATCTCCCGTTCCTTTGGGATTGATAGAGCACGCATGCTGTTGCCAGGGAAGGGGGTCATGCCATATAATCCCCTGAAGGATACTTCGCTTATAGTAGGTACACTGCATGTGTGGGGCCATTCCTCCAATTAATGCCTGGATAGTTAGCTTCGTCACCTATTTGAAGGTGGCCCCTTTCCAGCTCCAGCCCAACTCCTACGCTATCTTGGTGTGCCTATTCGTGATTTTCCAAAGAAAGTACGGGCGCCCCCTTCCAACCGGGAGATTCGGTACCTATATAACTTGAGGGGTTACAAGAAGGGGTCTCCATACATCAGCTTGGAATCGGCCATGTCCTTCAAGCCGGTCCTGGACTTGTATTCAAAGTTCACCATGTTTAAGAAGGAATGGTTCTTCGTCCAGGATGACTCCATTTCTATCCACCGCTTCACCTCTGGCTGTAAGTTGAAGCTTATTTATAATTTTCGTTCTGACTGAAATGCTTCTTCTCATGTGTTTTTATTTCCTGCTAGCGACAGGTGGCTTTGCGGTTGTGGAGAACGATCACCTGGTTCAGATGGCCGTGGAGATAGAAGCCATTTCAGGAAGGGATAGGTCAGCTTCTTGCCTAATCAGGAATGCCACTCTCTTGGGACACAACTTGATTCTACCACATCAGTCTGTGGTCAAGCAGAGGGATACGGCTGAGGAAAGGGTTGCTAAATCCAAAGGAGGGGCCATGACAAAGAGCAGCAAGAGGAAACCCTTCTCGATACCTCCAGTCGTCGTGGGGAAGAAGCTCAAGAAAACTGATGGACCCTCTCCCAGCATGTGCCCAGGTGTTCCGGATGAGGAAAGTGGAGAGGAGGAAAAAGGCGAGGAGGAGAGTGGAGGTGATGGAGAAGGTGATGGTGGCGAAGGACAAAGTGGTAGTGGCGTTGGTGCCTTGACCTCTGGGAAAGCAGGTGAGATTCAAGAGTGGACGGATGATGCTTTCCCCCAAGCTTTTGAGGGGTTGGAAGAAGGGTCGGCCTTGGTGGAGAAACCGAAGGAAACTGATAAGGCCGGGACTGGTGCCGGTTCATCTTTTCAGAGTATTCCGGCTAAGGCGACTTCGGTGATTCAAGATGAATTTTTGACTTCTGCAGACTCCCTTTATGATAAGGACTTAGGAATATTTTATGTCCAGCTCCCGTCCTGGAATGAGATTCAGGACTTATTGCAGTATCCCACTCCCCCTCAGGGTTCGTACAATAAATGCGTCTTCCTACTTCTTTTAACTTAACATATTTCTTGAATTATGAATTAGTGTATGCTCATAACACTTGTTCTTTATTTCAGGGGCAGGCGAGGTGGCCAAGACATCAGATGTTCGACACTGCCTCGAACAATACAAGCTACTCAAAGCCTCTGCTAGACCGAAGCCTCCTACTAGCCGCCCCGGGGATGTAGTCGGCTATCGTCCTCTTCTCGGGATTATTGAAGAAGACATCCAAAGGAAGAAGAGGGGCCGCTTTTTGTTCAAATCTCCATCTCGTCCTCAGCCTCCAACTCAGCCGCTTCAGGATAGTATGGAGGAGACTACAGATTTTGTACCCTCTCCGCATCCATCTGAGAACCCTACCGTTACTCCGATAGATCGTCCCAGCTTGGCTCGCAACCCATTTGCGGGTCATCCGAACCTGGACCCGAACCTCCATGATATTTCCTTCGATGAGGTTATCGGTGAGCACCTCCTACCCCACAATCCTATGGTAAGGGTGCTTGATGAGGCTAAGTCTTTGGATCTCGACTTGTTGACCACTCGGATTGTGACTATGGGGGATGAGGCCAAGGCAAACATCGATCGGGTGGCTGAGGAGACCAGGAAGCTGATGGCGCATCATGCCCGACTGGTTAAGGATGGAGAGGAAATCGGAAGTACTAACATTCGGTTGCGGCTAATGGTTTTCGATCAGGCCAAACAGCTTGCCGATCAGGCCATTCAGATCTCCTAGCATGAGGCGGCCTCCAGACAACTAAAGAAAACCATGGAAGAGGCTAGCAAGGCAGAATTGCGAAAGATGGAGGCTGCTTGCAAGAAGCGAATTGACATGGCCATCGCAACGGTGGATGAGGTTCGGAGAGCGGATCTCGAGCAGGTAGAGGAGTTATCTGGAAGGCTCGAAGCCGCAGGGCTTGCTCAGGCCAAGCTAAAGGAGGAGATGGTGGCGATGAGGAGATCCCTTCAAGCTGACTGCTCGCGATACCGATTGGAGAGGGATGCTGCCGTTGCAAAGTTGTCGGTTTCCGAGGCCCGTATGAGGGAGTTTGAGGAGAACGAGGGGATGATGGATGATATGCTGCAGGATATGTATTTTCGTACTTGGAAGTAGGGCAACCTATCCTGGATGGACGATTACCTCCGGGTCATGGCTAGGATATATCTCCGGGCTTTGGAGGAGGCCAAGGCTGATGCGGATAAAGAGGGTGGCGTGGCCTTCAGAATGGATGTGGTTACTGCTCAGTTCACCAAGGAGGAGAAGGTGGCGGTGAAGGAGGGCATGCGGTTGCTTACCGCCGAGAAAGTGGGTGTGCAGTTGAAGGATGATGATCAGGGAGCAGACGCTGGTAAGTCTTCCCTTTTAATCTTTTCTTAACTTGATTGCTTATCGTTTGTCTAATAGATTCTTCTCCTGAATTGGACAGGTGGGACCTATGGTCAGCATGCTGGGAGTTCTGATCCTGCAGTCAAGTAGATCTTAGGGGGTCGGAAGGATAGAGATGAAGTTCTGATGCTGCCGACTATTTTGGCTTTTTCCGGATATTTTTGGTTTTACTTGACATTCCTGTATATACTAGTTCCAAAACATTAATGTACTTTCAGGTTGTAATTATGTCATCGCAACGAACGACTTTATTTTTTACATGTAATTTTATAATATAAGCTGATTCTGTCATATTTGGATGCTGTCATTATTTTGATGTGTTGCATAAGAAATATAGCTGTGCATGTGCTAGTGATTCAACTGTGTTTGATGTCAAGTTCTTGCTTAAAGTATAATTTCATGTCTTGCAATGTTAATGTGATGTGTGAATATATCAGAGCTACTTATTTGTATGCAAGAGAAGAAAGTACCGTCCTTTCGATTTTTAGTTGTAGATGGTAGCTTTGAATGCCCTGTGTGATTGAATACGGGTTGAGTGACCCGTCATCCAGCTGAGAGTTCTCATTCCCATTAGCGAGTGCATCTTATTTGGTGTCCTGTACTTTAAGGGTTGTTATAGAGGATAGGAGGAAAGTTTTTATAAATAAAATGGAAATATAAGGAATAGTAAAACTTCCAATCACGGAAGGCCTTCGATGTGCTTAAGTTCGTGGCAAACGGGTTTTGTAGTCACTTTCCCTAGCTGTGGGTCTTGGAGACATTTGTCACCCATCTTACGCCTCCGCGGGGAGTTTTCTTTTTTACCACAGCCGTACTCAAGACACATCGGAGCCGAGATCACGCACAGTAACTACCCGGGCCATTATGGCCTGTAATCGTGGGTATTATTCGATTTACTGTGGCCGGCTAGCGAGGGTGCCGATCGTCAACCGTGAACTGCCCCTGGCTGGCCACACCTTATGTTGGGGATTATAATTGGTTCACGGTTGCCGACGAGCCGAACGCCATAATGAGCTGCCTCGGCTATAGTCGGCCTTCTCGGTGGCTTATAATCGGCTCATTACAGTTGGGTTTGAGGGCCGTCGCGAGCAATGAGTTAACCTGCAGCAGAGGGATGCTGGAGCAAAAGTGTCTCATTGGCGAGGGCATAGATTCGTATGGTGCCTGTTAGGTCTTGTCCAGGTGAGGTTGTGCCGTGAAGCGCCCAGAATGGAAATGCCGTTACACAGGATTTTTTTCAATAGAAAAGGATAAAGCTTTAACAAGCAGCCAAGATATAAAGGAACAAGTTAAAAAAGCGACAAGATTTTTAGAGTGGTTCGGCACGAAAATGCCTACGTCCACTGATTCTCTTTATTAATTCACTTCATATGGGCAGTACAAGTTAAGAAAAGTATCGACGAAGGTATTGGATGTTCCATGCCCTCTGGAACACCTCTCCGTCCACTGTTGACAAAATATAAGCTCCGTTGTGGAGATCTTTATGAATTACATAGGGTCCGTCCCAGATTGGATCTAGCGCTCCAGGGCGCGGAAAGATCCGTTTGAGGACAAGATCTCCTTCTTGTAAGCTGCAGTGTTTGACTTTGGAGTTGTATTGTGCTGCCACTTTTTGCTTGTGAGCTGCCGCTTTGAGTGCTGCATCGTTTCTTCTCTCTTCAATTAGATCCAAAGACATGTGGAGGAGTTCTTCGTTCTCTTCTGGGTTGTAGTGGATCCTATAGTGGGAAGGTACTATAGTTTCAACTGGGAGCATGGCCTCCGATCCGTATGCCAAAGAGAAAGGAGTATGCCCTGTTGATGTTCTGTAAGATGTGCGGTAGGCCCAAAGTGTCGTAGGAAGTTCATCCACCCAAGCGCCTTTTGATTTTTCAAGTTTCTTCTGGACGAGAGTTTTAAGAATTTTGTTGACAGCTTCGACTTGTCCGTTTGCCTAAGGATAAGCTACAGACGAGAAGCTTTTGTGAATTCCGTGCTCTCGGCACCAGTCGGCGAACTCCTCGCTGTCAAACTGAAGTCCATTGTCCGATATGATTTTGAGTGGAACCCCGTACCTGCACAGAACATTTTTGGTCAAGAAATTAATAACTTTTGCCGAAGATATTTTATTTAAAGGTTCCGCTTCCACTCATTTGGTGAAATAGTCGACTGCCACTATAGCATATTTGGCTCCGCCTCGGCCCATTGGCAGTTCGCCAATCAAGTCAATTCCCCATACTACAAAGGGCCAAGAGCTGGTCATTTGAGTAATCTCATTTGTTGGTTGTCGAGGAATCTTAGCAAATTTCTGACATTTGTCACATCTTTTGACGAAGTCTAAGGCGTCTTTGTTTAAAGTAGGCCATTAATACCCATATCGGAGTATTTTCTTTGCTAGAGTCTGCCCTCCAGTGTGATCTCCGCAACTTCCTTGATGGATGTTGGACAAGACTTCATTGGCTTCCCTTCCAGCGACACACCTTAATAAGGGGTTAGAGAAGCCGCGCCGATAGAGGATGCCTTCTTGTATTGTGTAGCGGGAAGCTTTCCTCAAGATTTTCTTAACTTCGTTACGCCGTCGGGCAGTGTGCCACTTTGTAAGTACTTCCGGATGGGAGTCATCCAAGTTTCCTCTTCGATTGCAGCTATCAGATTCGCTGGCTCAAAACTCGGGGCTAGTTGCTTTGAGATGGTTATTGTTCCGGAAGTCGTGTCGTCCTTCATGCTAGCTTGCTTTGCCAATTCGTCGGCCTCTTGATTCTCTCCTCGAGGAATGTGTCTGATTAAATAGTGAGCCAATTGATTGAGCAGCAGCTTGGTCTTCTTTAGATATGCTGTGAGTCGTTCTCCTCGAGTCTGGAATTCTCCCAGTATTTGATTTACAATATGTTGAGAATCACTATGGAGACATAAAGAACCGACTCCAATCTCCAGGGCAAGTTCTAATCCGGCTATCACTGCTTCATATTCTGCATCGTTGTTGGTGGCAGCGAATTCCAACTTTAGGGCATAGTGTAGCTTCCTTCCCCTGGGGGTGATTATCACAATACCTGCCCCCGAGCCTTGTTCGTTTGATGCTCCATCTACAAAGAGATTCCACTTGATATCTTTTGTTATTTCAGATCGATCTTTGCCTTCGTTGGTAGTGAATTCGGCAATGAAATCGGCCATGGCTTGTCCCTTGATGGCGGTGCGAGGGTGGTAGGTGATATCATATCGACTCAGTTCAATGCACTATTTAAGTAGTCTCCCAGAAGTGTCGGGGCGATGGAGTACCTGCCTTAGCTGTTGATCGGTTAAAACTCTGATGGAATGAGATTGGAAATAGTGTCGCAGTTTTCGTGACGTGATTAGCAAACAGTATGCTAGCTTTTCAAGTTTAGGGTATCTGGCTTCTGCCTCTGTAAATCTCTTGCTTACAAAGTATATGGGCCGCTGTGCGCGGTTGTCCTCTCTCACCAAAGCGGCGCTTAAAGCATGGGACGATACAGCAAGGTATAAGTATAGTTCTTCTCCTTCATTTGGAGTAGAGAGTACTGGTGGTCTCTGAAGGTGTTCGATTAGGTTAAGGAATGCTGTCGAGCATTCATCAGTCCATTCGAACTTTCCTTTGTATTTCTTTAGAGCTTCGAAGAAAGGGACGCATTTTTCGGTTGCTTTAGAGATGAACCTGCTTAGGGCGGCCACTTTCCCGTTTAGGCTTTGCATCTCTCTTCGAGTGGATGGTATCTTGATATCTTGCAAAGCCCGAACATGTTCGGGGTTTGCTTCAATCCCCCTGGCATGGAAGATGAATCCCAAGAACTTTCCCGACGATACTCCGAAGGAGCACTTTAGAGGATTCAGCTTCATTTCATATTGGC
Organism: Allium cepa; assembly: GCA_030765085.1. Lineage (NCBI taxonomy): Eukaryota > Viridiplantae > Streptophyta > Magnoliopsida > Asparagales > Amaryllidaceae > Allium > Allium cepa. The sequence goes on from CM060931.1 coordinate 499,410,553, forward strand.
GAAGTACTTGAAACATCTCGTCCAGGTGGTTTATATGATCGTTAGCTTTCCTCGATTTTGCCAGCATGTCGTCCACATAAACTTCCATAGTTTGTCCTATTAGTTCCGCAAACATCTTATTGACGAGGCGTTGATAAGTAGCTCCGGTGTTTTTAAGTCCAAAAGGCATTACTCTGTAGCAGTACAATCCCCGGTCAGTGATGAAACTAGTGTGGTCTTGATCGGGGGCGTGCATAGGGATCTGGTTATATCCTGAGTATGCGTCCATAAAGGATAAGAGTTCGTGTATGGCTGTGCTGTCCACGAGTTGATCGATACGGGGGAGTGGGAAGCAGTCCTTCGGGCAAGCGTCATTTAAGTTGGAGAAGTCGATGCATGTTCGCCACTTCCCATTAGCCTTCTTTACCAGTACCGGGTTGGCGATCCATTCTGGATAGATGGCTTCTCTTATGAAGTTATTGGGAAGTAGGTTCTTTACTTCTTCCTCGAGGGCTGCTGATCGTTCTGCCCCCATGCTTCTCTTTTTCTGCTTTACTGGCACCTTGGTGGGATCGATGCTCAGTACGTGGCATGCTACGTCTGGGGAGATTCCTGTCATGTTAGCGTGCGTCCATGAAAATACATCCATGTTGTGGCGAAGAAAATCGACGAGTTGATCCTTCAATTCCGCTCTTAACTGAGACCCGACTCTCAGCAGTCTACTTGGGTCGTGTTTGTCTACAGATACGAATTCCATAGCCTCTGCAGGCTCGGTGGTGGCCTCCTCCTCCTTGTTCCTGGGGTCTAATTCGTTGAAAGGATCGCTGGTATATCGAAGAGGAGGGGCTTTCTTTAATTGCTATGCTTCCAAGTTTTTCTTGCAGAGAGAAGTCTCTGCATCCTTCCCTTTATCCTTCCTGCGGTTATTGCGAAGTTCAATAACATAGCAATCTCGAGCGGCGTCTTGATCTTCCTCTATTTCTCCTACTCCGTTATCTGTTGGGAATTTCATCTTCAGGCACCACGGGGCTAGGACAATTTGGAAGTCAGACAAGGCTGGTCTTCCCAAAAAGGCGTTGTAGGCCGAGTGGTTTTCTATTAGCACAAATGTTTGTTTTCGTACAACGGAGCGGGGATGGCTTCCTATTTCGAAAAGAGGTCCAGTTGCCTGAGGGGCATCTTCGCATCTCCTGTGAAACCATGCAGCGTTTTGCTGCAGGGAGACACATCCTTCATTGACAGCTTCATTTTGTCGAAAGCATGCTTGAATAGGATATTTACTGAGCTTCCAGTGTCTACTAGAATTCGAAAAACCTTGGCTGGACCGAACCAGGCAGAGATGACCATAGGATCCATGTGAGGGTACTGCCTTCCCTCTAGATAACGCCTATTGCATGTGACGTCATCATTCTCTTTCCGTTTCGGGTGGCGTTCTTCTGTAACAGAATTAACGTAGCCTTCATTGTTTCTAAGTGACTTTCAATATTTTCCATCTCTGCCCACCTTCTATCGGCGATGTGTGGTCCTCCTGATATGGTAAGGACCACTATCTTCTCTTGACTGGAGCCGCTGGTGTTGCGATTTCCTCTGCCTACTTCCGGGAGGGGTAGCCCTGGATTCTCATTGGCAGGAGTTGAAGTCCTGTTCTGACCTTTCACATAGCGCTCTAGTCTCTTCCTTCTGATGTGTTCTTCAATCAAGTCCCAGAGATGATGGCATTCATTGGTGTCATGCCCATGAGATTCGTGGAAGCGGTAGAACATTCCAGTCTTAATTGCATTATCTGATTCCTTCTTGTGCGGGGGGCGCTTGTATCTAACTTCGTCTTGGGTAGCCAGGAAGACGTTTTCGATTGTTTCATTTAAAGGAGTGTAAGAGTCAAATCTCGGTCCTGGCCTATATAAGCGCTTTTCTCCCTTCTTGCCCCCTGCACTATCTATGGAGTCATTCCTTCGAACGTCCTTTGCTAAATGCGGGTGTGTTGCCATGAGCTGCCTTGGTTTGTTGCCCTGTCTGCCTTTCAATGGCAGCGTCTTCAAGTCTCATATATTTCCCGGCTTCATGGAAGAAATCGGGTAAGGTAGCTGGCTTTTCTTTCGTTAGTCTCCTAGCAAATTTAGTATCCGGATGCACACCACTGCAGAGGGCCATTAGGATAAGTTTCTCGTCGGCATCTTTGACTGCGGCCGCTGCGTCGTTGAATCGGGTTAGATATTGTTGCACTGTCTCTCCGGGTTTCTGTTTGATATCAGATAGGGAATAAGCGTCCTTGGGTTGTTCCACATGAATGCGGAACTGGCTGATGAACTTTTCTTTCAACATTTCCCATGAGCTGATGGACCCTTGGGGTAGATGGCAGAACCAGGAGGTAGCTAGATCGGCCAAGAAGAGTGGAAAGCATTTACACAATACTCTTTCTGTCGCCCCACTCATGAGCATATGTTGTGTGTATCTCTGTAAGTGTACGACGGGGTCAGAGGTTCCCTTTAAGGTTCCATTGTTGGCATTTTCCATTCTCGGGGGGTGATGGAGATTTCGATATTGCGGGCGAAGGGGCTGGTTAAGCTAGCGCCTATCCCTCAATCTCTTTGATCCCGTCGGACGCACTCTCTGAACAATTGCGCCATCCTTTCATCAGAACTTGGAGCGGATAGAAATGAGTTTGGTTCTTCCCTACGGGATTGATTCCATCCAGATGACCTGTAAGGATGGTATCGTCTATCACTCCTAACATTCTCCAATTGCTGCCTCTGGTTTACCGGGGACACGCTGGCGTCAGCCATAGTTGGCCCTTGTCTTGATCTTCCCCTGCTGGGTTCTGTCCTCTGTACTTCCTTGGGTCCAACTTCGGGCTGGACTCCATCTCGGCCCCGTCCATTGGTGTTTCCATGGTTAGGTTGCATGGTGGGCTCAGCTACATCAGACCTCTGCCTGGTACCTCCCCTATTGGGTTCGGTTCCAAGTGTTTCCTCGGGTCGGAATTCGGGCTGAGTCCAGGCTCGGCTCCTACCATAGCTATTTATGTGTTTAGCCTCTTCGAAGAAGAAAGATCTTTGTTGTCTCCCAGATCCTCCAGACCGGGACTCACCCCATGATTCAGTGTTGCGGTTGGATTCTTCAGCATCCCTTAAGCGTGACATGAGTTGATTCACCAAGGCTTCTTGTTGAGATGCGAAACGGTTAGTTACTTCGGCCACAACCCTGTCCAGATCCGTCCTTGTAATTGGTTGTTCCGTAGCAGGGGCTGTCGGATTTGCCTGATTTCCATTTGCTGTTGGAACCGGATGATTGTCTTGATCTCTGATCACTGGATCTGGGATACTGCTAGTTGCGATGTTCTTTCCTTTGTTAGCATCTTTCTTCCGTCCGGGAGGCATGTTTTCCAAGTAATGAACGATGCTGATAGGAAAAGGGTTAAGCGGGAGGCCTGAGTTCAGTTCTCAGTGAAAGCACCAAAAATGTTTGCACAAAAAATGGGCAAACACCTCCAAGTCGTATGGATTAGTTGATTTTATGTTGTTTTTAGTGATTTGGGTGGTTTATGCAAATATATAAAAAGCAGGGACTAAACTGTAAAAGACACGCAGATTTATAGTGGTTCGGCCAGAATGTGCCTACGTCCACTTTATATGTTATTCTCCTTTACTCTTCGGATTACAAGTACAAAGCTTTTATTACAAGAGTATGAAAGTTGTCTGAAAGTTCTATCCGTGCTTGAGCTCTCAAACTTGTCTTCCATTGTTGTACCCCTCCCCCTCTATTTATAGAGTGAGGTTGGGGGCAGGGGTCTTGGATGTATATAGCGTCTGGTGGGCCTGGGCTGATGCAATTTGGCCTGGCAGAATTGGTCTGGTCGTGTCCTCCCTTGCTTCTGGTTCGGCAGTGGATGGAGGTAGGTTGGTTCGGTAGAGCTTGGTTCGGTGGGACATGATCCGGTGGTGAGTGGATGGAGATTGGTTCGGTGGGACATGATCCGGTGGTGGATGGATGGAGCTTGGTCCGGCTATGTAGGGGAAGTTGGTTGGTTCGGCAATGCTTGGGAGTGGTGTTGGACCGGTAGGGCTTTGGAGAGTGTATTGGTCTGGCATTGTTTGGAGAGGAGATGGTTCGGTGAAGGTGAATCCGGTAGTAGGTGGGAATAGGTTGGCTCGGCAATGCTTGGGAGGGATTTGGATCGGCAATGAATGAGAGGAGATGGTTCGGTAGTAGGTGGAAACATTCCCAATAGATACGAAGTTCATCGATATGAAGTGCGGCCTACTGATGGATACGAAACAGTGCTCTATGATGGATACGAACGGATGGAGTTATCTCCTTCAATTTGCATCGACCATAACTCATTCATACGAACCCCGATTGACCTGAAATTTGAAATGCTGGCTTTTATGGTCTTGCTTGTCATGTCCTATCAATTGTAGCCTGATCCGGGCTCGGACAAAATTCATCGATATCCATAGCGAAGCGATGTGTAACCAATCTTTGAGATGGGCTGTCTTTGGTTTTCGATCAATTTTTTGGTATCGCGGCCTTGCCAAAAGGCGGGATAACACATATGATATTATTTAATTATTTCTCAAACAATTAAGGGTAAAGCATCCATTCGATGGGAGCGTGATAAGTGTTGATGAACTCTATGGATCAATACATATAAGTATATGCAACACAAGTCTGCTAGTACTAAGTCAGTTTCATGTACTTTGTTATATTCATCGATGAGTTATCGCCTACATGGACATGTGTATTTAATGCATATGTAGTTTGTCTATGGTAAGCTCATAGTGTATAAAACGGAAGTAACTAAAATAACATGTAGTAGAAAATAAAATTGATTTTGATTGAATAAGTGAGTATATTAAAAAGTTATGAATGCACCTAAAAATTAATAAATTTTTAATTTCAAAAGTCACTCCTCCCTATGATGCATAATAATGTATTAATAGAGAATAATCGAACTTTGTTGGACAGTGTACGATAAATTATGAGTGAAGTTGAGTTAATTTTTTTCTATAAGATCGTGTATTTAAGATTAGTACATAATGGTTAAAAATTTATTTCATCTAACGAATAGTTTATAAATTCATACATGATAAGAGTTTATAAGAAACCCAACATATCCTAGGCCTAGAAGTTGGCAGGTTGTGCTAGTCGAAAGACTAAACGTAATAATTATTTGTGAGAGATGTTGTATGAATTGCCCCAGAAGAAGTTTGGAAACAATTGTCATTGGATGACCTACTTATGTTTTGAACATAAGTTTTATAAACTAAAACAAAATCAAGTTTATATATAAGGCAATTCATAAATTATTTATGAATACTCAATTGCACTGAGGAACAATTCTTCTTTCAAGAAATAACAAATTTAGTGAAGGAATTTCTTTTACAAATAATTAGTAGTAAAATGAATTTGGATATGATTCAAATATAAAACCGATTATGAGGGATGAAATGGAATTAGCCAAACCTAGATTGTGACGACCCATATTTCGAAAGGTTTATATTGACAATAATTTACACATGTCCAACTTAAACAATCCGGAATATAGATAATCTATGGGGTTAATTAAGAAGAAGAAAACAAAGACAGAATCTCGAAATGAAACGATAAAATATAATAATCAAATAAATAGTTCATAAATCTTTTTATATTATACATTTGATTATACTTTATGCAACATTTATCAAAGTTATATATATATATATATATATATATATATATATATATAGATACATACATCTGGGATAAATAAAGTAATGCAGCAGACAACATGATGCAGGAATAATAATAGTAATTATATACCAAATCTTCGTCTTCGTCCTCTAGAATAAATTTCAATAAGCTGAAAAATTAGGGATGACTCGAGTGTAATGAAAAGACAAAATACTCGAGTCAGGACTAAAATATTCTTATGTGAGTCAAATCGATATCGCATATAACGTGAGTGTCGTGGCATTAGAGATATTTACGGGTTTTACATCTCCTATCTGGTGTATAACATGCGTGTAATGACTTAAGAAATGTTATGGGATTTTCCATTTCTTAAGGATCCATCAAAATATTTATATATAGCAAAATACACTATATATGTAATGTCTAATTAGTAAAATAAATATTTTTCTTAGCGTTAAGGCTTTACATTGATCCCCCTTAATGTGTTTTTAAGCATTGTCGTACAGTTTGCATATAAAACACTAGTAAAAAGTCGGTGGATAGTGATGTGCCGTGATACAACAACACTAAACCAAAATCATAGGGGTCTAATATAGGGATAAATGTATGACAAGGCACGTGAGGTAATGACCAAGGTAGGATACTACCAGTTTACCATTCCCAGCTGGTGGTAACCCTTGACAGCCCACCGCGTCCAGCACTCCCAAAATCCAAGGGTGCACACCAATCAATACAATATAAATGATGGTAATACAAAGAAGTGTGTCCGCTAGAGGTAGCTAGCATCATTGACCGGTACGTCTACTGTTTTAGTCATTTCAAATTGACACAAGTGTCTGGCCAATCCATCATATCTTTCTTTAAATCCAGCAAATGATGCCAAATCTAACACTTCGTTTTGGAATCTCCTTGTTCCAATATTTACAGAGAATATGCCAATAAGAGGTCCTGATCTCTTTAGTAACCGTACATCGTTTTACACACCGATTGGTTCTTTCACATTTTGAAAACAATTTGTACTTGATATCAAAATATCATATTCACTTCAAAAACAATTTCATATAAAATATATTTTCAACTCGAAAACAATTCCATTTCAAAATCACTTTGCACTTTGAAATTGATCTCTTTACAGAATCATTTATTCATTTAAAAAACCCATTTAGAATTTTAACTTAGGTTATATATTTAGTTTAACCAAACTCGCATTTAAATCCATGATTTAAATATAAACAATTTCCATCTTGAACAATTTGAATTTTGAAATAGTTTGAATAGTTAAAATAGTTTGTATAGTTAAAATAGTTTGATATTAAATAATTTAAGTATTAAAATGGTTTTTATAGAATAGTTTGACAAATCAAAGTAATTTGAATATTTAAAAGATAGATTTTAAATAGTTTATATTAAATAATTTTATTTGAAAATAGTTTCAAAATCAAACTGATTCAATTTCAAATCTTCCAATTCAAATCCATTTTAATATTCATTTCAATTTAATCGATTCCAGTCTGATTTCAATCCGAATTACCTTCGATTCCAATTTCAATTCAAATAAATCCAATTTTGATTTTGAATTAATTCAACTTCACTTTCAATTCCAATTGATTTCAATTTTAATTCCAACTTGAATAAATTTCGATTCAATTCTCAATTTCAAACCATTTCAATATATATCAAGTTGAGTTCGATTTCTAAGCATCGATTTAAATCATTTAAACCAAATCTAACTTCATTGTTCAATTCAATGTCCAGATCTTTCAAATAATTCAATTCTGATTTCAATTCCAGTTAATTTCAATAATTCAATTCAATTTCAATTTGAATTATTCAATTCAATTCTCAATTCTAAGCCATTTTGATTTATATAATTTCGAGTTCGATTTCAGAACATTGATTTAAATCACTTAAATTAAATTTAACTTCAATATTCAATTTAAGATTCGAACCTTTAAAACAATTCAATTCTGAGCTCACTTTTGAGGTATCGTTTTAAATTACGTCATCTTAGCAATATTTCAAAGTTCGAATAAAAGTTCAATCTATTAAAACAAATCAATTTCCAAAAATTCAAATCATATTTTGATTATAATTTCAAAATCCCAACTTCGATTATTTATACAATTTCGTTTATGAAATTTAAATTTTAACATTTCGAGATCAAGTTCGAAAACAATTCGATTTTTACTCCTTTAAATCAAATCATTTAACTAATTTCAAATCAATTTTTTTAAATCATTTAATTTAACCAATTCGATGTCCATATATAATTTTCCATCTTATGAACAAGTGAATCGTTTATTTCAATTTAATTTAGGGATGGATACGTATCATTTCAATCTAAAATAAATGTCATAAGTATATATCATTTCAACCTATTTCTTAATTTATTTGAAATAATTCGATTTACCGTTTTATGTACTGTAAATAATATACACGACGATAATAGGAAATATATAAAATAAATAAACATCCAAACATCCAACCTATCAACCAATAACATTCAATTTCAATCAACATTCAATTCAGCTAATAATTCACAACAATTACGTAGTTATTAATATAGGGTATTTTGCTGGCAATTAAATTCCAATATTAAAATTAACTGTCAATTTTAATATCTACAGTCAATTCATATGTCAATTTCATTTTAAAATAACAATCAGTAAAATTAGATAACTTCATGATTCAATTTTAACAAACAGAAAATTATTATAGCACGTCATGAGCGTCAAAAACACTCACCTTTTATTTTATTTTATTTCGCTTTCGCGCTCGGGTTGGTCTATAGTCAAACAATATTCGACGATAACCTCATATTCCACTAGTTCCAAATGCAAGCAATTCAAAATCATTGCAAAGAGGATGACAACACGATCCTAACATGATGGACGACATCTCGTTTGGACCTTGAATGAGTAAGTTGTTAAATTTATAAGAATTGGTATTAATTTAAATCAAATAATTTTATAATCACTTTTTGAATTCAATCAACCTAAATTAATTCCAGCCCAACCCATTTCCATACAATCCACCCTCCATCTTTTTTTCCCTCATGCCTGCAACCATAGGTCGTGTATGACGTATCACCGATACGATCAACCACTTCGCCATTCGACGTACTGAAACCATGTACGAACTTCCCTCCATGCTCCCAACCCTATGGCACCACCGCCATACCCCTGGCTTCCTCGACCAAAACGCGACACTATAGAACAACCATTCGACCTTTCTAGGTCGCAACTCACAAACCACCATCGTGACTCATGAAATTAATCACCAAGGTACGCTACATCCCCACGATCATGAATCCAATATCCAATTTGACCAATTCGCCCCTAAATCCATAAAAGTCAAAACCCTACTTCGAAAAATAACGTTCAATATGGTCGAGATCGCTACATCTCAATCGAACGCCACAAACAATATATCAGATCGAAGCTCTAGATAAATTAGGATTTTTAAAATTGGTTTCACTATTTTTCTTTTTGTAAATGATGAGATTTTGATTTTTGAACTTCCCATTTTTCCTTTTCTTTCTGTAAATCTTGTGTTTAAATAAAAGGAGAGGGAAGCGTCTAGTATAAGGAAACAATGTTGGCACGTGATATAGGATGACAGGATTTGAAAAATAAGGCGGCTGAAATGAAGGAATGGATGCTGATGTGAATATATAGTCAAGTCAACATATATATATTATTTAAATTTGAAAATATCTAGCTATAATTTTCGGATCCCAGTCAAGGCATGCTGATAGGCGTTCATAATGTTATACCCCTATTCCGAACACGATGGAACAAGTTTCGGGACCTAATTCGATCGTGTGGAGAAGATAGCTTTTTAAACCCAATTATTATATTAAATTTTCGATATTAATTTCAGCGTGTTTCTATCCCGTATGACCAACCGGAAACTCCAAACGCTGCAAAATTTGAAATCCCATAATAATATACTATTACGGGTTCAATGGATATGGTTTCGTCAAAATACGAGATAGTGCCCTGGAAGGCTATTTTTATATGTTAATTTATATGAGTTATTTTTAAAATCGAGTAAATCACTTTTAAATTCAATTTAATATTTAATAAAAATTAAATAAATCCTTGAAATTATTTTTATATAGCTTAGAACTTAGGATTCCATTATTTAACCAAATTTAAATTATTAAACTCCACAATTAAATTACCCGATAAATCGTTATATTTGAAATTCACGTTATTGAATTTATAAATTAACTTTTAAAACATTTAAAATCAATTAAATATTTCAATTTCAAATACCCAAAATTATAGGCCTTTACATAGATGATCACAATGCATTAGATGTCTAATAAGTATTCTTGCATATTCAAGTGAAACTACACATTTCTTATCAATGTCAAGAATAGATAATGTAATACCTTCAATTAAACCATTAAAAGTATTGACATAAATCTTAAATGGATTCCAAGTACATTACCAAAATATGATTTTGGCAGTTACAATCGAAGGGGTATAATCCTTTGGCCGAAAATGTTCTTCAAGAGCAAGACTAATGCAGTTGGACTATAATAATTAGCGTTGATAAGAATAATATCGTAGATTCCAATTGTTGAAGTTACTGTAATAGTTTCGTTATTCACCGTGATCAAGTTAATTCACTTTTACTCAAAAAATTATTGCTTAGTGTGTTTTTGTGCTTTGGTACATATGTGTTGAAATGGAAAATTCTAAATAATGATTAAATAGACTATTTGCATATAACAACCAAATTGTTTGAAGTTAGTGAGTGCGATAATGAGTTTGTGGGTTTTGGATACGATCCAAGTAATGATATAAAATTATAATTCTATAAGTATCATAATTTAGTAAGTATTTGGATAGAAATGTCAAATGGTTTTATATTCAATCAAAATGCAGAGAAAGCGTGTGCCTATTAGAAAGGATTATTATTGGTGCTAAAATATTTCTAAAAAGGTAAATAACATACTGCTGATTGTTAAACATGTATCTATATGAAAATCGCCAATAATTTGGTTGTTTAATAATCATTATTAGAGTAGTAAGTTATATCTTTTATGATAAGCATGAAAGATGTTGTAAATGTTCCAAACGATATAAAAAGACATCCTATTAAAATGTTTAACATTTAATATGTTAGATGAATTCCTTATGTATTGACAATATGAATTATCATACATGTTGTATTTTCTGCAATAACTTTCTTATGTATTTGATGAATGAAGAAAATATCGAATCCAAATTTATATCACTAAATGGTAGTTTAGATTATTCTCGAGTATTCATGAAACATAAGAGAAATGTTTGCAGAAACAACGAACTCTTTATGAAGGAGTGTTCGGACTCACACTTCATATGTGCTATCAAGTATAATATGTCAATATTAAATTCATGTTCAAACCTTAAATAAGAAGCTTTAAGTTGGCAATGTTCCAAATGAAAGGTTGGGGCAGATTCAATGAAAGGCTAAATGTATCTCCTTAGTAAGACTATAATAAAAGCAATGTATACATCTAAATTCATGAATTCATAGCAGAGCTAACGGTGATTCCAAGTATTGAGATTACTATATCATTGTTATATAATAACAATGTAATAATAAGAGCTCACTAGAAGTCAAAAAACATACTCCAATTGGTTCTACGTGATAAACATATTTTATCAGCATCAGAGAGACTTGATTGGCAAAGCGAATGATTAAAACAACATAGCAGATCCATTCATGAAGGGTCTAACTCGATCAATTCTCATCAAACTAATTGAAGGGATGGAATAGAAATTCCATAGTTGGCCCTAAGCAAAATTGGGAGATTGATAGAGTCAGGAGTATGTTCTAGGGACAATTATGTAATTTGTTACATACATCTAACTCGATAATCAATATATTTCAAAATTAAAACCGTTTTCTTTCAATTATATACATGATATATTATGGTATATTAATTAATCAAATTAAAAGTATATTTTATAGAAAATCCATATATGGTATGTTTTAGCAGTTACGTAGTGTTGTAACCATGAGTAATTTATTACAATGAAATTAATCATGCCATTTTAAATATTCTAGTCATGATGTGTTGAGACCGGTTATCGATATTTCCATTGAGACTAAATTACGTAACACTCTCCAAATGTTAGGTAGTATATTACTCATGATTACTAGGGGCACCAAGTGGTTACGTACTAATAGTTATAAGATAGCTATAGAATGACTCATTCGATAGTTTTCTGTTAGTTAGTATAACTAAAGTCAAACAAAAATATCAATATGAAAAAATTACATAGTTCCGTTGACATGAAAATACAGTTGATCATTAATGTGGAAGTTTCACTTGGATTATAACTAAATTGTGGTACGGCGTCCATCAAACGACTATAGTTGGGTCGAGTAGAAGTTTGGAAGTGAAACACTATTCAAGAGAGGATTTGTCTCCTCTGTTATATAAGGTTGATATTATGTCAACGGATGTCAACTTAAAGTCAAAGTCTCTGGCCAGAGTAGTTAGGTTGATAAGAATTCTTATTATTAAACTAAGGACTTTTGTTTGGAATATAAAGTTAAATGTCAACGATATTGAAATTTTGATCGTTACCAAATTTCATGTAACAATCCTAATTTTTAATAACATTATTCAAGAGATTTAATTAGATAAATTAACCAGAATAATATAAATGTTAAGTGATAAGGGGACTGTGATTTGAATAAATACTTAATACAGTGCTTAACAAATTAAATGGGCTTAAGAATGGTTTCTAAGTTAATTAAATTACATAAGGGCATATTGGGAATTAGCCGCACTTATTACCATAACCCTTATATATAATTTCGTTCCTTATGCCATTCATGTTCATTTCTCATTTTCATAAAAATAAAAATAAAACATAAGAAGTGGAGTCGGGCATTACTAGGAGGAAAAAGAAGAGAAATTCAAATCAAGCTAAAGAATTAAAGAAGAGAAATAAATTTCAATCTCAATCCAATCTCCTTATCTTAATCAAGATGAACAGTAATACCATCTCTATTTTATTTTATGATCATGTGTTTTGGGATTTAAGATTAAATTCATTTTCATGATGCTTTGGATGATGATATGCTCGAATTCTAATTTGTTTGATTTAAACAAGATTGTTTAAATGGGGATTTATATGGTTTTATGGAAAAACCGATTGTAAATGATCTTTAAATGCCATGGAAAAATTTATGTTATGTAAAACATGATTTTGGAGTTGGGCTTTAATTTTGATAATTTTCCAAGCTATTTAAAGATTATTATGAATTTTCAAAGGCAAATGTGGTTACTTAGGTTTAGAATTTTATTTCAAAAATTCTATTGAGAATTTGGATCTGAAATTTTGATATGTTAGATAACATGATGAAAGTGAATTTCTATAATTTTTGGAGGATTTTCCGAATTGATTTGCTATGGAAATTAAATTATTTTAGAAGAAGGACTTATTTGCAATGTTGGTTTTTCTGAATGGAAGGGTTTATTGGTTAAATTGATCTTGATTTAGATCTGGAATTAAGCGGTAGTTATTTTTGTAAAGAATTTGAAAAGTTGAGGCAACTAATCACATGCTTACATGTTGGCAGGTTAGTTGGAAAGTGTTTGCTTTAATTGGTGTTAAATCAGGTTTACGCCAAAAATGGGGCCCGCTTCTATTTAGAAGCACCTTTCGACTCATTTCTTCCGCCTCCAATCAAGTGGAAACCCCACAAAGCTGAAACCAATACATAAGGTATCACTTAGATGGTATGTAGTGGATCAGAGGAAGGCGGAAGGCATAGTGTCGAAATCATAGCTTCAGATGGGGTCGAAACATTAGTTTTACTTTCAATGGAAAAAGCGTCTGCTTTTTTTATTAAAGCTTTCGAAGGAGTCCAAACATATGCTTTCGAAAGGGTTTTTTCTAATGGCTTTCGAAGGGGTTGCCATTTTATGTTTTAAAAGTAAGAGGTTTCGAATGAGTTCCTTTATCTGTAAAATAATGCTTTCAAAAGTACGAGTTCCGACCAAGTTGAAGCCCTGCTGTCGTTCTTCTGCCTTTCGATATATTGAAGTCATTAATGCTTTCGAAGGGTAGTTTTTTTAAACATGTTCTAAGCCACTACCTAAATGTTTTCAAAAGGGTCCAAGGGTTTTGAAGGAAATGACTTCGAAAGGTTGTTTCAATGCTATCCCTCAGTGTTTTGCTTAAATGATTTGAAGCTTTCAAAAGGATGGTGCCGACACCATCGACACCATCAAGTTTTCCTCAATACTTTTACATGATAAAGAATGGTTTTGAAAGAGATACTTTCGTTTATATTCACTTTAACCCAAATGATATTTGTATATATAAACCTACTGGTTCCGAAAGGGATACTTTCAAATGTTTCGAAATGGGTACTTTCAATGGTTTCGAAACTATGCTGCTAAGAGTTAATAAGTAATTCTTTATTGCATTCAAAAGGTTTTGAAAGAGAGGTTTTGGAGTGTTTCGAAAGGCAGGGGACTAATGTTTTGAAAAGAGATTTATATGCTTTTGAAGGAGGTTATCCAGTGAGGTTGAAAGCAAAGTATTGAAGGTTCCGAAAGCTTTAGTTTTCAAAACAAATAGTCTAATCTCATTTTAAAGGAAAACCATGGCATAAATAAATAAATAAAGTATTTTGAAATGGATTTGTTGAAGAAGTTTTTCTTGATCAATAGGTTAAAGGGATTAACCAAGTTACTATGTTTGCTTCTTCAAATATGTATATGTTCACATTGTAATGGACCCATGACTGTATTCTGCGAAAGGGCAGAATAACCAGCTAGGTTGACCCAGAAGTGAATATAAATTAAGTTAACTCCTAAATGAGTAGAATTCATCTAGGAGGTCAAGAAGACTAGAATATAGGATGCTAAAATATTAAAGGAAGATATTGGCAGGGGCCAAAAGGTTCACATTAAACCCACGAAAATTGTGTATTGGAAAAGATATTAGCAGGGGCCAATAGGTTCATAGTAAGCCTATGAAAACTATGTATAAACGAAGATGTCAGAAATTCATAGTTATCCCACGAAAACTATGATTTGATATTAGCAGGGGCCAATAAGTTTGTAGTTAGCCATGAAAACTATATCCGGATTAAGATATTGACAGATGTCAATAGGTTTCTAGTCAACCCATGAAAACTAGGATAAGAGAAAAGTTATTGAGTTGCCAATAGGTTCACGAAGAATCCATGAAACAGTAAAGATATTGGAAGGGATAATAGGTTCTTAGGGATCCCATGAAAACTATGTAACTAGATAGGGAGTCCTTAAATATTAAGCAGGTTACTAGTAAGCCCATGAAAACTAATAGGTTAATAGTGACCCTAGGAACTATAAATGAGATAGTTAGTCAGAAATGAATAGGGATGGGTAATCCTGAATTGATTAACTTGTTTTGCATATCATCATATTATTTTGGGATGTTTTAACCATTGTGGATGCAGGAGCATAGTATATGGTTTTATAAAGGTTTTAGGATACCAATGAGGGGAAAACCCGTTCCACTAAGCGGCATGGTCTCAAGATATCTAAATGGTTTGAGATGGTAGATTATTATTCATACCAGGCTTTATGTCTGACTCAAAGTTTATGTTTTCTCCTTAAACTTTTGGGTACTAAATTGATTTTGAGTAATTTAAGAGTTGAGGTTTACAGCTACCTCATTAGACGGATAAGCTTCCGGAGACATGCAGGAGACATGATAGCTATCTAGAGTTCTCTTTTATTTTGATTCCATTGCATTGTTGTTCTGAAGACAAAGTTATTAAATTGCCAATATATACTTTGATCATCCAAGAGGGCATCTTCATATGTCGTAGTTAGCGTGTGTTGTAATAAATATATTTTCTTCGGATTTGACTAATGATTGTGGGATTATGTAATGAATTTGAAATGTTTTGAAATGGAATGTGGAACTTGTTTAATGTTTTAATTTTTTCCATATTCATGTGTTTCTGTGTATCAATGTATCTAAGATTACCATATTTGGTTATTGAGGATTAATAACTATGGATGAATGCAGCATCCGTAGACGTTAGTTTTAGGGCTCCAAGTAGGGGATGTTACAAGTTGGTATTGGAGCATAGGTATATGAAAACTTAAAAGAAAACTAAACTTAAGCTTTTTGAAACATATTCCAATGAATCAGAAATATGATCGGGGTTTGGGATAACACAATAGAAACGTACTTGTATTTGATATATATATATATATGTATATATATATAAGTACGTGTTCCCCTCTCTCTCAGACCTTTCTTCTGTATTTTACTAAGGCCCGTATGTAGATTTGCGAGAAAGAAGACATGGAAGTAGAAAAAGAAAGAGGAACCTCATTGAAGAAAGCACCACAACCAACGGAAATGTTCGACCTAATACCAGAAGGAACCAAGGTCGATAGGCTAATGCTAACCAAAATGCTACTGCCAATATGGGTGCTAGAAATCCACCAGTAGATATGAGGGTGATGTATCAGTTCTTCATTAATATGATGTAGGCAGGAGTTGCTACTGAAGTTGCTTGAAATGTTGGAGGAGCTAATCTTATGGCTCCAGTTGGAAATATTATGCTAAGATGAGTAGAGATTTCACCAGTCTATGTGGGAAACCATTTATGGGAACGAAAGATGCTACAGAAGTTGAGGATTGGCTATTACATTGCGAGAGAATCTTTGCTGATTTGGGTTTGGATGATGTACATAAGAGGAGGCTGGCCTCTGGGCAGTTGCAAGGAGCAGCACATCATTGGTGGAATAGTGTTATAGCTGGGGTTTCGTAAGAGTTGACTTGGGAAGATTTTAGAGCGAGATTTGAATAGAGGTTTTTATTTGACATTTGAGTTAGCATTGTTGAGAAAGTTTATGGACTTGGTGCAGGGAGAGATGTCGGTAATCGAGTACGCTACTATGTTTGATGAGCTGTCCCGATATGGACATGCTACTATAGACACTAACATCAGGAGAAACGAGAGGTTCATTCGGGGATTGAGACATTAATTTGCTAGGGCCACCCTGACACATATCTGTGATCCTTGTAATGTGTTGGTGGAGATGGCAATTCATCATGAGGAGATGCTTGCTATTTGTGCTAGAGAGAAGCTAGTTGAAACCCAGTGTTCTCAGGTAAAAAAAAGAAATTTTTTAAGAAGAAGGCGGCCCAAAAGGGAGATGCTGCCAAGAACGCAAAGGCTAATTTAGTTTGCTATAAGTGTGAGAAGAAGGGTCATTATGTAAATGAGTGCCGGTAAGGCAAGGGAAAGAAGACTGTAGATAAGAAGAATGTGAAGTGCTTCAGCTGCGATATAGTTGGGCTTATAAGAATCAGTGTCCAGAACTGATTAGGGTGGACAAGGGAAAGGTTTTGCTGTTGGACCATCATCTGCTAAGCCAACTGCAGCTGATAAAGGAAAGACTGTGGTGGAAGGCACGATTTTTGATTCAGAGTATACTATTTGATATCAGTGAATCACATTCATTTATATCCCAGTGTTTCGTTAATATGTTATGCATAGAACTTACATACCTTGTTTCTTCCTTAAGGGTAGCGAATCTAATAGGAGGATATGCAACTTTGGAGATAAGATGTGACTAGTTAGAACATGATTGTTCGGTCATAAGTTTACATGCAGTCTGTATGGTTTCAATTTCGTAGATTTTGGAATCCTTTTGGGTATGGATTGGTTGAGAAGGTATGAGGCTAGGATATTTTGCTAGGATGTTGATATATCACTAAGACATCCTAATAGTCATAACCGAATTATATTCTCAATGGAGAATTATGACTGGAGTAGTTGTGCTTTGTTAAGCACTATGGAAGTGGAAGAAGAGTTAAGTCAAGTTCAAGTAGCAAGAGAGTTTGCAGATGTCTTTAAGCCAGTCACAGGACTACCACCAAAATGAGCTGTTGAGTTTCTGATAGATCTTGTGTCAAGAGCTGAACCTGTATGTAGGCCACCTTGCAGGATGACACCGATAGAGTTGAAGGTGCAACTAGTGGATCTAGAAGGAAGGAATTTTATTAGACCAAGCAGTTCGCCTTGGGGATCGACCATAGTATTCGTGAAGAAACCAGGTGGGTGGTTAAGGATGTGAATCGACTATCATAAGTTGAACAAGAGGACGATCAAGAATAAGCATCCTTTGTCGAGAATTGATGATCTATTTGATCAGTTGTGTGGTGCCAGATTGTTTTTCCAGTTGGATTTATCGACATGTTTCCATCAATTAAGAGTGGCAAAGGACAATATTCCTTTGAAAGCATTTCAGAATACGTATGGTTCATATGAGTGCTTAGTAATGCCATCCGGGTTAACGAATGCACCTGCTTTCGTTGTAGATCTGATGAACCGAGCCTTCTGAGAGTATCTGGATAGATTCGTGTTGGTATTTTCATATGATAGTTTGGTGTACTCTAAGGATGAAAGAGAGCATGAGGATCGTCTTATAATTATGATTGAAACGCAGTGGCAACATCAACTGAAGGCAAAGTTTTATAAGTGTCATTTTTGGAAGAAATAGGTTAAGTTTCTCGGTCACGTTGTTTCAGAGCAAGGGTTGTCAGTCAATCTAGATAAGATCAAAGCTGTTAATAATTGGAAGAGATTGGAGATGGTGATTGAGGTTGGAAGTTTACTTGAACATGCTGTTAACTGAGATTCATTAATGATTTCTCACGAATAGCAACTCCTTTGACTAAACTAGCCAGTAAGGATGTGAAGTTTGTATGGTCCGAAAAATGTAAGGAAGCATTTGTTTACCAATGCGCCAGTGTTAATACTTCTAGACAGAAACCAAGGGTTGGTGGTATATACCAATGCATGTGGGACTAGATTAGGAGATGTGCTGATGCAGAAGGGTAAAGTGATTGACCGTGCTTCACGACAGCTTAAACTGCATAAAGTGAGATATCCTAATCATGATTTGGATTTGGATTCCATTAGCATTAGAATTGGTCACTAACACCCTTGAATAGATTTGCGTAGAGAGATTAATGCAGACAGTAAATTAAAACAGAGGAATAGCAAAGTAGAATGCAAATACAACAACAAAAAACTAGAACACCAGAGTTATAGTGGTTCGGCGTAACTGCCTACGTCCACTTTGAATATTATCTTTATTACTATTTAATCGCTTGAGTATAGATACAATCCGTAAAGAACAACTTGAATTCAGTTTAGGATGAAAAAGAAATCAGTACAAGAAATAACAGTCTCTCCTTTGTTGCTCCGAAAAGGATCCCTTAAACTAGACCTCTGCCTCTCTAATTGTAGATGAAGTTAGTCTGGCTTCCCTATCCAGGCCCGTGACCAAGAGAGCTCGACCCATATTTGACAAGCTAAGTAGACCGAACTGGGTAGGCCGACCCACTAGCATCGATCCACTCATGCCGATCCGAGACTCTCTGGATGCTAACTCAAAGTAGTTCCTACTCATGCTCGAAGTAACTTGGTCCTTGCCCCGAAATGACTCATACTTATGCTCGTGTCAGTCCACTCTTCCATTCTTAACTTTAAGTCAAGTTAACCAAAGCCATATGGCCAAACCACCACAGCCCGACCCACATGAACTGATCCCTCCGAGGCCGACCCCATCCAAACCGAACCACCACAGCCTCCCACATTACCAACCTACTTATTGTCGATCCACTTACTTCCAATCCCTTTATGCCAATCCATTCATGCCGTCCCACTCATGTCGATCCACATTGTCGACCTAAAGTTGCCGACCAAACATTCCCATGAATGATTGTAAACAGCCGATCGTATATAACCGACCGATAACATCCGACCCTCATTCCAAGTGCCGAACCCATAGTTTTTTGGTGACTCCATCACCCAATTTTGACCCATCATCCATCACACATCAACCCCTATTCATCGAGACCGACTTAAAATAATCGCCATTATGATTCAAAGTGGACCAACCCTTGACGTTACGCCCACTTACGTTTAATTATAACTTCTGCAGTCACCATTTTGTAGCCAAGCCAAGGCGCCGACTAACATTTGTCCCCTAAGTGCGTCTTGTGAATCAATATGACGCGCTTTGAATCAGCGAGTAATTCCTTCTTTCAGAAACTAGCTCGTTCAAAATGATAATTGACTGTCGCTTTTTCATTGGCCTTCAACGAAGCTTCGCGTCGTCTGAACGTATTAGTTTAGTCTCAAAGAGATTCTTGAAATCCTATTTTAACTTTTCAAAAGCTGAATGTATATAACCTTTCGAAGGCTGAATCAAACTGGGTTTCCCAAACCCATGTTTCTCCACCTATCGGGTGAAATCCAACTTTCCGTTGCACTATCATTACATGCATACACACACACATTTTATTTCAATATCATTTTCATTTATTTATTATTTTATATATTTATTTTATTTTATTTTTTTAATAACAAGGGAGGGATCGACATAAGAAAGCCGATTCACTCGATCGTTTAACCTGCGCTGGGTCGGCATGTCGACTTGCCGGCCCTATGAAACATGGTGACCGGGTTATTGGGATAGCACCGGTTCACCTCCCCATTCTCCATATAAAAGCGCATGCCCCATCTTCTTCTTCCCACTCTCACTTTATAACTTATCTCCAGCTCTGCTTAAAACCAAAAAATCCTCTCTCCACCGAACAGCCATCGCCCTCCTTTCAACTATCTTCCTAAACGATTTCCGCCATCAATCTTAACTTTGAGCCTTGGAAATCACGCGCCCCAACTCCAAACTATTTCATTGTTAAGGATCCACATTTTTCTTTGATCTCTTAGGCTATGCCTCCTCGAACTCATCCTGGATCCGAGTCATACACGCATTCGACCCTTGTCGCTGAGGATGAGAGGAGAGAGAGATAGTGGGAGTGGGAGTATGGGTTAGGATAGTAGAGTGTCTGCCACGGGTTGGCATCGATTTGAGAGGTGCTATCATAGGTGGTTTTAGGTAGGGAGGTCGGTGATATGTAGAAGAAGAGACTTTATTGTTTTGTGAGAGAGAGGAGGTTGGTTCTTGAGGAGTAAAGAACTCGGTCGATAGCCTTTGTAGGCTGACCCCTTAAGGGAGAGTCAGGTTGGCATATTCCAATAGTAGCCGATTGGTAGAGGAGGTTATAAGGTTGGGTCGGTACTTTGAGTGGAAGTTGGTCGGTTGGTTTTCAAGGGAGGTCTGAGTCGCTAGGATCCTAGTAGTAGAGTACGTCGGTACTCTGAGAGGGAGTGACTCGCTATATGTCATGGTGAGGCCGTTCGATTACTTGGGAGTGAGTGGGTCGGTACTAAGTGTTGGGGTCGGCATTGGCAATCAGGAAAATCTCAATTTGATCAACGCATACATCATGGCTATACACTTCCATGCCTGAGCCTAAAATAATGAACAATGACAAGGACCTAAGCATGCAAGCCTACGGACTTAATTCGGACTAATAACTCCACAGCTTAATTAATTTTAAGCATGAATCTAGCCCAACTAATGCAAGTAACGACCTTCACTATCTATGGTGCCAATGATCGATTCCAAGACTCTCGCCACCGACCTTATAACAAATTGCTGATAAAGGGTCAGCGATGATAGTCTCCAGGGCGATAACTCAAAACCTCATTATGCCACATTTGTTTATAAAATCATAAATTTTCTGCACTCATGTTTGAATCATCACACTAGTTCACACACAACATGGGGGAATATATTATTGTTATACTTAATATCAATTATCTTTTGTGTATAGCTTAAGCAGGTAATTTATCTCTCCAAGCGTCTTCCCAAAATGTCTAAGAAAAAAACTCTGCTACTATATCTGACAAGCTTAGACCAAGTTCACGGCAAGAGGTAGTAGAGACGTTGCCCTCCATTTTCTCCCATTTTAGACATTCCAGTCCTTCCTGCTAAGGCTATAGATCTAGCTCCCGATGTCATAGACGAGGTAGTTGTTCTGGATAACCCTATCGATTCACAAGCCTCAAAAATCGGCGAAGCCGCTCTTCGTAGACTGTGCTCCATTCACGTAATCCCCTTCGAAGATGTTTTAGTTCCGTGAGGGCAAGATCGACCTCATCTGCCTCCAGCCGAATACACCGCATGCAACAAATTCATGTGTTGGGCCGGTTGCATGCCACCCTTTAATCCATTTATCCATGAGGTGTTAAAGTATATAGGGATCGTTCCTACACAACTGCATCCCAATAGCCATGCATTCATACACGGTACCCACCTACTATTCATGAGCATTTAGTTTAGAGCTCCAACCCCTGAGGATATCCTCTACGTTTACCACTTCAAGAGACGTGCTGATAGCCCATCTTATATATTCCTCAAACCGTACCCTAAATGCCAAGTTATAATGGGTGCATCGAACAAGCTCTCCCAATTCAAGCAGAAGTGGTTCTACGTACGCTGTCCTTCTAACTTTACGAGAGGATGGTTGGAAGGACGTAAGTCTCATCCTTATCCACCCTTCATTCTAGAACTTAAGTCACATCTTTCCTGAAGTTTAAACGTTTTTAATCCTTCCATGTATTCACCCACGGCTCGAAAGCACTAGATACTCCGAAGAAGTCACGGCCATTCGAGCTACCCTATTAGAAGAGCGGGACATCAAACTGATTGTTACCGACAAGTTACTCTCACTGTTCGGATTATTAGAAGAGAGTCATAGGATTGGCCTTTCGAGTAACACCATGACCATAAGAACAACTGCTCAAATGAGTAGAGAACAAGTTGGTCCTTCAGTGCCTCCTTCGAAGGGGCTCACGACACTACCGAAGAAGGCGAGATTAAAGAAATGGAGGTGACAGAGCCAATTGAAGAGAACATAAGCCCCGGACAAGCGCTAGCAATTGACGCTCCCAATACTAACCAACCACCACCTCCTTCAAGAAAGAAAAAGAGTTTAGCTTAAAAATTGTAAAAGAGCGAAGTCAGGGAACCTCAAAGTTCACGATAACTCCTATCGAGAAGGGATCGTCTTCCTAGAAAATGGAAAGCTCGTTGAAGGGACTCTCTGACTTAACCATTCATGATGATTTATTGAATTACAACTTCACTAATCCCGATGCAATGGGGTTTAACTAGCTTGTGAGAAGTGGTAAAGGCGTACAACTTCATGATCGGGGAGAGAACACTCCAAAGAGTAAAGTGATAACTGCTAGTCTGTTGGGGGGATGCACTAGGACACACACAAAAACATTTACACTCCACCACGCACTTGCATTTAATTTGTTGTGTGACTTCTACTAATTCATTCTCGTTTAACCTTACATACAGGTGAAATAGGTCGTGCATATGACATCGACCATATCCGAGGATCTTCCATCTTTCATCACTCATGTCGAGACTCGGGATCTGGTAAATGGAGAGATAGAGATGAAGGCGAAGATAGAGATTTTCATTCCAAAGAATCGTCCTCATCTTCTAGAAGGAGAAACCATGGGCACTCTTTGTATCGAAATGAACCTATAAATCCCCAGGCACGCAGTGGAGACAAGTCTACCCAACGAGGCTCCCAGTCCGATGTCCCTCGCGACCAACACTCTGGTTCCCCGAACACCATGCAACTCGTGAGCCTCACAAGAAATTGATGACTCTGTTAAGGCAGACTCTTATAGTTCCTGCTCAGGATCCGACAATGGTGAATAAATTAACCGAGGTTAAGACTATGTTTCGAAAGATCTGTTTCGACGGGCAGAATTCCTCCCGTAATATATCTTATTCTAGGGAACTTCAAATGAGATGCTCTCATCTGCACCAACAACGTGTATGTTTAGCATGACGCATTCATACACTTAGTGAAGAAAGTTTCGAAGGTCTCCATCGAGTGCCTACATGAGATTGATGACCTCAATTCATGAGAAAGACATTATAAAGAGCCCGGAGAAGAACTTCTTTCATACAAAGCCCAACTCGAGACTACAAAGACAAATGCCAAGGAGATAACCGAGGCAGTCAGTCGCTTAAAGGCAACCCACAAAAAGGAATTAGACGAAGCAGTTCAACGCAGCAGCGCTCTAGCTTTGGAAAAAGATTCTCTCCAAAAAGAGAAGGACACTCTAGATCGCCGAGTCTAGGAGTTGGAGGAGCTACTTTCTAAAGAGAAAGAGGAGAAAGTTGCAGCGCAGGAAGAATCACAAAAATATTATGATGAAATCGTTGAGACAAGGAATTTGAAGGCAAAACTCGACGAGGAACTATCCAAAATTGAAGCGCCAAAAGATACAGCTCGTGAAGAAGGAAAAAAGAAAGCACACACTGAGGTCGACTCTCGAATTGAGGCAGTGACTGAGGCTAATAGGAAAAAGATTAAATGCTTATTTGACCCTCTTATCACCAAGTACAATGCAAGGATCTTCATGCACCATGACTTATCTTTCTTGAGCAATGGTTGTCTTGAATCACTAGCTGAAGCATGGGATACTCTGATAA
This sequence comes from Allium cepa, assembly GCA_030765085.1. Taxonomy (NCBI): domain Eukaryota; kingdom Viridiplantae; phylum Streptophyta; class Magnoliopsida; order Asparagales; family Amaryllidaceae; genus Allium; species Allium cepa. Next base: position 499,434,617 of record CM060931.1, read on the forward strand.
AAATTAAGAAAGTGGAGTTGGGTGTTGAAGAGGTTGATGAAGAGACTCTTGTGAGGGAAGTGCTTCGAGGAAATGAGCCTTTGGACTTAACTACGGTGAAAGCCTTCTTTGGAAGATATTCTCCAACATCGAAGGAGAAAGAAGATATTGCTGGCCTGTCTAACACTGAGCCTCAAATTCCTCCTTCCATTCAATCGGCTAAGACTTCGTCTCTTGAACCTCTCGAGCAACATGTTGGTTATGACCAGGAGAAGCCTGGACTTAGCAGTCACATCTTATCCCCAATCCCAATAGGTGATACTCCAAGGACCATAGATAGGACGCATTCTAACATCTACTTTTTATGAATTCATACAGGTCCCTCTAGCCCCGTACCAACTCCAAGGAGCGATGTTATCATGAAGCATGAAGAAAAAGAAGAAGAGGCACCTCGTACGAAGATACCCCTGGTCCTGATGCTCAAGTAATCGGGACGCTAGATAAGGATAAACCCGAAGACTCTTCACCCGTCGAAGAACATGATGATGTAGAAATCACAAGCGCTTTCGAGCATAATTCCAAGCTTAGCATGAAGGAGCAACTTAAGGAGAAGGTGAAAGAGAGAATCAAGTTAAAAACAGAACCCAAAATGGTGGAATTAGACGATCCCCTAAACAGGCCGCTGAAAGTCATTCTCCCTGGTGGGACCATACCCATGGAAGTTCCTCCTCCTCTTTTGGATACCACGTCACTAGGAAGCAAAGGGTCTAGGAAAAGATGCTTATCTGAGGAGACTTCGAAGAAGCCGAAAAAGGAAAGAAAACCAAGGAAATAGTCATCGTCTTTCCATATCTTGTTTAGCTTAAATAAGTCAAAATCCCGTAGTTATTTTCCTTTCCTTTTCTCTTTCTTTTGTCAGTAGTCGTTGTAGATAGACTTGGCCTCCGAACTTTCAGAGAAGTTGTAAGGAAATTTTTTGAGAAGTAAATAACATTTTATTCCTTTGCATTCATAGATTTTCATCACATCACTTATAATGTAATTTTCAACTGAAATTCAAGGATTTGTTAGTCATTTAAACTCCAGTTTGCTTTCGAAGGACTTAGAGTTCTTCTGTCCACGTTCTGGGACTTAAGAAAATTTCAAAATCACTAACATTCTAGTCCCCACTCTGGGGACTTAGAGCACTTTAATCTGCACTCCGGGGACTTAAAGATTTTTTTTAATCGTTTATACTCTAGTCTATGCTCTGGGGACTCAGAGTACTCTAATCCACTTCAGGGATATAGAGATTTTTGAAATCATTTATACTCTAGTCGATACTCTGGGGACTCGGAGTACTCTAATCTGCTTCAGGGATTTAGAGATTTTGAAATTCTTTTATACTCTAGTCCGCGCTTTGGGGACTCAGAGTGCTCTAATCCACTTAAGGGATTTAGAGATTTTTGAAATCATTTATACTCTAATTCGCGCTCTGGGGACTCGGAGTACTCTAATCCACTTTAAGGATTTAGAGATTTTGAAATTCGTTTATACTCTAGTCTACCCTTTGGGGACTTAGAGTGCTCTAATCCGAACTCTGAGGACTTAGAGATTTTTGGAATTGTTTATACTCTAGTCCATGCTCTAGGGACTCAGGGTACTCTAGTCCACTTCATGGATTTAGAGATTTTGAAATTCATTCATACTCCAGTCCACGCTCTGGGGACTTAAAGATTTTGAAGTCGTTTATACTCTGGTCCGCACTCAAGGGACTCAGAGTACTCTAATCCACTTCAAGGATTTAGAGATTTTTGAAATCATTTATACTCTAGTCCATGCTCTAGGGACTCGGAGTACTCTAATCCACTTCAGGGATTTAGGGATTTTTGAATTTGTCTAGACTCAGAGTACTCCAATCCTCTTTAAGGACTTGGAGATTTTGTGTACATAGTTGGTCAATTTTTAGTTTTATGTGTGCGTTGATATGCCAAATAGATTAATGCAAATTAATTTTATCATGAAACTCTAAAACACGGAACACAACAGTTCATAGAAAAATAGCTTCAATCTTTTATTGATTGTAGGAAATAGGGACGCTGAATTGTCTTATTACATGTCGAAAACAGAGAATAACAAAAGCAACATATACCGTAAATAATTTCTACTAAAATGCAAAAGAAATAAATTAAGTATAATAATGGTGCAAATGCTTGCTATTCCATGATCTAGAGAGTGTTACGCCATCAACAGTCGCTAGCTTGAAGGTTCCTTCTCCAAGCCTCAGTTCGATGACATAGGGACCTTTCCATGTGGGATTTATATGTGATGGGAGCAAAAAAATTCGCTTCAGAACAAGGTTGCCCACATCTAAAGCTCTTGGTTGAACTTTTTCATTATAATATCTGGCAACTTGGTGCCGATATGTGGCCCCCCTTAAATCAGCTTCTTCACGCTTCTCGTCGATAAAGTCCAACGACTCCAGTAAAAGATCTTGGTTCATTCTAGGATCATAATAAGTCACCCGGTATGAAGGAACTTCAAGTTCCATGGGTATAACTACTTCAGTATCGTATGTCAAGGTGAAAGGAGTACGGCCGGTCACGGACATATGGGTGGTTTTGTATGCCAGAGTGCCGTTGGAAGCTCATCCACCCACTTAGCTCTAGCCTTCTCCAAATGTTTTTTCAAGAAGGTCTTGATTGTCTTATTTACGGCTTCAACTTTCCCATTCGCTTTAGGGCGAACGACTGTTGTAAACCTTTTCTTAATGTAATACTTCTGACAAAACTATCTGAACTCTCTACTCTCAAATTGAGTTCCATTGCCAGTAATGATAGTCTACGGGAGACCAAAGCGGCATATAATGTTCCGCACAACAAAATTAATGACCTTATTGGTGGTGATCGTAGCTAATGGCTCCGCTTTTGCCCATTTGTAAAGCAATCGACCGCGACAATTGCGTATTTTGCAGTACCTTTGGAGATTGGTAAGGAGCCAATAATATCGATCTTCCTAATCGCAAACGGGCATGGACTAACCATCTGCATGAGTTTCGTCGATGGTGCTCTCGAGATCTTCGTGTACTTTTGACATTTGTCGCATCTCCTTACATAGTCTGTGGCGTCCCGATTCACGGTTGGCCAATAGCATTCATAGCAGAGTATCTTTTTGGCTAGTGCCTGCCCCCTAGTATGGTCGCTACATTCTCCTTCATGGACTTCTCTTAAAACTCATTTTATCTTATCGTGGATGATGCATCTAAGCAAGGGAAAGGAGAATCCCTTACGATACATCATTCCATCCTGCATAATATACCGCAAGGCCTTGCGAACGACTTGTCATCACTCGTTCCTTATCTCGGGCAAGGTCCTGTGTAACAAGTATTCTCTGAATGGGGTCATCCAAGACACCCTTTCAATTTCTGTCTCCGCCACAAGATCAACCTTCATCTCATTTATGCTTAGGGCATGTAGATTTTCAATGGGAACCAAACCCATCTGTTGTGCATTGCCAGTGCTAGCAAATTTTGCCAAGGAATCAACTTCCCCATTTCGTTCGTGTGGGATGTGCAAAATATCACAGCATTCGAGGTCCGCCAATAATTCTTGGACCTGAGCGAGGTATGGATCAAGCTTCTATCCCTTAGCTGGTTGTCTCCCCGGACTTGGTATACCACCAATTGTGTGTCACAAAAGATTTCAATCAATTTCACTCCACGTTCTTTAGTAAGCTTCAGACCGTCGATCAATGCTTCATACTCAGCTTCGTTGTTTGTAGCGGGCCAGGAAATCAAGCTTCAAAGCATAACAAATCGATTGGTTCTCGGGAGTTACAAGAACAACACCAGCCCCTGAATAATGGTCGTTGGATGCCCCATTGGTATATAGCTTCCATCGTATAGCGAGAATTGCATCATTCCCATTCGGTTCGTTCTACATAGTGAACTCTATAATAAAATCTACCAACTTTTGTCCATGGATAGCCCTTTGAGGCTGGTAAGTGATTTCGAACTGGTTAAGCTCAATGTTCCCTTTAAGCAACCTTCCAGAAGTCTCTGGTCGTTGGGGCACCTGCCATAAAGGTTGATCGGTATAGATACTGACCGGATGTGCCTAGAAATACAGGCGGAGTTTGCATGATGCGATTACCGAATAATAAGGCAGCTTCTCAATCTTGGGATAATTTCTCTCTACCCTCGTTAAACGCTTACTATCATAGTGCACCGGCTTTTGTATTCGGTCTTCCTCATGAATCAAAACCGCGCTAATGGCGTGCTGGGATACAACCAAGTAGACGTATAACTCCTTATGGTCTATGGGCTTCGACAGAGTAAGTTGCCTCTCCAAGTGGCTCACCAAAGTGTTTTAAAATTATAAACCCTTTGATTTTTGGGTCGGGATAGATTGGACTCTGTTGTACCAATGGGCCAAAACTCCACCTTGGCCGACCTGATTCAGGATCGCTACCTGAATCAGTGGTATATCACATGCCCTTTTACCACCAATGGTCAACGGTCTGCTACATAGGGCTAATCTTATTTTTGATCGGGATCTCCGATCGGCGGGTCATGGACTATGATGGTTGGAGGCGTGGGGGACCCACGTGTAGATCCGTGAACAGGTAGCATACGGCCTTTGCCTTAGACCGTCTTGGTTATCCTGGGTTGATCGCCAGGTGTATTATGGCGTTATGAGTAGGTTACGGGGTTGATGTCTCCACGCGCGCTTGAGCTCTACCACTGTGATTTTACAATATTAGCGTCTGTTTATTTGGTATATTTTATGAGTCATGTTATATTTATCCCATAATTCCCATAATGCAATTTTCTTTACTTTATGATTTTGGAAAGTATTAAAGTTGATTTTGAAAACCCAGTATCTTTGAAGAGCTCAGAATGCGTCTTCATAATCAGATGTCCATTCAAAATTTATTTTCCCTTTCATTATCAAATCAAATAAGGGAATACATTTGTCAGTTGCTTTGGATATGAATTGACTCAATGCTGCGACCTTCCCATTTAGGCTCTGCACTTGCTTTATAGTTCTAGGTGCCCATATGTCCCAAATAGCTTGAATCTTTTCTAGGTTCACTTCAATCCCTCATGCATTGACAATGAAGCCCAAAAACATCCCCAATGCAACATCGAAGGAGCATTTCAATGGATTGATTTTCATTTCAATCCGTCATCATCCGCTCCTGCTTCATAGGAGTCCTGTCTTCTGTGTTTGAGCAGCATTCGAAATCTGCATGCTTCAAGGAACTAGCATAGCGTTCCATTTCTTACCAACTCTTGTCTATAGGATAAGGCCCACCGATTATCATGTTTATGACCGGTCATCCTCCGGTCCGAGCGGGTTCCTCAGGTCATCGTGAAGCTTGCTCGCGATTGGGGTCGGATGCCCCCTGTCCGCCTTCCTGTGAATACTTAACAAACTATTGTAACTTCCTCTAGCGAATCTTCTTTTCTATAGCATCATGGAGGTGCCTACATTCATCAATATTGTGCCCATAGGTCTCTTGAAACCGACAATATTTCCTGGTCTATTTTTTCTCCTCGGTCGATTCCTTTGGGCGTGGCTTTCGGTATTAAAAAGTATTACAAGTTGATAGGTTAATATTCTCCAAAGATGTGTTCAGGGGTGTATATTCATTATAGGTCTGGATCATTGGTTTCCACTTTCCTGCTTCCCTCTTTTTTCCGGATTTTCCTCCTCCTGTTCCTTTTGAGTGCTCCGGCTTATTTTGAACATTGACTTGGACCTTACCAGAGCTCTCACCAGATTACTTCACTGTAATGATGCTTTGCATTGTTTCCTTACTAGGTCCGGGCACACTGCTCCTTCTTGATCACCTGCCTCCTCCTTTATCGTGAATTGGTTCACCTTCGAATAAAAATGTTCCAGGGTAGTCGGTGGTTTGCCTGCCAACTAGTCACCAAACTTAGACTTCGGATCCACTCCTCGCATCACGACCATATGGATGGCATGGTCATTTAGATTATTAACTTCGGTAGCAGCAATGTGGATTCTTTATAAATAGTCCTTCAATGGCTTACTAGGAGCCTGAGTCACCTTGGATAACGATGTCACGTCTTTTGGGCGAGTAGCATGGATCCTGAACTGCTCCATGAACTTCATTGCTAGCTCGTCAAATCAAGAGATCAAACACGGGGGAAGTATCATGAACCACATGGCAGCGATCATGGACAGAGTTATTGGAAAGCACTTGCACTTAGTCGCATCGTTTGCCCTAGCCGAGTCCACGATCCACTCATATCTCATTATGTGCTGTCGAGGGTCGGTCTTTCATTGGTAAGCGGGTGCGGTAGGCATACTCGGCTTGTAGAATGTTAATTTTAAACGGAGTATGACTCCTCAATATGCCCCAATCATCATTAGTCAATCCCCGTTTCTCTCTCATTAGTTGCACAACCATAGCTGATAAATCCGAAGTTTGAATGGTAGTGCCAATTCATTATCCGTCCTACGTGACTGCTCCGTCTAGCACCTCCTTGGTCGGCAATCATCTAAGAGTGCATCCTGAGGACCCGCTTCATTACCATCTTAATGAAGTAGTTGACTAGCTCCCATGCACGCTATAGATCCTAAGTTTCTCACTCCAGGTTGAGCATGACCTCCAGGTGTAATTGAGGAGCCATGGTTCCAGTTAAGGAGTCTGGATCATTCCTGTTGGTTTGTCCTTGGCGGCTCGTCATCAATTGTTCCATTGCTCTAGTTTGTGCCATTTTAATCCAAGGGCGTCTACGCCTAGGGTGTTCATCTGAAGAAGTGGAGCTGTCAGATGACAAGTTGGGATAAGGGCTTCCTACAGCGTTCTAATGCTGATGCTGAGCAGTCTCGATCATCAGGTTGGCATATGCTTGAATCTATTTGTTAAGCTGTCTCCTGCTTTCCATGAGCTCCATCATCATTTCATTGAACTCCGCTCTGGTGACAGCTTCTACATGATTTTGGTTGGCGATAGGTTCTACACCTGCTTTAGCAGGTTGATTGCTTGGTCCTACTTGTTGGACACTAACAGTCTCATTAGCATTAGCGTTGTAGGATGCAGATCTGGTGCATGGCCTCATCATGTTAGAGTTGTCTATAGGAACTTTGAATAGAACCTGTAAACTTCTGAGAATAAATTTGGATCTCCTTCGGGGATTTCCTCAATCCAGTAGCAACAAAGTAGATCCTAACTTCCTGAGAATAAATCCCCTCTCAATGAAAGCACCAAAATATTAGCACTAGAATTAGTCACTAACATCCTTGAATAGATTTGTATAGAGAGATTAATGAAGAAAGTAAATTAAAATAGTGGAATAGCACAGTAGAATGCAAATACAACAGCAAAAAACAAGAACACCAGAGCCATAGTGGTTCGGCTTAACTGCTTACGTCCACTTTGAATATTATCTTTATTGCTATTTTAATCACTTGAGTACAGATACAATCTGCAAAGAACAATTGGAATTTAGTTTAGAATGGAAAATAAATGAGTATGAGAAATGGCAGAATCTCTCCTCAGTTGCTCTAAAATGGATCCCTTATACTGGACCCCTACCCCTCTATTTATAGATGAAGTTAGCCTGGCTTCCCTATTCAGGCCCACGACTAAGACAGCTCGGCCCATAGTTGACAAGTCAAGTAGATCGAACTGGGTAGGCTGATCCACTAGCACTGATCCACTCATGCCGCTCTGGGACTCTCTAGATACTGACTCGAAGTAGTTCCTACTCGTGCTCGAAGTAATCTGGCCCTTGCCCCGGAGTGACTCATATTTATGCTCATGCCAGTCCACTTTTCCATTGTTAACTTCAAGTCAAGTTAACCGACCCCATATGGCCGAACCACCACAGGCCGGCCCACATGAACCAATCCCTCCGAGGCTGACCCCATCCAAACTGAACCACTACAGCCTCCCACTTTTACCGACCCACTTATTGCTGATCCTCTTACTACCTATCCCTTTATGTTAATCCATTCATGATGGCCCACTCATGCCGATCCACCTTGCTGATCTAAAGTTGCAGACCTAACATTCCCATAAATGGTTATAAACAACCGATTATATATAACCGACCGAGAACATCCAACCCACATTCCAAATGCCAAACCAACTTTTTTTGATGACTTCACCACCCAATTTCAAACCATCAGGCCAACTCAGAATAATCGCCATTATTATTCAAAGTGGACAACCCTTGAGGTTACGCCCACTTACATTTAATTATAACTTCTGCAGTCACTGTTTTGTAGCCAGGCCAAATGTCTCAGTAACAGCTGCGGTGATCTTTGCATTGAAGGTTTGGAGGCATTATCTTAGGGAGATCTTTGAGTTATACACAAATCATAAGTTTTAAGGTATTTTCTCTCTCAGAAGGGGTTGAATATGAGACAACAGAGGTGGTTGGAGTTTATGGCTGCTTATGATTTTAGTATAGAGTATACTCCTAGGAAAGGAAATAAAGTGGTGATTGCTCTTAACAGAAGACATCAGAATGCGACATTATCTATGTTGGTAGAATGGAAAGATTTAGAAGTTTTAACTACCTGTAGTGTGCAGTTAAGATCGACTACTAGTTTCTTTAGTCAAAGTACTTCCATGTTGTTTTGTTTAGAAGTTAGAGCAGTGTTGATCAAAAGAATTTCCTCTAGGCAAAAGGAGGATCCAGTATTCGCCGAGAAGCTTAAAAGGCTTGAGGTTGGAACTGAGATTGGTGATCTTAAGGATTTTGGTCTTGACCAAGGAGGTTGGATGGGAAAGAAGGGATAGTTATGTATTCCGAATGTTAAGAACTTGAGGAAAGAAGTTCTTGGACATTATCATCAGTCCAAGTTTACGATTCATCCTGGTAGGACCAAGATGTATCAAGATATGAAGAGGAGCTTCTATTGGGAAGGTATGAAGAGAGATGTTGGCTTGTGGGTTCGATAGTGTGCAAACTGTCAACAAGTGAAAGCCGAACATCAGAAGTTGAGTGGATTGCTTCAACCTCTAGAGATTCTTGTTTGGAAATGGGATTTGATATCCATGGATTCTATAGACGGGTTGCCAAGGTCAAATAGAGGAAAAGAAAGTATATGGGTTATAGTGGACAGGTTGACCAAGAGTGCCCATTTCATTCCAGTTAAGTCAACTAGGACGACATCTGCTTTGGCTAAGTTGTTCACGAAGAACATAGTTAGACTACATGGAGTTCCTAGTAGTATAGTCAGTGGTAGAGATGCTTTTTTTACTAGCGAATTCTGAAAGAGCCTACAGGATGTGCTAGGCACTAAGCTCAAGATGAGTATAACATATCACCCTTAGACAAATGGGCAAACATAGAGAGTCAATAAGGTACTTAAGAATTTATTATGAGCTTGGGTATTAGACTTTGGTGGATCTTGGAAAGATCACCTACATTTGATTGAGTTTTCCTATAATAATAGTTATCAGACTAGTACATGAATGGTGCCTTTTGAAGCTTTGTATGGAAGGTCATGCAAATCAACAGCATGTTGGTTGGAGACTGGAGACATATTGGTCTTAGGTCCAGATTTGGTTAGAGAGGTGTCATAGATGATTGAGTTGATCCAAGAAAGGATGAAGGAAGCTCAATCCAAATAGAAGAGTAGGCGTAAAGACCTAGAGTTCTTAGTTGAAGATGAGGTTTTCATTAAGGTATCCCCGAGGAAGATGCGATACGATTTGGAAAGTTAGGGAAACTAGCACCAAGATATGTTGGTTCATTCCAAATTATAGAGAGGATTGGAAAGCCCGCATATAGAGTAGAGATGTCACACGGTATGGCAGGTGTCCATAATGTATTTCATGTGTATCACCTTCACAAATATGTGCATGATCCAGAGATTACTATTCCTTCGACAGGGTTTGAAGATTTGGTAATAGAGCCTAATTTGAATTTTGTTAGACAACCAGTTCAGGTTGAGCGAGGATGAGAAAAAATTAAGGAACAAGACAGTCAAGTTGGTGAAAGTTCAGTGGAGCGACAACGAGAAAGACTCTACTTGGGAGACAAAGGACATGATTCGAGATTCTTATCTTAATCTACTTTGAGGGTATGTCTATGTTAGATTTATATAGACAATTGATAGTCAGGTAGGCTAGTATGGTTGTTAGGAGTGGCTACAGATGATTGCTTTGAATAGTATTTAGTCCTTACTAAATTTCGAGGATGAAATTCTAAGAGAGGAGCCTGTAACACCCCTAATTTTTAATAACATTGTTCAGGAGATTTAATTAGATGAGTAAATAGAATAATGTAAGTTAAGTGATAAGGGGATTGAGATGTGAATAAATACATAGTGGCCATGCTTAACAAATTAAATGGGCTTAAGAATGGGTTCTAAGTTAAAACATTTTAAAATTAACAAATTAAATATTAATGAAAATTGATATATTATTCATTAAAACAATGTTGAATGTCGCTTCTATTATTCCTTCTTCTTCTTTCACGTTTGTCTATCCTCATCTCCTAAATCTTTCCAGTTCTACTTCCTCTGTCGAATGCGATCCTATCTCCTTTCGTTCGCATGTCCATATGGTCAAAAATTCGATTCCTGCTTCTTAACTGTTTCATAATGTAACGACCCAAGAATTTTAACGACTTTAATAACGTAATTAACTAAATTTTTCATGAAATTAAACAATTATAATTTTTCAATGAAAATTTGATATTTGGAATGCATCTAATTTAACATAGCAAGTGGTAAATTTTTGTCAAAAAACACGAAATTTAGTTCTGTTGTGTAATTTTCAATTTTGAATTTAAATCAGTTAACAAATTAAATACTTTGAAATCTGAATATTTTTATGTAATAAATTTGTAAATTATTTTCTAAGTGAGACGTTATATTTCGATTCGTCGAGTTTGGCCTGCTATAGCTCTATTTATCTTGCTTTCGGCATTTTAGCGGCATTTTTGGCAGCGAATATCGAGTTTTGATAGGATGATCATACCACTAATATCTGTGTACCATTCGGTTTGTCTTGTCGTGCTGATCTCCGTAGTATATTCAATTATTCATTTCGGCATCCGATACGCCGCGAAATCTACGACCGATTTTGAATCTTTTGGCTTTTCTTTGTCCTTTCCTTTGTCCATCAGGTAATGTTAATAGCCACTAGCTATTAATAATTTCCGAAATGCAACTTCTGACTTTTCTATTCCACCATTTCATTTATTATTTCTTCCGCGTCCTTTCAATCTCCATTCTTTTCTCCTCTTCTTTGTTCTTCCATTTCCATGCTTCACCATTTGAAATATATATATATATATATATATATATATATATATAATATAAAGTAAGTTTTCATATATATAATTTCAAAACCTAAAGCGTCATTCACCACCCCTTCCATGTCTTCGTTTTGCCATTAAAAAGCATATACACACACACACACACACACACACACATACATACATACATATATATATATATATATAATTTTAAGTTGAACCTGCTTTTACCCCTCCTTGAATCCGCCACCGAACAACGCCCAACTTTCCTCCTTTATACTGCACTGATCCATCCCGTTGCTGCAATGCGCGTGATTGCACAAAAACACCCCGCCTGCAACCCTGAATCTCCTCTTATACAACTCGCCCTCTCACTCCACGCCAGCAATTCTTGACAGCATTGCCGCGAACCCCGTCGTTTGTCCCATGTGACCCAACCCTTCAACCGACCAGGCCTCCTTGATCTCGTCCACACTCTTCCGCCGAGTGGCCTTCCATCACCAAGCCCATCAGCCATCGACCCCTTGAACTCCCTGCAAAGCAGCCTCGCACCAGTCCCAGCCTTCTTCACACCAAGAGCCGCATCCACCACCCACTTGCTCCAGCCTTTGCCTGCCATTCTCCCACGCCTACCCTCTTCCCCTTTCACCAAACTCCGCCAGCCTTCCCTTCACCCTACTGCCGTGTGCATAGCCACTCTGGCAACCCACTGACCTCCTTTTTCCCCCGACAGCAACCGAGCCAAGTTATTGTCCCTTCTCTTCTACTATTATATATAAGTATTAGTTTATATATTAGTTTATATATATATAATTATATACGAGTTTATATATTTGTTGCTTAAATATTTTGATATGAAATAGAAGTGTTTTAGGAAATAATTACTTTAATATATGTATATATATATTAATATGTGTTTTAAATAAAATATTGATTTAAAAAATATATAAAGATTATATTTTGATATACATTTTAAATTGAATATTGATTTTAAAATATAATATATAAGGATTTATTTTAAACATGTGAGTAAATTTTATATTTTTAAAAATTTATGTATTTTGTTTCATCGATTCAAGTCCATCGTGCTTTGCTTTGGAATTCGCACTTGGATTCGTAGCTCATTTCAGTGTCAAATTCCTCTATCATCGAAAGGTGAGCAATCACACAAGATTAACAACCATATGCTCAGTAAATTTATTTCACATGAGATGATGATTGAAATATGTTGTTAGATTGAAATTGTCAAATTGTTAATATGATATGTTATTATCTGTAATTGTTGACCTATATTAATTAACATATGACACCATAACCTGTTGTATATATTTGAAGTGTTAATTATGGTATATGCTTGCTATCGATATGTATGTCATTTTATATTATTATTTTATTGTTTCACTCTGTAAGTTCCCTATTAGTTTAGAAAATCCCTATGGGTTGAATGATATATACCCGAATGATATTTTAGATTAGGGAAAATTATTATGGGTAGAAATGATAAACGCAAGCAATTTTATCGATTTTTTTTTAATTTTGGGATTGCGGGTTGAAATGATATATACCCACAAATATTAAGTTATCGCAGATTGAAATAATAAATATCCTTATCACTTGACCATACGATAGAAAATTATATACGAACACCGTTGGTTTATTTTTGAAAAATGAAAGTTTTGAAAGGAAATATATGGATTTTAATAAATATTGATTTTTAAATATAGTTTAAAGATATTTTAATTTTAATATATGTGAAAATTTTAGATTTTTAAAATTATACGTTTTGAAAATTTTAAATTTATAAATTAAGTTTTAAAGTGTAAATTATAAAATTTTATTTATAACTTTATTATTTTATAATATATAAAATAATATTTAATAATAAAATGATTTAATTTACTAATAACTAATATAATAAAATTTAATAAGAATTTAATTTAACTAATATATATTATATATTTTAAATATTTATTTATAATTTATATTAATATTTTAAAATAGATTTTTGTAATAATTTGTGTATATATATATTATGTTTAAATTATTTATTTAAAATTATATTAATATTTTGAAAATCGATTTTGTAATAATTTTAAATAGGTTCGGAAGGATAATTTAAACTGATTTGTAATTTAAATTGTTTAAGGAGTGTATGTAAATAAAAATTAATTTGAAACTTACTGCTTTTGAGAATTTAAAGGATATGATTTTATAAACTAATAACTTGATTGTGATTAAAGATGATTAATTGAATATTTTCAAATTAATAAAATTGAAATTGAATATTTAATTTGATTTAAAATTGAAATTTGAGATTTTATTTGAATGTTATTAAAAATGAATAAGTGAATATTTTCAAATTTAAGTAAACTGAAGTTGAATTTTGAAATGTAAAAGAAATTTATCAAATTGAGTTATGGTAAATTTGTTGAATATTTAACTTCGAAACCTATTGAACTGGAAGTGGTTAAAATTTGTAGTTCAAACCTTGATTTGAAATCGATATAAATTGAAGTGGTTTAATGAGAATTTGAATTGAACCTTTAACCCTTTTAATTGAAATTGTTGACCTGGGATTGATATAAATTGATTTTTTAAACTAAAGCTGATTTGAATTGATTTGCGAAATTGGAAGAAACAATTCTTATTTGAAACAATTTTAATATATATAAGTTTAATATATAATCTATTTTAATATATAATCTATTTTAATATGTAACCTATTTTTAAATATAAACTAATTTTAATGTACAGTTATTCCAAAATATAAACTACTTTAAATATTCAAACTGTTTAAATTGGAACTATTATGATTTTGAAAGTGAATATGAGTTCGAAAGTGATATGATTTTGAAATGAATATGAATTTTGATATAAAGTATTAACTGTTTGAAATGAAAATGACCGTGGTGTGAAATAAGCATTTGGTTGTTAAAGAAACCGGGATCTAATATTGTCATACTCTCTGCCAATACCGAAAACCACTTTAACAACTATGCATGTGGTGGAGATTCCAGAATGAAGTAGGATGGTTTGACGACGTCTATATGAGGTATGAACGCAACCCTGACTCCCTCGAGTCATCTTGATATGACTAAAATAGGAGCCACATCGAGCCAAGTAAGGTCGCGCCTTCGATCGAGCATGCTTCTTTGATACCATTCTATTACTGTGATTTAATTGGGTGCACCATTGATTTTGGGAGTGGGTCTCGAGGTGGGCGGCAGTAACTGTTATGCATTACCACCTGCCCGGATCCGCAAAACGGTAGTATCATACCCTGGACATTGCCTCGCGTGCCTTGTCACATGCCTCATCGCTCCCATTACGACTTTAGTTTGTACCATACCTATGGAGTGCTCCCTGAGAAAACCACCGGTTTGGTGAAGCTCACAGTATCTATATAGGCTACGAGAATATATAAAAATGTGTTAAGGGGATATGGGTAATGCCGTAACGCTATTTTAATATTTTACTTTACTGTAGACATTATATATGTAGCATATTGTACTATGTATGTAAATAGTTTAATGGATCCTTAAAGGATGGGAATCCCAAACATCCTTTAAGTTACTTGCATTTCACTTGGACATTTCATTTGAGTTGATTTACTCGCATAAGAATGTTAATCATGAATCGCGTGTTTTGTGCTGTTGTAACGATCCCGTTTTTAAGCAAAATTTAATTTGGTAATTAATATAAATATTTAGGTTTATTTGTGAATTAATTTGAATTTTTCCAAAAATAAATATTTTGAAAAATAAATTTGATTTGAAAACACTATATTTTAAATTAATAAAAAATTTGTTTTCTAATTATATTATATGTAATATATGTATATATGTATATATTGGGAAGTTATGATTTGAATAATTTTTCAAAAGCTACTTAAAGTTTAAATCTATATTTTAAAAACTTATGTATATATAATATGTGTGTTTATTTATTAAAGTGTAATTAAATTTTAAAAATCAATTTCTTTAAAGTTATAAATACTTATAAAAAGGAAATGCATTAATTAATTATATAAAAATATAAATCATATAAAAACATATTCAAAAATATAAATACATGCATTATACATGTGTAAATATTATAATATAAAGATTATATAAAAAGGCACATGTAACATTAATGACTTATAAATTAAACAATGTAAGAGTTTTAATATACATTTAAACAAATGTAAGTAATTTATGCCATGCATAAACAAATGTCACTTATTTTTTTTGTTTTCAAAATAAATAAATAAAAGGAAATTCAAGTATATATACATATTTACTTCCCCTTCTCTTCATATTTTCCTTTATTATGTTCAAAACTATAAACTTGAGTAAATTACAAATCTGAAAATACAAACCAGGCTTCATTTTCTTTGATTTGAAAACCTGAAAACCCAAAAAAAATAATACCAAAACAGATAAAAGAAAATCAAAACAAAAATCTCCTTCACAACCTAGAAACTAGAAGAAACAAACCAAAAAAAATCAAAAGGCATGCAAAAGAAATCAAGTTCAAATTTAAAAAAGAACTTAAAGCCTGAAAGCAAGCAAAATACAAAATCAAACAACTTCGATTTTCAACCTGAAAGCTTATGGTAAATTCAAATCAAATTCAAGCCTAAAGCTAGTAATCAGATCATTTCAAAACCCAAAGCATGCAAATGCATCTCAATCAAACAGATTCAAATACAAATATAGCCGATCAATTTCAAAAAGCATTGTGCAGTTTTTAAGATCAAAACCAAAATCAAGTTCAAAAGTAATTCTAGGCTTTCTCTGTTCAAACACAATCAGGTGAGGAAACTACCTTTATAAAATCTATAGAATCTTGATTTGCATGTGGTAACATTTAAAATATGTTTGTATAGTTGTTGAATGTGCCTGCATGTCTATGTATATATGAAAATGATGATGCATAGGTCTGTGTGTATATATTTTAAGCACTGTTCTTTAGTTTCAAGATCAACTCAATCAAAATAAATTCATATCTCTTCACATAAACAATATTAGGCCGTGATATTTGAAAGAGATTTGTTTGTGTTAGACAAACGCTATTTTTAAAAATATTTATAAGTAAAATCAGCAAGCAATTTTACTAGAAGATGAGAATACGGTGGAAATCATTTCAAGTCAGGGAAATCAGTTATCTTAAATTTAAGTTTTGATTATATTAATCGATTTGAACTTGAATATGATGATTTTTGATAATATTATCTAGATTTTTAAGTTTGTGGGTTATGAGAATTTGTGATTTCATCGTAATTGGGTTTTTCATCGATTATCGACGATCGACGATGAGTTGGGTGTCGGGTTTGATCATGGTGGTAGCTGGTGTGATGGAGAGTGTCCAAAAAATAGTGGATGGAGTTCTAGTCCATCATGGTGGCGAGACGATGGAGAAATAGAGTTTAGCAACCCATTTTGGTCAATGTTATAATCGAGACGATTTCGTCATCGTGGGTGATCTAGAGGCGATCGGACCAGGGGGAAAAGGAGCGTGGGACAGTGGAGCAACTATGGTCGTGATGGCAAGGTTGCTGGTGGATGGAATTGTCGATGCGATGCGATTCTTTGACGATGAGTTTGAGTTCATGATGATCGAATAAGCTCGATTTTGATTTCAGGCGAGTACGATGTTTCTAGATGCTCAGGTTAATCGGTGAGGTCGTTGACGATTTGAGGTTGGTCACGGCAATGATTGGAGGCACTTCGACTATGTGTACACGTGCATGAATGTCAGGATATATCAGTTGGTTGATTTGTTACTATCAGGTTGGAGAAGAAGGGTGAACTCGAGTTTGTACTCGGGGATTTGGGTTTTTGGCTCGGGAAAGGTCACTGGTAATTCATGAGTGAGATTCCAGTTTTCAAAAATTTAAATCAAGATAAAGTTAGAAAGAAGAAGTAGGGAGTTACTCGGGAATAGGTTCGAGGGTTTTGGGATTTGACTCGGGTTGATACCCGAAGTGGTTTCAGGGTGTGTAGTATAACAGTTTTAAAATTTTAAAATAAAACAAGTTTTAGAATTATATTATTAAAACAATTTCTTTTATATAATAAAAGTTTATTTAATTTTTGGTTGGTAAAAGTTGTATAGTTTATTTTTAACTTAAAATTAATTAAGTTTTGTTTTCTTAAGTTTATTTTGAAATATAATTTAATAGTTTACTTAAGAAATTGGTTAAAAAGATAAATGGTTTATCTTTAAAAAATAATAATAATGTTTTTGATTAGTAATTAACTTAAAGGCATTAAGTTAATTTATATGTTAATAATAATTTATTTTCAAGGTTTATTAAATATTTAAAAGATAATTAAGAAATTAATTAAGGTAATGATTTATCTTTAAAGTCTTGGGTAATTAAAGATTGATTAATTACTTAATAGTTAAAGGCTAATTAATTAATTAAAAGATAAATTAGTTAATTAAAGGATTAATTACCTAATTACTTAAAGAATAATTAATTAATATGATTAATTAATTAATATGATTAATCAATAAATGTGATTAATTAAAGGTTTACTTACTTAATTACTTAAAGAATAATTAATTAATGTGATTAATTAAAGGTTAATTAATTGATTTGTTAAAGGTTAATTAAATTATGATTAAAGTATAATTGATTAATGATTAAAGGTTAATTAATCAAGTGATTATGATATAATTACTTCACTAAAAGGGTTAATTTGTTAATGCAATTAATTAAGGATTAATTAATTAATGTAATTAATTAAGGGATAATCCATTAGTTTAGGATAATTACTTAAGATGGATAATTAAGGTTGATTAATTAATCCTCATTAATTAATTAAGTACAATAATCAATTGGTTGTAATTAATTAATGTTAATTAAGTAGGGTTAAGTAATTAAATTTATTTGTTTAAATTAATTATAAAATATGGGATTAATTCATCTTGCGTATGGATGATTGGACTATACTGAATGTCTTGAATTGTTTGATATCTCTGATGTGTGATGTTCTGTGATATTAATTGCTTTGGATTGAGCTGTGAACTGTGATTTATTTATCTGTGATAAATTTACTTGTTCATCTATGAATGAAAAATAAGCATTACAGGATTATACCGCTTATTGATAGTGTTGTGCTTGAATTTATGATGGTTGATATTTTATTGTTGCCTGTGAAACCCCTGGACTACACACCACAAACACACGAATATGGATTTCACAGGAAATTGGTTAAGACATGAGTATTTTGAATTTAATATTAGTTTATTCAAAATGGTGAAAAGGATTTTAAAGGTTAAATTTTGAATCCAAAATGGTTTGGAAGTGATTTGGGTTAAGTACGAAAAACTTTTGAAAAGGAAGTTTTGAAATTAAAATTATTTTCAATATAATATGGCTTGTTAAAGTTTTGAAATTTTGGAAACTATGGTTTAAAAAGGATTATATAGGTTATATATATAGATTTTAAAACCATTTTTTATAGTATTTTGAATGAATGATTTTGGGAATTTGAATTTAACTCAAAATAGAACTTGCCGAGGGTGCGACAGTTCACTAATTTTCCAATTTATACCTTAAAAGCTATACCTTGAGTAAATTTAATCAGATTTTCCCGAACGAAAGACCCTTTGTTTTCAAATGATAACAACTTTCACATAAAGAAAGGATTTTCGTTTTTGTTGAAAGGATTTCGAATTTGAAGTTGGAAATAGTATTGAAAGCTATGAATGAATCTTTGTTAAATATTTGGTAAATTAAAGAAGATCTTAAAGGGTGAATCTTTTGTTTAAAAGATTAAAAATGGAAATTTGTTTAAACCATTCAAAAGAAAAGGTTTTGGGCTGAAAGTTGTGACTTAACCAAGATCCCAATATATCCATATGTTTTTAAAAATAAGCGCTTATTATTTGGTTTAACTGGGAGAGGACTTTATGTCATAAAACTCATTAAAAAAGTAATGATATGACGAATTGGATGGCATTAGAAGACGGTGGTGAAGACTGGGTATTTTCGAAAATGAAAGGATTACCTGTCGAATGTGTCTACACCGAATGGCCCCGGTATAGAGATTTTGATTACCCTATGTGATGGGGAGTCCAGACATGATTTTGGATATGCGGATTTGCAAGGACTTCTTTTGAAGTGCCTTCGGTTCCATTCAGACCCGGGATGTGTTAGCCCTTGAGATTATGGTTTTGATGACAACAACCTTAGAATAAGATTATAAAATATAATTACTCACATTATAGTTTAGATATATCACAACAAGAGAAACCGGCTATTCTAACGGCTCTCAGCTGTTGGCGGCCATTGGAAAAGCCGTTGGAATAACATTCATGCTTTCCAACAGCTTCCAACCGAAGCAACGAGGCTATTTCAATGGCTTTTCCAATGGCTTCAAACGGCTTTTAGCCGATGGAGGCCATTGGAAGCCGTTGGTTTAAAATGACCAAAGAGCCGTTGGTAGCCGTTGCTAATCTGGGTGAATTTTTTTTTATAACAGCTAGCCATTCACCTTCCAGCCACACACAATCAATATATATCCATTTCCATTCCATTTCCACTCTATTTAACATATATATTACATATCCAACACATTATACCACAAACAATATAAACAACCAAAAAGCAACATCAAACAATACATTTTCAAACCAAACTCCAAGTTAATATGTACATAAACAACAAAACCCTCACCAACGCAAACTCCAACTCCATATTCAAGTCAATATATACAATGCAAACACTTAAACCTCACCACCTCAAAGTCAATATATACACAGTAACCATCAAACACAATCCTTACCACCTCAAAGTCAATATATACAATAACCAACCACAAAGACAATAATCATCATACCTCTCAAGCATCATCATCACCTTCGAAAGTACCAGACGACGAAGGGAAGGAACCATGCCTCTGCGCGTACTCCGCTAAACGTTGATTCATCTGCTCTATTTGTATAGCACGAAGACGGTCCTGCTCTTGCAGCTGCTCAACCATGGCTCTCAACTCTTTTATTTCATCTTTGTCACACGCCTTTTGAGCTGCCCGAACCTGCAAATAGAATGTGAGATGTTCACATTTGTATTATAATCATTTTCTTAAGCAATGCATATATTAAAATATAGAAACATAAATGACGTGATCTTAAGCAATGCATATACCACAAGGAAATGCATATTTTATTAAACGATAAAGGTGCTGGATGATAAACGATAAAAAAATTTACCTTTTCAATATCAATTTTGGTGTATGATGCCAAAATACTAGATTTTCCCCTACTTTACAACGAATTAATTAAATTCTTGATCCATTTCCACTTGTTTCCGTTTTGAATGAAAAATAAAAATGGAATGTGTTAGAGCTTTACAAACTTGATTCGAACTAGTGGAATTTTTTGAATTTATTTTGTTTCTACAACAATGTCTTACATTGTTCAATTAAACTAACATATCGAACGTAGAATGTTCTTTTGTGCAATTTTAGTTACTTTTATTGTACATTGCATTTTTATATCGCAACCTAAACCCTTCACTACTTTGGTTCATTGCATTATTAGAGTCAAAGGTATAGAATGATTTTAAATTTTAGTTCCATTTATTATTGTTAATACTACTACTATTTTTTTTGGTTCACATTTTTGGTTCCTAATGTAAAATAGCGAACCCTTTTCTTCGAATATATACCACAAGGAAATGGATTCTTTTTAATACAATATACAGGTGTTAAAAGTATTCTTATATTATTTTTTTTGGTTAATCCATTTTCATCACATATCTTTGCACATTTTTCCTTTTTTACTTATCTAATATTTATAAATCACGTATACGTTAGATTTAACTTAGGTAGAAATCATCATACGTATAGTGTATCTATAGGTTAATTTATTAAATATAATATTGCAATGTTTATAAGACTACCACTTGGTTTCCATAGCTATAGCGCCTATTCCGCTACGTCGGATCCATAATAACGTCGAAAATATTATCTTGCTCCTCTACTAATCAACTCATCGCGATCAGATTCTGAAAGCAGCTCTGTCCGTGCCTCCTGAATCTTTGCCTAAAATAAAAAACAATTACAGGTTAAAATTAGCAGAATAGGATTTAAGCTTATTGATATTAATAAAATAAGATTTAAAATATGCATACATATGCAGCCTCGCCTTATCATCATCATCCCACTGATATGTAATATTGCCAGCATTGTCTGCTTGTCTTGATGCGTAGGTGCGGGTAAATACCTCCATCATAGACGCGGGACGTCCAAACGATCTTTCCTGCAATAAATAATTTATATATTTTAATTTTTCAAAGCTAATTACTGAACTGATTAATATACAAAATGTAATAACGGTTTAGATTCGTAATTGATAAATTTACCAAGTCCTCACGGTGATGCTGAAAAGACTTGGATCCGCCACGATGCGTTACAAGATTCCTACTTCTATTGGCAGAGTTCCTCTCCAACTCCACCTGCAATTAAAATTGAATATTATATTTACTAATTGCGAAATAATTAACTATATATTTGGTAGATTTATCTTGAACTCGTCAGTCTCCCACCAACTCATTCAAGAATCCCATACGAAAGCGCCCATCCAGTTCGGTTTCTTCCTCGATTTTTTAAAAGCTGACATTACCTCCCTATAATTTTTGGCAACCTTCGAATTCCAGTGGCGTTGAACCATGGCGACATCGGTCTCCGCCAAGTCCACTTGCCTCTGTACAAATAGAAAATATTATTAATTGTTCATTTATACTTATTTATATAGTAAAGTGGTATAAACTCACCAGAAAATCTTACCAGATGGCCTCCCTGACTTGGAACAATGCTGAACCAGTTTCATCTAGACAAAAAAGTTCCTCTGCGGATCTTATAAAATATGTCAATTGCAAAATCTGGGTTAACACGCCATAAAAATCATGTATATGATTATTAGGATCATCACTGCCTTTAACAAATACACCGGTATTGTTTGTTAACTTTTCAGCACCGTATTCTTTGGTGTTGAATTTATATCCATTAACGAAAAATATTGGATACATTTTAACTTTCCTTTTCGTTCCCAACGCCAAATGTTTTAATCCTTCATCGACCATATTATTTGTAGGATCACAAACGTAGTTCGAAAACCAAGTAGCGAAATTTTTGCTTAAATCGCCGTTTGGATGTTGAGATTGATAAACACTGCAAACAAAAACATAATATATTGCTTTATTAATTTACACATGCAGTATTAAATTAAAATTATCAAAACTTGTAATCTGATAATTACCTAATAAATGGTGCAACTTCTGGACAATTAAGAAGAATATATGTGTGCTCTACATGGTAATCTCTATCATCTAACCATACTTCTACACATTTTCCAGCATGTCGACCATGTTATTTAAAAATAGATAAACATTGCTTCAAATGACGAATCTTGTTCAACGGCCTCATCATTACGTGCAACACTTTGAAATGATAAGTTCACATGATCATTGAAATAATAAGAGAAAAAGAACGATGCTTCTTCTTCGATATATGATTTGCAAATTGAACCTTCAACTCAAGCTTCTTGTCTTACTTTTTTCTTTAAATGATTTAAGTACCTAATAAAAAATATTTCATACTAATATTGATTTTTATTTATAGTTAAATTAACATTTACATACTCGGTATTGATAACATATCTCTCGAATGGATACATCCATCCATATTGCATAGGACCTCGAAGGTGTGCTTCAAATGGAAGATGAATAGGTAAATGCTCCATTACATTGAAAAGCCCGGAGGAAATATTTTCTCCGGTTTGCAGAGCAGTATAGGGATTTCTACCTCAAGTTTACCAAGACGGTCAACTTTTAACGTAGTTGAACAAAGATCCTTATAAAATAAACTAAGTTATGTTATAACCTTCCAAAATTTTACGAGCAACAATTCTTTGAAAGCGACGGGTAACAAATTTTGCATCATTACATGACAATCATGGCTTTTCATCCCACTCAGTCTTCCATTCTTATAGTCGACACATCTACGAAGATTAGATGAAATTCCATCAGGAAATTGTAATCCTTCCACCCATTTTAACAGTATTTTAACTTGGTTGTTATCTAGTTCATAACATGCTTTAGGTTTTTTAGTGTCATTTGGCTTCATATGAAGCTCAGGACGATTACATATTTCTTCTATATCACGTCTTGATTTCAGATCGTCCTTAGTCTTGCCCATAACATTCAAAAGTGTATTAAACACATTAGCAAATACATTTTTCTCGTTATGCATCACGTCAATGTTATGACGGATTAAGAGATTTTTCCAATAAGGCAACTCCCAGAATATACTCTGTTTGCACCAATTATGAAACGTCAATTAACCTTGGATTTCAATTTGCTGCCTGGTTTCATGTATCTTTGGATAATCATTTACAAGTTCATATATATCTTCACTTGACCAAATCGTTAGTGGTTGTAAAGTATCATGTCTATTAGCTATGAAGTTTTTTTTATTTGTTCTAAAAGTATGATTAATATGGAGAAAACGTCGATGACAATCAAACCATGAAATTTTCTTCCCATTCCGTAAAGAAAATGCTCGTGTTTCTTTCATACAGTAAGGACAAGCAAAACGACCGACCGTACTCCAACTGAAAGCATTGCATATGCAAGAAAATCGCTAATAGTCCATAACAAAGAAGAGAACATCCAATTTTTTTTCAATACGTCCTATGTTTCAACTCCTTCATACCACAATGTTTTCAACTCTTCGATTAGCGGTTGTAAGTAAATATCGATACCCTGTGTCGGATCATCAGGGCCAGGGACGATAATTGTGAGAAACATATATGCAGTTTTCATACACGTCCACGAGGGTAGATTGTAAGGTGTAATGGTTATAGGCCAAGATGAATATTTAGAACCAAACTGAGAAAACGGTGAAAATCCATCGGTACACAAACCTAGTCCAACGTTACGGCTCTCCGCTGCGAAAGTGGGATATTTTTTTATCAAAATACTTCCATGCTTCTCCATCAGATGGGTGTGTTAACGTACCTTCTTCAGGTGTTCTCACACATTGCCATCTCATATGATGCGCTGTTACAGATGATGCATACAACCTTTGAAGTCTAGGAGTGATAAGTAAATAATGCGTACGCTTGTATGGAACTTCTTTTCCCTTTTTTTCCTTGGTTTGTGTCTTTTTTGATTACATATTTTACAATTCCGAAGACTGACACTATCTTTCCAAAACAACATGCAACCATTTAGACATGTATCAATTTTTTGATACAGCAAACCGAAAGATGACATAAGTTTTTTCACTTCATAATAATTTTCGCACATTAAATTATCTGATGGCATATGGCGTTTAGCAGCTTGTATAACAGCCTTAAATATGGCTTCTATGAGGTTGTACTTTGATTTCATTTCAATGTACTCTGCAGTTGCCGATAACTGAGTGCTACTAGAACATCCATTCCAAAGAGGTTTCTTAGCAGCATCCAATAAATCATATATTTTTCTCTCTCCAACATTTGGTTTCTCTTCGACGTTAACATCGTTATTATTAATTTCAACAGTAGGGAACATTGATCTTGCTGCATCTTCAACCATATGTTTTATGAGATTCGTCGTACTAACTTCATCACTATTGACCTCTATCGACTGTTCTTCGTTACGTGTTATAATTTCTCCATGACGATCCCACACTAAATAATTGGTTACGAAACCATATTGGCGTAAATGAATCCTAATCATATGGTACTAAATTCTTCAACAATTTGCACCTACTACATGAACAACGAATTTCTACGTCGTTTCCAATGTTACCTAAAGCAAATCCGATAAACACATTTACCCCGTTAAGAAAATGTTTACTTATTGAGCCTCTCATTTCTCTTCTTTGATACATCCAGCTCCGATCAATAAAATAATTGACCATTTTTTCTACTGTAAAACCTATAATCAATAGTAAGAAAATTATTAATCAAATTTGATAAACACATTTAGATTTTACTGTTTTTCATAATCCACTTTCGTTTACATACAAAGTTATATTTCTTGATATTTTATTCACATTTTTGTAACTTTTGTGATGGTCGGTCATCCTACTTCCCATTACAAAGACAATAGTAATTACATTTCTTAAATCATATCATTATAAATGATTTACCAAAATTTCGGCAGCACTTCCCTCGTATTCCTTGTATCGTACACATATGCATGTACACAAGGAACAAAAAGGAAATGCTGTTGAAATTTTATGAACCGTTTATAACGATATGATTTACGAAAGATAATTATTTTATAGTGTTTATAACTTGTCTAATACAAGGACAAATCCAACAGATATTGTATCGATGAATATGAATATCCATTTTGCAATAAAAACAAATATTCGTACAACGATCATATACAACAATTGTCAGACGGGGCCAAAAATTCACTAAGGGATTTAAATTTTGTTTATATGTTACCGTTTTATTAAATATGTAAAATAAAGCATATTATGCATTATTTTATTTATATTCCACTATTTTATTAACTATATAGTAAATTATATGATTTTTACTATTTCGTAAAATATATAATTCATGTGTATATATATGCTAAATTATATACTTATCTAATGCTAATATATTTTGTAAAAGATATAATTCATGTTCGTAAAATATTCGATTAATTCATGTTTTCCTAATATTTTACAAAACATACACAAAATAATTTAAATCAATTCTAACTAATCTAACGCTAACTCAAATGCGCATTTACACTAAATTATCAACATATGTATATATGTCCATAATATACATACACAAACAATTTGGACATTTGGATGGTAATAATTGTAACTAGCACTTAGTTAGGTATAATAAACAATCAATAGGCACATTAGATATAACTATAACAACAAACTAAACAAAAAATTAGCAAAATTTAAAATTATAGGGTTTTAGGAAAAACTTGATTTTCGAGTTGTATTTGGATGGAGAGAGGCCGCTGGTGTTGATTGATGGCGTAGGAGTGGCTGCTGATTGCGTGTGGAGGTTAGGAGCAAGAAAAGAGGAGGAGTGGAGGAAGATGGTGATGGATTTGGGTGTTTTTGGTAGAAAGAATAAGAATGAATTTGCTCTCGGCTTGGCTGTAGGTTTACATGAATAATTCCAACGGCTTCCAATGACCGCAAACAGTATTTTTACAACGGTTACCAACGGCTATCAACGGCTTGTTAAAAAATAACGAGCCGTTGAAATTCCCCTTGGCGGCCGTTGGAACCCAGTCGTGGCGATATATTGTAGTTCTAGTAGTGTATATGTATATGCAGGATCTAACCATGTAGGTACCAAGAATGAAGACTGTACAATATTGAGATTCAAGATATCAAGATTGAAGACTCATGAGTATCAAGATTATCAAGAGTTCAGGATTTCAATAATAAGTAATTTAATTAGTAATTTTGTTAAAACTCCTAGAAAAGCACTGGCATCTTAAAATTCAATTTATTCGTGGAATAGAATCCACTTCGAGCCTGTTAAAGGGATGGAACCCTAAGTAGGATGGAACCTATAAAAAATCTAGTGGAACATTGTTTTGTATCCACTAACTTTTATTCAAATGTTTTTTACAAAATTATATCTTGTTTTCAAAATGATTTCAAAATCTTCCTTTTAAAAGAATTAAAAACATCTATCCTGGTTTTAAATATTTTTAGCCTCAAAATAATCTTTATTTTCAAAATCAAATTATCCTTGGTTTTAAACTATCTTTTAATAATAATAATATATTTAACTTTTAATATTTATTCTTAGATTTAAATATAAAATTATAGTAAAATTATATATATGTATTAAAATATTATTCTCTATATTTACTTATGTATTTTAACTATAGCTAAGTATATTTATAAAGTTTAAAATAGTTTTAATACAAGATAGAAGTTATTTTAAAAGAAAAGAAAATTACCAAAAATACCTTAGGCATGTCGACGTCCTCAAGTACCCCTTGTCGACATGGTAGTAGTTTATTTCAAAAATTTGAATTTCAAAGGAAGTGTTTATTCGTCATATCCTTTCACGAATGGACATGGCTGTTGTTCTACTATAAATAGGGGTAGTTTTGAACGAACTTTTATTCATATTTTCTCTGATTTCAGTCCTCTTCTTCTTCCACGTTTCTTCATACACATTTTTACCATTACTCTACCGAAATCAACATTGAATCTAACTAGATCATCTCTGGTTTGATTCTCTATCACTATCTCAATAAGATCTCAGTGATGTTCAGTTATAGGCTTCTTTGTAATAAACTAAGCGAGAAAATTTGTGATTGTAGCCTGTGAAATCAATCAAGCGAGAAAATGTGTGATTATAGCCTTGGAAATCAATTGGGTGAACTTGTTGCTCGTGAAATCAAGTATCTCTACCCAGAGGATTGTGAATCGAGAGTGGTGTACCTCGTGGCCATGAAATCGAGGGTGTAATTGTACAATTGCTTTTAAAAGGAAATCTGTACTTGTATGCGGGAATGGATGTAGGGTAACTCCGAACCAGTATAAAATTCGATGTGTTCTTTCCTTTATTGCTTTTACTTTATTTCTACATCTGTGTTTGATTCTGTGATCATATCTGTGTCTGAATATTGCATACATTTGTGTTCAAATTAACATAAACTCAAAAAGATTTAGCAGTTCCTTAAAACACTATTCACCCTCCCCTCTAGTGTTAATTCGAGCCTTAAGATCCATAATCCGCATTTCTCACATTTGGTATCAGAGCAAGGTTTTCAAAGTTTTCATAATCTGAATTTTGAAAAAGTTTTTTAAAAATGGCTATTTTTGGGGATTTTATTAACACTTTTCATATGAATATATAACAAAATCATCATGATATTGTTGTTTAAGAATTATATTTAGTTATTTTGAAAAGTCATTTGATTCTTTAAAAATTATGTTGTTTTGCAGGAGAAGAGTTATGTCTAATGATCGTTGGTTAAAAGATACCAAATAATCATTCATCGATCAAGAAGAACAAATGTATATATAATGGAAATCGACAATGAAATGGGTACCAGATCAATAAAAAACTTTTGGTTCTCATCTACAACTTGACTTGATATTGTACTTCTCTCCATCTGCTTCGCAATGCCACTGGTTTCGTGCGAATTCGTCAAGAAATGACCAAGTTATGGTCAAATAATATTTTGGTGAACAAAGATAAAAAGAAAGCAAATTGTCAATGAAATTCTTCAAATTGCATCTAAAGATTTGAGTATTTTGTCCCAACTCCTTTTTCAGATTATAATTTTTGTTCTCACGGTCGTTTTGATGGGTGGATCTTCAAATTCCAATCAAAATTGAGTGGGATATGACAGTTTGAAGTTGGCTATCCAAAATTGAAAATTGTGTACATGATTTCCTGCATTTCTCTTACTGTTCGGCCTATTGCACTACAATACTGCCCAAATTCATCACCAAACTATTACTGGATCGTTGCCCTTGCCTTCCTCTTCGATTTGCCGCTAGTTGCATTCAATTCCATTAAGAAACGGAGGAGATATGCCTTCTAGAAGTTTGATGGTAAATATAAAAACGGGAAGAAGAAGAAGAAGAGAAACTTTAATGAAAAGTAGTGACTGTTAGGCCTATTTATAGTGGTTGAAGCGTCCATTCATTCAAAATTAAAATTCAAAGTTTTGGCGCCAAGTTGGTCAATCTACTAAATCATCTGTATCTTTTTCATACGATCTTCAAATTCAGCAAACGACTATACTACGCTGATCAGAAAAACGAGTCTGTCGCAATAGAACAGATCTCGTCGTTAAATTCTGAAAGAAATAAATGTGTGGTTGACGACAACGGAAGAACAACAAAGTTAGAAAGATGGAGTGCAAAAATTGGTACGCTTTACTATTATTTCATCTTTATTGTTGCAGTAGGAATATATATATATATATATATATATATATGCATTTAGTTCGGTATAGAAATTTATCTCTTATATAAGTTTTGATATTTAGGTCCACATATTACACAGCATAATATACATTTCGATATACCGGTCTAATTTTTTTTTAATTTTTTTTTAAAATGTGTTTTCTTTCAAATAAAATCTTACTACTAATTTATTACAACTATATTAAGAAGAAAATCATTTTTAATGCATAATGCCAAGTGTCTTTACACATGTATTCTTAGTATTTTTTTATGTCAATTAAATACTATAAAAAATTGGGTTAAAAATCAATTATTTACATGTCAATATCTAGTCGTAAAATTAGTACAAAATCATGTTAAAATCAGACCTAGAACAATAGATAGTATATCTGAAATGCTATCTTTTCTTCTGGAACGTTTCTTAAGTGCTGCAAATTCGTTTTTATAGCATCTCTGTGCTTTGAAACACTGTAGTATTTTAGAAACTTCTCACAGCATTTTGTAGATGCTGCAGATTCTGTTTTATATTGTTTTGAATATTTTTTATTGAAAAACCTTTTTACAGCATTCTGCAAATGCTGTCTTTTCTGTTTGAAACTTTAAAATATGAAAAAATGATATTAAACTAAGTATTTTATCTATTCTTTTTAGAGTTATTTTCTAGCTTATATTAAAATATTTTAAAATTAATTTCATGTTTAAATTTTTTTAATATAAGAAGCCTTAATATGACACATGTTTATTTTAGTTTTTTCAATCTTTGTTACATCATATTTTATTATGATATTTAAAAAAAAACTAAAAGGTGTTTAATCATGTTTCTAAATATTTTAATCAATAATAATTTAATATACAAGTTTAATTACTAAGTTAAGTACTTATAAACATGAAAGTTTGTATTCTTAAAAAAAACAATTAAGTTAAAAAATTATTTTAAAAGAATTAAATAAAAAGGGTATTAATTTTTATAAAAACCATATTTGATCATACATAGTTTAAGTCCATATTTCTTAGATTTGATTTTGATATTAAATTTGATTACTACCTTTCATGAATATGTTATAGTTTTAATACCATTTATTACCTTTAAACTCTTGTCTTTACTACTCTTTCCGTCCCATTCATTAGTTTTCTTAACCTAAGTCTAGTAATTGGTGTATATTTCCGTTGTTTGGTTGAAGTGATTTATAATAAATAGTTTGACATATATATGCTTGTCAATTAGATATTTCTTATCACTTATGTTTATCTATAATCTGAATATCTCTTACCATGATATATATCATCATATCATTCTACATATTATTATTTTTACTTAGTTATCATTTTATTTCATATTACATATCATTATGCATCCTATTTCATATCACATTTCATTGCACATTACATCATAAATTACAATACATGAAATATCATAATCATTTGCATCACAAGTTGCACTTCATTCTGCATATCATCTCATGCTACATTGCATATGTCATACATTTCATACTACATTACAAACTACATATTGCATACATGTATACACAACAAGTGTATTTTATTTAGGAGGAGTTTGTAGTATTGTCTTATAGTATATGATTATTAATTTTTGATTTGTTTGGTATGTTTTGATTGACTTGTTTGACTTGTTCGATTTGATTGATTTGTTTGAATTATTTGACATGATTGGATTTGATGTGCATTTTTGATTGGATTGTTTGAAATATACTTATACATATTTATGTATTGAATAATTATAATATAATTATGTTAATGTCTTTCACGTTTCATTTACTACACTTTATTCTAGTATTAGTTTAAGGGGGAGATTTTTATTTTTACGGTTTTTGGAGTTAGTTTTTGTTGATGACAAAGGGGGAGAAGTATAAAATAGGATAGTTAGGGATAGATTAAGCGGGAGTTATTAGTTTTAGGGAGAGTTATTAGGATAGAAGTAATATTTTATAAACAAAGGTTGTCATCATCAAAAAGGGGGAGATTGTTAGTCCTTGAGATGATAGTTTTGATGACAACAACCTTAGAATAAGATTATAAAATATAAATACTAACATTATAGTTTAGATATATATGTATATGCAGGATCTAACCATGTAGGTACCAAGGATGAAGACTGTACAGTATAGAGATTCAAGTTATCAAGATTGAAGGCTCATCAGTATCAAGATTATCAAGAGTTCAAGATTTCAATAATAAGTAATTTAATTAGGAATTTTGTTAAAACTCCTAGAAAAGCACTGACATCTTAAAATCCAATTTATTCGTGGAATGGAATCCACTTCGAGCCTGTTAAAGGGATGAAACACTAGGTAGGATGGAACCTACGAAAAATCCAGTGGAACATTGTTTTGTATGTACTAACTTTTATTCAAATGTTTTTTACAAAATTATATCTTATTTTCAAAATGATTTCAAAATCTACCTTTTAAAAGAATCAAAAACATCTATCCTGATTTTAAATATTTTTAGCCTCAAAATAATCTTTATTTTCAAAATCAAATTATCCTTGGTTTTAAACTATCTTTTAATAATAATAATATATTTAACTTTTAATTTAAATATAAAATTATAGTAAAATTTTATATATATATCAAAATATTATTCTCTATATTTACTTATGTATTTTAACTATAGTTAAGTATATTTATAAAGTTTAAAACAGTTTTCATACAAGATAGAAGTTATTTTCAAAGAAAAACAAATTACCAAAAATACCTTAGGCATGTCGACATCCTCAAGTACCCCTCGTCGAGATGGTAACAGTTTATTTCAAAATTTTGAATTTCGAAGGAAGTATCTATTCGTCATATCCTTTCACGAATGGACATGGCTGTTGTTCTACTATAAATATGGGTAGTGTTGAACGAATTTGTATTCATATTTTCTCCAATTTCACTCCTCTTCTTCTTCCACATTACTTTATACACATTTTTACCATTGCTCTGCCGAAATCAACATTAAATCTAACTAGATCATCTCTGATTTGATTCTCTATCACTATCTCAACAAGATCTCAGTGCTATTCAGAGTTATAAGCTTCTTGTAATAAACTAAGCGAGAAAAGGTGTGATTGTAGCCTGTGATATCAATCAAGTGAGAAAAGGTGTGATTGTAGCCTTGGAAATCAATTGTGTGAACTTGTTGCCCGTGAAATCAAGTATATCTACCCAGAGAATTGTGAATCTGGAGTGGTGTACCTCGTGGCCTTGAAATCGAGGGTGTAATTGTACAATTGCTTTTGAAAGGAAATCCGTACTTGTGTGCGGGACTGGATGTAGGGTAACTCTGAATCAGTATAAAATCCAGTGTGTTCTTTCCTTTATTGCTTTTACTTTATTTCTACATCTGTGTTTGATTCTGTGATCATATCTATCTCTGAATATTGCATACATTTGTGTTCAAATTAACACAAACTCAAAAAGATTTAGTAATTCCTTAAAACACTATTCACCCCACTCTAGTGTTAATTCTAGCCTTAAGATCCATAATCCGCATTTCTCACAGGATGGACTTGTACAGATGTATGTCTGACGTTACACTTTGAGATGTAAAGTTGGTTTCTATCAAATACATTTCTGTTTGGTGGTGGAGAATTTATTCTCTTATCTTAACACCCTTACGTGCTCAAAGGTTATGTAGTTGATATTTACTAGTGATATATTCCCAATTTGGTAATGTGGCATGCTAAGTGTTGGTCATTGGTTGATCGAATCATGTCTTTTGTGAAAAGCGTAACTTTGTGGGACGAGACTTCATCAAACATCACACCCCGGAAATGGTCGAAACAGGAAGGATGCAGCAAGGTTATGAGGGTCACTCCCCTTAAGGTATGTGCATTTCCTTCTGGATAAAAAATGGTATCATGGTATGGAGCTCAGATATTTAACTTATGTGGTTATTGGAATTTTTTGGTGAATCCCAGGATAAAGGTCGGCGACGAACGAGAGATGGCATACTCGTGATAGTTAGTTACCTAGTAACAGAGGTAACCTGGCCTTGTGTTGGCAGAGATCCGGTTAGGTTCTCCGGGTGTCCCTCCAGAGGCGTACCCATTCAGATAAAGGAAGTTCCTTAGCCTTGACCATTTATTGGAAATCCAAACAACCAATACGAGCCTTTTACGGTTTTAGTTATATAACCCGCCATGTGACATGGTGGTAACCTGCCATTTAACATGGTAGCTATAGTAGGTATACTATAATGGTAGTACACCGACTAAGATTAATATTATACTTTCGAAATGTTTTCCACACTATGCACTAATAATAATATCAAAAGGATTTTCGCGTATCAAGCATGTTTCACAATCATAAGGAGAAATCTCCTCCAAGTGTGCAATTGCATTGTGTGTGTGGCAGGAGGCCGTACGGTAGTTTCATTTTCCAAAAAGCATAGCAAATTTATTTTTATTTCTTTTTGTTTGTTTTTGTAAAAATAAACTATTTTTGTTTGCTCACACCAGTCCCATGACTGACCTGGAGTTTATTGTTCCCTTTCTAAACTCTGGGTGCCCATAATTTTCCACACGGACAGCCTAGAGTCAGGTAATCAGATAGTCAGCTAGTAGGTGTAGCTTTTGGCAGTCTTTGGAGCCTTTGGATTTGGCGATCGCATTTGTTTCATTACAGCATGATAGGTGGTTCGAGCTTTTGTGTGGAGCTTTGGCAATGGAGATGTTATCTTTCTGCTGCTGTTGCGTTGTTTTTCCGCTGTTGTTTATGTCTCTGATAGTGTTGATCACTTCATGTTGTATCATGTTGTATCAATTGTTGTATATTAATAAATTCTTCTTCTGTTTCCGCTGTGTTGTTATCACCTAATGTTGTTATAAGCTCAGGAGAATCGAATTTCATTATTTGAATCTACGACATTCGAATAAGGGTGATATATTTGATGTCGATTTTCGGACGCTGAATCCGAGTCGTCACAGCTTTGCTTTATGCTCCAGTCAGACTAGGTATCACAGTATTTGAGACTCACATTTGGAGCTTGGAGCTTTGCTTGAAGATCTATCTTTTTTTCTTCTGCTTTTAGTTATTTCCAGTTATTTATGTTTAGACTTGTCATTTTCTTTTGTACTGAGACTACTATGTACTTGTGATTTTCTGTTGTATTTGTTTCAGACTCTGATGTTTATGTAGTAGCTTTATAAATTACTATTTATCTATTCCACTTCTTATTGTTATATTAATCTGTGTCTATAACTCTGTGATTAATTTATTTACTTTATATGCTAAGTTTTTACAAAAATAAATTAACATTCTGTTGGTTTGAGCAATTCAAGTCTGGCATGAGTGGATGATTGTCGATTTGAAGGGTACGAAATGTCAGGTCTTTACATGTGGTATTAGAGCTCTGGTTTAGGCAGAACTTAGCATATGGAGTAAAAATTCATTAGAGATAGGGTATTAATATCCTAGGATGAGTAATATTAATTACAGAATCATCTTCTTTCAAGCTTGAAATTCTTTGTTAGGATCCTATTTGATTTGAATTTCTTCTGAATTTTGGAATTTCCCCTTTGTTTTGAAATCCATTCTTGGATTTGTCACTTTAAGAAGGATTGCCCCACTCAGTAGAGAGGCAAGACATCTGGAGTCTTGCTATGACCTCTTCCACTCCTTCTTCTGCTAGTGATACTCAATACACTCCCCTGGGCACCTTTCTTTCCATGATTTTCCTGTTTGAGTTCTTGATACTGGAGCATTCCATAGCTTTATTTCTATTGATCTCCGCAATAAATTCGAGCACATTTTGTGATCTCAATTGGAAACTTCCTCATTATGTGTGACTAATCCTGTCGGCGGTCCCATAAACCTTAGTTTGATTTGTATGGGGATAAAACTCCTTTACAACAGGCGTCGGTTCGTCGTAGATTTCTACTTTCTCGGTTTTGATGCTATTATTTCTTGTAAAGCCCGAACCATTTCTCTTGCAACGACAGGGGTAATTCTCTTCTGATCGTATGTCAAATGCCTCAGGTTTATGCAGACGGTCTTATCTTTTCACTTGATGCTCAGCTTAGCGATCCTGACTCCACCCTTGTTGCCCAACTATTCTCGAATCTCTTTGGTGAAGTCACCTCTCTACCTCCTAAGTAGGAAATTGAATTTCGCTTCGATCTTATTCCTAGAACTCAATCTTGCTACCGGTTTTTACCAGCTTCGGGTAGTTGAGGAGAGCATTCCCAAGACAACTTTCCGAACAGAGAATGGTTTTTATTAACGGTTAGTCATACCCTTTGGATTAACCAGTGCTCCCGCCATCTTCATCGATCTCATGAATCACATTTTCCATGATGTTCTCAACAAGTTTGTCCTGGTTTTCGTTGATGATATTCTCGTTTTCTTAGTCTTGGTTGACCCAGTTAAGGTCACCACGACTAATATAAGTCTATCTGCCTTTCCTCTTTTGTAGTTTAATTATCTTATCTTCCTTTCGAGCCTATCTTCTTAGTTAAAATTCTCCTTGATTAGGATCCCTCTAAATTTGAATCACTATCCCTATTCTAAAATCTATTCTTGAATCATCCTGTGAGGAAGCGTGTTTGTAATTGATTTAAAATATTTTTATTTGTGATGTTTGAGTTGTTAAGTTTGAATTTTGGATTTCGATCGATTCATTTGGCCAACACTATTGATAGGAATTCCAAAACACTTGAACAGAGCAAGCTGACACGATATTGTTTTCAAAATTGGTAAACGAAATAATTTTATGTATGATTATATGTTATATACATAAAAGTGTAATGTTCTAAAATTAGTTAGTTAAATGAATTGTTTGTTAGAAATTTTATATTATTTATTATTTTTTCAACACTCCTAAATCATTAATTTTTGTTGTATGTTATAAGAAGTTGAAATTTTATAAAAAGATGGTTTATAAAGCTGATTTGCAAATGAAATGAATTTAAATTAAGGATTTGACACTACAACAAAAATACCTTTTCGCAACTGCCAAAAACAGTTGTAATATATCTATTACAACTAGCACCTGCCAGTCGTTATATCTGCAGTTGTAATAGATCTGAATTATTTTACAACTGGCCGGAACAGTTGCAGAAGCAGTTGTAGAAACTTATTTTACAACTGCTTTTAGCACTTGCAAAAGGTCTTTTACAACTGCCACTGCTAGTTGTAGAAAACTTATTTACACTGCGGAAAACCATTTACAACTGCAACATGCAAGTTGTAAATGACTAATTACAACTGCTTTTAGCACTTGTAAAAGGCTTTTTACAACTACCGCTTGCAGTTGTAGAAGGATGAAATATAACTAACAATGACAGTTGCAACATATATTTTTACAATTGCTACAAACAACTAAAATCATCTTTTCACATTTGCTATAAATTTCTTAATATCATAACTAAAACCAATATTTCGTTAATATTATACACAATCATGCAAATTACTTGAAACAACGCAAACCATTTGCATTCAAGAAAATCAAAAACAATTCGAGTTTACACCATTTATGAATTCATAAGTTCAATACAAAATACAACTAAATCCATAACATATTTCAGTAAGAGTACATATACATACTAATTAAATTATAACAGGAAGTCGAACAAGTGAGAGCTCGAAAGTTGATACTTGGCGCATGAAGTCAAGGAGGCTTCCATCAGCGACAGGTCTATCACCACATGCACAGAGTGACCTGTAGCATAGCTCAAGGGGTTCCAAAAACTGTGAAAAGACAAATGTTTATAACAGGAATTAGATCTATAAAAACATGTTAATTTTTTCTTTCAAATATGAAAAAATTACCTGTTTAAGATCAGTATAGGTTGAATCTTCCGGAATGTCTGAATATTCATTCGAAAGTAAGTGGCGAGAGCGTTCGCGCATATTGTATAGCTTGTCTCTTACATCCGCAAGGATAACACGGTATGGTTCATTTGGCGGCACTTGTTTCCAAAATTCTGCATACCACAACTAATTTTGACAAACTTTAACATTACATATGACGTAGGACTGGAAGTTTGAGAATATGATGAATCACGTAGATCCAGTTAAAGGCTGATACATTATGATAATGAATGGAAAGATGATTTTAGCATTAGGTTGAGTATGAATACATTTGAAATTTTTACAGTTGAATATAGGTAGTGCATATTACCAATATAATGTTTTGAATCTTTCTTCGAGGACATATGTAGTTCCTGAGCTCTAATTTTGAGTTCGTCGTTGCAACGCCACATAGACAACTGGAAAGAAATCAGATGCATTAGGATATCAAGAAAAAATATCTATTAGCGACTTGTCAATTAAACTTAAAATCATGTTTCATGTGTTTATTTCCTCTTTTGAAGTACCTCAAACATAAGATCTTATATATGAGCATAGTACAATTTTGCCGCCATCATTCTAGCCAATAAGCACACGTCCCTAGTAACTTCTAGAGTCACTCTAGGATTTTCTATATTATACAGGAAAATATAGATGGTGAAAAGAACGTACAAGTAAAAACTAACGACACTTCACTTATCATAGCTTTATAACGCGACTAAAAATAAAAAATCATTATGAATCAACGATATGGCAAACAATTCAATTATGCAGTTATCATATGGATCATACCATCATGGTCTCCACCCATCCAAGACGAGAACTGAATAAGAGGGGCATTGTAAGGAACACGCTCGTTAATTCCAATCTTTAAAGCAGTATCCACACGACGTAAAATTTTTGGAACACCCTTCCATATAGTTTCATGAAAATAACTCATTCCTACTCTCATTTCATCTTGTGGTGTTGGTTGAGTTCTTCTAATTTCATCCGTCCTAAAGGTAGCTTGAATCTGTAATACGAAGAAGAGTTTATTTAACAGCATACATAATTAGAAAAAATATTGTCAGCAAATATTTTGAACTATAGACGACTTATTATCATTTGAAGACATGACAAGTCCGTAAAACCTAAAAGAACATACTGTATCTTGTAGTTATATTTAAATTAGACTAATATGTATTTTTCCTCATAAAGATTTGTTTGTTATATGGATATTATTCCTCTCTTTGCAGAGGATTATTCAAAAGAAAAAGGAGGACATACAACTATTTATCATTAATTCATAAAAAACATATCTAAATATTTGATACAGCAAGCAATGAAGATTTCGGAGAGAATGGATAAAACTAATTCCAAAAGAAAAGGAAATCATATGTATACATATACCTCTCTTTATAAAGCCTCATCAAGTTCTTGTTTGTCATCAGGAGTAATGTCCTTGGCATTCAATTGAGCTAAACAATTCCTTATCCTGGTTGGGAAATAAATTGCAATATGTGAGTTAAGATTACACATACTTTAGAGTTCTTAAAAACAGAAACCTAAGACATTAACTAGGAAACTGTAATATCAGTTCAGCTGAGAAACAGTTTGCTTAGAAGCACAAAGCATGAATGGGTACTAGGTTGGAAACATATATGTACGCGCTCGCATTGCGAAGCGGTTATTTCCGGACTCGAATCTTGGCGCCCAGATCACCATGCTGGTGACCTAACCGTTGCGCCAAGGCTCCACCTCATAAAAACATTATCAAATAAACTAGTGTAGCCGCACAACGGTGGAGAAACCGACCGTTAGATTATATAATTTCAAAAAAAATACTAATTTTTATTAATTAGGAAAATATGCTTGATTGAATCTTTTGCGTGTTATACAGTTTAACTCCGTTTATAACATATAATTATCTTTCCATAATTCAATGTATTATAAGGTAATAAGAATATAACTCATTATCATATTATGATAAAATTTGAATCCCAACAACGGTATTCATAAGAATAATCATGTGTATAATTTACATCCATATACAATCAAATTTTTTCACGCATATCTCTCAGTTTTATACAATGCCACTTATGTACATGATTTTGTAACAAATCAAGATTTTATAAGTAAAATAAAGCATGTCGTAGAAGGAGCTACAATGTAGTGGGTGCCTTCCAATTTACTGGTCCATGTTTAGAAAAGGAACAAATGAACAAGTTTCCCTTGCAATTTATAAGATCCATCAACATACTTAAATAAATCGTTTACTTTTAATTAATTTACATAGTTACATAGTAATTTATAGGATATCCAATCTATGTGTAGTTTATCTACAAAATATATTAGCTTCCTATCCTGAAAGCCAATCCCCATAAAAATTTAAATGCCCATAGTATGAATGTAAGAATTCACATAAAAAATTATATGAACCAAGTATCTCTTTTTTGTTTAAAATGAAAAAAAATCAATACTATTATGTTTGATTCAGTGAGTACTTATCTTTGTACAAGGCACTGACCGAAGTAAATTAATAATAATTCTAATGTCTAAGTAACCCAAATCCATAAATAATGTAAAGAAAAATAATAACTCAAAATGATGGTACCTTATACACAAATTTCCGCGCATGCTCTCACCTATGATCATAACAGCTTTTGCCTACAAAGAGAAGTAAGAAGTACAAAGACATTTCAACAAAATCCTGAAATAATCAGGCTAATGTTGCCATAGATCATATAAAGTGATTAATTATACCATAAGTTTTGTCATCAGTTTGTTTAAATTACACGTGAAGCATATACCATATACTGCATTGACAACCCTTGTGCATTTCAAGTTGTTGAATTCCAATCAACATACATTTCTCCCATTGGTTAACCTAATTTCCATTTGCATCTATTCTAATACCTGCACCCACCACCTCAACTACCATTACTATCTTTAACAGCCTGAACATAAAGAAGAGCATCTAGCTGTGTAATTAAGCGCTAGAAAAAAATAGAGATAAGAACAGTAGAATGGGTATGATATTGAATCAAACATGGTGATAAGAATAATAGAAATGGTAAACTACAGTTTTGAAACAGCTTGCTAGTTAACCAAATTCAAGTTAAACATGGATATAGACCTTTCTTTTTGAAGATGATTTGGCAATGGATATAAGGTAGTTTTTATTGGTAGCAGATATACCAAGTGATTAAGTTATATAAATTATTCTGATTTTTTAGTATACAAATTCATGTTTTTATAGTGATAAGGTATGATTTTAAACTATAGATTGATTCTCACATCCCAACACATAGTTCACGTGCTGAAAATAAGCACACTTATTGTTTGAAATTAATGCTATGTTAAGTATTCATCGGCCATAGTTATTAGTCTCGAATGATATGAAGTAACCTATAAATGCAGTTAAATGTGCACCAACTCTAAATAACATAGACAACCATAGTTGGATTCAAAATTCATCTTACTATCGTAAATACTTTTAATCATAAAAGGAAGAAGATAATTATCGAATAATGTTGAGTTTACATATTCTTAATATGAGTTGAATGCAAGTTGACATGTATGATCTTTGAAACATATAAGAATGATAGACTCAAGCTTTATTGGTTTTGTATACCAATATGAACCAAATTAGCAAACTAGTTATGGTTGTAACGATATAAAAATTTGAACATGAGATCTAAACATATAAAATTGAAATGTAATGTGAATAATTATATTTTTAAGCTTAACCGGTTTTGGAAAGGTGCGGTCTCTTTAAGCTTCAGGTTTTTATGAGTAATTATCCTTTCATACAAGTGAGAACTTTAGAAACATCCACATTCCAAATCAATGATGTCGGGGAATAACCTGAAGGACGATTAGTCTCATTCCACCAGCATCACAATTTTAAGAGTATAAATAAAGGGTAAAAATGAAAGAAGATTAAAATAAAATGCAAAGAACAAGATTGTGATGGGATTACAGTTTCAATCATTTATCCATCAATGTGTGGCCGACACAAATTCCTTATGTCTCAACCCTTCCCATTATGAATGCAAATAAGGCAGGTCACATTAGAGACATAATTATTTAAACCTAGCTCCCACCCCTAAAAGTTAAATTAACTTATTAGCATGTGCTTAATTAAGAATTTCAGCTAGTGGAGTTGAGCAA
Source organism: Allium cepa (assembly GCA_030765085.1). NCBI lineage: Eukaryota > Viridiplantae > Streptophyta > Magnoliopsida > Asparagales > Amaryllidaceae > Allium > Allium cepa. The sequence continues at coordinate 499,475,665 of CM060931.1, forward strand.
TACTTGGAACGGAGCAAGTTTAAAGTTCAAAACCACAAATAAAATACATCCAGTGGAATTTTTCAGAAATGTTGCAGTTGCATTTCAGCTACCTTGCAAAAACACTTCGGCTGCCTGCAAACCGGATGGGTTGTAGTTGCAGTTAATGCCATCATTGGACCTTGTGGGAAATTTTGGGTTGTAGTTGCAGTTAATGCCATCATTGGACCTTGTGGAAATTTTGAGTTGTAGTTGCGGTTAGTGTCATCATTGGAACTTATGGGAAATTTTGCATAAGACATCAAAGCTCTTTGCAGTCTTGATGTAAGTTAATGGCCCCATTGACCAAAATATATATTTAATAATGAATCATCGATTAAGTTCAAGTATGACTTTAAGAATTCCATCTCATTGCAGTAGACAGTTAACATACAAATCAGATTCATATATGAAAAACCTTGCTGATTGACCCTGTTTTGTAATGACAATGAAATTGAAGAGCTTTGTTTATCCTCTATATATAATTTAAGGCATTATTGAAAATGAATGAGGATGTTGATAGTCTTTAATCGTAAGAATGTGAGCTGAAATAATGCAATGTTTGATACGCATCAAAAACTAGTTAAAAAATAATTAAGTTGTTATGTAAGCAGGGTTAATACTTCCACTATAGATCAAACTGAAACTGCTTTTAAACTGAAATTGTTTACATAATAGTAGTTTAAATTGTAACTACTTTGAGAACCAAATGACACATGTCCTGATGATGGATATGAGCATCTACAGAAAATTGCCTTGCTGTGCACTTTTGAGGAGCTAACGTGTGTCGCGCCTGGAGACTGGGTGTGTGAAATGCTTTTGTTAAGCATGTAATATTGTAAACAATTAACCTTCTGCCAACTAATACAATGCTAGTGTACCAACTATCATGTACCACTCTTTACACTCCTATATGTCTTAAGTATAATGCAAATGGCATGTTAAGTAATCTAGTTTGTATTTAACAATCATAACATGTTAACAATAAGAGGATAAGACCACATGTGCCCTAGTCTCTTCCGTCACTAAGATTGGAACATGAGAAAGTTTGTTAGCCGTAAAAAAATGCAGTAATACAGCTATCTAATATATGAGGTATACAGAAATTTCATATGTCTAGGAACTAAATACATACACTGCCAATGTAATATACAACTAAAAGTCCAAAATTGCAACCTAACAATCGGTTTGATAAATAATATATATTTACCAGTTTGATTAGTAGTTTACAAAGATTTTGATTTTTGTTACCTTTTTTATAATTTTGCTACAATGGGCATAACGGTGATCTTTTTTTAGTTCATTTTGCATGTTCAGAAGAAAATATTTTCTTCTCGTTCGATCTATTACTATATAGCAAATATCTAGTTCAAATTTTTTGTAATGTTCAATTTTGTTAATCTACTTTTAAATATGTTCCCTTCTACTTTTGAAATGCGTTCCGATCAATTTTGAAACATGTTCCATCAAGTTTCCAAATAAGAAATGTCAAGCTGATGTTCTTACTAAGAAACAATAGTCTCCTACAGGATTCTGGCTTCTAACAACATTTTTACTGTCTCCACTAGTGGCATTGAAATGCATATGAAACTTGTAAAATAGCTAATGTTACACACACACACAATGACATATACATATGCTATGTATATGTTGTTCAACCCAAAGAAACATATATATAAGGGCTTAAAAATGGTACCACACTTAGTTAGTTGTAAGAGGATGCAAACGAAGTTCTCCAAGATAGATCATCTTCTTCTTCTTCAGGAAATGTAGAGGCTATTTCTGACTCTGACCGCCTGTTATTAAAATGGGATATGGGTTTCATTGCTGATCCAGGCAAATGGCTTTCTTTTAGATATCGCCTCGTTGCTTCCATCTCCATTTCGTGCTTCTTCTTCATCTTCTCTGCTTGCTTCCTCAGCTTCTCGTTCTCTTGTTCAGATTGCTCACACCTCCTCTGCACATTTCAGTTGCATAACAAATAAAAATCAATAATATGTTTGGCAAACGACGACTGCTTATAAGTTACTTATTTGAACTGTTGTGGTTGAGAACTCCTTATAACGAATTAGCAAAAGTAGCTTAAATGAAGAAAGTATAAGAAGCAATTGATTTAGAAGTAGTTTTGAATAGCGACTTTCTCATTTTATATTATTTCATGTTGATATCAAATATACAAATAGGAATAAGTAACTTGTACGTTATTTTCAACAAGAATGCTAAACATTTTGAATTGCCTCAATTGCTCACAGCACAAATTGTTTTTCTAAAATAAAATCCGTACTAAAGAAAAATATCTTATACCTTACTTTTAACTTCATAAATTTCTTCCTCCCGTCTCATTCTTTCTAATTTAAAATTTATTTACTAGCTCATCGAAAATCAAATTTCATTCAAATACTTTTGGATAAAAATTAATATCTAAAACTACTGCAGAAATAATTATTTAAACACTTTTTTCTAGAAGCAAAATTGAATTAAGTTATTTATAAGTGTGCTAATCATGATACAAATAAATTCAACATCATGTTTGGCAATTCCTCGTAATTTATAAGTTATTTATTTGAGTTGTACTGGCTAAGAACTTATAACCAAACTTACAAAAGTAGCTTATATGTTGAAAACTTAGAACCAATCATTTGTTTCTTAGAACTTACGAAGGAATTCAATCCACAATTTTGACCAAGCAAATAATTGAAATAGTGTTTACGGACAATTTACAAAGAATATGTCCATATGTTATGCATTCATTACTTATAGATCATAGTAGCCAAACGCCTTAACCTAAACATTTTTTTATTTAAAAGTTACTATTCAAAACTCATTTGAGCAGATTTAAAACATGGTGATTAACTAGACTTATGGAGGAGGGCAATGAACATACATAATGAACATGAGTATAAAAAATATGGTAATCACCTCTGCAAGCAAAAGAGAATCCTCCACCTCCCTCAACCGAACAAGAACTTCACCAACAACATTCACAGCTTCAACAGTATCTCTGACCTGAACCTTCAACTTCCTGTTCTGCTCCATTAAGAAGTATCTTTCCCTCTCCCTTTCAACTCTCAAGCTATTCATTTCCTTGCTAAGATAATACCATTAAATCCGGCATATGATTTATTACACTAAATTTGGTTCTAGAAAATTCATGTAAATGGAAATTACTGGAGAAATAATGCAGAGTTTTTGCCATTCGAAGGGAAGTAGCAATTTCTTGTTAATAATAAACTGGAAATAAATTACAGTGATCCAAAGTAGCAGTAAAGAATCATTTAACTATCAACAATTTCAATCAACAAATAACTAAGAACCAAAAATCAAGAAAGTCGTAGGACAGCAACATACCACAACTTCGTCGAAGGCGACCAACAATAACAACGAGAAAACGCGGTAGCAGCAGTGGCGAAGCGAGCGAACGCGTGTAGCAATGGAGATGCGGCAATGCAGGCGAGAAAATGACAGAGAGTAAAGGGTTAGGGTTTGGAAGAGGGTTTCTAGCTTTGTGGATAGCAATGGCAGAGTGGGATAGGGTTAGGGTTTAGATTTATGAAATTTTGCGGCCACTTTTTTAGTTCACACGAAAGCACTGAGCGGGCCGAAGAAAATAAAAGAGGGATGTTGTAATTTTTCGTAGGCCAGGAAGACAACTGTCAAAAACAGCTGTGATAGATAAATATTTACAGCTGACACAAATAAACATTTGTTACAGACATATATTACAACTGCTGAACAAATAAATTTGTTAAAATTAAATTTGTTACAACTGCTATATATAAACACTTGTTATAAAACACCTATTACAACTGCCAGTTTGTGCAAGTTGTAAAGAAAAGGTTATAATATGGTTGTTTTGTTGTAGTGTGAGAATTATATTTTTAGTGCTTTTCAAAATTTGGTTTTCAAAGTTTTGAAAAAAATATATTATTTGAAAGTATTTTCGAATGGAAATTTTTTTTAAAAGAATTTTAAAAGAAGTAAGTCAGTACTCTCCTCTATGTGGTTGGGAAATAATTTCGATGATGATTGCAGCATCATCGACATTTATTTTTGAATCTCAAAGTGGGGAGACCGCTTTGTATCTTTGCTACACTTTTGTCTTGGAGAATGGTTTTGATTTGAATTTCTTGTGCATGATTTGATGTATAAAATGTATATATATGTATATATTTATTTCAAAATGGTTTGAAGTGAAACTGAAAATTTAACTCTTTAGTTTATGTTAAGTGATAGTTTTCAACTATTGAAATAAAGCAAAAACTTTGAATAATTATAGTGTCAAAAATGAGAAATGGAATTGAAATAGCTTGAGCTGTTGAATCAAGATAATATTTATTTGTATAATACTCAATTGCATTCTAAAACATACATAACTTACCTGAAATATTCAAAATGTTAAAATGTGATGTGAATATTTAATTGAAGGTTATACAAGAGAAAACTTAAGTAATAAATTTTTAAACAAAATTTTGCTTAATAGAAATATTGTGAATAAAAGATATATTTGTATAGTACTCAATTACATTTTGATTCATTAATAAAACCAACCTAGAAAAGTTTAATGTAATGAGAACATGTGACTGAATGATATACAATATAAATTGTAAGTAATATGATGTCCAAAAAATGAAATTTTGTTAAGGGAATTTATAAATAAAAATTGAGTGGTTATAATACATGTTTATACACTAATCTTTGTTATAAGATATGTTAAGCGAAATAAATTGAATGATAAATAGAGGATGCTATTTAAGCAAATAAATATGAACTTAGGAATACTTGAAATTGAATTATAAATGTAATTAATTCAAGTGAATTCAAATGAATTAAACAAATGAGTTAAATAAAATAAAATTTTGTTTTAGGAAAAAAAATGAACTTAAGTTATAAATAAGGTGAATTCAAATAAATTGAATATGAATGCAAATGAATTGAGGTGAGTTAATTAGAATAATAATGATAAATGATAATAATTAAAATGAAATTTATATGGTTTGAATTAACTGTTGTATCCAGTACTATGTATTTTAAATCTATCTTATCTTTCCGTTTGTTTCTATGCTCCTATCTCGTTCCTTTTTGGGGACGAAAGTTTTGAGTGGGAGAGAGTGTAACGACCCGAGAAATTTAACGATTTCAATAGCGTAATTAACTAAATTTTTCATGAAATTAAAAAATTAAAATTTTGCAATGAAAATTTGATATTTTGAATACGTCTAATTTAACATAGCAAGTGTTAAATCTTTATCGGAAAATATGAAATTTAGTTCCGTTGTGTAATTTTAAATTTTAAATTTAAATGAGTTGAACTTGATGGAAACTAAATATTTTGAAACATGAATAATTATACATAAAATTTATGAATTAATTTTTTGAGTGATACGTAATATTTCGTTTCGCCAAATTTGGACTATTATAGCTCAGTTTATCTTATTTTCGGTGTTTTAGCAGCATTTTTGGTAGCGAATATTGAGTTTTGAAAGGATGATCGTATCGTTGATGCCTGTGTATCATTCTGTTCTTCCCCTCGTGCTGATCTCCGTAGTATATTCAATCGTGCATTTCGGCATCCGGTACGCAGTGAAATCTGCGAAACGATCAACCGTACCAGTACCCATTTTGAGCCTTTTTACTTTTCTTTGTCCTTTCATTTGTCCATCGGATAATGTTAAATCCAACTTTTGACTTTTTTCATTCCACCATTTCATATACTATTTCTGCCGCGTCCTTTCGATGTCCATTCTTTTCTCCTCTTATTTGTTCTTCCATTTCCATGCTTCACCGTTTGAAATATATATATATATATATATATATATATATATAAACTAAATTTTCGTATATATAATTTCTAAAACCTAAAGCATCGTTCACCTCCCCTCCCACGTCTTCGTTCTGCCATTAAAAACATATATATATTATTTTAAGTTGAATCTGCTTTTACTCCTCCTCGAATCCGCCACTGAACGATACCCAGCTTGCCTCCTTTATACTGCACTGATCCACCCCATAGCGGAAACGTGCATGATAGATCACAAATACCCCACCAGCAACCCTACATGTCCTCTCACACAACATGCCCTCTCACTCCACGCAAGCAATTCCTGACAGCATTACCGCAAACCCCACCGTTTGCCCCAGTTGAACCATCCCTTCAACCGACCAGGCCCCCCTGATCTCGTCCACACTCTTCCATCGAGTGGCGTTCCTTCACCAAGCCCATCAGCTATCGACCCCTTGAACCTAGAACCCCCTGCAAAGCAGCCTCACACCAGGCCCCGCCTTCTTCCCACCAAGAGCCGCATCCACCACCCACGGGCTCCAGCCTTTGCCTGCCACTCTCCCATGCCTACCCCTTCCTCATCATAAAACACGTGCCAACTATTAAATATGCTATTATATGATTTTTGTTTGATGATAATAAACATACATACATATATATATATATATATATATATATATATATATATATATATATATATTCATTTAAATGTATTTGTTAGTACTATTTTTTTCACATAATTAAATAAATATTTGGTGAATAAAAATAAGTAACATAGAATTTAAATTCAAATAGATATTTTATTCAAATAAATATTTTATTACAATTTTGAATAGTATAAATTTAAGCTCTCACTAGATATACACAATTTTCAGTTACAATACAAATTTGACTGCATCACAATTTTCAATTTACATTTGCACCTCACTACATATCACTCATTCACTTGTTTTTATCTTCAACTCTATTACAGATTGAATCCAGCATCTGAATTATCTGCAAAGAAAACACTGATGAAATAATATTGAAAAAGAAATATTTTTGCAATGTAAAATAAAATGTGTATTTTTGAAAATATTATTTGCCTCAGTTATTTGGGTTGTTCGTCATCATTTATTTTGAATTCATCATACAAGAACAGCTTGTAACATGCACGGTGTACCACTGTACATGCCACAAGGTCATGCACACCGACATACACTTGATAAAACTACAGGGACAGGTGAGCACAAGGTCAAACCCAATCAGACGCTGGATTCAACGCAGGTGCAATTCAAAATGCAAATGATTCTGAGTGAAACCAAGGCCACAAATTTCAACTAGATCAAAGAGCATGCATATCACAAGTAAAGACCCCATAATTGAACCAGAATTCCAACCAGAATCAAGATGAATTTCAAGTGAAACTGAAATGTACATGTCAACACTTGTGACACAACGACCATAAAATCATCATGAATGTAACAACCAAGCAGCAATCATTCTACAGCAAATGCAAGAGCCTCAGACATGTATACATATTCATATGCAATCAGTCCTCAATAGCACAGACTCGAAGAAAAGGAATTCAAGATGAATGCATATAGATCAATGGTGAACTCAATTGAACAAGACTTGTATGCCACACATGATCCAACAATTTCAACCATAACTAGCACATGCATATCAAAGTGCAAACAATTTCCAAAATCATAATGAAGCCAATGATACCAGATCACAAGACAATGTACACAGGAACTCAATAATGACCATACTTTTATGCATGCATACAACTCAACAGTTCAATACAACACACTTGGAAACACATAAATGAAGTGTCCAGAACTTCATCTACACCGGACTTTAACATATACGAAGGGCTACAATGCTCGTGAAGAAACACTGCTACATATATGACTTCACATAGAACCAGAACAAGCTAATGAACAAACAAAACAACTTGACCTGGCAACATGAACTACTCGAACAGACACACATATATGAACACACATGCATGCATATATATGCAGTGTACAACATCTATGTAGTGCAAGCTCGAATGAGCAAGTGCACCAGAGGCAACATCAGATAAATGGACAAGTCTCAATACAGTGAATAATGCATTCGAGCATCAGGTTGAAAATGCTAAAGGCATGAATACACAGAAAAGTCAATAATCATGGAATGCCAAAGAATCAAACCGTAGGTAAGGAACCAGTCGAGGGAGCTAATTAGCAGAAGAATAAAATGAACAAGTCAAGATAAATCAAAATCGTCAAGTCAGAGCCGTGGTGGCCAAGATAACGAAAGCTAGAATCAAACAAGCCATGATAATAAAGTAACGAGGATATGCGAATTGAACCAGTCAGGAACAATCATCAACACTCAAGTTAAATCGAACGGCCAAGAATATTAATTGACGAATTTAAATAAATCTATACGAACGAAATTTTAGGATTTCAAATCCTATTTAAACCGTAACATCATCGACATACATAAATCATTCAAGTAAAATAATATCATAGAGCAAAAATCCATATCACTAACTCGAATCATCAATCGAGTTCAAGCAAGCTAACCAGTAAAGCAAAAAGAATAAATCACATATCATTCTAGTCGAACTCGATCAAATTAGAGTAGCCGTATGCAAAGTGAAGAAATAATCAATCGCGTAAGAAATCATGAGAACATCCACTCAATCGATCAACAAAGTCGGCTTCTTCAATTTATCAAAAGCCCTAATTTTCGAGCAATGGAAACAAGGAACGAACGCTGCCATATTTCACGAAGAAAGATGCCGGTCGAAAAATGGAAAAGGAAAGGGGTTTTATTTTTATGGGTCGGTTACTTTAATTGTCTTTGGGCTTACTTTATTTAAAAATTAGGTTTTGTTTTTAAATTGTTATTTAATTTGTATTTTGTTTTTAGACTTTTGTAACTTCTAGTCGTGTGACTAGGGGACGAACTACGGTGGTGTAGTTCGAGAATTCGCAACTCATTGGTTAAGTTGTTGTAGGGTTTTGAGCATAGAGTTAGGTTAGTCGATAGCGGTCGTCGTGAGTTTACGTGTATAAGCGTCTGACTACTTAATTTCTAGTACAAACCTTAGGGGCAGCACATTGGCAGGGTTTTGTTGAAGATGGGTAAATCTGTGTTGTTCTATTTCTGCATTTATTATTCTGCTATTATTTGTGCTGATATTATTCTGCTATATCTATGTTGAAATTATTTTATATACTTCCATAATAAATTTTTATAATTAATAGTATCACACTATTCACCCCCTTCTAGGGTGAAAACGATCCTACAAGTGGTATCGGAGCTAGGAATAAAAGTCAATTTTATTTTAAAATTTTGATTTTTCAAAAACCAATTTTTGTTTTAAAAATTTGAATTTTAAAATGGTTTATTTTAATAATTCTTTGGCCGAGCGTCAGTCCATAGTTAGACCACTAATGTTCAATGGTGAATATGCTTATTGGAAAAATAGAATGAAAATCATTCTGAAAACCATTGATGCTTGGAATATTGTTGAGACAGGATGTATGACACCAACTATAGTGGTAAACAATCAGAAAAAAGATAAACCGATGGATCAATGGACAGATCTTTAAAATATACTACAAAATGCTAATGTTAAAGCTGTGAATTCTATTATTTGTTCATTGGATCAAATTGAATTTAATCGTGTCTCACATTGTCAAACTGTGTAGGAAATATGGCACACACATGAAGTGACTCACGAAAGAACATCTCAAGTCAAGGAATCTTACCTTGCCATGCTTAGTAGCGAATACGAGAATTTCACAATTGCCAAGGATGAAAATGTCAAAGAGATGTAAGGACAACTTTCCAATGTCGTATACAAATCAAAAGCTCTTGGAAAATCATACACAGAATTGGAAATAGTCTAGAAAATCCTCAGAGTCCTTCCATGGTATTTTGAAGCCAAAGTCACTGCTATTCGAGTATCGAAGGATTTGAAACAAATCAAAGTTGAAGAACTCATCGAATATCTCACCACTTATGAGCTAGAAATGAAATTCAAGGAAGAGCGCGAAGGAGGTAATGCTCGAAAGAAATCTATAGCTCTCAAAGGAACAACGGTAAGTGATGATGATGATGATGATGGAGCAGCTAAACCGGCGTTGTTAATGAAGTAATTCAAAAGGTGGAATCATGGATATGAAAATCCAGCTTTGAATCAAGAACTAAAAAGCAGAATAGTTAAAGTTATTGACAACCTAGAAGAGCGAGAGATCATCTGTTATAAGTGCAACAAACCGGTCATATCAAGTCCAATTGTCCATAGAATCGATTCAGCCAAGGAAAGAAACAGAAAAGGGGAATTTTTGAAGCCACCTTGGATGAAATTGATGAGGATGATAAAAGCACTGGTAGTGAGAGCGAAAAAAAAAGATCTGTGCCTTCAAGGTGATATAACAGATAGTGATGATGACGAGCCAAACGAGGTATCGAAACTTACTCATTTAGAATTACTTATATATTTACACGAAGCAAATGGCTGTTTCGAAAGACTTAGGGAGAAATACACTAAAATTGAATCACAAAGAGATACTTTAATATATTTAAATAAACAACTTGATTAATTAGTTAAAAACTATCAAAGCAAGTGCCCTAAGTGTGAAAAGAGTCCAACATTCGAAGAAGAAATTAAAAAATTAGAAATTAAAATAAAATCACTTGAAAATGAAATTCTGATTTTGAAAGAGAGTGAAAATACTAGAAGAGAAAATTCTGTTAAAAGGTGCACTTAATTATTGAGCGAAAACGAATCACTCAAAATACAAGTCCAACAACTGTTTACGATTTTAGGAAAATTTTCAAAAAGTGAAAGATCGTTGAATACGCTATTAGGGAAACAAACTGTTGGTACTGTTAGACAAGGACTTGGGTATAATCAATCTAAATGTGTTAGAAATGAAACTAATCAAGTCAATTCAAAGTGCATGATATGTGGAAAAATTGGGCACAATCAGGATATTTGCTGGTATAGACCCAAACACGTAAAAACCGTTTCAATTTGGATTCCAAAAGGCATGAATAAAAAATCCCTTAAAGTTAAACAAATCCTGGTGCCAAAAAGAACAAATATAAATAGTCTTTGGTCTCCACAAACTTATTTTCAAAATCTATTGCCACTAACAGCCATGGACCTATAAAAACAAATAGGTCACGAAAATATTCTCTCGTGTATGTATGGTTGCAGGCTAAGGAACAACAACAGCGCTGTGTGGATTCTGGCTGTTCTAGATACACGAAGGGCGACAAATCAAAGTTCCTTAGCCTAGTATAAAGGTGGCAGAATCACAATGGGTAACATCGAAATATTATCCGTAAAGCTAAAATAGGTAAAGGTACATCTATCTTGAACGATATACAAAATATGATAATCTACACCATAATCTAAATTAAATCAGCCAGTTATGTGATAATGAATGTTGATTCAGACTTTTTAAAAATTGTTGGCCAATCATATTTTTATGCCGAGAGTACAATTAAGTATTTCTAGAATCTTTGAACTACTTCATATAGATTTGTTTGAACTAATGACGGTGTTTTATTTATTGATGATTACTTATGATACCCGTGGATATATTTGGATCTGACACTATGTTGACTATTCGTTTATTTGCATGGCTTCAATTCAATTTATTTTAAAAGCGGTTAAAAATGATTTTGTTGCACACTTCACGATCTGGTCTATAACATTCAACTAATGATAATCGCGAGTCTAAGAGAAATTCAAATGCAGATAACACTAGTAATCCGGTTGTTAAAAAAATTACTAGTGGAACATGATTTATGTTGAGACATTCATTAGCTGCATCAAATTTTCAAAGAAAATATCTGCATATGTTTCATTTCAAATAATTTTTAATTAGCAGACATTTTGCTTTTATAAACCCCTTCCAGAAAATCATTTTGTTGACCTTATTTCAAATTTGTAAATTTTAGAAACTTTGATAATTATTTTTGAATTTGAGCTTAAATGATTACATTAACTAATCTAACTCCCTACTGATTATCGAAAGGAAAATAGTGATCGAAAAAGTAATGAGTGTTGATATTGATCATATATTATAACTTGAGACAGTATACTTAGTATATAAAAAAGAGTTATAAAAACTTTTTGTTGATAAAAATTCCAAGACCATTTCTATTTCTATCATATTTCTATCGACCATCACTCATCAAAATCCAATATATTATGTCAATATATGGTATTTTAAACGAGAAATCATTTGTTTTTCATTTTATTCTATTTTTTAAGAAATAAAAACATCCAAAGTATTCACTCTCATTTAAAAGTCCTCACGGTTATGCATGGGTGAATTACTTGGAATTTTCCATTATGTGCTTTCATGCTCATTTAAAAGTCCTCCCGGTTGTGCATGTATGGAACGCATATCAAAATTGATTAATTAAATAGACAAGTGGATTCTAATCCCATTTAAAATTCCTCAGGTTATGCATGGTTAGAAGATGCTTGTAATTCATTTTTTTTAAAATTAAAATTAAGAATACTACTAATTTTATTTAAAAGTCCTAACGGTTATGCATGGTTAGTAGATATTCAAATTCCTTATATAAATATACCATAAATAGACACAACTATATGGTTTTGTATGATGACATTATCCCTATCATTAGAAAGTGGAATATGCATCAAATAAAGTATTTATGATTTTATTGATTTGTTATTGAAATTTAATATTTATACTCGATTGGGTATTAATATTGCATTATTGTCTATCACTTTATCTCTATTTTTCTAACACCACTACTCTTTTGCTGATAACAAAAGGGGGAGAGAAAAGTTAATATTTCGGCAAATAAAGGTCAAATATTTTATTTTCTATTTCCACCTAGGTCCATTTTGCATCTAGGTCCATCTACATATTTTTATTTATTTTCATGCATATATGAAGGGGGCTCTATTGTAGGGAGGGAGCATTCAAATAGGGGAAGCAAATTGAATGATCAAATACATTTAATAAATTCAAAATCTTAAATATATGTTTGTTATCATCAAAAGGGGAATATTGTTGAATATGCTAGCATATGATTTTTTTGATGATAATAAACATATATTCGTTTAAATGTATTCATTAACGTACTATTTTTTTCACATAATTGAACAAATATTTGGTGAATAAAACAAATAACACAGAATTTAAATTTAAACGGATATTTATTCAACAAAAATTTTATTACAATTTTGAATAGTACAAATTTAAGCTCTTACAATATATATACAATTTTCAATTACAATACAAATTTGACTATATCACAATTTTCAATTTACATTTGCACCTCACTACATATCACCCATTCACTCGTTTTTATCTTCAACTCTATTCCAAATTGAATCCATCATCTGAATTATCTGCAAAGAAAACACTGATGTAGTAAAATTGAAACAAAAAATAAAATATAATATGTATTTTTGAAAATATAATTTTCCTCGGTTATTTGGGTTGTTCTTCATCTTTTACTTTAAATTCATCATACACGAACATCTTGTGACATACGTAGTGTATCACTGTACATGCCACAAGGCCATGCACATCAATATACACTTGATAAAACTACAGGGACATGTGAGCACAAGGTCAAACCCAATCAGAAGCTAGATTCAACACAGGTGCAATTCAAAATGCAAATAATTCTCGAGTGAAACCAAGGCCACAAATTTCAACTAGATCAATGAGCATGCACATCACAAGTAAAGACCTCACAATTGAACTAGAACTCTAACCAGAATCAAGATGAAGTTCAAGTGAAACTAAAATGCACATGTTAACAGTTATGATACAAAGACTAACAGTTGTGATACAAAGACCACAAATTGATCATGAATGCAACAACCAAGCAACAATCATTCCATAGAAAATTGATGTGCATGTAAATGTGCATATTTTAACCACCATATTTATTCTTTTTAAATTAAATAAATGATCATATTGGGTATTTTAACTTGTTTAAACCAAAATTCATATTATTTGAAATTGTCACATATTCATCTTCATCCAGGGGCAAAATGGTCATTTTTGTGCATATATTAATTTGAGAACATTTAATTGAATTTTTTTATATTATTTTGTAGGAAATTACACTCAATTACAAGTGGGTTCATGAAGGAATATGCATGCACAAAATGAATACAAAGGAATGAAGATGGAAATAATCCAAAGTGAAGAACATTGAGGACCCCACCTACCCACTACCTAATGTACAAATTAAAGGCTAATGCACATGCTAAAAGACATTTAAAGCTTCATGTACATTTAAGTGGGGGATCATTAAAGCTAATGATAACTTGGCCACCACACTTCCTCCAAGGGCATTTTGGGTACTCACCAAAAATATGCATTATGGTTTCTAACTTGTATAAATACCCCTTATGTTTCATGTAGCCAACAACTTCTTAGTTAGTTAGTTTTAGTTTAGAAAATAAATCAAATCTCTCTTTCTTTCCATGGCTACCTAGCCATTTCTTCTCTTATGTAATTTTTTTATGCAATGTTAATTATGTTTCTTTTTTATTACATGTTCATTTCCTTTTATGCAAGTAGTATAGATTTTCCTTTATGCAATTAGAATAGTTGTCTTTTCCATTAGCTTTCATTTTCCTTTCTTTTTGCTTTCATGTTGCTTTCTACATTTGTTGATTTGATAACAAATATGAGAGCTTAATCCCTACAATTTAGGGGTAATGAAGCTCTCTAGTATGTAGATGCAACATTTTGATGTTTATACTCTCTTTTTGTGCTTAATGAGAATGATTGAAGTGGTTTAATTTGTTGTCTTTGCTTTGAATTTGATAGTCTATATTGTTGACACCAAATAGGCTATGCTTAAACAATCACTAACACAAATGCCTCTTCATGAATATATGATTATGGCATAAGAAAGTGATTTGAAATTAAAATTTGATGGCCTATGTTTCTAATAAATAGTTAATAGGCCATACTTAAAATAGATTTCATTTTCATTTTCTTTGTCAAGTTTCATGAAAGTTAGTAAGTGTTTTAAGGGGCGTGTTATAGTTTGATGACTTATGTTGGCTAATTAATAGCTCAAATATGTCATACTTATGATAAACACATCAATTGAAACACTAATGACTAATAAAAGAGAGATCATGATTTCATGTGTTGAACTACATGATCTAGAGAGTGGATTTATTCTCTAAATTGTCATTTAACTCTCATATTTGCATTTCTTTTCTTTTTGTTAGTTAGTTCATTTTCTCATTTTCTAGCTTAAACACACTCTCGACTTTGGTATAATTTGATTGAATAGAATTTTAAAATCATCAATTCCCTGCGGATCGACCCGTATTCGCCACGTGCTACATTCGTACACCATGCGCTTGCGGTTATTTTTAATCTAAATTCGTTCGACGGTTTTCTAAACCGATAGAATTTCCGTCGACGAACAAAAATGCAAAAGCCTCATACATGTATACATATTCATATGCAATCAGACCTCAACGGCACAAACTCGAAGAAAAGGAATTCAAGATGAATGCATATACATCAATGGTAAACTCAATTGAACAAGACTTGTATGCCACACATAAACCAACAATTTCAACCACAACGAGCATATGCATATCAAAGTACAAACAAATTCCAAAATCACGATGAAGCCAGTGATACTAGATCACAAGGTAATGTACATAGGAACTCAATAATGACCATACTTATATGCATGCATATAACTCAACGGTTCAATACAACACACTTATATATATATGCTATGCACATAAATGAAGTGGCCAAAACTACAACTACACCAGACTTCAACATATACAAATGGCTGCAATGCTCATGAAGAAACACTGCTACATATATGACTTCATATAGAACCAGAACAAGCTAATGAACAAATGAAGCAACTAGACCTGGCAAAATGAACTAATCGAACACATATTCATATATGAACACACATGTGTGCATATATATGTAGAGCACAACACCTATACAGTGCAAGCTCGAATGAGCAAGTGCACCAGAGGCAACAACAAATAAATGGACAAATCTCAATACGGTGAACAATGCATTCGAGCATCAGGTTGAAAATGCTATAGGCATGAACACATAGAAATACATATATAAAGCAGTTCAAATGTCGTAGAAAAGTCAATAATCATGGAACGCCAAAGAATCAAACTATGGGTCAGGAACCAGTCGAGGAAGGTAACTAGCAAAAGAATAAAATGAACAAGTCAAGATAAATCAGAATCGTCAAGTCAAAGCCGTGTTGGCCAAGAAAATGAAAGTCAGAATCAAACAAGCCGTGACAATCTAGTAAGGACGATATACGAATTGAACCGGTTAGGAACAATCATCGACACTCAAGTTAAATCGAACGGCCAAGCATATGAATTGATGAATTCAAATAAATCTATAGGAACGAAATTTTAGGATTTCGAATCCTATTTAAACATCATCGACATATAGAAATCATTCGAGTATAACATCATCATAGAGCAGAAGTTCATATCAATAACTCAAGTCATCAATCGAGTTCAAGCAAGCTAACCAGTGAAGAAAAAAGAATAAATCACATACCATTTTAGTCGAACTAGATCAAATTGGAATAGCCATGTGCAATGTGAAGAAATAATTGATCGTCTAAGCAATCACGAGAACATATACTCAGTCGATCAATAAAGTTGGCTTCTTTGATTTATCAAAATCCCTAATTTTCAAGCAAAGGAAAAGAGGAACGAACGCAGCCATATTTCATGAAGAAAGATACCGGCCGAATAATAGAAAAGAAAACGGGGTTTTATTTTCGTGGGATGGTTACTTTAATTGTCTTTGGGCTTACTTTATTTAAAAATTAGGTTTTTGTTTTTAAATTGTTTTTTAATTTGTATTTTGTTTTTAAACGTTTGTAAATTATAGTCGTGTGACTGGGGGACGAACTACGGTGGTATATTTCGAGAATTTGCAACTCAGTAGCTGAGTTGTGGTAGGGTTTTGAGCATAGAGTTAGGCTAATAGATAACAGGTGTAACGAGTTTACGTGTGTAAGCGTCTGACTACTTAATTTCTAGTAGAAACCATGGAGGCAGCACGTAGGTAGGGTTTTGTGGAAGCTGGGTAAATCTGTGTTGTTCTATTTCTGCATTTATTATTCACATATTATCGGTGTAACAAGTTTACGTGTGTAAGCGTCTGACTACTTAATTTCTAGTAGAAACCATGGAGGCAGCACGTAGGTAGGGTTTTGTCGAAGCTGGGTAAATCTGTGTTGTTCTATTTCTGCATTTATTATTCACATATTATCTTGCTGCTATTATTCTGCTATATCTATATTGAAATTATTTTATATATTCCACAATAAATTTTTATAATTAATAGTATCGCCATATTCACCCCGCTAGGATGAAATTGAGCTTACACCAGTCCTTTCACCAAACTCCGCTAGCCTTCCCTCCACCTTACTACCATGTGCACATCCACTCCGACAACCCACTGACCTCCTCTTTCACCCTGACAACAGTCATGCCAAATTATTGTCCCTTCTCTTCTTCTAATATATATAAATATTAACGTATATATTAGTTTATATATAAGTTTATATGAATTTATATATTAGTTGCTTATATATTTTGATACGAAATAGACGTGTTTTAGGAAATAATGATTTTATATACATAGATTTTATTTTAGTGTTTTAAATAAAATATTGATTTAAAAAATATATATAAAGATTTTATTTTGATATATGTTTTAAATTGAATAGTTATTTTAAAATATAATATATAAGGGTTATTTTTAAACGTGTGAGTAAATTTTAGATTTTTAAAAATTTATATATTTTGTTTCGTCGATTCAAGTCCATCGTGCTTTGGTTTGGAATTCATGCTAGGATTCATAGCTCATTTCATTATCAAATTCCTCTAGCCTCGAAAGGTGAGCAATCACTCACAATTAACATTCATATGCTTAGTAAATTTATTTCGCACGAAATGACGATTGAAATATGTTGTTAGATTTGAATTGTTAAATTGTTAATATGATAAGTTATTATCTGTAATTGTTTACCTATATTAATTGACATATGACACCATAACCTGTGGTATATGTTTAAATTTTTAATTATGATATATGCATGCTATCGATATGTATGTCATTTTATATTATTATTTTCACTCTGTAGGTTCTCTGTTAGTTTAGGAAATTCCTATGGGCTGAAATGATATATACCTGAATGTTATTTGAGATTAGGAAAAATCGTTATGGGTTGAAATGAAAAACCCAAGTGATTTTATTGATTTTTTTTTGAAATCTTGGGCTTGTGGGTTGAAATGATATATATCCGTAAATATAAAATTATTACGGATCGAAATGATAAATATCTGTACTACTTGACCATATGACAGAAAATTATATACAGACACCGTTTGTTTATTTTTGAAAAATGATTTCCAAAGTTTTGAAAGGAAATATATGGATTTTAATAAATATTGATTCCTAAATATACTGTAAAGATATTTTAATTTTAATATATGTGAAAATTTTAGATTTTTAAAATTATACGTTTTGGAAATTTTAAGTTTATAAGTTCAATTTTAAAATGAAAATTATAAAATTTTACATAAAACTTTGTTATTTTAAAATATATAAAATAATATTTAAATTATATTTAATAACAAAATGATTTAATTTACTAATAATTAATATAATAAAATTTAATAAGAATTTAATTTAAATAATATATATATATATGATATATTTCAAATATTTGTTTAGAATTTATATTAGTATTTTAAAATAGCTTTTTTGTAATAATTTATATGTATATATATTATGTTTAAAGTATTTATTTGAAATTATGTTAATATTTTGAAAATCGATTTTGTAATAACTTTAGTAAATTAAGGTTGGAAGGATAAATTAAATCTATTTGTAATTTGAATTGTTTAAGAAGTGTATGTAAATAAAAATTGATTTGAAACTTACTGATTTTGAGAATTTAAAGGATATGATTTTATAACTAAATAACTTGAATGTGATTAAAGGTGATCAAATGAATATTTTCAAATTTAACAAAATTAAAATTGAATATTTAATTTGATTTAAATTTGAAATTTGAGATTTTATTTAAATGTCATTAAAAATGACTAAGTGAATATTTTCAAATTTAAATAAAATTGAAGTTGAATTTTGAAATATAAATGAAATTTATCAAATTGAGTTATGGTAAATTGTTTGAATATTTAACTTTGAAACCTATTGAATTGGAAGTGGTCTAAATTTGTAGTTCAAACCTGGATTTGAAATCGTATAAATTGAAGTATTTTAATGAGAATTCGAATTAAACCTTTAACCTTTTTAATTGAAATTGTTGAACTGAGATTGATATAATTTCATTTTTTAAACTAAAGCTGATTTGAATTGATATGTGAAATTGGAAGAAACAATTCTAATTTAAAACTATTATAATATATGAACTGTTTTATATATATAATTTTTTTAATATATAAATTATTTTAATATATAACCTATTTTTAATATAAACTATTTTTAGTGTACAATTATTCCAAAATATAAACTACTTTCAATATTCAAACTGTTTAAATTGGAACTGTTATGATTTCGAAAGTGAATATGATTTTGAAAGTGATATGATTTAGAAATGAATATGACTTTTGATATAAAGTATTAACTGTTTGAAATGAAAATGATCATGGTGTGAAATAAGCGTTTGGTTGTTAAAGAAACCGGGATTAGATATTGTTATACTCTTTGCCAATACCGAAACCCACTTTAACAACTGTGCACGTGGTGGAGATTCCAAAATGAAGTAGGATGGTTTGGCGACGTCTATATGAGGTACGAACGCAACCCTGACTCCCTCGAGTCAGCTTGATGTGACTAAAACAGGAGCCACGCCGGACCAAGTGAGGTCGCACCTCCGATCAAGCATGCTTCTTCGATACCATTCTATTACTTTATGATTTGATTGGGTGCACATTTGATTTTAGGAGTGGGTCTCGACGTGGGCGGTAGTAGCTGCTATGCATTACCACCACTCTAGATCCGCAAAACTGTAGTATCATACCCTGGGCATTGCCTCGCATGCCTTGTTACATTCCTTATCGTGCCTTTTACGACTTTGGTTTATATCATACCTATGGAGTGCTCCTTGAGTAAACCATCGATTTGGTGGAGCTTACAGTATCTATATAGACTACGGGAATACATAAAAATGTGTTAAGGGGGATATGGATAACGCCTTAATGCTATTTTAATATTTTACTTTACTGTAGACATTATCTATGTTGCATATTGTACTATGTATGTAAATAGTTTATTGAATCCTCAAAGAATGGGAATCCCAAATGTCTTTTAAGTTACTTGCATTTTACTTGGACATTTCACTTGAGTTGATTTACTTGCATAAGAATGTTAAACCTAACTTGAGTGTTTTGTGTTTTGCTCAAGTCAGACTGAGTGTCATAACATTTGAGACTAACTTTTGGAGCTTAGAGCTTTGCTTGGAGATCTATCTTTTCTGTTGAGCTTTCAGTTATTTTCAGTTATTTATGTTCAGACTTGTCATTTGCTTTTTTACTGACACTACTATGTACTTGCGATTTTCTGTTGTATTTGTTTCAGACTCCGATGTTTAGGTAGTAGCTTCATGAACTAATATTTATCTATTCCACAACATATTGTTATATTACTCTATGTCCACGATTATGTGATTAATTTATTTACTGTATATGCTAAGTTTTGCCAAATATAAATTACCAATCTGTTGTTTGAGAAATTCAAGTCTGACATGAATGGATGATTGTCGATTTGAATGGTTCAAAATGTCAGGTCGTTACATATGGTATCAGAGCTCTCGTTTAAGCAAAACTTAGCATATGGAGTAAAAACTCATTAGAGATAGGGTAGTAATACCCTAGGATGAGTAAAACTAATTACAGAATCATCTTCGTTCGAGCTTGGAATTCTTTGTTAGGATCCTCTTTGATTTGGATTTCTTATGAATTTGGGAATTTTCCCTTTGTTCTGAAATTCATTCTTCTCTTTGTCACTTTAAGAAGGATTGCCCCACTAAGCAGAGAGGCAAGACATCTGGAGTCTTGCTATGACCTCTTCCACTCCTTCTTCTGCTAGTGATACTCAATGTACTCCCCTGGGCACCTTTCTTTCCATGATTTTCATGTTTTAGTTTTTGATACTGGAGCATTTAACAGCTTTATTTCTATTGATCTCTGTAATAAATTCGAGCACATCTTGTAACCTCAATTGGCAACTTCATCCTTATGTGTGACTAATCCCATTGGTGGTACCGCCAACCTTAGTATGATTTGTAAAGGGGTGAAACTCCTTTACAACAGGCGTCGATTCGTCGGAGATTCCTACACCCTCGGTTTTGATGCTATTATTTCTGGCAAAGCCCGAAACTTTTCTCTTGCAGTGACCAGGGTAATTCTCTTCTGATCTCAAATGCCTCAGGATTATGCTGGCAGTCTTATCTTTTCACTTGATGCTCAACCTAGTGATCTTGACACCACCCTTGTTGTCCAACTATTTTCGGATATCTTTGATGAAGTCATTTCTCTACCATCTAAGCGGGACATTGAATTCCTCTTCAATCTTATTCTTGGAACTTGATCGTGCTACCGGTTATCACTAGCTTCAGGTAGATGAGGAGAGCATTCCCAAGATAGCTTTTCGAATGGAGAATGGTTTCTATTAACGGTTATCATACCCTTTGGATTAACCAGTGCTCCTGCCTTCTTCGTCGATCTCATGAATCTCATTTTCCTCGATGTTCTCAACTAGTTTGTCCTGGCTTTCATTGATGATATTCTCTTTTTTCTAAGTCTCATTTGACCCGTTTAAGGTCACCACCATTAATATAAGTCTATCCGTCTTTCCTCTTTTGTAATATAATTATCTTATTATCTTCTTAGTTAAAATTCTCCTTGATTAAGGTCCCTATAAATTTGAATCTCTTTCCCTATTCTAAAATCCATTCTTGAATCATCCTATGAGGGAGTGTATTTTTAATTAATATAAAATGTTTAATTTGTGTTGTTTGAGCTGTTAATTTTGAATTTTGGGTTTCAATCGATTCGTTTGGCCAATGCTATCGATAGAAATTCCAAAACACTTGAACAGAGCAAACTGATGTAATATTTTTTTAAAATTGGTAAACGAACTAGTTTTATTTATGATTGAATGTTATATATATAAAAGTATAATTTTTTGAAATTATATAGTTAAATGAATTGGTTGTTAGAAATGGTAATTCTAGATTATCATTTATTGTTTTGTCAACATTTCTTAATCATTGAATATTGTTGTATGTTATAAGAAGTTGAAATTTTATAAAAACATGGTTTGTAAAGATGATTTGCAAATGAAATGAATTTAAATTAAGGATTTGATAATTAAATTTTTGGTGCTTTTAAAAATTGGTTTTCAAAGTTTTAAAAAATGTATATTATTTGAAATTATTTTCGAATGGAAATTGTTTTCAAAGAATTTTGAAAGAAGTAAGTCAGTACTCTCCTCTTATGTCGCTGGGAAATAATTTCGATGTTGACTGCAACATAATCGACATTTATTTTCGAGTCTCAAAGTGGGAAGACCACTTAGTATCTTTGCTACACTTTTGTTTTGGAGAATGGTTTTGATTTAAATTTCTTGAGCATGATTTGATGTATAAAGTGTATATATATGTATATATTTATTTCAAAATGGTTTAAAGTGAAACCAAAACTTTAACTCTTAAGTTTATGTTAAGCGATAGTTTTCAATTATTGAAATGGGGTAAAATTTTCAAAGAATTGGAGTGTCAAAAATGAGAAATGGAGTTGAAACAACTTAAATAGTTGAATTAGGATAAAATTTATTTGTATAATACTCAATTGCATTCTAAAACATATATAACTTACCTGAAATATTCAAAAAGTTAAAATGTAATGTGAATATGTAATTGAAGGTTATACAAGAGAAAACATAAGTAATAAAATGTTCAAGCTAAATTTTTCTTAGTAGAAATGTTGTGAATAAAAGATAAATTTGTATAGTGCTCAATTACATTCTGATATATTAATAAAGCCGATCTAGAAAAGTTTAAATGTAATGAGAACATGTGGCTTAATAATACTATACAATATAAATTATAAGTAATAAGATGTCCAAAAAATGAAATTTTGTTAAGGGAATTTATAAAGAAAAAATTGAGTGGTTATAATACATATTTATACACTAATCTTTGTTATAAGATATGTTAAGTGAAATAAATTGAATAACAAATAGAGGATGCTATTTAAGTAAATAAATATGAACTTACGAATAGTTGGAATTGAATTATAAATGGAATTATTTCAAGTGAAGTGAAATGAATTGAAAAAATGAGTTAAAAAAAATAATAATTTGTTTTGGGAAAAAAATGAACTTAATTAAGTTATAAATAAGGTAAATGCAAATAAATTTGATATGAATGCAAATGAATTGAGGTAAGTTAATCAGAATAATAATAAATGGATGATAATAATTAAAATGAAATTTATATGGTTTGAATTAACTGTTGTATCCGTTACTATATATTTATATTCCCCTACCTCGTTTGCTTCTATTTGAATGTATAAATCTTTCCATTTGCTTCTGTTCTCCCATCTCGTTCCTTTTTGAGGTTGAAAAGTTTTGAGTGCGGGAGAGTATAACGACCCAAAAAATTTAACGATTTTAATAGTGTAATTAACTAATTTTTTTATGAAATTAAACAATTAAAATTTTGCAATGAATATTTGATATTTTGTATACATCTAATTTAACATAGTAAATGGTAAATTTTTGTCGAAAATTATGAAATTTAGTTTTGTTGTGTAATTTTAAATTTTAAATTTAAATGAGATAAATTTGATGAAAATTAAAAAATTTGAAATCTGAATATTTTTATATTAAATTTGTAAATCATTTTTTGAGTGAGATGTTATATTTCGTTTCGCCAAATTTGGACTGCTATAGCTCCGTTTAACCTATTTTCAGCGTTTTAGTAGCATTTTTGGCGGTAATATCTAGTTTTGATAGGATGATCGTATCACTGATATCTGTGTTTTTATTCGTCTTGTCGTGACGACTCCATGATATATTCAGTTGTAAATTTCGGCGTCCGGTACATGGCAAAATTTGTGAAACGATTCACCGTACCCGTACCCATTTTTAGCTTTTTGGCTTTTCTTTGTCCTTTCGTTTGTTCATCAGGTAGTGGTAGCCACTACCATTAATAATTTATGAAATCTAACTTCTGACTTTTGTTATTCCACCATTTCATATATTATTTCTGCTGCACCCACTCAATCTCCATTTTTCTCCCCTCTCTATTGTTCTTCCATTTCTGTGCTTCACCATTTGAAATATATATATATATATATATATATATATATATATATATATATATATATATATATATATAAACTAGTTTTTCGTATATATAATCTCTAAAACCTGAAGCTTCATTCACCTCCCTTCCACCTATTCGGTCTACCATTAAAAAACATACACACACATATATGTATGTATATACATATATAATTTTAAGTTGAACCTTCTTTTACCCCTCCTTGAATCCACCACCGAACAACACCCAATTTGCCTCCTTTATACTTCACCGATCCACTCCGTAGCTGCAAGGCACGTGGCAGCACACAAACACCCCACCTACAACCCTACATCTCCTCTATCACAACTCGCCCTCTTACTCCACGCATGCAATTCCTGACAACACAACCGCAAACCCCACTGTTTGTTCCATGTGACCCATCCCTTCAACTGACCAGGCCTCCTTGATCTCGTCCGCACTCTTCCCCCGAGCGGCCTTCCATCCCCCAGCCCATCAGCCACTGACCCCTTGAACCCTCTACAAAGAAGCCTTGCACCAGGCCCGCCTCCTTCCCACCAAGACCCGCATCCACCACCCACTTTGCTCTAGACTTCGCCGACCAATCTCCCATGTCTACCCCCTTCCTCATCATAGAACAAGTCCTTGCCCTTTCAACAAACTCCGCTAGCCTTCTCTCCACCCTACTTCCGTGTGCGCTGCCACTTTCCCACCCTACTACCATGTTGTTTTGAGCAATTCAAGTTTGACATGAGTGGATAATTTTCGATTTGAATGGTTCGAAATGCCAGTTCATTACACATAAGCAGAAAACAAATTTTAAGAGATGGATCGATTCTAGGAAGGGGAAAAGATTTTTGTTTCGATGCGGTGATTATCAGCATTTAGAGAATGTTTGTAGAGAACCCATTAGATGTTTTGGCTGTGGTTTCTTTGGGCACAAGATGGTCTACTGTTCGACGAAATTAAAACTAATGTCGGGAGATCGCAGTGATTGCTCTAACTTAGACCATGGTTTTCAATTTTTTTTAAAATGTATGAAATTGAAGAGAATCCTTTTAGATCACCTTTGGATTCAGAGAAAGGAAGGCATCGATTTCTTGGAAGATCTGTTCAAACATTTTGACATTATTAACTCTGTTAATATTGGCAAGAATTACATGAAAAAGTTTGGTGATCCTAAAGAATACTTTGGTGATTATGCTTCTTCTTTGATTAGTGATGAATGGGTTAATGTTGAGATGCCTGCCATGAATAATGATGAAGGGGTTTCAGATGTTTTCATGACGATTTCTCGGCTATTCTTATTGCTGTTAATAGACAAGAATTGTTTTCTTTTGATTCTCTGCTTTTGGATCCTTTTGTTTCACAATTCAGATCGATTCCTCAACCATTAAAAGCTAGGGACAAAGTGCTTGATATTGGATGGGTAGATGGTATTTTAGAATTTTCTGCAAACATGTTGAGTAATAATTTTATTCACACTCATAATAAAAAATTTAAAGCCAGATTTAAATACATGGAGAATTTCAAGCTTTTCACTACAAAAAGATTTAAATGTCTAAGGTCTCTAGAGGAAGAAGATTTTGACGTTAATCAAGTTGTTGTTTCAGATAGTGGTTTTTCAAATAATTGCTTGGTAGATAACAGATCTATGGGTTATAGTTTTACTGATATTCATCCTTCAATAGATTCATATAAGTATTTAAAAGATTCTGATGGTACTTTTGATTTTTCTTCTTCTTTTGAGTCCTTGGCTGTTGATTCTTATTGAAGAAATACTAATTATGAATTTTTTTCTCCATCTGGTAGTTGTTCTGAATAGTTCAGTTGCTGCGATGTCGGAAAGGAGATTGTCAATATTGGGCCATCTAGTAGGCTGGCTGTGAAAGATGACAGATTGTGCAATTCTAATGTCTTGATGGCTGGTGGTTTATATTTTTATTTCTCAATATTGAATTCTAGTGGAAACATGAACAAGTTGTGGAAGGGTGCATTGGTTATTCTAAGAGCAAATGAATTCAATGTAATGATTAAGTCGGATTTGGATGTTGAAATGTGCTATTCAGTAGAAGGGTGCCGTGATATGTGTTATACAATAAATGATTGTAAAACTATTATTGATGATACTACGTTAATAGTAGTTCCTTCTGTTATTAACAACATCTGGTCAGGCAATATGGTTGGGCATAATGAGTGTGAGTTTCTTTCGAGGCCTTGTTTAATGATGGAATGATGGGTTCCAGTAATTCCAATGGTAGTAGAGATTCCATAATGGTGCACCATTCAGATATCACTATCGGCATGTTTTCTGACATTGTTTTAACTAACTTGGAAAATAGTGTTAACTTGATTGATTCAAGTTATCTGATTTTAGACTTGAAAATTCTTGCTGATGAAACGAATGATGCAATCGATAATATTGATGCGTATCATGGTGGTACGTTGATTGACGATGAGGAAGTGGATGTAGACAGTAATCTTTTTAATAATGAAGACATATTTCGATCTGAGTGTGAAATGGTTTGTGATTTTATGGAGGAAGACTTGCATAGATATCAGTCAGCTATGATTTTTGTGGTGATAGAATAAGTAATGGGGTTGGAAATGTTGATGAAATCGATGGGCTAGCTTATTCCAGTGATAGGGTTGTTGGTGAGGTAGCTATAAATGATGAAGGCAAAGAACGCTTTTCATAGGACTTCTATTTTTTCAGTAGATACTGGAAATGAGTGCAATTTTGATAGCACAACGCCAGCGTTATCTTCATCGTCAATGTGACGCCCCACCTCAATACCCACGCTAGCCAAAAACACTACGGAGTAATGCTGTCAACTAGCGCGGAGAATAAGGCTGTTGAGGAGCGACCATCCATGTAATTTCTTTGTGCGAGCACCAATATGTCAGATAGTATAGTATGCATTTCATTTAAGGAGGAAGTCCGACATACCGATACAAGCTCAAAGCTATCAACACGGTGGCTATAAATAAATCTTCGGAAACAAATATAGAAATAAACATAACACAATCAGTCACAGACATCCATATCACAAAGGCGGAATTAAGATATTAATATATAACTAACACATGAAAGTGTACATCAGAGTAGTGGTCATGAAAGGACCACATACACAAAAGAATAGCAACACGTGCTATACAAAAGAATACATCTATGAGTCTATATCTCAAGTGTAAACTACAAAAACTGCTAATCTAAATGGTCAGCCAAAAGTTAGAGTAGTAAATCCTTGGGGGAGAAGTCAAGCAGAAGCCCCTGTAACATCTCGGTCTGACCCGAGTATTATTTATAAGAAAATAATAAACGGATCAGTCTAGCTATAAATATCAGGTAACATGATATAAAACAATAAATATAGCAAGAACATATAGTAACCATAAAGACATACTATGATAAGCATGTAAATGAAGATCATCAAGAGATCAAACAATATCAAAAGAATCTTCTAAAAGATCCAAATTCACCTAAAAAAAGCGATGACACACAAATTCACCAAAACATAAAAGATGGAAAATCATCACAATGAAAGTCATGAAAATAGGTGAAGCACAAATTCCAGAAGACTACACAAGAAATCCAGAAATCACAATATAGGAGCATGAAAACTCACAAAATGGGAGCATGAAAACTCACCTACACGTGTAACACAAAGCGAGATGCTATCTCATGGTTGCAAGCCATTAATTTTGACACACGAATGGCCCGAAGACCGTGGGGCGCTACCCCACATATGTGATGGAGAAACATCACACAAATGCGACGGCGAAACATCACAAGAGCGGGGTCTAGTCTCCCTCGCAGACAAAGAGACATCGCACAGTTGCTAGTCTAAAACACAAAAATGATCGTCATGATCATCAAGTAGTGTCAATCTCACCAAGCCAGTAAATATATGAGTTTAGCTTCATGTCCCATAACCACTTGCTTAACTTAAATTTTTACGAACAAGCTGTAGATCTTCACTAGAAGATTGTCACAAAAGGTTTTAAGGAAAATGTTTGTATATACTAGTAGATTGGAAAACGGTTTAAGGAAAGAGCTTTGTAGTAAAATAGAGTTAAAATTGTTTTGATGAAAGAGTTTTGATATTTACTACTAGTATTGAAACCTTCATATTTCTAAAGTTGTTATCCCGCCTTTTTAGAAAGGCCGTGATACCATAAAATCGACCGAGAAGCCCAAGATAGTTTGTCTCGAAGAATGGTCAACTCAGCATCTCAACAAAGCAAGTTCTATTGAACGTTTTTCAAATAAGATCCCCAATGGAGGGGGGGTCCATGGGGGTGGCAACCCCCTAAGGTGGGGGTGCGGGGGCAACAGAGGCGAGCAACCTAAGGGAGGATAGGATCGACCGACCTAACAGAGGCGAGCGACTTAAGGGAATCGCGACTTAACAAGGTAATAAGGTCGAGCGACCTACGACCTAACGAGGTAAAGGCCTAACGGCCTAGTGAGATGGGGTTACACGACCTAAAGGGTTAAAGGTCCAACGGCCTAACGGTATTAAGGTCCAATGACCTATCGAGGCGAGCGACCTAACGAAATTGCACAGGCCAAGCGACCTAACATTTTAAGGCCGAGCGACCTAATTATACTCGTGACCTAATGGTGTGAAAGGCGTGCGACCTAAAGTGTTACGACCTAAGGGTCGAGCGACTTAGTGGAACAAGGTCATACGACCTAATAATTGTAGTAGGGTCGAGCGACCTAACGGAGTAAACGGTCGCGCGACCTAATAGGTTATAGGTCATGCGACCTAACCGGAAACAAGGCCGAGCGAGTTAGTGTGCTGCGACCTAATAGTAAAACGATTTAAGGGGTGGAACCACCAATCCGAGACGCGACCTAATGGGTAAACGACTTAAGGTCCCACGGCCTAACGAGGTAGGCAAGGCCGAGCGATCTATACGCAAACGACCTAAAGTCCAGCGACCTACGACCTAAATCCGAGGCGACGTTACGTGCCAGTGCGACTTAAGAGCGAACGAAATATGTAGGCCGTGACTTTTCTACGCAGAGCGACCTAGCAAGGCAGAACGTCCTAAGTGCAGAATTTCACCAAAAACACTAAAAACTGGAGTTTTTCGCCGATCCAATCCAAACCAAATGCAAATGTACATGCTAAAGTGATGGGAATTCATTCCCAACAGTCCAAGATAGTTATAGACAAGAATGTGAGATAAAAATCTCACATTTTCACCAAATTATGAAGGTAAATCTTGAAGGTGAATGGAGAAGCAACTATAAGCTTGAATCCAATGTTTTACCTTAAATTTGGAGTTGAATGATGGAGTTGGAGTTGAAACCTAGGTTTGGAGTTTCTAATTTCCCTTTCCACTCACCATTAATGTTAAAGTTTGTGTTTGGTAGGAATTTATGAAGAGTGAGGAGAAGGAGAGAAATGAGTTTGAGTTATAATGGCTAATCTAACCCAAAGTCCAAAGCGGGAAAAGTAAGTGAAATTCCACTAACTCCAAACCTATCAATGTTTATACTTAAACAAAGTTGTAAAAGGCATTTCGAACTCAATGGAAGTGGTCTCGAGTCCTAATTTGACCGTTTTCAAAAAGTAGCTTTTCGGACCAATATCCGATTAACGACAAAATATTTAAATAAATATTTAAATATAAAATCGATAAATATGCGGGTTGTTACAGTCAAAGACGGGTAGGTGTAGGAAATCTAGTTCTATTAGTGGTACTATTCGCTGTTGTGCCAGGATTCGCAATAGTCATTCTTTGATGATGAGTGAGTTACTTGATTCGAGTGCCACGAGTGGCCCTACGAATTTTGGCTTTAGTATGATTTCTGATTTAGGGGGTACTTATTCTTCTTATGCTTTAGGTAGTTTGTCTTCCTTTTAGTTTTGTCAGTTAGCTAGGGATACATCTTTTGTTTTTTGTGACATTGAGTTAGACAATGCTTATAATAGAAGTAAGCAAATTGAGAGGGCTAGATTTGTTGGTTTATGAGGATTATTAGCTGGAATATTATAGGTTTGAATGATTTAATTAAATGTGATAAAATTAAAGCATTTTTTAAAGATTATTTTTGTAACAACCCGCATATTTAACGATTTTATATTTAAATGTTTTATTTAAATATAGCATCGTTAGTCGGATTTTGGGTCCGAAATGTTACTTTTTGCAAACGGCCGAATTGGGACTCGAAACCATTTCCATTGGTTCCAAAATGGCGTTTGCGATCTTTTTGAGTGTAAGCTTTGATATGTTTGGAGTAAGTCGAATTTTTCTATTTGCTAAGTGGGCTTTGGGTTTGGGTTTCACCCAAACTGTTCTATTAACCTCAACTCAGCCCTTCTCTCCTTCCATTCACTTATTTATTTCATAAAAGCTTAAGCAAAAACTGAAATGGGGGAAGAGAAAGGAAATTAGAAACTCCTAGCCCTAAATCCATTTGCAAACTACAAATTCTTGCTCCAAAATCAAAGAGAAGCCATTGGTAAGTTCTTCTTCATCTTCTCCAACTCTTCTCTTCTTCAATTTAAGAAAATTTCCTAAACCTAAATTGGGAAATATGTGATTTATTCTTAGATTGAAGCTTGTTGAGTTGAAGTAGTGTTTGGTTGGTCTTCTCCTTGCAAATTGAACTCCATCTTCTTTGTTTTTGGGTAAAAGGTGAGTTTTGAACTCACATCTACTTCTTTTGATATCATTGATGTTAGGAATGAATTCCTAACACTTATTCATGTGCATTTGCTTTCGATTTGGATTGCTTTGGTGAAATTACCAAATATTGATTTTTGAAGCCAAATCTATGTAAAACCCTATATGGTTGATGTTTATGTCGTTCAGAGTGTTTGGGGGTGTTGTTAAGGTTGGGTAGTCATTTGACGTAAGCCCATAATCAACACGCACCCGATCACTTTCGATTTGTTTGGCCATAGTTGGCCTAGGTTCAGGAATTGCCTGACCATCAGGTTTCAGACGTCTGAAATGCCTATTTCAGACGTCTGAATATTGTTCTTGGAAGAAATTTACTTCCAGATTCAGACGTCTGAATTTATATTCCAGACGTCTGAATTAGCTAAATTTCAACCAGAAAGGAAATAGGAAAAATATTGCCCATTTCAGACGTCTGGATGTTAGGATTCAGACGTCTGAATTCTGTTTGGAAAACAAATTGATTTCCAGATTCAGACGTCTGAATCCCTTCTTTCAGACGTCTGAATATGCTGTTTTTGGCCAATTTGCCTTGTTCGTTTAATTTTCCAAATTTGATCGATGCAAATTGATTCCAATTAGTTGTTTATGCATATTTGACCTTGATAATTTCTTTTTGAATTCATTCACGGGTTTTTATAAATTATTTCTTCAAATCGTATTAAAAGTTCGCTTCTCCGATTTATAAATTCTATTTAAACCACACGTACAATTTCGCACTTCGAGCGAAGTGGAAGGGTGATTAAATGGTTGGGCAAAACACGGACCATGAATCTGTGCGTTTATCCTTCCGATTAATTCCCGACCTATTCAATTGATCGTTTTAACCTTCGGGTTTGGTTTACCGATGATATGAGGTGAACTTTGTACTGCTTTGAGTGTGAAAGTAGCTGACGGATAGTAAACCGTTTAGTGTGAACGAGTGGTTATGGGACATACGTTAACACTTTTCGGATTCCTTTTCGAGAGTTGTGACACATTCCGCCAGTTAGTGGTGTCCAGTACTGGGTCTCTGACCTTCACCACTACGGTTTGTTGCCTTCGGGTATGTGCCTTCGGGTTTGTGCCTTCGGGTTTGTTGCCCTTTAATATCGCTTTCGATGTTGGTCGTTATGAGCCGCATGGGTGATATTGGGTTGCCCTTTAGTATCGCTTCCGATGTTGGTCGTTATGAGCCGCATGGGTGATATTGGGTTTGGAGTCTTCGGGCTCATGGATCCTTGTTTATACAGTACTAAGCTCGAGCAATTTTATGATATTTCATTCATATGTATATTCCCTTGGTATTGCCCTTCGGTGTTGGTCATTATGAGCCGCATGATGCGTAGCGTTTACCTTATGGAACTTGTATACCTTATTGGTATTTGTTATTGCCTTTTGGCTTGTTTTGGGATATTCGTATCCTTTTTTTTCTATATGTTGCCGATGATATAAGGCTTGTTATCATATGATTCATCTTTTGTTAGATGATTATGTTATCTCTTTTAGAGATATTTGCTATACCTTTTAACCTTGCAGGTTTAATGTTGTTCAGTTTATCTAACTGATTTGTTTAGCTAGACTGACCCGTGTATCTTATACTCGGGTCAGACCGAGATGTTTCAGGTTAGGTGCTTTTGGACTTAGCCTATTTTGCTTCCGCATGGACTATTCAGCTTGTTCCTTTTTGTCATAGCTTTTTGGTGTAGTCCTATTTTGTAGTAACTCTGATATGTATTCTTTTGACTCGTTTGTATGTGGTGGTTTGCTATACCACTTGATATGTATTATTGTATAACTCTGTTATGAATCTGTATATGTGTATATGATGATTTACTGTTCTGTGATGTATATTACATTTGAGTTATTATATTCTGTTCTGATAGATCCAACCACCTATGGTTTTGTTTTAAGTATTCATTGGGTATGTCGACCTGGTTGGTATGTTTATTGTCGATGTATTCAATAGATAGTTAGAGCAAGGCTATAGATGGTCGCTCCTAACCAGCCTTATTCTCCGTGTTAGTTGACGGCATTACTTTGTAGTGTCCTTGGCTAGCATGGGTATAGAGGTGGGGCGTCACAGTGTGGTATCAGAGCTGAGTTCAGAACAAAGTATGATAAACACAGAATAGAAACACATATTACGATACATCAAAGTGTACAAGTGATACAAATCTTTGAATCATCGTGTCTCTTTATTCCATCAAGGTTAGATAGAGTTTGGGAATACGTCTAGGAATGCATTTTATTCCGTAGTATTCCATATTGCAATATCTACCTTGTGAATAATCTTGTTCTTATCTTACCTTCAGCGTATGTCTGGTAGAGGCAGGGGACGACGTTCGGGTGTTGGGCAATCCAGTGGCTCACATCCGGATGGCGTATATATGTCTGCTGATCAGTTTTTGGAGTTGTTTAGGAGCACTCAGCCCCCCGTTCCTCCTCGAGTGTCTCCACCTCGCAAGTCTGCCTTTGCACGTCAGTGCAGTGATTTTGCTCATTTTGGAGGAAAACCGTTTAAGGGTTCCGAGTTCGTTCTTGAAGTCCAAGCTTGGCTTCGTACGTGCGAGCGTATCTTCTCTCGCATGGATCTTTCCGACCATGATAGAGTTCTTGTAACTTCTAGTTTATTACAAGAGCGTGCCCTTGATTGGTATGAGCTTCTTGTAGCCGAGATTGATGAGTCTACTCTTTCTTGGACTCAGTTTCGGGAGCGATTTGAACTCAAGTTCGTTCCTGATTCTAAAAAAGTTTTATTGACCCGTCGCTTCCTTGAGTTGAAGCAAGGGAAATCTTCTGTTTCTGAGTATGTTGCATCTTTTGAGGCCTTATCTCAGTATGGTCTTGAATTTATCAGTACTTCTTATAAGAAGAATTTGAAGTTTGTTTCTGGTCTTAAGAAATATCTTAAGAAGACTTTGTTGCTCCAGCTTAAACTTTCTTTTGAGGAGTTGGTTGATTCGGCACTTCATCTCGAGACCGTCGAGAAGGAGTGTGATAGTGATGTTGATGTTGAGGTTTCCAAGAACCCCAACAAGAGGTCGTTATCAATTCAGAAGAAGCCTTTTCCTTCTAAGAAGAAGAAGACCGGTGGTCCTAGCTCTCAGCCACAATCTTCCGGAACACCTTTCGTTCGAAAGTGTTTTAATTGTGGTTCTCCGGATCATATTATTCGAGCTTGTCCTAAGTCTCTCTTCTGCCGTTATTGCAAGAAGGAAGGTCATCATGTTTCAGCTTGCCCTACTGTTCCGGCTGGTGCCAAGTCTAGCAGGCTTTATGCTGTTAAGGCTTCTGAAGGTCCTTCTCAGTCCAAAGGTATATCTTCATCTATTTTGGAAGGTTCTATTTTATTTCATGACCATAGTATTCGAGTTCTTTTCGATACGGGTGCATCACATTCTTTCGTATCGAAAAAGCTCATTGATGATTTATCTTTGGATGTTTCTTGTTTGATTACTTCTTTAAGGATTGTGAATCCAATTGGGGGATCCGCGACCCTTAGTTTGCTTTGTGATGATGTTGAGATTGTTTTATGTGGCTTTTCTTTCCGTGCGAATCTGCACGTTATTTCTTGTCTGGGATTCGATATGATTTTGGGTATGGACTGGCTAGTGAGATATGATGCCAGGATTATTTGTTCGGAAATAATTTTGTATCTTCGACATCCGGATTCGCCTACTCAGCTATCTCTTATTCTTCGGGATGTGGATAATTCCGAGATGGCTTTATATTCTCTTGATTCGCGAGATGATGAGGATATATCTCGTTTTCCTATTGCTTGTGACTTTTCTGATGTTTTTGAGCCTGTATCGGATTTGCCACCCAAGCGGGCAATTGAGTTCCGCATTGATCTCATTCCAGGCGCGCAGCCAATTAGTCGTCCTCCTACGAGGATGTCTACAAAGGAAAATGAGGAACTCAAGAAGCAACTTTTAGAGCTCGAGTCCAAGCAGTTGATTCAGTCTAGTTTTTCTCCATGGGGATCCACGGTCGTCTTTGTGAAGAAGTCTGATGGAACTCTTAGGCTTTGCATTGATTATCGCAAGCTTAACGAGTTAACAATCAGAAATAGGTATCCATTGCCTAGGATCGATGATATGTTCGATCTATTGAGTGGTGCTAAGGCCTTTTCTCAGCTTGACCTTGCCACAGGTTTTCATCAATTACGAGTCGCGGAGGATAGCATACCTCTTACAGCTTTCCGCACTCGATATGGTTCTTTTGAGTGGCTCGTTATGCCGTTCGGTTTGACGAACGCTCCTGCTTTCTTTGTTGATCTCATGAATCGAGTATTCCGGGAATATCTCGATAAGTTCATCCTTGTGTTCATTGATGATATCCTTATTTATTCTAAGTCTGAAGCTGAGCATGCTAATCACTTGAGAATTGTCTTGAGTACTCTTCGTCGTCATCAGCTTAGAGCCAAATTCTCCAAATGCCACTTTTGGGAGAATAAGGTTAAGTTTTTAGGCCATGTTGTATCTTCCGATGGCATTTCTGTCGATCCCTCAAAGATCGAAGCCATCCAAAATTGGAAGAGGCCTGAAAATGTTCATGAGATTCGTAGTTTCCTTGGATTGGCGGGTTATTACCGTCGGTTCATTAAGAACTTTTCCCGTGTTGTGCTTCCTCTCACTTGCCTTACTCGGAAAGGCATTCGTTTTGATTGGTCCGACAAGTGTGAAGCTTCCTTTCTGACATTGAAGGAACTTCTCACTAATGCTCCTATCCTTGTGGTTCCCGAAGGGAATCATGATCTTGTTGTCTACACCGATGCTTGTGGTAGTGGTCTCGGTGCTGTTCTTATGCAGAAGGATCGGGTAGTTGCTTATGCTTCTAGGCAACTGCGTCCGAATGAAGTTCGCTATGCCACTCATGATCTTGAGGTTGCTTCCATTGTCTTTGCCTTGAAGATTTGGCGACATTATTTATTGGGCGAGCGCTTCATTCTCTATACCGATCATAAATCTTTGAAGTATTTGTTCACTCAGAAGGAACTCAATATGAGACAACAGCGTTGGCTCGAGTTTCTTGCTTCTTATGACTTTGATATCCAGTATACCCCTGGTAAGGGTAATCGTGATGCAGATGCGCTTAGTCGCAAACATTCGGCTGTTATTTCTATGATGTTTGCCGAATGGGATGTTCTTGAGACTCTATCTTTTTGTGAAATTCGTGATCGAGGTTCATCTTCTGATTCTCCTATTCTATTATTTAGTTTGGGAGCTCGACCTATTTTATTGGATCGTATTGCCGATGGTCAGCGGCGTGATCTTGAGTTGTTGCATCTTATTCAGCTTTGTGAGTCTGGATCTTGAGATGAGGCGTTGCAAGATCTCAGCATTGATTCTCATGGGTGTCTTCGTAAGAAGAACCGTCTTTTTGTACCTTCTGATCTTGCACTTAGGCATGACATTCTTGATGACTGTCACCGTTCTAAGTATACCATTCATCCCGGTAGTAGCAAGATGTATGCCGATATGCATCGTCTTTATTATTGGGAAGGCATGAAGCGCGATGTGGCGAGTTATGTGCAATTGCATAACTTGTCAGCGTTTTAAAGCCGAGCATCAGCATCCTTCGGGTGTTCTTCAGCCTCTTGAGATTCCATTGTGGAAGTGGGATCAAATTTCTATGGATTTCATTGACGGCCTACCTCGCTCGAGATCAGGCCATTCTAGCATTTGGGTTATTGTTGATCGCCTCACTAAGTCTGCTCATTTTGTCCCTATTAAGTCTAATAGAACTGCTTCGCATTTGGCTAAGTTGTATGTCAAGAAAATCATGAGACTTCACGGTGTTCCTAGTTCTATTGTGAGTGATCGTGATCCTTTATTCACGAGTCATTTTTGGAAGAGTCTTCAGCAAGCTTTGGGAACAAAGCTTAATTTTTCTACAGCTTATCATCCGCAGTCTGACGGACAGACTGAACGGGTGAATCGTATCTTGAAAGATCTTCTCCGTATTTGTATTTTTGATTTTGGTGGTAGTTGGGAGGATCACCTACCTCTTGTAGAGTTCTCCTACAACAATAGTTTTCAGTCTAGTATCGGTATGGCTCCTTTCGAAACCTTATACGGAAGGCCATGTCGATCACCTTCATGTTGGTTGGAATCTAGGGAGAAGCTTATTCTTGGCCCGGACTTTGTTCGTCATTCTTCTGAGAAGATTGATCTTATTCGATTGAGAATGAAAGAGGCACAGAGTCGTCAGAAATCCTACGCGGACAACCGTAGGAAGCCTCTCGAGTTCTCGATTGGTGATCTTGTTTTTATTCGTGTTTCTCCTTTGAAAGGGGTTATGCGTTTCAGTGCGACTGGGAAATTGGCTCCTCGTTATATAGGACCATTTTCTATTACTGAACGTATTGGCCCTGTGGCTTATAGAGTTTCACTTCCAGCTCATTTATCTGGCATTCATGACGTGTTTCACGTCTCGCAACTTCAGAAGTGTCTTCGGGAGTCGGATTTTGTTATTACTTCTCCTGATTTGCAAGAAATTGAGATCTCACCGGACTTATCTATTGTACAGCAACCTATTCGCGTGCTTGACACGGAGGTGCGACACCTTCGGAACAAGGACGTGCCGCTCGTTAAAGTTCAATGGTTCGCTAATCCCAATGACTGTACTTGGGAAACCAGAGAGTATATCGAGCGATCTTATCCGGGTTTTCTATCTTTGCTTGTCGATGGTGAGATTATCTTTTTGTTTCTAACTTGTTTCCTTCTCTTTTGAATGTTTTATGTATGTAGTTGTTACAAATATCGTCTCTAGGAATTGCGGGGACGCAATTTTGTAAGGAGGGGAGATCTGTAACAACCCGCATATTTAACGATTTTATATTTAAATGTTTTATTTAAATAAAGCATCGTTAGTCGGATTTTGGGTCTGAAATGTTACTTTTTGCAAACGGCCGAATTGGGACTCGAAACCATTTCCATTGGTTCCAAAATGGCGTTTGCGATCTTTTTGAGTGTAAGCTTTGATATGTTTGGAGTAAGTCGAATTTTTCTATTTGCTAAGTGGGCTTTGGGTTTGGGTTTCACCCAAACTGTTCTATTAACCTCAACTCAGCCCTTCTCTCCTTCCATTCACTTATTCATTTCATAAAAGCTTAAGCAAAAACTGAAATGGGGGAAGAGAAAGGAAATTAGAAACTCCTAGCCCTAAATCCATTTGCAAACTACAAATTCTTGCTCCAAAATCAAAGAGAAGCCATTGGTAAGTTCTTCTTCATCTTCTCCAACTCTTCTCTTCGTCAATTTAAGAAAATTTCCTAAACCTAAATTGGGAAATATGTGATTTATTCTTAGATTGAAGCTTGTTGAGTTGAAGTAGTGTTTGGTTGGTCTTCTCCTTGCAAATTGAACTCCATCTTCTTTGTTTTTGGGTAAAAGGTGAGTTTTGAACTCACATCTACTTCTTTTGATATCATTGATGTTAGGAATGAATTCCTAACACTTGTTCATGTGCATTTGCTTTCGATTTGGATTGCTTTGGTAAAATTACCAAATATTGATTTTTGAAGCCAAATCTATGTAAAACCCTATATGGTTGATGTTTATGTCGTTCAGAGTGTTTGGGGGTGTTGTTAAGGTTGGGTAGTCATTTGACGTAAGCCCATAATCAACACGCACCCGATCGCTTTCGATTTGTTTGGCCATAGTTGGCCTAGGTTCAGGAATTGCCTGACCATCAGGTTTCAGACGTCTGAAATGCCTATTTCAGACGTCTGAATATTGTTCTTGGAAGAAATTTACTTCCAGATTCAGACGTCTGAATTTATATTCCAGACGTCTGAATTAGCTAAATTTCGACCAGAAAGGAAATAGGCAAAATATTGCCCATTTCAGACGTTTGGATGTTAGGATTCAGACGTCTGAATTCTGTTTGGAAAACAAATTGATTTCCAGATTCAGACGTCTGAATCCCTTCTTTCAGACGTCTGAATATGCTGTTTTTGGCCAATTTGCCTTGTTCGTTTAATTTTCCAAATTTGATCGATGCAAATTGATTCCAATTAGTTGTTTATGCATATTTGACCTTGATAATTTCTTTTTGAATTCATTCACGGGTTTTTATAAATTATTTCTTCAAATCGTATTAAAAGTTCGCTTCTCCGATTTATAAATTCTATTTAAACCACACGTACAATTTCGCACTTCGAGCGAAGTGGAAGGGTGATTAAATGGTTGGGCAAAACACGGACCATGAATCTGTGCGTTTATCCTTCCGATTAATTCCCGACCTATTCAATTGATCGTTTTAACCTTCGGGTTTGGTTTACCGATGATATGAGGTGAACTTTGTACTGCTTTGAGTGTGAAAGTAGCTGACGGATAGTAAACCGTTTAGTGCGAACGAGTGGTTATGGGACATACGTTAACACTTTTCGGATTCCTTTTCGAGAGTTGTGACACATTCCGCCAGTTAGTGGTGTCCAGTACTGGGTCTCTGACCTTCACCACTACGGTTTGTTGCCTTCGGGTATGTGCCTTCGGGTTTGTGCCTTCGGGTTTGTTGCCCTTTAGTATCGCTTCCGATGTTGGTCGTTATGAGCCGCATGGGTGATATTGGGTTGCCCTTTAGTATCGCTTCCGATGTTGGTCGTTATGAGCCGCATGGGTGATATTGGGTTTGGAGTCTTCGGGCTCATGGATTCTTGTTTATACAGTACTGAGCTCGAGCAATTTTATGATATTTCATTCATATGTATATTCCCTTGGTATTGCCCTTCGGTGTTGGTCATTATGAGCCGCATGATGCGTAGCGTTTACCTTGTGGAACTTGTATACCTTATTGGTATTTGTTATTGCCTTTTGGCTTGTTTTGGGATATTCGTATCCTTTTTTTTCTATATGTTGCCGATGATATGAGGCTTGTTATCATATGATTCATCTTTTGTTAGATGATTATGTTATCTCTTTTAGAGATATTCGCTATACCTTGTAACCTTGCAGGTTTAATGTTGTTCAGTTTATCTAACTGATTTGTTTAGCTAGACTGACCCGTGTATCTTATACTCGGGTCAGACCGAGATGTTTCAGGTTAGGTGCTTTTGGACTTAGCCTATTTTGCTTCCGCATGGACTATTCAGCTTGTTCTTTTTGTCATAGTTTTTTGGTGTAGTCCTATTTTGTAGTAACTCTGATATGTATTCTTTTGACTCGTCTGTATGTGGTGGTTTGCTATACCACTTGATATGTATTATTGTATAACTCTTTTATGAATCTGTATATGTGTATATGATGATTTACTGTTCTGTGATGTATATTACATTTGAGTTATTATATTCTGTTCTGATAGATCCAACCACCTATGGTTTTGTTTTAATTATTCATTGGGTATGTCGACCTGGTTGGTATGTTTATTGTCGATGTATTCAATAGATAGTTAGAGAAAGGCTATAGATGGTCGCTCCTAACCAGCCTTATTCTCCGTGTTAGTTGACGGCATTACTTTGTAGTGTCCTTGGCTAGCGTGGGTATAGAGGTGGGGCGTCACAATTTTATTGACATTGCACTATTATAGGAAACTAAAATTGAGTGTCCTAACATTCGTTTTTTTAGAAGATTAGGTGGTTATCACTTTAGGAATTGGGCTTGTTTACCTGCTGTTGGAACTTCTAGGGGTTTACTTACAGGGTGGCGGGATAATTCTTTTAAATTACTCCAATGTATTACTAAGCAACATTCTTTGCATATTATTCTCATCAACCTTATCAACAATTCTATTTTAAATGTATCTAATGTGTGTGGGCCAAACTAAAAAATTGGTCATCAGGTTATATGGAATGAATGTTTAGAATTTAGATTATTAGCTCCTGGTTCTTAGATTATGAAGGATTATTTCAATATTATGCATTTTCTAGGAGAACGTTCACCACGGGAAGGTGATTTTTGTTCTATGGAAGACTTCAATCAACTTGTCATTAATTCCAATTTTATTCAAATTCCTCTTTCTAATAGAGAATTCACTTGGAGTAATACTAGAGAGTCCCCTTCAATGGCCCTTATAGATAGATTTTTTTTGTCAGTGATGAAATTGGGGATAATTTTCCTGTTTATAGAGTTTCGAATTTGCCGTACACTTAATTTGATCATTGCCCTATAATTCTTAGGTGTGATCATCATAAGATAGTTAATAGAACTTTTATATTCGAAAAAATATGGTTACTAGAATCCAATTTTTCAACTTTAATTAAAAATAAATGGAATTTAATGAATTTTTATAATATCAGAAATACGGATAATTCTGTAATTTTTTTTAAAATTAAGGGTCTTAGGAATTATCTTAAAATTTGGAATAAGAATGTTTTTGGTAGTATTAAAATTAAAAAATAAAAATTCTTTCTAAAATGCTTAAAATAAACAAGATAGAAGAAACTAGATAGCTAAATCTAGGTGAGCGTAACGTTCTCGCTAATTTAAAAGAAGAGCTTAGCTCTATTTTAGAGAAGAAGAGGTTATGTGGAAGCAGAGATATAGAATTCAATGGATTAATGAAGGTGATAATAATAAATTTTTCTTCATAATTTGGCTAATGGTAGAAAACGTAGTAACACAATAAATTCTATTTTTGTGAATAATGTAGAATTGGTTAATCAAAGGGATCTTATTATGGCTTTTAGTGATTATTATAAAGATATGTTTGGTTTTAAGAATAAACATTGAATTAACGTTAGATGGAATGATATTTATCCAATTGATTCTAAAATTTACCTTTCTGAGTTTGATAATACTTTTTCTGAAGAGGAAATTTTGAAAGCTTTTAATGACATGCCTAGTGATACAGCTCCGGGCCAAGATGAGTTTCCTATTTTATTTTACAAATTATTTTAGGATGTTTTATTTGATTTAATTAGCATGTTTAAAGAGTTTTATAATGGTAAATTACAATTAGGAAGATTTAATTTTGTAAATGTAACTTTATTACATAAAAAAATTGGTGCTAATAATTTAAAAGTTTTTAGACTTATTGCTTTAATTAACTACTCTATTAAAATTATTTCAAAAGTTTTAGCTAATAGACTTAACATAAGAATGAATGAGCTAATTGATTGTTCACAATATGCTTTCATTAAGAGTAATAATATCACTGATGAAGTGGCTACTGTTTAAGTATACATTAATCATTGTTGTAAAAATAATATTACATGTGCTATGCTAATGCTAGACTTTGCAAAATCTTTTTATTCGTTTGATTGGGGTTTTTTAATTGATATGTTATTAGCTGGATTTAGTCGTAAATGGATTGGTTGGATTATGACTTTGCTTAAAACTGATAATTCTAGTATAATGCTTAATGGTATTTTGAAAAATAAAGTTTAATCTAAACGAGGTTTAAAGTTGGGTAATCCTTTATCACCTCTTTTGTTTAACTTAGCCATAGATGATTTTGCTATGATAATTAAAAAAACGGTAGGTAGTGGATCTTTGGGGAGTGTTGGTAGTGAAATCTCTCGCAATGATCTCTCTATTTCTCAATTTGCAGATGATACCTTACTATTTATCTCCCAATTGCCTAATCACGTCATTACTCTTAAATTTATTTTATATAGTTTTGAAATTCTTTCATGGCTAATAATTAATTTTGATAAATGTTCTATTTTAGCATTAAATGACGTTGATAAGGTTGAAGGTTTAGTTGCTAATACGCTTAATTGCAATATTATGACTTTCCCTTTTGATTATCTTGGTTTTTTTATTAGACCAACTAACCTTAAACATGATGACTGGTTAATTATAATAGATAAGATTAAGAATATAATTTCTAATTGGAAGGGAGGTTTTTATTGAGAGCGGGTAGATTAGTTCTTATCAACTCTGTTTTATCTGCTCTCCTGATCTATTGGATATTTATGCATCTTTTCCTAGATTGAGTGATTGATAAAATTGAAAAAATAAGAAGGGACTTCTTATGGAGTGGTGATAATTCCAACAGTATTCTTAAATGTTTAGTCAATTGGGAAACATCTTGTCAATCAAGAAAGGTGGTTTATGTGTTATTAATTTAAGTAACATGAATTGATCTTTATTAGGGAAGTGGTTATGAAAATTTACGAATATAAATGATAATTCTATTTGGAAAGAAATTATTTCTAAACATTACTATAATGGTAGTAATAATTTATACCAAATTACACCTATAGTTATAAATAAGTTGTATGATTTTTGGAAATCAATTTTAAAATGTCATGAGATTTTTAACCTTGCTGGAAATAATACTTCTTTTTTGCATGACCGTTGGATTTTTGTTATTCCTTTTAGGATAGAATTTAAAGAGCTTTTCGAAATTTGTAACTTTAAGAATGCTTTAATTTGAGATGTTTTTTCTTCGGATAATGAAGCCCTTGGAATTTTAGTCTTAATAGAATTATACAAGGTATAACTCTTAGGCAACGTTCTTTGCTTTATGCTAGATTGAATTTATATAATATTTTGATGATGAAAATGATGATATTAACTGAGAATGAGATACGAGTAAAAATTTACTTCCAATTCTTTTTATAAATTTCTTAGTTTCTCAGGCGTAGCTAATAACTCTTCTAAATTTATTTAGAAAACAAATGCTCCTTCTAAGTCTAAAATTCATACGTGGTCAATCATGCATGAAAAACTAAATACTATTGAATCTTTAAAACAAAAAATAGGCAATTTGATAATAAATGTTCTTTTCGTAATCTGTATCTTGGAGATATTAAGCATGTGTATTATGATTGCATAGATACTTACTACATTCTGAATATTACTCTTAAAATCTTTAACTTTAGTCTTACAACTAAAGTTACCGATTGCGATTATCATTGGAATAATTTAAGATTTAAGTTTGAAAAAGAAATAGAATTTTACTTAATACTTTATTCATTATAAGTTGGCATATTTGATTTGAGAGAAACCAGAGATTTTTTAATAATAATAATAATAGTCATTTTAATCAATTGGTTCTTTATAATATCATCATTTTGTTTTAATTGGATCTCAAATCCTAAAAATAGATTAGCTAAAAAAATCATTTCAAAGAATATCTTGATAAGGTTAGCAATAGTATTAAGATTTTTAAACATAATAATAATATTTTTAACATTAATAATTATAGCGTTAACACTTTTTCTAATTCGAATGATGATTTTACTGATTATCATAATGTCCTTTTGATTAA
Organism: Allium cepa; assembly: GCA_030765085.1. Taxonomy (NCBI): domain Eukaryota; kingdom Viridiplantae; phylum Streptophyta; class Magnoliopsida; order Asparagales; family Amaryllidaceae; genus Allium; species Allium cepa. The sequence continues at coordinate 499,519,703 of CM060931.1, forward strand.
AGGAGCATAAGGTTAATTTTTAAATTGTTTTAGTTTATAGGTTTTTAACCTTTTATTTTGTTAATTTTTTTATCTTTTCAATTTTAATATCTCTTTTTTATGTCTTTAGTGTTGGTTAAGATATTGCATAATGAGTTTAGATTATGCTTTAGTCTCTTTCTTATTTTTGTTGCTTTTTTCGTATTATAATTTTAGATACAGTATTACTACTTTTACTTCATTAATACGTATATATGTAAATAAATTTCATTTATATACCTATATGTTTATTACTCTTATAATTTTCTTTAGTTCCATTACAGATACATGTTTAGGCTTGATATGGTGCTAGATTACTGTGTGCAGGTTCATAGGATTGCTATTAACAGGATTATAGGGAGACTATTTTGGACCTTCCACGTTTGCAGTGAGTAGTTATTCTGCATCTACAATGTGGCGCTCTTCATTCTAAATTATTCGCATTTGCAGTGAGGCATTCTTTCTAGTTCTTACGCATCGATTGAGTGGCGTACTTCATTCTAGATCATTCTCATTTGCAACGAGGGGTTCATTCTGGATTTTCCATGTTTGCATTGAGGCGTCTCTCTCTCAGCTGGAGCTGTCTACTGATATCATCTGCACTGAGTTGCTTCATAGTTTTCTGGGTACTTCTAACACCTCACTACGGATAGTGGCCTTTCCAGATTTTGATAATGAGGTGTAATGGGCGATGACCTACCGAAGCTCATTCTAATTGTACTTGAATCTTATTCATTGTTATTTTGTATTATGATTAGCTACCTGCCAGGCATGTTGGCAGCACCTTTGTTTTCAGTGATACACACACACAAATGTGTGCTCTCCTCTACTTTATAGGATCACACATTTCTCTCAAAAAGAATGGTTTCTAAGTTAATTAAATTACATAAGGGCATAGTTAGAACGATCGATGCTTGGGGAAAAACAATCGGCTCCGATCGTTTGTCGTGCTTGGAGTTAGAACGATCGGTGCTTGGGTTTTTCATGCTTAGAGTCAGAATCATTCTATTTTACCCGAGTCTAGCCCTAGACTAGAATTTTTAGCACTTTCTTCTACTAAGGAAGGTGATTACTTCGGGTCTCGCTTCGAGTCAACCCTGAAGTGGGTTTTTTGACGATCGTTTTGGCGATTTTCGACGACGGTCGATCTATAACTCAAATTTTACAAATGCCTATACTATACCATGGAGGACGCACACCATCGATTATCGGGACCCATGATGAAGTTGGATTGGTTAGTCATGATTCTTATAGAATGATCCATAAAACTACATAAATCGACGAAGATCTATCAATAACTCAAGATCTACAAATCCATTACGCATGGAACTTTGGAAGCATCAATATATTGAAGAAAGAAGTCTAAAATTTATTGCACATAAAAACTCATGAATATAAGAAAAACATATTGATTGTTCCAATAATGATTGTACAAATTAGCATAACGATCCATAGTTTACGAAAAACATGATATCTCATAAACGGCACGTCGGAATTGTACGATTTTGAAGGGTAAGAAGATAACATCAAGGGGAACCCACATGATCGATCGCAGCTCGAAATAATGAATAAGGAAGGATCTCCTATGATCCGATTTCTAGTCAAATAGTCAAGATCGATATCTCACAAACGGTAAGCCGGGATGACACGAAACTTTGGGAGCATGTACTAGAGGCATGGAGAACTCTATAAAAATGATTATAGCCCTATTTGAGTTTTTATGAAACAATTGGCCTAAATTATTTTTTGGTGTCAGATCAATCTCAAAATTTGTGGGTCGGGTCGTATGGGCCAGGAGGTTCTTCTGTCGAAATTTCATCCAGATCCATGCACGTCTTCACCCATGAATACAGAGGACTTGGCTCATTGCAAGGGACATTTTTGGCTGGCTCTCCTTTATCACTTCTTATCTCTTCATCCATTAATTTTCTAAGGCAAAAAAACTGTACTTATAATCTTACAGCATAAATAAAAGATTATTGGAGTGAACGTAAGTCGGAGTTTGCCGAACCACTATAAAACTCGTATATTCCTTTACTTTTGCTGTTATTTATTCTATGATCTGTGTGCTCTTCTTTCTATTTGGATATTGTTTTTGGAAATTAGTGCTTTCACATACAACTGGTTGTTTGTGAACATTTTGGCGCAAACATTAATCTAATTTGTTGTACGTTTTTAAATAGCAGTAAAAATTAGGATTTAAAATTACCATGTTAAATGCTTCTCTAGTAAGAATCAACTTAATTTTCTTTCATTTTCAATTCCATCTGGAAGTGAATTTGAATTCTCCATCATTTAATTAATGTTTTTGGATTAAACATCAATTCGGATTAGGGGAAAATTTGGATAAATAAAAGAAAGGAAAAACAAGTCAATTTGATTGCAATTTTATGAGGGGGCGAGTTTGATTAGTGCCCCTCATAGTTAAAAAATGTTTTTTGAAAAAAAATGACTCCCTCATGTTAGAAACTGAAGTGTCAACAAGAATATACTTAAAACCCTTATTTCACTTCTTTGTCATTATGGACTTACAAATAGATTTTTTTCCTACAAGAAAACACAAGTTTAATCATTTTTTCATAGTTTATTTGCAAGATTTAAAACTATTTTATCTGAGCAATTTATTTAAGCAACTAAAAGTATATAATAAACAAGTGAGATAATACTCTCTTATTAACCATGGATACTTGTTTAGTTTAATAAATTACATTTAATATATGTACACAATAGCTCCCGTCACTACAAAAACAGCTGCTTATAGCGGCAACAATTTGCATCGGTTAGCGACGGTGAAAAAAACGTGGTCGATGCTAGCCGTCGCATAGTCCTTATATACAGACAGCAACCCACGAACAAAACATTTCAATTTTTCCCCCCAAAAATAAAAAAATACGGCCTCCTTCTCCATCTTCTCAACTGTCGCACCCCCCGCCTCCGCCTCCTGCCATCGTTTGCCACTATCAACGCTGTCGCCCCTTTGGGTATCTCCTCCCTTAATTTCATCTTATAATTTAGGTATGATTATAAAACCCTAATTTTGAAAATTTATGGATTATGGATTTGAAATTAATGATTATTTGGTACGAGTTGATAATAGTGTGTTCTACGTTGATTTGGGGATGTAACTAAAACCTTAATTAGAAAATTAGATGAATATGGATTTGTAATTGGTAATTATTACGTGCTAGTTATGTTAATATATATTAGGGTTTGGAGATATTAATTAGTGGTTTGATTGTTTAATTTGGAACTAAAAATTAGGGTTGATTTAAAATCCAATAATTAATGTGTAATCGCTGATTAATATGCTTATTGATAAGTGTACATGGAATGTTTTTGTTATAGTTTAGAACCATGTTTGATACGTGTGTGTTAATTAAAAGTGTTATCGGTTACTATAAAATTAATTCAATTCAATTCAATTTATTATAAGTGTCAACTTATAATTTAGTTTACAAAATAGTTAAGTTAAAAATTTAAATTGTTAAATAAACTTTAAAATAAATTTTAAATTTCAAATTTATTAAAAAATATATTTAAATAGTTGAATGAACTATTGAATTTTGAAAGGAGCATAATAACAACAAATATTCCACTAAAACTGATTTTGTAAAAAAATTAAGAAATGAATATAACAACAAATATTCTATTGAAACCGATTTTGAAAAAAATAAGAAATGAATATATAAAAACAAAAAATATTCTTCTAAAATTGATTTTGTAAAAAAATTAAGAAATTAATATAAGAACATCAAATAATCTATTGAAATCGATTTGTTAAAAAAATTAAGAAACGAATATAGTAACAATAATATTCTAGTAAAATTGATTTTTTAAAAGAAATGAAGAAATGAATATAATAACATTAAATATCTTGCTAAAATCGATTTTCTAATAAAAATTAGGAAATGAATATAATAACGACTAATATTGTACTAAAACTGATTTTGTAAAAAAATTAAGAAACTATTATAACAACAACAAATATTCTACTAAAATTGATTTTGTAAAAAAAATTGAAATGAATATAATGTTGATTTGAAGTAAGCATTAAATATTATTTTAACAAATAATTGATGCTAAAAAATTAAAGCATTTAGTCCCAAAAGGTTTAATTTAGTTTAGAAAATACAACAACAAAAATAAACCCCTTGGATGGTAATTTATGCGTAGAAGAGAAAAAAATGAAGTGCTGTCAAAATTAGACACAAGTATGGTGTGTTAAGCCTTTAGTCCTAATTAGCTTTACTTTATTGTGGAAAATACAGCAATAAATATTGTAGTAAAATCGATTTTGTATGAAGAAATGAATATAATGACATTAAATATTTTTCTAAAATCGATTTTCTAATAAAAATTAGGAAATGAACATACCAACGACTAATATTGTACTAAAATTGATTTTGCAAAAAAATTAACAAACAAATATAAAAACAACAAATATTCTACTAAAATCAATTTTGTAATTTTTTTTGAAATGAATATAATATTGATTTGAAAGTAAGCATTAAATATTATTTCAACAAACAATTAACGCTAAAAAATTAAAGCCTTTAGTCCCATAAGGTATTAATTTAGTTTGGAAAATACAACAATAAAAATACACCCTTGGATGCTAAGTTATGCGTAAAAGAGAAGTGAAGTGCTGTCGAAATTAGACAAAAGTGTGATATGTGAAGCCTTTAGTCCTAATCGCCTTTATTTTATTGTAGAAAATACAACAATAAATATTATAGTAAAATCGATTTTGTAAAAAATGAAGAAATGAATATAATAACATTAATTATTTTGCTAAAATCAATTTTCTAATAAAAATTATGAAATGAATAAAACAAGAATAAGTATTATACCCAAATCGATTTTCTAAAAGAATTTGAATGAATATAATGTTGATTTGAAAAGAAGCATTATATTTCAACAAATAATTAACGTTAAAAAATTAAAGCCCTCAGTCCCAAAAGGTTTTAATTCAGTTTAGAAAATACAACAATAAAAATATACTCCTTGGATGCTAAGTTATGCGTAGAAGAGAAGTGAAGTGCTATTGAAATTAGACAGAAGTGTGGTGTGTGAAGCCTTTAGTCTTAATTGGCTTTACTTTATTGTAGAAAATACAACAATAAATATTCTAGTAAAATCAATTTTGTAAAAAAATGAAGAAATGAATATAATGACATTAAATATTTTGCTAAAGCCGATTTTCTAATAAAAATTAGGAAATGAACATAATAAGAATAAATATTATACCCAAATCAATTTTCTAAAAAAATTAAAATGAATATAGTATTGATTTGAAAAGAAGCATTAAATATTATTTCAATAAATAATTGACGCTAAAAATTAAAAACTTAGTCCTAAACATTTTTATTTAGTTTATAAAATACAACAACAAAAACATACCCTTTGGATGCTAAATTATGCGTTGAAGAGAAGTGAAGTGATGTCGAAATTAGAGAGAAGCGTTGTGTGTGAAGCCTTTAGTCCTAATTGGCATTACTTTATTTTAGAAAATACAACAACAATTTGAGTGCAAGTTATGCATAGAAGAGAAGTGATCTGAAGTGCTATCAAAATTACTAATATATATATTTTTAAATTAGGAACAATGTTCGTTTATTTTCTCGACCTTACTTGGGTGAATGAAGTCAGAATTGGTATAAAAGGTTTGGTGTAGCATCATTTCTGCAATGTTGTACATGAATTTATTTTCAGTATATCTAATAATCGAAATAACGAAAAATGTGACAACCCAGAATTTTTGGACGTTTGAAATCGGAATATTTAATTGATTTTAATATTAAAAGTTAGTTTGTAACTTGAATTTCAAATATCACCATTATTTGGAAATTTAATTATTGGATTCAATTACTGGAAATTGGATAAAATGTTGAATCTGGAGTTTTAAGCCTGTTAAAAAAAATTTGAAGGCTTGTAAAATTTATATTGATAGTACTGAAGATAGTAAAAGTGTTAAAATTGAATTTGAAAATGTTTTGTAAGTTTTGAAATTTTATCGTTTAAACCGATATTTAAAAATAGCCTTCCGAGGCACTGTCTCGGAATTCGACGAAACTAGTTCTGTTGGGTCCGTAATATTGAATTATTATCGGATTTCAAATTTCGTATTGATTGGAGTTGTTGTGTGAGCGTACGATAAATAAACGCGTTGAAATTTATATCGAAAATTCAATATAATAACTGATCCAAAAAACTATCTTTTCCATACGATTGAATTAGCACTTGAAACCTTTTCCATTGTGCTTGAAATAGGGGTATAACTTTATAAACGCCTAGTGGCACGCCTCGATAGAAGTTCGAAATTTTAAGTTGTAATTATCGGGACAATTTGAATTTGAATTTAAATTAATGTATAAAAATTCATATTACTTAATCAACTCCAGCTGAAATTTCTTTCCCATCATAACTTTTTCGAAATCACTGCAGCATCATATCCTATTCCCTTTTCCCCTACCCAGCACGCAACCATCAGATCTTGTTTCCCCCTTGTTTGTTTTTTTTAAAGCAAACATTCTTTGATTTCAAAACACAATTCAGAAAATTAAATAGCCGTAGAACAAAGATGAATGGTCGCGTATTCATTTCAAAAATCGTTTCCCCAAATCGACTCAGAGCAAATTGAAATCTAACGAAAAAAAAGAGGGAGAATGGCGAGCTCGAGTTCATCGCGGTGGCTAGGTATGGCTACGTTTCTCGGGTATAACTTCAATTCGAGAATCCTAGGCTTCGTCAAATCACGAAGAAAAGCTCGCGCGCGACCGTGTCGTTCGTGGGAGTGAATCGCAGCTCGTTGTTCTAGGAGTTAGAACGGCGTCAATCGAGACCGAAGTTGGGGTTTGTTCGCGTCGATGTGAGGTTCGTGTGGGGTTTGAAGCAGTCGTGAGAATTTGGTAGAGAATGCAAAGGGGATGTCGAAGTCACGGTGTGTTCTGATGGCAGTTCGACATGGCCGTGGTATGGGAGTTCGCATCTAGCCAGTGGAGCTCGATGTCGAGAGAGAAGAGGGATGCAAGGTCGAGCCAGTGAGGTATCGAATTTCTATTTTTGTTTATTTGTATTTATTTATATATTTAAATATATAGGTATATAAGGAAAAATGGTTACGTTGGGTTTAAAACCTATATCAGTTTGATTCTGAATATATAAATCTATACTGAGAGGAAAAAATGAAGGAAAAGGTAATTACAGCAGATATATATATATATATATATATTATACACGCACATTTTTAACTTACGAAGTTTATTTTGTTTTAAATAATGGATTTGGTGGTAGATTTATTCAATTTACTTATTCAATTATTTTTGTTACTAAAAAAAATATCTATAATAGGAAATTAGTTTAAAATTAATTTTACTTGTTTAAAAATGAAATTACTGGTTAATTAAATTACAAATGGAAATTTAATCGTTCAAATTGACTCGAATGTTGAAAAAAATATATTATGTAATGTTTATACAAGGTTATAAACCGGGAAACCAAGACAGAATTGAAGTGGACTGCAAACGAATGCAAAGGTGAGTTAATCTCACTCAGCTGAATTTTTAATTTAAATGGTTAAATTTAAATAATTGATTGATTGTATTTGGTGTGTTATATTATATATAGTAGTATATAGTATATCTTGGAATGTTTGATTTCCCGCATTATATAGCGGATGAGACCCTATGCGCCGCATAATAGCGGATGATATTATATTTAATCCCATATACCGCGATATTCCACCTCGAAGTGGAATTGGTATTTTATGTTGTGCTAACGTCTGTGGATGCAGAGAACGGGTTGGAGGGTTCCAACTGGATCCCTCAACATTTATTTAAATTATTTAATATTCTCTGTTGTGATTATTTGGTATTCTATGATGAATTATATTGGAATATTAAATGCTATGGTTTGATTGAATATATTTGGGTATAATGAGTTACCAGAAATATATAAATTGGATTTTGGAAAGAAAATAAAAGAAGTGAATTTATAAGCGAAATAATTATAGTAAATAAATTAAGAATGAATTGAAAAGGAATGGATGTGATATTAAAATACTAATAAATAATTCTGAGTATGGAAAAAGAATTTTGAATAAAACAGAAATTAATGAATTGTAAACTTAAGTGATATCAATTAAAGGAATAAAGAATTATTTTAAAATTTAAAGTTTAAATTTATTTAAAAGGATAAAGAAGTAATTTGAGAAATCTAAAATTGGTATTTTCAGTTAAAAGTATTTTAAATCATATTTAAAGGATTTAAATCTGAAGTTAATGGATTTTGGAATAAATGGAGTAAATTGGAAATTAATTTGGAAATTGATCTAAGTGTTTGAAATTGGATATTTGGAAGAATAAATTCAAGGTGGGAATTTATTAAGAGGAAATGAGAAAATTTGTTTAAAGATAAATAGTGATTTATTTTTAAAGGATGTGAAGAAAAGTGTTTTACCCTGGATAGCCAAGTACGTTTTCAAAATAAACTTTTAAATATAAGTTAAAAGCTTTAATGTTGTTTTAAAAAGCGTGTTTTAGAAAATTTATTATTTATAATCGTTTAAATTCTTAAGTAAATATTTTTCAAATCTATTATCGTAGTAATTATTTAAAAAGTGAAAACCTAGTTTTATATTTTATAAAGTAACCTTATTTTCAAATATTCATATGGTATGTATTTTTAATAAATTATTGAAGTAGTTTTTAAAATAAATGTTTTAAAGTATATTTCAAAGTAAAGTGTTTAAATTATTTTTAAAATCTAAAGTTTTATGCTTGGTGATTTCAGTGGAAATAGAAAATACTTGGAAAATTTGTTCTGAGAAAGGAAGGTAATTTGAAACTGTTTTCAAAGGTTGAAAATGGAAATATATCTTGCGAAGATATTTTGAGATAAATAAATAATTTGGAGAAATTATTTATGGTTGATGGATGTTTGTGAATATTAATTGATAGTTAAATAACCGACTATCAATATTGGCCAAATGCGCTGATCGTTTCGAATAGACCGGGATCGAGATTTATTTCTCGAAAACCACTTCGATCCGGTTTATACGTTTTCGTGGGAAAAAAAGTTTGGATTCGAAGGTGGAGCAGTGAATTGCAAGGGCTAGTCGCTACTAATCCTGAGAATATTTCCAAAATGGATGTAGTAAGAATAGAGCCTTCGGTTCCGTTCGAACCCGGGACGGACTTGTATGGATGAATACTTCCGGAACAATGTCAGGTGGGCGATGGGAATTCTAAGATATATGTTCTAAAAAGGTAACGCTTAGCCTCAAGCCTCATCAACCGGGAATGACTGAAAATCAGGGATTATGCAGCAAGGCTTGGTGGGCAGCACCCATTTCCGGGTAAGGTCATCCCTGTCTAGATGTCTCTTTTTATTTTGGCTTAGTGGTGCGGTTGCTGATCCCAACCGTGGGGTGATCTTACTCGGGATTATCTAGTAAGGGATAGTCCGAGCCTTGTGTTGCAGGGGGTCGGGAGTGATCCTCGGTACTGTGATCTAGGCCACGTACCGTGACAAGTGGTACCCCGGTGCCTAGTCATTAGTTGGAAATCCATTCTCCCTACGCGCCTTGTACGAGTTTTGTTTGTATTACCTACTCTGTGGCTAGTAGCTGGAATTTAATAATGTAACGATTTTGGATATTTTAATAAGTATTTGTAAATAGACCCTATTATAATATCAGAGGATTTTAATAAAAAGTGTTTTAGCTATCATAAGGTAAAAACCCGACATGTCTATTTGTGGCGTGGTTTTACGAGATGCTTTTATTTTCAAAGGATTTTTGAAACTTTAATAATCAATTTAAATGTGATTTCTCACGTTGGTATTCCAGACTGACTCGGGTGTTATTTAACTGTAATGCTCGGGTCAGACCGAGTATTATATGATACAGGAAAGGATGCTGTGGAGCTCAGGAGACGAGCTGGATGGCGATACATACTTCCGTATTTGGTTATTATTCTGCTGTATATACAGTTGTATGTTATTGATGTGGAACTCTGATGATGTACTCTGATGATGTATGTATAAACAGTTATAGTTTTCTTTTGTGTAAAGATCTTATATTTTATTCTACCGCGTTGGTTAGATTCTGTTGTTGTCTTTTGTTTTCTCTTCTTCTACCTCTTCTTCTTTAACCCAAATGGTTCGTTTTTCTGTTCAACTTGAGTTGATTGATATAGAATAGTGTCGACTCAAGGGGTATGGATTTCCGTGTCGTTACACTTGGTATCAGAGCTTGGGTTGGTGATAACCTTGGCTCTGGTGGGGATTTCTCATTAAATAGAGTCCGAATACTCTAGAATGAGGTTGAGAGTATTAATAGATATGAGTGCGTATTTGTTAGTGAATATAAAATTGTTTTTATATTGTGTTGATTTATCGGTTGAGTGTTTATGGATTCTGGTCGATATGTGGGACGCCATATTATCGATAGGGATTTCTAAACTCTTAAACAAGATAAACCAACACAGTATTGTTTTAAATAGGGTAAATGAAATAATTTTACCCAAAATTATTTTTGTATATAAAAGAAATGAATTTTCGTAAATTGTTGTAGTTATATATGGATGCTTGGTTGTTAGAACGTGATAATATTAAATTATTATCATTGTATGAGAATTGAATGAGAAATTTAAATAATAACCAAAGATTAAGGAATAAATTAATAAAATAAATGGAATTTGTAAATGTGATTCATAATTGAATAAGGAATTTAAATCATAATTAAAAGCTAAGAAACAAATTCATATACAAATGAAATTTGTAAATGTACACTATAAATGTGAATCATGGTGTGATTAATAATTAAAATAAGATAAAATTTCAAAGTAATGTTTGAATATAAATTTAAAGGATTTGGGATTCGAAAATTTAAATTCCTTTGAATTTGAAATGATTCTAAAAGAGTTGGGAAAAATAATATATATTTGAGAAATATTTTTGAATCGGATTTGAAATCTAGAGAGATTTGGAATTTAAAAATATTTGAAGGGTTTTAAAAGAGATAAAAGCATTGAACTTTTACGGTCGCTGGAAAATAACTTCGGTGATGACTACAGCATCATCGATGTTCATTTTCGAGTTTCCAAGAGAGAAAGTGCTACCAAATTGTTTTGAATTGCAATTGTTTGCAAAACTGGGTGGGTTTTGAAATTCAAAGAGATAAATTAAATATATCAAAGGATTTTGGATATAAATAATTTCAAAACGGATTTTGAAATACTTATGTGAATATTGAAAACTCTGGTGTCGGTTTAAAGAATTTTGGGATGTCTAAGCAATAGTTTAAAACTCTAGAAATAAACTGGAAAGCTTAAAGAATAAATTTGGGAACTTATATAAGTTTGAGATTTGTTTAGAATAGAAATTTAACTTAGGAAGAATTAGATATTAATAAGTGAGTAGCTTATATAAATTTAAAAGGAAATTGAAACTGAATGTTGAACTTAAGTTTGATTAAAAAAAATTAGTTCAAATGGACTAAAAATAAATAATGTTGGAAATAAAAATTTATTCTTGGCTAAAAATGAATTTGTGAATGAATAAATGAATTTGTAATTGTAAGTAAATGATCTGAAATTGGGTATTGGGATGATATTAAATGGAATTAAGGCCTTGCTTAACAAAATTCAAAGGAATGGTATAAAACAAGATTTAACTGAGTTTAAGTTAAATAGAATTGAATTGGAGTAAAATTCAATTGAATTATGGATGTTATTGAATGGAAATAGATTCTTACCTAAATAAATGGAAGTAAGTTGGATAAAAAAATAAGTTGGAATAAATAAATTAGAATAACTTATAAAAGAATTAAAAATACATAGAATAAAATATACTTGGTCTATAAAAAGCGTAAATCTTGAGTTAAAATAAAAGATGAATATATTCAAGCCTAGAATGAATGAGAATGTGTAAAATAATAAGTCGTGACTTATAAAATTTAAAAGTGGGATAGAAAACCCAAAATAAATATTTTTGATGAATTGAAAAATAAAACGAAAAATCCAAACTTGAATTATAAAACAAATTGCACTTAAGAAATTTAATGAAGAGATTCTGAGATTAAAAATCAAGTACTGAATTTAAACCAGGGGAGAACTAATTAGATAATAAATTAGTTGATGGAATATGGAAATGGAACTCGAAATGATTAACTTAGAATTGAATTGTGAATAGATAATCGAGTATGGAAATGAAGCTTAAGTTATAAATAGAAATTCAACTTAGAATTGTAAGTGAATTAAATATGAATTGAAGTTGTATGGAATTGGATTAAAAAAAATGATTTGAGATGAAAACAAATCCAATTCAAGCATAAATTGAATGACCTTATTATTAATAAATTCAATAATGAATTGTTAATGTGAATTAAAATTTAAAAATGTATAAAAGAATAAACTTATCGAATAAATTAATAAAATAGAATGGAATGTAATTTGGATGCAAGCAATTTAAAACTAGTGTTGAAAACCTTGCATATGTACTTATAAACGTATATCACATGCATTACTTATGAAATCTATGTGTTAGATATTTGAATATAAGTGAAATGTTAATAAATTGCATATATTTAGTACTTATATGTTTGAATTGAGTAAGTACAGGTATCGGGAAGCCGTTTCGCTAGATTTGATCGCGCAAAATGCTAAAATAATAAGCCGCTTGCTTATAAATGCTAAATAAAGGTAGGCCTACGCAATAAAAATAGAAAATATGAACTGTTTTTGGTTATTTCGACTGTGTGGGTCGTTGTATATATATTTATAACTATTGTCAAATTGCAAAAGCTCCTCCGTGCAAAGGAGACTCTGCCAAAATTTTCCGAAAATTTTGGGAGTTAGAAATTTTTTAAAAAATTTCACTAACGGCAAAGGATTTAAAATTAGTAAGCAAATAGATTTAAAACTGAATATTGAAATCTAATTTAAAATTGTGTATGTAAAGTAAGGTGAAATTAAAGAAATTGTTTATAGAAACTAAAGGAAGAATAAGTTGCAAGTAAACTTTTATTTGAAATTTAAATAAATTAGTAAGCGGAACTAACAAAAGAAAATGGTTAATTACATATGGGTTGAGATAAAGCGAATACAATTTAATATTCGAAGTTTGAAGACAAAATTGAATTCAAGTAGAATCGAAAGATGGAAATCTGAATGGAAATTTGGAAAAGTATTTAGATTTGAAAGTAATTAGTAAATTGAAGCAAACTGAATTCAAATGGGATTGTAAAGGCATAGTGAATATAAATGGATATAAACTCCAATAGTGAAGTGAAAATCAATAAAGAAGCATATTAAATGCTTATACTAAACTTAAGAAAGGAATGGTGAATTCTTAATTGGAAATTGATACTACAAATATATTCTAAGTTAATATTTGAATGAATAAATATTGACACTTTTTAAGGAAGTCAATAAAATATTTTTGAATGTTGTAATTGGATATTATTGCTAAATAAGATATACATGTATTATAAGGGAAAAGGAAAATTGGTTTTGGTTTCAGAAGATAAATTTGAATTGCTCGACAAAAAGGTATGTGTTTAAATTTCTATATGAAATTTGATTGGGTTTTTGATCTAGCCACATGGCTTTTTGTTTTCTTTTGAAATCTGGGGGCCCATAGAGGCATTTTGTAGTTGTACCGAGCTAGCCGCGCAAAGGAGACGCTGGCGAAATTTTTTGGAAATTTAGAGAGTTAGAAAATTTTGATAATTCAAAATTTGGTTTTAAATTGAAACTTGAATGATTAAGAAAATAGTATTGTTTGCAAATTATAGGAGAGTTGGGAAGTTAGTAAGAATAGTAATGTGTCTTTTACAAAAATATAATTGGTAGGATGTTGAACTGTTTGGTTTTGGAAAATAGTTAACGGGTATTGGATCATCCTTCATAACTAGTAATTTCGGGGACGAAATTCTTTTAAGGGGGGGAGGAATGTGACGACCAGGAATTTTTGGACGTTCGAAATCGGAATATTTAATTGATTTTAATATTTAAAAGTTAGTTTGTAACTTGAATTTCAAATATCACCATTATTTGGAAGTTTAATTATTGGATTCAATTACTAGAAATTGGGTAAAGTGTTAAATCTAGAGTTTTAAGCCTGTTAAAAATAATTTGAAGGCTTGTAAAATTTATATTGATAATACTGAAGATAGTAAAAGTGTTAAAATTGAATTTGGAAATGTTTTGTAAGTTTTGAAATTTTATCGTTTAAACCGATATTTAAAAATAGCCTTCCGAGGCACAATCTCGAAATTCGACGAAACCAGTTCCGTTGGGTCCGTAATATTTAATTAATATCGGATTTCAAATTTCGTATTGATCGGAGTTGTTGTGTGAGTGTACGATAAATAAACGTGTTGAAATTTATATCGAAAATTCAACATAATAACTGATCCAAAATGCTATCTTCTCCATACGATCGAATTAGCACTTGAAACCTTTTCCATTGTGCTTGAAATAGGGTATAACTTTATAAACGCTTAGCGACACGCCTCGATATGAGTTCGAAATTTTAAGTTGCAATTATCGGGACAATTTGAATTTGAATTTAAATTAATATATAAAATTCATATTACTTAATCAACTCTAGCTAAAATTTCTTTCCCATCATAACTTTTTCGAAATCACTGCAGCGTCATATCCTGTTCCCTTTTCCCCTACCCAGCATGCAACCATCAGATCTTGTTTCCCCCTTCTTTGTTTTTTTAAAGCCATACATTCTTTGATTTCAAAACACAACTCAGAAAATTAAATAGCCGCAGAACAAAGATTAATGGCCGCGTATTCATTTCAAAAATCGTTTCCCTAAATCGACTCAGAGCAAATTGAAATCTAACGAAAAAAAGAGGGAGAATGGCGAGCTCGAGTTCGTCGTGCGGCTAGGTATGGCTACGTTTCTCGGGTATAACTTCAATTTGAGAATCCTGGGCTTCGTGAAATCATGAAGAAGAACTCGCGCGCGACCGTGTCGTTCGTGGGAGTGAATCGTAGCTCGTTGTTCTAGGAGTTAGAGCAGCATCAATCGAGACCGAAGTTGGTGTTTGGTCGCGTCGATGTGGGGTTCGTGTGGGGTTTGAGGCAGTCACGAGAATTTGGTAGAGAACGCAAAGGGGAGGTCGAAGTTGTGGTGTGTTCTGGTGGCAGTTCGACATGGCCGTGGTATGGGAGTTCGCATCTAGCCAGTGGAGCTCGATGTCGAGAGAGAAGAGGGCCGCAAGGTCGAGCCAGTGAGGTATCGAATTGCAATTTTTGTTTATTTGTATTTATTTATATGTTTAAATATATACGTATATAAGGAAAAATGGTTACAGTAGGGTTTGAAACCTATATCAGTTATATATTTATACTGAGAGAAAAAAAATGAAGGAAAAGGTAATTACAGCAGATATATATATATATATATATATATATATATATATATATATATATATATTATACACACATATTTCTAACTTACGAAGTTTATTTTTTTTTAAATAAAAGATTTGGTGGTAGATTTATTCAATTTACTTATTTAATTATTTTTGTTACTAAAAAAAATATCTATAAGAGGAAATTAGTTTAAAATTAAATTTACTTATTTAAAAATGAAATCACTGGTTAATTAAATTATAAATGGAAATTTAATCGTTCAAATTGACTCGAATGTTGAAAAAAATACATTATGTAATGTTTATACAAGGTTATAATCCGGGAGACCAAGACAGAATTGAAGTGGCCTGCAAACGAATGCAAAGGTGAGTTAATCTCACTCAGCTGAATTTTCAATTTAAATTTAAATTTAAATGGTTAAATTTAAATAATTGATTGATTGATTGGATTTGGTGTGTTATATTATATATAGCAGTATATAGTATATCTTGGAATGTTTGATTTCCCGCATTATATAGCGGATGAGACCCTGTGCGCCGCATAATAGCGAATGATATTATATTTAATCCCATATACTGCGATATTCCTTCTCGAAGTGGAATTAGTATTTTATGTTGTGCTAATGTCTGTGGATGCAGAGAACAGGTTGGAGGGATCCAACTGGATCCTTCAACATTTATTTAAATTATTTAATATTCTCTGTTGTGATTATTTGTATTCTATGATGAATTATATTGGAATATTGAATGCTATGGTTTGATTGAATATATTTGGGTTTAATGAGTTACTAGAAATATATAAATTTGATTTTGGAAAGAAAATAAAAGAAGTGAATTTGTAAGGGAAATAATTATAGTAAATAAATTAAGAATGAATTGAAAAGGAATGGAAGTGTATTAAAATACTAATAATTAATTCTGAGTATGGAAAAAGAATTTTGAATAAAATAGAAATTAATGAATTGTAAACTTAAGTGATATCAATTAAAGGAATAAAAAATTATTTTAAAATTTAAAGTTTAAATTTATTTAAAAGGATAAAGAAGTAATTTGAGAAATCTAAAATTGGTATTTTCAGTTAAAAGTATTTTAAATCATAATTAAGGATTTAAATCTGAAGTTAATGGATTTTGGAATAAATGGAGTAAATTGGAAATTAATTTGGAAATTGATCTAAGTGTTTGAAATTGGATATTTGGAAGAATAAATTCAAGGTGGGAATTTATTAAGAGGAAATGAGAAAAAAAATTAAAGAAAAATAGCGATTTATTTTTAAAGGATGTGAAGAAAAGTGTTTTTCCCTGGATAGCCAAGTACGTTTTCAAAATTAACTTTTAAATATAAGTTAAAAGCTTTAATGTTGTTTTAAAAAGCATGTTTTAGAAAATTTATTATTTCTAATCGTTTAAATTCTTAAGTAAATATTTTTCAAATCTATTATCGTAGTAATTATTTAAAAAATAACTTAATATTTTGTTTTAAAAAGTGAAAACCTAGTTTTATATTTTATAAAGTAACCTTATTTTCAAATATTCATATGGTGCGTATTTTTAATAAATTATTGAAGTAGTTTTTAAAATAAATGTTCTAAAGTATATTTCAAAGTAAAGCGTTTAAATTATTTTAAAAATCTAAAGTTTTGTGCTTGGTAATTTCAGTGGAAATAGAAAATACTTGGAAAATTTATTCTGAGAAAGGAAGGTAATTTGAAACTGTTTTCAAAGGTTGAAAATGGAAATATATCTTGCGAAGATATTTTGAGATAAATAAATAATTTGAAAAAATTATTTATGGTTGATAGATGTTTGTGAATATTAATTGATAGTTAAATAACCGACTATCAATATTGGCCAAATGCGCTGATCGTTTCGAAGAGACCGGGATCGAGATTTATTTCTCAAAAACCACTTCGATCCGGTTTGTACGTTTTCGTGGGAAAACGAGTTTGGATTCGAAGGTGGAGCAGTAAAGTGCAAGGGCTAGTCGCTACTAATCCTGAGGATATTTCCAAAATGAATGTAGTAGGAATAGTGCCTTCGGTTCCGTTCGAACCCGGGACGGACTTGTATGGATGAATGCTTTTGGAACATCGTCAGGTGGGCGATGGGCATTCTAAGGGTTATGTTCTAAAAAGGTAACGCTTAGCCTCAAGCCTCATCAACCGGGAATGACTGAAAATCAGGGGTTATGTAGCAAGGCTTTGTGGGCAGCACCCATTTCCGAGTAAGGTCATCCCTGTCTAGATGTCCCTTTTTATTTCGGCTTAGTGGTGCGGTTGCTGATCACAACCAAGGGGTGATATTACTCGGGATTATCCAGTAAGGGATAGTCCGGGCCTTGTGTTGCAGGGGGTCGGGAGTGATCCTCGGTACTGTGATCTAGGCCACGTACCGTGACAGGTGGTACCCCAGTGCCTAGTCATTAGTTGGAAATCCATTCTCCCCGCGCCTTGTACGAGTTTTGTTTGTATTACCCACTCTGTGGCTGGTAGCTGGAATTTAATAATGTAATAATTTCGGCTATTTTAATAAGTATTTGTAAGTAGACCCTATTATAATATCAGAGGATTTTAATAAAAAGTGTTTTAGCTATCGTAAGGTAAAAACCCGACATGTTTATTTGTGGCGTGGTCTTACGAGATGCTTTTATTTTCAAAGGATTTTTGAAACTTTAATAATCAATTTGAGTGTGATTTCTCACACTGGTATCCCAGACTGACTCGGGTGTTATTTAACTGTAATGCTCGGTTCAGACCGAGTATTATAGGATACAGGAAAGGATGCTGTGGAGCTCAGGAGACGAGCTGGATGGCGATACGTAATTCCGTATTTGGTTATTATTTCGCTGTATATAAAGTTGTATGTTATTGATGTGGAACTCTGATGATGTATGTATAAACAATTATAGTTTTCTTTTGTGTAAAGATCTGTTATTATGTATTATATTTTATTCCGCTACATTGGTTAGATTCTTTGTTGTTTTCTGTTTTCTCTTCTTCTACCTCTTCTTCTTTAACCCAAATGGTTCGTATTTCTGTTTAACTTGAGTTGATTGATGTAGAATAGTATCGACTCAAGGCGTATGGATTTGCGGGTCGTTACAAAAAACTTCGATGCCCTTGTAGTAAGTGCCAACATTTGAAGCATTGAAACCAGATATGGTTAAAGTACATTTGTATAAATTTGATTTTATGCAAAATTATTATTTATGGGATTGTCATGGAGAACATGTTGCACCTACACCTAATTCTGTAGCGTCATAGGATGATCATGTTATGATGAACCCAATAGAAGATATGGTGGAGGATGTAGCACGATCGGTGTTCCTTACCGTCCAAGTTGACGATCAAGATGTAAACATCGAAGAAGAACCAAATGTGAGAGCAAAAAAATTTATGATTTGCTAGATGCTGCTAAGAGGCCTTTGTGGGATGGTTGTAAAAGTGGAACCGAATTATCAGTAACCATCGAATACATCACTATGAAATCAAAATTCAACTTTACAGAATCTGGATTTACACCAGTTTTTACAAGCTGCAAAATGACATACGCCACCTAATAATCTGATGTGCGATAGTCATTATAAAGCGAAAACACTTATGCTGGCTTTCGGTCTACTGTACCAAAAGATAGATACATGTATAAAAGGTTGTATGTTGTATTGGAAAGATGACGTTAACCTTAGAAACTGCAAAATATGCAATAAGAAAAGATACAAACAAAAAAGAGGAAAAGAAGTTACGTACAAGAGAATGCATTATTTGCCCATCACTCCTATACTTCAAAGGTTATATGTGTCTTCAACTAAGGCATGTCATATGCGATGGCACAGTGTGAGAACACAAGAAGAGGGAACTTTGACACATACATCTGATGGAGAAGCATGGAAACATTTCGATAAAACATACCCTGTGTTTGCTACAGAGAGTCGTAACGTAAGACTTGTTTTATGTATGGATGGATTTTCATTGTTCTCTCGGTTTGGTAGTGCATATTCATCTTGGCCTATTGTCGTTACTCCTTATAACTTACCTCCATGGATGTGTATGAAAACTCTATATATGTTTTCGACTGTTGTTGTCCCTAGCCCTGATGATCCAACACAAGGAATCGATGCTTATTTACGTCCATTGATAGAGGAGTTGAAAACATTATAGCATGAAGGAATTGAAACATACGAATTTCGAGAAAAAAGAATTTTCGTATATTCGCTTCTTTGCTTTGGACTCTTAGTGATTTCCCGACATATGGGATGCTTTCAGGTTGGAGTACAACCAGTCATCTAGCTTGTCCTTATTGCATGGAAGAAACACGAGCATTTCCTTTATGGCATGAAAAGAAAATTTCATGGTTTGATTGTCATCGGTGTTTTTCTCCATCCCAATCATACTTTCAGAAGAGATAAAAAACTTTAAATCTAACGGAGAAGATAATATGCAACCATCAAAGGTTTATTCAAGTGAAGATATATAGAGATTGTGAAGGACTATCCGAAAATACATGAAACATGAGTGCATATTGAAATTTCTAGTAAATCGGAAATTCATAATTGGTACAAAAAAGTATATTTTGGAAGTTACCATATTGGAAAGATCTCTTACTCCAACATAATATCGACGTGACACGCAATGAAAAAAAATGTATTTGACAACATGTTTAATACTGTTATGAATATAAATGTCAAAACTAAGGATGATTTGAATTCGAGACTTGATATAATACGCTTTTGTAAACATCCCAAACTTCATATGAAGCCCGATGACAATAAAAATCCCAAAGCATGCTATGAACTAGACAACATGCAAGTAAAACTCATGGTAAAGTGGGTGGAAGGACTAAGATGTCCTGATGGGATTTCTTCTAATCTCCGTATATGTGTTGACTTTAAAAACAATAAACTTAGTAGGATGAAAAATCACGATTGTCATATCATGATGAAATATTTACCACAGGTGGTTTTTAAAGAACTGTTGCCCGTAAAAGTATGGAGTGTTATAACAGAATTAAGTATGTTTTATAAACAGTTTTGTTCGACGACGTTAAAAGTCAACCGTATATGAAAACTTCAAGTAGAAATCTCTATACTGCTATGCAAACTGGAGAAACTATTTCTGTCAGTTTTTTTTTAAAATGTAATGGAGTATTTACCTATCATTTTCCATCTAAAGCACTTCTTCGAGGTCCTATGCAATATGGATGGATGTATCCATTAGAGAGGTAATATTGACTATCGTAATATTTATGTCATTCTAAATTGAATTGAATTAATTTTCTAACAAGTCTTCGTTTGAGTGGTAATTCGTATTTACATAAATAAAATTGAATTGAAATAATTTTTTAATAGGTACTTGAATCATATGAAGAAAAAAGTTAGACAAAAAGCATGAGTTGAAGGGTCGATTTGCAAATCATATCTTGAAGAAGAAGCTTCATTCTTTTTCTCTCATTACTTCAATTACCACATGAATTTATCATTTGTAAGTGTTTCTCGTAATGATGAAGCCGTTGAACAATATTCCTCTCAAGCAATGTTATCTATTTTTAGACAACATGGAAATATAGTTAGACGACAGAGATTACTATATAGCGCACACATATGTTCTTCTTAATTGTGCTAAAGTTGCACCAATTGTTCTTCTTAATTGTGCTAAAGTTGCACCAATTGTTAGGTAATAATAAATTCATAATTATTTCAGTTATACTTACATGTTACTTATAATGGAATATATTGCATATATGTTTGCAGTATATATGAATCACCGCATCCATCTAGAGATATCAGTAAAGACTTTGCTAATTGGTTTTCGAATTACGTTTATGATCCAAGAAATATTGTCGTTGATGAAGAATTACAACATTTTGCACTCGAACCAAAAAGAAATGTCAAGACTTATCCAATATTCTTCGTTAATGGATTTAAATTCAACACCATAGATTATTGTGCTGACAAATTAATATATAACAGCGGTATATTTGTCAAAGGTAGTAATTGTCCAGATGAGAATATAAACGATTTTTATGGCGTCTTAACACAGGTTTTAGAATTGACATATTATATGCAACCCGTACAAAAAGTTTCTTATTCAAATGCAATTAGTTCAGCAATGTTCCTGGTTTTGCAACCAACGTGCACAAAGTTTATAAGCTTATTGAAATAAAACATACCTCACATTATTATAAGTGTGATCCTTTCGTATTAGTCAAGCAAGCATTACAAGTTTATTTTGCTCTGTATCCATCCTTAAAAAGAGATAAAGCAGATTGGTCGGTTGTTTTCAAAACAAAAGCAAGGTTTACATTTGATGGAATTAATATTCCAAATGAAGCAGCGTATCAAGCAGATCTTGAGCCAAATGATGAAATAGTAATAAATGATGATATTGATGTAGGATTGTTGAATGTTGAATCAAATGAATTAATAGAAGCCTTTGAGAGCACAGTATGAAACAACATAGAGTACGAGGCCGAGTCTGAATCAGAAAACAACGAAGACTGATAATTCTAAATGATGACTATGTTGTGAGCTATGTATCGGTTATTGTGTATTTTGAGTTTCCGATGTTATATGCTAACAATGATGACTATGTTGTGAGCTATGTATCGGTTGTTGTATGTTGTATATTCTGAGTTGTCGATTTTATATGTTAATATTGATGACTATGTATTGTTCTGTTTTTTTTGAATTCTATGAAATGATATATTTTATCACTATATTAAATGAATTTTTTGTAGAAGATATGCCTTTTAGGAGACATGGCAACAGATTTCAGCCTTCGCAGTCTTCTCCTGGTGCCGGTGCCAGCAACACAGCGCTAGATGTATGTCCATTGGTAGAGATTGTTCCTAAGAGAGCGGGGTAAGTATCAAATTTATTGCTTTTTTTAATATTTAAAATTATACTAATTAAATTTCTACATTAAAATTTACACAGGAGTTTTGAAGTTGAGCCATCGGGCTGTAGGAAGGCCTATATGAGTCGGATGCCCGGATGCTGGCCTCATTGGGATGACATTCCAAACCATGTTAAGAATGCTATATAGACCGACTTAATGGTAAATATAAATTTATAATTCATTTGGAAAATAATATTATGTATATAATTCTAATTAATTTCAATATATAGGCCACCATCCGTGTCGATCTGCAGGATATGTATATATTTGCAAATCATTGGAACCAGAGGATGTAGAAAAATTATAGGGACATGCATGCCAAAGAAAAGAACGCAAGAAAGAAATCGTCGTGGATGAGCATCGATGTTTGAGCAAATTTCTCCAGCTGTGGGAAATCACTGAAATTAAAGTAAGTTATTTAATTTTATATTTTTATTAAAATTTGTTTAAATTTCATACAATAGTCGCATTAATGTAGTTAAACACGTCTCTAAATTTATAGGAACTATCAGCACGAAACCGTGCAAATAGGAATAAAAATCTTGCTTTGCACCGTGGTGGATCTAAATCCTTTTGGCAACATTGCACGGAGTTGGTAAGTTTAGCAATTGCGTTTATAAATAGATGTGACATTATTTAATCATATTTGTAACATTGTTCGTTAACATTGTTCATTAATCATTTTTGTAACAGCGTAGGAAGTTAAATCGTAACCTTACAATGGCTGAGGTCTTCACAATGACGCACGATGTCGAGCAGAGAGATGAGGAAAGCAATGTGTCATATATTTGGACAAATGATAAATCTCAATCAATAATGGTAAGCATGCTTAATTTTTTTCACTTCAAACTTCAAAACGTCTGAATTAAATATTTATTGTGACAAAATTTTGTTCATGATCGCAGACAAGATATGACACAGAGCATGCTCGAGTGGTGCAATCCACTGGCTGTTAGTTGACCTTAGAGGAGTCAAACGGTATATAAGATGCTTTGATTGACCCTCCTTCGCGAAATAGGCGTTACAGTTTCGGAAATCAGAAGGTAAAATGCTTTATTAACTAATATATAAGCAATATTTAATATTAAGCATAAATTATACCCTACTATCAATAATTTACTGGCCATGACGATCCAGTCGTCATATAGGAGATCTCAGGTTGAAGAGGAGACAACTCAATTGAAATAACAGCTAGTAGAGATCAATGATTGGCGAAAGAGTGAGGCCTTGGTGCAACAGCTAAATGAGCATATTGTGGCATACTTAGTTGAGCACGGGACAATGCCGAATGAGGATGACGACGATGAGGATGATGAGTAGGTGTGGTTGTAATTCTGGCGGATTTTGATCATTTTAATTTGTACATATGTGACATTTGTTATGTTTATGGATGTGATACTTATTTGTTGTTTGGGTTGTTTGATGGATTATTGAATGTTTTGTTTGATGAACTTGTTTGTAGGTATGGTTTTGTAGTTTGATGAGATATGGGTATTGATTGATGAAATGGCTGTGTAAATATTGATATTTGCGTTATATATTTGATTATGTATAATATGTATGAGATATTACGATTCTTGCATTGTAGTTGTGAAACTGAGAATGTAAGTGGCGTAAATGAGGTGGATGTAGATTTGTGCATTTGAATGGCCGAAGGAAATAGTTTGTGTAGAAAATAGTTTCTAGGTTATCGACGGCCTGCTGTTCACAGTTTAGCGACAACTGATTGGTTACAGGTTAGTGACGGCTGGTGTCGGTTTGCGGCAGCCCGTCAACTTTTAAAATGTTGTCACATGTCCACTTAGCCGCCACCAACCATTGCTGATATGGTGAAGGAGCCGTCATTAAAGCCGTCGCTTTCTTTGTTGGCAACGAGGTAAATAGCGATGGCTAGCCACTGCCGCCGACGCCATTTTGCTGAAACCTCTCTTATAGTGTGTAGAGTTTTATAGCCTTATGTGGTGTACAAACCTAAAAATTTATTGATCCATACACACTAAATCATGAAACGATTATTGTTTCCTATTTACAACTGACTTGTTGGGTCAGTGACTTTAAACAACTTTATTCTCAAATTTCAAAGTATCGTACTTGTGTGTATAAATAAGTTCGTACATGTGCATAAATACATGTAGTATATATGTAAATATATACATCTTAAAAAACCATATAGTGTTACAAAATAAAGAGAATGGAGACCATTAGAGAGAGAGAACAATTTTATTGAACTGAGATAGGTCTTACAATACAATCAAGCTCCATATTTATAGACTCCTTATGCAGTGCAGATTACAATAATGCCCTTTCTTATTTAGCATATTCATCCCTATTATTAATGTATATTACAACACTCCCCTTGAATATGTGTATGTAAAGATGATAAGAGTAATTGCCTCATTAAAAGCCTTGTTATGAAAAACCCAGTGGGAAAAAAAATCATAAACAAGGAAAAGAGTACAACATGATTTCATCTTTAAGTAACGTATATTTTATAATGTTAATACGAGGGTTGATAATTCTAGATCAAGACAACGTCTCATTAAAACCTTACTAATAAAAACCCAGTGGGAAAAATATTAGTGAAGGAAAGAGTACATTATAGCGTATTTCATACACTCCCCCTGAATTATAATGCATTATTCAATTAGTTTGTTGATGCAGCCGACGCATACCAATTTTGTACACCATCTTCTGAAATGTTGATTTTGGAAGCACCTTTGTGAATAAGTCTGCCGGATTTTCTTGGGATCGGATTTGTTTCACTTCTATCTTATTATTCTTTTGTAGCTCATGCGTAAAAAAAATTTTAGGAGAAATGTGTTTCGTCCTATCACCCTTAATGTAACCCGCTTGAATTTGAGCTACACAAGCTTCATTGTCTTCATAAATAATGGTTGACCCTTCTGTTACTGATGGAAGTTGGCAGCCTTTTCGAATATGCTCAATTAGTGATCTCAGCCGAATACATCTTTACTTGCTTCATGTAGTGCTAGTATTTCAGAGTGATTGGATGATGTTGCTACTAATGTTTGTTTTGTAGATCGCCATGAAATTGCTGCATTGCTGTTATTAAACACATATCCAGTTTGTGATCTTGCTTTATATGGTTCAAAAAGATAACCTACATCAGCATAGCCAACCAGATTTGGATTATTGTCTGAGTTAGAGTAAAACAAACCCAAATTTGTTGTTCCATGAAGATATCTCATGATATGTTTTATACCATTCCAGTGTCTTTTTGTTGGTTCTGAACTATACCTTGCTAGAAGATTTACTGAAAATGCAATATCTGGTGTTGTACATTGGGCCAAATATAATAATGCACCAATGGCACTAAGATATGGCACTTCCGGGCCAAGCACATTCTTATCTTCTTCTTTTGGGCGGTAAGGGTCCTTTTTAATATCTAAAGATCTAACAACCATCGGCGTACTAAGTGGATATGCTTTATCCATTTGAAAACGCTTTAGAATTTTCTCAATGTAGTTTGATTGATGGATTAATATGCCATTAGTATTATGCTCAATCTGTAGACCGAGACAATGCTTAGATTTGCCAAGATCTTTTATTTCAAATTCCTTCTTTAAATAATTTATCGTTTCATCAATCTCTTCTGGAGTCCCAATCAAATTTATGTTATCAACATAAACTGCTAAGATAGCAAATCCCTTTACCGATTTCATTATAAAGACACATGGACAAATGAGATTGTTTTCATATCCTTCTTTTACCAAATATTTACTAAGACGGTTATACCACATCCTTCCAGATTGTTTCATGCCACATAGTGATGGTCTTAGTTTTAATGAGTACATGGACTTTGATTTTGCTTCAGGCAATTTATATCCTTCTAGGATTTTCATGTAAATATTGGTATCTAATTCACCGTAAAGATAAGCTGTCACAACATCCATTAATCTTATATCAAGTTTTTCAGAAACTACAAGACTTATCAAATATCGGAATGTTATGACATCCATAACAGGGGAGTAAGTTTCCTTAAAGTCAAAACCTGGTCTCTGCAGGAAACCTTGTGCGACAAGTCGTGCCTTGTACCTCACGACTTCATTTTTATCATTTTGTTTTCTAACGAATACCATTTATAACCTACTGGTTTAAAATTTTGTGGCGTTTTCTCTATTGGTCCAAATACACCATGTTTTTTGAAGTGAATCTAGTTCCACTTGGAAAGCATCTTTCCATTTTGGCAAATCGTGTCTTTTTCCACATTCATTTATGCTATTTGGTTCATTATCGTCATTCTCATTATTCTCATTATGGTCATGACTTTCAATTATTTCAGTAGTTATTGCGGATGAGAATACATTTTACTTCGATCCTATATTTCTCCATAGTTCGTATAAAATATTGATATCTCATTATTATTAGGTATCATTTTATCGTTGGAATCTTCTTTTATCTCTTCTGGGATAATATTTCCTTCCATACTTCTAGAAGAATTGGGATTTTCATTTGAGTGATCCTTTTGATCATTTATAACCTCTTCAAGAGGTTCCTTAATTGATGATTTTTCATTAGACTTTCTCTTTTTAGGTGCCAAGTCTTTTGAATCAATTGTCCTTCCACGTTTTTGTCTTGCTTTAGATTCATTTGCTGCTATATTTAATTTGATCCTTTAGGGACATCAATTTTTGCTGGTGCATTTGCTGCTGGAATGTGAGGTTTAGTTATTTTTTCAGTGTCACTAAATGCATCTGGCAGTTGATTTGCAATATTTTGAATATGCAAAATTCTTTGTACCTCATGTTGGCATTGTTTGGTAAGTGGTTCCAAATAAGACATAGATGGATTATTTCATGATATTTCACGCCGTTCTACTGGAACGGTCTTTCCTCCCCCTAACGGCGGAAAGTTGTCTCATCAAATTTACAGTCTGAAAATCTTGCAGTGAAGACATCACCTGTAAGGGGTTCAAGGTAATGAATTATCGATGGAGAATCAAATCCCACATAAATTCCCAACCGTGGTTGAGCACCCATTTTAGTACGAAGTGGGGGATTAATAGGTATATGCACAGCACAACCAAATTTTCGTAAATGTGAAATATTTGGTTGAGATCCAGTTTAGAGCTGTGATGGTGATAGCTGATGATAAGTCGTTGGTCTAATTTTAACCAATTTCGATGCATGCAAAATTGCATGCCCCCAAGATGAAACGGGTAGTTTTGATTGCATAAGAAATGGTCTTGCAATAAGTTGCAAGCGCTTAATTAATGATTCTGCTAGACAATTTTGAGCATGAACGTGAGCTACTGGATGTTCAATTTCAATTCCCAATGATAAACAATAATCATCAAATACTTGAGAAGTAAATTCTCCAGCATTATCTAGTCGAATTGATTTAATTTGATGATCAGGGAAGTGTGCTCTCAATTTTATTATTTGAGCAAGTAGCTTGGCGAATGCCAAATTTCTTGTAGAAAGTAAACAGACATGTGACCAACGAGTTGATGCATCAATCAATACCATAAAATATTTGAATGGTCCACATTCAGGGTGGATTGGGCCACATATATCAGCTTGAATTCTTTGTAGAAATGTTGGAGATTCAGATGTGATTTCACTATATGAAGGTTGAGTGATTAATTTTCCTTGTGCATATGGGGCACATAAGTAATCACTTGGTAAATTCAATTGGTTTGATAAATCATGTCCATTTGAGTTTTTGGCAATTTTACGCATCATAGTTGATTCAGGATGACCCAAGCGATTATGCCAAAGAATCAATGTCTTTGTATTTATGAGCTTCTGGCTCATATTTATAGAGTGAGATTCAACTATGCCAATTTTTGTAAAATATAAACCAGTTGAAATTGTACCAAATCTTTCTAGGATAAGCTTCTGGCTTTCAATTTTAGAAATAACACAAAGATATTCTTTGTTGTTTTCATTTATAGTTTCAATATGGTATCCATTCATTATTATATTTTTGAAACTCAGCAAATTTCTTTTAGAGTTGCTTGAGTATAATGCATTCTGAATAAAGATATGCGTACCATTCGGTAATATTATATGGGCTCTTCCGGAACCGTCAATTATATTAGCAGATCCAGCTATAGTGGAGACTTTAGCTGAGAAATTTTCAGATAGTTCAGAGAAAAACTTTTGGTTTTTCAAAATTGTATGAGTAGTTTCACTATCTAGTAAGCATATATCATCACCCAAATGGCGTTCCATACCTTAGGAATTAAAGGCAAAAATTAGTCAATCATTAAAAATTTGTATGACTAAATAAATGTAATGTAAACAAACAAAGTAATATGATTAAAGTAGGCTACTGATTAAAAACAACATCCACATTACACATTATTTTTAACAAGTACTGCAAAGGGAAATACAAGTAAACGAACACAAACTTCAAACTGATTTATTGATGCAAGATAATGAAATAAAACGAAATCCACATAACAAACTTCAAGATATTTCTAATTGATCAACTCGGTCATATCATTGATCATTGTACTTAGATTTTCATCATTAATGAAATTTCCATTGTCATCTTCTAAGAAATCATCTAACTTCAGGTTAGTGTTTTCAGGTAACTTTTCGGCATTATTTGTCTCAATATTCTTCGAGCAATGATATTCTTCAACTGTTTTCTTTGATGATCTACATGTACGTGACCAGTGAGCAGATCATCCACATCTATAACAAACTTCCTCATAGTGCCTTTTATTTTCTGAAGCTGAATCATTGTTTTTTACAGGCTCAATTTTCTTTTGTTGCTTTTTAAAGTTGGTGGTTTTGTTACCTTTAAAACCACCATAACCTCCTCTGCTAGAGTTATATCCACGCCCATGACTATGTCCTCTACCTCGACCTCGACCCCTACGTCTTCCAGAGTGGGCAAAATTAGCATTAACTTCAGGTAATGCAGTCGAACCAGTTGGTCTTGAGGAGTGATTTTTTATAAGCAATTCATTATTTTGTTCAGCAATTAGTAAGCATTCTATGAGTTCAGAATATTTTGTAAAATGACGCTCTGGATATTGTTGCTGCAGGAGTATATTCGAGGCATGAAATGTTGAGAAAGTCTTTTCAAGCATTTATGCGTCATCCGCCTTTTCTCCACATAATTTCAGTTTGGAAGTGATTCTAAACATTGCAGAATTATATTCTCTTACAGACTTAAAGTCCTGAAACCTCAGGTTCAACCACTCTTGCCTAGTGTTTGGAAGTATGACCGTCTTCTGGTGGTCATAACGCTCCTTCAGGGAGTTTCATAAGTGGAGAGGGTCTTTTTCAGTCAAATATTCTATTTTTAGATCGTCATCGATATGGCGTCTTAAAAATATTAGAGCCTTTGCCTTGTCCTGTTGGGACATAGTATTGCCATTTTAATTGGCATTTTCTAAGCATTGAGATTGCAAATGAATTTCAGCATCCGGTATCCATGGTAAGTAGTTGTCTCCAGATATATCCAAAACTTTAAATTCAAGCTTGGCGATGTTTGCCATTTTGTGAACTGTTCATAAAATAAATTGCATAAGGTGAAAACATTCGCGACAACAGCATTCACTATTTGTTTGTTTCCAGCTAAAAAGTAAAATAAAAATAAAAAATGGAAAGTCTTCATTCATGGTATCAAACAATTGTACCCCAAAAAAATGTATCAACAAAACCAAACATTTGGATTTTACAACTTTCATGTATTTATTATATAAGAAAGGAAAGTTAGCTTTTGCGCATATTCCATTGCAAACTTTTGAATTTTATTTGGCAACAGATCCGCAAAAAAATAATATTGAATTTAGAAGCCAAAGAATTAAAATAAGAGTGATACAAGAAAAGACATGAAAAATATAGAAGCGAACCACAAACTAGACAGCTTTATCCAAAAGAAAAATGATATTGACAATTAACATTTTGTAGAGAGGAAAAGTAACGAGTTTATAAAGAAATGCAAGAACAATTCCTTTACATGCTTGCTGTTTTAAAGGAAATAAGAAATAGAACGTATGTTGATATATTATAAAAGACTCGTTTGCTCCAATATATAATAGAATTTTGAATATGAATAGCCTTAGAATTGCAATGGTCAGAAGTGGAACAGTCAGAGTAATTAATATATAATTACTTGTTGAGAAGTTGGAAAGTTTGAAGGTGAACAGGTTGAGAACAATAATTGATTCGCATTCCTAAGCAAAACATTGAGAATGCAGTATACAAAAAGTTCGTACTGATAACGTGTTACAAAATAAAGAGAATGGAGACCATTAGAGAGAGAACAATTTTATTGAATTGAGATAGGTTTTACAATACAATCAAGCTTCATATTTATAGACTCCTTATGCAGTGAAAATTACAATAATACCCTTTGTTATTTAGCATATTCATCCCTATTATTAATGTATATTACAACATATAGACTTATATTGTTCGAAAATAGAGAATAATATATGCATTAATATATCCACGTCAATCATTTTTTGATGAACCAAACCCTATGTACCTTCCAGACTTACTCCCTTTCTGCATCTTTGAAACATCTTCAGCTCTCTCTAGCGCATTCTTATTCAAAAGATCCTCCCAATACTTAACATCAAATATACAACATACATTAGGTTTAAATATGATGGCTCATTGCAGATAAGAAGCCTATGAAACTATATATGATAGACACATACCTTTTTAAGGGGTACTAGGTAGAAGAGTGCTACAACAAAAGCAACAACACGGAGAAACCGTCCAATCTGCAGCTCAATGATGTTTAGTGCACCTTTTGCACCCATGCCAAATATGCACTAACACCAAAACCACCTAGTATTTATTTCATTAATTAGGCATATAAGTACACATGACACAATAAGCAATCTACCTAAAAAAACCAGAAAGATACAAATAAAAGCAATCCAATATGCAATAACTTGGCATGTTTGAATCACACTGTTCTGTTGCCTCGTGCATGGCTTCAAAACAAAGTCTATATTCAAGTTGTTGTCGACGACGGCGTCCTTTTCTACTTCTTTGACTTCTCCTTCTTCCACTGCATCCACTATATCTTGTTCATCAAGATGCTCTTCAGTTTTCACCTCCACTTCAATTTTATGATGATTCATGACAACTTTCAAGTTTTGGACTTCCTCCTCCATTACAACTTCTGTGCCTTCATTCTCATCCTCTTCCTCAGTTATAGGATCAAGCTTTTTGGGCCACTTGCACCTTTCACCTGCTTTACTTTGCAGTTGCACCTGTATCTTTTCCACTTCCATTTCAAGGTCGGTTCCCCTCAGCCAACACCACTTAAAACACTTGAACAACATGTCGCTTTTCATTTATTTTTTAATTACGGAGCTATTACAAATTTTCTTCTTTCAATATCTATTGGCAAATGGCAAGACTAAAGAGTTTTTTGTTATGTTTTATTGGCAAGCATAATTTGTGCACCTGACAAAGCGCTAAGGAATAGAATGGAGATGATAAAGTTGGATTGTTTTCCATACTTTCTTGTTTTAATGGAAATTTAACCTCAATTTTTGCCTACTATTTACTGGAAATCAAAGTTTACTTCCAAATAAACCAATTCCATACATGATCTTTTTCCCCCTCTTTTCTGCGTATTATAAACAATTATACACGTTATTGGAAAGTTAAAAAATCTTAGAAGCATGCAGCCATCCATCGTGAATATTAATAATTTCAGTAATCAATGAAAACGTGAATTGTAAATTAGAAAACAATTTGGAAACACTATAGAAAGACAAATTTTATAAATTGAAGTTCAATGCTGCCATCTAATTTTGTTAGTGTATTGCTATTGACAATCTGATTTCCTCTTGTGACCACCTGCACTAAAGGTCACTCCAAAATAATGTGCACTCCTCCTTCTAACACCGTTTATTTTTCTCTCTAAATTAAGCAGCACCCCAATCAGCTACAAAGGACCGAAATTCTGTTCAGCCACCTCCGGTCGTTTTCCATAAATAAGGTTCGGTTGCCAACGGCCGTGCAGCGTTAAATCACCGAAAAACTGCTAATACAAACGGTTGTTTATAACTAAGTGAAGGAATGTAATATTGGTGGCCAGAAACACATACAAAAAATTCATTTCTATTAAAACCATAATGGTGGACAAAAGAGAAAACTGGGTACCAGTAATAGCACACTTTTTTTATGGCCATACAATGAATTTGACTAATTCTATTCGTACGCCAACAATTACTAAACACACAAAAAAATATAATAAACTACTATACATATACCAAATATTGCTTTACATACGCCGTGTCTTTTACAAAATTATTTATTTTTATCTCCTTTGTCTTTCCTCTTTCAAACTTAAAACTCATTTTCCAAAATTAGAAATTCCTTACACCAAACTTACACCAAATTAGGTTAAATTTAACAAAACGAACTCTAGTTTTCACGCTTATATTGTAGATTTTCAAGCTTTTCAAACTTTTCAAAAATTCCTCAATTTCAACAAAATTACTCTAATTTTAGACCCAAAAAAAAAATAAACGCTTCTAAATTACGGTGATTAGTTATGAATATTGTCTTTGATTGAAATTTTAGGTTTCACAATGAAATATTCCGGTAACTTTTTCATCAAAATGTATAGTTTGGACCAAAAAATTTCATTAACTTTAAGGTTAATCTGATGGATTAAATGCAAAACTTTAAAAAATCAATCAAGAAAAAAAGATATTTTAGCAATAGATTCTTGTAGAAAAATAGCGGTGTATGTTAAGTGATTTTTGGCATACGAATAGAATTTGACAATGAATATATGCCTTTAAATTCCATTGCATAAGTTATTTATTGAATCGAAGAGTGTGTATCTTCTTCGCTTTTATATGGAAAGGTCCTTTTCTCTAATAAATGATACAGTTAGTAGCAGGTTAAGTTTTAATGCTAATGGATTATTACTCATTGTTAATTTTATGTTCCAAAATTCACTAACATTATTCGACTAATTTAATTTTTCTGCCATATTATATTTCTAAAGTTATCAACGATAGATTATATTACCACACGTATCAAATGAGATTTTGTATCAGATGAATGTATTTTAAGTCTAAAATTACAGACATCTTAAAGCTTAAAATATATTTTAGAAAAATCTCAGAGCATCTAAGGTGTTTAAAAAGAATAGTTAATTATTTTACTAATACTTATGATCTAGAAACAAAATAAAAAATTTAACATTTGAAATTTTGAATTCAATGACATTGTTTGTTTATTTTTTTTTGACCATATATAGTGTGTCTTTATACATATATACATAATATTTATAAATACACACACAACTTCATGGTTACAAAATTGGTTTATATACTATTTTGTGAATATAAAATTTGAATTATTTAGCTAACTCTTTGTATCATGTCTTATGCAATATCGAACTAACAATATATATATATATTTATTTGCTTTTATTTATATGCAAAAGTCATATTTTCATTATTTAAGCGAAATCTTTGGGAGCAACTTCTTCATGATAAAACAAATTAAGGTGAATTATCTATTAGAAGATGTTTAAAAGAATGGTAACATTCCAAAATTTATTGCTAATAGATTACCAATAATTGATGATTTATGTTCCAAAATTAATTAATAATGGACTAATTGTCTTACGTTTATAGAGTTATTAATAATAGACTAATTTAATTTTGTTGCCATATTGTGCGTATTTAAATTATGATGACTTTTGTTTTATTTACTTACAAATACATTAATAAAACAAGACTGAATCAATTTTGTTGGCATATATGTAAGTTAACTTTATCTTTATTAATAGTGGGCTTAAAGGCGCAATTTTTTAGTCCGGCCGCGAACTTTCAAAAAACCATTTACTCATACATAATTTAATCATTATCTATTATTTTTAGCATATTATTTCTATACTGGACTGGAACTATTCAAACTAAGTTAAAACTGTTAAATTTCTTTAAAAATTCAAACTATCACTCTACACTTAAGAATAAGATCTAATAAATAAATATCATTTAAACATATAAACTTCATTTACGAATTCGTTGTTTATTAATTAATAACATAAACAAAATTCAAACTAACAAAATATTAAATAATGTTGTAACTTAAAAATAAAAAATTAAATTAACTACACATGATTTTAACGTAAAAACATGACCAAATATTTTTATAGATCATTTTCTCTTGAATGTGTTAATCATATATAAATTGTAGAAGAACAATTCATACGTAAAACACATGCCATCATCACGCGCGAACTACGTGCCCTTACGCTCGTTTTTATAAATGGCATATCTTTGTCAATTTTAGAGGGTAAGTTTGTTGAATAATTGTTAAGTTTGAAAACAAGAAAAAGCATCTCTCGATCAATTTGTGTAAACTCTCTCAATCAATTTATGTAAATCCATCCCTTCTTTGGAAATTACTAGATCAAAATAATCAAATTAACTCCAAAACCCTAAAATAATACACTGCAACATCATTTTATTTCAAATTCTTGTTCAACCTTCAATGACTATAACTTAAATCCAAAAAGGTTAAAAAGCAATCATTAACAGCGGAAAATTCAAGAATGTATAATTGATATTAGATTGCAATTAACAGAAAATTTAGATAATGTACATTTTCGTTTATTTTGCAAATATTTCTAACGAATATCTATAAAATGAATGAAAAATGAAAAGCAATATATTACAAATTTCAATGTTTTTACAGATATTAGCATACTGTTTCTAAAATGATAAAAGACCTTTTAAAAATATTTGCAAGAAAATCCAATATTTTGCAAACTCTTACAGTCTAAAATGGAAACTTTTACAGAAAAATAACAAATATTTGCAAAATAATAATATTTTTGCAGAAAATTTGCCAACCCCCATATTTTATATATTTGCTAAAAATAGTAATATTTAACAAATACACTACAAGAAACAACAGTAGTTTCGATAGTCCAAAACTGTCGACGACCGTCTGTAGCCGTTGAAAAATATCGTCGGTATGTAGGCTGTCGTAGAATGTTCTTTCCGACGGCTTTTCGACGGCTCATGATGACTTTACTGACGGCTTCCCATGCCACGTCGTGTACACGTGGAAGAACATGGCTTGACAAATTGGTGTCGACAGGTGTTGAAAGCCGTCAGAATACCTGAAAGGTGAGTCGTCGGGTAGTCGTTGGAATGCCTGAAAAATAAGCCTTCGGTAACCGTCGAAAATGTGAATTTTT
The DNA here is from genome assembly GCA_030765085.1 of Allium cepa. Classification (NCBI taxonomy): domain Eukaryota; kingdom Viridiplantae; phylum Streptophyta; class Magnoliopsida; order Asparagales; family Amaryllidaceae; genus Allium; species Allium cepa. The sequence continues at coordinate 499,555,186 of CM060931.1, forward strand.
TTTTTAAAAATTTCAACAGCCTTTCAACCACAACCAAAACACACACACACATATATCAATATATATCGCTACTTAATTTCACATATATAACTCATATATATCATATTAAATCACATATTTAACATCAGCAATAACAAAATTTCAATATTTACAATAAACCAAACTCAAACAACCCATAACATACTCGAACATCCAACAATATCTCAAAATACATTCCAAAATGTATCAAACAAGTCTAATAACATCTCAAAATAACTCAATACAACCTCACATACATCCAACATCTCAAAATCTATCAAACAACTCAAATCGACCTCATTCATCTCAAGCATATCCAAACATATCTAACTCTCAAACACCATACCAATAAAGTCAAACTACCTCACACATCCGTAGTCAAACATTTACTTGTTTATAACTTATTATTTAAAGTGATTATTAAAAACATATATTTTAAAATATCCTTACTGTTGCCTGTTGTGATTTCAAATTGCATCAGGTGTATGTTATCGTGACGTCTACATTTTCATGCTCGATGGCATGAGTATAAGCAAACATGTCCATGTACGAAACGGGTTAACCATGCTCTCTTTTTTGAAATAATTATTATGTACTGTATATGTATATTTACACAATGTAATAACTATGTATAATTGCAAATTAATAAATTTACCAATTCTTGACCATAGCGCTGGAATGATTTCGAACTCTCATAGTGTGTGGTTGGATTTATATTTCTATTCGTAGAGTTCCTCTAAGACCGTGCCTATAAATTTAAAATTAACATTATATTTGACATTTGTATATTGATGCAATTATTATGTTAATTCTACTAAATTTTTAATAAATATACAGAACTAGTAAACTTACCTTCCATTCGTCACTATCCCATAAAGCAACCCAAGCTTGCCAGATGCTTGCGCTCATCTAGTCAGGCTTTCCCTCCCTCTTTTTTTGATGTTCGGCATCGTATCACGGTAGTTTTTCCACTTCTTCTTCATCCAATAATTACTGCACAGGAAAAGGTTAGGTTCTTGTAGCTCTACCACCTCCTGCACATTGAAAAGAAATAAGTTATACATTTATACTTAATCAACAAATTATAAAGTGGTTACATATATAATGAAATACAAATTTGCACTTACGAAGAAATCCTGCTAGATAAATCCTAAGATGTGAGGTGGAATATGATCCAACTAAGTCAGCATCCAGTCATTTTGCTCTTGTAAGCAGCCTTGGAAATATCCAGAATAACTTCTGATGGCTCCAGATAAAAGCTTCTGCATAAAATATGATATAGACCTTTAATAAATCATGAATAATATATCATAGGATACAGGCCTTTAATAAATCATGAATAATGTATCATACATAAAATATTTATGATGTTCAATAAATTTAATAATTGCCCATTCGTTTTAACTATCAGTGTCACTACGGGACACTCTATCTATTGTGATGGGTCGCCGCAGTCACCTCCTCTAACGGTCCCTCTTTGACTAGAAGTGGGGAACCTGACTGTGACGATATACGATGGAGCTGTATAATATCTGTCATAGACATTTCATTTTATTAAGCGAGAACATGCCATTTAATTATAGGAAACGTATCATTTTTTTAGAAAATGTAACATTAATAATCATATAAATTACCTTCTATCAAATTATACATTAATAATCGGTCTTCATTGTTTTCTGATTCAGACTTGGTCTCGTACTCCATATCGATTTCCTTTGTAATCTCAAATGCTTCTACTAAATCATTTGATTCGTCGTTTAGTGGCCTAAAATTTATATAAGTATCGATTATTATCATTTCATTATTTTGCTTGAGATTTACCTGGTAAGCTTATTCGTTTGGAATATTCTTTGCATCAAACGTAAATCTTTTATTTGTTTTAAAAATTGCCGACCAATCTACTTCATCTTTTTTTAGAGATGGATATAGAGCATAATAAACTTATAGTGCTTGTTTGGCTAGTACAAAAGGATCATACTTATGGTAATGCGAGGTATGTTTTTTATAAGATTATGATCTTTGTGCATGTTAATTTCAGAAACCTGAAACATTACCAAATCAATGGCATCTAAATAAATAAAACTTTCTCCGTAGGTTGTGTGAAATATGTCTATTCCAAAACCTTGATTAACACGCCATAAAAATCATTTATATGATTATCTGAATCATCACTGCCTTTGACAATTAAACCAGTATTGTTAGTTAGTTTTTCAGCACCGTATTCTTTGGTGTTGAATTTAAATCCATTAACAAAGAATATCAAATATGTATTAACATTTTTTCGGGTCCCAATGCAAGATATTTTTAATCCTTTGTCAACTACATAATTTCGTGGATCACAAATGTACTTTGAAAATCAATCAACAAATCTTTTACCGAGATCTCCACGTGCATGTTGTAATTCGTAAATGCTGTATATATATGCATAGATACATATATATATATATATATATATAATATTGCATTATAATAATTTATATAAGTATAATTGAAATAAATATGAACTAGGAAATGCATATATCCAGAATTATTATTTAATATTATCCAACAAATGGTGCAACTTCATCATATTTAAGAAGAACATATGTGCATGCTACATGGTAATTTCTACTGTCTAACCATAGTTCCACATATTTTTCAACGAATCGGCCATGTTTTCTAAAAATAAATAACATTTCTTCAAAATAATCTTGTTCAATGCCTTCATCATTACGTGGAATAGTTTCAAACGATAAGGTCACATGGTCGAAGAAAAAGAATGAAGCTTCCTCTTTGATATGTGATTTGCAAATCGAACCTTCAACTCATGCTTTTTGTTTTAACTTTCTTCTTTAGATGATTTAAGTAACTATTAAAAAATTATTTCAAATTAAATTTTACTTTTGTAATTAAATTAGTATTTAACATACTTAATATTATTATCTCTTAAATGGATACATCCATCCATATTTTGTAAGACTTCGAAGACGTGCTTCAGATGGAAAATGAACATGTAAATGCTCCACTATATTAAAAAAACCTGGAGAAAATATTTTTTTCAGTTTGCAGCACAATATAGGGATATCTGATTCAAGTTTATGTTGACATTCACCTTTAACGCAGTTGAACAAAGCTTCTTATAAAATAAACTAAGTTTCATTATAGCCATCCTAACTTTTACGAGTAACAGTTCCTTGAAAATGACGGATAACAAATTTTCCATCATTATGAACAATTATGACTTTTCATCCTACTTGGCTCATTTTTTTAAAGTCGACATATCTGTAAAGATTATAAGAAATCCAATCATGAAATCTTAATCCTTCCACCCATTTTAATATATGTTTTACATGGTTGTTATCTAACTCATAGCATCCTTTAGATTCTTCTACTGTCGTTTGGCTTGATATGAAGCTCGGACTCTTACATAATTCTTCTATTTCACGTCTTGATTTCAAATCGTTCGTAGTCTTCCCTTAAATATTCAAAATTATATTAAACACATCATCAAACACGTTTTTATCATTGTGCATCACGTTAATATTATGACAAAGTAAAAGATTTTTCCAATAAGATAACTCCCAAAATATAATTTATTTGCACTAATTACGAATCGTTGATTTACTTGGAATTTCAATTTTTACTCCATTTTAATGTACCTTTGGATATTTGTAACGACCCAGAATTTCTGATAATTTAAATTAGAATATTTAATTAATTTTAAATATTAATAAGTGAAATTTTTAAGACGAATAATTTATTTTTCGAATATTGGATTTCATTTGGGCAATTAAATCGATAATTTAATAATTGAAATTTCAGAAATAATTGAAAATCGAGTTTAATATGATTGTAAATGATCTATAAAATTTATTTTATCATATTGGAGTTAGAACGATATTTTAGAACTTTTAAAATCAAATTAAAAGTTTATTTGTGAAAATTTAATATTTTAATATTTAATTATCGACTGAAAAATAGTCATTTTTCAAAAAGTCTCGGATTTCGACGAAACTAGTTTCATCGGATCCGTAATATAATATTATTGTAAGATTTCAAATTTCGTGTCAATCGGATTTACCGTTTGTCCGGGGCAAGCCAAAACGCATAGAAAATCGTTTAATCGGTTTAATTTTAAATCGATCGTTTATTGCCATATCTCGCACAGATGATCGATTTAGCTTTCGAAACCTGTTCCATTGTGTCTGTAACGCGGGATAAACCCTAGAAACGCCAGTCATCGCGCGAAATTCGGAGTTCGGAAAACTGGGATGAATAGTGTTCGATGATTTTCTATCAATAGACCTTTATTCACAAAAATAAAAGAAAAAAAAACTAGGGTTTCTCATGGCCGGCCGCCACTTGCATTTCAAAGGCCAGAAATCGTCCATCTTCCTCCCTCAATCTCTCTAAATCCGTAAGCATTCACGTGAAATGATCAACTAACAAATTGTAGAGTGCAATGAGAGCTTTAAATCCATACGGGCGAGATGTTGTTTAGTCGACCAGAGGTGGAGCATGGGTGCTGCGTTCGTGGCCGTGTGTCATCATTTTGCACGCAGGAGGGGCCACCGAGCTTGGCCGCACTTGGGGCGTGGGTGGAGTGGCAGATGGCCTTCGTCGTGGTGGTACTTGATCGGAGCGAAGTCGAGTGAAGTTGCTGCGATTTCTAACCCTAAAATGGTGATAGTTGGGTTCGTTTACTGGGTGTAGCGAACGAAAGAGAGGGGTAGGAGGAAACGTGCGCATGCGGCCTGGGGATGAAATCGTGATGGACGGCCCAGATTCTTTTAGGTTTAAAATTGAAAAAAATTTGTGTAATTAGTTTATATTATAAATTCGTTAAACTTTAAACTATAATATTTTGTTCATACGAGGTCCGATTGGGACGAAACAAATTGCGTTGCAACCGTATTGCCGAGCACTACGCAATGGAGCCAGATTGAAGTCGTTTGGAGCTAGTGAAAATTTCGGGTAAAATTAAACGCGCGTTTAATTTTATTCGAAATAAACGCTGAAACCAGAATTGAAAGCAAGGTGAGAACTTCTCAATCAATCGAACAGTTTCGATTTAAATTTTAAATATTTAGATTTAAAATTTGCTTGAATATAGGTTGAATGATGATTGCAGTTATTGATTGCTGTTTGATTGTGATATTAGATATAATAGGATATATCTATATATAGCAATATATATATATATATATATATATATATATATATATTGGCATATGTATATATTGGAATTGATTCCAGCATTCTATAGCGGATGAGACCCTATTGCGCCGCCTATTAAGCGGATGATATTTTATAAATCCCATATACCGCGATAATTCCGTACTGGAACGGAATTGGTATTGTGCTAATGTTTGTGGATGCAGGGAAACAAGTTGGAGGGATCCAACTGGATTCCTCAACTGTAGTGATTTATTTACAGATATGGTTGTATATTCTGTTATCATATTGTTATATGATGTTTGATCGCCGTGATTGATTATTTGGTGCTATTGCATCATCGGATCCATTTTTGAAGTTAAAAATATCGATTTTGATTTTAAAAGAGATTTTTAAAGTGATTTTTGAAAGTATACGTTTTATTAAATTTTTAAATTGATTTATTTTAAATGAATAAACGTTAAAAAATTTATGTTATTAAGATTATGGTTTTTTGTGAAATATAACCGAAATGGGATTTTTGGAAATAAATAGTTAATAAATTTATAAAATAGTTAAATTGAGATTTCTGAATTATTATAAACGATTTATATAGAAGATTTATAAAATTGATATTTTATAAATTAAAAATATTGGAATATTAAAACGAGTTTTTATAAGTGTTAAAAATGAAATAAAAATGGATTTCATAAGTGAACGGAATTTATAGATTTATAAATTGTGAAGTTATAAAATGAATAGATTTTGTGAAATAGAAGATTTATAAGTAATTATCTTATAAATCAGATTTTGGCATTTAAATGAGATATAAATGGAATTTTTAATAATGAGATTTATAAATCGAAGCTTATAAATAGAAATGGAATTTATAAACATTGTTTATAAATTCGAAATCAATTGAATTTGATAAATTGAATATTGAAGTTTATTAAAGGAAATATATTCACGATTTTGGACAGTGAATACATTATTGAATAAAATGGTCAGGTTTGGCAAAATGAATTTTATAAAATGAAGTTAATTATTTTAAAGATGTTTAAAATGTATTATGAATCGAAATAATAGATTTCAACATTCATTGTTGAAATAGACGTTTTCGAGAAATAAAAGGAAATGGTGGACTATAACACTGTTGTTATAGTAAATGGTTTCCGAAAGGAAATGTTTTGTATAGTATTGGGATTTATATATCTATTTAAACTTTGAATCCCTATACTAGTGATTTTGGGTCGTCGTAACGATGTTTTACGCAAATTTGTCTTTGACCCAAATAAATGTGTTAAGAGAATGATTTCCTTAAAGAATGAAATATATACTTAATTTTGATTTAAGTATATTGAATATTTTCAAATGATGAAAATAAATAGATTTTTGAAGTACTTATTATTAAATAAGTATGGAAATATTTTTCCAATGTGAAATGAACGTTTTAGAATTTATCTTTGTAAAGATAAATTGAAAGTGAATATTTGAAATCGATTGAAAATCGTATATAAGTAGATACTTTGAAAATATAAATTCACTATGGAATTTATAAATGAAAATAGAAATTTGTTTAAAATAAACGTTGATTTATTTTTGAAGTGTGGGAATAAATTTACGGATTTGGAACGTAAATATAAAGTAAATCGGTAAGGATTTATTTAATTGGTTTAAATGAACCATTTTGAAATGAAAGTATTTTCGAGTAAGGAAAATGACTGAAATCTGTTTTCAAAAGTGATAAAGGATTGAAAAGTGATTTGAAAATTTGTTTTCAAATGGTTAAAGTGTGGAAATTATATATCTAGTAAAGATATTTTGGAAAGTAAATAATTTAGGAAATTATTTGGAATCTGGTGATGTTGCGCATCTTTATTGATAGTTAAATAACCGACTATCAATATTTACCTTTAAATAGGTATTTGTTGTGAATTGCTTGAATTTGAATACCAAACTTATTTTTCGCTCACTATTCGGGTTAGCCGGGAAAGGACCTTGGGGTCGTATAACCCATTCCGAATATGTGATACGTCGTTATGAATTGCATTTGAAGACCGGTGTTAAAGACCGGATATTTGTGAAAACGGATGGATTACCGTCGAGTTACTCTGCATCGGCTGATCTCCGATACAGAGGTTTTATCACCCTTAGTGACGGGAAGTCCGGATGTGATTAGTGAATATTTGGATTGTAAGGGCTTCTTTGGAAGTGCCTTCGGTTCTGTTCGATCCCGGAACAGACTTGTATAGATTATATGTCTGACGTTACAATTTGAGATGTAAAGCTGGTTTCTATCAAATATATTTCTGTTGGTGGCGGAGAATTTATTCTCTTAGCTTAACACCCTTCTCTGAGACGTACGAGCCCATAGGTTATGTAGTTGATGATTACTAGTGATATATTCCCAAATTGGTAATGTGGCATGCTGAGTGTTGCTGTGGGATGATCATTGTTTGATCATTTGTGATATGATCATTTGTTTAATCATTTATCTTGGTGATCATTACTTTGGTCATTTGTTGACCCAAAGCACAGCTTTTGTATAAAGCGTGGCTTTGTGGACGAGACTTCGTCGGACCTCGCACCTCGGAAATGGTCAAAACAGGAAGGATGCAGCAAGGTTATTAGGGGGTAGCGCCCCTTTAGTGTATGTCATTCCTTCTGGATAGAGGTGGTATCATGGTATGGAGCCCAGATACTTAACCTATGTTGTTGCTGCAAATTTATTACTTTGTGGTTGTTGGTGAAATCGAGGATCCTCGGATAGATCGGTTACGATCGGGGGATGACATATTCGTGTCAGTAGTTACCAAGTTAAGGGTAACCCGGCCTTGTGTTGGCAGAGTTCTAACCGTAACGTTAGTTCTCGGGGCGTCTTTCCAGAGGCGTTTCCATGTGGCAATGGGAAGTTCCTTGGCCTGACCATTTGTTGGAAATCCAAAGAAACAATACGATCTTGTACGGTTTTAGTTGTATAACCTGCCATGGAATGTGGCGGTAACCTGCTATTGAACATGGTAGCTATAGTAGGCATACGATAATGGTTGTATGTTGGCTAAGATTTATATCTTTACTTTCGAAATAATTTTTCCTACACTATGCACTAGTAATAATATCAAATGTTTCTTTTTAATGCGTATCAAGCATCTTTGACTATCATAAGGAGAAATCTCCTCCGATTCTGCGTTTGCATTGTGTGTGTGTGCGGGAGGCCTTATGGTAGTCTCATTTTTAAAAGCATTGCGAATCTATTTTAAAATTATCCTATTCTTTGTTTTAAAGATAAATAACTGTTTTGAGTTCTCACACCAGTCTTGCTTAGCTTAGGGCTATGTGATGGGGGTTCTCGCTTCGCGGTTAGGTGGCGAACGGGAGACTCTTGCCCCCACACGTCCTCTTTACGGGGTTGGTTAGGCGTAAGCTGAGACAGTCGAGAGGCTGGCCATAAAAGCAAGTTTGGGATATCAGTGTTAGCCACGATGGGTCTGGGATGGTTGCAAAGCCTACCGGTCGCCGCTGACGGCAATGAGGTCGTTTACATTTGGTATCAGAGCATATGGTTACGCGACAACCACGGCTCTGTTGGGTGTTACTCATTAGAGATGGAGTCAGTAGTACTCTAGAATGAGTTTGAGTGTAATAATAGATATGAGCGCGTATTTGTTAGTGAATATAAAATGTTTTATATTGTGATGATTGGTTTGTTGAGTGGTATATGGATTCTGGTCGGTATAGTCTGTACAACTCTATCGATAGGGATCTCTAAATACTTGTACAGAACAAATTCGACACGATATTGTTTTAAATTGGGTAAATGTAATAATTTTACCTCGATTATATTTTATATATAAAGGAATAATTTTCAGAATTATTAAAGTGTATATGAATTGATTGTTTGGTTGTTGAATAAAAACAACAATTTTTAAAGAATATTGTATAAGCAAATGAATTATAAGTATGGAACTATAATTAATCCGATTTACAATTGTGAAATAATCTTATATATAAGAAGTGAAATTATATAAGTAAAAGACTTATAAATGTGATTTATATTTTGAAAACAAAATTCCAGAGAAGTGTTTTGAAAAGATTTGATATTTTGGGAAAATTGTTTTGGAAAGATGAAAGCTCTAAACTCTTTTCGGTCGCTGGAAAATAATTTCGATGATGATTGCAACATCATCGGTGTTCATTTTCAGGTTTCCAAAAGAGGAATTGCTGCCAGATTATTTTAAATGGAAGTTGTTTGGAAAATTTGGATTTTTGAATTCAAAAGATAATATGAATTGGATTTCTAAGTGAGAAATTTAAGTTAAGTTAAACAAGTGATGTTTGAAATGGCAAATAACTTAAGTAATGTTAAATAAAGTTGATTTTGGTGTTGAAGCAAATTAATAAGTGAATTAATGAAATGAAGTCATTAAGAATTTGAACTTGAGTTATATAAATGAAATTCAACTTGAAATGGTAAAAAGAATTAGCAATTGAATTAATTAATGAATTGAATGTAAATCAATTGAATGTAAATAATTGATATGAAACAATGAATATAAGTGTTAATTCATTTAAAGCTAACTGAATAATTGGATGGAAGCCAATTTAATACTAAACCAATTGGAAGCTAAAGAAATTGAATTAATAGAAGTTGGAAGCTAAAATAATTGGAAATTGAATAAATTGAATGTAAGTCAATTTAATATCAACCAATTGAAATAAAAAGTGTTAAACCAAATTGGATGTAAAATTAATAATTTGGTTATACATTGGTTGTTGTATGGATGTTAGTTGATTGTATATAAATTCATTAAGTGTTAATGGAAGTAAATTAGCAAAATTTAAAAAGCTAAAGTAATTGAAATCAAATTGGAAGTTAAGTGAATCTTAAATAGAATTGAATTTGATTTGGAAATGAACTTGAATGTAAATAGTGAATGTAGACTAATTGAAAATGAATGTTGATAAAATCCAATGTAAATGAATCAAATATGATTAAATTGAAAACCAATTCATTGAATGTTAATGAGAAATGAATTTATATTGATTTGGTATGGATTTGTTGGATGATAGTTGGATGATAGTTGTTTGATAGTTGCATTTGTTGTTTTGTTGCATTTGTTATGTTGGCACATGTAGTTGTTATGTTGCTATATGTTGTATATTGATACTGTTTTCATGTATGCATGATTCTCATGTTGTTGTTGAGTGTTTAGTAGGTGCGGATGGCGTTGCTTCGCATTTGGAGCTCGCTTTCGCGCTATATTAGCCGTATATGCTCGCTAAATATAAATAAGGTACATATCTCGGATTACATACCGTACTTTTACACTTTTTTCCCTACGGGATGCCTCATCACTTGATGAGATGTATATTTGTGATATATATACTGTCATTTTTTTCGGATCGAGCCGCGCAAAAGAGACTATGGCGAAATTTTTCGAAAATTTAAGGCGTTCGAATATTTTTGAGAAATTTGAAAATTTTGGAAAACTTAGTAAAGATTTTGAAAGAAGTTTAACTATAGAATTTTGGAAAGGTTAAACACTTAAGAGATTTGAAAAATATAAATTGAACGATTTGTTTTGGAAAGTTAATGAATTACGTAACTCTTTCTTACTTTGTAATTTCGAGGACGAAATTCTTTTAAGGGGGGAAGATTGTAACGACCCAGAATTTCTGATAATTTAAATTAGAATATTTAATTAATTTTAAATATTAATAAGTGAAATTTTTAAGTCGAATAATTTATTTTTCGAATATTGGATTTAATTTGGGCAATTAAATCGATAATTTAATAATTGAAATTTCAGAAATAATTGAAAATCGAGTTTAATATGATTGTAAATGATCTGTAAAATTTTATTTTATCATATTGGAGTTAGAACGATATTTCAGAACTTTTAAAATCAAATTAAAAGTTTATTTGTGAAAATTTAATATTTTAATATTTAATTATCGACTGAAAAATAGTCATTTTTCAAAAAGTCTCGGATTTCGACGAAACAAGTTTCATCGGATCCGTAATGTAATATTATTGTAAGATTTCAAATTTCGTGTCAATCAGATTTACCGTTTGTCCGGGGCAAGCCAAAACGCATAGAAAATCGTTTAATCGGTTTAATTTTAAATCGATCGTTTATTTCCATATCTCGCACAGATGATCGATTTAGCTTCCGAAACCTATTCCATTGTGTCCGGAACGCGAGATAAACCCTAGAAACGTCGGTCACCGCACGAAATTCGGAGTTCGGAAAACTGAGATGAATAGTGTTCGATGATTTTCTATAAATAGACCTTTATTCACAAAAAAAAAAGAAAAAAAAACTAGGGTTTCTCATGGCCGGCCGCCTCTTGCATTTCAAAGGCCAGAAATCGTCCATCTTCCTCCCTCAATCTCTCCAAATCCGTAAGCATTCACGTGAAATGATCAACTAACAAATTGTAGAGTGCAACGAGAGCTTTAAATCCATACGGGCGAGATGTTGTTTAGTCGACCAGAGGTGGAGCATGGGGGCTGCGTTTGTAACAACCCGGAAATTTCAATCCTGAAATTACCATATAGTTAGGAAAGAAAAGAAAGAGAAAGAAGAATAAAACAGGAACAAGACACAGAAAACCTCACATTCGCAGCGGATCAAAATATAATATCACATAATACAGTTTACAAAAGAAAAACTGTATCAATTACACTTATATTTATTCATCAGAGTTACAACCATTACTATTCACTGGACAGCTTAAACAACATTTCCTAATAATACAATAATATATCACAGTGGTAGATACTCCATACGTTCCAGCCATCCAGCTCGCCTCTTAAGCTCCAAAACGTCCCTACCTGAAAATCTGTAATACTCGGTCTGACCCGAGCATTACATCAAAGTAACACCCGGGTCAGACTGGAAACTAGCGTGAGTAAACTCATCTAACACGGAATAATAAAACATACATCTTATATAAACCCGGGGTAACTTATCAATTTACAACTTCACAAGCTGTTATAAACATTACTTATTTCACACATCGATTTCTAAGTGCCAAACTTAGGTTAAAATGTTAAATTTACTTATATCATTCCATATCAACCAATTTATTTCACATATCCATCTATAAGAATCGAAGTGGTTTCGGGTATTAACTAATATCCGACTCCGGTCTCTTCGAAACCATTGTCAACTTAACTTAAATTATTCAAGTGAAATACAATTCAACCTTTAAATTCAAGATGTTACTTTTTATACAACAATTTATTATCGACAGATAACCACACAATCATTATTCAAGACAAACATATCATATCACAAACATTTCATATCAGAAATATCCACCAATCATCCATAAGCAAGATTTGTTATCCACCCACTACTAATTAAATCTTATTTATTACTTTAATCATTATTAAATCTTGCTTTCTTAACAATAATTAATTACTAACCACTAATTAATCATCCTCTAATTATCATCTCTAATTACACTCAGTAATTAGCCTTTAATTTAAGTTACCACATTCACTAATCAACCTTGATTAATCACATTCAGTAATTAATTATTATTATTAGTACTTAATTACTCTTAATTACTTCATTAATTACTCCTGAATTGATTATATTTAATAACTAATTATATTTATTAATCATCCTTAATTGATCTCATTGGTAATTAATTACTCTTAATTAATTACATCACTTAATTATTTTTCACATGACTTAATCAATCAATGCTTAAATTAATTACACTAAGTAATTAATTACTTCCATAAAGTAATTATTCACATATTAATTACACAAAAATATTAATCTCAAACTCTTCCATACTTTAATTAATTACCTCCAGTAATTTATTTTCTTAATTACTTCTCTAAGTAATTATTCCTCATTGATTACTTATCAACCCATTCAATGACTATTCTAAATTAATTAAACTTAAATAATTAATTTAAACTAATCTAATCTAATTAATTAATTAATTACAATGAGTAATTAATACCTTTAATTACCTTCATAAAGAAATCATAATAACCAAATACCATAAATGATTATCTATATTAATTAATCCAATTAATTATCAAAATTAATTACATTAATTAAATAATCCCATGTTAATGACCTTCGTTAACTTATCACCAATTCTTAATTACCTTTCTTAAGTAATTAACTTAAATTAATTAATATTAAGTAATTAATCTTAATTACTTAACTTAACCTTAATTAATTTATTTCAAACCCTTACTAAGTAATTAAATTAATTAATTATCTTATTTAAATTACCTTACCAATTTAATGAATCAAAATTCATTAAATTCTTTGATTTGTTTTAAAATTAAAGCATTTCTTATTAATGATTAAATTATCATTAACAAAGCAATTTAAAACAAATTACTTTAAATTTGTTTCAAATTTTATTTTAAATTTAAGATTTAAGTGAAGTCAAACTTAACTTAAACAAAGTTTAAAACATTTAAAACCCTTTAAAACTTATGCTAAAGATTTTATTTGTTATAAAAGAAGTTTAAAGGAATTTTAAACCCAAACTCATTTTAAAATATAAATCATATTTTAAATTACCTTAAACATTCAAAGTTGTTTTAAATCAATTTAAATTTAAAACACTTCCTTTATTTCTAGATTATGATTCAAATTTGGCTTTGAACACAGATTTAGATTTAAGTAAAAAAAACTTTGCCTTTAAATTAAACTATTTAAAACCCCCTTTTTATTTAAGTTGTTTTAAAACATTTTTAATTTATAAAATTTAAATTAAATTTTAAAAAAAATCTGGGATTCAAACTTTGTTTGAATCCATACTTTAAATTTAGGATTTAAATTTTGTTTTGAACTTGTTTCAGATTTGTAAAACTAAACTTGAATTTGAAATAAACAGGTTTCCAAAGAATTCTGTAAACATTTTCTACCCGAGCCCCACTTCAATTCTCCGAGAAAACCCTTTTAAATTTTCGAGCAAAAACTCAAAATTACTCGAGTATAACTCGAGTCAACACACAGCAACACCAACCTCTTCCCCAGACTCTCTTCCTTGCACCGTGCATATGCACGGTGGTCCTGATCACCTGCGGTCCCTCACGCCACCACCCACAAGTTATCAACGACTCAGTCAAGCCTCACAACCCCTCAGATCGGCTCAAACCTCGACATATCAAAATCGAACTATGCGAGTGCTTGAAACCCAAAATGCTACGACCAGAAAAACCCTTGCCGACGATGAAACGACCACCGGAATTATCGTTCTTCTGACTACAACTGCGCCATGACCCCAACAACAATTTCCCCCCTGCGCGATCGTCACCACACTTCCCACGGCTTCGCAAAAACCTCGGCAACTCCGGCTACCCAACACCTCCACTAAACCCTACTTCACCTCTGATAGAACAACACAATCACCAAAAAAATTCTCCACTAATTTTCCCAAGTCCATCCACCTTCCAGCCTTTCTCGACCAAGATTTCAACGCCGACCATTCCATCGATCGTTAGAAACCACCCAATGTTCAGAAAACTGAACAAACTCGAACTGCTCCTATATTCGAATACTAAAAATTATGATTTTTCTCCTAAAATTCATATTTTTAGGGGAGGTTTCATCTTATATGCTTGAAATATTGAATTGGTAAATTTGAATTTTCCTTTTTCCTAAGTTAGCTCTGTTACTTTGTTATTCCAGAGTAGTTTCCAATTCCATTTTAACTTAATCCAATTTCCAGATTTAGTTAACAACAATTTTTGTTTAAATCTAACCCAAATTTAAATCAAAAGACAATAAATTTAAATCAATCTGGAGGTTAAAATAAAGGAACAAGAATGCCACAGAAACAAACATGCACACACATCCTAAACACCCATATAAACAGATCATTCACTAATATAAAATCACACAAACCATATATATTTTCCAAATATTAACATGCACAGATTTCAGATACTTTAACCTTTGAAATAAAATAAATGATGCTTCTCACCTTTAATTTTAAGCAGAGCATACAGCAGGTTTTGAATTCTTGTTCCAGGTTTGAACATAAATCTGGAAAAATGTTTTAACTTTGCTGAAATCCTACTTTATGGTTGCAATTTGTTGATTAAAGGTTGAAAAAGATCCTCATTTTAATTGCAGTTTTAAAAGGTTGCAGCTGATTTGCAGGCTTTAATTTGAGCTTGCAGATTTCAGGTTTTGAGAATACTTTCTGGTTTTTTGCCATAAATTTGAAGAAGAAACAAATTTCTTCATATGTTAAGTTTATAAAAATTAAAGAGAGTAAAAATTTAAAATAAAGACACTTGTCACAAACCCCTCTTAATTGACTAACATGTGTTATTAAGGTGATTAACATGGTTACACATGTTATTAAATATTTTTAATTGAATTTACACTTTAATTTTAAATGTAAATATAAAATAACATTTTTAATTTACTTTATTACTAAATACTTATATGTGTAAATATAAATTTACTTTAAAGAAAGTATTATAAAACTAGTTACAATACAAATAAATCTTATATATGTAATTTAAAATCTAGAACTTTAATTTTTTTATACACTTATAACCATTTTACAATTAAACATTTTTGAAGAAAACAAAACAAAACTTATTTAATTCCCTTTAAACTTTCATATTTAAAAATAACAATTTATCTTATATTTAAAAACAATTGAATTAGTCTCTAAATTAGCTTTTGAATATCTATATATATATCATAATTTCATTTGTTCAATTAACAAATAAGTATTTTAACAATTTTAATCCTGTTAATTTCCAATTAACATATGCCCACGAATCGGGTTACCACATTCCTTCCACCTTTGAATCTTTTCGTCCTCGAAAAGAAACGAAACCAGATTCATTAAGTATTTTAAAACCAGTTAAAATATTCTTTGATCATTTTTAAAACACCTTTAAAATCTATATAGTATTATCAAAATAGTTTTTTAAAAATATCATTTTATAACTCGATGTTTTAACAAGTCCATCTTCGTTCTCACAGAAATTCGGTCATACGTTGATCATGCGTATGACTGAAAATCTATAAGTACTTAGCAGACTCGTTTTCAACACTCAGTAAAAATACTTGAAAAATAATTTTATTGAAAATATAGGAATCAGTTTTTGAAAATAGAGGAAATATCTTTGGTGAGAATGCTTTGGAAATCATCACTCCCCATCCATGGTCGCAGTTAACCCGATGGTTACGTTGCCATCCCGAAAAAATCCATAGATAACTATAGGCCTCCGCGCCCCTCGATTACACCATGGAACCCGCTAAATATTGCAGCTACAACTGGGGTTACGTAGCTATCACAGCAAAAAACCATATAACTGTAGGCATCAGCGCCCTCGAATTTCGCTGCCAAAAAAATGAAACTTCTCCACTCCACTTGACCATAGATCGTAGTCTACCAATGTTGTGTTGCCGTCCCGGCAAAATCAAGTGTAAACCGTTGACACTCATCCTAGTCTACCGATGTTGTGTTGCCGTCCCGGCAAAATCAAGTGTAAACCGTTGACACTCATCCTCCACACGATTTTCGCTATGGTCCCCACAGTAGATCGCAGTGACATTGAGTTACACTGTCGTCACAGCATAACCCAAATGCCCCTGTAGGCATCAGCGCCCTCGACTTTCACTACCCAATAATCCTCAGGAATTAGTTTTGTCCGGACTCCTCACAGGATCAACTTTAGAACCCCCTCTTGGGGCTCAAGGCAGCACCACCCGGTGGTACTCCTGAGAAGTCCATTTTCAAGGGAGCGCCTTTTTCCCCAGAGCCATCATCAAAACATTTTATACTATATATATAGTATCTTTAAATCATACACCTAGTATGATCTCATTCAAAGCTCCTTCATACAAAATCGATTATCCCAAAATCGATAATTCTCAAACTAGGCTTTCCAAATATAATATTGATTTTACCCAACATCAAAAGCCTTTCCAAATCCATAGGTTCCCAAAACCTTTTTCCAAAATCCTCATATGATCCTTTACATATATATAAACAGATATATATAATTTTTAAAACTTTGGATCATTTCAAACTTGTATAAAACTCCTTTTATACTTCAAAACAGCTTCAAAATCCTTTTCTTCTGGCAAAAGATTCAACAAGGGGAGTTTCATTTTATAAATCAAAGATATATAACTTTATTTATCCATAATCAAATATTCAAATTTGATTACTCCTTTCAATATTAATTTCATTCAAATCCGTACGATGTACACATATCATTCGTACGCCATACCAATCTGATCGCTCACTCGATCACACAATTTCACTTTCGAACTAGTATCGTCCACCCGACTTCCTAGTGCGGACTCAGATCTGGTTTCTTGATCAGAAACCGTCATTCTCCTTGCATAGTCATAACTATGATAGAGAACATTCAGAACCAATCAACAATCCATATCCAGGTTCGCCGTTCGAAAATCGAGTGAAAAATCCCACTCGGATCGACTTAATTATCTCGAAATTCTGTGCTCGAATCAGGATCAAATCACTACGCGAATAGAATAAAATACGTACACCCTACGTATTTATCTTTATTGGTTATTAGCCAGATCAATTCTCTTTCTATTCACATTCACTTTAATTTTCATTCGCTTACTCATAATTGCTTCAATCCATTTGGATTATCACCTCAATTCTTATCTCAATTGGGTATTTAATAACAGTTTGAACTCCGACCAGTTTATTAAGAAAATAGCTTGAAATTTTTTTAAATAGATAAGTAGTTGGAAAATAATTACTAGTTTGTAAAATAGGTGTAAAATAGTTAAAATAATTATAGAAATTTTTAGATAATTGCAAAATAATAGTAAGATAATAATTAGTTTATAAAATAGTTGGAAAATTGTTAAACAGTTTCAAAAATAATTGTAAAACAAATATAAGATAGTTTGGCTTTTAAAAGAAAGGTTGTTTCTATAATGAATAGCTTGGAAAATAAGTTTATATTAAAACAATTTATATTAAAAATAGTCCAGAGTCAAAACTGTTCAATTCTCCGTCAATTCAATTTAAATTCCCCTTTCATTTAAATTGTCTTAACTCCAATTTAAATAACTTCAATTTCTATTGAAATTGATTCAACCCCAATTCAAGTTGAATTAATCTAAGTTCCTTTTCAAATTTAACTTTATTCAACCTTCATCTCAAATTCTACTTATTCAAATAAATTTCAATTGAACTAGTTCCAATTTCAATTCATTTCAACTCCAGATTGAATTAATCCCAATTTCAATCTCCATTTCCAAATCAAGTTGAATTATTCTTGATTTCCTCCCAAATTTAATTTAAATTCCATTTGAATTTAAAACTTATTCAACTTTAATTACAATTCCAAATTATTCAAATCAATTTGGACTAATTTCAAATTGAACCTACTTCAATTTCAAATTATTTCAAATTAATCCAATTCAAAATTTTCATTTGAATTTTATACTTATACATCTTCAATCACAATTTCAATTAATTCAAATCAAATTCAATTTGAACTAATTTCAATCCAAATTCCAAATTTAAACCATCTTGAATTATATAAATTCGAGTTAATACTTCAAATATTGATTTAGTTCCTTTAAATCAATTTTCCTTTAAAGTTTTTTTTTAAATCATTCAATTCTGAGTCCAAATTTCAGAATTCCATTCTAAAACATCCATCAAATTCCAAATTCCAGATCTCAAACCCATTTGAGATCACACAAACTCCCCGTTCAGATTAACCATTTAACTTCCCAAGTTAAATCTTAATTTCATCTTCAAATTTCCAAATCAGGTTGATCATTCCAACTTATTTAACCTTTTCCCCGGTCAAACTCAATTCACTTAATCCAGCCAACTTTATCCGATTTGAATTTTCCATTTCAAATTTTGAACTTCTCATAAATAATCTTCCCACTTATTAAGTTCAAAAACTTATCACTTTGGGTGTCATATCTTATTCCAAATTTAAAACTCAACATTTAGAGTTTATTTCAAACCACCTTTGATATTATGTATATTTACATATATACATATTAATTTCATTTACCAAGTTATACTTTAAAATTTTAAACCACCTTTGGTTTTCAAAACAAATTTATTTTAAATTTTCAAACAACTCTTGCTTGAAATAGGACCATTTCATTCAATTACCTTAAATAATATTATTTGTTATTTCTTTAAATTAATTACATCATTAATTAATAACATTCGGTAATTAACTTATTTCTTAATTACCTTCATTAAGTACCCTTAAATTACTTACCTCTAGTTACTTCATTAAGTAACTCCCTCTTATTTATCAATTCCAATTATTATCCATTAATAAATCTCATTAAATAAAGTTTAATTAATTACATAAATTATTTGATTGTCCTTATCCTGAAACCTTTTCCAATTTCAAGATTTAATTTCAGTTTGAATCTATTTCAAACTTGTCTTTAATTTAATTTCAATTCAGTTGTAATTCTATTACCACTTAATTCTTACTATTACTTTTAATTTAATTAATACTACAACCAATTTCCTTAATATAATAGATAATCTATTTCTTATATAAGATTCATTTGCTTTTGAAATCATTTAAAAACATTTATATAAGAAAATAACAAGTACGCTCTCTCATCTTTATACACTCAACTCATTATAGGGTACTACTTACCCTATCCTTAATGAGTAATCCCACCAGAGCCAAGGTTCTCGCTTAACCTTCAGCTCTGATACCAAATGTAACAACCCGGAAATTTCAATCCTGAAATTACCAGATAGTTAGGAAAGAAAACAAAGAAGAATAAAACAGGAACAAGACACAGAAAACCTCACATTCGCAGCGGATCAAAATATAATATCACATAATACAGTTTACAAAAGAAAAACTGTATCAATTACACTTATATTTATTCATCAGAGTTACAACCATTACTATTCACTGGATAGCTTAAACAACATTTCCTAATAATACAATAATATATCACAGTGGTAGATACTCCATACGTTCCAGCCATCCAGCTCGCCTCTTAAGCTCCAAAACGTCCCTACCTGAAAATCTGTAATACTCGGTCTGACCCGAGCATTACATCAAAGTAACACCCGGGTCAGACTGGAAACTAGCGTGAGTAAACTCATCTAACACGGAATAATAAAACATACATCTTATATAAACCCGGGGTAACTTATCAATTTACAACTTCACAAGCTGTTATAAACATTACTTATTTCACACATCGATTTCTAAGTGCCAAACTTAGGTTAAAAGGTTAAATTTACTTATATCATTCCATATCAACCAATTTATTTCACATATCCATCTATAAGAATCGAAGTGGTTTCGGGTATTAACTAATATCCGACTCCGGTCTCTTCGAAACCATTGTCAACTTAACTTAAATTATTCAAATGAAATACAATTCAACCTTTAAATTCAAGATGTTACTTTTTATACAACAATTTATTATCGACAGATAACCACACAATCATTATTCAAGACAAACATATCATATCACAAACATTTCATATCAGAAATATCCACCAATCATCCATAAGCAAGATTTGTTATCCACCCACTACTAATTAAATCTTATTTATTACTTTAATCATTATTAAATCTTGCTTTCTTAACAATAATTAATTACTAACCACTAATTAATCATTCTCTAATTATCATCTCTAATTACATTCAGTAATTAGCCTTTAATTTAAGTTACCACATTCACTAATCAACCTTGATTAATCACATTCAGTAATTAATTATTATTATTAGTACTTAATTACTCTTAATTACTTCATTAATTACTCCTGAATTGATTATATTTAATAACTAATTATATTTATTAATCATCCTTAATTGATCTCATTGGTAATTAATTACTCTTAATTAATTACATCACTAAATTATTTTTCACATGACTTAATCAATCAATGCTTAAATTAATTACACTAAGTAATTAATTACTTCCACAAAGTAATTATTCTCATATTAATTACACAAAAATATTAATCTCAAACTCTTCCATACTTCAATTAATTACCTCCAGTAATTTATTTTCTTAATTACTTCTCTAAGTAATTATTCCTCATTGATTACTTATCAACCTATTCAATGACTATTCTAAATTAATTAAACTTAAATAATTAATTTAAACTAATCTAATCTAATTAATTAATTAATTACAATGAGTAATTAATACCTTTAATTACCTTCATAAAGAAATCATAATAACCAAATACCATAAATGATTATCTATATTAATTAATCCAATTAATTATCAAAATTAATTACATTAATTAAATAATCCCAAGTTAATGACCTTCATTAACTTATCACCAATTCTTAATTACCTTTCTTAAGTAATTAACTTAAATTAATTAATATTAAGTAATTAATCTTAATTACTTAACTTAACTTAATTAATTTATTTCGAACCCTTACTAAATAATTAAATTAATTAATTATCTTATTTAAATTACCTTACCAATTTAATGAATCAAAATTCATTAAATTCTTTGATTTGTTTTAAAATTAAAGCATTTCTTATTAATGATTAAATTATCATTAACAAAGCAATTTAAAACAAATTACTTTAAATTTGTTTCAAATTTTATTTTAAATTTAAGATTTAAGTGAAGTCAAACTTAACTTAAACAAAGTTTAAAACATTTAAAACCCTTTAAAACTTATGCTAAAGATTTTATTTGTTATAAAAGAAGTTTAAAGGAATTTTAAACCCAAACTCATTTTAAAATATAAATCATATTTTAAATTACCTTAAACATTCAAAGTTGTTTTAAATCAATTTAAATTTAAAAAACTTCCTTTATTTCTAGATTATGATTCAAATTTGGCTTTGAACACAGATTTAGATTTAAGTAAAAAAACTTTGCCTTTAAATTAAACTATTTAAAACCCCTTTTTATTTAAGTTGTTTTAAAACATTTTTAATTTATAAAATTTAAATTAAATTTTAAAAAAAATCTGGGATTCAAACTCTGTTTGAATCCATACTTTAAATTTAGGATTTAAATTTTGTTTTGAACTTGTTTCAGATTTGTAAAACTAAACTTGAATTTGAAATAAACAGGTTTCCAAAGAATTCTGTAAACATTTTCTACCCGAGCCCCACTTCAATTCTCCGAGAAAACCCTTTTAAATTTTCGAGCAAAAACTCAAAATTACTCGAGTATAACTCGAGTCAACACACAGCAACACCAACCTCTTCCCCAGACTCTCTTCCTTGCACCGTGCATATGCACGGTGGTCCTGATCACCTGCGGTCCCTCACGCCACCACCCACAAGTTATCAACGACTCAGTCAAGCCTCACAACCGCTCAGTTCGGCTCAAAACTCGACAAATCAAAATCGAACTATGCGAGTGCCTGAAACCCAAAATGCTACGACCAGAAAAACCCTTGCCGACGATGAAACGACCACTGGAATTATCGTCCTTCTGACTACAACTGCGCCATGACCCCAACAACAATTTCCCCCCTGCGCGATCGTCACCACACATCCCACGGCTTCGCAAAAACCTTGGCAACTCCGGCTACCCAACACCTCCACTAAACCCTACTTCACCTCTGATAGAACAACACAATCACCAAAAAAATTCTCCACTAATTTTCCCGAGTCCATCCACCTTCCAGCCTTTCTCAACCAAGATTTCAACGCCGACCATTCCATCGATCGTCAGAAACCACCCAATGTTCAGAAAACTGAACAAACTCGAATTGCTCCTATATTCGAATACTAAAAATTATGATTTTTCTCCTAAAATTCATATTTTTAGGGGAGGTTTCATCTTATATGCTTGAAATATTGAATTGGTAAATTTGAATTTTCCTTTTTCCTAAGTTAGCTCTGTTACTTTGTTATTCCAGAGTAGTTTCCAATTCCATTTTAACTTAATCCAATTTCCAGCTTTAGTTAACAACAGTTTTTGTTTAAATCTAACCCAAATTTAAATCAAAAGACAATAAATTTAAATCAATCTGGAGGTTAAAATAAAGGAACAAGAATGCCATAGGAACAAACATGCACACACATCCTAAACACCCATATAAACAGATCATTCACTAATATAAAATCACACAAACCATATATATTTTCCAAATATTAACATGCACAGATTTCAGATACTTTAACCTTTGAAATAAAATCAATGATGTTACTCACCTTTAATTTTAAGCAGAGCATACAGCAGGTTTTGAATTCTTGTTCCAGGTTTGAACATAAATCTGGAAAAATGTTTTAACTTTGCTGAAATCCTACTTTATGGTTGCAATTTGTTGATTAAAGGTTGAAACAGATCCTCATTTTAATTGCAGTTTTAAAAGGTTGCAGCTGATTTGCAGGCTTTAATTTGAGCTTGCAGATTTCAGGTTTTGAAAATACTTTCTGGTTTTTTGCCATAAATTTGAAGAAGAAACAAATTTCTTCATATGTTAAGTTTATAAAAATTAAAGAGAGTAAAAATTTAAAATAAAGACACTTGTCACAAACCCCTCTTAATTTACTAACATGTGTTATTAAGGTGATTAACATGGTTACACATGTTATTAAATATTTTTAATTGAATTTACACTTTAATTTTAAATGTAAATATAAAATAACATTTTTAATTTACTTTATTACTAAATACTTATATGTGTAAATATAAATTTACTTTAAAGAAAGTATTATAAAACTAGTTACAATACAAATAAATCTTATATATGTAATTTAAAATCTAGAACTTTTATTTTTTATACACTTATAACCATTTTACAATTAAACATTTTTGAAGAAAACAAAACAAAACTTATTTAATTCCCTTTAAACTTTCATATTTAAAAACAACAATTTATCTTATATTTAAAAACAATTGAATTAGTCTCTAAATTAGCTTTTGAAGAATATTAATTTTATTTATATCCAGATATCTATATATATCATAATTTCATTTGTTCAATTAACAAATAAGTATTTTAACAATTTTAATCCTGTTAATTTCCAATTAACATATGCCCAGGAATCGGGTTATCACAGCGTTCGTGGCCGTGTGTCATCGTTCTGCACGCAGGAGGGGCCACCGAGCTTGGTCGTACTTGGGGCGTGGGTGGAGTGGCAGATGGCCTTCGTCGTGGTGGTACTTGATCGGAGCGAAGTCGAGTGAAGTGGCTGCAATTTTAACCCTAAAATTGTGATAGTTGGGTTCGTTTACTGGGTGTAGCGAACGAAAGAGACGGGTAGGAGGAAATGTGCGCGTGCGGCCTGGGGATGAAATCGTGATGGACGGCCCAGATTCTTTTAGGTTTAAAATTGAAAAAAAATTGTGTAATTAGTTTATATTATAAATTCGTTACACTTTAAACTATAATATTTTGTTCATACGAGGTCCGATTGGGACAAAACAAATTGCGTTGCAACCGTATTGCCGAGCACTACGCAATGGAGCCGGATTGAAGTCGTTTGGAGCTAGTGAAAATTTCGAGTAAAATTAAACGCGCGTTTAATTTTATTCGAAATAAACGCTGAAACCAGAATTGAAAGCAAGGTGAGAACTTCTCACTCAATCGAACAGTTTCGATTTAAATTTTAAATATTTAGATTTAAAATTTGCTTGAATATATGTTGAATGATGATTGCAGTTATTGATTGCTGTTTGATTGTGATATTAGATATAATAGGATATATCTATATATAGCAATATATATATATATATATATATATATATATATATATATTGGCATATGTATATATTGGAATTGATTTCCCGCATTCTATAGCGGATGAGACCCTATTGCGCCGCCTATTAAGCGGATGATATTTTGTAAATCTCATATACCGCGATAATTCCGTACTAGAACGGAATTGGTATTGTGCTAATGTTTGGGGATGCAGGGAAACAGGTTGGAGGGATCCAACTGGATTCCTCAACTGTAGTGATTTATTTACAGATATGGTTGTATATTCTGTTATCATATTGTTATATGATGTTTGATCGCCGTGATTGATTATTTGGTGCTATTGCATCATCGGATCCATTTTTGAAGTTTAAAAATATCGATTTTGATTTTAAAAGAGATTTTTAAAGTGATTTTTGAAAGTATACGTTTTATTAAATTTTTAAATTGATTTATTTTAAATAAATAAACGTTAAAAATTTTATGTTATTAAGATTATGGTTTTTTGTGAAATATAACCGAAATGGGATTTTTGGAAATAAATTGTTAATAAATTTATAAAATAGTTAAATTGAGATTTCTGAATTATTATAAACGATTTATATAGAAGATTTATAAAATTGATATTTTATAAACTAAAAATATTGGAATATTAAAAGGAGTTTTTATAAGTGTTAAAAATGAAATAAAAATGGATTTCATAAGTGAACGAAATTTATAGATTTATAAATTGTGAAGTTACAAAATGAATAGATTTTGTGAAATAGAAGATTTATAAGTAATTATCTTATAAATCGGATTTTGGCATTTAAATGAGATATAAATGGAATTTGTTAATAATGAGATTTATAAATCGATGCTTATAAATAGAAATGGAATTTATAAACATTGTTTATAAATTCGAAATCAATTGAATTTGATAAATTGAATATTGAAGTTTATTAAAGGAAATATATTCACGATTTTGGACAGTGAATACATTATTGAATAAAATGGTCAGGTTTGGCAAAATGAATATTATAAAATGAAGTTAATTATTTTAAAGATGTTTAAAATGTATTATGAATCGAAATAATAGATTTCAACATTCATTGTTGAAATAGATGTTTTCGAGAAATAAAAGGAAATGGTGGACTATAACACTGTTGTTATCGTAAATGGTTTCCGAAAGGAAATGTTTTGTATAGTATTGGGATTTATATATCTATTTAAACTTTGAATCCCTATACTAGTGATTATGGGTCGTCGTAACGATGTTTTACGCAACATTCGTTTTTGACCCAAATAAATGTGTTAAGAGAATGATTTCCTTAAAGAATGAAATATATACTTAATTTTGATTTAAGTATATTGAATATTTTCAAATGATGAAAATAAATAGATTTGTGAAGTACTTATTATTAAATAATTATGGAAATATTTTTCCAATGTGAAATGAACGTTTTAGAATTTATCTTTGTAAAGATAAATTGAAAGTGAATATTTGAAATCGATTGATAATCGTATATCAGTAGATACTTTGAAAATATAAATTCACTATGGAATTTATAAATGAAAATAGGAATTTGTTTAAAAATAAACGTTGATTTATTTTTGAAGTGTGGGAATAAATTTACGGATTTGGAACGTAAATATAAAGTAAATCGGTAAGGATTTATTTAATTGGTTTAAATGAACCATTTTGAAATGAAAGTATTTCCGAGTAAGGAAAATGATTGAAATTTGTTTTCAAAAGTGATAAAGGATTGAAAAGTGATTTGAAAATTTGTTTTCAAATGGTTAAAGTGTGGAAATTATATATATAGTAAAGATATTTTGGAAAGTAAATAATTTGGGAAATTATTTGGAATCTGGTGATATTGCGCATCTTTATTGATAGTTAAATAACCGACTATCAATATTTACCTTTAAATAGGTATTTGTTGTGAATTGCTTGAATTTGAATACCACACTTATTTTTAAAATAAGCGCTCACTATTCGGGTTAGCCGGGAAAGGACCTTGGGGTCATATAACCCATTCCGAATATGTGATACGTCGTTATGAATTGCATTTGAAGACCGGTGTTGAAGACCGGTGTTGAAGACCGGATATTTGTGAAAACGGATGGATTACCGTCGAGTTACTCTGCATCGGCTGATCTTCGATACAGAGGTTTTATCACCCTTAGTGACGGGAAGTCCGGATGTGATTAGTGAATATTTGGATTGCAAGGGCTTCTTTGGAAGTGCCTTCGGTTCTGTTCGATCCCGGAACAGACTTGTATGGATTGTATGTCTGACGTTACAATTTGAGATGTAAAGCTGGTTTCTATCAAATATATTTCTGTTAGTGGCGAAGAATTTATTCTCTTAGCTTAACACCCTTCTCTGAGACGTACGAGCTCAGAGGTTATGTAGTTGATGATTACTAGTGATATATTCCCAAATTGGTAATGTGGCATGCTGAGTGTTGCTGTGGGATGATCATTGTTTGATCATTTGTGATATGATCATTTGTTTGATCATTTATCTTGGTGATCATTACTTTGATCATTTGTTGACCCAAAGCACTGCTTTTGTATAAAGCGTGGCTTTGTGGACGAGACTTCGTCGGACCTCACACCCCGGAAATGGTCAAAACAGGAAGGATGCAGCAAGGTTATTAGGGGGTAGTGCCCCTTTAGTGTATGTCATTCCTTCTGGATAGAGGTGGTATCATGGTATGGAGCCCAGATACTTAACCTATGTTGTTGCTGCAAATTTATTACTTTGTGGTTGTTGGTGAAATCGAGGATCCTCTGATAGATCGGTTACGATCGGGGGATGACATATTCGTGTCAGTAGTTACCCAGTTAGGGGTAACCCGGCCTTGTGTTGGCAGAGTTCTAACCGTAACGTTAGTTCTCGGGGCGTCTTTCCAGAGGCGTTTCCATGTGGCAATGGGAAGTTCCTTGGCCTGACCATTTGTTGGAAATCCAAAGAAACAATACGATCTTGTACGGTTTTAGTTGTATAACCTGCCATGGAATGTGGCGGTAACCTGCTATTTAACATGGTAGCTATAGTAGGCATACGATAATGGTCGTATGTTGGCTAAGATTTATATCTTTACTTTCGAAATATTTTTTCCTACACTATGCACTAGTAATAATATCAAATGTTAGCCAACAGGGTTGGCGCAGTTGGTTGATGGTCTGGACCTCGTGATCAAAGGTCACGAGTTCGACCCCGAAACTGACAACCCTGTAACAAGTACCCGAAGTATGTGTTTGGCAGGCACATATTTCCCTAGAGTTTACAAGCGAAGCTTTGTTCTCTAGGTAATTCAAAAAAAAAAATATCAAATGTTTCTTTTTAATGCGTATCAACCATCTTTGACTATCATAAGGAGAAATCTCCTCCGATTCTGCGTTTGCATTGTGTGTGTGTGCGGGAGGCCTTATGGTAGTCTCATTTTTAAAAGCATTGCGAATCTATTTTAAAATTATCCTATTCTTTGTTTTAAAGATAAATAACTGTTTTGAGTTCTCACACCAGTCACATGACTGACTCGGAGTTTATTGTTTCCCTTCCTAAACTCTGGGTGCCCACCAATTTCCACACGGGCAGTCTAGAGTTAGGTTATCAGGATATTCTGGATTCAGGAGTTGCTACAGAAATCTGGAGGCGAGCTGGATGGCTTAGTATATTATCTATTGTATATAGTATTTCTTTTCCGCTGTTTGTTGTTGTACACTCTGATGATGTAATGTAATGTAATGTAAAAACTGATATAGTTTTTTTTGTTTTAATGATATTCATTTATCTATTATATGTTGTTCCGCTGCGATTGTTAGATTCTGATATTGTTCTGTTGTTTTCTTTCTGTTCTGTTTCTCTCTTCTTCTACCTCTTTCTTCTTCTTCAACCCTAACTATTCGGTTTTTCGGCAACGAAAAATCGCAAATGTTACAATATTCCTTTATGAGTTCATATATTTCTTCGCTTGACCAAATCATTGGTGGTTGGATAGTCTCTGCTCTGTTAGCTATAAAAATTTTCGTTCTTCTAAAAGGATAATTAACATGGAGAAGATACGACGACGCTCAAACCATGAAATTTTCTACCCATGCGGTAAATAAAATGCTCCTGTTTCTTCCATGCAATAAGGACAAGCTAGACGGCCAACCATACTGTGACGACCCGAAAATCCATACCCTTTGAATCAACAATAATCCACAAATGTACGATCCAAAAAGAAAAGACTGACGGAAAGTCAAGAGAAAGAAAATAAGAGAGAAGAAGAGAAGAGAAGAAAGAGAGAAGATAGAACCAAATAGAACAATATAGAATCTCACATTGCAGCGGAAAACAAATAATATCATATCGACGATCTTTACAAAACAGAAACTGTATATATTATTCATCAATCAGAGTTCAACAATCAATCAATAGTTATCAGCCTGAACAGTTATAATAACCTGTCCTCACAAAGCTGGTAATATACAACAACAAACAAAGCAACGATGCAGCGAATAATCAAGCAAATACGGATGTACGAAAATGAAGATCTCCAGCTCTCCCGCTGAAGCTTGAAAAGCATCAAATCTGAACCTATAAATATACTCGGTTTGACCTGAGCATTGAATGGGAAGAACGCCCGGATCAGTCTGGTAAACCAGCGTGAGAAAGACACTCAACTGAATTTATTAAATTACCTAACTTTTCCTTTGTTTTCAAAGCAAAAGTATCTCGTAAGACAAGTCCACACATAAACACAGACATGTTTTTACCTTACGATAACTAAAACATATCGTATCAAATCTCATGTTATATTATAGTAGTGTCTACTATGTACAAATAATATTAATCATAACCGAAATTGTTACATTGATTAAATTCCAGCATATAGCCCAATTGGGTAATACAATCAAAATGGCAAACACGTAGTGGAGTTTGGATTTCCATACAAATGACCAGGTGAAGGGACTACCTTCCGAAGGGGTACACCTCTAGATGGATGTCCCAAGGCACAGAACATCTGCCCTCTACCAACACAAGACCGGCCCACCTCTATAACTAGATGATACAGAATATGTCATTCTCCGGTTGTTACCGACCTTTACCGAGGGCCCTCTAGCATACAAACCACAATAATCAGATATACGACGTCATAGCGTGCAAAGATATATCTAGAAGAGGATGATCATACCCTAATAGGAGCGACCCACTTAGCCTTGCCGCATCTAATCCTGTTTTGGTCATTTTCAGTTGATGAGGCCAGAGGTAACGATTACCTTTCACAATCACATATCACATCACTTTGAATGCCACACGGCCATTTCCGTTGACTACTAATTACCTTCCACAAAAGTACAACCCTTAAGCTCATACGTCTCAAGGAGGGTGTTAAGCTAAGAGAAGTTGCCTTCTCCGCCACCACTGATGTACGTTTGTAAAAACCAATGTACGTAATCTATAGAAAT
Source organism: Allium cepa (assembly GCA_030765085.1). NCBI lineage: Eukaryota > Viridiplantae > Streptophyta > Magnoliopsida > Asparagales > Amaryllidaceae > Allium > Allium cepa. Next base: position 499,585,430 of record CM060931.1, read on the forward strand.
GCAATGTCAGACTAACATCCATACAAGTTGTCTAGGAACAGGACAAACCGAAGGTACTTTCCTACCACATCCTGTTGGGAAATCCCTAGGATTAGTAGCAAATAGTCCTTGCATTGGATATTTCAAAATGAAGAGATCATTGCTACTGGATGGATATTTGGATTTTAACTCCAAACGATCAACAAGCAGTCCTCCACTATGAAAAACTGGCATATCAATATCATCACAAGCAACCTGCACAATCGTCGCATATACGTTGGTTCGAAGTGATTTTCAGATGAATCTAATCCCGGTCTCTTCACACCAACAACGCAAAAGCGTTTCTCAACCTCACACAGGAACTAAGTCTAATAGACTTATCACGTCTCCAACTTTCAACTTGCTATCCTTCGGGCCAAGAAGGAAGCTCGATACATTAAGTAATACACCACACTATATGAATCATCATCCTCAACACAAACGATAATCAAGCCTACACAGAAGGCTACGTACTAAGTGTACGACTAAATAGTTCTCACATCAAGTCGAGGAACTAAAATTTTGGCCAGGTTTGATAGTCGGTTATTTAACTATCAAAACGAACAAACAAATATTCAGCAGCATATACAATCACTAGGCCCTTTTAATTAATTCACTCGCTAAATATTCACTTCAAATTATCTTTAAAAGATATAATCTTCAAAATCATTTCAACTTCTATATTGGAAAACATTTCCAAATACTTATTTAATAATAAGTAATTCACAAATCAATTATTTTCAACACTTAGAAAATATTGTATATACTTAAATCACGATTAAGTATAGATTTTATTCTTTAAGGAAAATGTTCTTTTAAACACATTTATTTGGGTCAAAACGAATGTTGTGTAAAACATCGTTACGACAACCCAAAATCACTAGTATAAGGATTCGAAAATAAGATAGATACATAAACCCCAACACTATACAAAAACATTTCCTTTCGAAAATCATTTACTATAATAACAGTGTTATAGTCCATCATTTCCTTACTTCTCGAAAACGTCTATTTCAACAATGAATGTTGAAATCTATGGTTTCGATCCTTAATACATTTTAAAACACCTTAAAATCATTTTATCCATTTAAAAGATCACTTCCTAAAAATATTCATTTTTATTTAATAATATATTCACTGTCCAAACTCGTGAATATAGTTCTCTTATCCAAATTCAACACTTCTACACCTTCAATCAAAGGATATCCACTATCCAAAATCGTGGATATAATTCCCATCTAAATTCTTTATTATTACAACATTTAATTTTAAAGCATAATTCGCTATCCAAAATCGTGAATATATTTCTTTTAATAAACTTCTATATTTAATTTATCAAATTCAATTGATTTGGAGTTTATAAACAATGTTTATAAATTCCATTTATATTCTATAAAAACTTCAACTTATAAAATCCTTTTATTAACCAACTTATAAAATATTCGCTTCAAATTATCTCTAAAAGATATAATCTTCAAAATCATTTCAACTTCTATATGGGAAAACATTTCCAAACACTTACTTAATAATAAGTAATTCACAAATAATATATTTTCAACACTTAGAAAATATTGTATATACTTAAATCACGATTAAGTATAAATTTTATTCTTTAAGGAAAATGTTCTTTTAAGCACATTTATTTGGGTCAAAACGAATGTTGCATAAAACATTGTTATGACAACCCAAAATCACTAGTATAGGGATTCGAAAATAAGATAGATATATAAACCCCAATACTATACAAAAACATTTCCTTTCGAAAATCACTTACTATAATAACAGTGTTATAGTCCATCATTTCCTTACTTCTCGATAACGTCTATTTCAACAATGAATGTTGAAATCTATGGTTTCGATCCTTAATACATTTTAAAACACCTTCAAATCATTTTATCCATTTAAAAGATCACTTCCTAAAAATATCCATTTTTATTTATTAATATATTCACTGTCCAAAATCGTGAATATAGTTCTCTTATCCAAATTCAACACTTCTACACCTTTAATTAAAGGAATATCCACTATCCAAAATCGTGGATATAATTCCCAACTAAATTTTTTATTATTACAACATTTAATTTTAAAGGATAATTCAATGTCCAAAATCACGAATATATCTCCTTTAATAAACTTCTATATTTCATTTATCAAATCAATTGATTCCGAGTTTATAAACAATGTTTATAAATTCCATTTATATTCTATAAAAACTTCAACTTATAAAATCCTTTTATAAACCAATTCCATCCATCTCATTCATATGCCAAATTCAATTTATAAGTTAATTACTTATAAATCATTTATTTTACAAAATCTATTCATTTTATAACTTCACAATTTATAAATCTATAAATCTCATTCACTTATGAAATCCATTTATACTTCATTTTAACACTTATAAAAACTTGTTTTATAATTCCAATATTTTAATTTATAAAATATTAATTTTATAAATCTTTTATATAAACCGTTTATAATAAATCAAAAATCTCAATTTAAACCATTTTATAAAATAGTTAACTTCACATTCCAAAAATCATATTCTGGTTTTATTTCACAAAAACCATAATTTCTATAACATTAAAATTATAACGTTTATTTATTTAAGATAAATCAATTCCTTTAACACTTTAAAATTAACAAAACATCGATTTCAAAATCACTTTAAAAATCCTTTTTAAATTTCGAAATCACCACGTAACCTTTTAAAACTCCAAAATAGGTTCAATGTTGCAACAGCACTAAATACATCAATCACAACATCCAAACATCATATATCATATGATAACAGAATATATCACAATATCTGTAAATAAATCAATACGGGTGAGGAATCCAGTTGGATCCCTCCAACCTGTTACCTGCAACAAATATACATATTACAATATGTGTACAATGTCCGCTTCAGGGCAGACGTGCGTATAAAGGGTCATCCGCTCATACACGGAAACGTACAGGGTCATCTGCTCCACTAGGCAGGTATATAACCAAATACTAATCAATATATCACATATCATCCAAACAATCATCAATCATAATATAATAAATTATTTCTCACTAATATAAAAATATCAGCGAGTCAGAAAGAGTGAGTTGTACTCACATTGCGTCGAATAGCAGTTGCAGTGTTTTGTTTGGAATAAAATTAAATGAGCATTTAATTTTACCCAAAATCCACACTAGCTCCAATCAACTCCAAACCAACTCCATTGCATATTGTTCATCCATATGGTTCCATCGTTTTTCATGCGAAATGGACCTTATATGAAAAAGTTATAGCGTTTCAAACTTTAAACGAATTATAATATAAACCAATTTCATTTCTTTTATATATATTTTTTTATAACCTTTGTTACATCTGGTCGTACGTTTTGAAAGATGAAATCCTGGCCACACGCATATGCTTATGCTTCCAGGTTTACACACGCATACGAAACCCATCTTCATTTGATTTTTTTGAAAGCCGCACCCACCTCCATCATTTTGACGATGATCCAAGGTCACCATGTCGACAAGCATCTCGAATCTCACCCACACCAGCCGACCGCACCCCCATCGTGCCTCCGTTCATCCCCTATGGCCATGAAACGCGGTGCATTTGAACAGAAATTATCGTTGATTCACTTGATTACATTCGATCATCTGCGTATAGATCGATGGATTACGTCATCCCCTTCATCTTCGTAGTTGAACGTTTCTTCTAGTTGTTAGTGGATTGAGAGGGATTGAGGAATGAAATTCGATGATTTCTGGCCATTAGAATTTTAGGTGGCGGATAACCCTAGTTTCAATTAGGGTTTTGTAAAATGAAGATATTCACGTCCTTTTATAGAAAATTGCAAAACACTATTCATCTCGAAAATTTTCGAACTCGAAACGAAGTGCGCCGCCTGGCGTCTCTAATATTTTACCCCTATTCCGAACGCAATGGAATATATATCGAGAGCCAATTCGATCGTATTTGAAAGATAGGTTTTCGAATCGACTATTTAAATTTAAAATTCACTTAAATGAATTTCTATGCGTTTTAGCTTGCCTCGGACAAACCGTAAATCCAATTGACACGAAATTTGAAATCTTACAAAAATTTAATATTACGGATCCAATGAAATGGGTTTCATTGAAATCCGAGACTGTTTGAAAAATGACTATTTTACACGTCAATTAAATATTAAAATATTCAATTTCTACAATTTAACTTTTAATTCAATTTTAAAAGTTCTATAACATCATTCTAATTCAACTATGATTTAATTCAACTTATAAATCATTTTTATTCACATTTAATCCAAATTTCAGTTATTTTTAAAATTTCAAATATTAAATTAACAATTTATTTATCCAATTAAATCACTACATTCGAAATATTATTTATTAAGCTTATAAATTTAACTTGTGCATATTTAAAATTAATTAAATAAACAAATTTCAAATGTCCGAAGTTCTGAGTCGTTACATTCTCCCCTACTTAAAAGAATTTCGTCCTTGAAATTACCAAGTAAGAAAAAGTCATAAAATCTAGTAACTTTTCAAAACAAATCATTCAAATTAGATTATCAAATCCATTTAAACATTTTAACTTCTCCAAAATCATTCGTTAAAATATTTATAAAAACTTTACTAAGTTTTCAAATCATACATAGTTATCTTTTCAAAACTAACTAATATTGTTTAACTTTCAACTCAAAAACCAAATATTTCCAAAATTCCCAAAAAAATTCTAACACCTTAAATTTTTAGAAAAATTCGCTATAGCCTCCTTTCTGCGGTTCGATCCGAAAAAAATAACGATTATATATATATATATATATCACAAATATATATCTCATCATCGAGGATGAGGCATCCCGAAGGGAAAGAAGTGTAAAAGTACGATATGTAATCCGAGATATGTATCTTATATATCATTCGCAAGCATATACGGCTAATATAGCGCGAAAGCGAGCTTCAAATGCGAAGCAAGCACCATCCGCACCTACTAAACACTCAACAACAATGAGAAACATGTATATATGAAAGTAATATCAATATACAACATATACCACTACAACAACTATATATGCCAATATAGCAAATGCAACCTCCACAACAAATCCAACCATCAACCAACTATCATCCAACTAACATCCATAACCAAATCAATATTCATTCACTTCTCATTAACATTCATTGAATTGATTTTTCAATTTAACCACATTTTGATTCATGTACATTGGATTTTACTAACATTCATTTATTCATTTTCAATTAATTTGCATTCACTAATTTATATTCAAGTTTGTTCACTTTCAAATTCAAATCAAATCAATTCTATTTAAATTCACTTAACTTCCAATTTGGATTCGGTTATTTATAGCTTTCAATTTTGTTAATTCAACTTCATATGGATTTTCTATACAATCAATTAACATCCATCTGACAATTAATGCATATCTAACAATACCAAATTAATTTACTTTACATTCATTCAATTTGGTTCAACATTTTTAATTTCAAATTGGTTTAACATTCAATTTACTTTCATTCAATTTCCGATTTCATTAGTTTTTAATGAATTAACACTTATGTCTATTATTCCATATCAATTCATTTACATTCGATTGATAATTCATTCAATTCACATTGGATTCTAGTATCCACTATATTCACAACTTCTTAACTTAAGTTTTATACAATTATTAACAACATCATTTCTAATGTTGATTCATTTTACAATTAAAGTTGAATTTCTTTATATAACTCAAGTTCACATTCATTTAATTCACTTTATTAATTAACTTTGATACCAAAATCAATTTCGTTTAACATTACTTAAGTTATCTTTCATTTCAACTTCATTTACATTTTACTTAAGTCAAAATCATATCACCATTCAAATTCAGATTTTGTTTTACTTAACAAAAATGTTTAACCATTTTAATAATTGGTTTTACTTACATTTTCTCGCTTTATAAGTTATACAACTTATTATTTATTTAAACTTCCAAATTCATATTATACAATCACTTACCAGTTTAATTTCCATTCCAATAATTTATCTAATCCAATCAAAATCCAATTCAATTTATTTAACTTTACTTTAGTTAAATTTCAAATCATATAATTCACTTACTAACTCAAATTTCTTTCAACTTTATTAAAGTAAATTCTTACTTCATATTATAAGTCCAAAACTCGTTTCACTTATTTTTATCAATTTTAACATGGATTTTAAATCAAATTTTTTTATCACAACAAAACTTCAATTTCAATTTACTATTGGTAGCAAATCCATCACACAGAGACTCGAAAATGATACTGATGATGCTGTAGTCATAACCCTTATTATTTTCTAGCACAGTAGTGAATTCAATGCTTTTTATTCTTTCAAAGAAATCTTTTTTTATTTACAAATCTATACTTATATAATTTCACTATTTCACTTTACTTACATAAGATTCATTCCAACTTATTTTATCTTATTTAGATTTATAATATTATAACCTCTTTTACTTTTGAAAAATAACTTCAAATATAAACAGGATTCAAATTTTCCAATGCTTAGTTTAAATCCATTTTCATTTACAACTTATATTTATAAATATATCCATATGGTTTCACTTCTTATATATAAGATTATTTCATAATTGTAAATCGTATTAATTATGATTCCATACTTAAAATTTCATTCTTTTACAATTGTTGTCTTCAATTAAGATTATTCGAATATTTTTTTATTAACTCATATATATTTACATTTTCAAACATTCAAACAATTCATTTATATACACTTTAATAATTCCTTAAAAATTATTTCCTTTATATACAAAATATAATCGAGGTAAAATTATTTCATTTACCCATTTTAAAATGATACTATGTCGACTTGCCTCGTTTAAGTGTTTGGAAATCCCTATCGATAACATGGCATCCCATATACCGACCAGAATTCACAAACAGCTCAACGGATAAGCAAACACAATATAAAACATTTTTATATTCACTAACAAATACACACTCATATATAAATACACTCAACTCAATCTAGGGTGCTACTATCCCTATCTATACCGAGTACACATCAAATCTTAGGAATATACAAAATCTAAGCTCTGATACCACGTGTGACAGGATGCAACCAGTGGGTAATACCCACCGTAGCTCACACTGATACCTCGCGCTTTGCTTTTACGGCCAGCCTCTCGACTACAACCAACCCTTTCACTCTAGGGACATGTAGGGGCAAGGGTCATTCGTTCGCTACCTAACAAGAAGCGAGAACACCCTATCAGGCTGAACATAATCAAGCAAAACCGATGTACGAAAATGAAGATCTCCAACTCTCTTGCTGAAGCTTGAAAAGCATCAAATATGAACCTATAAATATACTCGGTCTAACCCGATCATTGAAAGGGAAGAATAAGCGGATCAGTCTGGTAAACCAGCATGAGAAACACACTCAACTGAACTTATTAAATTACCAAACTTTTCCTTAGTTTTCAAAGCAAAAGTATCTCGTAAGACAAGTCCATACATAAACACGTCAAGTTTTTACCTTACGATAACTAAAACATATCGTATCAAATCTCATGTTATATTATAGTAGTGTCTACTATATACAAATAATATTAATCATAGCCGAAATTTTTACAATGATTAAATTCTAGCATATAGCCCGATTGGGTAATACAATCAAAATGGCAAGCACATAGTGGAATTTGGATATCCATAAAAATGACCAGGTGAAGGGACTACCTTCTGAAGAGGGTACACCTCTAGATGGATGTCCCGAGGCACAGAACATCTACCCTCTACCAACACAAGACCAGCCCACCTCTATAACTAGATGGTACCGAATATGTCATCCTCCGTTTGTTACCGACCTTTACCGAGGGCCCTCAAGCATACAAACTACAATAATCAGATACACGAAGTCATAGCGTGCAAAGGTATATCTAGAAGAGGATGATCATACCCTAATGGGAGCGACCCACTTAGTCTTGCCGCATCTAACCCTGTTTTGGTCATTTCCGGTTGATAAGGCCTGAGGTAACGATTACCTTTCACAATCACATATCACATCACTTTGAATGCCACATGGCCATTTCCGTTGACTACTAATTGCCTTCCACAAAAGTACAACCCTTAAGCTCCTACGTCTCAAGGAGGGTGTTAAGCTAAGAGAAGTTGCCTTCTCCTCCACCACTGATGTACGTTTGTAAAAACCAATGTACGTAATCTATAGAAATGCAATGTCAGACAAACATCCATACAAGTTGTCCAGGAACAGGACAAACCGAAGGTACTTTCCTACCACATCCTGTCGAGGAATCCCTAGGATTAGTAGCGAATAGTTCTTGCATTGGATATTTCAAAATGAAGAGACCACTACTACTGGATGTATATTTGGATTTTAACCCCAAATGATCAACAAGCAGTCCTCCATTATGAAAATCCGAAATATCAATATCATCACAAGCAACCTGTACAATCGTCGCATATACGTTGGTCCGAAGTGGTTTTCAGATGAATCTGATCCCGGTCTCTTCACACCAACAACGCAAAAATGTTTCTCAACCTCACACGGAAACTAAGCCTCATAGACTTATCACGTCTCCAACTTTCAACTTGCTATCCTTCGGGCCAAGAAGGAAGCTCGATAGATTAGAGTAATACTCCGCACTATAGGAATCATCATCCTCGACACAAACGATGATTACACCTACACTAAAGGCTACATACTAAGTGTACGACCAAATAGTTCCCACATCAAGTCGAGGAACTGAAATTTTGACCAGGTTTGGTAGTCGGTTATTTAACTATCAAAACAAACAAACAAATATTCAGCACCATATACAATCACCAGGCCCTTTTAATTAATTCACTTGCCAAATATTCGCTTCAAATTATCTCTAAAAGATATAATCTTCAAAATCATTTCAACTTCTATATGGGAAAACATTTCCAAACACTTACTTAATAATAAGTAATTCACAAATAATATATTTTCAACACTTAGAAAATATTGTATATACTTAAATCACGATTAAGTATAAATTTTATTCTTTAAGGAAAATGTTCTTTTAAGCACATTTATTTGGGTCAAAACGAATGTTGCATAAAACATTGTTATGACAACCCAAAATCACTAGTATAGGGATTCGAAAATAAGATAGATATATAAACCCCAATACTATACAAAAACATTTCCTTTCGAAAATCACTTACTATAATAACAGTGTTATAGTCCATCATTTCCTTACTTCTCGATAACGTCTATTTCAACAATGAATGTTGAAATCTATGGTTTCGATCCTTAATACATTTTAAAACACCTTCAAATCATTTTATCCATTTAAAAGATCACTTCCTAAAAATATCCATTTTTATTTATTAATATATTCACTGTCCAAAATCGTGAATATAGTTCTCTTATCCAAATTCAACACTTCTACACCTTTAATTAAAGGAATATCCACTATCCAAAATCGTGGATATAATTCCCAACTAAATTTTTTATTATTACAACATTTAATTTTAAAGGATAATTCAATGTCCAAAATCACGAATATATCTCCTTTAATAAACTTCTATATTTCATTTATCAAATCAATTGATTCCGAGTTTATAAACAATGTTTATAAATTCCATTTATATTCTATAAAAACTTCAACTTATAAAATCCTTTTATAAACCAATTCCATCCATCTCATTCATATGCCAAATTCAATTTATAAGTTAATTACTTATAAATCATTTATTTTACAAAATCTATTCATTTTATAACTTCACAATTTATAAATCTATAAATTTCATTCACTTATGAAATCCATTTATACTTCATTTTAACACTTATAAAAACTCGTTTTATAATTACAATATTTTAGTTTATAAAATATCAATTTTATAAATCTTTTATATAAACCGTTTATAATAAATCAAAAATCTCAATTTAAACCATTTTACAAAATAGTTAACTTCACATTCCAAAAATCATATTCTAGTTTTATTTCACAAAAACCATAATTTTTATAACATTAAAATTATAACGTTTATTTATTTAAAATAAATCAATTCCTTTAACACTTTAAAATTAACAAAACATCGATTTCCAAAATCACTTTAAAAATCCTTTTTAAATTTCGAAATCACCACTTTAACATTTTTAAAACTCCGAAATAGGCCGAATGCTGCAACAGCACTAAATACATCAATCAAGACATCCAAACATCATATATCATATGATAATAGAATATATCATAATATCTGTAAATAAATCAGTACGGGTGAGGAATCCGGTTGGATCCTTCCAACCTGTCACCTGTAATAAATATACATATTAGAATATGTGTACAATGTCCGCTTCAAGGCAGAAGCGCGTACAAAGGGTCATCCGCTCATACACGGGAACGTATAGGGTCATCTGCTCCACTAGGCAGGTATATATCCAAATACTAATCAATATATCATATATCATATACCATCGAAACAATCATCAATCATCATATAATAAATTATTTCTCACTAATATAAAAATATTAGCGAGTCAGAAAGAGTGAGTTGTACTCACATTGCGTCCAATAGCAGTTGCAGTGTTTTATTTCGAATAAAATTAAACGAGCATTTAATTTTATCCAAAATTCACACTAGCACCAATCAACTCCAAAGCAGCTCCATCGCGTAGTGTTCGTCCATACGGTTCCAACGCAATTCGTTTCGTGCGAAATGGACCTTGTATGAAAAAGTTATAGCGTTTTAAACTTTAAACGAATTATAATTTAAATCAATTTCATTTCTTTTATATATTTTTTTATAACCTTAGTTACATCTGGTCGTACGTTTTGAAAGATGAAATTCTGGCCACACGCATATGCTTCTCCTCCTAGGTTTACACACGCATATGAAACCCGTCTTTGTTCGATTTTTCTGAAAGCCACCCACCTCCATCATTTTGACGATGATCCAAGGTCACCACATCGACGGGCATCTCGAATCTCACCCACACCAGCCAACCGTGTCCCCATCGTGCCTTCGTTCATCCTCTATCGGCTATGAAACGCAGTGCATTTGAATGGAAATGGTTGTCGATTCACTTGATTACATTCGATCATCACCGTATAGATCGATGGATCTCGTCATCCCCTTCATCTTCGTAGTTGAACGTGTCTTCTAATTGTTAGTGGATTGAGAGGGATTGAGGAATGAAATTCGATGATTTCTGGCCATTAGAATTTTAGGTGGCGGCTAACCCGAGTTTCAATTAAGCTTTTGTATAATGAAGATATTCACGTCCTTTTATAGAAAATTGCAAAACACTATTCATCTCGAAATTTTTTGAACTCGAAACGAAGCGTGCCACCTGGCGTCTCCAATGTTTTACCCCTATTCAGAACGCAATGGAATACATATCGAGAACCAATTCGATCGTATTTGAAAGATAGGTTTTCGAATCGACTATTTATATTTAAAATTCACTTAAACGAATTTCTATGCATTTTAGCTTGTCTTAGACAAACCGTAAATCCGATTGACTCAAAATTTGAAATCTTACAAAAATTCAACATCACGGATCCAATAAAATGGGTTTCGTCGAAATACGGGACTGTTTGAAAAATGACTATTTTTACACGTCAATTAAATATTAAAATATTCAATTTCTACAATTTAACTTATAATTCAATTTTAAAAGTTCTATAACATCATTCTAATTCAATTATGATTTAATTCAACTTATAAATCATTTTTATTCACATTTAATCCAAATTTCAATTATTTTCACAATTTCAAATATTAAATTAACAATTTAATTATCCAATTAAATAACTGTATTCGAAATATTATTTATTCAGCTTATAAATTTAACTTGTGCATATTTAAAATTAATTAAATATACAAATTTCAAATGTCCGAAATTCTGGGTCGTAACACATACTCCAACCTGAAAGCATTGGATAGGCAGAAAAATCACTAATAATTCATGACAAGAAGCGAATCTATGAATTTTTTCCTTTAAATTGTCATTTGTTTCAACTCCTTCATGCCATGGTGTTTTCAACTCTTCAATCAATGGTTGCAAATATTGATTACTTGTATGGATCATCAGGCCAAGGACGACAATAGTGAGAAACATATATGGAGTTTTCATACACATCTATGGAGGCAAATTATTAGGTGTAAACTGGCCAAGATGAATATTTTGAACCAAATTGAAAGAATGGTGAAAATCCATCCATACACATACCAAGTCTAACATTACGGCTCTTTATAGAAAAACGGGATAAGTCTTATCGAAACGTTTCCATGCTTCCCATCAGCTAGGTGTGTTAGGGGATTTTTCTTGTGTTTCACACCGTACCATCTCATATATGGTCTGGTTATAGAAGATGCATTTAACTTTTGAAGTCTTAGAGTGATAGGTAAGTAATGCATTCTCTTTTATGGAACTTACTTTCTTTTCTTTTTTTCTTTTGTTTATTTCTTTCCTTGTTACATATTCTACACTTTCTGAGATTGAAGTCCTCTTTTCAAAACAACATACAATCATTTAAACACGTATCTATCTTTTGGTACAACAAACCGAAAGCAAATATAAGTTTTCTCACTTTATAATGATTTCTGCACATTAAATTATGGGATGACATATGTCGTTTTGCAGCTTGTACAATAGCCGTAAATCCTGCTTCTATGGAATTGAATTTAGATTTCATAGCAATATAAACTACGGTTTTTACAACTATCCCAAAGGGGTTTCTTAGCAGCATCCGATAAATCATATATATTTTTTGCTCCAATATTTGGTTCTTTTTCGACATTTACATCGTCGTCATCAACTTCAACCTTAAGAAACATTGATCTTGCTACATCTTCAATCATATCTTCTATAGGTTTCACCATAACATTATCGTTACCCACCTTCTTCTTTAACACTATAGGATTAGATGCACTTCATTTTGGTCTCATAGAATAAGGGGACTCACCAATAAATGAGATTTCTATAGAGCGATAACTAAAAGGAAGAGTTATTAGCTTGTTGGCGTAACGAAAGAACTATCAGATGGTAGGCGTTAACTAACTACTTTAATAGTTCTAGAAAGATTTGCTGCTCTCACAAGAATTAGCCTAAAAAGGAGAAATTCAAAATTCTTGATTTAGTGGAACAACCAAGAATCATTTTTTTCTTTTGGAGTTCCTTGTTCATGGCCCATAAAAATTCTCCATGACGATCCCATGCAAAATAATCTGGCACGAAACCATTTTGACACAAATGGAATTTAACCATATTTGATTTCAAATGTTTGTACTTACTACACAAACAAAGGACTTCTTCATCGTTTCCACTATTACTTAAAGTGAATTCAATAAATATGTGTATATCATTATAAAAATGTTCTTTTATTCAGTCTCTCGTTCACTTTCGTTGATACATCCAGCACCTCCGATCAATTAAATAATTGACTATTTTTCCTGTATCAAAATATATGATAGAAATTCAAAAAATTATTAACCATTTTATGGATTGAAATTTAATTCGATTCATTTATATATTTTAATGTTTTATTAATTATTTAATATGTTATTGTTATACACTAATTTGTTTATATTTTAGTGTATTATTATATATATATATATATATATTATTTGATTCTTTTAGTTTTTGTTATAAAATCTTATGTATTTTCAATTTTAACAAATTATGTATATGAAAATATATTTTCACTTTATTATTTTCTACTTTGACGGTCGATCATCCTAATTTTTATTATAAACACAATAATAATTATATTTCTTAAATCATTTCATTTTAAATGATTCAACAAAATTTCAACAGCACTTCCCCTTTGTTCCTGTGACGACCCGGAATTTTTAACAATTTAAAATGGAATAATTAATTGATTTTAAATATTTAAAGGTTAATTTTTAACTTGAATTTAAAATATCAAATATTTACTTGGTAATTAAATTATTGAATTATATAATTTGAAATTGGGTAAAATATTGAATATAGAATTTTAAGCCTGTTAAAAATAATTTGAAGGCTTATAAAATTTATAATGACGATACTAAAGACAATATAATGATTGGAATTTAATTTAAAGGTAATTTGTTCAATTTTAAAAATATATTGTTTAAATTGAATTTAAAAATAGCCTTCCGAGGCACAGTCTCGGAATTCAATGAAACTAGTTCCATTAGATCCGTAATAGTTAGTTATTATTGGATTTCAATATTTGTAGCAATCGGAGTTGTCATTTGACCCTGGCAGCTTAAAACGCTTAGGAATTATTTTAATCGATTTAATTTAGAATTGATCGTTTTCTTCTGTAACTCGCGCATATGATTGAATTAGCTTCCGAAACACATTCCATTGTGTTCGAAATACGGGTAAAACCATATAAACGCTTGTCGACATGTCTGATTCGGGGTTCGAGATTTCGCGTTATGCGTAACGAAATATTTTGGAAGTTTAATAATTTTAAAAATATTAAAGTCAATCAGCCACCCTATATCGTACTCAGCCACCCTACCTCCTAAAATGCACAGACCAACTTTCCTCCTTTCTCGTGTAAATCGCTGCAACCTTCCTCTACATGCCATTATTAACGCGTCTCCTTCTTTTATATTAATAAATGAGATTTTAAAAAAAATTCAGAGAGAAAAGAAGAAAAAATGGCCGAACTTCCTCCCTTCTCCTATACGGAAATACCTCAATGTTTCGAATCCATCTTTAGATAAAGCCCAAATCTAATTCGAAAAAAAACAATGGCCTCTGTAACAACCCGCATATTTAATGATTTTATATTTAAATGTTTTATTTAAATATAGTGTAGTTAGTCGGATTTTAAGGTCTGAAATGTTACTTTTTGCAAACGGCCAAATTGGGGCTCGATACCGCTTTCATTGGTTCCAAAATGGCGTTTGCGATCTTTTTGAGTATAAGCTTTGATATGTTTGGAGTAAGTCGAGTTTTGCTACTTTTTCTAATTGGGTTTGGGTTTGGGTTCAGCCCATTTACTAGTTTAATAACCTAACTCCGTCCCTCTCTTCCTCATTCACTCATTTTCCATTCTAAAACTCAACCTAAAACTGAAAATGGGGGAAAGGAAGAAGAATTAGAAATTCCAAGCCCTAGTTTCTTCTTGCAACTTGAATTCTTGCTCCAAAATCAAAGAGAAGCTATTGGTAAGCCTCCTCTTCATCTTCTCCAACTCTTTCTCCTTCAATTTTAGAATGTTTCCTAAACCTAACTTAGGAAAATACTTGTTTTGATCCTAGATTGAAGCTAGTAGAGTTGAAGTGGAGAGTGGTTGGTCTTCTCCTTGCAATTGAGCTTCTTCTTCTTGTTGTGAGTTAAAAGGTGAGATTTTTATCTCACATCTATGCTTATATCTATCTTTGATTGTTGGGTATGAATTCCTAACACTTGTTCATGTGCACTTGCTTTTAGTTTGGATTGAATTGGTGAATATCCAAATTTTTAGTGTTTTGGGTTCAATTCTTTAAAGATCCTAACTTTGATGTTTGAACATGTTTTTGGTGGCGAATCGGAGAGCTAATGGAGCTGGGGTATCTTTTGGCTAAGGCTCCTGAGGCCCATTGCTCGACCGGTTGCGTTTTGGAAGAGTTTGCACTTGGATGAAATAGGGCAGGAATTGCAGAAACATGCAGTTCGGCCGACCGAACCCCTGGGCCGGTCGACCGAGCTGGAGCCCGAAACATTTCTGGCCTATTTCGGTCGGCCGACTCAGGAAATCCGGTTGACCGACCTGCTCCTATTTTTCTGTTTTGCCTATTTTTGCTCATTTTGATTGGTTTCCAAATTTTATCGATTCAAGTTGGATTTTAGTGGTTGTTATTGCATTTTTGGTTTTGACAACTTATTTTAACTTCATTCACGGATTTTATAAATAACCCCTTTAAATCGTATTAAAAGCTCGCTTCTCCAATTTATAATTTCTATTTATAACGCACACACACAATTTCGCACTTCGAGCGAAGTGGAAAGGAGATTAAATGGTTAGGTAAAACACGGACCATGAATCCATGCGTTTATCTTTTCGATTAACCCTCGACCTATTCGATTGATCGTTTTGGCCTTTTGGTATGGTTTACCGATGAGACGAGGTAAACGTTGTACTGCTTTGAGTGTGAAATTAACTAACGGATAGTAAACCGTTTAGTGCGAACGAGTGGTTATGGGACTCACGTTACCACTTTTCGGATTCCTTTTCGAGAGTTGTGACACATTCAGCCAGTTAGTGGTGTCCAGTACTAGGCCTCTGGACCTTCACCACTACGGTTTGTTGCCTTTGGGATAGTGTCTTCGGACTCTCCTTCAGGTATGTTGCCTTCGGGTATGTTGCCTTCGGGTTGTACCTTCGGGTTTGTTGCCCTAATAGTGTCGCTTTCGGAGTTGGTCTTTATGAGCCGCTCGGGTGATATTTGGGTTTGGAGTCTTCGGACTTATGGATCCTTGTTTATACAGTACTGAGCTTGAGCAATCTTATGTTTCATTGATATTATATTCCCTTGGTATCGCCCTTCGGTGTTGGTCTTTTTGAGCTGCATGATGTATAGCGGTTACCTTGTGGAACTTGTATACCTTATGTGTATTTGTTATTTGCCTTTTGGCTTGCTTTGGGATATTTTTACTATTTATTTGAGATGCTGATGATATGAGGCTTGTTATGATATGATTCATCTTTTGTTAGATGATTGTGTTATCTCTTTTAGAGATATTTGTTATACTTTGTAACCTTGCAGGTTTATGGTTATTCAGTTTATCTAACTGATTTGTTTAGCCAAACTGACCCGTGTATTTTATACTTGGGTCAGACCGAGATGTTTCAGGTTAGGTGCTTTTGGATTTAGCCTATTTTGCTTCCGCATGGACTACTCCGCTAGCTTCTTTTTGTCATAGCTTTTTGTGTAGTCCTATTTTGTTGTAACTCTGATATGTATTCATCTGGAATCGTTTGTATATAGTGGTTTGCCATACCACTTGACATGTATTAGTTTGTATACTCTGTTATGTATCAGTATATGTGTATATAATGATCTACTGTTCTGTGATGTATATTGCATTTGAGTTGTTATATTCTATTCTGATAGATCCTCTCGCCACCTCTGGTTTTGTTTTAAGTATTCATTGGATATGTCGATCTGCTAGGTAGGGCAATTGTCGATGTATTCAATAGATAGTTAAAGCAAGGCTATAGATGGTCGCTCCTATCCAGCCTCATTCTCCGTATTAGCAGACGGTATTATCTTCTAATACTCTTTGCTAATGTGGGTATAGAGGTGGGGCGTCACAGCTTGGTATCAGAGCTGAGTTCAGAACAAAATATGATAAACACATAATAGAAGAACATATTCCGGTACATCAAAGTGTATAAGTGATACAAATCTTTGAACCATCTTGCCTCTATTCCTTCCGTGCCTTTGGTGTAGATAGAATTTGGAATATGTCTAGGAATGCATTTAAATTCTATAGTATTCCATCTTGAATTATCTATTTTGTGAATAATCTTGTTCTTATCTTACTTTCAGCGTATGGCTGGAAGAGGCAGAGGACGACAGTCGGATGCTGGGCAATCCAGTGGCTCACATACGGATGGCGTTTATATGTCTACCAATCAGTTTTTGGAGTTGTTTAGGAGCACTCAGCCTCCAGTTCCTCCTCGAGTTTCTCCACCTCGCAAGTCTGCCTTTGCATGTCTGTGCAGTGATTTTTCTCATCTTGGAGGAAAGCCGTTTAAGGGCTCCGAGTCTGTTCTTGAAGTCCAAGCTTGGTTTCGCACGTGCGGGCGTATCTTCTCTCGTATGGATCTTTTTGACCATGATAGAGTTCTTGTAACTTCTAGCTTATTACAAGAGCATGCTCTTGATTGGTATGAGCTTCTTAGCCGAAATTGATGAGTCTACTCTTTCTTGGACTCAGTTTCGGGAGCGATTTGAACTCAAGTTCGTTCCTAAATCTGAAAAAGTTTTATTGACCATTTGCTTCCTTGAGTTGAAGCAAGGGAAATCTTCTGTTTCTGAGTATGTTGCATCATTTGAGGCTTTATCTAAGTATGGTCTTGAATTCATTAGCACTTCTTATAAGAAGAATTTGAAGTTTGTCTCTGGTCTTAAAAAGTCTTTGTTGCTCCAGCTTAAGCTTTCTTTTGAGGAGTTGGTGGATTCCGCGCTTCATCTTGAAACCGTCGAGAAGGAGTGTGATAGTGATGTTGATGTTGAGGTTTCCAAGAACCCCAACAAGAAGCAGTTCCATTTCAGAAGTCCAGGTCTTTTCCTTCCAAGAAGAAGAAGACTGGTAGTTCTAGCTCTTAGCCTCAGTCTTCTGGAAAACCTTTCATTCGGAAGTGTTTCAATTGTGGTTCCGGATCATATGATTCGAGCTTGTTCTAAGCCTCTCTTCCGTCGCTACTGCAAGAAGGAAGGTCATCATGTTTCAACTTGCCCTACTGTTCCGGCTGGTGTCAAGTCTAGCAAGCTTTATGCTGCTAAGGCTTCTGAAGGTCCTTCTGAGCCCAAAGGTATATCTCCATTTATTTTGGAAGGGTCTATTTTATTTCATGGTCATAGTATTTGAGTTCTTTTCGATACGGGTGCATAACATTCTTTCGTATCGAAAAAGCTCGTTGATGATTTTTCTTTGGATGTTTCTTGTTTGGTTACTTCTTTAAGGATTGCGAATCCTATTGGGGGATCCGCGACCCTTAGTATGCTTTGTGATGATGTTGAGATTATTTTATGTTGCTTTTCTTTTCATGCGAATCTGCACGTTATTTCTTGTCTGGGATTTGATATGATTTTGGGAACAGACTGGATAGTGAGATATGATGCCAGGATTATTTGTTCGGAGAGAATTTTGTATCTTCGACATCCGGATTCGCATACTCAGTTATCTCTTGTTCTTCGGGATGTGGACAATTCCGAAATGGCTTTATATTCTCTTGATTCGCGAGATGATGATGATATATCTCGTATTCCTATTGCTTGCGACTTTTCTGATGTTTTTGAGCCTGTTTCGAGTTTGCCATCCAAGCGGGCAATTGAGTTCCACATTGATCTCATTCCAGGCGCGCGGCCAATTAGTCGTCCTCCCACGAGGATGTCTACAAAGGAAAATAAGGAACTCAAGAAGCAGCTTTTAGAGCTTGAGTCCAAGCAGTTGATTCAGTCTAGTTTTTCTCCGTGGGGATCCACGGTCGTCTTCGTGAAGAAGTCCGATGGAACTCTTTGGCTTTGCATTGACTATCGCAAGCTTAACGAGTTAACCATCAGGAATAGGTATCCATTGCCTAGGATCGATGATATGTTCGATCTATTGAGTGGTGCTAAGATCTTTTCTCAGCTTGACCTTGCCACATGTTTTCATCAATTACGAGTCACGGAGGATAACATACCTCTTACAGCTTTCCGCACTCGGTATGGTTCTTTTGAGTGGCTCGTTATGCCGTTCGGGTTGACGAACGCTCCTGCTTTCTTTGTTGATCTCATGAATCGTGTATTCCAGGAATATCTCGATAAGTTCGTCCTTGTCTTCATTGATGATATCCTTACTTATTCTAAGTCTGAAGCTGAGCATGTTAATCACTTGAGAATTGTCTTGAGTACTCTCTGTCATCATCAACTTAGAGCCAAATTCTCCAAATGCCATTTTTGGGAGAATAGGGTTAAGTTCTTAGGCCATGTTGTATATTCCGATGGCATTTCTGTCGATCCCTCAAAGATCGAAAACATCCAGAATTGAAAGAGGTCTGAGAATGTTCATGAGATTCGTAGTTTCCTTGGATGGCTGGTTATTACCGTCGGTTCATTAAGGATTTTTCCCGTGTTGTGCTTCCTCTCACCAGCCTTACTCAGAAAGGCATTCGTTTTATTTGGTCCGACAAGTGTGAAGCTTCCTTTCAGACATTAAAGGAACTTCTCACTAATGCTCCTATTCTTGTGGTTCCCAAAGGGAATCATGATCTTGTTGTCTACACCGATGCTTGTGGTAGTGGTCTCGGTGCTGTTCTTATGCAGAAGGATCGGGTAGTTGCTTATGCTTCTAGGCAACTGCGTCCGAATGAAGTTCGCTATGCCACTCATGATCTTGAGTTAGCCGCCATCGTCTTCGCCTTGAAGATTTGGTGGCACTACTTATTGGGCGAGCTCTTCATTCTCTATACTGATCATAAATCCTTGAAGTGTTTGTTCACTCTGAAGGAACTCAATATGAGACAACAACGTTGGCTCGAGTTTCTTGCTTCCTATGACTTTGATATCCAATATACCCCTGGAAAGGTTAATCGTGTTGCTGATGCGCTTAGTCGCAAACATTCGGCTGTTATTTCTATGATGCTTGCCGAATGGGATATTCTTGAGACTCTATCTTTTTGTGAAATTCGTGATCGAGGTTCATCTTCTAATTCTCCTATTCTATTATTTAGTTTGGGAGCTCGACCCATTTTGTTGGATCGTATTGCCGATGCTCAGCGGCATGATCCTGATTGTTACATCTTATTCAGCTTTGTGAGTCTAGATCCTGTGATGAGGCGTTGCGGGATTTCAGCATTAATTCTCATGGGTGTCTTCGCAAGAAGAACCATCTTTTTGTGCCTTCTGATTTTGCACTTAGGCATGACATTCTTGTTGACTGTCACCGTTCTAAGTATACCATTCATCCTGGTAGTAGTAAGATGTATGCGAATATGCGCCATCTTTATTATTGGGAAGGCATGAAGCGCGATGTGGCGAGTTATGTGAGTAATTGCATAACCTGTAAGCGTATTAAGGCCGAACATCAGCGTCCTTCGGGTCTTCTTCAGCCTCTAGAGATTCCATTGTGGAAATGGGATCAAATTTCTATGGATTTCATTGACGGCCTACCTCGTTCGAGATCAGGCCATTCTAGTATCTGGGTTATTGTTGATCGCCTCACTAAGTCTGCTCATTTTATCCCTATTAAGTCTAATAGGACTGCTTCGCTTTTGGCTAAGTTGTATGTCAAGGAAATCGTGAAACTTCACGATGTTCCTGGTTCTATTGTGAGTGATCATGATCCCTTATTCACGAGTCATTTTTGGAAGAGTCTTCAGCAAGCTTTGGGAACAAAGCTTAATTTTAGCACAGCTTATCATCCGCAGTCTGACGGACAGACTGAACGGGTAAATCGTATCTTGGAAGATCTTCTCTGTATTTGTATTTTTGATTTCGGTGGTGGTTCGGAGGATCACCTACCTCTTGTAGAGTTCTCCTACAATAATAGTTTTCAGTCTAGTATCGGTATGGCTCCTTTCGAAGCTTTATATGGAAGGCCATGTCGATCACCTTCTTGTTGGTTGGAATATGGGGAGAAGCTTATTCTTGGCCCAGATTTTGTTCGTGATTCTTCCGAGAAGATTGATCTTATTCGGTTGAGAATGAAAGAGGCACAGAGCCACCAGAAGTCCTACGCTGATAACCGTAGGAAGCCTCTCGAATTCTCAGTTGGTGATCTTGTTTTTGTTCGTGTTTCTCCTTTGAAAGGGGTGATGCGTTTCAGTACGACTGGGAAATTGGCTCCTCGCTTTATAGGATCATTTTATATTACTAAACGTATTGGCCCTGTGGCTTATAGAGTTTCACTTCCAGCTCATTTATCTGGCATTCATGACGTGTTTCACGTCTCTCAACTTCGAAAGTGTCTTCGGGAGTTGGATTCTGTTATTGCTTCTCCTGATTTGCGAGAGCTTGAGGTCTCACCGGACTTATCTATTATACAACAGCCTATTCGCGTACTTGACACGGAGGTGCGACACCTTCGAAACAAGGACGTGCAGCTCGTTAAAGTTCAATGGTCCGCTAGCCCCAATGACTGTACTTGGGAAACCAGAGAGTATATCGAGCGATCTTATCCGGGTTTTCTATCTTTGCTTGGCAACGGTGAGAATATCTTTTTATCTCAAGCTTATTTCCCTTTCTTTTGAGTGAGGCATGTATGTAGTTGTTACAAATATCGTCTCTAGGAATTGCGGGGACGCAATTTTGCAAGGAGGGGAGATCTGTAACAACCCGCATATTTAACGATTTTATATTTAAATGTTTTATTTAAATATAGTGTCGTTAGTCGGATTTTTAGGTCCGAAATGTTACTTTTTGCAAACGGCCAAATTAGGGCTCGATACCGCTTCCATTGGTTCCAAAATGGCGTTTGCGATCTTTTTGAATATAAGCTTTGATATGTTTGGAGTAAGTCGAGTTTTGCTACTTTTTCTAATTGGGTTTTGTGTTTGGGTTCAGCCCATTTGCTAGTTTGATAACCTAACTCAGTCCCTATCTTCCTCATTCACTCATTTTCCATTCTAAAACTCAACCTAAAACTGAAAATGGGGGAAAGGAAGAAGAATTAGAAATTCCAAGCCCTAGTTTCTTCTTGCAACTTGAATTCTTGCTCCAAAATCAAAGAGAAGCTATTGGTAAGCCTCCTCTTCATCTTCTCCAACTTTTTCTCCTTCAATTTCAGAATGTTTCCTAAACCTAACTTAGGAAAATACTTGTTTTGATCATAGATTGAAACTAGTAGAGTTGAAGTGGAGAGTGGTTGGTCTTCTCCTTGCAATTGAGCTTCTTCTTCTTGTTGTGAGTTAAAAGGTGAGATTTTTATCTCACATCTATGCTTATATCTATCTTTGATCGTTGGGTATGAATTCCTAACACTTGTTCATGTTCACTTGCTTTTGGTTTGGATTGAATTAGTGAATATCCAAATTTTTAGTGTTTTGGGTTCAATTCTTTAAAGATCCTAACTTTGATGTTTGAACATGTTTTTGGTGGTGAATCGGAGAGCTAATGGAGCTGGGGTATCTTTTGGCTAAGGCTCCTGAGGCCCATTGCTCGACCAGTTGCGTTTTGGAAGAGTTTGCACTTGGATGAAATAGGGCAGGAATTGCAGAAACCTGCAGTTCGGCCAACCGAACCCTCTGGGCCGGTCGACCGAGCTGGAGCCCGAAACATTTCTGGCCTATTTCGGTCGGCCGACTCAGGAAGTCCGGTCGACCGACCTGCTCCTATTTTTCTGTTTTGCCTATTTTTGCTCATTTTGATTTGTTTCCAAATTTTACCGATTCAAGTTGGTTTTAGTGGTTGTTATTGCATTTTTGGTTTTGATAACTTATTTTAACTTCATTCACGGATTTTATAAGTAACCCGTTTAAATCGTATTAAAAGCTCGCTTCTCCAATTTATAATTTCTATTTATAACGCACACACACAATTTCGCACTTCGAGCGAAGTGGAAAGGAGATTAAATGGTTAGCTAATACACGGACCATGAATCCATGCGTTTATCTTTCCAATTAATCCCCCACCAATTCGATTGATCGTTTTGGCCTTTTGGTCTGGTTTACCGATGAGATGAGGTAAACTTTGTACTGCTTTGAGTGTGAAATTAACTAACGGGTAGTAAACCGTTTAGTGCAAACGAGTGGTTATGGGACTCACTTTACCACTTTTCGGATTCCTTTTCGAGAGTAGTGACACATTCCGCCAGTTAGGGGTGTCCAGCACTGGGCCTCCGGACCTTCACCACTACAGTTTGTTGCCTTTGGGATAGTGTCTTCGGACTCTCCTTGTAACATTCCTGAAAATTAACTACGATTAATATGGCAATTAATTTAATTTTGAAAATAAATTGTGAATTTATTCATGAATTAATTAGGAAATTTCTTGAATGAATTTAAAAAAATTTAGATTTTAAGTAGAGTTTGGTTTAAATTTAGGAATAAGTAATTTTATAAATAAAAATTTGGATTTAAAAAAAATATGGATTTAAAGATAAATAGCAAATTGATTCGGAATATAAGAATATGTAATTTATCAACAAATATTGGATATAGAAAAATAAAATGTATTAAAAATAAAATAGAATTAAAAGCTTTAAATTAGTAAAAGGTTGTTTCTAAATTTTAAATATATTAGATATATTTGGAAGTTGAAATTAATAAAAAAAATAATGCACTCATTTTCAAAATATTATTTTTATGTAAAATTCACCTATATAAATAAAAGTAATCCTTTGTAAATATGTAATCAAAATATTTAAATCACTCTTAACTTTTTAAAGGTTGTACAAAAAGAAAAAAATAAATAATAAAAGGAATGCGTGAATATAAAATGTATAAATTAGTTGTGTATAAGAAATAGTGAACTAAATTTGTATATATACATATGTAAGTATATATTAGTGTAAGCAATGTTTGAACTATATTCACAAGTGACAATATCACTTTTCCTTTGAAAAATTGATTACATAGAAAAGCATGGTAAGTTAGAAAAATAACCAGGCTTGAATCTCCTTCACAACTTCACAAGCCTTCACATCAAAGAACAATACCAGTGTCATGCTTTCAACCTGGAAAACAACTCCAAGCTTAAGGCTAGGTCAGATTTGAATTTTAAAACCTAAAGTATGCAAAGAAAAAAATTTACAAGTGGCAAAAAGAATCTGATTTCTTTTAAATCAAATTTTTGGTGAACTTGCAAATAATGATAGCCAGGTCATTAAGTTTCCCAAAATCTGAAATCATCTTCAAACTAAATTCGAAAATCCCCGTCTTAACAAAAAAAATCTGAGACCAAAGTTAAAAACCAGAGAAAAAAAAAGAAGAAAAAAGAAACCTGGTGAGTTTCAGATCAAAGAAGCAAATCCCTCCTCTTCAAAGAAAATTGAACATCTGCAAACTCAAACCCATTAATTAAAGCAGATTAGAAAGAAAGAAAAAAAAGAAAAGAAAAAAAGAAGAAGCAGTGTAGATCAAAGCAAGAATCATGTCTGAGATGAAACAGCAGTGCAAAAGCAAGATCAAAAGTTAATAATTTCAAAGTCAGGAAGAATCAAGCAGAGGGAACTCAGGGTATAGCAAGGAAAAAAAAGAAATCAAAAGGAAAGCAAAGAAAAATACTGGAAAAAGATAACCAAAGTAAAACAAATTCAAAAGCAAAACATCAGAAAATAACCATTGTTCTCCTCTGTTAACAGTCAGGTGAGCAAACTCCCCTTATCTAAAACCTATATATCTTGATCTCTGAAGTATGATATGAGATGTTCTTAAATGATTGAGTAAATTTGGGTTGCATGTGTATAGTAATACAGATTTAAGACATGCAGGTCTGTGTATACATATAGGTGTCTCCTTTAGTAGCAGGTTAACCAAATTTAAGAAAAAGAATCAAGTATAACCTGGAACACTTCCAGTTTCAAAGAAAAAGTTTTCAAAAAAATCTCAAATTTGTCCTTTGCTCTTCAATTCTTGTTCTCTGTCCATCATCAACCAAGGTGAGCAAACATACTACCCTTGAAATTTTAAAAATATGGGTATTAGATTCAAGAAAACTCTGTGTTTTGTTGTCTAGTTTTAAAAACAAGTAGTTCTGTAAAAATTTCTGTGTACTAGGAACTGTTATGTAGCTTGTTCCTCTCTGTATTTTGGTTACAGAGCAAGAAAAATATTGAGAATTTAACACTTCTTCATACAAACTATTTTAAAACTTAGGATCTTAAACGAATTGTGGTTGTTTAGATTTAAAATCACAAACTTGGGATTTGTTGAAGCTGAACAGTGCAACCATGGGTCTGCATGTCAATTTTACAGTGAAAAGGAAACTATATGTTAAATTCAAATATTTTTAATTTGTTGATTTAACTTTATATCTTGAATAATCATACAAAAACGAGATTTTTAAAGTAAGTATGATGATTTTTAGTCACGTGTTTAAGATGCAGATTCGAGATGAATGCAAAATGTTTTTTTGTCAATCCCAGATGATATAACAAATCTTGGATGTTAAAATTGGTTTTGAAGATAGCTTAATGGTTTGCGAAGTCAGGAAAAATGTAAGAAATTTTTTCGATTGTGTGAATCAAGGGGACGAGATCAATATGGGGCTTAACCCTAATTTTGGGTTGAGCTGAGAGTTTTGATCGGCACGAACTTCCTGGTGGATCGAGTGTGGTGGTACTCGGGGAGGCGTTAGCTTGGAGTCTGTCGGAGATGAGACCGGAGGGGGGAGACGTTCAGGTGGTCAGAGGAGGAGGATCGTGACGGTTTTGTGATATGGGTTTCGTTCCAGTTTTCAACGCAGTGGCTCGATTTTGATTCAGTGATGATTATGGGGTTTGGGTTGTTCGAATCGAGGCTGGGGGTCATTGGTGACGTGCTGGTGAGTTCGTCGTCGATCGACGATGGCTAGCGTGGTTGTGCACGTATACGTGCAAAGTGTGTCAGTGGGTTCGTGTTTGGGAGAAGAAGAACGCGACTCGAAGGAGAGCTTGGGGAAATGCAAGGGTGGCTCGAGTTTTTACTCGAAGCAGAATGCTTTGGGCACGGGTTAAAACACTTGGAAATTTTGTTTTAAGTGAAGTTCGTGGGGTCTCGGGTAAAATTGGGAAAAACTCGAAGCGGGCTCGAGTATATTGGGTTTTAGCCCGGGGGGATACTCGGGTTTGCCTGGCAATTTTCATATTCCAGTTTTTTTTAACTTTAATGCATTTGTTTTAATGAACCCTGAAACCATTCCTCGTTATAAATGATGATTTATTCATTTGGTAGAAAGTATATTAAAATTTTAAAATAAAGGATTAAAAAAAACAATTTACATTTGTAACAAGTTATTTTAAATAAAACTTAATAAATGATTTAGAGATAAAAAAATCAAATGTTTTAAAACTTTAACTTAAAAGTAAGTAAATTTATATCATTAATGATAATCAAGTAAGTAATAATTTGTGATTAAGATTAATTCATTAATAGTTAAGAAAAATAAATTAAAGGATAATTAGTTATAATTAAGATTAAATTAATTAATAATTGAGCATTTATTAATTTAAGTATATTAATTTGTAATTTAAGTTAATCAATTAAGTAATTAATGAATGATTAAATTAAAATAGTGATTACTTAGTGAAAGTAGTTAAGGGAAGATAATTAAAGATTTATGATTAATTAATTAATAATTAGGGGTTTATTAATCAAAGTAATTAATTAAGGAATAAAGTAATTGATATAATTAATTAAGATTTAATTAGTTACAATAAAAGGTTAATTAATTAAGTTAATTAATTAAGAAATGATTAATTAATGAAAGTGAGTAAAACTTAATCAATTGAGATTAATGATAATAATAATTGACTAAAAAATTACTAATGAAAGTAATTATGTTGTTGATAAATTAAACCACCCAATTTATTCATCCTAGTTGTAGTTGTTTGATTGTTATTGGATGTTCTGTGATGGATTGATTTATTTGATATGTGATGTGATGCTATGTGACGCTTTGTGTTGAGCTGTTCTATTTGTGATGAATATATTGTTATATGGATATGCAAACCCTTTGACCCGTAAACGACATTTGAATTTCGATGCGACAGGGAGTCGGATTCCAATTGGTTATCCGAAACCCACATCGAATTGTAATAATAAATCTTTGTGATTGATTAATTTACTTTATCTATAAATTTGTGAATGAAGATAAGCGTTATGAGTTATACCGCTTATCGATATTCTTATGATAGATGTGTGCACTATTGTGTAAAACCCCTTGGACTACACTATACACACACAAATATGGATTGCACGTGGAAATTGGTTAAGTCACAGATTTTTGAAATAGATTGTAAAATTGAATTTTTTGAATCTAAACGATTTTGAAAATGGATCGAGTTTTAAAATGAAAAGCTTTTGGAAAAGAATTTCTAAAATAAAGGTTATTTTGAATAACTTAATAAAGTTTTGAAACTTAATAATTCAATTTAAAATTGAATTCAAAATCTGAAATTAAATTCTATTTTGAGAATTTATGAAGTAAAAGGTCATACAAGTTTATATGGGTTTTTAAACCAATTTCAAAAGTGTTGTTTTGAGAATTAAATTTAACCCAAGTTTGAGAAACTTGTATAATTTAAATGTTTGGTTTTCCAAGATGAAAACTATTTGTTTTCAAATGATAAAAGCTTTCATATAAGAAATGAATTTCCAAATTGGTATTATAGGAATTTCAAATTTGAATTGAAAAACAGTTTTCCAAGTTATGAATGAACTTTTGGAAACGGTTTTTGAAAGCTATGGGTTAAATCTTTGATTTAAAAATTAAATGGATTAATCCACTCGAAATGGAAATTGTTTCGAAATCCGTAAATAGATCTTTGTGAAACCTAATGAACTTTGTGAAATAAATCTTTTTGGTTAAAGATTTGTAATGGTAATTTGTGTAAACCATTTGAAATAGTTTTGAATTTAAGTTGTGACTTAACTGAAATCCATATCCATATGTTTTTAAAATTTTGCGCTCGTTGTTCGGTTTAGCCGGGAGAGGACCTTGTGTCATATAACCCATTCCGAATAATGATACGTCATTATGGATAGCATTTGAAGACCGGTGGTGAAGACCGGGTATTTGCGAGAATGGTAGGATGACCTATCGATTGTCTCTGCACTGAGTAGCTACGGTATAGAGATTCCCCAAGTGGTGGAGAATCCGATCGGGATTGTGGATACCCGGATTGCAAGGGCTTCTTCGGAAGTGTCTTCGGTTCTGTTCGAGCCCGGAACAAACTTGTATGGTCGTGTGTCTGACACTACACTTTGAGATATAAAGCCGATTTCTTTCAAATACATATCTGTTGGTGGCGGAGAATTTATTCTCTTAGCTTAACACCCTTCTCTGAGACGTACGAGCTCAGAGGTTATGTAGTTGAAGTTATCAGCGATATATTCCCAATTTGGTAGTGTGGCATGCTAAGTGCTGCTGTGTGATTGATGATCATTTGTGATCAAAGCATGGATTTGTGAAAAAGCGTAGCTTTGTGGACGAAACCTCATCGAGCCTCACAAACCGGTAATGGTCGAAACAGGAAAGATGCGGCAAGGTTTCAGGGGTAGCTCCCTTAGGGTATGACCATTCCTTCTGGAAAAGGGTAGTATCATGGTATGGAGCCCAGATACTTACTCATGTGGGCACTGTAGTATATATCTATTACTGTGTGATGTTGGTGTAGAGGATCCTCGGTTAAAGGTCCCAAAGGACTGGGGGTGGCATATCTCAGGTTTTATTCCCCGGGAAGGGGGTAGCCGACCTTGTTTAGCAGAGAGCCAGGGTGGTTCTCGGGACGTCCCGCCAGAGGCGTTCCCATGTGGCAATAGGAAGTTCCTTAGCCTGACCATTTGTTGGAAATCCATTCATCCAATACGTGCCTTGTACGGTTTTAGTTGTATTACCTGCCATCTACTTATGGTGGCGCCCCACTGTTTGGATGGTAGCTATAGTAGGCATAGTTCCGAATGTCTATGCTGGCTAGGATTTATATTATACTTTCGAAATGGTTTTTATGCACTTTGCACTTATAGTAATAATATCAAAGAAATTTCCTCGTATCAAGCATTTTTGACTATCATAAGGAGAAATCTCCTCCAATTCTGCGTTTGCATTGTGTGTGTGGCGGGAGGCCTTATGGTAGTTTCATTTTCAAAAAAAAACATTGCGAATTTCAAAACTTAAAACCTTTTGTTTGTTTCAAAGACCAAATACTTTTGTTTGCTCATACCAGTCCCACGACTGACTCGGAGTTTATTGTTCCCTTTCTAAACTCTGGGTGCCCACTATTTTCCACACGGGCAGTCTAGAGTTTGGTTTTTCAGTTAGTCAGGTAGTAGATATCGTTTGGGTAGCTCTCAGCTTTCTATTTGATCATTTTGGAGTCTTTGGAGTCCGTGGACGAGACTTGCTTATCTTGGTGCAACCTTTATGGTGGATCGAGCTTGGAGTTTCGGGAGCTTTGTCTTTGGAGCTTTTGGATCAGAGTTGCAGTATTGGATTCTGTGAAGACTTATCATATTGTATCGTGTTCCGCTGTATTTTGTATTGTATTCTCTGATGTTAGTGATTATCATTGTATCAAATTGATGTATTGGATATTGTATCATGTTGTATCAGTGATATCATCTTTTAGTTTTCCGCTGTGTTATTTATCATCTAATGTTTTTGCAAGCTCCGGCGATACGAATTTGATGTCGTTGTCGGACATCGAGCTCGTGCCGTCACAAGTTGGTATCAGAGCTAAAGGTTGAGTGAGAACTTTAGCTACGGAGTGTAACACATTAGATGGCTCATTAGAGATAGGGTGAAGTATACCCTAGAATGAGTATAACCAGTGAAACCAAAATCCAAACTTCTCAATCTATTCCCTTTATCTGTTGTTATTCTCTAAGATATTTCGTCCGAATGCTTAAATCGGTTTTCTTACTATTCACAGATAGTGAGAATGAGTGGAAGAAGAGGACGAGATTGGGGATGGGGAAGTACCACTTCAACTAGTCAAGGCCCTACAACGACAGATATTCCTATTCAATCTCAATCAAATCTAGCTGATTTTTATCGAAACTTTTCTAGACTTGGTGGAAAGCCATTCACAGGCAAAGAATCAGTTATCGAAGCACAAGTCTGGATTCGATCGTGCGAAAGGATTTTCAAAGGACTAAAGTTGGAAGATGATCAGATGCGATTGATAGCTTCTTGGGAACTCCAGGAAGAGGCTTTAGCTTGGTGGGAAACTATTACATTAGATGAACCGGCGGATGAATTCACTTGGAGTCGTTTCAAGGAAGTGTTCGAGCAGCGATATATGCCGTCTGGTGGTATCTCTAGAATGTACCAGGAGTTTATAGATTTGAAGCAAGGAAGCTTATCATTTGAGGAATACTTAACAAATTCAATGAATTATCTCGATTTGGTCCAGAATTGGTGAATACACCGTTAAAGAAGAATGAAAATTTTATTCGGGGAATGAACAAGGAATTCCAGGAGAGGATGACTACTCACGTTAAGGAATCCTTTTCTGAATTAATTGATATGGGCTATAGATATGATACTCTGGATAAGCAGGAAGTTCCAAAGGAGGATGGAAACACAAGTAATCTGAATTGGAGGAAAAAGAAGTTTGGTGGAAAGAAATCGAGGAAAGATAAAGAAAAGAAGAATTCTCGAAAGAAAAAGCTGAAAGAAGTCACTTGTCTCAACTGCTTGGAGAAAGGCCACTACTCGGATAAATGTAAGAATCCTTGGAAGCCAGGATTGAGAGAACCATTTATGAGGCCAGATCAGGAATCTACAAGATGCTATCATTGCCGCAAGCCAGGACATAGGATCAACGACTGCCCAACAAGAAGGAAGCTTTAGTAGCAAAGAGATACGCAGCCAGGGGTGATTCTTCAACCTCAAGGGCTGATAAAGGAAAGGAAATTTTATAAGGTAACCTCCTTGTTTACGATTAAATTTCCAAGTTTGTTCGTTATAGGAGAACTACCCATAGTTTTATTTCTTAGCAAATCATAAATAAGTTAAATCTTGAATCTGAATCATAGTAGAATCTATTTATGTCTATTTCATTGGGTTTCGATATATTCTACGAGCGGTTAGTTATTCCTTCGAACTAACCAATACCATGTATACTCCGTAGATTAAATAACCCAATTATTTCGTAGTTGAATGAGTTGATTCTCATGTTTGTTGATATTCTGATTTGGTAAGCCAAACGCAGAATAAATATTTCGATCTGATTTGATCAATCGTTTCTGTATCTATCATCTATTCTTTCTCGTCTCCCTAGCAAATTTCGGGGATGAAATTTCTTTAAGGGGGGAATCTGTAACATTCCTGAAAATTAACTACGATTAATATGGCAATTAATTTAATTTTGAAAATAAATTGTGAATTTATTCATGAATTAATTAGGAAATTTCTTGAATGAATTTAAAATTTTTTAGATTTTAAGTAGAGTTTGGTTTAAATTTAGGAATAAGTAATTTTATAAATAAAAATTTGGATTTAAAAAAAATATGGATTTAAAGATAAATAGCAAATTGATTCGGAATATAAGAATATGTAATTTATCAACAAATATTGGATATAGAAAAATAAAATGTATTAAAAATAAAATAGAATTAAAAGCTTTAAATTAGTAAAAGGTTGTTTCTAAATTTTAAATATATTAGATATATTTGGAAGTTGAAATTAATAAAAAAAATTAATGCACTCATTTTCAAAATATTATTTTTATGTAAAATTCACCTATATAAATAAAAGTAATCCTTTGTAGATATGTAATCAAAATATTTAAATCACTCTTAACTTTTTAAAGGTTGTACAAAAAGAAAAAAAATAATAATAAAAGGAATGCATGAATATAAAATGTATAAATTAGTTGTGTATAAGAAATAGTGAACTAAATTTGTATATATACATATGTAAGCATATATTAGTGTAAGAAATGTTTGAATTATATTCACAAGTGACAATATCACTTTTCCTTTGAAAAATTGATTACATACAAAAGCATGGTAAGTTAGAAAAATAACTAGGCTTGAATCTCCTTCACAACTTCACAAGCCTGCACATCAAAGAACAATACCAGTGTCATGCTTTCAACCTGGAAAACAACTCCAAGC
Source organism: Allium cepa (assembly GCA_030765085.1). Lineage (NCBI taxonomy): Eukaryota > Viridiplantae > Streptophyta > Magnoliopsida > Asparagales > Amaryllidaceae > Allium > Allium cepa. The sequence goes on from CM060931.1 coordinate 499,617,895, forward strand.
TTAAGGCTAGGTCAGATTTAAATTTTAAAACCCAAAGTATGCAAAGAAAAAAAATTACAAGTGGCAAAAAGAATCTGATTTCTTTTAAATCAAATTTTTAGGGAACTTGCAAATAATGATAGCCAGGTCATTAAGTTTCCCAAAATCTGAAATCATCTTCAAACTAAATTCGAAAATCCCTGTCTTAACAAAAAAAAAAAATCTGAGACCAAAGTTAAAAACCAGAGAAAAAAAAAGAAGGAAAAAGAAACCTGGTAAGTTTCAGATCAAAGAAGCAAATCCCTCCTCTTCAAAGAAAATTGAACATCTGCAAACTCAAACCCATTAATTAAAGCAGATTAGAAAGAAAGAAAAAAAAAGAAAAGAAAAAAAGAAGAAGTAGTGTAGATCAAAGCAAGAATCATGTCTGAGATCAAACAGCAGTGCAAAAGCAAGATCAGAAGCTAATAATTTCAAAGTCAGGAAGAATCAAGCAGAGGGAACTCAGGGTATAGCAAGGAAAAAAAAGAAATCAAAAGGAAAGCAAAGAAAAATACTGGAAAAAGAAAACCAAAGTAAAACAAATTCAAAAGCAAAACATCAGAAAACAACCATTGTTCTCCTCTGTTAACAGTCAGGTGAGCAAACTCCCCTTATCTAAAATCTATATATCTTGATCTCTGAAGAATGATATGAGATGTTCTTAAATGATTGAGTAAATTTGGGTTGCATGTGTATAGTAATACAGATTTAAGACATGCAGGTCTGTGTATACATATAGGTGTCTCCTTTAGTAGCAGGTTAACCAAATTTAAGAAAAAGAATCAAGTATAACCTGGAACACTTCCAGTTTCAAAGAAAAAGTTTTCAAAAAAATCTCAAATTTGTCCTTTGCTCTTCAATTCTTGTTCTCTGTCCATCATCAACCAAGGTGAGCAAACATAATACCCTTGAAATTTTAAAAATATGGGTATTAGATTCAAGAAAACTCTGTGTTTTGTTGTCTAGTTTTAAAAACAAGTAGTTCTGTAAAAATTTCTGTGTACTAGGAACTGTTATGTAGCTTGTTCCTCTCTGTATTTTGGTTACAGAGCAAGAAAAATAAGGAGAATTTAACACTTCTTCATACAAACTATTTTAAATCTTAGGATCTTAAACGAATTGTGGTTGTTTAGATTTAAAATCACAAACTTGGGATTTGTTGAAGCTGAACAGTGCAACCATGGGTCTGCATGTCAATTTTACAGTGAAAAGGAAACTATATGTTAAATTCAAATATTTTAATTTGTTGATTTAACTTTATATCTTGAATAATCATACAAAAATGAGATTTTTAAAGTAAGTATGATGATTTTTAGTCACGTGTTTAAGATGCAGATTCGAGATGAACGCAAAATGCTTTTTTGTCAATCCCGGATGATTTAACAAATCTTGGATGTTAAAATTGGTTTTGAAGATAGCTTAATGGTTTGCGAAGTCAGGAAAAATGTTAGAAATTTTTTCGATTGTGTGAATCAAGGGGACGAGATCAATATGGGGCTTAACCCTAATTTTGGGTTGAGCTGAGAGTTTTGATCGGCACGAACTTCCTGGTGGATCGAGTGTGGTGGTACTCGGGGAGGCGTTAGCTTGAAGTTTGTCAGAGATGAGACCGGAGGGGGGAGACGTTCAGGTGGTCAGAGGAGGAGGATCGTGACGGTTTTGTGATATGGGTTTCGTTCCAGTTTTCAACGCAGTGGCTCGATTTTGATTCAGTGATGATTATGGGGTTTGGGTTGTTCAAATCGAGGCTGGGGGTCATTGGTGACGTGCTGGTGAGTTCGTCGTCGATCGGCGATGGCTAGCGTGGTTGTGCACGTATACGTGCAAAGTGTGTCAGTGGGTTCGTGTTTGGGAGAAGAAGAACGCGACTCGAAGGAGAGCTCGGGGAAATGCAAGGGTGGCTCGAGTTTTTACTCGAAGCATAATGCTTTGGGCACGGGTTAAAACACTTGGAAATTTTTTTTTAAGTGAAGTTCGTGGGGTCTCGGGTAAAATTGGGAAAAACTCGAAGCGGGCTCGAGTATATTGGGTTTTAGCCCGGGGGGATACTCGGGTTTGCCTGGCAATTTTCATATTCCAGTTTTTTTTAACTTTAATGCATTTGTTTTAATGAACCCTGAAACCATTCCTCGTTATAAATGATGATTTATTCATTTGGTAGAAAGTATATTAAAAGTTTTAAAATAAAGGATTAAAAAAAAACAATTTACATTTGTAACAAGTTATTTTAAATAAAACTTAATAAATGATTTAGAGATAAAAAAATCAAATGTTTTAAAACTTTAACTTAAAAGTAAGTAAATTTATATCATTAATGATAATCAAGTAAGTAATAATTTGTGATTAAGATTAATTCATTAATAGTTAAGAAAAATCAATTAAAGGATAATTAGTTATAATTAAGATTAAATTAATTAATAATTAAGCATTTATTAATTTAAGTATATTAATTTGTAATTTAAGTTAATCAATTAAGTAATTAATGAATGATTAAATTAAAATAGTGATTACTTAGTGAAAGTAGTTAAGGGAAGATAATTAAAGATTTATGATTAATTAATTAATAATTAGGGGTTCATTAATCAAAGTAATTAATTAAAGAATAAATTAATTGATATAATTAATTAAGATTTAATTAGTTACAATAAAAGGTTAATTAATTAAGTTAATTAATTAAGAAATGATTAATTAATGAAAGTGAGTAAAACTTAATCAATTGAGATTAATGATAACAATAATTGATTAAAAAATTACTAATGAAAGTAATTATGTTGTTGATAAATTAGACCACCCAATTTATTCATCCTAGTTGTAGTTGTTTGATTGTTATTGGATGTTCTGTGATGGATTGATTTATTTGATACGTGATGTGATGCTATGTGACGCTTTGTGTTGAGCTGTTCTATTTGTGATGAATATATTGTTATATGGATATGCAAACCCTTTGACCCGTAAACGACATTTGAATTTCGATGCGACAGGGAGTCGGATTCCAATTGGTTATCCGAAATCCACATCGAATTGTAATAATAAATATTTGTGATTGATTAATTTACTTTATCTATAAATTTGTGAATGAAGATAAGCGTTATGAGTTATACCGCTTATCGATATTCTTATGATAGATGTGTGCACTATTGTGTAGAACCCCTTGGACTACACTATACACACACAAATATGGATTGCACGTGGAAATTGGTTAAGTCACAGATTTTTGAAATAGATTGTAAAATTGAATTTTTTAAATCTAAACGATTTTGAAAATGGATCGAGTTTTAAAATGAAAAGCTTTTGGAAAAGAATTTCTAAAATAAAGGTTATTTTGAATAACTTAATAAAGTTTTGAAACTTAATAATTCAATTTAAAATTGAATTCAAAATCTGAAATTAAATTCTATTTTGAGAATTTACGAAGTAAAAGGTCATACAAGTTTATATGGGTTTTTAAACCAATTTCAAAAGTGTTGTTTTGAGAATTAAATTTAACCCAAGTTTGAGAAACTTGTATAATTTAAATGTTTGGTTTTCCAAGATGAAAACTATTTGTTTTCAAATGATAAAAGCTTTCATATAAGAAATGAATTTCCAAATTGGTATTATAGGAATTTCAAATTTGAATTGAAAAACAGTTTTCCAAGTTATGAATGAACTTTTGGAAACGGTTTTTGAAAGCTATGGGTTAAATCTTTGATTTAATGATTAAATGGATTAATCCACTCGAAATGGAAATTGTTTTGAAATCCGTAAATGGATCTTTGTGAAACTTGGTGAACTTTGTGAAATAAATCTTTTTGGTTAAAGATTTGTAATGGTAAATTGTGTAAACCATTTGAAATAGTTTTGAATTTAAGTTGTGACTTAACTGAAATCCATATCCATATGTTTTTAAAATTTTGCGCTCGTTGTTCGGTTTAGCCGGGAGAGGACCTTGTGTCATATAACCCATTCCGAATAATGATACGTCGTTATGGATAGCATTTGAAGACCGGTGGTGAAGACCGGGTATTTGCGAGAATGGTAGGATGACCTATCGATTGTCTCTGCACTGAGTAGCTACGGTATAGAGATTCCCCAAGTGGTGGAGAATCCGATCGGGATTGTGGATACCCGGATTGCAAGGGCTTCTTCGGAAGTGCCTTCGGTTCTGTTCGAGCCCGGAACAGACTTGTATGGTCGTGTGTCTGACACTACACTTTGAGATATAAAGCCGATTTCTTTCAAATACATATCTGTTGGTGGCGGAGAATTTATTCTCTTAGCTTAACACCCTTCTCTAAGACGTACGAGCTCAGAGGTTATGTAGTTGAAGTTATCAGCGATATATTCCCAATTTGGTAGTGTGGCATGCTAAGTGCTGCTGTGTGATTGATGATCATTTGTGATCAAAGCATGGCTTTGTGAAAAAGCGTAGCTTTGTGGACGAAACCTCATCGAGCCTCACAAACCGGTAATGGTCGAAACAGGAAAGATGCGGCAAGGTTTCAGGGGTAGCTCCCCTAGGGTATGACCATTCCTTCTGGAAAAGGGTTGTATCATGGTATGGAGCCCAGATACTTACTCATGTGGGCACTGTAGTATATATCTATTACTGTGTGATGTTGGTGTAGAGGATCCTCGGTTAAAGGTCCCAAAGGACCGGGGGTGGCATATCTCAGGTTTTATTCCCCGGGAAGGGGGTAGCCGACCTTGTTTAGCAGAGAGCCAGGGTGGTTCTCGGGACGTCCCGCCAGAGGCGTTCCCATGTGGCAATAGGAAGTTCCTTAGCCTGACCATTTGTTGGAAATCCATTCATCCAATACGTGCCTTGTACGGTTTTAGTTGTATTACCTGCCATCTACTTATGGTGGCGCCCCACTGTTTGGATGGTAGCTATAGTAGGCATAGTTCCGAATGTCTATGCTGGCTAGGATTTATATTATACTTTCGAAATGGTTTTTATGCACTTTGCACTTATAGTAATAATATCAAAGAAATTTCCTCGTATCAAGCATTTTTGACTATCATAAGGAGAAATCTCCTCCAATTCTGCGTTTGCATTGTGTGTGTGGCGGGAGGCCTTATGGTAGTTTCATTTTCAAAAAAAAAAACATTGCGAATTTCAAAACTTAAAACCTTTTGTTTGTTTCAAAGACCAAATGCATTTGTTTGCTCATACCAGTCCCACGACTGACTCGGAGTTTATTGTTCCCTTTCTAAACTCTGGGTGCCCACTATTTTCCACACGGGCAGTCTAGAGTTTGGTTTTTCAGTTAGTCAGGTAGCAGATATCGTTTGGGTAGCTCTCAGCTTTCTATTTGATCATTTTGGAGTCTTTGGAGTCCGTGGACGAGACTTGCTTATCTTGGTGCAACCTTTATGGTGGATCGAGCACTCCCCTAGGGTATGACCATTCCTTCTGGAAAAGGGTAGTATCATGGTATGGAGCCCAGATACTTACTCATGTGGGCACTGTAGTATATATATATATTACTGTGTGATGTTGGTGTAGAGGATCCTCGGTTAAAGGTCCCAAAGGACCGGGGGTGGCATATCTCAGGTTTTATTCCCCGGGAAGGGGGTAGCCGGCCTTGTTTAGCAGAGAGCCAGGGTGGTTCTCGGGACGTCCCGCCAGAGGCGTTCCCATGTGGCAATAGGAAGTTCCTTAGCCCGACCATTTGTTGGAAATCCATTCATCCAATACGTGCCTTGTACGGTTTTAGTTGTATTACCTGCCATCTACTTATGGTGGCGCCCCACTGTTTGGATGGTAGCTATAGTAGGCATAGTTCGGAATGTCTATGCTGGCTAGGATTTATATTATACTTTCGAAATGGTTTTTATGCACTTTGCACTTATAGTAATAATATCAAAGAAATTTCCTCGTATCAAGCATTTTTGACTATCATAAGGAGAAATCTCCTCCAATTCTGCGTTTGCATTGTGTGTGTGGCGGGAGGCCTTATGGTAGTTTCATTTTCAAAAAAAAACATTGCGAATTTCAAAACTTAAAACCTTTTGTTTGTTTCAAAGACCAAATGCTTTTGTTTGCTCATACCAGTCCCACGACTGACTCGGAGTTTATTGTTCCTTTTCTAAACTCTGGGTGCCCACTATTTTCCACACGGGCAGTCTAGAGTTTGGTTTTTCAGTTAGTCAGGTAGTAGATATCCTTTGGGTAGCTCTCAGCTTTCTATTTGATCATTTTGGAGTCTTTGGAGTCCGTGGACGAGACTTGCTTATCTTGGTGCAACCTTTATGGTGGATCGAGCTTGGAGTTTTGGGAGCTTTGTCTTTGGAGCTTTTGGATCAGAGTTGCAGTATTGGATTCTGTGAAGACTTATCATATTGTATCGCGTTCCGCTGTATTTTGTATTGTATTCTCTGATGTTGATGATTATCATTGTATCAAATTGATGTATTGGATATTGTATTCATGTTGTATCAGTGATATCATCTTTTAGTTTTCCGCTGTGTTATTTATCATCTAATGTTGTTGCAAGCTCCGGCGATACGAATTTGATGTTGTTGTCGGACATCGAGCTCGTGCCGTCACACTCCTTCAGGTTTGTTGCCTTCGGGTATGTTGCCTTCGGTTATGTTGCCTTCGGGTTTGTACCTTCGGGTTTGTGCCTTCGGGTTTGTTGCCCTAATAGTGTCGCTTTCGGAGTCGGTCTTTATGAGCCGCTCGGTTGATATTTGGGTTTGGAGTCTTCGGACTTATGGATCCTTGTTTATACAGTACTGAGCTCGAGCAATCTTATGTTTCATTGATATTATATTCCCTTGGTATCTCCCTTCGGTGTTAGTCTTTTTGAGCCGCATGATGTATAGCGGTTACCTTGTGGAACTTTTATACCTTATGGGTATTTGTTATTTGCCTTTTGGCTTGCTTTGGGATACTTTTATCCTCTGTTTATTTGAGATGCTGATGATATGAGGCTTGTTATGATATAATTCATCTTTTGTTAGATGATTGTGTTATCTCTTTTAGAGATATTTGTTATACTTTGTAACCTTGCAGGTTTATGGTTATTCAGTTTATCTAACTGATTTGTTTAGCCAGACTGACCGGTGTATTTTATACTCGGGTCAGACCGAGATGTTTCAGGTTAGGTCCTTTTGGATTTAGCCTATTTTGCTTCCGCATGGACTACTCCGCTAGCTTCTTTTTGTCATATCTTTTTGTGTAGTCCTATTTTGTTGTAACCCTGATATGTATTCATTTGGAATCGTTTGTATATAGTGGTTTGCCATACCACTTGACATGTATTAGTTTGTATACTCTATTATGTATCAGTATATGTGTATATGATGATCTACTGTTCTGTGATGTATATTGCATTTGAGTTGTTATATTCTGTTCTGATAGATCCTCTCGCCACCTATGGTTTTGTTTTAAGTATTCATTGGATATGTCGATCTGCTAGGTAGGGCAATTGTCGATGTATTCAATAGTTAGTTAAAGCAAGGCTATAGATGGTCGCTCCTATCCAGCCTCATTCTCTGTATTAGCAGACGTTATTATCTTCTAATACTCTTTGCTAATGTGGGTATAGAGGTGGGGCGTCCCAGACTCTCTCTCTCGTTCGACTTGAATCGAGGAATCGCGCCGTAAATCTCGAACGCGTGCACGCGCGTTCGTTTGGGAAGATACAGTACGTCGCGTTGTGGCGATGCCGCGGAGGAGTGAAGGCTGCCGAGGGTAGGTTGGCCTTTGGGTTGCATACGGTTTGGGTAGTCGATGGGTCGTGCCGTGATCTTGAAGCGAGTCGCGACGAGGGAGGCTCACGTGACTCGTGCGAAATCGGGGTGACAGCGTTCGCTCTAGTGGAGTCGGCGTCGACTGCGTGGGAGCGCTGGTATGAGGTGAGAAGGCCAGTGGGCTCAAGGGGAGGGGGCGTTGTTGTTTACAAGCAGCGCCATTCGTCGAAGAACTCGGTGATAGGAGGTAGCTATGCTCGATCTAGATATTGGATTTAGCAGCAGGTATAATTCTATTTTTAATTTAAATATAATAAAATGTTCTTGTTTTTAAACAGAGAAATTTTTTATACATACGTGTAGATCTGAGGATAAATATATAGTAGTTAAATATAAACATCTCTATTTTAGTTTATCCATATATAAAGATTAGAAAGAAAAAAGAATATGTATTGTCAAGAATAAAAAGAATATGTATTTTCAAGAATATAAAGAAAATTTATTAGTTATAATTAAATTATAAGTTAATCAAATTTAATGGCAATTGATAGTTCGATTTGTTTCGAATATTAATAACCTGTATAAATATTTATACAAGGTCAAAACGTGGATAAACCAAGTCGAGAATGAAGTGGATTGCAAATTTAAGAGGCAAACGTGAGTAAATCTCACTCTATTGGATTTTTATTTAAATTTAAATGGTTAAATTTAAATAATTGGTTGAATGATTAAATTAATTGGATGTGCACTGATGATCTGGTGACTTTGGTTTTGATTGGTTCTCGAGTTAATTGTTGTTTGACTCGAAGCAATTGGGTGTTAAATTATTTTAAACTTATATCATAAATAAGAAAATGGTTCATTTTAAAGTTAATAAGGGTTTAATGATTTGTAATTCATTAAATAGGTAGGATAATTTAAATGTATAATTAATTAAATAAATAAATTAATGATTTGGGTTAATTAATTAAGTTTAAATTAATTTAGAATGGCCATTGGGTGGTTTGATAAGTAATTACTTAATGCAATTAATAAAATATAATTACTTTGTGAAATTAGTCAAGAGATTAATTAAGATGGTTAATTAAGGAGTAATTGATTTATTTAATGAAGTAAATAAAAAGATAGTCAATTACAGTTTGGGATTAATCGAAAATGATTAATAATGTGGTTTAATTAATGTAATTAAATTTGATTAGGATTGTAACGTCCCGAAAATTTTCGACTTTCGAAAATTCAACATCGATACTCACTTTATCGACTGCCGAGAAATCGAAGGCCGGAAACCCGAAATGTTATGGTTTAAGAAAAAGAAAGAGACAGAAGAAGATAGAAAAACATAGAACAGAACAGAAAAAAATAACAGAACAACATCAGAATCTCACAATTCGCAGCGGAACAACATATAATAATAAATGAGTAATCTTTAAACAAATAACTATATCAGCTATTACATCACATTTCATTTCATCAAATCATCAGAGTGTACAACAACATACAACAACAACAATGCAGCGGAAAAAGAAATACTATATAAATTAGTAATACGCCATGCCATCCAGCTTGCCTCCAGCAACTCCTGAATATCCTGAATAAACCTTAACTCTTGACTGCCTGTGTAGAAATTGGTAGGCACCCAGAGTTTAGGAAGGAAAACAATAAACTCCAAGTCAGTCATGTGACTGGTGTTAGAACTCAAAACAGTTTATTTACTTTAAAATCAAAATAGAGGAATATTTTTAAATTCAATTCGCAATGCTTTTAAAAATGAGACTACATAAGGCCTCCCGCACACACACACATGCAAACGCAGAATCGGAGGAGATTTCTCCTTATGATAGTCAAAGATGCTTGATACGTATTAAAAAGAACATTTGATATTATTACTAGTGCATAGTGTAGAAAAAAAAAATTATTTCGAAAATAGAATATAAATCTTAGCCAACATACGACCATTATCGTATGCCTACTATAGCTAACCATGTTCAATAGCAGGTTACCGCCACATTCCATGGCAGGTTCTACAACTAAAACCGTATAAGTCTCGTATTGTTTCTTTGGATTTCCAACAAATGGTCAGGCCAAGGAACTTCCCATTGCCACATGGAAACGCCTCTGGAATGACGTCCCGAGAACCAAACCGGATCTCTGCCAACACAAGGCCGGGTTACCCCTAACTGGGTAACTACTGACACGAATATGTCATCCCCCGATCGTAACCGATCTATCCGAGGATCCTCGATTTCCAACAACCACAAAAATATGCAGTAACAACATAGGTTAAATATCTGGGCTCCATACCATGATACCACCTCTATCCAGAAGGAATGACATACACTAAAGGGCGCTACCCCTAATAACCTTGCCGCATCCTTCCTGTTTTGACCATTTCCGGGGTGTGAGGTCCGACGAAGTCTCGTCCACAAAAACACACTTTATACAAAAGCCGTGCTTTGGGTCAACAAATGATCATAGAAATGATCACCAAGATAAACGATCAAATAAATGATCCTATCACAAATGATCAACACAATGATCATTTCACAGCAACACTCTGCATGCCACACTACCAAATTGGGAGTATATCACTAATAACCTTCAACTATATAACCTCTGAGCTCGTACGTCTCAGAGAAGGGTGTTAAGCTAAAAGAATAAATTCTCCGCCACCAACAGAAATATATTTGAAAGAAATCAGCTTTATATCTCAACTTGTAATGTCAGACATACAATCATACAAGTCTGTTCCGGGATCGAACAGAACCGAAGGCACTTACAAAGAAGTCCTTGCAATCCGGATATTCACTAATCACGACCGGACTTCCCGTCACTAAGGGTGATAAAACCTCTATATCGGAGATCGGCCGATGTAGAGTAACTCGACGGTAATCCTTCCGTTTTCACAACTACCCGGTCTTCAACACCGGTCATCAAATGCAATCCATAACGACGTATCACATATTCGGAATGGGTTATACGACCCCATGGTCCTTTCCCGGTTAACCCGAATAGTGAGCGCTTATTCAAAAATAAGTGTGGCATTCAAATTCAAGCAATTCACAACAAATACCTATTTAAAGGTAAATATTGATAGTCGGATTATTTAACTATCAATAGGCATGCTCAACATCACCAAATCCAAATAATTTACCAAATTATTTACTTTCCAAAACATGGTTCATTTAAACCAATTAAATAAATCCCTACCGATTTATTTTATATATTTACGTTCCAAGTTCGTAAATTTATTCCCACACTTTTAAAAATAAATCAACGTTTATTTTTAAACTAATTTCCCTCTTTCTTTTATAAATTCCATAGTGAATTTATAATCCCAAAATATCTATGATATACGATTTTCAATCGATTTTCAATACTCACTTTCAATTTACCTTACAAGGATAAATTCTAAACATTCATTTCACATTGGAAAAATATTTCCATACTTATTTAATAATAAGTACATCACAAATCTATTTATTTTCAACATGTGAAAATATTCAATATACTTAAATCAAAATTTAGTATATATTTCATTCCTTAAGGAAATCATTCTCTTAACTCATTTATTTGGGTCAATAACGAATGTTGCGTAAAACATCGTTACGACGACCCAAAAATCACTAGTATAGGGATTCAAGTTTAAATAGATATATAAATCCCAATACTATACAAAACATTTCCTTTCGGAAACCATTTACTATAACAACAGTGTTATAGTCCACCATTTCCTTCTAATTCTCGAAAACGTCTATTTCAACAATGAATGTTGAAATCTATGTATTCGATACTTAATGCATTTTAAACGTCTTTAAAATCATTAACTTCATTTCATAATGTTCCTTTCCCGAGAACATATCCATTTCATTTAATAATATATTCACTGTCCAAAATCGTGAATATAATTCCTTTCATATATTCCTATATCCAACTTATCAAATTCAATTGATTTCGGATTTATAAACAACGTTTATAAACTCCATTTATATTTTTATAAACTTCTATTTATAAAAACCCTTTTTATATCTCATTTTAAATGCCAAAATCCGATTTATAAGCTAATCTCTTATAAATCTTTTATTTTACAAAACCTATTTATATTTATAACTTCACGATTTATAAATCTATAAATCTTCATTCACTTATAAAATCCATTTATATTTCTTTTTAACACTTATAAAACGGGTTTCACAATTCCTATATTTTCTATCCATAAATATCAATATTTTAAATCTTTTATATAAATCGTTTATAATGATTCAAAAATCCTAATTTAAACCAATTTATAAATTAATTAACTATTTATTTCCAAAAATCTTAATTTGGTTATATTTTACAAAAATTATAACTTTTATAACATTAAACTTATAACGTTAATTTATTTAAAATAAATCAATTCAAAATTTCAAATAAAACATATACTTTCAAAATCTCTTTAAAAATCCTTTTAAAAATCAAAAACCATTATTTTTAAACTTTAAAATGGATCCGATGATGTAACATGACCCAATAGTCAATCACGACCTTCAAATATCATATATCGATATGATAATCAATAAATATCAAAATATCTGTAAATAAATCAATACGGTTGAGGAATCCAGTTGGATCCCTCCAACCTGTTTCCTGCATCCACAAACATTAGCACAATACCAATTCCGCTCCAGTACGGAATTATCGCGGTATATGGGATTTATAATATTATCCGCTTAATAACGGCGCAATAGGGTCTCATCCGCTAAAAAAATGCGGGAAATCAGCAACTGCAATATATACATATGCCAATATATATATATATATATATTGATATTATATATAATACCAATTTCACTGTTTATGAAATATTCGCGGTATATGTTTTTAATAAATAACATCCGCTTACTAACGGCGTATAATGTCTATTTTAACAATCAATAGATAACAATCATCATTCAAACATGCATTCAGATATTTTAAATCTAACTATTTAAAATAAAATCGAAACCGATTCGATTGAGTGAGAAGTTCTCACCTTGATTTCAATTCCGTTTTAGCTTTTATTTCGAATAAAATTAAACGCGCGTTTAATTTTATCCAAAATTTTCACTGACTCCAATCGACTCCAATCCAGTTGCATCGCGTAGTGCTCGTCGAAACGATTCCAACGCAACTGGTTTCGCGCGTTTTCGACCTCGTATGAAAAAGATATGCATTTATGAAGTTTACACGAATTTATTTATATAAATTACAATATAAACTAACTATTTTTAAACCTAGCTAAATCCAGGCCGTAGGATCCAAATCTCCCTTCATCACAGCCGCACCCACCCTTCTTCCCTCTCACGCAAATTCTACAGGTGGTAGCCGTGAAACCGAACCCATAACTATAGCAACTAGGGTTAATTATTGCACCACCATCACCAACTTATATCTCGATCAGAGAGTTCCATCTTGAAGCCTCTAACCTGCTCCATGCTCGGCCATAAGCACACGCAACTCGACCACCTGATGCTTCTTGAAAGTCGTGCCAAGACGCAGACGAATGCGGCTACGAATCTCACAACATACAACTCCATTCGCGATCATACCCGTTGAACTTGTAGATCTTGACGCCCTCTTCAATTTGTTAGTTGAAAGTTTGTTGAAATATTGAGTGGATTACGAGATATTTGGGGAAGAGCAATGGTGATTTTCGGCCATCCATTGATATGGAGGCGGTTGAGCAAATAGATTAGGTTTAGGTTTTTTTTTTCTTTTATTTTTGTGAATTTATGGGGGTATTTATAGGAAATTTTTCAATCACTATTCACCCGGGAATTCCAAACTCCGATTTACGTGCCGAAACTGACGTTCCTAGGGTTTACCCCGCGTTCCGGACACAATGGAACAGGTTTCGGAAGCTAATTCGGACATCTGTGCGAGATATGGCAACAAACGTTCAATTTAAATTAAACCGATTTAAACGATTTTCTAGGCGTTTTAATTTGTATCGGACAAACGGTAAATCCGATTGACTTGAAATTTGAAACCTTACAATAATATCACATTACGGATCCGATGAAACTGGTTTCGTCGAAATCCGAGACAGTTTGAAAAATTGGCTATTTTAACTCGCCAAATTAATATTAAAAACAATTCGATGCGTTTCGAGCTGCCACGATCAAACGATAGCTCCGATTGACACGAAAATTGAAATCCGATAATAACTAACTATTACGGATCCAATGGAACTGGTTTCGTTCAATTCTGAGACTGTTCAAAAATTGGCTATTTTACAGTCGATAATTAAATATTAAAATATTAAATTTTCACAAATTAACTTTTAATTCGTTTTTAAAAGTTCTAAAATATCGTTCTAACTTCAATATGATAAAATAAAATTTTAAAAATCATTTTCAATCATATTTAACCCAATTTTCAATTATTTCCGTAATTTCACATATTAATTTATTGATTTAATTATTCAATTAAATCCAATTATTCAAAATAAAATTTATTCGACTTATAAATTTCACTTATTAATATTTAAATTAATTAAATATTCAAATTTAAATTAATAGAAATTCTGGGTCTTTACAGGGATAAATTAAAATATGATTGGAAATCCTTAATTTATATAATTAATGATGTAATCAAAGATTGATTTATTAAGATTGATTAATCCATAGTAAGTGACTTATGAGAAATTAATTAAAATAAGTAATTAAGGATAAATGTAATTAAAATATTAATTAATTCATGAAGTAATTAAGATTACTTATTATTTTGGTAAGAATAACTAATATCGTGAAATTAAATAAAGATAATTACTTGAATGTAATTGAAAAATAATTAATCCAGGGTGATTAGTTAAGATGAATAAATGAAGGGTTGACTAATTAATTGATTTGGAATTAACAAATGTTAAATGAGGGAATCTAAGTGATTAAGGTTAGAAATTCAATTAGAATCAATTGAATTAAGTTGGAAGTGATCAAATTTGCTTATGAATGATTGATTGGTATTGGATGCTTTGAATGAGTTGATATCTCTGATATGAAATGTTTTGTATTTCATTTGGATAACTTGGGTTAGGATGACATGAGTCTCGAAGAGGCCGGGGTCGGGTATTAGGAAATACCCAAAACCACTTTGAATTTTTATAGATTGATATGTGAAATCTATAGGCTGGAGTGAAGTGATTTAAAGGAATTGGACTATTTAAATCTAAATCTTGGAACTTAGAAAATGGATGTGTGGAATAAGTAATGTCTAAAATAAATTGTGGCTTTGTGAATTGAAACGAGTTACCCCGGGTTTTATATAGTTGTATGCTTTGTATCCCTTGTTATATGGGTTTACTCATGCTGGTTTCCAGCCTGACCCGGGTGTTACTTTGATGTAATGCTCAGGTCAGACCGAGTATTACGGATTTTCAGGTAAGGACGTTCTGGAGCTCAGGAGTCGAGCTGGATGGTAAGAACGTGTAGAGTATTTCTGCTGTATTATATTATTGTAAATCTGAGACATGATAATTGCGTATATCCAGTGTCTGTATATATGTGTAACTCTGATGTATTAAATGTAATCGACAGATATAGTATTCTTTTGTAAACTGTTATCATTTACTATTATATTTTATTCACTGCGAATGTGAGATATTGGTATGTCTGTTCTTCTTTCTTCCATCTCTTTCTTCTTTTTCCTAACTATCTGGTATTTTCTAGATCGAAATTTTTGGATCGTTACAGTTGGTATCAGAGCTGAAAGGTTAAGCGAGAACCTTGGCTCTTATGGGGATTACTCATTTAACAGAGTCTGTAGTACTCTAGAATGTGTTGAGTATGTGTGTGTGTGTGTGTGTGTGTGTGTGTGTAAGCGCGTACTTGTTTTTTGCTTATAATGATTTTAAATGGTTTTATCTAAAAATGTTTTTTGATATATATAGCAATATTTCCTTCTAATAAATGTTAAGGTGATTGGATGTCAAATTATTGGAACTAAATTAAGAAGTAATATAATACAATCAAATTGAAATCTTGAATTGGAATTAAATTAAGTGGTAACAAAAATACAACCAAACAAAAATAAAAATGATTGAAATGAAATTCTAGAATTTGAGCTCAGAAATTAAATTGTTTAAAAACTTTAAATAAAGGTAAGTTTGAAATGGATTCAAACTGAAATTTAATCATGAATTTATAAAAGTAAGAATAATATAAAAAGGAATTGGTGTCTTGATATGATTACCTTGGGTATTATCATAAATAGTTATTGTGTTTAATAATGATATATTTGTTATTAAGTAAGCCAAATGAAGTGGGTTCAATTGATAATAGTCCAAAATTGATTGGAATAATCTGGAATTGAAATTAAGGCGAGTAAGATTGAAATCTAATGGAATTTGATTTGAAGTTGGAAAGAAATTGAGGATTATTTAAACTTAAATTGGGAATAAATCAAGTCCAATGGAAATTGGAGTTATTTAAATTGGAATTGGGTCAATTTAAATGAGAGTGGAAATTTAAATTGAATTGATGGGAACGTGAACAGTTTTGACTCTGGACTATTTTCAATATAAATTGTTTTAATATAAACTTATTTTTCCAAGTTATTAAATATATACAACCTCTCTTTCTTAAACTAAATTATTTTATACTTGTTTTACAATTATTTTTGGAGCTATTTAACCATTTTTCAACTGTTTTCTAAACTAATTACTATTTTTCAACCATGTTACAAATTAATTACTATTTTACAACTATTTTATAATTATCTAAAAGTTCTGAAAACATTTAGCTATTCTCTAATTATTTTATAATTAATTAACTATTTTATCGCTATTTTGCAAACTATTAATTATTTTTCAACTACTTATCTATTTTTAAATTTTCAAACTATTTTCTAAATATAAACCGGTCGGAGTTCAAATTGTTATTGATTAAATACCCAACTGAGATAAGGATTGAAGTGATAATTTAATAGAATTGAAGCAATTGTAAATATGTGAACAAAATTCAAAGTGAGGATGAATAGAAAGGGAATTGATTTGGCTAATAATCAATGAAGTTAAATACGTAGGATGTACGTATATTATTCTATTCGCAAAGTGATTTGATCCAGATTCGAGTACAGAATTTCGAGACAGTTATATCGATCCGAGTGGGATTTTTTCACTCGATTTTCGACGGCGAACCTGGATATGGATTGTTGATTGGTTCTACATATTCTCTATCATAGTTATTACTATGTAAAGAGAATAACGGTTTCTGATCAAGAAACCAGATCTGAGTACGCACTAGGAAGTCGGGTGGACGATATAGTTCGGAAGTGAAATTGTGTGATCAAGTGAGCGATCAGATTGGTATAGCATACAGATGATAAGTGTATGTCGTACAGTTTTGAATGAAATTGATATTGGAAAGAGTAATCAAATTTGAATATTTGATTTTGAATAAACAAAGTAATATATCTTTATTATATAAGATAAAACTCCCCTTGTTGAATCTATTGCCAAAAGGAAAGGATTTTGAAAGTGTTTGAAGTACAAAAGGAATTTTATACAAGTTTGAAATGATCCAAAGTTTTAAAAAATAGATATATCTGAATATATATATAAAGGATGTTATGAGGATTTTGGAAAAGGTTTTGGGAACCTTTGGATTTGGAAATGCTTTTGATTTTTGGGTAAAATCAATATTGAAATTTGGAAAGCCTAGTTTGAGAATTATCGATTTTGGGATAATCGATTTTGGGTAAAGGAGCCTTGTATGAGATCATACTAGGTGTATGATTTGAAAGATACTATATGTGTATAGTATAAAGTGTTTTGATGATTGCACTGGGGAAAAAGCGCTACCTTGAAATGAACTTCTCAGGAGTTCCATCGGGTGGTGATGCCTTGAGCCCCAAGGGGGGGTTCTAAAGTTGATCCTGTGAGGAGTCCGGACAAAACTATTTCCTGAGGATTATGAGTAGAGTATACCATAGAAAAAGTCGTGTGTGCCGTTGAGAGCCAACAGTTACATGGACTTTTGCTGCGATGGCAACGTAACCCAGGATGTAACTGCGACCATGGATGAGGGTGATGATTTCCAGAGCATTCTCCCTGAAGATATTTCCTCTATTTTCAAAAAAATTGTTTTCGATATTTTCAATAAAATTATTTTCTAGGTATTTTCACTGGATGTTGAAAATGGGTCTGCCAAGTACTTGTAGATTTTCAGTCCTACGCCTGATCAACGTATGACTGAATTTCTGTGAGAAAAAGGATGGACTAGTTGAGACATTGAGTTATAAAAAGTATTTTATAAAGAGCAATTTTAATAGTATTATGTGAATTTAAAAGCATTTTAAATTTTTTTAAAATAAAAGTGTTTGAATTTTGGAAAATGAAAGAAAATCCAAACTGGAAATATGAAAAACAAAATTTGAACTCAGGAAAATTTAATGAAGTGATTTTTGTAATAAAATCGAATATTGGTTTAAAAATTGGAAGTAAGATAATTGGCTAAATAATTATTTGATTGAGTATGTTAATAAAATTTAAGTTGGGTAAATAAATAGATTGTAAGTTAATAAGGGAGTTTGGAAATGAACTCGAATTTTAAATAGAATTCGATTTGGATTGATAATGAATTAAAATAAGTGGAGATGCTGTAAAAATAAAAATAAAATAGAGTTGGATCGAAACAGTGATGGTTTGAATTACAAATAAATTTCAAATGTGATATGAATAATATTTAACGAAATTTGCAAGTAAATTAGATATAAGGGGAGTGTTGTCGAATGAAATGAAATTGAATTATAATAGAAATGGTTTGAATTGCAAACAAAACCCAAATAGGTAGAAATAAATTGAAAATGGCCTTGTAACTAGTTAAATGAGTCGCGAATGAATTGAATTTGGGAATTTAATTTATAATAACTGATCAAATAAATTTGTAGATTGAAATGGGATTTGATTGAAATAAAATCAAGTTATGGTGAAAAAGAAAATTTATTTGCAAATGATGTGAGCTTAAGTTATGAAGTTGAAATAATTTGGAGAAAGTAAATTAACTTAAGTTTAAATTTAATAGAAGTTTGGCTTAGAGCAAAAGTGAAAGATCATAAAAGTCTAGGTTAAATTAATTTGGAAATGGTTATTAATTTATAAGTATTGAATGTGCCAAGCTTAATAAATTGTGTTGAATGAATCCAATGCGGAAATGAAATGAAATGCATATGTATGGTTGGTAAATAAATTAGAAATGAAATGGATTTAAATACAAAATGAGTTGAAATTAATTTAAAGTAGTTATAAACTAAAATGGATATTCTATTAAGCGAATATCGCCAAATTTACATAAGAATGGTTGTCGTTTGACGTAAACAAAGGTAATTAAATTTTATGAGTTCATAAAGATTAAATAAATTGGTTTTAGAATTAATTGAAGTGATTATGAGCTTGTTTGGATTAAAAATAAATTGAATGTAAGCACTTGAGTTGTAAACCATTAAAATTGAATGATATGGCACATAAATTTGGTTGGAAGCAATTGGAATTAGCTTTAAATCATATAAATCGCTTATGGTAAGCGTTTGGTGCTTGTTGCTTATGAAATGCATGTGTTTAGCTATTAAAAGTAAGTGAATTACAAATAGATTTTCTATATATGGTACTTACATATTTAAATTGAGTAAGTACGGGTACTTGAAGGCCGTTTGGCTGGATTTGGAATGCGCTAATTGCTTAAATAATAAGCCGCTTGCTTAAAATGCTAAATAAAAGGTACACCTACACAATAAAAATAGGAAATAGGAAATATGAACTTTTTTTTATTTTCCGACCGGGTGGGTCGATGTATATATATTTATATCTCTTGTCAAATTGCAAAAGCTCCTCCGTACAAAGGAGACTCTGCCAAAAAATTTCGAAAATTTTGGTAGTTAGAAAAAAAATTGAAAATTTTTTAGAAAATTTTTGTTAGCAACAAAACGATTTTAAATATGAAACTGAAATAAATTAATGGATGAAACTAATTTAAAACAATGATATGAATCAGTTATAAATGGAAGATAAAATTCAGTATTCAAAATTTAAGACAAATTGGATCATTTGGAAATGGAAAAACTAATTTGAGTAGAAGTAGATATGAAACCTGTGTAAGAGAATGTATAAAATGATTTGTAAAGTTACGATTGGATATTATTGCTATGTAAGATATGCATGTATTATAAAGGGAAAGGAAAATTGGATTTGATTTCAAGAGATAATTTGAATTGCCCGACTAAAAGGTATGTATTTAAATTTCGGTATGAAATTGAATTGGGTTTTTGATCTAGCCACTTGGCCTTTTGTTTTCTTTTGGAATTTGGGAGGCCGTAGAGGCATTTTGTAGTTGTACCAAGCTAGCCGCCAAAGGAGACACTGGCAAAAAAATTCGAAAATTTAGAGAGTTAGAATTTTTTTGGGAAAGTTGGGATAATTTAGATTTGAATAAATAATGTAAATAATATTGTTAGAAACCATGGAAGGTTTTGGAAAGTTGGTTGAAGTAATAGTAGGTTTTTAATAAAAGATATGTATGGCAAGTTGATATAACTGTTTGATCTTGAAAAAAGAAAACGGGTATTAAACCATTCTTACTAACTAGTAATTTCGGGGACGAAATTCTTTTAAGGGGGGAGGAATGTGACGACCTAGAATTTTTAACAATTTAAAATAGAATATTTAATTGATTTTAAATATATAAAGGTTAATTTTTAACTTGAATTTCAAATATCAATATTTACTTGATAATTAAATTATTGAATTATACAATTTGAAATTGGGTAAAATATTGAATATGGAATTTTAAGCCTGCTAAAAATAATTTGAAGGCTTACAAAATTTATAATGATGATACTAAAGATAATATAATGGTTGGAATTTAATTTAAAGGTAATTTGTTCAATTTCAAAAATATATCGTTTAAATTGAATTTAAAAATAGCCTTTCGAGGCACAGTCTCGGAATTCAACGAAACCAGTTCCATTGGATCCGTAATAGTTAGTTATTGTCGGATTTCAATATTCGTAGCAATCGGAGTTGTCGTTTGACCCTGGCAGCTTAAAACGCTTAGGAACTATTTTAATCGATTTAATTTAAAATTAATCGTTTTCCTCTATAACTCGCGCATATGATTGAATTACCTTTCGAAACACATTCCATTGTGTTCGGAATATAGGCAAAACCTTATAAATGCTTGTCGGCATGTCTGATTCGGGGTTCGAGATTTCACGTTATGCGTAACGAGATATTTTGGAAATTTAAAAATTTTAAAAATATTAAAGTCAATCAGCCACCCTATATCGAACTCAGCCACCGTACCTCCTGAAATGCACAGACCTACTTTCCTCCTTTCTCATGTAAATTACTGCAACCTTCCTCTATACAGTATTATCAACGCGTCTCCTTCTTTTATATTAACATACGAGATTTTAAAAAAAAACAGAGAGGAAAGAAGAAAAAAATGGCCGAACTTCCTCCCTTCTCCTGTACCTCAAAGTTTCGAATCCATCTTCAGATAAAGCCCAAATCTAATTCGAAAAAAAAACAATGGCCTCTCTCTCTGTGGTTCGACTCGAATCGAGGAATCGCATCGTAAATCTCGAACGCGTGCACGTGCGTTCGTTTGGGAGGATGGAGTACGTCACGTTGACGCGATGCCACGGAGGAGTGAAGGCTACCGAGGGTAGGTTGGCCTTTGGGTTGCATACGGTTTGGGTAGTCGATGGGTCGTGTCGGGATCTGGAAGCGAGTCGTGACGTGGGAGGTTCACGTGACTCGCGCGAAAAGGGGGCGGCGACGTTCGTTCTGGTGGAGTCGGCGTCGACTGCGTGGGAGCATGTGGTCTGAGGTGAGAAGGCCAGTGGGCTCAAGGGGAGGGGCGTTATTGTTTACAAGCAGTGCCAATCGTCGATGAACTTGGTGATTGGAGGTAGCCATGCTCGATCTAGATATTGGATTTAGCAGCATGTATAATTCTATTTTTAATTTAAATATAATAAAATGTTCTTGTTTTTAAACGGAGAATTTTTTTTATACATACGTGTAGCTCTGAAGATAAATATGTAGTGGTTAAATATAAACATCTCTATTTTAGTTTATCGTATATAAAGATTAGAAAAAAAAGAATATGTATTATCAAGAATAAAAAGAATATGTATTTCAAGAATATAAAGAAAATTTATTAGTTAGAATTAAATTATAAGTTAATTAAATTTAATGGCAATTGATAGTTCGATTTGTTTCGAATATTAATAACCTATATAAATATTTATATAAGGTCAAAACGTGGATAAACCAAGTCGAGAATGAAGTGGATTGCAAATTTAGGAGGCAAAGGTGCGTAAATCTCACTCTATTGGATTTTTATTTAAATTTAAATGGTTAAATTTAAATAATTGGTTGAATGATTAAATTGATTAGATGTGCACTGATGATCTGGTGACTTTGGTTTTGATTGGTTCTCGAGTTAATTATTGTTTGACTCGAAGCATTTGGGTGTTAAATTGTTTTAAACTTAAATCATAAATAAGAAAATGGTTCATTTTAAAGTTAATAAGGGTTTAATGGTTGGTGATTCATTAACTACGTAGGATAATTTAAATGGATAATTAAGTAATTAAATTAATTAATGATTTGGGTTAATTAATTAAGTTTAAATTAATTTAGAATGACCATTGGGTGGTTTGATAAGTAATTATTTAATGCAATTATTAAAATATAACTACTTTGTGAAATTAATCAAGAGATTAATTAAGATGGTTAATTAAGGAGTAATTGATTTATTTAATGAAGTAAATAAAAAGATAGTCAATTACAGTTTGGGATTAATCGAAAATGATTAATACTGTGGTTCAATTAATGTAATTAAATTTGATTAGGATAAATTAAAATATAATTGGAAATCCTTAATTTATATAATTAATAATGTAATCAAAGATTGATTTATTAAGATTGATTAATCCATAGTAAGTGACTTATGAGAAATTAATTAAAATAAGTAATTAAGGATAAATGTAATTAAAATATTAATTAATTCATGAAGTAATTAAGATTACTTATTGTTTTGGTAAGAATAACTAATATCGTGAAATTAAATAAAGATAATTACTTGAATGTAATTGAAAAATAATTAATCCAGGGTGATTAGTTAAGATGAATAAATGAAGGGTTGACTAATTAATTGATTTGGAATTAACAAATGTTAAATGAGGGAATCTAAGTGATTAAGGTTAGAAATTCAATTAGAATCAATTGAATTAAGTTGGAAGTGATCAAATTTGCTTATGAATGATTGATTGGTATTGGATGCTTTGAATGAGTTGATATCTCTGATATGAAATGTTGTGTATTTCATTCGGATAACTTGGGTTAGGATGACGTGAATCTCGTAGAGGTCGGGGTCGGGTATTAGGAAATACCCGAAACCACTTTGAATTTTTATAGATTGATATGTGAAACCTATAGGCTGGAGTGAAGTGATTTAAAGGAATTGGACTATTTAAATCTATATCTTGGAACTTAGAAAATGGATGTGTGGAATAAGTAATGTATAAAATAAATTGTGGCTTTGTGAATTGAAACGAGTTACCCCGCGTTTTATATAGTTGTATGCTTTTTATCCCTTATTAGATGGGTCTACTCACGCTGGTTTCCAGCCTGACCCGGGTGTTACTTTGATGTAATGCTTGGGTCAGACCGAGTATTACAGATTTTCAAGTAAGGACGTTCTGGAGCTCAGGAGCCGAGCTGGATGGCAAGAACGTATAGAGCATTTCCGCTGTATTATATTATTGTAAATTTGAGACATGATAATTGTGTATATCCAGTGTCTGTATATATGTGTAACTCTTATATATTAAATATAATCGACAGATATAGTATTCTTTTGTAAACTATTATAATTTATCCGCTGCGAATGTGAGATATTGGTATGTCTGTTCTTCTTTCTTCTATCTCTTTCTTATTTTTCCCAATTATCTGGAATTTTCTGGATCGAAAATTTCGGGTCGTTACAGTTGGGATCAGAGCTGAAAGGTTAAGCAAGAACCTTTGCTCTGGTGGGGATTACTCATTTAATAGAGTCCGTAGTACTCTAGAATGTGTTGAGTGTGTGTGTGTGTATATATATGTATATAAGCACGTACTTGTTATTTGGTTATAAAGATTTTAAATGATTTTATCTAAAAATGTATTTTGATATATATAGCAATGTTTCCTTCTAATAAATGTTAAGGTGATTGGATGTCAAATTATTGGAACTAAATTAAGAAGTAATATAATACAATCAAATTGAAATCTTGAATTGGAATTAAATTAAGTGGCAACAGAAATACAACCAAATTAAAATTAAATTGATTGAAATAAAATTCTAGAATTTGAGCTCAGAAATTAAATTGTTTAAAAACTTTAAATAAAGGTAAGTTTGTAATGGATTCAAACTAAAATTTAATCTTGAATTTATAAAAGTAAGAATAATATAAAAAGGAATTGGTATCTCGATATGATTACCTTGGGTATTATCATAAATAGTTATTGTGTTTAATAATGATATATTTGTTATTAAGTAAGCCAAATGAAGTGGGTTCAATTGTTAATAGTCCAAAATTGATTGGAATAATCTGGAATTGAAATTAAGGCGAGTATGATTAAAATCAAATGGAATTTGATTTGAAGTTGGAAAGAAATTGAGGATTAATTCAACTTAAATTGGGAATAAATCAAGTCCAATGGAAATTGGAGTTATTTAAATTGGAATTGGGTAAATTTAAATGAGAGTGGAAATTTAAATTGAATTGATGGGAAAGTGAACAGTTTTGACTCTGGACTATTTTCAATATAAATTGTTTTAATATAAACTTATTTTTCCAAGCTATTAAATATATACAACCTCTCTTTCTTAAACCAAACTATTTTGTACTTGTTTTACAATTATTTTTGGAGCTATTTAACCATTTTTCAACTATTTTCTAAACTAATTACTATTTTTCAACCATGTTACAAATTAATTACTATTTTACAACTATTTTGTAATTATCTAAAAGTTCTGAAAACATTTAGCTATTCTCCAATTATTTTACAATTAGTTAACTATTTTACAGCTACTTTGCAAACTATTAATTATTTTTCAACTACTTATTTATTTTTAAATTTTCAAACTATTTTCTAAATATAAACTGGTCGGAGTTCAAACTGTTATTGATTAAATACCCAACTGAGATAAGGATTGAAGTGATAATTTAATGGAATTGAAGCAATTGTAAATATGTGAATAAGTGAATAAAATTCAAAGTGAGGATGAATAGAAAGGGAATTGATTTGGCTAATAATCAATGAAGTTAAATACGTATGATGTACGTATATTATTTTATTCGCATAGTGATTTGATCCAGATTCGAGCACAGAATTTCGAGATAGTTATATCGATCCGAGTGGGATTTTTCACTCGATTTTCGACGGCGAACCTGGATATGGATTTTTGATTGGTTCTGGATATTCTCTATCATAGTTATAGCTATGTAAGGAGAATGACGGTTTCTGATCAAGAAACCAGATCTAAGTCCGCACTAGGAAGTCGGGTGGACGATACTAGTTCGGAAGTTAAATTGTGTGATCGAGTGAGCGATCAGATTGGTATAGCGTACGGATGATAAGTGTATGTCGTACAGTTTTGAATGAAATTGATATTGGAAAGAGTAATCAAATTTGAATATTTGATTTTGAATAAAAAAAGTTATATATCTTTATTACATAAGATAAAACTTCCCTTGTTGAATCTATTGCCAGAAGGAAAGGATTTTGAAAGTGTTTGAAGTATAAAAGGAATTTTATACCAGTTTGAAATGATCTAAAGTTTTAAAAATTATATATATCTGAATATATTTATAAAGAATCTTATGAGGATTTTGGAAAAGGTTTTGGGAACCTTTGGATTTGGAAAGGCTTTTGACTTTTGGGTAAAATCAATATTGAAATTTGAAAAGCCTAGTTTGAGAATTATCGATTTTGGAATAATCGATTTTGTGTAAAGGAGCCTTGTATGAGATCATACTAAGTGTATGATTTGAAAGATACTATATGTGTATAATATAAAGTGTTTTGATGATGGCTTTGGGGAAAAAGGCGCTCCCTTAAAATGAACTTCTCAGGAGTGCCACTGGGTGGTGCTACCTTGAGCCCCAAGGGGGGTTCTAAAGTTGATCCTGTGAGGAGTCCGGACAAAACTAGTTCCTGAGGATTATGAGTAGAGTATACCATAGCGAAAGTTGTCTGTGCCACTGAGAGCCAACAGTTACTTGGACTTTTGCTGCGATGGCAACGTAACCCAGGATGTAACTGCGACCATGGATGGGGGTGATGATTTCCAGAGCATTCTCCCTAAAGATATTTCCTCTATTTTCAAAA
Source organism: Allium cepa (assembly GCA_030765085.1). Taxonomy (NCBI): domain Eukaryota; kingdom Viridiplantae; phylum Streptophyta; class Magnoliopsida; order Asparagales; family Amaryllidaceae; genus Allium; species Allium cepa. Next base: position 499,643,990 of record CM060931.1, read on the forward strand.
AAACCGTTTTCGATATTTTCACTAAAATTATTTTCTAAGTATTTTCACTGGATGTTGAAAATGGGTCTGCCAAGTACTTGTAGATTTTCTGTCCTACGCCTGATCAACGTATGACTGAATTTCTATGAGAAAAAGGATGGACTGGTTGAGACATTGAGTTATAAGAAGTATTTTATAAAGAGCTATTTTAATAGTATTATGTGAATTTAAAAGCATTTTTAAAATTTTTAAAATAAAAGTGTTTGAGTTATGGAAAATGAAAGAAAATCCAAACTGGAAATATGAAAAACAAAATTTGAACTCAAGAAAATTTAATGAAGTGATTTTTGTAATAAAATCGAATATTGGTTTAAAAATTGGAAGTAAGCTAATTGGCTAAATAATTATTTGATTGAGTATGTTAATAAAATTTAAGTTAGGCAAATAAATGGATCGTAAGTTGATAAGGGAGTTTGGAAATGAACTCGAATTTTAAATAGAATTTGAGTTGGATTGATAATGAATTAAAATAAGTGGAGATGCTGTAAAAATAAAAATAAATTAGAGTTGGATCGAAATAGTGATGGTTTGAATTACAAATAAAATTCAAGTGCGATATGAATAATATTTAACAAAATTTGCAAGTAAATTAGATATAAGGGAAGTGTTGTCGAATGAAATGAAATTGAATGATAATAGAAATGGTTTGAATCGCAAACAAAACCCAAATAGGTAGAAATAAATTGAAAATGGCCTTGTAATTAGTTAAATGAGTCGTGAATGAATTGAATTTGGGAATTTAATTTATAATAACTGATCAAATAAATTTGTGGATTGAAATGAGATTTGATTGAAATAAAATCAAGTTAAGGTGAAAAAGAAAATTTATTTGCAAATGATGTGAGTTTAAGTTATGAAGTTGAAATAATTTGGAGAAAGTAAATTAACTTAAGTTTAAATTAAATAGAAGTTTGGCTTCGAACAAAAGTGAAAGATCATAAAGGTATGGGTTAAATTAATTTGGAAATGGTTATTAATTTTTACGTATTGAATGTGCCAAGCTTAATAAATTGTGTTGAATGAATCCGATGCGGAAATGAAATGAAATGCATATGTATGGTTGGTAAATAATTAGAAATGAAATGGATTTAAATACAGAATGAGTTGAAATTAATTTAAAGTAGTTATAAACTAAAATGGATATTCTATTAAGCGAATATCACCAAATTTACATAAAAATGGTTGTCGTTTGACGTAAACAAAGGTAATTAAATTTTATGAGTTGATAAAGATTAAATAAATTGGTTTTAGGATTAATTGAAGTGATTATGAGCTTGTTTGGATAAAAATAAACTGAATGTAAGCACTTGAGTTGTAAACCATTAAAATTGAATGAAATGGCACATAAATTTGGTTGGAAGCAATTGGAATTAGCTTTAAATCATATAAATCGCTTATGGTAAGCCTTTAGTGCTTGTTGCTTATGAAATGCATGTGTTTAGCTATTAAAAGTAAGTGAAATGCAAATAGATTTTCTATATATGGTACTTACATATTTAAATTGAGTAAGTACAGGTACTTGAAGGCCGTTTGGCTGGATTTGGATTGCGCTAATTGCTTAAATAATAAGCCGCTTGCTTAAAATGCTAAATAAAAGGTACGTCTACACAATAAAAATAGGAAATATGAACTGTTTTTTATTTTTCGACCGGGTGGATCGATGTATATATATTTATATCTCTTGTCAAATTGCAAAAGCTCCTCCGTACAAAGGAGACTCTGCCGAAATTTTTCGAAAATTTTGGGAGTTAAAAAAAAATTGAAATTTTTTTAGAAAATTTTTGTTAGCAACAAAACGATTTTAAATATGAAACTAAATAAATTAATGGAAAAAACTAATTTAAAATAATGATATGAATCAGTTATAAATGGAAGATAAAATTCAATATTTAAAATATAAGACAAACTGGATTCATTTGGAAATAGGAAAACTAATTTGAGTAGAAGTAGATATGAAACCTGTGTAAGAGAATGTATAAAATGATTTGTAAAGTTACGATTGGATATTATTGCTAAGTAAGATATGCAGGTATTATAAAGGGAAAGGAAAATTGGATTTGATTTCGAGAGATAATTTGAATTGCCCGACTAAAAGGTATGTATTTAAATTTCGGTATGAAATTGGATTGGGTTTTTGATCTAGCAACTTGGCTTTTTGTTTTCATTTGGAACTTGGGAGCCCGTAGAGGCATTTTGTAGTTGTACCGAGCTAGCAACGCAAAGGAGACGCTGGCAAAAAATTTCGAAACTTTAGAGAGTTATAATTTTTTTGGGAAAGTTGGGATAATTTAATTTTGAATAAATAATGTAAATAGTGTTGTTAGAAACCATGGAAGGTTTTGGGAAGTTGGTTGAAGTAATAGTGGGTTTTTAATAAAAGATATGTATGGCAAGTTGATATAACTGTTTGATCTTGGAAAAAGAAAACGGGTATTAGACCATTCTTCCTAACTAGTAATTTCAGGAACGAAATTCTTTTAAGGGGGGAGGAATGTGACGACCAGGAATTTTTAACAATTTAAAATGGAAAAATTAATTGACTTTAAATATTTAAAGGTTAATTTTTAACTTGAATTTCAAATATCAATATTTACTTAATAATTAAATTATTGAATTATATAATTTGAAATTGGGTAAAATATTGAATATGGAATTTTAAGCCTATTAAAAATAATTTGAAGGCTTATAAAATTTATAATGATGATACTAAAGATAATATAATGGTTGGAATTTAATTTAAAGGTAATTTTTTCAATTTTAAAAATATATCGTTTAAATTGAATTTAAAAATAGCCTTCCGAGGCACAGTCTCGAAATTCAACGAAACCAGTTGCATTAGATCCGTAATTGTTAGTTACTATCGGATTTCAATATTCAAAGCAATCGGAGTTGTCGTTTGACCCTGGCAGCTTAAAACGCTTAGGACCTATTTTAATCTATTTAATTCTAAATTGATCATTTTCTTCTGTAACTCGTGCATATGATTGAATTAGCTTCCGAAACACGTTCCATTATGTTCGGAATATGGGTTAAACCTTATAAATGCTTGTTGGTATGTCTGATTCGGGGTTCGACATTTCGCGTTATGCGTAACGAGATATTTTGGAAATTTAATAATTTTAAAAATATTAAAGTCAATCAGCAACCCTATATCATACTCAGCCACCCTACCTCCTGAAACGCACAGACCTACTTTCCTCTTTTCTCGTGTACATCGCCGCAACCTTCCTCTACACGCCATTATCAACGCGCCTCCTTCTTTTATATTAACAGACGAGATTTTTAAAAAAAATTCAGAGAGAAAAGAAGAAAAAAAATGACCGATCTTCCTCCCTTCTCCTATACCTCAATGTTTCGAATCCATCTTCAGATAAAGCCTAAATCTGATTTGGAAAAAAAACAATGGCCTCTCTCTCTCTTTCGATTCGAATCGAGGAATCGCGCCGTAAATCTCGAACGCGTGCATGCGCGTTCGTTTGAGAGGATGGAGTACGTCGCGTTGAGGCGATGCCGCGGAGGAGTGAAGGCTACCGAGGGTAGGTTGGCCTTTGGGTTGCATACGGTTTCGGTAGTCGATGGGTCGTGATTTGGAAGCAAGTCGCGACGTGGGAGGCTCACTTGACTCGCGCGAAAAGGGGGCGGCGGCGTTCGTTCTGGTGGAGTCGGCGTCGACTGCGTGGAAGCGTGTGGTCTGAGGTGAGAAGGCCAGTGGGCTCAAGGGGAGGGGGCTTTATTGTTTACAAGCAGTGCCAATCGTCGATGAACTCGATGATAGGAGGTAGCTATGCTCGATCTAGATATTGGATTTAGCAGCAGGTATAATTCTATTTTTAATTTAAATATATTAAAATGTTCTTGTTTTTAAATAGAGAATTTTTTATACATGCATGTAGATCTGAAGATAAATATGTAGCAGTTAAATATAAACATCTCTATTTTAGTTTATCCATATATAAAGATCAGAAGAAAAAAAGAATATGTATTATCAAGAATAAAAAGAATACGTATTTTCAAGAATATAAAGAAAATTTATTAGTTAAAATTAAATTATAAGTTAATCAAATTTAATGGCAATTGATAGTTGGATTTGTTTCGAATATTAATAACCTGTATAAATATTTATACAAGGTCAAAACGTGGATAAACCAAGTCGAGAATGAAGTGGATTGCAAATTTAGAAGGCAAAGGTGAGTGAATCTCACTCTGTTGGATTTTTATTTAAATTTAAATGGTTAGATTTAAATAATTGGTTGAATGATTAAATTGAGTGGATGTGCACTGATGATCTTGTGACTTTGGTTTTGATTGGTTCTCGAGTTAATTGTTGTTTGACTCGAAGCATTTGGGTGTTAAATTGTTTTAAACTTAAATCATAAATAATAAAATGGTTCATTTTAAAGTTAATAAGGGTTTAATGATTGGTAATTCATTAAATAGGTAGGATACTTTAAATGGATAATTAATTAATTAAATTAATTAATGATTTGGGTTAATTAATTAAGTTTAAATTAGTTTAGAATGACCATTGGGTGGTTTGATAAGTAATTACTTAATGCAACTAATAAAATATAATTACTTTGTGAAATTAATGAAGAGATTAATTAAGATGGTGAATTAAGGAGTAATTGATTTATTTAATGACGTAAATAAAAAGATTGTCAATTACAGTTTGGGACTAATCGAAAATGATTAATACTGTGGTTTAATTAATGTAATTAAATTTGATTAGGATAAATTAAAATATAATTGGAAATCCTTAATTTATATAATTAATGATGTAATCAAAGATTGATTTATTAAGATTGCTTAATCCGTAGTAAGTGACTTATGAGAAATTAATTAATATAAGTAATTAAGGATAATTATAATTAAAATAGTTAATTAATTCATGAAGTAATTAAGATTACTTATTGTTGTGGTAAGAATAATTAATATCGTGAAATTAAATAAAGATAATTACTTGAATGTAATTGAAAAATAATTAATCCAGGGTGATTAATTAAGATGAATAAATGAAGGGTTGACTAATTAATTGATTTGGAATTAATAAATGTTAAATGAGGGAATCTAAGTGATTAAGGTTAGAAATTCAATTAGAATCAATTGAATTAAGTTGGAAGTGATCAAATTTGCTTATGAATGATTGATTGGTATTGGATGCTTTAAATGAGTTGATATCTCTGATATGAAATGTTGTGTATTTCATTTGGATAACTTGGGTTAGGATGACACGAGTCTCGAAGAGGCCGGGGTCGGGTATTAGGAAATACCCGAAACCACTTCGAATTTTTATAGATTGATATGTGAAATCTATAGGCTGGAGTGAAGTGATTTAAAGGAATTGGACTATTTAAATCTAAATCTTGGAACTTAGAAAAAGGATGTGTGGAATAAGTAATGTCTAAAATAAATTGTGGCTTTGTGAATTGAAACGAGTTACCCCGGGTTTTATATAGTTGTATGCTTTGTATCCCTTATTAGATGGGTTTACTCACACTGGTTTCCAGCTTGACCCGGGTGTTACTTTGATGTAATGCTCGGGTCAGACCGAGTATTACAGATTTTCAGATAAGGACGTTCTGGAGCTCAAAAGTCGAGCTGGATGGCAAGAACGTATAGAGTATTTCCGCTGTATTATATTATTGTAAATCTGAGACATCATAATTGCGTATATCCAGTGTCTGTATATATGTGTAACTCTGATGTATTAAATGTAATCGACAGATATAGTATTCTTTTGTAAACTGTTATTATTTACTATATTATATTTTATCCGCTGCGAATGTGAGATGTTGGTATGTCTATTCTTCTTTTCTATCTCTTTCTTCTATTTCTTAACTATCTGGTATTTTCTGGATCGAAAATTTCGGGTCGTTACAGTTCCCAGTGTAGTACACAAATGCGCGCACACAAGGAACAAAAAGGAAGTTCTATTGAAATTTGGTGAACCATTCAAGATAAAATGGTTTTTAAAATGCAATTACTTTATTGTGTTTGTACTTGTCAATATAGGGACAAATCCGACAAATATTATATCAAATGGATATTGACGTCCATTTTATAATAAGATGAATATCTATATAAAAATCATATAAGGGACCAAAACCCTCTAAAGGGTTTAAAAAATAAAGTACATTTTTTTTTTGACATTTTAGATAACATATAAAATAACTTTATATATAACTAAGGATATATAAACTAATAAAGGAATTATGTAAATAAATTATTGTCAACATTTTAGATAACATATATGCTAATGGCACTAAATTATATTACGCAAACACACACAAACACTAATTAATTCAAATTATCCCTAAATATATATTAATTATCAGCATTAAACGCTAATAATCATAATTAACATTTTTCAATCAACCAACATATACAATTATAACCAATCAATGAGCTATTATCAATAAATATATGCATAAATTAATACTATTTTTATCATAATTTGGATCAATTAGTTTAGGGGAAGAACATAACCGATTTTTGATGAATTGAAGGCATAAGTGATTGGAGATTACAAACTGATGAAGAATTTGATGGATTTGATATTGGAAGACCAAAAAGATTCTTCCAATGTCTCATTTCTGGGTCCAAAGAATTCTTGGTATACATTCGTTCCAACCTTCGACTCTCCTTTCAAGGTTCATCGATATTGAACCAATCGAACGCACTTCTAAGATTTGGTGGCTTACGATGGGAAGGGATAGATTTAGGGATTCAAGGGTTTTAAGTTTTAGATTTAGGATTGTGATATGAGGAAGAAAACGAGTTCGGCTGTTGTTATATAAGTGACATTCCAATGGTTTCCAATGGCCTTCGACGACTAGTTTTTTGACGGCTTTTGATGGCTGTTACATAAAATAATTTGTCTTTTCTTCCTATTTAAAATAAATTAATAATTTAATTTACTATCAAAATTTAATTTTCTATAAATTATTTTAAAAGCTTACAATAACACAGTTTTGCTTCTAACTATTAAAATGGTTATTTTTATTCGTTATAGAACATTTAATGATTTGATAATTAATTATGGATTTTAAACGTACTTAACATAATAAACTCATAAATTTGTTGAATCTTATGTCTATCTAAGGTATTGGGCATCTGATCGAAATATGAAAGGAAAATAAATAGGTTTAAGATATCAAACTTGATTTTTCAAATTTACAGCCGTTCGTCGATATTCAGACTTAAAACCTTTCATTTGAAGGTCAAACAATATTCAAACAAGATGAAATTCAAATCATATACACTATATTATGTATTTATCGAATCTATAAGATTGGATTTAAAAAATCATGTAGAAAAATTTAGGCTGCAAACATGTTATTTTCTTAGAAGTTTTCCTAACAATATATATCGAGTGTTATATAACTCCTTGGAAAATGATATATTTTGAGTCTATTTTATTTCCTTTTTTTTTCTCAATTCTAGCTGTACGAATCTGATAAATACATTATAAAATATTTGAAGATTGTTTGGCCTTTAAATGAAAGGTTATAAATTTGAATCAAGATCGGCATCCTAAAATTAATTTACCTTTTTATCATATTTTGAAAGTAGGTCGAAAATACTTTGGATCAACATAAGATCCAAAAAAAATTAGTTTCCATTGAATATTTTCTTTTATATTGATTTATAATGTTAAACACATTTAAAAATTATTAATCGCTAATACAATGGTTAAAAAATACATTTAAATTCATAAAACAGCTACGCATCATAAATTTCACCGATGCTGTATAATGGACATGCTAAAAGTTGTATGGATTGATCATTTGAGTTTGACATTCAATAAATTTAATTATCGAATTACACAATAAAAGATTATCGAAAACACTAAATTAATTAACCACGAATTATCATAAAATTGCAAAATTAAATAAAAATATCTTCTTCGATTTTTAGGAATTAAATTTTTATTTTTAAACAAACTTTAAACTTCTATAAATAATAACTTAAAATAATGTGATAAATTAAATTAATTAAAATAGATAGCCTCGGAAGGCATTGAAAACCATATGACGGGACCGTCGGCGGCCGTCGAAAGCTTCCATCGGAATCCTAGCTGCCTCTTGTAATGATATATGTAAAAGCAAAAACAATATTCAACAAAAAGATGTATATAAAATAATGTTCAAATATATTTGAAAAAAATCGCATCAAAAAGGTGAAGAGAATATAGAAGACTAGAATAACAAAAAATAGTAAAATTGAATGATTTGTTAGGTCACTAAAATTAATTTGTGGGTTGGGTGTGAAAGACTCAAGGCACATATGAAGAATAAGGGCCCAATCAAAAAATCATTTCTGAAAATAATTATTGGGTGGCTTCACAAAGTTTTATTCGGAGGAGTATTTAAAAATAAACTTAAAAATATAGATGCCTTACTAATTTCCTTTTAAAAAAAGAGAAACCGTTTTTATTTAAATAGAAAAAAATACCCTTCCTAAGTAAATTCTTATATATCAAGTCCCTGTTCATTCATTTAATTTATTATGAGTTGATTTTCTCATAACTATATTAATACTTCACTATTATTTTAAGTTAGTGGAATAACATTTTGTAAAAATATCATATTAACAAACTATTTTCACTATTAATTCCTAAATGTTGTGATCTTTCAAATGATAGATACTAAATATGTATAAGTTAAAAAAGAAAATAGCCAATAGGGTTGGCTTAGTTGGTTGGTAATTTAGACAACGAGATTAATGGTCATGAATTTGATTTCCAAGATCCATATTTGCCGGTATTAATAAACCATGTTAAAAAATAAAATTGGAAACGAAAATGTTAAAACTTTAAAAAATGAAATTTACTAAATCAAATTAAATCATTTGAAAATAAATCATATATTCGTGAACAATTTAGCACTTCAACATAAAAGTTCAAAAAGTAAACATGTTGTTTGTTATATTCAGAGCCACCAATATAATGTAGTTTTAACAACATCGCAAGAGTGTGGTTATCACTACATCAATAATATTTAGTTAAAACAGTACTACGATTCACTTTGTCCCGACCTAATTGTTCTAGTATCCATAGGCAACCTAAACTATTAAGAAAGAGAAGAAAAATATTTTGTGATGCAAAAAAGGGATTATTGATTATGCATTATCTCATCACAAGTATAAATGGCTTACCAATCAGAGAGTATGGTAAATTAAAGTGTAATGTATGTTTATTACTTATGCCTAGTCTCGGGTTACTGCTCCTCTTGAATTCATTACCTTAGGCATATGGCTTACCAACCTTACTCAAGGGCCTAAATGGGTTGTAACTGCATTAATATTACAATGTTAAAAATATATTAATATGAGTTTGAACTACGTTAAAATGATGTAATTAATACTGCATTATATATACTATTAACCACATCACACAAAAATAGTTTTAACTACGTCAGTATTAAGCAGTAATGTAACGACTCGAAATTTCACTTCTTTGATTTGTAAATATTTAATTAACTTTAAATATTCAAATAAATCGTTTTATAATGAAAATAAAACTCTTTTTAATAATAAATAACAATGGTGAAATAGTTTTAAATTTTTTTATAAAAATATATTGTTCGATCGAAAACAAAAAATGTGATCGGAAACTGTTTTCCGAATTTTCGACGTTTCATCGTATAAAAGTTGTTCGAAATGTTGTTGTATACACTTTTGTGTATATATTCACATATATAATAATTATATGAATTGTTTTAAGAAATATAAAATGGTTTAATCAACTTGATTAAGTTGAGATAATATAGTTTAAATCTAAGTAAAGGTATGTGTCACATCAGAGGAGACATGAAGTGACACTTGGCGACTTGAGTACAAGTCATAATTGCATGTTGGTTTTGATTTGATAGAAAGGTTGCTAAAGGGAAGCTTTGTGGGCTAAAATGGTGAGGTGGTGACATGGAAATACATGAGTGGAGGTAGTGTTGGAAGAGTATTATGGTAATTTAACATATGCACTTAATATATATAAGTTTTCCTAATTTCCTTCCCATTATTCTCATTCTTATCTTCATGTCCAAACTTTCCTAAAGCTCCAAGACATTTTAATGGCTTCTAAAATTCTTTCAAGTTTGAATCTCAAAGTTTTAAAATTTTAAAATGTTTAAACTAGTTTGAATCTCCTTTTCTTTTTTTAAAGAAATTCTTCCATTTTACCCGAAATGGTTTCGACCATAACTTCTTACAAACAACACCAAAAATAGATTTTTTTATTTTTCAAACCTTGTAGATTTTAGTGGCTAAAAATTTATAGTTTACCACTTTTCTTGATTTCGAGCTTAGATGCTCCAAAATTTCATTTTTTTTATAGGATTGTTTTTTAACCTAGATTTTGATGTCAGAAAATACCCTTCACCGTTTTGGCTATAGCTTCCTAAAAATTTAAATATTTTAAGTAATTATTTTTTTTGAATGATAGAGAAAAGAATCATATAAAACTTTCCCCTCGACCACATGTCCAAAATTTGGGAGTTAAGGGTTCAAAAGTCGAGTGAATAATGACCATTTTTGAAAAGAATTTGTGGTTTTCTAAGCTTCATGAATTTCAAAGTGTGTCAAGTTTCAAAGGATTTCTGGTGAGTAAATGTTTGTATTGAACTCAAGTTTTTATATGTTGGTTAATTTGTGGCATGGTTTGCTTGTTGAAATCTTAGTTTATCATATGATTACTTGTATGTGTACATTGGTTGTATGTGATGGTAGTTAGACTTGAAGTTGAAATTTAAATATGGTATCATTCGGCAAGCTGTAAACTTTGTTATATGTTATGAGCTTTGTTTCTATTTTGGTTGTTGCATGTATATGTTGGCGTTGACATGATTAAAAGTTATGTTGCTAGGAAGGATAACACTTTGATTTAGTTTCCGATGGAGGATCCTTGTATGGAAGAAAATACAAACTTTGGTTTTAAATCCAAATCATATTAAAGTTAGTGAATGGAAAGTTAGTAAGAGATGTTAGCGAATGGAAGTTAGTGAGCAACATTAGCACTTGAAATTGTAGGTATCCATAACGGTAGTCGCCAAGGATGCAGTATCGCATTAAAAAATCAAATTTTTGAAAATTTGGTTTTTAAACTTAAAAAAGTGTTTGCAAATGTTTTATAAACTTAATAATAATGTTTCAAGAAGTTAATTAAGTTTTTAATAACCAATTTTTAATTAATTATGTTTTTAATATTTAATAATTAATTAAGGATTAAACAAGGTTTAATAATTATAATTACATAAAGATTAGTTCTTAATTAATTATATTTTAAAGTTAAGATTTATTTAATTAATTATCAATTAAGTTAATTAAGTATAGGATAAGTAAATTATTTATTTCTAATTTATCATTAATTAAATATAGGATAAATTATTAATCAAGGGTTTAATTATTTGATTAAAGATTTAACTTATAATAAGTTATTTATTAAAGGTTTAATTTATTATTTAAGTTTAATTATAGATCGTTTAATTAGTTAATTAAGATTAATTAAGATCTAATTTTTAATGAAGGTTTAATTAATTATTATTAATTAATAAAGGATTAATTTAGTTTAATTGATAGTTAACTATTGTTTAATTATTTAATTAAATTAAGTCAAGATATAATTAAAATTAGTTATGATTTAAATAAGGATTTAACTTTTAATTAATTATTTTTAAAATGCTCTAAAAGTTTTAAGTCCTTTGCTTTTCAAAAGTGAAATGGTTCAAGGTACTTCTTTTTCAAAGATGGTTTTGAATACAAGTGATTCAAGTGTCGATACCACTAAGAAACCGTATAACTGTAGATGAGTTATAATGCAGACTGTTGGGTTTTTTGGACATGTGTTAGCAAAATAAATCCCTAATATGCTATAAATTGTTTGTTTGTGTGGACATGAGTTAGTAGAATAAACCCTCATTCTGCTATAAATTAATTGAATTGTTTGGACATCTGTTTAGCAGGCCAAATCACCACCCTGCTATTATGTTATTTGGACATGTATATGCTAGTTAGTTCACATTGACATGTTATTCCCTAATTTTGATATGAGTGTATTTACATATATGTTGACCTATGTAAATAACCGTTAAATGAATTGGAATGGAAATTAATGGTAACTTAAATTAGTACCATTGGGATTGTTAAACCTCTTTTTGAAATTATAAACTATGTTTTTGGATTAACTTAATTCTTTAATCAATTTGAGGTTTTAAGGTTTATAAATGATTACCATGCTCTATTATTATTTTATAATTTATTTGTAAGTAATAATTTGTTTATAAAAAGGGTTTTTACTAAATAAAAAGGCTTACCTAATGTGCTTTACAAATGATATTTTTTTTAATTATATTATATAAAGAAATTTTACTAGAACTTATAAAGGAAGATTTATAAGTAGTTTTCATTATAGAAGAGATATTATAAATCATTTTAGAGACTTTTGAAAGAAGCTTTAAATATAGTTGGAAGTTTATAAAGAGGTTTGAATATAAAGTGAATTTATAAAAGAATTTTTATAAGAGATATGTGAATGATTTTTATAGTAAGTGATGTTTTGAAAAAGGAATTGTTTGGCCGTTTAATATGGAATGTTGAGAAGAGCGAGTTTTCACAAAATGTTTTGGTAAACATTTACATTGTTTATCCAGGTTTAAAAAGGAATGTTAAGGGTTTTGGAAAAGTGTTTTAGAAAAGATCCTCTGAATTTTTTTTATAAAGTGATTTTATTAATTAAAGATTAATTAATAAAGGCTTAGAGAATCCCATTTGGAATTTAATCAATGTTTAATTGTTTTTTATTTGATAGTTAAATAACCGACTGTCAAATCTGAACCAAAACGTAACTTTGGAAAATTTAGAAGAAGCACGAAAATTATATGGTACAGTAACTGTTGGTGGTGCTATACTATGCGTATAATTCATTTCGTTCTTTTAGGATAAATGATAAGGAAATCCATCCAATAACAGTTAGGAGGTGAACTCCGTCGTTGTCTTTTATCTGCTAATTTCCTAAAGAACCAAGGTTGAGTTTACCGAAAATTATCGAAATTTGTTTTGAAGAGACCGGGATCGGATCTATTATCCAAAAACCACTTTGATCCAACTCAAGCGTTTCAAACTGAAGACATCTTAAAGAATATGGAATCGAAGATGGATCATTGAAGTGTAAGGGCTGCTTCCTACTAGTCCTAAGGGTGATTCCAAAATGGATGTAGTAGAAGTAGTGCCTTCAGTTTGTCCTTATCCTGGACAGCTTGTATGGATGAATGTTGGCATTGCATTATTGCTTGTAGGGTAGTGTTAGAATTCCAAGTTGGTTTGCTATTCGAAAAGGTAAAACGTAGCCTCAAGCCTCATCAACCGATAAATGATGAAAACAAGGCATGCAGCAGGGCTAATGGATCGCTCCCATTAGGATATGTCATCATACTTCTAGATTAACCTATTTTTATGGATTTGATTGTGCATGAGAGATCTCGATTAAGATTGAAAGATCGGGAGGATGACATATTCAGTACTACTACTCAAGTGGTAGGCCGGTTCTGTGTTGCAGGGTACAAGATGTTCTAGTCAGACTCGGGTGCATTGTTCTAGAGATGTACCTATCAAAGGTAGTTCCTTACCTGGTGATATTATGGAATCCATTCTTCAATATGTGCCTTAACGGTTTTGATTGTAGAACCCAATATGTTGGAATTTAATTAATGAAACAATTTCGGCTAAGATTAATAAGCATTTGTACTTTAGACATTATTATAATATAACTGGATTTTCTATAAAGTGTTTCGGTCATTGTAATATAAAATCCATCTGTGTTTATGTGTTGCATGGCTTACAAGATACCTTCGATTTTTAAAAGGTTTTGAAAAGTAATATTCAAGTTGATTGAGTTTACTCACATCAGACCTATGTCTGACCCGAAGTTTTAATTTCTTTTCCTAAAACTCTTGGGTTCTCAAATTTTTATGAGCAACCAAGTTGTTCTGGTTTTTCCAAGGATGCATTTTGGAGGAGCTCGGAGTAGGAGGCTTCATCGATAGCTAGGTAATACCTTGTTTTCGATGTACACTGTATACTTAATATTTGATGTATAAGGATAGGCTGTTATAAATATCCTAGGTTAGAAATTGTATTAGTGTAACTCTGATGTATCATTTTTGAAATGTGTTTCTAAAGAATTATGTTGATTAATAAATTTTATTCCGTTGTGCTGTGAGATTATGTGTTTGTTTTTAGTTTCTTCTATCTTCTGTCTCCTTTCTTTTCCCCTAACGAACTAGTTTTTCGGCACTTGAATGTTCGACATTTGATACAGTGGACATATTAATGTTGATTTTCGAGGGCCAAAAAATCCGGTTCGTTACAGTTGGTATCAGAGCTGAAGGTTAAGCGAGAATCTTGGCTTTGGTGGGGTTAACTCATTAGAGATAGGGATAGTAGTAATCTAGGATGAGTTTGAGTATATATTATATGAGAGCGCATATTGGTTGGTGATATAAAAATGTTTTATATTGTGTTGTTTGATCGGTTGAGTGGTGTATGAATTCTAATTGATGCTTTGGCTAATGCTAGTGATAGGGATTCCTAAACACTTAAACCATACTAACTGACATAGTATTGTTTCGAAATTATGATAAATGAAATAATTTTACCTAGGATATAATTTATATAAAGATGATTTTCAAGAATAGTATAGTATAGTATTTTTGAGATGTTGTTGTAGGGAGATAATTATATTTTATTATTATCATATAGGTTTTGGTTAGTCATGCTCCTTCAGTTTGAGCATTGACTGCTGTGTAAATGTTTAGGTACTTTCCTTTGAATAAGATGTGTCTTTTTAACTAAAAAGAATTTATGTTGAAAACTTGAGAATCTATATGCTTTGGAAAATGATTTTTCAATATTTTGAGAAATAATAATAGTATTTGAAAGCAATTTTTCTTAAAGTATGAAATTTTAAGAATGCAATTTAAGTACGAAGTGTTTTCTTTATATTACTTAAGGGAAATAGTTGAGATTATTTTGTGATGATCAGAATAATCTTCTAAGTGACGATCGGATGTTTTACCAAGTGAACGATGTGGGGTACTCAGTAAATTATTCTCATTATCATTGTACAATCGAAACAAGTTCAGATTCGAATGGAACCAATGCGAGTTGGTGATAAATATTCTGTTAGAAAATGTAAAGTATTGTTTCAAAAAAATAGGATTTTGAAATAAAGCAATATTTTTAATTTAACCAATTTGAGTGGCTCAAAAATAACTTAAAATTAGGAAAGAGATGTGTTTGGATGGTAAACACTTCTCTTGAGTATTACCCTTCTTGGTAAGGGCATGTATGATACTGTTTGGTAGTACCCAGTACCTTGGTATCCTTTTGGAGTTACTCGGGCTATATTTATATATTTATATAATTTAAAATATAGAGTATCATTTGAAAAAGTTTTTGAAATAAAAAGCTAGGTATTTGGATTATGAGTTTTCTTAGGGAGATAAACTCAAAATGGAATAGTGGGATCAAATAGAGGTATATACTCTTAGGCCGTAGTATGGTATTATCCAAGTTTAAACAAAGAGTTGTTTATGAAATGTTTTTTTAAATGATTTAGTGAAATAGAATTCGTATTAGGGAGAACCAATATGGTAAGTGTATAGGGTGGACGTAGATAAATTCTGCTTTTTATAGAATTTGATCTAAGATTCGAGTATATGACTTTAAGGCATTTGCACCATTCCGAATAAGAATTTATTACTCGATTTTTGACGACGAGCATTTGATGAGGATTTGTGGTTTGGGACCAAAGTTTCTATCATAGTAACAAATGTGTAAGGAGAACAGGTGTTCTAAATCAAGGAGCCTGATTGGAATCTGCACTAGACAATCGAGTAAGCGATATGTAACAACCCGCATATTTAACGATTTTATATTTAAATGCTTAATTTAAATATAGCGTCGTTAGTCGGATTTTGGTCCGAAATGTTACTTTCTGCAAATGGCCGAATTGGAACTCAAAACTACCTCCATTGGTTCCAAAATGGCGTTTGCGATCTTTTTGAGTATAATCTTTGATATGTTTGGAGTTTGTGAATTTTGGTTACTTTTTCTATTGGGTTTGGGTTTGGGTTCAGCCCACTAGCTTAACTAATCCTCTAGCTTAGCCACTCCTCTCATTCACTTATTCATTTCTTAAAACTTAAGCTTAGAACTGAAAATGGGGGAAAGGAAGAGGAATTAGAAATTAGCAAGCCCTAGTTCTCCTTTGTATCTTGATTTCTTGCTCCAAATTCATAGAGAATCCATCGGTAAGTTCATCTCCATCTTCTCCATCTCTTCTCCTCTTCAATTTTTGTAATTTTCCTAACCCTAACTTAGGAAATACTTGCTTTGATTCTAGATTGAAGCTTGTAGTGTTGAAGTGGAGTGTAGTTGGTTGATTCCTTGCATTTGTGCTTCTTCATCTTCTTTGTTTTGTGTAAAAAGGTGAGTTTTGAACTCACACCTACTTCTCTTGATTTCATGGGTGTTGGTATGAATTCCTAGCAAGTATGCATGTGCCATTGTTTTGGAATTGGAAAGAATTTTCATTTTCATTGAAATAGGGCAGGAAGTGCAAAATCACCAGGTTCGACCGACCGAGTGCAGGCTTTGGTCGACCGACCTGCTGCCCCGAGCCATAATTGGGTTTCTGCATCTGGCCGGCCGACCGAGCCCTGCAGTCCGGTCGACCGACCTGCTTTGTTTTGCCTGGTTTGTTTATTTTGCATATTTGATTGATTTTTCCGGACCTTATCGATTCAAGTTGCTTTTTAGTGGTTGTTATTGCATATTTGGCTTTGATAACTTACTCTTGACTTCATCTACAGGTTTTTATAAAATAATTTCTCGAATCGCATTTAAAAGCTCATTTCTCCAATTTATAAATTATATTTAAAACACACACTTTTGCACTTCGAGCGAAGTGGAAGGGTGATTAAATGGTTGGGCAAAACACGGACCATGAATCTGTGCGTTTATCCTTTCGATTAATCCCCGACCTATTCAATTGATCGTTTTGACCTTCGGGTTTAGTTTACCGATGAGATGAGGTAAATTTGTACTGTTTTGAGTGTGAAATAAACTAACGGATAGTAAACTGTTTAGTGCGAATGGGTGGTTATGGGACTCACGTTATCACTTTTCGGATTCCTTTCTGCAAGTTTGTGACACATATCGCCTTTGGGATAGTGTCTTCGGACTGTCTCCTTCTGGTTTGTTGCCCTTTTGTATCGCTTTCGATGTGGCCGTTATGCGCCACATGGGTGATATTGGGCTGCTATAGTATCGCTTCCGATGTTGGCCGTTATGCGCCACATGGGTGATATTGGGTTGCTATAGTATCGCTTCCGATGTCGGCCGTTATGCGCCACATGGGTGATATTTAGTTGCCCTATTGTATTGCTTTTGGAGTTGGTCATTCGTTACCGCTCGAGCAATTTTTATGATGTTTTCAATTGAGATGTATATTCCCTAGGTATCGCCCCTCGGTGTAGATCTTTTTGAACCACACGATATGTAGTGATCACCTTGTGAACTTGTATACCATATTGGTATTTGTTATTTGCCTTTTTGACTTGTTTTGGGATATTCCTATCCTTTGTTTCTATGAGTTGCCAATGATACGAGGCTTGTTTGTTATGATATGATTCATCTTATGTTAGATGATTAGGTTATCTCTTTTAGAGATATTTGATATATATTGTGACCTTGCAGGTTTATTATGGTTCAGTTTATCTAACTGATTTGTTATCTAGACTGACCCGTGTATTTTATACTCGGGTCAGACCGAGTTGTTTCAGGTTAGGTGCTTTTGGACTTAGCCTATTTTGCTTCCGCATGGACTACTCGCTAGCTTCATTTTGTTGTAGCGTCTTTTGTGGTCCTTATCTGTTGTAACTCTGTTATTTATACTCTTTTTGTCTCGTCTGTATATTGTGGTCTCCTGTACGACTTGACATGTATTATTTTGTATACTCTGTTGTGTATCCGTTTATGTGTATATTATGATCGACTGTTCTGTGATGTGAATTACATTTGAGTTGTTATATTTTCTTCTGATAGATCCTATAGCCATTGTAGTTTTGCTTTAAATATTTATTGAATAGGTCGAATTTTAATGTGACTACTTTTCGACGTATTTAGTGAATAGTTAAGGTAAGATTACACATGGTCGCTTCCATTATACTCCATTGTCCGCGTTAGCCGACAGTATTACCTATGTAATACTCTTTGTTAACGAGGCTCCAGGAGTGGGGCGTCACAGTGTGGTATCAGAGCTGAGTTCAGAACAAAATATGATAAACACAGAATAAATGCACATATTATGGTACATCAAAGTGTATAAGTGATACAAATCTTTGAATCATCGTGTCTCTTTATTCCATCAAGGTTAGACAGAGTTTGGGAATACGTCTAGGAATGCATTTAATTCCGTAGTATTCCATTTTGCAATATCTACCTTGTGAATAATCCTTTCCTTATCTTGACTTTCAGCTTATGTCTGGAAGAGGCAGAGGTCGACGTTCGGATGCTGGGCAATCCAGTGGCTCACATCCGGATGGCGTTTATATGTCTGCCGATCAGTTTATGGAGTTGTTTAGGAGCACTCAACCTCCCGTTCCTCCTCGAGTGTCTCCACCTCGCAAGTCTGCTTTTGCACGTCAGTGCAGTGATTTTGCTCATCTTGAAGGAAAACCGTTTAAGGGCTCCGAGTCTGTTCTTGAAGTCCAAGCTTGGCTTCGCACGTGCGAGCGTATCTTCTCTCGCATGGATCTTTCTGACCATGATCGAGTTCTTGTGACTTCTAGCTTATTGCAAGAGCGTGCTCTTGATTGGTATGAGCTTCTTGTAGCCGAGATTGATGAGTCTACTCTTTCTTGGACTCAGTTTCGGGGACGATTTGAACTCAAGTTCGTTCCTGAATCTGAAAAAGTTTTATTGACCCGTCGCTTCCTTGAGTTGAAGCAAGGGAAATCTTCTGTTTCTGAGTATGTCGCATCGTTCGAGGCTTTATCTCAGTATGGCCTTGAATTCATCAGCACTTCTTACAAGAAGAATTTGAAGTTTGTTTCTGGCCTTAAGAAATATCTTAGGAAGTCTTTGTTGCTCCAGCTTAAACTTTCTTGCGAGGAATTGGTTGATTCGGCACTTCATCTCGAAGCTGTCGAGAAGGAGTGTGACAGTGATGTAGATGTTGAGGTTTCCAAGAACCCCAACAAGAGGCCGTTTCCTATTCAGAAGAAGCCTTTTCCTTCTAAGAAGAAGAAGACCGGTGGTCTTAGCTCTCAGCCTCAATCTTCCGGAACACCTTTCGTTCGAAAGTGTTTTAATTATGGTTCTCCGGACCATATTATTCGAGCTTGTCCTAAGCCTCTCTTCTGTCGCTACTGCAAGAAGGAAGGTCATCGTGTTTCAGCTTGTCCCATTGCTCTGAATAATTCTTCATCTAGCAAGTTAAATGTAGCGAATGCTTCTGGAGGTCCTTCTCAATCTAAAGGTATATATCCATCTATTTTGGAAGGTTTTATTCTATTTCATGATCATAGTATACGAGTTCTTTTCGATACGGGTGCTTCACATTCTTTCGTATCGAAGAAGCTTGTAGATGATTTATCCTTGGATGTTTCTTGTATGGTTACTTCTTTAAGGATTGCGAATCCTATTGGGGGATCCGCGACCCTTAGTTTTCTTTGTGATGATGTTGAGATTGTTTTATGTGGCTTTTCTTTCCGTGCGAATCTGCACGTTGTTTCTCATTTGGGTTTTGATATGATTTTTGGTATGGACTGGCTAGTGAGGTACGATGCCAGGATTATTTGCTCCGAGAGAATTTTATATCTTTGTCATCCTGATTCGCCTTCTCAGTTATCTCTTGTTCTTCGGGATGTGGATAATTCCGAGATGGCTTTGTATTCTCTTGATTCGCGAGATGGTGATGATATATCTCGTATTCCTATTGCTTGTGACTTTTCTGATGTTTTTGAGCCTGTATCGGGTTTGCCACCCAAACGGGCAATTGAGTTCCGCATTGATCTCATTCCAGGCGCGCAGCCAGTTAGTCGTCCTCCACGAGGATGTCTACAAAGGAAAATGAAGAACTCAAGAAGCAGCTTTTAGAGCTTGAATCCAAGCAATTGTTCAATCTAGTTTTTCTCCGTGGGGATCCGCGGTCGTCTTTGTGAAGAAGTCTGATGGACTTCTTAGGCTTTGCATTGACTATCGCAAGCTTAACGAGTTGACCATAAGAAATAGGTATCCTTTGCCTAGGATCGATGACATGTTCGATCTATTGAGTGGTGCCAAGGTCTTTTCTCAGCTTGACCTTGCCACAGGTTTCCATCAGTTACGAGTCGCGGAGGATAGCATACCTCTTACCGCTTTCCGCACTCGTTATGGTTCTTTTGAGTGGCTCGTTATGCCGTTCGGTTTGACGAACACTCCTTCTTTCTTTGTCGATCTCATGAATCGGGTATTCCGGGAATATCTCGATAAGTTCGTGCTTGTCTTCATTGATGATATCCTTATTTATTCTAAGTCTGAAGCTGAGCATGCTAATCACTTGAGAGTTGTCTTGAGTACTCTCCGTCATCATCAGCTTAGAGCCAAATTCTCCAAGTGCCACTTTTGGGAGAATAAGGTTAAGTTTTTAGGCCATGTTGTATCTTCCGATGGCATTTCTGTCGATCCCTCAAAGATCGAAGCCATCCAGAATTGGAAGAGGCCTGAAAATATTCGTGAGATTCGTAGTTTCCTTGGATTGGCGGGTTATTACCGTTGGTTCATTAAGGATTTTTCACGTGTTGTGCTTCCTCTCACTTGCCTTACTCGGAAAGGCATTCGTTTTGATTGGTCCGACAAGTGTGAAGCTTCCTTTCTGTCATTGAAGGAACTTCTCACAAATGCTCCTATTCTAGTGGTTCCCGAAGGGAATCATGATCTTGTTGTCTACACCGATGCTTGTGGTAGTGGTCTCGGTGCTGTTCTTATGCAGAAGGATCGGGTAGTTGCTTATGCTTCTAGGCAACTGCCTCCGAATGAAGTTCGCTATGCCACTCATGATCTTGAGTTAGCCGCCATTGTCTTTGTCTTGAAGATTTGGCGACATTATTTATTGGGCGAGCGCTTCATTCTCTATACCGATCATAAATCTTTGAAGTATTTGTTCACTCAGAAGGAACTCAATATGAGGCAACAGCGTTGGCTCGAGTTTCTTGCTTCTTATGACTTTGATATCCAGTATACCCCTGGTAAGGGTAATCATGTTGCAGATGCGCTTAGTCGCAGACATTCGGGTGTTATTTCTATGATGCTTGCCGAATGGAGTATTCTTGAAACTCTATCTTTTTGTGAAATTCGTGATCGAGGTTCATCTTTCGATTCTCCTATTCTATTATTTAGTTTGGGAGCTCGACCTATTTTATTGGATCGTATTGCCGATGCCCAACGGCGTGATCCTGATTTGTTGCATTTTATTCAGCTTTGTGAGTCTGGATCTTGTGATGAGGCGTTGCAAAATTTTAGCATGGATTCTCATGGGTGTCTTCGTAAGAAGAACCGTCTCTTTGTGCCCTCTGATTTTGCACTTAGGCATGACATTCTTGATGATTGTCACCGTTCTAAGTATACCATTCATCCCGGTAGTAGCAAGATGTATGCCGATATGCGTCGTCTTTATTATTGGGAAGGCATGAAGCGCGATGTGGCGAGTTATGTGAGCAATTGCATAACTTGTCAGCGTTTTAAAGCCGAGCATCAGCGTCCTTCTGGTCTTCTTCAGCCTCTTGAAATTCCATTGTGGAAGTGGGATCAGATATCTATGGATTTCATTGACGGCCTACCTCGTTCGAGATCTGGCCATTCTAGCATTTGGGTTATTGTTGATCGCCTTTCCAAGTCTGCTCATTTTGTCCCTATTAAGTCTAATAATACTTCTTCGCATTTGGCTAAGTTGTATGTCAAGGAAATCGTGAGACTTCACGGTGTTCCTAGTTCTATTGTGAGTGATCGTGATCCTTTATTCACGAGTCATTTTTGGAAGAGTCTTCAGCAAGCTTTGGGAACAAGGCTTAATTTTTCTACAGCTTATCATCCGCAGTCTGACGGACAGACTGAACGGGTGAATCGTATTTTGGAAGATCTTCTCTGTATTTGTATCTTTGATTTCGGTGGTAGTTGGGAGGATCACCTACCTCTTGTAGAATTCTCCTACAACAATAGTTTTCAGTCTAGTATCGGTATGGCTCCTTTCGAAGCCTTATACGGAAGGCCATGTCGATCACCTTCTTGTTGGTTAGAATCTGGTGAGAAGCTTATTCTTGGTCCAGATTTTGTTCGTGAGTCTTCCGAGAAGATTGATCTTATTCGGTTGAGAATGAAAGAGGCACAGAGCCGCCAGAAATCCTACGCGGACAACCGTAGGAAGCCTCTCGAGTTCTCGATCGGCGATCTTATTTTTATTCGTGTTTCTCCTTTGAAGGGGGTTATGTGTTTCAGTACGACTGGAAAATTGGCTTCTCGTTATATAGGACCGTTTTCTATTACTGAACGTTTGGCCCTGTGGCTTATAGAGTTTCACTTCCAGCTCATTTATCTGGCATTCATGACGTGTTTCACATCTCGCAACTTCGAAAGTGTCTTCGGGAGTCGGATTCTGTTATTACTTCTCCTGATTTGCAAGAGCTTGAGGTCTCACCGGACTTATCTATTGTACAGCAACCTATTCACGTGCTTGACACGGAGGTGCGACACCTTCGGAACAAGGACGTGCCGCTCGTTAAAGTTCAATGGTCCGCTAATCCCAATGACTGTACTTGGGAAACCAGAGAATTTATTGAGCGATCTTATCCGGGTTTTCTTTCCTTGCTTTGAAACGGTGAGTATGTCTTTTCATCTCATGCTATTTTCTTTTCTTTTGATTGATTAATTGTATGTAGTTGTTACAAACATCGTCTCTAGGAATTGCGGGGACGCAATTTTGTAAGGAGGGGAGATCTGTAACAACCCGCATATTTAACGATTTTATATTTAAATGCTTAATTTAAATATAGCGTCGTTAGTCGGATTTTGGTCCGAAATGTTACTTTCTGCAAATGGCCGAATTGGAACTCAAAACTACCTCCATTGGTTCCAAAATGGCGTTTGCGATCTTTTTGAGTATAATCTTTGATATGTTTGGAGTTTGTGAATTTTGGTTACTTTTTCTATTGGGTTTGGGTTTGGGTTCAGCCCACTAGCTTAACTAATCCTCTAGCTTAGCCACTCCTCCCATTCACTTATTCATTTCTTAAAACTTAAGCTTAGAACTGAAAATGGGGGAAAGGAAGAGGAATTATAAATTAGCAAGCCCTAGTTCTCCTTTGTATCTTGATTTCTTGCTCCAAATTCATAGAGAATCCATCGGTAAGTTCATCTCCATCTTCTCCATCTCTTCTCCTCTTCAATTTCTGTAATTTTCCTAACCCTAACTTAGGAAATACTTGCTTTGATTCTAGATTGAAGCTTGTAGTGTTGAAGTGGAGTGTAGTTGGTTGATTCCTTGCATTTGTGCTTCTTCATCTTCTTTGTTTTGTGTAAAAAGGTGAGTTTTGAACTCACATCTACTTCTCTTGATTTCATGGGTGTTGGTATGAATTCCTAACAAGTATGCATGTGCCATTGTTTTGGAATTGGAAAGAATTTGCATTTTCATTGAAATAGGGCAGGAAGTGCAAAATCACCAGGTTCGGCCGACCGAGTGCAGGCTTCGGTCGACCGACCTGCTGCCCCGAGCCTTAGTTGGGTTTCTGCATCTGGCCGGCCGACCGAGCCCTGCAGTCCGGTCGACCGACCTGCTTTATTTTGCCTGGTTTGTTTATTTTGCATATTTGATTGATTTTTCCGGACCTTATCGATTCAAGTTGCTTTTTAGTGGTTGTTATTGCATATTTGGCTTTGATAACTTACTCTTGACTTCATCCACGGGTTTTTATAAAATAATTTCTCGAATCGCATTTAAAAGCTCGTTTCTCCAATTTATAAATTCTATTTAAAACACACACTTTTGCACTTCGAGCGAAGTGGAAGGGTGATTAAATGGTTGGGCAAAACACGGACCATGAATCTATGCGTTTATCCTTTCGATTAATCCCCGACCTATTCAATTGATCGTTTTGACCTTCGGGTTTAGTTTACCGATGAGATGAGGTAAATTTGTACTGTTTTGAGTGTGAAATAAACTAACGGATTGTAAACCGTTTAGTGCGAACGGGTGGTTATGGGACTCACGTTACCACTTTTCGGATTCCTTTCTGGGAGTTTGTGACACATATCGCCTTTGGGATAGTGTCTTCGGACTGTCTCCTTCTGGTTTGTTGCCCTTTTGTATCGCTTTCGATGTGGCCGTTATGCGCCACATGGGTGATATTGGGTTGCTATAGTATCGCTTCCGATGTCGGCCGTTATGCGCCACATGGGTGATATTTAGTTGCCCTATTGTATTGCTTTCGGAGTTGGTCATTCGTTACCGCTCGAGCAATTTTTATGATGTTTTCAATTGAGATGTATATTCCCTAGGTATCGCCCCTCGGTGTAGGTCTTTATGAACCACACGATATGTAGTGATCACCTTGTGAACTTGTATACCATATTGGTATTTGTTATTTGCCTTTTTGACTTGTTTTGGGATATTCCTATCCTTTGTTTCTATGAGTTGCCAATGATACGAGGCTTGTTTGTTATGATATGATTCATCTTATGTTAGATGATTGGGTTATCTCTTTTAGAGATATTTGATATATATTGTGACCTTGCAGGTTTATTATGGTTCAGTTTATCTAACTGATTTGTTATCTAGACTGACCCGTGTATTTTATACTCGGGTCAGACCGAGTTGTTTCAGGTTAGGTGCTTTTGGACTTAGTCTATTTTGCTTCCGCATGGACTATTCGCTAGCTTCATTTTGTTGTAGCGTCTTTTGTGGTCCTTATCTGTTGTAACTCTGTTATTTATACTCTTTTTGTCTCGTCTGTATATTGTGGTCTCCTGTACCACTTGACATGTATTATTTTGTATACTCTGTTGTGTATCCGTTTATGTGTATATTATGATCGACTGTTCTGTGATGTGAATTACATTTGAGTTGTTATATTTTCTTCTGATAGATCCTATAGCCATTGTAGTTTTGCTTTAAATATTTATTGAATAGGTCGAATTTTAATGTGACTACTTTTCGACGTATTTAGTGAATAGTTAAGGTAAGATTACACATGGTCGCTTCCATTATACTCCATTGTCCGCGTTAGCCGACAGTATTACCTATGTAATACTCTTTGTTAACGAGGCTCCAGGAGTGGGGAGTCACACGATACTAGTTCAAAATTGAAGTTATGTATTTAAGCTGTAATCGAATTAGATTTTGCATGAGAATGATCTCTGTACATCATATGGAATGATGCAGAGTGTCAAGTGTTTCTGAATGGGTTATGAGGTGTAATTTTGGGATGAAATTCTTTTAAGGCAAGAAGAATGTAAGGACCCGGAATTTCACTACTTTGATTTGCAAATATTTAATTAATTTTAAATATTCAAATAAATGGTTTTATAATGAAAATAACACTCATTTTAATATTAAGTAACAATGGTGAAATTGTTTCAAAAATTTTTTGCAAGAATATATAGTTCGATGAAAAATAGAAAATGTGACCCGAAATTGTTTTTCGAATTTTCAACGTTTCATCGTATAAAAGTTGTTCGAAATGTTGTATACAATTTTTTGTACATATTCACATATATAATAATTATATGAAATGGTTTAAGAAATATAAAATGGTTTAAGCAACTTAATAAAGTTAAGATAATATGGTTTAAATATAAGTAAAGGTATGTGTCACATCAGGGGAGACATGAAGTGACACTTTGGCGACTTGAGTACAAGTCATAATTGTATGTTGGTTTTGATTTGATGGAAAGGTGGCTAAGGGGAGGCTTTGTGGGCTGAAATGGTGAGGTGGTGACATGATAATACATGAATGGAGGGTAGTGGTGGAAGGGTATTATGGTAATTTAAAAAATGCACTTAATATATATATATATATATATATATATAATTTCCTAATTTCATTCCCATTTTTCTCATTCTTATCTTCATGTCCAAACTTTACTAAATCTCTAAGATATTTTAATGGCTTCCAAAATGCTTTCAAGTTCTAATCACAAAGTTTTAAAATTTTAAAATGTTTAAACTAGTTTGAATCCCCTTTTATTTTTTTAAACAAATTCTTCCATTTTACCCGAAATGGTTTTGGCCATAACTTCTTACAAGCAACTACAAAACTAGATTTCTATTTTTCAAACCCTGTAGATTTTTAGTAGCTACAACTTTGTAGTTCACCACTTCTCTTGATTTCGAGCATAGATGCTTCAAAATTTAATTTTTTTTATAAGACTATTTTTGAACCCAGATTTTGATGTTCGAAAATACTCCTTACTGTTTTGGCTATAACTTCCTCAAAATTGAACTTTTTTGAGTAATTATTTGTAACGACCCGAAATTTTCGATCTCGAAAATCCCAGATAGTTAGGAAAAAGAAGAAAAAGATAGAAGAAGATCAGAAACACCAACATCTCACATACGCAGTGGATAAAAATATAATAATCAATAATAACAGTTTATAAAGAAATCTGTATTTGTCAAAATACCTTTATAATACATCAGAGTTACACATATATACAGACATTGGATATACACAATAGTCATGTATCAGATATACAATAATATAATACAGCGGAAACACTCCATACGTTCTTGCATCCAGCTCGCCTTCTGAGCTCCAGAACGTCCTTACCTAAAAACCTGCAATACTCGGTCTGACCCGCATCAAATAACACCCGGGTCAGGCTGGAAACTAGCGTGAGTAAACCCATGAAATACAAAGCATACCACTTATATAAAACCCAGGGTAACTCGAATCAATTTACAAATTCACAATTTGTTATAGACATCACTTATTTCACACATCAATGTCTTTAAGTAACAAAATTTAGACTAAATAGTCCAATTTACTTAAAGTATTTCATTCCAGCCTATTGATTTCACATATCAATCTATAAAAATTCAAAGTGGTTTTGGGTATTCCTAATACCCGGCCCCAGTCTCTTCGAGTCTCATTCAAGGCATCCAATACCATTCAATCATCCATAAGCAAACTTGATCACTTCCAAATTAATTTAATTAACTCTAATTAAATTACTAACCTCAATCACTTAGATTCCTTCACCTAACATTAATTAACTTCAAATCAATTAATTAATCATCCCTTAATTATCCATCTTAATTAATCACCCTGGATTAGTTATCCTTCAATTACATTCAAGTAATTATCTTTAATTAATTTCACAAATTAATTATCCTTAACCAAAATCAATAATTAATCTTTAATTACTTCACAAATTAATTAATTACATTAATCCTTAATTACTTATATTAATCAATTTCTCATAAATCACTTAGTATTGATTAATTGTTCTTAATTAATCAATCTTTAAATATGTCATTGATTAGATAAATTAAAGATTTCCCATTTACATTTCAATTTATCCTAATATAATTTAATTACATTAAATAATTAATAATTAATTAAACCACAAATATTCATCACTCTTGATTTATCTCATCCTGTAATTATCTACCTTTTTATTTACTTCATTTAATAAATTAATTAGTCCTTAGTTTATTATCTTAATTAATCTCTAGATTAATTACACAACGTAATTATACCCAATTTACTTCTATTAACAAATCATCATTCAACTAATTACATCGAGTAATTATTTATTAATTACTTCCCTACGTAATTATATTTTATTAATTACATTAAGTAATTACCTATCAAACCACCCAATTTATTCTATTTATATTTTAGAATCCCAAATTATACTTATCCAATCATAACACAGCACAATTTAATTCCCAAATTTATCTTTCATGGTATATAAATAAAATGCATTATCAATTATAAAAATAATTTCTATATTGTGAGGAATCCAGTTGGATTCCCCCAACCCATTTCCCTGCATCCACAGATGTTAGCACAATACCAATTCCACTTCGAGGTGGAATATCGCGGTATATGGGATTTATATCATATCATCCGCTATTATGTGGCCGCTATATAATGTGGGAAATCAATCACTCCAATATATACTATACACTACTATATATAATATAGCACATCAGTTCAAATCAATCATCCAACCAATTATTTAAATTTAACCATTTAAATTTAAATAAAAAATCCAGAAGAGCGAGATTTACTCACCTTTGACCTTTTGTTTGCAATCCTATTCCAATATTGCCTTGATTCCTCGATTTTTGACCTTGAATAAATATTTATACGGTTTATTAATACTTTAATGAATCGAACAATTTATTACCATTTAAATAACTAACAATTTAATTTAACAATTAATCACCTTAATAATTTATTTGAAATAAACAAGTAAATGGTATTATTATTTTACTTTTTTTTCGTTTCCAAACTGCATATAAAAATAATAAATTATATGGGTTTTAAAATCTTATCTTTATATAAACTTCTATGTTTTCCAAAATCTTATATATGTATATTTACTATTTTACCCATATATATTTAAATATGTACGTGTATAAAATTTAAACAGAATTGTTTTTTTTTTGTAAAATATCCTTTGCTATTTTCTGTAATAGCAATAAAAATTCCTTTACATTAAATATATACACATATAATTCAACCGTTAAAATCAAAATATATTTTCTCTGTTAATATACATATCTATCTCGTTCAAATTAAAAACAGAAACCATACCTACTGCTACAACCCGAGACCGCCATGCCTCGAACGAACGAGCACGATCCCCAATCCCAAGCGCAGTCTCGTCGCGACCGCCACCACAACTGCCCTGAGTATCACAACCTTCCCATTAACGATGCGCCTCCACCCAAACTCAATAAGCAACTGAAACCCACGATGCAGTCCCAGGGTTTGTCAAAACCGAAATCCTAGTTCGAACCCCTCAAAACTCACGCGATGAAGGCCTTAAGATCACCTCTATTGCGAGCGAGCATCAAGTTACAAAACACGAACCATCCCGCGAGTACGATCGATGCCGCCCAAACTCGCTCTCGACCCTCACCAGAATCGTTGATTCAACTTCGTCATTCCAGATCGAACGACTACCCCTCTCCCTTGTCGCAGCGCACGCGAGCGCGAGTTCTCCTTCGCGATTTGATATGATGATTTGGGGAAAAGGAAATAGGGATTCGCTGTTAGCTTCCCCCCTTTTCTTTTGAAATTTCAAAATGCTTTGTAAAAGAAGGAGGCAGGTTCGATTAAAATAACGAAGGCTAGAGGCTTCCTTCAGAAGGTAGGGACGAGGTGTTTTTTTTTATATTTTATTCTTGAACGAGAAAGCAGCATGATTTAAGGAAAATGGGAACGTGTTTCGGAGGCTAATTTGATCGCATGAGGAAGTTAGCTTTTTAAATCATTTTAAAATATTAAAATATCGATTTTAATTTCAACGCGTTTCTTACCCGTACGAGCAAACGGTAAATACAAACGCTACGAAAATTGAAATCTGATAATAACTAACTATTACGGATCCAATGGAACTGGTTTCGTCGAATTCCGAGACTGTGCCTCGGAAGGCTATTTTTTAAACATCAATTTAAACGATATATTATTAAAACTAAACAAGTCACCTTTAAATTAAATTTCAACCATTTATTATCTTCAGTATCATCATTATAAATTTTATAAGCCTTCAAATTATTTTTAACGGGCTTAAAACTAAAGATTTAATATTTCACCCAACTTTCAATTATCAAATTCAATAATTTAATTATCAAATAAATAGTGATATTTGGAACTCGAGCTAAAATTAAATCTTTCAAACATCTAAAATCAATTAGATATTCCAATTTCAAATGCTCAAAAATTTCGGGTCGTCACATTCCTCACTCTTAAAAGAATTTCGTCCCCGAAATTACTAGTTAGGAAGAATGGTCCAATACCCGTTTACCTTTTTCCAAAACCAAACAATTCCAAACAATTCTCAAAACCATCTTTTTATTAAAGGCACCTAACCCTTTTTCTAGCTTTCCAAACTTATCTAAGTCCCAATAATATTATTTACTTAACAGTTCAAATTTGAATTTAAAACCAAATTTTGAATAATCAAAATTTTCTCAGAATTTTTCTAACTCCCTAAATTTCCGAAAAATTTCGCCGGTGTCTCCTTTGCGCGGCTAGCTCGGTACGACTACAAAATGCCTCTACGGGCTTCCAAATTCCAAAAGAAAACAAAAGGCCAAGTGGCTAGATCAAAGACCCAATCAAATTTCATACAGAAATTTAAACACATACCTTTATGTTGAGCAATTCAAATTTATCTTCTGAAATCGAAACTAATTTTCCTTTCCCCTTATAATACCTGCATATCCTATTTAACAATAATATCCAATCGTGGCTTTTAAAATCATTTTATACATTCCCTCACAGAAGTTTTCATATTTACTTCTATTCAAATTAGTTCTCCCCATTTCCATATGAATTCAATTTATCTTCAATTCTGAATGTTGAATTTTATCTTCCATTTAAAACTGATTCATATCATTATTTTAAATTAGTTTCATCCACCAATTTATTTCAATTTCAAATTTGGAATCGTTTTGTCGCTAACAAAATTTTCCCAAAAATTTTCAAAAATTTTCGAATTTTTCGAATTTTTTTGGCAGAGTCTCCTTTGTACGGAGGAGCTTTTGTAATTTGACAAGAGATATAAATATATATACATCGACCCACACGGTCGAAAAAACAAAAACAGTTCATATTTCCTATTTTTATTGCGTAGGCGTACCTTTATTTAGCATTTTTAAGAAAGCGACTTATTATTTTAGCAATTACGCGTCCAAATCCAGCCAAACGGCTTCCCGATACGTGTACTTACTTAATTCAAAACATGTAAGTATATGATATAGGGAGTTTATTTACATTTCACTCAATTTTAATAGCTAACACATGGAATAAGCAATGCACACTAAACAATTCTTATAAACAATTTTAAGACTTTGACACAAGTTCGAATAGCTTCCAACCAAATTTTCGTTTAGTTAGAATGGTATATTATTCAATCGCTTATATTCACTTCCTTTTTTTAATCCAAACGAACCCAATTCACTTCAATTGATTCCAAAATAAATTTTTATTAAAGCCCCTTAACATATTAACTTATTTATAAACCATACACCTGCATTTCATAAGCAACATGCACTAAACGCTTCCCATAAGCGATTTATCTAATTCAATTGCTTCCAACCAATTCATATGCCATTTCATTCAATTTTAATGGTTTACAACTCAATTTCTTCCATTCAGTTTATTTTTAATTCAAACAAGCTCATATTCAATTCAGTTGATCTTAAAATCAATTTATTTAATCTCTATCAATTCATAGAATTTTAATTACCTCCGTTTACGTCAAATGACAATTCATTCTATGCAATTTTGATGATATCTATGTGAATAAATAATTACTTAAGTTTTATTACCAATTTAAATTGATTTCGAATCAATTTATTTAATTGAATTCCATTTTAATTTATTCACAACCATTTTATTTAGCTCGACACATTCCATGCTTGTGTACTACTAACCATTCGCAAATTAATTCAACCCAAGCTTTTATTTTATGGGCTTTCACCCATATTCGAAACCAAGCTTCCATAAATTTTAAACTTAAATTAATTTACTTTAATTTATTCCAACATCAAACTTAAGTTCACTTCTATTTGATTCTCATTTAATCAAATTCCATTTAATTCAGTTAATCCATCCATTTTATTTTAATTCACATTCTCAATTTATAAAAATAATATCCAAGCATATATTTAACTCAAATCATTTCTATTATAATCCAATTCCAATACCTTTATTTTAAAATTTTAGAAATGTTTTTAAATTCACATAATACTATTAAAATAGCTTTTTATAAAAATACTTTTATAACTCGATATCTCAACCAGTCCATCTTTTTTCTTATAGAAATTCGGTCATGCGTTGATCAGGCGTAGGACTGAATGTCTATAAGTACTTGGTAAATCCATTTCAACACCCAGTGAAAATACTTGGGAAAATAATTTTATTGAAAATATAGAAAACAGTTTTTGAAAATAGAGGAAATATCTTTGGTGAGAATGCTCTGGAAATCATCACCCCCATCCATGGTCGCAGTTACATTCCAGGGTTACGTTGTCATCGCAACAAAAGTCCATGTAACTGTAAGCGCTCCGCGTCCCTCGATTATGCCATGGAACCCACAACAGATCGCAGTTACATTCCAGGGTTACGTTGCCATCGCAACAAAAGTCCATGTAACTGTAGGTACTCCGCGCCCCTCGATTACGCCATCAAAATGAAACTTCTCCACTCCCACATAGGTCGCAGTCTGCCGATGTAAAATCAAACGCAGATTGTTGGCTCTCAGCGGCACACACGACTTTCGCTATGTTACCATAGATCACAGTCTACCGATATAAAATCGAACGTAGACTGTTGGCTCTCAGTGGCACACATGACTTTCGCTATAGTCTGCAGTAGATCGCAGTGACATCGAGTTACACTATCGTCACAGCATAACCAAAATGCCTCTGTAGGCATCAGCGCCCCCGACTTTCGCTACACACTACTCATAATCCTCAGGAACTTGTTTTATCCGGACTCCTCACAGGATCAACTTTAGAACCCCCCTTAGGGTTCAAGGCAGTACCACCCCATGGTACTCCTGAGAAGTTCATTTCAAGGGAGCGCCTTTTTCCCCAGAGCCATTATCAAAACACTTTATACTATACGCATATAGTATCTTTCAAATCATACACCTAGTATGAATCTCTTATAAATCTCCTTTTCTCAAAATCGATTATCCCAAATCGATAATTCTCAGACTAGGCTTTTCAAATTCCAATGTTGATTTTACCCAAAAATCAAAAGCCTTTCCAAATCCAAAGGTTTCCAAAACCTTTTTTACAAAATCCTCATAAGATCCTTTATATATATATATATATATATATATAGTTTTTAAAACTTTGGGTCATTTCAAACTTGTATAAAATTTCTTTTATACTTCAAACACTTTCAAAATCCTTTTCTTCCGGCAATGGATTCAATAAGGGGAGATTTATCTTATATAACAAGGATATATAACTTTTTTTATTCAAAATTAAATTTTCAAATTTGATTACTTTTTTTTATAAAGTTGTTTCCATCTTACTCATCATCATAAAAATATCCCACTTTCACTTTTATCCATTGTATATTTAACAAAATATACCTTCATTTCAAAAGAAATCATATCACATTTCTTATTCACAAATTTTCAATATCAATTTCATATAAACCCCTACGATGCACACATATCGTCCGTATGCTATACCAATCTGATCGCTCACTCGATCACACAATTTCACTTCCGAACTAGTATCGTCCACCCGACTTCCTAGTGCGGACACAGATCTGGTTTTTTTGATTAAAAACCGTCATTCTCCTTGCATAGCCATAACTGTGATAGAGAATATCCAGAACCAATCAACAATCCATATCCAGGTTCGCCGTCGAAAATCGAGTGAAAAATCCCCACTCGGATAGATATAACTATCTTGAAATCTGTGCTCGAATCTGGATCACATCACTATGTGAATAGAATAATATACATACATCCTACGTATTTATTTTCGTTGATTATCAACTAAATCAATTTCTCTTTCTATTCATCCTCACTTGAATTTTATTCACTTATTCACATTTGCCTCAATCCCCATTTGGATTATCACTTCAATTTTTACCTCAGTTGGTTATTTAATCAATAACAATTTGATCTCCGACCAGTTTATATTTAGAAAGTAGCTTGAAAATTTTAAAAACAGATAAGTAGTTGAAAAATAGTTATTAGTTTGAAAAATAGCTGTAAAATAGTTAAATAATGATAAAATAGTTGGAAAATAGTCAAATAGTTATAAAATAGTTAGATAATTACAAAATAGTTTAAAATAGTAATTAGTTATAAAACAGTTACAAAATAGTTAAATAATTCCAAAAGTAGTTATAAAATAAGTATAAGATAGTTTTGGGTTTTATAAGAAGGGTTGTATATATAATAAATAACTTGGAAAAATAGATTCGCATTAAAACTATTTATTTTAAAAATAGTCTAGAGTCAAACTGCTCAATTCCCAACCTCCACATCCAATCATCTCAATTTAAATTTTCACTTCCATTTAAATTGACTCAACTCCAATTTAAATAACTTTAATTTCCATTGAAATTGATATAACCCCAATTCAAGTTGAATTAATCTTGATTTATTTCTAAATTCAAATCAAATTCCATTTAAAATTTTAAACTTATACATCTTCAATCACAAATCCAATTAATTCAAATCAGATTCAATTTGAACGAATTCAATTCAAATTTCAAATTTAAACCATCCCGAATTATATAAATTCGAATTAAATTTTTAAATGTTGATTAAATTCTTTAAATCAAATCAACTTATCTCTTTAAACCATTTAATTCTGAATCCATTTCAAACTTATCTTCATTTAATTTTAATTTGGTTGTATTTTTATTATCACTTAATTCTCGTTATTAAATTTTTTAAATAATATAACAACCAGTTACCTTAATATTTATTAGACAGAAATATTTCTTTATATATCAAAATATATTCTTATATAAAATCATTTAAAACCTTTACATAAGAAAATGACAAGTACGCGCTCTCATATATATATATACACACACATACACACACACACACACACACACACTCAACTCATTCTAGAGTACTACGAACTCTATTTAATGAGTAATCCCCACAAGAGCCAAGGTTTTCGCTTAACCTTCAGCTCTGATACCAATTGTAACGACCCGAAATTTTCGATCCTGAAAATCCCAAATAGTTAGGGAAAAGAAGAAAGAGATAGAAGAAGAAGAAGATCAGAAACACCAACATCTCACATATGCAGCGGATAAAATATAATAATAAATAATAACAGTTTACAAAAACCTCTGTACCTGTCAAAATACCTTTATAATACATCAGAGTTACACATATATACAGACACTGGATATACAAAATCATCATGTCTTAGATATACAACAATTTAATACAGCAGAAACACTCCATACGTTCTTGCCATCCAGCTCACCTTCTGAGCTTCAGAACGTCCTTACCTGAAAATATGTAATACTCAGTCTGACCCGAGCATTACATCAAAGTAACACCCAGGTCAGGCTGGAAACCAGCGTGAGTAAACCCATGAAATATAAAGCATGCCACTTATATAAAACCCGGGGTAACTCGAATCAATTTACAAATTCACAGTTTGTTATAGACATCACTTATTTCACACATCAATGTCTTTAAGTACCAAAATTTAGATTAAATAGTCCAATTTACTTAAATCATTTCATTCCATCCTATTGATTTCACATATCAATCTATAAAAATTCGAAGTGGTTTCGGTTATTCCTAATACCCGACCCCATTCTCTTTGAGTCTCATTCAAGGCATCCAATACCATTCAATCATCCATAAGAAAACTTGATCACTTCCAAATTAATTTAATTAACTCTAATTGAATTACTAACCTCGGTTACTTAGATTCCTTCACTTAACATTAATTAACTTCAAATCAATTAATTAATCATCCCTTAATCATCCATCTTAATTAATCACCATGGATTAGTATCTTTCAATTACATTCAAGTAATTATCTTTAATTAATTTCACGAATTAATTATTCTTAACCAAAATCAATAATTGATCTTTAATTACTTCACAAATTAATTAATTACATTAATCCTTAATTACTTATATTAATCAATTTCTCATAAATCACTTAGTATTGATTAATTATTCTTAATTAATCAATCTTTAGTTACGTCATTGATTATATAAATTAATGATTTTCCATTTACATTTCAATTTATCCTAATCCAATTTAATTACATTAAATAATTAATCATTAATTAAACCACAAATATTAATCACTCTTGATTTATCTCATCCTGTAATTATCTACCTTTTTATTTACTTCATTTAATAAATTAATTACTCCTTAATTTGTTGTCTTAATTAATCTCTAGATTAATTACACAAAGTAATTACACCCAATTTACTCCTATTAACAAATCATCATTTAACTAATTACATCCAATAATTATTTATTAATTACTTCCCTACGTAATTATATTTTATTAATTACATTAAGTAATTACCTATCAAACCACTCAATTTATTCTATTTATATATTAGAATCCCAAATTATACTAATCCAATCATAACACGGCACAATTCAATTCCCAAATTTATCTTTCACAGTATATAAATAAAATGCATTATCAATTATAAAAATAATTTCTATATTGTGAGGAATCAAGTTGGATTCCTCCAACCCGTTTCCCTGCATCCGCATATGTTAGAACAATACCAATTCCACTTCGAGGTGGAATATCGCAGTATATGGGATTTATATAATATCATCCGCTATTATGCGACGCATAGGGTCTCATCCGCTATATAATGCGGGAAATCAATCACTCCAATAAATATTATATACTACTATATATAATATAACACATCAATTCAATTCAATCATCCAACCAATTATTTAAATTTAACCATTTAAATTTAAATAAAAATCCAAAAGAGTGAGATTTACTTACCTTTGACCTTTTGTTTGCAATCTTATTCCAATATTGCCTTGATTCCTCGATTTTTAACCTTGGATAAATATTTATACGGTTTATTAATACTTTAATGAATCGAACAATTTATTACCATTTAATTAACTAACAATTAATTTAACAAATAATCACCTTAATAATTTATTTGAAATAAACAAGTAAATGGTATTATTATATTATTATTATTATTTTTCGTTTCCAAACTGCATATAAAAATAAAAATTTATATGGGTTTTAAAAATCTTATCTTTATATAAACTTTTATGTTTTCCAAAAACTTATACATGTATATTTACCGTTTTACCCATATATATTTAAATATGTATGTGTATAAAATTTAAACAGAATTGTTTTTTTCCTGTAAAATATCCTTTTCTATTTTCTGTAATAGTAATAATAACTTCCTTTACATTAAATATATACACTTATAATTCAACCGTTAAAATCAAAATATATTTCCTCTGTTAATATACATATCTATCTCGTTCAAATTAAAAACAGAAACCATACCTACTGCTACAACCCGAGACCACCATGCCTCGAACGAACGAGCACGATCCCCAATCCCAAGCGCAGTCTCGTCGCGACCGCCACCACAACTGCCCTGAGTATCACAACCTTCCCATTAACGATGCGCCTCCACCCAAACTCAATAAGCAACTGAAACCCACGATGCAGTCCCAGGGTTTGTCAAAACCGAAACCCTAGTTCGAACCCCTCAAAACTCACGCGATGAAGGCCTCGAGATCACCTCTATTGCGAGCGAGCATCGAGTTACAAAACACGAACCATCCCGCGAGTACGATCGACGCCGCACAAACTCGCTCTCGACCCTCACCAGAATCGTTGATTCAACTTCGTCGTTCCAGATCGAATGACTACTCCTCTCCCCTGTCGCAGCGCATGCGAGCGTGAGCTTTCCTTCGCGTTTTGATACGATGATTTAGGGAAAAGGAAATAGGGATTCGCTGTTAGCTTCCCCCTTTTCTTTTGAAATTTCAAAATGCTTTGTAAAAGAAGGAGGCAGGTTCGATTAAAATAACGAAGGCTAGAGGCTTCCTTCAAAAGGTAGGGATGAGGTGATTTTTTTTAATATTTTATTCTCGAACAAGAAAGCAACATGATTTAAGGAAAATGGGAACGTGTTTCGGAGGCTAATTTGATCGAATGAGGAAGTTATCTTTTTAAATCGTTTTAAAATATTAAATTATCGATTTTAGTTTCAACGCATTTCTTACCCGTACGAGCAAACGGTAAATACAAACTCTACGAAAATTGAAATCCGATAATAACTAACTATTACGGATCCAATGGAATTGGTTTCGTCGAATTCCGAGACTGTGCATTGGAAGGCTATTTTTTAAACATCAATTTAAACGATATATTATTAAAACTGAACAAATCACCTTTAAATTAAATTTCAACCATTTATTATCTTCAGTGTCATCATTATAAATTTTATAAGCCTTCAAATTATTTTTAACAGGCTTAAAACTAAAGATTAAATATTTCACCCAACTTTCAATTATTAAATTCAATAATTTAATTATCAAATAAATAGTGATGTTTGGAATTCAAGCTAAAATAAAATCGTTCAAATATCTAAAATCAATTAGATATTCCAATTTCAAATGTTCAAAAATTTTGGGTCATCACATTATTTATTTTAAATGATAAAGGAAAGAATAACCAAAAAAATTCCTGTTGATCACATATCCGAAATCCAAGAGTTAAGGGTCCAAAAGTCGAGTGAAAAATGACCCATTTTTAAGAAGAATTTGTGGTTTTCCAAGCTTCTTGAATTTCAAAGTATGCCACGTTTTCAAAGGTTTCCAATCAGTAAACTTTTTTTTAAACTCAAGCGTTAAACGTTTATATGTTGGTTGATTTGTGGCTTGGTTTCCTAGTTGAAATCTTAGTTTATTATGTGATTGCTTGTATGTGTACATTAGTTGTATATGATGGTAGTTAGACTTGAAGTTGAAATTTAAATATGGTATCATTCGGCAAGTTTAAACTTTGTTATAGGTTATGAGCTTGCTTATATTTTGGCTGTTGCATGCATATGTTGGCTCTGACCTGATTATAAGTTAGGTTGCTAGGAAGGATGGAACTTTGATTGGTTTCCGATGGAGAATCCATGTATTGAAGAAAGATACAAACTTTGGTTTAAAATCCAAATCGTTTTAAAGTTAGTGAATGGAAAGTTAGTAAGAGGTGTTTGTGAATGTAAGTTAGTGAGCAATATAAGCACTTGAAATTACGGGTATCCATAACGATAGTCGCTATGAATGCAGTTTCGCGTTAAAAATCCGATTTTTGAAAATTTGGTTTTTAAACTTAAAAGTGTTTGTAAATATTTTATAAACTTAAGAATAATGTTTTAGGAAGTTAATTAAGTTTTTAATGCCAATTTTCAATTAATTAAGTTTTTAATAATTAATTAAGGTTAAAAACTGTTTAATAATTATAATTACATAAAGATTAGTTCTTAATTAATTATATTTTAAAGTTAAGATTTATTTAATTAATTATTAATTAGGTTAATTAAGTATGGGTTAAGTAAATTATTTATATCTAATTTGGCATTAATTAAATACAGGATTTATTATTAATCAAGGGTTTAATTATTTGATTAAAGATTTGATTTATAATAAATTATTTACTAAAGGTTTAATTAATTAATTGAGATTAATTTATATTTAATTATTAATGAAGGTTTTATTAACTATTTAATAATTAATAAAGAATTAATTTTGTTTTAATTGTTGTTTAACTATTTAATTAAATTAAGTTAAGAGTCAATCAAAATTATTTATGATTTAAATAAGGATTTTACTTTTAATTAATTATTTTTAGAAGGGTTTAAAAGTTTTAAATCCTTTGGTTTTAAAAAGTAAAATGGTTCAAGGCACTCCTTTTCTAAAGATGGTTTTGAATACAAGTGATTCATTTGTTGTTACCACTAGGAAACCGCATAACTGCGGATGAATTATAATATAGATTATTGGGTTGTTTGGACATGTGTTAGCAAAATAAATCCCCAATCTGCTATAAATTATTTTTTTGTTTGTTTCTGTGGACATGTGTTAGCAGTATAAACCCTTGTTCTGATATAAATTGATTGAATTGTTTTGACATTTGTTTAGCAGGACAAATCACCCCCCTGCTATTATGCTATTTGGATATGTATATGCTAGTTAATTCATATTGACATGTTATTCCCTGATTTGGATATGAGTTGTATTTACATATATGTTGATCTATGTAAATAACTGTTAAGTGAATTGGAATGGAAATTGAACGGTAACTTAAATTAGTACCATTGGGATTGCTAAACCTCTTTTTGAAATTATAAAGTATGTTTTTGAATTAACTTAATTCTTTAATCAATTTGAGGTTTTAAGGTGTATAAATGACTTGCAAACTTAACTATTATTTTATAAGTTATTTAAGTAATAACTTGTTTATAAAAAAGGTTTTTACTAAATAAAAGGGCTTAACTAACATGTTTTACAAATGATATTTTGTTAATTATATTTTATAAGAAATTTTATAATAACTTATAAAGGAAGATTTATAAGTAGTTTTAATTATAGAAGATATGTTATAAATCATTTTAGAGATTTTTGAAAGAAGCTTTAAATCTAGTTGGAAGTTTATAAAGAGGTTTGAATGTAAAGTTAACTTATAAAAGAAATTTTACAAGAGATATGTGAATGAATTTTATAGTAAGTGATGTTTTGAAAAAGGAATTGTTTGGCCATTTAATATGGAATTTTGAGAAGAGCGAATTTTCCTCAAATGTTTTGGTAAACACTTAAATTGTTTTTTAGGTTTACAAAGGAATGTTAAAGGTTTTCGAAAAGTGTTTTAGAAAAGATCCTTCGATAAAGTTTCATAAAGTAATTTTATTAATTAAATATTAATTAATAAAGACTTAGAGGTTCCCATATAAAATTTAATCGATGTTCGATTGTTCGTTTATTTGATAGTTAAATAACCAACTATCAAATCTGGACCAAACATAACTTTGAAAATATTTAGGAGAAACATGGAAATTATATGGTACAGTTACTGTTAGTGGTGATATACTGTGCATATAAATTCATTTCGTTCTTCTAGGATAAATGATAAGGAGATCCATCCACTAACAGTTAGGATGTGAACTCCGTTCTTATCTTTTATCTGCTTATTTCGTAAAGAATTGGGGTAAAGTTTACTAAAAATTATCGAAAGGTGTTTCGAAGAGACCGTGATAGGATCTGTTATCCGAAAAACACTTTGATCCAACTCAAGCATTTTGAACTGAAGACATCCATAAGTATATGGAATTGAAGATGGAGCATTGAAGTGCAAAGGCTGCTTGCTACTAGTCCTAAGGGTGATTCGAAAATGGATGTAGTAGAAGTAGTGCCTTCGGTTTATCCTTATCCTGGACAACTTGTATGGATGAATGTTGGCACAGCATTACTGCTTGGAGAGCAGTGTTAACATTCCAAGTTGGTTTGTAGGTAAAACATAGCCTCAAGCCTCATCAACCGGAAAATGACTAAAACAGGGCATGCAACAGGGCAATGTGGGTCGCTCCTATTAGGGTATGTCATCATCTTTCTAGATTACCCGATTTTCATGGATTTCGTTGTGCATGAGAGATCTCGATTAAGGTTGGAAGATTGGGATGATGACATATTCGGTACTACTAGTCAAGTGGTAGGTCGGTTCTATATGGTAGGGTACAAGATGTTATTGTCAAACTCGGGTGCATTGTTCTAGAGATATACCCATCGGAGGTAGTACCTTACCTGGTCATAGTGCGGAATCCATTCTCCAATATTTGCCTTACGGTTTTGATTGTAGAACATAGTATGTTGGAATTTAATTAAAGTAACAATTTCGGCCAAGATTAATAAGTATTTGTACTTTAGACATTATTATAATATCATTGGATTTTCTATAAAAGTGTTTCGGTTATCGTAAGGTAAAAATTCATACGTGTTTGTGTGCGGCGTAGTCTTATGAGATGCCTTTGATTTTTAAAAGGTTTTGAAAAGTAATAATCAAGTTGATTGAGTTTACTCACACCAGACCTATGTCTGACTTGGAGTTTTATATTTTTCCATAAAACTCTTAGGTGCTCAAATTTTTATGAGCAGCGAAGTAGTTCAGGTTTTTCCATGGATGCATTTTGGAGGAGCTCGGAGCAGGAGGCTTCATTGATAGCTAGTTGTTATCTTGTTTCCCCTGTACATTATATACTTTATCTGATGTATAAGGACAGGCTGTTATAACTGCCCTAGGTTAGAAATTATATTAATATAACTCTGATGTATACTTTGTAAAGAATTATGTTGATTAACATATTTTATTCCATTGCGCTATGAGATTCTGTGTTTGCTTTTATTTTCTTCTATCTTCTATCTCTTTTCTTTTCCCTTAATGAACGGTTTTTTCGGTTCTTGAATGTTCGGCATGTGCTACAGTGGACATATTAATGTTAATTTTCGAGGGTTGAAAATTTTGGTTCATTACAAATAAAAATTCATAGTATGCAATATTAACTATATTAAAATGATGAAATTAAAACTGCATTATACGTATGTAGTTTTAACTAGAGTATTATTATGTAGTTAAAGCTGCATTAGCATGCATTTTTAGCTACATTAATATGTTCCAACTTTTAATTGCATCACCATAATGTTGTTCAAACGATGCCACCATGATGCACCAGTTTAATGTAATGCACGATAATTACTACAATTTAAATTTTGTAGCATAACTATAACATTGCTAAGTTTTCTCATGGAAATTGTTTTGAAAAGATATTACATTATTTGGTGAGATCAGAACAACAATAAGCTTCTAAATATATTCCTTCACAATTTTTATGTGGTTATTCTTCACTTTAGCTAAGCTAAATTATTTATTCAGTTGAAAGTTAAAATAAAACAAAATCAAATAGAGAAGAAGAGGAGGAGAGAAGTAGAAATGATAAACATGGAAATGTAGTTAAATTTTTCTTTATTGTTTCTTCATCTCTCTCCTTTTTCTACTTTGCCATTTTATTTTGTTTTATTCTAACATTTTAACATGGTATTAGAGCTTGATTCGATACATCAAAACTTAAATCGCCAATAATTTTTAGAACCTACCTCATTCAACATCCCATAGGGTTAGAGAATAATGGAATGAACTTAAGATCAAAACATATGCTTACAACGTGACTTGTCCACTTTAGAAATACAATAAAACTAAGCA
The DNA here is from genome assembly GCA_030765085.1 of Allium cepa. Classification (NCBI taxonomy): domain Eukaryota; kingdom Viridiplantae; phylum Streptophyta; class Magnoliopsida; order Asparagales; family Amaryllidaceae; genus Allium; species Allium cepa. The sequence goes on from CM060931.1 coordinate 499,687,081, forward strand.
CTCCATCTCCAATATGTAGAAGGTATTACATGAATATCATTGAGCCCTTACTACTTCTTGGCTTCAAATGATACTAGAGTATAGAGGTGTACCTAGAGATAACTTTTCCTATGGAATTGATTTTTAGTGCCCTTTTCCTATGGAAATACCACTATTATAGTTTTATTTCATAACAAATCTTCACAATGTTCATATTGAACAAAAGTATGTCGGTTATCAGTCAGCACTGAGAAATAATTATTATTTCATAAATAATGTTTGTTATCTTTTACGAATATATTTTTCGTAACTAATGCAACCAATAATAGTTAAGGGTGAATTTCAAATTTTTTTACCTTATTGGATTTTTATTGGGCCTATGAAGTCTAATTTACTTAGAATATTTCCAAATTTAATTTAAATAAAATCTTATATTTCATTTAAATTTATAAATTATTAATAGAAATTTATTTGATTCATTTTTCAATTTATACATAAGTATTCATATGTATCATATAGGTAACGACTCGAATTTTGCCCGCTCGAAAATCGACATCCATACTTCAAATCGTATTCGAATGCCATAGATTCGACCGTTCAAATCCGATTCGCCGGAGCTTATAACAATCATTAAGTAAACAACACAGCGGGATAAAAGAATAATACATTGATATACAGCTTTGATACAATATCTGATACAACAGATGATCCAATAGATGTCAATATACATCAGAGATATGATACAATAAAATAGCAGCGGAAAAGAAAAATAGATAACATCTAGCAGCGGAACGAATAACTCTAAAATAGTCTTCAAGGAAGAACTCCAAAAAAATAACTGCAACTCCATTTCCAAGAACCAATCCAGCAATAGCTCGAACTCCCAATAACCAATCACCTAGCGTAAGCAAGACTGGTGCGATCCAAATACTGAACTAACTCCATATAATCTACTAAACCTGACTATCTGAAAAACCCAACTCTAGACTGCTCGTGTAGAAAATAGTGAGCACCCAGAGTTTAGGAAAGAAACAATAAACTCCGGATCAGCCGTGGGACTGGTATGAGTAACAAAAACAGTTTATTTTTCTTTAAAATCAAAATAGAGGAATATTTTTAAAATCAATTCGCAATGCTTTTAAAAATGAGACTACCATAAGACCTCCCAAACTCACTGATACGAACGCGCCAGCGTGCATGTACACGCCATCATCCACGGCCATCTTGCCGTCGCGGCCACACCTACAAGTCACGTTCTATCCCTTGATCACACTGCCACCTCCCCAATAACTCTCCACCCTCTCGATCGAATTTGAGTAAAAACCCAAAACGAACCCTGGAAGCAAGAAATACAGGAAACACTCAAAAACCTGTCAACGCGCCTCTCTCCGATCTCTGACCATCTGAGGACCTCCACCTCCGGCCATGTCCTCGTCATCGCCCCAACTTCCATCATCCCGAAGCACGTTACACTCGATCGTTTCGTGGTGACGAAATCACCTTGGCTCTAGACCACGCGAAAACTAGGTCACCAAAATTTGAATGCCTCCTGCCGCCACCATGGTCATCGCCCAACCATCATGATATTTTTCCTGGGACCACCATAGGCCCCTCCATCACCATGAACAACCCCGTCACCCCCAGAACCTCCGATCACCAGAATTCGATCGAAATTCCATTTGCAGACAAAAGAAAATTGCTCTCAAACTACACAATGAAAAATCATCAAACCTACCTTAAAAATCATCACTTCTGGTAAGGATTCCAGTTATATACTTGAATCATTATTTCGTGAAGTTTGAAATTCCCAGAGATTAAAGTTTTTACTGTTCTTTCTTGTGTCAGGCTGCAACTCCTTCGTATAAATTTTGAAATGCATTTTTAAAATCTAATTATGATAATTCCAAACATTTTTTTGTTTTGACATCATTAGCTAAAAATGTTAAGAGCAAGTGGAATTGAATTTTGAACTAAGTTATGACCTGTACTTTTATAACATAGGCCTTATTTCCTATTACCGCAGACATGCACACAAATTAAATATACATACAGGCTATAACACATAACCATATTAGCATATAACTTTCAAGATAATACATGCAAACCAGATTGTTCAAGAAGATCTCAGGTAGAAGAATAAGTTTACTCACTTGACAGAGAAGAAAGACAGAGAAGCAGAGAAATATCTTAGGCCTGAGTTGCCTATGCCTTGCCCAGTTTTATTTTTATTTTTTTTGAACTGCTACTCGAAGTTTTGAATGCAAATTGAAACTTGAGCTGAAGCTTTGCATTTCTTGAAGTTGCTTTACAAATTTTGCTTTGCTTTTTAAAACTGCATGCACTCTGTACATGTTTGGAACAGAGAATACTTCTTTTGAAACTGCTATACTAATTTTTTTTCTTCTTTCAGTTATGATGGTGCTCGAACTAAAATGAGGGGAGAAGGTTGGTATAAAGGCAATGATGCATATAAAAGATAGTGTGCAGGGATTCTTTCTTTGCTGGTACAAGTGATAGTATTTTTTTGTTATAGGCTAGAGGTGTAAACATTAAATGCATCAGTACTTCGTTATGCATCTGTTTACTTTTACTTTATCTTTCTTGCTTGTCTCGGCTGTACAAATATGTAAAGGTATGGTTTGGATTATTTTTGTATTTGTTTTAAAGGCATATTTTATTTCCTTTGTCTCGGCTACTTTACAGAAGCATGTTGCTTTTGCTTGTACTTGTTTTATTTATTTGCATTACCAGGTTTGTTTTTACTCCTATATGTACATAACATAACTTACTTGCCTTTGCTTTTCTAACTCTAATTATTTTGTTTACTAAGATAAATTTTAACTTGCTTGATTTAATTTACAAGCTCTTGTATTTGATTTGTTACTTTTTCTTTTGTTTTTGTCTTTTGTTTGTTTCATTCCATGCTTATTTGCCTGCATACTTATTCTTTTTAGTTTTCTTTTATACTTATTGTTTTTGTTTTATATATCAATGTTCTTATTTTTATTCATAGCTTAAGTATGAATTATTTTACTTTACAAAATAAGTGAACTTTTATTTTTATTTTACTCTTATTTCTTTTGTAGCCTACTCCATTTGTATTATCTTGTATTGATTTATTAATATGAGATTAAGATATATATATATATATATATATATATATATATATTTACTTTATATTGTTATATCTTATATTTTATTTACTTCTTATTTATTGTCTTGTATTTATTATATATATTTTAACCATCAATAATAAATTAACAATTCACTTATTTATTCATTTCATACTTGTGTCAATGTATATACTTTAATATTTATTTTTCAAACCATTAATATAAGATTTAAATTCAAGTAATTTAACACATTTTTATTTGAGATCGGGGAAACTCGCATCAATCCATCTATACATTTCACAATTTTAATTCAAAAATTCGATAAATTATCAGTTTAAATTAAATTAAAATCTAGGGTCGTTACAGACTTCCCCCCTTAAAAGAATTTCGTCCTCGAAATTCGCAGGCACGAAAACAACACAGAGATAGCTAGATAGAGAAATATCTTTTCAAATCAATCTGGATATCAATTCTGCATTTGGCTCACCAAATCAGAATATCAACAATAGATACAAGAATTATAATAAAATTTCAAATTTTGGTTTTAAACAAAATCATTTTATCGATACAATTCTAATCATTCTTCATATTCTATTAATCAATTTTAACTCAATTTAAAATTTCTAATTCCAATTTCATTAAGGTTTAAATCAAAATGCTGATAAGAAACCGATGAAGATACGAAGTAAGAATTTCCTACAACGATTCGTAGAGCATCACCACACCAAAACTTCTTCTTGTAGCTGGTACGAAGCAATCAAAAAAAAATTTGGAAACGAATCAAAGAAAATTGATAGAGAAAGTTATTTCCATTGTTGTTACAGAGTTTTGACTAATTATAGTCGTATTTCCTCATCCCCTATCTTGTTCTCTTCTTGCACTCATACTCACTATCAGTAGATAGTAAGAGAATTTACTGAGGCATTAAAACGGATATCTTAGGGATTACTCATTCTAGGGATACTTCACCCTATCTCTAATGAGCTACTTAATGTGTTACACTCCGGAGCTAAAGTTCAACCCTTAGCTCTGATACCAAATGTAACGACTCGAATTTTGCCCGCTCGAAAATCGACATCCATACTTCAAATCGTATTCGAATGCCATAGATTCAACCGTTCAAATCCGATTCGCCGGAGCTTATAACAATCATTAAGTAAACAACACAACGGGATAAAAGAATAATACATTGATATACAGCTTTGATACAATATCTGATACAACAGATGATCCAATAGATGTCAATATACATCAGAGATATGATACAATAAAATAGCAGCGGAAAAGAAAAATAGGTAACATCTAGCAGCGGAACAAATAACTCTAAAATAGTCTTCAAGGAAGAACTCCAAAAAAATAACTACAACTCCATTTCCAAGAACCAATCCAGCAATAGCTCGAACTCCCAATAACCAATCACCTAGCGTAAGCAAGACTGGTGCGATCCAAATACTGAACTAACTCCATATAATCTACTAAACCTGACTATCTGAAAAACCCAACTCTAGACTGCTCGTGTAGAAAATAGTGAGCACCCAGAGTTTAGGAAAGAAACAATAAACTCCGGATCAGTCGTGGGACTGGTATGAGTAAAAAAAACAGTTTATTTTTCTTTAAAATCAAAATAGAGGAATATTTTTAAAATCAATTCGCAATGCTTTTAAAAATGAGACTACCATAAGACCTCCCAAACTCACTGATACGAACGTGCCAGCGTGCACGTACACGCCATCATCCACGGCCATCTTGCCGTCGCGGCCACACCTACAAGTCACGTTCTATCCCTTGATCACACTGCCACCTCCCCAATAACTCTCCACCCTCTCGATCGAATTTGAGTAAAAACCCAAAATGAACCCTGGAAGCAAGAAATACAGGAAACACTCAAAAACCTGTCAACGCGCCTCTCTCCGATCTCTGACCATCTGAGGACCTCCACCTCCGGCCATGTCCTCGTCATCGCCCCAACTTCCATCATCCCGAAGCACGTTACACTCGATCGTTTCGTGGTGACGAAATCACCTTGGCTCCAGACCACGCGAAAACTGGGTCACCAAAATTCGAATGCCTCCTGCCGCCACCATGGTCATCGCCCAACCATCACGATATTTTTCCTGGGACCACCATAGGCCCCTCCATCACCATGAACAACCCCGTCACCCCCAGAACCTCCGATCACCAGAATTCGATCGAAATTCCATTTGCAGACAAAAGAAAATTGCTCTCAAACTACACAATGAAAAATCATCAAACCTACCTTAAAAATCATCACTTCCGATAAGGATTCCAGTTATATACTTGAATCAATATTTCGTGAAGTTCGAAATTCCCAGAGATTAAAGTTTTTACTGTTCTTTCTTGTGTCAGGCTGCAACTCCTTCGTATAAATTTTGAAATGCATTTTTAAAATCTAATTATGATAATTCCAAACATTTTTTTGTTTTGACATCATTAGCTAAAAATGTTAAGAGCAAGTGGAATTGAATTTTGAACTAAGTTATGACCTGTACTTTTATAACATAGGCCTTATTTCCTATTACCGCAGACATGCACACAAATTAAATATACATACAGGCTATAACACATAACCATATTAGCATATAACTTTCAAGATAATACATGCAAACCAGATTGTTCAAGAAGATCTCAGGTAGAAGAATAAGTTTACTCACTTGACAGAGAAGAAAGACAGAGAAGCAGAGAAAAATCTTAGGCCTAAGTTGCCTTTGCCTTGCCCAGTTTTATTTTTATTTTTTTTGAACTGCTACTCGAAGTTTTGAATGCAAATTGAAACTTGAGCTAAAGCTTTGCATTTCTTGAAGTTGCTTTACAAATTTTGCTTTGCTTTTTAAAACTGCATGCACTTTGTACATGCTTGGAACAGAGAATACTTCTTTTGAAACTGCTATATTAATTTTTTTTTTCTTTCAGTTATGATGGTGCTCGAACTAAAATGAGGGGAGAAGGTTGGTATAAAGGCAAGCAGGGATACTTTCTTTGCTGGTACAAGTGATAGTATTTTTTTGTTATAGGCTAGAGGTGTAAACATTAAATGCATCAGTACTTCGTTATGCATCTGTTTACTTTTACTTTATCTTTCTTGCTTGTCTCGGCTGTACAAATATGTAAAGGTATGGTTTGGATTATTTTTGTATTTGTTTTAAAGGCATATTTTATTTCCTTTGTCTCGGCTACTTTACAGAAGCATGTTGCTTTTGCTTGTACTTGTTTTATTTATTTGCATTACCAGGTTTGTTTTTACTCCTATATGTACATAACATAACTTACTTGCCTTTGCTTTTCTAACTCTAATTATTTTGTTTACTAAGATAAATTTTAACTTGCTTGATTTAATTTACAAGCTCTTGTATTTGATTTGTTACTTTTTCTTTTGTTTTTGTCTTTTGTTTGTTTCATTCCATGCTTATTTGCCTGCATACTTATTCTTTTTAGTTTTCTTTTATACTTATTGTTTTTGTTTTATATATCAATGTTCTTATTTTTATTCATAGCTTAAGTATGAATTATTTTACTTTACAAAATAAGTGAACTTCTATTTTTATTTTACTCTTATTACTTTTGTAGCCTACTCCATTTGTATTATCTTGTATTGATTTATTAATATGAGATTAAGATATATATATATATTTACTTTATATTGTTATATCTTATATTTTATTTACTTCTTATTTATTGTCTTGTATTGATTATATATATTTTAACCATCAATAATAAATTAACAATTCACTTATTTATTCATTTCGTACTTGTGTCAATGTATATACTTTAATATTTATTTTTCAAACCATTAATATAAGATTTAAATTCAAGTAATTTAACACATTTTTATTTGAGATTGGGGAAACTCGCATCAATCCATCTATACATTTCACAATTTTAATTCAAAAATTCGATAAATTATCAGTTTAAATTAAATTAAAATCTAGGGTCGTTACAATATACGTATGTGCATGTGTGTGCATGTGTAACATGATATTCCATGCAAGGTATAACATGTTCGTGCATAGCTGTTGGGATTTACATCGCAACGGACATGTTAGCTGATCCTATATGTATTGTATTTTGTCCAAATATATGTATATATTTATACTAATTATGTATAAAAACCCAAATGTATATACACATGCGTGCACACATAATATATGATTCTTTTATTATATATACACACACGAAAGTAACATGATTACATGTAAATAATAATATGTATATATAAATATAAATATAATAGTTAATGGTATGAAAAAAACTGTTACGACCCGCGTATGAGGAAGTTTAAGTCGACAATAAACCACTCATGTCCAACTCAAAACAATCCGAAATATAGATAATCAATGAGGCTAATTAAGAAAAATAAGAAAAGAACAAAACAAATGCAAAATCTCATAGCGGAATGACAAAATATAATAATCAAATAAATAGTTCATGAAGCTGTTTACACTATACATTTGATCATACTTTTACGACATCAATCAGAGTTATAAATACAACAGAGAAAAAATAAACAATGCAGCAGAACAGCATGATGCAGAGGAATAATACTAGTAATAAGATGTACCAAATCTTCGTCTTCGTCCTCCAGAATAATATGATCTTCAGTGCACTGAAAATTCAGAGCGGACCCCAGCATAAATTACATTCAAGTCAGAACTAAAGTATCCTTATGTAAGTAAAATTAATATCATATACAACGGGAGTGTAATAGCGTCAGAGATGTTTATGGAGTTTTACATCTTCTATTTAGTGTATAACGTGCATGCAATAACTTAAGAGATGTTACGGGATTTTCCATCTCTTAAGGATCCGTCAAAATATATATAGTAGAATATAATATATATATATATGTGTGTGTGTGTGTGTGTGTGTGTGTGTGTGTGTAATGTCTAATCAATAAGATAAATAATTTTCCTAGCATTAAAGCTTTACGTTAATCGCCTTTAACTCTTTTTTAAGCATGGGCATACAGTTTGCATATAACATTCGAGTAGCATGTCAGTGGATAGGGATGCACCATGATATGACAACACTAAACCAAACTCATAGTGGTCTCGTATAAGGATAAAGTATGGCAAGGCATGTCGACAATGCTCAAGATAGGATACTACCTGTTCGAGTCGCAGCGAAGGTGGTAACGCATTGTAGCGACGACCACCCACTGCATCGACCATCCCATATTGAGTCAAACAGAGGTCATCCCAAATCAAGGTGCACCAATCGAAACCAACATCAAAGGTAATAGTATGGACCGAGCCCTAAACTAAAATCGAAGAATAGATATCTACTAGAGGTATCTACCCTAATTTGCCCTGTCAAGCTATCATGTTTTAGTCATTTCAAATTGACACAAGTGTCGGGGCTATCCGTCATCGTTCTCTTTCTTTAAATCCAGCAATGTACACCAAATGCAACCACTTCATTTCGGAGTTTCGTTCATGTACACAGTTGTTAAAGTGGTTCCATCATTGAGATAATGCTAATAATAAGTCACGGTCTCCTTAACAACCAAACATCGTTGTACACACCAGTTGGTTCCTTTACGTTTCGATTCGTATTTGATATCAAAATATCATATTCACATCAAAATATCATTCATTTCAAAATCATCATATTTACATCATATGTCATTTTCACTTAAGAATCATTTCATTCAAATTTCCATTTCGAATTTCAACTTAGATTATAACTTCATTTTAACCACATTCATGATTTAAATCAATGATTTAAATATAAACAGTTCCCAACTTGAACAGTTTGAATCTTTGAAAATAGTTTAAATAGTAAAATAGTTAAAATAGTTTAGATATCAAAATAGTTTGAATAGTTAAAATAATTAAAATAGTTTAGATATTAAAATTGGTTATATTAAAATGATATGAAAATTTGAATAATTTGAAATTTTTAAAAGATGAATTTTAAAACGGTTTATAGTAAAATAGTTTATAGTGAAAATAGTTTTAAAATAAAAACTATTTCTTTCTATTTCCAATAAATCAGGACCCAAGTCCAAATTTCAATCAAACTGATTCAGTTTCATATTTTCTAATTCAAATCATATTCGATCTCAAATCAATTCAAATTGACTCAATTTCGATTTCAATTCAAATCAACTTCAATTTCGATTTCAATTCGAATTAACTCCAACTTCAATTTCGATTCGAATTAACTCAAATTTCAATTTCAGCTCGAATTAACTCCAATTTTGGAACATTCATTTTTAATATCAAATCTGATTGAACGTTCGATTCAATGGCTTAAGTTTCAATTCAATTATCATTTTCAACCATTTCATTTTATATAAATTTCAAATCCAACAATTTACCAATTTAAATCACTTAAATCAAAGTAAACTTCAATGTTCAATTTAAGGTCCAAATCTTTAAAATAATTCAAATGCGAGGCCAAATTTGAAATATCCATTTATTTCACTTTTTTTAAATAAATTCAAAGTTAAAGTAAAAGTTCAAACCTTTAAAACAATTCAATTTCCATAATTCAAGTAATATGTCGATTACAACTTCAAATTCCAAAACAATTTCTTTAAACAATTTCTTTTGCAAATTTCACCTTTAACATTTCAAAGCTCAAATTTGAAAATAATTCAATCTTTATAAATTCTATTTTTTTTATTTCTTTAAAACAAATAATTTAAATAGATTCAAAATCTAGAATTTAAAACCATTTAATTTAACCAATCCGGTGTTCGTATATAATTTTCTATCCATGGCCAAGTGATCATTATTTAGATTTTTAATTTCAAGGATAGATATATATTATTTCAATCCAAATCAAAATGTTATAGGTATATGTCATTTCAACATATTTCTTAATTTATTTGGAATAATTCAAATAACTATTTATATGCAATCAACTAATATACAAGGTGATAACATGATATATATATATATATATATATATATATATAAACATCCATTCCTCCAAAATATTAACCAATAGCATCCAATCTCAATCAACATCCAAATCATCCAATAAATCACATCAGTTAACTAGTTATCAATATCAGATGCTTAACCAGCAATTGAATTCCAACTTTAAATTTAACCATGGATTACAAATTCCTATCGGTTCAAACTATATTTCAATTTAAAAGTTAGTTAAATTACTAAACAACAGTCAACAAAAATAAATCACTTCATGATTTCGATCCAACTAACATCAAAATATTTTAGTATATCGTGTGTGGTTTAAAAACACTCACCTTTATTTGAAATTGAATTTTTTCAGAGTCAAACAAATTCAAATCCAACTCCATGTTGTAGATGACTACGATATGAATCCAGTGTGACTTGTTTCACTCGAATCCGGCCTCGTATGAAAAAGTTATGATTTAAATAACGTTTGAAATAATTAAAAGTATAATTAACTTGATTAAAATAAAATTAAACAATAACCTTTCTTCCTCCTTTCCTAGGTAATGCATGCGCATGCATTTTGTTTTTTCTTCGATATATGCTTGCCCACGCGCCACGTGCGCAAACAGTCACCGCCGCCGCTTGTAACCTTCGCCATCCTCCATGCCCTCACATGGGCCATGTGTGTACGGAATCGGGAACCCATGTTGTTGCTAATGAACGCGACGACTTTGCTGCCACCTCGATTTGTCGATCGACAATCCAACCGTTAGTTAAACTCGTATCAATGCCCTATACATTTCTCAAGTTGAAGTCGAAGGCCAATTCGGCCTCTAAAGGCTCTGATCGATGATGGCCATTGGATAGTTTCATTTAATGGCGGATGAAATTTTTAGAAACTAAGGTTTGCAAAAATGGAGGAACGTTGATAGCTATTTATAGAAAACTTCCCATAGCACTATTCATTCATGAAATTTTCGAACTCCAAACTGGAACGACCCATTTCTCTATACATTTTAAGCCGACAAATAACCGCACATGTAAACTCAAAATTTTACAAAAAGGCGGATTATTAGGGGAAAAGAAAAGGAAAGAGAGAAGAAAATAGAAACAACAACACATAATCTCACAATCTAGCAGAACAATATATAATAGGTAAATATAGATTTTTATACAAAAAGAAGCTGTATCTGTTAATACCATATAATCATAAGAATACGACAACTAAAAATCAATATGGATAGGTATTATAACTTGCCCTCTTTAGCGCTGACTATACAGCTTGACACACACAGTGGAATATTACCAACTACGAGAAATACGTCTGAAGTCCACGCGCTCATCTCCTGAGTTCCTAGCATCCTAACCTGAATTTGTAATACTCGGTCTGACCCGAGCATCATAATAAAATAACACCCGAGTCAATGTGGAAAACCAACATGAGTAAACACACTCAATTTGAATTATTGCAGTTATAAAAATCCTTTGAAAAACTGGTATCATGTAAGACCACACCGCACATAAACACGACGGGTTTTACTTTATGATAACCAAAACATTTTATATCAAATCATCTGATATTATAACAGTGTCTATAGAATGTAAATTAGAAAATAACTGAAATGCTTGCATCTCATGTTTCTGTATAATTGGGCACAATCAAAACCGTATGGGCTTGTAGTGGATATTAGATTCCATACAATGATTGTGCCATTGGGGTACCGCCCATCACAGTACACCTTTAGAAAAATGTACCGAGGACCTCGCCTGAATCCCCTGCCAACACAAGACCGACCTATCTTTGACCTGGATTGTACCGAATATGTTATCAGTCCAGGTGTTCCCACCCTTATCGAGCGCTCTCTTTTTCATGCACAACCATATCCATAGTTTATAACATATATCCGAGGGTATCTAGAAAAGTGATAACATATCCTGCTTGGGTCCGACCCACTTAGCCCTGCTGCATCTCCCCTGATTTAGTCATTTCCGCTTGATGAGGCTTGAGGCTATATTTTAACTTTAGAATAGCATTCATACTTGGAATGCTAACACCGCCTTCCAGACAATGATGATATGATAACATTCATCTATACAAGTTGTCCTGGGTTTGGACAAACCGAATCTCCTTCGATATCGCCATCTCCATTATCTTCGAAATATCACAATTCGTAAAGCTCAAACTAGATCGAAGTGGTTTTCGGATAATAAAAATCCGATCCCGGTCTCTTTTAAACGATCAACGAATTTGGCCAGATTTGATAGTCGGTTATTTAAGTATCAAAAAAAATCCATAAGTAGTCACTAGGCCCACAATATAAATTTTCAACATCTATTTAAAAGTATCTTTACAAAGATATATATATATATATATATATTAAATTCCTTCCTGTGTTTCAATATTTGAAAACGATTTCAAATTCTTAAATCCATAACACGATTTTTAACCCATATCAACACATAGGAATTATTTCCAAATCCAACTTATCATTGATTGTTTAGAAATTATTCCACATAAATCATTTTGTAGTTAGAATATTTCCAAAACCATTTAATTCCAGTATTTATGAATATTTTGCCTTATTTCACCAGTCACTAGAATACAGCAACTCCCTTTTCAAATTTCAAAAATTTATCGATTATACTCATTTATAATCCAACTGACAATTTATAACTCCTTAACGAACATTTCGAAGTTCCCGAGTCTAATTATTTTGGAAAATTTCCTTAAACTCCCAGAATTCCTATTGTAGGATTTCACTTATACGACCACATCTATTTAATGAAGTTCCATTCACAAACCCAAGAGTATTTATAAATAAATTCCAATTATTTGCTTTAAACTTTTAAATCTATTTGTATAATAGCAATTTTAAAAATATGGTTAAATAATTATTTTAAATACATGTAAAATAAACATCAATAACTAATTCCAATTTATTAGTAAAATTCTAATCGATTTACCAAACTTTTTATAACTTAGAATTCATTCAACAAATTTAAATATTTAAATGACTAAATTTCTGGAATATTCTAATCCAATTAATAGTTATAAAACCACATAGTTTAATAATTAAAAGTCCTCTTTCTAAAACCAACCTGAACTTCTTGTGTAACCCATTTTTAAATTCAACATTTCCAATTTATTACTTAAAAATCTCTCTCGATTTATCACAAATCGATTCATATTTCCAATTCCATAACTATTTCCAAATTCTAATATAGAATTCACTATTCCTTCTAACTGATTTCCATATCTCATTATACATTCTCACCATGAATTTAATTTACCAATTCATAATCCTTCCATTTATTTATAAACATCGTTTATAAATTTCTCAAACTCATTCCCAGTTTATACAGGTTTATGTTACGAAAAATCCATTTACAAAATCGATTTTTTTTATATTAAAATTCCATTTTTAAACTTATTCCTCAAATAACCCAACTATACTCCAAATCAATCCAATCTCGATTTCTACTTTCATTTCGTAATTTTTAAAATCGTATTCAAAATCTAGTATAACCAATTTTACTTTTATTTTCCAAATTCCCTTTTATTTCTCCCAATCTATTTAAATCTTGATTTTTTAAAACCCCTTTACATTTAAACAAATATCACCTGAATTTATTATTCAAAATATTTCATATACATTTTTCAAATCTCTTTTTAAATTATTTCATGAAATAGTTTTGTATAAATTTAAATCAGATCATTTATTTATCCAAACAATACCTCTTTAAATAAATTCCAAAAACTCAATATAAATTGGTAAATTTTTATTTTAAATAATAATAACAATGCGATGATTTTAATGATAGTTATAAATATATTTTTAAATGGAATAATTATTTTTACAAATTTAATTTGATTGTTTTATAAGTAGATTTTTAATAGACTTGTTATTTTTAAATTTAAATAAGTATTATTTAAATGTATATGTATATATATATTTATTTAAGTTAATTTAAAAAAAAATATAGAATTATTATTTTCAAATTTAATAATGTGTTAGCTTAAATTAATATATATATGTTTAAGTTGATTTTAAATTGGATTTTTAAATTTGAATTTGAATTTAATATTTGAATTTAAATTTGAATTTAAAGGATAATTATTTTGAAATAGTTGGATATAAAAATATATGAATAAAGTTTTCGTTAAAATATAATTTTTTTTTATATTTTTTTCCTTAAAAGAATTTATTTATATAAATTTAGAAAGTATTTATTTAAATAGTAAATAAATACAAAGGTTTTATATTTGTATTTAGAATGGACTAAATACACTATATATGATTTTATTTAAAATATGATTGGTTTTATTTTTATTTTCCTTTAAAGGTTTTATTTTTATAAATTTAGAAAAGGCATTTATTGATTTAGAAATGTATTAATTAATTCGGATATTTATATAAAAGCTTTCTAAATCAATTTAAAAAAAATATAAAAATGAATAAATACATGTGTTAATTTATAAATATCCTTAGTAACATGTGTTAAGAAATTAAATAGGATGGAAGACAAGTGTCACCCCTTGTATTTTATTTTATTTTCATTTTCTTAATTTTTATAAAACCATAAATTAGTTTATACAAACATACATCTTTCATTCTTATTTCCTTTTCTCTTCTCAATTCAAAACTCAAGAAAACTTCAACCTGTTCTATAATCTACAACTAGAAAAGAATCACTCCCTGTAATTCATTTCTCAAATCAAAAAGCAAACCTTTTAATCATTTTCCAAATCAAAAGATCAAAACCTGTCAACAAATTTTCAAAGCAAGTTAATCAAAGCTTGCAAGTTTCAATTTGATCAACCTGGAATCAAACAGGAATCAAGTTCAAGCATAGTTTATCAAACATGTGTATCTCAGTTTTCATAGATCAATCAAAGTTTTAAGGCAATTTAAAATTTTCAGCTTCAACCCTGTTTTTCAAACCTCTCTGCAATTCAAAGTTTCATGTTTCAAAAATACAACTCTCTGCATTTCAGTTAAAAAGGTGAGTAAACTTTTAAATTAAAAAAACTTTAGTAACAAATATCTATTGCATGTGAATTTCTGTATTGATGGTTGCTTTGTATATCTGTATATATGTAAACCTGTGTGTGTTTCTATTGATTTTAGCACTGATGTTCTTAGTTTAAGTCTCTGTCCTTTAAACTGTGAGCATGAAACATCTTTAAATTTGATGCATATGCTAAATGTTTGAAGCAAACTCATAAAGTATGTTAGAAAATATGTATGCATGTTGTTTTTAATCTAAATATATGTATATATGAATGATTTTAAACCTAACTACATATGTGATTCATTTGTGCATATATGTGATTCTCAGTTCCATGTTACGGAGTTTAAGGGGCAATCAAAATTCAAGATTTTTTTTATAAAACCACTTTCAGGACCTAAATTTAAAACAAAATAGTTTAGTCATAATCTAAGTACCAAAAATAGATTCAAGTATTTTAAAGACTTGAACTATGCTAAAATATGTAAAATACAATAGTGATGTTAAAATCATGTAAAATCAAATGTATTAATTCGGTGTTTCAAGGTTATAACTTGAATCTATTTAGAAAGTTATGATTTTTAAAACTAAAATCAAAATTTTTAATAATGCATTGTGTTGCATTTCGGGATTGACTGGAAATTGATGTTGAAGCTTCCTCTGACGATCAAGGGGAAGAGGAGTCTCGAGGTTTCTACTGGAGGTGGATGAAACTGTAGGGTATTTGGGAAAATTTCCTAGAAGTGATCCCGATCGTCGAGGCGACGTTGAGGAGAGATTTAGGTTTTTAAACCTAATTTGGACATGTCTGGAATTTTGGTCATGGTGGCGTCTCTGATGCATCGAGTTGCATCGAATTTGGGGAGTGGCTACTTGGGAAGCTAGCGGAGGCACGGCCAGGGTTACGCGTCATCTGATGGTCGGAGGCGCGAGTTCGAGGAGGATTTTTGGCACGGTGTTTGGTTCCAGTTCAACTGGACGATTTGATTTTTGACTGCTGGCTTGTGAGTACGTTTTGGCGATCGAAGTTCGTTGCTGCATCGATGGTCGATGTGTTGAGAGTGCCGTAAATGGTCGAAGAGGTCTCTTGTGATGGTGCATGTGCACGAGATGGTTCACGTTTCAGCGTTTTCGGGTTTGATTTGGTCTCGAAGTATGGATCGGGGATTTTGGCATGTGACTCGAATGTAAACTCGAGTGGTTCGAGAGAGAGTTTTGGTTCCTGGTTTTAAAATTTAAACTTAAACTAAAAACTAAAACTAAGTTTTGAAAATGGAAGAAGAGAAGAAGAGGTACTCGGGTGTTTCTCAGGTGCTGATCGGGTTAGACCCCAAGTATGATTATAGATTATTTTCAAAAAAATTTAAAAGTTTTTTTATAAAACAGGTTTAACATTTAAATAAAGAAAGTTTTAAAATTATGAAATGAATTTTGTTTTTAAATTTATTCTTTATAAAAATAAATGTTTTCTTTAACATTGTTTAAGAAGTTTTGAAAACTTTGTTTAATTTAAATTTTGTTAAATTAAGTTTAAGTTATTTTAAAACTTAAGTAGAAATGAAATTTTAAAGATTTTATAAAAAGAAAGTTTATTAATTTAAATTGAAACTAGATTTAAAACTATTACTTGATAATATTTTAAAGCATTTAAAGTAAGTTTTGATTTGTAAACTCTAATTTATCAAGTTGAATAAGTATATTAAAACTTAATTAATGATTTAATTAAGTGAAGTTATCTTTAAAATAAAATGTTTTAAATGATAATTACGGCATAATTAAGATAAGGTTTTATCTTAAGTTAATTATGATTTATCTTAAGAGGATTTAAGTTTTATTTACTTGAGATTAATTAAGTTAATTTAGAAATTTAAGTATAATTAATTTACTTAATTAATTAAGGATAAAGGATTAATTAAGTAATTAATTAAGAGTAATTAATTAATTTAATTAACTAATGATTAAGGATTAATTAATTTATAATTAAGGGTTATAATTAATTAATTAAAGGTTAAATTATTGTAATTAAGAATTATTATTTAAGTAATTTGAGATTAATTAATTTGTAACTAGAAATTACTTAATCAAGAAATTAGAGGTTGATTAAATAGTAATTAAGAATACTTAATTAAGTTTTATTAATTAATAATTAAGTTTTATTAATTAATAATTAAGTTTTATTAATTAATAATTAAGAGATAATTAATCTATAATTAAAGATTAATTAAGGGCTAATTAACTATTAATTAATGAATGATTAACGGGTAATTAAGAAGTACTTAATTTGTAATTAAGTTATATAATTTAATAATTAAGGTTTATTAATTAATGGTTAAAAATAATTAATCTGTAATTAACGATTTAATTAATTTGTTTTAAGGGTAATTAAGGGATGAATTACCCAATTGTAATTAATTAAAGATAATCTCTTGGTGATTAATCAAGTATAAATACTTAATGAGATTAATAAGTGTAATTACTTAATAAAGTAATTAATGCATAATTACTGGATGTAATTAATTAAAGGGAATTACTTAATGGGAAGTAATTAAAGGATAATTACTTAGTAGAAGTAATTAAGGATTAATTACTTGGTGTAATTAATCAAAGGATTAATATAATTAATTTAAGAGTTAATTAATTAAGGTAAGTAATTACAGAATGGTAATTGATGTTTATGATTAATTGAGGTTAATTAGTGGAAGTAATCAATTAAAGTATAATTAATTAATGTAATTAATTAAGGATCAATGTAATTAATTATAATTAATTAATTAATGGAAATAATTAATTAAGGATTATTAATTAATGTAATTAAATATTAATTAATGAGAGTAATTAAAGGTTAATTACTATAAATGGTTTAGGTTGATTAATTCGTATAATTAATTAAAGGATAATTACTTTATGTAATTGAAGAATAATTAATCAAGGTGATTGATTAAGATGGATATTTAAAGGATGTTAATTAATTAAAGGTTTGTAATTAATTAATGGTTGATTAAGCAAAGTTAGTGATTAATTCTTAAGTAATTGATTTAATTTAAGTTGATAAAATTGATTATAATAGGGATGAATAATTGTTGCTTGTGGATGATTGTTTGAGTAGAATATCTAAATTGGTTGATATCTGTTGAATGATATGCTGTGATATGATATTTGATATATCATTGATAAATGTGAGATATTTATCTATGTTAATGCTGTGTGAATTCAAGTATTGAATTGAGTTGAATTGTTTAAACCTTTAAACAACTTGGCCTTTAAAGTAGTTTGGATTTCGATGAGACCGGGATCGGGTTTCCAGATTTGGATATCCGAAAACCACATCGATCTAAGTTAAATGTTAGGTCGTAACATCTCAAAGTGAAGATCGAAATGGAATTTTAAAGTGCAAGGGTTATCGTTATTACCTCTGAGGGTGATTCCAAAATGAGTGTAACGAGATAATGCCTTCGGTTTCGTTCGAACCCGGAACAAACTTGTATAGATTGAATGCTTTCAGAACATTGTCAGGTGAACGATGAGCATTCTAAGATAGATGTGTTCTATAAAGGCAATCGTATCCTCAAGCCTCAACAATCGGGAATGGCTAAAATAGAGGACGTGCAGCAAGGCTAAGTGGGTAGCACCCAAGTAGGACGAGATTTTCCCCTGTCTAGAGGTCCCTTTTATTCGGCTGTGTGGGCAGTTGTTGAGCTCCAACTACCGGGGTTGTCTTGTTCGGGACTGTCCAGTAAGGAATGGTTCTAGCCTTGTGTTGCAGGGGATTGGGAGTAATCCTCGGTACGTTGATCTAGGCCACGTACTATGACGGGCGATACCCCAGTAGCTCTGCCATTGTATGGAAATCCAATCTCTAATAAGTGCCATCAGATTTGATTTGTAACCTACTTTGTGGCTAGTATGCCAGAATTTAATGAATGTAACAATTTCGGCTATTTCTTATTTATTTGAAAACCATAGACCCTATTATAATATCACAGAATTTCCTATCAAAGTTTTGGTTAGCGTAAGGTAAAAACTTACCCATGTTTATGTATGGGGAGTCTTATGTGATACCTTTGTTTCCAAAGGTTTTTAAAAGTTAAGCAACTTTAACCGTTTACTCACACAAAACTCATGTCTGACCCGGAGTTTATTTCTGTTTTATTAAACTCTTGGGTACTCAAATTTTTACGAGTAGCCAAGAAATTCTGGTTAGCTTTGACGAATTCTGAAGGAAATATAGAGCAGGAGGCTTCAGCGTTGTAGATATATAGTGGTTCCGCTGTGTTGATCTCTGTGTTGATATCTATATTGTATATTAAGTTGTATAACTAGACATGTGTTTATAACTGTCTAGTATATGATATACAAGTTGTGTAACTCTGATGTATATGATACTATGTAAATTTTATGTGATTAATATAATTTATTCGTTCCACTATTGAGATTCTGATGTTGTTTCTTTCTTTCTTCTCTATCATCCTCTTTCCTATCCCATTCTTTCTTAATAATGATGCGTCTTTCTGTTGGATGAAATGCGGGTCGTTACATTTAGTATCAGAGCGCTAGGTTGAGTGAATACCTTGGCTTTAGAGTGGTGTCTTTCTTGAGAGAGCGTATTTATAATTTTTATATATATAACTACATTTATACCAATTTGTTGGATTACCTGTTTGGGTTTTCCAATATGAGTTCTAGAGGTAGGAAGGGTAATGGTCTGTGTAGCACGACTACCAATAGAAGAAGTTTGAGTGTTGAGGTTGGAAGAGTATCTTTCGAGACTATAGACCCAATACCGTCTCGAGTGAGATTTGCGGCATGATGTAAGGATTTCTCCAATCTCTGAAGGAAATCTTTTAAAGATTTGGTGTCCATCATTGAAGTATAAGTTTGATCGCGCTCGTGTGAACGGATTCTCGAGAGTTTGGATCTGTCGGTTAAGCAGAAGCGAGTGATGGTATCTGGACAACGTTAGGGAGAAGCAGCTGCGTGATGAAATGCAGTGACTATGTATGTTTCAGAAGATGTTTCTTATGGAGCAAGTTTGAGGAAGTATGTCTGCATCAGTGATGAGACAGAGTCCAGCTAAGTGTTGTGTTTAGTTTGGGGCCGAGTTTCTTGAGGAGGTTGTCTGCCCATCTCAAGGCTCTTTATGATATCGTTTGATATAGTTTTGAGGATCGAGGAGCTTTAGATAGGAAATTTTGGGCATCAGTGGCAGCAGTGCAGCTCAAAGTGTTTTGTGTGTCTGCAGGTAGATCTTTTGGCTTAGCAGTTTTCTAGAGGTGGAGTTCTGAAGCAGCAGAGTGGACCAGTTTCTTTGATGGATTGGTCAAGGATAAGCTGTTCTGATTTGTGAAGAAAGAACGGTATCTGTGGATATTGAATTGGATAGGATCGCAAAAATGACTTGCGATGGTTTGAATGTTCTCTTGGATAATCTTTTGCATGGATTGAGACATCTCTAGAGGATGTAGGAGTTATAGAGTTGTCAGAGATTTTTCGGATGTCTTTTGGAAAGTCTGAGGTTTGTCTGTGTTAAAGATTGAGTTATGTATCGACTTGGTTCATGAAGCTACCGGTGATTCAGCTTAGTAGGAGGATGCCTCCTAGGATGAAGGTTTTGGTGAAGCAGCTCGGGATTTTTTGGTGCTTCTACGTTTTCTCTTTATGGATCTGAGAAACCTTATTTTTGGGATGCCTTGTCTAGTCTGTGCTCGTGTTCATCGACGGAATTCTTATCTACTCCAGATCAGAGTTGTGCAGCGGAAGCTAGGTGGCAGCTATTCTAGAGTGGAAGCAATCAGAAGTTACAGCGTTTGGATTAGAGGGTTTCTATAGAAAGTTTTTCAGGATTTGAGTCCGGATTGGCAAGTGCATCTGTTTTGTCTTTTCCAGATTGGAAGAGTATGTTTGAAGTCTTCTGATGATTGTAAAGTGGAGTTTGTGTTCTTGATTTCGGTAGATCTTGAGAGGATCATTTTGTTGGGTTGTTTTTGGTCCAGTTGTTTCAGGGAGCATCAACGAAGGTTGAGCTGATCAGGAAGGATGTAGGCAGCCCAGGGTTGTCAGAAGAGTTTTTTGGTTAAGAGACGGAGGAATTTGGAATTCGAAGCTGGAGATTTGAATTCTGGATAAGGTTTTCTCCGGTAAGGGAAGCAATAAGATTGGATAAGATTGGAAAGCTAGCTCAGAATATTTTGGATCTTTCTGTGTTCTTGTAGGGATAGGCCTACAGGGGTTGAATTGCCAGATTGGAAGACCGAATTCAATGTATTTCACGCATCTCTGAGGCAGAACGTGTTTGGTTCATCACTGGTTTCTGAACCAGCTGTTGGAAGGATTTGGTTGTTGAGTCGGTCTTGTATGTGGTCAGATCTCTGGTATAGATGGTAGATCTAGATTAGTAGGAGCTCAGTAGCTTAGTGGGATAACTAGTTTGGATTCAGTAGAATGAGTATTCCAGTATCTGCATTTGGGAAACTCGGGATAGTTTAGAAAGCTTATCCGGATCTGTGTTCGGATAGCTAAAATTATTTATTTGGATGAATGGTTGTTTGATTGATAATGTATGGTTGTTAAGTATGCTTGAATTGTTTGAAATATAATAAAACTTTAGGATTATCTTTTGTTTAAATTTCGGGGATGAAATTCTTTTAAGGGGGAGGAATGTAATATCCTAGGATTTCAAGCAATTTAAATATGATAATCTCTTTATTTATTTAATTAACATTGGTAAATTGTTATTTTAAATAATAATAACAATGTGATGATTTTAATGATAGTTATAAATAGATTTTTAAATGGAATAATTATTTTTACAACTTTAATTTGATTGTTTTATAAGTAAATTTTTAATAGAATTATTATTTTTAAATTTAAATAAGTATTGTTTAAATGTATATGTATATATATTTATTTAAGTTAATTTTGAAAAAAATATAGAATTATTATTTTCAAATTTAATAATGTGTTAGTTTAAATTTATATATATATATATATATATGTATATATATATATATGTTTAAGTTGATTTTAAATTGGATTTTTAAATTTGAATTTAATATTTGAATTTAGATTTGAATTTAAAGGATAATTATTTTGAAATAGTTGGATATAAAAATATATGAATAAAGTTTTCATTAGAATATTTTTTTTTATATTGTTTTTCCTTAAAAGAATTTATTTATATAAATTTAGAAAGTATTTATTTAAATATTAAATAAATACAAAGGTTTTATATTTATATTTATAAATGGATTAAATATACTATATATGATTTTATTTAAAATATGATTGGTTTTATTTTTATTTTCTTTTAAAGTTTTTATTTTTATAAAGTTAGAAAAGGCATTTATTAATTTAGAAATGTATTAATTAATTAGGATATTTATATAAAAGCTTTCTAAATCAATTTAAAAATATATAAAAATGAATAAATACATGTGTTAATTTATAAACATCCTTAGTAGCATGTGTGTAACAACCCGCATATTTATCGAGTTTACATTTAAATATTTTTATTTAAATATTAAATCGTTAATCGGATTTTGGTCCGAAAAACTACTTTTTGCAAACGGTCAAATTAGGACTCGAGACCACTTCCATTGAGTTCGAAATGTCGTTTACAACTTTTTAAGTATAAACATCGATAGGTTTGGAGTTAGTGAAATTTCACTAACTTTTCCCGCTTTGGACTTTGGGTTAGTTTAGCCTATTAAGCCCAAGTTCCAACCCTCTTCTCCTCACTCTTCATAAATTTCCTAACTAACTCAAGCTTTAGCATTAATGGTGAAGAGAATGGGAAATTAAAACTCCAAGCTCAAATTCAATTGCAACTCCATCATTCAACTCCAAATTCAAGTAGAAGATATTGGATTCAAGCTTTGGATTGCTTCTCCTTGCTTTCAAGCTTCATCTTCATAAATTTTAGTGCAAAGGTGAGATTTTTATCTCACAATTCTAGCCTATAATTATATTGGACTGTTGGGAATGATTCCCTATCATTTTTGCATGCATGTTAGCATTTGGTTTGGATTGGATTGGCAAAAAACTCCAATTTTTAGCGTTTTGTTGAATTTTCTGCACTTGAGTCGTTCTGGCCATTTTTAGGTCGTTCGGAGTTAAGTCGTTCGTCCTTGAGTCGCTGAGTCGTTGGACCCTTGAGTCGCTGAGTCGTTGGACCCTTGAGTCGCTGAGTCGTTGGACCCTTGAGTCGCTGAGTCGTTGGACCCTTGAGTCGCTAGGTCGTTGGACCCTTGAGTCGTTAGGTCGTATGACCCTTGAGTCGTTAGGTCGTTAGACCCTTGAGTCCTTAGGTCGTTAGACCTCATTTTATCTTCACTAGGTCGTACCGTTTTGGTCGGGGCGCTGCCCCGCACCCCGCCGGGGGTGCTGCCCCCTGGACCCCCGCGACCTGACCGGGCAGGTCGAACCCCGTAAGCGGTGGCGTTGCCCCCGCACCCCCACCTTGGGGGGTTGCCACCCCCCCGGACCCCCCCTCCGTAGGCGATCTTATCTGAAAAACATTCAACAGAACTTGCTTTGTTGAGATGCTGAGTTGACCATTCTTCGAGACAAACCATCTCTGGTTATCTCGACCACGTTTGGTCGTTGGGGAACTTCCACTTTGATGCTTTTGAGCCGATTTCCTTGGATTTTATTCACATCTCTGAATGTGATCTTTGTGATGATTGTTTCTACAATCTCTTCTGTAATTTGTCATTTTAAAAATATAAAGGTTTCAATACTAGTAGTAAATATCAAAACTCTTTTAACAAACAATTTCAACTCTATTTTTAATAACAAAACTCTTTTCTTAAACCATTTTCCAATCTATTAGTATATACAAACCTTTACCTCACTCGGATGAGAAATCTAATTAAACGACTTAGTAAAACAAGTGCTATGAAACGCTTGCGTTCACTTCGTCGGTTAATTCCTGGACTTTTTCGATTGAACCTCTTGTGACAATTTTATTAGTGAAGATTTACAGTTTGTTCGTAAATATTTAAGTTAAGCAAGTGGTTATGGGACATGAAGCTAAACTTCTATATTTACTAGCTTAGTGTAATTGACACTTCTCGTTGATCATGACGATCATTCTGATGATTTAGACTAGCAACTGTGCGATGTCTCTTGTTGCGAGGTTAGACTAGACACCACTTGTGTGATTCCACTCACACATACCTTTTTGCTTTTTGGTTAGTCTGGACCTTAATCTGTGTGATTCCATTCACACATGTGGGGTAGCTCCCCTTGGTCTTCGGACCGTCATGTGATAGGCCTCTTTCCCTTTTTATGATTTCTGGATTTCTCGTGTTGATTTCTGGAATTTATGTCATTGACTTGTTATGAGTACAAGATTAGGGTATGATGCCCCCTTCGAATCTTTGAGAAGGTTCTTGTGATATTGATTATCTCTTATTGATTGATCTTCTGTTGATCATTATTTACATACTTATAGTGGTATGTCGTTATGGATGTTTATGTTTATGCCATATCTTTTATGTTATATCATGTCATCTGATATTTATAGCTAGACTGATCCGTTTATTATTTTCTTAAATAATACTCGGATCAGACCGAGATGTTACAGGTGCTTCTGCTTGACTTCTTCCCAGGGATTCATCACTCTGACTTTTGGCTAACTGTTTAGATTAGCAGTTTTTGTTGTATACACTTGAGATATAGACTCATAGTTGTATTCTTTTGTATAGCACGTGTTGCTATTCTTTTGTATTATCGTGGATCTTACTGACCACTACTCTGATGTACACTTTCATGTGTTAGTTATATATTCATATCTTCTTCCGCCTTTGTGATATGGATATCTGTGACTGATTTGTGATATGATTATTTCTATGTTTGTTTCCGAAGATTATTTATAGCCACCGTGTGATAAGCAATTACATGGATGGTCGCTCCTCAACAGCCTTATTCTCCGTGCTAGTTGACAGCACTTCTCCAGAGTGTTCTTGGCTAGCGTGGGTATAGAGGTGGGGCGTCACAATGTGTTAAGAAATTAAATAGGATGGAACGCAAGTGTCGCCCCCTGTATTTTATTTTAGTTTCATTTTCTTAATTTTTATAAAACCATAAATTAGTTTATATAAACATACATCATCCATTCTTATTTCTTTTTCTCTTCTCAATTCAAAACTCAAGAAAACTTCAACCTGTTCTATACTCTACAACCAAAAAAGAATCACTCCCTATAATTCATTTCTCAAATCAAAAAGCAAACCTGTACATCATTTTCCAAATCAAAAGATCAAAATCTGTCAACAAATTTTCAAAGCAAGTGAATCAAAGCTTGCAAGTTTCAATTTGATAATGCAACCTGGAATCAAACAAGAATCAAGTTCAAGCAAAGTTTATCAAGCATCTGTATCTTAGTTTTTAGAGATCAATCAAAGTTTTAAAGTAATTCAAAATTTTCAGCTTCAACACAATTTTTCAAAGCTCTCTGCAATTCAATGTTTTCTGTTTCAAAAATACAACTCTCTGCATTTTAGTTAAAAAGGTGAGTAAACTTTTAAATTAAAAAAATTAAGTAACAAATCGGTTGCATGTGAATTGCTGTGTTGATGGTTGCTTTGTATATCTGTATATATGTAAACTTGTGTGTATTTCTGTTGATTTTAACATTGCTGTTCTTAGTTTAAGCCTCTGTCCTTAAACTGTGAGCATGAAACATCTTTAAATTTGATGCATATACTAAATGTTTAAAGCAAACTCATAAAGTATGATAGAAAATATGTATGCATGTTGTTTTTAATCTAAATATGTGTATATATGAATGATTTTAAACTGGAGTACATATGTGATTCATTTATGCATATTTGTGATTTTCTGTTCCATGTTACAGAGTTTAAGGGGCAATAATAATTCAAGATTTTTTTATAAAACCACCGTTAGGACCTGAATTTAAAACAAAATAGTTTAGTTAACTCATAATCTAAGTACCAAAAATAGATTCAAGTATTTTAAAGATTTGAACTATGCTAAAATATGTAAAATACAGTAGTGATGTTAAAATCATATTAAATCAAATGTTTTAATTCGGTGTTTCAGGGTTATAACTTGAATCTATTTAGAAAGTTATGATTTTTAAAACTAAAATCAAAATTTTTAATACTGCATTCTGTAAGCATTTTAGGATTGATTGGAAATTGATGTTGAAGCTTCCTCTGGCGATCAAGGGGAAGAGGAGTCGCGGGGCTTCTACTGGAGGTGGATGAAGTTGTAGGGTGTTTGGGAAAATTGTCTAGAATTGATCCCGATCGTGGAGGCGACGTTGAGGAGGAGATTTTCGTTTTTAAACCTAATTTGGGCATGTTTGGAATTTTGGTCGTGGTGGCGTCTCTGATGCATCGGGTTGCATCGAATTTGGGGAGTGGCTACTTTGGAAGCTAGCGGAGGCATGGCTAAGGTTGCGCGTCATCTGATGGTCGGAGATGCGAGTTCGAGGGGGATTTTTGGCATGGTGTTTGGTTCCAGTTCAGCTTGACGATTCGATTTTTGATTATTGGCTTGTGAGTACGTTTTGGTGATCGGAGTTCGTTGCTGCATTGTTGGTCAATGCGTTGAGAGTGTCATAGATGGTCGGAGAGGTCGCTGTTGATGGTGCATGTGCATGAGATGGTTCTCGTGTCAGCGTTTTCGGGTTTGCTTTGGTCTCGAAGTATGGATAGGGGATTTTGGCATGTGACTTGAGTGTAAACTCGAGTGGTTCGAGAGAGATTTTTGGTTCCTGGTTTTAGAATTTAAACTTAAACTAAAAACTTAAGCTAAGTTTTGAAAATGGAAGAAGAGAAGAAGAGGAACTTGGGTGTTTCTCAGGTGCTGATCGGGTTAGACCCGAAGTACGATTAAAGATTGTTTTCAAAAGTTTTTAAAATGTTTTTTATAAAACAGGTTTAAAATTTAAATAAAGTAAGTTTTAAATTTTTGAAATGAATATTGTTTTTAAATTTATTCTTTATAAAAATAAATGTTTTCTTTAACATTGTTTAAGTAGTTTTGAAAACTTTGTTTAATTTAAATTTTGTTAAATTAAGTTTATTTTAAAACTTAAGTAGAAATGAAATTTTAAAGATTTTATAAAAATAAAGTTTATTAATTTAAATTGAAACTAGATTTAAAACTATTACTTGATAATATTTTAAAGCATTTAAACGAAGTTGTGATTTGTAAACTTTAATTTATCAAGTTGAATAAGTATATTAAAACTTATTTAATGATTTAATTAAGTAAAGTTATCTTTAAAATAAAATGTTTTAAATGATAATTAAGGCATAAATAAGATAAGGTTTTATCTTAAGATAATTATGATTTATCTTAAGAGGATTTAAGTTTTATTTATTTGAGATTAACTAAGTTAATTTAGAAATTTAAGTATAATTAATTTACTTAATTAATTAAGGATAGAGGGTTAATTAAGTAAATAATTAAGAGTAATTAATTAATTTAATTAATGATTAAGGATTAATTAATTTATAACTGAGGGTTATAATTAATTAATTAAAGGTTAATTAAGAATTATTATTTAAGTAATTAGAGATTAATTAATTTATAATTAGAAATTACTTAATCAAGTAACAAGAGGTTAATTAAATAGTAATTAAGAATACTTAATTAAGTTTTATTAATTAATAATTAAGTTTTATTAATTAATAATTAAGAGATAATTAATCTATAATTAAAGATCAATTAAGGGTTAATTAACTGTTAATTAAGGATTGATTAACTGGTAATTAAGAAGTACTAAATTTGTAATTAATTTATATTAATTAATAATTAAGGTTTACTAATTAATGGTTAAAGAATAACTAATTTGTAACTAAAGATTCAATTAATTTGTTTTAAGGGTAATTAAGGGATGAATTGCCCAATTCTAATTAATTTGTTGGTTAATTAAAGATAATCACTTGGTGATTAATTAAGTATAAATACTTAGTGAGATTAATAAGTGTAATTACTTAGTGAAGTAATTAATGTATAATTACTGGATGTAATTAATTAAAGGGAATTACTTAATGGGAAGTAATTAAAGGATAATTACTTAGTAGAAGTAATTAAGGATTATTTACTTGGTGTAATTAATCAAAAGGATTAGGATGATTAATTTAAGAGTTAATTAATTAAGGTAAGTAACTACAAAATGATAATTACCATTTATGATTATTTGAGGCCGATTAATGGAAGTAATTAATTAAAGTATAATTAATTAATGTAATTAATTAAGGATCAATGTAATTAATTAATTAATGGAGATAATTAATTAGGGATCATTAATTAATGTAATTAAATATTAATTAATGAGAGTAATTAGAGGTTAATTACTGTAAATGGTTAAGGATAATTAATTCATATAATTAATTAAAGGATAATTACTTTACGTAATTGAAGAATAATTAATCAAGTTGATTGATTAAGATGGATATTTAAAGGATGTTAATTAATTAAAGGTTTGTAATTAATTAATGGTTGATTAAGCAAAGTTAGTGATTAATTCTTAAGTAATTGATTTAATTTAAGTTGATTAAATTGATTATAATAGGGGTTAATAATTGTTGCTTATGGATGATTGTTTGAGTAGAATAACTGAATTGGTTGATATCTATTGAATGATATGCTGTGATATTCTGTGATATGATATTTGATATATCATTGATAAATGTGAGATATTTATCTATGTTAATGTTGTGTGAATTCAAGTATTGAATTGAATTGAATTGTTTAAACCTTTAAACAACTTGGCCTTTAAAATATGTTTGGATTTCGATGAGAACGGGATCGGGTTTCCAGATTTGGATATCCGAAAACCACAGCGATCCAGGTTAAACATTATGTCATGACATCTCAAAGTGTAGATCGAGATGGAGTTTTAAAGTGCAAGGGTTATCGTCGTTAACTCTGAGGGTGATTCCAAAATGAGTGTAACGAGATAATACCTTCGGTTTCGTTCGAACCCAAAACGATCGAATGCTTCAAGAACATCGTCAGGTGGACGATGAGCATTCTAAGATAGATGTGCTCTATAAATGTATCGTAGCCTCAAGCCTCATTAACCTGGAATGGCTAAAACAGGGGAGGTTCGGCAAGGCTAAGTGGGTAGCACCTAAGTAGGATGAGATTTTCCCCTTTCTAGAGGTCCCTTTTATTCGGCTGTGTGGGCAGTTGTTGAGCTCCAACTATCGGGGTTGTCTTGTTCGGGACTGTCCAGTAAGGGATGGTTTCGGCCTTGTATTGCAGGGATTGGGAGTAATCCTCGGTACGTTGATCTAGGCCACGTACTATGACGGGCGGTACCCCAGTAGCTCTGCCATTGTATGGAAATCCAATCTCTAATAAGTGCCATCAAATTTGATTTGTAACCTACTTTGTGGCTAGTATGCCAGAATTTAATGAATGTAACAATTTCGGCTATTTCTTATTTATTTGAAAACCATAGACTCTATTATAATATCACAAAATTTCCTATCAAAGTTTTGGTTAGCATATGGTAAAAACTTACCCATGTTTATGTGTGGGGAGTCTTATGTGATACCTTTATTTTCAAAGGTTTTCAAAAGTTAAGCAACTTTAACCGTTTACTCACACCAGACCCATGTCTGACCTGGAGTTTATTTCTGTTTTACTAAACTCTTGGGTACTTAAATTTTTGCGAGTATCCAAGGGATTCAGGCTAGCTTTGACAAATTATGGAGGAGATATGGAGCAGGAGGCTTCGGCGTTGTAGATATATAGTGGTTCCGCTGTATTGATCTCTGTGTTGATATCTGTAATGTATATTGAGGTGTATAACTAGACAGGTGTTTATAACTGTCTAGTATATGGTATATAAGTCGTGTTACTCTGGTGTATATGATACTATGTAAATTTTATGTGATTAATATAATTTATTCGTTCTGTTGAGATTCTGATGTTGTTTCTTTCTTTCTTCTCAATCTTCCTCTTTTCTGTCCCTTTCTTTCTTAATAATGATGCGTCTTTCTATAGGATGAAAGGCGGATTATTAAATTTCACTTCTAAAATTCCCTTTTAATTTCCTTTTATATTCAAAAATAATATTTATGGTATTTAAAAATACTAAAATCTTAGCCAGTGCTATTATAGCATTCACTTTAAGAAACCATATTATAATCTATCACAGAATATTCAAACACACCAAAATATCGCTATATATAAAATTAAAATCAAAAAATGTTGAGGAATCCAGTTGGATCCCTCCAACCTTTTCCAGCAACCACAGATATTAGATAACATAAAATACCAATCCCACTTCGAGTGGGATATCGCGGTAATATTTGGTCATCTTCTATTATATGGAGCGCATAGGGTCTCATCCACTCCAACGACGGGAATATTCAATCCAACTACTAATATATATACTACTATATATAACATCCAACTAAAAATAATTTATCAATTCAACCAATAAACCAATAATTAAAATTTATTATTTAAAAACTATTATCTAAGATGAGTGAGATTTATGCACATTTATTCCAAGTTGTCTCTTTCACGTTTTGGTTCCGATTAATTTTGAACGGCGTTCGAATTTAACTGAAAATTTTGCAAGCTCTAAACTCAATCAATCGAATTCCTATGTATCGTATTTGTCGACACGAACCCAACAAACCGCATCTCGATTAGACCTATAACGAAAGAGATATCATATTTCTAAGAATTTGAATTTATTTAAACCATTTATATTACTTAAATTGAATAATATTAGAATACCCATCAACAAAAGAGGCCCGGCCCAAATTGAAGAAAATCAAACCCGCATCTTCCTTCTTCCTTAATCACACAGCCCCTCCTGTGCACGAAGGCTCATATCCACCGTGCAGTGATACGACATTCCAACACTCCAAACGAAAATCTGATAGCTCCGACGTGTATCTCTCCATAAAACTGCATCCATACGTACCAATATCTTCGAGCTCGCTGTCCCTCTCTAGATCGCGATCTGTCACTATCCTCACGCGACCTTGTAGCAGCGCACCACCCAAAACATGGTCGGAGGCCACCAAATTCCTACCTCAAGTGTGATTTTCCATGCCGAATTCCACTACATCATCCAATTTCCCAAACTCATCACTAATCGAAACAAAAATGGAACCCTAGTCATCTAAGCAACTGCCATGGCCAGTTCGAGCCTCATAAACCAAATTAGCAACCCAAAAAAACATGCCAGTGGGAAGATCCACGCATAACATGAAATTTAAGATGGGTTTGATGATTTTTAATCGTGTATAATTCGAAAAATAATTTTTGAAGCTTTAATTTCTATTTTTTTTTCTTCTTGCTTGAAAGCCTGAATGAAGAAGAGGGAACATACACGATTTTAAATCAAGGAAGACGTACATGGTAGGGTGGCTTATCTCAGTGTAGAGTGGGCTGATGGTGAAAGAAAGTGGCTGAAGTGAAAGATTGTAGGATGCTAGTCAAATCAACACACACACACACACACACACACACACACACACACACATATATATATATATATAATTTTATCTTCAAAAATATCTAGCTAAAATTTTTGGATCCCAATCGAGGTGTGCCACCGGGCGTTCATAATGTTATACCCTTATTCCGAACATAATGGAACAAATTCCGAGACCTAATTCGATCATCGGTAGAAGGTAACTTCTTGAATCCTATTATAATATTAAATTTTCGATATTAAATTCAATGCGTTTCTACCCCGAACGACCAAACGATAAATCCCAAAGCTGCTAAATTTGAAATCCGATAATAATACACTATTACAGATCTAATGGAACTAGTTTCATTGAAATCCGAGACTGTGCCTTGAAAGGCTATTTTTGTATGTTAATTTAAACGAGTTATTTTTAAAATCATGTAAATCACTTATGAATACAATTTAAAATTATATTTATCTTTCTTCCTACTAATAGAAATTAGATATACTTTAAACTTATTTGTATCTAACTTAGAACCCAAGATTTCATTATTTAACCAATTTTCGACAATTAATTATTCCATAAACCACTGTATTTGAAATTAAAGTTATTTAACCTATAAAATTAACTTTTCAAAATTTAAAATCAACTAAATATTCTAATTTCAAATAACCAAAATTATGGGTCGTTACATTCCTCCCCCTTAAAAGAATTTCGTCCCCAAAATTGCGAAGGTAAGAAGAATGGCCCAAAACCCATTAACTTTTCCAAAATCAATCAATTGAAACAACTTTCCAAAATTAATTTGTTGAAACCACATTATCAGTTTTACTAATTTATAAATTCATCCATAGATTCCAAATAATATTATTTACTCAATCATTTCAAATTATATTCCAAACTCAAATTTTAGTTATTAAAAACTTTCTTCAAAAAATTTTAACTCCTTAAATTTTCAAAAAAATTCGTCCGCGTCTCATTTGCACGGCTATGTTAGAACAACTGCAAATCGCCTCCATGGGCCCAACCAGCAAAAGAAACAAAAGACAAGTGGCTCAATCATAAAATCATCAAATTCAAACAATATTTTAAACATGCTCTTTTCTGTCTAGCATCCCAATTTCCTTATGAAATCAAAGGCATGAAACTTACTCTTGCTTTTATATACCTGCATCTTATTTACCAATGATATCAAAACATATAATTCATAACCACGTTATTCTATATTTTCCAATTTCTAACATTGGTTTAATTTAAGCCCATACGATGTGCAAATATCATCCATATGCAATATCAAATCCTATCGCTCGCTCGATCACACAATTTAATTTTCGAACTAGCATCGTTCACACGATTCTCTAGTGCGGGTTCAGATCTAGTTTCTTGATTAGAAATCGTTATTCTCCTTGCATAGCCATATACTATGATAAAGAATCCCAAAATCAATCAAAAACTCATATCCAGTGTTAGCTATCGAAAATCGAGTGAAAAATCGTAACTTGGATCGATATAAATAGTGTTAAAATTCTATGCTCGAATCTGGATCAAACCGTTTTGCAAATAAAATAATATATGTACAACATACGTGTTAATTTCAATTAATTTCTTATCTCCACCAAATTCCTTTTATTCATATTCATTTCATATACCTTCACTTTTTTACAATCACTATCACATTGCTTTCTCACATTCCCTTATTTGCTTATTATATCCATTCAATACTAATTATCTCTTAAGAATGATTCCATTAAATTTTCTTAAGTTTATTACAAACATTTTATACAAATGTTCTTAGATTAATTACCACTTCACCACTTAAGTTTATATCCATTTTAATCAAATTCAATTCCATTTCCCAGTTTCAACATTCATTTTTATCTATCCACATTCCAAACCATATTCAATTAACTAATTAATTCAATTAGTCCATTCACTAATTTATTTCAATCTTAATCGATTCCATTTCCAAAAATTATTTCATTTAGCATAACTTAGGCAACATTTCCAAAATTCATTCTTTTACATAGTATATTTCTCAATACTATTATTATATAAAAAATATTCCATCAAATTTCATGTTTAACAACATACCACTCTATACTTATTTCATTTATGCCTCACTCATGCTGAATTTATTTTCATTCAGATAATTCATATCTGTTGGTTCACATTCACTAGTTTATCCTACTACGACAATCACTTTGATTTAACTTTTCTGAAGTTAAATTCAATCTCTTATCTCAATTTTACAATTTCTTTTCTTATCTGCATCATTACTCAAATTTATAAGTTCAAAACTTATCTTTATATATTTCATAAACATTTAGATAGCGAATTTCAGAACCGAAACACCTGGTTTGATTTCAAATCAATTTGAAATCATATATGTACATATCTCATTTTTATATCAAATCAAAATTTTAAATTTCTTAAAATCAAAATCTTGTTTACCAAAACAAGATTCCAATAGAAAATCATTAAGGTAGGAATCCATCACTTAGAAACTCGAAAATGAACACCGATGATGTCGCGATCATTATTGGAATTATTTTCCAATGAT
This sequence comes from Allium cepa, assembly GCA_030765085.1. Taxonomy (NCBI): domain Eukaryota; kingdom Viridiplantae; phylum Streptophyta; class Magnoliopsida; order Asparagales; family Amaryllidaceae; genus Allium; species Allium cepa. The sequence goes on from CM060931.1 coordinate 499,721,051, forward strand.
CGAAGTGAGATCAGTGTTTTTCTTTCTTTTAAAACCATTTTTAAATATATTTATTCAAAAATACTTCCAAAATAATACCATCATTCTCATTTTTCCAAAATACTTTGAAACACATTTCAAAATTTCTGGGATTTAGATTCAAAACTTCTCAGTTTAAATCCATTTTAATTTATAAGTCGCATTTATTAATTATACTTACATAATTTCACCTTCTTAAAACATTTCACAAATGTTTTATCATTGTTTATTTTATAGTAAACATCTTTTATCAAGGCACAACAACCAATTAATGATAATAATCATTATTATCATTCCTAAAACCAAACACACCATATAATAACAATTTCTGAAAAATTATTTCTTTATATATAAAATATAATCGAAGTAAGATTATTTCATTTACCCTATTTCAAAATAATATCATGTCGAATTGCTTTGTTCAAGTGTTTAGAGATCTATATCAATGATGTTAGTTACTTGTATTGACTAGAATCCATAAGTCACTTAACAAATCAACCAACATAATATAAAACATTTTTATATCACTAACAAATATGCGCTCATAGATACACACACACACTCAAACTCATTCTAAGGTGTTATTGACTGATGAGTTACCCCATAAAAACCAAGGTTCTCGCTTAACCTTCAACTCTGATACTACGTTCTAACAACCCACTTTTCTGTACATTCTATGTTGACAAATAACCGCACATGTCAACTCAAAATTTAACAAAAAGGCGGATTTTTAGGGGAAAAGAAAAGGAAAGATAGAAGAAAATAGAAACAACAACACAAATCTCACAATCCCAGCGGAACAATATATAATAGGTAAATGCAGATTTTTATACAAAAAGAAACTATATCGGTTAAGATACATATAATCATCAGAGTACAACAACTAACAAATCAATATGGACAGTTATTGTAATTTGTCCTCACCAGTGCGGACTATACAGCCTGACACACACAGCAGAATATAACCAAGTACGCGAAATATGTCTAAAATCCTCCAGCTCATCTCCTGAGCTCCATAGCATCCTAACCTGAATTTGTAGTACACGGTCAAACCGGAGCATTACAATAAAATAACACCCGAGTCAGTCCGGAAAACCAGCGTGAGTAAACACGCTCAATTTGAATTATTACCGTTATAAAAATCCTTTGAAAAACAAAGATATCTCGTAAGACCACGCCACACATAAATACGATAGGTTTTACCTAATGATAACCAAAACATTTTATATCAAAATCATATGATATTATAATAGTGTCTACAGAAAGTAAATTAGAAAACAGTTGAAATGCTTGCTTCTCACGTTTCAACATAGTTGGGCACAATCAAAACCATACAGGCTTGTAGTGGATATTGGATTCCATACAATGACTAGGCCACTGGGGTACCGCCGGTCATAGTACACTTTTAGAAAAATGTACCGAGGACCTCGTTTGGATCCCTTGCCAACACAGGACCTACCTACCCTTGACCTGGATAGTATCGAATATGTTATTACCTTGGGTGTTCCTACCCTTATCGAGCGCTCTCTTTTTCGTGCACAACCATATCCATAGTTTACAACATATATCCGAGGGTATCTAAAAAAGTTATAACATACCCTGCTTGGGTGCGACCCACTTAACCCTACTGCATCTCTCCTATTTTAGTCATTTCTGGTTAATGATGCTTGAGGCAACGTTTTACCGTTAGAATAGCATTCATAATTGGAATGCTAACACTGCCTTCCAGGCAACAATCTAATGGTAGCATTCATCCATACATGTTGTCCTGGGTCTGGACAAACTGAATCTCCTTCGATATCTCCATCTCCATTATCATTGAGATGTTACAATTCATAACACTCAAATCGGATCGAAGTGGTTTTCAGAAAATTAAAATCCGATCCCGGTCTCTTTGAAACGATCAACGAATTTGGCAAGATTTGAGAGTCGATTATTTATCTATCAAATAGGATCCATAAGCAGTCAATAAGCCCAGATTATAAATTTTCAACATCTATTTAAAAGTATCTTTACAAAGATATATATATATATATATATATATATATATTAAATCCCTTCTAGTATTTCGGTATTAGAAAACGATTTCAAATTCTTAAATCCATAATAGGATTTTTAACCCATATGAACACTTATGAATTATTTCCTAATCCGACTTATCATTCATTATTTAGAAATTATTCCATATAAATCATTTTGTAGCTAGAATATTTCCAAAACCATTTAATTCCAGTACTTATGAATATTATGTCTTATTTCACCAATCTCTGGAATTCATTAATTCCCTTTTCAAATTTCAAAAATTTATCCATTGTACTGGTTTATAATCTAACGAACGATTTATAACTCCTTAGTCGAATTCAGATTCATTTTGAAGTCCTCGAGTCAAACTATTTTGGAAAATTTCCTTAAACTCCCAAAATACCTATTATAGCATTTCAGTTATAGGACCACATCCGTTTAATGAAATTCTGTTCATAAATTTGAGAGTATTTATGAAAATTCCAATTACTTACATTAAAATTCTATATGTATTTACATAATAATGATTCTAAAAATATGGTTAAATAATCATTTTAAATAATTTAAAATAAACATCAATAACTAATTCCAATTTATTAAATCGATTTACCAAACTTGTTTATAACTTAGAATTCATTCCATAAATTTAAATATTTAAATGACTAAATTTCTAGAATATTCTAATCCAATTAATAGTTATAAAACTACATAGTTTAATAATTAAAAATCCTCTTTTTAAAACCAACCTTAACTTCTTATGAAATCCATTTTTCAAATTTAACATTTCCAATTTAATACTTAAATCTCTCTCGATTCATCGCAAATCGATTCACATTTTCAATTCCATAACTGTTCCCAAATTCCAAAATAGAATTCACAATTACTTGTAACTGATTACCATATCTCATTATAAATTCTCACCGTGAATTTATATTTCCAATTTACCAATTTATAACCATTCCACCTATTTATAAATGTCATTCATAAATTTCCCAAACTCATTCCTAGTTTATGCAGGTTTATATTACTAGAATCCATTTATAAATCGATTTTTTATTAAAATTCTATTTTTAAACTTATTCCTTAAATAACCCAACTATATTCCAAATCATTCCAATCTCGATTTCTACTTTCGATTCGTAAATTTTAAAATCCTATTCAAAATCCAATATAACCAATTTTACTTTATTTTCCAAATTCCCTTTTATTTCTCCCAATCTATTTAAATCTCGATTTTTTTCAAAAACCCTTTACATTTAGAAAAATATCACTTGAATTTATTGTTTAAAAATATTTCTATACCTTTTTTAAAATATCTTTTTAAATTATTTCACGAAATAGTTAAGTACAAATTTAAATTAAATCATATATTTATCCAAACTACACCTCTTTAAATAAATTCCTAAAACTCAATATAAATATTTCACTTCTAAAATTCCTTTTTAATTTCCTTTCAAATTCAAAAATAATATTTATGGTATTTTAAAATACCAAAATATAGGCCAGTGCTACTGTAGCATTGAATAAAACAAACCATGTTAGATTCTATCATAGAATATTCAAACACACCAAATATCACTATATATAAAATTAAAATCAACAAATTTTGAGGAATCCAGTTGGATCCCTCCAACCTGTTTCCCTGCAACCACAGATGTTAGATAATATAGAATACTAATTCCACTTTGAGGAGGATATCGCGATAATATAGGGTCATCCGCTATTATGCGGGGCGCATACGGTCTCATCTGCTCCAACGGCGGGAACATTCTATCAAACTAATAATATATATGCTATTATGTATAACATCCAACTGATAATAATTTATCAATTCAACCAATCAACCAATCAATAAATTTTTATTATTTAAAATAAAACTAATTATCTAAGATGAGTGAGATTTACTCATATTTATTCCCAATTGTCGCTTCTGCATCGTTTGATTTAACTAAAAGTTTTGCAAGCTCTAAACTCAATTAATCCAATTCCTATGCATCGTATTCATTGATAGGAATGCAATGCAACAAACCACATCTCGATTGGACCTAAAAATGGACGAGATATGATATTTCTTAGAATATGAATTTATTTAAACAATTTATATAACTTAAATTAAATTATGTTAAAATACCAATCAAAAAAAGAGGCCTGGTTCAAATTGAAGAAAACCAAACCCACTTCATCCTTCTTCCCCAATCACGCAGCCCTTCCTGTGTGCGAACGCCTATATCCACAGTGCACATTTATAGTGATACGACATTTCAATGCTCGAAATGAAAAGTTTACAGCTTCGACATGTTTCTCTCCGAAAAAATTCATACATACGTACCAATATCTTCGAGCTCGCCCTCCCCCTTCAGATCATGATCTATCACTCACATGACCACCTAAAACATGGCCGGAGGCCACCAAATTCCTACCTCAAGTTTGATTTCCCATGCCAAATTCAACTACATCATCCAATTTCCCAAACTCATCACCACTCGAAACAAAAATTGAACCCTAGTCATCTAAGCAACTACCATGGCCAGATCGAGCCTTGCAAACCAAAATCGCAACCTAAAAAACAAACCAGTGGGAAGATCCACTCGTAACATGAATTTTAAGATGGGTTTGACGAATTTTAATTGAGTATAATTTAAAAAATAATTTGTGAAGCTTTCATTTCTATTGTTTTCTTCCTGCATGAAAGCCTGAATGAAGAAGAAGGAACGCACGCGATTTTAAATCAAGGAAGACGTACATAGTATGGTGGCTTGTCTCAGTATAAAGTGGGCTGATGGTGAAAGAAAGCGGCTGAAGTGAAAGAATATGGACTGTTGGCCAAATTAACATATATTATTTTACCTTTAAAATATCTAGCTAAAATTTTTGGATCCCAATCGAGGTGTGCCGCCAGGCATTCATAATGTTATACCCCTATACCGAACGCAATGGAACAAATTATGGGACCTAATTCGATCATCTACAGAAGATAGTTTTTGGAGCCCAATTATAATATAAAAATTTCGATATTAAATTCAACGCATTTTTGTCCCGTACGACTAAACGATAAATTCAAACGCTACAAAATCGAAAATACCAAGATAATACACTGTTACGGATCCAATGGAACTCGTTTCATCGAAATTCGAGACTATGTCCCGGAAGGCTATTTTTATATGTTAATTTGAACGAGTTATTTTTAAAATCATGTAAACCACTTATAAATCCAATTTCAAATTGTATTTATCTTTTTTTTATTAATAGAAATTAAATAAACTTCAAATATATTTTTATCTAGCTTAGAACTCAAGATTTCATTATTTAACCAATTTTTTACAATTAAATAATTCCATAAACCACTATATTTGAAATTAAAGTTATTTAGCCTATAAAATTAACTTTTCAACATTTAAAATTAACTGAATATTCCAATTCTGAATTCGTTACACAAAAGAAGCATACCACCTAGCATTCTATATGTTATACCTCTATTTCGAACACAAATGAATATTTATCGGGAGCCAATTCCATCATATATAGAAGGTAGCTTTTCAAAATCAAATTGTATTAACTAAAAATAAATTCTATGCGTTTCAATCTCACACAATCAAACGATAAATCCGATCGCTACGAAACTTGAAATCCTACAATAATTCACTATATTGGATCCGATGAAACTGGTTTCGTCGAAATCCAAGTCAGTGCCCAAAAAGACTTTTTTTACGCGTTAATTAAAATGAGTAATTTCCAAAATCAATTTAATCACTTTTAAATCCAATTTTAAAGGTTAGCAATCTTCATTCTTATTTAAATAGAGTTTAAATCAACTTTTGAAATCATTTTCATACATATTAAATTCAGGATTTAATTAATTAAACAATTTCAAATATTAGGTTTAATAATTTAATTATCAAATAAATCATTATATTTGAAATATAAGTTATTTAACTTATAAAAATTTGCTTTTAAACAAATTCAGATAATAAAACAATTACTTCCATTTTACAGTAATTCAACATCTTTGCAATTATTGTATACAATAAAAATTATTTATTTCTTACCAAATAAATGTTTTCTTGTTTCTGAAATTTATACTTATCAAAAATACAATTTCACATAAATAAACTTATGCTTTAAATTTTAATAAACGTTCATTCGATTCTTTATTAACTTAACATTGATTGTTTTAATTTCTGTTATCAATTAATTACAGTTCAATATCATATAATTTACTTTCTAATATAAGCTATCATCTTTTATCTTATTGAATTTTGTTATTTAAATCTAATAAATTACATTAATAAATTTAATTTATTTCTTACCATTTTTGTTCAATAATCATATTAAATTTAATAATTTAAAATAGTTAAAAATATGGGTCGTTACAGAAATTATGAGCAGACTTGGAAGAACAAATGTGACAAGTCTTAGTGAATCAGATACCAGAACCAAAATGGCATCTGATTCACAAAGTAGCTAGGTGGAGAGATATGGCTTCCTTCACCCTTCTCATCACCTTGAAAGTGTTTGTGAGAGTAGTATGGTATGAAAGAAATGAGATAATTCATCAAGGAAAAAGGAAATTTGGATTGTAGTTAAAGCACTATCTTATGCATGAGATAAGAAATGGAATGAGCCGTGGCCTCTCAAAGCATGTTTTGAGCTTGGATTTTGTTGTATTTGTTCTTATGGCATTTCAGTAAACTGGTAAGGGCCTAGTTAACCCCTCTGGCTTTGCCAAAAAATATAATAATAAACGTAAATATAATAATAAATGTAAATATGAACTAGTATAGATTATATAAATAAAGAAATTACAAAAAAATTTAACATTCTTTTTAAGTATTTGGTACTATTAGTCAAGTGGTAGGTCGGTTCTGTGTAGAAGGTGTATAAGATATTCTTGTCAAACCCAAGGTGTATTTTATCTAGAGGTGCATCTTCAGAAGATAGTTCCTTATCTGGTCATGTATGGACTCCATTCTCCAATAAGTGTCATACGGAATTAGTTGCGCCCAAATATGTTGAAATGTGAGATGCAAGCATTTTAGCTATGTTTTATTTTACTTAAAAACCCTAGACATTATTATAATAACATTGAATTTCTATACAATTTTTTTTGGTTATCGTAAGGTAAATACCCGTCTGTGTTTATATGCGGCGTGATCATACGAGATACCTTTGGTTTTCGAATTATTTTTTTAAAGTAAGAATTCAGTTGTTTGAGTTTACTCACAACAGACCCACGTCTGACCTGGAGTTTTTATTTTCTTTTCCTGAAACTCTTGAGCACTCAAATTTGTATGAATGGCCAAGTGATCCATGTTTCTTATGGAAACATTTTGAAGGAGCTAGAGAAGGTAGCTTCAACGTAGCTAGTTTATCTTATTTCCACTGTGTTTATGTATGATCTATGTATTTTGTATGGACGAGTAGTATAACTATCCAACTGAAGTTGTAGTGTAGAGGCTCTGATGTATTATTATTATGGAATGACTATGTAATACCCTATGTTACCTATTATATGTTATTCTGATTCACAGTATGATTCCATGATTGTTTAGTTCTCTTCTTATCTTTCTTTTTCTTCTACCCTTAATGACTCGTCTCTTGGTAAAAGAAAGGTTGTCATTGCAGCCTAAGTAAATATATTTAATTAACTCCAATTTAATTCCTTATCAATATCTCATATCGACCGATATATTTATAACTACTATAAATACGTTCAACAATATTTATTCCTCAAATCATATTAGTTTTGTAATTAAAATTTCATAAATATTAATTAACTTAATTAATTTATAACAATTATAAACCAATTAAATCGTTTAGTCTAAAGAGAATTCATCATTCGGTTGTATGGCTCTCGGATGTAAATCCAATCAGCGATTACCATTGAACTATTTGAATGTTTACTTGACATATCGTTTAGCAGGTGATGTGACATTTGACCTAAATTTATGCTTACTTAGTTTTTCTAAAAACCAGTTTCACTTCGTTAAGTGCTACCTAGTTGTGACATTTATTTAAACCATTCTCTTCGTCAAAACTATATCACTTTGGACTTATGGAATTTGGTAATGGTCAATATTTCACTATAATCAATATTCAATTCTACAGTCCAATAACAAAGTTCTTGGTTCAATAATAATAATTATTATTATTAACTAAAATGCTTTGGCCAGAGATTTTGACTTTGAGTTGACTTGAGTTAACCGTGATACTAACCCCATATAACTGAAAAGTGCTTCACTTTCACTACTTCCACTCGACCTAACTATAACCACTCAATGAAATGCCATACTATGATTTGACTATAATCAAAGTGGGGCTTTCATATTAAAGATCCACAATATTCCCAAGGCAAGTGAACTGTCTAAATCAATTATATTGGTATTTTCTATTTGACCTTAGTTATATTAACCAACAAAAAACTATCGAGTGAGTCGTTCCATATTAACTATCGGTACGTAACCTCTAAGTGCTCCCAACAGCCGTGAGTAATAAATTGTCCAACATTTGGGAAGTATTACGTATTCTAGTCTCAACGAATACATCAATATCATTTCTCGATGCATCTTGATTTGAAACATTTATGGTATATTTATTTTCATTGTGATAAATTACTTACAGTTACAACACTTTGAAACTACTACCACAAAATGTACCATTTATGTATTTTCTATTAAATATACTTTTAATTAAATTAATTAATTAATATAACACATTATATCAGGTGTATAATAGAAGGAAAATAATTTTTATTTTGAAAAAGATTGGTTATCTAGTTAGATATATGTAACAAATTACATGATTCCCCCTAAGGCATACCCCAAACTCTATCAATCTTCCACTTGCACTTGGGGCCGATTATGGAATCTTATTCCAATTTCTCCAGTCGGTTGCCTTAAAATCAATTGGGTTAGTTCCTCGATGAATGGATACATTGTTATGTTTCAATTATCTACTACGTCAATCAACTATCTTCGATTTTAATAATCTACCTTTATCATGTGAAACAATACGGAGTATGTCCCTCGACTTCCAATGAGCTCTAAGTTCTATCATGAACTATATAGTGACACTATTATAATATAACAATGTTGTAGGATTCTCAACATTTGGATTCACCCTCGGCTCAGTTATAAATTTATGCATTTATATTTATATACATCTCTTTATTGCTGCCTATTCAAGGCGATATACTTAACCTTTTCAATTGAATCAGCTACAATATTTCATTTGGAACACTTTCAATTTAAAGATTCTTAACTCGAATTTATTATTGACATATTATACTCAAATGACTTATGAAGTTTGAGTCTAAATAATTCTTTATAAGGAGTTTTTTATTTATGTAAACAATTCTCTAGTATTTTATAAATACATGAGAACATTTCAAAAAACCATTTAGTGATATCATTTGAATTTGATATTTGCTTTATGTACCAAATACATATACAAATCATGATATAATAGACGACATAACATATATGGTAATTCTTATTTCCATGCATAACGAATTCATTTCACATGTTTCATATTAAACAATTTAATAAGGTGCATTTGCATAACGATTTGGAACATTCCCAATATCTTTTATACTCATTATAAAAGACATCATTTACAACCAATGTTGAGTATTAGAAACAACTAAGGCTGATATTAATACAAGTACATCGTTAAAATCAGCAATGTGTTGTTTACTTACAATTTAGAAATATCAATATACATTTTAACATTCTTTCTTATGAAGACACGCTTCTTCTACATTTTAATGGATAATCAAACTATTTGATAGTTCTTTCAAAAAATTTGTTCACTTCTGATGCCTGTAAATGATACTTTTTATCATTTCTTGGATCATATCCTAAGACTCACAAACCCATCATTTCTCCTTCGAGACATTTGGTTATTATATGTAAACAACTTACTCTAAATCATTATTTCAAATTTTCTGTTTCAATACATATGTACTAAACATAAAGTCATACTAAGTGATACTTTTGTGAGTAAATTCAAACGTTGAATGTCGAATTTATTATGTTAGTTTAAACAGTTAAAGTGATGTTATTTGTTAATGAATTTCTACGCTAACACCAAAAAAGCGTAAGGAAAATGAAACTTGGTGCAGTAGAATCTTTAATCATCCTTGGTTATCTTGCTAGAAAGGCACATGCTTTATGTTGAATCCATATTAACCTCAAAATCATGAAAGTTTAGGATGTTGAAACAAATTATGATCAAATCATAAATGTTTGAGAATTACAAACAATTCACAATTTAGGAAGTCTTCCTTAATATGCTATGAAGTTGTTGAATATCCAAAACCTTATTTGCCAAAGTCATAAAGGTTCGATATGTTCAATAGTAAAGCCAATGATCACACTGAAGTTATATATGCTTGAGAATCATAAGCCAACATTCTTTTCTCTTTATTCAATATACTATGCGATTGTACGTGTACAAGCCCTTGTTTGTAATAATATTTTCAAGGTTACAATTGGCACTAAAATCACCAAATTCTTTTAGTGTTACGGTGTTTAAAAAGTAAGAAATGAGAAAAGAATTGATTGGTCCCTCCTTCATGCCCCTAGGTTTGTTTTTATAGGGGCAGAAAGGTACAACTTGGATGCCATGTGCCAATGAGGCATGCTTGATCTTCGGCATTGATGCTATATGAGATATCCTAGCATACTGATGGCATGTGACATGTCTCCATGTACTGTTGGCGTGAGGCCATTTTCTTTACTTATATTGATTTGATGTCACATTATTTATCATATTGGTGAAGTGCGGAGTATATAGTATGCGACATTATTATAGCCTTTAAACTAATGCAGTGTAGCATGGTATGCGACATCATTGTAGGCCTTCGCCATTGGCTTTGACTGCTTCTTTAATTTAACACTTCCTTTATCTATGAGATCCTCTGGCTTTAAACTTTTTATTATCGTCCTTTCAAAATCAAAAATGGTAGTAACATTTGCCTCCCAGCATGAAGGAAGTATTGACTTTTAAACTCAGTGTTTTGATAATGGTGCTTGCTGGTCATTGGTCTTCTCCTCCAGATCTGACAGCTTGTTTAAGTATAATCCATTGGTGATTGTTTGTCCTTTTCCGCCCTATAAATAATAGAGCTTCCTTTTCATTTCTGTTTTACCTGCAATTCAGAAATCAAGCGAAAAAAAATTTAAATTCTCAAAATCATTTAAAACTTTCAACCTTAGGAATCCAAGCTAATATCAAGGTACGATCTTTATTTTTAATTACGTCAAAAACCTGAATTAAAAGTTTTTATATCAGAATCATTATTAGGATTTCATTTGGGGATCCTTGAATTCGAATCGACATTTGGGTTTAGATATTAGGTTTTGATAGTTAATTTTCATATCACTAACTAAATAATCATTTGTAATGCTTACGAATGGAATTAATTTTTAATTACTACATCGGTGAAGGATTTGCTGGGTTAATTTGTGTCAGACAACATCAATCCTGGGAGCTTCTAGTTTATTTATGAATTTAATAGCTTTATTAAACCCAAAACCTAATATTAACTTGTTCGATTCTGAAATTGTTGCCTTATGACATCAAACTGATGTTCAATATTAATTAATTTTACTTTTTATTTACTATTTTAATATCCAAGAGAAACTTAGGAAATTTTATGGCTCGAGATTCTTATATCGTTAGTAACCAAATAAGAGTGTAGTGACCAGTTTAAACTTAAGGGTTATTACAATGAGACATTTTGTCATGTCAGTAGCTAACCATGGGTGCAACATTCGTGAATTTGAAATTAGTTATAATTGTTGTTGCATGAATTCGTTATTGACTCAAGAGGTTATCGTATGAATTGATATTCTTACTATATGTTATCTTCTTCTTTCAGCAACAGTTCTCAACGTTCTTGTTTAAATTTTACACAACATTGTTATCTCGCAACATAATCATCATAATAAACTCATGAACTACTTGCACACTTAGTATTTTTTATAAAAATACTTTTGAATTATTTCGCCATTACTTATTAATTTTTTCTATTTATCATTTCGGCATAGGTCATTATTACATCATCATGTTATAATTCTAGATTGTGCCACTAGTGTGACATTCGACATCACATTATCAATTCAACATGCAATTTTATGATGCCTTTAAAAAGGATTCTTCAATCAGATTTCTTTTAAATAAATATAAACTAATTTACCACCATGGGTCTAACAAATGTTTACATATATTTTAATTTACAAAAGACTTCAGCACTTCATAATTCGGCATTGATTATTTAATGGTAATAATCTTTCTCTAAATATAATAGTTAACTTGTACTTCAACACTTCTCTATTAGTGTTTGGGTAATTTCGAATTAACTTAATACCTTTTTGTTTTAGCATATAATTGTCTATGTTATATCAAAAGCATTTCTAAGTTTCACCAATATTTAATACTTCCCTGATTTGGTATAATATCACCCGGTAGGCAAATGGAAGACAAGAAAGCAAGCCAAAAAGCTAGTAAGAGTTCTAAATCTTCTCCCTCCATCAAGAAAAGGGATTATCATCTCAACCAATCATATATTACCACTCAAGAAGAAATAGACACCATCCTCAAGCAATTCGGGATTATAAACGTAGAAGTCATTCTTCTGGTCCTTCTGGTAGAATTGATGACCTATCAAAAGGGTTTTTTGCCTTCACACCAGTCCATATCTAGCATTCAAGGTACCTACCTTTTTCCAATTTTATTTTGCACTTCTTAGAGCATCTAAATATTGCTCAGATTCAATTAACTCCCAACCCGTACACCTGTTTGAGCTACTTGGAAGTTCTTGCTTGGAAGGCCAAACTTTCCCCTTTGAGTGTTGAAATTCTCTACATCTTAGCTAGCCCTATAAGATTAAGTGAGCAACTGGATAACCTGTTGTATCATATTTGACCACTCCTGAAGAGCTTAATCACCAATACTATTAACAAAATGAAGGAGTAGGAGAACAAATTATTCTACTTAGATGTTATTCCCCTAAGATCAAGGAAACTTCCTCTACTTTCAGTAAGTTTCTATTTTCTATCATTTATGTTTTATCTGTCATTCCCTCGTAATGAGTGTTTTCTTCAGATCCCATTCCTAAGCAACCAAGCTCTATTGTTGACGACACCATCAAATCCCTGACTTTGGCTTGCAAGAGCATGGGCGATAGTCTCACAATTTTAGTGGAAGCGAATATACATAAACATTCCTAGATTTTGAACCACTACTAATACTTGGAGCACCTTCGATGATCATAGAGAATGCTCAAGGGAAATGATCCTTGGTTATCATGAATCAAAATGCTTTCTCCGCTTCTTCTCCAGTTCTACGAATCTTTGGTAAATTTTGATTACCACTCAAATGGAGTTTCTTATGCTAATATCTAATAAGCTTCTTTCTTTGATTTAGGATCTTCTACACTCATTATTGCTTCTAAAGTAAAGAAGATCAAGGATGATGCTTCTGCCCTAACTGGATCGAGTAAATCTGCCGTTATTAAAAATTTCTCTACAAAGGCGGTTGAAGTGCTTAAAAATAATCAAGCACTGGCACCCTTGTTTGATACTTCTCCCCTCCCCCGAGTGAAAGATCCAAGCTTGTGGGTCATTATACACCTATTGTTGTGGGTGAGGAGGAACACGTGAATATTGATTCAAGCATCAATGTTACAAACCCAGATTTACTTATTCAAAAAGGTCAAGAACCCACAGATGTTGTTCACTCTTCGGATCCCCTTCTCAATAATTCTCTTCCTATTTATCCAACTTCCCTTCACCATATATGTGATGAGCTCGAACTTCAAATGATTCTCTTCCTTCGGAGGTCCATGCTCAAAATCCTATGATGAGTTTTGATGATCTTCTTCGATTGGTTGTCCAATCTCCTTCTTTGGCTTCTCTCTTGCCATAGTAATCTTCGGTTTACTTTAAGGTTCATCTTTTCATTATTGCTAAACAATTATTATTTATATGCATTTCCATTTGTTTAGTTAATCTAAGCTTTTAGCTTAGTATTTCTCGTCCCGACTTATGCTAGTTATTTATTATGGACGACCGAGAATATGTTCTTCTTCCAAGAGGCTTCTCAAGAGCCCTTTGATGAAGTGGTCGAGCTTGAGGAACAAATCTCCTTACCTAATAGTAGTGTAATAGATGTCACTACATCAAAGGACGAGGCTATTTCTAAAAAAGTCAAACTCGCTTCCTTCCTCGACGAGGAATAGAAAGCTAAACAATTATTAGAGGAAGAAGTGAAAGAAATGAAGGCGGATCTTGATAAGGCCACTACAGATAACGTCGATCTAGCTAATAAGAATAAATCTTTAAAGGATAGGTTGAAAAGGAAGAGGGATATTTTTACTTATTCGAGTAACTTTATCAGGGACGCCAAGGAGGAAGTCTATTTTTTTCTTAATAACGCTATTACTTAGATTGTCGAGAAGTGCTATGAAAACTCCAATAACATCCAAAAGTCCAAATTTAGACTTTCCTTCCCTTCCAAAATAGAAAAAAAAAATTCAAAAGAAAGTTTAGCCTCGTATTGAGGTGAGCTCACGGGTCCCTTCAAGAAGATTTTCCCATCAAAGAAAAGGTCAATGTTAAAAAGTTAATAACTTTTGATAACCCTCTGCCTGAAAAGGAGATAGATTCTTAGGAGGAAGAAGACAATGACGATGACAATGATAATGATGATGCTAATGGCCATGATGATGGTGGTGGCGATGATGGCAGTGGTGATGGAAAGGGTCCTTTAAGACCAAAAGATGGTGGAAATGGATCAGGTTATCCTAATTAGACTTATATGCATATGATGCGAACTTTGTCGAATTTTCCGATCCCCAAGGTGCTATAAGGAATGATAATTCCCTAAAAATAGTGCCCCTCCTAGCCATCATCAAAATGAGAAAACTCTAACTTTTCAAGTTTCGGCTCCTTGGGTATAGAGTTATTTATTTAAATGCATAAAATTACCAAGAAGTTTTTAGTTCATAATCTATTACTTTAGATAAGGAAAAAGAAGAAATACCATTACGGAAAATTATATGAAAAGAGTTATAGGATGGCCGATTAATCGCACAGAGAAGTTGATAGATTAATTGATGAACTCAATAAACTATTTGACAAACACAAGTGCCTATCAACAAGTGTTACACTGTTAAAGTTCTTTAAGGAAAAGAAGGCTTCTCCTTACTTGAGAAGAGCTCGCCTTCATCAGGATAGAATTATATGAGAGAACGCAGATTTATTGACCCTCTTCTAGATGCTTATTATGATGGGGAGGCCCTAGTAGAGTTTCCTAATGAAATTTATTCTATCAATCTCCTCGCCGACTTTTCTTTCTTAGAGAAAAACTGGGGGATTGATTAGTTGCCTTAATAAAAGATATTTAGGCGATCATGGAAGCGATCCTCATCTTGGAGCTTGTTGGAATCTTCATTAGGGATGCTAGTGTTCCCCTCTCTCCGGATACCCTTCCTCCTGAGAAGATTAAATATAGTAAGGAGAGATTTATTTTTGAATTCTACAAGGGATAAATATTGTATGAACCCATATGATTTTATGATTATAATGTGTAATTCAAGTAGTTTGTAAACTTTAGCATTTTTATTTTCTTCCTCTTAATTTATTTTCATATATTATACAGATTAAAGAATTATCAAGTAGTCCTGTTTTGATGGAACTCTTGAGTAAATTTACCAAGTTAAAGAGCGATTTTAAAAAAGTCCTTAATTCTCATAACATCTCGGTTAGCAAAGCATTGCTTTATTAGAGATCTATATGAAGTTTATACACGATTCGCTCGCTTTTCATTTTGATTTCATGGGTGATGAAAAGGATAAACTGCTTAATGAAATTCGAACTAGTCTGCTAAATTGCTATGTGGTCAATCCAGCCCTTTACTAAAAAGTGGGACTATCGTTAATTTCCTTTAGTTAATACCCCGGAAGGGAATTAAAGCTTCTTTTGACTCTACCCTTACCTTATTTGTCGGGTCACTTAAGAAGACCAAAATTGCTATTTCAAAACTCTAAGAATTAGTTGTATACGGTATTAATGTAATTTTTAATTCGCTTAAGTTGTAAAACTTTGTTGTTTAATAAAGAAAATACTTTCTATGCATTGATTACTTTTCTTACTAGGAAAAACAGTTGACACTTGTATCTAGTAGCTCAAATATCCTCACTCGACTTGATTCCAATAAAGATAGGCTTAAAGCATAATACGAGAAGAAAATCTCTTCTTAAGGCACTATAGCTTAACAATTTTCGGATAATTCGGATGCGCAAGAATGGCATGAAAAATATTACAAATTAAGATATATGTTTAGTTGTTTTAAAGAGATAATCTCCGACTTAGAGAAGTAAATTAAAGAAAAGGATAAGAGAATCCAAGAGCTAAAAGGGAAGATAGACACAATTTGTAATCTGGACCTTCTGTCCAAAGTCGAAGAAGTTGACGTGGAAATTCTATGATTACACCAAAAGGCGATGAATCTCAAGGTGAAGTTATTGAAAATTCAAGCATATTTCCAATCTTTAAAACTTATCATGAGTGGAGGAAAATCCTGTGTAACGACCCTTACTCGACCTTCGAAAATCGACACCGAATATGACACTCGTATTCAAATGCCGCAGATCCAAACGTCGAATCTGGTTCGCCGGAGCTTATAACACATTAAGTACAACACAACGGAAGAAATGAACAATACATTGATATACAACATTTGATACAATATCTGATACAACTGAATGATACAATGAATATCAATATACATCAAAGATATGATACAATACAATAGTAGCGGAAAGAAAAGATAACACCAACAGCGGAACAAAATCTCCAATATGGTCTTCAAGAGAGAACTCTAGCATCGGTAATCTCCATCTCCCAGGCACCAATCCAGAAATAGCTCGAACTCCTAATAATGATGCACTAAGCTAAGCAAGGTCAGTCGTGGATCCAAAGACTGAACTATCTCTAGATAATCTACTAAACTTAACTATCTGAAAAACCCAACTCTAGACCGTCCGTGTAGGAAAATTGTGGGCACCCAGAGTTTAGGAAGGGAACAATAAATTGTGGGCACCAAGAGTTTAAAACCCATATAAACCTGTATAACCTTTTTAAATCATAAATAGAATTCAATTTCAAATTTGAATTCAAATTTAAATCAAATTTCAAAACTAAATCAGGTTATTCAAAAATAACTTTTATCTTTGAAATTCCTTTTCAAAAACTTTTTTATTTTAATCCCAATCCATTTCCAAAACCATTTGGATTCAAAAATATTTTAAAACTATTTCAAAAATCTGTGACTTAACCCATTTCCACGTGCAATCCATATTTGTGTGTGTATAAGTGTTGTCCAGGGGTTTTACACAATAGAAGTGCAACATCATCAATCAGTACATATTCAAATACAGCAATATATTTGATAAGCGGTATAAACTATAACGCTTATCTTTCACTCACAGATGGCATATA
Organism: Allium cepa; assembly: GCA_030765085.1. Taxonomy (NCBI): domain Eukaryota; kingdom Viridiplantae; phylum Streptophyta; class Magnoliopsida; order Asparagales; family Amaryllidaceae; genus Allium; species Allium cepa. Next base: position 499,738,594 of record CM060931.1, read on the forward strand.
TATATATATATATATATATATATATATATATATATATATCAGAGATGACAAATTACATTAAACACAGCTCAAATCAAAACAGAGCATCACAATCAGGGATGTCAAACAATTCAATCATCCAGTAGAATCCAAACATTCATAAGTATGATCAGTTAATTGTCAGATCAATTCAAATCAGATTAATTACTTATGAATTACTAATCCTGGTTAATTAACATTAATAAATTACAAATCATTTTGATTAATTATCCTTTAATCATTTATTAATTAACCATTTATAATAATTTAATTAACCTTTAATTATTAAAAAATTAACCTTTAATTATAATTCACCATTTACTTAATTAGTTAACCCTTAATTAATTAATTACCATTAAACTAATTATCTTTAATTAATTACATAAGTAATTATCCCTAATCTTAAATCAATGTTAATCAATTGATTTATCCATCTTCAATCATTAACTAATTACTTTTAATTAAGTAATTATCTTTAAGCAATTAACTGATTTCATCAATTAATTTTCATTAATTAATTAATCCTTAATTATAAATTAATTAACCTTATATTAATAATTAATTATCTTTAATTAATTACAATGATTAATTAGTTAATCCATAATTAATAATCATTCCTTAATCACTTTCATAAATAAATTAACTTTTAATTAATTAATTATTTTAAAATTAATTACCTTTATTAATTAATCACATCAATTAATAATCATTTAATTAAATTATTCTTTAATCACTTGATTAATCAACTTTAATCACTAATTGTTCAACCTTAATTACTTTCATTAAGTAATTAATCATTTAAGATAATTTCATTAAGTAGTTATCCCTTAATTACTTTAATTAATTATCCATAAATGAATCACCTTAGTGAATTACATTAAGTAATTAACTCTTTAATTAATTACAATAATTATCTTTCAATTAATCACATTAACCTTTAAATAATTACATAAATTAGTTAACCTTTTTGATAAATTTTCCTTTTAAATAATTATAATAACCAAAATCATTTCAAAAACATTTAACTTTTCAAAAAAAAAAACATTGAAACTCATTTAAAAACTTGTTTAACAAATTTATTTCTGAAAATCTGGTTTATATTCCTAAAAAAAAACTTATTCATTTTTATATACTGAAAAACTTGGTTTAATAATTTGCTTGAAAACTTGAACATCTTCTTTTTTTATTTTTTTAAAAAAACTCTAAAACTTGTTGACCAACAAACTTAAGCTCACCGTAAAAATTACCGAGCCAACTAAATTTTCCCGAGACAACCCTGAGGCACCCTTTCTATTAAAACTTTATCATGTTTAAAATTTAAAACCTGCTACACAGTTAAACGCATGCGAACGAAACTGAGGACATACCCAAGCCACACCATCACTTCCTCGAGATCGACTTCGAGTTCCTCCTTCTCCCCCCCCCCCCAAATCATCACCATGAACCAGATATCGAAGTGTATGTGTGTACGTGCACAAACTTTCGGATCATCTCCGATCAGAGTCCTGACCACTCGTAGATCACTAACTACACGCATGACTTCCCTGACCACCCAACTCCGGCAATTACGTCAGGAAACGAAATTTAGCCACTCGACCATTTTATAGACTTAAACCATCATTATAAAATTGCCTCGCCAACGCCCTACCAACCATCGGAGTCCACATACCCTTAACCATAAATTCATCGAAGACCCACGCAACTTCACCCCCAAGTGCGATCAACCCAAACTCCTTGACCTCGCTGCAGTAAAACGTTTTTCGACGTCGAGTATAACCTAGGCTTAAACCCTAAATCGAGCTTGCTTATCCTCCACGACGATCTATAAAATTATCAACCATTTTTATGATAACCACCAACACCCGGCCTCCTTCACGCCAAATCATGAGCCTTAATTCGTCGTTGATCACCAGGAATTCGTCCAAACCCTTTCCAAGTTCATCTTGCTAATTCTCGAGATTTACCAAATTAAAAATCATAATTATTACACCTAAATTCATGATTTTCAATAACTAATCTGATCTTAGATTCCAATCATTAAATCGAGATGTTCCAATTTTTCCAATTCAAAAGTCCCACTGTAAAATTCCATTTTAGGGATGAATACTCAATCATTTAATTCGAAATCGTTTTTATAAATGATGTAACTTTATTTCAAACATTTACTCTTCAGAAATTGAAGTTTAAAATAGATCCTAATAGCAAATAGGGATTTGTTTTGAAATTGTTGAGTCTGTGATAATAATAGTGACAAATATATATATATATATATATATATATATATATATATATATGCACACACACATACACACACACAGAGTCATATATACACAGATACATGCAAACATATACACACAATCATTCGAGCATAATTCATATCATACATCTAAGACAAATCTATACACTAAGAAATAAACCAGGATTTAGGGGTTTGCTCACCTAGAGTTTGGAAAGAACAGAGAAAGGCAGAGGCAAAGAACAGAGAACAGAGTGAAGATTTTTGATCTTAGGCTTCGAATTTTGTTTTTGTTTTCTGAAAGCTGGATTTTTGATTCTTGTTAGCTAGACTTTGTTGCATGCCTTGATTTGTCTCTGAAATTGCTTGATCTTGCTTTGAAACAACAGTTTGTTTTAAAACTGAAACCTGAATACTTTGATCCAGGTTTTGAATTTCCAGTTTGAAAACTTTGATTTTTGGTTTTCTTTCTTCAGATTTGAACTATTTCCTTTTCCTTGAACACTGCTCAGGCTTTAAAATCTGAAGCTTTACATTACTTTAAATCCTTTGAATTTAAATCTAAAACTTTGCCTTTGTTTTTTTTCCTGGTTTCAGATTTGAGAAAGTTTGTTTTTTGTTTTCAGGAAGTGGAGATGAATGTAAACTGCCTTGTTTACCCACTTCTCATTTGTATATATTTTGATTAATTAATTTTAAAAGAAGAAAGTTGTTTTTGCCACTTTTTCACCTTAAGCCAACACTTGTTAAAAAAAATTTGTGCATGGCTTACAAGTGTATTGAAACAACCATTTTATGTTTTAAACCCTATGTTTAGTATTTATTTAAAATTTGTTTAAAACCTTCTTCATTTAATTTATATTTTAAACCCCTTTCTTCCTTAATCTTTATATATACATAAGTTTATTTAATACATTTCCTATTTTTTTAGTTTTAATATGTACAAAGCTAGTCTATTTCAAGTATAAAAGAAAGATATTCTAAACTTTTTATTTACCCTTGTTCACAAATAAATTTATAACTTTGTTTTTAAACCTTACTTTATTTATAATTCCGATTGTAAATGAATATTTTCTTTAACTTACACTTGTTAAAACAATACAAATTATGTTTATATCCTTACTTCAATTTACTTTATAAATTTTGTTTTGGACCTTGCTTTATTTTAATTTTATAAAACATGTTTTTATGTTTTCTTATGCATTTTAAACTTTACATTTTCAAAATATACATTCATATCAAAGCTTTGTATAAATAAAATTTTAATACGTATATTAGTTTACTTTTAGTGATATATATATTTCTATTCTTTAAAGAAATATGATTTTAAAAATCAAATTATACTCTAACACATATATTTTATATGTACTTATCCCATTTTGAATCCTAATCAATGCATTTTCTTATGTATACATACTAAAGCCTTCATCCATTCTTATTTTAAAATTTAAATTCAAGCTATTATAATTTTAAATAAATAATTTAGCTTTAAATAATTTTTTTGAAAATCATTTGTATTTAATTTAAAATATAACTTTATAAACATATTACGTATGTCTCTTAAAATTAGAAAACAAATTTCTATAAAATTATATAGTTTTCAAATCCAAATTTTCATTTATAAGATATTAAATATAGAATTTCAAAGCCCCAATTAAATTTTAAAATCAATACCCAAATAAACAAACATCTTATTAAATTTGAAAAATTCAAATTTCTATTTATAATATAAAATCTTTGATTTATTCTGGAAATTTCTAATTTATTCACAAATAATTTCACAACTTAATTCAAAATTAAATTAATTATCAAATTAATCATGGTTGATTTTCAGGAATATTACATCCAGCCTTCGTATTCCTATCCCTTTGATTGGTCAAGAAAAGTTTTCTGCTTTGTTTAACCCTCCTTAGGGCTTGGATGACGGTGAAATTGCCAGATGGTGCCAAAGATTTAAATTTGAACGCGTTCAATATTTAGACAAGCAATGGAGTGATAAAGTTTCTACTCATCATAGTACTTATAAAGCTATGGTTAAGATACTTGAGCGTGAAAAACATGCCCGCACACAAGAGATTGAGAAATTAAAGAGCAAGATTCATATCCTCAAAGGGGCCAATAAGGCACTTGATCATGCACTGAAAATTCAAATTGATTTAATGGATGATGCGAATACTATTCCCAAGAAAGGGTAGGAGCTTAAATGAATTTTGGATGTAGTAATTCATCATATAAATGAGTCTTCTTTGGTTGCTAATGATTAGGGGAGACTGGCCCAGATTTGAGCTCTTAATAGAGGATTTTTTATAAACTTTTTAATAAGATTTACTTATTATCCAATCTTTTATTCTAGTAGCTCTTGTACATAAGGTATTAAATGGTAAATGAACTTATACAGAATGGTTGATATTTTGAATTCTGCTCTTTGCTTTTATTTGAGATTTATAATTAGCTTTCCAGTTTTAGTCTGATGCTTTGTAGTTGTTGTTTTGAGGATAATCTGCTATTTTGCATTTTAAGCCTTTAACATATAAGCCAATAATCTACTTGTTAAGTGAGGTAGAAGCCTTATTTGTGGAGCATTCAAAATATCTATTGGTATGGAGATCATAAACTTTGATCTTGATATAAGAGTTTGCTTCTTCCTTAATACATATTCAGTAGCTTACTTAATAAAGGAGATTCATGTTATTTTAATAAGGAAGTTGAATCCCAATAATAATAGGTATTGACGTTGATTTGATTACCATAATAGATAATAATTTTTATCGAATCATGGATGGAAGAGCATAGAACCATCTGGAGTAATAATTTGAATAAAAAGCCAGAAAATCATTTGGAAATAATGGCACTTAAATTGAAGCCCAAAATATATCTGGCGATAAGTATAATTTGAATTGAAGACCAGAAAATTATCCAGTAATGATAACCTGAATAGTAAACTAAAAATTTGTTCTGGTAATAATAATAGAATAGAAGAACGGAAAATTATCTAATAAGGATAATAGACAAAAATCCATTTTGCGGTAATAATTTCTGAATAGAAGACCAGAAAACCATCTGGTAATTATCTGAATGGAAGACTAGAAAATCCATTTGGCAATAATAATATAAGACCAGAAAATCCATCTTGCAATAATAATAATTTGAATAGAAGATAGAAAATACATTTGGCAATAATAATCTGAATAGAATGCTAGAATATTCATCTGGCAATAATATTTTCATTTGCGTTAATGGAGAATTCTCGCTTTCTTTGAATCATGATAACTCGTATTTGATAGATCTTCCTCTAGAAGACTGCTTGATTTCTACTTTGGAGCACAAATGGCTTAATTTTTATATGATTTGATTTAAGAAGATTGCTTTTTCTTTAAAGCACGAATGGCTAACTTTTGGTTGATCTTCCTCTAGAAAACTGCTTTTGCTTTGAAGCACGAATGACTTATTTTCAATTGATCTTCCTCTAGAAGACCGCCTTTATCCTTCTTTAAGATTGAGTTTTATTTGCTTTTGTATTCGATCTTCCTCTAGAAGACTGTCTCTTACCATCTTTAGGTAATAATCTCAACTTGGATCGCATCTACCGTCTTATATGAGGATTTTGGTCTTTTGTCTAGTGCATTCGGTCAACTATCTTAAGCAAAACCAAAGGCTTACCCGACCTCCCACTAGAAGGCACTTAGATCAGGCCTTATAGGAGGTATTGAAGGCTGGTTCAGCGCTTTGGTCAGGCCATCTTAGCGGGATCAAAGGGTTACTCCATTCTCCTTTAGGAGGCGCTCCAATAAGGCTACTTTAGCGGGACTGAAGACTTGCAGATGCATTGTCCAAGTGATTTCTAGCGGGACCAAAGGCTTATTCTAACCTTCCTCTAAGAGGTGCTTTAACCAGGCCAGTGTGGTGGGATCGAAGGCTTTATTCCCACTTAATACCTTATAGGTAATGATTTATGCTTTTCTTTATTTTAGGAGATTCTCACTCCTTTCTATGATTGATCCAATAGATATACTTGTTTCATTTCAAGAATTTTTCCTTATTATCAAATTCAACATCTCTTTACGAATTCTTTAAGCTTTCCTTGTCCTAAGAAATTTTTGATCATCCCTTCCAAGCTTCGACATATAATAGTGACATGGCCATTTGATGGTGATAATAATGATATTGTCCTCTAAGATTTTATTCATTATTTGGTTGTTTCTTTTGAGAAGGCCAATAATTTAGCCTTTCCTTGGTTAGTAGGTAAATATCCTCATAAGAACCAGTAAGAGAATAGTTTTTAGAAAGCCATGAACTTTTGGAGGATGATTCCCTCGATTTATACATAGCTCTTTTATTGCATGTGATTGGTCTTTAGCCTTCGTAGCAAATTTTCTCTTTAAAGAGCTTTGAGTTTCATTCAATTTATGAGAAGGATTAATCACATTCTTCCACTTTTTGGTAAATTGATCAAAGTCTTTTGTTATTTCTCTTTCAAAATTGGTTTTCCTTGCTTGGAGTTGGATTCTCTTTCTCATTTCTATGATGATGTTATCTTTCTTATCTTTCTTTCCCAAAGCAAAGATTGGTGTAGGCCTTATATGAAATGGGTTTAAAATCCATTTATTTGGATCATAAGGAGTTACTTTCCTTATCTTTCATATTTTGTAGTGTTAAGAATCTTAATACTTGCTTCTTATGAATTCGAGGATCACTAATGATCTGGTAATTAGCCTGGTTACTCGAGGCTTGGAAGATCCTTGTTTGGAGATAGTCATTATCCAAATGAGATTAGATGGAATTTGGAATGTTTCCATAATGGGATATCCTTGGTAGGGATAAATCCTTTAAGCCCTATATATGTAGGTTAAGGGTAGTCCTTGTGACGACCCGGATTTTCGGACCAGTTAAAATTACCAAAAAATTCCGTCCGTCTAAGACTGCTAATGAAAACTACCAACTTAATATGCCATATTTGATATATATTCAATAATATTAAATGTAAAGGATACAATTTCAATCATACAACTTATCAGAGTAATTAATTTATTTACTAATTCTACAAAGTGTGCTTTAATACAAAACAAATACAATGACTATAAATCTACCACTGCACAACTCTGATGAGAGAGATAGCACTATCCTTACCTGTGACTTCAATAAACAATGTAAATACGGAACAAAATAGTAAGTAGGAAAGATACAATAACACAAGATAAAGAACAACCAATACCGATAAACATGAAAGGGTTATATTATTTTAGGGACTACATCACTACCATTTGTGACTGCCTACATACCCTTATCTAATTGGGTACCCAATTAGATACAGGATCAAGCCAACGTAGTTTTTCTACCCCAAATAGGACTCATGGAGCCTACGATGAACAAACAATATGCATCCTAAAATTACCCACTTAGGCTTAATCTTCAAATTTAGACTTCAAAATCTAATTAACTTTACGGAAATTATCTCTTTGGACTTTATTCTTGAATTCTTATTTCAAAACTTTTGAAATATATATCTTTTATATTCGAATTATACTTTTTCGAGATCTTAAATTAAATCACTTTTAAAAAGTTTATTTGGAAATCCTAAATACTATAATAAAAACATATCAAACCATATGCTACTAGATCAGGAGGTTTCTTCCAATAACAAGGCAAATGGGTTTTAGCCTTCATACAATCGATTAATAAGTACATCCCTCGATTCCAAGAGCGGACTATACCAAAAATATATGCCCACTTTTTAGTTACGGGTTACCCAAATCATTGGTAACATAACAAATAATTTTGTATCCCGAAGCGATAAATCATTTTACATTAATATTCACAAGTACTTTCAAATCTATAATAATTTTCACTTCTCAAATCTGTTCAAAAATCATCTTAAAATCATCGGGTTTAGTCCTCAAATTTCTTTCCGTTTTATAAAACACTTTAAACCATTCATTATATAAATCACTTTTATATAATATAACTTCAAAACATTCATTACCAAACATTTCTATTTCTTTTAAAGGGAAAACATTTCATAACATTTCAACTTGAAAACCAATTTTCAAAATAATTCATTAAATTGAAGCGAACCAAATATTACCGCTAAACACCTTATAGTCAAATTGTGAAATAAATCACAAGGTGTTAGCCCACAATTATTTTCTACCCAGCCCATGCATGTGGATAATAAATTGCTCATAAACTGGTCGAGCAAAGTCAACAATCAATAATAATAATAATCAGTGCTCATAAACTGGTCGAGCCTAATTCAAACAACCATGCAATCAATTAACAAAATAAACACAACAATAAATGATAAATAAATGCTTCATTCTATAACACTTTTATTTTATCTTGAGTTAAAATAATTTGATATTTATTTTGGAGCATCCGGGCTTTCCCTTCGACATGTTCCGTCCCTCGCCCAAATCTCCTTGGATCTCACAGACGAAATACATGTACTTGTTGTTTCCGCATACCCCTATTAAATATTTAACTTGTAATTTATATAAACTCAATTAACCATCCAAACATAATATCGAGTAAGGAAACAAATCATTGTTTTTAGAAAACAAAGTAAACAAGCATTCAACAAGGGTTTTCAAATAAAACTTAACACTTAAAATTCTTTCAACTTTGCAATAGATCTGATGAACTTAAAATAAGAAATAACTTACTTTGGATTCCACTCCATCAAACTTTAAGCCAAGGAACTTAAAATCTAATACATACTTCCTACCATGCTTTAGAACCAAATGAAAATAAGTCTGAATTCCTCCTTCTTAATGCTTGGCCGAGGCTTGCAATGGAGATTGGCCGAAAATATAAAGAATAAGTGGTAGAGCTTTGAACTTGAATCCTCAAAATTAGACCCGAAAAATAGATCATCTTCTCTCTTATTTCTGACTCTCTTAATCTCAAAATTTGAAAAACTTTCTAACTAAAAAGTTGTTGCAAATTATTTTCTCTTGAATTTAAAAAAGATAATCACTTGATTTTGATTAGTTTTGAGGAAGATATGGTCAAAAGAAAAAGAGCTATTCTTGGATTCACATATATAAAGCCCAAAAATATACTTCAAAGAATTGAGTTTCAGGTATAGCAAACCTCAAAATTAGAAAAAGTGATCAACAAAAAAGTTGTAGCCACTAAAATTTAATACGGTTTAAAAAAATAATTTCTTAATTTGGATCAGATATTATCAAGTTATGATCAAAATAAAATGACCTATTCTCTGGCTTAAAAACTGGACCAGAAAATGCACTGAAAAGAAGTGCATTTTTGACATAGTTAACTTTAGAATGAAATAAAGTGGTCAATACGAAAGTTGTAGCCACTAGAAAAATACATGATTTGAAGAAAAAATTGAATTTTGGTTCTGTTTTTAATAATTTATGAGCGAGATAAGAAGAGGTAAAATATAAAGAAAAAAAGGAGTTTGATTTGAAGAAGATAAACATTGATTTCTTTTAAATATTTGTAAATAGTTTGCCATTATTTCTTTCTAATTTTTTTTATGTAGCATTAAATCCACTAAAGAAGAGAGGAAGAAGTTGAAGAAGCTTGAGAAAAGAAGAAGAAGAAAATGTGAATGAAAGTGAAGAAGAAGGTGGGTATTTATAGAAAAAGAAAGAAGTGGTAAATTTCCAAAATAACCTCATACCAAATTATCAAACTAACCTTACTTCAACCTAAAGCAATCTCCACTTTTTCAATGCTTAACATCATATTTTACATCCTTACTTTATGTTATAGTCACTTAAAGATTAAGTAAAGAATTTCATAATTATGTTGGTTTGATTTGATGTGATTTGATGTTTACCTTTTCTTACTTTTGTTAATTCTTACTTATTTTTACTAATGACTTCTAGAAGTTTTTTAATCTTATTTAGTAAAAGTAAACTTGATAGTGAATTGATTAATACTTACACTATTTAAATATATGTTTATATATAAGAAAATAAATGTGTGACGACGTTGCGACAACTTTTAAACGACAAAACGTTGATTTTCGACAAAATGTTTTACGGTGACATTTTGACGTTTTAGTTAAACTATTTATTTATGTAAACCAAATTTAAAAATATATTTTTTAATGCTATTTAAAAATATAAACACTCATAAATAAATTAAAATAATTTATTTAACCATTGGAACTTACTTTTCTAAAATCAGCATTTTGTCACTTTTGTCGATATAAGTAAATGTTGCTATTTTTATGTATACTTCTCTTTCCAAATCCTATCTAATATTGTATGAATCATATAACCTTACCCTTTTATATTTAAAATCACTTTAAATACTATATTTTAAAATGGTCAAATTCTGGGTCGTTACAGTCCTACTTGTGGGTTATGCGAAGATGGAAGTTCGAACCCTCCTGCTAGCGCCAAAATGTTATCAAATTTCTCCATTAATACTCAATAAGTGTAAGGAAAATGAAATTTGGTGAGGTAGAATCTTTAATAATCCTAGGTAACTTGCGAGGAAGGCACGTGCTCCATATTGAATCCATATTAACCTCGAAAACATGAATGTTTAGGAATTTGAAATAAGTTATGATCGAATCAAAAGTGTTTGAGAATTTGAAACAAATCACAATTTGGAAAGTCTACCCTAATATGCTATGAAGTTGTTGAATATCCAAGGTCTTATTTGCAAAAGTTACAAGGGTTCAAAATGTTCAATAGTAAAGGCAATGATCACATTGAAGTTATATATGCTTGAGAATCCTAAGCCAGCAATCTTGTCTCTTTATCAATATACTATGCGATTGTACATGTAAAGCCCTTGTTTGTAATAAGGTTTGCAAGGTTATAATTGGCATTAAATTCCCTAGATTTATTTAGAGTTACAAAGTTAAAAGGTAAGAAAGGAGAAAAGAATTGATCGCCCCCTCCTTCATGCCCATAGGTTCTATAGGGGCCGAAAGGTACAATATCGATGCTGCATGTCAATGCGGCATGCTTGATCTTCGGCATGAACGTCCATCTAGACGGTGCTTAGGATATTTCTTTGATTCTATGACTCACGGTATTCTTTGGTGTATTGAAGGATTTTGACATCGTCATCCGATTGCATGCAGCTTGATTGCTTATGACATCACTCTTTGTCGTGTTAGCGACATGTGGTATGCTCTTGTACACCGCCTTGGTTGGTAAAGGGCGACATAGCTATGACACGACATTGGTGATAGGCGAATGCTTGAGTGGTGACGTTGAAGGTCGGCGACAACCTCATATTTATTGTTCATTGACACTTGAAATCTCTTAGCCCGTTTACCATCAGCAATCGAGATTGAAGAGGTGCCGGCATCAATGTAATGCAACATCAATGATTGATCATGTCGTTATAACATTGATGACATATAATATAGTATTATTTGATATCACTTCCCCGATGATATGCGATATCAATGGTGCACGATATCGATTATTTGTTTCATATGACATTATTCAATGGTGATATGCAATATAGATGGGATGTGGCATTAATGCTATACGATGATTTCAAGCATACAATGTCATGCGACATGCCTCCGAGTACTATTGGCATGCGACAATCTTCTTTACTTATATTAATGGGATGCGAAATTCATTATCGCATTGGTGAAGTGTGGAGTAGATGGTATGCGACATCATTGTAAACTTTCATTCTGATGAAGTGCGACATCAATGGTATGTGGCATCATTGTAGGCCTTCATCATCGGCTTTGATGATCGGCTTTTCTTTCATTTAATAGTTCCTTTATCTACGAGATCCTTCAACTTTGACATTTTTGTGTTCTTCATGTCTTTATGCCTTCAAAATTAATAATCTTAGTAACGTTATTCTTTTTAATATTTCTCATTATATTCCAACTGCATTAGACTTGCCCTCGAAAACACGTTCACGGCCGAAGGTGCATTATCCCTTTCATGTACGTATAACATAATCATATTTTGATAATATATGTGAATCTATTTTGGATCTGTGCATCATACTATATCATAGAGTCAACTCTCTTAATGTCTTGATTAAGCAATCGAGGATTTTGTATCTTTGACATTGATAAGAAACTTATAGTTTCTCTTTAATCTATGAGCATACTTATTAGACATTCTAATGCAATGTATTCGTTTAAGTTAGCTAACTTCATTTCATCTCATGTTATTAGTTTTATCTTTAGATCATATCCAATTCCATTTTACTACCAATAATTTTTAAAGAAATTCTTTCACTGTGAAGTTGGTATTTCTTAAAACAGCAATTATTCCTCAAAGAGATGGAATAGGTAATCATAAATACTTTATGAATTACCTTTTATATGAAACCGATTTAGTTTTAGTTTACAAAAGCTTATGTTCAAAACTTAAATGTGTCATCCAATGATAGTCCTAAAACTCCTTTTGGGGAGATTCATACAAGATCCCTGATGAACAATTATTACGTGCAGACTTTCGACGCGCACTACATACCAACTTCTTGGTCTAGGATATGTTAGGGTTTCTTATAAACCCTTATCTTATATGATTTAGTAAGCTATTATTTAGATGAAATAATATTACCTTGTACACTACTATTAAGTTCAAACCTTATAGAAAGAAGTTAACTTCGCTCATCGTTCATCATGCTTTGTCCAACAAAGTTCGATTACTCATTATCAATACATCATTATGTGTTATAGGGAGGATTGTGTTAGTACATGGGATATTGGTTTTAATGACAACAATTTTAGGAAATCATATAAAATATGAATACTAATGTTTTATCAAGGTATATAATATATATTGTCGGATATTAGACAAATGAGGAATTAAGAAGACTATAAAGTATCAAATTAAGATGTTAATATAGAGACACAAGAGCTAGAGAATGAATACTCATGAGTATTAAAGAGTTTAAGATTTCAAGATATTACAGATAATTTATAGAGCCATAGATTTATGTTAAAATTTAGATAGCACTTGATCTCCCTCTATTTTTAAACAAGTTTTTATACTTTTCATAACAACTTTTAAATAGTTTTCAATTTCTTATACTTATGAATATTATTTCAAGTTTTAATATTTTAATAAGTTACTATTTTTATAAATTTTGATTTATATTGGTTTGTTTTTAAAAAATCTTGTCATATAATTTTACTCAAGTTTGATTATAATTCAAAAGTATACAAACTATATTTAAGCATGTTTAAAAGGTATCAAATTATTTTACAAAGATATACATTTTCAAAATGATAATTTAAAGTGTTTTCCAAAAATACAAAGAGTACTTCGACACATTCTACTCCTATATGTCGACATACTAGTAGCGATTTTCAAAAATCAAATTTTAAAAGAAGTGTCTATCCATCGTATCTATTTATGAACAGACATGACAATTATTCTTCTATAAATACCTATCTTCCCAACGAATTTTATTATCGATTTTCATTTTTATTTTCTCCTCCTCATCCACGTTCAATTTTCCAAACAAAAATAAAACCATACTTTGCCAATTTCAACCAATATCAAACTCAATCAACATTAGTTTGACTCTTTGTCATTTGATCTTTGATTTCTATCACCTCTCTCACTCTAATCAAGATCAAAGTGCTATTTAAGAGTCGTAGGGTCATTTGTAATAAAGATTAAGGATCCGAGTCCATAAAACTTTATCAAATTAAACTATTATACTTGTGGGTGAGATTGTAGCCCGTAAATCAATTGGATGTGCTTAGTAGCCTGTAAATCTAGTGAGTGTGCTTGTCGCCTATAAATCATGTGGCTTTACATAGAGGTCGGGATTCTAGAGGGTGTGTCTCATAGGCTTGGAAATTGAGACCGTATTTGCATTTACTAGTTGAAAAGAAATCCATATAAGGAATTGTGTGGAACTAGATGTATGGTAACTATGAACCAGTATAAAATCTTGTTGTGTTCTTTCCTTTTACTTTTACTGCTTTTACCTTAATCCACGTTTTGATTATGTGATTGTTTCTATGATTAATAATTGCATGATTCTAGGTATATTTTCAGAAGATTTCAAAAAGACTCATATAAATTAGAAAACACTATTCACTCCCCCTTTAATGTTAATATAGCCTAAAGATCCCTATTTCGAAATCTTTCATTTGGTATTAGATTATCGGTTTTCAAAGTATTCATAACCTGATTTTTAAAGTGTTTTTATGGAATTATTTAACATTTTTAACACTATTTTTGAAAGGATAATTTGTAAAATCATCATTATAATGTTTCATAGACTTGCGTCTATTCATTATGAAAAGTCACATGACCTATTGAAAAGAAATGAATTGCAGGAACAAATGTGGCTTTTGATGAACAAACATTTGACAATCATACATTGCAAAGAAAAATGGATAAATGGATATTGGATAGTGGTTGTTCAAGACAAATGACTGGAAATTTAGAGATTTTGAAAGATATAGTTTACAAAGATGGAGGAACAGTCAATTTTTGGTGATAATTCTAAAAGATATTTGATTGACATCGGCAATGTTGACAATTCTAAAATCGTACTATTTCCAATGTTTTGTTAGTTAAGAATTTAAAATATAATTTATTAAGTATTAGTCAGTGTGTGACAAAGGTTTTAAAATCAAATTCGTAAAAGATAAATGTCACATTGAAGATAATGAGTCATACACTATCTTTGAAGGTGTTAAGAAACAAAAAATTTATATATTAAGTATGAAAATCTCAAATGATAACTTATGTCTTTTGGCTGAAACAAATGACTCTTGGATTTGGCATAAAAGATTTGGTCATTTGAATTTCTAACTTATTTCTAAAATTGCTAAAAATGATTTAGTTAGAGGTCTTATCAAAATGAACTTCAATGTTAATAATCTATGTGATGAGTGTCAATAAACTTAGGAAAGTTCATTTATATCAAAAGATATGATTTCTACTTCTCATCCCCTTAAACTTCTTCACTTAGATCTTTTTGGTCTCTCTCAAATACAATCTATAAATCAAAATAGATATTTATTTGTAATCGCAAATGACTATTCTAGGTTTACATGGACGATTTTCTTAAAATTTAAAAGTGATGCTTTTGAAATGTTTGAGATCCTTGTTAAACAAATTCAACATCAAATGTCCAGAATAATTGAGACTATTTGAAATGATCATGGAAGAGAATTCGAAGTGAAATTTTGAGAACTTCTATAACAAGAACGGTATAACACATAATTTTTCATTTCCAAGAACACCATAATAAAATGTATTAGAACGTAAAAATTAAACATTCAAGAGTATGCTAGAACTATGTTAAATGATAGTAATTTACCTAAGAATTTTTGGACTAAGAAAGTTGGTACTACATTTTATGTACTAAATAGAATTTTAATAAGACCATTAACTCGGAAAACTCCTTATGAGCTATTTTATAATAAGAAATATCATATTTAAGTGCTTTTGGTAGTAAATGTTTTATTTTAAATACTAGAGATAATTTAGATAAATTTGATGCTAAATTAGTTAAATTAATTTTTATTGGATATTCAAATAAAAGTAAGCTTATAGAGTTTTTAATACCAAAACTTATACTATTAAAGAGACATTACCTGTTCCATTTGATGAAAATTTCAAAAGTTATAACTAAAATATTGATAACCCAAATGAAATTAGACGTAATGAGAATACAGAAAATGAGAATAATTTTAATAATTCTAAAAATTCATATCCAAGTAAAAGAACTAAATATTAAAAAGATCGTCGTATAGAAAATATGCTTGAAAACATTGAATTTGTTATTAAAACTAGAAATCAATTAAACAAAATGAGCAATGTTGCTTTTATTTCAAATATTGAACGTCAAAATCCGAAGGAAGCATCAACTAATGATTCGTGGATTCTTGTTGTGTAAGAGGAACTGAATCAATTCACTAGAAATGATGTATGGGAATTGGTCCCAAGACATGAGGATAAGTCTATAATAGGAACTATGTGACGACCCGCCCTTCTACTACCAGAAAGACGTATCATCATTAAGAAAGTAAGGGATAGAAATAGAAGAGAAAGAGAAAGAAAGAACAACAACATCAGAATCTCACAGCGGAATGGAACAAAATATAATATATAACATAAATATTACATAGTTTTACATATATCAGAGTTATAAAATATCAATATATATGACAGTCATGCATACATCTATCACTATATACATCAGAGGTACAGTACATATCAACTAACACAGCGGAACTACATAAATAGCTATATACGTCTGGAAACTCCTGCTCCATGCTCCTCCAGAAATCAAAGTCCATAACCTATCACTTGGATACTCATAAAAATTTGAGTACCCAAGTGTTTATGAAAAACAAAATATAAACACCGGGTCAGACATGGGTCCGGTATGAGTAAACGGTTTAAATTGTTTAACTTTGAAAAAAATTTGAAAATAAAGGTATCACGTAAGACTCCCTACAAATAAATATGGGTAAGTTTTTACCTTACGCTAACCAAAACATTTCATAGGAAATCCAGTGATATTATAATAGTGTCTAGGGTTTTCAAGTAAATAGAAAATAGCCGAAATTGTTACATCTATTAAATTCCAGCTACTAGCCACCAAAGTGGGTAATACAAATCAAAACCGTAGGGTCTCGTAAGGAAAATGGATTTCCAACAATGGCAGGGCTACTGGGGTACCGTCACAGTATGGGGCCTAGATCACCGTACCGAGGATCACTCCCGACCCCCTACAACACAAGGCCGGAACCATTCCTTACTGAACAGTCTCGAACAAGATAAACCCCGCGGTTCTAGCTAGCAACCGCCCACACAGACGAAATAAAAAGGGACATCTAGACAGGGGAAATATCTTGTCCTTCTTGGGCATGACCCACCTAACCTTGCTGCATCCCCCCTGTTTTAGCCATTCCCGGTTGATGAGGCTTGAGGCTGCGATTACCTTTATAGAACAATATTCTTAGAATGCTCATCTCCCGCCTGACGATGTGTTGAAAGCATCCAATCCATACAAGCTCATTCCGGGTTCGAACGAAACCGAAGGCATTATCTCGTCACACTCATTTTGGAATCACCCTCAGAGTCAACGACGATAACCCTTGCATTCTGAATACACCATCTCGATCTTCATTCCAGGATTCACGACCTAACGTTTAAATTGGATCGATGTGGTTTTCGACGAATCAAAATTGATTCTTCCGATCACGGTCTCATCGAATCCAAACGCCATTTTAAGGGCCAAGTTGTCTAATTAACTTAAACAATTTAAATACTTTAAATTCATCAATTGAATTAACATAGCATTTATCACAGACAAAACATATACAAGCATCATAGATATAACACAGCATAACACAGAGTAACATAGAATATCATCACATAAATATCCAAATCTAATATTCAATCACAACAGTCCATAAGCGGTCACCATTAAGTCTTAGTTGTGATTAATGCAATTTAGAATCAATTACCCGAGAGTTAACCACTTAACTCTGTTTAATTAATCATTAATTAACAATTAATTTCCTATTTCATTTCAAATTGTTTAATTAATGATTTCTTAATTAATCATTTAGTCTTAATTACATACTTATTTTATTTCAAACTATCAATTACCTAATTATTTCTTAACTCAGTTATTTACTTTAATTAACCATTTAATTAATAATCTTAATTATTAATCAACTTAATTACCCATTTATTAACTGCTAATTACTTTCTTAACCCTTTATTTATTCTTAACTAAACTACTTTAATAAATCAATTATTATCAATTTAATTAAAGTATAATTCCTATATAAGTTAATTTCCAATAATTAACTTCAAGTAATTGCTAACGTTATTAAGCTTTAAATCGATTTAACATATGATTTAGTTTTGAGCACAAAATCAGTTTAAAGTTATCAGTTTAAAGTTATCAATTTAAATTTCAAATATAGATTAATTAACAGTCTAATTACTTATTATTAATCATCTATCTTTACATACTTACCTTATTAAACTTTTAAAACAAATATTAGCCTAATTAACTAATTAATTGCTAAATTAACTTAGTTATATCACATACTAAAAAAACAAAATTTATTGTACACGTTCATTCAGAGAAATACCCTGGGATCGCACTACCCTTACTCGAGAAAACTCGGGTTACCCTCGTGCCCTTTCCCGTGTCTCTCTCCCATCTCCTTCTCTCTTCATTTCCCTGTAACTTTCTTCTTCTATTTTTTTTCTGTAACTTTTTATTCTCATTATCTTTAAGTTAAACAAACTGCTGTGACTACACCTCGCGTGGACACGGGTTCTAACCCGAGCCAACCCACCCCCTTACTCGAGTACCCACCCGAGACGATCTCTAACAAAACACAGACACACACAATAGCGCCGTACACATGCACAATGTCGTGGCGAACCTCCATCACCTGAGTCGATCACCAACAGGTCGATTATCGTTCACTCTCTTAATCCCAGCACCCCAAAATTCTGATGGAACTCGAGAACAAGAAACGACAGTTTGAGGCGCAGAACAACATAATGCTCCGATTAACTTTCTCCTCGTTCAAACGATACAACCCTCTGGAAGCTTCGAAACTCCGGCTACACTACCATTATCCTCCACCCTATCGTTCCCTAAAATTTCGTGAAGCTCGGTCATCTAGGTGAGTTGCAGTTGAAAATTTACAGAACTCTGTAAAACTCGTGACCAAAACCCTATGTTATCACAATCCCAAAATCTATGCATTTGAAAATTAATTTGATATTTTTCTAGTGTTAATACAACTTCAACTTTGCTTCATAGGAAATTTCAATGATTAAATTTTGTTGAATCAACCAATATTGATAAAAATCAATTTTCGGCTTCTCTTGAAACTGCGCTTCAAGCTTTGATCTAAAAATCATCATTTCACCTTTAAAAATCATAACTTTGCATGTTTGTTTAATATATGAATTTGAATTAACAATTTAAAGTCTTTGAATTTTTGCACATATTAATTTCTTACTGCAAACCTGAAGTTGCAGAGTTCATGTCCTACAGTAAAATATCAAAACAAGGTCTAGATTTCTAATTGAAGACTAAAAATCATAGTTTTAAAATGGTTTACAAGATAAAGTATAAATTCTTTATCTATTTTTCTTTGTTCAGGAGTCTGAAATATTGCAGTTCAACACAAAATTTACAATAACAACATTATCACAGAGTATCGTATATTCAGTATATAGCAGGCATAAGAGTAGATGATCTAAGTATCAAGTTTTAAATTTCCAGAAAATATGTTTACTCACCTGAATGTAAACAGAAAGCATTGGGTTTGGAACCTTGTTGCTTTTGAAACAAAGGTTTGAAACTGAAATGTTAAAACTGCAAACTTTGATCAGTTTTTGTTTGAAATTCAATGGGGTTTCAAGACAAGATGCTTCCAAACTTTCTTCTTCTCAGGTTTGCTTGCTTTTATTATTTGTTTTATGTTTGCTCTTAGGTTTTAGTTAAGTTATAAATCAACATACGAATATGAGGAACATATATAAAAAGGTTTGGACAGGTAATATTTGGACAGTTTTTACTTGTTTTTGACCAAATATGATTACTGCAATATAAAAGAAAATATTGAGATTTCGGCTGAAATGTTTATTTGTAACTTGAAATGACAAATTGTACTTAGGCTTAATGAATATGTCTTCAAATTTGTTAACACCTAATTAATGTTCCCTTCTATTGTAATCTGTACATAGATATTGTATAAAGAGTTATGTTTCAGATAGCTTGTGGATGAAGCCATTGAGTATAAAGATTTTTTTTATTTGCTTGCTTGAATAACTATATACATACTTATTATGTCTATCTGCACAACTAGATATTTGTATGAGCTTGCCCACCCTGCAGTTAAACTTATGGCTTGAATAAGAAGCTACTTATCAATAAATATTTGCTTTGTTACTTTTCTAGTTTGAACTATAACATACACATGTTGTCAGGTGTTATTTTATACCTGCGGGTAGATTTGTTTATGTATGAATATTTGTCCTTGTATTTATTTCCATTTGTATTTTAGCTATAAATATGAAAATTAGATTCATGAGTTTACTCATTTATTTATATTTATATTTTTGATTTACATAAATATTGATATTTTGTGTTGAACGTTATCATCTATTTATATTTTATATCTTATATTTTCTATTTTAGCCATTAATATTTGAATTAGAGTCATAAGTTATATTTACATTTATTCTCATTTTTATGATTCATTTATATTTATTTAAATCATATACATAAATTTGACTCATAATTTACCTTTATATTTTGTATTGCTAGAATTAGATTTTAGATTCTAAACTTTATCAAGCATGTATTCATTTAGCAAATGTTAACAATGTATAACATTTTATTTTAATTATATGAGTTAAATTTTTATTAATAATATTGTTAAGAAACTTATTTTAGAATTTCAACATTATCATCAATATGTATTATTTTATACTAAATATAAACAATGTAAAGTATTTTAAGTAATTATATAAGATAGATTTTTATAGGGAATATTATTGAAATACTTATTTCAATTTCCAAATCAATTTCCTTTAAAAATACAGTTTATATAAATAGATGGCAATATTTCCAAAATCATATTCATTTAAATATGAACAATTCATATTTTATATTTTAATTAGATTAAACATTTATTAAAATAACAGGGGCCAAAATCTAGGGTTGTTACATTCCTCCCCTCTTTAAAGAATTTCGTCCCCGAAATTTAAAACAACAGTTAATTCAAAAGCTTTTATATCAACTATTCAAACATACTTATCATTTATATATTAGCACATTTATATATTAGCAAACAATCAAACAGTCTATCCTAACAAACATCCCTAGTTATCCGAACACAATTCCGGATAAGCTTTCCTAAAATTATCGAGAGTTGTCTCTCGATGATCAACAATCCGAACTGAATCCCTGACCATAGATAAATTTGATTCAACTTCCAAATTCCTGAATTACTAGTTTAACAACTAATGATGAATCATAAACAAATTTCCTGAGATATATGGAATACACAATAAATTCTAGATATCCATTCTGCCAATTTAATTCTGAAATCTACAATATTAACTCTTTCCAAATTTATTGACTTTTTTTTTTACAGAATTTCAATATCTATTTAATCAAGCCCGTACGATGTACATATACCATTCGTATGCAATATCAAATTCGATTGCTCCCTCGATCACACAATTTCACTTCCGAACTAGTATTGTCCACCCGACTTCCTAGTACGGACTCAGAACTGGTTCCTAGATCAGAGACTGTAATTCTCCTTGCATAGTAACAACTATGATAGAGAATTTCCAGCATCAATCAAAATCCATATCCATGGTTCGTCGTCGAAAATCGAGTGGAAAATCCCAACTCGGATCGATATAACTATCTCGAAATTCTGTGCTCGAATCTGAATCGAATCGTTATGCAAATAAAATAATATACATACATCCTACGTATTCATATCCATTGGTTATCAACCATATCAATTTCTTTTATCCACATTATTCTGATTCTATCCACTTGGAATAATTTTCTCAATATCAATTTTACTTAAGAATTCCACCATTCATTTCTAAAGTTTAATATAAGCATTATATATACTTATATTATTACTTTACCATTTAAGCCTTAATCTTTTTATGTAAATCTGAATTTCCAGTTCCATATGAATTCAATTTTTCTTAACTCTGAATATTGAATTTTATTGACTATCTCCATTTATAACTGATTCCTATTATTATTTTTAAATTAGTTTCATTCATTAGTTTACTTTAAATTTTCAATTTGAAATTGTTTTGTTGCTAATTTTTTTTTTTTATATAGTTTTCAAATTCTGAAAAGCTTTGACATATTCTCCATTTGTTTAGCATTACATATTTCCATAAGCACATATGTAAGGTTCCAATCATCAACACAATTAATTTCAATCAATTCTCAAACCATTCCCTTTTAATTAAAAGTAATTTACAACTTACTTACTTATATAATCAATTTAAGCAATACAAACTCATATTCAAAGTCATCCTATTTTGCTTCCAATAATTCATAGAATTTTATCTAATTCTCATTTACTTCAAACATCCCATTTTCTTATGCAATTTAACAATATCATTGTGAATAAATGATTACTTAAGCTTTATAACAAATCTTAAATTGATTTCAACTCAATTTACACTTGAGTCCATCTCATTTAATTTATTCACAATCCTTCATTGCATTTTCTTTCATTTCACCAGGTTTGATTTCAAACCATTTTATTAAACTCGACAATCAGTGTCTTTAATAACCATCTCACAATTTACTTAAACCATTTATTTTCTTCAAACTGTTCCACCTAACAACTTAGGTTTATTCTATTTCACCAATTTCCATGTAAATCTTTGATTTGATTTTCCTTTAATCAAATCCCAACTACTTACTGATTAGTTTATTCTTTTATCCTTTCTTAAATTTTAATTTGCATTAACAACTCATTATTACATTTATTTATAACAAGGTCATTCAGTTTATTCTTGAATTGAATTTGTTTACACCTCACACCAATTCTATTTTAACCAAATTCAAGACTTACTTGGTTTACATTTACTTATTTACATAGGAATATTTTTTTTTATTCCATTCAATTTTATCTATAACTCGATTGAATTCATTTAAATTCAGTTTTATTCCAACTCATTTTCAGTTAAATTCAGCTACTTACCATTCTTTATATTTATTTCTCAATATATGAGCTCAAAACTTATTTATCTGCTTAAAAGCTTATATTACTCATTTGGGTTATTTCATCTTATAATCACAATTCCAGATTATATATATATATATATATATATAACACTTACTGTCTTAAGGTATAAATTCCCACCTCACAATTACAATCATTTTACCCTCCAATTTTATATCCAATTAAATTCGTTTTTAGCTTCAATTCCATTTAACTTATCTCAGGTTAAACTCAAATATATTTTCTTCACCTTCATTTACTTAAATTAAATTTTAATTCCCGAATTAAAAATTTTTAATTTCATCTTATAAATATCAACTTTACTTTATAAGCTCAATAGTTGATTCATCTAAACTTACACATTATTAATTAGAATTCTTAGAATTCAATTGCCCGGTTTTCATTTCCAAAACCATTTTGAAAGGATAACTACACTTACCCACTTGGTGTCAAATTAAATTTTCAAATTCCAAATACTTGTTTTCACCAAAACAAATTTTTCCTTTTTTTTGAAAATTTATAAAACAACTTGTATACCCAAATAGCCCAAACAATATCATAACCAACTATCCTGGTAGCAATTCATCACCTTAGAAACTCGAAAATGAATACTGATGATGTGGCCATCATCATCAGGATTATTTTCCAGCGACTGTAGTGAGTTCAGTGCTTCCTCACTTTCACAAATTCTTTCCAAACAATTTTCATTCAACCATATTTTCCAAAACAATACTCTATTATTGCCTTCAAATCTTTGGAATAAACATTTCAAACATTTCGAAGATTTTTAAATTCCCAAAACCTTTTGTTTAAATTCATTTAAACACCTTCAAATTTCCGGGACTTAAATTCTGATTTAATCTAATTTTAGTTATATTCCTCTTTTACTTAAATCATACTTAGACAATTTTATTTGGTTATAAACCACTCGAATTTTAATTTTTTACTCAATTATAGTATTAACAACCAAACATCCAAATATATAATTATTTCAGAAAAATATTTCTTTTATATCAAAATATAACTTTTGGGTAAAATTATTTCATTTACCCTACTTCAAAACAATATTGTGTCGGTCAATCTTGTTTAAGAGTTTAGAAATCCCTATCGATGAAATGGCGTCCCACACATCGACCAAAATCCATAAACACTCAACAGATAAGTCAACACAATATAAAAATAATTTTATATTAACTAACAAGTACGCGCTCATATCTATTAATACTCTCAAACTCATTTTAGAGTTCTACAAACTCTATTCTATGAGTAATTTCTACCAGAGCCAAGGTTATTACCAACCTATGCTCTGATACCAACTGTGACGACCCGCCCTTCTACTACCAGAAAGACGTATCATCATTAAGAAAGTAAGGGATAGAAATAAAAGAGAAAGAGAAAGAAAGAACAGAAACATCAGAATCTCACAGTGGAATGGAACAAAATATAATATATTACATAAATATTACATAGTTTTACATATATCAGAGTTATAAAATATCAATATATATGACAGTCATGCATACATCTATCACTATATACATCAGAGGTACATTACATACCAACTAACACAACGGAACTACATAAATAGCTATATACGTCTGGAAACTCCTGCTCCATGCTCCTCCATAAATCAAAGTCCATAATCTATCACTTGGCTACCCATAAAAATTTGAGTACCCAAGATTTTACGAAAAACAAAATATAAACTCCGGGTCAAACATGGGTCTGGTATAAGTAAACGGTTTAAATTGTTTAACTTTGAAAAACATTTGAAAATAAAGGTATCACGTAAGACTCCCCACAAATAAATACGGGTAAGTTTTTACCTTACGCTAACCAAAACATTTCATAGGAAATCCAGTGATATTATAATAGTGTCTAGGGTTTTCAAGTAAATAGAAAATAGTCGAAATTGTTACATCTATTAAATTCCAGCTACTAGCCACCAAAGTGGGTAATACAAATCAAAACCGTAGGGTCTCGTAGGGAAAATGGATTTCCAACAATGGCAGGGCTACTGGGGTACCTCCCGTCACAGTACGGGGCCTAGATCACCGTACCGAGGATCACTCCCGACCCCCTACAACACAAGGCCGGAACCATTCCTTACTGAACAGTCCCGAACAAGATAAACCCCACGGTTCTAGCTAGCAACCGCCCACACAGCCGAAATAAAAAGGGACATCTAGACAGGGGAAATATCTTGTCCTGCTTGGGCATGACCCACCTAACCTTGCTGCATCTCCCCTGTTTTAGCCATTCCCGGTTGATGAGGCTTGAGGCTGCGATTACCTTTATAGAACAATATTCTTAGAATGCTCATCGCCCGCCTGACGATGTGTTGAAAGCATTCAATCCATACAAGTTCGTTCCGGGTTCGAACGAAACCGAAGGCATTATCTCGTCACACTCATTTTGGAATCACCCTCAGAGTCAACGACGATAACCCTTGCATTCTGAATACACCATCTCGATCTTCATTCCAGGATTCACGACCTAACGTTTAAATTGGATCGATGTGGTTTTCGGAGAATCAAAATTGATTCTTCTGATCCCGGTCTCATCGAATCCAAACGCCATTTTAAGGGCCAAGTTGTCTAATTAACTTAAACAGTTTAAATACTTTAAATTCATCAATTGAATTAACATAGCATTTATCACAGACAAAACATATACAAGCATCATAGGTATAACACAGCATAACACAGAGTAACATAGAATATCATCAGATAAATATCCAAATCAGATAGTCAATCACAACAGTCCATAAGCGATCACCATTAAGTCTTAGTTGTGATTAATGCAATTTAGAATCAATTACCCGAGAGTTAACCACTTAACTTTGTTTAATTAATCATTAATTAACAATTAATTTCCTATTTCATTTCAAATTGTTTAATTAATGATTTCTTAATTAATCATTTAGTCTTAATTATATACTTATTTTATTTCAAACTATCAATTACCTAATTATTTCTTAACTCAGTTATTTATTTTAATTAACCATTTAATTAATACACTTAATTATTAATCAACTTAATTACCCATTTATTGACTGCTAATTACTTTCTTAACCCTTTATTTATTCTTAATTAAACTACTTTAATAAATCAATTATTATCAATTTAATTAAAGTATAATCCCTATATAAGTTAATTTCCAATAATTAACTTCAAGTAATTAGCTAACGTTATTAAGTTTTAAATCGATTTAACATATGATTTATTTTTGAGCACAAAATCATTTTAAAGTTATCAATTTAAATTTCAAATATAGATTAATTACAGTCTAATTACTTATTATTAATCATCTATCTTTACATACTTACCTTATTAAACTTTTAAAACAAATATTAGCCTAATTAACTAATTAATTGCTAAATTAACTTAGTTATATCACATACTAAAAAAAAAAATTATTGTACACGTTCATTCAGAGAAATACCCTGGGATCGCACTACCCTTACTCGAGAAAACTCGGGTTACCCTCGTGCCCTTTCCCGTGTCTCTCTCCCATCTCCTTCTCTCTTCATTTCCCTGTAACTTGCTTCTTCTATTTTTTTTTCTGTAACTTTTTCTTCTCATTATCTTTAAGTTAAACAAACTGCTGTGACTACACCTCGCGTGGACACGGGTTCTAACCCGAGCCAAACCACCCCTTTACTCGAGTACCCACCCGAGACGATCTCTAACAAAACACAGACACACACAATAGCGCCGTACACATGCACAATGTCGTGGCGAACCTCCATCACCTGATTCGATCGCCAATAGGTCGATTATCGTTCACTCTCTTAATCCCAGCACCCTAAAATTCTGATGGAACTCGAGAACAAGAAACGACAGTTTGAGGCACAGAACAACATAATGCTCCGATTAACTTTCTCCTCGTTCAAATGATACAACCCTCTGGAAGCTTTGAAACTCCGGCTACACTACCATTAGCCTCCACCCTATCGTTCCCTAAAATTTCGTGAAGCTCGGTCATCTAGGTGAGTCGCAGTTGAAAATTTACAGAACGCTGTAAAACTCGTGACCAAAACCCTATGTTACTCACAATCCCATAATCTATGCATTCGAAAATTAATTTGATATTTTTCTAGTGCTAATACAACTTCAACTTTGCTTCATAGGAAATTTCAATGATTAAATTTTGTTGAATCAACCAATATTGATAAAAATCAATTTTCGGCTTCTCTTGAAACTGCGCTTCAAACTTTGATCTAAAAATTATCATTTCACCTTTAAAAATCCTAACTTTGCATGTTTGTTTAATATATGAATTTGAATTAACAACTTAAAGTCTTTGAATTTTTGCACATATTAATTTCTTACTGCAAACCTGAAGTTGCAGAGTTCATGTCCTATAGTAAAATATCAAAACAAGGTCTAGATTTCTAATTGAAGACTAAAAATCATAGTTTTAAAATGGTTTACAAGATAAAGTATAAATTCTTTATCTATTTTTCTTTGTTCAGGAGTCTGAAATATTGCAGTTCAACACAAAATTTACAGTAACAACATTATCACAGAGTATCATATATTCAGTATATAGCAGGCATAAGAGTACATGATCTAAGTATCAAGTTTTAAATTTCCAAAAAATATGTTTACTCACCTGAATGTAAACAGAAAGCATTGGGTTTGGAACCTTGTTGCTTTTGAAACAGAGGTTTGAAACTGAAATGTTAAAACTGCAAACTTTGATCAGTTTTTGTTTGAATTTCAATGGGGTTTCAAGACAAGATGCTTCCAAACTTTCTTCTTCTCAGGTTTGCTTGCTTTTATTATTTGTTTTAGGTTTTCTCTTAGGTTTTAGTTAAGTTATAAATGAACATACGAATATGAGGAACATATATAGAAAGGTTTGGACAGGTAATATTCGGACAGTTTTTACTTGTTTTTGACCAAATATGATTACCGCAATATAAAAGAAAATATTGATATTTCGGCTGAAATGTTTATTTGTAACTTGAAATGACAAATTGTACTTAGGCTTAATGAATATGTCTTCAAATTTGTTAACACCTAATTAATGTTCCCTGCTATTGTAATCTATACATAGATATTGTATAAAGAGTTATGTTTCAGATAGCTTGTGGATGAAGCTATTGAGTATAAAGATTTTTTTTTTATTTGCTTTCTTGAATAACTATATACATACTTATTATGTCTATCTGCACAACTAGATATTTGTATGAGCTTGCCCACCCTGCAGTTAAACTTATGGCTTGAATAAGAAGCTACTTATCAATAAATATTTGCTTTGTTACTTTTCTAGTTTGAACTATAACATACACATGTTGTCAGGTGTTATTTTATACCTGCGGGTAGATTTGTTTATATATGAATATTTGTCCTTGTATTTGTTTCCATTTGTATTTTAGCTATAAATATTAAAATTAGATTCATGAGTTTACTCATTTATTTATATTTATATTTTTGATTTACATAAATATTAATATTTTGTGTTGAACATTATCATCTATTTATATTTTATATCTTATATTTTCTATTTTAGCCATTAGTATTTGAATTAGAGTCATAAGTTATATTTACATTTATTCTCATTTTTATGATTCATTTGTATTTATTTAAATCATATACATAAATTTGACTCATAATTTACCTTTATATTTTGTATTGCTAGAATTAGATTTTAGATTCTAAACATTATCAAGCATATGTATTCATTTAACAAATGTTAACAATGTATAACATTTTAATTTAATTATATGAGTTAAATTTTTATTAATAATATTGTTAAGAAACTTATTTTAGAATTTCAACATTATCATCAATATGTATTATTTTATACTAAATATAAACAATGTAAAGTATTTTAAGTAATTATATAAGATAGATTTTTATTGGGAATATTATTGAAATACTTATTTCAATTTCCAAATCAATTTCCTTTAAAAATACAGTTTATATAAATAGATGGCAATATTTCCAAAATCATATTCATTTAAATATGAACAATTCATATTTTATATTTTAATTAGATTAAACATTTATTAAAATAACAGGGGCCGAAATCCAGGGTCGTTACAAACTAAATGGGTATATAGGAATAAAATAAACGAACAAGGAGAAGTTGTGAGAAATAATGCTCGATTAGTTGCATAAAGTTATTGTCAAGAAGAGGGGTATAGACTTTGATGAAACCTTTGCACCCATAGCAAGATCAAAAGCTATAAGAATCTTACTTGCTTTCACTAACCATAATAATTTTAATTTATATCAAAATGAATGTTAAAAGTGCATTTCTAAATGGATTTATTAAAGTAGACGTATATGTAGAACAACCTCCACTTTTTTAAGATGAAAAATTACCTAATCATGTCTACAAATTGAAAAAGGCTTTATATAATCTAAAACAGGCTCCTAGAGCTTGGTCTGACAGACTTAAATCCTATTTATTACGATCGAATTTTGAAGAAGGAAAAATAGGTAGTACTATGTTTATTATTATAAATAAACTGATATTCAATTAATACAAATATATATATGTATGTATATGTATAAATATATGTGATATTATTTCCAGATCTACCAACGAAAATTTAAATAAAGAGTTTTTGGAATAATGACTAAGGAGTTTTAAATGAGCCATATTAGAGAACTAAATTATTTTCTAGGATTACAAATTAAACTACTAAGAATGAAATTTTTATTAGCCAAGAAAAATACACTAAAGACTTAGTTAAGAAATATGGTATGTCCAATACAAGTGGTAAACCAACTCTAATGGTAACTAATGAAAAATTAAATAAAGAAGAAAATTCAAAAGACGTAGATCAAAAATTATATAGAGGAATGATTGGATCACTAATTTATATAACCCTTAATAGACCTGATATAATGTAGAGTGTTTGTCTCTGTGCAAGATATCAATCCCAACCTAAAGAAACTCATTTAAAATCCATAAAATGAATTTTAAGGTATGTTAATAACACATTAGACTATGGACATTTTTATCCAAAAGATGACTCATTTGAACTAATTTCATATAGTGATGTCGATTATGCTAGTTATAAATCAGACCAAAAAAGTACAAGTGGAACTTATCACTTTTTGGAGCACTCTCTGGTTTCCTAGTTTAGTAAAGAGAAAATATTGTCTCTCTATCTATGATAAAAGCAGAATATATTTCAGCAGTATTAGCATGTTCATAGGTTATTTATATACAAAATTTTTTAAGAGATTTTGGTATAAATTTTACTAAATCACCAATGTGCTACGATAATATGAGTGCGATTGATCTATCTAAAAATCCAACTCCACATGCTAGAACTAACCATATTAATATAAGACATCATTTTCAAAGAGATAATATAAATAAAGAAATAGTATCACTTGAATTTGTAAATACTGAAAACCAAATAGCTGATATATTAACTAAACCATTGAATCAGACATCCTTTATTAAGTTAAGAAGTGGATTAGGAATTTGTTCTCTATCAGAAATTCAAAAATGATAATATAAAATTACATAATTTACAGAAAAAGAAAACTCATATGTATGTCAACATATATGTAGGCAAAAATCATTTTTAAAATTTTCCCTCTAAAATTTAAATTGATGGTTATATAAACACCATAATTTGACTTTCTTCTCCATTTTTCTGCATTTTCTCTATTCTAAACTTCTGAATCAAATAAACTATGGCCTACTCTTGAAATACCAACCAATATTCAACATTTTCCTTCCATTCTTCTACCTTTAGATCCTTCCAAAACACTACTATGGCCAAAGTCATCTGTAACATCCCGGAATTTTTAACAATATCAATTTAATAATCTGTATTAAAACTAAATTGATATTGATATTGATATTTTTGTTAATAATAATTCAATTTGATTTAATAATCTTCTTTAATAATTATTTAATTGGTTATTTTATCTTTTAAAAATAATAAATTGGTTTCTATTCATAATATAAATATATAGTTTGTGTTGTAAATAGATTAGATTTGTTTTAATAAATAAAACATATTTTTCTAATTCTAATATTTTAATGATTTGGAAAATTAGTTTTTATTTAATATAAAGCTTTTCAAAGTTATTAAATAATTAATCTTCGTTTAAATTTAATAAATGAATCTTGACTTAAAATTCTAATATATACATTAATAATTTGGAAATTTTGATTTTAATTAAATATTAAGTTTTCAAAGCTATTTAATAAATAAATATATGATTTTTTTTAATTGATAAGACAAATGTTTAAATGATTAAAATGATTTTGGCTTGAGTTTTAAATTTAATTGAATTAACAAAAAGTTTTATAGCTTAATAAAATAGGTAATTTATTAATAAAGAAATAATTTCTTTTATAATTATTTCAATTTAATAATGAGATATTTCTAAAAATAATATCAATAGTATATTGTTTTATAAATAGATTTTGAAATAAAATAGCACTTGTTATTTTAAATTTAATTTGTATTCATAACATGATTTTTAAATATTAGATTTTGAATTTAATTTGAATTTAAATTCCAAAGTATAAATTTTAATTGTTTTAATTTTTATATGTATAAGCTTTATTTTAAGTATAATTTGTTTTATTTCTTTTAAAATTTATATAAATATTTAAATATTAATTAACAAATTAATTAGGCATATATATATATATATTAAATAATGAATTAAATACAAATTACTTTTAAATAAAAGGACAAGTGTTATAAGATTAACATTTAAGTTGACAAATGTTGGAATTTTTACAAGTGTCAATTTTGTTTTAATTTTTCTTTTATTTAAAATCTAAAAATACACTTATATAAGCCTACATCTTCATCTCTTTATTCCTTTTCTCATCTCAATTCAAAAGACAAAGAAAACCTTCAACTTCAGATCAAATGCAGATCTGAAAACATGAAAACCAAATTCAAGTTTTCTCCAAAAATCTATAAGTTCATGATCAAATGCAGATCTGCAAATCTGCAATTTCAAATATGAAACCTGCACCTCTTCAAAAAAATCAATGCACTTACCATTTTTAAAAACTCCTCGTACCAAAAGATTTCTGCACATCTTCAAATCCCTGAAATTTCAAATTTTGAAGCCTGCAAAACAGTTTTACAATCAAGCAAAACAAACCTGCATTTTAAATCTGCACAACTTCAAATCTGAGGCTTGTTCAAAAGCTAAGTTTCAAAAGCATTCTTTTTGGAGACATGCAAGCAGTTTTATTTAAAATCAAAAGAGGCAGAGACATTTTGTTTTCAGCAATTAAATTTCAAAGGCTTCTTCAAAAATCTGGGAAGATTTGTCATCTTCAAATAAGTGAGTAACTCTTTTTTTTAATTTAAAATAAAAAAAAAAATGGTTGCATGCTTGGATACTGAAATAAATAAGTATTGCATGTGTGATTGTTGATGTGAAGTTGTATTTGTATGCATGATATTTAAATGTCCCCTGTTAGTGTTTTTTTTCAGTAACCCTGTTGTTTTGAATACATATTCTCTTTGATCCAATCTTTGATAGGATTTAGATTACAGACAATAATTGTTTGTTTAAGTTATTAAGTAAGTTTAAAATTTGAATTAAGTTGATAATAAACTGGGATTGGCTCTGGAAAACCAGACAATTGAGCAAGATTAAAGATAACTGAAAATTTAATCATCATGTTTTCTGGATTCATGAAGATTGGTTGAATACTAAAACCATAATGCGATTTTTAAAAACAAAAACTATAATTTTTAGTAGAAAGATTAAGGAGCAGTTAAGTGTTGAACTGAATATGAACTTTGGGGTTTCTCTGGTGATTCATGTATCTGGAGAGAATGGGTCTCTGCATGATGAAGGAGGGGTGATCAGGGATGCTAGGAAAAATATATAATAATGTTGAAATTCAGTGAGGAAGTTGCGGTATTGATTTTCTTTATAAAACCCTAGTTTTACTGTGAGTTAAGAATTGATCACTACAGCTAGTGTAGTTGATCGAGTGATTGGATATTTTGGGAATCGATAGATTGGTTGTGGTTGAAGTTGAGGCCGGAGAGGTTGACCTTCTGATGGTCGGAGTGGCGAGCAAGAAGCGTTGACAGGTTTGGGTCGTGGAGGGCTCTGATGGTTCCGGGTTTTAGAATTGGTGCTTGGTTTTAATTCGAGCAAGCGAGGTGGCTTTGGAGAGTCGTGATGTCGTTAGGGGATGATCACTGATGGGTAGAAGTGTTGGTGGATGGCTGGTGATGGCTAGAGCCACGGTGCACGTGCACCGTGCAATTGAAGTACATGTGAACTTTTTAGTGGTGTGCAGTTTTTGAACTCGGGAATGACCCGAGTTATTCGAGTTTTTAACTCGAAGCAAATGAGGGAATTACTCGAAGAAGATTTGGGTTGTCTCAGGTTATTTTTAGTTTACAGGTTTTATCAAAAAACCTATACTGTTGTTTGGAAATTTTAAAACAGAAGTTTTTTTTTTAAATGTAAAAAAAGGGTTTTAAACCTAGTTTAAATTCAGGTTTGAATTTTTGAAATTTAGGTTTAAATTTAAAATCTCATATTTTAAATAAAAATAAAGTTTTAAACTTGTTAACTACTTTATTTTGGAAAGAAGTTAAACCTTTTAAAATTGAAAATTTTAAAATATGAGCAAGTTTTAAATTAAATTTTAAATCTGGAAATCAAAAGTTTAAATCCTGTTTTTAAATTTAAGTTTAAATTTTAGAATCCAGGTTTAATTTAAAATCTCAAATTTTAAATAAAAATAAAGTTTTAAACTTTAAACTTGTTTAATTACTTTATTTTGGAAAGAAGTTAAACCTTTTAAATTTGAAGTTTTTAAAATATAAGCAAGATTTGAAAATTAAATTTAAATCTGCAAATAAAAAGTTAAATATGAACCTCAGTTTTTGAAATTAAAAGGAGGTTTAAATTTGAAAGATTCAAACTAAATGTAAATTGAAGTTATTGAAATTTTGAAATGAATCTCGTTTCAGAATTCTTATGAATTTCATTTCTAACAAAAGCACTTGTTGTCTTGTGATTTAAAAAAAGGTTTAAATTGTTTAAACTTTGATTAAGTTTAAATTATATTCATTTTAAATCTTGTATTTAAAATGAAATTTAAAAGTAATTTCAAAAGTAATTTGTTTCAAATAAATTTGTTTTTAAACATAATTTAAAAATGTTTTATCTTAAAATTAATTAAGATTAATGTTTTGAAATTAATTTAATTAATGGAGTAATTAAGGAATGGTTAATTAATTTAATTAATCAATGATTTGGAATTAATAAATATTGATTAAGAGTTAATCAATTTGTAATTAAGATCATTAATTAGATTTTTAAATTAATGATTAATGAATTATTAATTAAGTAATTAAGTTTTAATCAAGGTTAATTAATTAAATAATTAGAGTTTAATTAATGGATAATTAAAGATAATTTAATTATTGATTAATCTAAGTTAATTACTTAATGAAAATAATTAAAGAATGGTTAATGAAGGTCATTAACCAGGATTATTGAATAATTAATTAATGTGGTTTTTATAATTAATTAGATTAATTAATTTAATAATAATCATTTGTGAATTGTTGAGTGTAATTACTTAATGAAGTAATTAAGAAATTAATTACTTAAGGTAATTAATTGTGTTAAATATGATTTTTTAATTTAATTAATTAAGTTTAATTAATTTTAAACGCTTGAGGTTTCAAAGATAATTACTTAATGTAATTAATGGATTGGGAATTACTTAGTGAAGTAATTGATCGATAATTACAGGTTGTAATTAATGGAAGATGTTTTAAATGCAAGTAATTTGGAATATAATTACTTGGTAATTAACCAAGTGATTAAATAAAAAAATTAATCAAGGAATAATTAATTTGTTTTAATGAAGTAATTAAGTTAGTTAATTACTGAATATGGTTAATCAGAGGGGATTAATAATTATGGATTAATTACTTAAGGTAATTAATTTAAGAGGATAATTAATTAAATATAATTAAGAATCATTAATTAATACAATTAATGATGTAATTAAAGTTGATTAATTATGATTAATTAATCAATGACAAGTGATTAAAGGTAATTAATAATGTAATTAATTAAGGAATAATGTAATTAATTATAATTAATTAATTAATTGAAGTAATTAAAGGTTAATACTCTTTTTGTTTGAGAATAATTAATTTATGAAATTAATAAAGAATAATTAATCAAGGGTGATTAATTAAGGTGATTAATTTGAATGATTAATCAATTGATTGTAAATCAATTAAATGGTTAAGTAAGCAAGATTTATATTGGTGAAATAATTAATTTAATTTATTTTAAATTAAATAAAGATGAAGTAATTAATTTAATTCGCTTTAAATTAATTATAGATGGAGGTAATTAATTTAATTCATTTTAAATTAATTATATTGTGATGAGTAAATCTTTGCTTAACTATTAATGGATGATATTGATTGCCTTGAATGGTTGTGATCTCAGTAATGAGATAAGTGATGTTATGTGGTATGAATGCTTGGTTGCATTATGATGATAATATAGATTATCTATTGTGATGATGATATGGATTACCTATTATGATATGGATCATCTGTTTATTTTGATAATGTTGATTATCAATTGTTATTTGTGAGTTATCTATCTGTGTGTATATAGATAATTGAATTTTTTAAAACTTTAAAACAACTTGGACCTAAAAGACACGTTTTAGATTTCGAAGAGATCGAGACCGGGTTTCCATATTTAGATATCCGAAAACCACATCGATCCAAATTAACGGTAGGTCATGAATCTCAAGTGAAGATGAAGATTCAAAGTGCAAGGTTTATCGTCGTTAACTCTGAGGGTGATTCCAAAATGAGTGTAACGAGATAACGCCTTCGGTTTCGTTCGAACCCGGAACGAACTTGTATGGATTGAATGCTTTCAGAACATCGTCAAGTGGACGATGAGCATTCTAAGTGATATGTTCACTAAAGTTAATCGTAGCCTCAAGCCTCGTCAACCGGGAATGGCTAAAACAGGGGAGGTGCAGCAAGGCTAAGTGGGTCATGCCCAAGTAGGACGAGATTTTCCCCTGTCTAGAGGTCCCTTTTATTTCGGTTGTGTGGATGGTTGTGAGCTCCAACTGTCGGGGTTGTCTTGTTCGGGACTGTCCAGTAAGGGATGGTTCCGGCCTTATGTTGCAGGGGAGTTAAGGTGGCTCCTCGGTACGGTGATCTAGGCCACGTACCGTGATGGGTGGTACCCCGATAGCCCTGCCATTGACGGAATCCAAAATCCAATAAGTGCCAACGGTTTTGATTGTATTACCCACTTTTGTGGCTAGTAGCTGGAATTTAATAGATGTAACAATTTCGGCTATGTCATATTTATTTGAACACCCTAGACCTACTATAATATCATTGGATTTCCTATCAAATGTTTTAGTTAGCGTAAGGTAAAAACTTTTCCATGTTTATGTGTGGGAAGTCTTACGTGATACCTTTCTTTTCAAAAAGTTTTTGAAAATTAAGCAACCTTAACATGTTACTCACACCAGACCCATGTCTGACCCGGAGTTTATCTTCTGTTTTCTTAAACTCTTGGGTACTCAAATTTGTACAAGTAGCCAAGGGATGCGGGTTAGCTTTGACGAATTGTGGAGGAGCAATGGAGCAGGAGGCTTTTGCGTGTAGATATATATATATATTTCTGCTATGTTGGTTTCTCTGATTTATTTCTTGTTTTGTATTGAGTTGTATAACTAGACAGGTGTTTATAACGGTCTAGTATGTGATGTGTAATCTTTGTAACTCTGATTGATAGTTGTAAACTATGTAATATTTATGTTATTAATATAATTTATTCGTTCCGCTGTTTAGATTCTGATGTTGTTTCTTCTTTCTCTTCTTTCTTTTCTCTTTTCTATCTTTATCTTTCTTAGTAATGATGTGTCATTCTATGGAGACGGATGGCGGGTCATTACAGTGGTATCAGAGCATTAGGTTGAGTGAATACCTAGGCTCTGGAGTGGTATCTTTCTTGAGAGAGCGTATTTGTAATTTTAAATATATATATATAAATATATATTTTTCTACCTATCTGTTGGGTTACCTGTTCGGGTTTTCCAATATAAGTTATACAGGTAGATAGGGTAGTAGTGTGTAACACAACTACCATTTGTTGGAGTTTGAATGTTTGTGGTTGGAAGTGTATTTGTCGAGACTGTAGATCCAATACCGTCTCGATTGAATTTTGTAGTGATGAAGGATTTCATCGATCTCTGAAGGAAACCTGTTAAGGTTCGAAGTCTATCTTTGAAGTTGGATGAGTAGAGTTTGGATCTGTCGGTTGAGCAGAAGTGTGTGATGGTATTTTGATACCTCAGGAAGTAGTTGCTGCGTGATGAGATGCAGTGACTATGGATGTTCCCGAAGATGTTTTCTTTGGAACAAGTTTAAGGAAGTGAGTCTGCTTCAATGTTGCGGCTGTGTTCAGCTGGTGTTTCTGTTTGATTTGAAGACCGAGTTTCTCAAAGAGTTTTGGTTTGGAATTCTTTAGCATCTGTGGCAGCAGTGCAGCTCCGAATGTTCTATGTCGGCAGGAAGTCTTCTGGCTTAGCAGTTTCTGGAAGTGGAGTTCGGAAGCAGTAGAAAGGCCCGTTTCTTAGATGGGTTGGCTAGTTAAGTGTAAGTTGTTCTATTTGGTAAAGGGAGAACAGTTTTCCTTGAATTTGGTTTGGGTTGATCCGCAAAAGTGACTTGCGATTGTTTGAGTGTTCTCTTGAGTTATCAGAGTTTTTCTGGATATCTTCAAGGAAGTCAGAGGTTTGTCCGCATTTGGAGATTGAGTTTCCTTATCGACTAGGATTCCAGGAGTGCTACTGGTGGTTCAGCTTAGTAACGAATGGTTCCAAAGGGTTGAGTTTGGTGAAGCAGCTCAGGTTTTGGAGAAGCTTCTGAGTTTTCTTATGGATTTGATGAACCATATTTCTAGGATGTGTTGTCCAATTGGTGCTCGTGTTTTTCTTCAGCATTTTCTTCTACTACGAATCAGAGTTGTGCAGCGGAAGCAGTTTGGAAGTGCATCTGCTTTTCTTTTCTGGACAGGAGAAGTGAGTTTAGTCTTCTGATGTTTGAGGAGTAGGGTTTGATCTTGATTGATCTTGAGGAGATCATTTTTGTTGAGATGATTGGTTTTGTTTGTTTCTAGAGACATCAGCGAAGGTTGAGCTGATCAGGAAGGTTGTAGGCAGCTCAGGATCGTCTGGAGATTTTTGTGGATAAGAGACGAAGGAATTTGGATTCTGGAGTCGGAGATTTGATCTTGGATAAGTTTTCTCCGATCGAAAAGGAGCTATAAGATTGAGTAAGGCTGGAAAGCTAGCTCTGAAGAGTTTTGGATCTTTTCTGTGATCTTGGAGGTTAAGTGATTGATCTACAGGATTGAATTGCCAGTTTGGATAACTGTGATTCGATGAGTTTCACGTATCTCTGAGGGAGTACGTGTATGATCTATCTTTGGTTGTGGAACCAGCAGTTTGGGAGTTTTGGTTGTTGAGTCAGACTCGTCTGTAGTCTGATATCCTATCTAGTGTGGTAGATATAGAAGAATAAGAGCTCTGTAGCTTAGTAGTATTGATTGTTTGGATTCTATGGAGCGAGTATCCCGGTGTTTACACTTGGGGAAACTCGAGAAAATTTTATCCAGAATTTTGTCTGGATAATTAGATTTTTTTGATAGGATGAATTGGCTGCTATGGTTGTTAGCATATATTTGATATATGCTTGTGTTTTAAAATTAAAATCTTTTATGAGATTATTGAATTACCTTTGTTTTAAATTTCGGGGACGAAATTCATTTAAGGGGGAGGATTGTAACATCCCGGAATTATTAACAATATCAATTTAATAATCTGTATTAAAATTAAATTGATATTGATATTTTTGTTAATAATAATTCAATTTGATTTAATAATCTTCTTCAATAATTATTTAATTGGTTATTTTATCTTTTAAAAATAATAAATTGGTTTCTATTTATAATATAAATATATAGTTTATGTTATAAATAGATTAGCTTTGTTTTAGTAAATAAAACATATTTTTCCAATTCTAATATTTTAGTGATTTGGAAAATTAGTTTTTATTTAATATAAAGCTTTTCAAATTTATTAAATAATTAATCTTGGTTTAAATTTAATAAATGAATCTTGATTTAAAATTCTAATATATACATTAATAATTTGGAAATTTTGATTTTAATTAAATATTAAGTTTTCAAAGCTATTTAATAAATAAATATATGATTTTTTTAATTGATAAGACAAATGTTTAAATGATTAAAATGTTTTTGGCTTGAGTTTTAAATTTAATTGAATTAACAAAAAGTTTTATAGCTTAATAAAATAGGTAATTTATTAATAAAGAAATAATTTCTTTTATAATTATTTCAATTTAATAACGAGATATTTCTAAAAATAATATCAATAGTATATTGTTTTATAAATAGATTTTGAATAAAAATAGCAATTGTTATTTTAAATTTAATTTGTATTCATAACATGATTTTTAAATATTAGATTTTGAATTTAATTTGAATTTAAATTCCAAAGTATAAATTTTGATTATTTTAATTTTTATATGTATAAGCTTTATTTTAAGTATAATTTGTTTTATTTCTTTTAAAATTTATATACATATTTAAATATTAACTAACAAATTAAGTAGGCATATATATATATATATATATATATATATAAAATATTAACTAATGAATTAAATACAAATTACTTTTAAATAAAAGGACAAGTGTTATAAGATTAACATGTAAGTTGACAAATGTTGGAATTTTTACAAGTGTCAATTTTGTTCTAATTTTTCTTTTATTTAAAATCTGAAATACACTTATATAAGCCTACATCTTCATCTCTTTATTCCTTTTCTCATCTCAATTCAAAAGACAAAGAAAACCTTCAACTTCATATCAAATGCAGATCTGAAAACATGAAATCCAAATTCAAGTTTTCTCTAAAAATCTATAAGTTTATGATCAAATGCATATCTGCAAATCTGCAATTTCAAATATGAAACCTGCATCTCTTCAAAAAAATCAATGCACTTACCATTTTTAAAAACTCCTCATATCAAAAGATTTCTGCACATCTTCAAATCCCTGAAATTTCAAATTTTGAAGCCTGCGAAATAGTTTTACAATCAAGCAAAACAAACCTGCATTTTAAATCTGCACAACTTCAAATCTAAGGTCTGTTCAAAAGCTAAGTTCAAAAGCATTCTTTTTGGAGACAAGCAAGCAGTTTTATTTAAAATCAAAAGGGGCAAAGGCATTTTGTTTTCAGCAATTAAATTTCAAAGGCTTCTTCACAAATCTGGGAAGATTTGTCATCTTCAAATAAGTGAGTAACTCTTTTTTTAAAATTTAAAAAAAAAATGGTTGCATGCTTGGATGCTGAAATAAATAAGTATTGCATGTGTGATTGTTGATGTGAAGTTGTATTTGTATGCATGATATTTAAATGTCCTCTGTTTATGTTTTTTCCCAGTAACCCTGTTGTTTTGAATACATATTCTCTTTGATCCAATCTCTGATAGGATTTAGATTACAGACAATAATTGTTTGTTTAAATTATCAAGTAAGTTTAAAATTTGAATTAAGTTGATAATAAACTGGGATTGGCTCTGGAAAACCAGACAATTGAGCAAGTTTAAAGATAACTAAAAATTTAATCATCATGTTTTCTGGATTCATGAAGATTGGTTGAATACTAAAACCATAACGTGATTTTTAAAAACAAAAACTATAATTTTTAGTAGAAAGATTAAGGAGCAGTTAAGTGTTGAACTGAATATGAACTTTGGGGTTTCCCTGGTGATTCATGTATCTGGAGAGAATGGGTCTCTGCATGATGAAGGAGGGGTGATTAGGGATGCTAGGAAAAATATAGAATGATGTTGAAATTCAGTGAGGAAGTTGCGGTATTGATTTTCTTTTTAAAACCCTAACTGTGAGTTAAAATTGATCACTACAGCTAGTGTAGTTGATCGAGTGATTGGATATTTTGGGAATCGATAGATTGGTTGTAGTTGAAGTTGAGGCCGGAGAGGTTGACCTTCTGATGGTCGGAGTGGCGAGCAAGAAGCGTTGACAGGTTTGGGTCGTGGAGGGCTCTGATGGTTCTAGGTTTTAGAATTGGTGCTCGGTTTTAATTCGAGCAAGCGAGGTGGCTTTGGAGAGTCGTGATGTCGTCAGAGGATGATCACTGATGGGTAGAAGTGTAGGTGGATGGCCGGTGATAGCCAGAGCCACGGTGCACGTGCACCGTGCAGTTGAAGTACAGGTGAACTTTTTAGTGGTGTGCAGTTTTTGAACTCGGGAATGACTAGAGTTATTCGAGTTTTTAACTCGAAGCAAATGACGGAATTACTCGAAGAAGATTTGGGTTGTCTCGGGTTATTTTTAGTTTATAGGTGTTATCAGAAAACCTGTACTGTTGTTTGGAAATTTTAAAACAGAAGTTTTTTTAAAATGTAAAAAAAGGGTTTTAAACCTAGTTTAAATTCAGGTTTGAATTTTTGAAATTCAGGTTTAAATTTAAAATCTCAGATTTTAAATAAAAATAAATTTTTAAACTTTAAACTTGTTTAACTGCTTTATTTTGGAAAGAAGTTAAACCTTTTAAAATTGAAAATTTTAAAATATGAGCAAGTTTTAAATTAAATTTTAAATCTGGAAATCAAAAGTTTAAATCCTAGTTTTAAATTTTAGAATCCAGGTTTAATTTAAAATCTCAGATTTTAAATAAAAATAAGGTTTTAAACTTTAAAATTGTTTAACTACTTTATTTTGGAAAGAAGTTAAACCTTTCAACTTTGAAGTTTTTAAAATATAAGCAAGATTTGAAAATTAAATTTAAATCTGGAAATAAAAAGTTAAATATGAACCTCAGTTTTTGAAATTAAATAGAGGTTTAAATTTGAAAGATTTGAACTAAATGTAAATTGAAGTTACTGAAATTTTGAAATGAATTTAGTTTCAAAATTCTTATGAATCTCATTTCTAAGACAAGCACTTGTTGTCTTGTAGTTTTAAAAAAAAAATTGTTTAAACTTTGATTAAGTTTAAATTATATTCATTTTAAATCTTGTATTTAAAATGAAATTTAAAAGTAATTTCAAAAGTAATT
Organism: Allium cepa; assembly: GCA_030765085.1. Classification (NCBI taxonomy): domain Eukaryota; kingdom Viridiplantae; phylum Streptophyta; class Magnoliopsida; order Asparagales; family Amaryllidaceae; genus Allium; species Allium cepa. Next base: position 499,780,713 of record CM060931.1, read on the forward strand.
TGTTTCAAATAAATTTGTTCTTAAACACAATTTAAAAATGTTTTATCTTAAAATTAATTAAGATTAATGTTTTGAAATTAATTTAATTAATGGAGTAATTAAGGAATGGTTAATTAATTTAATTAACTAAAGATTTGGAATTAATAAATATTGATTAAGAGTTAATCAATTTGTAATTAAGATCATTAATTAGATTTTTAAATTAATGATTAATGAATTATTAATTAAGTAATTAAGTTTTAATGAAGGTTAATTAATTAAATAATTAGAGTTTAATTAATGGATTATTAAAGATAATTCAATTATTGATTAATCTAAATTAATTACTTTATGAAAATAATTAAAGAATTGTTAATGAAGGTCATTAACTAGGATTATTGAATAATTAATTAATGTGGTTAATTTTTATAATCAATTAGATTAATTAATTTAATAATAAATCATTTGTGAATTGTTGAGTGTAATTACTTAATGAAGTAATTAAGAAATTAATTACTTAAGGTAATTAATTGTGTTAAATATGATTGTTTAATTTAATTAATTAAGTTTAATTAATTTTAAAACACTTGAGGTTTCAAAGATAATTACTTAATGTAATTATTGGATTGGGAATTACTTAGTGAAGTAATTGACTGATAATTATAGGATGTAATTAATGGAAAATGTTTTAAATGTAAGTAATTTGGAATATAATTACTTGATAATTAACCAAGTGATTAAATAAAAAAAATTAATCAAGGAATAATTAATTTGTTTTAAAGAAGTAATTAAGTTAGTTAATTACTGAATATGGTTAATCAGAGGGGATTAATAACTATGGATTAATTACTTAAGGTAATTAATTTAAGAGGATAATTAATTAAATATAATTAAGAATCATTAATTAATACAATTAATGATGTAATTAAAGTTGATTAATTATGATTAATTAATCAATGACAAGTGATTAAAGGTAATTAATAATGTAATTAATTAAGGAATAATGTAATCAATTATAGTTAATAATTAATTGAAGTAATTAAAGGTTAATTACTGTTTTTGTTTGAGAATAATTAATTTATGAAATTAATAAAGAATAATCAATCAAGGGTGATTAATTAAGGTGATTAATTTGAATGATTAATCAATTGATTGTAAATCAATTAAATGGTTAAGTAAGCAAGATTTATATTGGTGAAATAATTAATTTAATTTATTTTAAATTAATTAAAGATGAAGTAATTAATTTAATTCACTTTAAATTTATTAGAGATGGAGGTAATTAATTTAATTCATTTTAAATTAATTATATTGTGATGAGTAAATCCTTGCTTAACTATTAATGGATGATATTAGTTGCCTTGAATGGTTGTGATCTCAGAAATGAGATAAGTGATGTTGTGTGGTATGAATGCTTGGTTGCATTGTGATGATAATATAGATTATCTATTGTGATGATGATATGGATTACCTATTATGATATGGATCATCTATTTATTTTGATAATGTTGATTGTCAATTGTGATTTGTGAGTTATCTATCTGTGTGTATATAGATAATTGAATTGTTTTAAACTTTAAAACAACTTGGACCTAAAAGACACATTTTGGATTTCGATGAGACCGGGATCGGGTTTCCATATTTGGATATCCGAAAACCACATCGATCCAAATTAACGGTAGGTCGAGAATCTCAAGTGAAGATGAAGATTCAGAGTGCAAGGGTTATCGTCGTTAACTCTGAGGGTGATTCCAAACTGAGTGTAACGAGATAACGCCTTTGGTTTCGTTCGAACCCGAAATGAACTTGTATGGATTGAATGCTTTCAGAATATCTTTAGGTGGACGATGATCATTCTAAGTGATATGTTCACTAAAGGTAATCATAGCGTCAAGCCTCATCAAACGGGAATGGCTAAAACATGGGAGGTGCAGCAAGGCTAAGTGGGTCATGCCCAAGTAGGACGAGATTTTCCCCTGTCTAGAGGTCCCTTTTATTTCGGCTGTATGGACGGTTGTGAGCTCCAACTTTCGGGGTTGTCTTGTTCGGGACTGTCCAGTAAGGGATGGTTCCGGCCTTGTGTTGCAGGGGAGTTAGGGTGGCTCCTCAGTACGGTGATCTAGGCCACGTACTGTGACGGGCGGTACCTCGGTAGCCCTGCCATTGATGGAATCCAAAATCCAATAAGTGCTAACTGTTTTGATTGTATTACCCACTTTTGTGGCTGGTAGCTGGAATTTAATAGATATAACAATTTCGGCTATTTCATATTTATTTGAAAACCCTAGACCTATTATAATATCACTGGATTTCCTATCAAATGTTTTGGTTGGCGTATGGTAAAAACTTTTCCATGTTTATGTGTGGGAAGTCTTACGTGATACCTTTCTTTTCAAAAAGTTTTTGAAAATTAAGCAACCTTAACCTGTTACTCACACCAGACCCATGTCTGACCCGGAGTTTATCTTATATTTTCTTAAACTCTTGGGTACTCAAATTTTTACGAGTAGCCAAGGTATTCAGGTTAGCTTTGACGAATTGTGGAGGAGCAATGGAGCAGGAGGCTTCTGCGTGTAGATATGTATATTTCCGCTATGTTGGTTTCTCTGAGTTATTTCTTGTTTTGTATTGAGTTGTATAACTAGACAGGTGTTTATAACTATCTAGTATGTGATGTGCAATCTGTGTAACTCTGATTGATAGTTGTAAACTATGTAATATTTATGTTATTAATATAATTTATTCATTTCGCTGTTTAGATTCTGATGTTGTTTCTTCTTTCTCTTCTTTCATTTCTCTTTTCTATCTCTTTCTTTCTTATTAATGATGCGTCATTCTGTGGAGACGGATGGCGGGTCAATACATCATCAAATTGGAGGATGATATAAAGAATTTCCTGGGAATGTTGACTAAAATTCAAGTCATACAACTCCATATGTCAATGGAACAAGAGAAACATAGTAGAATTCAACATACTTTGTAGAAATATCTATTGGATAACCCTACGAATTCAATAGTTATCAAAGATGATTCAGCAAATTTGGCCATCCATAATCCACTTCAAAGAGGCAAAGAAGAAGAAGAGGAAGTATATATAGAGGAGGATGACAAAGTTCATTACATGGGAGAAGTATGCTTCGATCGAGACAGATATCTCATCCAACAAAAAGGAAACTTTTGTCTTCGTTGTCCTCACTGTCTCATTCATAAGTATCCTATCATTAAGAATTCTCGTTAGAACAAGAGTTCTTCATTTATTTTAAGAATAGTGTGTTTTTTAACTTTAATTTGATTTTATTATGCATATGGATTGAATGGCTTGTAAATATGATAATTGAATGTATATATAGTATAATTGGTTACTATCAATGATTTGTGCTTCACTTATCATTTCTTATAAATCATTCTTGTCATTTTGCATTAAATGATCATATCACTTACCATTTATATATATATATATATATATGTATATATATATATATATATATGTATGTGTGTATGTATATCATTATGAGTATATAGTATTTATGTAAAGGAATTTAGAATTAGTATTAAGATTTAGGGTTAGAATTATAGTTGTAGTTAGTTATTTTTTATTGATGAGAAAGGGGAGAAATACATAAAATATTAGACATGGATTAAAGGGTAGTTATATTATATTTTATATACAAAGTTGTCATCATCAAAAAGGGGGAGATTGTTAGTACATAAGGTATTGGTTTTGATGGCAACAACTTTAGGAAATCATATAAAATATAAATATTAATGATTTATCAATATGTATAATATAAAGTGTAGGATATTAGGCAGATGATGAATTAATAAGTCTGTACAGTATTAAGTCAAGATGTTGATACAGAAACTCAAGAGCAAGAGAATGAAGACTCATGAGTATTGAAGAGTTCAAGATTTCAAGATATTCCAGATAAGTTATACAGTCATAGATTTACGTTAGAACTCTAATGACCCTTGATCTCTCTCTCTCATCTCTCTCTATTTTTAATATGTTTTAAAATATACTTTTCAAAATAAATTTTAAATAGTTTTCAATTTCTTATACTCATAAATATTATTTTAAGTTTTTGATATTTTACTAAGTTATTGTTTTTGTTAAATTTTGATTTATATTGGTTAATTTTTCAAAAATCTTATATAATTTTACTCAAGTTTATTATGATTTGAAAGTGTATAAATTATATTTAAGCAAGTTTACAAAGTATCAATCTATTTTACAAAGAAACACATTTTTACAATAATATTTCAAAGTGCTTTTTAAAATTACAAAAAATATTTTGACATACTTTACCCCTATATGTCGACATCCCAGCCATGATTTTCAAAAGTAAAATTTCAAAAGAACCGTCTATTCATCATATCTCTTCACGAACGTACATGACCATTATTCCTCAATAAATACCTTTCTTCCTAGCAAATTTTATTATCAGTTTTCATTTTTCTTTTATCCTTTTTATTTTCTTTCATTTTCTAAACAAAAATATAACCATACTCTACTAAATTTCAACCAGGATCAAACTTAATCAACATTAGTTTGATTATCTATCATTTGCTCTCTGATTTCTATCATCTCTCTCACTCCAATCACGATTAAAGTGCTATTCAAGAGTTATACGATCATATGTAATCAAGATTAAAGTGCCAAGTCTGTAAAACTCTATCAAATCAAATCGTTATACTTATAGGTAAGATTATAGCCTGTAGATCAATTAGTTGTGCTTAGTAGCCCATAAATCCAATGGGTGTGCTTGTATCTCGAAAAACAAGTGACTCCACCCAGAGGTCCCTTGAAATCGAGATTATTTACATTTACTAGTTGAAAAGAAATTCGTACAAGGAATTGTGTGGGACTGAATGTAGGGTATCTAAACTAGTATAAAATCCTGGTGTGTTCTTTCCTTTTACTTTTACTACATTTACTTTTATCTTTGTTTTGATCCTGTGATTGTTTCTATGATTAATAATTGCATAACTCTAAGTATAATTTAAAAAAGATTTATATAAATTAGAAAACACTATACCCTCCTTTGGTGTTAATTAAGCCTTAAGATCCCTATTCCACAATCTTACATTTGGTATTAGAGCATTGGTTTTCAAAGTATTCATAATCTGATTTTTGAAAAGTTTTATGGCATTCTTTGATGATACTTTGAACATTGTTTTTGAAAGGATAATTTTGCAAAATCATTATTTCAACGTTTCATAAATTTGCATCTATTCATTATGAAATGTCACGTATTGGGCGAATTCTCACCACCGATCCAAAACATTTTTCAAGCAATGCCGAACCACCGTTCCTTCCAACAATGCCGAACCAACTTCCATGATCAGCCTCTACCGGTCCAAACTCCAACCTCATCCTCCACCGAACCAGCCAATCTCCAAGTCCTAGCCGGACCATCCCCCCCCGCCTAACCAGAGACACTCCACATCAATGCCGAACCAAGCCCCCAAGGCCAGTGCTGCCGAACCAAGCTCCCAAGGGCAGTGCTGCCGAACCAAACCCCCAAGTGCAGTGATGCCGAGCCAACACCCTACCGAACCGCTTCCCACCGAACCAACTAACACCGATCCACATCTCATCACCACCGAACCAACTGCCTTACACCCCTATGCCGAACCAACCTACCACCGGACCACATCCCTACTGAGCCCAAACATCTCTTCCCTACCGGACCAAACCCCAACCTTCTCCAAGCACGGCCGAACCAAAGCTTCGCCGAACCAGAACGCCGCCAGGCCAGATTGCTTCAGCCCAGGCCCACCAGCAGCTATATACATCCAAGACCCCTGCCCCCAGCCTCACTCTATAAATAGAGGGGCAGGGGTACAACAATGGCAGACAAGTTTGAGAGCTCAAGCATGGAAGGAACTTTCAAACAACTTTCATATACTTGTATACAAAGCTTTGTACTTGTAATCTGAAAGAAAAGGGATAATAACATATAAAGTGGACGTAGGCACGTTCTGGCCGAACCACTATAAATCTGTGTGTCTTTTACAGTTCAGTCCCTGCTTTTTACATATTTGCATAAGTCACCCAAATCATTGAAAACCACATAAAATCAACTAAATAATACGACTTGGAGGTGTTTGCCCATTTTTTGTGCAAACATTTTTGGTGCTTTCACTGAGAACTTGGAACTCGAAGCTTCAGCTTCCCTCATTCAACCTTCTTTCCCAATAGCACCCTTCATTGCCTAGGAAACATGACTTCCAAGCCGAGAAAAGACGCCAACAAGGGAAAGAACATCGCAGCTAGCAGCATTCCGGATCTAGTAATCACAGATCAAGAGAATCATCCCATTCCAACAGCAGTACCGAACGAGGATCAGACAAACCCGACAGCCCCTGCCACAGAACAACCGGCAGCAATTACTAGGGAAGATCTAGACAGAGTTGTGGCTGAAGTAACTAACCGCTTCACATCCCAACAAGAAGCTTTGGTGGACCAACTCATGTCACGCTTAAGGGATGCTGAAGAATCCAATCGCGACACTGAATCATGGGGTGAATCCCAATCCGGAGGACCTGGGGGGCGACAAAGGTCTTCCTTCTTCGAAGAAACTATCAACAGAAACAACAATGGTAGGAGCCGATCCCGAACTCAGCCCGAACTCCGACCCGAGGAAACGCTTGGAACCGAACCCCGCAGGGGAGGTACCAGGCAAGGATCGGATGTAGCTGAGCCGGTCATGCTGCCTAGCCATAGAAACACCAATGAACGGAGCCGAGCTAGAATCCATCCCGAAGTTGACCCCGAGGAAATGCTTGAAACAGAACCCCACAGGGGAAGATCAAGGCGAGGGCCAACTATAGCTGAACCTAGCATGCATCCGGGAAGCCAAAGACAGCCACTGGGAAACGTTAGGAGTGATAGACTATACCATCCCTACAGGTCATCTGGACGAGATCGATTCTGCAGGGAAGAACCAAGCTCATTTTTGTCCGCTCCAAATTCTTATGAAAGAATGGCACGATTATTCAGGGAATGCGTCCGATGGGAGCAAAGGTATCGAGGGATAGGCGCTAGGGTAGCCAGCCCTTTCACCCGCGACATCGAAACCGCCATCACCCCTCGAGAATGGAAAATGCCGACGATGGAACAGTACAAGGGAACTTCTGACCCCGTTGTACACTTGCAGAGATACACACAGCATATGCTCATGAGCGGAGCAACGGAAGGAGTGTTGTGTAAATGCTTTCCGCTATTCCTAGCAGACCTAGCTACCTCCTGGTTCTGCCATCTACCCCAAGGATCCATCAGCTGATGGGAGATGCTGAAAGAAAAGTTCATTAGCCAGTTCCGCATTCATGTGGAACAGCCCAAGGATGCTTATTCTCTATCTACTGTCAAACAGAAATCCGGAGAGACACTGCAACAATATCTAACCCGGTTCAACGCCGCAGCGGCCGCAGTCCAAGATGCCGATGAGAAACTCACCCTAATGGCCCTCTGTAGTGGTGTGCACCCAGATACCAAGTTTGCTAGAAGACTAACTAAGGAAAAACCAGCTACCTTGCCCGATTTCTTTCATGAAGCTGGGAAGTACATGAGACTCGAAGAGGCTGCCATTGAAAGGCAGACAGGACCACAGGCTAAGATGGCTCATGGAAACGCCCCCGCCGCAGCGAAGGACATTCGGAGAAACGACTCCAGAGACAATGCAGGGGGCAAGAAGGGAGAAAAGCGCTTGTACCGACCAGGACCGAGATTTGACGCTTACACTCCCTTGAATGAAACAGTGGAGAACATCTTCCTGGCCACCCAGGACGAACTTACATATAAGCGCCACCCGTACAAGAAAGAGTCAGATCGTGCAATCCAGTCCGAAAAATTCTGCCGTTTCCACGAGTCTCATGGGCACAATACCAATGAATGCCGCCATCTCCGAGACCTAATTGAAGAACACATCAGGAGAAAGAGGATGGAACGCTATGTAAAGGGCCAGGACAAGACTTCAGCTCCCGCCAAGGAAAATCCAGGGCAGCTTGGCAGCTCCACCCAGAGATAGGCAGAGGAAATCGCAACACCAGCGGTTCCAGCCAAGAGAAGATAGTGGTCCATACAATATCAGGAGGGCCACACATCGCCGACAAGAGCTGGGCAGAAATGGAAAGATATGGAAACTCACTCAGAAGCAAGGGAGACCGCGTCAATTCTGTTATGGAAGAACGCCACCCTAAGCGGAAGGAAAATAATGACATCACATTTAGTGGGCGCGACCTAGAAGGAAGGCAATACCCTCATATGGATCCTATGGTCATCTCTGCCTGGTTCGGCCCAGCTGAAGTTTTTCGAATCCTATTAGACACTGGAAGCTCGGTGAATATTCTGTTCAAGCATGCTTTCGACAAAATGAAGCTGTCAATGAAGGACGTGTCTCCCTGCAACAAACCGCTACACGGTTTCACTGGAGAAGCAAAGATGCCCCTCGGACAATTGGATCTCTTTGCTGAATTGGGAAGTCATCCCTGCTCCGCCGTTCGGAAACAAACATTCGTGCTAATAGACAACCACTCGGCCTACAATGCCTTTTTAGGAAGACCAGCCTTGCCCGACTTCCAAATTGTCCTTGCCCCATGGTGCCTGAAGATGAAGTTCCCAATGAATAATGGAGTGGGAGAAGTAGAAGGGGATCAAGATGCCGCTCGGGACTGCTATGTAACCGAACTTCGCAATAATCGCAGGAGAGATAAAGGGAAAAATGCAGAGATTATTCTCTGCATGAAAAGCTTGGAAGCATAGCAACTAAAGAAAGCCCCTCCTCTTCGGTATACCAGTGATCCTTTCAATGAATTAGACCCCAGGGACAAAGAGGAGGAGGCCACCGCCGAGCCTGCAGAGGCTATGGAATTCGTATTTGTAGACAAACGCGACCCAAGTAAACTGCTGAGAGTCGGATCTCAGTTAAAAAGAGAATTAAAGAATCAACTCATTGATTTTCTTCGCCATAACATGGATGTATTTGCATGGACGCAAGCTGATATGACTAGAATCTCCCCGAACATGGCATGCCACGCACTAAACATCGATCCTACCAAGGTACCGGTAAAGCAAAAGAAGAGGAGTATGGGGGCAGAACGATCAGCAGCCCTCGAGGAAGAAGTAAAGAACTTACTTGCCAATGATTTCATACGTGAAGCCATCTACCCGGAATGGATCGCCAACCCAATACTGGTAAAGAAAGCTAATGGGAAGTGGCGAGCATGCATCGATTTCTCCAACTTAAATGACGCTTGCCCGAAAGACTGCTTCCCACTCCCCCGAATCGACCAACTCGTCGACAGCACTGCCGGACACGAACTTTTATCCTTTATGGACGCATACTCAGGATATAACCAGATCCCTATGCACTGACCGAGGATTGTACTGCTACAAGGTAATGCCATTTGGACTTAAAAACGCCGGAGCTACTTATCAGCGCCTCGTCAACAAGATGTTTGCAGAAGTGATAAGACGAACTATGGAAGTTTATGTGGATGACATGCTGGGAAAATCGAGGAAAGCCAACGACCATATAAACCACCTGGATGAGATGTTTCGAGTACTTCGCCAATATGGAATGAAGCTGAACCCTCTAAAGTGCTCCTTCGGAGTATCATCGGGAAAGTTCTTGGGATTTATCGTTCATGCCAGGGGGATTGAAGCAAACCCCGAACAAGTCCGAGCTTTACAAGATATCAAGACACCATCTACTCGAAGAGAGATGCAAAGCCTAAACGAGAAAGTGGCCGCCCTGAGTAGGTTCATCTCTAAAGCAACTGACAAATGCATCCCTTTTTTCGAAGCTCTAAAGAAAGACAAAGGAAAGTTCGAATGGACTGACAAATGCTCGACAGCCTTCCTTAACTTAATCGGACACCTCCAGAGACCACCGGTACTCTCAACTCCAAATGAAGGCGAGGAACTATACCTATACCTTGCTGTATCATCCCACGCTTTGAGAGCCGCTTTGGTGAGAGAAGACAACCGCGCGCAGCGACCCGTATACTTTGTAAGCAAGAGATTCACAGGGGCAGAAGTCAATTACCCTAAACTTGAAAAGCTAGCATACTGTTTGCTTATCACGTCGCGGAAACTGCGACACTATTTCCAGTCTCATTCCATCAGAGTTTTAACCGATCAACCGCTAAGGCAAGTGCTCCATCGCCCCGACACTTACTGGGCGATTACTTAAGTGGTGCATCGAACTAAGTCAATATGATATCACTTACCATCCTCGCACCGCTATCAAGGGGCAAGCCATAGCTGATTTCATTGCCGAATTCACTACTAGCGAAGGTAAGGACCAATCTGAAATAGCAGAAGATATCAAGTGGAATCTCTTCGTAGATGGAGCGTCGAACGAACAAGGCTCGGGGGCAGGTGTTGTGATAATCACCCCCAGGGGAAAGAAGCTGCACTACGCCCTAAGATTGGAATTCGCTGCCACCAACAATGACGCAGAATATGAAGCAGTGATATCCGGATTAGAACTTGCACTGGAAATTGGAGTCAGTTCTTTATGTCTCCATAGTGATTCTCAACTTATTGTAAATCAAATACTAGGAGAGTTCCAGACTCGAGGAGGACGACTCACAGCAAACCTAAAGAAGACCAAGCTGCTACTTAACCAACTGGATCACTATTTGATCAGACACATTCCTCGAGAGGAGAATCAAGAGGCCGACGAACTGGCAAAGCAAGCCAGCATGAAGAACAACTCCTTTTCGGGAGCAATAGCTGTCTCAAAACAACTAGCCCCGAGCTTCGAACGGGAGGATCTGATAGCTGCGATTGAAGAAGAAACTTGGATGGCTCCTATCCGAAAATACTTACAAGATGGCGCATTGCCCAGCGAGCGTAGCGAAGTCAGGAAAATCTTGAGGAAAGCCTCCCGCTACACACTGCAAGAAGGAATCCTCTACCGGCGTGGCTTCTCTAACCCCTTATTACGATGTGTCGCTGGAAGGGAAGCCAAGGAAATCTTATCCAACATCCACCAGGGAAGCTGTAGAGATCACACTAGAGGGCAAACTCTGGCAAAGAAGGTACTCCGATATGGATATTTCTATTTCACCTTGAACAAAGACGCCTTAGACTTCGTCAGAAAATGTGACAGATGTCAGAAATTTGCCAAAATTCCTCGACTACCGACAAATGAGATCACTCAAATGACTAGCCCTTGGCCCTTTGCAGTATGGGGAATTGACTTGATTGGTGAACTGCCAATGGGCCGAGGCGGAGCTAAATATGCTATAGTAGCAGTCGACTATTTCACCAAATGGGTGGAAGCGGAACCTCTAAATAAAATATCTTCGACAAAAATCATTAACTTCTTGATCAAAAATGTTCTGTGCAGGAACGGAGTACCACTCAAAATCATATCAGACAATGGACTTCAGTTTGACAGCGAGGAATTCACCGACTGGTGCCAAGAGCACGGGATTCACAAAAGCTTCTCATCCGTGGCTTATCCCCAGGCAAATGGCCAAGTCGAAGCTGTCAACAAAATTCTCAAAACGCTGATCAAGAAGAAGCTTGAAAAGTCAAAGGGCGCTTGGGTGGATCAACTTCCTACGGCACTTTGGGCCTACCGCACATCTTTTAGAACATCAACAGGGCATACTCCTTTCTCTTTGGCATACGGATCGGAGGCAATGCTCCCAGTTGAGACTATTGTGCCTTCCCACCGTAGGATCCACTACAACCCAGAAGAAAACGAAGAACTCCTCCTCATGTCTTTAGATCTAATTGAGGAGAGAAGAAATGATGCAGCACTCAAAGTAGCAGCTCACAAACAAAAAGTGGCAGCACTATACAACTCCAAAGTCAAGCATCGCAGCTTACAAGAAGGAGATCTTGTCCTCAAGCGAATCTTTCCGCGCCCCGGGGCACTGGACCCCATCTGGGACGGACCATATGTAATTCATAAAGATCTCCACAACGGAGCTTATATTTTGTCAACAGTGGACGGAGAGGTGTTCCAGAGGGCATGGAACATCTGACACCTCCGTCGATACTTTTCTTAACTTGTACTGCCCATATGAAGTGAATTAACAAAGAGAATCAGTGGACGTAGGCATTTTCGTGCCGAACCACTTTAAAAAAACTTGGCTCTTGTTAACTTGTTCCTTTGTATCTTGGCTACTTGTCAAGCTTAATCCTTTGCTGTTGAACAAAATCTTTTGCAGATGACATTTCAATTCAGAGCTTCACAACACAACTCCACCTGGACAAAATCTAACAGGTACGCTACGATCCTATGCCCTCGCCAATGAGACACTTTGCTCCGGTATCCCTCTGCCGCGAATTAACTCATTGTTTGCCTCGGCCCTTAAAGCCGACTGTAATAAGCCGAGTATAAGCCACCGAGAAGGCCGATTATGCCATGGCAGCTCATTACAGCGATTCGGCTCGCCGGCAACTGTGAACCGACCATAAGCCCCAACATAAGGTGCGGCCAGCCAGGGGCAGTTCACAGTTGACGATCGGCCCCCACGCTAGCCGGCCACAGTAAATCGAATAATACCCGCGATTACAGGCCATAATGGCCCGGGTAGTTACTGTGCGTGATCGGCTCCGATGTGTCCTAAGTGTGGCTGTGGTAAAAAAGAAAACTCCCCGCAGAGGCGTAAGATGGGTGACAAATGTCTCCAAGACCCACAGCTAGGGAAAGTGACTACAAAACCCGTTTGCTACGAACTTAAGAACATCGACGGCCTTCCGTGACTGGAAGTTTTACTTTTCCTATATTTCCATTTCATTTAAAACTTTTCTCCTATTCTCCGTAACGGTGCTTGAAAGTACAGGACATGAAATAGGGAACGCTCGCTAATGGGAACGGAAACTTACAATCGGATGACGAGACACTCAACAACATTCCGTGCTTAGTCTTACAGGGCGCACGAAGTTGCCGTCCACAGCCGAAACATGAAGGGCGGTACCTTCTACTTTTATACATTAATGCATAGCTGCAGTTCATATTCACACATCACATTTACGTTGCAAAATGAGAAAATTATACTTTAAGCAAAAAACTTGGCATCAGGCACAGTCAAGTCACTAGTAACATGCATAGTTACATCACTTACACAGCACAACAAAATAGCGATAACATTCCAACATAAAGGAATCAGCTTATGTTATGAAATTACATAAAGTCATTCACCACAAACAATATTATTACAGTCACATCAATGTTTTGGACTAACATAAACAGCGATAAAAGGAAATCAAAAGGTGGCCGAATCCGGACAAGGAACCAGCTGCGTCCATGCTTCGCCCTCATCCTACCAACTCTCCAAGCCTACTTAGCCGCAGGGTCGGAGCTCCCAGCATGTTGATCGGAAGTCCCACCTGTCCAATTCAGAAGAGGAATTCATTAAACAAACAGTAAACGATCAAGTTATGAAAACCTAAAAAGAAAAGAAGGGGAAGCAAGGCTTGAACTCAGAACACTCAAGATGAAATGCACATTCATTGCCAGCTTCAATCTTCTTTGCATTGACTACACATATCAACATCATATACGAAATTACATGATCAGTCCTTCTGCGGTCATGAATAACCAATTGCACTACTTAGATGATCATAATCTTTGGAACGATATTGATGGTCTGCCCAGTGGATTTGATGATGCTCAACTAGATTTCAGTAAAGGATCATTCAGTGGTTTGAACAATGAAGTACCAGATTTGGATGAAGTAATCAATGCCATTCCTCTAAACCATCCTTCAGATCCTCGTTTAGCTCCTCTGACCCTTTCTGAAGAGTTTAATATCATCTTCAACGACTTGAGTTATGAGATAGAGAAGTCCAAGTTGAGCTACAGGATATCTAATGATGATCAGAAGGAAGAATAAAAAAAAATAAAAAAAATAAAAAAAGGAAATAAGAAGAAATTAACAATGAACAAGGAAAAAACGGCCTTAACATTTGAACTAGTATCGAAGTACTTTTACTTGCCAATATCGCAAGCAGCGAAAGAATTAAACATAGGTCTAACTCTTTTGAAGAAGAAATGCAGAGAGTTGGGAATTCCTCGGTGGCCTCATCATCAAATGAAGAGCATGCAGACTCTCGTAAGGAATGTTCAGGAGAGAATGGAGAAGAAGGAGAAGAGAGACTCATGGACGCTCTATCATATGGCATAAGCCCCTGGCAGCACCATGAGCGCTCTATCAATCCCAAAAGAACGAGATATGGCGTCGAGCTGTTCCTCTTTGAGGGAGCTAGGAAAACAGTCGGGCGGGGAATTCAGAAGTTCCTGGGGACCATACCCATCCACTAACGACCTCGGGGCAGGTCCATGTTGCGCCGGTCTTGGCTGGGCTGGGGGCACGGAGGAGGACTCTCCTTCGCCCTTAGACTTCCGTTTATCTGATCGGGTTTCCACTTTGTGAGCCATTTATCTGCAAACACAAAAGCAAAAGTACATCATTAAAAAGGAAGGTATGAACATGCAAGTATCATAGTCTGATATTTCGCCCGAACTCCTGGTGTCATTCGGTAAAGCAAGTATAAAAGTCCATCCGGTAAGGAGTTCATTCAACACTCGGAATCCCCGAGTTCATTCAGCAAGGCCCAACCTAGAGCCCGTTCGGCATTCAAACTTAAAATCTCATTCGGCATTTAAAACTCCAAATCTCATTCGGCAATACAAGCACAAGTTCATTCGGCTGAAGCAACCTCACCTGGAGCGGCAGTTAGGATCGACGCAGTACTTGGTTGATTCGGCTGTTTCGAGTAAACGAGTTTGATTCGGCACTCAAGTGATTCGGCTATATCAAACGGTAAAGGGATAACAGTAGTATGATGCCCCTACTTATAGGCGAGCACAGGATAACCGGACCGGATGATTTAGCACTTGGAACCGAATAAAGCCATCCCAACTGCAAGAAAACAAAGCGCGACACATGCAGGCATGTGCCCCACTTTGGGGGGCAAATGTTGGGCGAATTCTCACCACCGATCCAAAACATTTTTCAAGCAATGCCGAACCACCGTTCCTCCCAACAATGCCGAGCCAACTTCCATGATCAGCCTCTGCCGGTCCAAACTCCAACCTCATCCTCCACCGGACCAGCCAATCTCCAAGTCCTAGCCGGACCATCCCCCCCAGCCGAACCAGAGACACTCCACATCAATGCCGAACCAAGCCCCCAAGGCCAGTGCTGCCGAACCAAGCTCCCAAGGGCAGTGTTGGCGAACCAAACCCCCAAGTGCAGTGATGCCGAGCCAACACCCTACCGAACCGCTTCCCACCGAACCAACTAACACCGATCCACATCTCATCACCACCGAACCAACTGCCTCACACCCCTATGCCGAACCAACCTACCACCGGACCACATCCCTACCGAGCCCAAACATCTCTTCCCTACCGGACCAAACCCCAACCTTCTCCAAGCACGGCCGAACCAAAGCTTCGCCGAACCAGAACACCGCCAGGCCAGATTGCTTCAGCCCAGGCCCACCAGCAGCTATATACATCCAAGACCCCTGCCCCCAGCCTCACTCTATAAATAGAGGGGCAGGGGTACAACAATGGCAGACAAGTTTGAGAGCTCAAGCACGGAAGGAACTTTCAAACAACTTTCATATACTTGTATACAAAGCTTTGTACTTGTAATCTGAAAGAAAAGGTATAATAACATATAAAGTGGACGTAGGCACGTTCTGGACGAACCACTATAAATCTGTGTGTCTTTTACAGTTCAGTCCCTGCTTTTTACATATTTGCATAAGTCACCCAAGTCATTGAAAACCACATAAAATCAACTAAATAATACGACTTGGAGGTGTTTTCCCATTTTTTGTGCAAACATCACGTGATCTATTGAAAAGGTTGTAGGAACAGATATGTTACATGGCTTTTGATGAATAAAAATATGATAATCATACACTATAGATCAAAAAGGATAAAAGGATATTGGGTAGTGGTTGTTCAAGACACAAGATTGGAATCTAGAGATATTTTAAAGATATAGTTTACAAAATGGATGATCGGTCAATTTTAATGACAATTCTAAGGATATGTGATTGGCATCTGTGGTGTCGGTTATTTTAAAACTCTACTATTTCCAATGTGTTGTTAGTTAGGAATTTAAAACATAATTTATTAAGTATCAGTCAGTTGTGTGATAAGGTTTTAAAATTAATTTTGTAAAAGATAATTTATTATAATATTATATAGCATTTGTTCTTTTAGCATTAGTGCAGTGACCGGGATTCTCAACCCTCGAAAATCGACACTAATACATCCACTATATTACATGCCGAGAAATCTAACACAAAGAAGAAAACTAAACAACACATAGAATCTCACAATCGCAGCGAAACAATATATAATTGACAATAACGAATCTTTATAAAAAAAGAACTATAATTGTAATTGATATACCATCATCAGAGTACAACAATCAACAAATCAATACTGGATAGTTATTATTAATTGTCCTCACCAGTGCTAACTATACAGTCTACACATACAACGGAATATAATCAAGTATGTGAAATACATCTCTGTCATCTAGTTCATCTCCTATGCTCCATAGCATCGTAACCTGAATTCGTAATACTCGGTCTGACCCGAGCACTATAAAAAAATAACACCCAAGTCAATCTAGAAAACCAGTGTGAGAAACACACTCAATTATAACTATTACTTTTTTTAAATCCTTTGAAAACAATCTCGTACGACAACGTCACATATAAACATGACGGGTTTTTACTTTACGATGACCAAAATATTTTATATCAAAATCAACTGATATTATAATGGTGTCTATAGAAAATAAATTAGAAAATACCTGAATTCTTGCATCCATGTTTCAGCAAAGTTGGTATACAATCAAAATCGTACAGGCTCGTAGTGGATATTGGATTCCATATAATGATTGGGCTACTGGAGTACTGCCCGCCGCAGCACACCTTTAGAAAAATATACCGAGGACCTTGCCTGGGTCCCCTGCCAGCATAGGACTGGCGTACCCCTGACCTGGATAGTACCAAATAAGTTATCACTCATAGTGTTCCCATCCTAATTGAACACTCTTTTCCATGCACAACTATATCCATAACTATAACGTAATATATCTGTGGGTATCTAGAAAGGTGGTAACATACCCTACTTGGGCGCGACCCACTTAGCCCTGCCATATCTCCCATGTTTTAGTCATTTAGGTTTAATGAGGCTTGAAGCTACGTTTACCTTTAGAATAGCATTCATACTTGGAATGCTAACACTACCTTCCCGGCAAGCAATGCAATGATAGCATTCATCCATACAAGTTGTCCTGGGTCTGGACAAACCGAAACTTCCAAAATCACCATCTTCATTATCTTCACAATATCACAATTCATAACACTCAAATCGGATCGAAGTGGTTTTCAAATAATTAGACCCGATCCTCGTCTCTACGAAAAAATCAACGAATTATATACTCGAATTTCTTTTAATATTTCAATATTTGAAATCGATTTCATATTCTTATACCATAATAGGATATTTCAACCCATATCGACACTTAAAAATATTTCCAATTTCAACGTATGATTCATTGCATAGAAAAATATTTCTACGTAAATCATTCCGTTGCTAATTAACTCCAAAACCTTAAATCACAATACTTATGAAAAATATTAAAAGTCCTTTTCCCAAAATCATTTTTTAATGTCCATACTTAGAAAATATTATGTACTCATCTCATACATCTCCGAAATTTTATTTATTTCTTTTAACAATTTTCCAAAAATTAATGATTTTACTTATTTGTAATCCAACTAACAAAGTTTTAACTCCTTTAATGAATTCAGATTCATTTATGAAGTTCCCATATTTAACAATTTAGAAATTCCCTAAATTTCCAAAAGTTCCCATTATAACATTTCACTTATACAATCATGCTCGTTTAACAAATCTGGATTACAATCTCGAGAGTATTTATAAACAAATTCCAATTACTTACTTTTACACTATATACCTAGTAATAATCAATTTCCAAGATATGGTTAAATAATTATTTAAATATCAATCACTTTCTAAAATATATATTAATAACTAATTCCAATTCATTTATAAAATTGTTAATCAATATACAAAATTTGTTTATAAAACTTAAAATTCATTTCAATAGATTTTAAATATTTAAATAACTAAATTTATCATATATTTAAATCCAGTTAATAGTTTTAAAACTACATAGTTTAATAATTAAAAATCCTCTTTTTAAAATAAACCTTAACTTCTTGGGAAAACCATTTTTAAAATTCAACATATCTAATTTATTACTTATAAATTTCTCTCGATTTATCATAAATCGATTCACAATTCCAATTCCATAACTATTCCCAAATTCCGGTTAGAATCGACTATATCTCTCTAAACTGATTTCCTGATCTCATTATAAATTCTCACTGTGAATTTATATTTCTAATTTACCAAATGAAAATCTCTTCACTTTATTTAATAACATTGTCTATAGATTTTATAATCTCATTCCAAGTTTATAATAGGTCCATATCACTTAGAACCATTTACAATTTGATTTCGAATTAAAATTTCATTTATAAATCTTTTTCTTAAATAACCCAAACAATATCCCAAAACCAATCATATCTCGGTTTCTTCCATTTCATAATTTAAAAAAAATCTTATTTAAAATCCAGTATAACAAATTTTATATTTATTTCTAAATTCCCTTTATTCTCCCAACTATTCAAATATCGATTTTTTACCTTTTTACTTTTAAACACATTCACTTAAGATTTATTATTTAAAATCCTTTATATACATTATTTCAAAATATCTATTTAAAATATACCACGAAATAGTTAAGTACAAATTTAAATTCAAATCACTTATTTTATCCAAATCAATTCCTTCCAAACTAATCCAAAATTCAATACAATATTTCACTTCTAAAATCGCCTTTCAATTTCCTTCTAAATCCAAAATATATTTATAGTTTTAAGATACTAACATTAAGGCCAGTGCTAACATAACATCCAATAAGTCAATCATATCACAACCTATCAAAGACTATTCAAACACATCATATATCACTATATATGAAATTAGAAATCAATAATTTTGAGTAATCCATTTGGATCCCTCCAACCTGTTTTCCTACAACCACAGATGTTAGATAACATAAAATACCAATCGCACTTCGAGCAGGGATATCGCGGTAATATAGGGTCATCCGCTATTATGCGGGACGCTTAGGGTCTCATCCGCTCCAATTGATGGGAATACATCCAATTGCCAATATATACACCAATATATGTATATATATACATATATATATAATAAACATCCAACTGATATAATAATTTATGAATTCATCCAATCAGCCAATAAATAATTTTAACTATTTAAAATAACCAATTATCCAAGATGAGTTTGATTTACTCACCTTTATTTTTGTTATCGCTTCCGCAATCTGATTCTGATTAAGTTCGAACGCGTTTGAATTTAACTAAAAATTCTACTAGCTCTAAATTCAGCCAATTTGATCCCGTAGCAAAGCAATACGAACCCAATGCGACTGACCACGTTGGATTTGGACCAAAAACGAGTGAGTTATGAATTCATAAGAATTTGAATTTATTAAAAACAATTAACATAACTTAATCACTGTATATTTTCATTACCCTTCCAACGTGGCCCAGCCCACTTCCCTTTTCTTCCTTCTTTTTTTATTTTATACCAACAGCCGGCCCAATAACACACCCAGCCCCCTAATATCTTCTTCCTCTTTTTCCTTTTCTTCCTGACAATAGAAACGTGTGCATGAGCTTCACTGACACCACGAACGACTCGTCGAAATCACAAATCAGCATCATTGCCAAACTCTCCTCATCAAACTCGACTCGCCCATCATCTTCACGCCTCGCCTGAACCTCTAAATCAAAACGCAACATCACCATGGCCGTTCGACCACCATCAGGTCGTGTAATCCCCCAAAGCACCAAGCTTCACCAATTCGTGACTGCCCACTTGCCTTTATTCTCCAAACCCAAATGCGATTCCTAAAACCATAATTGAGCACTCCACCATCACTTTTTCCAAAACCCTAGTTCAAACTGTTCGTTCGCCCCTCTACTATCGAGTACGAAAATGAAGTCGCCTCACAGGAAGTATGCCAGATGGAAGCTCATGCTAAAACATGAATTTTAAAACTTATTTCATGATTTATAGATTTGTATTGAGTTTGATTTTATTTTTTTTAAATGAAGATGTTATCATTTTTTTACAGTATGTTGTGCTATGCTTTATATAGAAGAAGAAAGAAGCGTCTTGTGAAAGAAAACGTAGGCTCTTGATATAGAGTGGCTGAAGTTGACTAAAATTTCGGCTGAAAAGAAGTTTGAAAATAATATACACACACATATGTATAATCCCAAAATATCTTGATATTTATTCCGAGCCCTGATCAAGGTGTGCCACCAGATGATCCTAATGTTATACCCCTGTTCTGAATGCGATGGAACAAGTTTCGAGCCCCAATTCGATCATATATGGAAGATGACTTTTTGGATCTAATTATAATATTAAATTTTCGATATTAATTTCAAAGCGTTTATATCTCGTACAACCAAAACATAAATCTAAATGCTACGAAATTCAAAATTCAATATCAGTACACTATTATAGACCTAATGGAAGTAGTTTCGTCGAATTTCGAGATTGTGTCCTGGAAGGCTATTTTTATAAGTTAATAAAAAAAGATATTTTAAAAATTGAGTAAATCACTTATAAATCCAATTAATTTTTTTTTTATTATCTTCATTTTTATTAATAGAAATTAAATAGGCCTTTAAATTATTTTTATCAAGCTTAAAACCCAAGATTCCACTATGTAACAAAATTTTCAATTAATAAATTCCACAATTAAATTACCAAATAAATCATTACATTTGAAATTTAAGTTATTAAATCTATAAAATTTATTTTTAAATATTCAAAACCAATTGAAGATTCCAATTTCAAACCACTAAAATTCTGGGTCGTTACATTCCTCCTCCTTAAAAGAATTTCATCCCCGAAATTAACAAGGTAAGAAGAATGGCCCAAAACCCATTAACTTTTCCAAAACCAATTAGTTGAAATAACTTTCCAAATCCAGTTTAATTTTTAACTCTCCAAAACCAGTTTGTTAAAATATTCCTATTACTTTTAATAGATTTCCAAATTCATCCATAGACTCCGACTAATATTATACATTCAATCATTTCAAATTTGAGTCCAAAACCAAATTTAATTATCAAAATTTTCCTTCAAAATTTCCAACTCTTTAATTTTTCAAAAAAAATCCGACGTCTCCCTTGCATGGCTAGATCAGAACAACTACAAATCGTCATTACGGGTCCAAACCAACAAAGAAAACAAAATCCAAGTGGCTCAATCATAAAATCATCAAATTTAAATAACAATTAAAACATGTACCTTTTTATTGGGCGACCCAAATTTACTTATGAAATTAAAAGCATCAATCTATCTCTCGCTTTCAAATACCTGCATCCTATTTACCAATGATATCAAAACATATTATTCAAAATCATAATATTCATCATTATAAATTTCCAATATTCATTTCACCAAAACCCATACGACGTACATATACCATCCATATGCAATATCATATCTGATTGCTCGTTCGATCATACAATTTCTCTTCCGAACTAGTATCGTTCACACGACCACTCCAGTGTGGACTAAGATTTGGTTTTCAGATTATAAACCGTCATTCTCCTTGCATAACCATATACTATAATAGAGAATTCCAAAATCAACCAAAAATCCCTATCCAGTGTTCGCTGTCGAGAATCGAGTGGAAAATCCTAACTTGGATTGATAATAAATTATCTCGAAATTCTATGCTCGAATCTAGATCAAACCGCTATGCAAATAAAATACTATACGTACAACTTACGTATTTATTTCAATTGATTCTTAGCTGTACCAAATTCTGTTATTCACATTCATTTGATTTACAATTATTTATTCACAATCATTATTCACATCCCTTATTTGCTTAGTATATTTTTGAAGACCAATTATCTCTTAATGATTTCCTCATCAAATTTTCTTAAGTCAATTATAAACATTTTATGCAAATGTTCTTAGATTAATTACCACTTCACCACTTAAGTGTATATCCACTTTTAAACAAATCCGATTTCATTTTCAATTTCAACATTCAATTTTTATCCGTCCACATTCCAAACCAAATTTAATTAACTAATTAATTTAATTAGTTCATTTCATTCATTTATTCAAATTTCAATAAATTCCCTTTTCAACTATTGCTTCATTCAGCCTATCATAGACTAAATTTTCAGAACCCATTTTATTCTTTACATAAGTTAAGTTTAAATCCGTAGTTCATTTCCAAACATACCTTCCTTAACCTTCATATGCAACAAATTTTAAAGCTTCATTTCACTTACAATTCTAAAAAGTTATAAATTAAGAACTTATTTTTCTTGTATTCTCATAAAACATTTTAAATGAAAATTCCAGAGTTATAAACACCTTATTTGAAAGTATTTCAAGTCATTTTTGAATATATACATACATACATACACACACACATACACACACACACCCCAAATCCCTTTTTATATCAAATCATTATTTTGGATTTTAAAAATCAAAACTAGTTTTTCCTAAACAAAACTCCAATTGGTAGCAATTCTTCCTTTGGAAACTCGAATATAAACATCGATGATGCTGCTATCATCATAAAAATTATTTTCCAACGATCGAAGTGAGTTTAGTTCTTTCTATTCCATTTAAAATCCCTTAATAATATTTCAAAAACATTTCCCAATTTATATCCCTATTATTTCCAAAAACCTTTTGAAAATAATTTTCAAAACCAATAGGATCTAAATTTCCATATTTCCAGCCTTTAAACCCTTTTTATTTATAAGCTGGTTTTAGAAACCATATTTATAATATACTTTAGGAATTTTGTTTCCTTTTCAATTTATAAACTATACTTATACACTAGATCTATAATCTCACTTTTTTTTGTCAAGACCAATAGGGTTGAATGGGCCCCTGCCACTTTATTAATAACTTGAAAAATTACATGCTAGAAATTGAGAAAAAACATAGAAAACCAAAGAAGAAACAGAAACAAAACAAATCAATCATCACACCATTTGTGGATCGTCATCTCTGGGAACGTAAAGGATGAACTAGCCATTTCATGTTGGATATTTCGTTTTATTCCATGATAAACTTCCACCCTATTCTTGCTTTTAAGATTAAAAACTCTCTCATTTCTCCCCTTCCATATGGAGCACATGAAGACCTTTAGCAGGAGTAAAAGTTCATAGGAAGGGAAGGTCCATCCTCGATGTTTTCAAAGAAAATACTCTTCCATTCCTGACAACTGTCGCGAAAAGGAGGGTGAAAACCAGCTCTAAACTTCAACCATTTCCAGAGAAACAGAATATATGGGTATCTAAAGTATAAGTGATGATTATCCTCAGGAGATCTATTACAAAAGAAACAAGTGGAAGCGATAGGGATACCCTTAAGATTGAGATTACATAAAGTATGATTAGCATTCTTAAGGACCTTCCAAAGGAAGTAATTAAGTTTTTCGGAGGTGCCCATGTTCCAAACTCTTATAAACCAAGGGAAACTTAGGACTAGGAGTGTGTTAAGTTGTCCCTATATAGCATACCAATGGAAAGACAACTCCCAGAATTACACCACACATACCGATCCAAATCACCTACTTTGTAGACAGTATTGGCATATTTTCTCCACAGGTCTTTGATCCTGCTGCTACTAGAGAATGGGAGAAAAATCATACCATCCCTAACGTAGTCAATTTCTTTGGCATGCATTGGTATTCCAGTTTGCGTAATGTCAGCATGACCAAGACACCTCTGTAGAATGACCCCCTTGCCAAGCCAAGGCACTTTCCAAAATTTAGCAGTTCTCATGTGCGACAATGAAAGTGAAATATGAGGAAGAAGAAAGTTTCTAGACTTCAACACAACTTTCCAAATCCAGCTGAAAGATGGTTTCGACTCCATAAGCCAAAAATCATTGTTCTTAAGGTTATGATCCTTAGTCCATGCAACCCAAAGCGAGTTAGAGTTATTAAGAAGCCCGTCAATATTTTTGAAGAAGGCTGTTATATTCCATAATGTTAGATTTTTAAAATTCAGACCACCATACTGTCTTGGCTTTTCTAACTTGCCATAAGCAATAGGGGTAAGCTTCCTTGGGTAAATATTACCCGACCGTAAAAAACGAACCATAGCACTCCTAATTATGGAAATGAACTTCGTAGGGAAAATAAAAGTTCTACCCCAATAACTACTCATGGAGAAAATAATGGTTGTAAAATAGTAATCCTACCAGCTTGAGATAAATATCTATTTTGCCATCTATTCATAGTGGTAGTTATCTTCTTAAATAAAGAAGCACATTGGGCTGTTGTTATGGACTTGGTAGCTAGTGGCATTCCAAGGTAGGACATATTGCTTTGGAGGGGGTTCATTTCGGTGATAGAAAGGCATTATTGGATTTGATCATCAAGCAGCCCAGATATAAGAATGTGAAACTTATTGGGATTGATGTGCAGCCCTGAAAAACAGGCAGAGGAATGCAGGGAATGCATAATGGAAGCTAGAGATGAGGGGTAGATTTAGTAAAGATAATGAGATCGTCAACAAATGCCAAGGAAGTGATAAAAGGGTTTCTACGCTTAAGGTGTAAAGAAAAATTTTTTTGATCCTAGCCTGCAGTAGCAGTGACTTTGTTAGGGCTTTAATGATTATAATGAATAAATATGGCGATATGGGGTCTCCCTACCGATGTCCTTTGGGACCTTTGAACTACCCAATAGAATGGAAATTTATGATAATCGAATAACTCACAGTAGAGATTCATTTGTAAATGAGATCAATGAAGAAAGAAGGGAACTTCATGGCTTTCATTATGCTAATCACTGAAGACCACTTGACAAAATCAAAAGCCTTCATTGTGTCAATCTTCAACATAGCTTTAGAGAAGGAGCAAACTCTAGAGTAACCATTAAGAAGTTCATAGGCCAACAAAACATTATCGAGAATAATTTTGCTTGGGAGGAAGGCAACTTGATTGGAAGAGTTGATATTTGCAAGCACATGTTTAAGCCTAATAGCCAGGATTTTGGATATGATTTTGTATGTAGTGTTTCAACAGGCTATTGATTTAAATTGAGTTACACTCGAGGGATTGCTGACCATAGGAACGAAGGAAATGTTGGTGGAGTTAATGGATTTGACTATTTTGCATTTGGTGAAAAAATTGTGTGTATCATTTTGGACATCTAGATGAATGATATGCCAACAGTGTGTGAAAAAATGGTATTAAAGCCATCTGGTCCACCACAGGCCTCTCTTGTTCTAATTTCATCATTTGAGACAGGTAGGGAGAGATTACAAATGTGAGTGGAGCTTAATTGAGGAACGTTTAGGGATTCAAGAAAGGAGCTATCAGATTCTTGTAGATTGCTAGTGCCAAGAAGAGACTTGTAGTAAGAGAAAAATGCATTCATAATACCTTCGGGAGATCTATAGGATTCACTGAATTGATCTTCTATCATGGTCATATTTACTTTGGTTTGTTTGATTTTGAGAGAGGACTGATAAAACATAGTATTCCGATCACCATCCTTAATCCAAAGCTCTCTTAACTTTTTCTTAACCGTGCCATCTTAGAATTGAGAGCAACAGTAAACTTAGATCCAGCTCACTTTTGAGGAAGGAGGACTGCTTTGTTCCTTTCCCAAATCTTGCATTACACCATTCTTTGAGGTAGTTTTTGGTGTTCTGAAGCTTCTTCTATAATATAAACATAGGATTTCTATGAGCAAGAAGGTTCCATTCATGTTGAACAATATGTAAGAAATCAGGTTCATCAATCCATGAGTTAAAAAATTTATATTTTGATTTTATATTAATGTCACTCATCCCAAAAGAAAGGATTTGGGGGCAGTGATTTGATAGGACATGCATAGGGATGTTGATGTGATGGTTTGGCCAGGATGATAGAGCTTTGTAATTAGAAAAGGTATGGTCAATTTTTGTAAGGGTTCCTACCCCTGTTTACTTTATTAGACCAAATATAGAGAGAACCAGAATAAGCAATGTCAATCAAAGAGGAGTTGTGAATGGATACATTCAGAGGAGAAGTATCTTTAGGGTAAAAGGGTTACCACCAGACTTGTGAGAAGAGAGGTAGGAGCAATTGAAGTCTCCAATAACAATCCATAGGTGAGAATCTTGTCTGAAATGAGGGATGAGGTTGATCACAGAGGTTCTATTGACAAGAAAATTTTCACCATAAACCGGAAGTGAAATACATTGAAGTGGATGAAGGAATGTGCAGGGCATGGGTGCGGATTAATTTTTTGGTATAAAGAATAGGGGATAAGTGATATATAGTAGGATCAAATATGACCACAAGTCTAACATAAGGAGCATCCTTTAAATTGTCAATGGAAATCTTGAGCGAGTTGATATAAGCAAGAGCTTTTGAGGAAAGAATGGAGTTAAGTTTAGTTTTAGACAAAGAAATGAGGGATAGCTTGTGCTTACGAATCAAGATCTTAACCTGCTCAATCTTAGCAAGGAGGTGAGCTCCTCTAACATTCCCTGCAGCTATGTTTTGCATCATTGGGAAACCCTAAGGTTTTTTGTGGAATTTCAAGTGCTTCTAGAAGAAGCAGATTTGGAGTTGTCAGGCACAATTCTTGAAGGCAGTGGACATTCATCATCCTCTGAAATAGCATAAGAATTTGATTGGCCAGCTTCTGAATGAGGTATAGAGGAGGACTTCTTGTTTGTTTTAGAGCAAGAACTGGGAATAGTTTTCTTTTTCTTTCTCGAAACAAAGGGAGAAGTTGTGCAAGTCAAGATCGTGTCAGAGGGAGGAGGATAGGAAGGCATTGAAAAAGGCGAGGGGGAAGGGTGATCAGAGGGGTGGACTGAAAGCGAGGGAGGGTGGGCAGGTTAAGGGGAAAGAAAGATGAATGAGCCACCAATAGATAAAGGAGGCAGTTGGTCGTGAATGGGAAGGGAAGAGACAATGTGCACGTGCACATGTGTATCATTGATAAGGTGATCATGAACAGAAGAAAATTGATTGAATGATAAGCATATCAGCTGAAACAGAAGAAAGAACATTTGGATTAATTGGGTTGTCATAGAAGCATTTAATGTAGAGAGGGAATTATTCGTAGTGGAAACTGATTGTGGTAAGTTAATTGATGTGTTATTGAAATAGGGGAAACTAAGTGGTGTGCGTGGCCACTTTCAAGCACACCCCCTTTGGTTGATATATTAGCCGTAAATGTTGTGCAATGGGAACCACGAGCATTATCCCCTAGATATTGGTTTCACCTGATTCAAAAAGCATTTCAATTTCATTATTATCCTCGTCCACTTCGATAGTGGATTCCAAAGCAGCATATTTATTGCTAGTTTGCATGGAGAAATCTAAATCAATGTCTTTACTTTTTCCTTTAATATCCGACTTATCACTTCTAAAGGTATTATCTATGTCTATGACATCAGCCACATTATTTAAATCAGCTGATTTGTGAACCGCAACACCCCCTTCTTTCATGCTTGTTGACTTTTTAACATACATCTTTTTGCCAGCGAACTTTGACCAATTATTGACATTTTTCTTTTTAACACCATTTTCTTTCTAAAAGACTCTCCTAGCCTGCGAAATATTTCCTGAAACACAATCCTCCCCACCCTTCTTTAATTCAGTATCTTTAACAACTTCCTCTACCTTAAACTCTCTGCAATTGTCATTGTTATGGTCAAAGACTTTGCAACCGGTGCAAATTTTAGGTCTCCGCTGGTAATAAACAAAAACTTGTTGTATACCACCTTTCGGCAGAAGCACAGGGAAGGAGTCAAGCAGCTGTTCATTTGGGGTAATTTCAACAAGACATTTAGAAAAACTAATACGCTTAAGTTTTTCAGTATTTTCATCTAGACAAATCAACCTCCCCAATCTATTTGCCAACCAATTGATACCAATTGGTGACCCTGAGAAGATAGGGATGTTAGAAAACTGAATCCACACTAGGGCTGCTTTAATGGAGCCACAAACATTACTAACTAAGGGATCCCATTGCTTAATGATGAATAACTTATTTCTTATGAAAATGGGGTCGCCTTCGACAATTTTCCTTTTATCATCAGAATTAGATAGAAAAGAAAAGAAAATGAAAACCATTAGATTTCACAGTAACGTTCCCCTTGAGCTTCCAAATCTTCTTAAGATGCTAGAGAACTGCAGTATAAGAAAGGGGCGTGTTGAGAAAAAAGTCCCCTAAATAATCACACTAAGTAGATTTTCCAGTCGACATCACTTCATTTGGAGGAATGTGAACATTGTCACGAAGCATAGGGGCAATCTGAATAGGGGCACTTGGCATCCTCTTAAAAAGGGAAGTCCAATCTTTTTCAGAGGAGAGAGGGGCGGAAAGCGACAATGTGGATGGGATAGAGATAGATGAGGGAGGAGGAGAAATAAAAAAAGACTTAGAGGGGGAAGGTCTGAGGAGAGGACAAAGGGAAGAGAGGGTGGGATGATCGGTGGAGGTGCGGGAGGATGAAAATCAGGTGGAACAGGAGAAGGAATGGATAGTGATGTGATGGAAGGGACAAGAGGAGGTACGAAGGTAGGGGAAGTGATGGGGATGGGGATGGAAGGAATGGGAGGAGAGGACATTAAAATACAGGAGGGTATTCAAATTAAAATATAGGAGGAGAGGATCTATAATCTCACTTTAGTTACATAAAATCACTTATTAACTGTTAATCTTATTTACATTGTAGTATTAACCTTAATTCGATCACAAACAACAAACAACAAATGATAATAATTAAATACTATCATTTTCTAACAACTAAACACACCATATATACCATAAAAATTTTCTGAAAAATTATTCCTTTATATATAAAACTATGATCGAAGTAAAATCATTTTATTTATCCAATTTCAAAACAACATCATGTCGAACTACTCTGTTCAAGTGTTTAGAGATCCCTATCAATTACATTAATTATTCGTATTGACTAGAATCCATAAGCCACTCAACCAATCAACCAATGCAATATAATTTTTTTTATATCACTAACAAATAAGCGCTTTTATATATACACTCAGACTCATTCTAGGTTGCTACTGACCCTTTCCCTACTAAGTTACCCCATCAAAGCCAAGGTTCTCGCTTAACCTTCTGCCCGATACCAAATGTAGTGACCAAGATTTTCGACCCTCTAAATCGACACAAATACTTCACTCTATTACATGCCAAGAAATCAAACACCGAAAAATCCGATAGTTAGGGGAGAAGAAGAAGAAGATAGATAAGGAGAAAACTAAACAACATATAGAATCTCACAATCACAACGGAATAATATATAATAGATAATAACATATCTTTATAAAAAAGAACAATAACTGTAATTATACATATCATCATCAGAGTACAACAATCAACAAATCAATACTGGACAGTTATTATAACTTATCCTCACCAGTGCTAACCATACAGTCTACACACACAACGGAATATAATCAAGTATACGGAATACGTCTCAACATCCAGTTCGTCTCCTATGCTCCATAGCGTCCTAACCTGAATCTGTAATACTCGGTCTGACCCAAGCATTATAATAAAATAACACCCGATTTAGTCTGGAAAACCAGCGTGAGAAACACATTCAATTTGAATTATTACTTTGTCAGAATTCTTTGAAAACAAAGGTATCTCGTAAGAACACGTCACTCATAAACATGATGGGTTTTTACCTTACGATAACCAAAACATTTTATATCAAAATCATCTGATCTTATAATAGTGTCTATAGAAAATAAATTAAAAAATAGCTGAAATGCTTGCATCTCACGTTTTAGCATAGTTGGTATACAATCAAAACCGTATAAGCTCGCAGTGGATATTGGATTCCATACAATGACTGGGCTACTGGGGTACCGTCCGTCATAGTACACGTCTTGAAAAATATACCGAGGACCTCACTTGGATCCCCTGCCAACATAGGACCGGCCTACCCCTATTCTGGATAGTATCGAATATGTTATCACCCCGGATGTTCCCACCCTAATCGAGTGCTCTCTTTTCCATGCACAACCACATCCATAATTATAATATAATATATCTGAGGATATCTTGAAAAGTGGTAATGCACCCTACTTGGGTGTGACCCACTTAGCCCTATTGCATCTCCATGTTTTAGTCATTCCCGGCTGATGAGGATTGAGGTTACGTTTACCTTTAGAATAGCATTCATACTCGGAATGCTAACACTGCCTTCCCGGCAAGCAATGCAATGATGACATTCATCCATACAAGTTGTCTTGGTTTAGGACAAACTGAAACTTCCAAAATCAATGTCTTCATTATCTTTACGATATTACAATACGTAACACTTAAATCAGACCGAAGTGGTTTTCAAATAATTAACCCCGATCCCGGTATCTTCGAAACAATCAACGAATTTGGCCAAATTTGATAGTCGGTTATTTAAATATCAAATTACACACATAAGCAATCGCTATGCCCATATTATAAAAACACTTATTTCAAAATATATTTACAAAGATATATACTCGAATTCCTTTCAATATTTCAATATTTGAAATCAATTTTAAATACAAATACCGTAACAGGGTATTTCAACTCATATCAACACTTAAAAATATTTCCAATTTCAACTTATGATTCATTGCTTAGAAAAATATTTCTATGTAAATCATTCCGCCGCTAATTAACTCCAAAACATTAAATCACAATACTTAGGAAAAATATTATAAGTCTTTTTCCAAAAATCATTTTTTAATATCCACACATAGAAAATATTTTGTTTTCACCTCATACATCTCCAAAATTTTATTTATTTCCCTTAACAATTTTCCAAAGATTAACAATTATACTTATTTATAATCCAACTAATAAATTTTTAACTCCTTTAATGAATTCAGATTCATTTTTGAAGTTCCATATTTAACAATTTGGAAATTCCTTAAATTTCCAAAAGATCCCATTATAACACTTCACTTTTACAATCACACCCGTATAACAAATCTGGATTAGAATATCGAGAGTACTTATAAATAAATTCCAATTACTTACTTTTACACTGTATACCTAATAATAATCAATTTCCAAGATAAGGTTAAATAATTATTTAAATATTAAGCACTTTCTAAAATAAACATCAATAACTAATTCTAATTCATTTATAAAATTGTTAATCGATTTAGAATTTTTTTTATAAATCTTAGAATTCATTTCAATAAGTTTTAAATATTTAAATAACTAAATTTCTGATATAGTTAAATCCAATTAATAGTTTTAATACTAAATAGTTTAATAATTAAAAATCCTCTTTTTAAAACAAACATTAACTTCGTGTGAAAATTATTTTTAAAATTCAACATATCCAATTTGTTGCTTATAAATCTCTCTTAATTTGTCACAAATTGATTCACAATTCCAATTCTATAACTATTCCCAAATTCGGATATAGAGTCCACTATTCTCTCTAAATCGATTTCCCAATCTCATTATAAATTCTCACTGTGAATTTATATTTGTAATTTACCAAATGAAAATCACTTCACTTTATTTATAAACATTGTCTATGGATTTTATAATCTCATTCCCGGTTTATAATAGGTTCATATCACTTAAATCCATTTATAAACCGATTTCTAATTAAAATTCCATTTATAAATCTATTTCTTAAATATCCCAAACTATATCCCATAACCAATCAAATCTCGATTTCTACTTGCATTTCGTAATTTAAAAAAAACTTATTTAAAATCTAGTATATATTTTTTATTATTTCTAAATTCCCTTTATTCTCCTAACTATTTAAATATCGATTTTTAACCTTTTTACTTTTAAACACATACCACTTAAGATTTATTATTTAAAATCCTTTGTATGAATTTTTTGAAAAATTTCTATTTAAAATATACGACGAAATAGTTAAGTACAAATTTAATTTCAAATCATTTATTTTATCCAAATCAGTTCCTTCCTGATCCAAAATTCAATATAATATTTCACTTCTAAAATCGCCCTTCAATTTCCTTCTAAATCTAAAATATACTTATAGTTTTAAAATACTAAAATTAAGGCCAGTGCTACCATGACATCCAATATATCAATCCTATCATAATTTATCACAGACTATTCAAACACATCATATATCACTATATGTGAAATTAAAAATCAAAAATTTTGAGAAATCCAATTGGTTTCCTCCAACCTATTTTCCTACAACCACAGATGTTAGATAACATAAAATACCAATCCCACTTCGAGGCAGGATATCGCGGTAATATAGGGTCATCCGCTTGTATGCAGGACGCATAGGGTCTCATCCGCTCCAATCGGCAGGAATATATCTAATTGCCAATATAAATACTAATATATATAATAAACATCAAAATGATAATAATAATAATAATTTATCAATTCATCCAATTGGTCAATAAATAATTTTAACTATTTGAAATAAACCAATTATCCAATATGAGTGAGATTTACTCATCTTTATTTTTGCTATCGCTTCCGCATTTTGATTTCGATTGAATTCAAACGTGTTT
The DNA here is from genome assembly GCA_030765085.1 of Allium cepa. NCBI lineage: Eukaryota > Viridiplantae > Streptophyta > Magnoliopsida > Asparagales > Amaryllidaceae > Allium > Allium cepa. The sequence goes on from CM060931.1 coordinate 499,813,382, forward strand.
GAATTTAATTGAAAATTCTGCTAGCTTGATTGTAACATCCCGCCTTTTTGTACGCTTTAAATCGACGACAAACCATACACGTCAGACTTAAACCATACAGAAGGACGGATTGTTATGGGGTAAATAAGAAAAAGCAGGGAAAGAAAAGAACAAAACAGAATCTTGCAGCGGAACGATAAAATAAAATAATCAAATATACAGTTCATGAAGCTGTTTTACAAAATATTCGATTATACATATACATTACATATCAGAGTTACACATACCAGAGAACAATAAATAATGCAGCAAAACAGTATGAATGCAGTGGAATAATATAGTGTATAATAATAATAATAATAATAATAATTGTAACGATCCTGAATTTTGAACAATTTAAAAAATGAAGATATTTAATTAATTTTAAATATTTGAGATAATTTTAAATTGAATTCCAATAAAACTATGAAGTTGGCGATTAAATTTTTGAATTTAATCTATTTAAAGTTGAATAGAAATTTGAATTTACTTTGAAGTTGAAATTGAATATTGAATTTGTAATTGAAATTCGAACTAACGGCTTAGAAGAAAATTAATAAATTTGTGGTTAGTTTCAATAACATTTTTCATTTATTTAAATAAAATAGAATAAGATTTTAAATCAATATAAAATCAATAAATAAATATACATAGTAAAAATTCAAACAACATATTTATAAAACTTTGAAAAATATAATGTAATTACATTTGAGAAAATTTAACAACATAATTTTAAACAAAATAATTGGATTTAAAATAAGAAAGAAAATATAATATATAAAAAAAAAATATAAAATGTAAAAGAAGTATACTGCCTTACTTTGATCAGCGGTAAACATGCCTTGTTCCACGCCTTCATTTACGCCATAACCCACGAACCACAATCACGTTCCCTCTTCTATTTTATACGCGAGCCCCTCCCCCTATCATTTCATCAGTTCATACGAAAAAAAAAGAAATAAAAAAAATGGCGGCCGTGTAATCGTTCTTCGTCTTCGATTCAAAATCTAGGGCTTCGGCTTCAAAAAAATTCGCTCGCGGCTTCAATATCGATCGCGTGCTTGCGTGCTCTTCATTTCGTTTGCAAAAGGTGAGTTCTCTCACGATTAATCAGTATTCAAGTGTTTAAATTTGTTGAATCGGTTGCTTGGTAGCATGCTATGAATTGGTATTTTTTGCTGGCTTCCATTTGCTCGGTTAATTTGCATGCTATGATTTGGGGCTATCTGCTATCACTTACGCGGTTACTTGAATCTGAACTAACAAGAACAGTTGCTTTGTGGATTTGCGTTTAAACTGATAAGAGCAGATGCTATTGTTTTAAGTTTAAACTGATAAGAGCAGATGCTATTTCATGTTCTGTTTTAAACTGTTAAGAACAAATACTCTGTGTAATTTGTTTTTTTTTACTAATAAGAACAGATGCTATTTAATATATATGATTTTTTTAAAAAACTGTTAAGAACATATTCTACCCAATATTTGTTTTAAACTAATAAGAACAGATGCTATTTAATATATACGATTTTTTTTAAAAACTGTTAAGAACAGATTCTACCCAATATTTGTTTTAAACTAATAAGAACAGATGCTATTTGGGATTTATTTTAAAACTGTTAAGAACAAATGCTATTTAAATTTTTATTTTAACTAATGAGAACAGATGCTATTTAAACTTGCTTATTTGTTGTTGCTGCATGTGATGGATTTTTGAATCTAGATGAGGAAATTTTTGTTGCATGTGCTTGTTTTGAACCTCTGTTCATATGTGATGTGTATATGTGCCTGTAAACCCCTATGGTTTGATGTTTTGCTGTGTATCATGCTTGCATGCCTATATATGAATGATCCCAGTTATAAAGGTCTGTGAACATCCTAAAATCTGAAAATAACAAAATTGACAAGTTTAAAACGATTGTTTGATGAAAATGATGCATGCTAAAGTTCTTGGAACAATTATGTGAATATGTATTTATGCATATGCCTGTCACTGTGAGTAAACTTTTAGATTTAAACATAAATAACCTGTGAAAACTGTGTGATGACTTCTCTGCATTTTGTATGCATGACTGCTTATGGTATTTCTGTTGATTTTTAAACAACTCAAGTTTCTGGTGAGTAAACATTCAAATTTAAAAGCTTAAGTAACAAATATGTATGTTGCATGGGAATATTGTTTTGATGATTACTTTGCAATCTGTACAAATGTGAGCCTGTACGTATTTTTTTTATCATCTCTGTGATTAGTATGCCTCTGTATTGTATATTATGGCATGAAATATTTTTTTTTAAAAAAAAATTTGATTCATGTGCAAATTATTTAAAGTAAACTCTGGGAGCAAGTGAGAATATATGAATGCATGTTGTTTTACTTTGAATATATAAATGATTTTAAACCTGGAAACTGTGAACTAAATTTTTATGTAGTTTTTGTTTACAAGATTTAAACATATCACATCCATTCCAAACCTTCCTCTTTTCCATCACCTGTAAATGAATTGAAAACTAGTGAAGTCTTGTTTCTTTGAACTTGCACTAGGCCTCTACATCAAATATAAAACAAGTTCTGAAATTTTTCTTTTGACTGGGAAAGGAAAATGTGAGTAAACTTTGTTTCTCAACTTTTTTGATTGTTGTGTGTATGCCTGGGTTACATAGGAAATTTAACTTGTTGTATGCAAGGATGTTTGAATATGTTTGTAGTTGACTGTGCATGTTGAAAATGACATTGCTCTTCCATGTTTGCTTTAGAAATAACTATGGTTATATCCCAACTTTCTCTTCTCTTATTCCTTCTGAGATAAATTGAAAACAAGTTGGAACTTGTTTTGAACCTGTACTATGTTTCAGAAATAAATCTCAAGTCATTGTTAAAAATTCAAGCTTGTTAATTTAGTGTTTCAGGTATATAAATTAAAACCTTAGACCAATTCATGATTTTTGAGAGTAAATCATAAATTTTAAATTGGATTTGACTGCATTTCTGTAGTAACACTGCACTTTGTAGTTGCTGATCATTTTATACATACATTTATGTATGTTTGTCTTGGGTCTCTATCGTATGCACTATTGTAGTGCTACTGCACTGTGTCATTGTTTGCTCTGCACTTGGGTGGCTCAGGCTTGATTATCTGGACTGTTTAGTTTGACATGTAGTCTCTTCTTGGCTTTGACATTGCTGAGTCTTTGCCTTTGATGCTATTTTATGGTTTGCAACCGTGTCACTTGAGACTGCTACCTGTACTTGTGTTCTTTGTGCATTGCACTGGCTGTTGTTGCATACTGTACTTCTTTTGCCACTGTTTGGTTGATGACACTCGAACTTGATTATCTGTTGGCTGCGCACACGTGTTGGCGAGGCAGTGCACATGTGTGCAAAGTATATGTGTGTACTGCAGCCACACGGGATTGACAGATTTTAAAATTTTAAGTTGTTAATAATAAAAATCCATAATAGATTTAAATTGATTCATTTGTTTCGTCATCTCTGTCACCATTTTTATTCAGTTCATTGCAAATTTAATTACTTGAATTAAGATTAATCCTGACTCGAGTGTTTTGTGTTTTGCAATTAACGCTCGGGTCAGACCGAGTATTTTTACAGCTTGAAGATTTTCAGGCCGCGAAGTTAGAGAGAGAGGGGAAAGCACTTCACTGAAGTTTTTCGAAAAAAAATTTCTTTGTACTCTAAAAGATATATATATAGATAAATTGTTCCGCTGTATAAAAACTTAATGCATTGTACAAACTCTGATATATGTAAAAGAAAAATTCATTTATGAATAATATTATGATTATTCTGTGATTCTATGGCTGATTCTGTTTAAACTCTATAAACTGACTAACAATCCGTCATTTTGAACGTTTCTAGCTGGTTTAATTACCGACTAGAGGCGGTCAGAGCGGCGGGTCGTTACAAAAGTGGTATCAGAGCTTTGGTTTACTCAAAGCTCAGTTTATGATGTTTAATATGAATAGTTACTAGAACCACTATAAAGAAAGTGCTTTTCAAATTTAAAGAAGTTAAAAATTGTTTTCTTTAAAATAAAAGGTATTTTGAAAGTTTGAATTATTTTGAAAATTTCCCCTCTCTAAATTTAAGTGCGATAGTTTATATTCGGTGAGGTCTCATTAGATTTGAGTTTCGATCGTTCGGAAACTCATTATCGAATTATTGAGATTTATGAAAAATGAAATATGAGTTAAGTGAATTAATGAATTGGTTTAAATCAAATATTTTGAATATTTCGAGTAATAATTGTGAAATAAAATGATATGTTAATTTGGTTTTAATCAAACGGATTATTGAACTATAACTTGAGAATTTGATTCTGAATTCTTTTGAGAAATTGTTTTCAAATGTGAAGAACGAATTGGTAAATGAATGGATTATAAGTATTTAACTTATAATATGAACTTTTGGGTATATAACTGAGTTATATAAATTGAATTGAATTGAATCAATAAGAAGATTTATAAATTGAAGTTTTATAAATAGAAAAGGAATTTATGAAGATTGTTTATAAATTCGAAATCAATTGAATTTGATAAGTAATTTGTTATAACTTATTAAAGGAGATATATCCACGATTTTGGACAGTGGGTAATCCTTTAAAAATAAAAATAAGTTGTAGAAATGATGAAATTGGTTGACAAAACATATTCACGATTTTGGACAGTGAATATATTAGTGAATAAAACAGATATGTTTTAGGGAAAAAGATTGAATAATCCAACCTCTGCTAATAAAGAATTGCGAATATTGATAGGAAACTTCGAAAACACCTTGTTAATTATAATGGCGAAAACCGAAGCACAAAAAGCAGCACGCCGTGAACGAAGAGCAATTGCTCGTAGAGAAGCAGGAGCGAGACGTGCGGAAATTGAAAGGAGATCCACTGAAAGGCAAGCACCTGGTCCATATGATGAGGTTATTTGCTATCGATGTCATAAAAAGGGACATTATGCCCTTAAGTGCCGAGAGAGGAGAAAGAAAAGGAATGTGGATGACCGGTTCGCTCGTCCGGAGATTGTGTGTTTTAAATGTCGGGAAAAAGGGCATTTTCTTAGCCATTGCCCTAAAGTGAAAAGGAAAAAGTGCGTACTCAATTTACCCGTCGATAGATTGACAATCTGCTACCATTGTCGTCAGTCTGGACATATAGCCAGAAACTGCACCGAAAGACAACAGGGAGAGCAAGCTATAGCCCGACCAGCTAGAGCGAAAAGTGCTAAGGTGATAGATAAAGATGGAAACATCTCATATTATTGCAATAATTGTAAGGAATGGGGACATGTGGATTTTGAATGTGTTAATTCTCCTTTAACACAACATGAAATAGTGTCATCCGAAGTTGAAAGTTTGGCAAAGATGCATACTATCGGACAAGAAGTCGTTAGTCCTTAATTATTCTGAATCTTAAACCAATCGATATATTTTGTAATACTATCCTTTGTAATCCACAATCTTTTGTGTACGTCTTTTAAAAGCATTAAGCTATGTAAAATTTTGTACGGAGGAAATATTTTAATGAAATAGCATCTTGGGAAGTGATATTATGAAATGAAATTTAATTGTTGATTTAACTATGGAAATCAAACTAAGTTTGATGTAAAGTTTATATTTCAAGTTTAGACTAATGTCTAAAATAGTTAATGTGGAAATATAAATTTAATGGAACTAAATCGATGAATGATTTACTAAAGAACTAGTTGACTATTTTTGAAATAGAAAGTAAATGCAAAGTTCAAATAGAATTTAAATTTCAAATTTGAAGTTGTCAACATGATAATCCATTATAGGTTTTAATAAATTCAGTGATGAATTTGAATTTAAACGTGCGGAGAATTAAATTAAGTGAAAAACTTAATATTGAAAAGTTTGAAATCGATTTAAAACTAATACTATGAAAAGTATGAAGAATTCAAACTATGAACTAAGTTGAAGTTGAAAAAGTTAATAGTTTTAAATATGTTTTAAAATGCATTAACTATCGAATACATAGATTTCGACATTCAATTGTTGAAATAGACGTTTTCGAGAAAAAATTAAGGAAATGGTAGACTATAACACTGTTGTTATAGTAAATGGTTTCCGGAAGGAAATGTTGTTTATAGTATTGGGATTTATATATCTATCTTAAATCCGAATCCCTATACTAGTGATTTTGAGTTGTCGTAACGATGTTTTACGCAACATTCGTTTTAACTCAAATAAATGTGTTTAGAAGAATGATTTCCTTAAAGAATGGAATATATACTTAATTTTGATTCAAGTATATTAAATATTTTCAAAGTGTTGAAAAATAAAAGAATTTGTGAATTACTTATTATTGAATAAGTATGGGAATGTTTTCCAGTATGAAATGAAAGGTTTGAAATTTTATCTTTTAAAGATAAATTGAGAAATGAATATTTGAAATTAGTTTCAAATGGCTAAGTGTGAAAATTATATATCTTGTAAAGATATTATTTTGAGAAATTAGAACAATTAGTTCAACTTGGAAATTTTTCAAAGATTGAATCTTGAGTTAAAATTGAGTTTAACTTAGACACCAAAAACAATATAAGTTCAACTTTGAATTTTGGATAGTCGATTGGGATTGTATGTCTAACATTGTGAATTGATGACATAGCATTTGATCTCTATTAAATATATATCTGTGGTGGAGGAGAATTTATTCTTTTAGCTTAACACCCTTCTCTGAGACATACGAGCTTAGAGGTTATATATCGATAGACATCAATTATGTGTTGAGAATTGACGATGTAACGTGAAATCCAAATCGAATGTGAAGTCGATAATGAATTGGATTGTGAATTAGGTTTGAGATAACCTTAAATTTTCAAATCGATTTAGAGGAAAATTTTAAACGTGATGGAAAATTTGGAATCCTCTATTTGTTGTGAATGTGAATTGAGTTTTCGTAACTTATATATGTGAATATAATCGAAAACTATCAGTTTGGAAAGTCATTATTATGAAAATCCTGTGTAGGTTTACATAGATATGATATGTACGAAATGTGAAATGTAGTACTATATGTATATGACATATGTTTTCTAAATAAAACTGAGGATATGGAAATGTACCTTCCAATTATTATGTGTGAAGGTGATTGGAACTCGGTGGAGTGTCCATTGTAAATCGTAGCTACGTAGAATTCCATTAGTGGAATGTCCAATGGGACTGATTTGATATCCCCCACGATGGATCATTCGTGTTTGGGATTATGTGATTGATGCTGGCGTAATTCGTGGGGTGTGATGCCTACAGCTACAAGCGATTCCACTGAGATAGTGGCGCAACCGCCGAGTAAACTGCGATCTGGAAAACCGAAGCGTAATTCGAGGGGCGTGATGCCTAAGGCTACGAGCGATTCTACTGAGATAGTAGCGTAACCGCCGTGTGGACCGCGATCTAAGGCGATAACCATGGCGAAATTCAGGAGTGATGAGAAATCTGAGATTACAAGCGATTCTACTGAGATAGTAGCGAAACCGCCGGGTAAACTGTGATCCATGGGGGAACGGACTTTCCATATCCATTTTTAAAAGATTTTTAAAAAGTATTTTCACTAGGAGTTGAAGCAAGTATGTTTAGTACTTGGAGATTTTTAGTCTTGCGCCTGGCCAGCGTATGCCTAAAGTCTGTGAGAACGACGATGGACTTGTTAAACTTTGAGTTATCAAGTATTTTCAAAACTTTGAATAGAAAATCAATAATCTGAAATTAGAATTACACAATTCTAACTTAATGAATTAAGGAAGAAGATCTTTAAAATATCTTGAAAGTCCACAGTTTTGGATAAGATATATTATGCAAATATTTAGCATGAAAGATTTCAAGTTTAAAAATCTGAGTTTTGTAAGTCAAAAATTTGGTAAAAGGCCTTTGTGTCTTGATTTTTGAAATTGATGAACAAAACTAGTAAAATGAAATAAATGGAATGAATCCTATATTTATTTATGAGTTTGAAACTTGGTAAAATTATGTAGGATATAAATATTGGTGAGATTTTAGCAATCGTTTTTCCTAACTTATAATTTCGGGACGAAATTCTTTTAAGTAGGGGAGATTGTAACGATCCTGAATTTTGAACAATTTAAAAAATGAAGATATTTAATTAATTTTAAATATTTGAGATAATTTTAAATTGAATTCCAATAAAACTATGAAGTTGGCGATTAAATTTTTGAATTTAATCTATTTAAAGTTGAATAGAAATTTGAATTAAACTTTGAAGTTGAAATTGAATATTGAATTTGTAATTGAAATTCGAACTAACGGCTTAGAAGAAAATTAATAAATTTGTGGTTAGTTTCAATAACATTTTTCATTTATTTAAATAAAATAGAATAAGATTTTAAATCAATATAAAATCAATAAATAAATATATATAGTAAAAATTCAAACAACATATTTATAAAACTTTGAAAAATATAATGTAATTACATTTGAGAAAATTTAACAACATAATTTTAAACAAAATAATTGGATTTAAAATAAGAAAGAAAATATAATATATAAAAAAAATATATATATATAAAATGTAAAAGAAGTATACTGCCTTACTTTGATCAGCGGTAAACATGCCTTGTTCCACGCCTTCATTTACGCCATAACCCACGAACCACAATCACGTTCCCTCTTCTATTTTATACGCGAGCCCCTCCCCATATCATTTCATCAGTTCATACGAAAAAAAAAAGAAAAAAAAAATGGCGGCCGTGTAATCGTTCTTCGTCTTCGATTCAAAATCTAGGGCTTCGGCTTCAAAAAAATTCGCTCGCGGCTTCAATATCGATCGCGTGCTTGCGTGCTCTTCATTTCGTTTGCAAAAGGTGAGTTCTCTCATGATTAATCAGTATTCAAGTGTTTAAATTTGTTGAATCGGTTGCTTGGTAGCATGCTATGAATTGGTATTTTTTTCTGGCTTCCATTTGCTCGGTTAATTTGCATGCTATGATTTGGGGCTATCTGCTATCACTTACGCGGTTACTTGAATCTGAACTAACAAGAACAGTTGCTTTGTGGATTTGCGTTTAAACTGATAAGAGCAGATGCTATTGTTTTAAGTTTAAACTGATAAGAGCAGATGCTATTTCATGTTCTGTTTTAAACTGTTAAGAACAAATACTCTGTGTAATTTGTTTTTTTTTTACTAATAAGAACAGATGCTATTTAATATATATGATTTTTTTTAAAAACTGTTAAGAACAGATTCTACCCAATATTTGTTTTAAACTAATAAGAACAGATGCTATTTGGGATTTATTTTAAAACTGTTAAGAACAAATGCTATTTAAATTTTTATTTTAACTAATGAGAACAGATGCTATTTAAACTTGCTTATTTGTTGTTGCTGCATGTGATGGATTTTTGAATCTAGATGAGGAAATTTTTGTTGCATGTGCTTGTTTTGAACCTCTGTTCATATGTGATGTGTATATGTGCCTGTAAACCCCTATGGTTTGATGTTTTGCTGTGTATCATGCTTGCATGCCTATATATGAATGATCCCAGTTATAAAGGTCTGTGAACATCCTAAAATCTGAAAATAACAAAATTGACAAGTTTAAAACGATTGTTTGATGAAAATGATGCATGCTAAAGTTCTTGGAACAATTATGTGAATATGTATTTATGCATATGCCTGTCACTGTGAGTAAACTTTTAGATTTAAACATAAATAACCTGTGAAAACTGTGTGATGACTTCTCTGCATTTTGTATGCATGACTGCTTATGGTATTTCTGTTGATTTTTAAACAACTCAAGTTTTTGGTGAGTAAACATTCAAATTTAAAAGCTTAAGTAACAAATATGTATGTTGCATGGGAATATTGTTTTGATGATTGCTTTGCAATCTGTACAAATGTGAGCCTGTACGTATTTTTTTTATCATCTCTGTGATTAGTATGCCTCTGTATTGTATATTATGGCATGAAATATTTTTTAAAAAAAAAAAATTTGATTCATGTGCAAATTATTTAAAGTAAACTCTGGGAGCAAGTGAGAATATATGAATGCATGTTGTTTTACTTTGAATATATAAATGATTTTAAACCTGGAAACTGTGAACTAAATTTTTATGTAGTTTTTGTTTACAAGATTTAAACATATCACATCCATTCCAAACCTTCCTCTTTTCTATCACCTGTAAATGAATTGAAAACTAGTGAAGTCTTGTTTCTTTGAACTTGCACTAGGCCTCTGCATCAAATATAAAACAAGTTCTGAAATTTTTCTTTTGACTGGGAAAGGAAAATGTGAGTAAACTTTGTTTCTCAACTTTTTTGATTGTTGTGTGTATGCCTGGGTTACATAGGAAATTTAACTTGTTGTATGCAAGGATGTTTGAATATGTTTGTAGTTGACTGTGCATGTTGAAAATGACATTGCTCTTCCATGTTTGCTTTAGAAATAACTATGGTTATATCCCAACTTTCTCTTCTCTTATTCCTTCTGAGATAAATTGAAAACAAGTTGGAACTTGTTTTGAACCTGTACTATGTTTCAGAAATAAATCTCAAGTCATTGTTAAAAATTCAAGCTTGTTAATTTAGTGTTTCAGGTATATAAATTAAAACCTTAGACCAATTCATGATTTTTGAGAGTAAATCATAAATTTTAAATTGGATTTGACTGCATTTCTGTAGTAACACTGCACTTTGTAGTTGCTGATCATTTTATACATACATTTATGTATGTTTGTCTTGGGTCTCTGTCGTATGCACTATTGTAGTGCTACTGCACCGTGTCATTGTTTGCTCTGCACTTGGGTGGCTCAGGCTTGATTATCTGGACTGTTTAGTTTGACATGTAGTCTCTTCTTGGCTTTGACATTGCTGAGTCTTTGCCTTTGATGCTATTTTATGGTTTGCAACCGTGTCACTTGAGACTGCTACCTGTACTTGTGTTCTTTGTGCATTGCACTGGCTGTTGTTGCATACTGTACTTCTTTTTCCACTGTTTGGTTGATGACACTCGAACTTGATTATCTGTTGGCTGCGCACACGTGTTGGCGAGGTAGTGCACATGTGTGCAAAGTATACGTGTGTACTGCAGCCACACGGGATTGACAGATTTTAAAATTTTAAGTTGTTAATAATAAAAATCCATAATAGATTTAAATTGATTCATTTGTTTCGTCATCTCTGTCACCATTTTTATTCAGTTCATTGCAAATTTAATTACTTGAATTAAGATTAATCCTGACTCGAGTGTTTTGTGTTTTGCAATTAACGCTCGGGTCAGACCGAGTATTTTTACAGCTTGAAGATTTTCAGACCGCGAAGTTAGAGAGAGAGGGGTAAGCACTTCACTGAAGTTTTTCGAAAAAAAATTTCTTTGTACTCTAAAAGATATATATATATAGATAAATTGTTCCGCTGTATAAAAACTTAATGCATTGTACAAACTCTGATATATGTAAAAGAAAAATTCATTTATGAATAATATTATGATTATTCTGTGATTCTGTGGCTGATTCTGTTTAAACTCTATAAACTGACTAACAATCCGTCATTTTGAACGTTTCTAGCTGGTTTAATTACCGACTAGAGGCGGTCAGAGCGGCGGGTCGTTACAACAACAACAACAACAACAATAATAATAATAATAATAATAATAATACAGTCTTCGTCTTCGTCCTCCAGAAATAAGATCTTCAAATCCTGAAATGCTCAAACTGACCCGAGCGAATTGAAAAGACAAAACACTCAAGCCAGAACTAATAGATCTTATGTAAGTTAAATCAACGGTAAATATGAGTGGAACGACATCAGAGATGATTGCGGGATTTGACATCTCATATCCAGTGTCAAACGTGAGTGCAGTAACTTAAGAGATGTTTGGGATTCACATCTCCTAAGGATTCGTTAAACTATTTACTATGTAGTAATATACGCTATTATAATAATGTCTATTAGTAAAATAAACTTACTTTAAAATTGTGTTAAGGAGCGACCCAATATTCCCCTTAATACAATAATAGTCCCAGTAGTCCATCCAGTATCGCGCATCTCCAGAATGGGAGACTACCCTAAATACTCCACGGGTTATGGGAGAAATCCAAAATCGTATAAGGCGCGCTAGGGTAGGTGAAACAGCACAACTAGACAATGCCAGGGTAGAAATACCAATTACACTTCCGGACCGGCGGTAACGCGTAGCGCGCACCTACCGCCCACCACGAGCCACACCCCCAAATCAAAAAAACTCAAAAGTGGCCACCGAATCAATCCAAAAGTCAGAGTATAATATCGAAGGGATGTGTTCGATCAAAGGTGCTACCTCATTAGCCCGTCAATCGCTCCTATTTTAGCCATCTTATGCCAACTCACGGGAGTCGGGTCCACGTACATACCTCAAAGGACGTCGCCACCATCTTATTTCATTCTGAAATCTCCACCGCGTACACGGTTGTTAAAGTGGTTTTCAAAGTTGGCAGAGAGTATGACAACTTCCGATCCCGGTCTCTTTAACAACCAAACGTTATTGTAACACCATGGTCTTTTCAAAATAGTTTATACTTTTAAAACCACAATACAATATCCATTTCAAAACCATATAAATATGATATCATTTCCGTTTCAAAAACCCATCAATATCACATCGTTTTATTAAAATCCAAATCAATATAATATCATTTTATTTCGAATATATCCTTTCTAAAATCATAGCACTTCCAAAATAATAATATTTCGAAACCAAACACTTGAAATATAACCTTTCAAAACATAATACTTCGAATTTCATAGCTTCTAACCATAACTTCAAAAACTTAAATGGTTTGGATATTCAAACAATATATAAAATAAAATAGTTCGAATTTAAAATCACTTTATAAAGTAAAATAATATCCTCAACTTCACAATTTTATTCACTTTAAATGAAATCTCAATTCATAACTTTCAACTCACTTTCAGTTTCAATAAACCATTTCAATTGTAATATATTTCGAACTTTGAGTATTAAATAATTTCAAAACTAAGGTGAATAATTACGATTCAACAATTCAATGTTCTATTATTTAGTTTTGAAATATTTGCATAATAAATCCATTATCCTTAAAAACTCAAATTACACATAACTAAATATTTCCTTCAATTTAGTTATACTTGAAATACTCATTTAATTCACCTTGACCCCAAAATCAATTTATAATAATTATACCTTTTAAAATTTACAATTTAATAAATTTCACATTAACCCTTTGGAGTTTAATTCTTAAATAAATTTAATTTCAAATAAATCTCCAATTTATCTCCCATCCTTAATTTATTTAAATCATTATACACTCTATATTAAAATAAAATTTAAATACTTACTCACATTTATTTTAATAAAAATCAATCTCTATTATTAAACTTAAATTTTTATTTAACAAACTTATACATAACTTAAATTCAAGCATTTAACTATATATAAATAATATTTATATAATATCAAAAAAAATCAATATTCATTAAACCATATTTTCTTTCCAAAACCATAGAAATCATTTTCAAAATATTTTAGATATAGACCACGGTGTCTGTGTATAATTTTCTACCCTATGGTCAAGTGATATGGATATTTATCATTTCAATCCATAATTTAAAATAAAATACGGTTATATATCATTTCAAACCGCAATCCTGAATGAAATAAAAATGCATAATAACTTGCAGTTTATAACAATATAAAATACATCCATTCATCCAATATCAATCATCAACCATTTATCACAATCATCATCCAATTCAAACAATAACATAAATATTGAACAGATAATAAATAACAGATATTTACTGGCAGTTTATGTTCAATAATAAATAAAATAAAAATTTAGCTGGCAGTTTATATGCAATAATAAATTAATTTAATTCGATAAATTCAATTTAACTGGAATTATGATAAAAATATACCAAACAGCCATAAATAAATTTCTAATCACATCATAAAGTAATTTAACATACATAAGAAATTTTAGAAGTTGTGAGTGGGTTAAAACACTCACCTTTTGAATTTAACTTGAATTTAAATCCAATTTAAACCCAAAATTTGAACAGTCCCAGAATCCGTCCAAAGCAATACCAAAATGTACGGAATTCGAATACGAACCTACTGGAGAAAACCGCGTGTGAAACGGACCTCCTATGTAAAAATTACATAGATTAGAACATTCAAAATTCAATTTATATTAAAATAAAAGAAAAAAAATCAGAGCCTTACACGTCATCATCTTCAATACAGCGAACCCTAGCCTACGCTGTTGTTCGAAACCCAGCCGCCTCGATTCTCGTTCGAATGTCGCTCACACCCTGATACGCGCGTGCCTCCTACGCTGCCAACTCCTCAATCCACCTAACCACGACGATGCGCAGCCTCAGGCTCATCCCACGGCGAGCCCAAACGTCGTTCCCTCGAGTAGCCGCCGCCGAATCCAAATATTCGAAACCCTAATCGAATTTTTTCCATCGATCCAGCCATTGATTCGACGGACGAACTATGTCGATCAACTCCCCTCCGTCCACTCTTCAAAACCCCTCAGACAATTTGGCGATCGGTCACAGTTCATCACGACGCGATGAACGGCTGAGAATTCTTCGATGATTACTGATCAAACGATGAATCAAAATGAAAAACGAATCACAGATTTGACTTGCGCTCGTCAAGAGCTTTCCGACGATATAAAATATGATATAGTTTTAAGAGTTTGAAATTTTGATTTGGTTTTGAACTGCAATTGGATTTGGAAGTGAGAATTTGTTTGTCTGCCATTGAGGAGGAGAGACAGCTGAATTGTACGTGCAGAAATGAGGAATAAGAAATAGGCTAGGGTTTATAACAAGGTATATATAGGTAAGTCAGAAATAGAGATGAATGGACACGATTTATTTACATGCTGAACGATAAAATGGCCCAAAAAGCCCGTTTCGACTCCGGAACGAAATTGGATCAACCATTATCAAAACAGATGTTTTTTAATATTTTAAACGCGATGGAACAAATTTTAAGTCCAAATTCCATCGTATGAAGAAGTTATGCCAAAATCAAGTTATTCTAAATTGATTTCAATTTAATTGATTTCTAGGCGTTTCGAGTCCGTACGACCAAATGACAGGTCCGATCGTTATGAAACTTAAAATCCTACAATAATTCACCGTTGCGGATCCGATAAAACTGGTTTCGTCGAAATCCGAGTCAGTGACTAAAATGGCTATTTTACAGTTAATTAAATAAATTAATATTAATTAATTAAATCACCTTTTCAGTTCAAATTGTATTATTATTCATTTCTATCATTTCAAATTTCTTAATTATTTACAATGGCTTAAAAAAAATAGAGGTTAACTTAAAGTTGATTAACTCATCAATCTCAGTGTTATTTTTCAATTTCGTTAAATTCAGAAATTATAAATTAAAACTCCAAAATCCATTTATTAAATTTTTAAACCTTGTTATTCGAGTCTTTATTACAATAAGAATGCAACTAACATTGGTTTATGATTTATTACGTTAAATCTTCAAATGTCATCTTTATTTCCCATTAACGTAATATCTAAATATTTAATTCCATTTATTTGCAATTAACGTAATATGTAGATATTTAATTTCATTTAATTTCAGTTGATTTCCAATTTCAGTTCAACTAACTAAATAAATAGGTAACTTAAATAATTGTCACAGTTTACTTTTAAATTATCTTTATGAGTTTATTACTTACAATAAATGTTACCATTCGTTTCATAACACACATTTTCTTCAATTATTATTAACAATTTAAATAATTACATTTGTTCCCTAATATTCAATTTATAGCTAAGTAAACACTTTATATTATTACAATTAATTGAAGTTTCATACACATTGTTAATAATCAACTTACATTAACATCGTTATACTTAAATTAAGTGTTCATTTCATTATTAAATTACAGATTTTTATTTCTTCACTATTAAATTAGCAAAATCTTATTAAATTAACAAATTTAAATCGTCAAAAATTACGGGTCGTTACACTCTCCCCCACTCAAAACTTTTCGTCCCCGAAAAGGAAAAGAAGGGGAAAGAAAGAATTAAGTAGATCTTATTCAAAAATATTAACTTTATAAACAAATAAATTTACAAAGTTAATCAATTTAAATAAAATATACCAATTTATAGCCATTAAGTCTTTTTATACTCTTATTAATAAAGTTTGGAAAACATTTTCAAAAATTTTCTAAGTCCAAAATTTTACGGAAAATTTCGACAGAGTCTCCTTTATGCGAAGAGGCTCGGGAGAAAATATAATATCAAATATAATAATATACAACATATATTTTCCAAAATATTATATCCCAACATGGGAAAACAATATAATAACGCTATAAACCGTAATCCGAAAACGTACCTATTTGTCGGGCAATTAACGCTTAATTATGAAACCAAAAGCAGTAGCACTTGCTTACATAACCTGCATTTCACTTATATAATCCAAAAGGGTTAATAATTATATAAAATGAAATATTTAAAGTTGTTTCAATCAATAACAAACAAATAAATATAAACAACTATCACTTGCAACAAAGCATACAACCATCAAATAAAATCAACACAATCAATTATCCATCCATATCAAACATACAAATAGTTGTTTGGGTTCAAAACTTTAAATTGTACATAACGGAGAATAAACTACTAAGTGCACCATTTACTCAACGGTCTTAGATGAAACTAAATAGATTATTTATACATCCAATCCAAATTTAAAGTATCCTTGCCCAGACAACCATAAACCAAACAAACAACAATTCCAACAATAGATCAAGTTCATTCTTATTAATTTCATTTCATAATATTTGTTGTTTGATTTCTTTCTTTCATATAATGATTTATCTTTTTATTTTACATTATTTCTTGCAAATTTCAATTTCCATCCATTAGTTCAGTGTTTATTCCACTTTTTTGCACACATACTTACATGAATTCATTTTTATTTATTCATATTGTATAAATTTTCTTTTTATTGCTTTACACTCATTCATTTCATTTACTACTTAATTTTTCATTTACTCGTTTATTTATAATACTTACATCTCCATTACATTAAGTTGTAGCCTTTCAATTATACTTAAGCTTATAACAACTACAACATCAATTTCTTATTTATTAAAGAATTTCATTGAATATTTTCATTTCTTCAAGTTTACTAGTATAATATCCTATTACATTTTTTACAAGCATTAGAACTTTTGATATTTGGTAAGTTATATATGCTTTTAAGGATGCAACTGAAATTTATACAAGTTTATCTCTTTTCTTTTAAATTAATTTACTGTTCAATAATCAAATCCTTTGTTTTATAGGTTACAACTTCGACTTCCTTGTTATTTCATTTATAACCTAGCATTTAATCTCTTATTTCAATTAGGGGTTACAATTATTAATTAGTTACATTCCATTTCACTACAATAATTGAAACTATTGATTAACGGAAACTTAAGAACTAACTACCGGGATAAAATTTCAAATCATTTTAAAATAATAGATAAATATCTACTTACAACTTATATATCAAATTATATTTAAAACAATTTAAAATTTATATTTGTTTATCAAAATAAATTTGTAGTAAAACTACTACAGTGGCCTTCCCACTTCGAAACTCGAAAATGAATGTCGATGATGCGTGCACTCATCACCGAAATTATTTTCCAGCGACAGAGAGGGAAGTACAGAACATATTTCCTTTCTAAATTTCTTTAAAGCAATTCTTTCAAATTATATTGAAATATTTATATTAGAAAATACTTCTAATAATATTATTATTATTATATTCCAAAATCATTTGAAATAAATTTTTAAAACCCCTCGGAATAAGATTCTAAATTCTCAATTTCAATTTATCTTTTTTTTCAACCTCATTTCAACTATTATTTATAAATTACATTACATAACAACCAATATATTGCAACCAAATATATATATATATATATGTTATTTATAAAATTTTATTTTATATATATAGAAAATATAATAGGCAAAATTATTTCATTCACCTATATTCAAAACAATATTGTGTCGATCTGTCCTATTAAGTGTTCATAAATCCCTATTGATGTCATAGCATCCCATGCACCAACCAAAATTTATAAATACAAAATGGAACAAATTAACACAATATTAAAACCTTTTATAACACTAACAAATACGCTCTTTCATATATATACTCTCAGTGACTCATCATAGGGTATTACTACCCTACTGATAAAGAGTCAGGCCCTACAAAGCTAAGGTTTATCGCTAAACCAAATCTCTGATACCAGATGTAACATCCTGCCTTTTTATACGCTTTAAATCGACGATAAACCACATACATCAGACTTAAACCATACAGAAGGGTGGATTCTTATGGGGTAAATAAGAAAAAGCAGGAAAAAAAGAACAAAGCAGAATCTTGCAGCGGAACGATAAAATATAATAATCAAATATACAGTTCATGAAGTTGTTTTACAAAATATTCGATTATACTTATATAATAAATTCATAGTTACACACACTAGAGAACAATAAATAACGCAGTGAAACAGTATGAATGCAGTGGAACAATATAGTATATAATAATACAATATTCATCTTCGTCCTCCAGAAATAAGATCTTCAAACCCTGAATGCTCAGACTGACTCGAGTGAATTGAAAAGACAAAACATTCGAGTCAGAACTAAAAGATCTTATGTAAGTTAAATCAACGGTAAATATGAGTGGAACGGCGTCAGAGATGATTACGGTATTTGACATCTCCTATCCAGTGTCAAACGTGAGTGCAGTAACTTAAGAGATGTTCGGGATTCACATCTCCTAAGGATCCGTTAAACCATTTACTTTGTAGTAATATACACTATTATAATAATGTCTATTAGTAAAATAAACTTACTTTAAAATAGCATTAAGAAGTGACCCAATATTCCCCTTAACACAATAATAGTCCCAGTAGTCCATCTAGTATCAACGCATCTCCAGATCGGGAGACTACCCTAAATACTCCACGGGTTACGGAAGATATCCAAAATCGTACAAGGCACGCTAGGGTAGGTGACATTGCACAACTAGGCAACGTCAGGATAGATATACCAATTAAGCTTCCGGGCCGGTGGTAACGCATAGCGCGCACCTACCGCCCACCTCGAGCCACTCCCCAAATCAAAAGTGGCCACCAAATCAATCCAAAAGTCAGAGTATAATATCGAAGGGATGTGTCCGATCAAAGGTGCTACCTTATTAGCCCGTCAATCGCTCCTGCTTTAGCCACCTTATGCCAACTCACGGGAGTCGGGTCCACGTACATACCTCAAAGGAAGCTGCCACCATCCTACTTCATTCTGGAATCTCCACCGCGTACACAGTTGTAAAGGTTGTTTTCGGAGTTGGCAGAGAGTATGACAACTTTCGATCCCAGTCTCCTTAACAACCAAATGTTACCATAACACCGTGGTCTTTTCAAAATAGTTTATACTTCTAAAACCAGAATATAATATCCATTTCAAAACCATATAAATACGATATCATTTACGTTTCAAAAACCCATCAATATGATATCATTTTATTAAAAACCAAATCAATATAATATTATTTTATTTCGAATATATCCTTTCTAAAATCATAGCACTTCCAAAATAATAATATTTCGAAACCAAACGATTGAAATATCACCTTTCAAAACATAATACTTCGAATTTCATAGCTTCTAAACCATAACTTCCAAAACTTAAATGGTTTGGATATTCAAACAATATATAAAATAAAATAGTTTGAATTTAAAATCACTTTATAAAGTAAAATAATTTCCTCTACTTCACAATATTATTCCCTTTAAATTAAATCTCAATTCATAACTTTCAACTCACTTTCAGTTTCAATAAAACATTTCAATTTCAATATATTTTAAACTTTGAGTATTAAATAAATTTCAAAACTAAGGTTGATAATTACGATTCAACAATTCAATGTTCTATTATTTAGTTTTGAAATATTTGCATAATAAATCCATTATCCTTAAAAACTCAAATTACACATAACTAAATATTTCCTTCAATTTAGTTATACTTGAAATACTCATTTAATTCACCTTGACCCCAAAATCAAGTTATAATAATTATACCTTTTAAATTTTCCAATTTAATAAATTTCACATCAACCCTTTAGAGTTTAATTCTTAAATAAATTTAATTTCAAATAAATCTCCAATTTATCTCCCATCCTTAATTTATTTAAATCATTATACACTCTATATTAAAATAAAATTTAAATACTTACTCACATTTATTTTAATAAAAATCAAACTCTATTATTAAACTTAATTTTTTATTTAACAAACTTATACATAGCTTAAATTCAAGCATTTCACAATATATAAACAATATTTATATAATATCAAAAAAATCAATATTCATTAAACCATATTTTTCTTTCCAAAATCATAGAAATCATTTTCAAAATATTTTAGATATAGACCTCGGTGTCTGTATATAATTTTCTACCCTATGGTCAAGTGATATGGATATTTATCATTTCAATCCATAATTTAAAATAAAATATAGTTATATATCATTTCAAACTGCAATCCCGAATGAAATAAAAATGCCTAACAACTTGCAGTCTATAACAATATAAAATACAACATCCATTCATCCAATATCAATCATCAACCATTTATCACAATCATCATCCAATTCAAACAATAACATCAATATAGAACAAATAATAAATTACAGGTATTTACTGGCAGTTTATATTCAATAATAAATTAAATAAAAATTTAACTGGCAGTTTATATGCAATAATAAATTAATTTAATTCGATAAATTCAATTTAACTGGAATGATGATAAAAATATACCAAACAGCCATAAATAAATTTCGAATCACATCAGAAAGTAACTTAACACACATACGAAATTTTAGAAGTTGTGAGTTTGTTAAAACACTCACCTTTTGAATTTAAATTGAATTTAAATCCAATTTAAACCCAAAATTTGAACAGTCTCAGAATTCGTCCAAACCAGTACCAAAATGTCCGAAAGAACCTAGAGGAGAAAACCTCGCGTGAAACAGACCTCGTATGTAAAAATTACGCAGATTAGAACATTCAAAATTCAATTTATATTAAATAAAAGAAAACAAATTAGAGTCTTACACGTCATCATCTTCAATACAGCGAACCCTAGCCTATGCAGTTGTTCAAAACCCAGCCACCTCGATTCTCATTTGAACGCTACTCACGCCCTGATACGCACGCACCTCCTACGTTGCCAACTCCTCGATCCACCGAACCACGATGATGCACAGCCTCAGGCGCATCCCACGACGAGCCCAAACGCCGTCCCTCAAGTAGTCGCCGCCGAAACCCAAAAATTCAAAACCCTAATCGAATTTTTTCCATCGATCCAGCCATTGATTCGACGAACGAACTATACCGATCAACTCCCCTCCGTCCACTCTTCGAAACCCCTCAGACAATTTGGCGATCGGTCATAGTTCATCACGATGCGATGAATGGTCGAGAATTCTTCGTTGATTACTGATCAAACGATGAATCAAAACAAAAAACAAATCATGGATTTGACTTGCGCTCGTCGAGAGCTTAATGACGATATAAAATATGATATAGTTTGAAGAGTTTCAAACTTTGATTTGGTTTTGAACTGCAATTGGATTTGGAAGTGAGAATTTGTTTGTCTGCCATTGAGGAGGAGAGACAGCTGAATTGTACGTGCAGAAATAAGGAATAAGAAATAGGCTAGGGTTTATAAAAAGGTATATATAGGTAAGTCGGAAATAGAGATGAATGGATACGATTTATTTACACGTTGAATGATAGAATGGCCCAAAAAGCCCGTTTCGACTCCGGAACGAAATGGGTCAACCCATATATCATGATAGATGTTTTTAAATATTTTAAACGCGATGGAATAGGTTTTAATTCCAAATTCCATCGTATGAAGAAGTTATTCCAAAATCAAGTTATTCCAAATTGATTTCGATTGATTTCATTTTAATTGATTTCTAGGCGTTTTGAGTCCGTACAGTCAAATGACAGGTCCGATCGTTAGGAAACTTGAAATCCTACAATAATTTACTGTTACGTATCCGATGATACTGGTTTCGACGAAATCCGAGTCAGTGGCTAAAATGGCTATTTTCCAGTTAATTAAATAAATTAATATTAATTAATTAAATCAATTTTTCAGTTTAAATTTTATTATTTACCATTTCTATCATTTTAGATTTCTTAATTATTTGCAATGGCTTAAACAAAATTAGATGTCAACTTAAAGTTGATTAGCTCATCAATCTCAGTGTTATTTTCAATTTCATTAAATTCAAAAATTGTAAATTAAAACTCCAAAATCCATTTATTAAATTTTTAAACCTTGTTATTCGAGACTTTATTACAATAAGAATGCAACTAACATTGGCTCATGATTTATTACGTTAAAATCTTCAAATTTCATCTTAATTTCCCATTAACGTAATATCTAAATATTGAATTCCATTTATTTGCAATTAACGTAATATTTAGATATTTAATTTCATTTAATTTCAATTGATTTCCAATTTCAATTCAACTAACTAAATAAACAGGTAACTTAAATAATTATCACCATTTACTTTTAAATTACCTTTATGAGTTTATTACTTACAATAAATGTTACCGTTTGTTTCATAACACACATTTTCTTCAATTATTATTAACAATTTGAATATTTACATTTGTTCCCTAATATTCAATTTATAGTTAAGTAAACATTTTATATTATTACAATTAATTGAAGTTTCATACACATTGTTAATAATCAACTTACGTTGACATCGTTATACTTAAATTTAGTGTTCGTTTCATTATTAAATTACAGATTTTTATTTCTTCACTATTAAATTACCAGAATCTTATTAAATTAACAAATTTAAATCATCGAAAACTATGGGTCATTACATTTATATTCAACCAATTTGATTCCATAGCAAAGATCTCGTTAGTACGAATCCAACGCAATTAACCGCGTTGGATTTGGACTTAGTCAGTTATAAATTTATAAGAATTTGAATTTATTAAAAACAATTAATATAACTTAATCACCATATCTTTTCATTACCCTTCCAACTTAGCCCAGCCCGCTCCCCCTTTCTTCCATCTTTTTTTTATACCAACAGCCGGCCCAATAACACACCTAACCCATTAACATCTTCTTCCCCCTTTTCTTTTTCTTCCTGACAATAGAAACTTGCACACACGAAATTAAGCTCTAGGCTATGCACAAGCTTCACTGACACCACGAATGACTTGTTGAAATCACAAATAAGCATCGTCGACAAACTCTCCTCATCGAACTCGACTCGCCCATCACCTTCATGCCTCGCCTGAACCTCTAAATCTAAGTGCAACATCACCATGGCCGTTCGACCACCATCAGGTCGTGAAATCCCCCAAAGCACCGAGCTTCACCAATTCGTGGTCGCCCACGTGCCTTCCTTTCCCAGACCCAATTGCGATGCCTAAAACCAGAATCGAGCACTCCACCATCAGTTTTTTCCGAAACCTAGTTCAAACTGTTCGTTCTCCCCTCTACTATCGAGTATAGAAATGAAGTCGCCCCATAAGAAGTATACCAGATTGAAGCTCATGTTAAAACATGAATTTTAAAATAATTTCATGATTTATATATTTTTATTGAGTTCGATTTGTATTTTTTTTAAATGAAGATGTTATCATTTGTTTTTACTATATGTTGTGATGTGTTTTATATAGAAGAAGAGAGAAGCGTCTTCTAAGAAAATGTCGGCTCATGATATAAGGTGGCTGAAGTTGACTAAAAATTTCGGCTGAAAAGAAGTTTGAAAATTATACATATACATATACATACATACACACACACACACACATATATATAATCCTAAAATATCTAGATATTTATTTCGAACCTGATAGAGGCGTGCCGCCAGATGTTTCTAATGTTATAACCCTATTCTGAATGCAATGGAACAAGTTTTGAGCCCTAATTCGATCGTATGTGGAGGATATGTTTTTGAACCCAATTATAATATTAAAATTTTGATATTAATTTCAACGTGTTTCTATCCCATACGACCAAACGATAACTATAAATGTTACGAAATTCAAAATTCAATATTAATACACTATTAGGGACCCAATGGAACTAATTTCGTTGAATTCCAAAACTATGCCCCGAAAGGCTATTTTATAAGTTAATTAAAACAAGATACTTTAAAAATCGAGTAAATCACTTGTAAATCCAATTTCATTTTTTTATAATCTTCATTCTTATTAATAGAAATTAAATAAGCCCGCAATTATTTTTATCAAGCTTAAAACCCAAGATTCCACTATTTTACCAAATTTTCAATTAATAAATTCCACAATTAAATTACCAAATAAATCATTAAATTTGAAATTTCAGTTATTAAATCTATAAAATTTACTTTTAAATATTCAAAACCAATTAAATATTCCAATTTCAAATCACTAAAATTATGGGTCGTTATAATTAGAAAGGTTAAATGTTATCATTTCATTTTTCTAATAAGGCTCCCCACTATTCTTTTATGTTTTATCAAACCCTAAGCGAAACATGGAAGTTTTTTGACTTCGCTAGTGGGTGTTAGGACTTGCTTGTCTTGTGATTCTGACCTTGAGTCGGCCTAACAAATCTTTTCCCCACAAATGGTGGATAACTCTGTATCAGTTGTATTACATACAACTCCTAACAATTTGTACCTTATCTAAATTCTGCTTCGACCTTGAGTCTGCTTAATAAATCAAAATGAAATTATTCACTCATACCTACCATATCACGATGTCCTATGTATAGTATATGTACCTTGATTCTGCTCAACAAATACATATAGTTATCTTACCTCGTCTATTCAACATATTAATAATATGACACGTAGCATCCCCAGCTTAAGTCTGCTCAACAACTAAGGAGTATGCAAGTAATTTATCGATATATATGGTAGAGGACAACATTATTTGAAGATTCGTAATCTTCAATATATTGTATTGAGTGATATCGACTCATGGAATAATGTATTTCTTATGAAATACACTTGTGATTCAGTGTCAGACACATCTAAAATCATAGTATACGTACATTTATGTATATATTTATTCCTTAAGTCTAGATTGGATTTCTTAATGTTCCACCTTTATTTATGCATTCATATTATAAAGTTTCATTATTATATAACTTTTATAGTTTATATTACTTATATAATAGTCTTATCCATAATATTATATTAACTAAATATTATTTAATTAATTTTTAATTAACTGACATTTTAATCAATTTTATATTATTTTAATATAACATTTATATTAAAATATTTATTACATACTATAACCTTTATAGGATTACAAATATATCGTATATATGCTTATGTTATTTAATTAATTAACCTTTCTTAATTTATTTAATTAAAAAATTGTATTAAATTATGTTAATTTCAAAAATCATATTATATACATACATGTATACTTATGATATCTTAAAAAATTTAAAATATCATAATAAATATCAAAATATATAAAACATAATTTTTTACTAATTAACTTATTTAATTAGTTTATATATTTTATTAATCTTATTAATAAATTCAAATTTTTGAAATAATTTATTCTATTTTTCAAACATTTTGAGAAACATTTATTATACTGTAACTTATATAATATACGTATATCTTATTTTGAATTAAATTTTTAATTTACTTTTATTTTAATTTTGAGACAATTTTGAAAATTAGCCTAATGCCCAATTCAAATTAGGCATATTCTATTAGAGTCAACCTTATGGGCTCATATATTTGTTCGGGCTAGGCCAATAGCCAAGTAGAGCAGAGTACTTGATTATCCAAACCCAATCTTTTGGCATTACCTTTCTTAGACTCCTTACTAACCGAGTTATGAGTTTAATTGGTTATCCCTAACATGACTAACTAGATCGCATAAGATACTAGACTCTGATACTATTGTTGGAAGTAGGCCAGCCCGTAGTGGAAGTTATGTGGGAGTTTCAAACTTTTCTTGTCCTATTAGATCTTTATTGGGCCTGTGAAGTCTAATTTATTTAGAATATTTCTAAATTTAATTTATATTTAAATTTATAAATTGTTGATAGAAATTTATTTGATTTATTTTCAATTTATATATAAGTATACATATGCATCATATACATATATGTATAGGTGTGCATGTGTAACATGATATTCCATGCTCGTATATAGATGCTGATATTTGCATCGCAATAGACATGTTAGCTCATCCTATATGTATTATATGTTGTCCAAATATGTGTACATATTTATACTAATTATATATAAAACCCAAGTGTGTGTGTGTGTATGTGTGTGTGCGCGCGCGCGCAAGATATAGGTTTTATTATTATATATATGTATGTATGTCTGTATATGTATGTATGTATGTATTAAAGTAACATAATTACATATATGTAACAATATGAATATATAAATATAAATATAATAATTAATGTAAAAATGAGTCAGTATAGTCTATACAAATATTTAAATTAAAAAAAATTAAACATTCCAGATCGAATGCACAACAGATCCAAATTTAATTATAATTTTATTATATTAATATATATATTATGAAATAATTAGTTACACAACAATAAATAAATGATAGAAAATACTTATATATTAATTATTTCAAATTTTAAATTTTCAAAATATTAGGAATGATTTTTAATAGCTTATGAAAATTTTAAAATTTTTCTAAGTCAAATTTTATTTCTAATTAATTAAATATGATCAATCGAATTTAAAATGATTTTCCAACAGTACAAAAAAAATGATTTAAAAAAATCTTATTTTTTGACTGGGAGCTTCTATGATGATAAATTAATCTTAGAAAATTTAGAACCAAAATTTTGACAAATAATTTAATTTATATTAATTTATTAATTCGTATAATGATTAAATAATAATGATTATTATTAGATATTTACCAAAAAATTATTTTCGATCGCTAAAAATCATAACAGATGTACAGTTACATCTAAAAAATATTAGTTCAAATATTTATGTGATATGGTTATATAGTTTAATACTAATCATGTAAATAAATTAGTTTGCATATTAATATTATGTATATTAGTTAATAAAATATTATAAATAAAATATAATAGTTTCAGGTGCGTGTATCAGAACTTAACCAAAAAATTGTTATTTTATTTTATAAACATGTACACATAACCAATCGATATGCGACAACATCAATACCTATAGGAATCTCACTTAACCAACAATACAATAATCCCAATATATTTTGCTTTTAAATTAGTACACTATAATCCCAATATATATATATATATATATATATATATATATAACAATATACACATATATAGAGGTTATGCATCATTTATAAAACTAATCACTTAACTAAAACTAATGCTCTTAAGTCCACCTTGTAATGATGAGTTCTCCGCTCTTTGAAACCTTCTCGATTCGACAGACTATTAGTCCTTGAACCACAGACCCTTTATGTCAAATAGCTTTTAATTTGATTTGAGTTTTGTTGGAGCTTTATGAGGTGTATTTTGGCCAAAATTATAAAGATAGGAAGAAGCAAAAGTTCTTTCGAAGTTTGATGTAGGGTTCCTTTTGTAATGGTTGAATCAAAGAGAAAAGCGGATGACATCACTTACCTTTTCTCACCAAATCTTAACCATCCATCGGACACTCTTTTACCCTATTTTTCGCCACCCCCTACACCATACATTTGCTTCTAAAAATATTTCTCTAATATCATGGGCTAATAGCCCATATAAACTGAAGTAAATATGTTTAAATAAATCCAACTTAATTCCTTATCAATATCTCATATCAATCGATATATTTATAATTATTATAAATATATAAAGCAATATTTATTCATCAAATCATATTCAAATTTTATAACTAATATTTTATAAATATTAATTAATTTATAACAATTATAAACTAATTAAATGATTTGGTTTAAAGAGAATTCATCATTTCGGTTGTGTGACTCGTGGGTATAAATTCGGTCAGCGATTAACTTTAAACCATTCACAATTAACGTTCACACGTCACTTAGCAGGTGGTGTGACATTTTGGCCAAATTTATCGAGATTCGATAAAATCTAATTTCACTTTATTTTCGTTACCTGGTTGTGACATTTATTTACACCAATTCTCTTCGTCAAAACTATATCACTTTGGACTTATGGAATTAGGTAACAATCAAAATTCCAATATCATCCATATTTAACTCTATAGTTCAAAGACTGTAACCACCCGCTATTTCGAACCATTGGCATCCACACATGTCGGACTTGAATTTATTAAAACAATAGATTATAAATTTTATATTTGGCAAAACTCAGCATATACGGTAAATTATTCAATCACAGAATCACAAACACAGAGTATTACAACAATAAGCAGCAGAAAAGATAAATAGTAGTTCATGAAGCTACTATATAACATAAGAGTTTGCAATAAAATAAAATAGAATATCTCAAATACAATATAGTCTCGAATGCAAATAAATGAAAAGTCTGAGAAAACAAATGGATAGCTTAAAGCTGAATAGATATAGATGGATCCAAGTGAAGCTTCAAACCCCAAAGGTGAGTCTCAAATGCTCTGACACTCAGTTTGACCCGAGCGTAAAGCAAAACACAAAAAGCACAAGTCAGGATTAACATTCTTGTATTAATAAATTCAACTCAAGTGAAATATCAACTGAAATACAAGTAACTTAAAGGATGTTTAGGATTTCCATCCTCTAAAGATCCGTGGAACTATCTACTATGTAGTACAATACGCTATTATAATATGTCTATAGTAAATTAAAAATATTAAAATAACGTTAAGGTGTTACCCATATCTCCCTTCACATTTTATATATTCCCATAGTCTATAAAGTACCATAATCTCCCTCCGTAAACTGGAGGATGTCAGAAGGCAATCCTAGGTATGGTACAAAACAAACTCATAGTGGGATCGATATGGTAAGTGACACGGCACAACTAGGCAATGCCAGTGTAGATATACCAATTAAACTTTCGGGCTATTGGTAACGCATACCGCAATTACCGCCCAACTCTTCCAACAGTCCCATAAAATCCGAGGGTGCATCCAATCAATCACAAAGTAATAGAATGGTATTGAAGAAGTGTGTCCGATCGAAGGAGCTACCTTGCTTAGCCCGTCAATCGCTCTTGTTTTAGCCACCTTAAGATAATTCATGGAAGTTAGGTCCACGTAAATACCTCACATAGAATCATCGCCAACCATCCTACTTCATTCTAGAATCTCTACCTCGTACACGGTTGTTAAAGTGGTTTTCGGTAATGGTAGAGAGTATGACATAACCGAGCCCGGTCTCTTTAACAACCAAATGTTATTATAACACCGAGGTCATTTTATTTCAAATAGTTTATACTTCATATCAGAATATCATATCCTTTCAAAACCATATCAATTCAAGATCATTACTCACTTTAAAATAATATTCATTTCCAAAATCATAACACTTTCCAAAATTAAAACTCTTTTGAACTTCTAAACCTTTAAAACCATAACACTTTGGAAATCATAACACTTTCCAAAATTATAACTCTTTCGAACTTCTAAATCTTTGAAGCCATAACACTTTGGAAATCATAACACTTGGAAATCATAACACTTTGAAATCATAATACTTTGAAAATCATAATACTTCCACTTAACGGTTTAGATATAGAAAATAGCATATATAATAAGAAAGTTATAAGTTAAAATAGTTTATATAATAAAATAGTATATGAAAATAGTTATAGATTTAAAATAGTTTATATACTAAATTAATTAGTATATTAAAGTAGTTAAATTAAAATAATTTATATTAAAATAATTTATAAAGTAAAGTATTAAAATAGTTTTTAATATATTTAAAAAAATATTTTATATAATAAAAATAGTTTTTCTCAAATTTCACAAGTCAGTTTAAATCAACTCGAATTCTAAATATCCAATTTAATTCAAACTCAATACATCGATTTCAATTCAACTAAAGTTTCGATAAACCATATTCAATTTATAATGATTTCGAATACAATTTTGAACTTTACCATTATTTAATCAATCCAATAATCACTTAAATAAAATTTCAAATTTCAAATTTAAATAACACTAAATATCTCAATTTAAATTTATTTAAATTTGAAAATATTCATTTAATCACCTTTAATCAAAAATCAAGCTATAAATCTTATCTTTAAAATCTCAAATTCTATAAGTTTCAAATGGATTTTTATTTACGTATAATCCTTAAAGAGATAAAATTTCAAATCAATTTCTATTTATTTCCAACCATAATTTATTATAAAAATCTATTTTAAAAAAATATAATTTTAAATGAATATTTAAACATAATATATACAAATTAAATTAAATTTAAATCTTATTACTAAATTTATTTTATATTATAACTTATTTTACGTATTTTAAAAATAGTAAAATTATAAGTAAAATAATAAAATTTATAATTTCAAAACTAACTTATAAATTTAAATTTCCCAAATCATATAATTTTAAAAATCAAGAATTTAAACATATATAAAGTAATATATATATATATAATATTTAAAAATCAATATTTATATAAAACCATATATATTTCCTTTTTAAAACTTTGGAAATCATTTCAATACCCAACGGTGTCTACATATAATTTTCTATCATATGGTCAAGTGACACAGATATTTATCATTTCAATCCGCAATTTAAATATCTACGGGTATGTTTCATTTGAACCTGCAATCCTCCATTCAATGTCAATGAAAATCGCTTGGGTTTATCATTTCAACCCATAACAATTATCTCCTATTCTACAAGATCTTTCGGGTATGTATTATTTCAACCCATAAGGAATTCTATACTAACAGGGAACTTGCAGATGAGAATATATATGATAACAATATAACATATTAACAACAGGCATATATCACCATCGATAAGTTAAATAAAATATAAACAACAAGATATGGTGTCGTATCTCACTGGTGAACAGATATAGATAATGGCATATCATACATGACAATTAACTAATTAACAGTTCAATTAGCAGCATATTTCAAATTTCGTTTCAAATGAAATCGAATTTAATAATTATAAGAATGTTAGTCGTGAGTGATTGCTCACCTTTCGAGGCTAGAGAACAAGAGGATGATACAGACACGTACACAAATACAGACACAAATTAGCGGGACAACAACAAGCTAGGAATCACTGCAACAAGTTTGATGTTGAGAAGGTAAGTCAAGATGGACAGAGATTGATTGAAACAAGATATATGTTATACACACACACACACACACACACACACATATATATATATATATTCAAAATCAATTTAAACATATATATATAATTTCAAATCAAAATCCCAACACATAATATATATATATATATATGAAAAACCAAATTCACATATTCTTACATATAAACTAATGTATATGAACATTTATACAAAACTTACATACAAATAATGTTGTGTATATATATATATATATATATATATATATATATTATGTACTAGCAAAAACAATACTTATAAAGCTTAAGTATATGCAACATCAACTGTATTATACCAACTTTTCTCTTTGTAAGCAAATATAACCTAGTAGCATTGTAAAACTTATAATGTAAATATCATATAATTTATATATATATATATGAACTCAATCAGATAATATAGATCTTGTATAACTAATATAAGATTATACACTTTCATACTTCTATATATATAAACTAATATAAGCTTTCATATGTATACAAAACTTATGTATACACGTAATTCGAAATTATAGGAATAACATAAATGACATATATATTATATAATAAAACCGTTATCTCATACATCTATATATATTGATTATATACACACAGCGGCTAAAAAAATTATATATATATATATATAACTATTATAAAATATACATTAAAGCCCAACACATTTTATATAACTAATATATATACTTTCCTTTTCGATTATTATATAAATACAAACTCAGTTAGATTTTTATATAAGCAGACAGTTTAGAATGTAAGTAACTTACAAATATATGCAAAGAAATGGGACAAGCTGGGTTTGGTGGAAGAACAAGCGGAGGAGCGGTTGTGGCAGCGGCCGAAAGCAGAGGCTAGGAGAAGCCTTGGATGCATGTTGATAGGGTGGTTGAGGATGGAGGCTAGGGTTCAGAGCACGCGGTGCGGTTGTAGGCAAGGTCAGCGAAGGTTCGGATCTGGGTAGATGGGTGGTTGCGCAAGGAAGGTAGCGGGTTGGGACTTACAAGTGAATCTGTTTTGGCATGGTGGGATGAAGTCTCGGCAAAGAGTAGTGGGTGGATGGGTTTAGATTTGGGAGGGGAGGAGGAAGGAAGAGACGGTACCAGGCGATGTTGGCGGCAGATCAGGGAGGAAGGAGAACAAGCATGCAAAAGCTTTGGGAAAAAATGACTTTGTAAATTATAATTTTTTCATAAAAGATAGAACGAAATGAAAAGATAGAGTGGAAGCAAAATGGACTAATCAAATATAATAATCAGTGGAATACAGAAAATCAAAAATTCCAAATTTAAGAAAATATTAAAGGTTATGACTGTTGGTTTATACAGGGCAAGCAATGAATGGTCACTGGAAATCCAAAAGCCAAATTGCGGAACCGATACGGAAATCGTTCCGTTGATTTCGCTGTCTACTGAACTTCAAAATTGACAATTGAATATACTGTGTAGCACGACGAGACGATCAAAATGGTATACATATATCAGTGGTACGATCATCCCATCAAAAGTCGATATTCGATACCGAAAATGCTGCTAATTTGCCGAAAATAAGATAAAAGGAGCAATAGCAGTTCAAATTTGGCAACACGAAATATGACGTCTCACTCAGAAAATGATTTATAAATTTATTATGCAAAAATATTCAAGTTTGTGAAATATTTTATTATCATCTAATATTAACCGATTTAAATTGAAATAAAATTACACAATAATATAAACTTCCATATTATCTGATGAAAATTTACCATTTGCTATGTTTAGATAGACGTATTCCAAATATCAAATTTTTAACTCAAAATTTTATTATTTAAAATTTCACAAAAATTCAGTTAATTATGTTATTAAAACTATTAAAATTTACGGGTCGTTACACTTTCTACCACTCAAAACTTTTCGTCCTCAAAAAGGAACGAGGTAGGAGAATAGAAACAATCAGAAAGAAAAATAGGTTGAAATGAAAAATAAATAAATAGTTTAAAACCATATAAATTCCATTTATTTTAAAAAAAATTATATTCAACTAATTGATTTAAATTCAAGGTATTTTCATTCAGTTGATTTAATTTCAATTTTATTAATGTTTGTTACAATAGGTTTCTTTCAAAACAAAATTTATTTTATTTATCTCATTTATTTCATCCATTTGATTTGAATTTCACTTATAATTTAATCTTAAGTGTTTCTAAATTCATATTTATTTATTCATTATCCTATTATCCAATTTATCTCAATTTACAATTTCTATGATCATAAATTAAGTGTATAAATATTTATTATAATCATATTTTATTCGACAAATTAATTCTTTCTTTTTCTCTAATTATTATTCAATTTATTCCACTTAACTCATCTTATCACATAGATTAAGCATATTGACATTTATTATAACCATTCAAATTTGTTTATAAATTCCATTGACATCATTTAAATTGTATACCATTCAATTACATATTCAAATTCTGAATAATTTAGGAAGTTATATATGTTGGAATGCAACTGAGTATTATACAAGTAAAATTTTCCTAATTCAATTATTTAAAATTTTAAATATTTATTCAAAAAATTTGGCTTCATTTTATAATTGAAATCATCCCTTAACAAAATATCATTTTTGATATCCTACTACTTATATCATAGTATATACTATCCAGTTACATTCTAATTACATTTAAACTTTCTAGGTAAATTATATTAATGTTTCTGAGTGTAATTAAACACTATACAAAATTTCTTTTATTACAACATTTGTATTAAGGCAGATTTTGATTTGTAACAATTTATTACTTAAGTTTTCTTCTTGTACAACTCTTTATTATACCCAAACATTTCAGCTTTTTGAATATTTTAGGCAAGTTATATATATTAGAATACAATTTAGTATAATACAAATAAGTTTTATTCAAATTCAACTATTTTAAGTTGGTTTAATTTCATTTATCATTTTAGATATTCTAATTATTCAAAAAATCCACTTTATTTCAATAATTGAAATCATTTCTTAATATAAAACTTAAGATTCAAATTTCCGGTTTCACTTCAAACTATTCTGAAATAAATATATACATATATATTATATAAATCAAATCCTATTCAAGAATTCCAAATCAAATCCATTTTCCAAAACAAAAGTGTAACAAAGCTACAAGTGATCTCTACACTCTGAAACTCGAAAATGAATGTCGATGATGCTGCAGTCATCGGCGAAATTATTTTCTAGCGACAAAATAAAAGAGTACAGATTTAAAACTTTTAAAATTCCTTGGAAACAATTTCTATTCGAAAATACTATAGATAATATGCCCTAAGAATTTTAAAACCAAATTTACTAAAATATCGAAAATAGAATTCTTAAATTCTTAATTTAATTATTTCAATTCCAATTAAATTTATAAACCATGTTTTATAAATTCATTTATTTATCACGTTGGAATAGTCAATGGTTTACAGAACAATAAATGAAAATCAAATATTATCATTTCTAACAACCAATTCATTTAACTATTAAATTTCAGAAAAATTGTACTTATATATAATATAATCATACAAAATTTATTTTATTTACCGATTTTGAAAACAATTTTGTGTCAATTTGCTCTATTCAAGTGTTTTGAAATTCCTATCGATAGCATTGATCAGACGAATTGATCGATATCCCAAATCAACCTTAACAACTCAAACAATACACTATAAGATATGTTAATATTAACTACAACTACACCACCTCACTCGATGACTCCAAAATGGATTTCAAACCAAGGATAAAGACCCGAATTTTGATGGATCCTAATTACAGAGAATTCTAACAAGGGAGATAGACTCGAAAGGAAGACAAGGTAATTAAATTACAAAAGAGGAAAGATGGTTAGACTTATGTTAGTCGCAGGTGACCTTAATCGGGTCACCGAGATTCCAAGAATACGCTCAATGCGGGAATTTAATATCCCTCTTAGATGGAAGAGAAGTGACTTCACCCAATATCAGGATAATCTCTGAATATTGAGGTGGAGCCAAGAATACTAGGCTAATCAACAAGTAAAAGAAGATCTATCCACTTATCAAGGAGTTATCGACATTCGATTAGAAGAGAATTACCCGGGCCATCTACTAAAGAACGGTTTGGGTTATTCCAGAATTAACAGCATCTAAAACCGAGGATGGAGAAATCTCAGGTGAATCGATGCCTATTGTAAAGGAGTTTAACCCCTTTACAAATCATACAGATGTTGGCGGGACCGCAGATGGGATGAGTTGCCCAAAAGAGTGAAGCTATGGGATGCTTCAGTATCAAAAGAACACGAATATGGAAAGACGGGTATGAATTTTAGAACAGAGGGGAAACTCCAAAATTCAAAGGAACTTTGAATCAAAGTGGAAGAAATTCAAGTTCAAATGAAGGTGATTCATTAATTTAATTTACTTTATATGCTTAGTTTTGCCCAAACCAGAGCTCTGATACCAACCGTAACAGGACCGCACCAGTGGGGTAACGCACACCATAGCATACAGCCGTAACTGTGTTCTTTTACGGTCAACCTCTCGACTGCACCAACCCCATGGAACATGTAGGAGTAAGAGTCAACCGTTCGCTACCAAACCCTGAAGCGAGAACCCCCTATCATGCTGCAACCACCAAGTGCATAAGCAGACACACATGTCGGACTTAAATTGCTCAAAACAATAGATTGTAAATTTTATATTTGGCAAAACTCAGCATATATAACAAATAAAGCAATCACAGAATCACAGACATAGAGTATTAATATAATAAGCAGCGGAAAAGATAAATAGTAGTTCATGAAGCTACAATATAGCATTAGAGGTTGAAATAAAATACAATAGAATATCTCAAATACAATATAGTCTTGAATACAAATAGATGACAAGTCTGACAAAACAACTGGATAGCTGGAAGCTGAATAGATATAGACGGATCCAAGCGAAGCACCAAACCTCGAAGGTGAGTCTCAAATGCTATGACACTCAGTCTGACCCGAGCATAAAGCAAAACACAAAACACTCGAGTCAGGATTAACATTCTTGTATTAATAAATTCAACTCAAGTGAAATATCAACTGAAATACAAGTAACTTAAAGGATGTTTGGGATTTCCATCCTCTAAGGATCCATGGAACTATATACTATGTAGTACAATATGCTATTATAATATGTCTATAGTAATGTAAAAGTATTAAAATAGCGTTAAGGCGTTACCCAAACCCCCCTTAACACATTTTATATATTCCCATAGTCTATAAAGTACCGTAATATCCATCCGTAAACTGGAGGTTGTCAAAGGACACTCCATAGGTATGGTACAAAACAAACTCGTAGTGGGCTCGATATGGTAGGTAACACGGCACAATTAGACAATGCCAAAGTAGATATACTAATTACACTTCCGGGCTGTTAGTAAAGCATAGCCGCGGCTACCGCCCAACTCGTCCAACACTCCCATAATATCAGAGGGTGCACCCAATCAATCACAAAGTAATAGAATGGTATCGAAAAAGTGTGCCCGATCGGAGGAGCTACCTCACTGGGCCCGTCGATTGCTCGTGTTTTAGCCACCTTAAGCTAACTCACGGGATTCATGTCCATATAAATACCTCATATAGAATCATTGCCAACCATCCTACTTCATTCTGGAATCTCCACTGCGTACACGGTTGTTAAAGTGGTTTTCGGTAATGGTAGAGAGTATGACAATAACCCATCCCGATCTCTTTAACAACCAAACGTTATTATAACACTGCGGTCATTTTATTTCAAATAGTTTATACTTCATATCAAAATATCACATCCTTTCGAAACCATATCAATTTAAGATCATTACTCATCCAAAATCATAACCTTTCCAAAATTATAACTCTTTCGAACTTATAAACCTTTGAAACCATAACACTTTGGAAATCATAACACTTGGAAATTATAACACTTTGAAATCATAATACTTTGAAAATCATAACACTTCCACTTAACAGTTTAGATATAGAAAATAGTATATAATAAAATAGTTTATATATTTTAATATACTATTTTATTATATACTTATAACTATCTTACTCTCTCCAACTTATAATAAGATGGTTATAAGTTAAAGTAGTTTATATAATAAAATAGTATATTAAAATACTTATAAATTTAAAATAGTTTATATATTAAATTAATTAGTATATTAAAATAGTTAAATTAAAATAGTTTATATTAAAATAATTTATAAAGTAAAGTATTAAAATAGTTTTTAATATATTTTAAAAAACTTCATAAAATAAAAATAGTTTTTCTCAAATTTCACAAATTGATTTAAATCAACTTGAATTTCAAATATCCAATTTAATTCAAACCCAATTCATTGATTTCAATTCAACTAAAGTTTCAATAAACCATACTCAATTTATTTCGATTTCGAATACAATTTTGAACTTTACCGTTATTTAGTCAATCCAATAATCGCTTGAATAAAATTTCAAATTTAAATAAGACCAAATATCCCAATTTAAATTTATTTAGATTTAAAATATTCATTTAATCACCTTTAATCAAAAATCAAGCTATAAATCATATCTTTAAAATCTCAAATTCAATAAGTTTCAACTCCATTTTTATTTAAGATAATCCTTAAACAAATAAAATTTCAAGTCAATTTCTATTTATTTCCAACAATAATTTATATAAAAAAATATTTTAAAAAAAGATATATAGTTTTACATAAATGCTTAAACATAATATATACAAATTAAATTAAATTAAATTTTACTTAATTAAATCTTATTATTAAATTTATTTTATATTAAAATTTATTTTATATATTTTAAAAATAGTACAATTATAAGTAAAATCTTAAAATTTATAATTTCAAAACTAACTTATAAATTTAAGTTTCCCAAAACATGTAATTTAAAAAATCAAGAATTTGAACATATATAAAATAACATATTTATATAATATTTAAAAATCAATATTTATATAAAACCGTATATATTTTTTTCTAAAACTTTGAAAATCATTTCAAAATATATACACAAACGGTGTCTGTATATAATTTTCTACCCTGTGGTCATGTCAATATATACCCGCAATCCCAAATTCAATGTCAATAAAAATCTCTTGGGTTTGTCATTTCAACCCATAATGATTTTCTCCTATTTTACAAGATCGTTCGGGTATGTATCATTTCATCCCATAGGGAATTCTATACTAACAGGGAACTTGCAGAGTGAGAACGTATATGGTAATAATATAACATATTAACAACAGTCATATATCATCATCGATAAGTTAAATAAAATATAAACAATAGGATATGGTGTCATATCTCACAGGTGAACAGATACAGATAATGGCATATCATATATTACAATTAACTAATTAACAGTTCAATTTAGCAGCATATTTCAATTGTCCTTTCAAATGAAATGAAATTTAAAAATTATAAAAATGTTAATCGTGAGTGATTGCTCACCTTTCGAGGCTAGAGAACAAGAGGATAATATAGGCACGTACACAAATACAGACACAAACTAACAGGACAACAACAAGCTAGGAATCACAACGACAAGTTTGATGTTGAGAAGGTAAGTCAAGATGGACAGAGATCGATTGAAACAAGATATATGTTACATATATGTATATAAAAAATTTCAAAATCAATTTAAACATAAATTTATATATATATATAATTTCAAATCAATACTAAATACCA
Source organism: Allium cepa (assembly GCA_030765085.1). Taxonomy (NCBI): domain Eukaryota; kingdom Viridiplantae; phylum Streptophyta; class Magnoliopsida; order Asparagales; family Amaryllidaceae; genus Allium; species Allium cepa. Next base: position 499,852,465 of record CM060931.1, read on the forward strand.
ACACATAAAATATATATATATATATATGATATATATATATATATGAAAAACCAAATTCACATATTCTTACATATAAACTAATGCACATGAACATTTATACAAAACTTGCATACAAATTATGTCTTAAAACAATATATATATTATATACTAGTGACACAGCGGATATTAACAAAACGATATGGATCGATGAAAGTAGCAAACGGTGGATTGAAGATACTGAAATGCCCAAATTCATTGATCACAAAGATACCGAATTCTAGCTATCTTCGACACGTTGATCGCGCATGATACCGTGAAGGAAGATATACAATTCTTCAAACGTTGATCAAGCGCACTTGATACCGTGAATTGGCTTCAACAATCGTTGAATCGAGCGCACTCGATTAACCGAAAGTGGAGATAGGAGATTACACTCAACTACCAATTTAAATGAAAGCACACAGCAATCAAACAAGAATTTTATTCAACAATCAACCCCCCAAAATGTACAACACACTCCCTATTTATAGCATTTCACAACCTGACCCTTACGTCGTTTCCGACTTAACACTCCCGACTAACGACCTAACTTAAGTCGTGTGCGACTTAACAACAGCGACTCAAACAGCTACACCCAACACATATTTACAACACTTAGGTCGTATACGACCTAACTACTCACGCGACTTAAGAAGCAAACGACATACGTACAACAAAGTATAAACAAACACATGACTTAACAGATACAACGACATAACGACTTAACATGACACGGCTTACGACTTACGACCTAGCTTAGGTCGGCAGCGGCTTAAGAAACATCTTCAAATAGCACCTTCATACGACGTAAATCATGGTCGACTTAAGACTTCAACGACTTATCATGAGTCGTAACTCGTGGCATCTTGAAGGAGCGGTATCTTCCCATAACTCACTAGGTCGTAACTCACTTCCAACTTAAGGCCTTCAACTACTGGAACTTCTCTCTTCTTCTTGATAAATCGTGGACGACTTATAGCTGTGTCGTTAGGTCGTATACGACTTATCAAACCTGAACGACTTAAGCTCCCGTTAATCGTAACTTTTTTTCATCATTCTTGTTAAGTCGTAGCTCTCCCCCCTGAGCTTTCTTAAGTCGCAGACGACTTAAGACCGTTTCCTTAGGTCGTGGACGACTCAAGTCTTGAAGGTTTGGGCCTGGAACTGCTCCAAATCTGTTCTGAGCTGCATCATCCTCCCCAGGTTGAGAAAAATTCGTCCTCGAATTTGTAAATTCTTCCACATCGGATTGTTCATCCCCATAATATGGTATAAGATGCTTAACATTGAACACGTCAGAAGTGTACACATCCTCCGGCAGCTTCAACTTATAAGCATTTTCATTAATCCGTTTCACAACTTCTACGGGACCAATTTTTTTGGCTTTTAACTTGTTATAAGCGCCCACTGGAAAACGATCCTTTGTTAACACAACATATACCTAATCTCCTTCATTAAACTCAACATTTCTTCGCTTCAGATCTTCGGACCTTTTATACTTCTCATTTTCCCTCTCCAATCGTTCCTGAACGATCTTATGACATTCGGTCAACCCATCAACAAAATCTACAGCTCGTTTAACCGTCCCCTTCGGTTGTGATACTACCGCCAAATCCAACGGTCCCCTTGGCAAACTTGAATACACAATCTGAAAAGGACTGTAACCTGTGCTTCTATTAACCTCATGATTATGTGCAAACTGTGCTTGGCATAACTTCATGTCCCAACTTCTCAGATTATCTTTCACCAAACATCGTAACAAATTTCCCAATGATCTATTAACCACCTCCGTTTGCCCATCGGTTTGCGGATGGTAAGCGCTACTAAAATTCAGCTTCGTTCCAACCATCTTCCACAAACTTAATCAAAAGTGACTCAGAAAACGAGTATCCCTATCCGACACAATAGATTCTGGCAATCCATGAAGTCGATAGATCTCCTTGAAAAATAACTGAGCAACATGAACAGCATCCGCCATTTTCTTACAAGCAATAAAATGTACCTTCTTCGAGAAACGATCCACCACAACATAAATAGAGTCATTCCCCCTTTGAGTTCTCGACAAACCCAACACGAAATCCATGCTAATGTCTACCCATGGTTTTGTAGGAACAGGTAATGGTATATATAATCCCGCATTTGTAGCTGTCCCTTTCGAAACCTGACAAACATGACATCTACGCACAGACCTTTCAACTTCCCTTCTCATTGACGGCCAATAATAAGACTGAGAAATCAACTGCAATGTTCGATCTCTCCCCACATGTCCTTCTTCGTGCAACTCTTTCACAATTTTCATTCTCAAGCTGCAATCTGGTACACATAATTGATTCCCTTTGAATAGGAATCCATCTATCAACACAAATTCATCAGTACTCCCATCCTTGACTTTCTCAACGAACTTCGTAAAGTAAGGATCTTCTTTAATTAACTCTGGCAATAGTTCAAACCCTATCACTTCAACTTTCATTTTTGTCAACAAATGATTCCTCCTGCTCAAAGCATCTGCTATACGATTCGTAACTCCCGATTTATGTTTCACAACAAAAGTAAACTGTTGTAAATACGCGATCCATGAAGCGTGCCTAGCTGAAATTTTTTCCTGCCCTTGCAAATGCTTCAAAGCTTCATGATCCGTATAGAGAACAAACTCCTTCTGAAACAGATAATGCCTCCAGTGCTTCACAGCTTGAACAATTGCGTAAAACTCAATATCATAAGTGCTATATCTCAACTTAGCTCCAGACAACTTCTCACTGAAATAAGCAACTGGTCTTCCTTTCTGACTCAAAACTCCACCAACCCCAACCTTCGATGCATCAGTATGTAACTCAAACAACAACTGAAAATCCGGTAAAACTAGAATTGGTGTTGTCGTCAATAGTGTCTTGATCTTCTCAAAAGCAACCCCTGCTTCCTCTAACCACTCAAACTTCTTTCCCTTCATGCAATCGGTTACAGGTGCCATTACACTACTAAAATGTGGAATGAATCTTCGATAGAAAGATACCAGTCCATGAAAACTCCTCACTTCAGTAATTGTCTTAGGTTGTGGCCAACTCCTGACAGCTTCTACTTTACTTTCATCCACTTGAATTCCTTCCTTCGATAGAACATATCCCAGAAACAAAACACTGTCCTTCATAAACACACACTTCTTTGTTGCTGCATAGAATTTCTCCTGTCGTAGAATCAACAGTACTTCACGCAAATGCTGGACATGCTTTTCCATGCTCCCACTGTAGATCAAAATATCATCAAAGTAAACAACCACGAACTTCCCAATGAATGGTCTGAAAATCTGGTTCATCACTCTCATAAAAGTACTCGGTGCATTCGATAAACCAAACGGCATAACCAACCATTCGTATAAACCTTCCCTGGTTTTGAAAGCAGTATTCCATTCATCACCCGGTTTAATACGAATCTGATGGTATCCACTCTTCAAGTCAATCTTTGAGAACACGACAGCTCCACTCAACTGATCAATCAAATCATCGAACCTCGGCATGGGAAATCTGTATCTCACAGTGATCTTGTTCAGAGCCCGACTATCCGTACACATGCTCCACGAACCATCCTTCTTTGGTACCAATAAAGCTGGCACTGCACAAGGACTCAAACTCTCCTGAACACGCCCTTGTTCTAACAACTCTTCCACTTGCCTTCGCAACTCCTCATGTTCCTTTGGACTCATTCGGTAATGTGGCATATGTGGTAATACTGCCCCTGGCACAAGATCAATCTGATGTTGAATATCCCGCAACGGTGGTAACTCCGTTGGCAATTCTTCAGGAAACACATCTCTGAATTCTTCCAATACCGGTTTTACTTCTTCTGGAACTTCAACGGATTCAGTAGCTTCGTGTCCAACCAACAAAAACACCTCTGGACTCTCCTCTACTTCTTCGATGAATTCCTTCAAAGTCAACAAAGACTTCAGCTCCTCAATCTCTTCTGACTTGCTCTCTTCCTGCTGTCTCTTCTTTGGAACTAAAATAATTTTAACGCCTTCAAACATAAAACTGTAGCTATTGGTTCAACCGTCATGTTGCACTGCTCGATCATATTGCCATGGTCTTCCCAAAAGTAAGTGACAAACATCCATTTCCACAACATCACACCAAATCTCGTCTTTATATTTCTTCCCAATAGAAAATGGAACTCGAACTCGCCTGTCCACCTTCACTTCTCCTCCTTTTCTCAACCACGCTAACTTGTAAGGATTTGGATGCTTCTCCGTTTTCAGCTTCAACTTTCTCATGGCTTCGGTAGAAATAATATTGTCACAGCTTCCAGCGTCAATCACAAATTTACAAACCTTCCCCAGAATAGTGCACGTTGACTGAAAGATGTGACTCCTCAACCAACTAGCTTCTTCTTCTTGCTTCGGTATTAAACAAGACCTCCTCATCATTAGATTACATCCTTCATCTCCTGACGCAACATCCTGTTAATCCTCCTCAACTGGACTAGGATAACCTTCCCCAACATCCCCACCTTCAACTTCAGCAATCATAGTTTGTTTCTTCGGCTTCGGACGTTCATTACTCTTGTGACCCACTTCCTGGCAATTCTTACACTTGAAACTGTTGTTGACCTTCGTCTTTGCAACTTCATTCACAACTGGTTTACTGATAGATTTAGGAACATTAGAGCTTCCACTAACACCCTTCACTTGATTGTTGGAATTAGTAAACACACCACCTCCACGCCTTCCCTGCTTCTCCCAAGCCAACGCTTTCTGATGTGCTTCTGCTACAGATCTAGGATCAAACATATTCACCATATCTTGAATCTGTATCCTCAACCCTCCAACAAATCGAGCAGTCAACTGTTCCTATGTCTCCATATTGTCGTTTCGAGCAATCAGTTGATAAAATTCATCAGCATAATCATTAACAGTCTTCGTCCCTTGCCTCAGATTCTGCAACCTCTGATACATAAGTGATTGATAATTGTAAGGTAAGAATGTAGCTTTCATCATTTTCTTCATTTTCTCCCATGATTCAATCTTTGACTTTCCTGTTCTCTCCCTTGTAAGGTTAGTTTGCTGCCACCATGCCAAAGCTCTCCCCCTCAACCTAGTAGCAACTAACTTCACTCTTCTATGCTCAGGAACTTCTTTAAAGTCAAAAATCTCTTCAACATTAGATACAACCAATCAAGAAATTCTTCAGCTACCATTCCTCCCTTGAACTCTGGAATTTCCATCTTCATACCCGATTCCCATCGACGATCATCATCTACATCCACATATTGATTCCGTATTTGACCTCGATCTCGATAATGAATGCTAGCTCTATCACCCTCTTCATCATAATCAAATGTATGTCTATATCAATCTCGACCATCAACATCCCTTCGATCACGCATGTCCCTTCTACTATGTCTCTCTTCATCTTTATATGGCTCATCTTCAAACTCACGTGGAGTTCTCCTTTCTTCATATCCATAATCATGGTGATCTCTTCTCGATGAAATTGATGTTTCTCTTCTCTCTCTAAAAGATTGTGGCGATACCCTCCTCGCTTCCGTAACCGATGGCGAAACTCTGTTTCCTCTATGGTTCGAGATTGGTGATCTCCTCCTTTGATTTTGATTCAAATCATTCATCAACTTCTTTAACTTTTCAATACCTTCATCAAATTTCTCATTAATACGTTGTTCCATTTGCTCGGCCTCTTCTCTTCTATACAACACTTCAACATTTTGATGACGATTAGCTCTCCTTGGCGGCATGATTGAACTTCGCAACACTTCAACAAATACTTCAAAAATCTTCAACACAAGTCAAACAAGCACGGCTCCAACTCAACTTGGCTCGACCTCAACACTTCAACACAAATCAAATTCAAACAACTTCCATACTTTGATCCAAAAGAATATGGATCGATAACTTCTAACTTGTTGCAACTTCAAGATGAATACGATGAACACCAACTTCAACTTCAAACTTCTTGGCTCCAAGACTCGGCTTAGCTATGATTGGCTAAGTCTAGCTCTGATACCAAAAACTGACGCAGCGGATATTAACTAAACGATATAGATTGATGAAAGTAGCAAACGGTGGATTGAAGATACTGAAATGCCCAAATTCGTTGATCACAAAGATACCGAATTCTAGCTATCTTCGACACGTTGATCGCGCACGATACCATGAAGGAAGATCTACAATTCATCAAACGTTGATCAAGCACACTTGATACCGTGAATTGGCTTCAACAATCGTTGAATCGAGCGCACTCGATTAACCGAAAGTGGAGATAGGAGATTACACTCAACTACCAATTTAAATGAAAGCACACAGCAATCAAACAAGAATTTTATTCAACAATCAACCCCCCAAAATGTACAACACACTCCCTATTTATAGCATTTCACAACCTGACCCTTAAGTCGCTTCCGACTTAACACTCCCGACTCACGGCCTAACTTAAGTCGTGTGCGACTTAACAACAGCGACTCAAACAGCTACACCCAACACATATTTACAACACTTAGGTCGTATACGACCTAACTACTCACGCGACTTAAAAAGCAAACGACATACGTACAACACAGTATAAACAAACACACGACCTAACAGATACAACGACATAATGACTTAACATGACACGGCTTACAACTTACGACCTAGCTTAGGTCGGCAGCGGCTTAAGAAACATCTTCAAACCGCACCTTCATACGACGTAAATCATCGTCGACTTAAGACTTCAACGACTTATCATGAGTCGTAACTCGTGGCATCTTGAAGGAGCGGTATCTTCCCATAACTCACTAGGTCGTAACTCGCTTCCAACTTAAGGCCTTCAACTACTGGAACTTCTCTCTTCTTCTTGATAAATCATGGACGACTTATAGCTGTGTCGTTGGGTCGTATACGACTTATCAAACCTGAACGACTTAAGCTCCCGTTAAGTCGTAACTTCTTTTCATCATTCTTGTTAAGTCGTAGCTCTCCCCCCCGAGCTTTCTTAAGTCCCAGACGACTTAAGACCGCTTCCTTAGGTCGTGGACGACTCAAGTCTTGAAGGTTTGGGCCTGGCACTGCTCCAACTCTGTTCTGAGCTGCATCAACTAGCAAAAATAATAATTATAAAAGATTAAGTACGATAGTCTATGTGGATCGTATATGTATATAATATATGATAAGTGGATGTATGATAGTATGAATAGCGTAGAATATTAAATCAGGTAAAAATTAAAAGTAATCACACCAGGAATTTTATACCGGTACGGACCTTCCATCCTACGTTCATTCTTGAAGCTTCTCTTCGAAATTTCACTAACCAATTGCCCTCGCTTCACCCGGAGGAATAGGCTTTTACCAGAATATTTCGTCAACAAATTTGTGTTCTATGCAACGCTGATTTTGACTATAAGTACAACTTCTTCTTATAATCTCCTTGAGTAGTATGTAGTTTAACTTTGATATAAGGAAGAGGTAATAGTGTATTTTTGGATGCTTTTGTAAATCATACAAATATTAGAAAATAAATAAAGGAAGTTCAGAATAGCAAGTTTTATCCTAACTTTCAATTTCACGTTTATTTATAGATGGTGAAGTGTTTGTTTGAAGAGTAATGACTTTTGACTCATTTTATTTCAGTCTAAGAGTCACAATGCTTGAGAAGAACAGTCATGATCAAAATAAGGGGATCAACCCTTTGGTTGAAGAAGATGCCTTTTGGAAGAAAATGACCATTTCCCAGTTCGGACTTCTGGCCATTTGTGTCAGATTTCCGGTCTTTAAGAATTTTAAAACAGAACAAGTTAACAGACGTTTGAGCGTATATACCAGACATCTAGTTTGTTACAGAATTTACAACCAGAACATGTTGCTGATGTCTGACACATGTACACTCTGTTATCTTTATTTTGAAAATAGTTTGTATGAGCAAATGTTTGTAAAGATTACTCAAGGGGGTTGTACATATCATCTATTTACAAAATTATCAGAACGTACTAGTATAATCACCACCGGGTAGGTCTTCAAGTCTTGGAGGCAAAAGTCTACCTGCATATGAATGATATATATATATATATACCGATGTATATTGACTTCAATAGCTTGTATAGTTTTTGTCATCGAAATCAAGGTCATAACATTCTCCCCTTTTTTGATGTTGACAACTATACAATTTATTTCAGAGGCTTCCCGTTCTTTTATAATATATTTTCTCCCCCTTTGTCATAATCAAAAAAGAGTTTATGAAATAAGATGACAGCATAATGTTAATAAGCAGAAAAAAAAAATACCATAGTTTATGCAAACATGAATGAAAATTAATAGCTAATTTATTGAGCGGAAAATTAACCCAACAAATTAGACGCTTTGTCATAATAGTCATTAATTTGCCATTGCGTCTGGTATTCTTCATTTTCTTGAATTGAGAGACCTTGGAAAGATGAAAAATGTTCATGATGTTGGGTTTGTTGAAGAGGCCAGGAGAAATCTTCACTTTCTTCAGTGTCCACAACGATTGGAGCTTTTCCAGGAGCATGACTCTATGGAGGCTCTTATTCTGTTCGAGTTGTGGATTGATGTTGAGGAGGTGGTGGAGGAGGTGTAAGGGATGGAGATGATGAAGATCATGATGATAATCGTCCGCGAACTTTTCATAACACTTTTCCTACAGTTGAGACGACTTTTTCTAAGGTCTTTTCGACTTTAGTCATCCATGTAGAAAAAGATCTTTCAAGCCGAAAAAAAATTTTATCCAATATTTTTGATTTTGAGATAAAATGCGGTGATTACGAAGATCTACCTATCTGATACTTTCTCCTTGTCCTGCTACAAGTCGAGCCTCTTTTACTTCAGAATCAGAGTGATATCCTGTTGGTTCAAAAGGTCTTGATGCAGAGGCAGGTTGTATAGGAGTAGTCTGTTAGGGTTGGGGTTGATGTTGTTGGTGTTGCGTTGTTGAAATTCAACAAATGGTGTAATATTTGGAGGGGTTTCAGGAAAGTGCATTAAAGATAGGAAGCGAATTCCACTCTCCTTTATAGGAAGTTCTTCATATTGTGATAGGAAAGATGGCATGTTGCATGCTTGGAGAATTCGCATAATATAAGGAGCATAAACTATTGTTTGACGAACCAGTGTCCAGAATCTTTTATTTTGGTCAAAAATATATTGAGACCAATTTACTTTTGGATGACCAAAAATTGCGTATAAGGCTTTATGATCATGGTCATATACATGCTCATGACTACCTAATCTAGGGAATATAATATTAACAAACATTCTATAAAGTATTCTAGCTTGTGGACGAAAATAAGTTGGTGCTAATTTTGTCATATCATCTTCCTAAATGAGATGTGTGATAGCATCTCTTGGTTGGTATCTCATATCAGGTATTTTTTATAACCTCATCCTTGTATATGAGCATTACAAAATTTGTCCAAGTATTTCGACATTGAACTTAATAATTTCCCATAAATACTTGACCAAACCCAATTTTCGGGATCAGAGGGGTTCCATATATGAAGCGAGCAAAATTGATGAAGAATAAAAAGACAGTTAATTGATCAATTTGTCCTGGGTTAAAGTCATAATCAATTAGATGGTGAATTTCAGCATTACTTACCAAATCATCAATTTCATGGTTAAATAGTCGCCTTAGTGGGTACAACGGATCACAGTGAACTTTTTTCTTCTCTAATTCTTGAAGTTTCTGCTTGCTATCTCGTTCCACCAACCAATCTTCAATAATTTCATCAGTTATAAATTATTGAGAAGATTGAGAGCTTTGACCTGTCTTTTTTCATTTGGGAAAAGGTTTTTTTGACTTGGGTGCCATGGATTTGAAGTATTTGAAAAAAGAGGAGACTGATTTTGGGGCTTAAGGTGCTTGAGCTATAGTGTTTTTGTAAAAATTTTGGTAAAGAGTGAAAAAGGTGATTTATAAATGGAGGTAAAAAGTTGCTGCGGAGTACGGTCAAACGTCTGAAATTGCAAACAAACGTCTGGTCATTTGGTTAAAGTTGAGGCAAAGACATATACTAGACGTTTGGTAGTAATATTAGACATTTGAGCTGAGTTAGTTTACTTTTCTAGAAAAAAGAACCAGACGTCTGGTTTAATATTCAGACGTCTGAGCTGAGTGATATACTTTTTCCAAAACGTTATTCCAACGTCTGGCTATGATAATAGACGTCTTGGTTGTAATATGAGCTCGTTTTTAGTATAATGTTGATAAAAAGTTATTATAGATATAATTTTTATATAAGAACGGGATGCAAGTTATGGTTTTAATATTATTACAACTTGAAAAATAAATATTATATGAAATATAATTTGTAGAAGAGAAGAGTTTACTTCTTCTCCCATGAATTTGGTTTTGCCTGTGTATTTTCTTTTGATGCTCGTATTTGAGACCAAGAAGGAGGTATTAGACTAAATTGGTCTTCAGATGTTCCTTCTCCCCATAGTCTATGTGGAGTTATGTGACGAGCATGCAGAGGAATTTCAGTTATACGAGGAGATCGTACATGAACACAGTCCTTAGTAGGAGAATGTCCACATATGGCAAGGATACACTTCTCTAGAAAATTTGAATGAGCTCCCTAGAATTTTTGTTCATAATACATTTCTCTCTGTACATCCATCATTTCTTTTTGATAATGATGAATTTTATCGGCTTTGTCCGAGAGAGAAGATTTATGGAGATTAATACCATGTTTGGCTTTCTTTCCTTTTGGAGAATAGCCAGTGTGACATGATGGTGAGGGAACAATGTGGAGAGCTGGAGATGATTTTGGAGTTGTTTTGGTGGGAGATGTGTATGTACTACAAATGAGGGAGATGAAAAAATCGATGGTAGAGTAAGTGGAGTTGTGATCAGATGACATGTTTTAAAACTTTGATATTGATTAATATATTGTAGAAGAAGTTTGTACTGTGATTATGAAAAACTTATATACATATATATATATATATATATATATATATAAGAGTAGGAATTTGCTATTTTAATCATTCCATTTGTTTTAGTTTTTTAAATTTCTTGTGATTTTTAGAGAAAGCATGTGAGCCATAAATTTTGAGAGGTAGAAAATAAATTCTAAAGAAATTGTTGGTCAGTGTTAAAAGATTTTTTTTGTGGATTAAAACTTTTTAACCAATGAATAGAATGAATAAAATTTAGTATTAGTTGATAAGATCATTAAGAGAACATATTCCTAAATCACGTCGTAGTTTAACAAACGTTTGTTTATTTAGTGGTTTATTGAATATATCTGATATATGATTCTCAGTATTTACATATTCCAATGTAATAATTGATTTTTCTACATTGTTGGGTAAAAGTGATGTCATATATCTATGTGTTTAGTACGTGAGTGATTTTCAGGGTTTTTTTGATAAATTTATTGCACTTGTATTATTGCAATATATTGGTGATTTATCGATAACTTTCCTAAAATCCTTAAGCGTTTGTTGCATGTATATTACTTGTGCACATGCTAAGGCTACTGAAATATATTCGGCTTCACAAGTGGATAAAGAGATGTAGTTTCGTTTTTTGCTAAACCATGAAACCAACTACTGTTCGATAAAATGACATGTTCCGCTAGTACTCTTACGATCTGTTTTACATCCACCGAAATCTATGTCGCTATATAAAACAACTTCAAGCGATGATCCCTTAGGGTAAAACAAACCGTAATCTTTAGTATTAGATAAATATCGTAAGATGCGTTTAACAGCTCTTTGGTGATACTCTTTTGGTTTTGCTTGAAATTGGGCACAAAGACATATGCTCATCATAATGTCGGGTCGACTAGCCATCAAATATAATAAGGAGCCAATCATACTACGATATAATTTTTCATCAAAATCTTTTCCATTATCATCTTTTTCTAAGTGAACGCTACTACTCATTGGTGTTGGCTTGCTCGAATTTTTATCCATTCCAAAACGACATAACAAATCGTTACAATATTTTTCTTGATGAATAAAAATACCATTTTCAAGTTGTTTTATTTGCAAACCTAGAAAGAAATTTAATTCACCCACGTGAGACATTTCAAATTCACTTTTCATAATATTTGAAAATTGAGTACAAAGATTTTCGTTATTTGAACCAAAAATAATATCGCCTACGTAAATTTGTACAACTAAGATTTCATTATTTCCTCGTTTAATAAATAAAGTCGTATCTATTTTACCTATTTGAAAACTAGATGCAACCAAAAGATTCTAAAGACTTCGTAACAGGCACGAGGGGCTTGCTTTAAACCATATAGGCTTTGTGCAATTTAGAAACATGATCAGGATATTTTTTGTAAACAAATAATGGAGGTAGTTCAATATATACGTTTTCTTTAATAAAACCATATAAAAAACACTTGTGACGTCCATTTGAAATAATTTAAAATTGTGATGACTTGCAAAAGCAAAGTAATGTACGTATGGTTTCGAATCTTGCTACTGGAGCAAAAGTTTCGTCATAGTCAATAACTTCTTCTTGATTATAAACCTGAGTGACTAAACGTGCTTTATTCCTAACTATATTTTCGTTTTCATCTTCTTTGTTTTTAAATATCCATTTTGTTCCAATAACTGATTGATTTTCTTGTCTTAGTACTAATTCTCAAAAATTATTATGTTCAAATTGATTTAATTCTTCTTGCATGGCTATTATCCAAAAATCATCGTTTGAAGCTTCTTTATAATTCTTTGGTTTAAAATTTGACACAAATGCAATATGACTTATTTGGTTAAGTTGATTCTAGTTACTCTGGAATTAAGATCCCCAATGATATTATATTTTGGATGATCTTTTAGAATTCTAGGGGGTGATACTAGAGTATTATTTTGTGCATTTGTCTGATTATTAGATAATTTTGTTGTATTTGTTATAGGAATAATTTCTTCATCGTCATTAGTATGATTGTTAACAAAATTTTGATCAAATGAAACTTGTAAACTTTCTTCAGTCGTGTTAGTACGTTTATTAAAAATTCTATATGCCTTGCTACGATCCAAATATCCAACAAAGATTCCTTCATCGGCCTTCGGGTTGAATTTTCCTAAATTATCTTTTGTATTTAATTAAAAAACATTTTGATCCAAAAGTTTTAAAGTATGATACTTTAGGGTTTTTTTTCCAAAAAACATTTCGAAGCAAGTACGTTTAGTCGTAGGTCGTATGGCTACTCGATTCAAAACATAGCAAGCCGTAGCAATAGCTTCAGCCCAAAAATGTTTTAGTAAATCACTACTATTTAATAGTGTTCGTGCACATTCTTGTAACGTACGATTTTTTCTTTCTACTACACCATCTTGTTGTGGTGTGCAGGGAAAAGAGAAATTATGACTTATGCCCTTTTTATTACAAAAATTAGTAAAAAGATCAAATTCGAATTCTCCACCGTGATAACTTTGAATATTCTTAATTTTCAAATCCATTTGAGTTTTAGTTTTAGCTTTTTTAGAAAAAAATTCAAACATACCAAAAGTGTCACTTTTATGTTTTAAAAACAAGGTCCATATATATCTTGAAAAATCATCAACTATTACAAAAACATATTTGTTGTGATTTATAGATCATACTTGAGTTGGACCAAATAAATCTAAATGCAGTAATTCTAATGGTTGTTTTATAGAAATATTATTTTTAGATTTAAAAGTTCTTTTCTTTAGTTTACCGATTTGATAAGCGTCGCATAAATTTTCTACTTTATAATTTATTTTAGGTAAACCTTTAATTAGCTCAAATTTTGCTAATTTATTAATATATTTAAAATTAATATGACAGAATCGTTTATGCCACAACCATGGATCATCATGTTTGGCGGTTAAGCATAAGTTTGAATTTCTATTTATATTTATATTTAAGACATAAATATTTTTCTTTCTAAAACCCTCAAAGATAAGTTGTTTGTTATTGTCGAAAATATTACATCTATCTTTTTCGAAATTAATTTGAAAACCTTTATCCCATAATTGACTAATGCTAAGTAGGTTGTGTTTCAAATTTTCTATTAACAAAACATTTGTAATAATAGAAGAGTTAGAAATACTAGAGTTGATGACAAACTCCGATGCCAACGACGTATCCTTTTGATTTATCTCCAAAAGTTACCGTTCCACCATCGATATATGTTATATTTGATAACATTTTTGCATTTTCGGTCATATGCTTTGAGCTGCCACTATCAAGTATCTGTTTCTTCTTATTTTTTATTTTAGGTACCTGCAAGATAAAAATGATTCAATTGGTACCCATATACTTTGTTAGGGTCCTAGATGTTAGGAGGAGAAGGTAGCCACACCCAAGAAGATTTGGTACCTTTATGAACATAATTTTTATTATAGACTACATTATCTAGAAACTTATTAATACATATTTGTCTAATCAAATTATTATTTACCTTAGGAATCCAAAATTTTATATTTTTGGTATTCGTATTAGACTTAAGTGGTCTTTTAGTCTTTTGATAAATAAACCTATACTTCTTAATATTCTTTCCTTTTTGTTTAGGAATATTTCTGAATCCTATTCCATTTCTATTACCTAAAGATTTTGAAGTTTTGATACGATTTTCCAAATCTTGTTTTCCTTCATTAAATTTTGAAACATTATTTGTAATTTTATTTAATTTTTTCTTTTAAATCAAAATTTTCAATTTTCAATGTTTCTATATTACTTTTCAAGTTGATATTTTCTTTTAACAAGTTATCCTTTTCTAGTTTAACTTTTCCAAAATCAATAGATATAGTCTCATATTCAACTAAATTACTTTTTTTAGATAATTCTAGTTCCTCCTCTAAAATAATTTTTTCATCTTTTAACATTCATATTTCAAGTTCTAAACGATTTATTTTGGCTATGTGTTCTTTATTCAATTTTTTAATTTTCTAAATTTATCATCTAACTCCATGCTAAGCACTAATAATTCTTCATAGCCAAGTTCGTGACATACCTCATTAGTTTGTGCCATAAAATATACATTAACTTGTTCTCCGTCACATCGCTGTCACTATCTGATGACGATGAAGAATCCGAGTCATTCCATGTTACTTTGAAAGCTTTTTTCTTTTTGAATTTTTTTAAATTTGTTCTTCTTTTTATCATTGTTGAGCTTAGGACAATCTTTCTTCATATGTCCAAATTGATCAAATTCATAGCATTTGATTGACGTTTGATTTGTTGAGCTTGATTTTCATCCTTTTTGAAATCTGGTCATTTTCCATAACTTCTTGAATTTGTTGTAGGTTTAGGCAATAAATACGATTTCTTCTTTGTCTAAGTTGGAGTCTTCATTTATTGCTAAAAATGCTTTGTTTTTCTTCTCCGAATTTTGTTATTTTCTTACATGCAGATTAGCTTCACAGGACATTAAATTTCCTATTAATTCTTCCACTAAGAGTGTTGAGAGGTCATTAGCTTCTTTGATAGCTAATACTTTTCTTTCCCACTCTGGAGTTAAAGAATTGAGTATTCTAGATACTAAATCAAAATTTGTGAATTTACTCCTAGTGCCATTAAATTGTGTTGAATAGTTTGGAATCTAGAGTACATGTCCACTGTAGATTCATTTTGTTTCGTTTTAAATGATGAAAATTGATTTTGTAAAACTGAAATTTTAGTTTGCTTAACTTTGTTCGTGCCTTCGTGTGTAACTTATAAGGTACGCTAAATATCATATTCAGTGTTACATAACATGACATGTAAAAATTCATTCTTATCTAATGAACAAAATAAAACATTCATAGCTTTGGCATTATTATAAGCTACGGTTTTTTGTGCATCATTCCATGTATTCATAGTAGTGTCAGGTGCTTCATATTTATTTTGAGTGGCTGACCAAATTTCTAATCCGTTAGCTTCCATAAAACTCTCATACGAGTTGACCAATATGCATAATTAGAACCATTGAAAAGCGGGGGACATGCTTGGATTAGCCTTCTTGAAAAATACTTGCCATATTAAAGTGATTCAAATACGTGTTACTATATTTTGATCAAACCTTGCTCTAATACCAATTGATAGACTATATGGATCATATATGTATATAATATATAACAAGTGGATGTATGATAGTATGAATAGCACAGAATAATAAAGCGGGTAAAAATTAAAAGTAATCACACCTGGAATTTTATACTAGTTCGGACCTCCTATCCTACATCCAGTCCCAAAGCTCCTCTTTAGAATTTCACTAACCAATTGCCCTCCCTTCGCTTGGAGGAATAGGCTTTTCAAGAATATTTCTTTGACAAATGTGTGTTCTATGCAACACTGATTTTGACTATAAGTACAACTTCTTCCTATATTCTCCTTGAGTAGTATGTAGTTTAAGCTTTGATATAAGGAAGAGATAATAGTGTATTTTTGAGTGCTTTTGTAAATCACAGAAATATTAGAAATAAAATAAAGAAAGTTCATAATAGCAAGTTTTATCCTAACTTTCAATTTCACGTTTATTATTGATGGTGAAGAGTTTGTTCGAAGAGTAGTGACTTTTGATTCATTCTATTTCAGTCTACGAGTCACAATGCTTGAGAAGAAACAGTCATGATCAAAATAAGGGGATGCAACCCTTTATTTGAAGAAGATGTCTTTTGGGAGAAAATGGCCATTGCCCAGTTCGGACGTCTGGCCATTTGTGTCAGACGTCTGGTCTTTAAGAATTTCAAAATAGAACAAGTTAACAGACGTCTGAGCGTATATGCCAGACGTTTGGTTTGTTACAGAATTTACAACCAAAACATGTTGCCAGACATCTGAGCATATATGCCAGACATCTGACACATGTACACTCTGTTATCTTTATTTTAAAAATAGTTTGCATGAGCAAGTGTTTGTAAAGATTACTCAACGAGATTGTACATATCATCTATTTACAAACTTATCAAAATGTACTAGTATAATCACCATTGTGTAGGTCTTTAAGTCTTGGATGCAAAAGTCTACCTGCATATGAATGATATATATATATATATATATATATATATATATATATATATATATATCGATGTATATTGACTTCGATAGCTTCTATAGTTGTTGTCATCGAAATCAAGGTTGTAACAAAGTATATGTAACAACAACTGTACTATACCAACTTCACTCTTTGTAAGCAAATATAACCTAGTAGCAGTGTTAAACTTATAATACAAACATCATATAATTTATGTAATATATATATATATATATGAACTCAATCAGATAATATAAATCTTATACAACTAATATAAGCTTATACACTTCCATAAACAAACAGTTTCTATATATATAAACTAATATAAGCTTTCATATATATATATATATATATATATATATAATTTATATATACATGCAATTCAAAATTATAGAAATAACATAAATGACATATATTATATATAAAACTGCTACCTCATACATCTATATATACTGATTTATATACACACGGCAACTAATACATATATATACACACACACACACACATGTATAAATATTATAAAATATACATTAAAGCCCCAACAGATTTTATATAACTAATATATATACTTTCCTTTTCGATTATTATATAAATACAAACTCAGTTAGATTTTTATATAAGCAGATAATTTAGAATGTAAGTAACTTACAAATATATTCGAAGAAATGGGACAAGCTGGGTTTGGTGGAATGAGAAAGCGGAAGGGAGGTTGTGGCAGTGGCCGAAAGCAGAGGCTAGGGGAAGCCTTGGTTGCAGCTTGATGGGGTAGTTGAGGTTGGAGGGTAAGGGTTGGAACACGCAGTGCGGTTGCAGGCGAGGTCAGGGAAGGTTCGGATCTAGATAGATGAGTGGTTGCGTGAGGAAGGTAGCGGGTTGGGACTTGCAAGTGAATCAGTTTCGGCATGGTGGGAGGTGTTGAAGTCTCGGCAAAGACCAGTGGGTTGATGGGTTTAGATTTGAGAGGGGAGGAGGAAGGAAGAGACGAGGCCAGGCGGTGATGGCGGCAGACAGGGAGGAAGGAGAACAGGCATGCAAAAGCTTTAGGAAACAATGACTTTGTAAATTATATTTTTTTTTATAAAAGATAGAACGAAATGAAAAGATAGAATGGAAGCGAAATGGATAGATCAGATATAATAGTCAGTGGAATACCAAAAATCAAAATGCTAAATTCAAGAAAATTTTAAAGGTTATGACTGTTGGTTTATACCGGGTGAGCAATGAATGGTTATGGAAAATCCAAAAGCCAAATTGCGGAACCGATACAGATATCGTTCCGTAGATTTCGTTGTCTCCCGGACTTCAAATTTGACAATTGAATATACTACGAAGCACGACGAGATGATCAAAACGGTATACATATATCAGTGGTACGATCATCCTATTAAAAGTCGATATTCGGTATCGAAAATGCTGCTAATTTGTCGAAAATAAGATCAACGGAGCAATAGTAGTCCAAATTTGGTGAAACGAAATACGAGTCTCACTCAAAAAATGATTTACAAATTTATTATGCAAAAATATTCAGATTTGTGAAATATTTATTATCATCTAATATTAACTGATTTAAAATAAATAAAATTATACAATAAAATAAACTTCCATACTATCTGATGAAAATTTACCTTTTGCCATGTTTAGATAGACGTATTCTAAATATCAAATTTTTAATTCAAAGTTTTATTATTTAAAATTTCATAAAAATTCTGTTAATTACATTATTAAAACCATTAAAATTTACGGAACGTGACAAAGACAATGTCCTTGGTTCAATAATAATTATTATTAACCAAAATGCTCTGGCCAGATACTTTTATTATGAGTTGATTTGAATTGACCCTGATACTAACCCCTAGATAAGTAAGAAGACGAATCCTCTCTTAAATAGTACTTCACATCTAATACTTCTACTCGACCCAACTATAGTCCCTCGTTAAAATGCCATGCCATAATTTGACTATAATATGGAGCTTTCATATTGAAGATCCACAATATTCTCAATTCAAAAGAACTATGTAAACCAGTCACATCGATATTTTCTGTTTGACCTTAGTTATATTAACCAACAGAAAACTATCGACTGAGTCATTCCATAGCTATCCAATAACTATTAGTACGTAACCTCTAGGTACCCCCAACAGCCATGAATAATACACTATCCAGCATTTAGATAGCATTATGTATTCTAGTCTCAATGGATATATCGATATCCAATCTCGATGCATCATGACTAGGAACATCTAAAATCGTATATTTATTTTCATTGTGATAAACTACTCATGGTTAAAATCACTTTGTAACTACTATCACAAAATGTACCATTTGTGGACTTCTATTAAATATACTTTTTATTAAATTAATTAATTAATATAGCAGATTATATCAAGCATATAGTAGAAAGAAAACTTTTTTTATTTCGAACATGATTTGTTATCGAGTTAGATATATGTAAATAAAATATAATATCCCCTAGGGCATTCCCCTAACTCTATCAAGTATGTTTTACGAAAATAATTTTCGTAACTTAATGCAAGTAGTAAGTGTTATATGGCATGCACTATCTATTTCTGCCATTACTTTAATAGCATACGAAATATGAAGCTCCATTCAACCACTTAATGTAGGATATTTGTTCTATCTACTGTAACTAGTATACATTCGAAGGTTTTCAGATCAAATATGATGAACTCGATGAAAAAAATCAATCATAGAAAACAATTTTCAATATGAAAATACATTTTGGAATAAAAATCATATTTCTCATTCCAATATTAAGTATCAATTATTATAATTATTGTTTCTGATGTTTATTTATGAAGCAGAAATGACCATTCATTTTCTTCATTGCAACTGTACCTTTAGCTACATCTACCCCCGTACATTCGCTTTCTTTTTCAAATAGTTGAACCATTCAAAAAGAAACTCGTTACAATACCATAATGAAGTCTATACAAAGCGCATCTAGTCATCTTTAACATTTAAGGATATCACAGATGTTGCACTTTATGTAAATTAATCAAACTGACCTTTCGAAGATCGAACTCTTAGATCTATCTTGTAGTCCTTTTTATTCTAGTGTTACATATAAGATAACAAGATCTTTAATCAGTCAAATTGAAAACTCAATTTGAAATTATGATTAACTTCATTTCATTAAGGTTTCATACATTATGAATTATGACCATTCACCGTATAACATTTATATGTGATTGAATACGAATTAGGCATCCATAGTCAAGCATCGCTTTTAGAGTTTGAAACTCATAATGGACAAAACTATGACCCAGATGCTATCATACCCTACTTGGGTCCTTGGCAGTCCATCAATGAAGTCCATCAATACTTGCTCCCATTTCTATATAGGAATTTCAAGTAGTTGCAACAACCCACTTGGCTTCTTCTGCTTTGCCTTTGCCAATTTGCAGTTCATGCATTTCGAGATGAATGTCTCAACATCCTTTTTCATCCCCTTCCAATAATATGTCTGTCCCATATCATGGTACATCTTATTACCGATAGGATGTATGGTCAATCTAGAATGGTGGCACTCTTATAGCACCTCATCTCATAATCCATCAATATCAGGAAGAAACGGTCTCTCATCCTTATGGAGCCAACCTTCTCGGTCGAGTTCATATTGCTTCATATCTTCAGACTATACTCCTATTTTTTATTTTTGTCATGATCTCTGCTAGTCTGGAATCTTCCCTTTGACTGGTGCTGAGTCGCTCAATTAGAATAGGCCTGATAGTCAAACTCGCCGACATCTTTAGTTCTAACTTGCAATGCGGTCTGAAGTCATTACCAGCAATATACTCCAACTATTTCCACTCCATAAACATCAATCCCAAACTGTCATGTCTTCTATCAATGCCTCAATGACAACATTTCATTTACCAGGTGTATAAGAAATGTTAAAATCATAAGAGACCAAGAATTCTAACCATCACTATTGGCGAAGTTGAGATCCTTCTTAGAGGAAAGCTACTTTAAGAATTTATGATCCATGAACAGCTCGAGCCTTTCTCCTAATATGCAGTGCCTCCAAATCTTCAAAGCAAACACTATAGCTACCAACTCCAAATCATGAGTTAGATACTTCCTCTCATGCGGTTTCAGCTGTCGACTAGCATAGGCTAAAAGTTTTCCCTTCTACATCAACATTACGCCTAATCTAGTACTACGGGCATTTGTCTAATCGTCAGCTCCTCATTTCTGCTCGGAATGATTAATACTGCTGCGTTCGTCAACCACTCTTTCTGACTTACAAATGCATGCTCGCCATCTCATCCCAAACAAAAGTCTGATTCTTCTTTGTCAAATTGGTGAACGGTGCTGCTATCTTCAAGAAATCCTTGACAAAATGTTTATAATATCTCGTTAATCCTTGGAAACTCCTCACATCCTTTGCATTCTTAGGTTGGTTCCGATCTTGAACCACTGCCACCGTGGTAGGATCTATGGCAGTTCCCTACCCGGAGACGATATGATCCAAGAATCTCACTTCTCTCTTCCATAAGTGACATTTCAAAAAAATTCGCTTTCAACTTGTGCTTCCTCAACACTTTAAGCACAATCCTCAAGTGTCATGCGTTCCTCCTCTATCGGATAGATCAAAATATGATCCGCGAACATAACACGAATTTATTTAGGTGATCCCTGAAGACATGGTTCATGAGATCAACAAAGTATGCCGAGCATTATTTAGCCCGAATGACGTAACCAACCACTCATTGAGACCAGATGGTGTACAAAATGAAGTGATTGGCACACTTTCCTTTGCTACTCTTAATTAGTGAAATCCTATCACAAGATCCATTTGAGAGAACACCTTCACACCATGGAGCTGATCGAACAAGTCACGAATATGTGGAAGTGAATACCAGTTCTTCTTTGCCACTTTATTCAGCTTATGGTAATCTACACACAACCTCAGAGAGCCATTTGCCTTACTGGCGAATATTATGGGTGGACCTCACTCATATATACTCCTATGAATAAACCAATTCTTTAACAATTCATTTATTTGCACCTCCAACTTCTTTTTCTCTCTGGGTGTCATACACCTTAAAAGCATTATTATTGGCCTAACATCCTTCATTGAATCTATTCGAAGCTCAATCTCTCTATAAGGTGGTAATCTGGTCACTTTCTTAAACACATTCAGATATTCTCTAACAATAGGCACATATGACAATCCGTCCTATGGAGTCTCAAGCGAATATTGAAAGGTAACCATAACCCCATCCTCTGGCAGGTTGCCAATCACTACGTCAGGCCCTCCACAGCCTTAGTCGTCACCAACAGCTTCTCACAATCCACTACTACTGCATACATCCTTAGTAATTCCATTCCTATGATAATCCCAAACCCAATGAAAGTCAAAACAAAACAATCACAAACAAATGAGCATCCATGACACGGTAAGGTCAACCCACGACAAACCATGCACATACTAATGGAGCTTCCAATAAGGTTCATTACAATCAAAGGTCAATCAACTATTTCGGGTTTCAATCTCAGCCTACCTACCAAGTCACTAGATATACATGAATGTGAAGCCCTGAATAAAACATGTGTGGGAACATCGTAAATGGAAAGCATACCTTGAATAATAAGCTCTTCCCCTTCTCTTTCACTAAGGGAGCACTCGACGAAGTCGGAACAGCATCCAAAGCATATGCCTTCACAACTTGTTTCTACTATAGTGGTTCTAGATAATTCTTTAATATATGTTTGGGTTTTCCATAGTTATAACACTTCTTCTTCCTACCAGATTTTCAGTCTCTGATTAGGTGACCCTTATCTCCACGGCCATAACAGATAGGATCCCATTTACCCTTCTTCTAAGCGTTCTTTCCCTGGGACTACTTTCCTTTTCTATTCCGTTTATTCTTGCCTCCACTACATTGTTGTAGTTTTGGCTCCTCCTTAGCAATAACAGCTGATTTGGGGTATAAACTCTCCTAACGAAGAGCTTTCTCGGCAAGTCTTTCTAATGGCTCATCAATATAACTAACCAACTTCTCCTCCAAGTAACCGTCCAAACCCATAATGAAATTCTCATTCATTCTCAATGAAGTGTCGATGAAAGACATCCCATAGTTCAAAAAACATCAAAATTAACAATATATTCAGAGACAAACATATCTCCCTGCTTTAAATCAGCAAATTTCCTTAATAGCACCGACTGCTGAGCAGCCGAAATGAACTTTTCTTCAAACCTGGCCTTAAACTGCTCCCAAGTGAGCCGATCCTTATGTGTGGCAATGGTAATGACATGCCACCGGTTCATGACCCGCCTTTGAAACTGTCCAGAGGCAGCTTCCTCTTCATGCGTCATCTATTTCCAAATCACTAAAGGTACGCTTGTAGGTGTCCAACCAATCCTGCACTTCGATAGTCAACCTCGTTTCAAGGATTGGTTTGCCTTCCAAGATGGGGTAATCTTTGCATAACTTGGAAAAGTTAGCTCTCGACGCCTGCACTTGAGCACCACTGCTAACAACAACATTTGATGTGACCGCTTGAGCATTTTGAAGCATGTTTTCCATCATCTCATTGAACATAACTTGCAAGTCAGGATTAG
Organism: Allium cepa; assembly: GCA_030765085.1. Classification (NCBI taxonomy): domain Eukaryota; kingdom Viridiplantae; phylum Streptophyta; class Magnoliopsida; order Asparagales; family Amaryllidaceae; genus Allium; species Allium cepa. The sequence goes on from CM060931.1 coordinate 499,876,007, forward strand.
CAACCCCAGATCCTGCTCCTTCCTCAACTTCGAATATGGAGTTCCTTATAGTGTTTCTTATTTGTCGATTAATTCTTGATTTATAGCAAGAATGATCATTCTCAAAAAGAAAACTATGTCAATGGTGCTTGTGTGTGCATATGACTTATATACTATATACTACTATGTAGTTTAAAAATCAAAATTTATAACAAGTATGCACTCTCTCTCTCTCTCATGTGTGTATGTGTATTTTCGATCTAGTCTAGGGTGATAACTCCTTCCCAATCTCTACTGGACCTTGATATCAACTCAGGCTAATCATGTAACACAAGCTCTGATACCAAATGTGGTGACCACTTTACACCTCTGGTATGCCCGATCGATCTAGAACGATCATAAAGGTTTTTAAATGAAATAAACATCAGATAACCTATTGCATATCTCATTACACAAGGAATAAAATATTACAAACATCATAGATATAAAACATAAGAGACAGTGCTAACTAAGTGATCCAAATATCAAAGTATAGATTCATATAGTTATACGACAAGTAATAGAGTTTGTACAACGAAAACAAACTAAAATAACTGTCTCATAATAAGTAAACACTGTCGAGGCTCCACAATATTGCATAGTGGAATTGTAATGACCCGGAAATTTCGATCCCGAAATTTCCAGATAGTTAGTGAAAAGAAGAAAGAGATAGAAGAAGAACAGAAAAGAAACACACAAACTCACATTCGTAGTGGAAAAAAATAATAATATCACATAATAATAACAGTTATACAAAGAAAACTATATCTGTCAATTTACATTTATATACATCGGATTACAATATCCCTTACAAACTGGATAGTTTAACAACTTGTCCAGATAACAACAATACTATATCAGGATCCACTCCATACGCTCCTGCGGTCTAGCTCTCCTCCTAAGCTCCAGAACGTCCTTACCTGAAAAGCTGTAATACTCGGTCTGACCCGAGCATTACATCAAAGTAACACCCGGGTCAGGCTGGAAACCAGCGTGAGTAAACCCATTTAACAAGAATACAAAAGCAAGCGACTTATATAAACCCGGGGTAACTTATATCAATTTACAACTTCACAAGCTGTTATGGACATTACTTATTTCACACATCAATTTGTAAGTGCCAAACTTAGATTAAATGGTCCAATTTACGTAAATCATTTCATATCAGCCTATTGATTCCACATATCAATCTATAAGGAATCGAAGTGGTTTCGGGTATTCACTAATACCCGACTCCGGTCTCTTCGAATTCAATACCATCATAAGACAAGCTGTTTAAGCTTTAAACATTTCCATGTATACCCATAGTAATAGATTCACATAGCAATTCTATTTCAGATAGATAATCCATATCTAACACCCTAACATCACAATCATCTGCCAAGTATAGCAACAATCCAAACATCCAATAACATTCAGCCATTCATAAGCAAAGACTTTAATCACACAATCTTTGATTAATTTAAAATAAATTAAATTAAATTAATTTCTTCCATTACTATAAATCCTGCATGTTTAATCCTTAATTAATTACAGCAAATTAATTAATTATTCTCCAATTACCCATCTTAATTAATCATCCTTGATTAATTACCCTCAATTACGTAAAGTAATTATCCTTTACTTAATAACACAACTAATTATCTTCAAACAACTTCAGTAATTAACATTTAATTACTTCATTAATTGCATAAATTAATTACATTAATTAATGGCTCGTTGTTGATTATTTCCATCAATCAACCTTAATTAATCATAGCAGTAATTAACTATTCTAAAATTACCTACCTTAATTAATTAACTCCTTAATTAATTATATAAATCTTTAATTAATTACACCAAGTAATTAATGCTTAAATACTTCCATTAAGTAATTAATTTCCAATTAATTCAATAAGTGGTTTTCTTTACTTAATTACATTTGGTAATTTTCCGATAATTACCTCCCTAAGTAATTATACTAAATCAGTTACATTAAGTGACTATCTTTAATTAATTAATTAACTAATTAACTTAAATTAATTGTCTTAATTAACCATTTCATAATCCCTAGTTAATGACCATCATTAACTATTAACAATTCTCTAATTACCTCTCTAAGTAATTAAAGTTTAAATTAATCATTATCAATTTCAATGTAATTAATTCTTAATTACCAATCAATTTATCTCAATTACTTCATTAATTGATTCTTAACTTTAATTACTTCATTAAGTTAATAACTTTTAAAGAAAAAGTGATAATTGAATTTATTTCAAAATAACAAGTTTTAACTTTATACATTTGTTTCTTTTATAAACTTGTTTTTAATTTGAAGCTTACTTTCATTTATCAACATCAAGTTCTAAGCTGCAACTTCGTCACTTAAATTTTCTCTACAGCACTTACATTATACAAAACTAACAAAAACAAACAACCCAAAATCTCGAGTTGAACCCAGCAAATACTCGAGTTACTTTGCAACTTATTATTTTACAGAACTAAACTACAAAGCATGATCATAAAACCCGAGAAAAACACAGCAGCTACTCGAGTGCTATTCCGAGTAAAATGCAGCAATCTCACGCATCTTCCCCGAGTTCGTCCCGTACAAACCCTCTTCTTCCCATATATATATATATATATATATATTTGGTTACAGTTTAAGTTTACTGCCATACTTAGAATCCTGGAATCAACTTAAGTACAATTTTGCTTTATTTTTTTTACTTTACTATAACCAGCACTAACAAGGAACTAGAGAAACACACCAGGCATCACCCTCAAAACCCCGAGTCACCCTCAATAATACACGAGACAAGCTTCAAGGGAAACAGCAAAAATCCTGGACTAAAACTTCTTCCACAAATCAAATTTCCAGATGCACACTTCGATCTCGTGCACGTGTACGCCGGACTTGGTCGGCGGCGAACGTCGTCGCGGCACTCTCCAAGTCGTCTCTGACCCTTATATCCATCTCGTCGCCCGGAATCAATGAAAACTCCACTGATTTGAAAAAAGGGGCATCAGCTCCTCATCAGGAAAAACCACTCAAACCAAGTGATCGCCACCAATGGCGAAACCCATCACCGGAGGTCCTGCCACCTCACCCACACACGTATCTCGAAAAACACAATCCTTTCCCCCTCGTGCGATTCGCCCAAAATCATCAACGACGACGAAACTGGACGCAACGTCGAACCAAACAGAACGCAGAAACAAACCCTATTTCCCCCACTCACGACCACCACGGTCATTATTGATAACCATCACCATTTTTCCTGCATCACCAGGCACCCTGACCACCTCTATGCCAAAGCTCGACCACCACCTCAATTCCATTCAACGGCAATCGATCAATAACCCAATTCCAAGAATCTCAAAATTCCTCTCTGAATACCAATTTAAAATTTTCAATCTTCATCTTAAAATTTGTGATTTTGAACGACAATTTATATCATAAGATCAGAAATTTAAATTATTGAAATTGATATTCACCCAATTTTGGTTTTTCCACTGTATATCTAAAATTTACAGTTTATTCTTCAATATAAATTTTAAGATTTATGTGTAAACACAAAATTACTTTATTATGATCAGATTTCTTCAATGATCAATGATTACCAATGATTAACTTAGATGGTAGGAGTTTTTATGAATCTGGAACATGAACAAATCAGGATTTTAAAACTTCCATATAGACAGGCATTAAAACTATAGAATAAATATACATTCATCTACAAATCAAACAAGCATACATTGATTTTATATTTATTATAACATTCACATCCATGTATATATAAACTTAATTACCTCAACAGGCATTCATCGTAGGTTCTAGTTTTAGTCTGTTTTTAAAATAAATTCACTCACTGTTTTAAATCAGATCAGAGATTTACATTCTAAGTTCCTATCAGGTAAAATTTTTAGCATACCCACTTACATATATACATATGTTCTTAAAATCAATTTTAGACAACATGCACAACAAAGTTCGGTTCATACTTATAAGATTTATCAAATACTAGTTCACGATCTATCCGATTTATCAAGTTTGCTCAATATATGCCAAACATTGGTAAGATTTTATATCTGAATTTGCTACTGATTTCAAACTGTTTTAAGGAGTTTACTCACCTCTATGATGAACAGAGAAGCACATAGCTTGAAACTGAAACTGGCCACTTGATTTAGATTTTATCATTGAACTTGATTTAGTTTGTATTTGATTAGGACTTAGCTGCTTTGATGACGAATTGAAATCTGATCTTATTTGTTTACTTGAACCTGAGGTGCTTCTTCATTTGCTTCTACTTTACTTGATCTGGATTTTGATCTTGAAGCTTCATTGTATTAACTTTGATTTTCTTCTTTTTAGTTTTAGAAGAAAGAAAAAGAAGTGGTTTCAGAATTTTATTTTTTTAACTGAAAATCTCGTTTCTCACTAATCCATAAAGAAAGGATTATACTGCCATTTGTTAATTTTACATATTACAAAATTTACATATGTCATTAAATGTCAAATCTGGTAATTTAGATCTTTACAAGTGTCAATCAACTTAATACATGAATTATGTCTTAATTTATTTATGTTTATGATTCAACTTAACTTTCATTAGTATTTTATGTTTACAAATGTATATACATATAACTATGTTTTATTTCAAATATCAAAAGAAAAGTGTTTAGACTTATATTTTTATTTATATTACCCTTGTTTAAATTTTATGCTTAAGTTGTCATAGTACTTAAATCGATAACTATATATGTATGATTAAACTTTATTAGTCTTGAAAATTATTATATTGAATTTAAACTATAGCTAACTATTAACAATACATATTATAATAGAGAACATATTTAGTTGTAAATTTTTTTTTTCAAATTGAATAATATAAAAGAAGGTCATTAAACAAATATTATCACTAAATATCTATTCACATATTATTATTCAACATTTATTATAATTTAAATTCATCCATATACATATCCAGATATATATATATATATATATATATATATATATATATATATATATATATATATATATATATATTTGAATCTTATTTGTTCAATCAAACATAAATCAGAATTAATTAACCCAGTTAATTATCAATTAACAGATATTTTCAAATTCGGGTTATCACAATCTTCCACCCTTAGAATCTTTTCGTCCTCGAAAAGGAATGAAGCCAAAATTTATAAATATTTTAAAACTAGTTACAATATTCTTTGATCAATTTAAAACACTTTTAAAATCTGTAATACTTGCCAAAATAGTTTTATAAAAATACTTTTTATAACTCGATGCCTCAACCAGTCTATCCTTGTCCTCCTAGAAATTCGGTCATACGTTGATCAGGCGTGTGACTGAAAATCTACAAGTGCTTGGCAGACTCGTTTTCAACATCCAGTGAAAATACTTTTGAAAATAAATTTCTTTTTTATTGAAAATATAGGAAACAGTTTTTGAAAATAGAGGATATATCTTTGGTGAGAATGCTCTGGAAATCATCACCCCCATCCATGGTCACAGTTACATTCCAGGGTTACGTTGCCGTCGCAGCAAAAGTCCATGTAACTGCAGGCTCTCAGCGGCCTCTCGATTACGCCATGGAACCCACACAACAGATCGCAATTACACCCAGGGTTACGTTGCCGTCACAGCAAAAGTCCATGTAACTGCAGACTCTCAGCGGCCTCTGATTTTCGCTGTCGAAATGAAAGCTCTCCACTCCTACATAGGTCGCAGTCTGTCGATATAAAATCAAACACAGACTGTTGGCTCTCAGCGGCACACACGACTTTCGCTATGTTATACCATAGGTCGCAGTTACATCCTGGGTTACGTTGCCATCGCAGCAAAAGTCCATGTAACTGCTGGCTCTCAGCAGCACACACGACTTACACTATGGTATACTCAACTCATAATCCTCAGGAACTAGTTTCGTCCGGACTCCTCACAGGATCAACTTTAGAACCCCCCCCCCCCTTGAGGCTCAAGGCAGCACCACCCGATGGTACTCCTGAGAAGTTCATTTCAAGGGAGCGCCTTTTTCCCCAGAGCCAACATCAAAACATTTTATACTATACATATAGTATCTTCAAATCATACACCTAGTATGATTTCATACAAAGCTCCTTTACACAAAATCGATTATTCCAAAATCGATAATTCTCAAACTAGGCTTTCCAAATTCAATATTGATTTTACCCAAAAATCAAAAGCCTTTCCAAATACATAGGTTCCCAAAACCTTTTTCCAAAATCCTCATATGATCCTTTATATATATATATATATATATATATATATATATATATATATATATATATATATATTCAGATATATACAATTTTTAAAACTTTGGATTATTTCAAACTTGTATAAAACTCCTTTTATACTTCAAACATTTCCAGAAACCCTTTTCTTCTAGCAAAAGATTCATCAATGGGAGTTTTATCTTATATAACAAAGATATATAACTTTATTTATCCAAAATCAAATATTCAAATTTGATTATTCCTTTCAATATCATTTTCATTCAAATCTGCACGATGTACACATATCATCCGTACGCTATACTAATCTGATCGCTCACTCGATCACACAATTTCATTTCCGAACTAGTATCGTCCACCCGACTTCCTAGTACGGACACAGATCTGGTTTCTTGATCAGAAACCGTCATTCTCCTTGCATAACCTAACTATGATAGAGAATATCCAGAATCAATCAACAATCCATGTCCAGGTTCGCCGTCGAAAATCGAGTGGAAAATCCCACTCGGATCGATATAACTATCTCAAAATTCTGTGCTCGAATCTGGATCAAATCACTATGCGAATAGAATAACATACGTACACCCTACATATTTGTCTTATTGGTTATTAGCCAAATTAATTCCATTTCTGTTCACATTTCCTTTAAATTTTATTCACTTACTCACAATTACCTTAATCCACATTTGGATTATTCCTTAAACTCTTATCTCGATTGGGTATTTAACCAATAACAGTTTGAACTCCGACCAGTTTATTTAGAAAATAGCTTGAAAATTTTAAAAATAGATAAGTAGTTGAAATATAATTACTAATTTGTAAAATAGATGTAAAATAGTTAGAAAATAATTAAAATAATTATAGAAATTTTAGATAATTGCAAAATAGAAGTAAGGTAGTATAGTTTTGTAAAATAGTTGAAATATATTAATTAGTTTATAGACAGTTGGAAAATTGTTAAACAGTTTCAAAAACAATTGTAAAACAAGTATAAGATAGTTTGGCTTTTTAAAAGAAAGGTTGTATATATAATGAATAGCTGGGAAAAATAGGTTTATACAAAAACAATTTATATTAAAAATAGTCCAGAGTCAAAATTGTTCAATTCCCAATCAATTCAATTTAAATTCCCTTCCATTTAAATTGTCCCAATTCTACTTTAAATAACTTCAATTTCCATTGAAATTTATTCAAACCCAACTCAAGTTGAATTAACCTCAGTTCTTTCCACATTTAACATTATTCAACCTTGATCTCAAATTCTACTAATTCAAATAAATTTCAATTGAACTAGTTTAATTCCAATTCATTTCAACTCCAGTTTGAATTAATCCCAATTTCAAATTCGATTTCCAAATCAAGTTGAATTATTCTTGATTTCTTTTCCGATTCAATTCAAATTCCATTTGAATTTTATACTATTCAACTTTAATTTCAATTCCAAATTATTCAAATTAATCTAATTCAAATTTTCCATTTGAATCTTATATTCATACTTCTTCAATCACCATTTCAATTAATTCAAATCAAACTCAAATTCAAATTAACCATTTAACTTTCCAAGTTAAATTCCAATTCCACCTTAAAATTTCCAGTTCAAGTTGTTCATTTAAACCTTTTTAACTTCTCCTAAGTTAAATTCGATTTACTTAATCCAATCAACCTCATTCAATCCTTAATCTTCACAATAATAAACGTCCCACTTAAAAACTTATCACTTTGGGTATCATATCTCATTCCAAATTGAAAACTCAATATTTAGAGTTTATTTCAAATTATCCTTGATATTATGTATATCCACATATATACATATTAATTTCTTCTACATACCAAGTTATACTTTAATTATTTTTTTTAAACCACCTTGGTTTATAATTTCAAACAAATTTCTTTTAAATTTTCAAGCAATTCTTGTTTGAAATAGGACCATTTCATTCAAATGCATTAAATAATAATATTTATTATTTCTTTAAATTAATTCCGTCATTAATTAATTCCAATTAATCACATTCGGTAATTAACTTATTTCTTAATTTCCTTCATTAAGAAATTATCCCTTAAATTACTTACCTCTAGTTATTTCGCTAAGTAACTCCCTCTTATTTATCATATTCAATTATTACCCATTAATTAATCTCATTAAATAAAATTTAATTAATTACATAAATTAGTTGATTATCCTTATCCTGAAACCTTTCCCAAATTCAAGATTTAATTTCAGTTTGGTTGTATTTCTATTACTTCTTAATTCTTACTATTACTTTTAATTTAATTAATACTACAACCAATTTCCTTAATATAATAGATAATCTATTTCTTATATAAGATTCACTTACTTTTGAAATCATTTAAAAACCTTTATATAAGAATATAACAAGTACGCTCTCTCATATATATACACTCTACTCATTATAGGGTACTATTGACCCTATCCTTAATGAGTGTCCCACCAGAGCCAAGGTTCTCACTTAACCTTCTGCTCTGATACCAAATGTAACTATCTGGAAATTTCGGGATCGAAATTTCCTGGTCGTTACAGGAATAAGCATAGATATCTATATATAATTCAAATAGCTCCATCCAGCTCATCCTCTACACAACTACTACGTCTTACCTAGACCGCCATCTAGTCTACTTATTTAAGGGTGCCATGGATAATAAGAAGCAAAGCATAAAACCTTGAGCCATAAAACGGTATGGTGTGCGTAGTAAACGAATCTCAAAATACTGTACAAGTCGATGTAGTAAGGAACAAGGGTATATGAAACATACCTTATATGTCCCTACAATCAAAGAGTTAGCACATAACTAACATAATATGCTACGCCACAAATATAGTAAACGTACACTGCAAACCAAGTATGATAACTGGTTTCCAGGTATTCCTATCTTCAATAGTTATCTACAATGGCATCCCTAGAGTGATAGAGTATGGAAGAAAAATCAAGACAACCATAGCATCCATCAAACAATTCTCATTATCACTCAATCAACATGCTCCTTATATATGATAACTCGTATGACCTTTCAACTGCCAGGAACTAATGGAAATCTCATTTTTCAGCGTACTCTCTATAGACCGAGCCGATACTAGACAAATTCAACCAATCCAGCGTAGCCTTTAAACCTACCCATGAGCATCCTCACAATACCCCTTCTTTGAGTACATCAGAAAACTATAAGTATCAATGATCCCTTTGAACGCATATCCAAGCCCTTTCCATGCTCCATCCAATTTCCATTATCCTCGAGGAACCATTCTAAATTCCTCCAGCCATTCAACCGTTCTATCCGTGGGTCACCTTTCTTAGAACCTGCCTTTTAAGGATAACCATTCTCACGATTCTGTTCAACATAAACTTCTACCATCATCAGAACCTAACTTTTATCATCATCAAGTTATCACCAAAGTTATGAAACCATCATCGTGCTACTACACCGCCATCAAACCCTAAGCAAGCAAACAAAACTTCAGCACGACCTGTAGAGCCTCTACCTCCCTCTTGAAAATTTCACTTCGATGCCGTCAATATAAACAACTCGGTACCAACCTATAATAGCTCACTTTACATCACATCCTAGTTTTCATGGATTGACTAGGAATTTATGACGTTATCCACTAACCCACTTCACATCCTAGCTTTCATGGGTTTACTAGGAACTTACTGATACTTCCATTAGCCACTTTCTTATCCTAGTTTTGATGGATTTACTAGGAACTTATTTACTGATGTCAATTCTTAATCCGGATATAGTTTTCATGGGTTGACTACAAACCAAGTAGCCCCGCTAATTGTCCTTAATACATAATTTTCATGGGTTAACTATGAACCTTTAGGTTTACACCAATAACTACTTAATCATAGTTTTCATGGGTTTACTATGAGCCTTTTGGTCTACACCAATAACTATAAGGCATCCTAAATTTTTGGTCACCCTGCCTCCCTGGATGAAATTATACTCATTAAGGAGTTTAAGCAATTTATATTCACTATTGAGTTAACCTAGTCGGTTCTTCTACCACTATTTCCCCAAAATACAGTTAGGGGTTATCATGTGAATATATTTATATTTGAAAAATAGAAACAAAAATTTAAAAATATTACTCATGTGGGTATAAAGTCCTTGAAATACATTTCATAAAACATAGCTAACACTTTTAACTTATATTTTTATCAAGGCAATATTTCTTCAAAATCCCATACTTAAATTCATTACAAAACTCATTTATATAACCATGGGTTTTCCTTTAAAAATTAGAGTATGGGTTTTTAAAACCTTTTGACAACGTTGAAAGCTTCTACTTTCAACCCTTTGAAAGCATTAATCATTTCTTTTAAAACAATAGGCTCCAGCCTCTTAAATACTTTGAAACACTTCTTTCGAAAACTTTCGACCTTGTTAAATTATCATTAAATATGAGTTGAAGCATAACTTCCAAACCACTTGAAAGTAAACCTTTCGAAAATCAAACCTTTCAAAACCATTGAAACTTGATCCTTTCAACGCCATTGAAAAGCAAACCTTTCGAAAGCATTGAAACTCAAACCTTTCGAAGCCATTCAAACTCAAACCTTTCGAAGCCATTGAAAAGCAAAACTTTCGAAAGCATTGAAACTCAAACCTTTCGAAGCATTGAAAAGCAAACTTGTCGAAACCATTGAAACTCAAACCTTTCGAAGCCATTGGGTTTATACTTTAAAATATTACTTTGGGTCATAGGTGAAAGTATCTCTTTCAATACCACTCTTTACTTTATAAAGTGTTGGGGAAGACAATTGAACCTTTCAACAACCTCGAAAGCTTCTGCTTTCGACCCCTTTGGAAGGTTTGGGAAGGAGATTATATTCTTATAAACAATTAAACCTTTCGACAATGTCGAAAGCTCCTGCTTTTGACCCCTTCAGAAGGTTTAAACAATAAAGGCGGGAACTCTCTTTCGAAACCTCTATAAAAACCAACCATTCGAACTCATAACTTTCGACCTTGTCGAAAGCAAGCATAGCTTTTGACCTTGTCGGAAGCTCTCTAAAATAGGCAAGTGATTTTCTTTTTCAAATCAAAGTAAACTAAGGGACCATCTCCTTCGAAAGCAATCCTTCGACACCTTACTATTCGACTTGGTCCAGTTCACTACATAGCACCTGAATGCTATCATATGCACTGCTTTCAACCTTATTGGTCTATGAAGTTGAAAGGACTCAGGCGAGAAGTCTAAGTCCAAAGGTTTTCCTAAGAAGACGGAACCATCTTTTCTAGGTAAAAGATAATATTGCGAAAATAAGTAAATTTTTTACAAGAAACTTGCCTACTTGTAAACATTTGATTGGCTTTTACGAACTTTTAAATAATTTGGATAATATTTGCCGTATTCTCTCAGATCTAAAATCAAGTTAACTTTTAACAAATAAGCCCTTTCTCTTATAAAAACAATTAAATCATTTAGGTCCTTTTTTCGAAATAATTTAATTTCCATACTAAATCACTTAGTAAAAGTCCCCAAAAATTCTAGAAATTCACTTTAATCATGTCATCTAACATATTAAAATTTCAAACCCAAATTCTTAATATCTTTTCAAAATAAATTTTTAAACCCAAGTAAACCATATTTTCTTTAAAAATTTATAATAAATTCTCCACGGCTTGGAAAATTACAAAATCTAAAACCCCATTCCAAAGTTATGTTTTCTATAACATATAATTTTCCCATGGCATTTAAAAATCATTTTGTCTTGGTTTTACCCTAAAACCGTATATATCTCCTTTAAACAACCTTGTTTAAATCATATAAATCATCAATCAAGTATATCATCATTAAGTATATTTTAAAAACAGATTTACTCTTAGAGCTGAAACCATATGATTGTAAAACCAAAATAGAGATGTAGAAATTATTATTCACCTTGGATTGGATAAGGAAATTGAAGTTTGATTGAAACTGATTTCTTCTAGCTTGACCCTAAGCTTTACTTTGATTTTCTCTTCCCTTCCTAATGGCCGGCATTGCTCTTCTTCTTACGGTTACAAAATTTTGTTTTAGATAAAAATGAACGTGTATAGCCTAATGAAAATGGTACAAGGGAGAATATGGGTGGCAATTTACCCTAATATCGTTATGTTCAATTGCTTAATGCTTAAACATTTATATGCTCACTTGTTTATATAAGCATGGCCACTTAATTCATTAATCAACCTCAATCTCCTTATCTACATTATTCCATTTAATTTATTCTAATTAAACCTCCGGAAAAATGTCAATAAAATTAGGGGTGTTACAGGCTCCCCTCCTCAAAGAATTTCATCCTCAAAATTAAGTAAGGACTAACTAGCAAATACAATAATCATCTGTGACATCTCCTAACAACCATATTAGCCTACCTGACTAGCAACAATCTATATAAATCTAATATAGAATACCATTAAAGCAGATAAGGATAAGCCTCTTGAATCATATCCTCCGTCCCCCAAGTACAGTCTTTCTTGTTATCGCTCCATTGAACTTTCACCAACTTGACTATCTTGGTCATCAATCTCTTCTCATCTCTCGTTACAATCCGGACTGGGTATCTAACAAAAGTCAAATCAGGCTCCACTACCGAATCCTCCAACTCTGTCTGAGGAATAGTGGCCTCTGGATCGTGCACATACTTGCGAAGATGAGACACATGGAACACATTACGGACTCCTAAAAGACTGCTAGACAATTCTACTCTATATGCTAGCTTCCCAATCTTTTCTATAATGTGGAATGGTCCAACATATCTCAGGGCTAACTTTCTCGGTTTTCCAAAGCATACTACACCTTTCATCGGTGATACTTTAATGAAAACTTTGTCTCCTACCAAGAACTGTAGGTCTTTACGCCTCTTATCTACGTAACACTTCTGCCTAGATTGAGCTTCCTTCGTCCGTCCTTGGATTAACGCAATCTTTTCCGATGCCTCTCTAACCAAATCCAGACCTAAGACCAATCTGTCTTCGGTTTCAAACCAACATGCTGGCGATTTGCATGGCCTTCCATACAAAGCTTCAAAAGGCACCATTCCTATACTAGTCTGATAACTATTATTACAAGAAAACTCAATCAAATATAGGTGATCTTTCCAAGATCCACCAAAGTCTAATACACAAGCTTTCAATAAATCTTCGAGTACCTTATTGACTCTCTTTGTTTGCCTATCTGTCTATGGATGATATGATGTACTCATCTTGAGCTTGGTACCAAATACCTCTTGTAGACTCCTTCAAAATTTTATAGTGAATAATGCATCTCTACCGCTAACTATACTACTAGGAATCCTATGAAGTCTAACTATGTTCTTCATAAACAACTTATCCAAAAAAGGTGTCATTGTAGTTGACTTTACCAGAATGAAACAGAGGTGTCGTTGTAGTTGGCTTTACCAGAATGAAACGGGCACTCTTAGTCAGTCTGTCCACAATAACTCATATGCTTTCATTTCCTCAGCTTGACCTTAGCAACCTGTCTATAAAATCCATCGATATCGAATCCCATTTCCAGACTGGAAATCTAAAGGTTGAAGTAACCCACTTGGCTTCTGATGTTCGGCCTTCACTTGTTGACAGTTAACACACTGCCTAACCCACAAACCAACATCTCTCTTCAATCCTTTACAATAAAAGCTCTGCTTTATATCTTGATACATCTTGATCCCTCCAGGATGAATCGTTAACTTGGATCGATGACATTCCTCTAGAACTTTCCTCCTTAAGTTTTCTATATTCGAAATACATAATCATCCCTTCTTTCTCAATCGTCTCCTTTGGTCAAGACTAAAATCCTTTAGGTCATCAATCTTTGATCCTTCCTCAAGCCTTTTGATCCTTTCGGCTAAAAGTTGATCTTCTCTTTGCTTAGAAGCTATCCTCTCGATGAGCACTGGTTGTACTTCTAAACAGGATAACATGGAAGTACCCTGACTAGAAGTAGCAGTAGACCTCAACTGCACACCACAACTGGCTAAAGCTTCTAGATCCTTCCATTCTGCCAACATAGCTAATACCACATTTTGATGTTTTTACTGAGAGCATCCGCTACCTTATTTCCTTTCCTAGGAGTATACTCTATACCGAAATCATAACCAACCAAAAACTCCAGCCATCTCTACTGCCTCATATTCAACTCCTTTTGGGATAATAAATACTTTAATGACTTATGATCAGTTAAAACTCAAATATCTCTTCCAAAAGATAATGCCTCCAAATCTTCAAGGAAAATATCACCGCAGCTAACTCTAAGTAATGACTAGGATATCTGCTGCCTAGACGCATAAGTAATAACCTTGCCCTTCTGCATCAATACTGCTCCCAATCTAGTGCCATATGCATCAGTGTAAACTGCTAACCCTTGGTTACCATCTGGGACTACTAACATTGACCATTGGTCAACAAATGATTCAACTTAAGGAATGCTTCCTCACATTTATCGGACCAAACAAACTTCACATCTTTCCTGGTCAACTTAGTCAAAGGCGCTGCTATTCATGAGAAATCCTTAATGAACCTCTGGTAATAGCCAGCAAGTCCAAGAAAACTCTGATATGGTTATCGTCTCTGGCCTTTTGCAATTATTGACAACTTCAATCTTATTTGGATTGACTGACAATCCCTTCTTTGAAACCACTTGACCAAGAAACTTAACCTCTTTCTTCCAAAAAAGACACTTGGAAAATTTTGCCTTCAGCTAATTTTTCCTCGGTGTCTCCAATACCACTCTAAGATGAACATCACGCTCTCTTTCATCTTTAGAGTACACTAAAATTTCATCTATAAGTACCAATAAAAACCTATCCAAGTGCTCTCAGAAAACCCAGTTCATCAAATTAACAAAGAAAGCAGGCGCATTAGTCAATCCAAATGGCATCACCAACCATTCATACGAATCATGTCTAGTCCGAATTGCCATCAAAGGAATGCTATCCTCCGCCACTCCCAACTGATAGGACCCTGTCACCAAATCCAATTGGGAAAATACTCTAGCTCCACTCAATTGATCAAACAGATCATCTATCCTCGGCAGAGGGTAACTATTTTTGATCGTCCTTTCATTTAAATTATGATAATCGATGCACATCCTTAATGACCCATCTGGCTTCTTCACAAACACCACAGCTGCTCCCCAAGACGAACTGCTTGGTCTTATAAAATTCCTTCACTCTAGATCCACTAGCTGCACCTACAATTCCATCATCTCTATCGGTGTCATAATGCTAGGTGGTCTACTGAAAGGTTTAGCTTCTGGTACAAGGTCTATCCAAATCTCAACAGCTCATTTCAAGGGTGATCCAAAGATCG
Source organism: Allium cepa (assembly GCA_030765085.1). NCBI lineage: Eukaryota > Viridiplantae > Streptophyta > Magnoliopsida > Asparagales > Amaryllidaceae > Allium > Allium cepa. The sequence continues at coordinate 499,891,598 of CM060931.1, forward strand.
GCTCAAATACATCTACAAATTATCTTGCCACTCGAACCCGACGAAGGTCTTCTCCAACCTCCACGGCACTCAACAAAGCATAAACACTCTTACTAGAATTCTCCACTAAGAAAGTGATTCGGTTATGACTATCTGGGTGCCATAATGATATTTCCTGGTCCTGGCAAAATATCCTAGCATCATACTCACCCAATCAATCCATACCCAAAATGATCCTGAAATCTACGAAATCAAAAACATACAAACTGCATGCAAACTCATGGCCTAACAAATCAAATTCTAACTGGTCACATCTCATCCCAAGAGCTACATACCCTCCTATTTGATTCACAACCCTTAAGGAAGTATCAAGGTATATGGGTTCTATACATAAGCTGTAAGACAAATACTGAGATATAAATGAATGTAATGCACTAGTGTCAAAAAGTACCCTAACTGGTATACTCTAAATCAAAAGCATACCTTTCCATCATAGTTTTCCCTTTCTCTACTGCAGTAGGTCTACAAGAAGATAGTGGTCCAATAGCAAACACCTCCCCTCTGTCCGCCCTGACTGGCTCTGGACACTTGTTCTTAAAATACCCAACTTGGTCACAGTTGAAGCATTTCACCTTCTTATTCTCTATAGGCTTCTTTCCTTTACCAGTTCTACACTCGTGGGAATAATGGCCCTTCTTATCACACTTATAACACACCAAATCAGCCTTTGCCTTCTTAGTGGCCTCCATTTTTGGGCTCCTTTCTTCTTAAAGAAATTCATTTTCTTCCCTGAGGACCTTGGGACTCAACTGGCTTCTCCCTAGCTGAAACAGCAAGCATCTCCTCGTAGCGAACGGCCATCTCCATCATCACATGATAAGGTTCTCTAATATGAGTCATAGCCATTCTGCCTAGCTCTAGTCTCAAACCTCTAATGAATCTCTCATTACTTCTGACATCATTGTCAACCAAAGCATAACCATATTGAGATAGCTCATCAACTCAGTAGCATACTCGATTATAAACATATATCCTTGGACAAGATCCAAAAATTTCCTCATTAATGCCGATTTAGCACCTCAGACAAGAACATCTACTCAAACCTTCTTCTGAAATCAGCCCACATAAGCCCTTCTTTCGAAACTCCATCTGTCATACTATTTCAGCAGTAAAGCGCTACCCCTTATAATTTCTAGAGGCTAACCTTCTCTTCTCTCCATCATTCAAGCCTAAATCAGTAAAGATCCTTTCAAGTTCAACTACCAATTCTCCACTCCAACTGCATCCTCTGTTCCAGCTAACGGCTTCCTACTAAGACTGTATAGTCCCTGCTCAGCTTAACATAGTTGTATCCAACTGGAATGACAGGATTAGCTCCTCCAACATTACTGGTAGCTCCTGCTTGAAAAATATTAGCTAACACCTGAAACACCATCCCCGCATCTACTGGTGGATTTCCAGCACCAACACTGGCCTCGGCATTTGGATTAGCATTAGCCTATCAACCTTAATTTCTTTGGGTATTAGGTCGAACATTTATGTTGGTTATGGTGCTTCCTCCACCTAGATTTCCTCTTTTGTTTCCTACCTCTATATCCTCTTTCTTGTATATCTAGGCCTGTAAATGGATACTTTCGGATATGGATATTGCTATATCCATATCCGTATCCGAAATCGTTTTTGGATATCGGATATCCGTATCCGCGGATGCGGACGGATATCAGATATTTATCGGATATTTTTCAATCAGTTCACAACCAATAAATCTAAACAAATTAATAGAAAATTTTGATTTATTATAAACTTGTCTTTGTACTAAATATATAGAAATAATGAATACACTAAGAAAAATAATTTTAAGCAGTAAAAATTGATTTTTATGTAGATATTAATTTTTTTACCAGGATATAATAGTAAATGACAATCATTTTATGTACTAAAATACATTAAAAAATAACTATAATCTTGATAAAACCGAACAGATAATTATCGCATACGGATATGGCCATATCCGTATCCGTATCCATTTTTAGGATATCGGATAATTTTTCATATTTCGAATACGGATACGGACGGATTTTGAATTTTTCGGGTACACATTGACATCCCAACGTATATCTGCATATGAGCCTTAGTAAGATACAGAAGAATGGTCCAAGAGAGAGGGGAACATGTACTTATATATATACACACACATATATATACATATATATACCTATATGTCAAATACAAGTACGTTACTAAAGCATTCACCCAAACCTCTATCTTATTTTCAAGTTCATTGGATTATGTTTCAAAAAGATTTTAGATTTACTTTTCTTTTAAAGTTTCGTAAACCTATGCTCTGATATCAACTTATAACATCCCCCTACTTGGAGGCCTAAAACTAATGGCTACGAATGTTGCAGTCATCCATAGTTATTAATCTTCGACGATCAAATACGGCGGTGCTAGATACATTGATACACAGATCTTAGAAATATGGAAAAATCCTGACAATTCAAAAACATATTTCCACATTCAGATTAAAACATTTCATATTCATTACATAATGCCAAAATACGTTAACCACGTTCAGCAAAATATAATTATCATAATTACACCAAGAGAGACATATGTAGATGTCCCTTGGGTTGATCAAAGTATATAGCAAGGCTAATAAATCTGCCTTTACATATAAACACACAGTGGAACAAGAAAACTCTAAATAACTATCTGCCTCATGCATGCCTCCGAAAGTTTTATTCGTCAAAGAAGAGAACCTGAGAACCTTAATTCTCAACCTACTCAAAACTAATTAAGCACCCAAGAGTTTAAAGAGAAAACAAAAACTTTAAGTCAGACATAAAACCTAGTATGAATAATAATCTAACATCTTAATCCTTTTAGATACCTAATGAGACTAAGCCGCTTAGCGGAACAGGTATCTCCCTCGCTATTATCCTAAAACCTTTATAAAATCATATACTGTGCTCCTGCATCCACAGTGGTTAAAACATACAATTTCAAAATATTATAATGATATTCATACTTGAAAACAATTAGGATTTCCCATCCCCTGTTTAATACGACACCCTGTCCTATCCATAGTGTTCATGGGATTGCTAAGAACCTATAGGCTCTTGCCAATTATCTTTATTAATTCATGGGTTCCCCTGAACCTATTAGTCATTTCAATAACCAGTTGCCTTATCCTAGTTTTCACGGGTTGACTAGAAACTTATGGATTTATCCAGTAACTCACTTCACATCCTGGTTTTTGTGGATTGACTAGGAACCTACTGATACTTCCATTAGCCACTTTCTTATCCTAGTTTTCATGGGTTTACTAGGAACTTATTGGCTGATATCAATTCTTAATCCGGATATAGTTTTCATGGGCTTAATACAAACCAATAAGCCCCTTCTAATTATCCTTAATACATATTTTTCATGGGTTAACTATAAACCTTTTGGTTTACACCAATAATTACTTAATCATAGTTTTCATGGATTTACTGTGAACCTTTTGGTCTACACCAATAACTATAAGGCATCCAAAATTTTGGTCACCCTGACTCCTTGGATGTAATTCTACTCATTCAGGAGTTTAAGCAATTTATATTCACTATTGAGTTAGCCTAGTTGGTTCTTCTACCCCTATTTCCCCAAAACACAGTTATGGGTTATCATGTGAATATATTCGTATTTGAAGAAGCAAAACAACAATTTAACAATACCACTCCTAGTATAAAGTCCTTGAAATACATTTCATAAAACATAGTTAACACCTTTAACTTATATTTTTATCAAGGCAATACTTCTTCAAAATCCTATACCTAAAGCCATTACAAAACTCCTTTATATAAGCCGTGGGTTTTCCTTTAAAAAATTAGAGTATGGATTGTTAAAACCTTTCGACAACGTTGAAAGCTTCTACTTTCAACCCCTTTAAAGCATCAATCATTTCTTTTAAAACAATAAGCTCCATTGAAATCCAGCCTCTTAAATACTTTGAAACACTTCTTTCGAAATCTTTCGACCTTGTTAAATTATCATTAAATAAGAGTTGAAGCATAACTTCCAAACCACGTGAAAGTAAACCTTTCAAAAACATGGGAAATCAAACCTTTCGAAACTACTGAAACTCAGGCCTTTCGAAGCCATTGAAAAGCAAACCTTTCGAAACCATTGAAACTCAAACCTTTCGAAGCCATTTAAACTCAAACCTTTCGAAGCCATTGCAAAACAAACCTTTTGAAAGCATTGAAACTCAAATCTTTCGAAGCCATTGTAAAGCAAACCTTTCGAAAACCATTGAAACTCAAACCTTTCGAATCCATTGGGTTTATACTTAAAAATATTACTTTGGGTCATAGGTGAAAGTATCTCTTTCAAAACCACTCTTTATTTTATAAAGTGTTGGGGAAGACAATTGAACTTTTCGACAACGTCGAAAGCTTCTATTTTCAACCCCTTCGGAAGGTTTGGGAAGCGGGTTGTATTCTTATAAATAATTAAACCTTTTGACAATGTCGAAATCTCCTGCTTTCGACCCCTTCGAAAGGTTTAAGCAATAATAAATGCGGCAACTCTCTTTGAAAATCTCTTTAAAAAACAACCTTTCGAATTCATAGCTTTTGACCTTGTCGAAACAAGCAGCGCTTTCGACCATGTCGAAAGCGCTTTAAAATAGGAAAGTGATTTTCTTTTTCAAATCATAGTAAATTAAGGGACCGTCTCCTTCGAAAGCAACCCTATGAAAGCAACCCTTCAACACTTTACCTTTCGACTTGGTCCAATTCACTACATACCACCTGAATGATACCATGTGCGTTGCTTTCAACCTTGTTAGTCTATGAAGTCGAAAGGTCTCAATCGAGAGATCTAAGTCAAAAGGTTTGCCAAAGAAGGCGGAACCATCTTTTCTGGGTAAAAGCTAATTTTGCCAAAATAAGTAAACCTTCTGTAACAAACTTGCCTACTTGTAAACATTTGATTAGCTTTCACAAACTTTTAAATAATTTGGATAACATTTGCCGCATTCTCTCAAATCTAAAATCAAGTTAACTTTTAACAACTATGCCCTTCCTCTTATAAAATAATTAAATCATTTAGGTTCTCCTTTAGATGTAACTTAATTTCCATACTAAATCTTAGTAAAAATCCTTAAAAATTCTAGAAATTCACTTTAATCATGCCATCTAACATATTAGAATTTCAAACCCAAATTCTTAATATCTTTTTCAAAATAAATTTATAAACCGAAATAACCACATTTTCCTTTGAAAATTTATAATAAATTCTCCATGGTTCGGAAAATTATAAAAACTGAAACCTTGTTCCAAAGTTATATTTTCTACAGCATATAATTTTCCTATAGCATTTAAAAATCATTTAATCTTGGTTTTACCTCAAAACCATAAATATATCCTTTAAACAACCTTGTTTAAATCATATAAATCATAAATCAAGTATACCATCATTCAATATACCATAAAATAGATTTACTCTTAAATCCAAAACCATATGATTGTAAAACAAAAATAGAAATGTAGAAATTATTACTCATCTTGGATTGGATAAGGAAATTGAAGTTTGATTGAGATTGATTTCTTGTAGCTTGATCCTAAGCTTTACTTTGATTTTCTCTTCTCTTCCTAATGACTGGCCTTGCTCTTCTTCTTACTGTAACAAATTTTTGTTTTAGATAAAAATGAACATGTATGGCCTAATGAAAATGGTATAAGGGGTGATGTAGGTGGCAATTTACCCTAATGCCTTTATGTTCAATTTCTTAATACTTATCCATTTATATGCTCACTTGTTTATATAAGCACGTCCACTTAATTCATGAAACAACCTCAATCTCCTTATCTATATTATTCCAGTCAATTTATTCTAATTAAATCTCTTTAATAATGTCAATAAAATTAGGGATTTTATAGCTTTGGACCCTGACCCATCTTCAAAATAACTCAGCATCACTCTAAAGCTCTCATCTCCATGTTCTAGAAACAACTCAGAATGGCAACCAATATTGAGCCAATTTCTAAAATCTAGCCTTTGTCCATGTCCTCTAGCCATTATCAATCGAGTTATCAAGTCACCAAACCATTTTGACCACTAAAAATAACTCGGCGCTGACTTAAATAAATCGGTTCCGACCTATTTCCTTAGCCTTATTTATGCTGCAACCTGTAGCTTAGGTTCCTTCCATGCTATAGAACCCCTCCTCCCAATTTCATCCTATTCTGACCGCCTTTGCCTTTGACTTGTTGAATTCACCAACCTATTCTCTAACTACCTAAAACACTAGCAAAACAACATTAAAGCAGAACATACAATCATAGGAAATCATGCACATACATCCATCCATTCAAGCAAAACATAAGAATGTGGTAATCAAGTAAATCTTAATCTGGATCTAACTTTTACACTAGCATATGCATATGAATACAAGGGATTGAAAAATCATTTAAAACCCATTTTTTAACCTTTAAAATTCATCCTTAAACATGTATAGAAGTTTGATAAAGGTTTAAAATGTTTTAAGGTCAAAATCATGTCAGAAACATCATTTTTAACAATATAAACATGCATAGAAGAGGAGAGGTCAAGAGTCAGTTACTAAATACACAAAATACCAATTTTTCTCCTTAGGTCTAAAGTAGACAGCAAAGGAGATGAACCCAAATCAGCAAAAATAATAATCTAAAGCTTTGCTATGTTAATCACTCCTCTAGTCAATGATATGAGTAAGATTAGTAAGGAAAATGTGTGATTTTTGATGAAATTAAGGTTAATAGAGGTTTAGAGCTATTTAGGTGAAGATGGAAACGACTTTGGTCAGCTCCTACAGTCTTCCCTTAGCATAGTTTTTTAGATAGGTTAATGGGCCTAAGCATGGGCTTAGCTAATTACCCATTAAAACTGGCTAATAGGAGTCAAAACATAAAACCACTACAACCTTCAAACAATAAGTTTGCTTTTCTATTATGACCACCCTACGGAATGGGAACCAAATCATTCTAAAGCACTGGAATTGATTTAAGGCCCTAATTTGACTTCTATCAAAGGTTATATTCCAAACAAGGTTTTTAGGATCAAAATGGTCACATCGGTAAAAATCATAGATGTGAAAAATGTCCCTAAGAGCTAATTTCCAAAAAAAATGGAGTCACGCGACCTTATATGAATAAAAAAATATTTTACGATCCTCCGATATGTAAGACATGATTTGTTACATTAGAATCGCTTGCCTACTTGATGCTGATTATGGTAGCGGTCCTATAGATTGCAAGTAGAATACTGGCTTATGTATCTTATTAGGTGACTCTCTTATTTCTTAGAAGAGCAAGAATTAATATTTTGGTTCACATTATTTAACTGAGGCAAAGTATCATGCTATGGCATCTACCACCAAAGAGATTGTTTGGCTGTGAAGGTTACTTGCAGATATGTATTATAACAGAAAAAGTGTTGTTGAGATTTATTATAATTCGGTTTTCCATGGAAATAATAAAGCATGTTGAGATTGATTGTCATGTCACACGTCATTATCTTGAAAAAAGCCATTATTATGTTTCCTTTCATTCCCTCTTCCATGTAGATTGTAGACCTCTTACTAAGTTGCACTCAGTTTCTCGTTTTCAATTTTTAGTGGAAAACTCCCAAGGTCTATGGCTGTCGCATCGTGAGTTTGAGAGGGTATGTTGAGAGATAATTTGTATATGTTAAAGAATAAAGTATTGATATTTCTAATATCTAGCCTTTCCCATTTTACAATAGTTTTCCTATGGCATAATTACATAGGCTCTAAGTAATGTCCCTATAAATTGCTAGCAATGTATTGTATTATCATCAAGTGAAAAAGGATTATTCTTAATATATAAATCAATTCTCCAATCTTCAATAATCACAACTTGAATTAATTCTATAGAGATAAATTTTCTTGGTAGTTCCTGCTGGTGTATTCAAAGCAGAGGTGATGGTTAGTTCAATATATAAGAGCTGTTAAATCAAACTAAAAATATTGAAAATCAAACCCAAAAAAGAACTAATTTTAACTGATTGGTTTTTTTATTTAATCGAAATTAAAAAATTCATATACAATGATTAGAATATCCAATATACATGAAAAGTAAACAATAAGTTATGATTTTATTCTCATTCACCATTTTTATATGATTTACCAGTAAAATGATTTATTTACAATATATAAAAGCTATCCTTATTGCTAAATTAAACTAATTTTTTATTTAAATGGTAATATTTTTTGAAAACTTGATAAAAGTTCATTTAAATTAGATAAAAGAATAGCCAGCTAAAATTATTTTTACAAACCAGTTTGACTTTATAAACACACAAAAATAATCAAAATAAACCAGCTTTAATCTAATATCAGCCACTCTTAATTTAAGAGCAAAACTACTCAAACAACATAGTTCATGCTTCAAGACTCTATAACCAACAATAATAGCCAAAACCACATTTTACAACAAAAGTTTCCCTAAGGTTTCACAGGACTTAGGAAAGCGAAAGTGAAAACACATTTACATTGCCCTATTATTTTTTATGCACACACACAAATGTGAATGTGTGGACGCACATATTATTTCAGGAATAAAAATAAGGAGAAAATTGTCTAAATCAATGTAGTGAAAATTTAGACAATATCAGCATGCCTATTGGACACATGTTAACATGCCAATGATTGTAAAAGATATAATATCAACATGTCTACATAAGTTTAAGTTGCTTTGGTTCGATTTTGTTAGTTCAGTGTTTAGATATAGAACCTATTTTCATATTATTTGATATTTTAATCGTTTTTTGTTTTCAATGTTTTATAAGATTTGTTTTCTAGTTATAATTTACCTTCCATCAAGCTGGACAGGATTGAAGTTCTTAAATCACTTGTACTATTCTCACTGTTCAATATTTATGCATGATTAGGTCTCATGTTAGGATATAGGTTTCAGATTCTCTCCAACATATGATTTTTTAATTTAATTTTCTTTTAATCTAATGTCATACACAAATTAATCATCTAAAGGTGGACAATATAAACCACATTGTTGATTAAAGATTACTGATACATAAATTATTCGTAAATGGGTCCAGAAGGTCCTTCAAGAGTAATATTTCATGTTACCGGGTTTAAGAAATTTCATTGTGTCTCACAGAATCCAACTGAAACAATTGTGAATAATTTAAAAGGGTACATTTAGAAGAAGAGTTCATCTAAATTGTAAATAATTGTAAATTTCTATACCAAACAAGCAACAGGTGTGGTATGTTGCATGAGATAATGCAATAGGCGGGTTACTACTTATGAAATAATAAACAATTTCTTACCATGTTCTAAAGAAGACTTGATTACATTAAGAAGAATAAGTTTATCATAGCTTTGCACAACGTGAGATAATGCCCTTCTTATTGCAACCTTTGTTTCTTTACTAAAATCAACAACTACCATTATTTTCCTACCTAATTTAACTCGTTTTTTCTACAATTAAGCTACTCTCCTTACTTTGCAATACTTTAACTTTAAAATCAAAATCAAGAGATATTGCCTTTATTAGTCAACGCTTGCAGTAAATTTTATTATAACCAAAATTAATTAAACGCAAATTTGAGTAACTACAGAGGACTATGTGAAAAAATATCTTCTAAATATCCTTCATTATGCTTTATGGTAGGTAAAGCATATGCTAAATTCACAAGGCAACAGGAGCGACTTTCTTCATTAATGTAACCCATAACGCTAAGCGTAAACATCCATAAATCACTGTGGTTGCATCATGCTATAGACACAACTTTGACTTTGATTCCAAAACCTAAGGTTTAGGATTGGGGAAGGAGGGAAGTAGTGATAAAGAGTAGCAGAAAGAACGTAAGGCTAGAGTTTTGTGGGATTCGAGGTAATCGACATATTGCCATACGAAATTAGGAAGAAGCGGGAGGTTAAATTTTTTAGAGAGGGCGGAGTGTATTGTCTTGGGTTTGTGCTATTGTATGTAAAGAACCATGGTTTGAAACGGCCATAATTCGTTCTAATATTGCAACTTCTAAAAGTCGTTGCCAAAGAGTTCACAACAGACCAAAGCTGTTATAATATTGCATCGACCCAAGTCCGTGCGAATTTTCCATACTGTGGTGTTACGACATTACCTATATGGTGTAATGAAGATAAAATGTAAGTCGGAATTACTAACCTAAGTATTATCATCAACTTGGATAGTTATAATAATCTTTCCTCACAATTGCTGATATATATACATACTAGTAGTGCAATGCAAATAAAATACACTGATAGGCGAGAGCATCCAGTTTGTCCCCTGAAGCTCCACAGAATATCAATGAAAACCTGCCTTTCTCGGACTTATTGAAAGAGCACCCGAGTAATTAAGAGAAATATACAAAACCACGAGTCAGATATACATACATACATACATACATACATATATATATGGTGTAAGAAATCCAAGAAATATAAGCTCCATAAAATTGTAACTTTTAAGACCACCCGAATCAACAGAATGGTTTTCCTACTAAAAGAATAAAAACTATCTAATATGTAAATAAGGCAATATAATAGATAATGTCTAAGGTGTAGACTATAGATTAGAAAATAGCTATGCCTCTTGCATCTCACATCACAACAATATCGGGATTAAAATCAAAACCACTGTAACGACCCACCTTTTTGGACAGTTTAAATCGACAATAAACCACACACGTCAACTCAAACCATTCAAAAGGGTGGATTTTTTGATGGGGTTAAATAAGAAAATAAGAGAAGAAGAAGAAGAAAATAAATACAAAATCTCACAGCGGAATGATAAAATATAATAATCAAATAAACAGTTCATGAAGCTGTTTACTATACATTTGATTATACTTTATACAACATTTATCAGAGTTATACACATACATCGGAATAAAATATAACGCAGCGGACAACATGATGCAGGAATAATAATAGTAATAATATACCAAATCTCATCTTCATCCTCCAGAATAAATCTTCAATAAGCTAAAAAACTCAGGACTGACCCGAGTGTAATGAATAGACAAAACACTGGAGTCATGACTAAAATATCCATATGTAAATCAAATCGATAGCGCATATAACATGAGTGTAACGGCGTCAGAAATGTTTACAGGATTTTACATCTCATATTCAGTATATAACATGCATGCAATAACTCAAGAGATGTTACGGGATTTTCCATCTCCTAAGGATCCGTCAAAATATTTATGTGTAGCAAAATACGCTATATATGTAATGTCTAATCAATGAAATAAATATTTTTCTTAGCGTTAAGGCTTTACATTGATCTCCCTTAACGCGTTTTTAAGCATTGTCCTATAGTTTGCATATAAAACACTAGTTAAACGTCGGTGGATAGGGATACGCCGTGATACGACAACACCAAACCAAAATCGTATGGGTCTCGTATAGGGATAAAAGTATGGCAAGGCACGTGAGGCAATGCCTAAGGTAGGATACTACTAGTTCGGGCCGCATGGCTGGTGGTAATGCATCATAGCCATGACCACCCACCGTGTATATCCATCCCATATCGAGTCAAAGGGAGGTTGTCCCAATCAAAATGCACCAATCGAAACTAACAGGAAGAGTAATAATATGGACCAAGTCCAAAAAAATCGAAGAAGGATGTCCGCTCGGGGTAATTTGCCCACTTGGCCCTGTCAAGCCGTCTTGTTTTAGTCATTTCAAATTAGCACAAGTGTGGGGGTCTGACCATCATCGTTTTCTTTCTTCAAATCAAGCAATCGTCGTCAAATCCAACCACTTCGTTCTGGAGTCTCCTCCATATACACAGTTGTTAAAGTGGTTCCGTTATCGACATAGAGTATACCCATATCCGGCCTCGGTCTCTTTAACAACCAAACGTCATTTTTCACACCAATTGGTACTTTTACATTCGAAACAGTTCATGCTTTATACCAAAATATCATATACGCTTCAAAATTAAATCCATTTTGAAATCGTCATATTTACTCAAAATATACCATTTCAATTCAAAATTAGTTTCGCCTTAATATTTCGATTCCAAAATCGTTTCGAATGTTAATTTAAGTTATAACTTCAATTTAACTCAATTCGTGTTTAAATCCATGATAATAAAAATAAACATTCCACCCTTAACCAATTTAAGTTATGAAAAATAGTTTAAATAGTTTAAGTAATAAAAATAGTTAAAAATAGTGTAAATGGTTAAAATAGTTTAAATGGTTAAATAGTTTTATATAAAATAGTTTGAATATTAAAATGGTTTATATAGTAAAATAATTGGGAAAAGCAAAATAATTTAAATAATTAAAGAATATAGATCTTAAAACAGTTTGTGCTAAAATAATTTATTTGAAAATAGTTTCAAAGTCAAACTAATTCAATTCCGACTTCCCAATTCAAGTCAATTCCAATTTCCATTCAATCAATTCAATTTCGATTTATATAAATTCGATTTCGATTTCAAAATATCGATTTAAGTCACTTAAATTAAATTTAACTTCAATATTAAATTTAAAATCCAATTTTGAAATATCGATTCATATCACTTTTACTTACTTGGTAATATTCAAAATTCGAATAAAAGTTCAAGCTTTTAAATACAAATCAATTTATGAAATTCAATCATATTTCGATTTTAACTTCAAAATCTCAACTTCAATTATTTAACAATTTCTTTTAACCAAAAATTTATTTCAACCTTCCAAACTCGAATTCATGATTAATTCAATTTCTATAAATTGATTTTTATTTCTTTTAAATCAAAACCATTTAAATAATTTCAAATCAAAGATTTTAAAATCGTTTAATTTAACCAATCCTGTATCCATATACAATTTTCTATCCTATAGCCAAGTGATCAGTTGTTTCAATTTAATTTTAGGGATGGATATACCATTCTAGTCCAAATCACAATGTCATAGGTATATATCATTTCAACTTATTTTTTAGTTTATTCGTAATAATTCAATTTATAGTTTTATACACTGTAAATAATATACAGGGTGATAACAGGATATATATAAAAACAAATAAACATCCAAACATCCAAATATCAACCAATTTGCAGCCATCATAATTAATCTTACAAACAGACAATATAATTCACAACAGTTTCATAGCTGTTAATATTGGGTAATTTACTGGCAATTCAATTTCAAATTTAACTGTCAATTTTAGTTTATAACGGTTAATTTAAATGAAAGCCACAAACAATGACCAATAAATTCATATCACTTCATAAGTTCAAATTTAACCAGTATAAAAATATTCGAATACGTTGTGAGCGTATAAAACACTCACCTTGAGTTTTCAATTTTAAATTAAATCGAACAACGTTCGATTTAACCTAAAATTTTAACTAGATCCAAATGACTCCAAATCAATTCCATCGCGTAGTGCTCATTTCCACGATTCCAACACCTCTTGTTTCGTCCAATTCTGATAAAGTATGAAAAAGATATACAGTTTTAAAGATTTCATATTATGTGATATAACTAACCATTTATATTTTTTATACCAAATCAAATCAGATGTTGATTTCCCTGAGACAAGATCAGAGCCGCAAATCCCTATCTCCTTCATTCATACGCGTTCCAGGTAGAGAATCCTAATGCACGCGAGTTACCAACGATGGCCGCGACCACCACAGGCGATCGGACGACGATTGACATCCCCACATCGAAGCCCCTTCCACCACGCGTCAATGGGCAGAGTGCGCACGCTCAACTCGTCGCCCATAGCTCGAAAAACCCCTCGAAATGCACGCTAGACACAGCCATCCCTTACTTCCATTCGACGATGATAGACGATCTCCACCGTTGAACGTGAAGAGGTCAAGGTGTTTTGCAATTTCCAAGTTAGGAGTTTCTCGTAAAAATCGATGGACCGTGAGAAAATGGAGGAAAAAGAAATGAGGTATCAGCCATTGATTTTGAGTGGACGCGCGGCTATAAAAAGCTAGGGTTCTACTGTGGACGCACACATATATACATGCAATATGTATTATTTTAATACTATCTTGACTTTTCTTAAATTTTCCGGACGAACTCCAAACGAAGTGTGCCACCAGAGATTTATAATATTATACCCATATTACAAACACAATGGAATATGTTCCGGGGCCTAATTCAATCGTATGTGGAAGATAGCTTTTTGAAACTAATTAAAATATTAAATTATAGCTTTTTGAACCCAATAAAAATATTAAATTTTCAATATTAATTTCAACGCATTCATGTCTCATATGACCAAACGATAACCCCAAACGCTACGAAATTTGAAATCCAATAATAATGCACTATTAAGGATCCAATGGAACTAGTTTTGTTGAAATCCGAGGTTGTGCCCCGGATTGCTATTTTAACGTCTCGATTATAATATAAAATTTTCAATTTCTAATTATTCACTTTTAAACCAAATTTTAATTGTTAACAATCTTTATTGTTATATAAATAAAATTTACATAAACTTTCGGTGTCATTTTCAGTCGTATTAAACTTGAAATTCAATTATTCAAATAATCCCAATATTAGGTGTAATCAATTTGGATAATTCAATAAATCACTATCTTTTGAAATATTAGTTAATGAACTTATAAGATTTTATTTTAAAAAAAAAATCAATTTATAGAACAACTATTTCCATTTTACAGTAATTCAACTCCTGTTATTTAATTATTCAAATAATTTTCCAATATTGAATTTAAATAATTTAATTGTTCAATATTCAACAATTTTCAATATTGAATTTCAAATGAATTCTCGTTATCAACCAATTTCTTTATTTATATCTAACGAATTCAAAATTTATTATTTGATCCAACTATTGATTGTAAAAACATATGATACAAAGCATTCCCTTACAATACTTATTATTACTTAAATCTTCGAAACTAATTTATTTCATAATTTTTTTCAAGTTCATATCCAATAACTACATTCAAAATCATTAAATTTTTATTTTTTAACCATTTTTATATAATAATTACATTAAATTAAATAATTTAAAATTGCTAAAAATACAAGTCGTTACAATCTCCCGCACTCAAAACTTTTCGTCCCTAAAAGGCCTTAAGTAAAGATTTTATTTGATATATTTTATTCAAAATAATCAACTTATAAAAAAAATAAGATTTAATTTATAAACCATTACTACATTTCTACTATGCTAGTCCGATCGGCTTACGTAATTCATAAATTGGTCATCCAAACAAGTTGTATAAATTTTAAAACTTCAAAAAAATTCTAACATCCGGATTTACGAAAAATTTCGGAAGAGTCTCCTTTGCACGGCTCGATCAGCAAAATTACAAAATACCACTAAGGGCCCCAAACCAACAAAAGAAAACAAAAGTCAAGTGGCTCAATCCAAAAAAAAATCACCAAATCATATAATTTAAAATCATTTTGCATTTTCAATTTCCAGTATTTGCTTTACTTAAGCCCGTATGATGTACATATATCATCCGTATGCAATATCAAATCTGAATGCTCATTTGATCACACAATTTCACTTCCGAACAAGTATCATTCACACGACTCTCTAGTGCGGACTCAGATCTGGTTCCTTGATCCAAAACAGTCATTCTCCTTGCATAGCCATATACTATGATAGAGAATTTCAGAATCAATCAAAAATCCATATCTAGGATTCGCCGTTGAGAATCTAGTAAAAAATCCTAACTTCGATCGATAAATTATCTTGAAATTCTATGCTCGAATCTGCATCAAATTGTTATGGGAATAAAATAATATACGTACAACTTATGTATTACCATTCAATAGATTTCTATCCAATTTATCTATATTAAATATCTTTTACTTACCATCATTTAATTTTCAATCAATTATTCACAAGCCATTATTCATATCCCTTATTTACTTAGCATACATATCTTTACACAACATATTCTTTAATACTATCATTTCTTAAACATGATTCCATATAATTTGCTTACTTAGTTCATTTTAAACATTCTATACAATTTTATTTTATTTTATTTTATTTTCCAATTGATTCTTAGTCACGCCAAATTCTTTTCATTCACATTCATTTTCATAATTTCCTTTAATAATAGACTTATTTGTGAAACATTTTATTGATCATCACTTTAGTTTATAATCATTCTATAAAAATCATATATAAGAAGTTGGACATTATCTAAGTTTATAATTTACCTTAAAAAGTTATAAATTCAACTTCACAATTTCTTTGCAAATTTATTTTTAATTCTATAACCAATTTACAAATATATTACTTGATTCACTTATCTACTTTCTTAAGTTCACTTACTTATTCCATTTGGTCATTAGTCATTTCATAATATACTTAAGGATATAACATCTGTTATTACAACCAAATTTCCATTTAAACACATTTTAATTACTTTTAAGTTTTTCTTACTTCTATAATATCCCATTACATCTCCAAATAATCTTTTTAACTTTTAACATTTGGTAAGTCTTATTATATGTTATTAGAATGAAATTTGATATTATACAAATTAATCAGATTCATTGTACTTAACTAGAATGCTCACTATTTCAACTTGTTTAAATTTTCTTTACTTTCTCTTTAAGAGTTGCAACTTCAACTCTAACGTTTCTCAAAACATTTATAGCTTAGATTTCTTAATTCTCTTATTTTATAAGTTCTAGTTATTCAAATATCTCATTTCATTCAAATAATTTGAAGATTATTAATTAACTGAACGTAAAATTTAAACACCAGGTACATTTCAAATCATTTTAAATAATATATACACACTTATACCTTTATATCAAATCATACCTTTGGATTTTAAACCGAAATCCATTTATCAAAATAATTTTGAAGCAAAGCTTCTCAGAAGTCTCCCCCACTTTGAGACTTGAAAATGAACATCGATGATGTTGTGTAGTCATCACCGAAATTATTTTCCAGTGATAGAAGAGGGAAGTACTTGAATTCATTCCTTTCAAAATCCTTTTAAAAATATGTTTCATAAATAAACTTTGAAAACCATTTTCAAAATTTTCGAGTCTTAAATTCAAAATTTCTCAATTTAAATCCATTTTAAATCTATAAGTTACATTTATAAATTATACTTACAAAATTTCACTTCCTTAAAACATATCACAAATGTTTTACCATTGTTTATTTTATAATAAACATATTTTATTAAGGCACAACACCTATTAAATGATAATAATCAATATTACCATTCCAAACAACCAAACACCTTTTCTATACTATAATAATTTCCTGAAAACTATTCCTTTATATATAAATGTAATCAGTGTAAAATTATTTCATTTACCCAGTTTCAAAACAATACTATGTCGAATTGTTCTATTCAAGTGTTTAGAGATCCCTATCAATAACGTTAATTACTCGTATTGACCAAAACCCATAAGCCACTCAACAAATCTACCAACACAATATAAAACAATTTTATTTTACTAACAAATACGCGCTCAAATCTATTAATGCACACAAACTCATTCTAAGGTGCTGATGACCCTATCTCTAATCAGTCAAACCCCACAAAGCTAAGGTCACCGCTAAACCAAAGTTCTGATACCAACTGTAATGACCCACCTTTTTGGATAGTTTAAATCGACAATAAACCACACATGTTGACCCAAACCATTCAAAAGGGTGGATTGTTGATGGGGTTAAATAAGAAAATAAGAGAAGAAGAAGAAAACTAAAATAGAATTTCACCGTGGAATGATAAAATATAATAATCAAATAAACAGTTCATGAAGCTGTTTACTATACATTTGATTATACTTTATACAAAATTTATCAGAGTTATACATATACATCAGAATAAAATATAATGCAGCAGACAACATGATGCAGGAATAATAATAGTAATAATACACTAAATCTTCGTCTTCGTCCTTAAGAATAAATCTTCAATAAGCTAAAAAGCTCAGGACTGACCCGAGCAGAATGAAAAGACAAAACACTCGAGTCTGGACTAAAATATCCTTATGTAAGTCAAATCGATATCGCATATATCATTAATTAATGTAATTAATTATCCAATAATTAATTAATGAGAGTAACTAAGGGTTAATTAATGTGAATGGTTAAAGGATAAATAATTTATGTAATTAATTACTTAATATAATTAAAGAATAATTAATTAAGGATGATTAAATAAGATAGATAATTAAAGGATGATTAATTAATTGGTTTGTAATTAATTAATGAGAAGTAAGCAGTATTTAAATAATTAATTTAATTTATTTGGAGATTAAATTAAATTAATTAGGAATTGTACATCTAAAGAGGAAGTAGGAGCTATAGAAGTGGTCAGAGATTTTTTGGATGTCTTCAAAAGAAGTCAAAGGTTTAGCCGCATCGAGTGATTGAGTTTTCGTATCGACTTGGTTCTAGGAGCGATACCGGTGGTTCAACCAAGTAGAAGGATGACACCTAGAAAGAGAAAGGAATTGGTGATGCAGTCTCAGAACTTCTTGGTATTTCTGTGTTTTCTCAGTTAGATCTAGTTTCTGGCTTTCTCCAGCTAGGCGTAGCTGAAGACAGTACCCTTGAATGCATTTAAAGAACCCAACTATTTCTTTGTGTGGTTGGTTATGTCTTTTGGGTTGACCATTCTCTAGCTTATTTTCTGGATCACAAGTAAGGGAGTTTGTCTGTATTAGAGATGAGACTAAGTTCAACGAGTTGTCTCTAGGACAATGCTTAGCCAGATGACCTTCCTGCTGGCACACAGAACACTTCCAAGCTGCACTACTACCACAGATTCCAAAGATTTCTTATCCAAAAGCTCTTCGATACAGACAATAACTGATCTCTGATCCAGTGTATAACGTGCGTGCAATAATTCAAGAGATGTTAAGGGATTTTCCATCTCCTAAGGATCCATCAAAATAATTATGTAGTAGAATACGCTATATGTGTAATGTCTAATCAATAAAATAAATATTTTTCTTCGCATTAAGGCTTTACATTGATCCCTCTTAATGCGTTTTTAAGCATTGTCATACAGTTTGCATATAAAACAACAGTTAAACGGTCGGTGGATAGGGATGCGCCGTGATACGACAACACTAAACCAAAATCATATGGGTCTCATATAGGGATAAAAGTAAGACAAGGCACGTGAGGCAATGCTCAAAGTAGGATTTACCAGTTTGGATCGCATGGTTGGTGGAAACGCATCATAGCCATGACCGCCCACCACGTCCATCCATCCCATATCGAGACAAAGAGAGGCTGTCCCAATCAAGGTGCACCAATCGAAACCATCAACAAGAGCAATAATATGGACCGAGTCCAAGAAAATCGAAGAACGGATGTTCACCCGGGGTGATTAGCCCACTTAGCCCTGTCAAGCCATCCTATTTTAGTCATTTCAAATTGGCACAAGTGTCAGGGTCTATCCATCATCGTTCTCTTTCTTCAAATCCAACAGTCGCCGTCAAATCCAACCACTTTGTTCTGGAGTCTCTTCAGCATACATAGTTGTTAAAGTGGTTCCGGTATCGACAGAGAGTATGCCCATATCCGGATCGGTCTCTTTAACAACCAAACGTCATTTTTCACACCGGTTGGTACTTTTACATTTCGAAACAGTTCATGCTTGATACCAAAATATCATATATGCTTCAAAATCAAATCCATTTCGAAATCGTCATATTTACTCAAAATATACCATTTCAATTCAAAATCAGTTTCGCCTTAGTATCTCGATTTCGATTCCAAAATCATTTCGAATGTCAATTTAAGTTATAACTTCGACTTAATTCAAGTTGTGTTTAAATCCATGATATAAAAAAATAACATTCCACCCTTGACCAGTTTGAGTTTTGAAAAATAGTTTAAATACTTCAAATAGTTTAAATAATTAAAATAGTTAAAAATAGTGTAAATGGTTAAAATAGTTAAAATAGTTTAAATGGTTAAATAGTTTTATATGAAATAGTTTGAATATTAAAATGGTTTATATAGCAAAATAATTTGGAAAAGCAAAATAATTTGAATATTTAAATAATAGATTTTAAAACAGTTTATACTAAAATAATTATTTGAAAATAGTTTCAAAGTAAAACTGATTCAATTCCAACTTCCTAATTCAAGTCAATTCCAATTTCCATTCAATCAATTCAATTTCGATTTACATAAATTCGAGTTCAATTTCAAAATATCGATTTAAGTCACTTAAATTAAATTTGACTTCAACATTAAATTTAAAAACCAATTTTCAAATATAAATAAATTCCAAGCTCAATTTTGAAATAACATTTCATATCACTTTTACTTAGTAATATTCCAAGTTCGAATAAAAGTTCAATCTTAAAAACAAATCAATTTATGAAATTCAATCATATTCTGATTTTAACTTCAAAATCTCAACTTCAATTATTTAACAATTTCTTTTAATCGAAAATTTATTTCAATCTTCCAAACACGGACCCAAACTTGCAGCCGGGTGTGAAGGCGCATACACCTTACCTTAAAGTTGTAGCAAACAAAACCTCTTCTTTGAGAAAGCTTACTGAGCCAGAATGAGAATCTTTCTGTTCAGCTGGACTTGAGTCCAGCATTAGGCAACAGGTATTCGTGATTAATTTGATTTCTATAAATTGATTTTTATTTCATTTAAATCAAAACCATTTAAATAATTTCAAATCAAAGATTTTAAAATCATTTAATTTAACCAATCCGGTGTCCATATATAATTTTTTATCCTATAGCTAAGTGATCAAATATTTCAATTTAATTTCAGGGATGGATATATCATTTCAATCCAAATCACAATGTCATAGGTATATGTCATTTCAACCTACTTCTTAATTTATTCGAAATAATTCAATTTATAGTTTTATACACTGTAAATAATATACAGGGTAATAACATGATTTATATAAACAAATAAACATCCAAATATCAACCAATTTGCATCCATCACAATCAATCATACAAACAGACAATATAATTCTCAACAGTTTCATAGTTGTTAATATTGGGTAATTTACTGGTAATTCACAACCGTTGATGTGAAGAGGTCGAGGTGTTCTAAAATTTTCTAGTTGAGAGTTTCTCTTAAAGATTGATGGATTGTGAGAAAATAGAGGAAAAAGAAATGACGTATCGGCCATTGATTTTGAATGGTGGCGCGGCTCTAAAAAGCTAGGGTTCTAATGTGGACGCATACATATGTACGTGCAATATATATTACTTTAATATTATCTTGACTTTTCTCAAATTTTTTGAAAAAACTCCAAACGAAATGTGCCGCCAAACGTTTACAATGTTTTACCCTATTTCGAACACAATGGAATATGTTTCGGTGCCTAATTGAATCGTATATGGAAGATAGCTTTTTGAACCCAATTAAAATAAAATTTTCGATTTTAATTTCAACGTGTTTATATCTCATATGACCAACGATAACTCCAAACGCTACGAAATTTGAAATCCGATAATAATACACTATTATAGATCCAATGGAACTAGTTTTGTCAAAATTCAAGACTGTGTCCCGGATTGCTATTTTAAAGTCTCGATTATAATATAAAATTTTCAATTTCTAATTATTCACTTTCAAATCCAATTTTAATTGTTAATAAACTTTATGTTGTATAAATAAAATTTACATCAACCTCCGGTGTCATTTTTAGTCGTATTAAACTCGAAATTCAATTATCCAAATAATCACAATCTTAGGTGTAATCAATTTGGATAATTCAATAAATCACTATCTTTCGAAATATTAGTTAGTGAACTTATAAGATTTTATTTTTAAAACAAATTCAAATTATAAAATAACTACTTCCATTTTACAGTTATTCAACTATTGTTATTTAATTATTAAAATAATTTCCCAATATTGAATTTAAACAATTTAATTGTTCAATATTCAACAAATTTCAATATTGGATTTCAAATGAATTCTCATCATCAACTAATTTCTTTATTTATATCTAATGAATTCAAAATTTATTATTTAATCCAACAATTGATTGTAAACACATCCGATACATAGCATTCCCTTACAATACTTATTATTACTTAAATCTTCGAAATTAGTTTATTTCACAATTTTGTTTAAGTTCATATCCAACAACTTACATTCAAAATCATTAAATGTTTATTTTTAACCATTTTTGTTTAATAATTGCATTAAATTTAATAATTTAAAACAGCTAAAAATAAGGGTCATTCAGCCACTAAGGATACATTCGCATGTGGATTTCCATTGGAGGTGCCTCAGTACATCAAGGCGGGCCTTTTGGCAAGGGTCAGAAGCTACCTTTCAAAACCATGTGAATCTCTATATAAAATGTACTGCAAAAGAAAACATAGCTCGACCTTGCCCGAATATGTAACGACCACCCTATACTACTTGCACCAATAGTATACAAATAGCTGGTCAATATAGGACGATCAACAAGATGAATAATAATAAAAACAACATATAACCTATCGTATATCTCATGACGCATGGATAAAATATAATATCGCAAATTCAATAAGAGAGAAAATAATAACAATGATTTAGAGTATAATATCCATAGAGTTATACATCAAATGTCATAGAGTATACAAGAGGATCAACTCAATAAACTATCTCAACTAATAGAAATAAGCAAGCACTACCATGGGCTCCATAGTGTTGTTGAGCGGAAAAGGGTAGAAATCCATATATGTATGTAATACAAGATAGCTTCATCTACCTCATCCTCCACATAGCTAATGCATCACCTAGACCTGTTACCTAGTCTACTCCTTTAAGAATATCCAAGATAATAAGAAGAAAAACATAAAACCATCGGTCAGACAATAGTGTGATGTGAGCGGTAAATGAGTCTCAAAATTCCATACATGTAAATATGGTAAGGAACAAGAGTACATGGACCATACCTGACCTGACCCTACAGTTTGCATCAAAGTTGGTCACAAACACCCAATTGCAGATGAAAGCACTAACTCATAGTCTGATATCATAGATAGAAAATATGTAGGGGATATAAATATGAAGAACACTCAAAATTTAAAAAGAAACCAGTAAAGAGACGAGATTTATAGTGGTTGGGCATTGTAGCCTACGTCCACTTTGAAGAATTTGTTGTTTATTGATGATTCTCAACTGGTTTACAATAATACAATCGATAGCACTCAAGTTACAATGGAGTTCCAGTAGAGTAACAACATAGAAGAGCTAAAAAGTCCTTTTTGTAGGCATAGGGGTGCTATTTATATATGTAGGTCTAAAATATCTGCCTCTAAAGTTTGGAATACTTCTTCTCATAGGTGGGTGGGCCCACCAGATCGATCAAGGGTCATTTGGTATCATTGGGATCGATCCCTACTCTCTTCATATCGATCAATATGAGGTCCATTTTGAGCTGCGATCAAACGTTATGATCCTTCAGGTGGTAAGAGAGCTTCTGTGAAATGTTGGAGGCATTTGGACTTGTAGATTTTGAGTTATGATCGATCTAAAGTTGAGTTTGCAAGTTGGCTGAGTACTTCATATCGATCAATGCGTATCGATACCTGTCGTATCGATGACGTGGCTCGAGAATCCAAGGGAGATCCACATTTCATGCTTGTTGACCGCTTCCTTTGATTGACCGTGCCTTCTTCATATCGATCCTGTCTATGGCTCTTCGTACCGATGCCATACCCCCGCCTTCGTATCAATGCTTCATGTGTGTAGCTTTGTATCGATGCCAAAGTCCTTCCTTCGTATCGATCAAATGGTCATTGGTTCATATCGATATGAAATATACAGAAATGGGATCGACACGAAGCAGGTAATTGTGGAGTAAATGAACTCGGATCGTTCCCTATGTACTTCACATCGATGCTTGATTTGTGGCTTCGTATCGATCCATGTTTCATTGCTTCCTATTGATCAATTGACTGATTGATACGAAACATGTGGGAGTGGGATCGATAAGAAGTGGGTGAGTATGGAAACGATCGATACGAAGCACAAGAAAGGAATGGATCCAAAGCAGATGGATACGAACTTGATGGACAGGAGGTTGATGGATATGAAGTAGATGGTTTTTGATCGATTTATGACTCTGACCCGAAGCAGCTGCCTCCTAGGCCCGAAGTATACCTTCCAGTGACTCGACTCAAGTGCCGAGATGACCTAAAGTAACCTGCCTGAAAACCCGAGGTAAACATGAAGGTGACTCGAAGCGAACCCCAAGCAACCCATTTTTTCCAAAATCTATATTTCAAGTATGTCGTGTTGTTTGTCCATCGACTATGTCATATCTTGGCCTTATAATCATATTTATTATCTGTGAAAATCCAACTTTGATCATCGTGCAGTCGAGTGGGTTAAATCCGCTTGTACGTTGCCTTGCTAAAAGGCGGGTTAACACTTTGCTCCCCAAAACATGCCTTGCAATAGGAAGGTGTGTTTTGTAATACCACAAGCTTGATGTTCGAATCATGTTGATGACCTATGAAAAGATCGATAGTCTTACTTAATTGTGAATAGTGAACGTTCGAGATCGTACGTCATTCAAGGCGAATGGTAACCGTTTGAGGTCGGGTGTCGTTCGAGGCGAATTGTGACTGTTTGTGGTCGGGTGCCGTTCGAGGCGAATTGTGACCATTCGAGGTCGGGTGCCATTCGAGGCGAATTATGACCATTCATGGTCGGGTGCCGTTCGAGGCAAATTGTGACAATTCGCGGTCGGGTGCCGTTCGAGGCGAATTGTGACCTTTCGTGGTCGGGTGTCGTTCGAGGTGAATTTTGTAATTACAAACATCAGGTTTACATTTAAATGAGTCTTACAACAAAAATGTCCAAAAAAACCAAATCCAAATGCGAAATGGAGAAAACAAAAACAAAATAGAAACATCAAAGAGCAAGCATCCCCACCGTTGCGGTTTATAGTCATCTCAGAGCATGCCTGAGGATCGTTCGTGATCCCGTACATGTGTAAGTGACTTAACCGTTGTAAAGTGGATCTTACTACTTATTCAAAGTCATAAAACCATTCAACTAATTACAAGATTACATTGCCTAGATTCAGAACCATCATTATTTGATGTAGATGGTGTCGCTCCTATTCCACCGTTGCTGCTCGCTTTTTTACGTACTGCAATAGCACTCCATTCCGAATATGTCCTTCAATCTCATCTCTCAAGTGCCTGCAATTGTTCGTACTACGGACGCATATCTCGTGGAATAGGCAATAATTGTATGATTTCTTTTCATTATTGGTTGCCCTCCTAATTGGCCTCCGGTAGGAACCTGCCCCCTAGTGTCTTGGTATATTCGCTTTAAAGTCTCGCTTAACTCCGAATAAGAGGTGAATCTTGGTTCCATTCGTGGATGTCTTGACTCATCAAATCCATTCTTTGCTTTTCGCTTCCCTTTATCTTCGTTTGAATCTTTCCCGTGTGAATCTCCACCTTTGACTGCATAAACTTCAACTTTATCTCCAACCTCTCTTTCAGCCTTTGCATCTTCCTGCCGCAGAAACCTTTCCGCCTCATGATAAAATTTTCCTAGATCCATAGGTGGATCCCTTGTCAATGAATTCTTAAATTCTATACCATCAGCTATGCCAGATACAACTGTCATCAAAACCATGGATGGATCTAGGCGATCCACCGAAGTTGCCGCTGCATTAAATCGTGTTAAGAAATTCCTCAATGACTCTTCAGTTTTCTGCCTTATGTTGTCAAACTCATCACATTCTTGGGCCTCAAGATATGAACTCCAAACTGCCTCATAAATTTCTCAATCAACTCGGTCCATGTTCTAATGGAGCCGCTTTCTAATTGTCTGAACCACAGCGCTGCTATATCCGTCAACTATAATGGAAAAAACCAGGCCATGACTTCCTCTGATGCCCTAAGTACCTCCATATACCTCGTATACCTCGTCAGATGAACTGTTGGATCCACACTCCCATCGTATGTCTCCAGTATAGGTAGCTTGAATTCAGATGGGTTTTTGGCCTGCCTAATTGTGGGAGCGAAGGGGCGCATGTTCACATCTTCCAGATCCCTATTCACTAATTCTCCTCTCATGGCTCGTCCGACCATCTCTGCCAATCTATCGCTATCATAAAGTTATGGTCCTTGTCTGTTGCCTCCAAACTACCGCCTGAATTCACGAGGAAATCCTAAAATTTGCTCCTTTGGAAGAGCATCCATTCGTTTATCAAAGTCAAATTGCATGGTACTGCCTGGTATCCGATTTGTAATTGGGCCAACATGATCTAGGGGCAAGCCCCTAGCTCAGGGGCTATTCCTAATGGTCCCGCTCTATCCTATATGATGGTTGCTCCATGTCCCTGACTTTGGTTCTGGATTCCCTTTATTCCAGCTGCTTCGTTCTCTCGATTCTACGCTCTAGCCTGTCCAATCTGCCGGGTAGCTTCTGCATCATTTCCTCCTACCTTTTCAGCATCCATTCCTACATAGCCTCCATCTTCATCTAAATTTCATCTCTGGTGATGAAAACTGAAGTCTGATTAACTTCTGAAGAAGCCTCCTGACTTCCTTCATGCTGACTCCTTCCTGCTCTTTGTCTCTTTATTGATTGCTTCGTCATAGCTTTTCAGATCCAAGTTCCTAAGCCTTTAGATCCAAAATCCAAGCTACAGAATCCGTGAGTGCTAGCCTTCTCAGTGAAAGCACCAAAATGTTTGCGGCAAAATTGGTCATAAACACCCAATCCCAGATGAAAGCACCAACTCACAGTCTCAGATCGCATATAGAAAACATGTAAAGGATATAAATATGAAGAACACTCAAAATCTAAAAAGAAAGCAGTAAAGAGGCGAGATTTATAGTGGTTTGATGTTGTAGCCTACGTCACTTTGAAGAGTTTGATGTTTATTGATGATTCCCAACTGGTTTACAATAGTACAATTGATAGCACTCAAGTTGCAATGGAGTTCCAACAGAGTAACATCATAGAAGAGCCAAAAAGTCCCTTTTTTGTAGGCATACTGGTGCTATTTATAGGTGTAGGTTTGAAATATCTACCTCTGAAGTTTGGAATACTTCTTCTTACAGTAGGTAGGCCCACCAGATCGATCAGAGGTCATTTAGTGTCGATTGGGATCGGTCCCTGCTCTCTTCGTATCGACCAATATGAGGTCCATTTGAGCTGCGGTCGATCGTGATGGTCCTTCGGGTAGCAAGAGAGCTTCTGTGAAAATTTAGAGGCGTTTGGACTTGTAGATTTTGAGTTATGATCGATCCAAAGTTGAGTTTGCAAGTTGGCTGAGTTCTTTGTATCGATCTATGCGTATCGATACATGTCGTATCGGTGACATGGCTCGAGAATCTAGGGGAGATCCACATTTCATGCTTGTTGACCGCTTCTTTTGATTGACCATACCTTCTTCGTATCGATTCTTTGTATGGCTCTTCGTATCGATACCATACCCCGCCTTCGAATCGATGCTTCATGTTTGTTGCTTCGTATCGATGCCGAAGTCATTCCTTCCTATCGATCAAATGGTTATTGGTTCATATCAGCCGTTTGACTGATTGATACAAAATACACAGAAATGGTATCGATACGAAGCAGGTAGTTGCGGAGTAAATGAACTTGGATTGATCCCTATGTACTTTGCATCGATGCTTGGTTTGTGGCTTCGTATTGATCCATGGTTCTTTGCTTTGTATCAATCACTAATCGATACGAAACATGTGGGAGTGGGAACGATATGAAGTGGGTGAGTATGGAAACGATAGATACGAAGCACACGAAGGGAATGAATCTAAAGTAGATGGATACGAACTAGATGGACACGAGGTTGATGGATATGAAATAGATGGTTTCTGATTGATCCATGACTCTTACCCGAAGCAGCTGCCCCCTTGGCCCGAAGTAAACTTTCCAATGACCTAAAGCAAGTGCTGAGATGACCCAAAGTAACCTGCCTGAAAAACTGCAGTAAACATGAAGGTGACTCAGAGCGAACCCCAAGCAACCCATTTTTTTCAAAATCTATATTTCAAGTATGTCATGTTTATCCATCGATTATGTCATATCCTAGCTTTATAATCATGTTTATTATCTATAAAAATACAGCTTTGATCATTGCATAATTGGGTGGGTTAAATCCGCCCATACGTTGCCTTGTCAAAAGGAGGGTTAACACCTACAACCAAAGAGTTAGCACTTAACGTTATAATATGTTACTCTACAATATCGTAAAGGTACTGTACAACATAGAATAATGGATGTCCAAATATCCTTATCTCCG
Source organism: Allium cepa (assembly GCA_030765085.1). Taxonomy (NCBI): domain Eukaryota; kingdom Viridiplantae; phylum Streptophyta; class Magnoliopsida; order Asparagales; family Amaryllidaceae; genus Allium; species Allium cepa. The sequence goes on from CM060931.1 coordinate 499,919,828, forward strand.
GTACCTACTAGGGGTGGGCACGGTCAGTTAACCGAACTGATCGGTTAATTAACCGATTTAACCGACAAAATCATATGGTTCGGTTAACTGAACCGAAAATAAAAGTGGGCACCTTATACCAACCGAACCGCCAATATTAAACCATGGTTAACCGCCTATATCGATCGGTTAACCGATTAATCCCAACTAACTAACCAATAATTGGTTAATTGCAGTTAACCGAATAATTAACCGCAACTAGCAGTTAAAAATTACCTGAAACTGATACCTGTGCGACTGGAATAAGCGCATAAGATAGCACATAAGAAATCATTCAAGTTAACTCAGGCTCCAGAAAGCATATTAGCATAGCTCATTCGTATATTACATTGCTATCAAAAGCAAGCAAATAATATAACTCAACATATTACTGATAATTATTACATGGTTTTTTTGTACGTAGAAAATATTCTCATACATATAGCAGTTTCAAAATTACATGAGTTTTCTGAGTAGAAGTTAAATTAACTATACAGAAACATAATTACATAAGTTCTTCTGTAATGCTGGTATTCTAAATTTTAGCAACAAAAATAGCGATTTCAATATAAGAACACAAATCAGCATAATGGAACCACACCTTAAGTCTGGAAATTTCTAATCTGTAGCATCTTCCTGAGGCCATCTTCCACTACAATGCCAACTAAACCTTAAGTTTGGAAACACTTTACTAATCCTTTTCCCTTTACAATCCATCTATCAACCAAATGTATTTCAGCTTCCACTTGTTAATCATTGAACATGCTCTCTTTCAGTCTAAAATGCAATTAATAATATTACATATAAAGGACATACCTTCAACAATCCAAGTAAAAGTAAAACTGTCTTCATGTTAAACCTGACATAAAAAAACAATGTTATGTTTGGGTCAAACCTCAAAAGCATGCAAACATGTGAGAAAACAATGGCTGGTTGCTGTAAGAAAAAAGAGTTGGAACTACTAACAAAATAGCAATAACAATATATGTAATAAAATACAGACATTACCAAATATCAACCTATAAAAATGATAATGAAACTCGGCAAGAAAGCCAACAACTCGGCAACCTGACAACTCAACAAACAAGAAAATTCCAAGCTCTATACAGATGATGAAACCGATGATAAAACACTGATGATAATCATAAAAGTGGTGAAAACATGAAACTCGGTAAATGCTTAAATTTTTTAAATGATTCAATATAAAATTGATGATTGAAATCAACCAGCAAGAAACCTTTAATATATACGCTAATGAAGCTAATAATGAACCGAACCAATAAAGGTTTTAGTATATTTACACATAGTTGAAACCTGATGAATATATGATTATATATGAAAATAATGATCAACTTAAAAGTTTATATATGATGAACTATTCATATCCAAATATAAATAATTTACAAGGTATACATGCGACTGGATTTTCTAAAAAAATAGAAACAAAAGGTACTAAAATATAAATAGAAAAGCTGCAAATCCAGTATGCTTAGTAAAAAAGAAAGCATCTTCGTCTGTTAAATCACTATTTACACTGATTTACCACTTAATTACATACACATACAACAGTATTCAGTTAAGTAACTAGACTAGAACTTAATTCCAATATGTATAGTAGATCAACAGAGTAAATAGTAATTATACTAAGTTAAAAATTAAAAATTGGTTCTAGAAAAGTATACGCACATGCTCTCTTCATTCTTGACGTCGACGATTTCTGCAATAGCTCTAGTGGTGGTCATCACTAGCGTGAAACGTTGAGCCTAACGTACAGAATAGAATAGTTGACGCCGACGATTACGAAATGGGATGTGCCAGCAGATCTAGGTTTCTACTTATCTCATTTTATTTCTAATTTTATCTAGATCTGGGAAGTGGAGAGATTCGTCCATTCGAAAGAAAATAATTACACGATAGCTATTAGATTTCGTTCTGGGATGGGTTCTTTAAAACGGGCTAATGGGCTGTGATAATAAAACCTTAATTTTTTGGTCGGTTAACGGTTAGTCGGCCGACCAGATTTTGTTAACCGTTAACCGAACCGAAAATGGTCGGTTATGGTCGATCGGTTAACCAATAACGTCGGTTAACCGAATTTGTCGGTTCGGTAGATGTCGGTTAAGTCGGTTAAATGTCCACCCCTATTACCTACTCCCAATGATATCCTCGAGTGATATCCCTAAAGAAAGCAACTAAAGCAACCATAGCATCCTTCTAACAATACCCACTATCACTCATCCATGTGCCCGGAATATATGATAACTCATATGGTCTCCTTACAGCCAGAGACTAATGGAAATCCTGATTTTCATTGTACTCTTGTATCACACAGCCCAAAGTATGATACGTGTCTTGTAGCCTAAAACTAGACGTTAGACCCAAAGAAACTGGTCCACGGTAATAGATACCTACATGATCCACAGATATCCCCACTTACAATATCCCTACTTCGAGTATAATAGAAAACACTCCGAATATCAATAATTCCTTAGTGCATTAACATCCAAGCCCTCCTTTGCTCCATTTTCGAGTCCTTCTCTTGCCCAATCCAATTTCCATTATCCAGGAACCCACTACATTCCTCATTCTATGGCTTCCTTCTTTATCGACCACTATCTTTGGTGTCTACTCCCACCGCAAGTCACAAACCGAAGATATAAAACTTTTATCATGCAGTTATATTGCCATCCAAGGCCTTTATAGTAAAGATACTTATCAAAGAAAAGGTACATCAAGGATTTATGGTTCGTAAATAGCTCAAACCTTTATCCTAAAAGATAAGACCACCACATCTTCAAAGCAAGAACTATCGCCACCCATTCCAAATCATGAGTTGGATAATTCCTTTCATGTGGCTTTAGCTATCGACGAGCATAGGTAACAACTCTCCCTTTCGCATTAATACTGCACCCAATCCAGTATCACATGCATCTATATATACTATCAACTCCTCATTATCGCTTGGAATGGTATATATCGGTGCACTCGTCAACCTCTGTATTAGACCCATAAATGCATGCTTGCCCTTTGCATCCCATCAAAAGCCCGATTCTTCTTTGTCAGATTGATCAACAGTGCTTTTATCTTCGTGAATTCTTTAATAAAGCGCTTGCATTATCTTGCCAATCCTAGGAAGCTCCTTACATCCATAGCATTCTTGGGTCGGTTCTTATCTTGGATCGCTACCTCCTTCGCAGGATCCACTGCTATACTTGTCCTAAAATGACATGACCCAAGTATCTTACTTATTTCCCCAGAAGTGACACCTAGTGAACTTCGCTCTCAACTTGTGCTTCCTTGATATCTCTAGCACAATCCTCAAGTGAATCTTGTGTTCCTTTTCATTTTTGAAGTAGATCAGAATATCATCCACAAAAACAAGCACGGACTTATTCGGATGATCTCTAAAAACCCGATTCATGAGATCTATAAAGTATGCCAGAGCATTGGCCAATCCAAATGGCATAACCAACCACTCATTGAAATCCAATGGTGTACAAAATGCAGTAATAGGCACACTCTACTTTGCTACTCTCAAATGGTGAAAACCCATTGCCAAATCCATTTGAAAGAACACTTTGCACCATGAAGCTGATCAAACAAGTCATCAATGCATGGGAGTGGATACTTGTTCTTCGTCGTTACTTTATTGAGCTCACGATAGTTCACACAACCTCAGAGAGCCATCCACCTTAGTCGCGAATACTACAAGTGCACTCTACTAGGATATGCTTCTTCAAAGAACCCTCTCCTCAATAGGTCATTCACTTGCACCACTATACTCTCTAGATGCCATACGCGTCAAAGGCATAACTATAGGTTTTGCTTCCTTCAATAAGTCTATCTGAAACTCAATCTCTATGCGATGGAAACCCAATCACTTCCTCAAAGACATTCGGATACTCTCTAGCAACTAAAACAGATGACAACCATTCTTGTGGAGCCTCTAACGAATATAGAAAGCTAAACATCACCCCATCCTCTGTTAGGTAGCTAATCACTAACGTCCACATATCCACATCTCCAATTGTCACTATAGCTTCTTGCAATTTACCATAGTCACATACTTTTTTAGCCAGTCCATTCCCAAGATAATCCTAAACCCAACAAAATTCAAAACAAAGCAATCACAAACAGATGGGAATTTATGGCTCGATAACACTATGCAACGACAAACCATGCACAGGCTAGTAGATCCTCTAATAAGGTTTATCACGACTAGGGGCCAGTCTACTATCTTGGGTCACAATTCCAATATGTCTACTAGGTTACTACATATGAATGAATTTTATGCCCCGGTATCAAACAAAAATCCAATAGGAACACCACTAATAGAAATCATACCTTGAATAATACTCCCTTTCCCTTCACCTTCGTTAAGGGAGCACATGACGAAGTCGGGACTGCATCCAAATTATATGCTTTCATAACCTGCTTAATCTTCACCGGTTTTGGACAATCCTTTTTCAAATGCCCAGTCCTTAATCAAATGACCTTTCTCCTTGCACCCATAACAAGTAGGTACCCACTTACCCTTCTTTTGATCGTTCTTCCCTTGAGACTGCGTTCTCTTTCCATTATATTTCTTCTTGCCTCCACCACCTTGCTATGGTTTTGGCTCTTCCTTCTCAATGGAAATAACTATAGTTGTCCTTGCCCTAGGATAAAGATTCATATGATGAAGTGCTTTCTCCACAAGCTTCTCAAATGATTCATCAATGTGGTCTACCAGCTTCTCCCCAAGATAGTCATCTAAACCAATGATAAACTTCTTATTCTTTCTTAATGCAATGTCGATGAATGACATCGCATACTTTGACAAAGCATACAACCATGCAACATGCTTAGAAACTGACATCTCTCCTTGCTTGAGATCAGCAAACTTCCCAAACAATGCCGACTTTTGGGCAGCCGGATTGAAATTCTCCTCAAACCTTGTCTTAAACTATTCCCAATTGAACTAATCCTCAGACTTACCAATAGTTACAACGTTCCACCAATTCATGGCCTACCCTTAAAGTTGTCTAGAAGCCAATTTTTTTCTTCATAGCGTCATCCACTTCCATATAACTGAAGTTGCGCACACAAGTATTAATCCAATCTTGCACTTATATGGCTGATTTCATTCCACAAAATGGCTTTCCTGACAAAGTAGAGTAATCTTCGCTTAACTTAGCAAAATCATCCCTAGGCGCTTGCACGTAAGCACCTCCACCAATACCATACCAGGAGCATTCCTCATCATTGCCGCCATTATAGCATCAAACATAGCTTGAAAATCCGGCATAACAGCCCATATCCTGCTCCTTCTTCAACTACTGAAGCAGATCTCATAGTATTCTATTTTTGTCTTCTTATTCTTATCTGTAGCAAGAATGATCGGTCTCTCATAAAGAGAACTATGTCTCTCATAAAAAATATGCACTCTCTCATATATATACACTTTCAATCCAGTCTAAGGCAATAAGACCTTCCCTATCTCTATTGGATCACGGTATCAACTTCGGTTAATTGTATAACTTGGCTCTAATACCAAATGTGACGATCACCCTACACCACCAGTACCATTAGCATACAAATAGTGCATTGCTGTCGTGCCCGATCAATATTGGATGATTATCAAGATGAATAACAATAAAGCAATATGTAACATGTCGTATATCTTATAGCGCATGGATAAAATATAATATTATAGATACAACAAGAGAGATAGTAATAGGAATTTGAACTAATCATTAGAGTATAATGTTCATAGAATTATACATCAAATTTCATAGAGTATACAACAGGATCAACTCAATAAACTATCTCAACAAATATAAATAAGCAGCACTACCATGGGATCTGCAGTGTTGCTCAATGGAAAAACGTATAAATCCATATATGTATAGGATATGAGATAGCTCTATCCAGCTCGTTCTCCACATAGCTATTGCTTACCTAATCCTGTTATCTAGTCTATTTATTTAAGAGTACCCAAGATAATAAGAAGAAAAGCATAAAACCTTGGGTCAGACAATAGTCTGGTGTAAGCGGTAAATGAATCTCAAAATAATATAGAGGTAAATATGATAAGGAACAAGAGCACATGGACAATATCTGATCTATCCCTGTAACCAAAGATTTAGCACATAATACTATAATATGCTACTCTACAATATCATAAAGGTAATATACAACATAGAATGGTAAATGTTCAAATATCCCCATTTCTAGTACCTACTCTCAGTGATATCCTTGAGTGATAGCCCCTAAATAAAGCAACCAAAGCAGCTATAGAAACAATCAAACAATACTCATTATCACTCATCACTGTCCCCTGAATATATGATAACTTGTATGGCCTCCTTACTACCAGAGGCTAATAGAAATCCTGGTTTCCGTTGCACTCTCATATCACGAAGCCCAAAGCTCAATACATGTCTCGTAGCCTAAAGCTAGACACTAGATGCAAAGTAGCTGGTCAATGGTATACAGGGCGCTACATGATCCATAGGCGTCCCCACTTACAATACCTTTTGCTTCAAGTACAGCATAAAACACTCTGAGTATCAATGATTCCTTAGCACATTCACATCTGAACCCTCCTTTGCTCCATTCGGATTCTGAGCCCTTCTCTTGCTCAACCAGTTTCCATTATCCAGGAACCTACCACGTTCCTTATTCTAAGGGTTCCTCTTTTATCGAGCCGCTGTCTTCGGCACTTACTACCACCACAAGTTGCAACCTAAGATACTATGCTTTTATCATTTTGTTACATCACCATTCAAGCTTGATGCGAATGAGCTAACACCTCCAGCATGATCTAAATGACATTTACTTCATCCCATAGAAGTTTCACATCCATAGGGCTTACCAAAACAACTTGGTACCGACCTCTTCATGTTGGTGTTGATCCCTCCCTTTAGCTAATTATTGGCCAAGTTTCTTTCCTCCCCTTTATTGCTTCTACTACTCTATGCCTAGATGCTCCTGACCTTAATCCACTCTTTAAATCATGTCGGTTTCAACTCATAGCATCTAACTTCAAGTTCTAGAAAACAACTTAGCATAAAATCAAACGCTTAGCCAATTTCCTACATCATGCTATGAACAAGCTCCTCTAACCAAGCTCTATCCAATCATGCCATTCGCTGACTTATTTGACCAACACAAACAACTCGGTACAAACATAAACAAGTCAACACCGATTTGTTTCCTTTGTGAATTAGGACTTGCGACTTGAACCCCAAACTCTTCCCACACTCTAAAGCCTCCCCTCCAAATTTTGTCCAATTCCAATCAGTTTACCTCTGATTTTCCATATTCACCAACCTATCTTCCTAACATCTAAAACACTAATAAACAGCATCAAAGCACAATACAAAACATTGAATAACATGCATTTACATTCATTCAAACAAATAATATGTAAAATGATAGCAAATTATCATACTCTAATCCAAAACTATGCAATCAATGAACATATGAATATGAATAAGGTGAATTACAAAGCTATTAGATCATATTAGAATTCATCAATTTAGGTCATAAACATATAATTAAGGTTAGAAAAGGATTTTTATAGCTAAAATCAAGCTAAGACTATATTTTGACCATATAAACATGTATAAGATAGTAAGAAGTCATATACCACTCACTACCAAATTTAACCAATTTGAATGTAGATTTAATATAGACACCATTCAAAAGCAATGCAACCAAATCAATGATCTCTATCTTCTAATCAATGATCTATCCACTAATCTTCAATTTGTTATAATTAAAAGAGTAATTTGTGCTAATTTGGATGAATCTAGGGTTAATAGTGGTTTAGATTTGATTTGGGAGGGAGGGAAAAACTTTTGATTCGACTACTACAGCCCTTTTTATAGTAATATTTAATTAGACTAACGGGCCTTATCATAGGCTTAATTAATTACACATTAATTCTGGCCAGCAGCTTTCTTAAAATAGACATAACTTCCTAACTGTAAGTACGTTTCTTATCATGACCATCTTATGGAATGAGAAACCATCATCCTAGAGCAATGCAACTGGTCTGAGACCCTAATTCAACTCTTATCAAAAGTTATAGCCCAAACAAGATTTTCAAGGTCAAAATGGTCATATAGAAATTTGAAAAAAATCATAAGCATGTAAAATGTCCCTAAAAGTCATAATCCAAAATTGTAGAACCATAAGACCTCATATAAATAAAATAAAAATATTTTACAATCATTTGATACATAAAATATGGGTCATTATGGAGTATGTGACACTAAATACCATCAACTCTTGTGCACCTTAATTGAAAGCATCTTTAAATGTTTGGAGTTTATGTACTCTTGGATTAGCTAAACCCACTGGTTATAGGCCTACTCTATTTTCTATCATTTCCAATTGTGATGTCACATTCAGTATCTCAACATACGAGCCATTGTCACTCTAATAGATCTCAAATATCTACATGGATTCCAGCATCTTAACACCCGAGCAATCATCACTCGAACAGTTCTTGAATCTTTTCGTGGGTTCCGATATAAGTCGTCTCTCAAATGCTGAAGCTGACCTCTTCCTTAAAGTTACCCTTGGGGTAGATAGTTTAACTTTATAGCATTGTCCAAAGTGTTATTACCGACCTCTCCCTTGGAGTTACCTTTAGGATAGACAGTGCAACTCTATAATATTTCGCTCCACAACTGCTTCTAGAACATAGAATTCATATATCAGTTTTGAAATGGTCATGGTTTTGAGTCATCTAATATAAGTACGCTTCCTCACTTATCGGATACTTTAAAAACCAAATCTATGAATTTATGATTAACTTAACTTCGGTTCTTTTAGAAATAATCAGACAATGCACAAGGCAAATATCGTCTTTTATCTGGTAGGATTCCCATATCCCTTATTCTAGAAGAGCAAGAAGAGTTAATACACATGGTATAACATCACCGAGAGAATAACCGTATCATATAAATCCCATTTCTTCTAGATATTTCCTAAGGTAATTTTGGTAAAATTCAATAGAAATAAAACGATCGCATATGGAAATCAAGTCTCGTATACTTATCACCCTTTCCGACCTTAACTTATGGTATCTGTCGGTTAAGAGTGAAGCCAAGTAGGTTAGAGTACTGGTAGCATCCAAGCTCTACCTTGACACCTTATTCTTAACTCTTACAAATAGAACAAGTCTATTTTGTCGGCTTTTAGTGTTAAGTATATAAGTAAATACTTTCAATGACAAGTAAACACACAAACATGATTAAGTCGCATAAGCAACCTTTAATCTCGATATTGTCATATAATACTTCTTTGTGAACACTTGTATATATATATTTAAAAAACATTTATAAATGATATAGGCATGTATATTACTACACTATTCATTTCTACTCCTTCTATTCTTCAAACTACATTCATATTTTTATCTCATAGGTATAAGCATATTCACAAATTATTTAACATGATTTCCCGTTTTAAAATATAACAAATGTTACCAAAACATTGTTATTTTAAACCCTTTTTCTTTTATAAGTTAAATTTGTTCTTTTTCTAACTTTTTCTGAAACATTCATACATATCGTTATCTTTAAAATACTCCTTTCATTTTAAAGAACAAAGTTATTCTACACTTATAATAAGATAACATGCTTTTAAATAACTTCTCAAAACCATTCATTATAACCAATTGTTATAGCCAAAACTCACTTATCCTTTATAAAATACTTAACTTACCTTTCCATACTTTAATATATAATACATTTAAAATACTTATAAATATGTTTTAGATATCCATATAAGATATTATGCGAAAATAAATAATTTAGAGATTTCTAGAAATTTTAAATAAATGTACAAAGAAAAATCTTTTTAAAAAAATTCACATTTAAATAATAAAAATATATTTAAACTTAAAACCACTTTTAAAATACTCTAAAACCTGCTATTAATCATTCCTAAAAATATCTAACAAAAATAATAAGTTTAACTATCATTTTAGACATGTTTAAAATCATGAAAATAGGATAAAACAACACAATACCAAATGGTGCCATAAAAACGTATCGTAGGTCAAAGACTGCACTTGTTAAGTGCTGTAAAAGATACTTAGACAGAGAACACTTAAAAAATGCATAAAAGTTTGACCAGTTTTCTCCATTCAGACATAGTACTAAACTCAAATTCTTTTTATAAATACTATACTTATATTACTAAATATTGTGCAAAGAAACACCTAAGGATGTCTTTCAAAATCATGTTAAAATTTTGCATAAACAAGACATGTAGAAGTGTCCATACAACGACCTTTCTCACGATCTAACTTTTCAAAATTTGTTCTACAAGTTCTATAATTTTCTTAACCATTTTCTTGCTATCACATATACTACTGTAAGTGTAGAGCACAACCAAAATATATTCTTTCAGAATATATTTACATATCACAATTTTAAACAAGTCAAACATAAGGGATTTCGAAGTGTACTTATAGGAACTCTTTCGCTTCAAACATTTGCACACACACACACACTTCTACATCATATACGGCCAAACCAAACATGTAAACACAAAGTCAAAGCCATACTAGATATTGCAGAGGGTAGTAGAAGTGAATATATTACATATAAAGTTACCGTTTTCTTTCAAAGAAAGAGGGATCTTAAGTTATAACTTCATTAGTTAACTTCTTAGCTTTATATTAGAATGCAATTATAAACACAATATTTACTTCACAATATTAAACACAATATTTACTTTTCAATGGTAAACTAACTCACACAAACCCTTGCTAACATCAAGCACAAACCATTAGAATATAATAACACTTCCTACCATCACTAAATAAGATAAAGACTCCACATCGCCTTCAAAAAGCTCACGGCCACCTCCTTGCTCCATAAATTACTCATGGCCATGACATGATCCCCTTTTTCTTCCCCTTCCTTTAATATCTGAGTTTTTATTCCATGATTCTATGTTGTGCTAGGAACTTTTCCAAAGTTTGAGAGAGTTTGGAGTTCATTTGCATTGTTTTTAGAAAGTTAAAGGGAAGAGAAAGAGAGTGAAGACATTGTTTTCTGTGTGTTAAATTTGCAACCCAGCTTTGTAAATGAATAATCTGCACTTATAAGATTATTTAAGAGGTCAAAACCACCTCCCAAAACATGATAGCCAGCCATAAAAAAGCACGCCCCTTTCATGTGCTCCACTTTCCACCTCACTCCCCTTAACTTGGCCCTTAAGGTTTCCAGAAAATATCTCCTTAAAATATCTATCCATGAATCATCAAAAGAGTTTAGCTAGCCATAAACTACTAAAATACTTAGTTGCTAATTAATGGCACATTAATATATTAAACATGCCCAAAAAGTTTAAACAATATTTATGGGGTAAAAGTCATTTATCGATAAAATGATTTTCGGTTAAATTATTGATATTTCTTCAAACTAATATTTTTATCAACATATTTCAAAAACAAGTTCACCTTTAAGTTTTATTCATTAAAATGGATAGGTTATAAAATCAATTTTTATCACATTAAACCAAGCATCAAATATTTAAATAATTTAGATATTTAAATATGAAATGTTCGAAATTCCGAGTTGCCACATTCTCCCCTACTTAAAACATTTTTTCATTAAAATTCCAACATGATTAACTAATAAAAGAAACAAGCACATACCAATGCTCAATGGTATTCAAAATTACTAGCAAACAAAGCTCAAGATTTTCTCAAATTCAAAAACTCTCTCATCGCATAATGACGATAAATAATTTACAAAGCGTACCTTATGCTCATCTGCCTCGAGTTATTACTTAGGTAATTATTCAAGCTACCTTAGAACAAATTTAAAAGTCATTCACCAAAGTATCCTAAGCTAAAATTTAATATACGTATTTACTTAAATTCATATGATGCACTGGATCATCAATACATGATATTTGATATAAACGCTAGCTCGATCATATTTCACTTCCAAACTAGTATGGATCACCTTACCTCTATAGTGCAGACTTCAATTAGGTCCCTTGATTAGAAACCTTTATTTTCCTTATATAGCTATATAATATAATAGAAAACCTCGGGATCATATCAAGAATTTGTTTCAAGTGTTCACTATCGAGAATCAAGTAAAAAAATCCTGGTTTGGACTGATGTAAATCATCTAGTAACCATGTACTTGAATCCTAGATCAAGAACTATCATATTAATAAAATTATCTACGTATAAATTACATATTTATCCTATTAGTATCTTTAACGATACCAATAACTTTTTATATCTTTCAATTACACAAATAGTATATCTTATTTAATAAATCATTCATGAAACACTTCATAAAAATATAACTCAAGTTTATACTTGTATAATACTCAACTACATTCTAAAAGCATATACAAAAGATCATATTAATTTTGCGTTCTAAAATTCAAATGAAGGCCCAAAATAAATCTAGGTCTTATAACTGAGTCAACCTTTTAGACTTCTTTATCAATCGGGTTAGGTAAGTAGCTAGGAAGAGTGGGACACTAGTATCCAAATTTAGTCCTAGATAATTACTTTCCTTAGATGCCCCCTTATAAACACGTTTATTAGTTGGTCCACCAACATCGAATGGTTTGCACAACAAGGATGTTTAAACCAATTTAAAACATGTGTTAACTTGCTATATTCTCAACTAAAGGGTTATATAAGCTTAACCTTGTATTCTTAAAAAACACTTAGGTCTAAATTGTATAATGATTTATAAGTTTCAAACTGTAAAAAGTCGTCAAAAAATCTATTGCATCCTTACAAATGAAACAGACAATCACATCATAATATGGTCAAAATATCACACTGTCCTGAATGTATAGGATACATGCATCAATAAAATAACTTATCAAAGTTTCACTTATTTATTAGATGCCCTTTACTACAAAGGGAAAAGAAAAATGGTTTCATAATTATTTAGGCTGTGCCACCATCACTGGACTCCCACGTAACATATATACAAAAAAATCTACACAAAAATTTCATATCAAAATCTGTTTTACCACAAATACTCTATATTAAACTACTCTACATTTTATACCAAACATTTTTTAAAGAAAATTTTGGAATTTATTACCTGCTTTTTATTCCAAATCCTCTGAATAATAATATATACGCATACCTTTTATATATCAAATTATACTTCCAAAATTACATCAAAATCTCTTTCAAAGCAGCATCTAATACTTTGTATAATCATACTAAGTATCATGATCTCAATTTATAAGACAATTTCTAAAATATCTATTTTAAAATCCATAAAAAATATGTAAATAGATCGAGCAACACCAAAATAACACCCAAAAAATCTGCTCGACCAAGTCATACCATATACCCTCTTACTACGAAGGGTGACATTCATGAGAAGTGCTTACCAACCGAGTATATCTCTCGTCCAATTTTAGTCACTTTCGAACCACTCGAACTATGTATCATAAAAATACTTTGTCCTCGAATTGACTCATCGATTCCAAGAGCAACCTTGAACTCAAACACATCCTTAAAACCCTTTTTGAAATATTAATATTCATAAATACTTTCAAATAATAGAGCTATTATTTTCTTCAAAATATTAGAAATCAATTTCAAAGACACCAGGATTTAAGTTCTTAGAATATCAATTTAAATCCTCTTCATTTATAAACTATACTTATGTAAATCACTTTCTTATATAAAATCATTTTACAAATATTTATTCCCATAATATTATATCTTTCCTTTAAATAATAATAAATATCTTGTATTACAATAAATTTGTTAGCCCATTTATCACTGAACACCTTATAGTTAAACTATGAAATTCAATGTACAAGATGTTCATTTCAATGTGCTCACAAATACTATCTACCCAATCATTGCAGTAAATGGTAAACTACTCATAAACTGGTTGAGTATAATTCAATAATTAATAAACGATAATTAAATGCTCATAAATTGGCCAAGTATAATTAAACAATCTATAAATTATAACATTGCTTATAAGCTGGCCGAGCATGACTAATCTATCTACAAATTATAACAATGCTCACAAAGTGGTCAAGCATGACTAATCAAACTACAAATGATAATAATGCTCACAAATTGGTCGAGCATGACTAATCAATCTACAAATGATAACCATGCTCATAAATTGGTCAGGCAGTAATTCAATAATCAATGAGAATAATAAATGAATATCATTATTCCCTACATTAATTTAATTACACTTACAAATCATACTTATATAAATGACCTATATATAAGATCTTATAATTTTGTAGTTGGAATACATTTATAACAAATATAAATACACTCTTATATGTATAATGCACTTATCTCATTCTACGACATCGCTTGCCCTACCTCTAATGGGTTACCTAACCAAATCCAAGGTTCTCGATTAACTTTTGGCTTTGATACCAAACGTAACAACCAGCCGTTTCAACTCCCAAATGTCGACACTAATAGATCCATCGTATTAACATTCCAAGCATTCAAGTGTCAGGAAGATAGATTGTTAGGGTAAATAAAAAGAAAAAGAAAACAAATAAGGAAGGAAGAACAAAACATCAAAATCTCACAATTGGATGATAATATATAATATCAAAATAGTACAAAGTGTTATTCTAAGATACAATGTAGTTTAGAGTTGCTAACCTAAGTACTTCCATCAACCTGGACAGTTATAACAGTTTGTCCTCACAATTGCTAATATATACATACTATTATTGTAGCAGAAATAAAATATATAGATAAGCGAGAACATCTAGCTCACCTCCTAAAGCTCTAAAGAATATCAATGAAAACCTACCTTTCTCAAATCGCCTAAAGGAGCACCTAAGGAATTAAGGGAAAGAGTTGAGTTAAACATAAGTATGGTGTGAGAAACCTAAGTAATACGAGCTCCGTATAACAGTAACTTTTGAGACCTACCAAATCATAAGAATGTTTTTTCCCTAAAAAGACTAAAACTATTTAATAATTAAACAAGGCAATATAACACATAATGTCTAGGATGTAGAATATAAATCAAAAAATAGCTATGATGCTTGCATTTCACATCACAACAATATTAGGTATACAATCAAAACAGCTAAGGATGCAATTGCATATGGATTTCCATTGGAGGTGCCTTGATAAATCGAGATGGGCCTCCTGATAAGGGTTAGAAACTACCTCTTAAAACCATGTATATCTCTAGATAAAATATACCTCAAAGGAAAATATAGTTAGTCCACATTCGAACATGTGATACCGAATACCATCAACTCCTATGCCTCTCAATCAAAAGCATCTCTAGATGTTCATAGTTGATGTACCCTTGGGTTAGAAAAACCTACTGGCTATGAGGCTTTCTTTGTTTTCTATCATTTCTAATAGTGAAATCATATTTGGCATCTTGACACATGAGTCACATGAGATATCATCACTCAAACAGACCTCGAATCTTTACATGGATTCTAGCATCTCGACACATGATTCATCATCACTCAAACAGACCTCACCCTCGAATTCCAGCATAAGTTGTCCAAAAAATGATCAAGTTAACTTCTTCTTGGAGTTACCATTAGGATAGATAGTTCAACTCTATAGCATCGTATGAAATGTTAATACTGACCTCACCCTCGAAGTTAGCCTTAGGATAGACAGTGCAACTCTATAGCATTTTGCTCCAAACCACTCCTAAAACATAGAACTCGTATATTGGTTTTGAAGAGGTTACAGTTTCCAGTCATCTCATATAAGTACACTCTTACCAAGTACTTCAAAACCAAATTGATGAGTTCTTGTTTAACATAACTCCAGTTCTTTTAGAAATAATCAGATAATGCATAAGGTAGAGATCATCTCCTATTCGGATGGTTTCCCCTATCCGTTGTTCTAAAAGAGCAAGAAGAGTTAATACGTAAGGTATAACATCACCGATAGATAAATGTATCATATAAATCTCGTGTTTCTTCTAGATATTTCCTAAGTTAATTTTGGTCAAATTCAATATAAATAAAACGATCTCATATGGAAATCAAGTCTCATATACTTATCATCCTTTCCGACCTTATCACTTTAGGGTATCCCTCAGTTAATACTGAAGCTAGGTAGGTTAAAGCAGTGGTTGCATCTAAGCTCTACCTTAACACCTCAATCATAACTCTCAAAGATAGAAGAAGTCTACTTTCAATGCTAAGTATAGGAGTAAATACTTTCCATAAAAGAGTAAACACATAAACACAATTAAGTCACACAAGTGACATTTATTTCTCATATTTTCAAATAATTCTTCTTTGCGAATACTTTTATATATATATATATATATATATATATATTTAAAATACCTTTATCGAAGATATATACGTGTATAATACTAATTCACCATTCATTTCTACACTTTTCATTCTTCAAAATACATTTATATACTTATCTCAAAGGTATAACGATATTCACAAATCATTTAACATGATTTCCCATTTTAAAATATAATCAAAGAGGTTAAAAAAAATATTACTAAAACATTTTTATTATAAACCCCTTCTCTTTCATAAGTTAAATCTTAACTTTTTCCAAAACATTCTATACATGTCATTATCTTTAAAATATACTTTTCGTTTTAAAGATCAAAGTATTTCTACACTTATTTAACAAGATTATATACTTTTAAATAACTTCACAAAACCATTCATCATAACTGAATGTTATAACCAAAACCTACTTATCCTTTATAAAATACTTACCCACTTTTCCAAATTATGTACATATAAATGACTTTAAAATACTTATAAATATGTTTTAAATATCCATATAAAATATTATGTGAAAATAACTAATTTAGAAATTCCTAGAAAACAATTTTAAATAAATGTTACAAAGAAAACCATTTTCTTTAAAATTTCATATATAATTAATAAAAATATATTTATACTTGAAACCATTTTAAAAATACTCTAAAACATTCTATAAGCATTCCTAAAACGATCCCATAAAAATAATAGGTTTAGTTATCATTTTAAACACGTTGAAAATAATGAAAATAGCTTCAAATGACACAACACCAAACGGTGCCATAAAAACTAGAAATGATGTCGTAGTCAAAGACTGCATTTTTTAAGTGCTGCAAAATATATCTAGACAGAGAACACCTGAAAACAAGGCATGTACAAGTGTCCATATAGCAACCTTTTTCGCGTTCTAACATTCAAACTTTTTTCTACAAGTTCTATAAATTTCCAAACCATTGTCTTGCTGTCACATACCAAAATAATTTCTTTCATGATACATTCACATATCACCATTTTAAACAAGTTAAACAAAAAAGATTTTCGATGTGCGCTAATAGTGATTCTTTCTCTTCAAAAAATTTCACACACTTCTGCATCACATACAACCAAATCAATCATGTAAACATAAAGTCAAGGCTAGGTTACATATTGTAGAGCATAATAGAAGTGAATATACTATATATAAAGTTATCATTCGCTTTCAAAAGCAAGAGGGGTCCAATATTATAACTACATTAGTTAACTTCTTAACTTTATATTATCACACAATTATAAACAAAATATTTTATTTTCAATGATGAATTAACTCACCCAAACCCGTGCTAACATCATGCACAAACCATTAGAACACACTAATACTTCTTACTGTCATCATACAAGCCAAGGACTCCACTTTACCTTCAAAAAGCTCATGGTCACCTCCTTACTCCATAAATTGCTCACGGCCATGACATGCTCCCCTTTTTTCTCCTTCTTCCTTTAACATTTAGCTTTCTATTCTATGCTCCACTATTGTGCTAGGACTTTTGCCATAGCTTGAGAGAGTTTTTAGTTTATTGGCATTGTTTTTCGAAAGTTAAAAGAAGAGAAACAGGATGAAGACATTGTTTTCTATGCATTATATTTGCAGCCTAACTTTGTGAACTGATGAAATGTACTTATAGTATAATTTAAGAGGCCAGAACCACCTCCCAAACCTTCTTAGCTAGCTACAAAAGCATGCTACGTGAACTTTCCACCTCACTCCCCTTAACTTAGCCCTTAAGCCTTCTATAAATTATCTCTTTGAAATATCAACCCATGATATCACGCATGACATCATCATAAGAGTTTGGTTAGCCATAAACCACTAAAATATTTTTGGTTGCTAATTAATGGAACATTAAGATATTAGACATTCCCAAAAAGTTCAAACAACAATTATCGAGTAAAAAGTTGTTTATCGATAAAATAATTTCGTCACATTATCGATATTTCCCCGAACTACTTATTTTTGTAAACATATTTTGAAAAAAGTTTACCTTCATGTTTTATTAATAAAAGGGGTTTAATAAGGTTAAAAATCAATTTTTATCACATTAGATCAAGATCTAAATATTTAAAAAATTCAGATATTTAAATACGAAGTGTTCAATACTCTAAGTCCCCACATTATGGTTGGATTGACTCTTTGGGTGAAAATTAGGTTAGCAATTAATATCGAACAATTTGAATATTAACGTTCACATATCATCTTAGCTAGTGATGTGACATTTTGGCTAAATTTATCACTTATATAGCTTCGGTAAAATTCAATTTTACATATTTAAGTGTTACCTTAAAAGATTTTGATTCAATAATAACAATGATTATTAAATGAAATGCTCTTACGCGAGACTTTGACTTTTAGTTGATTTAAGTCGACCCCATGACACTAACCCCATAACCAAGGAGATGAATTCTCTCTTAAATAGTGTTCCACTTTCAATAATGCGGCTTGACTAAACTATAGACATTCAATGGATATTATGCCACGATTTAATTATAATCAAAGCGGAGTTTCCACATTGAAGCTCAATGGCATTCTTAAGTCGAGGGAGTTGTATAATATTGCCATATCGATATTCCTTATTTTCCCTTAGTTACACTAACTAACAGAAAACTATCGAGTGAGTCACTCCATAGTTATCTAATAATTATTAGTACATATCCTCTTGGAGCCCCCAACATTCATGAGTAATAATACACTGCCCGGCATTTGGAAAGCATTACACACTATAGTCTTAATAGATACATCGATGTCCAGTCTTGATACATCTTGACTTGGAATATTTAACATGGTATGTTTATTGTATTATTTATAACACATTATGATAAGTATATAAAAGAAAGAAAATAACTTTTATTTGTACAAGATTGGTTATCGAGTTAGATTTATGCAATAAATTGAACAACTGCCTCTAGGGTATAACCCTAATTCTATCAAACCCTACATTAATGGGTAATATCTGACACGGTTCGATTGCGTGCCAAGCTCATTCGATGGCGCAAGCAGGCTTTCTACACAGAGTGCTTTCACATGCTGTGCCAATAACATAGAACACATAATACATAGGACACTATACGACCCTTAACTAATGCATAAAATTCGATTGGCCAACGCATGTCAACATTCATTTGGATGTTAAACGCTGGCATGCACGAGGAATACCTATCAAAAGTATATAATTGAATAAACAATTACTCTAGTGCTCATCTCAATCTTTTAGTATAGTATGGAACCTCGTAGATGATCTAAGCGTGTTTCTACCACTATGGTGGTTGCATCTACTTCTACTCCCCTGGTAGCAACTTCTACCTTAGCTTTGGCTTCTACTTCCTCTCCAACTTGGGCTTGTTAACCAAACTGTCAATGAGAACTTCCAACCAAGGCTTGTTTATTTATGTTAGTTGAGGAGTCCTAAAGTAACGTAGATTCAGATGCATATCTCACTTGCATAATGGTCCTTAAAAACCCAACAGACACTTAGGCTTTAAGGTTAATGTCCACAAACCTTAAGAGAATATTCACAATATCTTGCGATTTCTAAACCTAAAATTCATAATTTTATTTTTAAAAATCATCATTCCAGATGATACATCAGATTGTAAGGTCGAATACATGATTTATTCAATTGAGATTTTAATATGTTCATGCTTTACTGAATCCTTTATTTTGAGAAAGAAAACTAACTTTAAATTTTTCCCTGGAAATACTTTTAAATCAAATCCCTTATTATTATTAACAAGTTCGATTTAAACATCAATGCCTAATAAGAATTGGAGAGACATATTGATTGGATTTTTTTTTTAGTTTGAATCCTGTTAAGAAAATTTGAAACCAGAGCTCTTCATTCACATAACTATTATTTACATACAGACATACCAAGTAATAATATAATCATACCCATGCATGTATCCAAATCTCATTTATCAGGACACTATCACAAATGATAGTCATAAGCATCAAAATAAAAACAGATCTGGGTTAAAAATAGAGAAGTTTACTCACAATTGTCTGTTGGAATAGAGCAGATATACTTTGTTTTTATCTTCCTTTTCTTTCTTTTTTTTCCTTTTCCAGTAAGATCACTATTAAATTTCACTTAGTAATAAATTTTAAGGGAAGCTATTACCATACAACCTGATTTATTTAGAGGTTAAGATCTAAAAATTATCTTGTTAGATGTTTTGAATTCTTAAAAACAGGTTTAAGACCTGTAATGTTGAAACAGAGATATACTTATGCTTGTTCCAAATTATGATCCCAGGTACTACATTCAGGTGTATACAAAAAATCAATTTTGTCAACATGCACAACCAAATTCATAGCAGACTTCAATGATTCATTACATGCCAAATCAAAATATTCGAGATCTAAGAGTTTACTCACCTCTTTAAATATGCAGAGCAGTCTTTAAATTTATTCTAGGTACTTGAATATATAACTGAAAAAGATGCTTTGATTGCATGCTTCCATATAGCATTATGAAGTTTTAAAACTGGCTTGACAGGTTTTTGAATTTGAGGATTTGAATATGGATTCAGCCTTTTAAGTTACAGGGTTTGGTGTAAATTTTTGTCACAAGTTTTGATTCCTGGTTTGAAATATTGTAACATGCTACAAGCTTGAGGAAGAATTTCAGGGTTTTAAGAATTTTTTAGTTAAGGATTTGCTATAATTTGTTTTGAGGAAATGCATGCAAGACTGACCATGGATTTCCTGAGGCAGTTTATAGAGATTGAATAAAAGGGTTTACAGGATTTTTAAAGAAGTGATTTTCAGGTTATGGCCATAAATTTTTTGAATTCAAAGAATAAAAATGAAGAAGGAATAGAAGTTTTATATGATAAATTTAAGGTTTATTAAAATTAAAGAAAAGAAAAACTAATAAGGACACTTGTTAAATCTTGTTTACATTTGTCAAAACCATTGCTTAATTTATCACATATGTTAATCAATGAGGTTCAAAAATGAACGCATGTCATTCCTTATTTCTAAATTATTTTAAAATGATTTTTTTTAAAAGCCTTTATTGTTAATTTTCTTAATATGTAAATACTTTATTAATTCATAAATACCTTTATAAATTTATAAATGCTTTCCCTTTTTTTTATATAAAAGTAAAACTTTTCAAAAGAAAAAAATAAGATGTAAACTAATTAGATTTCAAAAATAATATAAAATTATTTAATCCATTTTTACATGCTAATTTAAATGTTTTTTTTTTCATTTATTTACTACTAATTAAATATTTTCTAAATTTATAAAATTCTTTTGTTTTAAATTAATATAGAACAAATTTATTTTGGTTATTTATATTTGAAGATAGCAATTCTATCCATTTTAAATAATTTAATTAAAGGATTATCACATTTTAATAGTTAAACTCAGATAATTATTCAATTATCTAATATCTAAAAAAAATCCGGGTTATTACATTCCTCCCCCCTTTGAATCTTTTCGTCCTCGAAAAGGAACGAAGCCAAAATTTATTAAAATGCTTAAAACCAGTTAAAATATTCTTTGATTATTTTAAAACACTTAAAATTCTATATAATATTTACAAAATAGTTTTTATAGAAAATAGCATTTTATAACTTGATGCTTCAACCAGTCCATCCTTTTTCTCGTAGAAATTCGGTCATACGTTGATCAAGCGTAAGACTGAAAATCTACAAGTGCTTGGCAGACCCGTTTTCAACATCCAGTGAAAATACTTTGAAAATAGTTTTTTTTTAAATTTAGAAAACAGTTTTTTTTTTTAAAATAGAGGTTATATCTTTGGTGAGAATGCTCTGGAAATCATCACCCTCATCCATGGTCACTGTTACATCCAGGGTTACGTTGCCATCGCAGCAAAAGTCCATGTAACTGCAGGCTCTCAGCGGCCTCTGATTTTCGCTGTCGAAATGAAACTCCTCCACTCCTACATAGGTCGCAGTCTGCCGATATAAAATCAAACGCTGACTGTTGGCTCTCAGCGGCACACACGACTTTCGCTATGTTATACCATAGGTCGCAGTCTACCGATATAAAATCAAACGTAGACCTTGGCTCTCAGCGACACACACGACTTTCACTATGGTATACTCTACTCCTAATCCTCAGAAACTAGTTTTGTCCGGACTCCTCACAGGATCAACTTTAGAACCCCCCCCTTGGGGCTCAAGGCAGCACCACCCAGTGGTACTCCTGAGAAGTTCATTTCAAGGGAGCGCCTTTTTCCCCAGAGCTATCATCAAAACATTTTATACTATACATATATAATATCTTCAAATCATACACCTAGTATGATCTTATACAAATCTCTTTTATACCAAAATCGATTATCCCAAATCGATGATTCTCAAACTAGGCCTTCCAAATTCAATATTGATTTTACCCAAAAATCAAAAGCCTTTCCAAATCCAAAGGTTCCTAAACCCTTTTCCAAAATCCCCATATGATCCTTTATATATATAGATATATAAAAATCCTTGATAAAATCTTTGGATCATTTTAAACTTGTATAAAATCCTTTTATACTTCAAACATTTCCAAAATCCCTTTTCTTCTGGCAAAAGATTCATCAAGGGGAGTTTCATTTTATAAAACAAAGATATTTAACTTTGTTTACCCAAAATCAAATATTCAAATTTGATTACTCTTCTCAACATCATTTCATTCAAATCCGTATGATGTACACATATCATCCGTACGCTATACCAATCAGATCGCTCACTCGATCACACAATTTCACTTCCGAACTAGTATCGTCCACCCGACTTCCTAGTGCGGACACAGATCCGGTTTCTTGATCAGAAACTGTCATTCTCCTTGCATAGTCATAACTATGATAGTGAATATCCAGAACCAATCAACAATCCATATCCAGGTTCGCCGTCGAAAATCGAGTGAAAAATCCTAACTCGGCTCGACATACCGTCTCGAAATTCTGTGCCCGAATCTGGATTAAATCACTACGCGAATAGAATAACATACGTACACCCTACGTATTTATCTTTATTAGTTATTAGTCAGATCAATTCTCTTTCTACTCACATTTACTTTAATTTTCATTCACTTACTCACAATTGCTTCAATCCATTTGGATTATCACCTCTATTCTTATCTCAATTGGGCATTTAACCAATAACAGTTTGAACTCCGACCAGTTTATTTAGAAAATAGTTTGAAAATTTTAAAAATAGATAAGTAGTTGAAAAATAATTACTAATTTGTAAAATAGGTGTAAAATAGTTAGAAAATGGTTAAAATAATTATAGAAATTTTAGATAATTGCAAAATAATAGTAAGGTAGTAATTAGTTTATAAAACATTGAAATATAGTAATTAGTTTATAAAATAGTTGGAAAATTGTTAAAAAGTTTCAAAAATAATTGTAAAACAAGTATAAGATAATTTGGCTTTAAAAAAAGAAATGTTGTATATATTAAATAGCTTAGAAAAAAATAAGTTTATATTAAAACAATTTATATTGAAAATAGTCCAGAGTCAAAACTGTTCACTTCCCAATCTTCATTCTCAATCAATTCAATTTAAATTTCCTCTTCCATTTAAATTGACCCAATTCAATTTTAAATAATTCCAATTTCCATTGGACTTGATTTATTCCAAATTCAAGTTGGATTAATTCTCTATTCCTTTTCAAATTTAAATCAAATTCTATTTGATTTTAAACGTATTCAAGTTTAATTACAATTCCAAATTATTCAAATAATTTTGGACTACTTTCAAATTGAATCCACTTCAATTTCAAATCGTTTCAAATTAATCCAATTCAAATTTTCCATTTGAATCTTATACTCATACATCTTTAATCACTTCAAATCAAATTCAATTTGAACTAATTCAAATTTCAAATTTAAACCATCTCTCATTCATTTAAACAATTCCAATTTACAACTTAAAATTTTTTAACAACAATAGGATGATATTATCTAATTTATTTTAAAACATCTATTCATTTTAAATTTCTAGATCTCAAACCCAATTTGAGATCACTCAAACTCTCAATTACAATCAACCATTTAATTTCCCAAGTTAAATCTTAATTTCATCTTAAAATTTACAAATCAGGTTGAACATCCCAACATATTTAACTTTTCCCAAGTTAAATTCAATTCACTTAATCCAGTCAACCTTACCTAGTTTGAACTTCCATTTCAAATTTTGAACTTCTCATAAATAATCATCCCACTTATTAAGTTCAAAAACTTAGCATTTCGGGTATCACATCTTATTCCCCATTCAAAACTCAACTTTTAGAGTTTATTTCAAACCATATTTGATATTATGTATATCCACATATATACATATTAATTTCTTTTACATACCAAGTTATACTTTAAAATTTTAAACCACCTTTGGTTTTTAACTTAAACAAATTCTTTTAAAATTTCAAACAACCCTTGTTTGAAATAGAACCCTTTCATTTGAATATATTAAATAACATCTCTTATTTTAAAATAAGATCATATTCAAAATAGTTTGAATAATATTATCCCCTTTAACATTTTTTAATCAATTCAAATATTTAAATTTAGAATTCAAAACTTCACAATTTTAAATCTACTTCAATTTCCATCCTTTCTAATTTACAAGTTATTCTCATCAAATGGTTATTTCCTTAAAACATTTTATTATTTAAAATAAACATCCCATTATTAAACATAATAACCATTCAATTTCCTGGTTTGAAACCAATTCTGATTCATCTTATTTTGAAATTCTTTCTTATCTTTAAGATTTTAATTTAAGTTTGAATCCATTTCAAACTTATGCTTATTTAATTCCAATTTCAATTTGGTTGCGTTCTATTACTTCTTAACTTAATTCTTACTATTACTTTTAATTTAATTAATACTACAACCAATTTCCTCAATATAATAGATATTCTATTTCTTATATAAGATTCATTTACTTTTGAAATCGTTTAAAAATCGTTATATAAGAAAATACAAGTACGCTCTCTCATATATATACACACTCAACTCATTCTAGGATACCACTTACCCTATCCTTAATGAGTAATCCCAACAGAGCCAAGGTTTTCGCTTAACCTTCAGCTCTGATACCAAATGTAACGACCCGTAAATTTCGATCCCGAAATTTCCAGATAGTTAATAAAAAAAGAAAAGAGAAAGAAGAAGAAAACAGAAACAAGACACAGAAACCTCACATTCGCAGCGGATCAAATATAATATCAAATAAAATAGCAGTTATACAAAGAAAACTATATCGGTTAACTAACATTTAAATACATCAGAGTTACACATATACATAAATACTGGACAAAACAATCATGTCCAGAGACTACAATATCACAGTGAAAACTCTCCATACGTCCCTGCCATCCTGCTCGCCTCCTGAGCTCCAGAACGTCCTTACCTGAAAATCTGTAATACTCGGTCTGACCCGAGCATTACATCAAAGTAACACCTGGGTCAGGCTGGAAACCAGCGTGAGTAAACCCATTTAACATAAATTTCAAAAGCATACAACTTATACATATAACCTGGGTAACTTATATCAAATTACTACTTCACAAGACGTTATATACATCACATACATTACACATCAATTTCTAAGTACAAACCTAGATTTAAAGGTCAAATTTACTTAAATCATTCCATATCAACCAATTTATTTCACATATCAATCTATAAGAATCGAAGTGGTTTCGGGTATTAACTAATACCCGACTCCGGTCTCTTCGGATCTAATGTCATTTGATCCCAAGTTATTCAAGTGAATACAATTTACTTTTAAACACCAGATGCCACTTTACATAGTATTCATTATAGAAAACCACATTATCACTGTTCAACCCAACATATCGTATTATAAAAGTATTTCATATCACAGATATCAATCAATTCCAGACAATTAATCAGCATTCAACCATTCATATGCAAGATGGATCATTTCCAAAATTTATTTAATTTATCTCTAGTTAAATTAATTGTAAATCTTTATTCACTTGGATTATCTTTACTTAAACAATTAATTACAAGTCAGTTAACTAATATTCTTTTAATTATCCTTCTAGATTAATCATCCTTGATTAATTGTCCTCCAAAAATTTAGAAATTTACCCTTAATTACTTCATTAATTTCATTAATCAGCCTTATCAATCATAAACGGCAATCAAAAATCCTGTAATCACTTACCTTAATTAATTACTTCTTAATTAATTCTTTAATTAATTACACCGAGTAATGAATCCTTAATTACTTCTCCTAAGTAATTTACCCATCAATTACTTCACTAAGTAATTACACTTACCAATCTCATTAAGAAATCATACTTAATCTATTTCCAAGTGTCTATCTTTAATTAATTATCAAATTAATAAATCACATTCGTTTCATTAATTACAACTGGGTAATTTATCGCTTAATTACCCTAATCAATTATCCTATATTTACTTACACTGACTAATTATCCATAATTAATCACATACATAAATTAACTAAACCTTTAATTAATTAACTATTCATATTATCAAATCAATTCTTAAAATTTGAATACTCAAATTACTTAACTTTATTAATTATTTAATGATTTAATTAATTTATTGTTTCCTCAATTGATAACATAAATCAATTAACCTCACTTATTAAACAATTAATACTTTATCAAATTTCAGCATTTAATTTATCCCCTAAAAAATAACACATATGACTAACCCATTTATAATTATCTAAATACCACAATTTGAAAATAATTAAAGCATTGGAACTAACACCTTTAGATAAGGTTTTAATACTTGTTTAAATATTCTTAACAGCTGGTCAACGTTAATTTTAACCCGAGAAGAATGAAACACGACTTCGAACACAAACCTGATCACAACACGAGGCACTCGCAACACATAGCCTCGAGTCGAACACGCATCACTCACGAGATTGACCTGAGAAACACTGCATCTTCCCAACCCACGATCAACTCAGATACACAACGTGCACGGTGCACTTGCACGGCGTCCTTACGTCGCTCCGGCCAACTACGATGGCTCCCACACATCGCCTATGTCTCCCACATCCCCTCCGGCCACCCAGATCCGAAGATGAAATCATAAAACAAAATCGAGCAATCCTGATTTTCACTAGAACTCAACCCTCGACGACAAACGCCTCTCGCCACCAAATACGATCACCGAAAAACTTGTTATTCCACCCAGAGGCGCTCCACGACCTGACAATCCCTTTCCCCCTCATGCGAATCACTCCAGCTATCCATCAACGCTGAACGACCCATGAGAGCATCATAGACAAAACCAACCACAAAACCCTAAATTAGCGTCGCCCGTCCACCTCGGTGATCATAAAATTCACCCTATATTTTTCTCGCCACCACCCATCAACGTGCTACCTCCAAGAAGAAACTCAATCACCCAGATCGACTTGCTTACCGGAAAATGATGAAAACGCCGATCATGTTCAATTCACAATATCTTGCGATTTCTAAACCTAAAATTCATAATTTTATTTTTAAAAATCATCATTCCGGATGATACATCAGATTGTAAGGTCGAATACATGATTTATTCAATTGAGATTTTAATATGTTCATGCTTTACTGAATCCTTTATTTTGAGAAAGAAAACTAACTTTAAATTTTTCCCTGGAAATACTTTTAAATCAAATCCCTTATTATTATTAACAAGTTAGATTTAAACATCAATGCCTAATAAGAATTGGAGAGACATATTGATTGGATTTTTTTTTAGTTTGAATCCTGTTAAGAAAATTTGAAACCAGAGCTCTTCATTCACATAACTATTATTTACATACAGACATACCAAGTAATAATATAATCATACCCATGCATGTATCCAAATCTCATTTATCAGGACACTATCACAAATGATAGTCATAAGCATCAAAATAAAAACAGATCTGGGTTAAAAATAGAGAAGTTTACTCACAATTTTCTATTGGAACAGAGCAGGTATACTTTGTTTTTATCTTCCTTTTTTTTCTTTTTTTTCCTTTTCCAGTAAAATCACTATTAAATTTCACTTAGTAATAAATTTTAAGAGAAGTTATTACCATACAACCTGATTTATTTAGAGGTTAAGATCTAAAAATCATCTTGTTAGATGTTTTGAATTCTTAAAAACAGGTTTAAGACCTGTAATGTTGAAACAGAGATATACTTATGCTTGTTCCAAATTATGATCCCAGATACTACATTCAGGTGTATACAAAAAATCAATTTTGTCAACATGCACAACCAAATTCTTAGCACACTTCAATGATTCATTACATGCCAAATCAAAATATTCGAGATCTAAGAGTTTACTCACCTCTTTAAATATGCAGAGCAGTCTTTAAATTTATTCTAGGCACTTGAATATATAATTGAAAAAGATGCTTTGATTGCATGCTTCCAGATAGCATTATGAAGTTTTAAAACTGGCTTGACAGGTTTTTGAATTTGAGGATTTGAATATGGATTCAGCCTTTTAAGTTACAGGGTTTGGTGTAAATTTTTGTCACAAGTTTTGATTCCTGGTTTGAAATATTGAAACATGCTACAAGCTTGAGGAAGAATTTCAGGGTTTTAAGAATTTTTTAGTTGAGGATTTGCTACAATTTGTTTTGAGGAAATGCATGCAAGACTGACCATGGATTTCCTGAGGCAGTTTAT
The DNA here is from genome assembly GCA_030765085.1 of Allium cepa. Taxonomy (NCBI): domain Eukaryota; kingdom Viridiplantae; phylum Streptophyta; class Magnoliopsida; order Asparagales; family Amaryllidaceae; genus Allium; species Allium cepa. The sequence continues at coordinate 499,948,795 of CM060931.1, forward strand.
AGAGATTGAATAAAAGGGTTTACAGGATTTTTAAAGAAGTGATTTTCAGGTTATGGCCATAAATTTTTTGAATTCAAAGAATAAAAATGAAGAAGGAATAGAAGTTTTATATGATGAAATTTAAGGTTTATTAAAATTAAAGAAAAGAAAAACTAATAAGGACACTTGTTAAATCTTGTTTACATTTGTCAAAACCATTGCTTAATTTATCACATATGTTAATCAATGAGGTTCAAAAATGAACGCATGTCATTCCTTATTTCTAAATTATTTTAAGATGATTTTTTTTAAAAGCCTTTATTGTTAATTTTCTTAATATGTAAATACTTTATTAATTCATAAATACCTTTATAAATTTATAAATGCTTTCCCCTTTTTTTATATAAAAGTAAAACTTTTCAAAATAAAAAAATAAGATGTAAACTAATTAGATTTCAAAAATAATATAAAATTATTTAATCCATTTTTACATGCTAATTTAAATGTTTTTTTTCATTTATTTACTACTAATTAAATATTTTCTAAATTTATAAAATTCTTTTGTTTTAAATTAATATAGAACAAATTTTATTTTGGTTATTTATATTTGAAGATAGAGATTCTATCCATTTTAAATAATTTAATTAAGGGGTTATCACATTTTAATAGTTAAACTCAGATAATTATTCAATTATCTAATATCTAAAAAAAATCCGGGTTATTACAACATTCCATTTGATGAGGCCCGACTCCCCAAACACATTAAAGAGCACATAATCCACCTGAAAATTACACAATGTGCAATCGGTACATGTGCCCACTTGGGATGGTTTCCCCTTTTAATTCATTCCTTAATTGCACATTTTAAAACCTATGAGGGTGGCTCTATCGCAACTCTATCCAAATGCATACGCTGTGCTTCCAAGCCCCAGCATTATTTTTTCAAAACACATGGGTAGCTCCTTTCCTTTGTTATGATTACCTTTATAAGTTCAAACAAAGATCACATGGGGCTTCACCTATATTCTTTGGAGTATTTTATGGCTATTTGGTAGTCACTGAGCTTAATAACAAAAAATTTACTTCAACGATGAGTACTTCTTCATCTATGGTTCTACCAGCTTTTCTTAAAGATTTTATCTAGATGTAAGTCCTTCCTATTCTTCCTTACTTGAACTCACTTCATTCAAGTCGCTATTCGGCTTTATTTCCTTTGAAGTTATCACTCTGAGAGTCAAGAACGATGCCCTAACTCGTATGGTTCATGAACTTCAAGTCCTCCTAACCTTCACTATGTCAATTCTACCTTCTATACAATGAAGAGTCCATGTTGTGTCATCCCCTTCCAACACTGTTCAGGCCATTCTATAAGCCAAGATGGCTCCTTAAGTTGCAGTCCATCATGGAGTCATTATGGAGAGGAAGAACTAGCTAATGTTGAAGGAAACGGGCTAGTTGAAAGTGGATGAAATAGGCAGATTTCAAAAAAGAAAATCTATTTTGAACCTATTTGGCCTATAAAGTCAAAAGAGAATTTAGATCTGATCTAAAATTTGTTAAATAAAAATTATTTTATTTAATTTTATGTAAAAGAAGTTTTGATTATTTATATTTTAATTAATATGATATTTATATAAATAGAGTATATCAAGTATATTGTTGTGTGAAAGTGTAAGTAACAACAAGTACTTGTTTGATTTAATTTAAAGAAGGAAACATTTCTTATTTCCTCCTTTAAAACCCTCAATCTTTAATTCATTGTTAAATCTCATTGAATCCTCTCCTCCTTAAACATGCATGGTTATCCATAGATGGTGCCACATGGGCCCTTAAAATTTCCAAAACAACTATAATTTTAATCTATTTAATTCCAATTTAAATATTTTATCGATATCTTGTATAGATACACACGTGTATAACTTTTATATACGCACTTTATTAAACACTAATGCATTCAAATAAATCATATAAAATCTAATAACTAATATTTCATAAATATTAACTAATTTAAAATGATTATAAATTAATTAAATCATATCATTTTTTAGAGTATTCATCGTTATATTGTATGACTTAAAAGCGTAAATTTCGATCGGTGATTAATATTGCATAATTCGAATATTAATTTTCACATGTCACCTTAGCTAGTGGTGTGACCTTTTTGGCTGAATTTATCACTTACATATATTTTTTGGTAAAATCCAATTTTACTATTATAAGCAGTACCTATAGTAACGATTATTTACACCAATTCTCTTTGTTAGTACTACATCACATTTCGACTTATAGAGTTTGGTTTTGGTCAAAATTCCAGTGTCATCCACATTCAACTAGGTTAGTCCAAATGTAAAGTCCTTAGTTCAATAACAATAATTATTCTTAACCGTACCGCTTTTGGCTAGACACTCTGACTTTGAGTTGACTATAGTTGACCATGAGGTTACTAAGGAGGCGAATTCTTTGTAGAATAATCCAATCCTTTAATTCAAACCTAACTATAGTCAGTCAATAGACATCATGCCATAATTTAACTATAATTAAAGTAGAGTGTCCATATTGAGTCTCAAATGTATTCTCAAGTTAAGATAACCGTGTAACATCGTCACTTTGAGGTTCTCTGTTTGACCTTAGTTATATTAACTAATAAAAAACATTTGAGTAAGTCATTACATAGTTATCCAATGATTATCAGTATGTAACCTCCAGTGTCCTCAACAGTCATGAGTAAAAAATGCTTAATATATGATGAGCATTACGCACTCTAGTCTCAATAGATGTATCGATATCCCATCTCAAAACATCTTGAATAGGAATATTTAAATAATGTGTTATTTTTTAATATGATAAATTTCTCATGATTAGAACACATTGTATTTACTATCCCATAGCATATCATTTAAGGATTTTCAATTTAAATTACTTTAAAGTAATTACTTAATTAATTATGTCATAATATAACAAGTATATTGCTGACGCCAAAAATGTATCAACACCTAAAATTTAATTATAGGGAACCTAAGACCTAGAACTAACAGATAATAGTAGAATCAAAGAAAACAACTAGGAGGCACAAGATTTTTATAATGGTTCATTAATCTCTGGCTTATGTTCACTTTACAGTTTTATTGATTATGCATCTAAGAGAGTTTGTATATGATTATAGAGAATCAGAGTCATAAGTATAAGAGCTTGACAAGTTCTAAGGCTTAGAACTGCCAAGAGTAGCTATCTTGGTGACTATTAGGGGGGAGGAAGATGGCGAAGAGTAATGGAGTCCTAAATCCAAAATGAAGAAGAAAGATTAAGGAGAAGATCCTCTTTAGGTGGCACATAGGTTTGTATTTATAGGGAAACATGTATGCTAGGTCAAAAGCCTACTTACAGTAGAGTCCACGAGTTACCCTAATGTCACACAAGAGATAGCAAGGTCTACTGAGTTAAAGTAATAACTTGGTGTCGAGTTATTTCCTTAAGTGGAATTTGGTTCAACACCTTTGCACTATTCTTCTATCTTCAAGTTGATGTGTTACATTCCCTTTTCGCCGACTATTGGTTCTATTGATCGTTCCACGATCACTTGAGTCATTCGGCATTATTATCTTTCTTCTCTTCAACTCTTGGAATTAATCGTCCAAACTTTGGGAAAACACTTGGTTACGAGTAGAAGGTAGAAAATGAGTCGCGTGAAGTTGGAGAAATGAAATAGGGAAGCAAAATTACTCAATGCCAAGCCAAATGACTCGACACCGAGTTATTTTCTTAGCTCAATTCCCAATGAAACTCTTTTGAGTTGTTTCCTGCTTCATCTAAGTGTGCTTCCAAGATTTTGAGCCATTTTATCTTAGTCTTGGCATTCTAACTTCCATTGACTTTTGCTAGGTTAATATCCTATTTAACACCTGCCCCTCAGAGTATGCTTTCATCGAAAACAAAGCATGCTCTGGATTGAGATAAGCTTGGACTGTTATCCTCTGATTCTAGTTGACCGTTCAAGTGCTGTCTCGAGACATTGCTCTTACTTGGTTGATTTTTTCTTTGAAATGTTTGACTTAGTTGTAGTTGGAATTCCATTCCTTTACACTTGTGATGCAATCTACACTTTGTAGATTACTTTATGCTTTGGGTTAGCATGGACATTCTCTACAATGCTTTTGGGAAGATATACGGGGAGGAAAACAACTCACTGTTGAGTTATTTGACCCGACGCCAAGTCATTTGGTTTTCCTTCCAACCTTATATATTTCCACCTTAGAAAAATTTTAGTTTAATTTTATTGGTTATTCACTTTAAACTCGAGCCATTTGAGCTTGCATCCGACCTAACCTACTTCCTCTGACCTGATTTGAATCGGATCCACCTCTAACCTAAGCCACCGACCTTCCTTAACGTCATCGCCTGTCGTCGACTTGTCGCAACCACCCTGAAGCATTTTCCACTGCTCGTCCACCATGTAAATAGATCGGATTCCATCAATTGAAAACCCTAGCTCTGATTTGATTTAAGGTTTGAGGTTGATGATGGTCGACGTGATGATATGGAGATGGTGATGGGGGTTTGGTCGATTATAATTGAAGGAAGATGGTTGAATTTAGGGTTGTGTTCGATCGGTGGCAAAAATAATATTTTCCCTAGTCAAGTGCATGTAGTTCCGAAGAAAAGTTCTTTTTTTCAGATTGAGCTATCTCTTTTCAAGAATTTAGCTAATTCTCTATCGCTATTTGAATTCTACTACGAATATTATCCCAAGATCGATCAAATTGGATGATCTCATCGCATTGCTTTTTCCATTCCTGCACTTTCAGTGAAAACTTTTCTGCATCGCTACGGACAGCGGCTCTGTTATCGATTACTGAGCAATAACGGGTAAGTTTTAAAATATAATTTCAACGTACAGTATGGCTCATTTTTTAGCATAGGCGATCTATTCACACAAGATGGTCCATTCGTCATGTATGGGATGCTGGAATCACACGCATAGATTAACACATTACACGTTCCCAGTTCAATGCTCAGAATCTGATTGGTCAACACGTCGACATCCTTTGGACTTCAACCATTGGTCGCATGGGTTTATTATTCCAAATAAACATACATAACCATGTTTAGCACCAAGTTTTATTGTTTAGAATGACTCGTCGGTCGCCCTGTCTTAAGTCTGGCGAAGGAACGTCCATTCCTCTAGAAACTGGGTCTTCTATAGCTCAGGCTTCACCATCCATCCCTACAGGGCCAAGCCATACCGAAACTCCTGAATCCTAAGGTCAAATAGGTCCAATCATGTCCATAGTCGGTCAACTACCTACGAGATTGAGAATCTTGAATAACCCGCCAGAGCAGGTGCCTTCAATCCTTTCTTCTAGGTCGCTCCAAAACAAATGTCTCCAACACGGTATCCCTAAGGGAGATGCTCATCTGCCGACAAGAGATGAATTCGCTTACAATCCCCTACCAGACTTCATAACATGCAATTGGTATAAGTTCCTGGGCGGTGTTACCCTACCATTCTTTCCTTTCCTAATTATTATGTTGTAAGAACTTGGACTGGCTCCGTTCCAAGTCCACCCAAATGGTTATTCTCTTCTAAGTTTGTTATACATCCTCTTCATAAATAGATTCAACCAGCCTCTGAGGTTCAATAAGCTAGTTCATCGTGTACAATTCAATGAAAGATAGGATTCCTCATCCTACCTAATAATAGAGGCCAAGAAAGGATGTAAAGTAATTGAAAAGCTCTATAACAAGCATTCTGCCTTCAAGAACGAATATTTCTTCATGCATGCCTGTAGGTTTTAATTGGCTTTGGCTATCTGGATGTATAACTCTTTTCCCTTGCTCCTCCTGTGAAAAAATTCTAAGTTTCTAATTTGATATGTGTTTCCTCGTAGACATCCCGCCTTAATAAAATAGTGATGAACATGAGAGAACACTCAATGCTTTGAAGGCAGTTAAACCCACTCAGTGCGTTGTTTCATTCCTTCTAATGAATGACAATCTACACCGGTGTGATCTACTTCTCCATGAAAAAAATTCTGTTGTTGAGTCTCCAGCACAAAGAGGCTCTATGGATCATACCTATTTTACTGCTCCCACTCATAGCTCCAACAAGAATGTTCAAAGGGAAGTTACGAATCCTTTCGATGTACTACATGTAGAGAAGCCTATGATGAGAAAGCCTATAAGGCCTGTCGAAGCCGACATTCCTAGTAGTAGAGATGAAGACATGGGGATGTCTCTGATCCCAGAAGAAGACAAGAGATTCATAAGGAGAGAAAGAAAAGAAGTGGTTGAGGAAGAATAAGGTGCTTGTGATAGGGATAGCGACTATCATATTGGCGAAGAAGGGGACGAATCGTTTGGTGAATGGCCCGGCTTGAGTCCTGTTCAACCCAGCTTACCTCTTCTAGAGCACATGATCTTTGAAACTTCTAAGGCAGCTAGAGACCAAGTTGCAATGCCTTCAGGAGAGGATGCAGCTCGATCTCACCCTCACTGTGACTTTTTCATTGGCTTGAGTGGTATCGATGAGATTAACTTCACTGTTAGCGACATTCTGGGGGATGCCAATTTAGAATTCACTATTTCTCTAGGGGTCTTTGTAAGCAAAGGTGGAGAGATCCCACTTTAATTCCTTGCTAATATGGTTGGTAGAATAATTAAAGGGTCATCGGCAACACACACTGCACTAGGATCATTGACACTTATTCCTACATTAAATCTTTTTTCGTAGTTCCAACATCAATACCATTTTCTTCTTTGTTTCAAGTTCTATGGGTTGTGGTTACTATAAGAAGATATCCTACCATGCAAGTGCATATAAAGGACAAACTCCTGATCCCAATCTGCATCATCGCTACTAGTTTGAGGAAGAGAGGCGAAGGTGGAAAGATCGCGAGTTTGATGATGCTCACAAATCTGAAAGGAAGATGAATAAGGAAGAGAGAGGGAGAGAAAGTAAAGAGATGCTGGAGGTGAGCTGATAGGTGAGCCCGCTAAATGCCAGAGAGACTCCTCTAAGCGCCATGGGACTTCTTATGGCATTATTCCTCCATGCTCATAAGCACAAACTATCTCCCAATAGTAAGTCCCCGCTTTTGATGCTTTAATTCCTACAGTCCCACCTGTTTCCAAGGGGATTTTCACTTCCAAGTTCACTCTTCTGAGCAACCCGTCTCCTCTGCAGGCTATGTTTCCATATCTCTTCCTATGTAGGTGAAGTTTTATCGGGATATCAAGGACATCCTGAAGGAAGTTTCCCTAAAATGCCTCCAGGATGTTCAAGAAGATATAGAGGCTGGGTATGAGCGGAAATTTTTATGTAAGGCCCTCTTCGATGTGAACCGAATCAATTACACCAACATCTAATCCTTTAAATCTGAGAAATATGACCTTGAATGAATGACAACTGAGAGGGAGGTTGATTTGGTCAAAGTTACTAGAGAGAGGCACCTTGCTCGAAACCAAAAGGAAAGTACAGACAAGTTAATGGAAGAGTTAAATCATGCCCAAGACTGCGCCAAAATCATGATAAGGAACGAATTAAAAACCGCTCATGTTGAAACTTTGGAGTTCCAAATTCAAGCTAAGGAGAGGGCATAGGTGCTTATCCAAAGAGATTATATTATCAGAGCCAAGGACCGGACTGTATCAAAGTAATCTATGAACTTGCCAAGCTTCATAAGGAGGTTTAGAAACTTTCCAAATAAAAGGAGCAGCTGTCCACTGAAAAAGTTGTCATCGGTCTTGAACTTGCAATTTATGAGCACGAGCTCAAAGAGTTTCAAGAAGAGAAGTCCAAGATCCTAGGTGAGCTTGATGCTAATATGCTATATTTCAACACCAACATAGTCATGTTTAAGAATCTAAGATGGCTGGGAAATGACTATCTCGAAGTGCTCGCTAGTGCTTAGGAGTAAGTGCTACGTTGGACTACGCAGGTTGGAGACAATCACTCTGAAGAAGAACCGATGGCTGCTTATCTCGAAGCTGAAGATATCGAATCTCTTTCCATTGGAAAGACTATCCTAGCTAAGATGTTGTTGATGTTGTCAAAAGTCTTGCTGACCCGAGCTCTTTAGGTCAAGGTGAATGTCTGCTTCAAAATCTCAAACGCAGGCAGTCGATATTCGTGCATCTTTAGGAGTTAGCTCCATGGCTACTCGTGTTCTCCCAACTTCATTAACGGGTACTCTCTACGAACCATATTTTCCTCCTGTTGTAGTCTAACCTAGGGAGTTTGGGACTGAAGAAAGTAAATTTATCGTACCTCACCGGGGTTAGTCCAACTTGTGAAGCTTGGGACTGAAGAAGGTAAATTTATCGTATCTCATCGAGGTTCCACCACAGGTATATATCCCATTTCTTTAGTCTTTGAGAAGCTTCGGTTCTTGTAGGAAACTGTCATTAAGCTTTACCAATCTGTATGTCAATTTGTAGATAACTACATTTGCTTCCTCCGCCTCCAGCTATGCAGGTTTAAGAACTGAAATCATCTTTAATGTGTCAACCTTCATCTCCTTAGGGCTTACCATATCCATTCCTGTTTCCAGTTCCGACCCAAATCTAGACTCTGAAAAAATTATCGCTTTAGATAGCTTAGAGGATATTTCTAGCTCTTAGGAAGGGATGTTTTCATCGCAGGTGCTTTCGACCTAACCGAGCATGAAACTATGGCTAAAAAGTTGAGGAAGGACATGGAGAAAATTCAAACGAAGAAAGAGCCAAGGACCGCTAAGCTTGCATCTTCAAAATTGATAAGTCCTTAGTAAAAGGTTCCTACATCCAAGATTAGGCCGCCAAAAGCATATTAACAACCCAGCAATCAAGTCTGAGGAGCCCGGTTCTACTAGTGGTGAAGAGTCCACTCGTTTAGAAGGCGAGACTCCTTCCAGCAAGGAGATAAAAAGGAGGCAGAAGCTCTAGACCTATCCGGGTAGAACCAGTAAAGGCAAGATGAGAGGCAAGAAGTGGAAGACTCGGTAGTGTGTGCGCTAGCTGAGCATTTTGTTTTTTGTGGTTGTGATTGTCGAGTCTGTATTTTTCGTCCTTTTGCTTTAAATAGGCCAAGGGTGTGCAGGTACGACCCCCGTTGTTTGTCTGTACATGAAAAGATTATCAATAATGAAAGGTTACTTTTCCGTTATAATCTCTCTATTATGTACTTTTCTGCAGTTTATACTCTATGCCCGTTTATGTATGTTTGTGTATATAACATGATCTTAGTATAATTTCCTGTATTATATTCTTCTATTTCTGTGAAGTATGTTTATTTACCGTAGCTCTATACATGTAAATAATATTCCTGCAATTGCTTTAGCATATTCTATTTCTTAACTCTATTTTTGACTATCAGAAATACTCTGTTTAGCACAACAGGTCTTGCAACTTTATATAACTCTACGGCCATTCCTATTTGGGCTTGGTCGAGTTCTTTTCATCTAAGTGTCAGTGGATATGCCCTTGTCCGCAGGGCTGAATGTTAAAATTCAGGCATCAACAAGAGATTAGATGCCCTGAGCAATTCGTTCGATTTCCCTCATTCTAGTTTGCATGGTGGTTCTTATCTCCGTGAACTAACAACTTTTTCTACTTGATTCCAAGCATTATATTTTTAATGTCACCAATTCCTTAGTTGCATTTGAATTCTTCCAAGTCAACATTATCAGCTAATGTCATTCTGGATATATGTGTCGAAAAGATGTATCGTCGTCGTTTTTCATCATAACAAATTCTTCTAAGTTCAGCGTTGAGATCCCAATCGTGTATCAGTTTCTGTCTTCATAAACTTGCACACGAACGACTCAACTTCTTGGATTTCTCCTTGACGTTGCCCATCTTCGGGCTTCGCCTAACTCCTCTGGTTGTCGCATATCTCTAGGTGATGTCAAGTTGTAAGAGGTTTGAGTTGATTTTCCAGTTAACTTGGTGGTTTGGAATTTCTCGATGTTACCTGGGCAACACCAATACTAAGAAGGCAGGGGTTAATTTTCACCGTCGACTTGACAGTTTGAGTCGATTTTCCCCGTCGACTCGGTGGTTTTGGGCCTTGATGGCATTGTCGGAGAAATAACATTTTTCAGAAGGTAAGGACTGTTTTTCCCCATTAATCCGATAGTTTAAGTCGATTTTCTCATCGATTCGATGGTTTTAGGCCTTCCCGACGTTGTCTCTTTGGACAACGTAAGCTCTTAGAGGGTTGAGGATCGATACGACCAATGATCCATTGGTTTTGACCTTCTCAATGTTGCCAGTCTTGGGACAACGTCAGCTCTTAGAGGGTTGAGGATCAATATGAACCATCGATCCATCAGTTTTGACCTTCCCGACATTGCCAGTCATGGGACAACTTCAGCTCAAGGAAGACTGAGGATCAATACGATCGATCAATTTGACAGTTTTGACCTCACTGACATTGCTAGTCTTGGGATAATATCAGTTCTTAGAAGGTTGAGAACTGATATGACTCGTTGATCCGGTGATTTCGGGCCTTCCTGGCATTGCCAAAGCAACGTTGGTCCTCAGAAGGCAATGGTTAATTTTCCCCATCGATCTGGCAGTTTGAGTCGATTTCCCCCATCGACTTGGTAGTTTTGACGTTCCCGACCTTGCAGTCTTTGGACAACGCCAGTTCTTAGAAGGTTGAATATCGATTTAGTGGTTCAAACTTTCCCGACATTCCCAGTCTTGGGACAATTCCAGTTCTTAAAAGGTTGGGGATTGATACGACCCGTTGATCCGACGGTTAGTGAGTCTACACTCCCCGTCCATCAATCAAGGGTGGAGGAGTATTTTCTCAGCTATGCAGATGGTTTCATACCACATGATTTTTTCTTGCAAGAACACGGTTCCATTGGTTCAAGAAGCAAATTTTATTAATGAGTAAAAGAAATAGCAAGTCCTCTTTCTATAATGCCCTCAGCGTCCCTGGGCGGCTTATTTGCGAAAGGAAACTAGATAAGGCCAAATGAAACAACATCGCTTTAGGTTGCGGCTTCGTTCCTGCATGACCGGCTAGCTTGTGTGCTACTTGACAACTAGTTTTTTGCTAGTTTTCCTGGGTCTCTCTTCATTGGGTCCAGGGAGTTTTCCTTGAGCGGATGGACCCTAGGGTCCTACGGCTTCTCTGTTGCTCCATGGTTCTTTAATATTCTACAAGAGCTTATTTTTTCTTATTAGCTCCTCAATCCAATTCTTCATGTGTCAGCATTCGTTGGTATCATGCCCATGAATTTTGTAGAATCGGCAGTGCTTTCTAGATTACTTATGTTGGTCTGTCGCTTTCCTCTAGGGTAGCTTGCTCGATTCTGAGTAACAAGATATGTAGTTTATAGCATATAGTTTAAAGGTGTGTATTCTTTTGATCCAAAGTTCTTCAGACACTTCGCATTCGCATTGTGCTTATTACCAGAGTATGACTTCCCTTCTTTTGATTACCGGGGTATTCGGTGTTTATTGCGATGTTTCTATGGATATCTACCTTTAACTATCCATCATTGGAATTCCCTGAGACCAAGCTCACATCCTCCAAGCATAGAAACTAATTTGCTTTATGATGGAATTCCTCCATGGTAGTTGGTTGTGTCATCTTCAGCCACCTACCAAAATCCGTGTTTGGGTGAATTCTTCTAAGATCTTCCTTCAAAATTCTAACTTCTATGATACCGATGTTAAATCAGCCCAAGAAAGCTTTCAGCGGCTCCATAGGCCCTTGAGAAAAGCTAAATAGGGAAATCATGTCCTTTGGTCATCCAGTGTGGAGCCGCGGCTGCTTTAGTAACTTTTTTGCCAATTCATCAAATGTCAATATGGATTTAGGTATAATCTTGGTAAACCACATCGAAGCGACTTCTTCTAAGAAGACAGGGAAACACCTACAATGAGTAGCATCCATAACTCTAGCTTCATCCATACGACATTCATATTTGAGTAATTGTTGTCTAGGATCAGTAGTTCCATTGTAGGATGGCACTGCGGCATGATGAACTTTTGGGGATATTCTTCTCTGAGAACATTTTCAGTAAATGGAGTTCGGCTTGGTGCGGAACCCCGGTCTTCATCTTTTCTGCCCCTGCTCACCTCCATTAATCATTTAACCATGTCGGTGATGTACTTATTGTTGTCATGGTAATTTATAGGTCAACTGTCGGGGATGCACTGAGTGTTTCACTCCACAAATGTTCTTGGCTTGCCGACTAATGTCTAAGTTCTTCATTCTTTTGAAGAACCACTCTTGCAGAGTTCTGTTGGCGCCCGGTTGGTCTTGCCGTAGCAGTTTGGGCTCCAGCTCCAGTGTTTTTTCCATCAACATTAGTGTCTAACTCTAAATCATCACCATTAAGCAGCAAGTCCTCTTCCTTGTCAGAAACATCCATTGCATCACTTTCATAAATAAACCCCACGTGGGCATTCCTATAAGTGCTAGTTTTGTCTTTCTTGTTCGAGGAGCACTCTGCTTCCTCCTGCGATGACTTCTGTAGTTACTTCCTTTTGATTTTTCTTTCTATCTCTCTTATTCGGGAAAAAAACCAAAGATTTCTCATTTTTTATTGTAAGAGAAGTTTCTCTTATAACACTTCTTATCATTGGTCGCTACAAGGTTAGCAATGCATCTAACTTATTCATAAGGACTTTATGGATATCCGCCATCTTCTAGTTAAGTTCATGAATCATTTTATTAAGCTCTACTCTAGTACCAACTTCCTATTGAGTAGAGGATTATGGTATTGCATTTCCATCATTGACTTCCATTTGATGATTGTTTCCATCATCACCATTAGCCACCGCTCCTACGGATCATTCGGAAGCAGATTTTCCTTTTCTGGTTCCATTCACCTTCAACGGCAATTTCTCAAACTCCTTAAAGCAGGTATTTCGGATCTAACAGTTGGACCTTTCCAATCCCAAGTTGAGAGCTAGATCTAAGACTGGATTCAGTTTTCTCAATGAAAGCACTAAAATGTTGATGCCAGAAATTGATCAACATTTCGGATCGAGTTGTAAGGAACCGTTGAGACCTAGATCCGACAGATAATTGCAGTAATCAAAGAAAAATAATTAGGAGACACAAGATTTTTATAGTGGTTCAGCAATTTGTGTCCTACATCCACTTTATAGTTTTATTGATTATGGATCTGAGAGAGTATGTGTGAGATTACCAAGAACTAAAGTCACAAGTACAAGAGCTCAGCAAGATCTAAGGCCTAGAACTGTTAAGAGTAGCTGACTTGGTGACTTTGTGGGGGAGGAAGATGGTGAAAAGTAATGGAGTCCTAGATCAAGAGTGAAGAAGAAAGATTAGGGAGAAAATCAACTTTTGGTTACACATAGATTTATATTTATAGGGAAAAAGGTGTGTTGGCTACGAAGATTGCTTGCAATAGAGTCCAGGAGTTAGTCCAATGTCACACAAGAGATTGCGGGGTCAACCAAGTTAAAATAATAACTCGGTACCAAGTCATTTAATACGGTGCTGAGTTATTTCCTAAAGTAGAAATTAGTTCAAATCCTTTGCACTACTCTTCTATCTTCAAGCTGATGTGTTCCATGCTCTTTCCATTGACTATTGGCTGATTGTAGTGATCGTTCCATAATCACTTGAGTCATCTGGGTTTCTTAGCTTTCTTCTCTACAGCTCTTGGAGTTGATCGTCCAAACTTTGGGAAAACACTTGATCACGAGTAGAAAGGATAGAAAATAAATTGCATGAAGTTGGAGAAGTGAGATGGGGAAGCAAAATAACTTGATACCGAGCCAAATAACATAGTACCAATTTTTTTACTTAGCTCAATTCTTGGTGAAACTCTTCTGAATTGTTTCCTTGCTTCATCTAAGCATGATTCAAAGATTTCGAGTCGTTTCTTCTTCTTCTTGATGTTCAAACTTCCGTTGACTTCTGCTTGGTTAGAAACTCAATTAACATATATAATAGAAAGAAAATATATTTTATCTTGAACAAGATTGGTTATCAAGTTAGATACAATACATAATTGTCCCTATGACATACCCTTCTGTCAATCTCCCACATGCACTTGGAGTCAATTATGGAATCTTGTTCCAACTCCTCTATTAATTAACACTCTCTGATGCTGATAAACTACTTTTATCATGGATAACTTTTGAAGTATGTCTTTCGACTATTAGTGAGCTTTAGGTTCTTTAACGAATTGTATCACTGCATTGTTATCAGATAACAGTGTTGTAGGATTCTAAAGATTTGGAATCACACCTAACACGGTTATAAATTTGTACATTCATTTATACTTTTTTTATTATAGGTCTATTCAAGGCAATATACTTAGCCTTTCATTGAACCAGTCACTGCTTGTTGTTTGGAAAATTTCTAACTTAAAGTTCTTAAGTTAAGCTTGAACATGAATTTGGAACTGACATATATACTCGATAACTCTTATGAAATCTGGGTTTGTGCGCTCCTTCATAAGGAGTACTTTGTTTCTATAAACAATTCTCTAATTTTTTGAAAACACTAGAGAAGACTCTAAACTATTATTTAATGATCTTAATCGGATTTGACACCTGCTCTATATATTAAATACATAAGTAAAGTGTGAAATTGTTGACACTATAGTATGTACAATAAATCTGATTACCAATAAATAATAAGCCCATCTTGATGCTTGGTATTAAACATTTTAATACAGTGGTTGTTTATATTAATTTGGGACATTCCAAACATCTTTTTATATTGATTATAAAAGATGTCTTTTCAAATCCTATATTGAAAATTAAATGCAAAAATTGAAATGATTTTAACACGAATACGCCACTAACAATCATAAGTTTATTTCTTTTTACTTATTGTTCAGAAATAATGTTGCACCTATTAATATTCTTTGTTACAAATACACTCTTCCTCTGCATTTTCACTAAAAATCAAATAATTTGATTTTTCTATCGAAATACTTGTTTAACTTTGATGTTTGTCGAATAATACTTTCGTACCATTTCTTGGATCATATCCATAACTTACAAACTCAGAATCACTCACATTAATTTCAAGACACTTTGCTTATTAAGCTCGAACATCATATTCTGAACCATAATTTATGATTTCTATTTTAGCCAACATACGCTAAAACTCCAAAATCACATCGAGCGATAATTTTATAGGTAAAACATGAATTAACTTAAGTATATTGAATGACAAATCAGTTATGTTAATTTTAACAATTTAAATTTACAATGTTATTCTATCAATGTAGCTTATATTCAACCTGCTTTGGTCTTCTTCCCAAAGACATGTTTGCATCCGATAAATCATCACTTCGGGTACACTATTAAAATCATATTATGCTACTGTACTGGGAATCTATTCCAAATTTGAGCATCATATCATATGGTAAAATCAAAAGTCCTAATGTTTTATTGACAAATGAGAAAATTCTTTTCTCGGTGTCAATAAGAGAATCATATTTCTCTATGAGAAATCTAATAAGACATTATAATTAGTTGTTTCTATTTAAATTTGGTGAATTTCATTTCATCTTTGAAATCCATTTTATTTTTAGATCGTTTGCAAATCCATTTTACTACCAATAATTTCTAAAAAAATCCTTCATCGTGAAGTTGGCATTTCTTGAAACAACAATTATCTCTCAATGCAACGGAAAAGATATTCATTAACATTTTATGAGTTTCCCATATATATGCATAAAACTGATTTGGTTCGTATGTTTATAACATGAATTAGTCAACCAATATTGATCAGTCCCAAAATCATTTAGGACAGTCCACACAAGATCTCTCATGAATAGTATAATGTGCAGTCTATCAACGTCCATAACCTATCAACACTTAGACTTAGGATATGCAGGGGTTGTAAAGGCCTGCAAATCCATACGCCTTTGAATCGACAATATTTCACATCAGCTCAACTTAAATTGGATGGAAATACAAATCTTTAGGGTAAAGAAGAAGAAAATAGAAAACAATAACATTAGAGTCTCACAGTCGTAGCGGAGCAAAAAATAATATATAATAATAGAATTTAAATACAGGAAACCTGTAGCTGTTATATACTTACAACCATCAGAGTACAATAGGCAATAATCAATCTGGACAGTCTAATAACTTGTCCTTACACAGTGGAATAATAACCAAGTATGAAAATAGGTCTGAACTCCTCCAGCTTGTCTCTTGAGCTCCACAGCATTTTAACCTGAATCTGTAGTACTCAGTTTGACTCGTGCATTATAATAAAATAACACCCAAGTCATCAGGAAAACCAACTTGAGGAACACACTCAATTTGAATTATTAACTTTTTTCTAAGTCCTTTGAAAATAAAGGTATCTCGTAAGACCACGTCACAAATAAACACGATGGGTTTTCACCTTACGATAACCAAAACGATTTTTTATCAAAATCATCTGATATTATAATAGTGTCTATGGAAAGTAAATAGAAAATAGCTGAAATGCTTACATCTCACATTCCAGCTTAGCTAGGCACAATCAAACCTATGGCGCTTATTGGAGAATGGATTCCATGGAATGACTGGGCCACAGGGATACCGCCATCACAGTAAACCCCTAGAACAATGTACCGAGGACCACGTCGGGATCCCCAGCTACACAAGACCGGCATACCCCTAACTTGGATAGATCGAATATGTTATCACCCCTGGTGTTCCCACCCTTACCATTGAGCGCTCCTTCAATGCACAACTAGATCCATGATAAATAGGTTTTCGAGGACATCTAAAAAGGTGATAACATATCCTAATTGGGTGCGACCCACTTAGACTTATTGCATCTCTCAGGTTTTAGTCATTCTTGGCTGATAAGGTTCGAGGCTAAGCGTTATCTTTCAAGAACAATTTTACTTAGAATGTTCATCGTCTTCCAATAACGATATTCGATAGCACTCGTTCATACAAGTTGCCTTGGGTCTGGACAAACTGAACTGCCATCTTCATCATCTTCACGGTATTTATTCATAACGTTCAAACCGAATCGAAATGGTTTCGAATAATTAAATCCGATCCCGGTCTCTTCGAAAGATTAACGAAATTGGTCAAAATTGATAGTCGATTATTTAGCTATCAATAAACAGCCAAAAGCAATCATCAGGCCATATTATAAATTTTCCAAAATTTATTTCAAAATATCTTTAAAAGATATATCAATTCCTTCCAACATTTGAAAACAATTTTTCAAATACTTAAATCCATACCAGGATACTTCCAAACATCTCAATGCTTAGAAATATTCCCAAATTTCTATTTTTTATGCTAAGGAAATTTACAAGTTTTTTTTCCAAAATCCTTTCAGTATTAACGTTTTAGAGAATTATTCCATGACGTATTCCAAAAATCTTTCGGAATCACAAATAAATTTCCTCTCCTCAAAATCATATCCTTTTATAAGCCTCTTTATTCGAATCTCGAGAGAATTTATAAAATAAAATTTTCAATTACTCTTAAACTCTATATATATATATATATGTATGTATGTATGTATGTATGTATTTATATAATAAGTATTTAAAAGATTAATAATTTATTTTTAAAAATGTTCAAGTAAATATTTAAAATATCGAAAACACTTTTGTACATTAATAACTCATCTTTGGTTAAATAAATAAATTTCAAAGCTGATTTTAAAGGTTGGAATTCCTAAAATAAATACTTCATATTTAAAAATCTACTTACCCAAGTATTTCAACCTAACTAGTTTAAAACTTCATAGTTTTAAAATAATAAAAAAATTCTTTTAAAAGAAACTCACTTTTTAAAATTTTAAAAAAAATATAATTTTAAAACCTCAAAAACCAATTCAAATTATAAATTTCTCTTGATTTCCAACACATCACTTCCATTCCGATTTCCTTCACCATTTTCACTTTTCAAAAATAATAATCCACTATTTTCCTCACTCTATTTCCATGTTCTAATATAATTTCGTCCTGTAAATTTATATTTTCAATCTATCATCTGATATCAACTTCTTTACTTATAAACATCGTTATAAATTTTATAACCCCTTTGGTGTTACCTTTTAATAGAACAATCTTATTTAAAATCCCACTATATAAATACATTTCTTGTAAATTCCATTTATACCTCCAACCTATTTTTGAATATTGATTTTAACACCCTTATGTGATTAATTTTCTTAAGTCTCTATTTAAATCCATTCACGAATTGTTACGTACAATCCAAAATTAATATATATTATTCCCAATTTAATTTTCTTAAAAATAATTCAATTTCCAATATAAATATTTTTATATCGTAATTTCCCTTTAATTCCTTAAATTTTAAAAAATATTTCTACGGCATTTTAAAATATTAAAATTCAAGCCAGCGCTATAATAGCATCCAATAATTTCAATCATTACAATAATCTATACAAGATTATTCTACACAATATCACTATATATGAAAAATAAATAATATATTTGAGGAATCCAGTTGGATCCCTCCAACCCATTTCCCTGCATCCATAGATGTTAGACAATAATAAAAATACCAATCCCACTTCGAGAGGGATATCGCGGTATATAGAGCCATCCGCTATTATACGGGGCGCATAGGATCTCATCCGCTATAATGTGCGGGAACATCACCCCAATACTAATACATACACCAATATATATATATATATAGTCATCCAATAGATAGTTACAAATTTATAAATCAATCAAGCATCCAATAATTTAAATTTAAACATTTAAATTTAAATATGGTAATCCAAATGAGTGAGAAATTCTCACCGTGATTTCATTTTTTCGAACATTCAAATTTTTAAATTATCCAGCTGCTTTTGAAAAATTCAAACCCGTTCTATTGCATAGACTTTTCCAGATACGAACTAACTTGACTTGTTTTGACCTGTTTTTAAATGATTTTCTGACCTTGTACGAAATTTGTTATCATATTATAAGCATTTGATTTTAATAATAAAATTAACTAAATTAATCTACATCATTAACTAAAAAAATATCTTAACCCTAAGCATCAACAATGCCGCATCCTCCAGGCCATTGCTACCTAGAAACGCTCCTACCAGCGTCGCCTCGACCACCCACCATACACGCGCACGAGCAACGATGGGAAAACCCACCCTCCACCTCGCCGAGTTCTCCTCCACGCGCCTTCCTTCCACCGAAGATTTTTCCATTCTCGTTGGGAAATCCGAGACTATGCCTTGGAAGGCTATTTTTTTAAATGTCAATTCGAACAAATTATTTTTTAAAATTGAACATGTCACTTTTAAATTCAACTTTAAAATTTTTATTATCTTCATTATTATTAATATAAATTTTACAAGCCTTTAAATATATTTTTTATCGAGCTTAAAACTTAAAGATATAATAGTTTGACCAATATTCAATTATTAAATTAAATAATTAATTATCCAATAAATTGCTATATTCAAATTTTGTATTTATTTTATAAATAAAAACCAAATTTCCATATTCAAAATCAATCTGTAATTCAGATTCAATACTTAAACCATTTACATATTCAAAACCAAACAGCGAAAAATCCGGGTCGTTACATTCCTCCCCCTTAAAATAATTTCGTCCCCGAAATTGCCAAGGCATGAAAATTCTCCAAACCCATTAACTTATTAAAACCCACCTAGTGAAAATTTGATATTTTACTTTTTCTAATCTTTTTCCTTCATCCAAAACAATTATTTCTCCATCCTAAACCAAATCCTTTATTTCAATTATAAATTTGAAAACGATTTCCTTGAAAAAAAATTCCAAAAATTTCCCAAAATTTTCTAACACCTTAAATTTCTGAAATTTTTTGGTAGAGTCTTCCTTGTACGAAGAGCCTTTTGCAATATGAAAAGAGATATAAATATATATACATCGACCCATACGGTCGAAAAAAATATGTATAACAATATTTTTATATTTCCACAGTATTTACTCCGAAAACTTACCTTATTTTAGCATTTTTAAGCAAACGTCTTATTTTAGTTTGCAATTCACGCAATCAAAGTCAAGAAAAACAGCTCTAGGTATGTGTGCTTACTCAATTTAAACACATAAGTACCAAATATACGAAATTCCATGACACTTCATTTATTTAACTAGTGTAGATACATAAGTTACATAATCTAGCATGCTAAACATATATCCTAAGCAATTTATAAGGTTCGAATACTAATTTAATTGCTTTCAATCAATCCATATATTGTTTTATTCAATCTGAAATGATCTAAAACCCAATTTGCGTACATTCAATTCACATTTTCACTAAACAAACTAATATTCATTCCAAGTTGATTAAAAATCAATTTATTCACTTTCCATTCATTCGTAGAATTTAATTTATTTTCGTTTACGATAAACGACCAATTTTCTATGCAAATTCGACGTTATTCGCTTAATAAAATGTCCACTTTCGTTTATAACTATCTTAAATTGATTCCAACTCAATTTATATTTAATTCTATTTCATTTTAAATTTATTCTCAATCAATTTATTTATAATCTATTCATATCCACTTCATCGCTTTCAAATCCATTTTATTTAGCTCGGAAACATTTCGTGCTATTCTATTAAATGGCCATTTTACTAATTTATTTGTGTCAAGCTTTTATTCAAACTACTTACTTAAGTTAATTTATTTACTTCAAATTATTTCAACTCCATAACTTAAGTTTATTTTTCTGATAAACAATTTCCAATTCAAATTACTGATTTGATTTTTATTCAATCAAATTTCATTCCGTTTACTAATTAAGTTAATTAGTTCATCCATCCAATCCACTTCAATTTTAATTCCGAATTCAGTTCATTAAAATAATATCCAAGGCAAAATTTTAATTTATTCATATTCAAATTGGATTTATTTGCAACTCAACCAATTTCTATTTCCATCTAGTTCCATTTTATTCGACACGTTTTCCAATTGTATTTAATTCACCAATAATCTAGGCTGAATTTTATTTATAAGTCAAGTTTCATTTCCAAATTCCATTTTTAACTCACAATCCAAATTTATTCGACCTAGTTAGTATCCATTTTATATCGAATTAACTAATTAATTATCTAATTAGTTCATTTCACTTTATAATTCAATATCTGATTTCTATTTCAAAAATTACTTCAATAGATTTACTCGAGTTCAAATTTATTTTATAATTCATGTTTAGATTTTCATTTCATTTCCAAATATCAATTTTTATAAGTTACACAATATTTTTTCCCATCTTTCCATCAATTCTATACTCGAGTGCATACACATTTTGTATTTAACTCAAGATCTACATTACTTAATAGCTTAATATGTACTTTTATTTCATAAGTTCCAAATTCTATAAGCTTTTGGAATTTATTTATTCCAATTCAAATTTTATTTAACTTAAGTTAAATTTAAACCTCATATCGTTCCTATTAATTTATTTGAGTAAGCCAATTCCATTCAATATCATTTATAACTCTATTCAAATTTTTTTTTAACTTAGCTTAAGTTAGATTCCATCCATACCATTTTCTTTTACAAATTAAATTTATTTAACTTACGCAAATTTTAATTTCATCCTGAAACTCACATTATCCTCTTCCTTACTTATATTTAATTAACTTCACTGCATTTTACTCATTTCATTTTATTTATTACAACCATCTCATTTATTAATTTCCTTTAACTTTGCTAAGTTAATTCACCATTTCATTTATACAATATATTAATTCAATTCAAATTCGGTCAATTAAATTTCAAAAATTCAATTTATCCCACTTAACTTAAGTTGAATTCCATTTAACTTTTCCACTTTAAATTGTGTTCCAACTTAAATTTTTCACACTTTCCTTCTTAAAATATCATCTTCCACAGGATTCCAGAATTTTTAAACACCCGG
This sequence comes from Allium cepa, assembly GCA_030765085.1. Lineage (NCBI taxonomy): Eukaryota > Viridiplantae > Streptophyta > Magnoliopsida > Asparagales > Amaryllidaceae > Allium > Allium cepa. The sequence goes on from CM060931.1 coordinate 499,970,613, forward strand.
TATTTATTTCAAATCACTTTGAAATCAAAAATATATATATATATACTCCTTTTGGTTTAGCAAACCACTTTCTTTGAATTTCAAAGTCAACCTGATTTTACCCAAAACAATTCCCTTGGAATTTTCAAAAAACACTTGTTTTCACCAAAAATCTCCTTATCAATTCACTACGGTAGCCATTTGTCACCTAGAAACTCGATAATGGATACTTATGATGCTGCAGTCAACACCATGATTATTTTTCAGCGACTGAAGTGAGTTCAGTGCTGTATCACTTCTAAAATCCATTTAAAACGATTTCCTATTCAAAATATCTCCAAAAATAGTAATACAATTAATTATTTTCAAAATACCTTGGAAAACATTTCCAAAAATCTTGGGATTTAACTCTTCCAATTTCTGGTTTGAATCCATCTGTAGTTTTTAACTCATTTGTATAATTTATTCTTATACAATCCAATTTTTTTATAACTATTCCAAGTTTTAAAATCTCATTTAAAATCTTATTTGGTTATATAATAACAACCAAACACACCACTATAATAATTTTCAAAAAATTATTATCGTTTATATCAAAATATAGTTTGGGTAAAATTACTTCACTTACCCGCTACAAAACCATACTGTGCCGGTTTATTGCATTCAAGTGTTTAGAAACTCCTATCGATTTAGTGGCGTCCCATCGTTTGATCAGAATTTATATGCCACTCAAAAGATAAATCAACACAATATAAAACCATTTATATTCACTAACAAATGTGCGCTCATGTCTATAATCACACTCAACTCATTCTAGGGTACTACTGACCCTGTCTCTAATGAGTAATTTCCCTAACCAGAGCCAAGGTTCTCGTTTAACCTTCAACTCTGATACTAAATGTAAAGGCCCATAAATCCGTACCCCTTTGAGTCCACAATATTTCATATTAGCTCAACTCAAATTGGATAGAAATATGAATCTTTACGGTCAAGAAGAAGAAAGTTAGAAGAAGAAAATAGAAAACAACAACATCATAGTCTCACGATCACAGCGGAACAAAAAATAATATATAACAACATAATTTAAATACAAGAAACCTATAGCTGTTATATACTTACAACCATTACAGTACAATAGGCAATAATCAATCTGGACAGTCTAATAACTTGTCCTTACACAACGGAATAATAACCAAGTATGAAAATACATCTGAACTCCTCCGGCTCGTCTCTTGAGCTCCACGGTATTTTAACCTGAATTTGTAATACTTGGTTTGACCCAAGCATTATAATAAAATAACATCCGAGTTAGTCTGCGTGAGGAACACACTCAATTTGAATTATTAACCTTTTCCAAAATCCTTTGAAAAAAAGGTATCTCGTAAGACCACGCCACAAATAAACACGATGGGTTTTTACCTTACGTTAACCAAAACAATTTTTATCAAAATCATCTGATATTATAATAGTGTCTAAAGAAAGTAAATAGAAAATAGTTGAAATGCTTGCATCTCACATTCTAACATAGTTGGGCACAATCAAAACCATATGGCGCTTATTGGAGAATGGATTTCATCGAATGATTGGGCCACTGTGGTACCGCCGACCACAATATACCTCTAGAACAATATACCAAGGACCACGGCGGGATCCTCTGCTACACAAAACCAGGTATAACCTGGATAGACCGAATATGTTATCACCTCGGGTGTTCCCACCCTTACCATTGAGCGCTCCTTCCATGCACAACCAGATCCATAATAAATAGGTTTCCAAGGACATCTAGAAAGGTGATAGCATATCCTAATTGGGTGCGATCCACTTAGCCTTGCTGCATCTCCCCTATTTTAGTCATTTCTTGTTGATGAGGTTCGAGGCTAAGCATTACCTTTTAAGAACAGTTTATTCAAAATGCTCATCGTCCTCTAAGACGAATGTTCTGATAGCACTCGTCCATAAAAGTAGCCATGGGTCAGGACAAACCGAACCACCGTCTTCATCATCTTCACGGTATTCATTCGTAACGTTCAAACCAAATCAAAGTGGTTTACGGATAATTAAATCCACTTTGATATTATTAACAAAATTGGCCAAAATTGATAGTCGGTTATTTAACTATCAATAAACATCCAAAAGTAATCATCGGGCCTTATTATAAATTTTCCAAAATTTACTTCAAAATATGTTCAAAAGATATATCCATTCCATCCAACATTTGAAAATAATTTTTCAAATACTTAAATCCATAACAGGATACTTCCAAACATCTCAACGCTTAGAAATATTCCCAAATTTCTATTTTTTATACTTAGGAAAGTATTACAGGTTTTTTCCTAAAATCCTTTCAATATTAACTTTTCAGAGGATTATTTCGTGAATTATTCCAAAAATCTTTCGGAATCACAAATAAATTTCCTCTCCTCAAAATCATACCCCTTTATAAGCCCCTTTATTCGAATCTCGAGAGAATTTATAAAATAAAATTTTCAATTACTTTAAAACTCTATATATATAACAAGTATTTATAAGATTAGCAATTTATTTTTAAATTTATTCAAGTAATTATTTAAAATATCGAAAACACTTCTATACATTAATAACTCATCTTTGGTTAAACAAATAAATTTTCAAAGCTGATTTTAAAGGTTAGAATTACTAAAATAAATACTTCGCATTTAAAAATCTACTTACCCAAGTATTTCAACCTAACTAGTTTAAAACTTCATAGTTTTAAAATAATAAAAAATTTCTTTTAAAACAAACTCACTTCTTATAGTTTTAAAAATATATATTTTTAAAACCTCAAGAACTAATTCAACTTAAAATTTTCTCTTGATTTCCATCACATCACTTCCATTCCGATTTCCTTCACCATTTTCACTTTTCAAAAATAATAATCCACTATTTTCCTCACTCAATTTCCACGTTCTAATATAATTTCTTCCTGTAAATTTATATTTTCAATCTATCATCTGATATCAACTTCTTTACTTATAAACATCATTATAAATTTTATAACCCCTTTGATGTTACCTTTTAATCGAACAATCTTATTTATAAAATCCCACTATATAAATACATTTCTTGTAAATTCCATTTATACCTCCGATCTATTTTTGAATACTGATTTTAACTCCTTTATATAATCAATTTTCTTAAGTCTCTATTTAAATCTATTCAAGAATAGTTATGTATAATCCAAAATTAATGTCGATTATTCCCAATTCAATTTTCTTAAAAATGATTCAATTTCCAATATAAATATTTTTACATAAAAAATTCCCTTTAATTCCTTAAATTTAAAAAATATTTCTATGGTATTTTAAAATAATAAAATTCAGGCCAGTTCGACAATAGCATCCAATAATTTCAATCATTACAATAATCTATACTAGATTATTCTACACAATATCAATATATATGAAAAATGAACAACATATTTGAGGAATCCAGTTGGATCCATCCAACATGTTTCCCTACATCCATAGATGTTAGACAACAATAAAAATACCAATCCCACTTAGAGAGGGATATCGCGGTATACAGGGTCATCCGCTATTATGCGGGGTGCATAGGGTCTCATCCGCTATAATGTGTGGGAATATCACTCCAATATTAATATATACACCAATATATATATATATATAGTCATCCAATAGATAATTATAAATTTATCAATCAATCAAGCATCCAATAATTTAAATTTAAACATTTAAATTTAAATATGGTAATCCAAATGAGTGAGAACTAATTATTAAATTTATCAATCAATCAAGCTGCCTTTTAAAAATCCGGACCCGTTCTATTGCATTGACTTTTCCAGATAAGAACTAACTTGACTTGTTTTTAAATGATTTTCCAACCTCGTACGAAATTTGTTATCATATTATAAGCATTCGATTTTAATATTAAAACTAACTAGATTAATCTACATCATTAACTAAAACAAATACCTTAACCCTAAGCATCAACAATGCCACATCGTCCAAACCATCACTGCCTGCAAACGCTGCTACCAGCATCGCCTCGACCATCCATTATCCACGTGCACCAGCAATAACGATAAAACCCACCCTCCACCTCACCGAGTTCCCCTCCACGTGTCTTCCTTCCACTGAATATTTTTCCATTCTCGCCTGGACGAAGCCTAGGCTCCCTAACCCTTTTCTACACACGAAAGCCAACAACCTTTCCCCATCGCAGCATCCACCATGGCCATCCCATGTGCTAACCACGTTACCCATTGCATCTCTTACCCCCACGTCGATGGCCACCATCACTGACCGCGAGCCCCACGTCAACATGTCATGATCGACACTCCCTGCTACTACGGCCTCCTCCTCAATGCCCTAAACCACGCGCTCATCACGAACATTGAAGCCCCAGCACACATGCGCCACCTAAAGCCCTCGCCATGGTTGCCTCGCCCAGCCGCTCGCCCTTTCCCTTTTTTTTATCGACTCGTTTTCTTTTTTTCGTTTTTGATTTCGTGAATCAACTAAAGAACGAAAGGAAAGGAAGACTCGCGATTTTAAATAGAGGAGGATTGCATGATTTTGGAGGTAGCGTGCTCTAATAGGTAAAGGAAACGTATACGTTTTAAACTGAGGACGACGGCTATGATTTCGACTTGAATATATATTTTTTTTATTGAAAATATCTCGTTTTAGGTAACTAGAAATTTACAACCTTGGGGCATGCCGCTAGGTGTTTATAATTTATACTCCTATTCTGAACGCAATGGAAAAGGTTTCGAGTCCTAATTCGATCGTATGGAGAAGATAGCTTTTTTGACCCAATTATAATATTGAATTTTCGATATAAACTTTAGCGCGTTTATATACCGTACGATCAAATGATAATTCCAAGACTGCTTTCGTCAAAATCCGAGACTATGCCTCGAAGGCTATTTTTTAAAATGTCAATTCGAACAAATTATTTTTAAAATTGAACAGATCACTTTTAAGTTCAATTTTAAAACATTTATTATCTTCATCATTATTAATATAAATTTTACAAGCCTTTAAATATATTGACCAATATTCAATTATTAAATTCAATAATTAAATTATCCAATAAATCGCTATATTTAAATTTTGTATTTATTTCATAAATAAAAACAAAATTTCCAAATTCAAAATCAATCTATAATTCAAATTCAATATTTAAACCATTTAAATATTCAAAACCGAACAACGAAAAATCAGGGTCGTTTAGAGGTTGTTTCATTTAACTCTTATCTTCTATAATCTCGTGAACTATGCTTTGGATGAAATTACTTTTAACCTATGTACTTACTCTTATGTGCACATCCTAATAGAATCAGTTCCACTCATTATCAATTATTTATTGTCTAACAAAGTCTAATTACTGCTTATCGACTCATCATTATATATCATATAAAGAAGTGACTGTTGAGATTGAATCTTATCTGTATTTAGGTAATTTTGGGGCAATTTCCAATACATTCACCTATTTGATCAAATTGAATATTTATTTTCTTTACATGTAATGGTTTTCTACTTTCTTTTTATATTTAATGAATTTATCATAAATACACTACCTATGTATCAAATACACAAGTTCATTCCCATGATAATTCATTTATGAATATAATAAAGTAAGTGGGTATGTTTTGGTAAAACGGAATTCGAATGCATATATTTATATGTATTAATCAAAAGGATTCACTGACTCTTTTGCTGCTTTCACTAAATGGATGCTTTGCCCTTAATCTTCTGAGATATAATTCATTAACATTATATGATTCACAATCATTTAGTTATTGAATTATTCTTTAAAGGTATGGCTTAGTCTATAATTCCAAAATAATTGTGAAATTTTTGGTTACTTCTGTATTTTTCAAGGCATAACTTTTGTCATGAATACCATTATTATACATCCATTTTAAAACGAATATTCATAATATTCATACTAAAGTAAATCTATATCTGTCTTCAGTCAATAGTGGAAAAGTATTTATTTCATAAATAATATTTGGTATATTTACAAAAGATTTTTTCATAATTTGATGCGTCCGCTAATAAATTTTATGTGGTATGATACCACTATTTCCACCATTACTATAATGGCATTTGAAATATGATGCTTTATTCAACTATTTATTATGAGATTTTAATTCATTCATTATACGCAAGTTTACAGTCAGAGTTTCAGATTAATCATCTAAAACTCAATGAAATAACTTTTAAAAAGCTCCATATGCAAATCCATTTGAAATAAAATTCACATTTCTCATTTCATACTAAGTATCTTTTATCATTTTATGCAATTCTCATTTCCAATATCTCTCCATGAAGTAGAAGAGACCATTTACTCTCTTCATCCAACTATTCCTAAGTTACATTCACTCTTGCACATTTGCTTTCCTTTACAAAATGTTCAAACCATTCAGAGGAGATCTTTATTATAATCAGTCGTATTAAATACAAAATTTTGCATTATGATTTATTTGCTCGTTTTCAATGAATTAATTTCTTTGAAGTTTAGTACATTACAAACACTAACCATTCACCATACAGCATTTATACGTGACTGAATATGGACGAATATCTATATTCATGTATTTCTATTATAGTTCGAAGCTCATAAAAGACAATATATAGTCTTGTATAAATAATTAATTAAGTGACCGAGGTACGAATGCTTTAGTGGTTGTACAAATAGGCTCTTGCATGGGTCTTGAAGTAACGACATGCCAGAGGATTTAAAGGTAAGGATAATGTATATTCTTTCTCAATCTTTAATTTAATTCATTTTTATATCTTAGCTAATAAAAAATTTATCAATTTTATTGGTCGCACAAATGTATCAGTGTAGATTATTTTAACTTTATATAGCAGATGTTCTCACAATATTAGAAAAGATAAGTTTTACCATTTCATTTTTCTAATAAGGCTTCCACTATATTTTTATGTTTCTCAAAACCCAAGAAAAACATATAAATGTTTTAATTTCTCTAACGGGCATTAATACTCGCTTGCCTTAAGATTCTAACCTGGAGGAATATCAATAAATCATAGGCCCGTAAATGATGAAACCCTTTTTCGGTTGTATTAAATACAACTATTAACCCATGGTCTTTGTCCTAATCTTATCTGGACCTTGAGGAATATCAACAAATGGAAAGAGATTGTTCACTTGTACACACCATTTCACGACGGCCTAAGTAGAATGCACGTATCTTATGGAATATCAGCGGATATGTGCTAACTTCCTATCTTATCTAGTCAATATATTGATAGTCCTACACATAAGATCTCTCGTTTTAGGAATATCAATAACTAAAGAGTATGCAAGTAATCTATTAATATAAAAAGGGTAGATGACAACTTATATATTAAGGTTTTGCACCTTTAATATACATATATAGAATAATAAATATTTCTTGAGATGTAACCTTCTGATTCAAGTGCCAAACACATATGAAATCACGGTATACGTATTACACATATGTTCTTTTTTCTTAAATCTAATGTGGGTTTCTTTCTTATTCCACTTAATTTTATACATAAATAATTATATAAATATTAACTTATTTATAATTTTGTAATTTAATTTATTTACATAATATATACAAGTATCTTATTAATTAATTCTTTAATTAATTAATTTTATTTTATATTACTGATCTAAACTATTTAAGATAATTGATCAACTATAACATTTATAGTTTGGTGATGTGTACATATCAACATATGCATAAATTTTAGTCAATTAACTTTTAACTAATTTTATTTAATTAAACGATTTAATTAAATATTTTCAATAATTTGAAATTTTAATGTAATTTATCATAAATAATTTTATGATAAATGAATAACTACAATAATTGTAGTTACACACATATATCATTATATATGTTGTGATCAATTAACTTTTAATTAATTAATTATTTAATTTATTCATATTAATTAAATTTCAAAATTAATTATTTAATTTCTCAAAACAATTTTAAAAATTTAGAATGCATTTTGTAAGTTTTATAAAGTTTCCTTATATAGTTAAACCTAACTTTTAAATTTCAAATATAATTTTAATTTTTCAAAAAAAAATCAAAAATTAGCCTAAGCCCTAAAATTAGTTTGGTCTCTTATATTGGGGATAACCTTTGAGCTTACCTTATCCTTCGAGCAAGGCCTATAGCTAGGTGAAGCAGAGTATTGTTACCCAAACTCAACATTTCATGCTACTTTTCCAGACACCATACTAAATGGGTATGCTTAAATCAATTAGCCCTAATATCCCTAATTTAGACCACATATCCATTTAGGCTTTGATACCATTGATGGTTCGACCTAGATCCTTTGGGGTGACCCAACTAGGTATCTCATAAGTGAGATTTAAAGTAGCTTTCAATTAACACAACCACCACAAGACATGTAGAGGTAAAAGGCAATGCGCATGTATAACTTTTATATACATACTTTATTAAATACTAATGACATTCAAACAAATCAAATAAAATTTAATAATTAATATTTCATGAATATTAATTAATTTAGTTTTATGACCACTTTCTTGGATATTCATCATTACGGTTGTGCAACTCAAAGATGTAAATGTACCCAGCGATTAATATCGAACAATTCAAATATTAACGTTCACACGTCACCTAAATAAGTGGTGTGACATTTTGGCTAAATTTACCGCTTACACATATTTTCGATAAATTCCAATTTTACTATTATAAGTAGTACTCGGTAGCAACATTTACTTACACAATAGAACTTATGGAATTTGGTTCTGGTCAAAATTCCAATATCGACCACATTGAATTGGGTTATTCCAAATAAAAACTTCTTAGTTTAACAACATTTGTTATTAACCATAATGCTTGGGCCATAGACTTTGACTTTGAGTTGACTATAGCTAACCATGATGCTAACCTCATATAATTTAGGAGATAAAGTCTCTATTGAATAGTATTTCACTTTCAGTGCTTCAACTTAGACTTAACTATAGTCACTCAATGTAAATGCATCATGATTTAAAGAAAATCAAAGTGGAGTGTCGATATTAAATTTCAATGGTATTTTCAAGTCGATAGATCAATGTAATATCATCACTTCGAGATTCTTTGTTTGGCCTTATTTAATTAACCAACAGAAAACTCTCGAGGGAGTCATTCTATAGTTATATAATAACTATCAGTTAGTTCCTCCAGCACTAATGAGTAATATATTGCCCAACATTTAGAGAGTGTTACGTACTCTAGTCTCAATGAATGTATCGATATCCCATCTTAAAATATTTTGACTAGGAATATTTAAAATGATATATTATTTTTAATGTGATAAATTTATCATAATCACAACACATTATAATTACCATCACATAATTACTTAATTAATTATATCATAATATAATAATTATATAATAGAAAGAATACACCTTTTATTCTGAACAAGTTTGGTTATTGAGTTAAAGGAAAAAGAGAAAGAGGTTGAAGAAAAAAAGTGAAGGAGTAAAAGAAGAAAGAGGAGAGAAAGAGGGAGAAAGTGAGGAAATATAGATAACAAGTCAACTGGGGAGACCATTGAAGAAAAAATGACCTCAACCTCTGCTCCTTAGTTAAGATATTGAAGAATAGGATCCTTTAGGCTAGCACCTTAACCTTATCAGAGCCCGATCAGAGAGTCATCTCAACTCTTATCACATGATGGTATATATGCCTTACTGCCTAACTTAGGACTATAGACCTCCATGAATTTAATTCAACATAAAGATCTGCCAAGAAGCTACACTACTTTTGATGATATGCCATTTCTTCCTCCTAAGGGTGAGGAAGCCTTCTTGGACTTGTCGACTGAACTTGGTTAATTGAATCAATAAGGCACACCAATACTACACTTAAAATCACAAGCAAGCGCAATCTGCATATACTCTTTTCCTATTTTTAATTACTAACTCTATCCTTTCAAGTCTAACACCTCCCAAAACAGTTCGTCCTCATGACAAAGAGCCACCATACTTGTCTAAGGCTTCGGCCATTTGAGTTTAGCACGTGCAGCATTGCTTCGGCATTATAATCGGGGATTTGGCCAATCCGGATTTTCTAAGTTTTCTGTTTTATTATGATTTCACCTTTTTAAGATGTTTTATTACATCGATAGCCTAGTGCTATATAAGATGTTATCTATATGGTGATTTCAATTATGATGTTTTGAACTCTTATCGAGTTCCTTGAGTTATGAGTTTTGATAATTTCAGGATTTTATAGGATATTCCGTGTTTTGCCATTTTGGCGAGTTGAGATTTATATACATTTACACCGATGAGATGAGGTATAATTGAATTTGAAGATTCATCTATAATTGAGTTTTGGATCATCCTATTTGAGAATGTTTGCCATTTTGGCGAGAGTTTGTATTGATGTTTCTCCTTTTGAGGAAATATGGTTCATGAAAACCATGTAGACATTTTGGGATGTCGCTGATGATATGAGGCACTTGTGTTTGATTTGAGTATTGAGTTTGAGTTACCTCCTTCGAGGTATTTGTTCACTTAAGTAGTGCTTGTTACTTAAGTGTTGAGCTTATGAGTTTATCGATTCATTCTTCTCTTTCGAGAAGAAGTATCTTCATGTCTATTCTGCTTCATATTACCGATATTGACTGATTTGTGTAGCTAGACTGACCCGTGTATTTATACTCGGGTCAGACCGAGTTGTTTCAGGTATCATCTATTAGACTTAGCTTGAAGTTGATGCTAGATATCAGCTCTCGTTTCTCTTGAGCAATTTCTGTTCTTCCGCATACACTAATGTATTTACATTTGATTCGGTGTATATGGTGTGGTCGAGTACCACTTTTATTGTATTCATATTGTATTGTACTAAACATGTATCAATGTATATGTATATATATGATGTTGATTACTGTTCTGTGATGTGCTTTACATTTAGTTATTGTATTTTGTTCTGATAGATCCGTTAACTACCTATAGTTTTGGATTAAGCATTTACTGGGTATGTCGATCCACTTGAGTTGAAAAAAAATTATATTGCATTTATCGACGTATTCAGTAGATGTTTAAGACAAAATTATAGATAGTCGCCCTTAACCAGCTCTATTCTCCGCTTTAGTAGATGGAATTACTTGTTAATTCTCTTTACTAAGGTGGGTCTCAGGGTGGGGCGTCACAGCACAACGTCAAATTTGAAAACTTCTATAGCCACCACAGCAAGAAGACAGATGGTAATATCTTCATCCGCCAATTTCGTTCATTTCCGCCATGCCATACATAATAGCCGCCACAATAAGAAAGAAGAAAGCAAAACAGCTAGAAGCGCCAGCTCCCGACCAAAGAATCAAGGATAAAGGACAGAAAGAAAGGAGAAAGAGAGAGAAATGAGGAGGAAGATTGAAGTTACAACCAATTTGATTGTAGCCGAGACTCTAAGGTGTGTCCTAGATCTTCGAGGATCTCTAGCTCCCATCAAGGTCGAGGTTGATCTTCACTTCCTCATTTCATGGAACCTTACTTTGAACGAAGCAAATCTCCAAAAGGGCGAACTCCGTTGCCACTTTCCGTCTTTTATTTTCAAGCAGTTGGCACTATTCCAATCTATCGCCGTTTAGTGCATGCTCCTCATAGATTGAGGCCTTTTTCATACTACATCTACTACTTCAATCCTTGATTTCATTCAAAGGCCAAGAAAGGAAATTTCTACCACCGGCACTTCAACTTCAATGGCACCGACTCATACTACTCCATCAGAGATACAGCATCAACATCCCGACTTAGACTTAACAGGGTCCATTGCAACTATAAAGTGATAAACATCCTCGAACAAGAACTAGAATTGGCGATGTCTCTTTTCAAAATGATGGTAGATTAGTACAAGCCATGGTGGAAGTTAGCTAGAAGTTTATTTGATGTCAAAAAGAAGAATAAGCTCAATATTGAGATGTTAGAAATGGAATCCAAGAAGGACCGGCAAATCAATAAGAAACTACATGATCGGCTAGAGAAGGTTGAGAATGACCTGGCTGAAAAAGAGAAAGAAGTTAAAAATGAAGATGAAAACACAAAGCCAAATTTCTAGTCTTGAACAACAAAATCACTCTACATAACGATCAAATCTAAATGGCTCGTATACACATCGATGAATTAGCAAAGGAGAAAGAGGCCCTTCAGGCCACCATTAATGCCAATGCCATACACTAAAACATACCAATGCCGAGATCACTAGAATTAGACAATTGATTTAGAAACACAAAGAGGATGCCAAGCAACAGGCCAAGAAAATCTCAAATTTAGAAGAAAAGAACAAAATGCTTGAGTGTAGAGTCGCAAAGCTTGAAGTTTGCCTCACTCAAGCAGGCAAAGGATACAAAGAGTTTGAGGAAGAGGTGGAGAAGCCATCTTTAGATTCTACATGAATGTCTTCAAAACTAAGAATATCATATGGCTAAGGTAACATGTGAACATTAATATTTGATTTGTTTAAGATTAATAGCTAGCTAAACTCACACCTTTGACTAATACAACTGCATTTGTGAATTTTTCAAAAACCCACATGATTTAATTAATTTATAAAATGTTATAAATTTATATAATTAATTTATATATAAGAAATATTAATTATTAATTTACTTGATATTTAGGTGTTATTAGTAATTAATTGGATGTATATATAAAAGTTAAGTATGCTTATTAATATACGATATTGGTAGGTATTTAAATAGGGCCACCTGAAATACAATTAATTATTTTGAGAATTTTGGTTCATGTAAGGGAACACACGGTCGAAGCATGACAAAGGAAGTTAGTGTTTGGCTTAAGTGAAAATTGAATGGAAATTAAAAGAGGAATTTTTAAAGAGAGAATAGGAAAGGTTTTTATTCTCTTGTTAAAACAAACGCTCTCATTTATTTTTCCTTTGCATTTTCTTCCTCTTTCTTTACTCTCCCATTTGATGCTACCTCCTAACCCCATTGGCTAAAAAAAATTTGTTCCTCTAACCAGAAATTAAATAAAACAAAATTAAAACAAGTGATTCATCCAATTCTTTCAAAATTAGATGTCGATTCTAGGAATTTAAGTAAGAACTTTTAGATCAAGATGTTACAAAGGATGGGATCTACTTAGGTAGTTCTTCATATCTTATTTTACCTATGTCACATCTATTGAATGTATATTTGTATTGCCAGATACCATTTCAAATGATTTTATATAGTAATTGAAATTTAAATACGAGTTCCTGATTATTTTTTCAAACTGTAAATCATTGCTATTACAAAAGTACAAATTATACTTGTGTGTGTTGATGTTTGAATTAGACCACAATGTTTCATGTAAGTTTGGATTTAAAGTTGTTTTAACTAAGTTTAATTTCAACAAAATATTTTTTATATACATACACATACTTTTTGAAATTGGGTACTTAAGTCATAGTACATATACGTATCTTGTGTAGTATAAACACACTATATGACAATATATGTGGTTCGAATCATGCTACGCAAGTTTCAAACTTGTGATCTCTTGCATCAAAATTGGAGCGTCCAACCACAGAGATAGTGGTGATGGTCTACATATGTATATTCACATATGTTTAATATTTCAAGTCATGGTTTATTATGTTGAAATTAAGCAATATATTTTTTGTATGTATATGTGTGTGTATAATGTTTGATGTTTAAATTCAATTTTGCTCCTTTTAAATTTATTTGTTTTGGAACATATGTGATAAAACAATGATTTGAATATGAACATGGATATGAAATCTACAATTGTTAGAATAATTCTTATTATATTGTTTTAAGATGATTTTGGTTTATATGTTTATGCGATGCTGCAAATCTAATATTTAGTGCCTAAATTTTGGTTATGAATAACTATGGAATCATATTTCCAATTTTATCTAGAGATTAGATTTAGATATAATTAGAAGTTGCAAAAGGCGAAGGGTGAAAGTCATTTTCTTTTATCCCTTAATTACCAAACCTTTTCTTGTTCAGGTACATAGATCCACCTTCTTAACTGTGTGTGTGTGTGTGTGTCTATATATATATATATATATATATATATATATATATGTATGTATGTATATACAAATATACATGTATGTGTACGTATGTATGTACATATGTATGTATACATATTTTCTTCAAAAAAAATGGCCATACATGTTATATTTACAAATAAATATATAAACTATACATACACATATATGTGGTACAATTAATATGTGTATATAAACCGTATACATATATTATGGTGAATTTAAACATATGTTGATACTTAGGCATTTATATTCCTGATATGTATGTGAAATCATCATGTGTGTGTGTGTGTAATATATAGGTATATACAATATATATAAATCTCAATACACACACACACATATAGTTATACACATGTCTATATCTACTTGCTATCAAGTTGTGCTATGAATATATTTTAGATATATTCAAATTAAATGCAAAAAAAAACTATATTTGCTATATATATTTCATATGCATGTCCAATCTTATATATAGATGAATGCATTGGTCGAATTCATGCTTGACCAAATATCACAATTAATTAATACAGATTTAATTAATAAGAGAGAGACGGTCTTAATAAAATATGATTTATTAAACCACTAGGTTGGAACTATTATTAAACATTAATTTCATAGTCCCACAAAGATCTAGTCAGGGAATTTTTTTTGAAATTTACACATTTCACCTGTCGCAAGGGATCAGGCTAGAAACTAGTTGCGAGTTAATAGTGAACAATAGTATAACATTCTATAAATGTCAGGTGTAAATGATATTATCTATCACACCCTTGCTAATCCACACATGCCCACATCATAATGTACACATAAGGTTATAATATGCAAGTTAAAGCTCTACTTATAGTGACTAACAGCTGTAGCTCTAGTCAACTGAAAGTACACTCTTGTTCACCTTTATTAGTCGCACCCTTATTATTAAACATGCAGTGTTTACATGAATGATTGATGTATACGTATCTAGCTCAATCTTATTCACTTTCACTCTACTAGATTGAACTAAAAATCCCCCGCCCCTCAATTGGTATTGTGGTGCCCCACACGATCTTTCGGCTGCACTATTTCACTCACCACTACACCACCTTGCTGGCTCACAACGTTATATATCAATACACCACCCACTCGAGTTGCCTCACCTCCCTTTCATGCTCGGGAGCAAGTATCGAACCGCTACGATATAAGGTGCAACCCTGAATTTGTTCAGCTAGGATGGATCTACTAGCCCATCTGGTATCTCATGGTGCTTAGATCAAATTATTATTATTTAACATGTCCTCACTAACGACATTATCCCCGCTAAATATCGTTCAATCTCGGTGTCCCTACGGTGATTTTAACACATTTGACATGTCATATTTTAGTTAATCTTCAACGCATTTGTATACATACTGAATAACTCATCAGAATGTCAAGACATACACAAACAACGATAGTATAAATATAAAAAAAATTAAATAAATAATAAATATCCAGCTTATATAATATACCATGATACACCAACTCACTACATAATGTAGGTTTCATGATTTATCAATTTTCTCAAAGGAGATGTTATTCCAAATTTCCATATTCGAAATATTTATTTAATACCATCGCTAAACTGGAAACACTATTTTAATACGCCTTTATGTCGTTCCTATATGATTTTGTAACAAACTTAGGCATGAGTTCTATTATAGTTTAATACAAACACTCCAAAACCTATTTAAGTAATATAATAGCTTATCCTAAACTTCAAAAATTAACAAATCAGTTGGCACAATCACTATCCAGTTCATATTTCAATAAAACAATAGACTGAAATTATCAACATAAATCAAAAATAAAACTCACTTGAGTAGGAGTTTTGTTTAGAGGAATATGGAAAGCTGGATGATTTTGTGTCTATTTGGAATAATCAAAAATAAAACTCACCTAACATAGAAGACTATTCAAGAAGCCTAAAATATAATACAAAAAATCATTTAGGTACATGAATTAACTAGAAATGAATAATAGAAGAACAAAATTCTTTCACACATAAAATAATCTAACACCAATGGTATTTGTTGAATTACTTTTAGATCAATATCTAATTGATGATGATCAAATCAAAAGCAAAAATAGGCCAAAGTTATAACAGAATCCATGAAACAGATTTTCACTTCATTTTCAATTTATCTACCTAAAATTGAAAAAATAAGTAAAGTAATAGTTAGAATTTAATACGAGAAAGGAGAATGATTTTTTTCTAGTTTTCTTAGAGGTTATTTTTGCGATGTATAATCCACTTGCTTAAAAACTAAAATACATCCATGGTGGTGCTACAAGATTCTAATATATTGGGTCCAAGACCAGAACGAGCTTGTCGATGGACCGCTGTTGTCTCATTCTTGAATAAGCTAGACCGTAGCCATCTTATCCACTGAAAAGGTGTCAGGCAATAGCTTTGGGTCAAAGAGAAAAAAGATTGAGAGACTACACTTTCATTAAATAAAATGAGAAATTATACGCATATGGTTTTATTCATGCATGATCATGGATGACAAATTAACCTCATAATGGTCTCTGTAACAAGCAGATCAAGTCCAAAAGGAACAAATCTACCCATATCATGTTAATTAGAGTGTGTGTGTGTGTCTATATATATATCAAATCTTGATATTAGTATTAACAATAATCTTGTTCTTTACCAACATTCTTGGTATTAATCGAAACATTTGTGACATTAACATATACATATATTTAAGGCATAATCTTTGCATCTCATTTATATCAAAGTAAGATTTATAGCAGAAGAATAATCCAATAATATTAACTCAATGTAGGTCCACCATTTTTGAACAACAAATACATATGTATTGAAGAAAATTCTAACACAAATAACATTATTCATTTTCCAAAAGCAAGTTAGGTCAAACTTGAATTTCACATTAGTTAGGTCAAAAATGAATTTTAGTTTTTAATTTATTTGCGGAACATAATCTTTGCCACAGTTATGATACCACTATAATGAAAATGAAAAAAAGAATCCCAAAAGTTAACATAAAAGATAAACATTGAACATAAAGAGATAAAAATTAAACTAGGAATGATAGTCATTAGCTTACATAGATCTGGAGGAGAAGGTATCCCGGTTTCTTGATAATTTCAATTTCAATTTCGATTTAGATGATTTTACATCGAAAAATATTAGGAGTGTAAGTTTGGGCGTAGGCTGGTGTAGCCATGTTCTATTTTTTTAGCTAACAACAAGGAAGGTTTGCAATGATCCAAAAACGTTGCTAACTATCAAACAAGTAGTCAAAAAGAGTTGAAATGTCCTTCTGGTCGTTGTAGTATTGTAACGGTCAAAAGTCGTTGCAAAACTGCCCCAAAGCAATGTTGCGGAGTTACGTTTATTGTGTAGTGCATGTAATTATAAAAACATTATGGTTTAAAACTTTGTTATAAATTGCTTTTTGATATTTTTGCTATGATATATAATAGAAGACATTTTATAAAATGATTCGATTAAATGAGCTAATTTTTAACAATCACTATTTGAAAAATATAATAAAATATACACTTTTAAAATTCACTTTCTTTATTAAAAGGTAAATTAGGCAATCAATCTTTAAGATAATTCAAACAAAAATAGTTTCCTTTTATCAAAACTTTTTTTAAATTTTTTAAAGAGAATGGCCTGGAGCATTAGCTCCAGGCAGGAGCAGGACAACAAACGGTGGCACTACAGGTGGAGAACCACTAGTGGAAAGTCTGGAATGTAAATTTCGGGCTTCTCACCAGCGTCATCATGCACCCTTGTGACACCCCACCTCTATACTCACGCTAGGCAATGACACTACGGAGTAATGCCGTCAACTAGCACGAAGAATAAGGCTGTTGAGGAGAGACCATCCATATAATTGCTTTGTGCGAGCACCGATATGTCAAATAGTATAACATGCATTTCATTTCGTGAGAAAATCCGACATATCAAATACAAACTCAAAACTACTGCACAGTGGCTATGTGGTCCTTGGAAACAAATATAAAATAAGCATAACACAAATCAGTCACAGATATCCATATCACAAAGGCAGAAACAGATATGAATATAACACATAGAAGTGTACATCAAAGTAGTGGTCAAACAAGATCCACAATATCACAAAAGAACAGATACAAGCTAGACAAAAGAATATGTATACATCAAGGAGTCTCTATCTCGAATGTATAAAAACAAAAACTACTAATCTAAAATAGTTAGACAAAAGTCAGATGACGGCCCTAGATAAGGAATCAAGCAGAAGCACCTATAACATCTCGGTCTGACTCGAGTATTATTTAATAAGAAAATAATAAATGGATCGGTCTAGCTATAAATATCATATAAAATGGTATAGGACAAGAGATATAACAAAAACGTATGATAACAATAATGCCATACTGAGACAAGTATACATTTAACAACAACAAAAATCATACAATATCTCAAGAATCTCAGAAATCAAAAAGAATGTCATATTCTTTATTTTATTCACCAAACCCCAAATATTGGCAAACATATCGTTATCAATCACGAAAAGAGGTAAAACACAAATTCTAGAAATCATCAACTAGAAATCCAGAAATCACAAAGGGGGAGGCCTATCACAAATGGGAGCATGAAAAATCACCAACACGTATATCACAAATGAGACGTTATCCCATAACCCAGACATCGACGCACCTCAAGAAATACGCCTCATGCCTAGTTAAACATCGACGCACCTAAATAGATACGCCCCATGCATAAACAAACATCGACGCACCTAGAAAGATACGCCCCATGCATAAACAAACATCGATGCACCTAGAAAGATATGCCCTATGCATAAACAAACATCAACGCACCTAGAAAGATACACCCCATGGATAAACAAACATCGATGCACCTAGAAAGATACTCCCCATGCTCCGACTTATCGAGCCGATTGCTCCATGAACGGTCCAAAGACCATGGGTCGCTAGCCCATAAAAATGAGCCGAAGCTCCATAAAACGAGTTATACAGTCCCCATATGGATAAAGAGACATCGCACATAGTCTAAATCACAAAATGATCATCATTGATCGATAAGTGTAAATTACACTAAGCTAGTAAATAAACGAGTTTAGCTTCATGTCCCATAACCACTGCCTTAACTAAAATATTTACGAACAAATTGTAGACTTCCACTCGAAAATTGTCACAAGAGTTTCAATCGAACAAGTCGAAGAATTAACCGATAAAGTAAACGCAAGCGTTTCATACCACTTGTTTTGCTAAGTCGTTTAACTGGATTTCTCGAACGAAAGAGGTAAAGGTTGGCATATACTAATAGATTGGAAAACAGGTTTAAAAGCGAGCTTTATATTGAAAGTGTAACATCCGCCTTTTCGCACGATTTAAACAGACACACGTGCCGATTCAAACCATACGTAAGGGCGGATTGTTATGGGATAAATAAGAATACAGAAAAAGAAAAAAACTAAACAGAATCTCACAGCGGAAGGATAAAATATAATAATAAATATACAGTTCATAAATCTGTTTACAAAACCTTTGATTTTATTTATACCATACATATCACAGTACACATACCATATAACAATGCAGCGGAACAATATGTGTAACAACCCGCATATTTATCGGTTGTATATTTAAATATTTTATTTAAATATAGCGTCGTTAGTCGGATTTTGAGTCCGAAATGTTACTTTTTGCAAACGGTCGAATTGAGACTCAAGACCACTTCCATTGAGTTCAAAATGTCGTTTGCGATCTTTTTGAGTATAATCTTTGATATGTTTGGAGTAAGTTGAATTTCGCTACTTTTTCTATTGGGTTTAGGGTTTGGGTTCAGCCCACTAGCTTAACTAATACCCTAACTCAGCCCTCTCCTCTTTATTCACTCATTTCCACTCCTCAAACTCAAGCTCCGACTGAAAATGGTGGAGGGGAAGAGGAAATAGAAATTGCAAGCCCTAGTTTCTTCTTTGCAAACTTGATTCTTGCTCCAATATCAAAGGGAAGACATAGGTAAGCTCCTCTTCATCTTCTCTATCTCTTTCTCTCTTCAATCTCAGAAATTCCTAAACCTAAACTTATGAAATATTTGTTTGATCTTAGATTGAAGCTAGTAGAGTTGAAGTAGAGAGTGGTTGGCCTTGTTCCTTTGCATTTGAGCTTCTTCTTCTTGTTCTTGAGTTAAAAAGGTGAGTTTTTAACTCACATCTGCCTCTCTTGCTATCATTGATGTTGTGTATGATTTCCTAACAAATATTCATGTGCTATTGCTTTGATTTGAAAAGGATTTGGAATTCATTTGATAAGGGCAAGAAGTGCTGGAAAACAGCCTTCGGCCGACCGAGCGCAGGCTCCGGTCGACCGACCTGCTTCCAGACCACTTCTTTGCTTCTGTTTTGGGTGCAGGAAATTGGCTTCGGCTGACCGACCCAGGAAGTCCGATCGACCGACCTGCTTCCCGAGAGTTTTTATGAACAGTGTCCGGTCGACCGAGCCCTGTAGGCGGCCGACCGACCTGCTGCTGTTTTGCCTGTTTTGCCTGTTTTTGATCGTTTTGATAGATTTTCCAAACCTTATCGATTCAAGTTGGTTTTTAATGGTTGTTATTGCATCTTTGGCTTTGATAACTTATTTTTGACTTCATCCACGGATTTTTATAAAATAATCTTTCTAATCATATTAAAAGCTCGTTTCTCCAATTTATAAATTCTATTTAAACACACGCACAATTTCGCACTTCGAGCGAAGTGGAAGGGTGATTAAATGGTTGGGCAAAACACGGACCATGAATCTGTGCGTTTATCCTTCTGATTAATCCCCGACCTATTCAATTGATCGTTTTGACCTTCGGGTTTGGTTTATCGATGATATGAGATAAACTTTGTACTGCTTTGAGTGTGAAAGTAACTGACGGATAGTAAACCGTTTAGTGCGAACGAGTGGTTATGGGACGCACGTTAACACTTTTCGGATTCCTTTTCGAGAGTCGTGACACATTCCTCCAGTTAGTGGTGTCCAGTACTGGGTCTCACCACTACGGCTTGTCGCCCTATAGTATCGCTTTCTATGTTGGTCGTTATGAGCCGCATGGGTTATATTGGGTTTGTTGCCTTTAATATCGCTTTTGGAGTTGGTCCTTTGCCCTGACTCAAGAGATATTTGGGATTGTCTGTTGCCTTTGGGATAGTGTCTTCGGACTGTCTCCTTCTGGCTTGTTGCTTTTAGTAGCGCTTTCGTAGTGGTTTCTTCACCACCGTTCAAGAGATAATGGAGTGGTTTCTTCACCACCGCTCAAGAGATATTGGAGTGGTTTCTTCACCACCGCTCAAGAGATATCGGAGTGGTTTCTTCACCACCGCTCATGATGTTTCATTTATATGTATATTCCCTAAGTATTGCTTTTCTGTATTGGTTCTTTGGAGCCACACGAAATATAGCGTTTACCTTGTGGAACTCGTATTTATCGGTATTTGTTGTTTGCCTTAATGGTTTGCTTTGGGAAAATTCTTATCCTTTGTTTCTATATGTTGTCGATGATATGAGGCTTGTTCTATATGACTCATCTTTCGTTAGATGATTGTGTTATCTCTTTTAGAGATATCTATTATGCTTTGTAACCTTGCAGGTTCATTATCGTTCAGTTTATCTAACTGATTTGTTTAGCTAGACTGACCCGTGTATTTTATACTCGGGTCAGACCGAGATGTTTCAGGTTAGGTGCTTTTGGACTTAGCCTCTTTTGCTTCCGCATGGACTATTCCGCTAGTTTCTTGTTCATCATAGCTTTTGTGTAGTCCTCTTCTATTGTAACTCTGATATGTATTATTGACTCGTCTATATATTGTGGTTTGCTATACCACTTGACATGTATCATTTTGTATACTCTGCTATGTATCGGTATATGTGTATATGATGGTTTACTGTTCTGTGATGTAAATTGCATTTGATTTGTTATATTCTGTTCTAATAGATCCTCTAGCCACCTATGGTTTTGTTTTAAGTATTCATTGGATATGTCGATCTGCTTGGTAAGGCAATTGTCGATGTATTCAATAGATAATTAAAGCAAGGCTATAGATGGTCGCTCGTAAACAGCCTTATTCTCCGTGTTAGCAGACGGTATTATCTATTAATACTCTTTGCTAGCGTGGGTATAAAGGTGGGGCGTCACAATATGAGTGTGGTACAATAATATAAATAATAGTAATACGAATCTTCGTCTTCGTTCTCCAGAGCTAAAACTTCAATCCTGAAACGCTCGGACTGACCCGAGCGAATTGAAAAGACAAAACACTCGAGTCAGAACTAAAAGATCTTATGTGAGTTAAATTTTTAGAAATAAATATGAGTGCAGTAACTCAAGAGATGCTCGGGATTTACATCTCCTAAGGATCCGTTAAACTATTTACTATGTAGTATATTTCGCTATTATAATAGTGCCTAATTGTAAAATAAACTTACTTTTAAATAGCGTTAAGGCTTTACATTTTCCACCTCAACACGTAAAATGCCAATAGTCTATACAGTACCGTAATACCTCCTGATCGGGAGGCTACCAGAGGATACTCCATAGGTATGACACAAATAGAAACTCGTAGTAAAGGCTCGGTATGGTAGGTGACACGGCACAACTAGGCAATGCCAGGGTAGATATACCAATTGCTATCCGGGCTGATGGAAACGCGCAGCGCGCAGCTACCGCCCACCTCGAACAAACTCCCCCAAAATCAAAAAAAATAAAGTGGCCACTGAATCAATCCAAAGTCAAAGTATAGTATCGAAGAGGAGTGTCCGATCAGAGGTATGACCTCATTGGCCCGAGAATCACTCCTGTTTTAGCCACCTTATGCCAACTCACGGGAGTCGGGTCCACGTATTTACCTTACAGGAAACGCCGCCACCAACCTACTTCATTCTGGAATCTCCACCGCGTACACGGTTAGTCAAAGTGGTTTTCAGTATCGACAGAGAGTATGTCCATATCCGATCCCGGTCTCTTTGCCAACCAATCGTTATTATAACACCGCGGTCATTTAAAAATAATTATACTTTTAAAACAAAAATAAAATATCCATTTAAAACCCATATAAAAACGATATCATTTTTATTCTTAAAACCCCAAATCAATACGATATCATTTTATTTTCCAATATATATTATTTCCAAAATCATAGGGTTTCCAAAGAAAAATATTTAGAAATCAAAACTCTTGAATATAATATTTCCAACTTATACTACCTTAAAAAACATAGCTTTGAAACAAATTTCCATCTCTTAAATGGTTAAATATTTAACTACTTTTATAAAACAAAATAGCTTCTTTAGATTTCACAAATCAATTCTAAATATCGATTTAAACTTCCAAATACCATTTCAATTCTTATGGTTAAAAACTTTAAATATTTCACCATTTCAAAAACAAACTTATTTGACAAACCCATATGTATCAAATCCAATTACTTATTATTTAGACTTGAAATGTTTACTTATTGAATTCAATATAATTTAAGTAAACCTTTAACTTCACATAACTGGAAAAAATTTCAATTTATTTAACTTGATATATTCATTTAAAACAACCTGATACTCATTTAAATCACTTTACACAAAATCAAGTTATAAATCATATCCTTTAAAAATTTAACTTTTATTTAAATTCCGATTTAACTTAATATTCAACTTCCAAATCTTATTCTCATTTTAGTCATAAAAACTCCAGAATTTAAATTTTAAATAAATGCTTAATCTTATTTGGTCTTAAAATCAAACTTCGGTTTATACTTCAAATCAATTTTTATACAAAGCCTAAAACCGGAAAATTTCTATATATATATATATATAGCTTTTATTAATGATCAAATCAAAACCCATAAACCATATATATATGTATAGCTTTACAAAACCATAGTAAAACATTTCCAAAAATAATTTTATATATTTACCGCGGTGCCTGGATAAAATTTTCTATCCTATGGTCAAGTAATACGGATATTTATCATTTCAATCCGCAATTTAAAATGAAAAAAATGCAGTTGTATATCATTTCAAACCGCAATCCCGAATGAAATGAAAATGCATGATGACTTGCAGTTTATACAATATAAATATAGCATCCATTCATCCAAATATCAATCATCAACCATTATTTGCAATCATCGTCCAATTTAAACAGTCATCGATATAGAGCATATAAATTTTACAGGTAATAAATAACAGTTTATATTCAATAATAAATTTAACTTTTATTCATTTCAAACCGCAATCCCGAATGAAATGAAAATGCATGATGACTTGCAGTTTATACAATATAAATATAGCATCCATTCATCCAAATATCAATCATCAACCATTATTTGCAATCATCGTCCAGTTTAAACAGTCATCGATATAGAGCATATAAATTATACAGGTAATAAATAACAGTTTATATTCAATAATAAATTTAGTTGTATATCATTTCAAACCGCAATCCCGAATGAAATGAAAATGCATGATGACTTGCAGTTTATACAATATAAATATAGCATCCATTCATCCAAATATCAATCATGAACCATTATTTGCAATCATCGTCCAATTTAAATAGTCATCGATATAGAGCATATAAATTATACAGGTAATAAATAACAGTTTATATTCAATAATAAATTTAATAACTGTTAACTAGCAGTTTATATGCAAAATAAATTCTAACTGTAAATTTATATGCAATAATTAAAATAATAAACAGTTAAATAAATAAAAATGCGAATTAACTGAGAAGATGAATAAAACATGCCAAACAAATCATATATAAATTTCTACTCATATCTAAAAATCAATTTAACAGACATAAAATATTTTAGAAGTTGTGAGTGGGTTAAAACACTCACTGTGACAGCCCGCAAATCCGTACCCCTTGAATTAACTCTATTCTACAGAAATTAACTCAAGTGGCACAGAAATACGAACCAATTTGGTTAAAGAAAGAGATAGAAGAAGGAGAAACTAAAACAATATCAGAATCTCACAGACGCAGCGGAATAAAATATAATAGCAACTATATACCTTTACACAAAAATTAAATCTATATCTGTTTAAATACAACATATCATCAGAGTAACTCATACATCAATCATCACATAACAGACATACCATACAACATAGCAGCGGATATATATATACATACGTATAATACGTCTCGACTCCAGCTCCTCTCCTGCTCCATAGTATCCTGACCTGAACAATAATACTCGGTCTGACCCGAGCATTATAACGAAATAACACCCGAGTCAGTCTGGAATACCAGCTGATAATAATGCATCCAAATTGATTATTAAAGTTTTCAAAAATCCTTTTGAAAACAAAAGCATCTCGTAAGACCACGCCACAAATAAACATGTCGGGTTTTTACCTTACGATAGCTAAAACTCTTTTCATAGAAATCCTCTGATATTATAATAGGGTCTAATTACAAATACTTATAAAATAGCCGAAATTGTTACATTATTAAATTCCAGCTACTAGCCACCGAAGTGGGTAATACAAACAAAACTCGTAAAAGGCTCGTAGGGAAAATGGATTTCCAACAATGACTAGGCACTGGGGTACCACCTGTCACAGTACGTGGTCTAGATCACAGTACCGAGGACTACTCCCTTCGTCCCCTGCAACACAAGACCGGAATCACCTATGGGCAATTCCGAATAAGATCACCCCGCGGTTGGGATCAGCAACCGCACCACTAAGCTGAAATAAAAAGGAACCTCTAGACAGGGATGACCTTACTCTCCAGTGGGGGCTACCCACGAAGCCTTGCTGCATATCCCCTGATTTTCAGTCATTCCCGGTTGATGAGGCTTGAGGCTAAACGATACCTTTATAGCACATATCCCTTAGAATGCCCATCGTCCGCTGACGATGTCACGAAAGCATTCGTCCATACAAGTCCGTCCCGGGTTCGAACGGAACCGAAGGCACTATTCCTACTACATCCATTTTGGAAATATCCTCAGGATTAGTAGCGACTAGCCCTTGCACTTCATTGCTCCATCTTCGACTCCGAACACGTTTTATCGCACGAAAACGTACAAACCGGATCGAAGTGGTTTTCGAGAAATAAATCTCGATCCCGGTCTCTTCGAAACGATCAACGCATTTGTCCAATATTGATAGTCGGTGATTTAACTATCAATTTATATTCATAAACATCCATAGCATCCATCACACAATAAATAATTCCCAAATTATTTATTTGTCTCAAATATCTTTAAAAGATATATTACCAAATTTCCAAATCTCATTTGAAAACATTTCCCAAAATTCTCCATTTACAAGGTAAATCCTTTACCATAAATTTCCATTGGAATAGCCAAGTTCAAACAATTTAGATTTAAAACAGTTAAAAACATTTTATTTAAAATATACTTTAAAATAGGAAAATTAACTACTAATTATTTACTCAAAATATAATTTCAAAATATTTAAAACAAAACTTTTATGTAAGATATAACTTAACCTAAAATAAGGTTTTAGTTATACTATAATTAAAAATTAGAGTTTTAAAAGAAATTAACAAATTTCAAACAACTTTATTCAAAAACTAGCTTTAAGCAAAATCCATTTGCAAAAATAATTATTAAGGTATTTATACAATTTACTATTGCTAATTTATAAATAATCACTTTAAAATAATAATTTTCAAAACATTCTTTAAACTCAGTTTAATAATTTAAAATTTTCTTTTTATAAAATCAATATAAAACTCGAACTTGGTTTTCCCAAGGAAATCTCATTTCTACTAAATCATCACAGAAATCCTTAACACAATTTCTGTCCATTTATTTCAATTTAATTTTATATTTTAATAACATAAATTTTATTTCCCAAAATTTCAACTAATAACACTTATCTTTGATTACCATTCCAGATTTATAAATTTTCACTTTCCATTCTAAATAGATTTCCAATTTTAATCCTTTTAAATTCATTACTAACCATATCTTTTATTTCTCTAAACTCAATTTATCCATTTATAATTGACGTTGGATTTATAAATTTATCCAACAATATTTCTATACAAATTCATTTCAGTTTTCCATCCAAATCAGGTTTTCAAACATTTATATTCTCTTAATTTCTTATTTAACAATTTCTCAATTTCTTTGAAACCCAAATTTAATTTCTTTATAATTTAAACTGCAATTTCCTTTATAGTTAATATTCTGGGTTTATAGTTTAAACCACAATATCACAATGCAATTCAACTCCAAATTTATCAATCTCAATATATATACAGGTATCATAATCAAATAAGTACTATATTGTGAGGAATCCCGTTGGATCCCTCCAACCTGTTTTCCCTGCATCCACAAATATTAGCACAACAGTATATATATCAATTCAATTTGATAATAACTAACATATTCAGCTAAACATCCAAACAACCAATCAATACTAACTGTCTACTTTACTAGTATCCAGATGTGAGTGAGAATAACTCACCTTGAGTTTCGGCGAGCGTTCGAAATTCAAATTAAACCGGACGGTATCCGATTTAACCCAAATTTTTACTTGCCCGGAATGGCTCCGGATCTGCTCCATCGCGTAGTATTCTCTCCTGCGATTCCAACGCTTCCAGTTTCGTCCGAAACTGATAACATATGCAATAGTTATATATTTTATAAATTTCAATTTCAATTTATAACAATTTTTTTTTTTTTTTTTTAATAAAAACATATACCATCGGCCCCCCCCTTTCTTCTACTCCCCAGCGCAAGAAAACGCACGCAGGAACAAACGAACGCACCCATCAAGCCTCACCTAGGGTTTGCTTGCCGCTCCATCTCGACGAACCGGAGTTCGATCAGAGGCCACCCCGATAAAGCCCATCACGGCCTCTTCCATCGGCCCCAAAGTCCCTGAACTCGGCTCCTCCTCGACGAGGAAAAATGCAAACGAACGTACGGTCGTCACGGCCAAATCGTGGCCACCACGCAGCTCCGATGTTGATCTCCACCGTTGGATGCATCGATCTCGAGGTTCTCTTCACTTTTCCAGTTGAACATTTTGCGTAAAAACTCTTGGATTAAGAGGATTTGAAGGAGGAAGCTCGTGAGATTTCGGCCATGAACGAAAGTAACGGCGGCTCCTGATAGTATCTAGGGTTTTGATAAATAAAAGGAATATTTAAAGGGTTTTAATATTATTTGATTAATAAAACTCTCAATTAAACAACTTACGCAAACGAACTCCAATTCTCACGTTCCGACAGGCTACCCTGGGGTTTTTCCGCGTTCCGGACACAATGGAACAGGTTTCGTAAGCTAATTAGGTCGTATGAACGAGTTACGGAATTAAACGCTCAATTTGAAATTAAATCGATTAAAACGATTTCGATGCGTTTCGAGCTGCCGGGGTCAAACGACAACCCCGATTGCTACGAAAATTGAAATCCGATAATAACTAACTATTACGGATCCAATGGAACTGGTTTCGTCGAATTCCGAGACTGTGCCCCGGAAGGCTATTTTAACTCGTCTATTTAATTAAGCAATTTTCGAAATTATCGAAATCACTCAAAATTCCCACTTTTAAAATTTTATTAACTTAACAATAATTCATATAAAATTTATAAACACATTAAAAATCGTTCTGGTTCATTCTGGACTTAAATCGGATTAATTGCAATATTTAATAATATTAAATTCATTTTAAATTCATATAAAATTCCAAATAATAATCTATTAACTTTTAAATTCTTCCAAAAATCTAACAATATCATTTATAACCTATGGAACTTAAAAATGCATTTAAACATCAATTTTATAACAATTCCCATTCAATTTCCAATTTATTCTCAGTTCTAATAATTATTATTATTACTCCAATTCAAATGGAATCACCATATTTTGAAACTATAACTCATCTTATTAACTCAACCATAGTCTTCTATTATCAAGATTCAAATTAGAATCCATATCCAACATTTAAAATGAATTAAATGTTAAATTTTGGCGACCCAAAATTCCGGGTCGTTACATTCCTCCCCCCTTATAAAAATTTCGTCCCCGAAATTTGTATAAGGTAGAACATACTCTCAAACCCATTTACTTACCCCATTTGCTTAGTTAAAAGCTTATATTCACTTTCCAAAAAGTTTCAGTTCCATATCAAAACCATTTGCTTTATTTACCCTAAAGCCTTAAATTTCAACTTATAACTTTCCAAGTTATTTAACTTTTTCCAAAACCCCAAAAATATTCTAACTCCCAAAATTTCCGGAAAATTTTGGCAGAGTCTCCCCTGTACGGAGGAGCTTCTGCGATATCGCAGGATACACAAATATATATACATCGGCCCACACGGCCGGAAACCAAAATATAACACAAGATATATATCATTTTCCAATTTTATTAGCGTAGGCGTACCTTTTAGCAATTTTAATAGCAAGTAGCTAATATATAATGCATATACGCGCTTCAAACCCTCTCGAACGCCTCGCATTCCTGCACTTACTCAACATACTCATTAGTTACAAGATATGAGCATTTTAATCACATTTCCAATGTAAATGCAAGCCAAACATATCCATTACATAACCAAACCAAGCAATCTTCATACCTTTAACAATGTTAACCATTTACCAGCAAATCAAAGATTTAAATCACCTTTCAAATTGCCTATTCAAGTCCAACTTCATTTTAATTTCACTTGAATGATTTATTTCAACCAATTCATTGTTATTTAACATATAGTTAACATGTGCTTCACTAACATCTTTCTACACCATTTCAATATCAAGTTGATTTACAAACCAAAATTTTTTTTATTTCAGATTTTGAAGCATTTGCCTTACTAGGGTAATCCATTTTTCATTCATATGCGAAGCCACTTAATAAATTTCCAATCCCTTCCAAACATTTCAAAAACCAATTCAATTTTACATACAATAAGACCACCCATTCATATTCACTTCAATATCATGAATAAGTGCTTTAATTTATTTATATGCATCATTATTTAATTTGATTTACAATCCATTTTCCTGTTTTCAACTTGAAGCATTTACATTCTCATGCAAAATTACTTAATAACATTTCAATGCTTCCACACTTGCATTCATTTACAAACTCTTTTAATTAGATTCCAATCCATATTAATTTATTCAAACATCAATTCAATTGCATAATATCTCAATTCTTTCTTGCATACCAAATTTAGTTTCATTTTAATTTGACTTCACTTAATCAAATTCTAATTTATCCAAAACCAATTTAGTTGTTTAAACAACTCAATTCTAAATTCATTCAAATATTCCAGTCACTCAAGCAAAACAATTGCCAACTAAGCTTAACCATTTAAAATTAATTTTCAACTTAGATTCATATTAGTCTTACTCCATTACAAGGTTCACAACTCAAACATTTATTTCTTTCTTTCCAATGCAATTGTTAAATTACATTTTTCTTATGTCTTAATTTCATTAACCAATCCAGGTTTATATTAATTCTTTTCAATTTTTCATGGTTTAGAATCCAATCATTTTAATTTCAATGCAATTGTTAACTTAAATTTTCCTTATCTTTTTATTTCATCTCAACAACTAGTTAATACCATTTCACTTGTAATTCATTTTAATTATCTAACAGATTACATTCAAGATTGCTTAATAAAGCTCATTCTCAATTATTACCATGCTCTTCTTATATCAATTTAATTCCATTGCCTTATCAATCAAATTTTATTCTCATTTGATTCACATCCAAAACACCTTCAATCCATTTACAAGGTTTAATACACTTTGTTTCTTTATTCAATCATTTCCAATCTATTTATAAATTTGCATGCTCTTTGTTTATAATTCAATCCATTTCCAAATTTATTTTGATTAACAAAGAGTCCATTTAAATTTATTTCACTCATTTGAATTTATTCACAATTCAAACCGTCTTTAGTATATTCAAATCCCATTATTCATTCACACTTCCAATATTTATTACCAAAATTAAATCTCAACCCAAACTGAATTTTATTTACCTCCAAATTTTGACTGATTATCATATTCTATCCATTACAATACAAATTCCATTAATTTGTAACTTAATTCAGTCAATAACCTAATCCATATTAGGTTTTAATTTACTTCCTCAATTTACTCTGAATCCACTTATAATATCACCATTTTTCCATTATTCCATTTAACAATTTAAATTTTCTACCTTTCCTTATACTTCTTTAAATAGAATTTAAATTTCTTTCAATATTATTTGTTACACAATTGAAATTCAATTTCAATTTCATTATCAAACAAATTCCATTTTCCATACATAAGTCCAAAACTTATTTGCCACTTAAGAACATTCACATTTATATTCCCGCTTTGCTTCATTAGACTTTGCTTTTCATTTATGGTTAAGTTTTGAATTTTTTCCACACCATTCAACCCTTTCCATTTCATAATCACATATTCAAATTATAACACTTAATAACTTAAAAATATGAATTCCTTTATGCAATTATAAACAATTTACATTTCACCTTTTTTATATCCATTTTAATTTAATTCCAATTCATTTAGATTGAATTCAATTTCAAATTCCCAAATTTAATTCTCCATATACAAGTTCAAAACTCGTTTACTAACTGAAGTTCATTCACTTCTTTATATCCCACTTTACCTTATCTCAATTCACATTTCATTTGAGATTAGATTTTTAAATTCACCATTCCATTTCATTATTTCTCATTGTGATTATAATTTCCATTTCAATTTTATAAGTTCACCAACTTATTTATTTTAAAGCTCATATTGCTCATTTTACTCCACCAACATTTTATAATCACAATTCTAAATTCCATATGCATATATATATACATCTGAATTCTTAAGGATACAAATTCCCTTAATTTATTTCTTTGCAAACTTCAAATCCACAACTTCAAATTATAAGTATAATACTTAATAGCTTATGGGTATAATCCATTACTCAATGACCCACAATCTCAAAATCATCTTACCTTTCAATTTATTCTAAATCAATTTTATTTTAAGTCCAACTTATTTTACTTATCCAAGTAAAATTC
Source organism: Allium cepa (assembly GCA_030765085.1). Lineage (NCBI taxonomy): Eukaryota > Viridiplantae > Streptophyta > Magnoliopsida > Asparagales > Amaryllidaceae > Allium > Allium cepa. The sequence continues at coordinate 500,002,699 of CM060931.1, forward strand.
AAATTTCAATTTCCAATTTTATTTAACTTATCCCAAATTAAATTCAACTTTCCATTCATTTTAATAATTTCATTTACCTCCATTTACTCAAGTCAAATTTTAATTTTATGACTAAAATTTCATTTTACTATCTTACTTCAATCAACTTCATCTTACAAGTTATGGTTGATTCATTTTACCTTCACGTCTTTATTTAATTAAAATTTTCCAGAATTCAATTGCCCGGTTTTTATTTCAAAGTCATTTTGAAATATATCAAATACATATACCCATTTGGTATATCAATCAAATCCCCTTGTTTTCCAAACCAATTTGGTTGTACCCAAAACAATTTGTTCATATCCCAAAACAAATTCCCATTTTTGAATTATCCAAACAACTGTTATCCCCATCAAATCCAAACAATACCATAACTAATTACTAGGGAAGCAATCCATCACTTTAGAAACTCGAAAATGAATTCTAATGATGTGGCCAGCATCATCAGGATTATTTTCCAGCGACTACAGTGAGTTCAATGCTTCTAAATTTTCCCAAAATTATTTCAAAACGGTTGCCATTCAAAAATACTTCCCAAATCAACATTCCATTATTGGCTTCAATACATTGGAAAATATTTCAAACTTCCCAGGATTTTAAATTTCCAAACTTTTATTTTCAATACAGTTAAAATCTTTTCAAAACTTCCATGTTAAAATTCTGGTTTAAATTCAAATTTTAATTTCACTTCTTATTTACAACATATCTAATTAATTCTATTTGGTTATAGACCATTTTCATATCTTATATTCTTATTAGCTTATCATTTCAAATTTTGATCAAATTCAAGATTTTTACTTAAATTATGGTATTAACAATCCAACAAACACCCAATATAATAAGCTAGAAAATCATTTCTTTTATATCAAAATAAAATTTTGGGTAAAATTATTTCATTTACCCACTTTAAAAACAATACTATGTCGGTTTATCTTGTTTAAGAGTTTAGAAACCCCTATCGATACGGTTGTACTTCCCGCACCGACCAGAATTCATAAACACTCAACCGATAAGTCAACATAGTATAAAAAACAATTTTATAAACACTAACAAGTACGCTCTCATATCTATAGATACGCTCAGCTCATTATAGAGTACCATTGACTCTATTCAATGAGAAATTTTCCCACCAAAGCCTAGGTTGTCGCCAACCTAAGCTCTGATACCAAGTGTGACAGCCCGCAAATCCGTACCCCTTGAATTAACTCTATTCTACAGAAATTAACTCAAGTGGCACAGAAATACGAACCAATTTGGTTAAAGAAAGAGATAGAAGAAGGAGAAACTAAAACAATATCAGAATCTCACAGACGCAGCGGAATAAAATATAATAGCAACTATATACCTTTACACAAAAATTAAATCTATATCTGTTTAAATACAACATATCATCAGAGTAACTCATACATCAATCATCACATAACAGACATACCATACAACATAGCAGCGGATATATATATACATACGTATAATACGTCTCGACTCCAGCTCCTCTCTTGCTCCATAGTATCCTGACCTGAACAATAATACTCGGTCTGACCCGAGCATTATAACGAAATAACACCCGAGTCAGTCTGGAATACCAGCTGATAATAATGCATCCAAATTGATTATTAAAGTTTTCAAAAATCCTTTTGAAAACAAAAGCATCTCGTAAGACCACGCCACAAATAAACATGTCGGGTTTTTACCTTACGATAGCTAAAACTCTTTTCATAGAAATCCTCTGATATTATAATAGGGTCTAATTACAAATACTTATAAAATAGCCGAAATTGTTACATTATTAAATTCCAGCTACTAGCCACCGAAGTGGGTAATACAAACAAAACTCGTAAAAGGCTCGTAGGGAAAATGGATTTTCAACAATGACTAGGCACTGGGGTACCACCTGTCACAGTACGTGGTCTAGATCACAGTACCGAGGACTACTCCCTTCGTCCCCTGCAACACAAGACCGGAATCACCTATGGGCAATTCCGAATAAGATCACCCCGCGGTTGGGATCAGCAACCGCACCACTAAGCCGAAATAAAAAGGAACCTCTAGACAGGGATGACCTTACTCTCCAGTGGGGGCTACCCACGAAGCCTTGCTGCATATCCCCTGATTTTCAGTCATTCCCGGTTGATGAGGCTTGAGGCTAAACGATACCTTTATAGCACATATCCCTTAGAATGCCCATCGTCCGCTGACGATGTCACGAAAGCATTCGTCCATACAAGTCCGTCCCGGGTTCGAACGGAACCGAAGGCACTATTCCTACTACATCCATTTTGGAAATATCCTCAGGATTAGTAGCGACTAGCCCTTGCACTTCATTGCTCCATCTTCGACTCCGAACACGTTTTATCGCACGAAAACGTACAAACCGGATCGAAGTGGTTTTCGAGAAATAAATCTCGATCCCGGTCTCTTCGAAACGATCAACGCATTTGTCCAATATTGATAGTCGGTGATTTAACTATCAATTTATATTCATAAACATCCATAGCATCCATCACACAATAAATAATTCCCAAATTATTTATTTGTCTCAAATATCTTTAAAAGATATATTACCAAATTTCCAAATCTCATTTGAAAACATTTCCCAAAATTCTCCATTTACAAGGTAAATCCTTTACCATAAATTTCCATTGGAATAGCCAAGTTCAAACAATTTAGATTTAAAACAGTTAAAAACATTTTATTTAAAATATACTTTAAAATAGGAAAATTAACTACTAATTATTTACTCAAAATATAATTTCAAAATATTTAAAACAAAACTTTTATGTAAGATATAACTTAACCTAAAATAAGGTTTTAGTTATACTATAATTAAAAATTAGAGTTTTAAAAGAAATTAGCAAATTTCAAACAACTTTATTCAAAAACTAGCTTTAAGCAAAATCCATTTGCAAAAATAATTATTAAGGTATTTATACAATTTACTATTGCTAATTTATAAATAATCACTTTAAAATAATAATTTTCAAAACATTCTTTAAACTCAGTTTAATAATTTAAAATTTTCTTTTTATAAAATCAATATAAAACTCGAACTTGGTTTTCCCAAGGAAATCTCATTTCTACTAAATCATCACAGAAATCCTTAACACAATTTCTGTCCATTTATTTCAATTTAATTTTATATTTTAATAACATAAATTTAATTTCCCAAAATTTCAACTAATAACACTTATCTTTGATTACCATTCCAGATTTATAAATTTTCACTTTCCATTCTAAATAGATTTCCAATTTTAATCCTTTTAAATTCATTACTAACCATATCTTTTATTTCTCTAAACTCAATTTATCCATTTATAATTAACGTTGGATTTATAAATTTATCCAACAATATTTCTATACAAATTCATTTCAGTTTTCCATCCAAATCAGGTTTTCAAACATTTATATTCTCTTAATTTCTTATTTAACAATTTCTCAATTTCTTTGAAACCCAAATTTAATTTCTTTATAATTTAAACTGCAATTTCCTTTATAGTTAATATTCTGGGTTTATAGTTTAAACCACAATATCACAATGCAATTCAACTCCAAATTTATCAATCTCAATATATATACAGGTATCATAATCAAATAAGTACTATATTGTGAGGAATCCCGTTGGATCCCTCCAACCTGTTTTCCCTGCATCCACAAATATTAGCACAACAGTATATATATCAATTCAATTTGATAATAACTAACATATTCAGCTAAACATCCAAACAACCAATCAATACTAACTGTCTACTTTACTAGTATCCAGATGTGAGTGAGAATAACTCACCTTGAGTTTCGGCGAGCGTTCGAAATTCAAATTAAACCGGACGGTATCCGATTTAACCCAAATTTTTACTTGCCCGGAATGGCTCCGGATCTGCTCCATCGCGTAGTATTCTCTCCTGCGATTCCAACGCTTCCAGTTTCGTCCGAAACTGATAACATATGCAATAGTTATATATTTTATAAATTTCAATTTCAATTTATAACAATTTTATTTTATTTTTTTTTAATAAAAACATATACCATCGGCCCCCCCCTTTCTTCTACTCCCCAGCGCAAGAAAACGCACGCAGGAACAAACGAACGCACCCATCAAGCCTCACCTAGGGTTTGCTTGCCGCTCCATCTCGACGAACCGGAGTTCGATCAGAGGCCACCCCGATAAAGCCCATCACGGCCTCTTCCATCGGCCCCAAAGTCCCTGAACTCGGCTCCTCCTCGACGAGGAAAAATGCAAACGAACGTACGGTCGTCACGGCCAAATCGTGGCCACCACGCAGCTCCGATGTTGATCTCCACCGTTGGATGCATCGATCTCGAGGTTCTCTTCACTTTTCCAATTGAACATTTTGCGTAAAAACTCTTGGATTAAGAGGATTTGAAGGAGGAAGCTCGTGAGATTTCGGCCATGAACGAAAGTAACGGCGGCTCCTGATAGTATCTAGGGTTTTGATAAATAAAAGGAATATTTAAAGGGTTTTAATATTATTTGATTAATAAAACTCTCAATTAAACAACTTACGCAAACGAACTCCAATTCTCACGTTCCGACAGGCTACCCTGGGGTTTTTCCGCGTTTCGGACACAATGGAACAGGTTTCGTAAGCTAATTAGGTCGTATGAACGAGTTACGGAATTAAACGCTCAATTTGAAATTAAATCGATTAAAACGATTTCGATGCGTTTCGAGCTGCCGGGGTCAAACGACAACCCTGATTGCTACGAAAATTGAAATCCGATAATAACTAACTATTACGGATCCAATGGAACTGGTTTCGTCGAATTCCGAGACTGTGCCCCGGAAGGCTATTTTAACTCGTCTATTTAATTAAGCAATTTTCGAAATTATCGAAATCACTCAAAATTCCCACTTTTAAAATTTTATTAACTTAACAATAATTCATATAAAATTTATAAACACATTAAAAATCGTTCTGGTTCATTCTGGACTTAAATCGGATTAATTGCAATATTTAATAATATTAAATTCATTTTAAATTCATATAAAATTCCAAATAATAATCTATTAACTTTTAAATTCTTCCAAAAATCTAACAATATCATTTATAACCTATGGAACTTAAAAATGCATTTAAACATCAATTTTATAACAATTCCCATTCAATTTCCAATTTATTCTCAGTTCTAATAATTATTATTATTACTCCAATTCAAATGGAATCACCATATTTTGAAACTATAACTCATCTTATTAACTCAACCATAGTCTTCTATTATCAAGATTCAAATTAGAATCCATATCCAACATTTAAAATGAATTAAATGTTAAATTTTGGCGACCCAAAATTCCGGGTCGTTACACTCACCTTTTGAATTTAAATTGGATTTAAATCCAATTTAAACCCAAAATTTTGCAGTCTCCAAATTCATCCAAACCAGCGTCAACAGATCTGAAATTTCAATACGATCCTAACAAAAATAATCTCGCGTGAATCGGACACGGTATGTGAAAATTACACAAGTTAAACGTTAAAGAAATTGTATTGAAAATCAAATAAACTAAAATAAATAATACCTCTCTTCGAGAACTATGACATATAAATTTTTCTGGAATTTTTAGAGGAGTTTGAATTTTTATTTTTATTTTGGACTGTAATTGGATCTAGAATTTTGCAGCCATTGGAAAAGAAGAAGTTGAAGAAAATAACACACAGAGAAATGAAGATAGATAGAGGCAAGGGTTTACACAGCCTATTTATAGACAAAGTGAAAACGAATAGGTAGGCAAGAATTATAAACGCGCAAAACGGTTGTTGGCCCACCAGAATATTTCATATTAATTAGATACGTTACGGATTAGTAAATAAATAAATTTCTTCCTCAAACATTTACATTGAATTTTAAACGTATTTACAAATATAAATTTAGACGCTTTATTTAAGTTTCAATATAATTTCATTAAATTTCAAATTCATAAATAATTTCCATTTTTAACTAAATTTCAAATTACCGTAATAATTATCTTAGATTCTTATTCATTCCCAATAGATTTAACTATTGTAAATCGACTAAGTTTACATACTATAAAATCCACATTCCTATGTATATATAGTTTTGAATTCCATACTATAAATATTTTATTAACATTTCGCAAATACATAAATTGTTATTGGACTGCTACTTAAATAAATAGCCTATACCAATCACTAATTAAATGGGTTACGAAATTTTGGATTGGTTAATAATTATTAGTTATTGCTTCATTTTTTAATTATACACTTGCATGGGTTATGCTTGTCTAATTATATTCCCATATTAATTAATGTTTCCAACAAACAATAACCTTTCCTTAGTCCCACCCTTTTTACCAAATATTTCCCTGCAAATAATTCATTTTCCCATACATACTTCCATTTACACCTAAACTTATTATACCACTTTATTTTCTCAAACAAATTACAATGATTAAACAAATTTAAATGAAAATTTGAGTTGATAGATTCATAGATTCAAATGTTTACTTTATTTCAATATCTACTAAACTTTGAAATTATAACATAGACTCCAAAATAAAATCCTCCACTCTAGTCATACAAGTCTTATTGAAATAAAATGTATCTACCCTATTTTTAGGTCTTGGTTCCTAATATCCACCCGTTTTGACTTAATTTAAAATAGCGTACAAATTACATTACCTTTAATTGCAATAAATCCTATCATTGCCATTTATATTCCAAATGAATAAATTATTAATAGGTTAATTGATCAGATTTACAACTCAACTTTAAATATTTGCACATTTTGTCAGTTTGGATTACTTGGTAAATTTAGAATCCCTTAAACAACTTCCTACATAAATTTATTATAGAATAATTCAAAATTAACGTACAATTCCAATTTATGCAGCGATTACAACTTAAATTTCAAGGAATTTATTTATTTAGGTTTAAATCCTGTTATTCACTAAAATTGTCATCCCATGTATACAATCCACATTGGTTTGTATTTATTCCATTTACCTCTTTAGTCATAGCGTAAATTTCTCATTAATACACATTAAAGTCCACTAAATTTCAACTGCCTCTTAATTTCCATTTATAAGTCTTAACACCCTAAATTTGACCACTTCTAACATGGCATTAATTCTCATATTAAATGTAACTTTTATTTAGTGTATTAACATTTATTTCTATTTAAATTTCATCAACCAAATTAAACATGTAACTTATAACTATTTCTTACAATCCAAATTATTACACCCATTGTCATATTCTGAATGGAGCCAGCATTTAATTACACAATTTATCTAAATTACATTAGGAAAATATTCAATTCTCTTTGATAATATTAAATCCCCAATTTATTAAATGGAATCAATATATCTTTCTTTATATACTGTACGTCTAGATATCTTAATTATCAAATTTCAACTTATCCCTCAACCCCCAAATAACGTTATCAACAATCTTCATATTATAATTAATACTAACCTTTATTTCATCTTATAGAATCAACTATCTTTATTGACAAATTAACCTACCTTACTGCACAACTTAAGAAAATTAATTGCGAATATGATCTCACATTAGACTTCATAAATTATCAGTTGAAATCTACATAAAACCATTTATTTAATTAAAACCTTGCTATTATACATATTGACTCTTTACATGGAATTAGATTACATTCCTTAATTTCATTAAAACTTTATTTCTCACCTAAATCGCAAAATAGTAAATTTCAATTACTATAGAAATTTTATTTAAGATGAATTTGAATCCCAATCAATTGTTATTGCACTCCTTATTACATTAAATTACATTCAGTTTACACATTTTAGAATTAAATTCAAATTACCTACAAATCTTATTTCATTCATAAATGCCATCATTTACCACATTATTGCATGGTTTCATTTAATTATATTCATGTTATTCATGTTTCTATTAAACTTGCATACATACTTCCGTTATTATTTAATCAACTATTAAACATTATGACCAAATCATCTAACAAAATTGTATAATTTTCCCTTTATTAACATTCAGTTACTATTCAACATGTTTAATTCATTAGATAAATCAAATAATTACGCTTGCTTTTCTCATTTTATTTTATAACCTAATATACCATTCATATTAAACCTATTTCATTCAATTCATACAAATTCAGCTAGATTAACTTTACTGTCTAGATTTTCATGCAGTTACTTTTAATAAATCGAATATTGCATTGGATAATTTTACTGCTTACCTTTCATATATAAAAAATTTTCAAAGTGTACGCTCTCACTACTACCTTTATTAGGATTTATTCCCTATACTAATATTGAGTTTTATTTACCCTTTATATTTCATCTCTTTTTAAATTAAATTACAAAATCTTAATTAAATTAATCAACTTAAATTGTCGAAATTTACGGGTCGTTACATTCTCCCCCACTCAAAACTTTTCGTCCCCGAAAAGGAAAAAGAAGGGAAAAGAAGGATTTAGAATCTACATGTCTTATTCAAAACATTACCTTATAAACAATTAAATTTACAGTATCTGTTACTTTTCTTAAAATATACAAATTTACAACATTATCTTTTTATACTTAAATTTATTAGAGTTTGGAGAACATTTCAAAATATTTCTAAGTCCAAAATTTAAATATCTAAGTAGTTCCAATCACTAATCATCCAAATTAATACAACAACCATCAATTTCCTCGAACAGCATACATACAATTACAAAACAACCATATAATCACACAAATCAAATAGTTGTTTGGGTTCAAACTTGAAATTGTACGGAATGAAAAATAACTATCAAGTGCATCATTTACTCGACAGTCTTAGATGGAATAAATTATTTATTCATCCAACAATTTCAAATTTCCTTACCCAACCAAACATAAATCAAACAATAACCATTCAACCCAACAATCAATTTAACTTATTATAAATCTTTATTTCATACTTTAGTTGTTTGATTTCCTTTCTTTCATTAATGAGTGATTACCTCATTTATTTTCATTTATTACTTACAATATTCATCTTCCATTTTAAATGTCATGTAAGTTTCTTTTTATTGCATTCCATTTATGTATTTCTAAATTTTATTTATTTATTTCTCACAGTTTCATTTATTATAGAATTTCATTCTATTTACTTAAGTTTTAAAATCATCTAATTATAATACTTACCTTTAATTATGGTAAAATTTAAATTTACAACTTAAGTTTATAACAATAAATTCCCATTTATAACAGCAAATTCATTGAATACTTTCATTATCTCAAGCTTTACTTGTAAGATTTCCCCCTTACATTTTCTTACTAACACTGTAACTTTTATTATATAGCAGGTTATATATATGCTTTAAGAATGTAAGTGAAAATTTATACAAGTTTCTTCTCAATTCCTTTTATTTTTTTAGTGGTTCATTAATTATATATTCGTTTTATAAGTTACAACTTCAACTTACTTTTACTTTCATTCATTTATTTAATGCTAATATTTAATAATAGTAACATTTTAATTACACCTAATTTGTAACCTTATAACATCAATTATAATAAATAAAGAATTTCCTTTATCCATTTACTAAGGTTTACAATCGTTTATTTACATTACTTCTCTTCCTATTATATTTTTTTTTACTTAAAGGTTCAAATTTGCTACACTTAATTGTACTATTAATAAATCTGGAACTTAAGAACCAAATACCGGGTTAAATTTTAAATCATTTAAAATAATAGATAGATATCTACACTTAACATATATATCCAATTATAATTAAAACGATAAAATTTTCTTAACAATTCAGCAGTAAATTACTACAGTGGCCTTCCCACTTCGAAACTCGAAAATGAATGTGCACTCATCACCGAAATTATTTTCCAGCGACAAAGAGGAAAGTACAAAACTTATTTTCTCCAAAAATCTTCTTTAAAACAATTTCTCCTAAACATTCATATCAGAAAATACTTATAACAATTATATTCCAAAAATTTTACGAAAAATTCCAAAACCCCGGATCTTAAGTCCTAAATTTCCAAATTTCATTTATCTAATTTTTAAATCTTATTTCTACCATTATTCAAAACCTTCATTACCTAACAACCAATCTATTACAACCAAATATATATATTATTTTGAAAAATTATTTTATAGAAAATATAATAGGTAAAATTATTTCATTCACAAATATTATGTCGGCCTGTCCTATTAAGTGTTTAGAAACCCCTATTGATGTCACAGCGTCCCATGCACCAACCAGAGTTTATAAATACAAAACGGAACAGACTAACACAATATTAAAACCTTTTTATAACACTAACAAATACGCTCTCTCATATATATACACTCAGTGACTCCCATAGGGTATTACTACCCTATTAGTAAAGAGTCAAACCTCACAAAGCTAAGGTTTATCGCTAAACCAAAGCTCTGATACCAACTGTAACATCCGCCTTTTCGCACGATTTAAACAGACACACGTGCCGATTCAAACCATACGTAAGGGCGGATTGTTATGGGATAAATAAGAATACAGAGAAAGAAAAAACTAAACAGAATCTCACAGTGGAAGGATAAAATATAAAAATAAATATACAGTTCATAAATCTGTTTACAAAACCTTTGATTTTATTTATACCATACATATCAGAGTACACATACAATATAACAATGCAGCGGAACAATATGAGTGTGGTACAATAATATAAATAATAGTAATACGAATCTTCGTCTTCGTCCTCCAGAGCTAAAACTTCAATCCTGAAACGCTCGGACTGACCCGAGCGAATTGAAAAGACAAAACACTCGAGTCAGAACTAAAAGATCTTATGTGAGTTAAATTTTTAGAAATAAATAGGAGTGCAGTAACTCAAGAGATGCTCGGGATTTACATCTCCTAAGGATCCGTTAAACTATTTACTATGTAGTATATTTCGCTATTATAATAGTGCCTAATTGTAAAATAAACTTACTTTTAAATAGCGTTAAGGCTTTACATTTTCCACCTCAACACGTAAAATGCCAATAGTCTATACAGTACCGTAATACCTCCTGATCGGGAGGCTACCAGAGGATACTCCATAGGTACGACACAAATAGAAACTCGTAGTAAAGGCTCGGTATGGTAGGTGACACGGCACAACTAGGCAATGCCAGGGTAGATATACCAATTGCTATCCGGGCTGATGGAAACGCGCAGCGCGCAGCTACCGCCCACCTCGAACAAACTCCCCCAAAATCAAAAAAAATAAAGTGGCCACTGAATCAATCCAAAGTCAAAGTATAGTATCGAAGAGGAGTGTCCGATCAGAGGTATGACCTCATTGGCCCGAGAATCACTCCTGTTTTAGCCACCTTATGCCAACTCACGGGAGTCGGGTCCACGTATTTACCTTACAGGAAACGCCGCCACCAACCTACTTCATTCTGGAATCTCCACCGCGTACACGGTTAGTCAAAGTGGTTTTTGGTATCGACAGAGAGTATGTCCATATCCGATCCCGGTCTCTTTGCCAACCAATCGTTATTATAACACCGCGGTCATTTAAAAATAATTATACTTTTAAAACCAAAATAAAATATCCATTTAAAACCCATATAAAAACGATATCATTTTTATTCTTAAAACCCCAAATCAATACGATATTATTTTATTTTCCAATATATATTATTTCCAAAATCATAGGGTTTCCAAAGAAAAATATTTAGAAATCAAAACTCTTGAATATAGTACTTCCAACTTATACTACCTTGAAAAAACATAGCTTTGAAACAAATTTCCATCTCTTAAATGGTTAAATATTTAACTACTTTTATAAAACAAAATAGCTTCTTTAGATTTCACAAATCAATTCTAAATTTCGATTTAAACTTCCAAATACCTTTTCAATTCTTATGGTTAAAAACTTTAAATATTTCACCATTTCAAAAACAAACTTATTTGACAAACCCATATGTATCAAATCCAATTACTTATTATTTAGACTTGAAATGTTTACTTATTGAATTCAATATAATTTAAGTAAACCTTTAACTTCACATAACTGGAAAAAATTTCAATTTATTTAACTTGATATATTCATTTAAAACAACCTGATACTCATTTAAATCACTTTACACAAAATCAAGTTATAAATCATATCCTTTAAAAATTTAACTTTTATTTAAATTCCGGTTTAACTTAATATTCAACTTCCAAATCTTATTCTCATTTTAGTCATAAAAACTACAGAATTTAAATTTTAAATAAATGCTTAATCTTATTTGGTCTTAAAATCAAACTTCGGTTTATACTTCAAATCAATTTTTATACAAAGCCTAAAACCGGAAAATTTCTATATATATATATATATATATATATATAGCTTTTATTAATGATCAAATCAAAACCCATAAACCATATATATATGTATAGCTTTACAAAACCATAGTAAAACATTTCCAAAAATAATTTTATATATTTACCGCGGTGCCAGTATAAAATTTTCTAACCTATGGTCAAGTGATACGGATGTTTATCATTTCAATCCGCAATTTAAAATAAAAAAAAATGCGGTTGTATATCATTTCAAACCGCAATCCCGAATGAAATGAAAATGCATGATGACTTGCAGTTTATACAATATAAATATAGCATCCATTCATCCAAATATCAATCATCAACCATTATTTGCAATTATCGTCCAATTTAAACAGTCATCGATATAGAGCATATAAATTATACAGGTAATAAATAACAGTTTATGTTCAATAATAAATTTAATAACTGTTAACTAGCAGTTTATATGCAAAATAAATTCTAACTGTAAATTTATATGCAATAATTAAAATAATAAACAGTTAAATAAATAAAAATGCGAATTAACTGAGAAGATGAATAAAACATGCCAAACAAATCATATATAAATTTCTACTCATATCTAAAAATCAATTTAACAGACATAAAATATTTTAGAAGTTGTGAGTGGGTTAAAACACTCACCTTTTGAATTTAAATTGGATTTAAATCCAATTTAAACCCAAAATTTTGCAGTCTCCAAATTCATCCAAACCAGCGTCAACAGATCTGAAATTTCAATACGACCCTAACAAAAATAATCTCGCGTGAATCGGACACGGTATGTGAAAATTACACAAGTTAAACGTTAAAGAAATTGTATTGAAAATCAAATAAACTAAAATAAATAATACCTCTCTTCGAGAACTATGACATATAAATTTTTCTGGAATTTTTAGAGGAGTTTGAATTTTTATTTATATTTTGGACTGTAATTGGATCTAGAATTTTGCAGCCATTGGAAAAGAAGAAGTTGAAGAAAATAACACACAGAGAAATGAAGATAGATAGAGGCTAGGGTTTACACAGCCTATTTATAGACAAAGTGAAAACGAATAGGTAGGCACGAATTATAAACTCGCAAAACGGTTGTTGGCCCACCAGAATATTTCATATTAATTGGATACGTTACAGATTAGTAAATAAATAAATTTCTTCCTCAAACATTTACATTGAATTTTAAACGTATTTACAAATATAAATTTAGACGCTTTATTTAAGTTTCAATATAATTTCATTAAATTTCAAATTCATAAATAATTTTCATTTTTAACTAAATTTCAAATTACCGTAATAATTATCTTAGATTCTTATTCATTCCCAATAGATTTAACTATTGTAAATCGACTAAGTTTACATACTATAAAATCCACATTCCTATGTATATATAGTTTTGAATTCCATACTATAAATATTTTATTAACATTTCGCAAATACATAAATTGTTATTGGACTGCTACTTAAATAAATAGCCTATACCAATCACTAATTAAATGGGTTACGAAATTTTGGATTGGTTAATAATTATTAGTTATTGCTTCATTTTTTAATTATACACTTGCATGGGTTATGCTTGTCTAATTATATTCCCATATTAATTATTGTTTCCAACAAACAATAACCTTTCCTTAGTCCCACCCTTTTTACCAAATATTTCCCTGCAAATAATTCATTTTCCCATACATACTTCCATTTACACCTAAACTTATTATACCACTTTATTTTCTCAAACAAATTACAATGATTAAACAAATTTAAATGAAAATTTGAGTTGATAGATTCATAGATTCAAATGTTTACTTTATTTCAATATCTACTAAACTTTGAAATTATAACATAGACTCCAAAATAAAATCCTCCACTCTAGTCATACAAGTCTTATTGAAATAAAATGTATCTACCCTATTTTTAGGTCTTGGTTCCTAATATCCACCCGTTTTGACTTAATTTAAAATAGCGTACAAATTACATTACCTTTAGTTGCAATAAATCCTATCATTGCCATTTATATTCCAAATGAATAAATTATTAATAGGTTAATTGAATCAGATTTACAACTCAACTTTAAATATTTGCACATTTTGTCAGTTTGGATTACTTGGTAAATTTAGAATCCCTTAAACAACTTCCTACATAAATTTATTATAGAATAATTCAAAATTAACGTACAATTCCAATTTATGCAGCGATTACAACTTAAATTTCAAGAAATTTATTTATTTAGGTTTAAATCCTCTTATTCACTAAAATTGTCATCCCATGTATACAATCCACATTGGTTTGTATTTATTCCATTTACCTCTTTAGTCATAGCGTAAATTTCTCATTAATACACATTAAAGTCCACTAAATTTCAACTACCTCTTAATTTCCATTTATAAGTCTTAACACCCTAAATTTGACCACTTCTAACATGGTATTACTTCTCATATTAAATGTAACTTTTTTTTTGTGTATTAACATTTATTTCTATTTAAATTTCATCAACCAAATTAAACATGTAACTTATAACTATTTCTTACAATCCAAATTATTACACCCATTGTCATATTCTGAATGGAGCCAGCATTTAATTACACAATTTATCTAAATTACATTAGGACAATATTCAATTCTTTTTGATAATATTAAATCCCCAATTTATTAAATGGAATAAATATATCTTTCTTATATACTGTACGTCTAAATATCTTAATTATCAAATTTCAACTTATCCCTCAACACCCAAATAACGTTATCAACAATCTTCATATTATAATTAATACTAACCTTTATTTCATCTTATAGAATCAACTATCTTTATTGACAAATTAACCAACCTTACTGCACAACTTAAGAAAATTAATTGCAAATATGATCTCACATTAGACTTCATAAATTATCAGTTGAAATCTACATAAAACCATTTATTTAATTAAAACCTTGCTATTATACATATTGACTCTTTACACGGAATTAGATTACATTCCTTAATTTCATTAAAACTTTATTTCTCACCTAAATCGCAAAATAGTAAATTTCAGTTACTATAGAAATTTTATTTAAGATGAATTTGAATCCCAATCAATTGTTATTGCACTCCTTATTACATTAAATTACATTCAGTTTACACATTTTAGAATTAAATTCAAATTACCTACAAATCTTATTTCATTCATAAATGCCATCATTTACCACATTATTGCATGGTTTCATTTAATTATATTCATGCTATTCATGTTTCTATTAAACTTGCATACATACTTCCGTTATTATTTAATCAATTATTAAACATTATGACCAAATCATCTAACAAAGTTGTATAATTTTCCATTTATTAACATTCAGTTACTATTCAACATGTTTAATTCATTAGATAAATCAAATAATTACGCTTGCTTTTCTCATTTGATTTTATAACCTAATATACCATTCATATTAAACCTATTTCATTCAATTCATACAAATTCAGCTAGATTAACTTTACTGTCTAGATTTTCATGCAGTTACTTTTAATAAATCGAATATTGCATTGGATAATTTTACTGCTTACCTTTCATATATAAAAAAATTTCAAAGTGTACGCTCTCACTACTACCTTTATTAGGATTTATTCCCTATACTAATATTTAGTTTTATTTACCCTTTATATTTCATCTCTTTATAAATTAAATTACAAAATCTTAATTAAATTAATCAACTTAAATTGTCGAAATTTACGGGTCGTTACAGAAAGTAAATATCGAAATCATTTTGATAAAAGAGTTTGAATATTTACTACTAGTATAGAAACCTTTGCATTTTAAAGTGACAAACCATAGAAATGATTTTAGAAACAATCAATCACCAACAAATCACATTCAAAGACGTGAATCAAATCCGTAAAAATCGATACCAAATTCATCAAAATGGATATTCCTAAAAAATCTAAAGAAAGAAGTCATCAAAGTCGATAATAAGTGACAACAGCTAACCGGATCAACAAAATCGATTAAAATTGGAAATTTACTCAAAAACAGCAAAAATAGGCAAAATGAACAGTTCCAGACGTCTGGGGGTCAATCCAGACGTCTAGATTTAGGTCTTGGAAATTTAAAACCACCCAGACGTTTGAAAGATGGCTTCAGATGTCTGACAAGGTGTTTCAGACGTCTGAAAGGGGGTATCAAATGTCTGATAAGGTGTTTCAGAAGTCTGAAAGGTTGTTTCAGTCGTTTGATTCTATTTTTTGCATTTTTCTTCTGTCGAATATTTTTTCCTCCAGAATGCATAACCAGACGTCTGAACCTTCATTTCAGACGTCTAGATGCCTGAGCTGGGCAACAATTTTCCTAGGCCATAATGGCCAAAATGATTCGGGAGCGATCGAGTGAGCACCGACGACTAGGAATTTACGCCAAGCGACAACCCAGCCTTATAGGCTCTTCGATACACCCCAAATAACATATCCAAACATGCATATAAGGATTTTCATAGGTTTTGACTTCAAAACGCCAAAATTGAAAAATTCACCAAATCAATTCAAATCAAAAGCAAATGAACATGAATAGATGTTAGGAATTCATACCTAACAACAAAGAAAGTTATAGACATAGATGTGAGTTCAAGAACTCACCTTCTTCTCAAAAACAAAGAAGAAGAAGCTTGAAAACAAAGGGAAGATCAACTACTCTTCAATTTCAACTCTAAAAGCTCCAATCTAAGATCATAAGCAAATATTTCCTAAGTTAGGTTATAGGAAATTTCTGAAATTGGAGAGGGGTTGAGATGGAGAAGAAGAAGATGATGCTTACCTAAGCTTCTCTTTGATTTTGGAGCTAGAACTTGAATTTGTAAAGGAAACTAGGGCTTAGGAATTTTAGTTTCCAGTCTTTTCCCCCATTTTTACTCAAAGCTTGAAGTGTTAGGAAAATGAGAATGAATGAAGAGGAGAGGGGGTGGAGCTAGGGTCTTATGTTAGGTTATTGGGCTGAAACCCAAACCCAAAGCCCTAAGTGAAAATGTCAAAATTCATGCTAACTCCAAACATATCGATGTTTATACTTAACAAGGTCGCAAACGACATTTTGAACTCAATGGAGGTGGTCTCGAGTTTTAATTCGACTGCTTGCAAAAGGTAGAATTCAGGACTTTAATCCGACTAACGATACTATATTTAAATAAAATATTTAAATATACAATCGTAAAATATGCGGGTTGTTACAGACTCCCCTTCTTAAAGAAATTGCGTCCTCACTATTCTTAAGAAGAAAACAATGAGTAACAATCATAAAAGCATACCAACACAAAGAAAATTTGAAGTAAGAAGTTCACCCTAAAAAGCACGAGAGAATAAGTCCGGATGTGTTCGCTCATAAGTCAAATTAGATGAAACTTCAATTCCTTGGAGAACACCAACCTCAAGAATAAAAATCGAAATCCCTAGGGCATTTCCGTAGTTGAGAGACGTGGGAAAACGTCATGAATAGCAGAAAATCGAGCTGGTATAACGATGTAGTTCAATAACGGTACGCCCGAGGAATCCGAAACTCAAATAATTTGGAACAACGACGCAGTAAAATAACGGTACATCAAATAAACCTGTCAAAAACATCATTCCATTCGGAAACCATCAAAGAAACAACATTTATTGTTTACGACTAAGGGTATTGGCATCACGATTTCCCTTTCCAAAGTATAAGTAATATCAAGGTCAAATGATGCAACGAACTCGAGCCAACGTTTTTGACGCAAATGAAGTTCCTTTTGAGAAAATAAGTACTCCAAAGATTTATGATCAGTGTAGAGAACAATTTCTCTCGCAAAAATAATAATGCCAATTCTAAAAGCGAAAACAATAGCCGCGAACACTAGATCATGAGTGGCATCTCTAGTCTCGATAGGCTTTAATTGTATAGAAGCATAAATAATAGAATGTTCTCTTTTGCAAGAGAACGGCACCCAAACCAACACGATTAGCATCGGTACAAATAGTGAAGTCTTGGTTCCCCTGGGAAATCACAAGAATAGGAGTATCGAAAAAAGAGTTCTTTTAATTGATCCTCTTTCCCGGAAAGCTAAGTCTTTAAAATTCACAATTAACTTTATGTAGTCATCTTTCTAGAAAAATTTACTTATTCCAAGTCAATTTACTGTGTCAGATTGTCTTCTTATAGCATTTAGGAGATTCCTATCGATAACGTTGATCAGGCACATCGACCAGAATTCTTGAAGCACTCAATGGGCAATGCAACACAAAATCATCTTCTATATGATAAAAATATCTCTTAAAATTTTTACGAATATTCTTTGCTCGATTTATGAACAAAGTCCAATTATACTTATAAATATCTTATGAAAAAGATTTGCAAATTTTAAATTGCTATTTTCATCCATAATCAATAAATTCAAAAACGGACTCATCGAGATATTCATTATACACTCGATTCATAAGATGGATGAAATAAGCTGGATGGTTCGTCAAACCAAATGGCATAACAAACCATTCATAAGAATCATAATGAGGGCGGAATGCGGTTAGCGTCCGCAACTCATAGCTTATGAAAACTGGTGGCAAAGTCGAACTGAAAAGACCTTAGCACCACTCAATAGATTTGCTTAGGCGATAATCCTAAAACAAACTCAAAAATACCGAAAAATTCACAAACTACTTGAATGAGGAGAATAACATCTTCCTCAACAAGTGGGTCAAGAGAATGAAATGGTGCCACCAAATTGGAATCGAAATCATCAAGAAAAATAGAAATCTACTTAACAGATTGAAAATGTCGAAGATGGATAGTCCACTCGAGACATAGATATAGGCTTCATAATGATTAAGCCAATCCTTTAACAAAAATCAATTCCGAAAGCTAAGTAGAAAATAACATGCAATTCGGATTGGAAAGCATAATCACAAAAAAACAATCTCGACATCCTTTTGAAGCAAAATGAGTGTTGCAGATTCACCATCCGGATTCGTAATACTCAGTGAAGTCATCAAGCCCAAAATATTTAAAGAAAAAGAATCGACAAGTTCTTTTGATATGAAATAATGAGATGAGCCCATATCAACAAGAACTCGAATAGGATAATCACAAAACAAAAGTCATTAAGGATAGAATGAGAAATACCTTGACCACGAGAAGTGTTACTAGAGACTTGCACAACATTCAGCTTTCCCTCTTTCCTACTTTGAAGCACGGGACATGCAGATATATGGTGACCCGAATTTTTGCAATAGCGACAATAAAGAGGTTTCGGACACTCCTTTGCATAGTGGTCCGTGGAACCACAATTGTAGCATTTTCCACGACTAGGGGTAGGGGTCTTTTCTACCGTAGTTTCTTGCTTCCCTTTCTTGTTGGGATTGGGGCCTTTGAACATAATAGGCCTCTTCATGTTATTGTTGAATTTCTGTTTGACACCCACAACTTCGACATCACCTTCTTTATCGGCATCTTCAAGTCGAAGAGCGATATCAACAAGCTGATCAAAAGAAACTTCAAGTTTCAAGAGTAAAGGCTTTTTGAGGTTCTTATTCAAACCATAGACAAACCTCTGATTTTTCTTCAATGGATTATTATTATACTCAACCCCATATTTAGAGAGAGATTTGAAAGATGCGACATAGTCTGTCATGGAAGATTCACCTTGAACAAGGTCAATAAAGCGCCGAGCTAAAGTTACTTTTTCAGCCTCCGGCACAAACTTTAATTCGAACCTTTCCCAGAATTGCTCCCAAGTAAGATCCGCTTCGATAATTTTCAAAGTCAAAATCTCATACCAATCTAATGCTCTTTCTTGGATCATGCTAGAAGCCACTTGGACTTGATGTAGATCAACAAGATTCATGCAAGATGTGGTCGCATGATTTAAGCCAAGCTTGGATTTCTATAACACTCTCGGATCCCATTAATGGCCTTCCACCAAAATCGGTAAAATCTCTGCATAAACGTGAAAACCCAGATCTAGGATGAGTAGGCTCTGGAATGGGTCCGAAAGCTTGAGCATTCTTTACAATATCTAAAAGCTGCTGGGCAGACATAAATACTCCATCATGAGGAGTAGCACTGGATTGACCAGCGCTGGAACGGCCATGTCTAACCATTTCTTTCCTTTAAGAAAGAAAGAAGAAGAAAACGTTATTCTCAGAATGAATATCAAACAATCATGATTGATAAAACAAGGCATCATAATAGAAAATAGGATAGAACGGGTCCAATGACTCGAATTAAATCCTAAGGCACGATTGCTAAGAGAGACTTGGGACAATGATCCTTGCTATAATATTCTATATTGTTCCAAAGTTTGGCTTTGATACCAAGCTATGACGCCCCACCTCTATACTCACGCTAGCCAAGGACACTACGGAGTAATGCCGTCAACTAGCACGAAGAATAAGGCTATTGAGGAGCGACCATCCGTGTAATTGCTTTGTGCGAGCACCGATATGTCAGATAGTATAACATGCATTTCATTTCGTGAGGAAATCCGACATATCAAATACAAACTCAAAACTACTACACAGTGGCTATGTGGTCCTTGGAACAAATATAAAATAAGCATAACACAAATCAATCACAGATATCCATATCACAAAGGAGGAAACAGATAGAATATAACACATAGAAGCGTACATCAGAGTAGTGGTCAAACAAGATCCACAATATCATAAAAGAATAAATACAGGTGCTAGACAAAAGAATATGTATACATCAAGGAGTCTCTATCTCGAATGTATAACAGCAAAAACTACCAATCTAAAATAGTTAGACAAAAGTCAGACGATGGCCCCAGATAAGGAGTCAAGCAGAAGCACCTGTAACATCTCGGTCTGACCCGAGTATTATTTAATAGGAAAATAATAAACGATCAGTCTAGCTATAAATATCAGATAAAATGAGATGGGACAAGAGATATAACAAAAGCGTATGATAACAATAATGTCATACTGAGACAAGTATACATTTAATAACAACAAAAATCATACAATATCTCAAGAATCTCAGAAATAAAAAAAATGTCATGTTCTTTATTTTATTCATCAAACCCCAAATATTGGCAAACATATTGTTGCCAATCACAAAAGGAGGTAAAACAAAAATTCTAGAAATTATCAACTAGAAATCCAGAAATCACAAAGGGGGAGGCCTATCACAAACGGAAGCATGAAAACTCACCAACACGTGTATCACAAATGAGACGCTATCCCATAAACCAGACATCGACGCACCTCAAAAGATACGCCTCATGCCTAGTCAAACATAGACGCACCTAAATAGATATGCCCCATGCATAAACAAACATCGACGCACCTAGAAAGATGCGCCCCATGGATAAACAAATATCGACGCACCTAGAAACATGCGTCCCAGGCTCCGACTTATCGAGCCGATTGCTCCACGAACGGTCCAAAGACCATGGATCGCTATCCCATAAGAATGAGCCGAAGCTCCATAAAACGAGTTTTACAATCCCCCACATGGACAAAGAGACATCGCACATTGCTAGTCTAAATCACAAAATGATCATCATTGATCGATAAGTGTAAATTACACTAAGCTAGTAAATAAATGAGTTTAGCTTCATGTCCCATAACCACTGGCTTAACTTAAATATTTACGAACAAATTGTAGACTTCCACTCGAAAATTTTCACAAGAGTTTCAATCGAACAAGTCTAAAAATTAACCGACAAAGTAAACGCAAGCGTTTCATACCACTTGTTATGCTAAGTCGTTTAAGTGGATTTCTCGAACGAATGAGGTAAAGGTTTGCATATACTAGTAGATTGAAAAACGAGTTTAAAAGCGAGCTTTATATTGAAAGTAAATGTCGAAATCGTTTTGATAAAAGGGTCTGAATATTTACTACTAGTATAGAAACCTTTGTATTTTAAAGTAACAAACCATACAAATGATTGTAGCAACAATCAATCACCAAAAATTCATATTCGAAGACGTGAATCAAATCCATAGAAATCGATACCCAATCCATCAAAATGGATATTCCCAAAAATCCAAAGAAAGAAGTCATCAAAGTCGATAATAAGTGACAACAGCTAACCGGATCAACAAAAATCGATTAAAACTGGAAATCCACTCAAAAACAACAAAAATAGGCAAAATGAACAGTTTTAGACGTCTGGAGGTCAATCCAGATGTCTAGATTTAGGTTCTGGAAATTCAGAAACCATCCAGACATCTGAAAGATGGCTTCAGACGTCTGACAAGGTGTTTCAGACGTCTGAAAGGTGGTATCAGACGTCTGACAAGGTTTTTCAGACGTCTGAAAGGTTGTTTCAGACGTCTGATTCAGTTTTCTGCAAATTTTTTCTTCTGCCGTATATTTTTTTCCTCCAGAATGCATAATCAGACGTCTGACCTTAATTTCAGATGTCTGGATGTCTGGGCTGGGCAACAATTTGCCTAGGCCACGATGGCCAAAATGATTCGAGAGCGATCGAGCGAGCAACGACGAATAGGGATTTACGCCAAGCGACAACCCAGCCTTATAGGCTCTTCGATACACCCCAAATAACATATCCAAGCATCCATATAAGGATTTTCATAGATTTTGACTTCAAAACACCAAAATTGAAAAATTCACCAAATCAATTCAAATCAAAAGCAAATGAACATGAATATATATTAGGAATTCAAACCTAACAACAAAGAAAGTTATAGACATAGGTGTGAGTTCAAGAACTCACCTTTTTCTCAAAAACAAAGAAGGAGAAGCTTGAAAACAAAGGGAAGATCAACTACTCTTCAATTTCAACTTTAAAAGCTCCAATCTAAGATCATAAGCAAATATTTTCTAAGTTAGGTTATAGGAAATTTCTGAAATTGGAGAGAGATTGAGATGGAGAAGAAGAAGAGGATGATTACCTAAGCTTCTCTTTGATTTTGGAGCTAGAACATGAATTTGCAAAGGAAACTAGGGCTTAGAAATTTTAGTTTCCAATTTGTTCCCCCATTTTTACTTAAAGCTTGAAGTGTTAGGAAAATGAGAATGAATGAAGAGGAGAGGCGATGGAGCTAGGGTCTTATGTTAGGTTATTGGGCTGAAACCCAAACCCAAAGCCCTAAGTGAAAATGTCAAAATTCAAGCTAACTCCAAACATATCGATGCTTATACTTAAAAAGGTCGCAAACGACATTTTGAACTCAATGGAAGTGGTCTCGAGTTCTAATTCGACTGTTTGCAAAAAGTAGCATTTCGGACTTTAATCCGACTAACGATGCTATATTTAAATAAAATATTTAAATATACAATCGTAAAATATGCGGGTTGTTACAACCCCCTTCTTCCTAATTCAATTTATAGCAACCATTTTAAACAATTTATAATTTCAAAATAACATGCATTCAAGTTTAGATAACATACAAACAATGAAGTAAAATTTGGCTATAGTTTTGTTTGAATATGGGGATAGTTCAGGTTACATAGTAAGTAGAATTAGAGATAATTTCACATTACATCAAAATGCAGAAACACACTTCAACAATTCATCGTAATAACCACAAATATGACATAAAGGTATTATATAACATCATAATTTAGCAATAAATCACACAGGTAAGATATATGGTGGTAGTTATACTCACCTTAACCAAGAAAGGAGCTCGATACTCCTAATCTTTACTCTTTACCTTGTTAATACTCCACCTTTGATTGCTGACCTAAAATGAAGCACCTCTAAATTCTCTACTCTGATGTAAATAAGGGATGCTATAGAGTTAAGGAGTGGTTAGGAGAAAATACCCTCAAGTTTAATGCTCTTTTTACTTAAATTTTTCACGAAAATGCGAAACATGGGTTTAGTAACTTTGTGTATGGTTGCCACTAAAATTTATAGAGTGCTTTAGGAGAAGAGATGAGAGAAAATAACTTTCTCTTGCTTGAATAAAAGAATAAAGAGCTATAGTGACCCTTTTTATCCCAGTAAGTTCATAAAAATAGAATCCATTCATACATATATAATGTTAAAAGTTTATATTTAACTAGTTTCATCAAAATTTTAGATCCATAACTTAATTAAAATTCTCCAAAGTTTTCTTTAGCACATTCATCTCGAATAATATTTTAAACTCATTTTGAAATTTTAAAATAGTAGAACTACTTTATATTTGTTGCTTGCTTATTTATATATAAAAATACACACATCGTTATATTTCCTCGAACATTACATTGATTGAATTTAAAATTCTATTTAAACTTAGTTATAAAATACTTCTCCTATTTATTTCACTATGAACTATTTTTATTATATTTGAATAAATTTTATTCAATGAACACGCTTTAATTTCCAAAGTTAACAATTTGACTTTAATTGTTTACAAATCACTTCATAAAAATTTATTTAATTAAAAACATCGGCTATAATTCTTTACCACGTCAACACATGGCTCCTTTCTCCTTTTAGGTTTGTTTGCAAGGCCTAGTTATAGGCTTCGACTTGTAAGCAATGGAGGTTGAGTTGTAAGTTAGAAAATTGTAAGAAAAATATGAAAGAAAGGTAGTATTTATACCCACAAGATATTTAAAATATCTCCTTTTTTCTCCTATCTTTATTGTAGATCTTATCTATTTAAAAGTAATTTTTTCAAACTCCTTCAACTCCCAAATATCCATCCATCCCTTGGATTTAATTTTTAAATCTTAGACCTAATCGATTTCAAATATTAATTGTTTAAATATTTATTTATCCTATATATTTTTATCAAATTAATATATGAAAATTTTATTTTTTTAATTAATTCTAAGGTCTCAAATAAATTATAAGTTCCAAAAAATTCAATACAGCATTTACATTCATTTTTCTCTATTAGTTTATAATATTTATAAATTAATTTAGAAAAATACTAAAAAATGATGTTGTTTTTACTCCTTAGTTTGAGCTAGTCCCTTGGTAATATTTAAATAATTAATATATTAAAGCATGTACAGATTTAACAGAAGCACGATATCGAGCACAAGTTTAATCGCTTATATATCATTTAGGTGAAATCAAACTTCTAATTTTAAAGCTACACCTTAAATAACAATATCATCAAGATATCTTGAGTTTTGTGTACATTTTGTTTTCAAAGACACCATATCATTAAGATATCTTGAGTTTGGCTAATGGTAAAAAAATCCAATTACAACCGTAGTTAACTGCTGGTACCACTATAAAGCTTTTGGTTCAATCTGGTAGCATTTATCGATTAATCAATTTACTCTAGTCAGAGATTTTGACTGTAAGTTGACTACCAATTACGGTGATGTTAAACTTGTACAACGAAGGAGATAAATACTCTTTTGAGTAATGTTTCACTTCAAGTGGTTAAACATATACCCAATTCTGGTCGTAACATGATTGTCATGCCATGTGATTGACCATAATCAAATCATAATCCAGACACTCAAGATGAATAGTAGTCTCTAGCCTAGAGACTACTACCAATCATTTCATGAGATCTTCTATTTTCACTTAGTTGTATTAACCTACAGAAGACTCTCGTTGATCCATTATGTGGTTGTTCCAAACAATCACAAGTATATAATCGCTTGGTGCTCCTAGTTGTCATGAGTAATACATAGTCCAACGTATGGAGAGCATTAAGTACGCTAATTTCAAAATATCGATGTCCTTTTTCTCAATACATCTTGACTAGGAACATTTTAAGGATAAGTATTTTAAATATTCAATTCAGTACCAATTGTTATGAACACGTTACAATTGATTATATATTTTTCATGATGATTTGCTACTTGTATATGTCTAAATATTCATATCATGACTTATATCATAATATACAATACATATAATAGAAAACAAAACCAAAAATGTATTTTATCTCAAACAAGATTCTCATACAAGAGTTAAGTTATATAACAAATTGCATAATTTCTTCTAAAGTTCATCGGGGTTCATTTTAGAGACTAATGCTAATGAAAATATCTATTGGATACGGTTCGCAACAATCTCCTAAATGAATTTGGAAGGAAATTATCAATTGTGAAATCAGTTCAAGATGAAGTCATGGTAGAAAGTGACTCAAAGAAGGGTGCTAAATTAAAGAAAAAGACTGTTAATGGTAAAAATATGTTGAAATATATCATTTGTTTTTATTATAATAAGGAATGTCATATGCGCAACAAATTTATGGTTTATAAGAGAGAACAAAAGAAGGCTTTACATAGTGATTGCGATAGCGATACACGCATCAACATAATTGAAGGTAGTAACAATGATACTTCTTTTAATGTCCTAATTAGTTCTGTTAAGCCTTGAAAGATGAATTCGGGTACTAGTTTTCATATATGTAATAATGTGAGGTGTTATCCTCCACATGAGAAGATTGTCGATATGATTAGAACCACCTAGGAGTAGAGATACTAGTTTGTGGTATTGTATCTATTTGGTTTTGATACATGATGGTTTGGTTAGATAGGTCTCATTGTGAGACATATACCCATGATTTTGTAAAATCTTTCTCTTGGTCAATATCGCTGTGGTTGCACTTATGAGGCTCAAGGTGGAGTATTAAGAGTGATGAAGGATAACAATATTGTAATGAGATGATGGTCGTGCGGTCAACAACAGGAAGCGAGTGACATTTTGAGTTCTTACTTCATCGTTAGGTGGAGATGTTAGTGTGTGCACTGCTTATGATGATCGTGTTAGTGATCATATTTTCGACCGGGTCTTCAAGTTGAAGATGCTCAAGGTATCGGAGATGATTGTATGGAGAGATCAGATCAAGTGGTAGACGGTGTCAAGTTGAAAAATTCATGAAGATCATATGGATGTTTTTTGTAGTATTATAAATGCTTTTGAAGTCGAGCCGTATTATGTATCTTAACGAGAGAAATGCATCAATTATAGGCGCTGGTAGCGGTTTGTGGTTTAGTGGATTGAGAATAGGGAGTCATGGTTAATTTAAATATTTCTTAACTTGTGCGCTATCATTTTATGAAGTCACATTCCTATGTTTACTTTGTAGATGTGATTTCGTTGAAGGTAGAGATCGAAAATATGTTGGAGATATGAGTTTGCATCAAAGGTGAAGTGAAAATTTTACGAGATAAAAAATCCGGTGGTAAAAAGGAAATTAATATTATCATATTACATACATGAATATGCATATTATAACAAAATAAATAATTCTCTCTATCTAATTGGAATAGTCAATTTATTTGCTACCATTTATATTATGACTTAGGCATCAAAATATTGGTTGTCATAAGCATAGCCTCCATTCTTTATCAAAGTGTATGGAAAATATAGAGCATCCATTTTTTTCTAGTTTTGTTATTCTTTTTCAAATACTAAGAAGGTATTTCCATAAGGATTAAGATTCAATTCTCATTTAAGTTATTGATTCTATTCTTTTTTTTTATTTGGTAGAGTAACTGTAAACGGTTATTTTTTAAAATCAATGGAGAGTGCGGGTTGGTTGGAATCTTATATGCTATTTTTTAATGGTTTGAGTGTTTCGAATTACCGTCATCATTGTTTGCGGTCAAAATACTGTTATTATTAATTCAAATATTATCCCTTTCTCGCTTGAATGATATGAGAATACTTCCACAATCCTAGCAATAATTATTATGTCTTTCACAATATAGCACCTATCATTTTATTTAGATTGTTTAGCAGAAGAGTTACAAGTCATTGGTTTTAATATTTTTATAGAAAAAGCACATGTAATATTTCGTATATAAATTAGATATCTATTTTTCAAAATAGAAAGTGCAAAATAATTTGCACTTTTCTTATAAAAAATACATGTTGACTTGAATTTTTGAAAATCCAAAATTATATAAACTTTAGTAATGATGAAAAAGTGTAGTTATTTTAACAAATGTACTTCAATAATGGTTATAACTACTTTAGGAATAAAAATAAATCGGTTTTTCTAATTTTAAAAAAAGTTTTTTGGAAAGAGCACTTTGCGCTTTTCAAATTTAAAAACAATGGCCTAATTTACGTAGTGATTGATACGTGGACTTTTCTTACAACTAGATTAGAAATATGATACTTATTTGCAAAGCCACTTGTTTATTTCACATTATAATTTCAGAACGTTCACTTTTGGTACAAGATGCATACCGTATGTATTCATTATTTCGCCTTGTCACGGAGAACGTGTGCCATTATACATTATTTCTATGATCATGCTGCGTTAATAATGTTGCAATAACTCTTCAAACTCAACAGCTGACGGATGTAAAGACTTGAAGCATGAATAATCTTACTGTGTATGTACTCCACATGAAAAGAACTTTGGAACAACTACCACTCGATCTTCATAATTTTATTCTTACCAACGAAATTTCATTGAAAGTCAACTTATATTTAGTACGAATACAATTCAACTTTTTTAGAATCAAACCAAAAATTTTAAGGCTGAAAAATATTTAAAAACCATGACGCACGTCATAAATATAGACAAATTCATATGCAAAGCGCACAACTCCGACGCAAGTTAGTACAAAATTGCAACAATAAGTTAAAATATTTGTGACTTCAATTGTGCCATCCCAAAATGATGTGCTTAGAGAATGTAACAGAATAAATGTGAAGAATAACATAAAATCTTATATATTGGAGCTTATGGTTATGATGTGCTGGTCCATACAATATGATTCGATAGCAATAGCACACAAGAGACTTTTACATATAGTCAATACATAGCACGGCTGCTCTAATATGGTTAAGTAGAACGAATCAAGCTGGCTTTTCGTAAGTGTTTTGGTCTCTGAACTCAGCAATCTTGCTCCTAATCATTTCCCCTACTTGAGGTTGAACTAGCATGTGTGTGCTGTCCAGAACATGGATAATGAATCTCTGCGAAGGAGGCAGTGATGCATTGTAATTTATTATCAGTTGAGCCATAGGTACATCACTGCAAGATTGGGAAATCAACTCAACTTGTATAGAAAAGGAAAGGAAAAGTAATATACAAATAAAGATTCTTGATACTCACCATGAAATAAACAGACCTTTGATTGCATTGACCATCTTGTAGTAAGCAAGATCCCAACTAGAATGCTATACATTCAAAAACATGCGTTACAAATTTGATTATGAAAGTAGATAATGTTTGGACTTGGACATGGTCACATTCTTATATATTGAACACAATACATCATATCTTATTGTAGAGGAATTATTTTATCCGTGCAGTAAAGAATTTATTAGTTTGTTTGAAGTAGAATCCATTCAGTTTTGTAAAATAAAGACATACATAAATATATACATATACGTGTGTGTACGTGTGTATGTGTGTATATATACGTGTGTGTATGTGAAGCGTTAAATGACACCCATATTTTGATATGAGGCGCGCGTTCAATGATACCCCTATTTTGCAGTACCCCTATGACCCCCGATTTCCACCACACGTTCTGATTTAAATAATGTTTGTTTCTCTCTCTTCCACGTCATAACATTAATTAAATCGGATTGTAGGGTGGAAATAAGGAGGCCACAAGGAGTGTTATCGAACGCTCTATATGTATGTGTGTAGGTTTGTTTGTATTTATACATATATGTATGTATGTATGTATACGTATATATGTGTATATCTATATGTGTATGTTAAGATCTATGTTGTACTTTACACAGATATAACAAATATGCACATTTATGCTAAATTAATGAAACACTAGTAGAATAGCACACATCACATGCATGGTTCGTTGAGACTTAGATTTATCGAATCATGGATGTTTGTTTGTGATTGCTTTGTTTTGGGATATGTAAACTCTATTATTGCGTATTTCTAAACGTTTCTCACATTATCTCATCCTACCCCAACCCCTACAATTATATTTCTTTAGGCAATGCCTTTATATTAGATGCCTTTATATTAGAGATTACATCGAAGGTATATTATAGCTAGGTTTGACGTTTCGACCAAAACGCCAAGGTTCAATCATTCCATTTCGGTTTCAGTAGTAACCAAAACAAAACCAAACTGAAACCGCAATTCAATAAATAATTGTAAACTTCAGATTTTAGAAGTAATTAAAAATGACGAACAAATTTAAGATTCAATTATATGAACATTCAAAATTGAAAGTTTAACTTGGGTAAGATGCAGAGTTATAAAACATATGAACAGTGTATAACTAAAAATTTTGAAATCAAAATAATGAATAAATATTTATTACTGTTATGAATATTTATAATTAATCAGTATTGTTCATATTTCGATTAAAGATAAATTATATATGTTATTTCAATAAACTAAAATATATATCTGTGTTTATATATAAAGGTGAAACCCATTGCACAAGGCTCCTGCGCGATAGAAGGCTTTGAGGAGATCGATAATGTACGCATCCTATCTCTCGCATTGCGAAGAGGCTGTTTCCGGACTCAAATCTGGACGTCCAGATCAGCACGCGTATGGCCTAACCGTTGTGTCAAGGCTCCACCTCTGAATTCATATATAAATAACGAAATTCGAAACTGGAACCGAAGTTTACGAATTAGATCGTTTAAAATTAAAAAAGACCTAAACTGAAACTGAGACCAAGATCTCCAACCTTGGTTTAGAGTAGATGATTTGGTTTGTTAATCATTTTACATGGTTTTCTTTGCAAGCAGTAGGGCTCTTTATTCATTTATGCAAATAAAATGTGTATTGTATGTGGTAATCTAACAAATCTAATATATTTTTTACTACTAGAATGTCCAACTAGAATGAATACCTTCGACGTGAAAGCAAAGATCTCATGATCAAGTACTCAACATATAGAATTTGATTGTTCATTCGATTATTAACAAAAACAAAGAAAGCTTAAGTTAGGCAATACATATAAGTACTTAATATCAGCATCAGCTACATGTTGGTCAAGTGATGATATGTAGAGTGAGCAAATTATTGGTTTGGTCTGTAACCGTCAAAAGGTATTAAAACCAAATGATTCATTCAATGAACAAAAAACAGAAAAAATGAATCGAACCGATTTTTTCCAAAATCAAAACAAACCGAATTGAAAACATTTGGATATGTTTGTTCAACTGGTTGATCTTTAAGTGAATTGAACTGTCAGACAACATAATATGAAGCTAGAACAAATGATCAAGTCTATATTTAAGTACAAGCATGATAAACCTACAATTTCTAAAAACTCTTATTCAAAAAACATTAGCATGATCGGCAAAAAAACAATATCGTTATGATAATAATATAAATAATAATACCGACATTAATAATTATGTTCTTTAGATTAATTTTAAGTTTTATAAATGGTTTAGTTGTGGTTGACTTGGTTTTAAATAATGGAAACCAAAAATAACCAAAAAAACACATAAATACTAAAATATAAACCAAATCCGACCAATCAATGATATAAACCAAACCGAATTAACCAAACATATTTGATCCAGTTTGCGTATTAGATTTGAACCAACAAATACTCACTCCTATTGATCTCCTATTGATCTACGATATTTAAAAATATAAAGGACAATATCGGTAAAATATCAAACATGTACTATAAGTATCAGCTACATATCGATCAAGTACTAGTATGTCCTATACAAAAATATCAGTATTCATCACTCTTAGCATAAATGTTTTATTTTTGAAATACACTTTGATCGACTGACCGTATACAGCCTAGCATATAACGTAAAATATATATGTAGCAAATTTCCTTCCTAAATATAATATGCAATCTTACAAATTTGATAAGGTTGCAAGGTATTATCAATCTTCTTAGAAATCAATTTTATACGATAGTAGGCAAAATAAACCAGTTGCATTTATTCATATTACCTAAAACAGCACACTTTTGAATAAGCAGTCTTATAAGCATCATGATTTCGTAAACATTATATGCTTTGATATACATGAAAACTAACAATAAAAAACATAAAAATGGATACTGTTGAAAATCAATAAAAACTTCAGTGTTTAAAAAAAAAAAAAAAAAAAAATTCTAGCAATTCTTCTATAATTTACTAGGGCTAGCAACATATTTATTTTCAAAGTTGTACGAGCAGTCAACACTGTTTAGAAATCATATATTTAAGAGAAGAAGAAAGATAGGTGCTTCTTACACTGATGAAGAATTCCTATGGAAATGTAACATGATAATCTGAAAGATCTGGGGTTCAGTTAAGCACAAGGCTAATCACTTAATAGCAAATAAAAGTAATGGAAGATGATATGGTTTCATTAGGAAAAATATATAATGGTGGGTCCATTAATCTATTCATTGTCATTTATTATGCTATAACAAAGATGTATAATTAGAATAAGAAATGTTACGTTTCATCCCTTATATTTCGTGAATAAAAATAATTGTCAATATTTAACAAATTTGTTCGATATACTGCATTAAATTTCAATGCAACATATTGACGATGTCGACCAATACATTAGTTTAAAATGGTGTATTCAAAAACGAAATGGTTAAAACTCAATGTATGATATATCGCCAATATATCACTACATGGAAGAGAGACATTTTTCTCAATCTTTCTAACACTCGTTATCTCATCCTGCCAAGTGGTTACTTTTCAACCATAAATACTTCATACTTCTTTAAACAATGCTTTCATGCTAAAGATAACATCAAAGTAGTTTATACTTTACAGTTTGGTTTCTGGTTTGTTGAAAAAAGTGGTTTCATTTATACGCAGTAGTAGTGGTTTCTCTTCACTGATACAAACAAAATGTATTGTCCCTAATACATATGAAAAATGTGCTTTTCTAACAAATATATTATATATTTTACTACCAGTAACGTAGGGCCAAAGACTGCCAAGAATGAATACCTTCAGTACGAAATTAAAGGTCCTGTGAGCAAAGCATTCAACATATACATTTTGAAGGTAAGTACGATTATCAACAAAAACAAAGAAAGCTCGACCAAACAAAGCATATAAGTAAGGGTGCGTTTGCAGATAAAATTTGGCTCGTTTGAGTTCGCTTTGATTCGGATGCATCTGACACGTCAAGAGGAGGGCCACTGATTTGGCCAGTCTGAGTGAACCGATCAAATTTTGCAGTTGGCGTCGGACGCGATGGACGCCAGCACTAATAATGACAGCAATCAATTTTGATCCTCTTTATAACTATATATTATTACCTTATCCCATTTCCAACCACACATTTAAACA
This sequence comes from Allium cepa, assembly GCA_030765085.1. NCBI lineage: Eukaryota > Viridiplantae > Streptophyta > Magnoliopsida > Asparagales > Amaryllidaceae > Allium > Allium cepa. The sequence goes on from CM060931.1 coordinate 500,036,128, forward strand.
AATAATTAATACTCTCCAACAGTTAATTCTCATTTGAAATACCCATTTCAAATGCCTCTTCCATAACACAAGAACGTATTCCCCTATTGCGAACCATTCTCCTTTCGTACCCCTTTCGTATGCCACTTTTTTGTGTCCCTTTCGTGTCGCAAACAAATGCACCCTAAATAGTTAATGATGAGGGATCCATACGCATAGACATAATACGTCAGACTGATTTAATTCATGAACACTGCATATGTTCACATGATTATTTAATGCTGTCAGTTTATACTGTTAATATTGTTATGTCATGACTAATACTAGTCATCGATTAAAAAGAACTAACTATTTACATTGAGGTGCAAATGGGATGTTTAAATTTAGAGGTGTAAATGAACCAAGTCCATCATATAAACATGCAAAGGTTCTTACATTAATGGCATAATCATATCAGGATTTCATTTCCATTAGCTAAACTAGCAACTGAAACTTCAGAAAGCTTTAAGGTTTGCAACTTATGTTACATGGATTCCCAGATAAACAAGAACCATACATCTAGAGAACGTTATATTTTAAAACGTTTGAATATACTGTTCTCGAACGTTCATGTGATTATGCTATGTCATTTTTGTCTATATGATAGACAATCATGTTACACACATAGTTATTTTCTTGATGATTATGCAAATAGACAAATGCTAAAATTGAAAGTTATAAAGTTTATCATCCTTTTCTTTCGTTCAGTGCTTTTCTTTATTTAGCATGCAAATGTATATGATTCTCTATATGATTCTCTAAATGTGGCTACTGCCCTTACAAACTTGAATTTCTCACTGAGACAACCATTTAAATGCATGTGAAGGCGTATACTGACCACATACCATCATATTTGCACACCTTATGTCAAAACGATACTTTGAGTAAAATGACAATGTAATAGTGGTATAAAGTAATAACTGTAATAATTGCTACATGTGGCAAGATTTATGTTTCAATACCAAAAACTTTGTTGTTAAAAAATAGCAAACAAAACGGAAAATAATCTGTTCTATTAGTACAGATTCCTTTATCTTATGTCATTATAAAGGCAAGCCTACCTAAATGAAAGATAATTACTAACAATAAAGCATCCATTTCAATATATTATTGCTATTTCCATTCAAAAATTACCAACTTAATTTACAGCCCTAACTACAATTGCCATGCAATTTCAATCACTTCCGTGAAGTTATATGTCATGTTTTAGAGTGAGAAAATAAGAAATTTTGTTGAAGTGGACAAAAAAATTAAGTGTTCAACTTGAGAAATAAATCAATAATTAAATTCACACGACACGAAATGTGCGATACATCAAAAAATTAAACCTAGATAGGAAATAGTATTTAAATCATATACACAATTTTAGATAGATTTGCATTGCTACTCAACTGCTTGCATATACAGTGCAATTTTCATTGGAAAACGACGATTTCCCTAAACAGCAATAATTTGGTCGTGTTGGACAAGTTGTATGCACTTTTACCAAATTACGAACAAGATTGTTTTCTAACTTGGTTAAATAAACCAAGCATCTGAAAAAATCGAATCCAACAATGCATGAATACCCACGATAAGTTTACATAGTTAGAGAAAACTGTGTTGCATATAACCAGGCCCGGTCCTTGATCTAGGCAACTAAGGCAATGGAAATGGACAACTCCCTTCCTAGGGCAACCACATAGCAAAAACCAATGTAATTAGGGTTTTAAGCAAAATAAAAAATACAATAATTCCTTCATGTTAGGCTTTCAAATACGACTTAGCATTGGTTAATTTTAGCGTATGTTTATCTCTAATATTGAAAACTTCTAACTATAATTTTTAGTAACTAACTAAAAACAAAATTAATATGCTTAAATATTTTAATCAAGATATAATACTTAAATTTTTAGCATATATATAATTTGTTTATAGTTGTGTCAATTTTATCTTTTCTAAAAATTGAAAGAACATGAATTGAAACTGCAGGATCTTTATAAATTTTATTTCAAATTTTCTAGCTAACGGTAACCAAAATTGTAACCGTCATGAGCAACCCAACTTTCGGGGCCAGTCCTGCATATAACATGTATTTTACTTTTTGTTCATAAAGTGAAACGTCCAACTAATTAATATAGATTAGACATCGAACACCATGATTTTACAGACACACAAACACACACACACACACACACACACACACACACACACACACACACACACACACACACACACAAAAGCGCACACACATACACACATACATATTTGCACGCATGCATACATGAAAATTTGTAAATGACCTTGAAGGTTTATAAACCAAGATATTTGGGTCCACACTCCAAAAGTTCTACCACTTTGTTAGTGGCTTCTGTAAAAATGTAAAATTTATATGCACATAAATAACAAATATCATCTGACTAAAAAACATATCACGCAGAAAATAATAATCTAATGTAGCATCGCCATTATTTTTTGGTAAATTCTGGAGGAATGGTTGGTCTGCCCAAAATTTAATATACTTTCATTAGTGATGATATTCTTGCTCGGCAAAGCAAATTAGCATAACAATTCAGACAAAAACCAAAACAGACACAAGCAGGGGATGCATGATTCTTATCTGGGTGGGCTAATATAGAAAAAGCAAAAATACTACCAATATCAATAATAAAATAATAAAGCAACAAGTTTGGGGACATCATCCCATCCAAAAACGGCGTATTTCATTTGCAAATTCAAGCGCCAGTGGTTATATTCATTGAGACCAAGACATGTTCGTTTCAGTGGTCACCAACAACGGTCACTCACCTTATATAAACCACATCGTTAGAAAAGACTCACTTTTTTCAATTTTCAAAATAAATAAAGCATCACCGGTGTAATTCGAGTATCCGTCTACTATGTGCCAAGGTTGCAAAAATCGCTAGGCGTTTAGTATAGACTGGGGATTAATCGCTTAGGCGGGGATTAGTCGAGGATTAATCGGAGATAGGAATTTTTGATAACTTGTGTATTTTGGACAAAATTTAGTGTTTTCTTTAGTATCGATTGATACAAATTGGAATTTTGAAATTTTGAGGGTGCTTAGGTGTAGCTAAGGAAGTGGGACCGCTTAAAACTAGCACATGGATGTTTATGCATGGATCTAAACCTTAAATAATGTCTAACCAATGCATAATACATGCTTTGATTCTACATAAAGTACATAATGAGCTAAACCTTGTCTAGGCGAGTCTAGGTGAATCCTTGGGTGGTAAACCTCGCCTAGCGTCTAGGCAAGTCCTAGGTGGAGGGCTAGAAGGATTTTTACAGTAATGCACAAGTAGTCAGAACTTGCACAGATAACCTTCGTTCTATCTCGAAAGAAAGTTTTAGTTCTACCGTGCAGCGATTGGAAAAATCGCGAGATCGTACGTTCCAATGCGCGATTTGGAAGGAATTGCAGCCTTCCCGATCCAAGAGTTAAATTGGATCGCAACCCGTGTAAAATGTGCAATCCTATTTCAGAACGAAAATATTGGAGTCCAATACTGAATCGCGATTTTAATTGAAACATCAAAGCGAAACAAAATCAAAAGATATATAGTCCGGCATCGCGATCTCGATTTAGAAAAAAGGAAAAAAGAAAGAAAGAAATAAAAAAAAGAGGAAAAGGAAGAAGAAGCAGCAGAAACCTGAATTTTTTAGAAACCCCAAGCTTCAAGGAGGGAGGAAGATGACTAACAGAATGGTTGAAAAGTTACGGTACCTGATTCTGTTTTGACGCCGCTACAAGTAAAGCGGCTACAGTAGGGAATGCGTCAATTAGGCTAAAATTCAACTTTTATTTTTTAATAAAAATTGCAAACTGTGCTGCAATTTTTTTTAAAAATAATAATCCTTTTTTTATAAAATTTGGTAATGAAAAAAAAACTGCAATTATCTACTAAAATTATACTTATATAGCAGTTATTATTATTTATTAATAAAGAAATTTGATTTTTCAAATTTTTGTAAAAAATTTTAAAAAGTCCAAGTTAACTTGCAACTTTTCAACTAGTTTGTGTTTTGTTATTTTAAAAAATAGAGATCTAATTTACATGTTCAATACTACATACACTTTTCTTGTAAACATCAGAAATATGGACTTGAAATGCAAAGTCCTTTAACAGAAAGTATTAAGATTAAGTCGGTATTATTTCGGCTTCGGCATTGCGATCTAGAGCTTCTTCTTTGCCAAACCACTTTGAGAAAACAAATGTATATTCTCAGATTTGATTGTATTTCTGAAAGAACTCATAAAGAAAATCGATTGATTGGACGTAGACCGAAGATTTTACCAAACCACTGTAAAAATCTTATGTCTCTTCTTCGTTCTCTTTTAATTTCTTCATTTTAATATTTGTTTTGATTCCTTTTCTAGTAAATTTAGGGTCTTTTATCAATCTTTTGGGAAACATTTTTATTGCTTCCACTAAGATGAACTTAGATCTTATATTGAAGAAGATGAAGATGAAGAGGCATAATATAAGAGTCATTATTGGACCAAGTCAACTAGAGGATGGGGCAGGCGGGATGTGCTTACTAGTTCAGATCCATATTTATGTATATGACTAGAGAGGAAATTAAAAGGAAGATGATAAGTTTACAAGCGAGATCGATATCTCGATAAGAAAAATGATGAATGGATTCTTCCAAAGGATGGAATAATAAAGTGCAGCTGGAGTTGTTGAAAATCGAATGCTAGAAGGCAGAACAGATAGACAAGGAAATTAAGTGAAACAATCTAGAATCATCCCCCACCACGCCAATAAGGTACCAGAGATCCAAACCAGTGGATGGTGACATGTTTGGACATGGGGGTATGGTCGAGCATGGAAAGGCACGTTAAATGGATGATGTCGAACCTTGAAATCTAAATTAAAATGCAAACTTGCAACTACGAGGATTAGAATCAAAAGTTCCCCACAATGGAAGCATGAAGAAAAATTAAATCAAAGGCATGCATAGAAATTTCAAATGAATCCAAATGTTCAATTAATTGAGATTGTAAGACATGTACTTCGAGGTGAAGCTATAGATCGAAGTTTGGAGGACATGAGTGGAAACCATTTCACCCCCAAACATCCGTTACGCAAGGAATCTACATGATTTCAAGTTACCTACTTTAGAGCCGTACGATAGAAGGACGTATCCAATTGTTCACTTAATGATATACATCTGTAACGACCCAGAATTTTTTAGAAATTAAAATTTTAATATTTTATTAATTTTAAATATTAATAAGTGAATTTATAAGTCAAATAAATTTTTATTTGAATTATTGGATTTAATTGGATAATTAAAACAATAATTTAATATGTTAAATTATGGAAATAATTAAAAATTGAGTTAAAAATGATTGAAAATAATTTGGAAAATTTTATTTAATCATACTGGAGTTATAGAAATATTTTAGAACTTTTAAAATCGAATTAAAAGTTAATTTGTGAAAATTGAATATTTTAATATTTAATAATCGACTGTAAAATAGCCAATTTTTGAACAGTCTCAGAATTGAACGAAACCAGTTCCATTGGATCCGTAATAGTAAGTTATTACTGGATTTTAAATTTCGTGTCAATCGGAGCTATTGTTTGATCGTGGCAGCTCGAAACGCATCGAATTATTTTTAATTTAAATTTGGCGAGTCAAAATAGCCATTTTTCAAAAAGTCTCGGATTTCGACGAAACCAGTTTCATCGGATCCGTAATGTGATATTATTGTAAGGTTTCAAATTTCAAGTCAATTGGATTTACCGTTTGTCCGGTACAAATTAAAACGCCTAGAAATCGATTTAAATCGGTTTAATTTAAATTAAGCGTTTTCAGCCATAACTCGCACATACTTCCGAATTAGCTTCCGAAACCTGTTCCATTGTGTCCGGAACGCGGGATAAACCCTAGGTACGCTGGTTACGGCGCCTAAATCGGAGTTCGGAATTCCCGGGATGAATAGTGTTTACGCTTGCTCGTTCCTTATAAATATGCACACTACCCCCTTCATTTAAAAAAAAAAAAAAAAAAGAAAATAACCCTAGCCGGCCCTAACGCATGAACGGCTGAGGCGTTCTCAACATCTTCCCCTCCGATCTCCTTATCCATCGATTAATAGCAAAATCTTTCAACTAGTAATTCGTAGAGGGAGATGAGAGCTTCGATGTGAACGACTGTGATGTAAAATGGAGTTATAGAATGGGAGTTATGGGGGGCCGACTGTTGATATTTGCGCACGCATTTCCATGCGTTTTGTGCAGCCGAGCTTCATAGGGTGGGGGTCGAGTGTAGAGGAGGTGCTGAGCTTCGCGTTGGCGTTGAGGAGATCGAGTATAGTCGAGTATAGATTATGAAATGTTTAACCCTAATTTCATTTATGGGTTCGGCCTTGAATTTGTTCACCTGGAGATTGAACGCAAGTGGAAGATGAAGCAAAGCACGGCTAGGATGAGCAGGGGTTGGATCCAAGGGTTGTGGTGAGATGTAGGTTTAAGTTATAAAAGAAAATGTTGAATTAAGTATATAAATCGTGTACGATCTTATATAATTCATAACTTTTTCATACGAGGTCGAAAAAATGCAAACTCAGTTGCGTTGGGATCGTATGGACGAGCACTACGCGATGGAGTTGGTTTGGAGTCGTTTGGAGTTAGTGAGAATTTCGGGTAGAATTAAACGCGCGTTTAATTTTATTCGAAATTAAAGCTTAAACGGAAATTAAAACCAAGGTGAGAACTTCTCACTCAATCGAATAGGTTTCGATTTTATTTTAAATAGTTAGATTTAAAATATTTGAATGCATGTTTGAATGATGACTGTAAATTATTGATTGTTAAAATAGACATTATGCGCCGTTAGTAAGCGGATGTTATTTAATATAAACATATACCGCGAATATTTCATAAACAGTGAAATTGGTATTATATATATAATATCAATATATATATATTGGCATATGTATATATTGCAGTTGATTGATTTCCCGCATTTTTTGTTTAGCGGATGAGACCCTATTACGCCGTTATTAAGCGGATAATATTTATTAAGAACATATACCGCGATAATTTCGTACTGGAGCGAAATTGGTATTGTGCTAATGTTTTTGGATGCAGGAAACAGGTTGGAGGGATCCAACTGGATTCCTCAACAGTATTTATTTTATTTCAGATATTTTGATATTTGATGGATTATCATATCGATATATGATATCGTTGTTGTCGTGATTGACTATTTGGTGTGTAGCATCATTGGACCCAGATTTTGGGATTTTAAAATGGTTTTAAAGTGATTTTTGAAGATATGCTATATTTTTGGAATTGATCCATTATAAATAAATAAACGTTATAATTTTTAAAGTTATAAAAATTTTGGTTTTTGTGAAATATAGTTAAAAAGCTGATTTTTAGAAATACGATTAAAAGTCGTTTTTTTTTTGAGAAATATGAACTAATGATTTTATAAAATAATTTAGATTGGATTTTTGAGTATATGATAAAAGTTTAAATATAGGATTTATAAAATTTGATTATTTTATAAATCGAAATGATGAAATTATAAAGGAATTTAAAGACGTTTTAGAATAATAATATAAACTGATTTATATTTAGAGATTTATAAATGGATATTTATAAATTGAAATATTGACATTATAAAACGAGTTTTTATAAGTGTTTGAATGAAGTGGAAATGAAATTCATAAATAAATGAAATTTATAGAATTATAAACTGTGAAGTTGTAAATAAAATTTATAAACAGTAAGATTTATAAATTTGGTGAAATTATTCGAAGAATAGACTGATTAAATAAATAAATCTTATAAGTTATAAGGTTTATAAATTGGAAAGTCTTTGAAAGAACGATTTTATAAAATAATCGTTTTATAAGTATTTAACTTATAATAGGAACGTTTAGTTTATAATTTAGTTATAAACTGAAATATGTTAATAAAGGAATTTATAGAAAAGGAAGTTTTTATAAATTAATAGAAATAGAATTTATAAACGTTGTTTTTTAAATTCGCAAACGGCTTATTTTGATAAGTTAATTGTTATAACTTAAAAATAGAGTTATATTCACATTTTGAATAGTGAATAATCCTTTGAATTAAAATGAATAAAGGGATGAAAGTTGTTAACGTAGTATATTCACGTTTTTAAATAGTGAATAATACGTTAAAGAAATTGTTTTGAATGTAATATTTTAAATAGAATTAAAACAATCTAACGATGTTTTAAATGAGTTGAGATTCGAAAACCCTAGATTTCAATGTTTATTGTTGAAATAGATGTTTTCGAGAAATAAAAGGAAATGGTAGACTATAACACTGTTGTTATAGTAAATGATTTCCGAAAGGAAATATTTTTGAATAGTATTGGGATTTATATATCTATTTTAATTTCGAATCCCTATACTAGTGATTTTGGGTTGTCGTAACGATGTTTTACGCAACATTCGTTTTGGCCCAAGTAAATATGTTTAAGTGAATGATTTCCTTAAAGAATGAAATATATACTTAATTCGATTTAAGTATATTGAATATTTTCAAAGGTTGAAAATAAAAAGATTTGTTGATTACTTATTTTTGATAAGTATGGAAATGTTTTCCAATAAGAAGTGAATATTAGAATTTATCTTTTTGAAGATAAATTGAAATGAATTATTGAAATCGAATATGCATGGATATTTTGAAATATAAATTCATTATGGAATTTATATGTGAAAAGTGGAATTTGTTTGAAAATAAATATTGATTTATTTTTGAAGTGTTGAAATTATATATCTTATAAAGATATTTTGGAAAATAAATAATTTGGAAAATTATTTGGAATCTGTTGATGTGTGCATATCCATTGATAGTTCAATAACCGACTATCAATATTTCCCTTTGAATGGGTATTTGATGTGAATTGATTGAATTTGAATGCACACTTATTTTTGAATAAGCGCTAACTATTCGGGTTAACCGGGAAAGGACCATGGGGTCGTATAACCCATTCCGAATATGTGATACGTCGTTATGAATTGCATTTGAAGATCGGTGTTGAAGACCGAGTATTTGTGAAAGCGATAGGATGACCTATCGATTGTCTCTGCACTGGGTAGCTCCTGGTATTGAGATCTCTTAAGTGATGGGAAATTCGATCGGGATTGTGAATACCCGTATTGCAAGGACTTCTTTGTAAGTGCCTTCGGTTCTGTTCGATCCCGGAACAGACTTGTATGGATTGTATGCCTGACATTACAATTTGAGATATAAAGCCGATTTCTTTCAAATATATTTCTGTTGGTGGCGGAGAATTTATTCTTTGCTTAACACCCTTCTTTGAGACGTACGAGCTCAAAGGTTATATAGTTGAAGTTATCAGCGATATATCCCATTTTGGTAATGTGACATGCTGAGTGATGCTGAAATGATCATTGTGTTGATTATTTGTGATAGGATCATTTATTTGATCGTCTATCCTAGTGATCATTGTGTTGATCATTTGTTGACCCAAAGCATGGCTTTTGTATAAAGTATGTTTTTGTGGACGTGACTTCATCGAGCCTCACATCCCGGTAATGGTCAAAACAGGAATGATGCGGCAAGGTTATGAGGGGTAGCTCCCTTTAGGGTATGTGCATTTCCTTCTGGAAAGGGTGGTATCATGGTATGGAGCCCAGATACTTACTCATGTTGATACACTATATCTTTTTCTGTGTGGTGTTGTTGGTGACGAGCGCTCGGTTAAAGGTCCGATGGGACCGGGGGATGCCATATTCGTGTAGTAGTTACCTAGTGATAAAGGTAACCCGGCCTTGTGTTGGCAGAGAGCTGGTTAAGTTCTCGGGACGTCCAGCCAGAGGCGATCCCATGTGGCAGTAGGAAGTTCCTTAGCCTGACCATTTGTTGGAAATCCAATTCCCAATACGAAACTTGTACGGTATTAGTTGTAGAACCTGCTATTCACTTATGGTGGTCACCACTGTTTGGATAGTAGCTATAGTAGGCATACGATAATGGTCGTATGTTGGCTAAGATTTATATTCTACTTTCGAAATGAATTTTTCCTACACTATGCACTAATAATAATATCAAATATTATTTTAAATGCGTATCAAGCATCTTTGACTATCATAAGGAGAAATCTCCTCCGATTCTGCGTTTACATTGTGTGTGTGGCAGGAGGCCTTATGGTAGTCTCATTTTTAAAAGCATTGCGAATTGAATTAAAAATATTCCTCTATTTTGATTTTAAAGATAAATAAACTGTTTTGAGTTCTCACACCAGTCACATGACTGACTTGGAGTTTATTGTTTTCCTTCCTAAACTCTGGGTGCCCACAAATTTCCACACGGGCAGTCAAAAGTTAAGGTTTATCAGGATATTCTGGATATTCTGGAGTTGCTGGAGGCAAGCTGGATGGCATGGCGTATTACTAGTTTATATAGTATTTCTTTTTCCGCTGCATTGTTTGTTGTTGTATGTTGTTGTACACTCTGATGTGATGATATGATGTAATGTAATGTATAAAATGTAATAACTGATATAGTTCTTTGTTTAAAGATTATTCATTTATTATTATATGTTGTTCCGCTGCGAATTGTGAGATTCTGTTGTTGTTCTGTTGTTTTCTGTCCCGTCCTATTTTCTTCTGTTTTTCTAATTTTCTGTTTTCTAAAAATTGTCTATCTTCTTTTCCCTCTATTTCTTCTTTTTCTCTCTTCTTTCTTTTCTTTTCTTTTTAAAACCCATAACATCTCGGGTTTTCGGCCTTTGATTTCTCGGCAGTCGATAAAGTGAGTGTCGATGTCGGTTTTTCGAAGAACGAATTTCCGCGGGCGTTACATTTGGTATCAGAGCTCTGATGGTTAAGCGACAACCATGGTTCTGTTGGGTATTAATTCATTAGAGATAGAGTCAGCAGTACTCTAGAATGAGTTGAGTGTAATAATAGCTATGAGAGCGTATTTGTTAGTGAATATGAAATTGTTTTATATTGTGATGATTGGTTTATTGAGTGGCATATGAACTTTCGTCAGCACAGCCTCGAAACTGAGCCGAAGGGGTTTCTAAACACTTGAATAGAACAATTCGACATAATATTGATTTTAAAATTGGGTAAATGAAATAATTTTACCTTGATTATATTTTATATATAAAAGGAATAATTTTTAGAATTATTAGAGTATATAAGTTGATTGTTTAGTTGTTGAATAATCTAAATTAAAGAATAATTGTATAAGGAAATGAATTATAAGAATTGAATTATAATTAAAGTGTTTACAATTGTGAAATAAACTTATATACATAAGAAGTGAAACTTTATGGATATATCTATTAATATGAGTTGTAAATAAAAGTGAATTTAAAGTTAAATGGAATATAACTTAAGAGATATTGAATTAAGTTGATTTTGGTATCGAAGTAAATAATCAAGTGGATTAAATGAATATGAACTTGAGTTATGTGAATAGAAATTCAACTTTTGTAATTGAATGAATGGATTGAATGTTAATCAATTGAATGTAAATTAAGTTGATATGAAATAATGATTATAAGTGTAATTCATTAAAATCTAATGTTATTAGAAAGTTGAATAGTTGAATAAATTGAATGAGAATGAATATAAGCAAAGGAATTTGGTTATAATTAATATACATTGGTTGTTATATGATTGTTGATTGATTATATGTAATTCATTAAGTGTTAATGAAATTGAAAGCTATGAAATTGAATTCAAATTAGAAGTAAATAAATTTGAATAGAATTGAAAGTGAATTGGATTTAATTAGTAAATGTTAACTAATTGAATTGAGAATGAATGTTGATAAAATCCAATGTAAATAAATCAAATATGATTTAAAGTGAAAACCAATTCATTAAATATTAATGAGAATAAGAATAAATGTTTATTGGATATAGATTATAGTTGGTTGAATATATATTGCATTTGCTATATTATGTAGTTGTTATGTTGCTATATGTTGTATATAGAGATTATTTGCATATGTGCATGTTCTCATGTTGTTTGTTGAGTGATTAGTAGGTGCGGATCGCGTTTGCTTCGCATTTGGAGTTCGCTTTTGCGCTATATTAGCCGTATATGCTTGCTAATAAAAATATAAGGTACATATCTCGGATTAAATATCGCACTTTTATACTTTTTTCCCTTCGGGATGCCTCATTACTTGATGAGATGTATATTTGTGATATATATACTGTCATTTTTTTTTTGGATCGAGCCGCGCAAAGGAGACTATGGCGAATTTTTCCGGAAATTTAAGGCGTTAGAAAAATTTGAGAAAAATTGGAAAAATTTTGAAAATTTTAAACTTTGATTTTGAATTGAAAGTTAAATGATATAATTATTTTTGAAAAGATAACTAAGTATGATTTGAAAACTTAGTAAAGATTTGTAAGAAGTTTAATTATAAATTTTGGAAAGTTAATAAATTCTGTAACCTTTCTTATTTGTAATTTCGAGGACGAAATTCTTTTAAGGGGGAAAGATTGTAACGACCCAGAATTTTTTAGAAATTAAAATTTTAATATTTTATTAATTTTAAATATTAATAAGTGAATTTATAAGTCAAATAAATTTTTATTTGAATTATTGGATTTAATTGGATAATTAAAACAATAATTTAATATGTTAAATTATGGAAATAATTAAAAATTGAGTTAAAAATGATTGAAAATAATTTGGAAAATTTTATTTAATCATACTGGAGTTATAGAAATATTTTAGAACTTTTAAAATCGAATTAAAAGTTAATTTGTGAAAATTGAATATTTTAATATTTAATAATCGACTGTAAAATAGCCAATTTTTGAACAGTCTCAGAATTGAACGAAACCAGTTCCATTGGATCCGTAATAGTAAGTTATTACTGGATTTTAAATTTCGTGTCAATCGGAGCTATTGTTTGATCGTGGCAGCTCGAAACGCATCGAATTATTTTTAATTTAAATTTGGCGAGTCAAAATAGCCATTTTTCAAAAAGTCTCGGATTTCGACGAAACCAGTTTCATCGGATCCGTAATGTGATATTATTGTAAGGTTTCAAATTTCAAGTCAATTGGATTTACCGTTTGTCCGGTACAAATTAAAACGCCTAGAAATCGATTTAAATCGGTTTAATTTAAATTAAGCGTTTTCAGCCATAACTCGCACATACTTCCGAATTAGCTTCCGAAACCTGTTCCATTGTGTCCGGAACGCGGGATAAACCCTAGGTACGCTGGTTACGGCGCCTAAATCGGAGTTCGGAATTCCCGGGATGAATAGTGTTTACGCTTGCTCGTTCCTTATAAATATGCACACTACCCCCTTCATTTAAAAAAAAAAAAAAAAAAAGAAAATAACCCTAGCCGGCCCTAACGCATGAACGGCTGAGGCGTTCTCAACATCTTCCCCTCCGATCTCCTTATCCATCGATTAATAGCAAAATCTTTCAACTAGTAATTCGTAGAGGGAGATGAGAGCTTCGATGTGAACGGCTGTGATGTAAAATGGAGTTATAGAATGGGAGTTATGGGGGGCCGACTGTTGATATTTGCGCACGCATTTCCATGCGTTTTGTGCAGCCGAGCTTCATAGGGTGGGGGTCGAGTGTAGAGGAGGTGCTGAGCTTCGCGTTGGCGTTGAGGAGATCGAGTATAGTCGAGTATAGATTATGAAATGTTTAACCCTAATTTCATTTATGGGTTCGGCCTTGAATTTGTTCACCTGGAGATTGAACGCAAGTGGAAGATGAAGCAAAGCACGGCTAGGATGAGCAGGGGTTGGATCCAAGGGTTGTGGTGAGATGTAGGTTTAAGTTATAAAAGAAAATGTTGAATTAAGTATATAAATCGTGTACGATCTTATATAATTCATAACTTTTTCATACGAGGTCGAAAAAATGCAAACTCAGTTGCGTTGGGATCGTATGGACGAGCACTACGCGATGGAGTTGGTTTGGAGTCGTTTGGAGTTAGTGAGAATTTCGGGTAGAATTAAACGCGCGTTTAATTTTATTCGAAATTAAAGCTTAAACGGAAATTAAAACCAAGGTGAGAACTTCTCACTCAATCGAATAGGTTTCGATTTTATTTTAAATAGTTAGATTTAAAATATTTGAATGCATGTTTGAATGATGACTGTAAATTATTGATTGTTAAAATAGACATTATGCGCCGTTAGTAAGCGGATGTTATTTAATATAAACATATACCGCGAATATTTCATAAACAGTGAAATTGGTATTATATATATAATATCAATATATATATATTGGCATATGTATATATTGCAGTTGATTGATTTCCCGCATTTTTTGTTTAGCGGATGAGACCCTATTACGCCGTTATTAAGCGGATAATATTTATTAAGAACATATACCGCGATAATTTCGTACTGGAGCGAAATTGGTATTGTGCTAATGTTTTTGGATGCAGGAAACAGGTTGGAGGGATCCAACTGGATTCCTCAACAGTATTTATTTTATTTCAGATATTTTGATATTTGATGGATTATCATATCGATATATGATATCGTTGTTGTCGTGATTGACTATTTGGTGTGTAGCATCATTGGACCCAGATTTTGGGATTTTAAAATGGTTTTAAAGTGATTTTTGAAGATATGCTATATTTTTGGAATTGATCCATTATAAATAAATAAACGTTATAATTTTTAAAGTTATAAAAATTTTGGTTTTTGTGAAATATAGTTAAAAAGCTGATTTTTAGAAATACGATTAAAAGTCGTTTTTTTTTTGAGAAATATGAACTAATGATTTTATAAAATAATTTAGATTGGATTTTTGAGTATATGATAAAAGTTTAAATATAGGATTTATAAAATTTGATTATTTTATAAATCGAAATGATGAAATTATAAAGGAATTTAAAGACGTTTTAGAATAATAATATAAACTGATTTATATTTAGAGATTTATAAATGGATATTTATAAATTGAAATATTGACATTATAAAACGAGTTTTTATAAGTGTTTGAATGAAGTGGAAATGAAATTCATAAATAAATGAAATTTATAGAATTATAAACTGTGAAGTTGTAAATAAAATTTATAAACAGTAAGATTTATAAATTTGGTGAAATTATTCGAAGAATAGACTGATTAAATAAATAAATCTTATAAGTTATAAGGTTTATAAATTGGAAAGTCTTTGAAAGAACGATTTTATAAAATAATCGTTTTATAAGTATTTAACTTATAATAGGAACGTTTAGTTTATAATTTAGTTATAAACTAAAATATGTTAATAAAGGAATTTATAGAAAAGGAAGTTTTTATAAATTAATAGAAATAGAATTTATAAACGTTGTTTTTTAAATTCGCAAACGGCTTATTTTGATAAGTTAATTGTTATAACTTAAAAATAGAGTTATATTCACATTTTGAATAGTGAATAATCCTTTGAATTAAAATGAATAAAGGGATGAAAGTTGTTAACGTAGTATATTCACGTTTTTAAATAGTGAATAATACGTTAAAGAAATTGTTTTGAATGTAATATTTTAAATAGAATTAAAACAATCTAACGATGTTTTAAATGAGTTGAGATTCGAAAACCCTAGATTTCAATGTTTATTGTTGAAATAGATGTTTTCGAGAAATAAAAGGAAATGGTAGACTATAACACTGTTGTTATAGTAAATGATTTCCGAAAGGAAATATTTTTGAATAGTATTGGGATTTATATATCTATTTTAATTTCGAATCCCTATACTAGTGATTTTGGGTTGTCGTAACGATGTTTTACGCAACATTCGTTTTGGCCCAAGTAAATATGTTTAAGTGAATGATTTCCTTAAAGAATGAAATATATACTTAATTCGATTTAAGTATATTGAATATTTTCAAAGGTTGAAAATAAAAAGATTTGTTGATTACTTATTTTTGATAAGTATGGAAATGTTTTCCAATAAGAAGTGAATATTAGAATTTATCTTTTTGAAGATAAATTGAAATGAATTATTGAAATCGAATATGCATGGATATTTTGAAATATAAATTCATTATGGAATTTATATGTGAAAAGTGGAATTTGTTTGAAAATAAATATTGATTTATTTTTGAAGTGTTGAAATTATATATCTTATAAAGATATTTTGGAAAATAAATAATTTGGAAAATTATTTGGAATCTGTTGATGTGTGCATATCCATTGATAGTTCAATAACCGACTATCAATATTTCCCTTTGAATGGGTATTTGATGTGAATTGATTGAATTTGAATGCACACTTATTTTTGAATAAGCGCTAACTATTCGGGTTAACCGGGAAAGGACCATGGGGTCGTATAACCCATTCCGAATATGTGATACGTCGTTATGAATTGCATTTGAAGATCGGTGTTGAAGACCGAGTATTTGTGAAAGCGATAGGATGACCTATCGATTGTCTCTGCACTGGGTAGCTCCTGGTATTGAGATCTCTTAAGTGATGGGAAATTCGATCGGGATTGTGAATACCCGTATTGCAAGGACTTCTTTGTAAGTGCCTTCGGTTCTGTTCGATCCCGGAACAGACTTGTATGGATTGTATGCCTGACATTACAATTTGAGATATAAAGCCGATTTCTTTCAAATATATTTCTGTTGGTGGCGGAGAATTTATTCTTTGCTTAACACCCTTCTTTGAGACGTACGAGCTCAAAGGTTATATAGTTGAAGTTATCAGCGATATATCCCATTTTGGTAATGTGACATGCTGAGTGATGCTGAAATGATCATTGTGTTGATTATTTGTGATAGGATCATTTATTTGATCGTCTATCCTAGTGATCATTGTGTTGATCATTTGTTGACCCAAAGCATGGCTTTTGTATAAAGTATGTTTTTGTGGACGTGACTTCATCGAGCCTCACATCCCGGTAATGGTCAAAACAGGAATGATGCGGCAAGGTTATGAGGGGTAGCTCCCTTTAGGGTATGTGCATTTCCTTCTGGAAAGGGTGGTATCATGGTATGGAGCCCAGATACTTACTCATGTTGATACACTATATCTTTTTCTGTGTGGTGTTGTTGGTGACGAGCGCTCGGTTAAAGGTCCGATGGGACCGGGGGATGCCATATTCGTGTAGTAGTTACCTAGTGATAAAGGTAACCCGGCCTTGTGTTGGCAGAGAGCTGGTTAAGTTCTCGGGACGTCCAGCCAGAGGCGATCCCATGTGGCAGTAGGAAGTTCCTTAGCCTGACCATTTGTTGGAAATCCAATTCCCAATACGAAACTTGTACGGTATTAGTTGTAGAACCTGCTATTCACTTATGGTGGTCACCACTGTTTGGATAGTAGCTATAGTAGGCATACGATAATGGTCGTATGTTGGCTAAGATTTATATTCTACTTTCGAAATGAATTTTTCCTACACTATGCACTAATAATAATATCAAATATTATTTTAAATGCGTATCAAGCATCTTTGACTATCATAAGGAGAAATCTCCTCCGATTCTGCGTTTACATTGTGTGTGTGGCAGGAGGCCTTATGGTAGTCTCATTTTTAAAAGCATTGCGAATTGAATTAAAAATATTCCTCTATTTTGATTTTAAAGATAAATAAACTGTTTTGAGTTCTCACACCAGTCACATGACTGACTTGGAGTTTATTGTTTTCCTTCCTAAACTCTGGGTGCCCACAAATTTCCACACGGGCAGTCAAAAGTTAAGGTTTATCAGGATATTCTGGATATTCTGGAGTTGCTGGAGGCAAGCTGGATGGCATGGCGTATTACTAGTTTATATAGTATTTCTTTTTCCGCTGCATTGTTTGTTGTTGTATGTTGTTGTACACTCTGATGTGATGATATGATGTAATGTAATGTATAAAATGTAATAACTGATATAGTTCTTTGTTTAAAGATTATTCATTTATTATTATATGTTGTTCCGCTGCGAATTGTGAGATTCTGTTGTTGTTCTGTTGTTTTCTGTCCCGTCCTATTTTCTTCTGTTTTTCTAATTTTCTGTTTTCTAAAAATTGTCTATCTTCTTTTCCCTCTATTTCTTCTTTTTCTCTCTTCTTTCTTTTCTTTTCTTTTTAAAACCCATAACATCTCGGGTTTTCGGCCTTTGATTTCTCGGCAGTCGATAAAGTGAGTGTCGATGTCGGTTTTTCGAAGAACGAATTTCCGCGGGCGTTACAACATCTAACATATAAGAGTTTTAGCAGCTTTGGAGGAGGTGATGGGACGATGCTCCTATTGTACTTGACTGATTTGGCTGCCGTGTGGTTTCGCGAACTAGATAATTGGTCCATCATCAATATGTGTACCGATTTAGTGGAAAATTTTATGAGCCAATTCATATAGTTTGTCCAAGAAATATGTTCACACTTTCAAGTGTAAAACAGAGAGAGAATGAGCTTTGTAGAATTGTTTGATTAGATTTAATGCATCTCGCTGCATTTTAGAAACCATGCTAGTCGATAGTACTTGTTGGTGAAATTTTTTGGCTTCACCACACTCAACTAAATCATGGAGAAACCTAGTCATTAATTGCTTCCACGAATTTAGAATCAGCAAATTTAATCTATGTTAAATCTGCCTTTGAGAAGTGACTATATTACTGAATGCTTACATAGCCTAGTAGACGCGCTCCAACTATTTGTTGAAACATCAAGATGGTTTTATAAATGAATGGCAATCCAAATTAGATGACGGAATAATAAAAGTAAAGGACATAGAAATTTTTACATGGTTCGAATTATTGTTAACCTTACATCAATAGAATAATCCACCATTTATTTTTTATTTTTTGGTACAGATGATTACAACCATCCAGAAGCATATAATATTTAAATCCCAAGTTTTCCTTTCTAAGAAGAAAAGTATCCTTTTTCGTCCTCTAATATTTCCTTTTACAGTATGAAAAGTGCATTGCTAGTTGTCATGGTTGCCTTTGATCTTTTTTTTTCAACCTTCGCCCTTAGATTTGACACTTGTCATTCATCCGCAAAGCATATTCGTTGTACCTGGATTGGTGATGGGTTTTTGGCAGGAAACCATGACATTGGTGGGATCTTGGAAATTTGAAGCGAGATGTTTGAAAAATTGAGCGGGAAGTCCAAATTTGTATGGGTTGGTCTCCTTTCTCCCAGAATGGTAAATGTCTTAAAAGGAATGGTAGGGGACCGCCCTAATGCTTCAAATATGTTGTTGATGCATATGAATTGATGTAGTGGTGAATAGCGCTTTACTTTAAGGTTGTACTGCCAATACCTTTGTCGTCTTTGCTTGACTTGACATCATGTCGGGTCTGAATGGAATAGCATTTCCTATTCTAATTTGAGAGTTGACTTGGCATATGCATGGAATGTGTTTGAGGCTATTTGTGATTTGAGTTCGGTGCAGCTTGAGTTGCCCTCTTTGCAAATATGCTTAAACTTCCAATGACAGAGAACTTCACATTTGTTATTTACCTGTAAGTATGATTTTGCATTGAAGCATATCCATAGCAACCATGTATATATCCCCTTTGAAGTGCTTTTGATCTTGTATAGCGCTGCTTAGGTTGCCCTCGATGTATGCTGGCGCAGACCTATTCTTGTAGGCATTGACAAAATATGAGCCATTGAGGTATGGTGAACTCAGTATATCATGTACTCCTATGCCTCAGTGGAGTATTTCACCTTTTGCCTTTGATTTTTGATATAGCCACTGTGACTTGTCCAAGTTTCTTGATACATGCAGTATTTGTCTCTTGCCATGGTTCCATTGGTTGCAGGGCTTAGGTTGGATTAGGTGTTTGTGACTTCCAGCTAGTTCCCTGTTCAGTACGAAATTAA
Organism: Allium cepa; assembly: GCA_030765085.1. Taxonomy (NCBI): domain Eukaryota; kingdom Viridiplantae; phylum Streptophyta; class Magnoliopsida; order Asparagales; family Amaryllidaceae; genus Allium; species Allium cepa. The sequence continues at coordinate 500,055,924 of CM060931.1, forward strand.
TCGATTCATTTTTTTTCTAGTCTTCTTGACATGAGGGTAGCTTTTCTGACTTTAAGGATCGCTTATTTCCTTTCACCATAGTTCATTGTAAGGACCGGTGTAACACTTGCTTTCAAGTCTATGATGACCGTAGGTTAGGCTAGATTTGTTGTCTTAAACACATGGTATGTATGTCTAGTTAGTTCGTTCTAATCTACCTTTTCAGTGCTATTAAAATGTCTTTTTGGCCACATTTGAATTTAGTGCACTTGCACACATGTCATTCCCTTACTGGACTATCTTCAAACTAATCTAGCTTTTCATTTCTCTACGCGGCTTTTTGTAAATCTTTGCACTCATTATTTAGCAGTAAAATCTATGTTTTATAAAAATCTTTGATCGCTTCAGTCGTGCGGCCATTATTCAAATTGAGATACGCATATTCTTTCTTCATTTCTCCCACATTTCCTTTTATCCTTTTGTTTGAAAAGAACTGATATTAGGTTAATTACCAAATTTGGGAGTGTCTTCGGTAGATTATCAATAAGAGAAATTGTTTCTATTCTTGTTCGATCCTTTTTAGAAGTAATCTTTAGAATTTCGGTATAGATTCCTATTTTCCTTCCTCTACCCGATTGGAAGATGCCGTTGGCTTTCTTTGACCATTTAGATTTTCTGGCTATGCGGTTAAAGTCCCCAAATCTCATGAATACATTAATACACCACTAGAGGGATATTCTCCATTACTCCCAAACATTCCCAGTGTGGTTTGTATATTTCTATGCATCCGACAATTCGTCAATGGCTTTCTCCCTAGATGTTTCTCCGGTTCAACTTTCCCCTCATTCGCATATTCTTACTCTGGCCCCGTTGGTCGGGGTTGCTGCATCAAAGTTGGAAGGAATAGAGCGGACCTTAGAAGAGGGTGAAAAGTTATACGGCATTGTTTACAGAAAGGAAATTGAGCAATATAAGAAGCAGGCGAAGGAAATGTCTGCAGAAATCACTAGATTGCTCGGTGAGAAAGAAGAAAATGATGATGATGATGATGATGGAGCAGTCGAATTGGCACTATTAATAAAGAGATTCAAAAGGTGGAATCACAAATGTGGAAATCCAACTCTAAATCAACAACTGAAAAGCAGAATAGCTAAAATGCTAGACAACTCAGAAGGGCAAGAGATCATTTGTCATAAGTGCAACAAACCTAGTCATATCAAGCCCAATTATCCTCAGAGTTGACTCAGCCAAGGAAAGAAACAGAAAATGAGAAGTATTGCAGCCACGTGGAATAAAAGTGATGACGATTATAAAGCACTAGTAGTGAGAGTGAAAAAGCAGATCTGTGTCTCTGAGGTGATATAACTGTTAGTGATGACGATAAGTCAAGCGAGTTATCAAAACTCACTCACTCGGAATTACTTATATATTTTCACAAAATAAATGGCTATTTTGAACGACTTAGGGAGAAGTACACTAAACTTGAATCACAAAGAGATAGTTTGATAGAACTAAATAAACAGTTTGATCAATTGGTTAAAAACTATCAAAATAAGAGCCCTAAGTGTGATAAGTGTCCAACATTTGAAAAAGAGATTAAAAAATCAAAAATTAAAATTAAAACACTTGAAAATGAAATTCTGATTTTGAAAGAAAGTGAAAATACTAGGAGAGAAAATTGTATCAAAAAGTGCACTCAGTTATTGAATGAAAATGAATATCTTAAATCACAAGTCCAACAATTGTCTAAAACTTTAGGAAAAATTTTCAAAGGAGGAAGATCATTAAATATGCTATTAGGAAAACAAACTATTAATACTGTTAGACAAGGACTTAGATATAATCAATCTGAACTTGTTAGAAGCGAAATTAATCAAGTCAAATTCGAATGCACAATTTTATAAAAATTGGACACAATCAAAATAGTTGTTGGTATAGATCCAAACATATGAAAACCATTTACCCAAACACGTGAAAACTATTCCAATTTGGGTTTCCAAATGCACAAATGTGAAATCCCTTAAAGTGAAACAAATCTGCTACCAAAAAGAACAAATATAAATTGTTTTAGGCCCACTCAAACACATTTTTCAAAATCATTTGCTACTAACAACCATGGACCTATAAAAACAAATAAGTCGCAAAAATATTTTCTCATGTAGGCATGGTGGAAGGCTAAAGAATAACAATAGTGTTACTTGGATTCTGGCTGTTCCAGGCACACGGACGACAAATCAAAGTTCCTTAGCCTAGTATAATGGTGGCAGAATCACAATGGGCAATAACGAAAAATTATCGTAAAGTTAAAATAAGCAACGGTATATTTATTTTGAATGACTTATTAAATGTGAAAATCTGCACCATAATCTGATTTAATCCAGCCAGTTATGTGATAAGAAAATAATCGTTGACCAATTATGTAATGACCTGTATTTTTAGCTATTTTAAATATTTAAATTTAATGTGATTATCAAATAAAAATGGTTAAAAATAAAATTTTAATAATTTTGAATGTAAGTATTTGATATGAACTTGAATAAAAATTTGAGATAAACTTGTTTGAAGTTTTGGCAATAATAAGATCAAAATGAAATTATACATATTAGCTGCGTTCATGATCTATAACTGAAGTTGAATAAAAATTGTGAATTTTTTTGATAGAAATAAAATTTTGAAATAGGCTAATTTCGAAGATTTAAGTAGTAACAAGTATTGAAAATAAATGCTACTTATTAAATGAGTTTATGGTCAATAGTTGGATAAAATAATAATGCTAAATTTAATAGATGTAAATAAAGTAATTGATTGATAATGAAAATTTATTTAAAATCCAATATTGGAATTTGTCGAATATTGAACAATTAAACTGTTTAAATTCAATATTTGAAATTAATTGAAAAGTTGAATAAGGGGAATTGAATAACTGTATAATGGAAATAGTTGTCTATAATTTGAATTGGTTTTAAAAGTTAAATCTTATAAGTTCATTTCCAAATATTTCAGAAGATAGTGGATTAAATTTAATATTGCAAATATTTGAATAATTGAATTCTGAATATAATATGATTGAAAATGAAACCGAAAATTTGATGTAAATTTTATTTAAACAACATTTGTAACAACCCGCATATTTATCGAGTTTGTATTTAAATATTTTATTTAAATATTAACTCGTTAATCGGGTTTTGGTCCGAAAAGCTACTTTTTGCAAACGGTCAAATTAGGACTCGAGACCACTTCCATTGAGTTCGAAATGTCGTTCACAATTGTTTTAGTATAAACATCGATAGGTTTGGAGTTATAGCAATTTCACTAACTTTTCCCGCTTTGGACTTTGGGTTAGTTTAGCCTATTAAGCCCAAGTTCCAATCCTCTTCTCCTCACTCTTCATAAATTTCCTAACTAACTCAAGCTTTGGCATTAATGGTGAAGAGAATGGGAAATTAAAACTCCAAGCTCAAATTCAATTGCAAATCCAACATTCAACTCCAAATTCAAGTAGAAGATATTGGATTCAAGCTTTGGATTGCTTCTCCTTGCTTTCAAGCTTCATCTTCATAAACTTTAGTGCAAAGGTGAGATTTTTATCTCACAAATCTAGTCTATAACTATATTGGACTGTTGGGAATGATTCCCTATCACTTTTGCATGCACATTTGCATTTGGTTTGGATTGGATTGGCGAAAAACTCCAATTTTTAGCGTTTTGGTGAATTTTCTACACTTAGGTCGTTCTGGCCATTTTCATGTGTTCGGAGTTAGGTCGCTCGCGACCTAACCCTTAGGTCGTTCGCGACCTAACCCTTAGGTCGTTCGCGTGGAAAAGTCTTGGCCTTCGAATAGCTCGTTTCCGACCTAAAATGGCCTATAACGTTAGGTCGCTCGGCGCTTCGGAATTAGGTCGTGGGTCGTTGGGCTTTAGGTCGCAAGCTCCTTAGGTTGTAGGTCGTTCGAATGTTAGGTCGCTCGGCCCTTATCCCCTTAGGTCGTAGGTCGTTCGAATGTTAGGTCGCTCGGCCCTTATCCCCTTAGGTCGCTAGGTCGCGATGTTTTAGGTCGCTGCATCCTATGCCTCTATAGGTCGCTCGACCTCGTTTATGACCATAGGTCGTTCACCCCCTCTTCGTTAGGTCGCTTGGCCTTGCCTTCCATTTTTAGGTCGCTAGGTCGCGACGTTTTTGGTCGTTAGGTCGCGACGTTTTAGGTCGCTTGACCTTGTTTTCCTCTAGGTCGCATGGCCTTTAGACCGTTAGGTCGCGAGCGTTAGGTCATTAGACCTTACCTTCCTTAGGTCGCTTGACCGGTTAAACCTTTAGGTCGCTCAACCCTACTACCATTACTAGGTCGTTTGGCCATAGCTCGTTAGGTCGCATGACCTTATAAACCGATAGGTCACATGACATTATAACCCTATAGGTCGTTGGACCTTTGACTCGTAGGTCGTTGGACCTTATCCCGATAGGTCGCTTGACCCCTTGGACTCCTAGGTCGCAACCCTTAGGTCGCTCGACCCTATTCCCCTTAGGTCGTTAGACCTCATTTTGTCTTCACTAGGTCGTACCGTTTTGGTCGGGGCGTTGCCCCGCACCCCGCCGGGGGCGCTGCCCCCTGGACCCCCGCGACCTGACCGGGCAGGTCGAACCCCGTAAGCGGTGGCGTTGCCCCCGCACCCCCACCTTGGGGGGTTGCCACCCCCCTGGACCCCCCCCTCCGTAGGGGATCTTATCTGAAAAACATTGAGCTAATTTCCTTGGATTTTATTCACATCTCCGTATGCGATTTTTGTGACTGATTGTTTCTACAATTGCTTCTGTGTTTTGTCACTTTATAATATAAAGGTTTCAATACTAGTAGTAAATATCAAAACTCTTTTAACAAACAATTTCAACTCTATTTTTAATAACAAAGCTCTTTTCTTAAACCATTTTCCAATCTATTAGTATATACAAGCCTTTACCTCACTCGGATGAGAAATCTAATTAAACGACTTAGTAAAACAAGTGGTATGAAACGCTTGCGTTCACTTCGTCGGTTAATTCTTGGACTTGTTCGATTGAACCTCTTGTGACAATTTTATTAGTGAAGATTTACAGTTTGTTCGTAAATATTTAAGTTAAGCAAGTGGTTATGGGACATGAAGCTAAACTTCTATATTTACTAGCTTAGTGTAATTGACACTTCTCGTTTATCTTGATGATCGCTTTATGAATTAGACTAGCAATTGCGCGATGTCTCTTTCATTGCAAGGTTAGACTAGACACCACTTGTGTGATTCCATTCACACATACCTTTCTGCTTTTTGGTTAGTCTTGACCTCAATCTGTGTGATTCCATTCACACATGCGGGGTAGCTCCCCATGGTCTTCGGACCGTCATGTGATAGGCCTCTTTCCCTTTTTATGATTTCTGGATTTCTCGTGTTGATTTCTGGAATTTATGTCATTGACTTGTTATGAGTACAAGTTTAGGGTATGATGCCCTCTTCGAATCTTTGAGAAGATTCTTGTGATATTGATTATCTCTTATTGATTGATCTTCTGTTGATCATTATTTACATACTTATAGTGGTATGTCGTTATGGATGTTTATGTTTATGCCATATCTTTTATGATTATATCATGTCATCTGATATTTATAGCTAGACTGATCCGTTTATTATTTTCTTAAATAATACTCGGGTCAGACCGAGATGTTACAGGTGCTTCTGCTTGACTCCTTCCCAGGGATTCATTACTCTGACTTTTGGCTAACTGTTTAGATTAGCAGTTTTTGTTGTATACACTTGAGATATAGACTCATAGTTGTATTCTTTTGTATAGCACGTGTTGCTATTCTTTTGTATTATCGTGGATCTTAATGACCACTACTCTGATGTACACTTTCATGTGTTAGTTATATATTCATATCTTCTTCCGCCTTTGTGATATGGATATCTGTGACTGATTTGTGATATGATTATTTCTATGTTTGTTTCCGAAGATTATTTATAGCCACCGTGTGATAAGCAATTACATGGATGGTCGCTCCTCAACAGCCTTATTCTCCGTGCTAGTTGACAGCACTACTCCGGAGTGTTCTTGGCTAGCGTGGGTATAGAGGTGGGGCGTCACAACATTGAAGATTGTTAACATTTAAAATTGGATTTAAAACAGAATTAGAAATTATAAATTTTGTATCATAATCGGGACGTTAAAAATAACCTTCCTGGGCACAGTCTCGGAATTCGACGAAACCTGTTCCATTGGATCAGTAATAGTTTATTATTTTTGGATTTTAAATTTCGTAACGTTTGGAGTTATTGTATGGTTATACGAGATATAAACGCGTTGAAATAAATATCGAAAATTTAATATTTTAATTCGATTCAAAAAGCTAACTTCCACATACGATCGAATTAGGTCCCAAAACATGTTCCATTGTGTTTAGAATACGGGTAAAACATTATAAACGCCAGGCAGCACGTCTCATTTGGAGTTTGTTTGAAAAGGCTTGAAATTTTTGGAAAATAATATTATAATAATTGGTTTATACGTATACACACACACACATATATATATACACACACGGTGCTATAGAAACCTAGGGTTTACTTCACAGCCGCCGCCTAAATCGTTCAATGGTTGAAATCTCTTCGACTTCGCCCTCGATTTTCTTCCCATCTACTCATTCATTTCAAAAACTCCTAACTGGAATATCGTAGAGCACGTTGTGGGCTTCACATCTGTACCGTGGGTCGACGTGAAACTCGACGAGGTAGCCAGAAATCGTCATTGAAGGGCTGGCATTCGTACATGATTTTCACGGCCAGGGAACAACCGAGCGTCGCATGCTTCCGGCCGTTGGTGGGGCTCGCAAGGGGTGCTCAAACGGTAGTCTTCGATCAATCTCCGGGTGAGCTTACGTGGGGTGGCTTGCGATTTGTAGACGTCGGCGATGGGTTCGGTAGCATGCATTCTACTGGGGAAGAAGAGATTGTGTGGCCTAGATCTCAAGAAGTAGCGGCCAGGATCTGTTAGGGTTTTAAAAAAAATTGAAGTTTACTTATATATTAAATCATGGAACTTTAAAAATGCATATTTTCTTCATGCGAGGTCCGATTGAGATGAAACCAGTGGCATTGAGTTCTTATGGTCGAGCATTACCTTCTAGTGCTAATTTGGAGATGTTTGGAGCTAATTAAATTTTAGGGTAAATCGAACGTCGTTTGATTTGATTTAAAACTGAAAACTCAAGGTGAGTGTTTTATAACGCTCACAATGTACTAGAATATTCTTATGCTAGTTAAATTTGATATTATGAAGTGATATGATTTTATTGGTCATTGTTTGATAAATTTAATTGTCATCTAGATTTTCATTGAATTTACCGTTAAAATTTGAAATTGACATTCAAATTTTGGAATTGGAATTTAATTGAAATTAAACTTCCTAACATTAATAACTATGGAATTACTGTGAATTAACTTATCCGTTTGGATGATTGATTGCGATGGATGTCATTGGTTGATATTTGGATGTTATATATATATATATATGTGTGTGTGTGTGTGTGTGTGTGTGTGTCCTGTTATCACCCTGTGATTTATTTACGGTATATAAACTGTAAATTGTATTTTCTTGAATAAATTAAGAAATAGGTTGAAATGATACATACCTATGACACTATGATTTGGATTGAAATGATATATACCCATCCCTAAAATTAAATTGAAATAACTCATCACTTGGCCTTAGGATAGAAAATTATACATGGACACCGGATTGGTTAAATTAAATGATTTTAAATCTTTGATTTGAATTTATTTAAATGGTTTTGATTTAAAAGAAATAAAAAACAATGTATAGAAATCGAATTAATCATGAATTAGAGTTTGAAGTGTTGAAATAATTTTTTTGTTAAAATAAATTGTTAAATAAATCGAGGTTGAGATTTTGAAGTTTAAATCGGAATATGATTGAATTTCATATATTGATTTGTTTTTTAAAATGATTGAACTTTTATTCGAACTGTGAATATCACTAAGTAAAGTGATATAAAACGATATTTCAAAATTGAGCTCAGAATTTACTTATATTTGAAAATTGGATTTTAAATTTAATATTGAAGTTAAATTTAATTTAAGTGACTTAAATCGATATTTGAAAATCGAACTCGAATTTATATAAATCGAAATGATTTAAAAATATGAGAATTGAACTGAAATTAAGTCAAACTGGAATTGAATTGAATTAATTTGAAATTTGGGTTGAAATTGAAATTGATTTGAATATAAATTAGAATCGAAGTTAATTCGAATTAAGAAGTTGGAATTTAATTGGTTTGACTTTGAAACTATTTTCAAGTAAATTATTTTAGTATAACTGTTTAAAATCTATATTCTTAAATATTTAAATTATTTTGGATTCTAAATTATTTGGCTATATAAACCATTTTAATATTTAAACTATTTTATATTTAACTATTTAACCATTTAAACTATTTTAACCATTTTAAATGTTTTAGCTATTTTAATTATTTAAACTATTTTAAAACTATTAAAACTATTTTTTTCAAAGATTCAAACTGGTCAAGGGTGAAATGTTTATTTTAAATGATGGATTTAAATATGAACGGGGTTAAATGAAGTTATAACCCAAATGTAGATTCGAAACAATTTTGGAATTGAAATCGGGATGTCAAGGTGAAAAGGAATTGAATTGAAATTGTATATTTTGAGTAAATATGATGATTTTGAAACGGATTTGATTTTGAAGCGAATATGATATTTTAATATCAAGTATGAATGGTTTTCGAAATGTAAAAGTATCAACCGGTGTGTAAAACGATTTTGGTTGTTAAAGAGACCGAAGCCGGATATGGGCATACTCTTTGTTGATACCGGAACCATTTTAACAACCGTGTACATGGAGTAATGATCCAGAATGAAGTGGTTGGATTTGGCGTCGTTTGCTGGATTTGAAGAAAGAGAACATGATGGATAGACCTCGGCACTTGTGCCAATTTAAAATGACTAAAACAGGATGGCTTGACAGGGCCAAGTAGGCTAATTACCCCGAGCGGACATCCGTTCTTCGATTTTCCTAGACTCGGTCCATGTTATTATTCTTGATGTTGGTTTTGATTTGGTGTACCTCGATTGGGATAGCCTCCCTTTGACTCGATATGTAATGGATGGATGCCGTGGGAGGTCATGGTTATGATGCGTTACCACCAGCCCTATGACCTGAACTGGTAGTATCCTACCTTGGGCATTTCCTAACGTGCCTTATCATACTTGTATCCCTAAACGAGACCCATACGATTTTGGTTTAGTGTTGTCTTATCATGGCGCATCCCTATCCACCGAACGTTTAACTGGTGTTTTATATGCAAACTGTATGACAATGCTTAAAAACGCGTTAAGGGGGATTAATATAAAGCCTTAATAGTAAGAAAAATATTTATTTTACCGATTAGACATTATATATATAGCGTAATCTACTACATACAAATATTTTGATGGATCCTTAGGAGATGGAAAATCCCGTAACATCTCTTGAGTTATTGCACGCACGTTATACACTGGATAGGAGATGTGAAAACCCGTAAGTATCTCTGACACCGTGACACTCATTTTATATGCAATATCGATTTGACTTACATAAGGATATTTTAGTCCTGACTCGAGTGTTTTGTCTTTTCATTACGCTCGGGTCAGTCCTGAGTTTTTCAGCTTATTGAAGATCTATTCTGAAGAACGAAGACAAAGATTTGGTATACTATTACTATTATTATCCCTGCATCATGTTGTCTGCTGCATTATTTTATTTGTTCTGTTGTATATGTATAACTATGATAAATATTGTATAAATTATAATCAAAGTATAGTAAACAGCTTCATGAAATTTTTATTTGATTATTATATTTTATCGTTCCGCTGCGAGATTCTGTGTTTGTTTTCTTCCCTTATTTGACAAAAGGGGGAGATTGTTGAATATGCTAGTATATGATTTGTTTGATGATAATAAAGATATATATATATATATATATATATTCATTTAAATGTATTTGTTATTGTACTATTGTTGATCGAGTTAGTCAGTAACCCTAGTTTTTGGTTGTTCTTGAATTTTTGATCGGCATAACTCCTATGGTTGATCGAGTTCTACAAAACTTAGGGAAATGGCAGCTACGACGTGGATGAAGTCGTGGCTGGAGATGTAGGCACTCCGGTGGTCGGAGTTGCGAGAGAGGGGTGTTTTCCAGGTTTTGGATGGAAGTGGTACTGTTTTGTTCCAGGTTTGGGAAATTTTTGGTCTCGATTTTGATTTCGAGCATGAGATGTTTGGGTTGATGTTTTGATGATCTGTGTTGATGGTTGTCGACTGTAGGGAGGTCGCGATGATGATCAAGGATGGTCAGCGTCGTTGTACATGTGCACGGTGACATGTTATTTTCTGATAAAGTTGGAATTGTTGCAGCTGTAGCATACTCGTGTTTATCTCGGGTGATTCGAGTGAATGAATCGAAGCAGATAGGGTTGTGACTCGAAGTAAATTTAGGGGAGGCTCGAGTTAATGTATTGTTTCAGGTTTTAGTATCAAAACAGAAAATCTGTTCTGTTTTTAAGTTTTAAAAGCAAGTTTTAAAATGTAAACTAAAAATTTAAACTAGGTTTAAACCTGAATTTGAATCTGAATTCAGGAAATTTGAATCTGAGTTTGAAATAATTTAAATTTTGCTTTTAACAATTTTTAAGGTATAAAAGAATATTGGTTTGAATTTAAACTGTAGTTTAATTTGTAAAATAGGAATTTAAAATAAGTTTAAATCCAGTTTTAAATATCTGGAATTTGGTTTGAATTTCAGTTTTAAAATAAAATAAGTTTTTAAAATTTAATTTGTTTTAACTATTTTAGAAATGGTTAAATGATTTGAATTTTAAAATGAAGATTTGAAATATAAGGAAAGCTTTTAAAGATTTAAGTTTAAATCTAGAATAAAGGTTTAAAGCTGTATTTCAGTTTTAAAAACTAAAGGAAATTTTAAATTGAATTTGTTTTTAAATAACTTGGAATGTTTAAAGTGTATGTTTAAATTGATTTGAACTTTATATTCTTTTAAACTTATTTTATAAAATGGTTATTCTTTTAACATATGAGATAATAAGGTTTGAATTGTTTTAAAACCTTGTTTAAGTTAAAATTTGTATTCTTTTTAAATCATAAATTTAAAATGGAGTTTAAATGGAATTTAAAGTAAATTTAAAAACAAATTGTTTTTAATACTTATTTAAGTAAGAAATGTTTATCTTAAAGATAATTAGAATTTTAATGATTTGGATTCATTAAATTATTAAGTTGGATAATTAATTATTTAATTAATTAATAATATGGATGATTAATTAAATAATTAAGAGTTTTTAAATTAATTAATTAAGAATTAAGATTAATTAATTAAGGTTAATTAATCTGTAATTAAGGATTATTAATTAGATTTTAATTAATGATTAAGAATTGATTAATCAAGTAACTAAGGATTAAGTTGTAGTTAACACTTAATTAATTAAATAATTAAAGATTAATTAATTGGTAATTAAATATTAATTTGTAATTAATAATGATTAATCTAAGTTAATTTCTTAATTAAGTAATTAAGAATAGTTAATGAAGGTCATTAACTAAGATTATCTAACAATTAATTAATGTGATTAATTTTGATAATTAATTAATTAATAATAATCATCTGTGAAATTGTTTAAGTTTAATTACTTGATAGAGGTAATTAAGGAATTAATTACTTGATGTAATTAATTGGCTTAATGTGATTAGTTTAGATTAATTAATTAAGTTTAATTAATTTAAACACTTGATGATTGATGAATAATTACTTTATGTAATTAATGGAATTATAATTACTTAGGGAAGTAATTATTTGATAATTACTGAATGTAATTAAAGATGTTTAATGATGAAAGTCATTTGGATTTAATTACTTTGTAATTAATCAAGGGGTTAATTGAGATAATTAATTAATAATAATTAATTAATGGAATGAAGTAATTAAAGGTAGTTAATTACTGAATGGGATTAATCAAAGGATTAATTAGAGAATAAATTAAGGATTAATTTATTCAATGAAGTAATTAAGGATAGTTAATTACCGAGTGTTATTAAGCAAGGGTGATTGATATATGTGGTTTAATTGAAGATTAATTACTTAATGTAATTAATTTAAATAGAGAAATTAATTAAAATGTAATTAGAAATCATTAATTAATTAATGAAGTAAATTTGGAATTGATTAATTAAGGAATAAATAAAGTAATTAATTAATAAAGGATTAATATAATTAATTTTAGTTAATTAATTACTTAAGTAATTAAAAGTTAATTATTGTAAAGGGTTATGTATAATTAACATGTGTAATTAATATAAAGGCTAATTACTTATTGTAATTAGAAATATTGTTAATCAGGAATGATTAACTAAACTGAATAATAAGATGGTGATTTAATTAATTGATTTGTAATCAATTAATGGTTAAGTTAAGCAGGATTATAATGATGAAGTAATTAATTTAATTTATTTTAAATTAATTAGAGATAAAGTAATTCATTTAATTCATTTTAAATTAATTATAGATGGTGTGATCATTAATCATTGCTTATGTATGATTGGATGATATTGGTTGCCTTGAATGGTTTGTAATCTCAGCTATGAGATAAGTAATGCTATGTGATATGGATGCATTGGTTGCATTGTGATGATAATATGGATTATCAGTTTATATTGATGATATGGATTATCTATTGACAATGACAATGTTGATTATCTATTGTGATGTTGAGAATTATCTATCTGTGTGTATAGATAATGAATTGAATTGTTTTAAACTCTAAAACAACTTGGCCTTAAAAGATACGTTTTGGATTCGGTGAGACCGGGATCGTGTTTCCATATTTGGATATCCGAAAACCACATCAATCCAAATTAACGGTAGGTCGTGAATCTCAAGTAAAGATGAAGATTCAGAGTGCAAGGGTTATCGTCGTCAACTCTGATGGTGATTCCAAAATGAGTGTAATGAGATAATGCCTTCAGTTTCGTTTGAACCCAGAACGAACTTGTATGGATTGAATGCTTTCAGAACATCGTCAGGTGGACGATGAGCATTCTAAGTGATGTGTCCTATAAAGGTAATAGTAGCCTCAAGCCTCATCAAGCAGGAATGGCTAAAACAGGGGAGGTGCAGCAAGGCTTAGTGGGTCATGCCCAAGTAGGACGAGATTTATCCCTGTCTAGACGTCCCTTTATTTCGGCTATGTGGTGCGGTTGCTGAACACAACTGCGAGGTAGTCTTGTTCGGGACTGTTCAGTGAGGAATGGCTCCGTCTTTGTGTTACAGGGGATTGGGAGTGATCCTCAGTACGGTGATCTAGGCCACGTACTGTGACGGGCGATACCCCGGTAGCCCTGCCATTGTATGGAATCCAAAATCCAATAAGTGTCCGCGGTTTTGATTGTATTACCCACTTTTGTGGCTAGTAGCTGGAATTTAATAAATGTAACAATTTCGACTATTTTCTATTTACTTGAAAACCCTAGACCTATTATAATATCATTGAATTTCCTATCAAATGTTTTGGTTAGCGTAAGGTAAAAACTTTTCCATGTTTATGTGTGGGAAGTCTTACGTGATACCTTTTCTTTTCAAAGGTTTTTCAAAGTTAAGCAGCTTTAACTTGTTACTCACACTAGACCCATGTCTGACCCGGAGTTTATTTCTGTTTTTTAAACTCTTGGGTAATCAAATTTTTACGAGTAGCCAATGGATTCAGGTTAGCTTTGACGAATTATGGAGGAGCAATGGAGCAGGAGGCTTCTGCGTTGTAGTTATATAGTGTGTTCCGCTGTGTTGGTATCTCTGAGTGTTTTCTTTGTGTTGTATTTGAGTTGTAATAACTAAACAGGTGTTTATAACTGTCTAGTATGTGATATATTGTCTGTGTAACTCTGATAGATGTTGTATACTATGTAATATTTATGTTATTAATATAATTTATTCGTTCCGCTGTTGAGATTCTGATGTTGTTTTCTTCTTTCTCTTCTTTCTTTTCTCTTTTCTATCCCTTTCTTTCTTCAAGATGATGCGACTTTCTGGGAAATGAAAGTCGGGTCGTCACAGGGCTTGTTTTTTTTTCAAATTTCAGAAACAATTCACTATTATCTATCTTAAGTAAAAAAAATTAATCTAAAATATGTGATGAAACAAATGAGTATACTTTGAGTCTTAAGTTTTAACACAGTCAAAACAGGGAGTTTTGAATTTAAATTAAAACAAGAAGATAATTAAGTAAATATTTGTTGAATAAAATAAATAACATAGAATTTAAATTCAAACAGATTTCTATGTGAACAAATATTTTATTATGATTTTTGAATAATACAAAATTTGAGCTCACTATATATATATATACAATTTTCATTTACAATACAATTTCGATTACATCACAATTTTTCACTATACAATTTTCATTTACATTTGCACCTCACTACATATCACTCATTCACTCGTATTTATCTTCAACTCTATATTAGATTGAATCCAATTTCTAAATTATCTCTAAAGTAAACACTGATGTAGTAAAATTGAAAAAAAAAATATTTGTGCAGTGTAAAATAAAATGTGTGTTTTTGAAAATATTATTTGCCTTAGTTATTTGGGTTGTTCGTCATCATATTTATTTTTGAATTCATCTACAGGAACAACTTGTGACATGCACAGTGCATCACTGTACATGCCATAAGGCCGTGCACACTGATATACACTTGATAAAACTGCAGGGACAGGTGAGCACAAGGTCAAACCCATCCAAAAGCTAGGTTCAACTCAAGTGCAATACAAATAAAGTCACGACATGAACACAAGGTCAAACCCAAGCCAAAGCTAGGTTCAACTCAGATGCAATACAAAAACATCAAAAATTGTCAAGAACGAGAATCCAAAAACCAACATGAAAACAAGTATATATGATGGTCAAGGAAAACAAAAAAAATAAATGTAACGACCCAGAATTTCTGCCAATTAAAATTCGTATATTTAATTAATTTGAAATATGAATAAGTGAAATTTATAAGTCGAATAATTTTATTTCGAATAATTAGATTTAATTGAATAATTAAATCGATAATTTAATAGTTGAAATTACAGAAATAATTGAAAATTGGGTTAAATATGATTGAAATTGATTTTTAAAATTTTATTATATCATATTGGAGATATAACAATGCTTGTGAACTTTTAAAGTTGAATTTAAAGTTTATTTGTGAAAATTGAGTATTTTAATATTTAATCGACTAGTGAAATTAGCCGTTTTTCGAACAGTCTCAGAATTGGACGAAACTAGTTCCATTGGATCCTTAATAGTTTGTTATTATCGGATTTCAATTGTCGTAGCAATTGGAGTTTTCGTTTGACCGTGGCAGCTCGAAACGCATCGAAATTGTTTTAATATTAATTTGGCGAGTTAAAATAGACATTTTTCAAACGGTCTCGGATTTCGACGAAACTAGTTTCATCCGATCCGTAATGTGATATTGTTGTATGGTTTCAAATTTCGTGTCAATTGGATTTACCGTTTGTCCGGGGCAAGCCAAAACGCATAGAAATTAGTTTAAATCGGTTCAATTTAAATTGATCGTTTATTGCCGTAACTTGCACAGATGATCGAATTGGCTCCCAAAACATGTTCTATTGTGTTCGGAACGCGGGGTAAACCTTAGGAACGCCAACCGACACGCTTCGTTTGGAGTTCGGAAAATTTCGGATGAATAGTAATTTGAGAATTTTCTATAAAAGCACCCCTTAACTTCATTTTTTCACAAATATCAAAACCCTAGGGTTTGAAGCCGGCCTCCGTTTCTATTATGTTCAATGGACAGAAACGTTCAATCCTTCCCCTCCAATTTTCTTCCAATCCGTTAATCCTTATCAAAAACTTTCAACTACAAATTAAAGAGCATAGTGCGATCTATATATCCAACGGTGGATCCGCCGAATCATCGTCGTTTGGAGGAGATTTTGGCCTGCGTTCATGCTAAGTTGCGCATGTTTTTTTGGGTAGAGGAAGTGGCCGAGTTTCAGGCTATTGATGGTGAAGGTGAAGTGAAGCAAGGGCTTTCGTTTGGCGGTAGTTGATCGAGTTGAAGATGCGTGTAGGTGGTGCGGTTTGGAGCCCTAGGGGGCGGCTATGGGTTTAACTGGCCGTGTTTTTCACTGGAAGGGTAGAAGAGAAGGGGTGGGGGGCCAAACAACCTTGATCTCCTGAAGAAATTTTGGACGACCCTGATGACATTTAGGTTATAAAATTAAAAATAGAATTGTAAAATTTAATTATATTAAATCGTGTAATCTTTGTAATGCTATATCTTATTCATACGAGGTCGAAAAATCACGAAACAAGTTGCGTTGGCTTCGTTTTGTCGAGCACTATGCTATGGAGCTGGTTTGGAGGCATTTGAAGCTAGTGAAAATTTTGAGTAAAATTAAACGTCCGTTTAATTTTATTCGAAATAAAACGCGAAAACTGAATTGAAACTAAGGTGAGAATTTCTCACTCAAATCGAATAGTTTCAATTTAAATTTTAAATAGCTAGATTTAAAATTGTTGATTGAATGCTTGGATGATGATTGTTATCTATTGATTGTTAAAATAGACATTATACGCCGTTAGTAAGCGGAGGTTATTTATTAAAAACATATACCACGAATATTTCACCGTATAGTGAAATTGGTATTATTTATGTACTTGGAGTTGATTTCCCGCATTATATAGCGGATGAGACCCTATTGCGCCGTCTATTAAGCGGATAATATTTTATAAATCCTATATACCACGATATTCCGTACTGGAACGGAATTGGTATTGTGCTAACATCTTTGGATGCAGGGAAACAGGTTGGAGGGATCCAATTGGATTCTTCAACTATATTGATTTATTTAAAGATATTGTGATATTTGTTGATTATCATATCGATATATGATATTTGGATGTCGTGTTTGACTATTTGGTGTGTTGCATCATCGGATCCATTTTTGAAGTTTAAAAATAATGATTTTGATGTTTAAGAGATTTTTAAAGTGATTTTTGAAAGTATACGTTTTATTAAATTTTTGAATTGATTCATTTTAAATAATTAAAACGTTATAAATTTTTATGTTATAAAAATTAAGATTTTTGTGAAGATAACCAAAAGGTGATTTTTAAAATAAATAGATTTATAAAATAGTTTAGATTTGGGGTTTCTGAATTTATTGTAAAAAGTTTAAATATAGGATTTATTAAATTTGATTATTTTATAAATCAAAATGATGAAATTATAAAGGAGTTTAAAGACGTTTTAAAATAATAATATAAATTGATTTATATAAAAGATTTATAAAAGTGATATTTATAAATTAAAATATCGGAATTATAAAACGAGTTTTTATAAATGTTAGGATGAAGTGTAAATGGATTTCATAAGTGAATGAAATTATAGAATTATAATTGGTGATGTTATAAATGGAATTTTATAAGCAGTAGATTTATAAAATTTGTAAAATTATAAAATGAATAGATGTTGTAAAATAAAAGATTTTAAGTAATTAACTTATAAATCGGATTTTTTTTTTGCATTTAAATTGAAATCTTTGATGAAGCATAAATGGTTTATAGATGAGATTTATAAGATATATATTTTATAAATCGAAAATAATGGAATTTTAAAAGGAGTTCTGTTAATGTTGAAAATAAGGCTATAAATGAAATCTTATAAGTAATAAGATATATAATTTGTGAAGTTTTAAAAAGAACGATTTTGTAAATAAATGAATTATAAGTATTTAACTTATAATATGGACTTTTGGTATATATTTGAGATATATAAATTTAATCGGATTAATAAAGGAGATTTATAAATCGAAGTTTATAAATAGAAATGGAATTTATAGACATTGTTTATAAATTCGAAATCAGTGGAATTGGATAAATTGAATATAGAAATTTATTAAAAGAAGTATATTCGTGATTTTAGATAGCGAACTATTCTTTATATAAAATGTGTAGAAATATTGAAATTTGGTTAGTGAAGTATATTCACGATTTTGGACAGTGAATATATTATTAAAGAAAATAGATATGTTTTTGGGAAAGTGATATTATGAAATGAAGTTAATCGTTTTAAAGTTGTTTAAAAATGTATTGACTATCGAAACCATAGATTTCAACATTCATTGTTGAAATAGACGTTTTCGAGAAATATAAGGAAATGGTAGACTATAACACTGTTGCTATAGTAAATGATTTCCGAAAGGAAATTTTTGTATAGTATTGTGATTTATATATCTATTTTAATTTTGAATCCTTATACTAGTGATTTTTTGGTTGTTGTAACGATGTTTTACGTAACATTCGTTTTGGCCCAAACAAATGTGTTTAAGCGCACCTTTTCCTTAAAGAATGAAATATATACTTAATTTCGATTTAAGTATATTGAATATTTTCCAAGTGTTGAAAATAAATGGATTTGTGAAATACTTATTATTAAATAAGTATGGAAATGTTTTCCAATATGAAGTGAATGTTTTGAGATTTTATCTTTTAAAGATATGAAGATGAATATTAGAAATCGATTTGGAAATCGTATATTCATAGATATTTTGGAATTGTAAATTCACTATGGAATTTATAAAAGAAAGGAAATTTGTTTAAAAATAAACGTTGATTTATTTTTGAAGTGTGGGAATGAATTTACGGATTTGGAACGTAAATATAAAGTAAATCGGTAAGGATTTATTTAATTGGTTTAAATGAACCATTTTGAAATGAAAGTATTTCCGCGTAAGGAAAATGATTGAAATTTGTTTTCAAAAGTGGTAAAGGTGAATCTATTTTAAAATTATCATGTTCTTTGCTTTAAAGATAAACTGTTTTAAGTTCTCACACCAGTCCCATGACTGACTCGGAGTTTATTGTTTTCCTTCCTAAGCTCTGGGTGCCCACCAATTTCCATACGGGCAGTTAAGAGTTAGGTTTATCAGGATATTCTGGAAATTCAGGAGTTGCTGGAGGCAAGCTGCATGGCGTATTCAATAGTATATAGTATTTCTTTTCCGCTGTTTGTTGTTGTACACTCTGATGATGTCATGTAATAACGGATATAATTCTTTGTTTAAAGATTATTCATTTATTTATTATATGTTGTTCCGCTGCGATTGTGAGATTCTGATATTGTTCTGTTATTTCTTTCTGTTCTGTTCTATCTTTTTCTCTCTTCTTCTACCTCTTTCTTTTTCTTTAACCATAACGGTACGGTTTTCTGGCATTCGATTGCTCGATAGTTGATATAGTGGACGTATTGATGTCGGTTTTCGAGCGTCGAAAAGCCTCGTTCGTTACAATAAACAACCATGTACAAGTGCGGCCTCAACATTGAAGACCACCAAGTTAACATAGAGCCTCAACAAAATATACACATGTGAAAGCATGTATGAAGACAACCAAGTACATGATACAAATGTCAATTGCACCAGGGCAGTGCACAAGAAAACAATGAAGCATGGTCATATATGGAACTAGATACAAATGGTCAAGTATAAGTTTCAATGACTGGAACAAGACCACAACAACATGAAGACTCAACAATGAATTGATCAGAAGCAACCACACTCCAGAGAACAGAGCATAGTACATATGGCCAGAGAACAAAATGAACTATTTGAAACAGTAAGTAAACATATCAAGTATTCAGGTATGAACTTGACTGCAAGCAAAGCCTCAACATCAAATAGCAACAAAGCTGGAGCATGCATATACATCAACATGACCACATACATATATACATATGTTTGCACATGTACACATGCAGTTAGACATAAAAAGAACCCAGAACGTTAATAAACACTTCAACATGTATAAAGGATGATGCTAGGAAATGGACAGTGCAACCAAATACACAAACCAAAGTACAAAGCAATTTAACATTTCAATCAACCCATTTGGATATCAAACACATATAACTTTTTTTCAAATTAGAACAGTGAGGCAAAAACAAAACAGCGAAATAACCTATATATACATATGCATATGGACCAAACCAGACAACAATGAGGCATGAAATAAATTCAAGCATCAAGTACACATGACTTGAAGCAATGCAAACACGGATCAGACTCGAGTAAATCACAACCAGAGGCAATAGCAGATCAACAACACATACACACATATGTATGTATGTACATATATGGTGATATAGCAAGTTCATATGGATATGCTAGTAGTAAAGAGAAGCAATTCAAATGAACCTGTGAGTAAGTGAACGAAGTCGATCTCAAGTAAATAAATTCAAACTAGAGAATGTAATAGCAGTCAACAAAAATTCAAAATGCCAAAGATTTAAAACAGTAGTAAATAAGGTACAGTTCGAACAAGTCAAGGAAGAAAGAAATTGTAAATCAAAACTGTTGAAGTGTTCAAATTTCTATCAATAACAGTAAGATGAAAGTTAAAGAAAGAATTGAAAAAGTCGCAGTTAACATTACGATGAATCAGTGTATCATTCGACCAAAATTCAAATCCAAGAAAAGATTAAACCAAATTCAAAGCAAACGCTAGCCGTGGTGACCAAGTAAGCATAAAAGGAAAATATACGAATTGAAAATGTCAGGAAACATGACCAACATTCGATTACAAATCAACGGCTGAGCAAAACCAGCAGATGAATCCAAACAAAATATTCGAACGATAATTTAGTTTTTTTTCCTTATTTAAGCCATTAACATCATCGACATTAAAGGCATCGAGTTCAAGCATATCAATGAGAATAAATAATGGAAATTGCATACCAGTTCATTCAATTTAAACTCGATAAAGAAGCATTCGTTTGCAAATCAAAGAGACGATCAATTGACAAAGCAATCAACACAAGAATATAAATTCAATCGATCAACAATCAATAGGCGTTTCCAATTTACAGAAGCCCTAAATTGTTGAAAGAGGAACGAAGCAGCCATTTTCAAAGCAAGGATACGGGACGAAGAAATAAACAGAGAAAAGGGGAATAAATTTTTATCACATTTTATTGGGCCGACATATAATTGCTTTGGGGCTTTTAATTTCAAATCAAGGTTTCTAATTTTAAGTTGTTTTTTATTTTGTAATTTACTTTTAAACTTTTATTAAATTCTAGTCGTGTGACTAGGGGACGAACTACGGTGATGTAGTTCGAGAATCACAACTCAGCGGCTGAGTTGTGGCAGGATTTTGAGCGTAGAGTTAGGTTAGTCGATAGCGGTTGTCGCGAGTTTATGTATGTAATCGTCTGACTACTTAATTTCTAGTAGAACTTTGGAGGCAGCACATAGACAGGGTTTTGCCGAAGTTGGGTAAATCTGTGTGGTTCTATTTCTGTTTTTGTTATTCTGCTATTATCTGTGCTGCAATTATTTGATATATTTCAGCATTAAATTTTTGTAATTATTAGTATCACCCTATTCACCCCCCTCTCTAGGGTGAAATCGATCCTACAAGTGGTATCAAACCTAGGAAAAAAGGCCAATTTGATTTTTCAAAAACAAATTATTATTTTGAATTTTTTTTAAATGGCTTCTTTCAATAATGCTTTTGTTGAGGGTCAGTCCATAATTAGACCACCTATGTTCAATGGTGAATATGCTTACTGGAAAACTAGAACGAATTTTTTTGTGAAAACCATTGATGCTTAGAATATTGTTTAGACAAGATGTAGGACACCAACTATAGTAGTAGATAACTAGGAAATTGAAAAACCGATGGATCAATGGACAAATTGTAAAAATAAACTACAGAATGCTAATGCTAAAGTTATAAATTCTATTATTTTTCATTATATCAAATTGAATTTAATCGCGTCTCACATTGTCTAACTGACCAGGAAATCTGGCACACACTAGAAGTCACTCACGAAGGATCATCTCAAGTCAAAGAATCTTGTCTTGCTATGTTTAGTGGTGAATACGAGAACTTCATAATGGCTAAGGATGAAAATGTCAAAGAGATATACGTTCGACTTTCTAATCTCGTATACAAATCAAAAGCTCTTAGAAAACCATACACAAAATTGGAAATAGTCCAAAAATTCGTTAGAGTTCTACCATGAAATTTTGTAGCTAAAGTCACTGCTATTCAAGAATCAAAGGATTTGAAAAAAATCAATGTTGAAGAACTCATCGGAAATCTCACCACTTATGAGCTAGAAATGAAATTCAAGGAAGAACGTGAAGGAGGCGATACTCGAAAGAAATCGATAGCTCTCAAAGGAACAAGAGAAAGTGATGATGATGATGATGGAGCAGCTGAATTGGTACTATTAATAAAGAGATTCAAAGGATGGAATCTCAAATACGGAAATCCAACTCTAAATCAATAGTTGAAAAGCAGAATAGTCAAAGTACTATATAACTAAGAAGAGCAGGAGATCATTTGTCAGAAGTGCAACAAACCCGGTCATATCAAGCGCAATTGTCCTCAGAATCGACTCAGCCAAGGAAAGAAACAGAAAAGGAGAAGTTTTATAGCCATATGGAACAAAAGTGATGATGATTATAAATGCACTAGCAGTGAGAGTGAAAAAGCAATCTGTATCTTCGAGGTGATATAACTGATAGTGATGACGATGAGTCAAGCGACGTATCAAAACTTACTCGCTCAGAATTACTTACATATTTTTGCGAAGTAAATGGCTATTTTGAATGACTTAAGGAGAAGTATGCTAAACTTGAATCACAAAGAGATAGTTTGATAGAACTAAATAAACCGCTTGATCAATTGGCTAAAAACTATCAAAATAAGAGCCCTATTCACCCCTCCTCTATGCTGCAATTATTTTATATATTTTCACATTAAATTTTTATAATTATTAGTATCACCATATTCACCCCTTCTCTAAGTTGAAATCGGTCCTACAAGTCTCTCGGGTACTCAACCGATTTTGAGTAGTTTGGGAGTTGAGGTTTTCAGGTACCTCTTTAGACGAATAAGCTTTCAGAGATGTGCAGGAGGCATGACGGCTATCTAGAGTTTTTTATATTTTGGTTCCGCTGTGTGTGGTTGTAAAGGCAAAGATATTTACTTGCCTAGTTATACACTCTGATCATCCACGGTGGCATCTTCATATGTCGCACTTGGCGTATGTTGTAATAATTATATTTCTCTAAACGTGGTTAACGTATTTGAGATTATGTAATGAATTTGAAATGTGATTTGGAATGGATTGAGATGTTTGTTTTGAATTGTTTATTTTTTTCCATATCCATATGTTTCTATTATATCAATTTATCTAGCATTACCGTATTTTATCACCAGAAGTTAATACTACGGATGACTGCAACATTTGCAGCACTTAGCTTTTGGCCTCAAGAAAGGGGATGTCATAAATAAGTACACTTGATTTTCAAAAAATTTATTTCATTTAAAAAAAGTGTAGTATTTCACAAATAACTATGCTCTTTTTCTAAAGTTACAATTTGAATCCCACTTGGATTTACGATTCACGATTCAAATCCTGTTTCGATCCAAATTTCAAACTTACGAATTAAGATTTGAATCTCGTATTGAAACCATCACTACCGTGTGTGATTTGGGAAGGGGAAACGTTCTTGAAAGAAAATGATGGAATGCATTTTGTCAATATTTCTATATAATTTGCAATACTCGAGTTATAAACCTGAGCAGGATACTCTACTGGGGCGCCACATATGTGTACATACCAAAAAATAGGTACATTTTAAGTGCATATGTATGGTGCCCTGCATGAACTAGAGTGTTGTAAATTACCAAAGCAGGTGTCCTACTCCCTTGAAACTCGTATTTCAAAAACAACAGATATTTGTTTACAGTACTTATTATAAACAAGCATTGGTGCAAACGCTTAGTATGCATTGGGAATGGATTAATAAAATAAGAGAGTTTAGCTAACACCATTTAAAAAACTATCGATGCATTTCAGTTCTGTTATTAACTAAACTTTGGAATGGAAAGTTAATATAATCGTAGAAAATGAATACCACTCGACGAAATCTAGAGGGTTAAAACATACATGATTGATTATAATACTAGTTAGTAAGATGCAAACAATTTGCTTAACCTAATATAAGTACAAAAATAGGGTGGAAATAGGAATTCAGTAAGAAATTATTTCGAATAATCTAATAGTGCAAAGAAACGAATTAATTTGGATAAAATATCAATAAAAATAAATAAATATAAGAGTTTACCTGATGTTAGCGATTGTGTTCCAAGATTTAACTCGATTAGTGAGTCAGAGGGGTAGTGCTAATCTACCCCGTCGAACATTCTGTTAAATACTGGGAATTGGGATGAGACGAAGCGAAAGGGTATATGACAGGGGTAGTGAGAAATGAAAGGCGAAATTTAGGTGGGATCAATCATAAAATTGGGGAGCTGCTACACTACTCCAAATATATTGCACTGGAAACACATGAAGCAGGAATCAAAGGTGGATTTGAAAGAGATTCCAAATGATCCAAGGATGAAATCGGCCTTTTAGCTTCGCATACATGATTTTTTTTTAGCGTATTCAAGAGAAAATGATTTGTAAAAATATTTAACCATATTTTTGCGTTGAAATCATTTTTGTTAGTTTAAATTTTATTTCTAAGTTGCACATCTATTTTTTAAGTAAATTTTTATTTATATTATTAGTTAACAATTTATTTGTTAGATTCTACTTTTAAGTGATATTAAAATTTAATAGTCTTTGTAGATGGATATTTTAAATTTGTAAATGAATTTTATTTGTTAGATCCTATTTTTAAGTGATATTAAGATTAAATAACATTTGTATACCAACGTTTTGAATTCGTATAAGAAATTTAATTGTTAGATCCTATTTTCAAGTAATATTAAGATTTGGCATCAGGGACACTTTTGGTAGTTCATGTTGATACCAAAAAGTGTGATACCAAAGGTATTACAACTATTGTTAAAGATTTTCGTAAAATTCCGAGTTATAATATTATTGCTATTTAAAATTTGGAAGATGCTATATACACCCATCAATACATTCCCTAATGTTAATAAAAGAATTAAGAAAAAAACACTTCAAATAATCATCATCGTCGTTAACTCAAAATATTTAAATTTAAACAAACTTTACAGAGAACCTTAATTTGAATTTATTTATCAACTTAACCAATTGCTTCTTTGCAAGCTCTCTTTGCCACATTTCTAATTTTTATTGCTTGGAAATATGTTTCAAATGAAATCGCCTAACAGTCTAATATACCAAGGTTCAAAATTTTATCAAATTAACTAAAAAAAATTTACAAAAATTAAATTATAGAAATTTATAGAAAAAATGATTGGAGTTGATAAGATTTGAGTTCAAGATTATTATTTATGGTTATGTTATTAAGAGGGCGAAAGACAAAACGATTGTTTTCTTAAAATAAAGAAAATAATAGGTGGGTGTAACTGGGTGAGAGAGGTATTTTACAAAATATTAGTGTGTGAGGAAAGACATGAGTGAGAGAAGGAGAAAAGTGGATGTATATAACAGCACCCTTTAATAAGATGTAAGATCTTCGTTGAATTCTTACTCAAATTCAGATCAAAAGTCACAGATAGTTATACTAAAAAGCATGAAATAAAATGTAGAAAAATAGATGATACACAAAAAATTTATAGTGATTTGACAATCTCTTCTATACGTTCACTTTATATCTTTTATTATGCTTCTCTGATTTACAATTGCAAAAATGTTTGCGAGATCTCTATGAATCAACAATAAATGCAGTAGTTCATTCGATTAGCAAGACTTTGCCTTCCTTATCTTGAAAGAGATTAATTCAATCTCTAGCAGTTGTTCTTAGACAGTAAATCTGGTAGACTCAAATTTGTAGTACTATTTACGGATGTTTCCTTGATACCAAAAAATATTCTAGAAGATTTTCCTTTGATTTTATGGGGCTTAGGTTCTCTTGGATCTTTTCCTTAAATGGTAATGTTATGGGGAATTTATTGGTGTATTCCTAAGGTTAGGAGGCTTTGAGGCTATATGGGATCTTGAAAAGCAGGAGGACGAAGGCCATATCCATCTAGATTGGTTATAGGCAGACAAAATCTTGAAATCTTGATCGGTATCATTCTAGTTGGTATTGATTACAACTCTACTGGAACATTTACAGTTGGAACTAGCTCGATCTACAACAGGTAAAATGAGTAGATTTCAGTAAAAATTATTATTTGGATAATAGTGGATTTATAAAGTCTATTGGGTTTCATTAGATCCGATCTAGTTTTTTTTAATAAAATAATATTTTATTAACATTGTCGTACTCTTATTAATTAAATCTATTTTAATTAAGTGTGAAATTTGAAAGCAAATGAATATATCGAATATATTCATTTTTTAAAAGGAGGTGATAATCATGTGAAATATATAGTAAGTGTAATTATTTAATGTTTAATGATGAGAACAAACATAAAATTATATTTAGATAGAATCACATCATGATCTAAAAGGAATGATAAATGGAGCATCATTGATTGGTTCCACCTTTCCTCTTTTGCAAATATTTAGTCGATACTACATGTGTATATAAAAGTAACAAACAATAACATGGTTAGTATATACGTGTGTAGATATTAGGATTTATATCTATCATGTATATATTCGCTATTTATGTTTATATATTATTGCACCAATTTAAGATCGTTCAATGAATAAATTTATAAAAAATGTTTCCAAAATACAAGCCCTAACAATATAATATATAAATATAAATATTTATATACACACACAAACACATGAATATGTGTACAATATTAGGACAATATCATAGTAGGTGTTCCCATAATATTAACAAGGTTAAACTTTATGTGTGATTTTACTAATAAGCTCCAATCAGTCTTTTATGTTTTGCTAAACCCTAAGTCGAAACATATAAGTTTTCTGATTTCACCAATGTATGTTAGGACTCATTTGTCTTAGAATTCTGATTTTAAGATTGCTCAATAAGTCATAGCTCCACAGACAATGGATAACTCATTATATGTTGTATCATATACAACTCATAATCTATGGTGCATTGTCTTAATTTCATTTTGATCTTGAGTTTATGTTAGAACCATATATATGGTGTTTTGAAGTTAACAAGCATACAATAATGCTACAAATAGGTTTATTAATTTATTTCAGGTCAAAACGGTCATGGAAAAGGTGAAGAATAAATTGGCTAAAAATATGCGAAGCTGGGACTCGAACCCAAGTGGGCTAGGAGAAGAGCGCATGCTTTTACCACTAAACTAAGTAAGCTTTTGGAAATTTTGCTTATTCAGTCGACTGAAATCCTTGCTCAGTCGACTGAACTTGCCTAAGTTGGCTAACTTATAAAAAACAATCGACTGAATCAAGCCCTAAGTTCTGGACCAAAATTGGCCACTTTCAGTCGACTGAATTTGATCCTCGGTCGATTGAGTTAGTACAAAAATGACTATTTTTTGAATTGGTGCCTTCATGTCTCTTCGCTCCAGAAGTTGCATCTCTTCGCTCCTACAGCCACTTCTTTTCATCAATAACGAATTTGGAAGGTTGCACTTCTACATTGGCCTCCCTACAACAACTATATAGTCCCTTAACCATTCCTGAATCAACATACATTGAAACAAAACTCTTTGCTTTGAATTCTAGGCCTCAAACTCTCAATTCCTAAGCAATACTCTGAATTCCATAAAATTCATGTGATTTAGAGATTTGACCAGTGTGCTTCATCTCCACATCCCATATTCTAGCCGAATAAACTCCTTAGCCTCTACACCTCCGCTCAATATAGTTGGTCTGGTTATAGGAGTTATTGTACATCAAAGCGACATTCTGTATATCAATATAACTATATCAGAAAACAAAATTTGTTACTTGTAACTGCCGTTGAAGTCCTGTTTGGTTGTTCAGGCAGAGTCTGTAAACATGTTCCTCTGGGTGAAATGAGGGTGTTTATAGTGAAGTTCCTAAGAGGTGCTTAGGAACTGGACATAGGAGAGATGCTCCGAACCAGTATAAGATCGACTGTGTTATCTACTATTTTATTTCCACTGCATTAACATTGTTCACAATTGTTGGCCATATTTGATCTTATGCATAGCAACTAACAGTTTACTCAACAAATCAAAATGAAATTATTCACTCGTACCTACCATACCGCAACAGCCTAAGTATAGTATATGTATCTTAAGTTTGCTCAACAAATACATGTGGTTATCTTACCTCGTCTATTCAGTATATTAATAATACTACACATAACATCCCTAGCTTGAGTTTGCACAACAATTGAGGAATATGCAAGTAATTTATTAGTATATATGTATGATAGAGGACAACGTTGTATTAAAGATTCATAATCTTTAATATATTATATTGAGTGGTATCGACTTATGAAATAATGTATTTCTTATGAAATACCATCGTGTTTCAAGTATTGGATAAATTGGGAATCACAGTATACGTACATTAACGTATATATTTATTCCTTAAGTCTATTTAGGTTTCTTTATGTTCCACCTTTAGTTTAAACATTCATATTTATATAACATTTATATTCTAATTAGCTCATATAATAATCTTATTTATAACATTATATTAATTAAATATTATTTAATTAATTAACTCATTAATTAATTACTTATTATTCAATCTTAACATATTATATTGAATATTTATATATATTATAACCTTTATAGTGATAAACATATATCTTATATACATATATATCTAGGTATTATGTATTTAATATATTAATTAACTTTTAATTAATTTGTTTAATTAAACTATTTTAGTCAAAAAAATTAATTTCAAAAAATCATTTTATATACACATACATGTATACTTGTATTGTTTTAAATATTTTAAGACAACATAACATATACTGCTATATATTATACTACACATATGTATATTATTTAATTAATTTAATTCCTTTATTAATCTTATTAATAAATTTTAATTTCAAAATTAATTTATATTTATTTTCAAACATTTTGAAATTTTTCGTTACATTATAACCTTTATAATATATATATATGTATATACATACATACATACATACATACATACATACATACATACATACATACATATATATGTATGTATGTATGTCTTTAAATTTAACTTTAAATTTAAAATCTATATTTTTAATTTTTAAATATCTTGAAAACTAGCCCAAGGCTCAAATAAAATTGGGCATTTTCTATTAAGGGCAAATTTTGGACCCACATATCTGTTCGAGCCAGTTTGATAACTATGTATGGCAGAGTACTTGATTACCCAAATCCAGTCCTTCGATACTACCTAAACATCCTACTATCTGGACTGTGTACTTAATTAGTTAACCCTAACACAACTAATTTAAACCGCATAAACTAATTTAAAAATGAGTGCATTTCAATTTTTGTTTACCATTTTAGATCTTTATTTGGCCTATGAAGTCTAATTCATTTAGAACTTTTCTAAATTTCTTTTAAATAAAATCATTATTTAATTTAATTTTATAAATAAGGTTTTACTTTATATTATTTTGTATTCTGTTTGTACATACACATATGTGTATATGTGCACATGCAATATGCTAAAGTGTGCATGATTTAACATGCCCATAGATAGGTACTGTGATTTACACTGTTACAGAAATGTTAGCCCCTTTGGTATTTTATATGCCATTTAAATGAATATACATGGGTGCATCAAATGTGTTATATACATATATATATTTATATAAAATTATATATATGTAAAATATAATCATATGTGTGTGTATGTATGTATGTGTGTGGGGAAATAATAATTTATATAAAATATCTAGGGTGTATTCATTCAAATGTTCATTTGTATTAAATGACTACAACATTTAATAATTAAAGAAAATTAATTGCTCTAGCAAATTCGGCAATAATTTTTTTTAAATTTAATTATCAATATTTATAAATATATAAACACATGTTTATATACTAAATACATATAAAAAAATTATAAAGTTGATGTAAACAAACTTTAAGCTCACAGCATAAAAAAATTATTCATGAAATAATTTATAAATAGAAAAGAATTAAATAATTTAAAAATGGTCAAATTTAATTATTAAAAAATAATTTTTGAAATTTGTAGATTATATAATGTTATTATATAAAATTTTACACTTAATTTCAAATGTTATTAAATATACATAATCAGATTCTAGTTAAATAAATAGTTATATTAATATTTAATACATAATAAATACAAATATATATATCAAAATAAAGTAAGCTTTTCTGCCAAATTATTACTGTGCAAAAAATAAAATTAGTTAATTTTTAAAAGTTTACCATATGATTTTAATCTTTATGATATAGTTTATAAATTTGTATAATCATATATAATATTATTTAATTAGAAAAAAATTATTTTTTATTTTTAAGCCGTAAGTTTAATACCAACAAGCATACATAATAAAAAATTCACACACACACACACATACATATATGCACCAACATATTCAACCATCTAGTATGTGACAAAACATCGATATAGTATATTCGTAATATAATCTAACAACCTATAATATAATATAATAATTGATTATAATATTAAACAAATTAATAAAAAAATAAATACCTTTTACCAAAGCCCGAGGTTCACACGTTGAGGCGTAATAAGGATCTCCTTGAACCTTATCACAATCCAAATGGTATTAGCTTCGAATTACTGACTATCGACAATCAAATTGCTTTGATTTTATTTAATTTGACCTTGAAAATTGTGAAAGATGGAGGTCTATTGTTTTTGGCCAGCAAGGGGATTAATGGAATCTCTAAAAAATATATTTTAAAATGGGGGTTATGATCCTCATATAAAGGAGAAAATAGAGATAAAATGTAGGATTTAGATCTGTATTCTCCTAGTCACTCTCTATCTTTTTAACACATCAAAAACCACACCCTAATGCCATCATATATGGCTGGGCATACCATGATCAAATCATGGTTGAAAATTTCATCCCCCGTATGGGCTCAAACCCACTTCAAGCCCAAACAATATTTATTTATTAAAATCAAATTTAAATGCATATCTATACCATATATCGATTAATATATTTATAACTATTATAAACATAATTTTTAATACTATTCAACATATCAAATAAAAACTTTATAGTTAATAGTTTATAAATATTAATCAATTCTAATTTATAACAATTGTAAATTAATAATCATGTAGTTAAAGCAGTATTCAACATTTTGGTTGTTTGACTCTATGGTGTAAATTTGGTTAGTGATTAATATCGAACAATTCAATTATTAACATTTACACGTCACTTAGTAGGTGGTGTGACATTTTGGCCAAATTTTGCTTAATTAGTTTTAATAAAATCTAATTTTACTTTGCTCAACGTTATATAGTAATGACGATTATCTACTCCAATTCTCTTTGTCAAAACTATATCACTTTGAACTTATGAAATTGGTAATGGTTCAAAATTCCAATATCGTTCATATTCAACTGTATAATCCAAATACAGAGTCCTTGGTTTAATGATAGCAATTATTATTATAGAACTACTCTAGCCAGAGATTTTGAATTTGAGTTGATTCAACTGACTGTGATACTAACCCACATAACTGAGGTGATGAATCCTCTCTCGAATAGTGTTTCACTTCCAATACTTCCACTCGACCTAACTATAGTCACTTGGTGGACGTCATGACATGATTTGATTATAATCAAAGCGGAGCTTTCATATTGAAGTTCGGGTATTCTCTTAAGTCAAGTGGATTGTGTAAATCAGTCACATCGATAATTTTTATTTAACCTTAGTTATATTAACCAACAGAAAACTATCATGTGAGTCATTTCATAGCTATTCAATAATTATCAGAATGCGACCTCTTGGTGCTCCCAGCAGTCATGAATAATACATTGCCCAACATTTAAAGAGCGTTACGTACTCTAGCTTCAACAGATGCATCAATATCCGATCTCGATGCATCTTGACTAGGAATATTTAAAATGATGTGCTTATTATAAATTGTGATACAATGCTTATGATCACAACTATTTGCATTACTATCATAGGCATACCATTTATGGATTTTTGTTAATATATTTTAGTTAAACAATTAATTATATATAACATATTATAACAAAAATATAATAGAAAGAAAACACAAAACACATTTATTACGAAAGAAAACTGAATATGGGGTTAATTAATTAACAATTAATTACACAATTGCCTATATGAGATACCCCTAACTCTATCAATCTTTCATTTACACTTGGGTCTAATTATAGAATCTTAGTCACGTGCTTCAATAAGCTTCTTGAGAGTCGACCGAGTTAGACCCTTAATGAATGGATCTACTATATTGTCCTTGGTATCTATCCTTTGTATAATGGTCTCTTCCTTCTCAATAAATTCTCTAATAAGGTGGAACTTCCGAAGAATATATCGTGACTTCTTTTATGCCCTGGGCTCTTTAGCGAAATGTATCACCGCATTGTTATTACAAAAAATGTTATAGGATTCTCGACACTGTTTCAAATATCGTTCATCTCAAACTTGGAATAGATGAGATTTAGCGAAACGGGACATCGACTTTTGTTTATATATTATTTGATATTCATCCCATCAAAGATAGTGAAATTTGAGGTGAGATCTCAATAGAAATCTTATACGAAGTTATGTTTTTTCATTTACATATTTCTTTTACTTCTTATGTGAGTCCAAAAGAAATTACACTCTAATTACTTTTAACTTGACCTATAATTCTTATTTTTACATTTTAATGAGTGAGGAAAATTATAAGACTTTTAATTTATTTTTTACTTTTAATATTCAGATGAGTAGGAATCATTCAATTAATACTAAATTAATCGTGTTATCGCTCCGACTTAAAAAGTAAAATTAATATTTTCACTTTATACAAATTATGTATGAAAAGTTTTATTTTGATAACAATTATTACAAAAGTCTTTGAAATATCAAATATAGATTCATAAGTTACTCTAAGATAGTCCTGAAATGGAATTTAAAATCCGATATGTCGATCCGAGATGTACACTAGAGATACACTAATCTTACCTGAGATCTCGCCCGATACGAGATATTTTCTGTAAAATTCCCGAGACAAAACGTAATCGAAATTCGAGATTTAAAACCTTGATTCTCGATATCGGGAATCACTTTGAGCTAATTTAAAAACTTATGCATCCAAACTGCCTCTTTAGCTGCTTTATTTAGGGCGATGTACTCGGCCTCCATCATCAAATCAGCTATAGTTTCTAGTTTGGAACTTTTCCAACTCACGGCTCTGATGTTAAGTGTAAAGACATAACCAGACACCGACTACTATCATCAATATCACTCTTAAAGCTCGAATCTGTATACCCCTTCATAAGGAGGTCTCCATTCTCATAAATGATGAATAAGTCCTGGGAATTTCTTAGGTACTTCAGTATACATTTTACGACCATCTAATGTTTTTCTCTAGCATTAGATTGGTATCAACTCACGCATCCTAATGCGTATGCCACATCCAGCCAAGTATATAGCATAACATACAGTATGGATCCTATAAATGAAGCATACAAAATCCTCTTCGTACGCGCTTTCTCCTCATTAGTATGAGGAGCATCATTCTTAGAAAGGATAGTTTGAGAGTGCATTGGAACGTTTCCACGTTTGAAATTCTCCATCCCGAACCTCTTTAGTGTGATATCTACATATAGAGATTGAGACAATCCCAAAAAAATCCTAGATCTATCTCTATCGATCTTTATACCTAGCATATAAGATGCTTCTCCCAAATCATTCATAGAGAAGTTTTTAGGAAGCCAAGCTTTCACTGTTTCAACAACGAAATGTCACTGCGAATCAATAAAAGATCGTCGATATATAGCCTAAGAATACGACAGCATTGCAATGTTCCTTTGTGTATACACATGCTTCCTTTGTGTTCTGATAAAAACCAAACTGTTTGATTACTTTATCAAAACACTTAGCCCAACTTCTTGAACCTTATTGAAGTTCATAAATGAAATTTGACAACTTACAAGCTTTGGCCTCACTCTTACCGACCATAAAACCCTCAAGTTGCAACATATATACGGTTTCTTCGAAAATCACCATTTAGAAATGTCAGCTTTACATCTATTTGTCATATTTACAGTAATAGAATACATTATTGGCTAGCATAATCCAAATGAACTTAAGCATGGCTATGGGGAAAAGGTCTCTTCATAATCAACACTTAAATTTGATGAAATCCTTTTGCAACCAGTCTTTCCTTGTAAGTCCCTATTTCCCCATATGCATTTAACTTTTTCTTAAAAATCCATTTGCAACTAATGGGTTCTATCCCTTCGGGTACGTTCGAAAAAATCTATACTTTGTTTTCATACATGGAATCCATCTCAAATTTCATTGCTTCAAGCCAGAGCGCAGAGCCTTTACTCTATAGTGCTTATTGGAAAGATAGAGGAGTGTCATCATCTAAGACATAGTCCTCCTTCTCGCCATCCATGAGAAAACTGTAGTACCTCTTTGGTGTGCGAGATTCCCGACTAGATCTTCTAACTGGGTGTATATTTTTGTACATGGGAGAACTTGGTTCTTCCACTGGTTTGGCCTCAATGTTGAATTCTTGCATCTCATCCAAGTCTACAACTTCGTTGTTCATTTCCTTTAACAAAAATTCCTTTTCTAAAAGGGCAACATGTCGAGAAACAATAACCTTTTGTTCCTCGATATTGTAGAATATATATTCCATCAAGTTTTAGGATACCTTATAAATTTAAACAGTATCGATATTGCCTCTAGTTTATTCAGACCAATGTTCTTAATGTATGCCAAACAACCCTACACCTTCAAATAATTGAGTTGGGGTTTCTTACCATACCACATGTAACGATCCAGATTTTTAGTCATTCGAATTTGGAATATTTAGTTGATTTTAAATATTGAAAGGTTAATTTTATAAGTTAAATAAATTATATTTCAAATATAACAATTTATTTGATAATTAAATTATTAGATTTAATAGCTGAAATTGTTTAAATAATCGAATCTTGAATTTAATGTGAATGAAAATGATTTCTAAAGTTGATTTAAATTCTACTTGAATAAGAATGAAGATGATATACTTTTAAATTTGATTTTAAAAATGAACAAAAAAATTGGCAATTACTTGTTTTAATTAACGTGTAAAAATAATCTTTTGGGGCACTATCTCAGATTTCAATGAAACTAGTATTATTGGATCCATAATAGTGAATTATTATATGCCGTTGAATTCCGTTGCGATTGGACGTATCGTTTAGTCATGCGAGTTCGAAATTTAAATTAAAATAATTCAATTTGAAAAGCTATCTTCTGTATATGATGGAATTTGGTTTTAAGACTAGTTCCGTTGTGTTCGGAATAGGGGTATAACATATAGAATGCCAAATGACATGCTTCGTTTGGAGTTTGAAATTTTAAGGTGTGAATGATGCCGAGTTTATTTTCTATAAAAAGCCCTTAACATTCTTCCATTTGCAAACCAAACCCTAAAAAGAGAAATCTCAGCCGCCAATAAACTCCACCATCCAACGGCCATCATTGCACGGCGAGCTAGGAGCAAAATTAGCCGAAACGTCCAACATGAAAGTTGAAGAACTCGACTCCACGAACAAATCCATACGGTTGGATCGTTGAACGATGAGCCGAGATGTCGGCAAAGTCGCTGCGTTCCTCTGCAATAAATAAGGTTTCGCGGCATTATACGCACGCGGCGACCGGAGCAGGCACATGCATAGCGGCGCTAGGGGGCGTGGCTCTGTCGGCGGCGGTTAGGGCGTGGTAGTGATGCGCGATTTGAAAGAGAATAAAAAAATGTTGCCTGGAGATTCACATGTAAGAAAGGAAGAAAGAATACAAAAGATTAGATTAATTTTAAATTTTTATTTAATTTATTTAGTTATCTAATTTTTGATCATATCATATGTTCATAAATCCATAACTTTATCGTACGAGGTCTGTTTCGAGCACGAGAAGTTGCGCTGTGTTTGTATCAACGAGTATTATGCTATTGAGTTGGATTGGACGAATTTGGAGCTAATGGAATTTTGAGTTAAATTAAATGACCGTTCAAATTTAATTCAAACCGGAGTGCTTATATTATTATATAAGTGGGAATAAATTTATTTGTGCTGATTGTTGTGCGTTGGGATGATATACTATATATATTAGTTGGGTTGGATATATTCGTGCCTATTGGAGAGGATGAGACCCTATCATGTTTCCGTCTAAGAGTGGATGACCCTTTGTATACAAATCCCGGCTCAAAGCGGTTGATTTATATTTTTATGATTATATGTTGTATGTGATGCAAGGGGATGGTTGGAGGGATTCAACAGGATTCCTCACACTGTTGATTTTACTTTTCATATATATGTTGATATATGATACACTGGATGCCATGTTATTGATGTTGATATGATTTGACTTATTTAGTGCTATGATAGCACTGGGCCTTATTTTTGGTATTTGAAACACTAAAAATGATGATTTCGTTGAAAAGGATTTCGAAGTAATTTTGAAAGTATGTATATATATACATTTTAATAATTTTTAAATTATTAAAAGGAATGGATTTGTTTTTGAAAAAAATGAAAAGTTATGGTTTTTGATGTTATAAAAGTATAGTTTTGAGAAATACTTTGATTCGAGATTTTAAATACGTTTATAAAAAGATTTATAAAAGTATATTTATAAATAAAGAAATGGATTTATAATTGGAATTTGTGAATATTAGTAAATGGATTTGAAGTTGTTTGGTAAATGGATTTATAAAGGGGTTTTATAAATAAATTTGATTTATAAAGCAATGGACTTATAAGTGGATTTTTGATAGTAAAATTAGTTTTATAAAAGAATAGATTTATAAATAGAATTTTATAAATAAAGGAATTTTATAAAATATAATTTTTATAATATAGAAGTTAAATTTATAAATAGTTATATAAATATGGAAATGACTCATGCTGAGATTTAAATATGGATTTTTAGTGAAAGGTGCCGAAAGAAATATTTTGATGAGTTAATGGTTTTGAAAGTAAATTTATCTTCTAGAAGTAATGTTTGGGAAATAATAGTTCCAAATGGAATCTAATAGTTTGAAAATGACTTAAAATGTGATAAGTATCGAAAACATTGATTTCAACATTTATTGTTGTAATAGAAGTTTTCGAAGAATCATGGAAGGCATGGACTATAACACTGTTGTTATAGTAAATGATTTCGAAAGGAAATGTTATATATATATATGGATTATATATATATATATAATTAATTAAATCCCTATACTAATGTATTTTGGGTTGTCGTAACGATGTTTTACACAACATTCGTTTTGACCCAAATTAAGTGTATTTTGAAGAATACCTTCCTTAAGATTTGTATATGCACTTATTTTTGTTATAAGTATATGGAGATATTTTCTAAGCGTTGAAAATGAAATAATTTGTGAATATTCTTATATCGTTAATGTTTTCCAATATAGAAAGATTGGAATGGCTTTGTGAATATATCTTTTTCAAAGATAATTTGAAGTAAATATTTAGAAAATGATTTAATTAATAAAATTTTTATTAAATGGGCCTAGTGACTGCTTATGGTGCTAGGTATTGTTTATTGCTTTGATAGTTAAATTCCGACTATCAAATTTGGCCTCTTTATCGTTGTTGGTTCGGAGAGACCGGGGTGGAATTATCCAAGAACCACTTCGGACCGACGTATATGCATTCGAATGTGTGCAGTTAATGCCCCGCTATTACTTTGCCATATCTCATAGCGGATTTCTACCACTACGATTTTTTGCATATAGCCCCAAATATAGCCTTTCCGCTTTAAGCCCCGCTATTTCTACTATATCCGGTTGTTCTCACTATAATTCGCTGTTTCAGCTATATCTTCTTCAAAATAAATGAATTGAAAAATGACGTTTATAAATTATAAAAATTATGAAGTTAATTTATTTAATTGAATTTTTAATATATTTTCAGAAATGAAAATACTCTAATATTCTACTAAATTCAGTTATGTTATATAATAGTTTTACGTTAACTTGTAGTATATTTGCACATGTTTTTATTTAAAATTATTTATGTATTAATTATAATTTAATTGTATGTTAATTTTTAGCATTTATATATTTGTAAAAACATTAAGTACTTTTTATATGCTATTTTAGAGTCATCCACGATATCCCGATATATCCTCGCTGTATCCCCACTATGATTTTTTTATGCCTCCCTGCATTAGATCTACCGAGCGGTTTAGCTGCATAGCTCCAATTGTGCTGGTTTTGGAAGACAATGATATTTGGGTTTTTGTAATGAAAGACCGCTTGTTGATCATTTGGGGATAAACTCCCAATTTACATATAGTAGCAGTAGTCTCTTCGTTATGAAATATCCAATGCAAGGACTAATCGCTATTGATCCTAGGGCTAATTTCCAACATGATGTGGTAGGACAGTACCTTCGGTTAGTCCTATTCTTAGGCAGGTTGTATGGATGAATGTATGAAGTTGCATTTCTAATTACAGTTATTGATCTCTACAAACGTATATTTTGCTTGGTAGCAGAGTAGGTAACTTCTCTTTGCTAACACTCTTTCCCGAGACGTATGATATCAGGAGTTATACCATTATAGAAATCAGTTGTGTAGCCACGGAATTGCAGTGTGGCATTCAGAGAGGAAAGTGATATGTGCCATGTGAAAAGTAATCGTGGCCTTATGCCTTACACTCGGAAATGACCGAAACAAGGTAGATGTAGCAAGGTTATGTGGTTCACAACCATTAGGATATGATCATCCACTTTTAGATATATTATTTCCTGCTATGATGTTTGGGTCTTAAATTATTGTGGATGTATGCTATGAGCACTCTCGAATACGTCGGTAATGGCTGGGGTGATGACATATTTGGTACTATCTAGTGAGAAATATAGGCCGGTCTTGTGTTGTTAGAGGTGCAGATTTTCTGTAGGTCTCGTTACATTCCTTTAGAGATGTACTGCATGAAGGTAGTCCCTTCACCTGGTCATTTGTATGGAAATCCATTATCCACTACGTTCCTGTATAATTTTAGATATAGAAAACCATGTATAACAAGGTGGTATGCTGGAATTTAATCAATGTAACAATTTCGACTGTGATTGATATTATTTGTATACTAGACACTAGCATAATGTAATAGAATTTGATATGAAGTGTTTTTGGTTATCGTATGGTAAAAACCCGTCTATGTTTATGTGTGGACGTGGTCTTACGAGATACATTTGTTTTGATAAAGGAAAGTTTTTCTAACTTCAAAATTCGGTTGAGTTGTTTTCTCATGTTGGTTTACTAGACTGATCCGGACGTTTTTCTCTTTCAATGCCCGGGCAGACCGAGTATATTTACTGGTTCGTATTTAATGCTTTGGAGCTTAAGCAGACGAATTAGAGGTCTTATGGCTGTCTTTACGTATATGTTTATTTTTCCACTACATTTTTGTTTAAATTATCAGCATTTGTGAGGATATGTAATTATAACTGTCCAAGTAGATGATTAGTGATTGATTGTGGTACTCTGATGGATGTATGTATATTACAGTTTATGTTTTGTAAAGATCATTGATATTGTATTATATGTTGTTCCGCTGCAATTGTGAGATTCCGTGATTGTTGTAATTTCTTCTCTTCTCTTCTTTTCACTTATTTCTTTCTTATGAATATCCGTTTTTCCATTCAGTTTAGGTTGGACATGTGTGATTTATTATCGGCTTGAATGGGGTCGGATTTGCAGGTCACCACACTATATATCATATGGTGTTCCAAGCACCGAGGTAGTCTGCAACATGTTCAACATATGCCTACATTTCTAGTGCATATTTCCAATAAGACAGAGGTAACTCAGTTTACTCATCATAGAACGAACCATATCTGATAGGGTTTGGTTCCTTCACTCTAACACACTGTTGTGTTGCGAAGTATAAGGTGAGTTAATCCAAAAGATAATCTCATTATCTTTTAAGTACTATTGGATTCCTGAACAACTTACTCATCTCCTCGAGGATATTAATCTTATAGTCCATTGGTTTTCTACTACTTTTTTTTACTCAACTAATTTCTCATAGACATTGGATTTATTTTTTGTAAGATGGACATATCCTAGTCTCAAGAAATCATTAGTGAAGGTAACAAAGTAAGACCTATTATCCTTGATTGTTATACGCATCGGGCCATATACATCATTATGTATCAACCCATAGAGTTCATCAAATCTTTCATTGCTCTCACTAAAAGGGTGCTTGGTCATTTTTCCTTTGAGATATGTCTCAGACGTGTCAAATGACTCAGAACGAAGTGACGGGACAAAGCCTTCAGTTTTCAGTTTGTGCAGTCGTTTCTCACTTATATGACCTCGCCTACAATGCGAAAGATAGCTATCATTTATATTGTTAGAAAAATTATTTACATAACACACGTAGTTAGTATTACTCACATAAATGCCATTTTCAAGAACACCGTCATAGACTTTATTTCCATTCAAACTAATGTTCATAACATTATTCACATAATGAAATATATATCCAATCTTATACAATCTAGAAACATAAATAATTCCATAAATAAGTCTTTTTAAAAATAAAAATTATTTATTATCGATGTTACTCCGTTAGGCAAACATAAATTATAATCTCATACCGTCGTTGCATAATAGATCCATCAGCAACTTGGAGCCTCATCTTTAATTTTGCCACGTGGCGCTAGCTCCTAAACCCCTATAACAAATTATGTACATGAGTTCCAGTTCCAGTCCCTAAAACACAAGATATTTTATTGATAAAAAAAATTTAG
The DNA here is from genome assembly GCA_030765085.1 of Allium cepa. Lineage (NCBI taxonomy): Eukaryota > Viridiplantae > Streptophyta > Magnoliopsida > Asparagales > Amaryllidaceae > Allium > Allium cepa. The sequence continues at coordinate 500,096,839 of CM060931.1, forward strand.
AATCATATATGTACCTGACGGAGCTTCATAATCATTCTGCTTTCTTTCTCTAACAATCTTTAAGTAATCGAGACAGTTCCTTTTCCTGTGACCTTTTCTTTTGGCAGTGGTGACATTCGCCCTTGTCATCAATCTTCTTACTTTTCTTGTTCTTCTTACCTTCTCTTTTCCGCCTCTTTGATCCTTTAGTAGATGATTCACTACCCTTTACAGCAAGCATGGCCACTTGATCCTTAGATGCAGACTCAACCAACCTCAACATATTAAGGAGCTCTACAAAATTCACATCAAATTGGTTCATATTGTAATTTAGTATAAACGGTTCATACTGAGTGTAAGAGAACCAAGGATCAAATTAACTTGTAATCCATTGCTTATCTGTATGTCCAATTGCGTAAGTCTTATTAATATAGCTCTTCATCATTAGTATGTTATTGTCCACCTTTTGTCCTTTAGTCATTTTGGCATTGAATAACTTCATTGTAAGCTCGTACCTTGCGGAACATAACTGTTTACCAAACATGGCCTTGAGAGTATTAAATATCTCATGGACATACATGTTTTCGTGTTGCCCCTACAATGACTTGTCTAATGTAGATAGCATGCAAACTTGAGTGATCACTTAGTCTAGAACCAATATCTTATAAGAAAGTCTAAGTTCGAGATTCGCATCATTAGCGTGTTGTTCTTTAGGTTTGAAATGTAATATCCAACCAAACACGCTCGTAAGTCAATGCTATCTCAATTTCTTTTAGCCAATTAATATATTTTGGCTGGTAAGATTGTCACTTTCAGAAAATAGTTTTGGAGTTAAAATTTTCTATAAATTTTAATTAGTAGATTATTAGTACAATATCATAGTAGATAATCTTATAATATTAGTAAGGTTAGACTTTATGTTTCATTTTACTAATAAGATTCCACTAGTCTTTTATGTTTCGCCATATCCTAGGTCGAAACATATAAGCCTTTTGACTTCACTAGTAGGTGTTAGGCCTCAATGTCACAGACTTCTGATCACGAGTTGAATCAACAAGTCATAGCTCCATGGATGATGGATAACTCCTTATTAATTGTATCATATACAACTCTTAACCTATGGTACCTTGTCCTAATTTCACTTCAACCATGAGCTTGCTCAGCAAATCGAAATGAAAATATTCGCTCATACCTATGATATCGTGATGGCCTAAGTATAGTATATGTACCTTGAGTTTGCTTAACAAATACAAATAATTGTCTTAACTCTTCTATTCAATATATTAATAATACTACACATAACATCCATAGCTTGAATTTTCTTAACAACTAAGGAGTATGCAAGTAGTTTATATATAAATATATATATATATATATATAAATATATATATATATGGTTGGGGACAATATTAGATTGAAGATTCATAATCTTTAATATACTGTGTTGAGTGATATCAACTTATGAAATAATGTATTTCTTATGAAATACCCTTGTGATTCAAGTGTCGGACACATCGGCAATCACATCATACTTCCACTAACCTACGTACTTATTCCTTAAACCTATTTAAGGCTTCTTAGCGTTCCCCTTTTTTTTATACAGTAATATTATATAAGTTTCATTATTATATAACATTTATATTTAATTAGCTTATATAATAATCTTTTGTATAACATTACATTAATTAAATCTTATTGAATTAATTTTGAATTAATTAACTCTTTACTTAATTATTTATTATTTAATATTAACATATTATATCAAATATATATACACTACTTTATAGTGATACACATATGATAGAGTTAGGGTATGCACGAGGGGTAATTTATTGTAAATTAATTAATTTGTAATCAATTTTCATCGTAGTAAAGGTATTTTTCTTTTTGTTATATATTTGTCATAATATGTTATAAATAATTGAATGCTTAATAGAAATATGTTTAATGGAAAATCCATAAATGATGTGTTTGTGATAGTAATTACAAATAGTTATAATCATGGGTATTGTATCACAATACAATAAACACATCAGTTAAATATTCTTATTTAAGGCGCATCGAGACCGGATATTGATGCATCCGTTGAGACTAGAGTACGTAATGCTCTCGAAATATTGGGCAGTGTATCACTCATGACTGTTGGGGGGCACCGAGGGGTTTTGTATTGGTTGTTATTAGATAACTATGGAATGACTTACTCGATAGTTTCCAATTGGTTAAAAAAACTAAGTTCAAACAGAAAATATCTAAGTGATTAATTTACATAATTCTCTTAATTTGAGAATACAGTCAATCTTCAATAAGAAGCTCTACTTTGATTATTGTCAAATTATGGTATGAAGTCGATCGAATGACTATAATTGAGCCTAGTGGAAGTACTGGAAGTGAAATACTATTGAAGAAGGGATTCATATCCTTGATTATATAGGGTCAGTATCAAGGTCAATTGAAGTTAAATCAAAGTCAAAGTCTATAGCCAGAGTAATTCAGTTAATAATAATTGTTATTATTAAACCAAGGACCTTGTATTTGGACTATAGAGTAGAATTTGGGCAATATTGGAATATTGACGATTACAAAATTCCTTAAGTCCAAAATGATATAATTTCGACGAAGAGAATGGGTGTAAATAATTATCACAACCGGGTAACGCTTAAGAAAGTAAAATTGAATTTACAGAAATTAAATAAGTGATAAATTTGGCCAAAATATCAGACCACCTACTAAGTGACGCATGAACTTTTATATTTGAATTGTTTAATATTAATCATTAATTAAATTTACACCTAAGTGTTACATAGCCGAACGTTGAATACAGCTATAACCAATTTTATTAAATTAATTAATATTTATGAAATATTAATTATAAAATTTCTTATTTGATATATTAAACAATATTGATAAATATGTTTATAATAATTATAAATATATTAATTGTTATATGACGTATGATATCAATATGCATTTAAATTAGATTCAAATAAATAAATATAGTTTAGGCTTGAATTGGGTTTGAAGCTCATATGGGGCATGGGATTTCTGACCATGATCTAATTATGGAATGGGTGGCCATACGATGGTTGGGTTTTGATGTGTTAAAAGCGGAGAATGAGTAAAGGAGAAGAATGGATCTTGTTATTACTTTATCGCTATAGTCTCTCTTTTATATAAGAATTATAACCCTCATTCTAAAGCTACTTTCTAAGCCTCCATCTATTCTCTTGCTGGCCAAAACTCATCTCTCTCCTCCTCCAAAATTCTCAAGATCAAATAATTGAAGTTATACGATAGTCAGTGGTAAGCAATTTGAAGCTAGCATCTTCTGGATTGTGATAAGATTCGATGAGTTTGTTTCAATATCTCAACGTTGGTGAAAGGTAAACAACTTATTTACTATTTTATTTATTATTATTATCTATTATTGCATTATTTTGTAGGATATTATATTATATTGCAAATCTAACGCATTGATGTCTGTCACATATTAGACGGTTGAATATCTTAGTGCATCTACCTGTATGTTAATTAAAAAGAAATTATATTCATACTAATTTTAAAAATCATGGCCTAATTTTAAAAAAAATCGTTTTTAAATAAAAAATATTATATATATATGATTTTATGAATTAATATATTATATCTTAAAGATAAAATCATATAATAGACATTTTAAAATTTATAAAATTTTGTTTTTATACAATATTAACTCAACAACAATGATTGTTAATTTTAACATATATTTATATTTATTTTATATTTAATTAATGATAGAACTATTTATTTACTAGAAATTGATTATGTCTACATATATATATCCATATTAAATATAGTTTTAAATTAAGCATAAAATTTTACATAATTTTCAAATCTAGAAAATGATTTTTTTATAATTTTAATTAATTTGATTTAATCAGTTTTAATATTATTTTATAATTGTTTAATTAAAAATCATTTTAAAATCTAAAAAATTAAATCATCTACCATGAGCTTAAGTCAGGAATTAATAATAATAAATAAATATATATATATATCATATATATTTATGTACATGCACACACACACACATATATATTCATGTCAGTGTTATGTTTTTGTGCTTGGCTGATGGACTTTATATGAGTTGATGTGCATTTATTTGTATTTAGAGTTGAGTTGTAACTTGTATCATCTGGTTGTTGCATTCTTTTTCCTTACTACTTTAGTAAGGGTTTTTAAAGAGGCAAAACCAACGGTGTTTCTGATAAGTCACTAAATAAAGAACCATTTTTCAAAAAAATATAAATATTAATTGTCAAATATTAAAAAATACTTAATTTTCTAGACAACTTTGCAGAAGCAATTCGAATATGAATTTTTTTTAATAATTTTAAAACTAATTACTAAATGATTTGTTATCTAATACAAATAAACATTTGTTCAAATATATTTTAAAATATTATATATAAATTACTGTACTTATATTTCTATAAAAAGAATTGCGTGTGCATGTATATGATTATATTTTACATAAGTATAATTTTATGCGCACACACACACATATATATATTCATTTAGATAGCACATAGAATACTAGAGGAGTCAAAATGTCTGTTGTAGTGTAACTCTCAGTACTTATACATAGAATTGTCAAACCATGAGCATTTTATTATGTTGCATGTGCACGTACATACATATGTATATATGATATAAATATTCAAAATAATACTAAACAATATAAAGCAAAATTTCATTTACAAAATTAAATTAAATAATGATTATATTCAAAAGAAATTTAGAAAAGTTCTAAATGAATTAAACTTCATTTGCCAAATAAAGATCCAGAATGGTGTAAAAAATCGCCCATTCCTTCCATTGCTGGCTAGCCTAGTTCCAACAACAATATCAAGGTCCAATAGCCTATGTGGTCTAAATTAGTCATGTTAGAGTTAACTAACTAAGGTCACAGCCCAGATGGTTGGATGTCTAAAAGGTAGTGTCAAAAGATTGGGTTTGAGTAAAAACAGTACTTTGTCCTTCCTAACCATCGACCTGGCCCGAATAGATATGCGAGCCCAAAGGTTTCCCCTAATAGAAAATGCCTAATTTGAATTGGGCCTTTGGCTAATTTTCAAAATTATTTGAAAATTAGAAAGAAGATTTTACATTTAAAATTATATATATATATGTATATATATATATATGTATATATATATATGTATATGTATATATATATATATATTATAAAGTTATAATATAATAAAAAATGTCAAAATGTTTGAAAATAAATATAAATTGATTTTGAAATTAAATTTTATTAAAAAATTAACAAAAGAATTAAATTAATTAAATTAATTAAATGAGTTAATTTAATAATACACATATGTGCATATATCTCTACCACTAATAAAGAAAATTGGTTGAACTAATTTACTTGGTGTCTTTTTGAAATTCCAAAAATACCTTTACTTTCCATTTACATGTTTTTCACTCAAACAAAATATCAACGCATATAATAATACAAACATCCCATTGCAAAGCATGGGCCCATACTAGTAATATATAGTGATAATGTTACTGTAATGACCCAGGATTTTGGTTATTTGAAATTGGAATATTAAATTGATTTTATTTAGTGGTTAATTTTTAACTTGAATTTCAAATATAGTGATATATTGGATAAATTAATTATTGAATTTAATAGTTGGAAATTAGTTAAAATATTGGATCTAGGGTTTTTAGTTTGTTAAAAATAATTTAGAGGCTTACAAAATTTATATTTATAATAATGAAGACAATAAAACTTTTGAAATTGAATTTAAAAGTGATTTTTTCAGTTTTAAAAATATATCGTTTGAATTAACAATTAAAAATAACCTTCCGGGGCACAGTCTCGGAATTCAACGAAACCAATTTCCATTGGATCCATAATAGTGTATTATTATTGGATTCTAATTTTTTTAGCATTTCAAGTTATCATTTGGTCGTACGGGATATAAATGCGATGAAATTTATATCGAAAATTCAATATAATAACTGGGTCCATAAAGCTATCTTCTCTATACGATCAAATTAGGACTCGAAATCTTTTCCATTACGTTTGAAATAGGGGTATAAGATTATAAATGCCTAGCGGCACGCCTTAATAAGAGACTGAGATTTTAAGCTAAGAAAATGAGACATTTTGAATTTGATTTAATATATTTATTTATATAATTAGATTTCTGGTCAAACCTGTCTCATCTCCACAACCTTGGATCTGACTTTTGCCTATTTAAGCATGCAACCTACCTTTCTTTTCTCCTTTTTTCCATCGCCCTCCATTAATTTAAACCTACGTAGCCAACATTTCAAAATCAGGAACAAAAAAAAGGTCGGACTTTGAAAAAGTATATCTCCTAATTCACTCAACTAAAAATCTCGATACAAATTCCGAAATTGATAGTTCATCAATGGCTTCAATCTGATATATATGCTGACGGTTGCAACGTGGTTTTCTGGTGATCATTTTCGAGGCAATTCGGCTAGGGTTGGGTTTTTTGTAGCGTACATGCAAAGATGGATGTCGAGGGATGGATGAATGGGTTTGTGGTGGTGAGGCGCTCGTGTGGGCAAGTTTTGGTGGTGTGCAATTCTCAATTGGTGGTCGCAACATGGTACAGTCGCACGCGATTTGGAGGTGTCGCGATATAAATGAGGGCGACATATGGTGACTCAAAGTGTAACATCCCTGTTTTTAAATCAAATTTGAATTGGTAATTTATTTAAATTTTTGGGAATAAATTATGAATTTAATGGTGAATTAATTGGAATTTGTCATAATGAATATATTGAAAATAAAATTTTGATTTGAAATTCATATTTTGAAAATAAATTGGATTTAAAAAGTCTATATTTAAAATTTATAAAAGTTTGTTTTCTAATTATAATATATATCTATATTTTGAAGATGTAATTTGAGATTAATATAATAATTTTATAAAAAGTTAATTAAAGTTAAATTACTCATTTTTAACACTAGTATTTGTTTATAGTTATCCATTTAAGTATAATAACTTAAGAAAAAAATTTAGAATGAGATTAATAAAAGGATTTAAAGACACTTTCTTTCATATTTTAAATTGCTTGAATTAAATTTGATTTGTAATATATAATGAGATTAATAAAATGGTTAAACTTCTTTCTTGTAAAATTTTATTTTATATATATTTTATAGTTTACTAAGCAAGGGTTCAAACATAAATTTTAAATTTATTTAAAGTGAGGGATTAAACACAAATTACTTTCATTTTAACAAGTGTAAGGTTTAAATAATATACATTAACAAGTGTTAGATTGATTTTATTATAGATATACAAGTGGCAAGCAAAAGATTTTTCTTTTAATCTAAAATTTATAAAATATGAGTAAGAAACAAACCAGGCTTTACTTTTCAAGTCCTATTATCTTCTCGAAACCTGGAAATTGAAATAAAACCAGAGAAAAAAAGCATAGATTCAACAAAAGTAAAGTTAATGATCAAATTCAGATCAAAGCAAACCAGTGAAGTAACTCAAACAACTTCAACCTAAAAGCAAACTGAAATTATAAATTCAAATTAAAGATAAGAAAACAACCAAAGCAAACCTGGAAACACTTCTAGTTTCAAAAGCTTTCAAAAATCTCAAACCTGATCAAGAACAAGTTCAACTCAAATGTAAAACAAGAATTCAACTGGAAGCTAACAAATTTCAACAAAAACTTCAGATCAACAAATTCAAATACAAGTCTCTAATCAAAAATCATCAAATCTGTTACTCTATTATTATTGCCAAGGTGAGCAAACCACCCTGTTGTACCTGGATTTGTTCATATATATTGATATCTGTGATTGATGCCTGTGTATGCTGTGAATTTTATTTGTCTAAGTGTAAATATATCTGTATATCTATTTATACAGGTAGACAATTGTTGTGTATATATCTATAAATGGATATGTTCATCACTTTGTCTAGTTACAGGTTTAAGGCCACTAAAACAAAAAAAAAATAACTGCTCCTTATATAATCAATATTAGAGTAAGATCATTAAAGATGAAATGAGGGTATAAATGTGAAATTATTTTTAAAAAATATTCCAAGTATAAATAATTAGGAAATATGTTTGAAAAAAAGACATTACAGTGGAAACTTTGGAAAATGTAAATTTCGAACATTATGATTTTTTTGATTCACCCATGTTATCTAAAACCTTTTTGAAAATCATTTATTTTGATAAAGGAATTAAGATTTTTTGTTCGATTTTGGATGTAAAATTGGTAGTTGAACAGAGTCTTGTTTATTCGTCGAATATTGACGATCCTCGATGAGTTACTCATGGGGTTTGAGGCTGGTGGTAGCTTGAAGAAGGGGGATCAAGGGAAAAATGGTGATTGATTTTATAGGAGGTTGAGGCGACATGGCAACGACGAAATAGGGTTTAGACCGGGCTTTGGTCGTAGTTTTTCTTGGGATTTTTTCGTCATCGATGGTTGATAAAAATCAATCACGAGGAGATGGGTCGTTGCGTCGCGATGTGGTGAAGCTTTGGGCTTGGTGGTTTGTGTTCTGATGATCTAGATCGTCGACGGCGGTGGATTTTTTGGCGTATGGTTGGTTCCAGTTTTGAACCAAGGGGCTCGTTTCAATTTCCGGCGTGATAAGTCGAAGCTAGGTGGTCGTTTGGGTCGTAGTAGTTATCGCCAACTTGCTAGTGGTGGCATGGTTGATCGGAGGTGATCGGGCCGGCCGTGCACGTGCACGCATGCGTTTTTGAATGTTAGGTGGCGGTTGGATTTGGGAAGAAAGGTGAGGCTCAGGCATGGCTTCGAAAAACAGTGGGGTGGCTCGAGTCTGGTCTCGAGTGCATTCTTGTGTGTTATCGTGATTAAGACGTTTTCAAATTTAAAAACTAAAATCAAAGTATAAAGAGGAAGGAAAGGAAGAAACTCGGGGGAAGGCTCGAGTACCTTGGGATTTAACTCGGGTAAGGCTCGGAGAGGAGGGGGTTTTCAAGTTGCTCTCGGGTTAAAATTTTTGAATTTTAAAACAATTTTTCATTTAATCAAGTTTAAAACATTTTCTTGTTTAATTCTTTTAAAAATAAGAAATGTTTTGTTTTGGATTTGGAATGGGTTGAAGGTTTAAAAATAAATTATTTTGAATTTATTAAATTTATTAAATTTAAGGTATTTTATTATATACACCTATTATTTTAAATTTATTTTAAAAAGTTGATTTATATGTTATGAAGATCTATTTCAGAGATTTATCAAATAAACTTGAATAAAATTAAATTAATAAAGATAAATAGTTTATCTTTTAAAATAATTAAGGTCTTAAGTAATTTCTTAATGAAATTTAAAGGATAATGATAATTACTTACTTAATTAATGATTGATTAGTTAAATAAATTAAAGGATAATTGAGAAATGATTAAAGAATAATTACTTAGTGTAATTAAATTAAAGATTGACTAATTAATATAAGTAACTAAAGATAATAAATTACTTAAAAATAATTACTTAATGGAAGTAATTAGAGATAATTAATTAATGATTTGGAGATTGATTAATCAAGTGATTAAAATTGATTTGTGATTAGGGATAATCACTTATTGTAATTAATGAAGGATGATTAATTGATAATTAATTAAGGGCTAATTAATTAATATGATTAATTAAGGATAATTAATTAATTAAAGGTTAATAAATTAATGAAGGTGATTAAGGAATGATAATTAATCGAGGAGTAATTAATTAAGGATAATTAATTAAAGGATAATAAATTAATTAAAGGATAATAAATTATTTAAAGGATAATCATTTAATGATTAAAGGTTGATTTATTAATGATCAAAGGTTAATTAATTTATTATTAATGGTTAATTAAAAAATGATTAAAGAATAATTAATCAAAATGGTTTGTAATTAATTAATGTTAATTAACCAGGATTAGAAATTTCTTCATAAGAAATTAATCTGGTTTAAATTAATCAGATAATCAATTGATCTTACTTATGGATGTTTGAATTGTTTATCCCCGATGTGCGCTGCTCTGTGATATGAATTGAATTGATTTGAGCTGTGTTTTATTTATCTTTGACGAATGTAATTTATTTATCTGTGATACATTTACCTTATTTATCTATGAATCTATGAATGAAGATAAGCGTTATAGGATTCTACCGCTTATCGATATTGCTGTGCTTGAATCTGTAATGATTGATAATGTTACACTATTGTGTAAAATCCCTGGACTACACCATACACACACAAATATGGATTGCATGAGGAAATTGGTTAAGTCAAAGATATTTGAATTTAATGAAATGGTTTCAAAGTTGAATTTTGAATCCAAATGGTTTTGGAAATGGAATTGGACTGAATATGAAAAGCTTTTTAAAGAAAGTTTGAAATTGAAATTTAGTTTGAATATGATATATCTTGTTTAAGTTTTGAAATCATTTTGAAAATGTGGTTTGAAAGATTTATACAAGTTATATAATGTATATATATGGTTTTAAACCATCTTTAAAGTATTTTTAAAGTATTATTTTAGGAAATTGAATTTAACCTAAGTTTTTACTTTAAAGGCTATAACTTGTGTATATTTGATCGGATATTTCTGAAATGAAGAGCAATTGTTTTTAAATGATAATAGCTTTCAAATAAAGAAAGGTTTTCCAATTTTTGTTGAAAGGGGTTTCAAATTTGAAATAGAATTGTTTTGAAAGCTATAAATGAATATTTGCTAAAGATTAGTGAACTTTGTTTCCAAAACAAAAGGACCTTAAATGTAACGACCCGAAATTTCCGATCCCGAAAATTCCAGATAGTTAGAAAAAAGAAGAAAGAGATAGAAGAATAAGAAGAATAGAAACACCAACATCTCACATTCGCAGCGGATAAAATATAATAACAAATAGTAACAGTTATACAAAAGAATTCTGTATCTGTTGATTACATTTTAATACATCAGAGTTACACACATACTTAAACACTGGACATATACAAATCAACATGTCTCAGATAATCAGAAATATATAACAGTGGCAACACTCCATACGTTCCTACCATCTAGCTTGCCTCCTGAGCTTCAGAACGTCCTTACCTGAAAATCTGTAATACTCGGTTTGACCTGAGCATTACATCAAATTAACACCCGGGTCAGGCTGGAAACCAGCGTGAGTAAACCCATCTAACATGGAATACAACAACATGCAAATTATATAAAACCCGAGGTAGCTCGCATCAATTTACAAATTCACAATTTGTTATGGACATCACTTATTTCACACGTCAATTTCTAAGTACCAAAACTTAGATTTAAATGGTCCAATTCACTTAAATCATTCTATTCCAGCCTATTGATTTCACACATCAATCTATAAAGAATCGAAGTGGTTTCGGGTACTAACTAATACTCGACTCTGGTCTCTTCGAATCCGATGTCATCTTAACCCAAATTATTCAAGTGGATACAATTTAAATTTAAATACTAGATGTCACTTTTTACACAGCAATATATCATCGATATATAACTACATTATCACTGTTTCCCCAAAACATATCATATTACAAAACATTTCATATAAGAGATATCAACCAATTCAAGGCATTCAATCATTCATAATTAAGATGGATCATTTCTAAAATTAATTTAATTTATCTCTAAATAATTTAATTACTAATCTTTTAGTCGCCTAGATTATCTTTACCTAACCATTAATTAATTACGAATCAATAGATCAACCATCTTTTGATTATCCATCTTAATTTATCACCCTTGACTAACTATCCTTTAATTACAATAAGAAATTAACTCTCAATTAATTTCACAAATTAATTAACCTTTACCCATCACATTAATCATAATGCTCCTTAAATAATTATTCAATTAATTACTTTATAACCACTTACATTGATTAATTATTCCTTAATTAATCATACTCATTAATTAACTAACCCTTAAACAAATTACACCAAGTAATTAATCTTTAATTACTTTCATTAAGTAATTACCTTTAATTACTTCCATCAAGTAATTACTTCATTGGTTAATTGTCCTCAATTAATTAACCTTGATTATTAATTTATTTAATCTTCAATTACCACTTAGATAAATTAGCCTTAATTATTCACATTAATTAACTTTTAATTAATCTCCTTATTAATGATCCCCTAATCACTTCCAGCAATTAATGCTTTTAATTAATTACATTTAACCAATAGTCTTTAATCACATCATTAATTAATCTCAATTAATCTCATTTAGAAATTTTACTATCCTTTATTTACTTTCATAATTAATAAATCACTAATTACTTAAGACCTTAATTTATTTAAAAGATAAACCATTTTATCTTTATTAACCCTTATCAAATAAACTTTAGAAAATAATCTATCACCATTATTTACTTAAACCTTAAAAGTTAAATTAAGGATAAAAAAAATCACTTCATCTTCTAATCATTTCTTAATTACAATATCAAGTTTTTATTTAAAATAAACTTTCAAACAAAGGTTGTATATATTATAAATACACTTTGAATTAATATGGATCTATATCTCAAAATTTTGATTTTAAACTTTGTTTAAAATCAGGTTTCAAAACTAATCATTTAAATTCAAACAATTTAAAATATATTTTGTATCTTAAACATTTAAACTTATTCAACATTTTGATTTTTATAAACTTATTTTATTTTCAAAACTAGGATACAAAAGTAAATTTGGATCCCTCTTTCAAAATCTGATTTTAAACTTTATATAAAAATCTGGTTTTAAATTCAAATTCTGTTTAAAATTTTAAACAGACAGGTTTCTCTAAAAACCTGTAACACGTTCCACTGACTCGAGGCCAACATCAACTGCTTCGAGTCACAAACCCCACAACTTCGGGCCAACCACTCAAACTACTCGAGTAAAACTCGAGTCCTTCACCCAGCTAACCCAAATTTCATCAGAAAAGCAAAAGTGTACGGTGCACATGCACCGTGACTATATCCACCTCCGATCAACTTCGACCACCTTCCCTCATCGGTGATCGATCCCCAAACCTATTCCGATCATCAAAGTGATGATAAAATCATCAAATCAAAATCGAGCATTCAAGCTCGATACTCGAACCAAAAACACAACCTGGAAACTGCCTCGACCAAGCTCCTTTGATCATCAGAACACCAGCACCTCGGGCCACAACTTCGTCCATGCTCCATCTTCCATTTCCCAGAGTATAGTGGCACTCGATCCACCATAGGATACGCGCCGATCAAAACAACTTGACCTAGTCAAAACTAGGTTTAGCAACCAAATCGTGCCACTATCGTCACCACCGTCCACTGACCATCCTCCTACCATTTTTTCTCTAAGCTCCGACCGTCCCTTGACCTCCAGCCACGACCCTGGCCTCTCCGACCACTGGGATCACCAGAAATTCACAAAAACCCCAAAACAGTGCAACCCAGAAATGCACTTACATTTCTAATCTAAAAATTGTGATTTAGTTCTTAAAAATCATGATTTAGTTTAGGGTTTCAGTTTATATTACTGAATTGATTTTACATATTTGAATTTTTCACAAATTCAAACTTCCCTGTTCCTTTTTGGTTTCCAAAGCAATTCCTATTTTATTTTAACTTAAATAAAACTAAAATCTAAATCTTAAAGTCAAACAAACAAATCTTGTTTAAATCCTAGGTACTAACAGTAAATAGATAAAAGGATATTAGATTCTTTTGTTTAGAATCTAATTTTAAACTAAGAACAGGCGAAACAAGATTCAACAGCAAACATCATCTATTCATTTATATATACACAGGAAATTTCAAATATATACACAAAATTTAAACTTCATCTCAGAAAAACTAGCATGCAACCTAATTATTCAAATATCTAAGCTTTTTAAAATAATGTTACTCACCTTTCTTCAAACAGAGCAGTGTGCTTCCAGAAAAAAAATCTGCCAGCTTGTTGATTTGTTGATCTTCTTATTGCTTGAGTTATCTTGATTCTTTAGTTTTGATTCCTGTTCTTGAGTGATTTTTTATTTCCTTTAAGTTGTAATGGTAGTTTGTATATTATTATTCTTCTTATTATCTGATTCGAATGTCCGAGAATATGAGTCTAGGCAGTGCCCATACACATATAAAAGTAGCTGTAAATTCTTGTATACGGTTGTTCTTATTTGACCTGATGAGAAAAGATTTGGTATGTTCTTGCATTAAGCTATGTTCCCTCTTTTGTCTACATATATTTATGTGTATTGATGTATATATTTGCACTTATACAAATATATATACACAAAAATTACATGTTTACCTATGGACAACAAATATATAACCTATATATTTGTTCATAGATTTAAATATCATAAGCTTGTAAACCTCTTAATTACCATATATACATTTATACATTTTATACATATTCTTTCTGTATTTTACTTATGTGCATTTTTGTCCTTATATATGTATATTTTTCTACTATACAAATTTTCATATATGCATATATATATATATATATTCTTTCATCTATATTCATATACTTGTATATATATTCAACATTATAAAGTTTGTGTATAATTATATATATGTGTGTGTGTGTGTGTGTGTGGGTATCTTATCTTAGATTTAAAATGGTGGATTTTCTATTATACATATAATTTATTTCCTATAAGATTTATCATACCCAGAGGTCCTATAATTCAATATTTATTATATTTTTTAAATCAATTTATATTTATATATATACATACATATACTTTAATTGTCAGAATTTTATTCGTTCGACTTATAAAATAAATATTCCGACAATTTAAACCAGTTAATCGCTCAAATATTCGACGCTCAAAAATCCAGGTCGTCACATTCCTTCCCTCTTTAAAACTTTTCGTCCTCAAAATGGAACGAAACGAATTTATGAAAATGCTTAAAATCAGATAAATATTCTTTGATCATTTTTAAATCACTTTTTAAATATCTATATAATATTATTTCAAAGTAGTTTTTATAAAAATACTTTTATAACTCGATGTTCCACAAGTCCATCCTTGTTCTCATAGAAATTCGGTCATACGTTGATCAGACGTAGGACTGAAAATCCATAAGTACTTGGTAAACTCGTTTCAACACCCAGTGAAAATACTCGGGAAAATAATTTTATTGAAAATATAGAAAACATTTTTTAAAAATAGAGGAAATATCTTTGGTGATAATGCTTTGGAAATTATCACCCCAATCCATGGTCGCAGTTACATTCCAGGGTTATGTTGCCATCGCAGCAAAAGTCCATGTAACTGTAGGCATCAGCGCCCCTCGATTACGCCATGGAACCCACAACAAATTGCAGTTACATTCCAGAGTTACGTTGTCATCGCAGGAAAAGTCCATGTAACTGTAGGCATCAGCGCCCTCGATTTTCGCTGTCAAAATGAAACTTCTCCACTCCCACATAGGTCGCAGTCTATCGATATAAAATCAAACGCAGACTGTTGGCTCTCAGCGGCACACACGACTTTCACTATGTTACCATAGGTCGCAGTCTACCGATATAAAATCAAATGTAGACTGTTGGTTCTCAGCGGCACACACGACTTTCGCTATGGTCTGTAGTTGATCGCAGCGACATCGAGTTACACTGTCGTCACAGTATAACCCAAATGCCTCTGTAGGCATCAGCGCCCTCGACTTTCGCTACACACTACTCATAATCCTCAGGAACTAGTTTAGTCCGGACTCCTCACAGGATCAACTTTAGAAACCCCCTTAGGGTTCAAGGCAGTACCACGCGGTGGCACTCCTGAGAACTTCATTTCAAGGGAGCGCCTTTTCCCCAGAGCCATTATCAAAACACTTTATACTATACACATATAGTATCTTCCAAATCATACATCTAGTATGAATCTCATATAAATTTCTTTTTCTCAAAATCGATTATCCTAAAATCGATAATTCTCAAACTAGGCTTTCCAAATTCTAATATTGATTTTACCCAAAAATAAAAAGCCTTTCCAAATCCAAAGGTTCCCGAAACCTTTTTCCAAAATCCTCATAAGATCCTATATATATATATATAATTTTTTTTAAAACTTTGGATCATTTCAAACTTGTATAAAACTCCTTATACTTCAAACACTTTCAAAATCCTTTTCTTCCGACAGTAGATTCAATAAGGGGAGATTTATCTTATACAACAAAGATATATAACTTTATTTATTCAAAATCAAATATTTAAATTTGATTACTCTTTTTTTATAAAGTTATTTCCATCTTACTTATCATCATAAAAATATCCAGTTTTCACTTTTATCCATTGTATATTTCACAAAATATACTTTCATTTCAAAAGAAATTATTTCACATTTCTTATTCACAAATTTTCAATATCAATTTCATTCGAATCCGTACGATGTACACATATCATCTGTATGCTATACCAAACTGATCGCTCACTCGATCACACCACAATTCCACTTACGAACTAGTATCGTCCACCCGACTTCCTAGTGCGGACACATATCTGATTTCTTTATCAGAAATCGTCATTCTCCTTGCATAGCCATAACTATGATAGAGAATATCCAGAACCAATCAACAATCCATATCCAGGTTCGCCGTCGAAAATCGAATGGAAAATCCCAACTCGGATCGATATAACTATCTCCAAATTATGTGCTCGAATCTGGATCAAATCACTATATGAATAGAATAATATACGTATATCCTACGTATTTATCTTCATTGATTGCCAACTATATCAATTTCTCTTTCTATTCACATTTCCTTTAATTTCTATCCACATAATCACAATTGTTTCAATTCCATTGGATTATCACTTTAATCCTTATCCCAAATGGATATTCAATCATAAACAGTTTAAACTCTGTCCAGCTTAAATTCAAAAAATAGCTTGAAAAGTTTGAAAATAGATAAGTAGTTGAAAAACAATTCATAGTTTGTAAAATAGCTGTAAAATAGTTAAGTAATTGTAAAATAGTTGGAAAATAGCTAAATAGTTTTAGAGATTTTAGATAATTGCAAAATAGTTGTAAAATAGTAATTAATTTGTAAAATAGTTGAAAAATAGTAATTAGTTTATAAAACAGTTGAAAAATTGTTAAATAGTTCCAAAATTAATTGTAAAATAAATATAAAATAATTTAGCTTTAAAAAGAAAGGTTGTATATATTAAATAGCTTGGGAAATAAGTTTATATTAAAATAATTTATATTGAAAATAGTCCAGAGCCACAACTGTTCACTTCCCCATTAATTTAAATTTAAATTTTGCACTTCCATTTAAGTTGACCTAATTCTAATTTGAATAACTTCAGTTTCCCTTGAACTTGATTTATCCCCAATTCAAGTTGAATTAACCTCAATTTCTTTCCAAATTCAAATCAAATTCCGTTTGGATTTAGTTATTCAACTTTAATCACAATTTCAATTAATTCAAATCAAATTAAATTTGCACTAATTCAATTCAAATTTCCAATTTAAACCATCCCGAATTATATAAATTCGAATTAAATTTCAAATGTTGGTTTAATTTCTTAAACCAAATTAACAATCTAAATCTTTAAACAATTTAACTCTCGGTCAAATTTTCAAAATTCCATTTGAATTATCTTTTCTTTATCTTATTTCAAAGTTCAAATAAGGATTCAAAAACAACTAAACCTACAGATTCTAATTTATTATTCATTTTTAAAACAAATTCTGAGCTTCATAATTTATTTATATCCATAAAATGATATCAGGATAAATAATCCAAATTTATCCAAATACCAATTAACAACATCCATTTTCAATTTTCAAATCTCAAACCCATTTTGAGATCACACAAACTCCCAATTCAGATTAACCATTTAACTTCCCAAGTTAAATTTCAATTTACTTAATCCAGTTAACTTTACCCAATTTAAATTGCCATTTCAAAGTTTAAACTTCTAACAATATTCTTTCTTACTTATAAGTTCAAACTTATATCACTTTGGGTTTTACATCACACTTTAGGGAAAATTATCAAAACTCAACACCTTAGAGTTCATTCCAAATCATTTTTGTTTTTGTATTATGCATATCCATACATATACATATTTATTTCTTAACCATCCAGGCTATACTTTAAAATTTTAAACCACCTTTGGTTTTTATTCAAACAGATTCTTTTAAAGTTTACAAACAACTTCTTATTTTAAAATAAGATTACCTTCAAAACATTCTAAATAATACTATTCATTATTATTTCTTAACATTTTGAAAACAATTTCAAATGTTTCTAGACTTAGAATTCAAGACTTCACAATTTACATCAGCTTCAGTTCCAATTCATAAGTCATACTTACCTAAATGTTTTATTTCCTTAAAACATTTCATTATTAAACACAATAATCATTTACGATAATAACCAAAATTATCATATCTGAAAACCAATTTATTATTATCTTATTCTAAAATTCCTGCCGAAATTCAAGATTTAAATTTCAGTTTGAATCCATTTCAAACTTATCTTTATTCAATTTTAATTTGATTGTATTTCTATTACCACTTAATTTAATTCCAATAACTTAACAACCAATTACCTTAATATTTATTAGAAAGAAATATTGCTTTATATATCAAAATATAATCTGATATAAAATCATTTACCTTTAAAATCATTTAAAAACCTTTATATAAGAAAATAACAAGTACGCTCTCTTATATATATACACTCAACTCATTCTAGGGTACCATTGGCCCTATCCTTAATGAATAATCCCACCAGAGCCAAGGTTCTCGCTTAACCTCGCTCTGATACCATCTGTAACAACCCAAAATTTCCGATCCCGAAAATTCTAAATAGTTAGGAAAAAGAAGAAAGAGATAGAAGAATAAAAAGAACAGAAACACCAACATCTCACATTCGCAGCGGATAAAATATAATAACAAATAATAACAGTTATACAAAAGAATTTTGTATCTGTTGATTACATTTTAATACATCAGAGTTACACATATACTCAAACACTTGATATGTACAAATCAACATGTCTCAGATAATCAGAAATATATTACAGCGGAAACACTTCATACGATCCTGCCATCCAGCTCGCCTCCTGAGCTCCAGAATATCCTTACATGAAAATTTATAATACTCGGCCTGACCCGAGCATTACATCAAAGTAACACCCGGGTCCGGCTGGAAACCAGCGTGAGTAAACCCATCTAACATGGAATACAACATCATACAACTTATATAAAACCCGAGGTAACTCGCATCAATTTACAAATTCACAATTTGTTATAGACATCACTTATTTCACACGTCAATTTCTAAGTACCAAAACTTAGATTTAAATAGCCCAATTCACTTAAATCATTCTATTCCAGCCTATTGATTTCACACATCAATCTATAAAGAGTCGAAGTGGTTTCGGGTACTTACTAATACCTAACTCTGGTCCCTTCGAATCCGATGTCATCTTAACCCAAATTATTCAAGTGGACACAATTTAAATTTAAATACTAGATGTCACTTATTACACAACAATATATCATCGATATATAACCACATTATCACTGTTTCCCTAAAACATATTATATCACAAAACGTTTCATATCAGAGATATCAACCAATTCAAGGCATTCAATCATTCATAAGTAAGATGGATCATTTCTAAAATTAATTTAATTTAATTACTAATCTTTTAGCCACCTAGATTATCTTTACTTAACCATTAATTAATTACGAATCAATAGATCAACCATCTTTTGATTATCCATCTTAATTTATCACCCTTGACTAATTATCCTTTAATTACAATAAGAAATTAGCTCTCAATTAATTCCACAAATTAATTAACCTTTACCCATCACATTAATCATAATGATCCTTAAATAATTATTCAATTAATTACTTTATAACCACTTACATTGATTAATTATTCCTTAATTAACATACTCATTAATTGACTAACCCTTAATTAATTAATCAATCCTTAAATAAATTACACCAAGTAATTAATCTTTAGTTACTTCCTTTAAGTAATTACCTTTAATTACTTCCATCAAGTAATTACTCCATTGGTTAATTGTCCTCAATTAATTAACCTTGATCATTAATTTATTTAACCTTTAATTACCACTTTGATAAATTAGCCTTAATTATTCGCATTAATAAACTTTTAATTAATCTCCTTATTAATGATCCCCTAATCACTTCCAACAATTAATGCTTTTAATTAATTACATTTAACAAATAATCTTTAATCATATCATTAATTAATCTCAATTAATCTCATTCGGAAATTTTACTATCCTTTATTTACTTTCATAATTAATAAATCACTAATTACTTAAGACCTTAATTTATTTAAAAGATAAACCATTTTATCTTTATTAATTTCTTTAATTATCTTCTAAATCCTTATCAAATAAACTTTAGAAAATTATCTACACCATTATTTACTTAAACCTTAAAAGTTAAATAAAGGATAAAAAAAATCACTTCATCTTCTAATCATTTCTTAATTACAATATCAAGTTTTTATTTAAAACAAACTTTCAAACAAAGGTTGTATATATTATAAATACACTTTGAATTAATTTGTATCCATATCTCAAAATTTTGACTTTGTTTAAAATCAGGTTTCAAAACTAATCATTTAAATTCAAACAATTTAAGATATATTTTATATCTTAAACATTTAAAGTTATCCAACATTTTGATTTTTATAAACTTATTTTTTTCAAAACTAGGATACAAAAGTAAATTTGGATCCCTCTTTCAAAATCTGATACTTTATATAAAAATCTGGTTTTAAATTCAAATTCTGTTAAAATTTTTAAACAGACAGGTTTCTCTAAAAACTTGTAACAAACTCCACTGACCCGAGGCCAGCATCAACTGCTTCGAGTCACAAACCCCACAACTTCGGGCCAACCACTCAAACTACTCGAGTAAAACTCGATTCCCTCACCCAGCTAACCTAAACTTCATCAGAAAAGCAAAAGGTGCACATGCACCGTGACTACATCCACCTCCGATCAACTTCGACCACCTTCCCTCATCGGCGATCGATCCCCAAACCTATTCCGATCATCAAAGCGATGATAAAATCATCAAATCAAAATCGAGCATTCAAGCTCGATACTGGAACCAGAAACACAACCTGGAAACTGCCTCGACCAAGCTCCTTTGATCATCAGAACACCAGCACCTCCGGCCACAACTTCGTCCATGCTCCATCTTCCATTTCCCAGAGTATAGCGGCACTCGATCCACCATAGGATACACGCCGATCAAAACAACCTGACCTAGTCAAAACTAGGTTTAGCAACCAAATCGAGCCACTATCGTTACCACCATCCACTGACCATCCTCCTACCATTTTTGCTCTAAGCTCCGACTGTCCCTCGACCTCCAGCAACAACCCTGGCCTCTCCGACCACTGGGATTACCAGAAATTCACAAAAACCCCAAAACAGTGCAACCCAGAAATGCACTTACATTTCTAATCTAAAAATTGTGATTTAGATCTTAAAAATCATGATTTAGTTTAGGGTTTCAGTTTATATTACTGAATTGTTAAATTTACATATTTGAATTTTTCACAAATTCAAACTTCCCTGTTCCTTTTTGGTTTCCAAAGCAATTCCTATTTTATTTTAACTTAAATAAAACTTAAATCTAAATCTTAAAGTCAAAAAAACGAATATTGTTTAAATCTTAGGTACTAATAGTAAATAGATCAAAGGATATTGGATTCTTTTGTTTAGAATCTAATTTTAAACTAAGAACAGGCAGAAACAAGATTCAACAGCAAACATCATCTATTCATTTATATATACACAGGAAATTTCAAATATATACACAAAATTTAAACTTCATCTCAGAAAAACTAGCATGCAACCCAATTATTCAAATATCTAAGCTTTTTAAAATAATGTTACTCACCTTTCTTCAAACAGAGCAGTGTGCTTCCAGAAAAAAAAAACTGCTGGCTTGTTGATTTGTTGATCTTCTTATTGCTTGAGTTATCTTGATTCTTTAGTTTGATTCATGTTCTTGATTGATTTTTTATTTCCTTTAAGTTGTAATGGTAGTTTGTATATTATTATTCTTCTTGTTATCTGATTCGAATGTCCAAGAATATGAGGCTAGGCAGTGCCCATACACATATAAAAGTAGCTATAAATTCTTGTATACGGTTGTTCTTATTTGACCTGATGAGAAAAGATTTGATGTGTGCTTGCATTAATTGCTATGTTCCCTCTTTTGTCTACATATATTTATGTGAATTGATGTATATATTTGCACTTATACAAATATATACACACAAAATTACATGTTTACTTATGGATAACAAATATATAACTTATATATTTGTTCATGGATTTAAATATCATAAGCTTGTAAACCTCTTAATGACCATATATACATTTTATACATATTCTTTCTGTATTTTACTTATGTGCATTTTGTCGTTATATATGTATATTTTTCTACTATACAAATTTTCATATATACATATACATACATACATACATATATATATATTGTTTCATATATATTCATATACTTGTATATATATTCAACATTATAAAGTTTGTGTATAATTATATATATATATATATATATATATATATATGGGTATCTTATCTTAGATTTAAAATGGTGGAGTTTCTATTATACATATAATTTATTTCCTATAAGATTTATCATACCCAGAGGTCCTATAATTCAATATTTATTATAGTTTTTAAATCAATTTATATATATATATATACATATACTTTAATTGTCAGAATTTTATTCGTTCGACTTATAAAATAAATATTCTGACAATTTAAACCAGTAAATCGCTCAAATATTCGACGTGAAAAATCCTGGTCGCCACATTAAAGGTGTGTCTTTTGTATAAAATATTTGAATTGTAAATAGTTTGAAAGCTATGAATTAACCTTTGTGAAAGATTGGCGAACTTTGTGAAGTGAATCTTTTTGTTAAAGATTTGAAATTGGTAATTTGTTTAAACCATTCAAAAGAAAGGTTTTGGGCTTTATGTTGTGACTTAACTAAGATCCCACTATATCCATATGCTTTTAAAATTAAGCACTCATTATTCGGTTTAGCCGGGAGAGTACTTTATATCATATAACCCATTTCGAATAATGGTACGATGTTATGGATTGCATTTGAAGACCGGTGGTGAAGACCAGATATTTTTGAAGGCGAAGGATGACCTGTCAAATGTCTCTACATCGAATGGCCTCGGTATAGAGATTTGATCACCCCTTGTGATGGGGAGTCCAGACGTGACTAGGGATTATCAGGATTGAAGGGCTTCTTTTGAAATGCCTTCGTTACTGCTCGAACCCAGAATAGACTTGTATGGATGTATGTCTGACGTTACACTTTGAGATGTAAAGCTGGTTTCTATCAAATACATTTCTGTTGGGTGGTGAAGAATTTATTCTCTTAGCTTAACACCCTTCTTTGAGACATACAAGCTCAGAGGTTATGTAGTTGATGGTTACTGGTGATACATTCCCAATTTGGTAATGTGGCATACGAAGTGTTGCTGATCATGTGTTGATCGAAGCATGGCTTTTTTGAAAAGCGTAGCTTTGTCGACGTGACCTCATCAGACCTCACAAACCGAAATGGTCAAAATAAGAAGGATGTGGCAAGGTTATTCAGGGGTAGCGCCCCCTGAGGGTATGTCCATTTGCTTCCGGATAGAAGTGGTATCATGGTATGAAGCCCAGATACTTAACTTATGTGGTTGCTGCAAACTTATTGCTTTGTGGTTGTTGGTGTAGAGTTACCTCGGATAAAGGTTGGTGACGACTGAGGGGTGGCATACTTGTGTAGTAGTTACCTAGTTACAAAGGTAACCCGACCCTGTGTTGGCAGAGATCCGGTTAGGTTCTCAGGGAGTCCTTCCAGAGGCGTACTCATGTGGCCCAGGAAGTTCCTTAGCCTGACTATTGTTGGAAATCCAATCACCAATACGCGCCTTGTACGGTTTTAGTTGTAGAACCTGCTATCTAATATGGTAGCTATAGCAGGCATACTATAATGGTACATATGCTGGCTAAGATTAATATTATACGTGAAAATGTTTTCCGCTATGCACTAATAATAATACCAAATGGTTTTTCGCATATCAAGCATGTTTGACTATCATAAGGCGAAATCTCCTCCAAGTGTGCGCTTGCATTGTGTGTGTGGCGAGAGGCCTTATGGCAATTTCATTTTCCAAAAAGCATTGCGAATTTCTTTTAAATTCCTTTTTCTTTGTTAAAATAAATTTTTTGTTGTTTGCTCACACCAGTCCCATGACTGACCTAGAGTTTATTATTCCCTTCCTAAACTTTGGGTGCCCACAATTTTCCACATGAGCAGTCTAGAGTTGGGTTTTTCAGATAATCAAACAGTAGGTGTAGAATCGATAGCTTTCAGCCTTTGGATCTTGGCGATCGCATTGCTGACTGAGTTACCTAGTTTTCTTCATTACAACTTGATGGTGGTTCTTGCTTATTGGATTGGAGATCTTTGGAGCAATGTTGTCGCATTATTGGATTCTTTCTTTCCTTCTCTCTTGAAGGCTTGCATTGAAGATGTTATCTCTACTGCTGTTGTTATCTTTCTGCTGTTGTATCTCTGATAATATTGATATTCATGTTGCATCCGATATTGTATCAACTATTGTATATCAATGATATATTGTTTTCTTCTGCTGTGTTGTTGTACTTAATGTGTTATAAGCTCCGGTGAATCGGATTCAATGTTTGAATTTGCAGCATTCGAATATGAGGGAAATATGGATGTCAATTTTCGAACGCGAAAATCCGAGTCGTCACACAAAGGGACGAGCGAGTCCGCGGTGATAAGTAGATGCGCTGGCGATGGTGGTTTGGCCATAGGTGGTCGATGAAAGTGTGTCAGCGCACGCTTGCACGATTTGGAGCTGCAGGCGGTATTTTTGAATTTGGGGGAGAAGCACCTTGGGCGGGGTTTTGAAAATAGGGTATGGGTTGTTTTCCTAAAAAAAGAATTTTTTTATATAAATTACATCCAAACTTATAAAATGTGTGTCTCATGCGTACGAGGTCCAATTCAGACGATTCAAGTCGCGTTGGGATCATGATCTCATCATTTACGCATAGGAAATGGTTTGGATGAAACTGGAGCTCTTGAAATTTTCAAATAATTTCAATCGCGTTCAAATTAAATCAGAACTGGAACGCAAAAGCGATAGAAATAAAAGTGAGTTAATCTCACGCAATTTTGGATTACTGCAATTAATTTTAAATAGCTAAAATTAATTATTGACTGATTGATTGAATTGATAAATTATTATTAGTCGAACATGATATTGTATATAGTAGTATATATATTGGAGTTATTGATATTCCCGCATATATATAACGGATGACACCCTATGCACGCCGTAAAATAGCGGACGACCCTATATTCCACGATATCCCCCTCGAAGTGGGATTGATATTTTTATATTGTGCTAACATCCGTGGATGCAGAGAAACAGGTTGGAGGGTCCAACAAGATTCCTCAAAAATGTTGAGAATATTTTCATATTTGGTGATAAGATTTTTTTTGAACAATTCGTGATAGATTATAGTGGAATTTGGCCTTCTTTGATGCTATGGTATTGATGGTTTAGAAAATGATATTTTAAAATACCATAAATATGTATACTGAATTTAAAAGGAATTTAAAGGAAAATTGGAAGTAAAAATATTTAGTCAAATTTTGATTTATTTAAAGAAATGTATTTAGGAAAAATAAATATTTTGATTTTATAAATTTATTTAATAATTTCGAAACATGAAAGTAGATATTTTTGAACGATGTAAATAAAAGGATTTTTGAATAATAGAACTTTAGTGATATTGTTTAAGTATAAAAGGATTTATTTTTAAATCAAGATTTAAATAGTTGGAAGAATGAAAATGGAGTTTTGAAAATAAAGTATGGAATTGTTGTACTAGATTTTAAATTATGGAAGGAAAGTGGAATTTGAAATTAGTTGGGTTTGGAATATATTTGGGTTATTTAAGAAATTAATATGAAAACGGAATTTAATTTGGAAATTGATTTAAAATCGATTAAGTGTTGTGAAACTGTTATAAACGGGAAATGAGACTATGGAATCTATGAACAAGGTTTATAAATAAAGTGAAGTGATTATCGGTGGATAAATTGAAGTTATAAATTCACGATGAGAATTTATAAGGAGATGGGTAAACCGGTTTAAAAAGAAATGATAGATTTATTTTTAGAGAAAGGGAAAAGGGAATTTATAGAATTGGGACGTAAATAGAGTTGGGAATAAACTGAAAGAGATTTATAAATATTAGACTGGTTATACTGGAATTGAAAAGTATATTTTTCTGGGAAGTTAAGTTTGTTTTGAAAAGGAGGAGTTTTAATTATTACTAGGTAATTTTAAAAAGTGTTTAAGGATATTTCAGAAAATTGATTATTTAGTTGTTTTGAATTTGTTTAAAGTATATTTAATTATTAATTAAGTTAGGTTATATTAAGTCAATTATTATTTAAGAATTAATTAGCATTATTATTTTGAAAGATAAATTATTTCAATACTCATATTATTTTATATAATAACTTTAATCAAATAGTATTTGTCTAAAGTTTAACTTGAAAAATTATCATAGGAATTTTATAAGTATTATTTTGAAAATTTTTAAATAAAGTTTGCGGGAAGTAATTGTATACTCGCATGGCGAAATCAGAGGCAGTAAGTGCTTGCAGTTAAGTTTTGGATTTCTCTAGGATAGAGACGTAATCATTGAGCTGTGAATCCATGATTTGATACCGCAGTGGCACTTTCCAGATTATTTTAAAGGTTTCCAAATATATTTGAAAATAATAGTTTGTGAATATACTAATTTTGGTAAGAAAGTATATATTTTGGATAAAGAGATTTAAGTGATTGAAATTTAAATTGAATAAGACTTAGTGTTTTTCTATGGGAAATGGAATATGTGATTGTATGATTGTTTATTTGATAGTTTAATAATCGACTGTCAAATCTGGACCCAAAATACAACTTTAGGAATATATAGGAGAAATACGGGAAATATATGGTACAGTTATCATTCGAGGTGCTATACTGTTCGTATAAACTCATTTCGTTCTTCTAGGATGTTAATAAGGAAATCCGTCGACTAATGGTTAGGAGGTGATCTCCGATATTATTTCCTAAAAATCGAGGTTGAGTTTACCGAAAATATCAAATGTTTTTTAAGAGACCGGGTTCGGATAGGTTATCTGAAAACCACTTCGATCCGACAAGTAGGTTTTCGAAATGAAGACAACAACATGGTGTCGAGGATGGAGCAGTGAAGTGCAAGGGCTAATCGCTACTAATCCTGAGGATTATTCCAAAATGGATGTAGTAGGAATGGTGCCTTCAGTTCCGTTCAGACCTAGAACGAATTTGTATGGATGAATGCTATCAGCACATTGTCATTAGAGGACAATGAGCATTCTAAGTGAAAATTCCTTAAAAAGGTAATCGTAGCCTCTAGCCCATCAATTGGGAATGACCGAAAAGCAGGGGAGATGCAGCAAGGCTAAGTGGGTCGCTCCCAATTAGGGTATGTTTATCACTTTTTTAAATACCCTCGGATATTATTACTACGATTCATGGAAGGAGCTCGGAGAGGATGGGAACACCCAGGGTGATAGCATATTCGGTCTATCCAGTTAGGGGCAGTCCGGTCGTGTGTTGCAGGGGATCCCAGCATGGTCCTTGGTACGTTGTTCTAGACATGTACTGTGACAGCTGATACCTCAGTACCTAGTCATTCGTTTGGAATCCATTCTCCAATACATGCCTTGACGGCTTTGATTGTAGAGCCTAGTATGCTGGAATTTAATTAATTTAACAATTTCAGCTAATTGAATAAGTAGTTGTACTTAGACACTATTATAATATCAAGAATTTGATATGAAATGTTTTGGTTATCGTAAAGTAAAAACCTGCCGTGTGTATTTGTGGCATGGTCTTACGAGACACCTTTGTTTTTCAAAGGATTTTGATAACTTAGATAATTCAAACTGAGTGTGTTTTCTCACGCTGGTTTTCCAGACTAACTCGGGTGTTATATTGTAATGCTCGGGTCAGACTAAGTATTACAGATACAGGATAGGATGCTGTATAGCTCCGGAGATGAGCTGGACGACGAAGACGTGTCATACATACTTGATTTTTATTCCGCTGTGTATTTTATATTGTATATTCAGCTTTTGTAAGGACAAGTTATTATAACTATCCGGTGTTGTGCTATTGATGTGTTGTACTCTGATGATGTAATGTGTAAATAACAGTTATAGTTCTTTTTGTATAAAGACATGTTATTATCTATAGTACATTGTTCCGCTGCGATTATGAGATTCTATGTTGTTGATTTTTTTTCTTCTTATACCTCTTCCTTCTTTTTCCCCAATGATCTGGTATTTCCGGCATTCGATTGCTCGGCATGTAATATAGTGAACGTGTTGATGTCGATTTTCGGGTGTCGAAAATCTCGGTCGTGACAGTTATGTTGTCTTGAAATGTTTAAGAAAATATAAATATACATCTATGTATATAAAATAATTTTCAAAATTAATAAACTTAATAGAATGTGTTTAGTTAAATAAATTAACTAAAAGTTGGTTAATATATTAAATACATATATACATACATACATATATATATATATGTTATATGTATATCACCATAAAAGTTATAGTATATATAAATATTCAATATAATTTGTTAAGGTTGAATAATAAATAATTAATCAAAAAGTTAACCAATTTAAAAAATCAATTAAATAAGATTTAGTAATAAAATGTTATACGTAAGTTTATTATATAAGCTTTTTAAAATATGAATGTTATATAGTAATAAAATTTATATAATATGAATGTATAAGGAACATTAAGAAACCCTAAATAAACTCAAGGAATAAATAAGTAAGTGTGTGTGTGTATTACTTGTTTACTCCTTAGTTGTTGAGCAAACTCAAGCTATGAATATTATGTAAGTATAATTAATATATTGAATAGGTGAGGTATGATAACTACATATATTTGTTGAGAAAACTCAAGTTTGAAGTGAAATTAGGACATGGTACCATGGGTTAGAAGTTGTATATGATACAGCCGATAAGGAGTTATCCATCATCCGTAGAGCTATGACTTGTTCAGCAAACTCAAGGTTAGAATTCCAAGATGGACGAGTCCCAACACTTACTAGTGAAGTAAAAATAGTTCACGTTCCGACTTAGGGTCTAGCGAAACATAAAAGACTAGTGGGACCTTATTAGTAAAATAAAACATAAAGTTTTATAGGAACTAGACCAGCCCGTAGTAGAAGTACTGGGTAATTTCAATATTCTTTTACTATATTAGATCATTATTGGGCTTACAAAATCTAACTTATTTTGAAAATTTCTAAATTTCTTTTTAAATAAAATCTTTATTTTATTTAATTTATAAAATAATATAGAATTATTTAATTTTTATCAAGTTATATATGTATACATGTACCCAATATTTAGCAAAGCTAGCCGGTTTTATAGTGGGTCGTACAACTAACATTAATCAAATTTATAATAGGTGTGCTGCACATGCATAGAACAACTATATACATGTATCAAATATGCACATTATATGCATGTGTAACATATCAATGTGTGCAAGGTATAACATGCCCTGTATAGATGTTAAGATTTACACCGCAACAGACATGTTAGCTCATCCAGTATGCAATTATATTGTTCAAATGTATGTTTATATATACTTTTACGTATACATACATACATACATACATACATACATATATATATCTCTGTGTGCGTCAGTATACTAAAATGTTATACATATAATTTTGTACATACATACATATATAAACAAAATATAAAATATTTACAATATTTATATGTTTATAACTATATAAATATGTCTAAATCGTTTATAATATAAACTAAATAAAATATTTTTTTACCGTAAGGCCAAAATAGTACATGTATAAATATAATTTTTTAAAGTGAAAATTAGGCCCAAATCCATAAAATCAAATTTAATAGCCCAAAACTCCTTCCGTTTTAAACTTGTAAATCCGGTCCCTATTTTTTTTACAATATTTTGTTTCATTAATTACCCTCGTTTATTTCATATTGACTATTCTTGTGTGATTGTATTTGTGATCAAGATTTGGAATCTTAATAGAGAAATCAGATTTAATTCGATCTACGGTTCAATTTTTTTTGCGATTCATTATGGCTTCATCATCGTGCAGGTAAACGCTTGATTTAATTTTCAATCGACTTTATATTATTGTTTTTTGCAATTTTTTGATAATTTAGCAATGATTTTTGTATAACTTGGCATAGAAAGTATAAGTTATGTTAAGTAATTCGAATAATATAATGTTTTTTATTCAAAGAAATTTTATTTTTAATCTTGTATGTAAATGTAGAGTTGTATGCAGTTAAGTAAAGTAATTGTAGACTCCGCTGCAATTATTGTAAGTAACTGCGTTCACGGCTGTATTTATCAAAATCTTTAGTTATCTAAATAAATATGTATTTTTCAACAGTTATCGAGAATTATTGTAGAATTTTATGTGTGATCCTATTCGTTGCAGTGTGATTATATATGTTGTATTTTAATTTGTTAATAATTGGAGGTTTTCCTGTAATTACTGTAAATGAACTAAAGTGTTTCAATGGATTAATAGGTTCAATTTTTGTACAATTATCTAGATAATTACAGACTTCTCTGTAGTTATATTAAATAAGTGTAGAAATGGCTGCAAGTATTGTAAATAAAATGCAGATTATAAATTAGTGAAAAATTTGATGAGTGTTCATTGAAATGGTTAAATGTATCATATATGCTCTTTTATCAGCGAATATTTGCTTGTTTTTACGGAGAGATTTTGAATGTTTGCATATCATG
Source organism: Allium cepa (assembly GCA_030765085.1). Classification (NCBI taxonomy): domain Eukaryota; kingdom Viridiplantae; phylum Streptophyta; class Magnoliopsida; order Asparagales; family Amaryllidaceae; genus Allium; species Allium cepa. Next base: position 500,127,799 of record CM060931.1, read on the forward strand.
CTGCAATTATTCTTAAAAATTGCAGAATTTTTATATAATATTGATGTTTTTCCTTAAAAGTCTTCCAATATTATCAATGTTTTTCAGTGAGAAGTGTAATAATGTATGTTGGAGTTTCAAGAGTTTTTTGAATTGAAATAATTGCATATATGTATTGAAGAATGTAAGTTGTTTTAAGTGAATAATTGCTAATAAGTAAGCAATTATTCAAAATAATTACATTCTTTTCTGTAATTATTCAAAATAATTGTAGCATTTAAGTACATTTTTTAGCTACATATGTTGTTTGCAGTTAAATATTTCATCTGTTAATTGCAGTTTTTAACTACATATCATATATGCAGTTATAAAACTTTAATGGTTCAATTTTAACTGCATTTCAATTATGGAGTTAAAAATTTATGGGTTTCTTAACTGCATATTTGATATGCAGTTTACTACATTAATGTATGATATTTAAATACATTGTATCACCTAGTTGCATTTTTAATTGCATATTTGGTATGTAGTTAAAAGTTGCAGTTGTTGAATGCAATTATTAACTGCGTATCAAATACGCATTTTAAAAATACATTTAAATGATGTTATTTTTAAGTGTATTTCATTTATGCAGTTAAATACATTCATATATGATATTTAAATACATTTATGTATTACTTCGGGATGTACAATGGTTTATTCAAATGAAATTTGTGTAAAATGTAGTTATTACTGCTTTATCATACTGAAGGAATAATTACAATTATGTTTTTTTTCAAATAAGTTTTATTTTTAATCTTGTACGTAAATATAGAGTTGTATACAGTTTTGAAAAATAATTACAATGAGTGCTAGACATTTTTGTCCCTTTATTACAAATAGATAAGGATAACTGCTTTTTATGAGTCAATCGCTAGCACTTTTGACCATTAGTTAAGTAAAATATTTGCAGAGTTTGCTGCAATTATTGTAGATAATTGTATTATGGCTGTATTTATCAAAAAAGTTTAGTAATATAAATAAATTTATATTTTTGAGCAATTATTTTATAGACTAATGTGTGTTGATAGTTAGAAGTTTGATCCTATTTGTAGCAGTGTGATTGTATATGTTGTATTCTGATTCGTTGATAATTGCAGACTTATGAGCAACTATTGTAAACAATGACAGTCTGTAATTACTATAAATGAATTAAAGCGGTTTAAAAAATTCAAGAGGTTCAATTATTTTCATTATTATTTAAATTATTGCAGACTTCTTTGTAGTTATATTAAATAAGTGCAGAAATGGCTGATATGATGTATGCAACTATTTATAATAATTGAATAGATGTATGCAACTATACATTATAATTGAAAATATGTATTCAATTATTCTAAATAATATTAATAACTGTATTGTTAAGTTTATTTCGCTTATGAAGTTATGAATTACATCATTTAAGTACATTTTTTAACTGCATATCCGCTATGCAGTTAAAAATTGCAGCCGTTGAAATGTAAATTTTAACTGCATATTTGATATGCGGTTAAAAGTTGCAGTTGTTGAATACAATTATTAACTGCATATCAAATATGCAGTTTAAAAATACATTTAAATGATGCTATTTTTAAGTGTATTTCATTTATGCAGTTAAATACATTTATGTATGATATTTAAATACATTTATGTATTACTTCAGGTTGTACAATGGTTTATTCAAATGAAATTTGTATGTAAAATGTAGTTATAATTGCTTTATCATACTGAAGGAATAATTACAATTATGTTTTTTTTGTTCAAATAAGTTTTATTTTTAATCTTGTATGTAAATAAGAGTTGTATGCAGTTATGTAAAATAATTACAATGAGCGCTGGACATTTTTGTCTCTTTATTACAAATAGATAGGATGTAACTGCTTTTTATGAGTCAATCACTTGCATTTTTGACCATCAGTTAAGTAAAATAATTATAGAGTTTGCTGCAGTTATTGTAGATAATTATATTATGGTTGTATTTATGAAAAATGTTTAGTAATATAAAAAAAATTATATTTTGAGCAATGTTTATGAATTATTGTATAAATTAATGTATGTTGATAGTTAGAAGTTCGATCTTATTCGTAGTAGTGTGATTGTATATGTTGTATTTTGATTTGTTAGTAATTGCAGACTTATTAGTAATTACTATAAATAATGGTAGATTTTTCTTCAGTTACTGTAAATGAATTGAAACGGTTTAACAAATTAAAGAGGTTCAATATTTTGTATTATTATTTAAATTGTTGCAGACTTCTCTGTAGTTATGTTAAATAAGTGCAGAAATGGCTGATATGATGTATGAACTATATATAATAATCGAATAGATGTATTCAACTGTTCATTATTGTTGAAAATATGTTTTCAATTATTCTAAACAATATTAATAACTGTATTATTAAGTTTATTTCCCCTTATGAAGTTAATTACATCATTTAAGTACATTTTTTTAACTGCATATCTGGTATGCAGCTAAAAATTGCAACCGTTGGATGCAATTTTTAACTGCATATCACATATGCAATTATAAAAAACTCTTGAATGCCACATTTTTTAGTGTATTTAAGTGTGTTTCAGTTATACAGATATAAGTTCATGAAATTCTTTACATAATTGTAGACATGCATACAATTATTTTAGGATATTTTCAGACATGTTTGTAATTTTTAGGAGTAACTGCGATTTTAATTTAAATAATTGCAGAGTCATATGCAATTGTTTAGAATTATTGTAGACTTTTATGCAGTTATTCTAATCATATCTGTCTTTAACACTTTATTGATTGTGATCATTATCGGCATGATTGTCATGATCTTTCATTTTACTATTATATTTTTCTTGAATATTTTTTTGTCCTTCTCAATATCTTCATTATTTTTCTTCATTTTTTTCCTCAACATAATTTTTGTTTTCCAATACTTCATATTTTTCGGCTTCATCACTATCACTATTTCAAATTCTTCATGATTTTGATTTATAGACAAAACTTGCATAGCAAGCTTCAGTTCTAGTTTGAGAACTCAAGTTTGGAAACTAATACATACAAGGTGTGAACATGTATCATTTAACTAGTGCTTGAAAGGTTGAGATTGTGGAACAAACTTCCCATGCTTGATCTTTTTGCTTCTATACGTGTCTTCAGTTTTTCCTCTCTTTTTCGAAATTTGGCTACGACTATTCTATGGGCTTCGTTTTCCTTCTTAATTTGTACCATTAGCTCTTCTATGATAGCCTTGTTTTCTTCAGTTTGCTCCACGATTTGTTCAATTTAGACATTGAATCTTCTAAAAGCTTGCTTGGCATCTAAGGAATTAAGACTTGATAGCCATGCAAGCAGATTTGAAAATAAAAAAACAGATTGTGAGGAACTAGTAATTACAAAGGCTATCAAGGTTGCATTCATTTTAGTTTGAGTACCGAAGGTATAATACATAAATTACCATCAATATTCAAACTAAAATGGATTGTCAACCAAATAAGAAAACATAGAATATAATTGTAGACAGACATTGAAGAAAATACGAAGATATGACTTTTGTTAAAGAAAAAGATATAGAGTAAAGAAGAATAGAAAGAAGAATATACAAACATACAAAAAAATATCAATTGTAGATGTAACCGGTCAAATTATATAAGTTTGGTCAAAATATAGAATTGAAAGTTGAGTCGATCACATGAATACTAGACATTTTTGTCTGCTTATTACAAATAGATAAGGATGCAACTACTTTTTATGAGTCAATCACATGCACTTTTGACCATCACTTTTACTACAATGAATTATCCTTTAAAACATAAGTTCTTAAAATTCTGTATGTATTGAGATTTTCTTCCTTCTTAAAATTCTGTAAATATGTTCTATATTTTTAGTAAAAATATATTATAATATATGTTGGAGCTGCAATAGTTTTTTGAATTGAAATTAATGTTCATATGCATTGAAGAATATAAATGGTTTTAAGTGAATAATAGCTCATAAGTAACAATTACTCAAAATAATTGTTGTGTTTTCTATAATTATTCTTAATAATAGTACATAACTATAAATATTGAAAATGTTTAAATTTGTAGAACAATTTACTGTTAGAAAAGTAGCTTTTAAATGTAATTTTTAATTGCATATCATGTATGCAGCTAAAAAATGCATTTAAATGGTGAAATTCTATGTTGCATTTTAATTAGAAATTCACAAGATTTTTATCATAATTATAGAGATACATGTAATTATTCAGTATAAATGCATACATTTTTGTAATTATTATGAATAGTTGCATATATCTTTTCAATTATCAAGAATAATTGCATCTTTCAGTGGATTAATAAAGGCGATAATAATACAATTTTTTTTCATAACATGGCTATTGGTAGAAAACGAATTAATACAATTAATTTGTTTTCTATAAATAATGAGGTTTTAGTTGATTAGAGAGATCTTAATAAGGCTTTTACAGACTATTATAGGGATATTTTTGATACTATTAAAATGATATTTATCCGCCTAATTCCAATGTTGATCTTTCTAAATTAGATAAACCTTTTACCGTAGAGGAAATTTGGAACGCTATTAATGACATGCCTAGTGATAAGTCTTCAGGTCCGGATGGGTTCCCTATCTTATTTTATAAAACTTTATGGGATGTTTTGAAATTAGATCTAATTAATATGTTTAATGATTTTTACAATGGATGCTTGCAACTAGGAAGATTCAATTTTGCAAACGTTATTTTATTATACAAAAAAGTAGGTGCTAATAATTTAAAAGATTTTAGACCTATTTCATTGATTAATTGTTCTGTTAATTTTTTTTCAAAAGTATAGCTAATAGACTGAGTATAAGAATGAATGATTTAATTGACTGTTCACAATCTGCTTTCATTAAAGGTAGAAATATTACTGATGGGGTGGCTGTTGTTCAAGAATATATTAATCACTATTGTAAAAACAATATTACCTATGCTATCTTAAAACTAGATTCGCTAAAGCTTTTGATTTCGTAGATTGGGACTTTTTAATAGATATTTTTCATGCTAGAAGTTTTAGCCACAGATGGATTAACTGGATTATGAATTTGCTCAAAACTGATAATTCTAGTATTATGGTTAATGGTATTTTAGGTAATATAATTCAATCCAAGAGAGGTTTAAGGCAAGGGGATCCCTTATCGCCTCTGCCGTTTAATCTCGCTGTAGATATGTTTGCTAAGATAATTAAAAAGTGGTTGATAATGGACCTTTGGGAAATTTAGGTAATGATATATCGTGTAATGGTATATCAGTCCTTCAATTTGTTGATAATACCATTCTTTTTTCTTCTCATTTACCTAGACATATCATTTCTCTTAAGTTTATTTTATATTGTTTCGAACTTCTATTAGGGTTGAAAATAAATTTTGATAAAAGTTCAGTTTTAGTTCTAAATGATTACGAAAATGTTGAGAACTTAGTTGCAAATACTCTAAATTGCAAGACTATGAGCATTCCTTTCGATTATCTCGGTTTTGTGATTAGACCTTCTAAGCTCAAACACGATGACTTGTTTATAGTCATTGACAAAAACAAAAATAGAATATCTAGTGGCATGGGAGATTACTATCTAGAGCAGGTAGATTAGTTTTAACAAATTCTGTTTTATCTGCCCTCCTGATATATTGGATGTCCATGCACTTATTTCTAGAGTGGGTAATAGATAAAATTGACAAAATTAGAAGAGATTTCTTATGGAGTGGGGATAATACCTGTGAGAAATGCGGATTACGGATCTTAAGGCTAAGATTAACACTAGAGGGGGGTGAATAGTGTTAATAAAGAATTACTAAATCTTTTTAATTTATGTTAATTTAGACACAAAAGTATGCAATATACAGACACAGATATGATCACAGAAACAATCACAGATGCAGAAATAAAAAAGAAGTAAATGAAAGAACACACCGGATTTTATACTGGTTCGGAGTTACCCTACATCCAGTCCTGCAACACAAGTACAGATTTCCTTTCAAAAGCAATTGTACAATTACACCCTCGGTTTCAAGGCTACGAGGTACATCCTTCAGAATTTCGATCCTCTGGGTAGAGATACTTGATTTCCGGGCCACAAGTTTACCCAATTGATTTACCAAGGCTACAATCACACCTTTTCCCTTTTGATTGATTTTCAAAGCTACAATCACACCTTTTCCCACTTAATAGATTACAAAGAAGTCTATAACTCTAAATAGCACTGAGAATATTGTAGAGATAGTGATAGAGAATCAAACTAGAAGTAATCGAGTATAATTCAATGTTGATTTCGGCAGAGTAATGATAAGAATATGTATTAAGAAATGAGGAAGAAGAAGAGGAGTGAAAACCAGAAAATTATGATTGAAAATTCGTTGAAACTGGCCCCTATTTATAGAAGAACAACAACCATGACCATTTATGAAAAGTTATGGCGAATAGACACTTCATTTGAAATTTGGATTTTTGAATCGAACTGTCACCATGTCGACATGGTCATGCTAGGCATGTCGATATCCCAAAGGATTTTTTGGTGTTTTTGATTTTCTTTGAAAATAACCTTTATCTTATATAAAAACTATTTTAAACTTTATAAATATACTTGACTATAGTTAAAATTCATAAGTACATATAAAGAATAATATATATAGGTTTAACTATAATTTTATATTTAAATCTAAGTATAAATATTTAAAAGTTAAATAAAGATAGTTTAAAATCAGGAGTAATTTGACTTTGAAAATAAAGATGTTTTTGAGGCTAACATTATTTAAAATCAGGATCGAGGGTTTTGAATCTTTTAAAAGGTAAGTTTTGAAAACATTTTGAAAATAGGATATAATTTTGAAAAATCATTTTGAATAAAAGTTAGCAGATACAAAACAATGTTCCACTAGATTTTTCGTAGGTTCCATCTTACTTAGGGTTCCATCCCTTTAACGGGCTTGAAGTGGATTCCATTCCACGAATACATTGGATTTTAAGATGCCAGTGCGTTTCTACGAGTTTTAACAAAAATTCCTAATAATAATAAAAAATACTTATCCTTGAAATCTTGAACTCTTGTTAGTTTCGATACTCATGAGTCTTCTATCTTGATATCTTGAATCTCTATACTGTACAGTCTTCATTCTTAGTACCTGCATGGTTAAATCCTGCATATACATATATATATATATATATATATCTAAACTTATAATGTTAGTATTTATATTTTATAATCTATTCTAAGGTCGTTGTCATCAAAACTATCATCACACGGACTAACAATCTCCCCCTTTTTGATGATGACAACCTTTGTTTATAAAATATTATTTCTATCCTAATAACTCCCCCTAAAACTAACAACTCCCCCTTAATCTATACCTAACTATCCTATTTTATATTTCTCCCCCTTTTGTCATCAACAAAAATGTTATCTAAACTAGATAACTCCAAACTATATAACTCCCCCTAAAACTATTACTCTATGACATGTGATTATAATAACAGTGTTATCATAATAATCAACACTTAAGTCTAATACTAAAACATAGTCCTAAACTATTAACTATCCTAACTAAGAATTCACAATAATACTTATAATAAAAACAAATATAGGAACACGAGTTATTTATTACGTATATGGTTGTATTTACATTTGCGTTTGGAAAACATAAAAACACAAACAACAACGGAAGGAAAGAGAAGAAACTAATGTGTGTTTCTGAACATAGAAGATCTATGAATCGAACAGTTTGGATAGTGGAAACAGAAATTTCCACGTTGTTCGACAAGATTCCCATTTTTGTCGAAACACACTTCTCCAACACACACTACTTGGTCATCATCCTCCTCGTGTGCTTCTTCTATGGGTTCTTCTTCTTCTTCTTCGCTGGCCTCTTGTTCTTGATTGAGTGAAGAGTCTTCATCGATCAAGATAGGGTTGGCCTGGTTGTTCATTAGGAATTTTTGCAAATTCCTAAGAATCTTTCCTTTCATGTTCCTTTGCCATACGAAGTTGAGTTACTTGAATTTCAGTTAACATCTGAAGTACATCAATCATAGACTCCTCTATTTTCATTACACGAGCAAGAGTAGTGCATTGGAATGGACCAGAAGTAGGAGAGGGAAATGAGAAAGTTGATTTTATGTTTGATTTTGAGGATGAAGCCATGATTTTATTTATTTCAGAAGAGAGAATGAAAAGAAAACAAAGATGAATGAAAAGTCGAAATTGTGAAGAATATAAAACTAAATTTTTGAATTTTGGTGGGAAAATTTTAAAAAAAATCAAAAACGTTATATGTCGACATGTATACCTAGGGGATGTCGGCATGGCCTTTTCAAAATTTAACTCTTTGATTTATTTTGATACCAATTGTTAATTATACTTGTTATTTATATTTTATATTTCAGTTACAGAACAAATTCCTAATTCTCTTCTTAATTTAGTAAATATTGATTCATTTAAAGGTTTTGTTAAGATATCAGCAATTTGATTTTCAGAATTGATATAATCGAGAGTAACTACTTCCTTGCTTATATTATCTCTGAGAAAATGATGTCTGATATCAATATGTTTAGTTCGAGCATGTTGAGTAGTATTATTGGATAACTTTATCGCACTCGTATTGCCACAATAAATTGGAGATTTTGAGAAATTTAACCAAAATCTTTTAAGGTTTATTGCGTATATATTACTTGAGAACAAGCCTAAGCAGCAGAAATATACTCTGCTTCAGTTGTTGATAAAGAAACTGTGTTTTGCTTTTTACTAAGCCAAGAAATCAGAGAATGCCCCAAAAAGTGACAAGTCCCACTTGTACTTTTTCGGTCTGATTTACAACCAGCATAGTCAGCATCACGGTAAGATGTTAAGTCAAAAGAATCATTTTGAGGGTAGAATAAACCATAATCAGACGTGTGTTTAACATATCTTACGATTCGTTTCACGGCTTTTAAGTGAGTCTCTTTAGGTTGGGATTGATATCTGGCACAGAGACAGACACTATGCATGATATCAGGTTTACTAGCAGTAATATAGAGTAATGAGCCAATCATTCCTCTATATAATTTTTGATCTACATCTTTCGAGAGATCTTCTTTACTAAGGTATTCATTGGTTGCCATGGGAGTGGGTTTTCCACTCGCAGTGGTCAAACCAAATTTACTAATTAGGTCTATAGCATATTTTTCTTGAGTAATAAAGATACCATTATCTAATTGTTTTATTTGTAATCCTAAAAAGAAATTTAATTCACCCATATGACTCATCTCAAATTCTTTTTTCATTATTTCAGAAAATTCTTTATTCATTTCAAAATTAATTGAACCAAAAATGATATCATCTACATAAACTTGTACTAGTTGAATATCATTTTTATTTCTTTTAATAAAAAGAGTATTATCTACTTTACCAATTTCAAAATTAAATTGCAATAAATAAGATCTTAGTCTATCATACCAGGCTCTAGGATCTTGTTTTAGACCATATAGTGCTTTTTTAAGTTTGTAAACATGATTTGGTAATTTATCATTTTCAAAAAGTGGTGGTTGTTCGACATATACTTCTTCTTTTACAAATCCATTTAAAAAGACGCTTTTAACATCCATTTGAAATAATTTGAAATTATTATAATTTGCAAAAGCAAGTAGAATCGTAATGGCTTCTAATCTTGCTACGGGAGCAAAGGTTTCATCAAAATCTATTTCTTCTTCTTGAAAATAATCGTGAGCGACTAAACGAGCTTTATTTCTAACTACCCCTCCTTGTTCATTCATTTTATTTTTATAAACCCATTTAGTTCCAATTATAGTTTTATTTTCTGGTCTAGGAACACGTTCCCAAACGTCATTTCTAGTACATTGATTTAATTCTTCTTGCATAGCCAAAATCCATGAATCATCAGTTGATGCTTCTATTGGATTTTTGGGTTCAATAGTTGATATAAAAGCTACATTACTCATTTGACTTAGTTGATTTCTAATTTTAACAACAGATTGCATATCTCCCAGTATATTTTCTATAGGGTGATCATTTAAAAGTTTTGTCCTTTTATTAGGATGATCAATTTCATTATTAGTTTCAATAGGTTCTTGATTTTGAGTGATTAAATCCTCTTCATCATTTGTATCTTCAAAATTTTTGAAATTTTCATCAAATGAAACATGCATTGTTTCTTCAATGATTTTAGTTTTTAAATTAAACACTTTGTACGCTTTACTTCTACTAGAATATCCGATAAAGATACCTTTGTCGGATTTAGGATCAAATTTATCTAAATTATCTTTTGTATTTAAAATAAAGCATTTACTTCCAAAAATTCTAAAATAAGATACCTTAGGTTTCTTTGAATAAAGAAGTTCATAAGGTGTCTTATCAGTTAGAGGTCTAATTAAAGTTCTATTCAAAATATAACAGGCGGTAGCAACTGCTTCTGCCCAAAAATTCTTTGGTAAATTACTATCTGTAAGCATAGTTCTCGCACACTCTTGAATCGTCCTATTTTTATGTTCTACTACTCCGTTTTGTTGTGGAGTTCTCGGAAATGAAAAATTGTGAGTTATTTCCTTTTTATTCCAGAATTCCTCAAACCTTTCATTTTCAAATTCACCACCGTGATCACTTCGAATAGTTATAATTTTTAGAGAAAATTGATTTTGAATTCTTTTTGAGAATGTCTTAAAACATTCAAAAGTATCACTTTTATGTTTCAAAAATATTGTCCATGCAAATCTAGAATAATCATCTACAATTACAAAGACATATCTACTATGATTTATTGATAAAATTTGAGATGGACCAAATAAATCAAGATGAAGTAATTCAATAGGTTTTGAAGTTGAAATCATATCTTTTAACTTAAAAGAATTTTTTCTAAGTTTTCCTAATTGACAAGCATCACATAAACTATCTACTTTAAAATTCATTTTAGGGAGACCTCTTACTAGATCATGTTTTGACAGTCTAGATAGGAGTTTGAAATTCAAATGCCCTAATCTCTTGTGCCAAATCCAAGGGTCACTTGTATTTTCCAACAGACACAGGTTATCATTTGAAACTTTCATACTAAGAATATATATATTCTTTTTCCTGACTCCCTCAAATATAATGGTTGAATTATTATCTTCAATGTGACATTTATCTTTTTCAAATTTAATTTTATAACCTTTATCACATAGTTGACTTATACTTAGCAGATTATGTTTCAGATTCTTAACTAGCAAAACATTAGTAATAGTAGGAGTTTCAGAATTACCGACTTTGCCGATGCCAATCACATATCCTTTTGAATTGTCTCCAAAGTTAACCAATCCTCCGTCTTTGTATATTATATCATTCAGTGTATCTGAATTGCCAGTCATGTGTTTAGAACATCCACTATCAAGTATCCATTTGTTCTTTCTGATCTGCACAATTTGTCCATTGTGGATTGATTCCTCAAGACCCATAAAACATGATTCCTGCACATCAAACAATTTTGGTAGATAACTTGAATTTGAATATTGATTATATGCAGACTTATGAAGCAATGATGATTTGAATACTTCTAAATTAGTATTAACGAATATAGCCATTTTAAAAACTTTTCAAAAATCAAAATTTGAAACTTTGAAAACCTTGCTCTGATACCAATTGTGAGAAATGCGGATTACGGATCTTAAGGCTAAGATTAACACTAGAGGGGGGTGAATAGTGTTAATAAAGAATTACTAAATCTTTGTAATTTATGTTAATTTAGACACAAAAGTATGCAATATACAGACACAAATATGATCACAGAAACAATCACAGATGTAGAAATAAAATAAAAGCAGTAAAGGAAAGAACAAACCAGATTTTATACTGGTTCGGAATTACCCTACATCTAGTCCCGCAACACAAGTACGGATTTCCTTTCAAAAGCAATTGTACAATTACACCCTCGGTTTCAAGGCTACAAGGTACACCCTCTAGAATTTCGATCCTCTGGGTAGAGATACTTGATTTCCAGGCCACAAGTTTACCCAATTGATTTACCAAGGCTACAATCACACCTTTTCCCTTTTGATTGATTTCTAAGGCTACAATCACACCTTTTCTCACTTAATAGATTACAAAGAAGTCTATAACTCTGAATAGCACTGAGAATCTTGTAGAGATAGTGATAGAGAATCAAACTAGAAGTAATCGAGTATGATTCAATGTTGATTTGGCAGAGTAATGATAAGAATATGTATTAAGAAATGAGGAAGAAGAAGAAGAGTGAAAACCAGAAAATTATGATTGAAAATTCGTTGAAACTGACCCCTATTTATAGAAGAACAACAGCCATGACCATTCATAAAGAGTGATGGCGAATAGACATTTCTTTTGAAATTTGGATTTTTGAATCGAACTGTCACCATGTCGACATGGTCACGTTAGGCATGTCGACATCCCAAAGGATTTTTTGGTGTTTTTGATTTGCTTTGAAAATAACCTTTATCTTATACAAAAACTATTTTAAACTTTATAAATATACTTGACTATAGTTAAAATTCATAAATAAATATAAGAATAATATATATAGATTTTAACTATAATTTTATATTTAAATCTAAGTATAAATATTTAAAAGTTAAATAAAGATAGTTTAAAATCAGGAGTAATTTGACTTTGAAAATAAAGATGTTTTTTAGGCTAAAATTATTTAAAATCAGGATCGAAGGTTTTGAATCTTTTAAAAGGAACGTTTTGAAAACATTTTGAAAACAAGATATAATTTTGAAAAATCATTTTGAATAAAAGTTAGCGGATACAAAACAATGTTCCACTAGATTTTTCTTAGGTTCCATCCTACATAGGGTTCCATCCCTTTAACGGGCTCGAAGTGGATCTATTCCACGGATAAATTGGAATTTAAGATGCCAGTGCTTTTCTACGAGTTTTAACAAAAATTCCTAATAATAATAATAAATACTTATCCTTGAAATCTTGAACTCTTGATAGTCTCGGTACTCATGAGTCTTCTATCTTGATATTTTATCTTGATATCTTGAATCTTTATACTGTACATTCTTCATTCTTAGTACCCGCATGGTTAAATCCTGCATATACATATATATCTAAGCTTATAATGTTAGTATTTATATTTTATAATCTATTCTAAGGTTGTTGTCATCAAAACCATCATCTCACCGACTAACAATACCAATAAAAGCATAAAATGCTTAGTAAACTGGGAAACTGTTTGCAAAGCTAGAAAGGAAGGTGGCTTAGGAGTAATTAATTTGCATAACATGAATTTATCTTTGCTAGGTAAATGGTTGTGGAAGTTTAAGGATATAAAAGATAATGCCACATGGAAAGAGATCATTATAAAATATCACTATAACGGTTGTAGTAACTCATATCAAATCACTTCTCCCGAAAATCAGAATCTATCTAATTTTGGAAATCCATTCTGAAATGTTAAGATCTTTTTAACCTAGTCCTTAGTACGATTGTTCATTCTGGTAATTGTACTTTTTTTGGCATGATCGTTGGATTTCTGTCCTGCCTCTTAAGATAGAATTGAAAATGCTTTATGAAATCTGTAATTTTAAGCATGCTCTAATTAGTGAAGTTTTCTCTCTGGAAAACGATCCCCTTTGGAACTTTAATTTTAACACAATTCTAGTAGGCTCAACTCTTAGGCAACTTTCCTTACTTTATGCTAAATTAAACCTTTATAATATTGATAACGATAATGACATTATTAGGTGGGAATGGGATAAGAGTAAGAAATACACATCAAATTATTTTTACAAATTTAAAAGACAACCAATGTTATTTTTGTAATATGCATTCTGAAGATATTAAACACATTTTTTACGACTGCACGGGCTCTTATTACATCCCAAACAAAATTCTAAGAATTTTTAACTTTAATATAATAACTAGAATTAATGACTGCGAATTCTACTGGAATAGTTTTAGATTTAGGTTCAGAAAGAACATTAGATTCTTACTAGATACTTTATTCAATATTATTTGTTGGTATATTTGGTTTGAAAGAAATCAAAGAACTTTTCATAATAATATTAGTCATGCTAGTAAACTGATTTATACTATTTCTTCTTTTTGTTTTAATTGGATTTCTAATCCCAAATATAAATTAGCAAAAAATATACATTTTAAAGGGTTTCTCAATAAAGTTAGGTACAATATTAATTCATTTAAACTCAATAACACTAATAATAATAGTATTTATATTTACCCAAACTTATCCAATGAATTCACTGTCAACCATAATTGGCTTAGGATCGAAGGTGCTTAAGACTTCCTAGGTTTTTTTTCCATTCTCTGTTCTTGTCTTTGTCCAAATAGTTTGTTCTTCCGTGACATCTTATCTTCCTCCTCTTTCATACATATATATGCATATTAACTGATGAATATTCATATATATATATATATATATATATATGTATGTACGTATCATTCTAACTCTTTTCCTAGCCACTGTATAGATGCAGGTTCGGGTGACAGAGTATTCAGGTTCTCTTTGCAGGTTCTTATGACTTCAAATTGCAGGACTTTGGATTGAAGAGAGGGCTTCAACGCAGAGTTATCATCCTAGTTGCACAGTTTTTTCCATCGCAGATGCAGGATTGCAAGATATTGGATTTCATAGAGGCCTTCAGAGCAGACTGTTCCTCTTAGATCCGCCAGCACTTCCACCTCAAATTCAGGGCTCCTTCATCTACATTTCGGAGTTCGGTTTTCTAGAGGATATGTTTTTCTGTCGGGCTCGTTTTCCTTTGTAGCTTGGAGCTTCTTTTTTAAGCATGTGACGGCTTCTTGTAGTTTTGGTTTTTTCTTTAGCTTTCAGGTAGTTCAAAGACTTTCTCATCCGGCGTTGGGCATGCCGGAGCTCGATGTTAGGGTGGGCGATTGCTTTGCCGGAACTCACCTTTGGGGTTTTCGGTATTTATTGTTTTTTTGTACCTAGCTTCTGTTACCTGCCAGGCATGTTGGCAGCACCTTATCTCTGTATTACATATATCTATATGTGTGCTCTCCTCTATTCTAGAGGATCACACATTTCTCTCAAAAAAGGAATAATTGCATCTTTAATTGCATTTTACTTATAAAGTTATAAATTGCACCATTTAAATGCATTTTTCAACTGCATATTTGATATGCAGTTTAAAAATATAGCTTTTAATGCAATTTTTCACTGCGTTATCGAAATGCAGTTATTACTGTTTTACGATAATGAAGTTAAATATATATATTATACAATTTGTTTAAAATGCAGTCATAACTGCATTGTTTGACATATGTTTAAAATATAGTTAAATAATAACGACAATAGAACAACAATTATGAACAATAGTTAATAGTAGAAAATTTAATTCCATGTGTAGCATTGTGATTTTTACTGTTCTGTATTGATTTGCATATAATTGCAATGTTGTTCGCAATCACTTTAAATGATTGAAGATTTCTTTGCAATCATTGTGAATAATTGTAGTTGAGTTTCCATTAGATATGATTGTATTTTTTTAATTTTATTTTAAGGGAATTTTTTATTATTTTGTTTTTGTACTGATGTTTGAATATTGTATTTTACAGTATTGCTGGCAAGAATGGTGTTCTAGTGCTGTTGAAGTTTGGACACAATAGCTTTTGTTTACGTGTTCATTTTGATAATTCAGTTGTTATGCTGAGAAAACTATTTGTGAAAAATGGTCTGATTTAAGTTTACACACATTTGACTTATATCATATTAGAGATGGTAGGAGAAGGAATATTGAAACTAATTCTGATCTTCAATCTATCTTGTTATTGTCCGCTCATAATCACAAGGAGTACTTAGTTATTTTTATTAACGTATTTCTGACTGGTTCTTTAGCAAACAATGTTGATAGTATTAGATCAGATGTTGTTAGTTGTAATAGTGACCCATCAATTGGTACCGCTGGTGATTCTAATATTCAATTTAGGCAGTTATTGAGAAATGATTCCAATCATATGTCTTTATGGGTGTTGGTAAACGGTTTGCAGGTGCTGCTACTGAATTTAGGCTTCATTCGATGATATATTGCATTAAGAATGGGTACAAGCTTAATTTGGTAAAGAATTGCAGGGAAAGAGTTACTGCTGTTTGTTCTCGATCTAAATGTGGCTTTAGGATACATGCTTCTTTTAAGTTTAATATTCCTGGGTATTTTATTATAAAGAAATTTCAACCTGAGCATTCTTGTGGTGCTAGAATTTCAGATATAATGATCCTCCTATTAGTAGTAAATTGATTAAATTGTTGGTTTACAATCATATTCGAGCAAATCCATTGACGAAGGCCAAGGACATTATTAATCTTTTTCAAACTGAGTATAGTATTATTTTGAAGTATTATTTTGCTTGTAGTGGGAAAAGGTTGGCTTTAGAGGATTTACATGGCAGTGATATGATGTATCATCATTTGAAGTCCTTTTGTGACTCTGTTCTTGAAAGTAATCCTGGTAGCAAAGTTATTTTGGAACAAAACTATAGTACTCGTCAATTGAGAGAGTTTTCGTCGGTTTTGAAGCTTGTGCTTATGTTTTTCAATTTGTCCGGCCATTAATATTTATTGATGCTACTTTTATAAAGGGTCACGGTTGTTTATTGACTGCTACTGGTAAAAATTGGAATGAAGGCATGTCTTTTTCTTTAAGTTTATTATTTATATGTATTATTATGTGCAGTTATTCTAATTTATTGCTGATATGTATGCATTTAGTTTAAAATTTTCTGTATTATTTCAATTCAAAATACTCTTTCTGCTTCAACACATATTTTTATATTTTTTTGTTGCAAAATTTGATAATATTTGCACAAATTTTAGAAAAATTCTCTATAGTTTCAGAGTTTTCTACAAGTGCTAGCAATAATTGCAACAGTAACTACAAATATTCAGAATCTTTGCATAAAAATAAAATAAATATTTTATTTTTGAATTTTTTTTTACATTTTTATATATACAACTAAATGTTTACAACAAACATTAACAATATTTGAAATGATTTATACAAGTATTTCTGCATTTGCAGACATATCTGTAAATATTGAGAATAATTGCAGGAAAAACTGTAGTTATTTACAATTTATGTCTTACTGCAAATATTGACAATGTTTGCAGTATTTATGCAACTCAATTTTTGCAGATTTTTTTTTACGAATATCATTTATGCAGTAAAAAATGTATTAAGATTTTAATTATAATTGCAGAAATAAATGCTTTATTCAGAGTAGTTACATATCAGAATTGTATACATACATGCAATTATTCCGAATAGATGCATACATCTTTATGATTATTTAGTATTTGATATGCAATTATAAATTGCATCATGTAAGTGCATTTTAAACTACATATTTGATATGCAGTTAATAAATACAACATATCATTTATGTAATTTTTAATGGCATATCACATATTTAGTTAAATAATGCTCTTAGATCGTGTAATTTTTATTTGCATTTCATTTGTGCAAGCAGAAAATTATTTGATTCTTATGAAATGTTGAAAGAAAGCTATTGATTTTCAAAACTGCATATGTGTTATGTTGTTTAAAAATTCATGAAATACTTAACTTTGTATACCGTATGCAGTTAGAAAATACATTTAAAAGGTGCAATATTTAACTGTATAAATGTAGTGCAGTAAAAAAATGCACTTAGATGATGCAATATTTGCAATTTGCATGTAACTATTTTAAATAAATGTGGACAAGGTTGTATTGATTGTAAACAAACTTATATTATAAATTGTTTTATATTATTTTGTACTTGTTGACAATTATTTCTTTTTTACTCTGAGTAATAATTTGTTTTTTTACTTAATTATTTATTTGATTTATTATTTTATCAGGTTACTTCCCTATAGCTGTTGCAATTGTTTTTGGAGAAGAAGAAAATAATTGGATTTTGTATTGTAAACAGCTTAAAGACTTTTGAAAAGATGATCATAGAAATTTTGTTATCATCTCTAACCGTCATCCTGGTCTTCTTGTTGTTGTTCCAAAAGTGTTTCCCAATTCAGCTCATGGTTCATGTTTCTATCGTTTGAGCAATAATTTTAAAGTTGCTTTAAAGTCTGAATTTTCCAAATGTAAGAAGAGATATTTGATAGATCCATTTGCACGCGTTGCTTATGCTTCTAATTTGGATGATTTCAATATAGCATTGAGAACTTTTAAGGATTTTGGTGGTAATACTGTTGCAAATTTTTTGAATGGAATTCCTTTTGAAAAGTTTTCTAATGTATTTTTTCCTCAATGCTGTTATGGTTAAATGTCATCTAATTGCTTTAAGAGTTTTAACAAATGAATTTAGGAAGAAAGGCGTTTACCAATCACTGTTTGTTTAGATAAAATTAGAGTCAAGTTAATGAAGCTTATGTGTGAACTTCGAGAACATGCTGATGGTTGGAATAGTATTTTATGTCCAGTGAATGAGACTCAACTAAGAAATCTTCATTTGGTGGGTTTTAGATGGTTTGTTATTAAATCTAGTGAACATGCATTGAATTTCATTCACCAGTTCGTCAAGTTATTGACTTATATAAATGGGTTTATCCTTATAATATGTGGCAAATCTATGGCTTTCCTTGTGCTCCTGCTGTTAAATGTATCCTGAGTTGTGAAAAGATTAATGTGTAAGATCATATTGATGATTATTACAAAGTGGTGTATTTTCGATCAATTTATTCTCATCCAATCAATACAATTATATACTTAATGAAGGAAAATGTCTTTCTTGATAATGTTGATATAGCACCTCCTAAAGGTAGAAGAATATCTGGCCGTCCATTTGCTTCTAATAGAATTAAATCTACTGGTGAAATTACAAAGACAATTAGATGCAGTTTATGCAAGAAGTTGGATCACAACAAAAGGACTTGTCCTTTGAAACAGATGTAGCAATTTCATTTTGTCTTTTAATGTTATAATTAAACACCAAATCTTAGTATTATGTATGCAGAATATTTTACAATTATTCAGTATTATTGCTGTTATATATGCATGTTTTCTTGAATGATTGTATGTGGTTTGTTTTCTGCTAGGCTGATGTATTATTATGAAGTTTACATTAATAATTTAGCAATAATATATGTTATTTGCCAACATATGTGCTGTTTTTATAAACTATTGTGTATATTAGTTACAGGAATTAAAGTAGACAATTACGCCAGTTTTTAGAATAATATCATAAATGTCTGCAATTATTTTGAAACATTTTTTATTGTAAATTTAGTCTGTGTGACGTAAGTTTACTTATTTTCCCTTGTTTTTTGCCTGCACATATACAATTTCTCATTTATGTAATACAAATAGTCTTTTTTTCAACTTGTTTTCTTTTAAATGTAAAACTCTTTTTAAACCCTAGGAATTTCCACTAAATCTCGTTTATCAACGATTTGTAATTTCAAGTATTAAAATGAAAATTAAATTCGAAATGAAGGTGACAAAGAATAAGGGTACTGAGGCTATAGGTGAAATTGAGCATAGTGTTTCAAAATGTGAGATTAAAAAATGTGATGAAAAATAAAAGAAGGTTCTTTGTTCTGTGCACAGCATGGAAAACTTTTCGATTCTAAGAAGGTATGTTTGTTCTATATTTCGTTTATTTTATGCACATATTTTTGTTCGATGTTGTTATTATTTTATGTAGTATGATCAATTTTAATCATACAGTTGTGTTTTAGTTAAATAGGGATATGATCATGCAGTTATTTTAAGTTTTTTTTATTTTTTTTGTTTCGTTTAGGTTATGTAGTCTATTAAATTGGTTTATTTTTTTATGTTTATCTGCTTTATCATTTTACAGTTACTATGATAGTTTTTATTATAAAATTATATGGTGTATGTCACACATGCAGTTAAACTGTTGATCTATATTGTGCAATATCTATCAGCATAATCTTTATATCACATATGTAGTCAAAACGTCAATCTATATGGTGCAATATTTAACTACTTAAATGAAATGCAATTAAAAATTTATTCTAATATTGCAATATTTTGACTGCATAACTGAACTGCAATTATTTAACTGCATTTTGGTTATGCAATCATGGTTATTGTTTTCATGTTTGACTGCGTTATGGTTAGACATTTATGGTTTGTAATAGTTTATGTAGTTATTATTACACACTTATGTTTATTATTCGTTTATGCAGTTATAGTTATGCGATTGTGTTAATTATGTTGTTGTGTAGTTGTGCTTTTGTATGTGTGTTTGCTGATTTTGAAATTTGAATATGTTATATGTATTTGAAGATTCAATATATATTTCATATGCAGTTAAAGAAACTCCAATCTAAATGGTGCAATTTTAAACTGCATAAATGAAATAATGTTAAAAAATTCATTTAAATGGTGCAATTTAACGTCGATTTATATGGTGCAATATTTAACTACATAAGTGAAATGCAGTTAATTTTCTTCTTCTAGTACTGCGGTATGTTGACTGCATAATTGAAATGCAGTTAAAAATAACACTTATTAATGCAATTATTTAACTGCATTTTGGTTATGCAGTCATGGTTATTGTTGTTTGTGTTTGAGTGCATTATGGTTACACAGTTATGATTTGTAATAATTTGTGTAGTTATTTTTATGGCACTTATGTTTAATGTTAGTTTATGCAGTTATTGTAACATCCCGCCTTTTCGCACGCTTCAAATCGACCCACATGCCAATTTAAACCATACGGAAGGGCGGATTGTTATGGGGTAAATAAAAAAACAGAGAAGAAATAAACATAATAGAATCTCACAGCGGAAGGATAAAATATAATAATAAAATATACAGTTTATAAAACTGTTTACAAACATTTATATAATACATATCAGAGTACACATACCATAATACAATGCAGCGGAACAGTGTGTGGTGCACTAGTATAAATAATAATAATATACATCTTCGTCTTCGTCCTCCAGAGCTAAAACTTCAAATCCTGAAACGCTCGGACTGACCCGAGCGAATTGAAAAGACGAAACACTCGAGTCAGAACTAAAAGATCTTATGTAAGTTAAATTAACAGAAATAAATATGAGTACAGTAACTCAAGAGATGTTTGGGATTTACATCTCCTAAGGATCCGTTAAACTATTTACTATGTAGTATATTGCGCTATTATAATAGTTTCTATTTGTAAAATAAACTTACTTTTAAATAGCGTTAAGGGGTTACCCATATAGCCCTTAACACAGAATATATTCCCATAGTCTATACAGTACCGTAATCTCCCCCGTACTGGGCGTCGTCAGAGGGCACTCCATAGGTATGGTACAAAACCAAAATCGTATAAGGCGCGATAGGGTAGGTGACACGGCACAACTAGGCAATGCCAGGGTAGATATACCAATTACGCTTCCGGGTCGGTGGTAACGCATAGCCGCAGCTACCGCCCACCTCGAGCCACACCCCAAAATCAAAGAAATCAAAAGTGGCCACCGAATCAATCCAAAAGTCAAAGTATAATATCGAAGGGATGTGTCCGATCAAAGGTGCTACCTTATTAACCCGTCAATCGCTCCTATTTTAGCCACCTTATGCCAACTTACGGGAGTTAGGTCCACGTATTTACCTTACAGGAAACGTCGCCACCAACCTACTTCATTCTGGAATCTCCACCGCGTACACGGTTAGTCAAAGTAGTTTTCGGTATCGACAGAGAGTATGTCCATATCCGATCCCGGTCTCTTTGCCAACCAATCGTTATTATAACACCGCGGTCATAAAAAAATAAATATACTTTTAAAACCAAAATAAAATATCCATTTAAAAACCCATATAAAAACGATATCATTTTTATTCTTAAAACCCCAAATCAATACGATATCATTTTATTTTCCAATATATATTATTTCCAAAATCATAGGGTTTTCAAAGTAAATATTTAGAGGTCAAAACTCTTGAACATAAAATTTCAAATTATACTACCTTGAAACTCATAACTTTGAAACAAGTTTCCATCTCTCAAATGGTCAAATATTAGATTACTTTTATAAAACAAAATAGCTTCTTTACATTTTACAAATCAATTCCAAATATCGATTTAAACTTCCAAATACCATTTTAATTCTTATGTTTCAAAGCTTTAAATATTTCACCATTTCAAAACAACTCATTTGACAAACCTATACAGATCAAATTCAATTACTTATTATTTAGACTTGAAATGTTTACTTAATGAATTCAATATAATCTAAGTAAAACCTTTATCTTCACATAACTGGATATTCTTTCAATTTATTATATATTCATTTAAATCAACCTGATATTCATTTAAATCACTCTACACGAAATCAAGTTGTAAATCGTATCCTTTAAAAATTCTAACTTTTTATTAAACTCCAATTTAACTTAATATTCATCTTCAACCTTATTCTCTTTTAAGTTATTAAAACTCTAGAATTTAAATTTCAAATAAATGCTTGATCTCAAAAAAAATCAAACTTTATTTTATACTTCAAAACCATTTTATACGCAGTTTAAAACCTGGAATCTACTATATATAAATAACCTTTATTAATAACCAAATCAAAACCCATAAACCATATATATATAGCTTTACAAACCATAGAAAACATTTCAAAAATAATTTTATATATATACCGCGGTGCCTGTATAAAATTTTCTACCCTATGGTCAAGTGATACGGATGTTTATCATTTCAATCCGCAATTTAAAATAAAAATTCGGTTGTATATCATTTCAAACCGCAATCCCGAATGAAATAAAAATGCATAGCAACTTGCAATTAATAAAATTAATCATCCATTCATCCATCAAATTATACATCCATTTATCACAGCCATCATCCAATTTCAAACAATCATAAATACATAACAGGTGATAAATAATGGTATCAATTATCAGTTTTATACTCAAAATAAATTTAATAATTGTTAATTGGCAGTTTATATGCAAAAATAAACGTAAATTTAACTGGCAGTTAAAATAAAAATTTAACATAACTATGACTGGCAGTTAATATGCAAATAAATAAATTCACTGTCAAATTTATGCAATAAATTAAATAAATCAACAGTTAAATTAAATAAATGCAATTTAACAGAGATAATGAATAAAACATGCCAAACAGTCATAAATAAATTTCTACTCATATCTAAAATTAATTTAACAAACATAAGATATTTTAGAAGTTGTGAGTGGGTTAAAACACTCACCTTTTGAATTTAAATCGAATTTAAATTCAATTTAAACTCAAAATTCGACGGTCTCTGAATTGGTCCAAACCAGCGTCAACAGATCTGGAATTTAATTACGATCCTAACAAAAAAAATCTCGCGTGAAACAGAGGTCGTATGAAAAAGTTATTCGATTTACACGATTTGAAACACAAATTTTAATTAAAATAAAACTTACCCAACATTCAACGCCACGTCAACTCCTCACCCTCTCTCTCCCACTCGTTCTCCTTCATTCCCTAGCACGCAAGAACCCGTAACCCTAAATTTCACGAATAACCCTACGGCCGCCACCCAAAAGCCCACCGTGCCAAGCGACTACGCCTCGATCCAACCTCACCTCTGGCCTACCAAGCTTCAGCCGACCAGACCCTCCCCATGCGCGATGAAACCGAGGCCGAGAACCCCCTCCGCCGTCGCTCTAAACGCGGCCAAAATTGGGTGGTTTTGATGCCCATCTAGCCGAACTAACGGTACCGATGTGCCCTACTCAAGAATCTCTACGCGATGGTGCCTCCCGATCGTCGCCAGGACGAAGATCCACCGTCGAAACATCAAACCCTAATATGGACGGTCTGAGTTGATTCGAACATTCCGGAAAAATGGTGAACCGGATTGAAAAACGAATACCACCAGCAGATTACGCTCGTCGAGAACATCAACATATATTTTTTTGAGAATTTTCTGGAGAGTATGAATTTTCATTTTTGAACTGTAGATAGATCTAGGTTTTGCAACATTAAGGAAGAGAAAGAGATGAAGAAAATGAACGTCCAGACAAATGATAGAAGATGGAGGCTAGGGTTTATCACAGCGTATATATAGACAAATTGTAGAAGGCTAGGTGGGCACGAGTTACGAACGTGCTAAACGGTAGTTGGCCCAAAAAGCCCGTTCTAACCCCGGAACGAAATTTATTAAACCCATATATCCAAATAGGTATTTTAAAATATTCTGAACGCGATGGAAAAAGTTTCACGTCCAAATTTGATCGTATGAAGAAGTTATGCTGAAAACAAAATTTCCAAATTGATTTCAAATTGATTTTTAATTAAATCGATTTCAAGGCGTTTCGCGTCCGTACGATCAAACGACAGGTCCGATCGATACGAAACTTGACACCCTACAAAAATTCACTGATACAGATCCGATGAAACTGGTTTCGTCGAAATCCGAGTCTGTGGCCAAAATGGCTATTTTTATATTAATTAAATAAAATTAAATTAAATCAATTAAATCGAATTTTATATTTCAATTATAGAGTTGACAATTTATCACCTTAATATTTCTTCATCATTAGCAATTCTTTAACAAAATTTTATTATCAATTTAGAGAAGATAAATTTATCAATTGCAGTGTCCCATCTTCAATTCCATTTATATTCAAAGTTATAAATTAAGTTCCCAAAATCCCTATTAAATTAAATAATCAAGGTTTATCCCTTCTATAAATTTTTAAGTAGATGGATTCCATGTCGGGTTCAAAGTCTATATTTTTAATATCCTTAAATTTTAGTTAAATCTCTATAAACGAAATATTTAAACGTTAATTTCATTTCTTTTGCAAAACTTTAAATTAAACTAAAAATATCACTTTCTATACTTAAATCTATACTCCCATTGATTTATTAAATTTGCACTTATTATGCATACTTTTAGCAACTCATATATACTTTGCATCTATTCCCCAAATTTCACATTCTATTGTTACATAAATTTGCATTGATTACTATTTATTATTATTGCTTTACTGATAAATTAGATATTTGCATTGGTTTTGCTTATGCTAAATTAATTTTCTATAATAAATAAGGTTTCAAAACAATCAATAACATTTCCTTTGCCCAAACCCCGTTTACCAATTATTTTCCTTCAATAATTCATGTTGCTATAAATACGTACATTTACACTTTATAGTTATTCTAGTATACCTATTCCAACAGTCTTAACCCCTTATCTTTACGTTCACCCACTTGTAATATTAATTATATTTATTACAATTCAATGTTGGCATTTATTACTATTAATTTATACAATGTCTATTGCCCTTATTTCAGTTTCTTCCTTTTTCAGTTGCTACTCTACTATTCACAGTTTCTTTGTATACTCCTTTCCTATATAATCCAATATACACAAATTCCAATTAAATCCAATTATTACCTTTAAATAAAACATAACAATCGAATACCTCTTATTAAATTGGAATGTTTCATTTAAGTTTATAAATGATCCACTTGTATTAACATAAATTTTTATTTTCAAATTTATTTCCATTTACGGTTAATCAATGTTATTTTACATTAACCAATTTTAATATTCACCTTTAATTTCACATCTTCAAAGTATATCTGGGAAAAATCTTTCCACCGCTTAATTTACTGAATCTTATGCAGTCTTACTATAAATAAGTTTTAAATTACCATTACTGTACGTTCAATTACTATCCAAAGTATTTATTCATAAATCAATTCGATATATACGTTTGTTTCCTTCTATTTGATTTATACCTAGTATACATTTTCCTAAATCCTATTTCATTACCTTCATTAAATGGTTATCGCATTGAGATCAAATTTATTAGCTTATATCGCATTATTACCATTAATTAAAATTGGCTTACAAATTTTTTTTATTCAATACTCTAAATAAATAACATATTATTCCATAATTACTCTTGTTTTCACATATTCCATTCAAAAATTAAACCACAATAATTACATTATTTTATTGAATTGGAAGTCTCATTTTAAATTGTTAACTTTTAATAAGAACAAATGGCAACACCAAATTCCTAACATTCATTTTATTAAAAATTATGGAAAATATGACAAATTTAGTTAACGAAATTTTCGGGTCGTTACAGTTATAGTTATGTGATTCCATTAATGAATATAGAAAAATTGAATTAAAATTTAAAAGAAGCAACGATTCATTATTGTGTGGCATATAATTTAAAAACAAATTTATATATGAAAAATATTTTAATGCGCATTACTGTTAATATTTAACTGCGTTATTATAGTAAGTATTATAAGTGTATTAGTTTTGAGTGTTATATTAAAGTTATGAGGAGTATTAATTGGCTTATGGTTTTATTTTATAGAAAGCATCCAAGAAAGTTGTTCAGAGATTTGTTTTTGAAGCTTCTTGTGATCCTAAGAAGACTAATTCAGACTCCGAACATGGCACGCATTCTAAACAAATTAAAAGAGAAAGTTTTAAAACAAAATAAGCTTATAGGTGTAGTTTGAAGCCTCTTCTAGATGTTTTCAATCATTTCAAAAAAATAGAAGAAAAAATGACCAGTTATTAGATGTTATTAAAAAATCTTGTTTTTGGAATTTTGTAGAAGTGTTTTTGGAAATCAATATGATTGTGATGCCAGAAAATTTGGTGATGATATTGATCAAATTATTTATTATTATGAAGATGATGGTTTGTTTGATTTTAAAGTTCAGAGAGTATTATTGCTGTATGATGACATATTAGATATTTTTGGTTTGAACACTGAAGGTTTTTTTGTTTATAAATATGTTTATTTTTTTATATTAATTCACATAATGATGTCGATCTTCTTTTTATAGGGCCACATATTTGTCCTTTGAAAGAGAAAGTTAGGGATGAAATTTTTTCTATTGCTACTATGTCTTTTATACAGACACATAACATACCACAGAAGGGCTTCATTAGGAAGTTCATTTATCAGACTCTTATAAGTCTTATGAATAAAAAAAGACTACCGTTAATGATGCCTCAGATTTTTTTAGGCTTATATTTATGCATATGAATAAAAAAACAACTGTTAATGTGCAGTATTTTAACTGCATAACTGAAATTCAGTTAAAAGTTGCACTTATTAGTGTAATTATTTTACTGCACTTAGGTTATGCAGTCATGCTTACAAATATTTTTTGATTATTACATTTAACTTTTATGCATTTAATTGTAGCAGGAATAATTTTTTTTTAAATTATATTTTATAATTTTTAGTCTAATAGTCTAATTTCAATTTTTGCAGGTCGCTTGTTCCTATAAAGAAATTATGAAAGAAAGAGATTTCTAAAGAGTGAGATTTTAAATATGAACAAGAAGAATGATAAGCTTGAAAAGGTTTAGATAGTGTTATTTTAGATTTACTTCAAATAATATATATTAATATGCTTTTTTTTATTTGTAGAAAATTGTTTTTCAAAATGAAGACTTTACAAGAGAGAATTATATTTGGGATGGAGAAAGATATTTTGGAAAGAGAACTAGAAAATTTGAGGAAAATAAATGAAGAATTGATAAAAAAATTCTGTTTTAAAGCAAATTAAAGGATTGAGTACAAATGTTGCTAGTTCTAAAGATATGAAAAAGAATTTTGATATGGAAGTTTTGAAAGTAAAAGAAACACTTGATGAAGAAATAAAAAGGTTGAAAATGGAAAATGAAAGGAAAAAATAGAAAATGAAAAAAATCGAAGGATTGAAAAAGGAATTGAAGTTACAGATCATTGATCTTAAAAACGAAAATGAAAAGAAGAAGAAACTGCAAGAAGAATATGAAAATAGAATCAAAATTCTTGTTAATGAAAAAGATTTGTTGTAAAAAGAATTGAAAACCATGAAATATGGTATTATGACACCTCCAACTTATAGTCTTGGTTTGTTTGATATTCATGCAAATTCTACTTGTAAAATTCAGAATGTAGTTTCTAATATTGGAGATGATCAAAATGATTGTAAAGATGATAAAAATGAATTGAAGAAGAATCCGAGAAGCAAAATAACTAATAGAGAATCTCTTGTTAAGAAGGTAATATTGGCAAATAGGTAAAGGAAAATTGATCCTGATTATGTATAAAAATAAGAAAATTAAGAAGAAGAGAATTGCGAAAAGGAAGAAAGTGGTTGAGGATAAATTTCTTGAAATTATTGAAAATTTCGACCAAAGTATTGTTGAAAAGTTATCACAGAGAAATAAAAATTCCATGGAGTCGTTTGTAAAGAATGGTTTAGTTCAATGTTTGCCTGAAGATATCAAGAAAGTTGTTAAAACTTATTTGTATTTGGCTTGTTACACGTAAGTTCATTTTTATTGATCTAAAAGATACAGTATTAGATGCATTTTAATTATAAAATTATTTATGTTAATTTATATGTTATTTGTAGGAAAACTGTTTGGCACAGTGATGACTTTGATATTTTGATTGATGGAAAATTAGTGACAGAATTGCTTGATGGCAATCAATATTTAGATTCTACTATGAGTTTTTTAAAATTTATTTTCCTAGTATATTTGAGTATATATTTTTATTTTTTGTTAGATCATTGATTGGTATGGAAGACATTTATCTGATTTATACAGTGGTCATATTTTTTTTTAAATTATGACACGGTATGTTTATTTTTTTAATCTATTTTGTTTCTTTATTATAAGTGATGATATTAATATCTTATATATATATATATACATACACACATATTCCTTTTTTTGTAGTATGGTATTCTACATGATGACATGGGTTATATGAATAAATATTTTGAACATGTCGTTGATCAAATTGATAATTCAATTGAAATTCTTAGTTTATTTTTTCCAGTTTTGAATTCTGGTCACTATACATTGTTGGTTTATGATAATATTGCTGGAATATGGTTTTCTTCTTCAATTCATTAAAAGGACTGGTTTAGGGAATTCATGAAGAAGCAGCAAAGAAAATTGTAAGTTTTTGTTGTAATTAAATTTATATTTTTGTTGGTTTAGTGTACTTCAATTAAATGTGTTAAAATATTAATAAATATAGTGTAATTATGAGGTTCATGGCTCAGTTAACAGAGTTTGGAAAAGTTGAGGAAGAAATAGAAGACAGGATTTTTGTTTAAATAGAAGTAAAATTTTGTATTGGTTACTTTGTGATCCTCCAAGAAGTTGGAGCATTACAAAAATTAGCAGTGGGTTGAAATTATGATTTTATGTGAATTTTGTTTGACATAAGTTGTTTGTCTATAGTACTGATGCAATGTTGAATAAAGATGCACATGATAAGGTGATTATATATTAGTAACGGCTTGAATTTATTTTTTTATGTTGAATTTGTGATTTTATGATTTTGTGCAGTCATGTTAGTAATAGTCAGCTGGATATTTAGTTGTGTAATATTTAACTGCATGTTGGTTACGAATTTATGATTTTATACAGTCTTTTGAATAATGTTTTACGAATTTATGCATTTATGTTATGCAATCTTGTTAATAATGTATTATGAATTTATGCCAAATCTATTCAGTTAAATTATTTCAGAATTTTTCTTAAAGTTCTATAAATATTCTTTAATATTTGAAGTAAAAATTGTAACAATATGACTTGGAAGCGAAAAATATTTTTGAATTGATACAATTGTAGACATACATTGAACAATATAAATGACGTTATTGGAATAATTGACAAAGATTAAAAACTAATGTAGTTTTTTCTGCAACTTTTCAAGATATTTGTTGAAAAATAGGAAAATATTGAAAAATTTCAGATAACTTAGTACAATTTTTTTTTAAAATTTTGCAATAATGTATCAAATTGTAGAAATAAAAATGTAAGAATTTTTTAACCGGAAAATACTCCTTTAATTTTGAGTATTTGCAATTATTGCAGCAATTATACATAAAAACTACAGAGTTCTTTGCTAATTTGAGTATTTTATTAAGTTTGCAAATATGATGAATATTTGTAATAAAAAAATGTAATAATATATTATCGAGCCATACGTTGAAGCATATGGATGGTTTTAAGTGAATAATTGCAAGGATTTATTGAAATGGATTTATTTGTATAATTGTTGAAAAACAAACAATTGTTCAGTATAATTGCAGATGTACATGCAATTATTCAATATAATGGCAAACATCTTTCCAATTATCGTGAATAATCACATAAATCTCTAAAATTATTAGAAGTAAATCTATACATATTTGCAATTATTATTAATAATTGTATTCTTAACCGTATTTCACTTATGAATTTATTGCTTCGTTTAAGTGTATTTGTTAACTGCATATGTGGAATGCAGTTAAAAATTACAACTGTTAAATACAATTTTAACCGCGTATAACATATGCAGCTAAAAAATGCATTTAGCTGGTGCAATTTTTAACTGCATATAATATATGCAGCTAAAAAATGCATTTAGTTTGTGCAATTTTTAATTGCAATTCACTTATGCATTTAGATTGTGCAATTTTCAACTACATTATATATACGCCATAACAATTTAACAGCAAACATAGAACCATTCTCAACTGCAGCTAATAAAATCTAAAAACATCAAGATATAGTTATAGCAATGTAAAACCTGAATAATACAACAAGATGTTATTATACATTATTTTAGAATAATTCAACAATATTCTCAGAATCATGTTTGACTTCAGTCATGGTCTTGTTATAGCTATGTACAATCTGGATTATGCAATAAGTACTTGTTGAAAATGCCATAATGATTCTTATGTGTGAACTTTTAAGTTGCTCATCACCATACTTCAGAACAAATAAATCTCCAGCCATCATAGTGTCGAATGGACGAAAAGATTTTTCAATTGCTCATTGGTTGAAGGAAAATGATCTCTTACTGTTTAAGTGAACCAGTGATTCCTGCTTTCAAGTTAATATTTTGGAACCAATTGGTTGTATGAAGGCAAATTTTTACTATCTTAAGATGAATAATTTGTTTGAATAAGAAAATGACAACTCTATTGAACTTCTCTCAAACATGGATAATTCAACTTGCATTTGTTGTACCCCAAATATGGAGAAATATTACGTTTTACTTTAATCTCTCATTTGAAATAAGAGACAAGATCATTGAATTTTATCTCCTAACTCATTGTCTTCATCTCTTAAGTGCAACAACTATCAAGTTGGCACTCATTTTAGTTTGAGTACTGATGGTATAATTTGTAAAAATCATGTTTAGTACTCAAACTAAAAAGGATTGCCAAGTAGATAGGAAAAAAAAATTGTAAATAGCCATTGAATAAATACTAAAGATATGATTTTCCATTAAAGAAGAAGTAGAGCAAAGAAGAAGGAAAGATAGAATATATAGACATAGAAAAGAAATCTCAACCATAGATATAACTGGTCAAGGAATATAACTTTGGTCAAGATGTTGGACTAAAAGATGAAAGAATCACATGAATACTAGATGTTTTTGTCCTTTTATAACGAACAAACAAAGATATATCTTCTTTTTACAACTCATGAATGACATGAAAGATGAATGATTCATAAAATGCAATTAAAGTATTTTAAGTCTTATTCATTCCCCAAAGTTCTAAGGCTGTAGCTTTAAAATGCAGTTAATTTTTTTTACAACAATGAGCTATAAATAAAATACAACTAATATAACTAAAATAAATTTTATTCTAAATTATTAGCGTATTAAAAGTGTTTAATTTTTTAATCATATCTGCAATATGCGGTTGAAAATCTAATGAATTTTGAACTATAATATTTCAGAACATGCGTGAATTGTGAATTTTGTATTCAGGTTTAGAACATTATGTAGTTGTTCATAAGTGAAATGCATGAATTGTTCATGAGTGAAATGCATGAATTATGATTTTTTAACTACATAAGTGAAATGCATTTAAAAATGTAGTTGTTCATGGTAATTGCAAACATGTATACAACTATTCATAATAATTGCATATATGTCTACAACTTTTCAATATATTTGCATATAACTGAAAATAATTAACATATCTGCATATAAATGAGCAAATATTTGCTTAACATTTTTTGCATTTTTATTTGCACAATTCAGCACTATTTTTGCAGTATTTTATGCATTTATTTTCAATATTTGCATATGTGACTGCAAAAATTGTACCACAGCGTTGATTTGCAATATTTGCAGTTTTGTCCACAAATATCTATTATAGCCGTATATATGGCTGCAATTATTGCATATAATTGCATAAAAGGGTACGGTTGTTTAAAACTTCTACTAAATTGCAGCTATATATGTCTACAATTGTTTCGATAAAAGAACTTTTATAGCTCTAATAATATAATTTTTACCCAGTTTTTCGCAATTGTTAACAATAATTGCCGCAATAACTGAAAATAATCAACATATTTGCATATAATGAGCAAATATTTATTAAATAATGCACTTTGCAGCTGCAATTTTTAACTGCATAAGATATATGCAATTAGAAATAATGCAATTCATAACTTTATATGAGATATGTATGCAAGTATATTAAGAATCCTATGAATTTTTAACTGCCTAAGTGAATTGCACTTCAAAATTTTTGATTATCATATTAAACCATTAGAAACCAACGTAGTGAATAATATATACATTTGTTAAATTTTTGATTAATAACATAGTTACAAAACTTTAAAGAATGTTGAAAACATTTGTTGGCATCTGATAATTGAAATTGGTGTATCAGATTGTCTTCCATGCTCCAGCTGTGTGGTTTGCATGACAGAATTTGATATGCGATTTCAGATCTTTGTAGAAATATTTCATGATAAGTTTAGAACCATACATCAGCATAAACTTTAAAGAACAAATTTCTTGGATTATCGTTTGCCAATTGATATCTATACGAATAGTTATTTTATTAAATAATAATATACTTGTAAATTTTTGGGAATACATACATATTAATCTGTAGCTAAGTTATCAGCAAATATTATGGATAATAGCGGATCTGTTTGTAATTATTTGAATAGAAATAATAGTGATTCTGAATATTAAATATTTTGAAGTTTCAGTACCTGGTCATTAATGAATCTTCCGGATACTAATTCACCAAGAACAGTTCCAGTTGGTGTAATATCTTTGTCCCAATTGTAGTACGTAGTATTGATGTTTAAATGTTCAAAAATGTTAGTACTATTATCAATACTCAGACAATACAGGAAATATAAACATTATTTGTTGAATTGTCTGGATTATTGGGTATATTTTCATAAAATACTGTGATTATTTAAATAATTATCTATATTTTGTTATAAAATTATTCTTACCCGAGGTCATTGTTTTTGAATTTTTTTTTATTACTTGAACTTTCTCTTGACTCAGCAATAGGATATACGCACATCGTTTGATATCCAATTTTGCTCTTGTAGGCAACTCACATGATTTTGGTAGTGATTCAAAATCATCTACTATTATTGGTTGAATTTGTTTTCCTTTCTTCTCCCTTGACAATTCTTGTATAGATTCTTCCTTAGCATTTATTATAGCTTTAGTAGTTGCATTAGTGTCAGCAATATCAATCTGATCTTTGTTTCTTTCAGTTGTTTGATCTGAAAAAAAATTAAAATAACAATGTTTAATGTTTTCAAAATAACCGTATGAATATTTATTATTAACATTCATTCGGTAGGAAAATTTCAGAGCATGCAACAATTATTGGTATTAAATGCGGATTTAACTGCAATTATTTTGACAAAGTGCTTTTTTAGCTATGTAATAGATATGTGTCTTAAAATTCAGCAGTACACTACCAATATTTTTTAAGAATGTCATTAGTTTTTAACTGCACATGTAAAATACAGTTAAAATTTGCATTTAACAACTGCAATATTAACTGCATACGATATACGTTTTAACTGCATAAGTAAAATTCACTTTAAAATTTGCATAATTCGAATACGTGTTTTAACTTCATATGTTATATGTAGTTAAATATTGCATTTAACAAATGCTATTTTTTTTTTGCATAACATATATACAGTTAAAAATGGTGCAATTCGTAACTGCATAAGCGAAATACAGTTAAAAGTGCGGTTGTTCATAAATACTTGCAAATATGTATGCAAATATTCATAATAACTAGGGCTGACTATTTTTCCATTTTTTCGCTTTTCCGTCAAATTCCTTCCGACTATTTTCGAAATTTCCGTTTTCTTCCGAAAAAATAATTTCGGAAGGAATTCCTTCCGATTAATAACGGAAAAAGACGAAAATTTTCCACAATTTCCACGGTATTCCTTTTCTTCCGAAGTAACATTTAATTGGGCCGCACCCCACAAGCCCAATATCCTTCCCGTATGTAAATCCGTAAATGCACTCACGTCCACCACTTCAGACCGAAATTCCCAACAAGAAAAACTATAACCCTAATTCGACATTTCTTCCTTCAACAAAAGAACACGATTCCTAATTTTGTCGCTGAATTTAGCAGTCAATCCACTCTACAGGTACATAACCAATTCAATTTTAGTTCTTTAGGTTTTTTTATTTCGTTTTTATCCAGATTTTATGATTTTTACTTTTCAAGTTTCGATCGTGGAAATGTGAAGGGCTTTTCAAGTTTTGATTTTTGAACGGTGGTTGTTACTGGAAAAAGCAAGATTCTTTTATTTCCTACTTTTTAAAATATACATAGTTCTATATCCGTCAGATTTCAGAGAAAGAGGTTTTAAGATAAATAAACTCTTCTGTACGCATAAAAGTGATTCGATATATCTGGTTTTAGAGATATAGCTTCAGATATGTATAACCTCAATTTAAGTACTAAACTTTCTGGATGAATAACAGTTTTAAAGTTTCAAAGTTTTATATGGATTTAGAGTATATATACATGTGAGTCCTTGAAAGAATATGATATCAAAACATATGTCAAATTTTATAAACAATGGTTTTGAAGATATGAAACTTTATATACAGCCTTTTTTGAATATATGCCAGCCTTGTACATGTAAAGATATCTGAATGTAGGTAAGTCTATTTTTTGAAAACAGACCCATATGCATAAACTTTCAAGAAATATATATGGATTCCACAACACACACACATATGAGTTTTGAAACCATGTTGTTTGATGAATAGTAAACAAGTTTCTGCACAAAATAAATTAAAGTAAGTTACTGTGTTTATCTTGTAGTTGTTTGTTGTGAAAGTATGAAAGAGCAAGAAAAATAATATAGAGCAGGTTCTTACTTCATATATGTGCCTGTACGTATTTTCATATTTCAAATGTATGATTGGCATGAAAAATCTGATACACAGTGGCCGGGGTTTTCACTTTATAAACATAATATTGGAATGGAAGTCAACTGTGTTTGCCACACATTTTTGTACAACTAAATGAGCTTAATTATAATTGTGCAGCAGCATGTTTTTTTTTTTAAATCATAAAGCTGATTTCTACTCGTATTTAAACGGAGCAGCAAATAAATGAGGCCGATTAGTAGTTTTGAGTCCTACAAGCTAAACCATGTTTATTCAATATAAAGGGATTATCTATATATATGTAATGATGGTTAGGTTTACGTATATTAGATGGCATTTCCAATGCCTGTTCTTCCATATAAATTTGAAGCGTCTGATTCAACTACTGGATTTGAAGTTGTTGATGACACCTCACACAGTTCATCTCATTAGATGGCGAGTTTTTTTTCTTTGGTTTTTTTCGATTTGTTGGTGAAATTTTGGTTTATGTTGCTTTGAGGCAGCATAGATTTTGTGGGATGTTTGATGGCAGAGGTGGTTTGTAAGGGGAAGGTTTATGTGTTGTGTAGTGATGGAATAGTAGAAGGCTGATGCTCCAAAGATGACAGGGATTAAAAGCGAGAATGATCCTGGTTTTTGCAGAACACAACCACCTGGTTTCCACCTTCGGATTATAAATTCTTACTTTTTAACACAAAAAGTTTCGAGCTTCACAGTAGCTTCCTTTTTATAACCATCTTCTCATCTAAATTTCATTCCAACTGCGAGAAACCTTTTTGTGTCAAATTTTCTTTAGATTTTTATTTAGGAATCACTTATAATAACTGCAGTAAACTTGCCATTGCATGGTCAATTCATTTGTTACGTGAGAGTTATTAAGGACCACTGGCTACGCTAACTAAATAGCGAGGTTTAACTGCTTTGACAAATTAATTGGCATTTTAAAAAAATAAAAAACAAGGATGAGTTAAAACCTCAGTATAAGGCTGGTAAAGGAACAAACTTTTCTAGGTTATGACGATGAGACATTCAACATATTAGGCGAATTTCAACAACAGAAGAAAGATCATCCAATTTTCAACACAACGTTACCCTTCTTTTTTTTTTCTTTTTTTTTACAAGGACGCACAAATAAGAGTGCCATTACATACTCTTTGTCAACTTTATAAATAGATGGAGGAAGTAAGTCCAAACACTTCCTATTAATTAAAAACAGAGTATATCATGTATAAATCAATGTCCCTAAATACAAATGAAGTCTGAAATACACATTAGTAACATGCCTAAATCGCTGGCCGTTGATGTAAAATGTTATTGTAACTATGCTATAGATAACATTAGTAACAGACAACAGAAAACTTCAAAGTGAGAATGTGCAATTAAGAAAACAACTTAGCAAATACCAACAAGAATCAACTTATAATGATTCTAAAAATGATTTGTCTGAAATGAAATGTTGAAATACGAAAATTCTCCTGAAGAAGAAGAAAATGAAGAGACTGGTGAAAATATTGAAGATAGTGACGGTGAGGAGGCTGGATCTAACAAATATGAATTATTGGCAAACAAAAATTTGAATGAACAAGAAAATGAAGAGACTGATGCAAATATTGAAGATAGCGATGGTGAGGACACTAATGAAGATATTCAAAAGAACAAAGAAGTAATTTATGAAAAAAATTAGTAAGAAGAAAGATGATAATGATCATGTTGATGATAATATTGAGAAGAAAGATGATGATGATCATGTTTATGACGTTGATCTTATTGATGATAATAGTAAGAAGAAAGAAACGAAGATCATGATGATCATGTTGATGGTGGAAAAAATAATAGTGATAAGAAAGAAGGAAATGTTGATAATGATGATGATCATGTTGTTGATGATTATGTCGATGGTGCACGAAAAAAGAAGAAAGGGGAGTGGAAGAGAAGAAAAATAATGATAATGACAATTTAAATGAGGATGAAAAGCACGCCGAAAAAGAAATGAAAATTGCAAAAAATAAAGATGTTGCTGAAGGTAAATTTTCGAATTATTAATAACTTTCAAATTAAAATACGTTCATTGATAAATCTGCAATTATTCATAATCTATGACAAAAAATACTGCAGACAAATTTGCAAATATTGAAAATCAGCATTGTGATACAATTTTTGCAGTCAAATATGCAAATATTGAAAATAAATGTATAAAATACTAGAAAGATATTATTGACATTTGAAGCGAATCATTTAATTATACAAAAAAAATTCAAAAAAAAATTTCATTAAATATTTGCTAATTTATATGCAGATATGTTGATTATTTTCAGTTATATACAATCATATTGAATAATTGCATGCATATATGCAATTATTATAAATAGTTGTATATATCTTTGTGATTACTATGAGCAACTGCATTTTTAGATGCATTTCACTTATGAAGTTATAAATTGTATCATTTTTAAGTGCATATCTGATATGCAGCTTAATGTTATAGCTGTTACATACAAATTTTAATTGCATATAAAACATACAGTTAAATGGAGCAAAACGTCAGAGCGGAATTGTAATCGGAGAACCAATTGAGTAGAACAATATCGCGGTTAAAGGTTAGAGGATTAATTTGAGGGGTATAAAATTATCTAATGAAAAATAAAATAAAAAATAAAATAAATAACTTTATTTTTCGTTCTATCGACATTTTCATACTTATCCTTTTCATAATTTTCTTTTAACTTATCTGACTGCTTAGCATAAAGTTTCAGTGCAACACTATATAATCACTGCCGCCCTTTTTCTCTAACCCAAGCAAATTCAGATTATTATATTTTCCATCTTCTATCAGACTGCGTAAATCAACGTGAGTATAACTTTTTTTTTTCTCTATTTATTTCTACTGAGTAAATCAGTCTAACAGTGATCATACTTTACATTTCTAGTTGTACAAAAAAATAAAAATAGGGAAAAGAGGAGACACGCATGAACATATTTATCATTTTTAGCAAAAGTCAATTTTCCACTTCGCTTTTTATTTAATAATTCAAATATTTTTTCCTATACTAAATATTAGCCAAAGCTTCCAATAAGAAAGTTGTAGAGGGCAAAGATAACTACGTTTTTCATTCTTGTTATTTTTGAAATAGTGGAGTGTAAAGGGAGATAGGAGGCTTGAAAGTGAATATGCTTGAGCAGGCATATACGCGTGAGTAGGCATGAATATATAGAAGTGCATGCTTATGAATGTGAAAAGGGGTACTGCATTTTGCATATGATTGGGTCATGGTTTGCATGTATGAGTGAAAGTGTGTTTATATGCTTCTATGTTTGTTTGCTTAAAAAAGTGAAGCACTTTCACATCCATTTTGCACACGCTAAAAATTGAACACACGTCCAAAAAAAAAAAAAAAAGTAGACGACACACGTGGAAAGGTATAGGGGAGGCGCGCATGAAGGCCTTGCACACATTTTCACTTTTTTACTTTGTGCGCGCATGCATGGGGTGGACCTTGGGATGTTGGCGATGAAGTGTTAGAAGGAGGAGACGCTCGGCAATGGAAATTCATGCATCGGGATGAAGAGAAGAGATGCTAAGTTTGCATGGGAGAGTTATAAAATGAAGCATAAACGTGAAGACGAGGGAGGTGCTGCATGCATTGGGTGCACGCATGGAGAAAGTGGTGTGCTGTTGTTATTTGATGTTGGGCTTGAAAATGTTTGTGGTGGGGAAATTTATGATTTAGTTTACTTAAAAAAAAGGGACGTGTGCATTATAAAAAGTATCCATGCAAACTAGTTTAACTTGATACCTTTTTTTTGTTTCAAAACTTCAAATATTAATAACTCAAAATATATAATGAATTTTAACATGCAACCAAAAGGAAATATGTATAGGAAAGTGAGACGAACAAATCGACTAGCTTTCGTCTTACCGGCGAACTCTATGGTGATTAGAAATGACATAGTTAAGTCCACGAACGTATGATGAACGGAAGTGTAACGATCAAAATGGAAGGTACCAGCAGGATCGTATTGCATAGCGCATCACGATGATGGTCTGGGTTCACTCATCGGAGGTGTGTAGAAGGATGAACAAAACCAAAAAGTTTTAGAGTACAACGTTACACAATATTCCGTTCGCGTACGGACCGCGAACAGCTGAAATAAAATACGATCGTGCACGACAATGTTAAGCGATCACAAAACAACAACAAATAAACCGGTCAACTTAGTTTGTAAAACTACAAAAGAACCGGCGTTTGACGCAAAACGCGTCAACTGAAAATATTTATTTTCTAAAGTAAAAATTATGGAAAAATTCTATAAATTAAATTAAAATGATGTCATCAAAAATCAAGTATAAATTTGAAACGTATATTTACTTATAATTTAAATTCAAATCCGATGAGGTTATTCCAAATTGTGTTTACATGTTATATTTATGAATGTTTATGATGCCATATACTGCAAGTTAATGCTATGTTGCACGAATACGACATTTATATGTGATATAAAATAGAAAACGATATCATTTTGGGGATAAATGGTATATTATGAAGTTATATACAAAAGAATTTGAATGAATTTAATCGATGAAGTAAATGAGGCGAGATGAGACTACTAGACGCTAGAATCCATCCTAGCGGACAGATTCAGGATCGCTCCCTAAATCATGACGACCTGGTCCCTCATCATTTATTGTCCAAACGATCTGTTGCACAGACACAACCACGGTTACAGGTGCAGTGCAAACGGAAAACGAGAAAGAATCGAGAGTAATCTCATTGATGGATGTGTGGTGAAACAAAGATGAAGATTATAGCACAATAGGGAGTGCCAACGGTGAACAAGAGAAGGTAGTGCAACTAATAGATCGTATGGGGGCACTCACAATTTCTGATTGAAAAATATGCATATGAAAAAGGCCGTAACATCGGTTCGATACAGAGTCTAGTAAGAGTGAATAATGAATAGGATTCACTAGTAATTCCAAACCTCGTATATGAATAACTTGACAGTGGTATGTCTATTGAATAATGAATGCAACTTATAAATGAATAGGATGTGATATCCTGGTTGATTAGAGTTGCAGCTGTGATTCACTTTAAATAGTGCCACGACACATGTATTTGAACTAAAATATTAATGGGATGTGGGCGGGTTTAGATTATGGAGTGTGTGACATATCTATTTCTTTTAATATCACATATATTACCCAACTTCACACATTTATATCAATCATTGTCACACTATTATACTCACAGCTAGATTTATAGCCTGACTCGAGGTTTTGTTTTGTGACAACTCCTCGGGTCAGACAAAGGCTTTTCAGGATGATTACCTTTTCACGTTTTGAGGTGATTTCATACGACATTGAGATGGACGACAACTAGCATACGTTATATAAATTTAAGGTAGTTGTTGATTTAGAGCTTCACGAACGTACGCTTGCTACATGTCTCAAAGGAACTGTTAGAGTCATCTGGAGGAAAAATGTTAGAGAGATACATTTTGAGTCCTTTGAACTATGCTAAGTTGATTTTGTGTAGTCATGTCATATGTCCTTTGTATATACTTGTATGTGTATGTGTATGTATTATGACGTTATTTTTGGGATAGTTATGTATAGTGTGCATGTAACGACCCGCTATTTTTGACCATTCAAATCGACACTAAAACCATACATGTCCGACTTGAATAATTCAAAATACCGAATTGTTAATTTAATTTGGCAAACTTAAAATATACAGTAAATAAATCAAACACAGATCACAGACACAGAGTAATATAATGCAGCGGAATAAAAAAATAGTAGTTCATGAAGCTACTATATACA
Source organism: Allium cepa (assembly GCA_030765085.1). Taxonomy (NCBI): domain Eukaryota; kingdom Viridiplantae; phylum Streptophyta; class Magnoliopsida; order Asparagales; family Amaryllidaceae; genus Allium; species Allium cepa. Next base: position 500,168,764 of record CM060931.1, read on the forward strand.
TCAGAGTTTAAAATGAATACATCAGAATCTCTTGAATACAGAAAAGTCTTCAGTACGAGCCGATGACTTCTCTGAACCAGTCAACTAGAAAACTGAAAGCTGAAACGATAGTTGGATCTCCAAATGAAGCTCCAATCTCCAAAGGTGAGTCTCAAATGCTGTATTACACAGTCTGACCCGAGCGTAAAGCAAAACACAAAACACTCGAGTCAGGATTAAGATTCTTATATCAATAAATTCAACTCAAATGAAATATCAACTGAAATACAATATAACTTAAAGGATGTTTGGGATGTCCATCCTCTAAGGGTCCATAGAACTATCTACAGGGTAGAAATATACACTATTACACCGTGGTCATTCACTTAATTTATACTTCAAACCTAAATATCCATTTCACTTCAAATGATTATATTCCCAAAATAGTATTTGTATAATTTATATGCTGTATACAGTAAAGCACTTTCAAATTCCAAATCGTTCACATCAACCCGACCTTCCCATTCCAATTATAGTAAATCTCATTTTATCAATTTAAATTTTCCTAAAATAACCACTTAAATTTTATAATTCCCAAATTTGGATTTAATATCCCAATTACCCCTTTTATTTCAATATGTTCCATTTCAATTCGTTATCTAAATAACAAATTTAACTATCTTGGTTCCAAATACATATCCAAATCTCTAAACCATTTAATTACAATATAGTTCATAGCTCAAATATAACAATTTAAAATTTAACAGTTTCATATAGATTCTCGATTTTTACATCACTATTATTTTGTCTTGAACCCTCCCTTATTTGATTCAATATCATTTTAGTGACCTTAAATTTCATTTTACTCAATATTTCTTAATTTTATTTAACCGTGAAATATATCATTCGATAAATCTCAAATTTGATTTAAATAAATAAATCCTTATCTAAAAACCATTTAAAAAAAAAACCCAAAAATTTATCTCCCAATCTTAATTGTTCAATATTATTGCAAAAACTATTCGAGATAAAATTTACATAAATATTTATCATAATTTATGTATTTAATCAAATCTTGACTAAACTAGATATAATTAACTCTATATTTATCATTACCCTTTAATATGTATTTAAGAATTTACATTTAATAAGACCATATATTTCTTATCATATGGTCAAGTGTTACGGATATTATCATTTCAATCCGTACACTAAATGTATACGGGTGGATAGCATTTCAACCCGTAACCCCAAATTTGATTAAATGGAAACCGCTTGGGTCTATCATTTCAACCCATTTCAATTCAAAAACAAACATAACAAAGGGAACTTGCAGTGTGATGACAGGGATGGTGTCAAAGTAAATAAACAAACAATAACAACAATAAATAACAATTCAATAAATAAATCAAATAACCCCGAAATAATCGTATTAATTCGCATTGTTACTTGTATAATTATTTCTAGAATCTACACTATCATTTCATGTAGATTAAAGATTATTACATTACAGTTTTTCACTTGTCGTTCCTTTTTAAATTTCAGTTTAAAGCTACAACAATTAATCCAAACTACGTTCAAATATTTAGAGTATAATTTATCAATTTCTACGACAATTAATGGGTCAAATCTACTAATCAAGTTCACATATGGCGGGGTCAGGTTTTAATAAATCCAGGTCCGTCATATATAATCCGTTAAATTTGTAAACTATACTACCCCAACTTAAACTAGCAAACTAGTTATCATTTAACAATAATAATTAACATCCAATTTAAACAACAATCAATCAGAAAATCAATTATCAACCAATCTGTATTATTATCACATAAATAATTAACCGAAAATGGTGTCAGGTGTCATAGGTGAACAGATACAGGTAATAGCAGTCATAACAGTAAAAACAACTAACAGCAGCATATTTCAATTGTCGTTTCAATTGAAATCAAATTTAATAAATAAAAGAATGTTAATCGTGAGTGATTGCTCACCTTTCGAGGCTAAAAAAAGATCGACAACAGAGCAAGCTATGAATTTTGGTCACGCTCTAGAAAATCGAACAAATCCAAACAAAATCGCAAAGCGAAGTAAGAATGAAAGTGGATCTTGACGTGCAAAGCTGAAAGATAGAGTTTGATGGAAACGAATCAGAATCGTATTGATATAATCGGAAAAGAAAATATAAGTTATAAATTATTCCCTAAAACAAATTTTCCTTTAAAACATATATTTAAATAAGAGGAATATATGTATTATACTTATTCCAAATCAAAATAAATTTAAACATAAATTAAATTAATACGCTTTGTAAAATATCAGTGTATATACTCTATTTAAACAACAGACCGATGAACCAAAGATAACTAAATTTCTATAATATAAATGCAGACACTTTGTATAAATTCAACCCTTATGCAAAAAAATATGTACTACTTTACCAATATCATAAATTATCATGTTATGTTTTGAAATGTTACCAACTGTACACAACTGTAAATGACAAAACCAATATATATAACACATAGACAAAGCTTTATATGTATATATACTATACGTAAACCTATTTATATAAACCGACTTATATACGTATAAACTAACATTGATTTAAATATATCATATACATATATAAAAATTAATAAATATACATATACTTTTATCATTGACCGTAAGAGAAAAAAAACAGAGATTTTTAACTTCATATACTTACAGTACTTTATTCCATGTGTATAATCAAACAGTCTTGCTTTATATAATATAATATATGCTTATAGATATATATATATATATATATATATATAGCTTACCTTGTAAACATTTAAACATAGACTCAAAGAATTATTATACTATGTATACATATAGCTTACAAATCAATATTCGTAACTTATAATATACCTTGTAACCTATTACTGTAAATATGTATGCTATAAACATACTTATTTTATTAAAATAAATGTTAGTCAGAGAACCAATATGGGTTTGTCCCTTCATATCAGTATACCAATATAAAAGTACCCTAGTCTACTGCAATATTAAAATTGAAATCCTTAACATAAAATATGTGTAAACAAATGTATAAAACATGCAATCGAATACATAAAATACAAATGCAAACCTAAATTGTATCAACTTATCTAATCTAACCTTTTTAAACAAACTACATTCATCAACTAACTGAATGCATCATATATTATAAACGAAAAAAAAAAAATCAAAATACAGATACAAGTTAAATATGTACATATATAATACTAACTTGCATCATCTACCGGCTATACAAGAAAAGGAGGGGAGGCGGAGGAGGAAGGAGTGGTTTCACGTGAAAAGTGGGGGTGCAGACATAAGTGGAGAGGTAAGAAAAATAGAGAGGAGAGAAGAAAGGCTGATTGTGGAGAGAAAAGTGAATAGGAAGGGTATAAATTTGATTGAAATGGAAACGTACAGGAAATTAGAAAGGAAATAAATGAATGCGTAAAGGACGTATAGAATTTTGTATGTTTCAAAATCAACGATACAATTACAACAATTTTATTATTTGGCAGGTTATAAGTTTTATATTTATTTATTTCCTAGATCTCAATTCATTGCCTATTATATTAAGCAGATTTATTATTATTATCAAACGTTCAAAAATTTATCACCCCAAAATACAGAGATGACATAACAACACCTAGGAGCATAGATTTAGGAAATATTATTAAAGCAATAAATTTGATTGGATGACACACTTTGAATTTTGAAACGGAAGGGAATTTTGAACGAAACAAAATGAATGCACTATCAACAGTCACCCTATGATATAGCTAGAATTTTAAAGCAATTAATTTTGATGTTTGTACATCACGTCATCAGTTTGAAAAGGCAAGGATAAAGGGGAAAAGAATGGGCAAAGAAATGTAAGCAAACGGAAAATTATAAAGGCAAAAGATGAAACAGCTAGTCTTGTTTTGTTTTTTTTTCAATGGCGAGAGAAACATGAAGATGAATTTAGGCAAGCATATATATTAAAAGCAGAGAGGATGGAGAGGTAATAAAACTTCAATAGGAAGAAAATATATAGCTTAAATTTATTCTGTAACCGAAGTCATAAAAAAAGGAAACAAATATGTATAAAATAGGAGAAAGAATAAGGTAATATCAACTGTCAAATTCCTTGGATTTGAGCTGAGCAATTTGTTATTATTTTTGTCCAGCACGTTTCAAAGTTTTAATTGTAAAAGAAACGGAAATTGCCCATTGATTCATCAACGTGATTTAATCAAAATAAAAGGAAATGAAGAGTAACTGTCAAACGTTTTGATTTGGTGAATATTTACAACAATTAAATAGTAAAGAAAATAAATGAGCCAATATAAAGTCAAAGAAGGTCACGAATAAGTTTATTGAATACATTGAAAATGGAAACGGCAAGGTAAGCTGAATTCAAGGAATGGGGAAATCTATCCAAAGATTGAAAAATTTACTAAAGAAAATAATAATTTGAACGGTAGGAAAAAAAATGATAGCTACCCACTGATTTAGACCAATTAAGGCGATTAATAGCTTGAATGAATATCACGTTCAAATTTTGAAACGGGAGAAATAAAGTCAAAATTAAAGGTACCGTTACCTCGAACAATTTATTTTAATAGAATGTGTCAGTGCATGCAGTAGAGCACACTACTATTCAATATGTACTTTTCTTCTTTATTAGTAGGTTTATCACGTAAAAAGTGAGAATTTGAAATTATTTACAAATATGAAATATTTATTAACAGGGAGTTTGATTTTTTTTTATTAGTATAATGATATATACGTATAGGAACTTTATGCGTTAGTTATTAAGACATATACATTTAGGAATGTCAGTTATACTATACTATATTATAATTTATTATATTATCTTATATGTATGTTTGATTTTAATAAATGTAAGTTTGATTTTTTTTATATATATGTTTGAAACGCATGTGTATTAAATTTATTATATTTGGATTTAGAATGAAAAATTTTGTTTCAAAATATTATTATTTAAAATTTCTCAAAAATCTAATTAAGTACGCTAAATAAAACCATTAAAAATTAACAAAACTTTATGGGTCGTTACACTCTCCCCCACTCAAAACTTTTCGTCCCCGAAAAGGAAGAAGGGAGGAGAATAGAAATGACTAGAAAGATAAATAGATTGAAAGACAAGGATTAACAATTTATTTAACTATATACATTTTATTTGAAATATTTATTTGAAAACTTCATTTGAAATTAAATTTTCTTTAATACTTAAAAAAAGTATATTCAAAACCCATTGGAATTAAATATGTTAAGTAACACTTAACAAATATATGAAATTATTTGAAAACAATCTATTTACATAATTAGTTATATTTGCACAGAAGCTATTGAAAACATTAAATCTATAATTCATAAGTCTGTAAATTTATCTCGAAATACTTTTCAAATATTATCAATAAATTAAGAATCATTCTTTAAATATGTTGTATTTACTTAATAACTTCTAAAATATTTACAATATTTAAAACCTTCTATTAAACTAAGAAGTATATAAATAACAATATTTTAAAGATTATATTCAAAAAGGAAAGGAAGTTAGTTTCAGGAAACAGAATATAGGTGAGTAAATAAGCTGATCAGATAAGATAGCTTCAAAAGAATAGTATCGGGCATGAATGATAAATCTAGAACCATAAGAAATTTTTTTTTTTTTACTTCAAAATTAATATAGAATTTTCTTGTTGAAAATATTTTTGTATAAAATACTTTTATAATAAAATATTATTATATCGAAATAAATTTTCCTTTCGAAAATACTTTTATAACTCGATGTTTCAACAAGTTTATCCTCGTTCTTGCAGACTCTGGCCATGCGTTGATCAGGCGCAAAGCTAGAATTCTTCAAGTACTAAGTAGACTTGTTTCAACACCCAGTGAAAATACTTGGAGAAACCTTTTAAAACAACAGATATGGAAAGTATGATCCAAACAAAACAATCAAACCAAAAACCTTTGTCCGATCATGGTTCGCAGATACACAATGGTTACGCCTGGTTCCCCCAGGAAACAATCCATATCCGTAAGCTTTCACAGCCCTGCGAGTTACGCCATGATGACTAGTAGGGTGCAGGATACACAATGGTTACGCCTGGATCCCCCAGGAAACAATCCGTACCCCTAGGCAAGACTCAGCCAGGCACTTGCGCTACTATTCGCGACCTACACAGATTGCAGGATACACAATGGTTACGCCTGGTTCCCCCAGGAAACAATCCGTACCCCTAGGCAAGACTCAGCCAGGAAATTTCGCTGTGCATTCACGAGAGAAAAAGAAACCATGGGTTACCCACGGTGGGAATACTCGAGTATTACATCCGGAAAACCGAAAATCAGAGAGAATAATATCGATAGAATGAATCCACGCTGTGGCCACAAAGCGGATATCAAGCAGAAGGCACTTTCCATATCCTTACTTGGAAAATATATATTATATAGTACCTTTCAAATCACTTTCAAATATTGTACTTATATATAGTCCATATATATATAGGATTCTATTCTTCCCAAATCAAATACTTTCCAAATCAATAGTAGATCAAATCATACTTATATAGACTTCGATTATATAAAATCTCTTTCCAAATTGAGTACCTTTCAAATCAATAGATTTCAAATCAACTTCATACTTATACAAATCCATTTTATATAAGTTCGACCACTCCCAAATCAAGTGCTTAATAATGTAAGGTTCTCAATTTCAAATCATTTCAATATCAATTCAGTTTCAAAATCATATATGATTTCACCAAATTTTCTTCCAATTTAGATCTCTTAATTTCAAAGTTCCCAAATAACAGGTTTATTAAATAATCCCAGTTTCCTAATTCAAGTCAAACAAATTTATTTCCAACATTACCATATAAGTACTGGTTTTTTAATTTCAATTTAATTTCAAAACCAAATATTTTCTCAAAATCAATTATACTCAAAAACGGTTTCCAAATTTATAAGTATCCCTTTAAAACCTTTAAACTATTTATTTCTACTTGAAATATCCAATTTACTTTTTTTTTTTTTGAAACCATTCTTTAAAACTAAAATTTTTTTCAATACATTTCAAAACTAAATTCCATATTAGTATAATTCAAAATAGTCATATTCATTTACTAAACAAAAGGTTTCAAACTTAAACATACAAAACTCAACTTATATGCTTTATCAAATATTTTATACCTTTCGAAATTTCTTAGCCTTTTAAACTTTTTAACCTTGATTTGGAAGTGCTTGAACCTTCAAAATAGTCGGTGAAATCAAACTTCAAATCCAAAGTTGAAAATCAATTTTTATACACAGGGTTATTCTAAGTCAAATCAAAACTCGAGGATCGGACACCGGTATATTTTAAATTATTTCAAATATATACATATATCTTTCACAAATATCAAATTATACTTCGGAATTTGAAATCAAACGGTTTTCCAAAATCACTCGCATAGCGAAGCTATTAAAGTGGCCTCTCCCCCACTTTGAAACTCGAAAATCAATATCGATGATGCGTGCACTCATCACCGAAATTATTCCCCAGCGACATAAGTGAGTTCTGGACTTCTATTTTCTTGAAAACTCCTTTGAAATTTCTTCAAAATTATTGGAATTCATTTGAACTCATTTAAAACATTTCTTATTCGAAAAAAATACCTTTAAATCGTATTATTTTTATATAATTTCCAAAATCTTAAAACCAATTTCAAAATACCGGAATTCAATTCTCGAATTTCAAATTTAACACTTCAGTTATAAATCGTTTTTATATAATCAATTTCTTATAATTTTTCAAAATTTCAAAATCCTTTCAAAACCTTTTTATATAGAATAACATTTCTTATTTGATTTATCCTTATCGAAAACATTTTCACTTTTATATAAAGAATAAAATCATAGTTATCAAAATAATAATTTCGATATATAAAACAATTTCAAAAAATGCAAACATACCCGATTTTCAAAGGATAATTTTAAGAATGGATTTCAAACAAAGATGGAGATTTAAATTAGAGGAACTCTAATCAATAGAATCCTGATACGAAGATAGACTCAACAAAGTTGAGAAAATCAAAATACAAAATAGAAGATGGATATACCTCTATAAATCTCGAGCGACCTTAACCGGGTCAACCGTGACTTCAGGAATATAATTGATGCGGAATTCTAAAGCAAATCGACATTTGATTGCCATAGATAGAATTCGGCATATAGATATAGCAGCATCATAAACCGAGGATACAGAAATCTTCGGTGAATCAATGCCAATTGCAAAGGAGTTTTCATCCCCCTTTACAATCATTTAGGGGAGTTATTGGATACTCCAGAATCAAAAGAATATAAATAGAGAGAGACAAGAATGAATTTTGGAACCGAGGGACATTCCAAAATTCAAAGGAAATCGAGTTAAAAGGAAGAGATTCAACTCGAACGAAAGTGATTCTGTAAATAAATTTACCATATATGCTAAGTTTTGCCTAGAGCCAAAGCTCTGATACCAACTGTAACGACCCGCTATTTTTGACCATTCAAATCGACACTAAAACCATACATGTCCGACTTGAATAATTCAAAATACCGAATTGTTAATTTAATTTGGCAAACTTAAAATATACAGTAAATAAATCAAACACAGATCACAGACACAGAGTAATATAATGCAGCGGAATAAAAAAAAATAGTAGTTCATGAAGCTACTATATACATCAGAGTTTAAAATGAATACATCAGAATCTCTTGAATACAGAAAAGTCTTCAGTACGAGCCGATGACTTCTCTGAACCAGTCAACTAGAAAACTGAAAGCTGAAACGATAGTTGGATCTCCAAATGAAGCTCCAATCTCCAAAGGTGAGTCTCAAATGCTGTATTACTCAGTCTGACCCGAGCGTAAAGCAAAACACAAAACACTCGAGTCAGGATTAAGATTCTTATATCAATAAATTCAACTCAAATGGAATATCAACTGAAATACAATATAACTTAAAGGATGTTTGGGATGTCCATCCTCTAAGGGTCCATAGAACTATCTACAGGGTAGAAATATACACTATTACACCGTGGTCATTCACTTAATTTATACTTCAAACCTAAATATCCATTTCACTTCAAATGATTATATTCCCAAAATAGTATTTGTATAATTTATATGCTGTATACAGTAAAGCACTTTCAAATTCCAAATCGTTCACATCAACCCGACCTTCCCATTCCAATTATAGTAAATCTCATTTTATCAATTTAAATTTTCCTAAAATAACCACTTAAATTTTATAATTCCCAAATTTGGATTTAATATCCCAATTACCCCTTTTATTTCAATATGTTCCATTTCAATTCGTTATCTAAATAACAAATTTAACTATCTTGGTTCCAAATACATATCCAAATCTCTAAACCATTTAATTACAATATAGTTCATAGCTCAAATATAACAATTTAAAATTTAACAGTTTCATATAGATTCTCGATTTTTACATCACTATTATTTTGTCTTGAACCCTCCCTTATTTGATTCAATATCATTTTAGTGACCTTAAATTTCATTTTACTCAATATTTCTTAATTTTATTTAACCGTGAAATATATCATTCGATAAATCTCAAATTTGATTTAAATAAATAAATCCTTATCTAAAAACCATTTAAAAAAAAACCCAAAAATTTATCTCCCAATCTTAATTGTTCAATATTATTGCAAAAACTATTCGAGATAAAATTTACATAAATATTTATCATAATTTATGTATTTAATCAAATCTTGACTAAACTAGATATAATTAACTCTATATTTATCATTACCCTTTAATATGTATTTAAGAATTTACATTTAATAAGACCATATATTTCTTATCATATGGTCAAGTGTTACAGATATTATCATTTCAATCCGTACACTAAATGTATACGGGTGGATAGCATTTCAACCCGTAACCCCAAATTTGATTAAATGGAAACCGCTTGGGTCTATCATTTCAACCCATTTCAATTCAAAAACAAACATAACAAAGGGAACTTGCAGTGTGATGACAGGGATGGTGTCAAAGTAAATAAACAATAACAACAATCAATAACAATTCAATAAATAAATCAAATAACCCCGAAATAATCGTATTAATTCGCATTGTTACTTGTATAATTATTTCTAGAATCTACACTATCATTTCATGTAGATTAAAGATTATTACATTACAGTTTTTCACTTGTCGTTCCTTTTTAAATTTCAGTTTAAAGCTACAACAATTAATCCAAACTACGTTCAAATATTTAGAGTATAATTTATCAATTTCTACGACAATTAATGGGTCAAATCTACTAATCAAGTTCACATATGGCGGGGTCAGGTTTTAATAAATCCAGGTCCGTCATATATAATCCGTTAAATTTGTAAACTATACTACCCCAACTTAAACTAGCAAACTAGTTATCATTTAACAATAATAATTAACATCCAATTTAAACAACAATCAATCAGAAAATCAATTATCAACCAATCTGTATTATTATCACATAAATAATTAACCGATAATGGTGTCAGGTGTCATAGGTGAACAGATACAGGTAATAGCAGTCATAACAGTAAAAACAACTAACAGCAGCATATTTCAACTGTCGTTTCAATTGAAATCAAATTTAATAAATAAAAGAATGTTAATCGTGAGTGATTGCTCACCTTTCAAGGCTAAAAAAAAGATCGACAACAGAGCAAGCTATGAATTTTGGTCACGCTCTAGAAAATCGAACAAATCCAAACAAAATCGCAAAGCGAAGTAAGAATGAAAGTGGATCTTGACGTGCAAAGCTGAAAGATAGAGTTTGATGGAAACGAATCAGAATCGTATTGATATAATCGGAAAAGAAAATATACGTTATAAATTATTCCCTAAAACGAATTTTCCTTTAAAACATATATTTAAATAAGAGGGATATATGTATTATACTTATTCCAAATCAAAATAAATTTAAACATAAATTAAATTAATACGCTTTGTAAAATATCAGTGTATATACTCTATTTAAACAACAGACCGATGAACCAAAGATAACTAAATTTCTATAATATAAATACAGACACTTTGTATAAATTCAACCCTTATGCAAAAAAATATGTACTACTTTACCAATATCATAAATTATCATGTTATGTTTTGAAATGTTACCAACTGTACACAACTGTAAATGACAAAACCAATATATATAACACATAGACAAAGCTTTATATGTATATATACTATACGTAAACCTATTTATATAAACCGACTTATATACGTATAAACTAACATTGATTTAAATATATCATATACACATATAAAAATTAATAAATATACATATACTTTTATCATTGACCGTAAGAGAAAAAAAACAGAGATTTTTAACTTCATATACTTACAGTACTTTATTCCATGTGTATAATCAAACAGTCTTGCTTTATATAATATAATATATGCTTATAGATATATATATATATATATATATATATATATATATAGCTTACCTTGTAAACATTTAAACATAGACTCAAAGAATTATTATACTATGTATACATATAGCTTACAAATCAATATTCGTAACTTATAATATACCTTGTAACCTATTACTGTAAATATGTATGCTATAAACATACTTATTTTATTAAAATAAATGTTAGTCAGAGAATCAATATGGGTTTGTCCCTTCATATCAGTATACCAATATAAAAGTACCCTAGTCTACTGCAATATTAAAATTGAAATCCTTAACATAAAATATGTGTAAACAAATGTATAAAACATGCAATCGAATACATAAAATACAAATGCAGACCTAAATTGTATCAACTTATTTAATCTAACCTTTTTAAACAAACTACATTCATCAACTAACTGAATGCATCATATATTATAAACAAAAAAAAAAAAAAATCAAAATATAGATACAAGTTAAATATGTACATATATAATACTAACTTGCATCATCTACCGGCTATACAAGAAAAGGAGGGGAGGCGGAGGAGGAAGGAGTGGTTTCACGTGAAAAGTGGGGGTGCAGACATAAGTGGAGAGGTAAGAAAAATAGAGAGGAGAGAAGAAAGGCTGATTGTGGAGAGAAAAGTGAATAGGAAGGGTATAAATTTGATTGAAATGGAAACGTACAGGAAATTAGAAAGGAAATAAATGAATGCGTAAAGGACGTATAGAATTTTGTATGTTTCAAAATCAACGATACAATTACAACAATTTTATTATTTGGCAGGTTATAAGTTTTATATTTATTTATTTCCTAGATCTCAATTCATTGCCTATTATATTAAGCAGATTTATTATTATTATCAAACGTTCAAAAATTTATCACCCCAAAATACAGAGATGACATAACAACACCTAGGAGCATAGATTTAGGAAATATTATTAAAGCAATAAATTTGATTGGATGGCACACTTTGAATTTTGAAACGGAAGGGAATTTTGAACGAAACAAAATGAATGCACTATCAACAGTCACCCTATGATATAGCTAGAATTTTAAAGCAATTAATTTTGATGTTTGTACATCACGTCATCAGTTTGAAAAGGCAAGGATAAAGGGGAAAAAGAATGGGCAAAGAAATGTAAGCAAACGGAAAATTATAAAGGCAAAAGATGAAACAGCTAGTCTTGTTTTGTTTTTTTTCAATGGCGAGAGAAACATGAAGATGAATTTAGGCAAGCATATATATTAAAAGCAGAGAGGATGGAGAGGTAATAAAACTTCAATAGGAAGAAAATATATAGCTTAAATTTATTCTGTAACCGAAATCATAATAAAAAAGGAAACGAATATGTATAAAATAGGAGAAAGAATAAGGTAATATCAACTGTCAAATTCCCTGGTTTTGAGCTGAGCAATTTGTTATTATTTTTGTCCAGCACGTTTCAAAGTTTTAATTGTAAAAGAAACGGAAATTGCCCATTGATTCATCAACGTGATTTAATCAAAATAAAAGGAAATGAAGAGTAACTGTCAAACGTTTTGATTTGGTGAATATTTACAGCAATTAAATAGTAAAGAAAATAAATGAGCCAATATAAAGTCAAAGAAGGTCACGAATAAATTTATTGAATACATTGAAAATGGAAACGGCAAGGTAAGCTGAATTCAAGGAATGGGGAAATCTATCCAAAGATTGAAAAATTTACTAAAGAAAATAATAATTTGAACGGTAGGAAAAAAAATGATAGCTACCCACTGATTTAGACCAATTAAGGCGATTAATAGCTTGAATGGATATCACGTTCAAATTTTGAAACGGGAGAAATAAAGTCAAAATTAAAGGTACCGTTACCTCGAACAATTTATTTTAATAGAATGTGTCAGTGCATGCAGTAGAGCACACTACTATTCAATATGTACTTTTCTTCTTTATTAGTAGGTTTATCACGTAAAAAGTGAGAATTTGAAATTATTTACAAATATGAAATATTTATTAACAGGGAGTTTGATTTTTTATTATTAGTATAATGATATATACGTATAGGAACTTTATGCGTTAGTTATTAAGACATATACATTTAGGCATGTCAGTTATACTATACTATATTATAATTTATTATATTATCTTATATGTATGTTTGATTTTAATAAATGTAAGTTTGATTTTTTTTTATATATATATGTTTGAAACGCATGTGTATTAAATTTATTATATTTGGATTTAGAATGAAAAATTTTGTTTCAAAATATTATTGTTTAAAATTTCTCAAAAATCTAATTAAGTACGCTAAATAAAACCATTAAAAATTAACAAAACTTTATGGGTCGTTACAGTGCATGATGATTTAGTTATAGATATATGGTGATAGTCTAACGTTTGTTTGTCCCTTTGTATATGTATGTATATCTATCTTTTTGGTCCGCTGTTCTGTGAAACCATTATTTATTGTGTTCTGCTATGCGATTTAAATACAAATTCTCTAAACTCTTGTATGCTACATTGTATCGAGATGAGATACGTATCATTTTAGAAATATTCAGATAATTTAAACGTATCCATGTTGATCCAAAGTAGTGTAGACGAGAGATTGCTCCTTTAGTGTCAATTGATCCGAGCTATCGGACGGTAAACTCCCTCTGATATTTCAGTCACTGGAGCCGGGACGTCACAAAAATACTGAAAATTTTGTGAATATTTACATAAAAACACGTAATTGGACACGTTAAAAGGAAAGAATTTTTTCAGAAAATATTTGGTCATTTTCTGCAAACATTTTAACATTTGTAGTTAATGCTGCAATTTATTCTTCATGATTGCAGAAAATTCCGAGATCTAAGTTTTTAAAAATATTTTGCAGTTTAGTTTGTAAATAAAATAGTAATAATTGAAAATTGTGCAATTATTCCAAATATTTGTATATTTTTTCTAGGACTTTTAATAATAGAAAATTTTACATATGTCTGTAATTATCAAGGATAGTATTTTTTTAGAGTTGAAATATTTTTAAAATGTCGTAGATTCAAGTAAAATGATTTGTAGACTTACATATTTGTATTTCAGAATTGTGATTGGTTTCAGCTGTGTAAGGTTCCATTTTCGAGCTAGTGGATATGAGCAGTCGTACATAGCTTTTGGTCTCCCAACACAAATGTTTTCTCACAAATCCCCATTGAAAAGAATGATTAATATCGGACAAAACATATATAAATAATTGTAAAAGTGATAAATATACAATTCAAATATAATACCAAAAGTAGAGTCAGACAAGCTGTGATTTCTCTTGGCTTTTCAACATACTTTTCAATTTGATCCATAAGATGTTTGTGTATTATCTTTGGCCATGATATCATTGACATTTTTTGTTGCATATGCAATAAGGAACCAAATTTGATGATACACTTGAGTTAGAATTTGGTATAAGGAATGTTGCAGTCAAATGTAGGAAGAGAAGTTTTGATGTATCTTCTTCATCTTGTTTAGTGGCTCCTCTAATTTTAGTAAATATTTGATGTTCAATCTTTTTTTGTTGACACCAGCATCATCTTTAAAATGTCTATCCACAAAAGAATTGGTTCAAAATCACCTTTTTCTTTCTTTTTGACATTGGCTTGAAACTTTGACAATTTGACCTTTTGTTTGAGCACCAAACAGTTGTGCTATATCATCTTCAAACAATTTAATTTTCAGGTCTCCAAACTGCAAATATTTGAAATTCTTTTTGTAATTTCTAACAATTATATCAATAGTTGTAGAATTTTTGAGGATTTCTTCCGTAAAAATCATTTCATCATAAATTATTTTTATGAACCTATAGAGAGGTAACCTTTTTAGATATTCATTGTGTGATTTTTTCAACAAATTTTCTTTCTTAATCCTCATTAATATCTCTAGAAAAGGTTACAAACTATTTCTATAAGTTTCTTCTTCGGTAAAAATTTTTAGTAGGTCATCTCCTTTTTGTTTTTTTTTTGCATCAGTCTTTTCTTCAGTAAGTTCTGTAGTAACAATGATGGATTTTGACAAGCACCTTTGTCCAAGTGGTTAATTGATTCGGCTTTGGTGCAGGATGTCACAAGTTCGAAA
The DNA here is from genome assembly GCA_030765085.1 of Allium cepa. Classification (NCBI taxonomy): domain Eukaryota; kingdom Viridiplantae; phylum Streptophyta; class Magnoliopsida; order Asparagales; family Amaryllidaceae; genus Allium; species Allium cepa. Next base: position 500,184,303 of record CM060931.1, read on the forward strand.
CTTGCTTTCGAACGTTTATTTGACATGGGATATGTTGTCCCAATGATTTGTTGTATATAAAGTACCAGTTCAAAAAAAAACAATGATGGATTTTTCTATAAAACCCTATGTTCTTTTTCTATTATCGTCTCAGCTTTTCTCTGTAAAAAATGTACAAACAGACATTATATAAGTTTTTGTATTTAAAAACTGTATTTTAGTATAGATTTTAACTATATTTTTCATTAATTTTTAACTATGTAATACATATCTAGTCTCAAAATGTAGCAGTTCAGCACCAAATTTTTTTACGGATCTTTTTAGTTTTTAACTGGATATGTAAAATGCAGTTAAAATTTGGATTTAATAGTTATATTTATTAATTGCACGTCAAGTATGCAGTTAAAAAACACATTTAATAGCTGTAATTTTAACTGCATATGATATATGCAGTTAAAAATAATACAATTCATACTTTATATTAGATATCTATGCAAATATAATAAGAATCTTATGAATTTTTAAATGCAAAAGTGAAATGCACTTCAAAATTTGCACCATTCAAGTGTATATTTATATGCAGTCAAAAATTGCATTTAACATGTGCTATTTTTCACTGCATAACAGATATGCAGTAAAAAATGGTGCAATTTATAACTGCATAAGTGAAATGCAGTTAAAAATATAGTTGTTCATAAATAATTGCAAACATGTATGCAGCTATCCATAATAATTTCATATATGTCTGTAAGTATAATAAAAATCTTATGACTTTTCAAATGCATAAGTGAAATGCACTTAAAATTTACATCATTTAATTATACATTTTAGCTACATATTTCATATGCAGTTAAAATTTGCATATAACAGATGTAATTTAAAGATGCATATCAGATATGCGTTCAAAAATGATGCAATTCATAATTTTATAAGTGAAATGCATTTAAAAATGCAATTGTTAATAGTAATTGCAAAGATATATGCAACTATTCATAACAATTGCATATATGTTTGCAAATTTTCAATAAAATTTTATACAACTAGAAATAATCAACATATCTCCTTATAGATGAGAAAATATTTGCTGAAATTTTTTTGCATTTTTATTTGTATAATTAGATGCTTCACTGTAAATGTCAATAATATTTTTATAGTTTTTTTGCAATCATTTTCAATAATTGCATATTTGACTACAAAAATTATATCATAATGCTGGTTTGCAATAATTGTAGATTTTTTTGCAAATATTAAATATAGTTGCATATATGGCTGCAATTGTTGCATATAATTTCATAGAAGGGTGCAGCTATACAAAACTACTACAGCTGTAAACAATTTGCAGAAAATTCTGTATTAATTCAGAATATTGTATATTAATTTGAGAAAATATGTTTAAATTTAATGTAACTATTTCGATGCGTTAAATCTGGCATAATATTGTTTGTATGTGAATGTTTTTGAGAATTCCTAACAAATATTTACAAATTTTATCAAATTTAGTTATTCAAATAGAATAAAAATCGAAATGACGAAATTCTTAATAGATAACGTTCGTTTTTCTGATTTGTGTTGTTTTCATCTTCTGAATCTCAACTTTCTTCAGTTCTGGACTCGATTCGGACATCGATTTTTGAAGTAGCAACTAATTCTGATTTATAATTCAGGCGATTAGGGTTTTCTTTTTTAATAAGTTAATCGATGAAAAGAATTTGAAGGGTTCTGGGTTTTGTTAGGAGAAGACATAAGGGTATTTAGGGAAATCTTTTTGTCGCGTTTAAAAATAAGGATGGAAAACTTATAATTAAAATGGAGGGAAATTTTGTGTATTTTCAAACCTGTTAAGGATGTATGCCAAATATTCCCATTTTTAAATATATATATATATATATATATATGTGTGTGTATGTATGTATGTATGTATGTATGTATGTATGTATGTATAAAATATACATTTACATAAACGTATAATAGTAAATATATATTAATACATGCAAAAATCATAAAATAATTTATACAAAATACATAACTGCCTGGTCATGCGCATAGCTTTGATTTTATTTTTTTGTTTTTTAATCTAAAAAGTATGTATTAATAAAACATTATGAAATTATTAAAAACTAATAAAAACTTATTTTCTAAAATTTAATTTGAATGTTAAAATTTCCAGTATAATTTTAGATGAAAATTCTGTAATTTTAAAATTTATTATATAATTTTAAAATTTAAAACGGTTTAAAATTCGATTTTCTAATTTTTGGTTTATATTTAAATATTTAAAAAAATGTTTTTTTATTTTCAACCGAGAGTATAATATGTATTAATATAATTTTATAAAATATAAAACATATTTTGTAGTACATACATGAATATATATAGTTATTTTTATAATTAATTAGTTTAAATATTATTTCAAATAATATATAAATATATAAAATTATTTTCTTCCCGGTGAACATATTATGCTTATTAAACATTATGTGCAAAATTATATATCTATATTTTACAAAAGTATAATGTGATGTTTAATATGCACTATATATATATATATTAAATTATTTACATATATAAAAATTGTTTTTATTAATATTGAATCATGCATCATATGTGTATGTTAACAATTTTTTTACACATATATACATACATATGCAACCAATCAAAATTGTGACAATATTTTCACATTTTGGAATAGACGCCTAACTAACAATATAATACATGAAATAAACATTATAACTGAAAATTAATATTTATTAATATGTTAGGAATATACCTTATAACCAAAGCCTTTAAGTACACCTTGAACGATGATATCGGATCCTTGAACTGATTCCAATCTAGCGTATTACTAGTCTCTGAACTGTTGATCACCAATATCAATTAAATAAACCTAGTTTGATTTGAACTAAATATGAAAAAGGGATGGAGGGTATGAAGTCAGCTAGAGATGATATGAAGGCTTCAATTTTTTTTCAAAAGATAAGGGTAGAGATCTTAATAGAGTGAGAAAAGGTGAGAAGTTGTATCTAATCTTTTACTCATTCTTCTTCCATCCTAGCCATCCATTTCAAAGCTATCTAACCCCTCATTATGCCACACCTATTATTTTTATTTGAGCCAACCCTATCAGCCCTCTTCCTGGACTTTAAACTCATTTAGAGTCCAAATAACATACTATGCAATTAAATCCAATTTATTGCTTACTGATATTGTATATCGATTAATATATTTATACTTTATATTTAATAATATCAGTTCATCAAATCAAAACCAAATTTTATATTTACTTCATAATATTAATTAATTTATAATAATTAAATAAATTATTTGGTTGAAGGAATATTCATTGTTTCAGTTGTGTGATTAGTGTTCACACATCACTTAGCAGGTGGTGTGACATTTTAGCCAAATTTATCGCTTACTTGGTTTCAGCAAAATACAATTTTACTTTATTAAGCATTAATAGTTATGACTATTATTCACACTAGTTCTCTTCATCAAAACTATATCACTTTAAACTTATGGAATTTGGTAACAGTCAAAATTCCAATACCATCCGTATTCTCTATAATCCAAGCACAAAGTGCTTGGTTAATAATAACAATTATTGTTAATCGAACTACTCTGGATAGAAATTTTGACTTTGAGTTGACTTGAATTGACCATGGTACTAAACTCATATAACTGAGAAGACAAATCCTCTCTTGAGTAGTGTTTCACTTCTAATACTTCCATTCAACCAAACTGTAGTCACTTGATGGACAACGTGCCATGATTTTACTATAATCAAAGCGGAGCTTTCATTTTGAAGATTACAATATTCTCAAGTCGAGAGAACCGTGTAAATCAATCACATTGATATTTTCTGTTTGCATAAAACTATCGAGTGAGTCATCTATAGTTATTCAATAACTATCAATATGTAACCTATAGGTGCCTCCAACAGTCATGAGTAATACATTGCCTAACATTTGGAGAGCATTACATACTCTAATCTCAATGGATACATACGTTGATATCCAATCTCTATGCATCTTGACTACAAAAATTTAAAATGATATGTTTTGTAATATTATGATACAATGCTCATGATTACAACTATTTGTAATTACTATCACAAACAAACCATTTATGGATTTTCTGTTAAAATTAATATTTTAGTTATTAATATCACATTATAACAAATATATAACAAAAAGAAACACCTTTATCACAAACTAGAATTGATAACAGAGTTAATTAATTTACAATAAATTATAGAATTGCCCTGGGCATACCTCTAAGTCTATCAATCTCTCACTTGCACCTGCGACCAATTATGGAATCTTAATCTGATCCCTTCAATCAGCTTTTTGAGAGCCGACCAAGCTATACCCTTAATGAATGGATCTGCTATGTTGTCCTTAGTATCTAGCCTTTGTATGATGACCTCTTTCTTCTCAATTAATTCCCTAATCAGGTGGAACTTTCGAAGAATATGTCATGACTTCTTATGTGCTCTGGGCTCCTTTATGACCTACATCATTGCATAATTATCAATGCCATAGGATTCTAGATATTGGGAATCACTCCAAACTCACTCAAAAACTTGCACATCCAGACTACATCTTTAGCTGCTTCATTGATGGTGATATACACAGCCTCCATCGTGGAATTAGCAACTATTTCTTACTTGAAACTTTTTTAACTATTGGCTCTATCGGTAAGCGTAAAGACATACCAGACACCAATTTACTATTATCTATATCACTTTGAAAACTTGAATCCATATACCACTTCATAAGGAGGTCTCCATTCCCATGTATGAGAAATAAGTCCTTAGTATTTCTTAAATATCTAAGTATACATTTTATGGTCTCCAATTTTTTTCTCCTAGATTTGACCGGTATTGGCTTATGCATCATAATGCATATGCCACATCCATTATAGTATATGGCATAGCATACTATATGGATCTTATGGTTGAAGCATAGTCGATCCTCTTCATACGTTCTTTTTCCTCATTGATATGATGAGCGTCCTCTGAAAGGACGATTCAAGACTGTGTTGGAACATTTCCACGATTGAAATTCTCCATACTAAACCTCTTTAGTATGATATCTATGTACATAGATTGGGACAATCCCAACAACTTCTTAGATTTGTCTCTAAGATCTCTATACCTAGTATATAGGGTGCTTCTTCCAAATCCTTCATCGAGAAGTTCTTGGAAAGCCAAGCTTCCATTAATTGTAACAAGAAAGTGTCGTTACCAATCACTAATAGATCGTCGACGTACAACCCTAAAAATAATGGTTTTCCCTCTTCTTTTCAGTATAATCATGCTTCCTCTCTGTTCTAATAAAAAACAAATTGTTTGGTAACGTTATCAAAGCACATGTTCTAACTCCTTTAAGTTTGTTTGAGTTCATAAATGGAATTAAAGAAATACTTGCAAGCCTTATCCTCACTCCCACTGACCACAAAACCATCGAGCTACAAAAAATAAATGGTTTCTTCAAAATCATCATTTAGAAAAGCCATCTTTACATCCATTTTTCATATTTCGTAGTCATAGAATATAGCGACAGCTAGCATAATCTAGGTGGACTTAAGCATGGATATGGGCGAAAAGGTCCCATTATAAGCAACACCTTGAATTTGACAAAATCCTTTCGCAACTAGCCTTGCCTTATAAGTCTCTACTTCACCATATACATTATTTTTTTTCTTAAAAATCCATTTACAATCGATGGGTTTTATCCCTTAGTGTAAAGTCTGATAAAGTCCATATTTTATTTTTGTACATGAAATTCATTTCATTGCTCCAAACTGAAGTACAAAGACTTTACTTGGCAATGCTTGTTGGAAGGATAGAGGAGTTTCATCATCTAAGGCATGGTCCTTTTTTCACTGTTTATGAAAAACGGTAGTATCTCTCCGGTGCGCAAGATTCCCCACTAAACCTTCTAATAGGTTGCGCGTTATCATAAACTAGTAAACTCGGTTCTCCCACTATTTCAATCTCAGGTTTGTCTCTGGATCTCATCTAAGTCCATAACTTCGTTCTAAATTTCCTCTGATAGAAATTCCTTGTGACAACCCGAAAATTTTAACAAGTTAAATTGGAATAATTAATCGATTTTAAATTATTTAAAAGTTAATTTTAAACTTGAATTCAAGATATCAATATTTACTTGATAAGTAAATCATTGAATTATATAGTTCAAATATTGAATTTAATATTTGAAATTGGGTAAAATATTGAATATGAAATTGTAAGCCTGTTTAAATAATTTGAAGGCTTGTAAAATTTTTAATGATAATACTGAAGATAATAGAATGGTTGAAATTTAATTCAAAGGTAATTTGTTCAGTTTTAAATAATATATCCGTTAAATTGAATATAAAAATAGCCTTCCGAGGCACAGTCTCGGAATTAGACGAAACCAGTTCCATTGGATCCACAATAGTTAGTTATTATTGGATTTCAATTTACGTAGCAATCGAAGTTGTCGTTTGACCCTGGCAGCTCGAAACGCGTAGAACTATTTTAATCGATTTAATTTAAAATTGATCATTTACTTCCATAACTCACGCATGCGATCAAATTAGCCTCCGAAATACGTTCCATTGTGTTCAGAACGCGGATAAAACATTAAAATCGCCTCGCGGCATTTCTTAAGAGGAGTTTGAAATTTTATGTGGCAATTAACGAGGGCATTTTGGGAATTTTATAATATAATAAACATAAAAGTACCTTAGTCAGAGATATTTTAATATGTAAACAAGCGTTCTCAAGACGCTTTCCCATATCCTTATCTTATTCCCGTCCTCTCTATTCTCTATGGCAGAAATCAACAGTTTAAAAAAAAATGCCTAAAGCAAACCCTCTACCCAAATCATCTCGTCTTCAAAAAAAATAATAAGAAAAAGGGGAATACGAATCGAAGAAAAGCTTCGTGACGGCCTCACTGTTATGCTCGAACTCGAGCACGGCGATGGAAAAGGGGATGCGAAGGGAGGTGGAGACGGCGATTCGCGATGGCGGCAAAGCGACTGTGGGCTTGGATTGCGAGGCGAGGCAAGTTGGTTCGAGCTAGGGGATTGAAGTCGACAGTGAATTCGAGTGTAGTGGTGAGGCTCGCTCTCGAGCACGAGGTTGTGAGGGAGACGACACGCAGGTGAGCTGCAGCATGGGGTGAAGGCGAAGACGTTAGGGTTCACCAATATCTCGACCTGATTTCTTGGTAAAGGTGATGTTTTGATTTCTGAATTTTAGTTTCTGATTAAGAAAAAAAAAAGTTAATTACAGAAGCTTTATTAGACAGCGGTTATTATTTACACATAAGATTTAGGAGGGATAGGTTTGTAAATATTTAAAGCTTACATAGGATTTCAAAATAAAATTTTAATTTGCATGTTGTTTTAAAATTTATGGAGTTGGTGAATAAGTGATAAATTAAATTATTTGGTTATTTTAATTACTAAGATAATTTATTAATGGAATTTAGTTAAAATCAATTTATTAGCTTAAAACTAAATGTTTAGTTTAAATTAAATTGTTGGCCAATTTAATTTATTAAATAGTAAATCATTGTAGATTATCTTGAACATTGATAAAAATTATTAATATTTATACAAGGTCAAAAACGTTGAGGAAAACCAAGGAAATATGGAATTGAATTGCCAAACAAAAGTCAAAGGTGAGTAAATCCCATTCCGTTGGATTTTTATTTAAATTTAAATGGTTAAATTTAAATATTTGGTTGAATGTTTAAATTGTTTGGATGTGCTACATTATCTATAATAGTATATGGAATTTATGAGTGATTAATATTCTGTGATGGATGTTATTGGTAATTGGGATATTGGATGCCGTGGTTTACTTGAATATTTGGGTACCTTGAGTTATCGAAATAGATAAAATTGGATATTTGGAAAATATGAGTGGAAATTTGAAAGTGGAATAATTATAGAATAATTATAGAAATGAAATAAAATGAAATAAAAAGAATAAATTGGAAAGAGTTAAAGGTGATATTTTAAAACTGGAGTCAAATTGTAAAACAGGGATTTAAAACAAGTTCTAAATCAAAGCAAAATCTAATAAATAAAGTTTACAAAAATTTAGCGTTTTAACAATTTGAATGTTAAAATGCTTTGTCAATTGATTTGAATTTAAAATACATTTTGTTTAAATTCCTGTAAGTTCTATTATAAAATGAGTAAGTAATTTATTTATTTAATAAAGTAAATAGAAGAAAGTAAATTACTGGTTGCGATAAATCAAGAGTGATGAATATTTATGATTTAATTGATGATTAATTACTTAATGTAATTAAATTAGATTAGGATAAGTTAAAATATAATTGAAAATCATTAATTTATATATTAATGATGTAATTAAAGGATTGATTAATTAAGATCAATTAATCAATAATAAGTGACTTATGAGGAATTAATTATTAAGATGTGATATAATTTAAATAGTTAATTAATTCATGAAATATTTAAGATTTCTCATTTATTTGGCCAAAAATAATTAAAATTGTGAAATTAATTAAAGATCATTACTTGAATTTAATTGAAAAATAATTAATCCAGGGTGATTAATTAAGATGAATTATAAAGGTTGACTAATTAATTGATTTGGTATTAATTAATGTTGAATGAAGGAATCTAAGTGATTGAGGTTTGAAATTCAATTAGAATCAATTGAATTGATTTGTTTGTGATTAAGCTTTATTTATGGGTGATTGAAAGGTATTGGATACTTGAATGAGTTGGTATCTTTGATATGAAATGTTGTGTATTTCAATTTGATATCTTGGGTTAGGATGACATGAGTTTCGAAGAGACTGGGGTTGGGTATTAGGAAATACCCGAACCCACTTCGAATTTATATAAATTGATTTGTGAAATCAATAAGATGGAATGAAATGATTGGAGTGAATTGGATTATTTTATCTAAGTTGGGTTCTTAGAAATTGTTATGTGAAATAAGTGTTGTCTATAGCAAATTGTGAATGGGTTAAATTGACATAAGTTACCCCGGGTTTATATAAGTTGATTTCTTTGGTATTCCATATTAGTTGGGTTTACTAACGCTGGTTTCCAGCCTGACCCGGGTGTTACTTTTATGTAATGCTCGGGTCAGACCAAGCATTACAGATTTTCAGGTAGGTACGTTCTGGAGCTCAGGAGGCGAGCATGATGGCAATATCGCTTAGAATATTTCCGCTGTAATTATATTATTGTAATTCTGTAATAAATTGATTGTATATGACCAGCATTTGAATATATGTGAAACTCTGATGTATTGAAACGTAATCAACAGATATAGTATTCTTTTGTAAGCTATTATTGTTTATTATTATATTTTATCCGCTGCAATTGTGAGATGTTTGGTGTTTCTGTTCTTTTTCTTCTATCTCTTTCTTCTTTTCATAACTATCTGGAATTTTCGGGTTAGAAAATTTCGGGTCGTTTCAGTTGGTATCAGAGCTAAAAGGTTAAGCAAGAACCTTGGCTCTGGTGGGAATTACTCATTAAACAGAGTCCGTAGAACTCTAGAATGAGTTGAGTGTATATATATGAGAGTGTACTTGTTATTTTCTTATATAAAGACTTTAAATGATTTTATATAAAAGTATATTTTGGTATATAAAGAAATATTTTATTCTAATAAATATTAAAGCGATTGGTTGTTAGATTATTGAAATTAAAATTAAGAAGTAATATAATGCGACCAAAATGAAGTCTTAAATTGAAAGTAAATTACGTAGAAATGGAAATACAACCAAATTAAAATTTAATTAATTGAAAATGATATTTTAAATCTGGTCCCGGAATTTGAAAATTTTGTTTCGAAGTAATGAGAAATAATAAATAAGTATTATTTAAATAACTGAGACTTGTTGCAAACAATGGGTTGTTTGAAAATTTGATTTGAATTAAAAACCAAAGGTGGTTTAAAAATTTGAGGATGACCTCGTGTGTAAAGGAAATAATTTGTATGAATAAGGAATATACATAAATCAAAAAAATAGTGTGAATAAACTCTAAATGTTGAGTTTGGAATTTGGAATGGGATGTGATACCCAAAGTGATAAGTTTTTAAATGGGAAGACTATTATTGTGAAGCTTGAGGATTAAATGAGGTTGATTGGATTAAGCAAATTGAAATTTAACTTGGGAAAAGTTAAATAAGTGTGAATGAATAACTTGTATTGGAAATTTCAAGATGAAATTGAGATTTAAATTAGAAAGTTAAGTGGTAATTTGATTTGAGAATTTGTGTGATCTCAAACGATTTTGAGAGTTAGAAATTGAAAATGGATGGATGTTTTTAAAATAAATTGAATAACATCATCCTATTGTTACTAAAAAATCTTAAAATTGCGAATTAGATTTGTTTTAAATGAATAAGAAATGAAGAAAGGTAATATATCCATTATTGAGAAAAAAAAATCTATCTTTAATTTAAAATTAAGGGGATGGAATTACTTTGAATTAAAAATCTGAATAATTGAATTTGTAAACTAAAATTGTTTAAGAACTGGCTTCAATCTGGAAGATAAAATTTAATAATAAATTAAAATTTTAAAATAAAATTGTATTGAACTTTTATTTGAACCTTGAAATACATACGTAAAGATAATTTAAAATGGAATTTTGAGAATTGGACTCAGAAATTAAATTGATTAAAAACTTTGAATAAAAGTTAATTTGGTTTAAAAGGGTTAAACCAACCTTTGAGGATTTAACTCGAATTTATATAATTCGATATGGATTTAAGTTGAAATTTAAATTCCATTAGTACAAATTGAATTTATTTTGAATTAATTAGAATTGAAGTTGCCTTGGGATTAAATAAATTTCAATGGAAATTGGAGTTATTCAAATTGGAATTGGATCAATTTAAATGGAAGTGTAAATTTCCATTGAAGTGTTGGGGAAGTGAACAGTTGACTCTTGACTATTTTGAATATATACAACCTTTCTTTCTTAAAGCCAAATTATTTTATATACTTGTTTTACAATTATTTTTGGAGCTATTTAACCATTTTTCAACTGTTTTCTAAACTAATTACTATTTTTCAACTATGTCACAAATTAATTACTAATTTACTACTGTTTTGCAAATATCTAAAATTTTTGAATTTTTTTAACTATTTCTCAATTGTTTTACAATTAGTTAACTATTTTACAGCTATTTTGCAACCTAATAATTATTTTTCGACTACTTATCTATTTTTTAAAATTTTCGAGCTATTTCCTAAATATAAACTGGTCGGGGTCCAAACTGTTATTGATTTAAATACCCAACCGTGATAAGAATTGAGGTAATAATCCAAATGGGGATTAAGGCAAATGTGAACAAGTGAATGCAAATTTAAGTGAATGTGAATAGAAAGGAAATTGATATTGGAAAGAGTAATCAAATTTGAATATTTGATTTTGGGTAAACAAAGTTATATCTTTGTTATATATTCTCCCCTTGTTGAATCTATTGTTGGGAGAAAAAGGATTTTGGAAGTGTTTGAAGTATAAAAGGAATTTTATACAAGTTTAAAGTGATCCAAAGTTTTAAAAATTATATATATCTGTATATATATAAAGGATCTTATGAGGATTTTGGAAAGGGTTTTGGGAACCTTTGGATTTGGGAAAGGCTTTTGATTTTTGGGTAAAATCAATATATGGAATTTGGAAAGCCTATTTTGCGAATTATCGATTTGGGATAATTGATTTTGTGTAAAGGAGCTTTGTATGATATCATACTAGGTGTATGATTTGAAAGATACTATATATGTAGATGATGGCTCTGGGGAAAAAGGCGCTCCCTTGAAATGAACTTCTCAGGAGTTCCACTGGGTGGTGCTGCCTTGAGCCCCAAGGGGGGTTCTAAAGTTGATCCTGTGAGGAGTCCGAACAAAACTAGTTCCTGAGGATTATTGGGTAGCGAAAGTCGAGGGCGCTGATGCCTACAGAGGCATTTGGGTTATGCTGTGACGACAGTGTAACTCGATGTCGCTGCGGTCTACTATAGGGACCATAGCGAAAATCATGTGGAGGATGAGTGTCAACGGTCTACACTTGATTTTGCCGGGAAGACAACGCAATATCGGTAGACTGCGGTCTATGGTCAAGAGGAGTGGAGAAGTTTCATTTTTGGCAGCGAAATTCGATGTCGCTGATGCCTACAGTAATATGGGTTTTTGCTGTGATAGCTACGTAACCCCAGTTGTGGCTGCGATCTGTCGTGGGTTCCATGGTGTAATCATGGGGCGCGGAGGCCTACAGTTATCTATGGATTTTGTCGGGATGGCAACGTAACCATCGGGTTAACTGCGACCATGGATGGGGGTGATGATTTCCAGAGTATTTTCACCAAAAATATTTCCTCTATTTTTAAAAAACTATTTTCTATATTTCAATGAAATTATTTTCTAAGTATTTCCACTGGGTGTTGAAAACAGGTTTACCAAGTACTTATAGATTTTCAGTCCTACGCCTGATCAACGTATGACTGAATCTCTATGAGAACAAGGATGGACTGGTTGAGGCATCGAGTTATAAAAGTATTTTTATTAAAAGCTATTTTAAATAGTATTATCTGAATTTAAAAGCATTTCTTAAATTTTTTTAAATAAAGATGTTAGAATTTTGGAAATCAAGGAAATCCAAAATGGAATTTTAAATGAAGTGATTTTGTAGTTAAAATCGAATATTGATTTAGAAGTTGGAAATAAGCTAATTGGTTAAATAATTATTTGATTGAGTATATTAATAAAATTTAACTTGGGGAAATAAAATAAATGGTAAGTTAATAATGGAATTTGACAATGAATTCAAATTGTAAATAGAATTCGACTTGGATTTGATAATGAAAACAATAAGAAGAGATGTTGTAAAATAAAAATAAAATAGAGTTGGATTGAAAATGAGATGGTTTGAATTACAAATAAAAATTCAAGTGTGATTTGAATAATATCTAATGAAATTTGCCAGTGAATTGGAGATAAGAGAAGTGTTGTCATATGAAATGAAAAAAAAATAGAAATGGTTTGAGTGCAAAACACAAGTGAATGGAAATAAATTGAGAATGGCCTTATATTAATAAAATATGTACAGAAATGAATTAGGAAAGTAAATGAAAATTTTAAAATGGGTTAATTAATAATAGTACGAAGTCCGATTTAACAAAAACTAAATCGAAGTTGTGATTGGAATTGGGTTATCAGACTGAACTTAAGTTCGGTGACATATTAATTTGAAGTATAAATGAGTTAAGTATGTGCTTGGATATTATGTTAGAAATTGAAAAGGTGAATTAAAATTAAAATTAAAATTAATGGACTAACTGAATTTAATGGAAATTAATTAAATGAGAATCAAATAGAAGTAAACTTAAGTTTGATGTTGGGTTAAATTAAAGTAAATTAACTTAAGTTTAAAAATTTATGGAAGAATAAGAGTGAAAACCCATTAAATAAAAGCTTGAATTGAATTAATTTGGGAATGGCTAGTAGTATACAAGAATGAAATGTGTCAAGCTTAACAAATTATTTTGATTGGAATAATTGCGGAAATGAAATAAAATGCAATGAATGGTTGGTGAATAAATTAGAAATGAAGTGGAAGTAATTACATGATGAGTTGAAAAGTAATTTGAAGTAGTTATAAACTAAATAAATTCTCTATTAAGTGAATATTGACGAATTGGTATAGAATGAATCGTCGTATGACGTAAATAAAAGTAATTAAAATTCTATGGGCTGATAGAGATTAAATAAATTGATTTTGAAATCAACTAAATTGAATATGAGCTTGTTTGGATTTAAAATCAATTAGATGTGAGAAATTGAATTGCAAACCATTGAAACTGAATGAAATGGCCTATAAATTGATTGAAAGCAATTGAATTAGCTTTAAGATTATATAAATAGCTTATGGGAAGCGTTTTGGTGCTTGTTGCTTATGATATATATGTGTTTAGCTATTGAATATAAGTGAAATGCTTGTGTTTAGCCATTAAAAATAAGTGCGATGCAAATGGATTTTCTTATATGGCACTTACATATTTAAATTGAGAAAGTACAGGTACCTGAAGGCCGTTTGGCTGGATTTGGATTGCACTAATTGCTTAAATAAATAAGCTGCTTGCTTAAAATGCTAAATAAGGTACGCCTACGCAATAAAAATAGGAAATATGAACTGTTTTTGCTTTTTCCGACCGTGCGGGTCGTTGTATATATATTTATATCTCTTGACAAATTGCAAAAGCCCCTCCGTACAAAGGAGACTCTGCCAAAATTTTCCGAAATTTTTGGGAGTTAGAAAATTTCTGAAAATTTTTTGGAAATTTTTTTGTTAATGACAAAACAATTTCAAATGGGAAATTAAAGTAAATCAGTAGATGAAACTACTATGAGTCAGTTATAATAAAGTTAAAATTCAATGCTCAAATTAAAGATGAATTGAATTCATATGAAAATGGAAAAGACTAATTTGAAATAGGATGAAACCTATATAAGAGAATGTATAAATTGATTTGTAAAGTTTCGATTGAATATTGTTTCTAAACAAGATATGCAGGTAATAAAGGGGAAAATTAATTGGATTTGATTCCAAAAGATAAATTTGTATGGCCCGACAAAAAGGTACGTATTTAAATTTCTAGATGAAATTGGATTAGGTTTTTGATGTAGCCACTTGGCTTTTGTTTTCTTTTGGAATTTGGGAGCCCGTAGAGGCCTTTTGTAGTAGTACCAAGCTAGCCGCGCAAAGGAGACGCTGGCAAATTTTTTCGAGAATTTAGAGAGTTAGAAAAATTTTGATAATTCAAAATTTGGTTTTAAATTGAAATTTGAATGATTAAGCAAAAGGGTATTGTTTGAAACTATAGAAGGTTCGAGGAAATTGGTTGATGTGATAATGAGTCTTTAATAAAAGATAGTTGGTAGGATGTTGAATAGTGAGTTTTGGGAAGAGGTAAACGGGTATTGGTCCATTCTCCCTAACTAGTAATTTTGGGGACGAAATTCTTTTAAGGGGGAAGGAATGTGACAACCCAGAAATTTTAACAAGTTAAATTGGAATAATTAATCGATTTTGAATTATTTAAAAGTTAATTTTAAACTTGAATTCAAGATATCAATATTTACTTGATAAGTAAATCATTGAATTATATAGTTCAAATATTGAATTTAATATTTGAAATTGGGTAAAATATTGAATATAAAATTTTAAGCCTGTTTAAATAATTTGAAGGCTTGTAAAATTTTTAATGATAATACTGAAGATAATAGAATGGTTGAAATTTAATTCAAAGGTATTTTGTTCAGTTTTAAATAATATATCGGTCAAATTGAATTTAAAAATAGCCTTCCGAGGCATAGTCTTGGAATTAGACGAAACCAGTTCTATTGGATCCGTAATAGTTAGTTATTATCGGATTTCAATTTACGTAACAACCGGAGTTGTCATTTGACCCTGGCAGCTCGAAACGCGTAGAACTATTTTAATCGATTTAATATAAAATTGATCATTTACTTCCGTAACTCGCGCGTGCGATCAAATTAGCCTCCGAAATACGTTCCATTGTGTTCAGAACGCGGATAAAACCTTATAATCGCCTTGCGGCATTTCTTAAGAGGAGTTTGAAATTTTATATGGAAATTAACGAGGGCATTTCGGGAATTTTATAACATAATAAACTTAAAAGTACCTTAGTCAGAGATATTTTAATATGTAAACAAGCGTTCTCAAGAAGCTTTCCCATATCCTTATCTTATTCCCGTCCTCTCTATTCTCTATGGCAGAAATCAACAGTTTAAAAAAAATGCCGAAAGCAAACCCTCTACCCAAATCATCTCGTCTTCAAAAAAAGAAAAAAAGAAAAAGGGGAATACGAATCGAAGAAAAGCTTCGTGACGGCCTCACTGTTATGCTCGAACTCGAGCACGGCGATGAAAAAAGGGATGCGAAGGGAGGTGGAGACGGTGATTCGCGATGGCGGCAAAGCGACTGTGGGCTTGGATTGCGAGGCGAGGCAAGTTGGTTCGAGCTAGGGGATTGAAGTCGAAGTCGACAGTGAATTCGAGTGTAGTGGTGAGGCTCGCTCGAGCACGAGGTTGTGAGGGAGACGACACGCAGGTGAGCTGCAACATGGGGTGAAGGCGAAGACGTTAGGGTTCACCAATATCTCGGCCTGATTTCTTGGTAAAGGTGATGTTTTGATTTCTGAATTTTAGTTTCTGATTAAGAAAAAAAAAAGTTAATTATAGAAGTTTTATTAGACAGCGGTTATTATTTACACATAAGATTTAGGAGGGATAGGGTTGTAAATATTTAAAGCTTACATAGGATTTCAAAATAAAATTTTAATTTGCATGTTGTTTTAAAATTTATGGAGTTGGTGAATTAGTGATAAATTAAATTATTTGGTTATTTTAATTACTAAGATAATTTATTAATGGAATTTAGTTAAAATCAATTTATTAGCTTAAATCAAATGTTTAGTTTAAATTAAATTGTTGGCCAATTTAATTTATTAAATAGTAAATCATTGTAGATTATCTTGAACATTGATAAAAATTATTAATATTTATACAAGGTCAAAAACGTTGAGGAAAACCAAGGAAATATGGAATTGGATTGCCAAACAAAAATCAAAGGTGAGTAAATCCCATTCCGTTGGATTTTTATTTAAATTTAAATGGTTAAATTTGAATATTTGGTTGAATGTTTAAATTGTTTGGATGTGCTACATTATCTATAATAGTATATGGAATTTATGAGTGATTAATATTCTGTGATGGATGTTATTGGTAATTGGGATATTGGATGCCGTGGTTTACTTGAATATTTTGGTACCTTGAGTATTCGAAATAGATAAAATTGGATATTTGGAAAATATGAGTGGAAATTTGAAAGTGGAATAATTATAAAATAATTATAGAAATGAAATAAAATGAAATAAAAAGAATGAATTGGAAAGAGTTAAAGGTGATATTTTAAAACTGGAGTCAAATTGTAAAACAGGGATTTAAAACAAGTTCTAAATCAAAGCAAAATCTAATAAATAAAGTTTACAAAAATTTAGCGTTTTAACAATTTGAATGTTAAAATGCTTTGTCAATTGATTTGAATTTAAAATACATTTTGTTTAAATTCCTGTAAGTTCTATTATAAAATGAGTAAGTAATTTATTTATTTAATAAAGTAAATAGAAGAAAGTAAATTACTGGTTGCGATAAATCAAGAGTGATGAATATTTATGATTTAATCGATGATTAATTACTTAATGTAACTAATTAGATTAGGATAAGTTAAAATATAATTGAAAATCATTAATTTATATATTAATGATGTAATTAAAGGATTGATTAATTAAGATCAATTAATCAATAATAAGTGACTTATGAGGAATTAATTAATAAGATGTGATATAATTTAAATAGTTAATTAATTCATGAAATATTTAAGATTTCTCATTTATTTGGCCAAAAATAATTAACATTGTGAAATTAATTAAAGATAATTACTTGAATTTAATTGAAAAATAATTAATCCAGGGTGATTAATTAAGATGAATTATAAAGGTTGACTAATTAATTGATTTGGTATTAATTAATGTTGAATGAAGGAATCTAAGTGATTGAGGTTTGAAATTCAATTAGAATCAATTGAGTTGATTTGTTTGTGATTAAGCTTTGTTTATGGGTGATTGAAAGGTATTGGATACTTGAATGAGTTGATATCTTTGATATGAAATGTTGTGTATTTGCAATTTGATATCTTGGGTTAGGATGACATGAGTTTCGAAGAGACCGGGGTCGGGTATTAGGAAATACCCGAACCCACTTCGAATTTATATAAATTGATTTGTGAAATCAGTAAGATGGAATGAAATGATTGGAGTGAATTGGATTATTTTATCTAAGTTGGGTTCTTAGAAATTGTTATGTGAAATAAGTGTTGTCTATAGCAAATTGTGAATGGGTTAAATTGACATAAGTTACCCCGGGTTTATATAAGTTGATTTCTTTGGTATTCCATATTAGTTGGGTTTACTCACGCTGGTTTCCAGCCTGACCCGGGTGTTACTTTTATGTAATGCTCGGGTCAGACCGAGTATTACAGATTTTCAGGTAGGTACGTTCTGGAGCTCAGGAGGCGAGCAGGATGGCAATATCGCTTAGAATATTTCCGCTGTAATTATATTATTGTAATTCTATGATAAATTGATTGTATATGATCAGCATTTGAATATTTGTGAAACTCTGATGTATTGAAATGTAATCAACAGATATAGTATTCTTTTGTAAGCTATTATTGTTTATTATTATATTTTATCCGCTGCGATTGTGAGATGTTTGGTGTTTCTGTTCTTTTTCTTCTATCTCTTTCTTCTTTTCATAACTATCTGGAATTTTCAGGTTAGAAAATTTCGGGTCGTTTCATTCCTTTTCTAAAAAGTAGAGTGTGTGGAAACAATCACTTTTTGTCCTTTGTGTTGTAGAAAATATATCCCTTAGAATTCTTGGGATATCCTATAAACTTACATAAAGATGATCTTTCCTCAAGCTTATTAGGTCCAATGTTCTTAACATAGGCCGGACAACCCTACACCTTCAAATGATTGAAATGGTGGTTCTTGCCATGCTATATCTCATATGGTATCTTATGCACATATTTAGTTGGTACTAAGTTTGGCATATGCAATGCAGTTTCCAACGCATATCCCCAATAAGATAAAGGGAACTCAGCTTTACTCATCATGGAACGAACCACATCTAATAAGGTTCGGTTCCTTCGCTCCGACACACTATTGTGTCGTGGAGTTTAGGGTGGAGTAACATGAGAGATAATCCTATTATCTTCTAAATATCGTTGGAGTTCTTGTCCAATGTACTCTCCTCCTAGATTGTATCGTAAGATTTTAATCTTTTGGTTCATCTTATTTTCAACTTCATTTTTATACTCCTTAAATTTCTCGCAGATATCAGATTTGTTCTTCATGAGATATACATATAATAATCTTGAGAAATCATCTGTGAAGGTAAAAAAGTAAGAACTGTTATCTTTGGTTATTGCAGACATTGGGCCAAATATATCGCTATGCACTAGTCCTAACCATTCATCAACTCTTTAATTGCTCCCACTCAAGGGATGCTTGGTCATTTTTCCTTAAAAACACGGCTCATATGTGCTAAATGATTCAGAATCAATCGATGGTAGTAAATCTTCAGATTTAAGTTCATGTAGCTGTTTCTCACTAATATGACCTAGCCTACAATGTCAAAGATAACCATCATTTATATTTCTATTAGATTAATCACAAAAAATACATAATTAGTATTGGTCCCATAAATGTCATTATCAAGAGAACCATCACAAACTTTATTTCCATTCAAACCAATGTTCATAACATTACTTGAATAATGAAATATATATCCAATCTCAAACAATCCACAAATAAAGTCATTTAAATAATAACATTTATTTAATATCAAAACAAAACCATTAGGAAACCATTAGCGAAAATCTCCTACTACCTACAATAGACCCATCTGCAACTTGGAGTCTCGTATCGCCATTTTCCACGCGACGCCAAGTCCTAAGCCCTTATAATGAATTACAAATGTGAGTTCTAGATCCTATATCTATAACCCAAGACATTTTATTGATTATAAAACTATTTTGAATCATAAATGTACCCGATGAAGTTGCAGAACTATTCTGCTTTCTTTCTTTCACAATTTTAAGGTAATTAGGACAGTTTCTCTTCAAGTATCCTTTATTATGATAATGGTGGCACTCACCCTTATTATCGGTGACCTTTTTTCCTTTCTTACTTTTATTTTTATCGTCTCTCTTCTGTTTCTTCGAACTATATGACACGCCAACTTTTACTGCAATAACACTCGATTAATCTTTAGATAGCTCAGTCGACTTTTATGTGATGAGGAGCTCCATATGATTCACATTCATATTGTTCATATTATAGTTCATTATGGATGGTTCAAACTATTACGCTCCACCTCTATACTACCAAAGAGTATTACCTAGTAATACCGTCCAATAATACAAAAAATGAGGTGATATTGAGTTGTAACACATGAGTATTTCCTTGAGCTAACACTGATACTTATTTCAAAAATCATAAATAACTCATCTATATATACTCTGTAGATGTACAAAGAAATAAACATGTGCATTTTTAAGATAGAATAATACACATTATATAAATCATAGAGAACACAAAGCCATCCATGCAGCGATAACATATAATAATAAATATACACGAGTCAAAGTAGTATATAAATTTGGTCAGACTCTCACTATCACAAAATACACAACATTCCACTAATATACAACACAATTTCATACATATATGAGGTAATACAACACATAATGATATACAATAATACCCTATCATCCATATATGCCCAATATCTGTAAACCAATCAGCTTACCTTTGTACCTGAAATATCTTCGATTGACCTGAGTGTTATATAAATAATAATGGATCAAACTATGTCTAGAATATAGATGTTAATACAAAATAACAACTAACATGGTATAGACAAGTGCAATGCAAGTGGCACGTGCATATCTCAAATGACAACATATCTCAAAACCATGCAATAACAATACCCATTTCCAAGTACATTCGATTAACACATCAAAAGACATATAATCAAGTGGGTGGAAAACCATAGAGCTAACTATCATTAAGATAGGAACCCATCAACACTATAAGACATGCTCTCAGCAACGCTCGAGATTATCTCATAAAGTAGACATACCCAGGGTCCGTCTCACTTAATAAATATATATAACACATAACAATCACCCAAATTAAACATACATGAAATATAAATATGGCATACCCTCGGTTGCCAAGGTTATCTCTCAAATAACCCCATATAAGACATGTATAGTGTCCATCTCCATGCTCTTCGCATTTCTAGCTATCCTTGATAGTAGTATCACGATGTGTATAGGGTTACACAACTTCATAGATTCACAATATCATAAGCAATCCTAGAGATCAATAACGACGTAATAATCATCCAGGCTTTCAACCTCATAGTAATCGCTTGGTTCTCAACCAATGAAATAATCGTACGGTCTTTAAACCTCTACAGATCCATTCAACTGTCAATATCATGGATAGTCATTAGTGTTCTCGGTCTTATGTTCTCTCGGCATCATAAATAACTATTTCCGCATTGGTCTCGATAAATGATCATATCGGCACTCAACTGTAACACAATAATCTTATTTAGGTGAATAAGTAGGTGTCTATAGAATCTTATATTATCTCATCAATAATAACCGGATGGGAGACTGACAGCTCTAAGCCTTCTCTAGGAGCCTTCCTCACATGCTCTCAGCGCTACTTCTACAGACTTAGTTACCTCAACGGCCATCATGACCTAATATCCATCAAGTCCAAGACTACGCTATGTGTTGGTCATGACCTTGCAAGTGCCCCTAATGGTAACAAACTGCTGTTCTATATGACACAAGGGCAGTGTTCTTAGCGATGGCTCTCAATCATATACACTAAAAGGTGTGCCACATAATCAAGGAGTGATCCCGCAATCATGTTGGAATTAGGCCAGTCCGTAGTGGAAAATATGAGTGAATTTCAAAAATTTAAACCCTATTCAGTCTATATTGGGCCTATGAAATCTAATTTATTTAGAACATTCCTAAATTTAGTTTAAATAAAATCATGTATTTTATTTAAATTTATAAATCATAGCATCAAGTTTATATGATTTAGTTTTAGTTAATATATATGTATACACACATATCATATATATATATATATATATATATATATACGTGTGCACTTGTGTAACATAATATTTCGTGCAAGGTATAACATATTCATATATATATATATATGTTGGGATTTACATTGCAACAGACACGTTGGCTCATTCTTTATGTATTGTATGCTACCCAAATATGTTCATATACTTATAGGTATAAATATCTAAAAAATTATATATATATATATATAGGAGTATATAAATATGTTTACTATATAAAATTATTATAGAAATTGTTAGTGTCAAAAATGTCCACCAATACCCCAATAATATGAAAGCACCGCAAATTCAATAACTAATTCCAAATAGAATGAAGTAGAGAACAAATTATGAAGAATAGAAAATTAAAACAATAAGAAATGCACATAAGATATTTATGCTTAGATTACAATTATAGTCTGGATAATAGCTTTAAAATAATAGTTGAGGAAGGAGAGCACGAAAGAAGACCCTGAAATGAGTGCCATGCCCATTGTATTTATAGGATCAGATGGAAAAATATCAAGTAGAAAATCCCCATGCAGAAGACCAATGCCATGCCGACCTTCTCTAGAAAAAATGGGACCCATCAGAGCCCCCTTGAGGGATCGACCCTGATCCCTATAGGGGATTGGCACTGATCCCTAATGCTTGAGCATTGGGATCGACGATCCTTAGGGTTGGTCCCACTCTATGTCTTCTTTTGGTCTCTAGAGTTGTTTATGTAGTTCCCTAAGTGAAATTCGAAAATATCGATCGATTTCCGTTGAGTTCTGTTGAATTAAGTGTCCATATCCATAGTGATCCAATCCGATCTCCTGCCCAGGAGAAGTGCTAATCCATACTTAGCCAATTCTAGGATGTCATTCCTCTAAATATGTTATACCACCTTTTGACCAAGTAGTATATCATCAAAGTTGGCTAAATGGCTTCTGTGAGCATCAAGGCAGGAAGCTAGGAGAGACGGTTATTAGGCTCGAAAATCGATTATATTAGGAACTATGAACAACAGTTAGGCGGATTCGAACTAGATTCCAATAAAGGTGCAATCAATATGAAGTGACAAGGATGGCCCTATGAGGCCACATTTTAAATTTGAAGTCAATAAGAGTTCGTATGCTAGAGTTATGGGCAAAGGAAGAATTTATATGGATCAATCGGGAACGATCCATAAAACAGCGTAAATAGGCGAAGATCGATCCAAATCTCAAAATACACAAAGTCAATGCACTCAAAACTTTTAGAGAATCACTACATGAGTGGAGCCCGCAAAAATGATCGCATGACAGAAGTCTCAAATCTTGAAAAAGAGGGCGACCGTTATTGGAACGATTGTACAAATAAGCAATAACGATCCATAGTTTTACGGAAAACGCGATATCTCACAAACGGTATGTCGAAATAGCACAAAATATGGAGTTAAAGTAGCCAACATCATGAGTCTCTCCCATGATAGATTGTAGCTCAAAAAATGAAATCTTGGAAATTAGGCCGACAGTTATTGGAACCATTGTACAAATCAACATAACGGTTCATAGTTTTACGGAAAACGCGATATCTCACAAACTGTAAGTCAGAATTGCATGAAATTTGGAGAGCAGGTATCTTACATCATGGAGCACCTCCATGATGCAACTCAAAAAGATGAAATCTTTGAAATTAGGCGGATCGTTATTAGAACGATTGTACAAATCAGCATAACTATTCATAGTTTTATGGAAAACACGATATCTCACAAACAATACATCGCAATTGACAAGCTTTGGAGATCAAGTATCTAACATCATGGGGCACCCATATGATGATTTGTAGCTCAAAAGGATGAAATCTTGAAAATTAGGCAGATCGTTATTGGAACGATCATATAAATCAGCATAACGATCCATAGTTTTACGAAAAACGTGATATCTCACAAACGGTACTTCGAAATTGCACAAAATTTGGAAAGAAAGTGTTTTACATCATGGAGTATCCCCATGATCGATCATAGCTCAAAAATATGAAATCTTGGAAATTAGGCCGATCGTTATTGGAACGAGCGTACGAATCAACATAACGATCCACTGTTTTACGAAAAGCGATAACTCATAAATGGTACGTCGGAATTGCATAAAATTTGGAGAACAAGTAAATAGCATCATGGGAAACCCACATAGATCATAGGTTAAAAGGATGAAGCATGGAATGATCTTCTATGATTCAATTTCTAGCCAAAACAGCAAAGATCGATCGATGTCTCACAAACAGTAAGTCGGAATGGCGCGAAACTTTAGGATCATGGATTAGTGGCATGGGGGACCCCATAAAAACAACCCAGCCCCATTGGAGTTAGTATGGAATAATCGGCTAAATTATTTTTTAGTGGTCGATCAATCTTAAATTTTGTGGGTCGGGTCATATGGGCCTAGAGGTTCTTCTGCCAAAATTTCAGTCCGATCCATGCACGTCTTCACCTGTAAATGCAATGGACTTGGCTCATTGCAAGGGACTTCTTTTTTCGGCTGGCTCTCCTTCATCACTTCTTATCTCTTCCTCTACTAATTTTTTAAGGCAAAAACAACTGTACTTGTAATCTTATAGTATATATAAAAGATTATTAGAATGGACGTCGGTTGGAGTTTGTCGAACCACTATAAAACTTGTGTGTTCCTTTACTTTTTGTGCTATTTATTCTCTAATCTATGTGCTTATCTTTCTATTTGGATATTGTTTCCAGAAATTGGTTCTTTCACATACAATTGGGTATTAGTGACCATTTTTGGCGCAAACATTTTAGTGCTTTCACACAGAAGGACTTGCATCCGTGCACCCGTGGATTTGGAAGCTAGGATCTTGGATACTTGGATTTAGGAAGCAATGGGCAGGCAATCGACAATGATACCATTAGCGGATAAGAGCAATCATGGAGGGATTTAGGAGGCTTCTTCTGAAGGTGGAGATAATCAAACATCTATCTATATCACTAGAGATGAAAAGGGAACAATAATGGATGTTATGTAGGAGAGGATGCTAAAGAGACAAGAAGAGTTGATGTAGAATTTACTTTGACAGATTGGACAAGCTGGAGTGCAAAACCAAAGAAATTGAGTAGTAGGAAATGCTGCAAATACGGATCATGGAGCTAGAGTAGCAGGATCTAAGGAAAACTAGAATTAGGACCAAGGAAGCGAAGCTAACAGGATGTAGGATGGAGTGGAACAACCGGGAGCGACCCTTAACAAACTATGAACGATCGAGGCTGATTGTTCCAGAACGATTACCGTCGATCGATCCATATTTGGGGGTATGCCCCTCGGTCACATTGGATCGATCCTAAGCAGGATGTCAGGCAGTGCTGTGCAATTTGGCATTGATCGAAATGCGTATGCTCATCCAGAAGAGCAGATTTCAGGATTCCCCCATGGACTCGGGGGTAGGTTAGAGATAATGATCAAAGACTACCACTGGATGATAACGACAGATAGGCGGAAATAATCAGACAGACTATGAGAGGAAGATTGGTCAATAGGGTTCTGGAAGATATAAATAGGAGTCCCTTCGCTTGTAATATAAAGCAAGATAGGAATCCGCGGGAGTTTAAACTACCAATGCTTGAGACATATGATGGAAAAATGATCTCGCTGTTCATCTGACGAGATACATGAGACACATAGAAGTACTGGGAGCATTGGACGAAATTGATCGAAAGGTTTATGAGGCAATTTCGAGTCCATATCACGAGACCCAAGAGTGCGATGACTTTAACATCAATGAAGCAGTGGAAAAGAGAATCGCTTAGGGATTTGTTAACCAGGTTTAATGCGACAGTAGCTTCGGTGGACCAACCGGATCCATCCATGGTTTTGATGGCAGTAGTGTCAGGGATTGCGGGTAACACGGATCTCAAGATATGATTGGAACGGGATCCACTAGTGGATCTCAGGGAATTTTACCATGAAGCGGAAAGGTTTCTGCAACAGGAAGATGCAAAAGCTGATAGAGAGAGAAAAGAGTAAGTGGAAGTTTATGCGGTTAAGGTGGAGGTCGCCCGAGGAAGGTTCAAACAAGGATAAGGGAATCAAGTTTCACCTCTTACATGGAATTAACTAAGACATTGGAATGGATATATCTGGATACTAGGGGCAGACCCCCTATCGAAGACCAACTAGGAGAGAGCCTACAAACAATGAAAAGAAATCAGAAAAATACTATCTGTTCCATGAGTTGTACGGGCTTGGTATAAACGACTACAGGCACTAAATGATGAGATTTAGGAACATGTCCAGAACGGTAGGCTGTTATAGTACATAAGAACTCGGGTAGAGGAAGAGATAGTGGAACAGGAGCAACCACCATCCTCATCGAACGGGAACTGTCTTGGATCGAGACGTCAACTTATCCAATTGATCGAAATGGAAAAGAATAAGTAATAAATCCATAATAAAATGGCTAAGTCACTTACAGATGTACAAGATCGAGAACAATCACTAGGCACGCTTTGAGATGATGATGAACCGTCACACCCGGAGATGCATGCATTGTGGTGTTTAGTTTTTGTTTCTCTTTTAGTACTTGGACTTTAATTTATTACTTGAATATTTTGATTATAAAACTCACTCGAACATAAAATCTGACATTAATAATTTTAAGTCCTATCCGGATAATCACATTTCACCTTGAACGACACTTTACCTTGAACGATCACATTCACATTTTGTCTCGAATGACACACGACTTCGAATGATCGCATTATGCCTTGAATATGCACTCGATCTCGAACGATCACATTTCGCCCCGAATGGCATTCAATCTCGAATGACCATATTTCGCCTTGAACTGCACTCGATCTCAAACGTTCACATTACACCTCGAATAGGCACTCGATCTCAAACGATCACATTTTTCCTCAAACAGCATTCGATCTTGAATGATCATATTTCTCTTCAAATGACACTCGATCTCGAACGATCACATTACGCCTCGAACATGCACTTGATCTCGAACGACCGCATTTCTCCTCAAACAGGCATTCGATCTCAAACGATCGCATTTCGCCTTGAATAGACACTCGATCCCATGTGGCATCATCAGTTTTGGATAACTACGAGTTTGATTAGCGGTCTCGAACGGCCGTTATTAACAATCAGGCAAGATCACAGATTTGTTCACAGGTCATCAATGGGTTTCGAATATTTGACTTAAGGAAATTCAAAACAAGCCTTCCTATCGCAAGGCATGTTTTGGAGGGCAAATGTTATACCGCCTTTTGACTTAATAGTATATCATAAAAGTTAGCTAAATGGCTTCTATAAGCATCAAGGCAGAAAGCCAGGAGAGACGGTTATCAGGCTCAAAAATCGATTATATTAGGAACAATGAACAATATTTGGGTGGATTCGGAACAATTCCCAAATGTGTAATCAATATGAAGTGATAGGGAAGGTCCTATGAGGCTACTTTTCAAATTTCAAGTCAATTGGAGTTCGTATGCTCGAGTTATAGACAAAGGAAGAATTTATATGGATCGATCAGGAACGATCCAAAAAACAGCGTAAATCGACGAAGATCGATCAATATCTCAAAATATACGAAGTCAAGGCACTTGAAACTTTCAAAACATCACTATATTGAAGAGTGGAGCCTGCAAAAACATTCATATGACAAAACTCTCAAAATTGGAAAAGTGGACGATCGTTATTGGAACGATCGTACAAATCAGCCATAACGATCCATAGTTTTACGGAAAATGCGGTATCTTACAAACGGTATATCAGAATTACAGTATGTCAGAATTACACAAAATTTAGAGAGCAAGTAGCTAACATCATGGGGAACACCTATGATCGATTGCAGCTCAAAAGATGAAATCTTGGAAATCAGGACAATCGTACAAATCAACATAATGATCGATAGTTTTACGAAAAATGCGATATCTCACAACCGATATGTAGGAATTGCACGAAATTTAAAGAGTAATTATCTTACATCATGAAGCATCCCCATGACGAATCGTAGCTCAAAAATATGAAATCTGTGAAATTAGGCAGATCGTTATTGGAATGATCTTACAAATAAGTATAACGATCCATAATTTTACGAAAAATGCGATATCTCACAAACGGTACGTCAAAATTGCATCAACTTTGGAGAGAAACTATCATACATTAGGAAGCAATCCCATAATTGGTCATAGCTCAAAAATATGAAATCTTGGAAATTAGCCCGATCGTTATTGAAACGATCATACAAATCAGCATTATGATCCATAATTTTACGAAAAATGCAATATCTCACAAATGGTGGGTCAGAATTGCACTAAATTTGGAGATCAAGTACATAACATCATGGAGAACCTCCATGATCGATTATAGGTCAAGAAGATGAAATCTAGGAAATTATGTCGATTGTTATTGGAACGATCCTTCAAATCTGCATGACGATCCATAGTTTTACGGAAAACGCGATATCTCACAAATGCTATGTTGGAATTGCATGAAATATGGGAAGTAAGTATCTACATCATGTAGCACCCCTTTGGCCGTTTGCACCTCAAAAGATGAAATCTTGAAAATTAGGCCGAACATTATTGGAATGATCGTACAAATCAACATAACGATCTATAGTTTACGAAAAACGCGATATCTCACAAATGGTATGTCGGAATTTCACGAAATTTGGAGAGCAAGTAGCAACATCACGCCACATGATCGATCATAGCTTAAAAGGATGAAGCATGAAATGATATCCTTTGATCTAATTTATACTCAAAATAGCAAAGATCGACCGATATCTCACAAACGGTAAGTCGGAATGGCATGAAACTTTAGAAGCATGGACTAGAGGCATGAGTGACCCCATAACATGATCGTAGCCCCATTGGAATTAGCATGGAGCGATCGGCCAAATTATTTTTTGGTGTTTGAGCGATCCCGGATTTTGTTGGTTGGGTTGTATAGACCTGGAGGTTCTTCTGTCGAAATTTCGGCCCGATCCATGCACGTCTTCACTTATAAATACAACAGACTTGGCTTATTACAAGGGATTTTTTTTAGCTGGATCTCCTTCATCACTTCTTATCTCTTCCTCCATTAATTTTCTAAGTCAAAAAACAACTGTACTTGTAATTTTACAGATTAAATAAAAGATTATTGGAGCGGATGTAGGTTGGAGTTTGTCGAACCACTATAAAACTCGTGTGTTCCTTTACTTTTTCTGCTATTTATTATGTGATCTACGTGCTTATCTTTCTATATGGATATTGTTTTTGGAAATTTGTGCTTTCACATATAACTAGGTGTTTGTGACCATTTTTAGCGCAAACAGAATCTACTTGACTATCATCCATAACCATGTTTATAACTTATTTTCGAACCTGATAATCATCCATTAGGACTTCCTGCCTTGATAATCGTGAAATCCATTTAGCTAAATCCATGGTATACTTCCTTGTCAAAAGGTGGGATAACATTGTCCACCCAAAAGATGTCTTCCGATAGGAAGGTGTGTTTTGAATTGTCATAAGTCTAAAGTCCAAAATCCATGGACAACCAAATATTCTAATTGAAAATCCATTCCTTTGCCATACTGAATCGCCAAGAGCACTCCCATGTTCGCCCGAGAGATAGTATTTGTATGTCGAGTCACCAATCTCTTTGGATCGTTAATGAAATCCATAGCTATTTGGAGTCAATAGTCAATTTTGAATCCATTCCAAATCCTTGGCCGAATCCATATCCATTCTAAGCCAGTAATCGAATCCACGATCTCACCAGATTGTTGTCTCTAATCCTCGATCTCTCTGGATTGTTATCCAAATCTGTGACCTTTGTGGGTCAATATCCAAATCCTTAACTGTTTGGAATCTTGGATGTCAGTAAGCCAATCCACGATCTCTCTTGATCATCATCCAAGTTTATGATGTCTTCGGACCTATAAATGGTCTCTTTCGACCCTTGCTAGTCCTGTCCAAACTTAAGGACGAGTAGGACAATCCTATCGCTCTCCAGCAAAGCGGCCTTCGCCTTGCACTTCAGCCTTTTGGGGGCATACAGCGATGTCTTGATCCTCCTAGACCAATCATAACCTCTCTAAGCTCTTGTTGGACCCCCGTTCTATCACTCTCCAGTGAAGGGGGAATGAGAAGTAAGCCGATCCAGTCACTCTCCGATGAAGCAGAATTACTTCCTGCACACCAGTTTAGTTTCTTTAAACATAAAGTATTGTCTTATCCTTCCTAGGCTGATCATGGTCTCTCCAAACCCTTGCTAGACCCATCCAATCACTCTACAATGAAACAGAAATGGTGATTAGTAAGTCGATCCTGTCACTCTCCGGTAAAGAGATTCACTTCTTGCACTCTGGTCCCTGACTCTCCAGCTAGGGACATAACACGATCAATTCTATACTAAGTTTCTTTCTCTTGCATCGACTCTTCAATCAAGGGCTTAATCCATGACGTACGAATCAGTCTATTGCTCTTTGGTGAAGGGACTTGCACTTTGCGGTTATTGCTCAGTCTCTCCGGTAGGGACGACCGCAACCTATTTTGTTCATCGCATTAATGCGGATTTAGATTAAATTATTAAGTTCTAGTTTTTACAGCCATAAAACCAGAAAATAAGGAAAAACAAACATTGCCTCTTTGGCCATGAAGGTTCTTCATCATCTTAGACCATGCCTATGGACCGACCTCGATCCCGTATATATGTAAGTGACTTAGCCGTTTTATTATGGACCTTATTATTTATTTAGTTTATGCCATCTCGATCAAGAAATGATGATCTGTGGACCTTATCCAAATTCATTTCCATTGAACGCAAATGGTGGCCATCATGTTCCACTACCGCAGCCCGAGTCCTCACGTACTATGGTAGCCTACCATCCCTGACATGTTCCTCAACCATACCTCTTAAGTGCCTGCATTCATCCGTAGTATGTCCATCCAATTTGTGGAATAGGCAATACTTTCCAAACCTATATTCCCGCTCCGTAGGATCCCTCCTTTATGGTTTTCGATAGGACAGTTGGCCCATTGTGTCCAAATAAATCCGTTCCAAACTTTCTGTTAAATCCGAATAAGTGGAGATCTTCGGTTCCTGTTCTTTCTTTTTCGTTTTGATTCATCATAACCATCGTCCAACTTCCTTTTTCTCTTATCCTTCTTGGACCCTTCTCCAGATGGCCGTTTACCTCGCATAACATTTAATTCATGTCTGCCAATTCATGCGTCCTCCTACCGTAGGAACCTCTTAGCTTCGTGGAAAAACTCCCCAAGATCCAATGGTGGGTCCTGCTCTAATGAAATCTTAAAACCTGTATCATCGGCAATCCTAGATATCGTCGCCATTAAGACCACCGATGGATCCGATTTATCCACTAAAGTAACTGCCATATTAAAACATGTCAAGAAACTCCTCAGGGACTCTCCTTTCCTTTGCTTTAGTCTTACCAATGTTATTAATCTCTTAGGTCTCAAAATATGGACCCTAAAATACCTCTGAACCAATCTACGAACTCGTTTTATGTTTTGATTGAACCATTCTCCAACTACCTAAACGAAAGCGCATCTGACTTTGTCAAATAAAGTGGAAACGCCTCACCATGAATTCCTCTAATTCCCCAGCACTTCCATATGCTGGATATACCTCATCAAGTGTACTGTAGGGTCTGATCATACATCTCTAGTATTAGTAATTTAAACTCCAGTGGGTTCCAAGCTTGTTCGATATTCGTAGTGAATAGACTCTGATTGACGTCTTCCAAACCCCTGTTAGCATTATCCATCGTATCAGCTCAGCCATCCTTTCATTCTCATCCATTGGTGGCCTCCAATCCATATTACCATCCAACCCCAACTCTACGAGGGTATTCCAAAACGTACTCCTCTGTACGTGCATCGGCATTCTGATCCACATTAAACTACATGGCACCGACCATTGGCTTATCGACATCTGATCAACCTAACCTGGCGATGTACCCCCCAAGCCTAGGGGTTTGTTGTCGATTCCTTTAAGGGGATCGATGTCGATCTCTTCTGCTAGCCTGGGGTTTGCCCTTGGATCTCCATTTCGTTCTCCTACCTATTAGCTCCATTTCCAAGCTCCTGATTATGATTTGCGGCAAATTCTGCTACTCCATCTCCTTGATCCAAATTGCCGGTAGCTCCTGCTCTAGCCTATTCGATTTTCCTGAGGAAATTCTGCATCATCTTCTCTTGTTTCTTCATCATTCTCTCCTACATCGCCTCCGTTATAGTCTGCATCTCGTTCCTAGTGATGTGGTCGGAGGTTTGATTAGCTCCAGCTCCTAAGGATGCCTCTTGGCTCCCTCCATAGTGACTCCTACGTGCCAATGGTATCCTTACCGATTGCCTGGCCATTGCTTCCTATATCCAAGCTTACAAATCCAAGATCCTAGCTTCCAAATCCATAGATGCAAGTCTTATCAATGAAAGCACTAAATGTTAGTGTCAAAATGGCCGCCAACACCCAAATAATATGAAAGCACTGTAAATCAAATAACAAATTTCAAACAAAATGAAGTAGGGAATAAATTATGAAGAACAGAAAACTAAAACAATAAGAAATGAACATAAGATGTTATATAGTGGTTCGGCGTACTTCGGCTCACATCCACTTGAAAGATTTTTCCTTTATTTATGTTATACATTACAATTATATTCTAGATAATAGCCTTAAAATAATAATGGAGGGAGAAGAGATCCTTAAAGAAGATCCCGAAATGAATGTCGTGCCCGTTGTATTTATAGGGGAAGATGAAAAAATATCCAACTGAATCCAAATGCAAAAGACCAAGGCCATGCCAACGCCCTCCAAAAAAATTAGAACGATCCGAGCCTCCCTGAGGGATCGGCCCCGATCCCCAATGCTTGAGAATTAGGGTCGATGATCCTTAAGGTGGGACCCTCTATGATTTCTTTTGGTCTCTTGAGTTGTTTGTATAGTTCCATAAGTAAAATTCGAAGATATCGATCGATTTCCGTTGGGTTGAGTATTAGTATCCAAAGTGATCTAATCCTCTTCCTATGAGAAGTCCCAATCCATATTTAGGAAATTTTAGGATGTCATTCATTTGAATCCACTTGATTATCATCCATAGCCTTGTTTATAACTGATTTTCGAATCTCGTAATCATCCTCCAGGCTTCCTTGCTTGATGATCACGAAACCCATTTAGCCAAAACCCATATTAAAAGGCGGGATAATAGAAATAGATATATGCATAAAATTATATATTTATAAAACAAATTATTTTACTTATAACGAATTAAAATAAAGTGATTATGCAAATAATGCATATATATATGCATGTACTATAAATATAATAACTAAATATAATTTTATATTATAATAAATTATATTAATTGAAAATTTTATTATTTTTATTTTAATTTTCAGTTTGAAAATATTGTAGATCTAAAGTTATTTTGATTTTAAAATATAAATATATATGAATTAAAAAATTAATTTGTTGTTAATTATATAATGTAAAATAATTTTATGTTATAATATCAAATTTCAAATTTTTAAAAAAAGTAGAATGATATTTTAGAGGTTGCGAGATTTTTTAGAATTATTTTAACAAAATAGAAATTTTAATTAATTAATTACTAAAATACCCGATTTTAATTTAATTATTAAAAATAAAAAAATAAAAAGAAATTATGAAATCTATTTTGAAAGCTTTTGACATTATGAAATAATTTAAAACGATATAAAGCAGAATTTCTGAAGAATTATTTATTTTATACGAATTTATTAACTCTTATAGTGATTAAATAATAATATAAAATATCCAATAATTACAAAAATTCATTTTTCAGCTGAAAAAATTATAATTTATATAAAAGTATATTAGATAAATATTAGATAAATTTATATAGTATACACCAAAATATGTGCTTTGATACGAATTAATTATATGCATTGACTTATATAAATATATACATATACATACATATATATTATTGATTAATATAATATTAAAATAAAATACTTTTATTGACATACATATTCAAAAATCTGATAAAAATGAATATGTCATACAACAATATATTTATGCACATTACCAATCCTTATTATGATAATAACAATACCTATAAAAATTTCATCCAACTAATTAAGCAATAATGACATATATATAAATAACAGATGTACATTATCAATAAAATATAATAGTATAATAATTTACATATATGTAAATGTATTATTACTTGGGGAAAATGCCCTCAAGTCCACGTTGAAAGGATGAGTTCTCTTTATTTGAAATTCCTTGAATCGTCAGATTGCTAGTTTAGAATCACCGACCTTCTTGTTATCAAATATTTTGAATTCAAATTAAATTTTATTTAAGTATTTAGGGTTATTTGAGGTGTTGTATTCAGCTAAGCGGAAGGTGAAAGAGGTGGCCAAAAAACTTATGAATTAGGTTTTGAGATAAATATATAAATCTTTTGAATAAGAGAGAAAGTAGGAAAATATCTAATACTCTTCCTCCCTTAATCTCAACTATGTGTCTTCAAACTAATTACCTTTATTTTTACCACCCCATACCCATGCTATAGTAGCCGATCCTAACCCTCAAACAATCATGGGCCATTAGCCCATTTAATCCAAATTAATATATACAATTATATTTAATTTAAGTTGTTATCGCTATCTCATATCGATCGATATATTTATAACTATTATAAATATATATAACACTATTAATTTCTAAAATAATAATTAAATTTAATAATCAATATTTCATAAATATTAATTAATTTAATTAATTAAATCGTTTGGTAAAAAGAGAATTCATATTTTTGATTATGTAACTCTTGGGTGTAAATTTGATCAGCAATTAATATCGAACTATTTGAATGTTAACATTCATACGCCACATAGCAGGTAGTGTGACATTATGGCCAAATTTATTGTTTACTCAGTTTTAGTAAAATCTAATTTTAGTTTAATAATCATTACCCAATTTTGACATTTATTTGCACCAAATCTTTTTGTCAAAACTATATCACAATGAACTTATGGAATTTGGTAATGGTCAAAATTCCAATATCATCCATACTCAATTCTATAGCCCAAACACAAATCCTTGGTTCAATTATAATAATAATTAACCGAAATGCTCTGGCCATATACTTTAACTTTGAGTTGGCCATTATACTAACCTTATGTATCAAAGGAGACGAATACTCACTTGCATAGTGCTTCACTTCCAATACTTCCGTTCGACCCAAATATAGTCACTCGATGGAACGTCGTGCCATGATTTGACTATAATCAAAGCAGAGCTTTCATATTAAAAATCCATGGTGTTCCTAAGTCCATAGCACTTTGTAAATTAGTCACATTGATATTTTTTGTTTGACCTTAGTTATATTAACCAATATAAAACTATCGAGTGAGTCATTCTATGGTTATCCAATAACTATCAGTACATAACCTCTAAGTACTACTAATACCTTAAGCAGTACACTGTCCAACATTTGGAGAGCGTTACATACCTTAGTCTCAACCGATTCATCGATATCCAATCTTGATGCATCTTGACTAGGAACATTTTAAATGGTGTATTTATTTTTTATTGTGATAAGTTACTCACGGTTACAACGCGTTGTAACTATTACCACAAAACATAACATTTATGGATTTTCTATTAATATACTTTAATTAAATTAATTAATTAATATAACCATATTATATTAAGTATATAATAGAAAGAAAATACCTTTGATTTCATAAAAGATTGGTTATTGAGTTAGATATATGTAACAAATCACATGATTGCCTCTAGGGCATACCCATAACTCTATCAATCTCCCTCTTGCACTTGGGGTCAATTATGGAATCTTATTCCAACTTCTCTAATCGGTTTCCTTAAAACCAGTTGGGTCAGTCCCTTAGTGAATGATATGCCATTATGGTTTAATTATCTACTATGTCGATTGACTCTCTCTGACATTGATAAACTACCTTTATCATATGGGTCAATTTGAAGTATGTCTCTTAACTTCTAGTAAGCTCTAAGTTTTATTACGTACTATATCGTGATATTGTTATCGCGTAACAATATTATGGGATTCTCAACATTTGGAATCACCATCGGCTCAGTTATAAATCTGTGCATTTATTATATATATATATATATATATATATATATATATATTGTTTTTATTGTGGTACTATAAGAATGAATCAACCATAATCTTCTATTTTGAACACGTAAAATATTCTTATCTTGAATTTATTATTGACATAGCATACTCAATATCACTTTTGAATTTTGAGTCCAAACACTCCTTCATAAGGAGTTTGTTGTTTTGTAAATAATTCTCTAGTATTTCACAAATACACGAGAACGCTCCAAACTACCATTGGTATCAATTTGGATTTGATATTTGCTTCATGTATCAAATAAATAAACAAATCATGATATTATAGATAACATAACATGTATAATAATTTCTATTGCCAATGCATAAGCAATATATCTCATGTGTTCCGTATTAAACAATTGAATAAGATGTCCTTGCATATTACTTTGGGACATTCCCGGTATCATTTATACTTACTATAAAAGACACGTTTATAGATCCAACATTTAGTAATAAAACAACTAAAACTAATTTCAATGCTAGTACATTATTGAAATCAGCAATGTGTTAGTTCTTACAGTTAGAAATATCAAAGTATCATTTAACATTTATTCTTGTAAACACGTGATTCCTCTGCATTTTGATTGAAAATCAAACTATATGATATTTCTATCAAAATACTTATTCAATCTTGATGCTTATAAAATGATACTTTCGCATCATTTCTTTGATTATATACGAAAACTCACAACCTCTATATCGCTTCCATCGAATTCAAGACACTTTGGTTGTTATGTGCAAATAGTCTACTTTAAATAATTACTTAAAATTTTCTATTTCAGCGCATATATACAAAACACTAAGTCTTATCAAGTGACAATTTTATGAGTAAATCTGAAATAACTTGATTATGTTCAATAACATATCTATTATGCTAATTTCAACAATTAAAATTTATGAGGTTATTCTTATCAATATTTCTCATTAAATTCCAACTGCATTAGTTTTTTAAAGACATAATCACGGTCGATGGATCACGTCCTTTCAGTTACGACTACCAAAATTATATTTTAATAATATACTAGGAATTCATTTTCGGTTCTTCGCATCACACCATATTATAGAGTCAACACTCTTAATGGTTTAATTAAACAACTAAGGATTGTATATTTTTGATATTGATAAGAAACTCATAGTTTCTGTTTAATGTACAAGAATGCTTATTAGACAATCTAATGCGTTATGTTCGTTTAGGTTAGTTAACTTTATTTCATCTCATCTAATCAGTTTTATCTATGGATCGTATTCAATTCCATTTTACTACCAGTAATTCTTCAAAGAAGTTCCTTTACAATGAAGTTGATATTTCTTAAAACAACAATTGTTTCTCGGTGCAACAAAATAGGTATTCATAAACATTTTATGAATTTCCTGATTTATAGAACTGATTTTGTTTTAGCTTACAAAATTTGTGTTCAAATCATAAATATGTCGACCATTGACAATCTTTCTCAAAATCCTTTTGGGGAGATACATACAAGATCCCTCACGAACAATTATTACATGCAACCTTTCGAGTTGCACAGCCTGCCAACTTTTTGACCTAGAACATGTTTGGGTTTCTTCTTGTATGATATTGTAAGCTGTTATTAGATGAAATAGTATTTTTTTTGCGTACCACTCTTAAGTACATAACCTTATAGAAATAAACTAACTCAAATTCACTCATAATTAATCATAACATTATCTAATACAGTTTGATTACTCCTTATCGATACGTCATTATGTATCACACGGAGTAGTGACTTTTGAGATTGAATCTTTATTCATATTTAGGTGCGCTCGGATATCTTTCTAATATTGCATGTTATATTATTTACTTTCGTTTTATACTCTACTGGTCTATCTTACACATACTATATATGTATCGATACTGTAACGACCCGTACTTTTGGCTATTTATATTATTAAATTTAATGTAATTATTGGATAAATATGAGTAGAAATAAAATTTAAACGAATCATTAGTAGTTATTGAATATGAATTTGGATAAAACTCTTGAAATAATTTTTTTTTGGAAATTTGGGAATTATTTATATTGAAATAAATTATATGTATCGATGGTATTATAATCAATAACTAGAGTTAAATAATAAATATGGATTATTTAGATAGAAATAAAATAATTTTGATAACTAAATTTAGTTGAAATTTAATGATTTGCTAATATTGATTTATTGGATAATTTAATTTGCTTAAATTTAATATTGGAGATTATTTGAATAATTGAATTATGGATTTCGTATGATTAAAAGTGTATAGGAAATTGATTCAAATTGTATTTAAATATGAATGAAGATTGTTTGCGTCAAAATTGACCACAAACACCCAATGGTCGTGAAAGCACCCGTTTATCAACACAGATCAGCAACAATCAATATAGAATTCAGATCCAAGCAACAACAATCACAATAATTCGCAGATAACAATCACAAACACATGATTTATAGTGGTTCGGCGATCTTGCCTACGTCCACTTTGAAGGTTCTCTCTTTATTGATTCACTTGATGATGATGATTGATT
The DNA here is from genome assembly GCA_030765085.1 of Allium cepa. NCBI lineage: Eukaryota > Viridiplantae > Streptophyta > Magnoliopsida > Asparagales > Amaryllidaceae > Allium > Allium cepa. The sequence goes on from CM060931.1 coordinate 500,222,773, forward strand.
ACAATGGATTACAGTTGATGATAGCTTTGGAATCTGAATACAACAGCGATAATGAAGTTGGAATTCAATCCGGCAGGGTCTGGACGTTCAATGGTGGAAGCTCCCAAAGATCCCCTTTTCTGAAGGCTTCAGGGTGCTATTTATAGGCGTTGGTGGCCCAGATCTCGCTCAAACCTCGGGAGACTTCTTCTGGCACGTGAGTGGGCCCACGCGACCACCCCACCAAGTTTCGACTCGATCTGACATCGACTCGAAGTGATTTCGAACCCGTCAAGAAATGATCCAATCGAGCTGAAACTTGGCAGGCGCAATCTTTACCTTGTATGGAAGCTACTGTGAAAATTTCGTTGCATTTGGATCGGTGGTTTAGGAGATATGATCGATTCAAGTTGTGGTTTTTCGTGAGGGCTGTTGCATTCGAACCCATCACTTCGAATCCATTCCCTTCGACTCGATCGGTCACGTGGATCTCTGGTGACGTGGCGTGCACTCCTCGCATCGATCCTGTTTTATCTCCGAGTTAATCGCTTCGCATCCATGGATTTCGCCTCGTTCGTATCATGTGCCGCGACCCAGTTCGCATCAATGGATTCGAAATGGATCGATACGAAGTAGGATATATGGTGATGGATTCGAAGTGTTCCGGACTCGATGGATACGAAACAGTGCTCAGGGGATGCTCATGCGATGGATTCGAACTGATCGATTCGAAGTGATCAATATGCTGCTGATCGATTCAAATGTCATCGATTCGAAGTACACGGAGCTTGATGGATTCGAACTTGTTGAGATGATGCCTATCTGATGGGTTCGAACCGTTGGGTTCGAAGCGACTAATATCACGCCTGATCGGTTCGAACTCGTTCGACTCGAAGTATGTGCAAACCGATGGATTCGAATAAAGAAATTGCTGATGGATTCGAACTCCATCGGTTCGAAATGGGGCGTCCTCTCAACAAGCCGATGGTTTCGAACAGCGTACTTTGGCTAACTTGCATCGATCGTATCTCGCTCATACGAACTCCGATTAACCTGAAATTTGAAACACTGGCTTCCATGGTCTTGCTTGTCATGTCTTATCAATTGTAGCCTGATCCGGGCTCGGACAAAAATTCATCGATATCCATAACGAAGTGAAGTACAACCAATCTCTGAGACGAACTGTCTTTCGTTCTTGATCGATCTTTTGGTATCGCGGCTTTGCCAAAAAGCGGGATAACATTTCCCCCCCAAAACATGCCTTGCGGTAGGAAGGTGTGTTTTGTAATGCCTCGAGTTGGATGTTCATATCCTATCATCGACCTGTAAAGAACTTGATAGTTTCATGTGTCCTCAAATGACGATCGTTCGGGATCGACCTATTTGGGATGAATCGGGACCGTTCGCAGTGTGCGCCGTTCGTGGCAAAGGATGGAATAGGACCGTTCGTGGTCGATGCTGTTTATGGCAAAAGATTGAATGGGACCGTTCGCGGTCGATGCCGTTCGCGGCAATTGAAGAGATGGGATCGTTCGCCGTCGATGCCGTTCGCGGCAAGTGGTGATTGTTCGCGATCAAGTGCCGTTCAAGGCGAATGGTGACCGTTCGAGGTCGGGTTTCATAATAAGTGAATCATGACCGTTCGCGGTCGGTGCCGTTTGAGGCCGAAAGTGATCGTTTGCGATCAACTATCATACAAGTGCATCGTGACCGTTCGCGGTCAGATGCCGTTCGAGGCGATTTGTGATCGTTCGCGATTGTGTGCCGTTCGAGGCAGATTGTGATCGTTCGCGATCGTGTGCCGTTCGAGGCTGATTGTGATCGTTCGCGATCGTTTGCCGTTCGAGGCGAATTAGGTGTGCCCGGGAGGGACTTAGTATCGATGCCAGAATTCATGTTCGATGGAGTTTCTGAATCAAAGACTTTGGCGGTTCATCGCCATACAAAAGGTGCGCGTGGACCGTTCGCGATTCAACGGGCATCAAGATAAATTCTTTCATGGAATTGCAAATATAAAAGCAATGATTATACAAATCTCACAACAGAAATGTCCATACAAACAAAGTCTAAATGTTAAAATCAAAATCAAAACAGAAAGCAAAGCAGGGATGTCAAAGTGCAAACTCTCACTATGATGCGGTTGGTAGTTATTCAGAGCATGTCTATGGATCGTGCGCGATCGCTCATATGTGTAAATGATCTAACCGCATTAGTGAGAGGTTTACAACTTGTTCATCGTTATTTCAGTCAATCAATGGATAATCAGACGTTGTCCCGACTCAGGGCCACCTCTAGCTGAGGTAGACGGCGGGCGCTCTGGCTCCACTGCTGGAGTCCGATTCCTCACATATTGAAGGAGCATATCGTTCCTGATATGCCCTTCCACCTCGTCCTTCAGATGCCTGCAATCATTAGTGTTATGACCGTTCAGTTCACGAAATATGCAATACTTATTTGATTTCCTTTCGTCGGAAGTTGGGTCCCTTCGCATTGGTCTGCGATATTGAACCTGTTCTTTGGTATCCTGATAGATTCGCTCTAAATTCTCGTTCAGCTCTGAATATGTGGTAAATCTTGGTTCCTTTCGTGGTCGCATCGACCTGTTATAGCCACTCTCAGCCTTTCGCTTCCCCTTGCTAGTTTCTGTACCTTTCTCAGGAGGATTTCCATCTTTGACCGTGTAAACATTGAGCTCATCTCCTTCTTCTCTTTCTACACTCGCGTCTTCCAATCGTAGGAACTTTTCCGCCTCATGATAGAATTCTCCTAGATCCATAGGTGGATCTTTTGTCAATGAGTTTTTGAAATCCGTGCCATCAGCTATTCCGGAAACAGCTGCTATCATAACCATGGATGGATCTGGCCGATCCACCGATGCCGCTGCCGCATTGAATCGCGTCAGAAAGCTCCTCAATGTCTCCCCAGCCTTCTGTTTTAAAGTTGCCAGAGTCATCACATTCTTGGGTCTTGTAATGTGAACCCTGAATTGCCTCATAAATCTCCCAGTTAAATCATTCCATGTTCCGATGGATCCATTTTCTAGTTGCCTGAACCATAATGCCGCGATATCCGCTAAGTATAATGGAAAGCACCGGGCCATAACCTCCTCTGATGCCCCCAGCACTTACATATGCCTCATATATTTCGTCAGATGGACCGTGGGGTCCGTTCTCCCGTCATACATGTCCAACGATGGTAACTTGAAATCTGGTGGGTTCCTAGCTTTCTTGATTGCTGAAGTAAAAGGACTCCTATTAACATCCTCCAAATCTTTGTCACCAGACCGCCTCTCAAAGCTCGCCTAACCATCTCTGCCAACTTGTCATTGTCTCCAAGATGTATTCTTTGTTCGTCACTTTCAACCTGCCCCCCGAGTTCACGAGGGAACCCTGGGATCTGCCCCCTTGACTGAGCGTTTACTCCTCCATTACTCACAGGTTGCGCCGATACTCCTCTTTCTCTCTCCGAAATTGGACCAATGTTCTCCATGGGTGCACCTCCTAATTCAGGTGCTATGCTGGACAGTCTTGTTCCGTTCTGAACTCCGGTTACTCCTTGATTCTGTGCTCCAAATTTCCCTATCTGTTGGAACATGCTCTGGATCAGCTCCTCCTGCTTCTTCATCATTGTCTCCATCTCGTCCCTGGTGATGAAGATCGACGCTTGATTCGCTCCTGAGGAAGCCTCTTGACTTCCTTGATGTTCACTTCTCTTTGGCCTTTGTTTCTTACTTGTTTGTCTCGTCATGGTTCTTAGATCTAAATTCCTAAGTCTCCAAATTCAACTTTTCCTGAATCAGCCTTCTCAGTGAAAGCACCAAAATGTTTGCGTCAAAATTGACCACAAACACCCAATAGTCGTGAAAGCACCCGTTTATCAACACAGATCAGCAACAATCAATATAGAATTCAGATCTAAGCAACAACAATCACAATAATTCGCAGATAACAATCACAAACACAGGATTTATAGTGGTTCGGCGATCTTGCCTACGTCCACTTTGAAGGTTCTCTCTTTATTGATTCACTTGATGATGATGATTGATTACAATGGATTACAGTTGATGATAGCTTTGGAATCTGAATACAACAGCGATAATGAAGTTGGAATTCAATCCGGCAGGGTCTGGACGTTCAATGGTGGAAGCTCCCAAAGATCCCCTTTTCTAAAGGCTTCAGGGTGCTATTTATAGGCGTTGGAGGCCCAGATCTCGCTCAAACCTCGGGAGACTTCTTCTGGCACGTGAGTAGGCCCACGAGACCGACCCCACCAAGTTTCGACTCGATCTGACATCGATTCGAAGTGATTTCGAACCCATCAAGAAATGATCCAATCGAGCTGAAACATGGCAGGAGCAACATTTACCTTGTATGGAAGCTACTGTGAAAATTTCGTTGCATTTGGATCGGTGGTTTAGGAGATATGATCGATTCAAGTTGTGGTTTTTCGTGAGGGCTGTTGCATTCGAACCCATCACTTCGAATCCATTCCCTTCGACTCGATCGGTCATGTGGATCTCTGGTGACATGGCGTGCACTCCTCGCATCGATCCTGTTTTATCTCCGAGTTGACCGCTTCGCACCCATGGATTTCGCCTCGTTCGTATCGTGTGCCGCGACCCAGTTCGCATCAATGGATTCGAAATGGATCGATACGAAGTAGGATATATGGTGATGGATTCGAAGTGTCCCGGACTCGATGGATACGAAACAGTGCTCAGGGGATGCTCATGCGATGGATTCGAACTGATCGATTCGAAGTGATCAATATTCTGCGGATCGATTCGAATGCCATCGATTCGAAGTACACGGAGCTTGATGGATTCGAACTTGTTGAGATGATGCCTATCTGATGGGTTCGAACCGTTGGGTTCGAAGCGACTAGTATCACGCCTGATCGGTTCGAACTCGTTCGACTCGAAGTATGTGCAAACCGATGGATTCGAACTCCATCGGTTCGAAATGGGGCGTCCTCTCAACAAGCCGATGGTTTCGAACAGCGTACTTTGGCTAACTTGCATCGATCATATCTCGCTCATACGAACTCCGATTAACCTGAAATTTGAAACATTGGCTTTCATGGTCTTGCTTGTCATGTCTTATCAATTGTAGCCTGATCCGGGCTCGGACAAAAATTCATCGATATCATAACGAAGTGAAGTACAACCAATCTCTGAGACGAATTGTCTTTCGTTCTTGATCGATCTTTTGGTATCGCGGCTTTGCCAAAAATCGGGATAACAAAGATGGTTAACATTTAAAATTGAATTTAAAAGTGAAGAATTAAAAATTGGAAATTTTATATTTTAATTAACGAGTAAAAATAGCCATTTTGGCCACTGTCTTGAATTATGACGAAACCAGTTTCATCGGATCCGTAGTAGTGAATTATTATAAGATTTCAAGTTTCATAGAAATCGAACTTGTCGTTTGGACGTGCGAGCTTAAAACGTGTAGAAATCAATTTAAAGGAATACGATAAAATAAATTAACTTTGAAAAGCTATCTTCCACATTTGATCGAATTCGGCTTCGAAACTAGTTCCATTGCGTTCGGAATGGGGGTAAAACATTATAAACGCCGAGCGGCGTGTCTCGATTGGAGTTCGGACGATTTTGGGCCTAACTATATAAATACGCACGTAAATCGAGACCGTTATATTATTATTTTATTTCAGAAATCCTAATTTCAAACCATGGCCGCCACCTTTATTCCAATGGCCAGAAATTGTTGATCTTCTTTTCTCAATATCTCTCAATCCATTCAACGAAATCAAAAAATGCTAAAAGCAAAGTTGTAGATCTCAGCGAGCTTTTCAAATCTATACAGTTGATTGTTGGTAATACATCATGGATTCGCCAGGATCTGGCTTTGAATGTCGCGCATATTTTCACATTTTTCGAGAGAACGACAATGGCTTGGGGCGCGGCGTTCGAGGTGAAAGGAGAGCAGGTCGAGGCGCACGCATAGGGTTCGGCTGATCGAGTTCCGGTCAAGAATTGGTGCGCACGAACGGAAATTTGGTTGCGTGGGATGGGTTACGTGCTCTCGACCGTGAGGAAGAAGAAGGGTGACGTGTTATTTTTTTATAAATATTTAATTAAATTATTCAATCGTTCTAACTAGCATAACTTTTTCATATGAGCTCGGATTCAAGTGCGGTTTATTCCGTTGGGATCGTATCGAAATTACGAAGAATAAGAAACTAGTTTGGTCGAGTTCCGAGACTGTTCAAATTTTGGGCTTTTTTGGATTTTAAATCGTCGATAAATGAAAGCTGAGTGTTTATACGCTCACAATTGACTAAAATAATTTTATGTTGGTTATATTTATATTTTGAAGTGATATAAATTTTATTAGTTGATGTTTGGTAGGTTTAATTATCATTTAAATTGGTATATGTATTAATTGATAGAGTTTAAATTGACCGTTATAATAAATTTAAATTTAATTGACAGCATTATACTCGATATTGATAATTATAAAACTGTCGTGAATTATATTGACTGTATGGATGATTGGTTGTGATGGATGCTTTTGGCTGTTAATTTGGATGTTTATTTATTTTAATATTTCATGTTGTCGTCTTGTATATAATTTATAGTATATAACACTATAAATTGAATTATTTTGAATAAGCTAAGAAATAAGTTGAAATGATATATACCTATAACATCTATTTTGGATAGAAATGATATATATCCATCCTTGAAATTAAATTGAAATAATTATCCACTTGGCCATAGATTAGAAAATTTTATATGGACACCGGGTTGGTTAAATTAAATGATTTTAAAAGTTGTTTTGAAATTATTTAATGAATTGATTTTTAGAATAAAATCAAATTTACGAAAATTGAATTATTTTGAATTGGAGCTCGAAATGTTGGGATAAAAACATGATAAGTGAGATTGTTTAATTAATCGAAGTTTAAAATTTTAAGTTATAAACGAAATACGTCGTAAATTTCAGAAATGGATTGGTTTTAAAAGATTGGTCTTTTATTCAAACTTTGAATATTTCTAAGAAAAGAAATATGAAATTTTATTTGAAATTTTAGTTTGAAATTGAATTGTAATTGAAATTTTGGATCTAAATTTGGTTTTGAAGGTAAATTTTATTTAAGTATTTAAATCGATATTTGAAATTGAAATTAATTTAAAATTGGGATTGTAATTAATTTGAAATTGGGATTTGAATTAATTTGAAATCGGAATTTAAATTAATTTGAAATTGGAATTTAAATTAATTTGGAATTGGAGATTAATTTGAAATTGAGATTTAAATTAATTTAAAATGGAAATTGGAATTGATATCGAAATTTATGTGGAATCGAAATTATATGCGTTGGAATAAGAATTGAATCGATTAAATCGAACTGGAATTTGGAATTTATTTGGGTAGGAAATTGGGAAGTTGACCGGTTTGACTTTGGAATTATTTTTTAAAATGAATATTTTAGTATAAATGATTTAAAATCTATATTCTTTATATATTCAAATTATTTTGATATTTTTAAACTATTTTACTACATAAACCATTTTTATATTCAAATTATTTTCGATTAAACTATTTAAACATTTTCTATTGAAGACTATTCTCCAGAGGACGAAGACGGAGTTTTGGTATATTACTATTATTATTATACCCTGCACCATGTTATTCAGATGTATTGATTATTTATTTCTGATGTATAGATATAACTCTGATAAATGTGTTTATATTATTATTAGATGTATAGTAAACAATTTTTTTTGAATTATTTATTGATTATTATATTTTATCGTTTCCGCTGTGGGATTCTGTGTTTTGTTTTCTTCTCTCCTTATCTTTCTTATTTAACCTCATTGATTATCTATGTTTCGTATTGTTTAAGTCGAACATGTATGGATTTATTGTCGATTTAACCCTTTTGAAATGTGGATCGTCACAGTTGGTGTCAGAGCAAAGGTTTAGCGATAACCTTGGCTTTGTGGGGTTTGGCTCATTAGGGATAGGGCAGTAATACCCTAGAATGTGTCTGTTTGAGAGTATATATATGAGAGAGCGTACTTGTTAGTGTTACAAATAGTTTTATATTATGGTTACTTATCCGTTGAGTTGTTTATAAGTTCTGGTTGATGTGCGGGACGCCGTGTTATCGATAGGGGTTTCTAAACACTTAAACGAGGCAAGTCGACATAATATTGTTTTAAAAATCGAGTAAATGAAATAATTTTGGCTAAACTATATTATATACATATATAATGGAAATTTTTTATGAAAATGTTGTTGATAACATTTAATGATCATCAATTATTAGTTGAATTAAAATTAAAACGAATACTTAATGATTTTTATTTTATAAAGCAATGATAATTAAATTGAATTGAAATATAATTGCAATAAGAATTGTTTAAAACGACCAACTTGTAAATTAATGGAATATTTCGATAATAAGCTAAGAAAATTTGTTTAAGTATGTTTATGATATAGCTTATATATAGAAATGATTTTAAAAAATTTGAGAATTTTGAATTTAAAATCCTTTTGTAATCAAAACTGTTTTCAAGCCTTAAAAATTTAATACTAGTACTATATGAAAGAGTTTTGACTAGAAAAATATATTAAAAGGATTTTTGAAGAAATATAAAAAAGCATTAAACTCGCTTGGTCGCTGGAAAATAACTCTGGAGATGACTGCGGCATCGCCACTGTTCATTTTCTAGTTTCTGAGTGAAGATTGCTACCAAAAGGCATTTATTTATTTTTATTTAGAACAAATTTTGATTGTGAAAATATTCTAAATTTGATTTGAAAAATATATGAAAATAGTTTTGTACTTATAACTGAGAATAATATAAAAGAAATCAGTTTGTAACTTATAAATTTGAAGAAAAAAAGAAATAAGTTTATAACTTATAAATTTGAATAGGAAATGAAACCAAATTTAAATGGTTAAAATTTTAGTTAAACAAACAGAAGAAAGAAAAATTTGAATTTTAGATACAAATAAAATAATTGGCTTAGCATTGTAAAACTAAACGGAGTTAGTCAAATGGAGCAAATAAAATACATTTGACCCAAGAAGCTTAAAAAAAAGAATGAATTGCATTTGAAATGAAGTAGATAAAATAATAAAATGGAATTTTGAATGAATAATCGTATAACTTATAGATTTGAGAATTTTAAGCTAAATCCAAATTTTAAAATTGGTAAAATAGGAATGATAAGAAATTTGACTTGATGAAATTTAATAAAATGAGCAATAGATTATAATAAAATGAAGTTCGACTTAACAAATTGAATTGGATACTAAATGAAACTGGATAAATTAATAAAGTGGATTAATTTCATTTGAGCTATAAAATGAATTAAAAATGAATAAGGAATTGAATTTTTAAAATTAAATGTAATTTAATTGTGAAAGAGATTAAATAAAACAAATGAATGTAAGAAAAAATTAGTATGAGTAATTGGATTTGATTTAAAACTGGATAAAGAAAATTTTAAATTGCAAGTGGAGTAGTTTAAAAAAAAAAGAATATACTAAGTGGAAACAAGATTTAACTTAAGCATGGTTAAGTGGAATAATTTTTATAAATGATTCATAAATGAATTTATATGAAATAGAAAAAAACAAAAAAAGAAAAAAAGAAAAAAAAAAGAAAAAGAAAACGTGAAACAATTGAAATTTCACAAATTGAATTGAATAAAATTGAATATAATGGATGTGTAATGAGTGTTAATAAATTGACAGAAATCAATGAAATATAAACCAATTAAAAGCGGATGAAACAAATGTAAATAATTAAAACAAATCGATTGAACGTAAGTATATTGAATTAAAATAAATCAAATGTGAATGTAGTAAATATTGATTGGAAGAAAAGAATGGATAAAAACTAAATTAGTTGAATGTAAATCAATATAAAGCAAAGGAATTGAATATAAATCTATTGTATTATTAACGAAAAAAATATTAATTGGTGAATGTGAATCAATTTTAAAATATATGGAATGTGGTATGGAATTAAATTACTTAAGTGCAATTGAAATATGAATGATTGAAATGAAATAAGTGGATGTGAGCTTAATAATATTTAAATGAATGAATTTTTTTTTGGAAATAAATGAGATTCAAAATAAGTCGATTCAACGTTATGAATAAATGGAAATGTGAAAAATAAAATGTTAATAAAATTTAATGTTAATGAGAATGAGAGTGTATGAATTAAATATTGACATTGAAATGTAAATTATGGTAGTTATGAAATGAATTGAATGAATATTGATTTGTCGAATGATTTCTGTTGTTGTAAATCATTGTTTAATTATTTTGGATGCATATCATTGTTGTATGGTTGCGTATTTGTGCTCATATTTAAGATTTGGATTCAAAATGTATGTTTTATACTTATTGTAATTTATACATGTTCTACATCTTATTATAAGTAACTAATATTTCAAATTGAGTTGAGATAGGTACATACGAAGACCATTTGGGGCGTATAAGTGGATTATTATATGCTTTGCTTGCTTAATACGAGCGAACTCGCTCGTATTATAAATAATAAGATACGTATCTCGGATTACATATCGCGATTTTATATTTTTGCCCTTCGGGATGCCTCATTATTGAGATGAGATGTATATTTGATATATATTGGTTATATTTGTGTTATATACTGAATTGTAAAAATTTCCTGATCGAGCCGTGCAAATGAGACTCTGCCGAAATTTTTCGTAAATCCGTGTGTTAGAATTTTTTTTGAAATAAATATATATATACACACACACATATATATATAACTTGTTTTGTTAATTAACTTGTAAATTCCGTAAGCCGATCGAAGTGGTGTAGTAGAAGCGTAGTAATAGTTTTTCATATCAGATGCTTATGTTTTATCATTTGACTATTTAAAAAAATTATTATTGTATGTTAAATTCTTTACTTAACGCCTTTTCGAGGACGAAATTTTTTGAGTGAGAGGAGTATGTAACGATCCGTATTTTTGGCTATTCAAATTATTAAATTTAATGTGATTATTGGATAAATATGGTAGAAATAAAATTTAAACGAATCATTAGTGTAGTTATTGAATATGAATTTGGATAATAATCCTGAAATAAACAATTTTGGATATTTGGGAATTATTTATATTCAAATAAATTTTATGTATTGATGGTATCATAATCAACGACTAGATTTAAATAATAAATATGGATTATTTAGATAGAAATAAAATAATTTTGATAACTAAAATTTAGTTGAAATTTAATGATTTGCTAATATTGATTTATTGGATAATTTAATTTGCTTAAATTTAATATTGGAGATTATTTGAATAATTGAATTATGGATTTCGTATGATTAAAAATGTATAGGAAATTGATTCAAATTTTATTTAAATATGAATGAAGATGGTTAATATTTAAAATTGAATTTAAAAGTGAATAATTAAAAATTAGAAATTTTATATTTTAATCAACGAGTAAAAATAGCCATTTTGGCCACTGTCTCATGATTCTGATGAAACCAGTTTCATTGGATCCGTAATAATGAATTATTGTAAGATTTCAAGTTTCATAGCTATCAGACTTGTCGTTTGGCCGTGCGAGCTTAAAACGCGTAGAAATCAATTTAAAGGAATACGATAAAATAAATTGACTTTGAAAAGCTATCTTCCACATATGGTCGAATTAGGCCTCGGAACTAGTTCCATTGCGTTCAGAATGGGGATAAAAATTATAAACGCCTGGCGTCACGTCTCGATTGGAGTTCGAACGATTTTGGACCTAACTATATAAATACGCACGTAAATCGAGACAGTTATATTATTATTGTATTTGAGAAACCCTAATTTCAAACCACGGCCGCCACCTTTATTTCAATGGCCAGAAATTGCTGGTCTTCTTTCCTCAATATCTCTCTATCCGTTCAACGAAATCAAAAAATTCCATAAGCAAAGTTATAGATATCGGCGAGCTCTTCAAATCCATATGGTTGATTGTTGGTAATACATCACGGATTCGCTAGGGTCTGGCTTTGAATGTCGTGCGTATTTTCATGTTTTTCAACAGAATGACAATGGCTTGGGTCGCGGCATTCGAGGTGAAAGGAGAGCAGGTAGAGGCGCATGCATGAGGTTCGGCCGATCGAGTTTCGGTCAAGAATCGGTTGGCGTGCACAGAAATTTGGTTATGTGGGATGGGTTACGTGCTCTCGACCGTGAGGAAGAAGAAGGGTGACGTGTTATTTTTTTTTATAAATTTTTATCAAATTATTCTATCGTTCTAACTAGCATAACTTTTTTATACGAGCTCAGATTCACTTACGGTTTATTTCGTTGGGATCGTATCAAAATTCCAAAGAATATGAAACTAGTTTGGTCGAGTTCTGAGACTGTTCAAATTTTGGCCTTTATTTGAATTTTAAATCGTCGATAAATCAAAAGTGAGTGTTTATACGCTCACGACTGACTAAAATAATTTTATGTTGGTTATATTTATATTCCGAAGTGATATAAATTTTATTAGTTGATGTTTGGTAGGTTTAACTGTCATTTAAATTGGTATATGTATTAATTGATAGAATTTAAATTGACCGTTAAAATAAATTTAATTGGTAGTATTATACTCGATATTGATAACTATAAAATTGTTGTGAATTATATTGACTGTATGGATGATTGGTTGCGATGGATGCTATTGGTTGTTAATTTGGTTGTTTATTTATTTCATGTTATCATCCTGTATACAATTTATAGTATATAACACTGTAAATTGAATTATTTCAAATAAGATAAGGAATAGGTTGAAATGATATATACTTATAACATCTATTTTGGATTGAAATGATATATATATCCATCCTTGAAATTAGATTTAAATAATTATCCACTTGGCCATTGATTAGAAAACTTTATACGGACACCGAGTTAGTTAAATTAAATGATTTTAAAAGTTGTTTTGAAACTATTTAAATGAATTGATTTTTAGAATAAAATCAAATTTATGAAAATTGAATTATTTTGAATTGGAGCCCGAAATGTTGGAATTTAAACTTGATATATGAGATTGTTTAATTAATCGAAGTTAAAAAATTTAAGTTATAAACGAAATACGTCGTAAATTTCAGAAATGGATTGGTTTTCAAAGATTGGTCTTTTATTCGAACTTTGAATATTTCTAAGAAAAGTGAAATGAAATTATATTTCAAATTTTAGTTTGGAATTGAATTATAATTGAAATATTGGATCTAAATTTGGTATTGAAGGTAAATTTGATTTAAGTATTTAAATCGATATTTGAAATAGAAATTTAAACTAATTTGAAACTGGGATTGAAATTAATTTGAAATTGGGATTTAAATTAATTTGAAATTGGAAATTAAATTAATTTGGAATTGGAATTGGAACTGGAAATTAATTTGGAATTGGAAATTAATTTGAAATTGAGATTTAAATTAATTTAAAAATGGAAATTGGAATTGATATCGAAATTTATGTGGAATCGAAATTATTCGAGTTAGAATCAGAATTGAATCGATAAAATCGAACTGGAATTTGGAATTTATTTGGGTAGGAAATTGGGAAGTTGACCGGTTTGACTTTGGAATTATTTTTTAAAATGAATATTTCAGTATAAATGATTTAAAATCTATATTTTTTAATATTCAAATTATTTTGATATTTTTAAACTATTTTACTATATAAATCATTTTTATATTCAAATTATTTTCGATTAAACTATTTAAACATTTTCTATTAAACTATTTTTAACTATTTAAGCTATTTTCTAAAATTCAAACTGGTTAAAGGGTAAATTGTTATATTTAAATCTTGGATTTAAATGCGAACTTTGTTAAAGTGAATTATAAACAAACTGTAATTTGAATCAAGTTTTGAAGTGAAATCGATATATCGAGTTGAGTTGATATTTTTGGGTAAATACTATGATTTCTAAATGGATATGATTTTGAATAAATATGACGATCTCGAAATGGATATAATTTTTGAGTAAATATGATCATTTTGAAATGAATTTGATTTTGAAACGAATATGATATTTTGATATCAAATACGAATTGTTTTCGAAATGTAAAAGTACCAATGGTGTGTAAAATGACGATTTGTGTGACGACCGCCCATGACGCCCGCACCAAATCAAGGGAATAATGCGCTGAAAGGCATGCCAGGTAGCCATGGACGATAGTCAGGGTAAAATAAAAAAGCAAACTCTATCGTACAACTCACAGCGCATGGATAAAATACAATAGAGAAATATATAGTGAAGCTCCATAACAGAAAATCATCATATAAGCATCGTAGTGGTTTTATATAAACATGAATCTTCCATACATCAAAGCCTCACTACATGACACTCAATCAAATACAGCAGCGGATACCCAGTACATATAATAAGAAATAATATGCAAAAGTCTCCTGCTCGTCTTCGTCATCATCAACGTAGATCTCCTAGAACAGCACCTGTCACCTGCTACCTAGTCTGCCCATCCCAACATGGATGAACAGCCCAAGGTAATAAGAGGAGACATAAAACCTTGAGTCAGACAAAGTCTTAGTGAGCAGTAAATTAACTATCAAACATACCAAAAGAGCATAAGGGATAAAAGGAATAGGAACCAAACCATCCCACTCCACCTCTTTCTACAGTGATAGCCCCCAGACACACACTAAGAAAAAAAAACAAGCATAACTTAGCAGATAACTAAGGTAAAGCAATAATCACTCGAGCCAAGGTCGATGTTTTCCAAATACAAACCCCCAAGGCCTAAACCAAGATCAGATAAGCACCCAGAAAACACCGCTCTTGAGACCGAATGATGATACAACCAAACATCCAAACATCCATGACTCCGGCTATCACTGTCATCCTTGCCTCGATTTCACCGTTAATTGAATGACCATCCGTCAAGGGCTAATGGTAACCCCGGTTCTAGGCATAGCTCCGCACGTCATCGTGACCCATGCCTAGGACTTACCTACTCTGCCCAGAGTACTCAACTACCTACCTGTAGTCTTTTGGGTGTCCCGACTACCTACCTGTAGTCGTTATGGGCGCCCCATGTACTCTTGCTTTTGAGCATGCTAGAACCTTCAACAACGATGAGATCCAAGCCTCCTAGTCATCCTCCTCGACGACTATTATCATACTAGCTCAAGCTACCTCTTGAGAAATCCATTATCAACCAACTCGAACCATCCCTCGAGTTATCAACATGCTTGGAATGATCCCTGCCTGGATTACGCCAAGTCTTCATCACATCATACTTCGCTTTATCACACCATAGCAAAGTCTTAACCCAACAATATGGTTTGCCTCATCGCATCATGGCAAAGTTCCATCTCAACATCATCCAATCCACACATATGAGCTTCAATGTCCGCCACATATGCCTTAAGCAGCTTTCACCATTCAAGAGCCTCTTCTGTAGCTTTTGAATCGTCTTTGACCATACTTGTCCAAATCTATCAACTAGATAGCTCATTCACAATAATCAATCAAGACAAACATTAATCCAAACAATTAAGTATTCAATCAAGATCTAATTAGGCATTTATAACTACAATGGCAATTTCGTAAATAAATGAGCATAGAACTAACATACATGAATCATGGGTTTTTAGCATAGATCTAGCAAATATAAAACATGGGTTTTGTTTCTATAGCTTAATAAATGAACTTGCATAGGTAAACATCTTCACAAACAATGGATCTACACTTGGATCTAAGAAAAATGCACAAAATCACTATCTACAACACTCCAACAAACCACCAATCCAATATACTCCTTTGGGTCCGCGTGAGAGATAACTACCACTCACCTAAACACCTCAAAACTAAACACTTCAGATCTGGACAGCGAAGATCAAGACTTGATCCGGCGAAATCTCGCTTAAAACGATGAAATCTAACTTCGTTGGATGAAGATCTTCAACTTTGGTCCTTGAATCTTTGATCTCGATCTTCGATCTTGGATGGATGTTAGAACTAGATTGGAATGGAGAAAAGAAGATGAAGAAATGTTGTAGTCGAGCTCTCAAAATGGCAGCACTTCGTCGCTTCAAAAATCAGTACCAAAAAGTGAGCCAAAGCCCTCTATTTATAGGCTGAAATCTCCCTGACTCGGCCGCTCTTAAGTCGTTGTCGACTCATCTCCCTGAGTCGCCCCCGACCTAAAACTTACGACTCATGCCACTTGCCGACTCAACACAGCATGCTTCAACACGGCTCACGACCTATACGACTCAACCCCAAGACACTACACAACACACACACAGGGTCACACGACCTACCGACCCAACCAAACATGGCACAGCATGCTATCGACTCAAGCCCCTGCCGACTTAACAACACACACGACTCAATTAACATGCCGACTCAACTACACTAAGCTATACTGGGTACTTGCCGACCTAACTAGGTGACGACCTAACAACCTATTCAAACTGCCGACCTAACTACACATGGGATAACACACTCTGCCGACCCAAGCCTTAGGTCGTTTTCCCCTTAACTCGGTCATATGACTCAGCAGCCTAAAACATTACCGACCTAACTATCATACGACCTAACCCTCTAGGTCGTTAACCCTTAAGTCGGTCACCCTATAGGTCGGTCCAAACCTTAAGTCGTAACTCCTCTATCTTGCTAGCTCGTCCAATTCATTTCTTAACCCGGTAACTCCTAGGTCGGCCAGTTTCTATGAGTCGTTAACTACCCTGACTCGGTCCAAACCTATAGGTCATAACTCAGCAACTGACTAACTCGGCCACTTACTAAAGTCGTCTACGACTTACTATAGGTCGGTCACCATCTTAACTCGGTCAACGTACTAAAGTTGTAACTCGTGCACGACCTAACTCGGCTAAGCCTATGAGTCGGTCACAACTCGACACTTAAACACACGAGTTACTCTCCATACGACTCAGGCTAGAGACAACATAAACAACACTAACGACCTGTAAATTCTACGATCTATTGGTACATAAAATACGGGTCGTTACATTCTCTCCCCCTTAGGAATTTCGCCCCCGAAATTCCAAGCAATCAACAGCAATCAAAATTATTCCGCATGCCTATCTTCCACAGCAATCAACAAACCATGCATCCAATTCTAGCCTAGCATGCAGAATTCTAAGACTTAGAACAAGCTACAAATTCATGAGATGTCACGACACTTTAGGGCCATACCTCGAAGAGTTCTGGATGAGCTGCCTTCATCCTCTCTTCCTCCTCCCACGTACAGTCGTTAACATCATCACTCCATTGTATCTTGAGCAACGTAATCGTCTTCCTCCTAAGCTGTTTCGTGTCGGTCTCAACAACACGAAGCGGCTTACGAGGTCTTCTAACCACTGGATCAACCTCTAAATCTTCACAGCTATCAGCAGAAACCACCGTAGTTGGGTCATGCACATACTTCCGTAGATAAGATACATGAAAAACATTGTGCACACCCGCCATCTTTTCCGGTAACTCCAATCTCTAAGCGAGCTTTCCAATTCGCTCGATAATCGGGAATGGTCCAACAAATCTCGGAGTTAACTTTCCTTTCTTCCCGAATCTAATAGCACTCTTTAATGGAGAAATCTTCACAAAAACCATCTCACCTACGACGAATTCTAAATCCTTTCGACGATTATCGGCATAACTCTTCTGACGATCTTGGGCTGCCTTCATTCGTTGCCGAATGATCTCTATACAATCCGAAGTCTGTCGAATCATCTCTGGCCCAAGTATCAACTTTTCTCCAGTTTCCAACCAACATGTCGGAGAGTTACACGGTCTTCCATATAATGCCTCATATGGTGCCATACCAATACTCGACTGATAACTGTTATTATAAGCAAATTCCACCAAATGAAGATGATCTTCCCATGATCCTCCGAAGTCCAAAACACAAGCTCTGAGAAGATCTTCCAAAACTCGGTTGACTCTTTCAGTCTGACCATCTGTTTGAGGGTGATAAGCTGTACTCAAACACAACTCGGTTCCCAAAACTTCCTGAAAGCTCTTCCAAAATCCACTAGTGAACAATGGGTCTCGATCGCTCACTATACTCTTCGGAATACCATGGAATCGAACTATCCTGTAACGACCCATAAAATTTTAGCAATTTTTAATTGGTATTTAACGTATTGAATTGGATTTTGAGAAATTATTAATAATAAGATTTTGAAAAAGAAAAAGAAAATATGTTATGTATATTAATGATTTGTAGTACGAGCTGTGTACATATATTTTAAAGTTTGGTTGTGGTTATACCTATAAGATCTAGTACAAAAACTTTATAAACTATTATTTATACTATAATATAAGTTAAGTTTGATGTAAATTTGGTAGCATAGTTCATTTCTATTGGGTATAAATATCAATAGCGTGGGTAATAAATTTACGGTCTCCTTTTGCTTTTCAGCAAGGTGTGTAAATTTTAAGTATGTTGAGTACGTTCCATATATAGTTATTTTGGAAAACCACTGTATATGTATGATGGTCTATTTGAAGTGTATATATAGTAAAGCGTATTTATACCAAGTTTTATTTAATTTATATGTGTTATAATAGCTATATATATATGTTAGTCTTGATACTAGTATATAGTTTTACTGAAGTTTGATTTCTAGTCATGTTAAATATATATATATATATATATTTGATTTTGGGTTTTTGTGTCACCATTTCCAGTTTATTTTAGTGCATATTTAGTATATCTATACATATGTCGTCAGCTATAAATACGATAGTTAAGGGTTTCATATATCATATGAACCAAAGAAGAAGAGAAGTATATACTATATTTAACTACATATATGAAGTATATGTTTTAAGGGTTGATTTAAGGTCTGCATTAAAAAAAAGTAGTTGTGATTACCATTATTTCATATTGTACCTTCTATATTCCTGACTGACTTTCAGCGTTCATTCATTCATTTTTAATTGTGGGTTTTTCTTTTCTCTCTCTTTTCTTATAAATAATTGTACGCATTCATCTCTTTCCCTTTCTTATATTTTGTCCCTTCATCATCTTTTAGCCGTTAATTTTGTTTCGAAAATCAAGAAAATTTGTATACGTTTTATTCTTTTTGAACGTTTAATAATAAAGATAAATCTGCATAGTATAATCAGATATGAATTGAGATCTAGGAAATAAATAAATATAAAAACGTATAACATGCCACTAATAATAAATTGCTTTAATAGCTTCTCAATTAGCGTACAGCTGTTTCCATCCCATGCCATGTCAAAAGTTTGAAACGTAATAAATGCTATATGATTATTTCGCATTTTTTTTTTCCTTTATTATTTCCTGTACGTTTTCATTCCAATCTAAATTATAACCTTTTGATTTCCATGCCTTTTCGGATCTCAAACGCGCAGCCCAAGGAATATTTCTTTAATAATTTTCCTAAAAATCAGCTTTTGGCCGTTTTATTGCATTGATTTCAAATTGTGCCCGTTTGTTTTTCTCATTCCTCTCATACGTTACCACCTTTATTTATGCTCGGGACACAGCTCATTTTTTTTCCTTCGTTCCCTTTCTTTTATTTGCTTCCTTCGTTTCCATCGGTTCAATTATATAGATTTTTATATTCGTTGCACGTTTACATTCATTTATTTTGACCAGTCCTTTCCTTTGTTATTCCCCTAATTTTGTGCGTTACTTTACCATAACCAATGCTCCGTATTTATTCGCTTTAATCTTTTCAGCTGAATTTGACCATTACTATTCAAATCAATTCATATTTATTGTATACGTTTCGTATGCAACGGTTCTTTTCTTTATTTATTTTGCCTTTATAACCTTGTTTGACTTCGTTTCTTTCATATTGCAAACTGCTGTCACTTCCAATCTCATTCCTCATTTTAAGTTTTCTTCCTCCTCCTTCTTCCATTTTTCTTTCTACAGATCCACCTATTTTCTCCCTTCTTTTACCGTGCTTCCACCTCCCATCGCTTCGTCACCCACCACATCCCTCTCCCTCCGCGTTTTTCTCTCCTCCTCTCATGCACATATCTCTCTACACGTGTTGTCATCGCCTGCATGCTCAGCCATCCTCAGAGCCTTCACCATCAACAATCATGCCACACGTTATCTTTGAGTAATAGGTTAGCATATATTTATAATATATATGTGTTATTGTATATTTTCTATAAGTCTGTATTTGGAATATGTGATCTGTCCTACATGATTTTAAATTCATGTTAGTTATGTATCATATGGTATTATATATATGAGTTCATAACAGTATTCTTTTTTTTTTTCTTTTTTTTTTTCGTTCATAGTGTGTATGATATTATACTATGTATAGAGATTTGATAACTTGATTGTTTTATACTTTATGTGTCACGTTGGTATTCAATTTTAAAAGTTTGAAGGTTATATATTAGTTAATATATAGTTTAATATATGTCAGTAATGTATATCTATGCAGTAATATTGTATGTATTATAGCAAAGTAAGTTTTTTTTTTTTGATTTAAGATATCATATATACATCTTATAAATATAGTATGGTTCCAAGTATGAAATGTTTGCAGTTTTCAGATTCTATATAATATAAAATTTTGTTCGCATGTTATAAAATTTGATAAGTGTATATATAAATATTATATAAAAAGTTAGTACATATATAAAACGTAAAGCATACTCATCTTATCAGTCGATTGTATATGTATTTAAATATATGATATGTTTAAAGCTATGTATTTTGTGAATAACTGGTTATAAGTATATATATACACATTTGATTTAAAGTTATAAAGGTATGCATATTGTGAATTAGACTATATTAATGGTTAGCTTACAAATATTTATATAGTTTTATAGGGAAGTACGAGCTATGTGGGTTATATTTTTAGCAAGCGTATTGTTACCACTTTAAAATGGGTGAAGTTTTACAGTTTACGGTCTATTTGTGTAAGTGTGTAATGTATGTTTAATTTAATAAAGTTATGATAGTTTTGTATAAAATGTTTAACTATTTATATATCTGATATAATGATAGTTTCATATCTGATATAGCTTATATATTATAAAGTTACAGGATAAGTTAGTTTTATACGCTAGTTAATATATATATTTAATAATTGACTAAAATGTTTTCAGTGTGAATTTACTTTTTTTAGTGTTGGATTTTATACGGTATAGTATGTATACTTGTTCACAGTCTATATAAGTATATGAGTGCATGTGTCATTATAAGTATTTTGTTGTTTATAAATCTCGAGACATATATATGCGTTTAGGTGTTTGTTTCAGACTTACGTAATATATATATATATATATATATAACCGAATATAGGCTATGCATTTGGAATTTCTATATATACATTTTTATTATGAACATATATAGGTTGCTTTCATGGGTTTTTTTTTAAGTAATATATATTACAATAAGTGGTTATATTGTTTTTATAATAATTATTGACTATAAAATATAATACAATGGTTTTTTTGGACGAATTATGTTTAAATTACATATAGGTATATATAGATTTTAAATATACATTTTTAATTTGAAAATTGGTTTTGGGAGAATTAATATCATAATAATTTATATTTTTTTCTGTAATATCAAAATTGATTCGATTCATTCTCATCGATTTCCCATTATCAACCTTGTCCGTCGTGCCTATTTTCTGCATCAAATCTTGTCCATCCAGCGTTGCTTTGGATTTCGTAGCTTATTTCATCATCATATATCTCTAGCCTCGAAAGGTGAGCAATCACTCACGATTAACGTTCTTTTATTTATTAAATTTAATTTCAATTGAAATGACAATTGAAATATGCTGCTGTTAGATTTAAATTGTTATATATGCTTTTATCGGTAACTGTTCACTTATGGGATATGATACCATATCTTATTGTTTATATTTATTTTGATGATATATGCTTGTTGTTATTATTATTTTCATATCTGTTATCACTCTGCAAGTTCCCTATTAGTATAGAAATCACTATGGGTTGAAAAGATACATACCCGAACGGACTTTAGAATAGGATAATTTCGTTACGGGTTGAAATGATAGACCTAAGCGATTTTTGATTTAATTTAAAATTTTGGATTTCGGGTTGAAATGATATCCACCCGAATATATTTAGTGTACGGATTGAAATGATAAATATCCGTAGCACTTGACTATATGGTAGGAAATATATATACAGACACCGTTGGTCCATATAAATATTTTGAAATTATTTCTATAATTTTGGAAAGAAATATACGGTTTAATAAATTTTGATTCTTAAGATATTATATAAATGGAAATTTTATATATAGATTTAGTCGTAATATTTGATTTAAATTAGATTGATTTAATACATATAATATGGTTGAGTATCTATGGAAATCTATATTTCAAATAGATCTTTCTCGTAATAAATTGAAAAAAATAGGATTGGGAGGTACATTTGGGTTTATTAAAAATGGTATTTAAATAAGGATTTATTTAATTAAATCGACTTGAATTGAACTTGTAAATATTAAAGCTTTGAGCTATATTGGAATTTAAATGGCGATTTCGAGATTTAGATCTGTATTTGAAATAAATATAGTTGAATTTGTTATTTAGAAACTAAACTGAATTAAAATATAAATTTAGGTTGAACTAAATTTGAATTTATTATTTAGAAGCTAAATTGAATAAAAATTAGTTTGAAACGTTGAATACTTAAAGTTTGAAATATATTGGAATATAAAGGGGGTATTTTGTGATTTCAAATTTGAATTTGAGATTGATAAATTGGGATTTGAATTTAATTTGAATGGGAAGGTTGGGTTAATGTTGAAACGATTTGTTAAGTTGAGGGAATTGAAAATACTTTACTGTATAAATTATTTAATATATATAAACACTATTTGGGAAATATAGAGATATTTGGAGTGAAAATGATGTTTTGGTTTTGAAGTATAAATTAAGATGAAAGAACCACGGTGTTATAGTGTATATTTCTACCCTGTAGATAGTTCCATGGACCCTTAGAGGATGGTTATTCCAAACATTCTTTGAGTTAATTATATTTCAGTTGATATTTCACTTGAGTTAGATTTATAGATATAAGAATGTTAATCCTGACTCGAGTGTTTTGTGTTTTGCTTTACGCTCGGGTCAGACTGAGTGATACAGCATTTGAGACTCACCTTCGAAGTTGGAGCCTTGCTTGAAGATCCAGCTATCTATCCTTTCAGTCATCCTGTTGATTTGTTCAGAGAAGTCATCTGCGCATACTGGAGACTTCACTATATCTAAGATATTCAATTGTATTTATTTCTATCTCCAATGTATATAGTAGCTTCATAAACTACTATTCCTTATCTATTCCGCTGCATTGTATTACTCTGTGTAAGTGATCTATGATTGATTTATTTACTGTATATTTTAAGTTTTGCCAAATTTTTATTAACAATTCGGTATTTTGAATTATTCAAGTCGGACATGTACGGTTTTATTGTCGAATTTGAATGGTCCAAAATAGCGGCTCGTTACAGTTGGTATCAGAGCTTTGGCTCTAGGCAAAACTTAGCATATATGGTAAATTTATTTACAGAATCACTTTCGTTCGAGTTGAATCTCTTCCTTTTTGACTCAATTTCCTTTGAGTTTTGGAATGTCCCTCGGTTTCGAAATTCATTCTGTCTCTCCCTATTTATATTCGTTTGATTCTGGAGTATCCCATAACTCCATTGAATGATTTGTAAAGGGGGTGAAAACTCCTTTTCAATTGGCATTGACTCACCGAAGATTCCTGTATCCTCGGTTTACGATGCTGATATATCTTGTTATGCCGAATTCTATATCTCCGACGATCGAATGTCGAATTGCCTCAGAATTCTACACTGATCTAATTTTGGAATCACGGTTGACAGGTAAAGGTCGCCCGCGATTTATAGAAGTATATCCATCTTCTATTTTGTAACTTAATTATCCCATCTTCGATCGAGTCTATCTTCGAATCAGGATTCTATTGATTAGAGTTCCTTTAAATTAAATCTCTATCTTTGTTTTGAAATCCATCCTTAAATCATCCTTTGAAAATCGGGTTTTGTTTGTATTTTAGAAATTGTTTATACCGAAATTATTATTTTGATAACTATGATTTTATTCTATATATATAAAGAAAATGTTTTCGGTAGAGATTATATACCTATATATAAAGCAAATAAGAAATGTTATTCTATATAAAAAGGGTTTTGAAAGGATTTGAAATTTTGAAAAAATTATAAGAAATTGATTTATATAAAAATGATTTATAATTGAAGTGTTAAATTTGAAATTCAAGAATTGAATTCCGGTATTTTGAAATTGGTTTTAAGATTTTGGAAATTATATATAAATAATACGATTTAAAAGTATTTTTCCGAATAAGAAATATTTCAAATGAATTCAAATGAATTCCAATAATTTTGAAGAAATTTCAAAGAAGTTTTCAAGAAAATAGAAGTCCAGAACTCACTTATGTCGCTGGAGAATAATTTCGGTGATGAGTGCACGCATCATCGACATTGATTTTCGAGTTTCAGAGTGGGGGAGAGGCCACTTTAATAGCTTCGCTATGCGAGTGATTTTGTAAAACCGTTTTTGATTTCAAATTTCGAAGTATAATTTGATATTTTCGAAAGATATATGTATATATTTGAAACAATTTGAAGTAAGACCGGTGTTCAGTCCTCGAGTTTTTGATTTGACTTAGAATAACTCTATTTATAAAAATTGATTTCCATCTCTTGGATTTGAAATTGATTTTCACCGACTATTTTGAAGGTTCGAGCACTTCCAAATCAAGGTTTAAAGGTTTAAAAACCAAGATATTTCGAAAGGTATAAAATATTTTATAAAGTATGCAAGTTTTGTTGTATGAGGTTAAACCTTTTATTAAGTAAGAGAATATGGCTATTTTAATTATACTAATATGGAATTTAGTTTTTAAATGTTTTGAAAGAATTTTAGTTTTAAATAATGGTTTTCAAAAAGGTAAATTGGATATTTCAAATCGAAGTAAATAGTTTAAAGGTTTTAAAGGGATAATTATAAATTTGGAAACCATTTTGAATATAATTGATTTTGAGAAAAATATTTGGTTTTGAAAATTAAATTGAAAAAAAAAACCCAGTACTTAAATGGTGATTTTGGAAATGAATTTGTTTGACTTGAATTATTTTAATTTGGAAACTGGGATAATTTTCTACACCTATTATTTTGGGAACTTTGAAATTCAGACATTTAATTTGGAAGAAAATTTGGTGAAATCATATATGATTTTGAAACTGAATTGGTATTGAAATAATTTGAAATTGAGAACCTTAGATTACTAAGCACTTGATTTGGGAGTGGTCGAACTTATATAAAATGGATTGTATAAGTATGAGGTTGATTTGAAATCTATTGATTTGAAAGGTACTCAATTTGGAAAGAGATTTTATTTAATCGAAATCTATATAAGTATGATTTGATCTACTATTGATTTGGAAAGTATTCGATTTGAGAAAGGAATCCTATATATATGGACTTTATATAAGTACAATATTTGAAAGTGATTTGAAAAGGTACTATATGATATATATTTTCGAAGTAAAGATATGGAAAGTGCCTTCTGCTTGATATCCGCTTTGTGGCCACATCGTGGATTCATTCTATCGATATTATTCTCTCTGATTTTCGGTTTTCCGGATGTAATACTCGAGTGTTTCCCACCGTGGCGTAACCCATGGTTTTTTTTCTCTCGTGAATGCACAGCGCAATTGCCTGGCTGAGTCTTGCCTAGGGGTACGGATTGTTTCCTGGGGGATCCAGGCGTAACCATTGTGTATCCTGCAATCTGTGTAGGTCGCGAATAGTAGTGCAAGTGCCTGGCTGAGTCTTGCCTAGGGGTACGGATTGTTTCCTGGGGGATCCAGGCGTAACCATTGTGTATCCTGCACTCTACTAGTCATCATGGCGTAACTCGCAGGGCTGAGAAAGCTTACGGATATGGATTGTTTCCTGGGGGACCCAGGCGTAACCATTGTGTATCTGCGAACCATGATCGGACAAAGGTTTTGGTTTGGTTGTTTTGTTTGGATTGTACTTTCCATATCTGTTTTTAAAGTTTTTTTCAAGTATTTTCACTGGTTGTTGAAACAGGTCTACTAAGTACTTGAAGAATTCTAGCTTTGCGCCTGATCAACGCATGGCCAGAGTCTGCAAGAACGAGGATAAACTTGTTGAAACATCGAGTTATAAAAATATTTTTGAAAGAAAAGATTTATTTCGATATAAAAGGTATTTATTATAAAAGTATTTCCAACAAAGAAATTTTGTGTTAATATTTGAAATTGAAACTCTCATGGTTTGAAATGTACGATTCTTGCCCGATTCTATTCTTTTGAATCTACCTTATCTGCCCTGCTTTATTTATTCAACTATATTCTCTTTTCCGAATCTATCTTCTTTCCTTCTTTCCTTCTTTTGAATATATCCTTTAAAACATTGTTTATTTATATTCTACCAGGTTTAATAAGAGAGAAAAATTAGTGTTTTATAAATAATTGATCTCATAATTAATTGAATGGAATTGATAAAATGAGTAATCTATTAAATATTAATCAATTTAAATAATAACAAAAGAAAAAGTATATGGTTTTAAATAAATTTTTTTAATTTGTTTTTCAAAGTCTAAATTTTTCATCTGGTTGTTTCTATTCTCCTACTTTATTCCTTTTCGGGGACGAAAAGTTTTGAGTGGGGGAGAGTGTAACGACCCATAAAATTTTAGCAATTTTTAATTGGTATTTAACGTATTGAATTGGATTTTGAGAAATTATTAATAATAAGATTTTGAAAAAAAAAAGAAAATATGTTATGTATATTAATGATTTGTAGTACGAGCTGTGTACATATATTTTAAAGTTTGGTTGTGGTATACCTATAAGATCTAGTACAAAAACTTTATAAACTATTATTTATACTATAATATAAGTTAAGTTTGATGTAAATTTGGTAGCATAGTTCATTTCTATTGGGTATAAATATCAATAGCGTGGGTAATAAATTTACGGTCTCCTTTTGCTTTTCAGCAAGGTGTGTAAATTTTAAGTATGTTGAGTACGTTCCATATATAGTTATTTTGGAAAACCACTGTATATGTATGATGGTCTATTTGAAGTGTATATATAGTAAAGCGTATTTATACCAAGTTTTATTTAATTTATATGTGTTATAATAGCTATATATATATGTTAGTCTTGATACTAGTATATAGTTTTACTGAAGTTTGATTTCTAGTCATGTTAAATATATATATATTTGATTTTGGGTTTTTGTGTCACCATTTCCAGTTTATTTTAGTGCATATTTAGTATATCTATACATATGTCGTCAGCTATAAATACGATAGTTAAGGGTTTCATATATCATATGAACCAAAGAAGAAGAGAAGTATATACTATATTTAACTACATATATGAAGTATATGTTTTAAGGGTTGATTTAAGGTCTGCATTAAAAAAAAGTAGTTGTGATTACCATTATTTCATATTGTACCTTCTATATTCCTGACTGACTTTCAGCGTTCATTCATTCATTTTTAATTGTGGGTTTTTCTTTTCTCTCTCTTTTCTTATAAATAATTGTACGCATTCATCTCTTTCCCTTTCTTATATTTTGTCCCTTCATCATCTTTTAGCCGTTAATTTTGTTTCGAAAATCAAGAAAATTTGTATACGTTTTATTCTTTTTGAACGTTTAATAATAAAGATAAATCTGCATAGTATAATCAGATATGAATTGAGATCTAGGAAATAAATAAATATAAAAACGTATAACATGCCACTAATAATAAATTGCTTTAATAGCTTCTCAATTAGCGTACAGCTGTTTCCATCCCATGCCATGTCAAAAGTTTGAAACGTAATAAATGCTATATGATTATTTCGCATTTATTTTTTTTTCCTTTATTATTTCCTGTACATTTTCATTCCAATCTAAATTATAACTTTTTGATTTCCATGCCTTTTTGGATCTCAAACGCGCAGCCCAAGGAATATTTCTTTAATAATTTTCCTAAAAATCAGCTTTTGGCCGTTTTATTGCATTGATTTCAAATTGTGCCCGTTTGTTTTTCTCATTCCTCTCATACGTTACCACCTTTATTTATGCTCGGGACACAGCTCATTTTTTTTCCTTCGTTCCCTTTCTTTTATTTGCTTCCTTCGTTTCCATCGGTTCAATTATATAGATTTTTATATTCGTTGCACGTTTACATTCATTTATTTTGACCAGTCCTTTCCTTTGTTATTCCCCTAATTTTGTGCGTTACTTTACCATAACCAATGCTCCGTATTTATTCGCTTTAATCTTTTCAGCTGAATTTGACCATTACTATTCAAATCAATTCATATTTATTGTATACGTTTCGTATGCAACGGTTCTTTTCTTTATTTATTTTGCCTTTATAACCTTGTTTGACTTCGTTTCTTTCATATTGCAAACTGCTGTCACTTCCAATCTCATTCCTCATTTTAAGTTTTCTTCCTCCTCCTTCTTCCATTTTTCTTTCTACAGATCCACCTATTTTCTCCCTTCTTTTACCGTGCTTCCACCTCCCATCGCTTCGTCACCCACCACATCCAACTCATCCCTCTCCCTCCGCGTTTTTCTCTCCTCCTCTCATGCACATATCTCTCTACACGTGTTGTCATCGCCTGCATGCTCAGCCATCCTCAGAGCCTTCACCATCAACAATCATGCCACACGTTATCTTTGAGTAATAGGTTAGCATATATTTATAATATATATGTGTTATTGTATATTTTCTATAAGTCTGTATTTGGAATATGTGATCTGTCCTACATGATTTTAAATTCATGTTAGTTATGTATCATATGGTATTATATATATGAGTTCATAACAGTATTCTTTTTTTTTTTTTTTCGTTCATAGTGTGTATGATATTATACTATGTATAGAGATTTGATAACTTGATTGTTTTATACTTTATGTGTCACGTTGGTATTCAATTTTAAAAGTTTGAAGGTTATATATTAGTTAATATATAGTTTAATATATGTCAGTAATGTATATCTATGCAGTAATATTGTATGTATTATAGCAAAGTAAGTTTTTTTTTTTTTTTGATTTAAGATATCATATATACATCTTATAAATATAGTATGGTTCCAAGTATGAAATGTTTGCAGTTTTCAGATTCTATATAATATAAAATTTTGTTCGCATGTTATAAAATTTGATAAGTGTATATATAAATATTATATAAAAAGTTAGTACATATATAAAACGTAAAGCATACTCATCTTATCAGTCGATTGTATATGTATTTAAATATATGATATGTTTAAAGCTATGTATTTTGTGAATAACTGGTTATAAGTATATATATACACATTTGATTTAAAGTTATAAAGGTATGCATATTGTGAATTAGACTATATTAATGGTTAGCTTACAAATATTTATATAGTTTTATAGGGAAGTACGAGCTATGTGGGTTATATTTTTAGCAAGCGTATTGTTACCACTTTAAAATGGGTGAAGTTTTACAGTTTACGGTCTATTTGTGTAAGTGTGTAATGTATGTTTAATTTAATAAAGTTATGATAGTTTTGTATAAAATGTTTAACTATTTATATATCTGATATAATGATAGTTTCATATCTGATATAGCTTATATATTATAAAGTTACAGGATACGTTAGTTTTATACGCTAGTTAATATATATATTTAATAATTGACTAAAATGTTTTCAGTGTGAATTTACTTTTTTTAGTGTTGGATTTTATACGGCATAGTATGTATACTTGTTCACAGTCTATATAAGTATATGAGTGCATGTGTCATTATAAGTATTTTGTTGTTTATAAATCTCGAGACATATATATGCGTTTAGGTGTTTGTTTCAAACTTACGTAATATATATATATATATATATATATATAACCGAATATAGGCTATGCATTTGGAATTTCTATATATACATTTTTATTATGAACATATATAGGTTGCTTTCATGGGTTTTTTTTTAAGTAATATATATTACAATAAGTGGTTATATTGTTTTTATAATAATTATTGACTATAAAATATAATACAATGGTTTTTTTGGACGAATTATGTTTAAATTACATATAGGTATATATAGATTTTAAATATACATTTTTAATTTGAAAATTGGTTTTGGGAGAATTAATATCATAATAATTTATATTTTTTTCTGTAATATCAAAATTGATTCGATTCATTCTCATCGATTTCCCATTATCAGCCTTGTCCGTCGTGCCTATTTTCTGCATCAAATCTTGTCCATCCAGCGTTGCTTTGGATTTCGTAGCTTATTTCATCATCATATATCTCTAGCCTCGAAAGGTGAGCAATCACTCACGATTAACGTTCTTTTATTTATTAAATTTAATTTCAATTGAAATGACAATTGAAATATGCTGCTGTTAGATTTAAATTGTTATATATGCTTTTATCGGTAACTGTTCACTTATGGGATATGATACCATATCTTATTGTTTATATTTATTTTGATGATATATGCTTGTTGTTATTATTATTTTCATATCTGTTATCACTCTGCAAGTTCCCTATTAGTATAGAAATCACTATGGGTTGAAAAGATACATACCCGAACGGACTTTAGAATAGGATAATTTCGTTACGGGTTGAAATGATAGACCTAAGCGATTTTTGATTTAATTTAAAATTTTGGATTTCGGGTTGAAATGATATCCACCCGAATATATTTAGTGTACGGATTGAAATGATAAATATCCGTAGCACTTGACTATATGGTAGGAAATATATATACAGACACCGTTGGTCCATATAAATATTTTGAAATTATTTCTATAATTTTGGAAAGAAATATACGGTTTAATAAATTTTGATTCTTAAGATATTATATAAATGGAAATTTTATATATAGATTTAGTCGTAATATTTGATTTAAATTAGATTGATTTAATACATATAATATGGTTGAGTATCTATGGAAATCTATATTTCAAATAGATCTTTCTCGTAATAAATTGAAAAAAATAGGATTGGGAGGTACATTTGGGTTTATTAAAAATGGTATTTAAATAAGGATTTATTTAATTAAATCGACTTGAATTGAACTTGTAAATATTAAAGCTTTGAGCTATATTGGAATTTAAATGGCGATTTCGAGATTTAGATCTGTATTTGAAATAAATATAGTTGAAATTGTTATTTAGAAACTAAACTGAATTAAAATATAAATTTAGGTTGAACTAAATTTGAATTTATTATTTAGAAGCTAAATTGAATAAAAATTAGTTTGAAACGTTGAATACTTAAAGTTTGAAATATATTGGAATATAAAGGGGGTATTTTGTGATTTCAAATTTGAATTTGAGATTGATAAATTGGGATTTGAATTTAATTTGAATGGGAAGGTTGGGTTAATGTTGAAACGATTTGTTAAGTTGAGGGAATTGAAAATACTTTACTGTATAAATTATTTAATATATATAAACACTATTTGGGAAATATAGAGATATTTGGAGTGAAAATGATGTTTTGGTTTTGAAGTATAAATTAAGATGAAAGAACCACGGTGTTATAGTGTATATTTCTACCCTGTAGATAGTTCCATGGACCCTTAGAGGATGGTTATTCCAAACATTCTTTGAGTTAATTATATTTCAGTTGATATTTCACTTGAGTTAGATTTATAGATATAAGAATGTTAATCCTGACTCGAGTGTTTTGTGTTTTGCTTTACGCTCGGGTCAGACTGAGTGATACAGCATTTGAGACTCACCTTCGAAGTTGGAGCCTTGCTTGAAGATCCAGCTATCTATCCTTTCAGTCATCCTGTTGATTTGTTCAGAGAAGTCATCTGCGCATACTGGAGACTTCACTATATCTAAGATATTCAATTGTATTTATTTCTATCTCCAATGTATATAGTAGCTTCATAAACTACTATTCCTTATCTATTCCGCTGCATTGTATTACTCTGTGTAAGTGATCTATGATTGATTTATTTACTGTATATTTTAAGTTTTGCCAAATTTTTATTAACAATTCGGTATTTTGAATTATTCAAGTCGGACATGTACGGTTTTATTGTCGAATTTGAATGGTCCAAAATAGCGGCTCGTTACATATCCACTTAACATACAACTCAGCCAACTTCGATGCAGTCCTAGTTGATCGAACAGGAATGAACCTTGCACTCTTGGTCAAACGATCTACTATGACCCAAATTCCTTCATTTCCTGCTCTTGTCCTAGGTAGTCCATCGACACTTGCTCCCACTTCCATGTAGGAACTTCTAATGGCTGAAGTAATCCACTGGGCTTCTTCTGCTCAGCTTTCACTAACTGACAGTTCATACACTTGGAAATAAAATTTCCAACATCCTTCTTCATGCCTTCCCAGTAGTAAGTTCTCTTCATATCCCGATACATCTTATTTCCACCTGGATGAATTGTCAACTTCGAGTGATGACCTTCCTTCAGAACTTCATCTCTCAATCCATCTACATCGGGAACAACCAATTGTCCTTGCTTCCGAAGCCAACCCTCTCGATCGACCTCGAATCCCTTATCCTTCTCTGGGTCCAATCCAGATTCCAAATCTCGGATGATCTTGACAAGCTTATCGTCTCGCTTTTGGCTCTCGCCAATTCTTTCCACAAGAGTAGGTCTTATCGATAAGTTTGCCAACATCTCAGGTTCTAATTCACGTCTGGGCCTGAAATCAAATCCAGCCAAATACTCGAGACTCTTCCATTCCGAAAACATGGCTCCCAATCCTGCATGTCTTCGACTTAACGCATCAGCCACTGCGTTACCTTTTCCCGGAGTATAGGCTATACCAAAATCATAAGATGCTAGAAACTCTAGCCACCGTTGCTGTCGAAGATTCAAATCCTTTTGGGAGAACAGATACTTCAACGACTTATGATCTGTAAACAACTCGAATCTAACTCCCAATAGATAATGTCTCCACATCTTCAAAGCAAACACAATTGCCGCTAACTCCAAATCATGAGTCGGATAATTCCTTTCATGCGGCTTCAGTTGTCGATTAGCATACGCAACAACTTTATCTTTCTGCATTAGCACTGCTCCAAGTCCAGTGCCACATGCATCGGTGTAAACCACCATCTCATCATTCCCACTTGGAATAGTCAAAACAGGAGCACTCGTCGGTCGCTCTTTTAGGATTTCAAAAGCTTGCTCACACTTAGCATCCCATCTGAACACTTGGTTCTTTTTCGTCAATCCTGTTAACGGTGCAGCTATCTTGGAAAAGTCTTTGATAAACCGACGATAATATCCTGCTAATCCAAGAAAACTCCTCACATCAGATGCATTCTTAGGTCTAACCCAATCCTGGATTGCTGCCACCTTAGCGGGATCAACCGCTATTCCATTTCTAGAGATAACATGGCCTAAGAACCTCACTTCACTCTTCCAGAAGTGACACTTCGAAAACTTAGCCTTCGGCTGATGTTTCCGCAAGATTTCCAAAACAATCCTTAAGTGCGTCTTGTGCTCTTCTTCAGTTCTGGAGTAAAACAAAATATCATCCACGAACACAAGTACAAATTTGTTCAACTGATCTCTGAACACTCTATTCATAAGATCCACAAAATATGCTGGCGCGTTAGTCAATCCAAACGGCATTACCAGCCACTCATAAAACCCGGATGGTGTCCTGAAAGTAGTCTTCGGCACACTATCCTTTGCCACTCTCAACTGGTGAAATCCCGTTGCCAAATCCATCTGAGAAAACACCTTAGCCTCGTGAAGCTGGTCAAACAAGTCATCTATTCTCGGCAATGGATACTTGTTTTTCCTAGTCAACTTATTCAGCTCACGATAATCCACGCACAACCTCAACGACCCATCCGCTTTGGTTGCGAACACAACAGGTGCACCCCATTCGGACACACTTCTCCGAATGAATCCTTTCTGCAAAAGGTCATCAACCTGCACCCTCAACTCTAGCTGCTCCCTAGGCGCCATCCGCCTAAGAGGCATCACAACAGGTCTGGCTCCCTCGACTAGATCGATACGAAACTTGATCTCCCTATGCGGCGGTAACCCTTTGACTTCGTCAAAGACGTCCTCAAATCCATTCACAATTGGCACCGATGACAGTCCATCCCGTGGAACAACCAGCAAATACATGAAGCTCATGAAGACGCCTTCCTCATGCTTACATCGTATCACATCCTTTCGCCCTTCCACATTCCCGACTGTCACCTCAAGCCTCTCACAATCAATCCTTGCCGCATACTTCCTAAGCCAGTCCATACCCAAAATAATTCCAAACCCCGCAAAGTTTAGAACAAAGCAATCACAAACAAACGAGCAATCATGACTCGACACAACTAGACCACGGCATACCATACACAAACATGACGAACCCCCAACTGGATTAGTCACAACCAATGGCCTATCAACAATATCCGGTCTCAAACCTAACCGGTCTACCAAATCATTACAAACAAAAGAATGCGACGCTCCAGTATCAAACAACACTCTAACTGGAACACCACAGATAGAAAGAGTACCTTGAACCACCACACTCTTCCCCTTTTCTTCAGCAGTCAGAGCTTTTGAAGACGACGGCACAACTCCCAAAGCATAAGCTTGCACAATCTGCCTATCTTTCCTCGGCTCTGGGCAATCCTTCTTGATATGTCCCAGCTTATCACAGTTATAACACTTTCCCGGCACCTTGGGATTCTTACAATCTTTGTAAAGATGGCCCTTCTGTTGGCAGTTATAACAAGTCACTTCGCCTTTCGGCTTCTTCTGGCCATCCTTACCCTTCTGCTGCTGCTGCTTCCTCCTCTTATTGCCATTCTGGTGTGGTTTAGATCCTTCCCTGGTTACAGCAACAACAGAACTTTCCTTAGGAAACAAACTCTCATGCCTAAGGGCTTTCTCCACAAGCTTCTCAAATGGATCGTCCAAATGATCCACTAACTGCCTCCCAAGATAAGCATCCAGACCAGTCACAAACTTCTCATTCTTCTGATAGGGAGAATCAATGTACGATCTGGCATACTTGGACAAAGCTTCAAACTCAGAAATATACTCAAGAACTGGTCTCCCACCTTGCTTGAGCTCTACAAACCTCTTGAACAAAACAAACTTCTGAGCCGTAGAGATGAACTTGGCTTCAAATCTAACTTGGAATTGCTCCCAAGTAATCTCTTCTTCTGGGGTATCAATGGTGATAGAATTCCAACAATCAGCAGCTCTTCCGTGAAGCTGTCTCGA
The DNA here is from genome assembly GCA_030765085.1 of Allium cepa. NCBI lineage: Eukaryota > Viridiplantae > Streptophyta > Magnoliopsida > Asparagales > Amaryllidaceae > Allium > Allium cepa. Next base: position 500,258,030 of record CM060931.1, read on the forward strand.
TGCAAGCTTTCTCTTAGTTGCATCCTCAATCCCTAAGTCACCAAAGATCCTTCGACATGCATCAATCCATCTCTGCACCTCAATAGTCGACTCCGTCCCCAAGAAAGCTTTTCCTCCAAGAGAAGTATAATCCTTGCAAAGCTTAGCAAAATCCACCGGTCTTGGAGCTTGAACTTGAACTCCCACATCCACTGATGATCCTGAAGCTGGTATCCTTCTCATGATCGAAGTCATCATCGCTTCGAACATAGTTCCATAATCAACAGCTCCTTCATCAGCACGGCTTTCCCTTGCAGCTGGTCTCCCTCTTCGACTCATCCTTAATATCTGTAATAAGAATGATTAGAACACCTTAAGAAACAACTGCATAAGGAGTTCAAATCCTTCTAGGCTACCATATTATATATAGTAATCATCCATCAAAATACAATTACATCTCTCATACGTAGTTACGTCAGCGAGCGTTGGCTAAAATCGATTAACCAAAGCTCTGATACCAAATGTGACGACCGCCCATGACTCCCGCACCAAATCAAGGGAATAATGCGCTGAAAGGCGTGCCAGGTAGCCATGGACGATAGTCAGGGTAAAATAAAACAGCAAACTCTATCGTACAACTCACAGCGCATGGATAAAATACAATAGAGAAATATATAGTGAAGCTCCATAACAGAAAATCATCATATAAGCATCGTAGTAGTTTTATATAAACATGAATCTTCCATACATCAAAGCCTCACTACATGACACTCAATCAAATACAGCAGCGGATACCCAGTACATATAATAAGAAATAATATGCAAAAGTCTCCTGCTCGTCTTCGTCATCATCAACGTAGATCTCCTAGAACAGCACCTGTCACCTGCTACCTAGTCTGCCCATCCCAACATGGATGAACAGCCCAAGGTAATAAGAGGAGACATAAAACCTTGAGTCAGACAAAATCTTAGTGAGCAGTAAATTAACTATCAAACATACCAAAAGAGCATAAGGGATAAAAGGAATAGGAACCAAACCATCCCACTCCACCTCTTTCTACAGTGATAGCCCCCAGACACACACTAAGAAAAAAAAACAAGCATAACTTAGCAGATAACTAAGGTAAAGCAATAATCACTCGAGCCAAGGTCGATGTTTTCCAAATACAAACCCCCAAGGCCTAAACCAAGATCAGATAAGCACCCAGAAAACACCGCTCTTGAGACCGAATGATGATACAACCAAACATCCAAATATCCATGACTCCGGCTATCACTGTCATCCTTGCCTCGATTTCACCGTTAATTGAATGACCATCCGTCAAGGGCTAATGGTAACCCCGGTTCTAGGCATAGCTCCGCACGTCATCGTGACCCATGCCTAGGACTTACCTACTCTGCCCAGAGTACTCAACTACCTACCTGTAGTCTTTTGGGTGTCCCGACTACCTACCTGTAGTCGTTATGGGCGCCCCATGTACTCTTGCTTTTGAGCATGCTAGAACCTTCAACAACGATGAGATCCAAGCCTCCTAGTCATCCTCCTCGACGACTATTCTCATACTAGCTCAAGCTACCTCTTGAGAAATCCATTATCAACCAACTCGAACCATCCCTCGAGTTATCAACATGCTTGGAATGATCCCTGCCTGGATTACGCCAAGTCTTCATCACATCATACTTCGCTTTATCACACCATAGCAAAGTCTTAACCCAACAATATGGTTTGCCTCATCGCATCATGGCAAAGTTCCATCTCAACATCATCTAATCCATACATATGAGCTTCAATGTCCGCCACATATGCCTTAAGCAGCTTTCACCATTCAAGAGCCTCTTCTGTAGCTTTTGAATCGTCTTTGACCATACTTGTCCAAATCTATCAACTAGATAGCTCATTCACAATAATCAATCAAGACAAACATTAATCCAAACAATTAAGTATTCAATCAAGATCTAATTAGGCATTTATAACTACAATGGCAATTTCGTAAATAAATGAGCATAGAACTAACATACATGAATCATGGGTTTTTAGCATAGATCTAGCAAATATAAAACATGGGTTTTGTTTCTATAGCTTAATAAATGAACTTGCATAGGTAAACATCTTCACAAACAATGGATCTACACTTGGATCTAAGAAAAATGCACAAAATCACTATCTACAACACTCCAACAAACCACCAATCCAATATACTCCTTTGGGTCCGCGTGAGAGATAACTACCACTCACCAAATCACCTAAACACCTCAAAACTAAACACTTCAGATCTGGACAGCGAAGATCAAGGCTTGATCCGGCGAAATCTCGCTTAAAACGATGAAATCTAACTTCGTTGGATGAAGATCTTCAACTTTGGTCCTTGAATCTTTGATCTCGATCTTCGATCTTGGATGGATGTTAGAACTAGATTGGAATGGAGAAAAGAAGATGAAGAAATGTTGTAGTCGAGCCCTCAAAATGGCAGCACTTCGTCGCTTCAAAAATCAGTACCAAAAAGTGAGCCAAAGCCCTCTATTTATAGGCTGAAATCTCCCTGACTCGGCCGCTCTTAAGTCGTTGCCGACTCATCTCCCTGAGTCGCCCCCGACCTAAAACTTACGACTCATGCCACTTGCCGACTCAACACAGCATGCTTCAACACGGCTCACGACCTATACGACTCAACCCCAAGACACTACACAACACACACAAGGTCATACGACCTACCGACCCAACCAAACATGGCACAGCATGCTATCGACTCAAGCCCCTGCCGACTTAACAACACACACGACTCAATTAACATGCCGACTCAACTACACTAAGCTATACTGGGTACTTGCCGACCTAACTAGGTGACGACCTAACAACCTATTCAAACTGCCGACCTAACTACACATGGGATAACACACTCTGCCGACCCAAGCCTTAGGTCGTTTTCCCCTTAACTCGGTCATATGACTCAGCAGCCTAAAACATTACCGACCTAACTATCATACGACCTAACCCTCTAGGTCGTTAACCCTTAAGTCGGTCACCCTATAGGTCGGTCCAAACCTTAAGTCGTAACTCCTCTATCTTGCTAGCTCGTCCAATTCATTTCTTAACCCGGTAACTCCTAGGTCGGCCAGTTTCTATGAGTCGTTAACTACCCTGACTCGGTTCAAACCTATAGGTCATAACTCAGCAACTGACTAACTCGGCCACTTACTAAAGTCGTCTACGACTTACTATAGGTCGGTCACCATCTTAACTCGGTCAACGTACTAAAGTTGTAACTCGTGCACGACCTAGCTCGGCTAAGCCTATGAGTCGGTCACAACTCGACACTTAAACACACGAGTTACTCTCCATACGACTCAGGCTAGAGACAACATAAACAACACTAACGACCTGTAAATTCTACGATCTATTGGTACGTAAAATATGGGTCGTTACAATTTGTTGTTAAAGAGACCGGGGCCTCTTATTGAAATACTCTCTTTCAATATTGGAACCAATTTGAAAACCGTGTACGCGGTGAATGATATCCAGAATGTAGTGCTTGAATTGGCGACGTTTACTGGAATGAAGTAAGAGAACGATGATGGATAGCCTTGACATTCGTGTCATAATTAAAATGACTAAAACATGAGCCTATGTTTGGCCATTGAGGTTAGCTACCTCTAACGACGTTAATCCCTCGTATTACTATTATGGTTTTGGATTCGATGGGTGCACCTTATTTGTCGTTTGGATTGATTATCGCGGTCGGCCATGGATGGGTTACGACTAGCCAGAAAGAGTAAACTGGTAGAATCCTGGTAGAATCCTACCTTGGGCATTGCCACACATGCCTTGTCATATTTATCCCTATACGAGCCCATTACGATTTTGTTTAAAAGTGTAAATGTGTTAAGGTGGATCAATGTAAAGCCTTAACGCTATTTTGATATTTATTTTACTGATAGACATTATCTATTATAGCGTATACTATTATATATAAATAGTTTAACGGATCCTTAGGAGATGGAAAATCCCGTAACATCCCTTAACTTATTGCACTCATATTTTTGATATTGATTTGACTTATATAAGAGTATTTTAGTCCTGACTTGAGTGTTTTATCTTTTCATTACGCTCGGGTCATTCCTGAGTTTTTCAACATATTGAAGACTATTCTCTATAGGACGAAGATAGAGTTTTGGTATATTACTATTATTATCATACCCTACACCATGTTATTTTGATATATTGATTATTTATTTCTGATAAATAGATATAACTCTAATAAGTGAGTGTAGATTATAATGAGATGTATAGTAAACAATTTTTTTTGAATTTTTTATTGATTATTATATTTTATCGTTTCCGCTATGAGATTCTATGTCTTGTTTTCTTCTTCTCTCCTTATCTATCTTATTTAACCTCATTGATTGTCTACGTTCCGGATTGTTTAAGTCGAAGATGTGTGGATTTATTGTCGATTTAACCCTTTCGAAATGTGGGTCATCACAGATACACATGTTCATGTCGGTGATAACTCATCGGTCAATATGACGAAGTACGTGGGACCGTTCTTGTATTAATAGACTTATGATTGCATACATCTTTATGTATGAATCCAAAGAGTTTATAAACTCTTACGATGATCCCACTAATTTGGTGCATTTCCTTTAATCATTTGAGATATAATTAACCAGTATCATATGGTTCATAATCATATATTAAAATTATTTCTCAAAACTTTAGTCTATATTTCTAAAGTAATTGTAAATAATATTATATAATTCTGTATTTTCCAATGCATTACTTTTGTTATGAAAACAAATACCACATTATAGTTTTATTTCATAATAAATATTCATAATATTCATATTGAAATACAACTATGTCTATCTTTTAGTCAATACCGAAAAATAGTCATTATTACACAAATAATGTTCAATTTGATTTACAAAAACAGTTTTTGTAATTTGATGCCATAAATATGTGTTATATGACATGCTCACACTATTTCTGCCATTATTATAATAGCATACAAAATTTGGAGGTCCATCGTTCACTTAATATAAATTATTTATTTCATATACCGCAACTAGTTTATAGCGGTGAGTTCTTTGATCAAATATATTGAACTCAAAGAAATAAATCTCATATAAAACAATTTTCTATATTAAGGAACATTTTGGAATAGAGAAATTGTATTTCACATTTCAATGTTAAGTATCAATTATTATTATTACAATTCTCATTTCGATGTTTCTTTTGAAGTAGAAGTGACTATTCATTCTCTTTTATCCTAACTATATCTTAAATCACATCTACTCTTGTACATTCATTTTTCTTCCTAAATGGTTGAATCATTCAAAATAAGAATTCTCTTATTACAATATCATAACGAATTCTTTACAAAAGCGCACTCGATCATCCTTAACACTTAAGGACATCCAATATGTTGCTCTTTGTGTAAACTGATCAAACTACATTTCAACGATCGAGTTCTTAGATCTATCTTATAGTTTCGGTCCAGTGTTACAGTTAACACAATATGATCCTATTGTAATCAATCAAATTAAATACTTGATATTAAAGTACTATTTATTGATTTATTTTCGAATGGACTAATTTCATTGCAGTATTGTACATTATGAACCATGGTCAAACCCCATATAACATTTATATGCAACATGGATCAAATGTCGATAGTCTAATATTGACTTCAGAGTTCGAAACTCATAGAATGTAATACACAGTCTTGACCAAATAAACATGTAAGTGACCAAATTACGCATGTATTTAGTAGTTGTAAACCAGGTGTTTGCAAGGGTATTGAAATGTTAACATGCAAGAAGCATTTATTAGCAAGTATATGTTATATTTCTATTTGTCAATCTTTGATTCAAATCATTTGTATATCTTAATTGATAAATGTTTTATCAATTTTATTAAATGGACAAATCTATTATTATAGATTATTATAAAATTATATAGCGTATGTTCTTATAATATTAGAAAGGTTAATTGTTATCATTTCATTTTCTAATATGGCTCCCACTAGTCTTTTATGTTTCAGCAAACCTAAGCCAAACATAGAAGTCTTTTGACATTACTATTGGGTTTTAAGACTTGTCCGTCTTAGAATTTTGACCATGAGTTTGCTCAACAAGTCATAGCTCCATGAACGATGGATAACTCCTTATCGGTTGTATCACATACAATCCTTACCTTTTGATACCTTTTCCTAATTTTGCTTCAACCTTGAGTCTGCTCAACAAATCGAAACAAAATTATTCACTCGTACCTTCCATATCGCGATGGCCTAAGTACAGTATATCTACCTTGAGTCTATTCAATAAATACATATTGTTATCTAACCTTGTTTATTCAATATATTAATAATACTACACATAACATCCCTAGCTTGAGTCTACTCAACAACTAAGGAGTATGCAAGTAATTTATATATATATATATATATATATATATATATGATAGAGGACAACATTATATTGAAGATTCATAATCTTCAATATATTATATTGAGAGATATCGAATTGCGGGATAATGTATTTCATATCAAATACCTTCGTGATTCAAGTGTCGGACATATCTGAAATCACGATATACGTACAATATGTATTAAGTTTATTTTGGGTTTCTTTAATGTTCCACATTTAGTTCATACATTCATATATTATATAAGTTTTATTATATAACTTTTATATTTTATATTACTTATATAGTAGTCTTATGCATAACATTATATTAATTAAATCTTATTTAATTAATTTTAATTAATTAACATCTTAATTAATTTTATATTATTTAATATAACATTTATATTAAATATTTATTACATATTATAACCTTTATAGTGTTACACGTATATCTTGATTAATTTATATAATTAGATAACTTTTAATTAAGTTATTTAATTAAACAATTTTAATTAAATTATATTAATTCCAAAATTTAATTAAATTATAATTAATTTATTTTATTAATCTAATTAATAAATTTTTAAATTTTCAAAATTAATATATATATATATATATATATTCAAACATTTCAAAAATTTAATGATATTGTACCTATTATAATATATCTACATCTTATTTCAAATGTAAATTTTAAATCTTATATTTTAATTTTCAAACAGTTTTAAAATTTTATATTATAACATTTGTAATATTTTTGTTGTTTTAAATTTAACTTTTAAATTTAAAAAGTTTTGTTTTTTAACCAAAACAATTTTGAAATTATCCTAAGGTCAAATACAAATTGGGTCTTTTCTATTAGGAATAACATTTTGGGTTTGAGCTTAATAGTTAACCCTAACATGACTAATTTAGACTACATGGGCTTTGGGTTCTGGTACCACTGTTGGAACTGTACCTGACCGTAGCATAAGATATGGGTGAATTTCAATTTTTTTAACTTATTGAATCTATATTGGGTTTATGAAATCTAATTTATTTAGAACCTATCTAAATTTAGTTTAAATAATATTTTATTTAAATTTATAAATCATAGTATGGAGTTTATTTGATTTAGTTTTACGTAATATAAGTATACACTCGTATCATATACATTTGTATATGTGTGTGCATGTGCAATATGATTTTTCATGCAATGTATAACATGCCTATATATAAATGCTAGGATTTACGTCGCAACAGACACATTAGCTCATTTTATATGTATTGTATGTTATCCGAATATGTGCATATACTTGTAGTTATAAATATCTAAACAATTATATATATAAGAATATACAAATATGTTTACTATATAAAAATATTATAGACACACACACACTACGTCATAAATAATAATTATATATATGTACACAAAATTATATATTTATAAAACAAATTATTTTACTCATTTATACGTATACATACGAACTAGAATAAAGTAATTATATAAATATATATGTATATGTATATATGTATGTAATTATAAATATAAGTTTATATTATAATGAATTATATAAATATATATGTATGTATTAAATTTTTTTAATTTTCGGTTTGAATATATTGCAGATCTGAAGTTATTATGATTTTAATATATAAATATATAAATATGTATGAATTAATAAATTAATTTATCATTAATTGAATAGTATAAAATACTTTTAGATTAAAATTTCAAAATTTTCATAAAATCTAGAATGATGTTCCGTAGGTCGCAAAATATTTTCAGATTTTTTCGAACAAGCTTAATATTGTTAATTATTTAGTTACTAAAACAACCGATTTAATTTGATTATTAAAAATATAAAAATGAAAAGAAAAATTCTAAAATTGATTTTCAAAGATTTTTACATGATGGAATAATTTTAAAAATACAAAATTGAATTTTGAAACATTATTTATTTTATTTAAATTTATTAGTTCTTACAATGATTAAATAATAATATAAAGTATATAATAATAATAACTCATTTTTCAGCTCAAAAAATTATAATCGATATAAAAATATATTATAAAAATATTAGATCAATTTTACATAGTATATATATGTGCTTTGATAAAAATTAGTTATATGCATTGATTTATATAAAAATATATATTATTGGTTAATCTAATATTAAAATAAAATACTTTTTTGTTAACATAGATCATCAGAATGTTGATAAAAATAAACATGTATTAGAACAATATATTTATGCGCATAGCCAATCGTGATTGTGACAACTGCAGTACCTATAGAAATCTCACCTAATTTATTAAGCAATAATAACATATATATAAATAAACAGACGTACATTATCAATAAAATATAATAGCATAACCATTTATCAGATATGTAAATGTATTATTATCTATGATAAACACCCTCAAGTCCATGTTGAAAGGATGAGTTCTCTTCCTCTGAAATTCCTTGATTCGTCAGATTGCTAGTCAGGAATCACCGACCTTCTCGCTATCAAATAGTCTTGAATTTAAATTAAATTTGATTTTAGAATTTTGGGTTATTTGAGGTGTTGTATTCAGCTAGGAAGAAGTTGAAAGAGGCAGCCAAAATAAACGTATGAATTAGGTTTGAGATCAATATATAAATAGTTTAAATAAGAGGGAAAGTAGAAAATATCTAACACTCTTTCTCCCTTAATCTCAACCATACATCTCCAAACCAATTACTTTGATTTTTGCCACCCCATACCTATGCTGTAGAACCTGATCCTAACCCTTAAACAATCTTAGGCCATTAGCCGATTTAACCCATATTAAATATATACGGTTATATTCAATTTAACCTGTTGCCGATATCTCATATCTACCGATATATTTATAACTATTATAAACATATACCACACTGTTAGTTTCTTAAATTATATTTAAATTCAATAATTAATATTTCATAAAGATTAATTAATTTAATTAATTTATAATAATTATATATTAATTAAATCGTTTGGTTAAAAGAAAATTCATCATTTCGGTTGTGTAACTCTTGGTCTAAATTCGATCAGCAACTAATATCGAAATTTTCGAATGTTAACATTCATATGTCACGTAGTAGGTGATTTGAAATTATGGTCAAATTTATCGCTTATTCAGTTTTAGCAAAATCTAATTTTAGTTTAATGAGCGTTACCCAGTTGTGACATTTATTTACACCAATTCTCTTCATTGAAACTATATTACATTAGATTTATGGAATTTGGTAATGATCAAAATTCCAATATCATCTATATTCAACTCTATATCCAAACATAAAGTCCGTGGTTCAATGATAACAATTATTATTAACTGAAATGCTCTGGTCAAAGACTTTGACTTTGAGTTGGCATTCATACTAACCCCATATACCGAGGGGACGAATCCTCTACTGAATAGTGCTTCACTTCCAATACTTTCAATCAACCCAACTATAGTCATTCAATGGGACACCATGCTGTGATTTAACTATAATCAAAGTGAGGCTTTCATATTGAGGATCCATAATATTCTCAAGTCGAGAGAACTATGTAAATCATTCACATCAATATTTTCTATTTGACCTTAACTATACTAACCAACAGAAAACTATCGAGTGATTCATTTAATGCTTACCCAATGTATATCAGTACGTAATCTCCAGGTCCTCCAATAGCCATGAGTAATGCACTGCCCAACTTTTGGAGAGCGTTACATAATCTAGTCTCAATGGATACATCGATATCCAGTTTTCATGCATCTTGACTTGGAACATTTAAAATGGTATATTTATCTTTTACTGTGATAAATTACTCATAGTTACAACACTTTATAGCTACTATCACAAAACATACCCTTTATGGATTTTCTATTAATATACATTTAATTCAATCGATCAATTAATATAACCAGATTATATCAAGTATATAATAGAAACAAAATACCTTTGATTTCGAGCAAGATTGGACATTGAGTTAGATATATGTAAAAAAATTACATAATTATCCATAGGGAAAACCCCTAACTTTATCATATCTGTCCACTAGGATGGATTCTATCCAATCAAGTTTAGCTCACGTCATATAATAAGAGTATCCACATAATAGACATCATACTTATGGCTCTTAGCATGCTCACTCCCATTGAGCATTACGATAAATATAATACCCCATATACTCGACACTTTTAGAGTGATAACTACTTAACGAAAGTAATCGAACAAATATTTGCTCAAGCGTCCTATTCCATATGTTGTTACTCGCCCGTTAACTCATTGCTTGTAAATTACACTCATCATCGCATAATTATTCTATATAACAAGTGCAAAGAATAACCAGAGAAATATTACCGAAAGTCTCATATCAAACGGTACTATAACTCTGTTTATTCTAATTCCTCCTTACACGGAAATATAAATCAATAGAAACATACAATTTTATTATTTATTGATTCTAAAGGGGTTTTAAGAATTCGATTTTTTCAAAATCTTCAAAATAATTTAAATATAAATTTTCGATCGAAAGAAACTCAATTTATCAAATTTCCATTCTTTCCTAAAATTCCATTTTCTGTTTCGAAATAAATAACTGTAAATCTCTTATTCGGTTACAAGGAAATCTATAAATTAAACTTCACTCAATTTTCAAATCCTTTAAATTCCTTCTAAAAACAATTCACATGTTTAAAAATTCCTTCCCAAATAATGGGAAATAATTGTATTAAGTAAATTTTGTAATTCAAGATTTCCTTTTTATTAAAAATAATGATAATCAAATGTTAGGCATATTACTTACAAAATCTTATTTCCCAAACTTCCGGACTATTAGATTTAACTAGAAGTAACCAATCACTTTAAAAATGCAAATTTTAAATACCATTTTTGAAAAATCATTTGAATATTTACAGTCAAAGATAAGTGAATAAAAATATAGATATTCAAAATTCTCTAATTTAATAAAATCCTAAAATTCATCATTTTCTGAGTAATAAATATTGACACAATCCTCAAAATTATTCCACTTTCGTATTTTTCAAAATTATTCCAAAATTCACCGTTTATTTCCAAAATAATTTATTTATTTCAAATCTTCATCTTTAAAGTTTTCTACCCCGTCTTCGAACAATTTAAAGTATTATGCTCAACTAATACCATCATCAAATTCAACACACACACACACACAGCATAATGCATTCAAAGTACACAACACGCTTTCAATCAATAACATGTAATAACGGTCAATTTTATCCAATTAATTCATATCAGCCAAGCATTCATTGTCAGTCAAACAACAAAAATAGTAGAACAAGCATCTAATCGATAATAAACGATAGTTGTGAGCAAAAAACATAACTCGCTAAAAATGATGAAAGGAAAAATGGGTATCCTTAGACCAAACATCAAAGCCTTGCCGCTTCTACCATCATAACCGTTGTTGCCATCTTGTCTTGCTACTATAAAAGTTCTAGGTCAATTCATGCATGCAACCAGCATCTCAACTTCACCAAAAAACATTCCTTACTTGCATCACCAAGCTCCTTCATGCATGTGCAAGTTGCTCTGATTGCACCTTGATGACGCTATCCTCCTTCTTGTCCCGCCTTTGATTTGGTTGCCTACCACCTCCATTATGAGCTCCTTTGGTGGAAGCCTGATGTCGCCTGCCCCATAACACTTGTGATTTTCTTTTAATTAGTTGCGTTCATTTTAATTTTAATAACTAAGGAAGAACTTTTAACAAAGGGGTTCGAGTTAAGTTTGAAGGAGGAGGCTAATAAGGAGTATTCTAGAATATGATAAAAAATAATAATTTTAAATGGCTAGGGCCTTAATTGCTTTAGGCCTTATTTCAATTCAATTTTTATTCCTATTCAATCGTGTTCCTACTTTATTATCCATTCAAATTCAAATTTAAATTCTTGATATTAATTTATAAATATTTTACATATTAATATACACTTCGAAGATATTTTATATTCAATTTAAAACCTTTTATTCAATTTAATAAATTATTCGAAAAGAATTTATTAAATTAATTGAATTTATTAAACTGAAATCTTCTATTAAACATAATTTAATTAACTAAAAATTTATTTTCAAAATATTAAATATAAAATATTGAATTAAAACAATATAATTTTAGTTAACTTTATTTATTTATACGACATAGAAAGCAGGATCATTATCAGACTTCCCCTTAAGAAAATTACATTCTTGCAATTTCTTATAGGAAAATGTCACATACAACTTACACTCTGAACTTTCTTCATATTATACAAACTTAAACCACTCAATCCTCTATGTGGCTCATATATTCTAACTCATCTTATCATATGCTACAATTTTAATTATATCTAAATTAGCAGCTTTCTATTTTTCGTATACGGTACATTTTATGAATTTTTTCTAAATTTTTGATGTTTTGGAAAATTTTGGCAGAGTCTCCATTGTCTGGAGAGCGTTCCAAAAATTCAAAATATAATATAATCATAAAATCAATTTACATGCCAACACAGTACATCTCGAACAAAGGGAAATATGGTAATATCACAATATATACTAATATAGCATAAAAACGTACTTTTATTTTGCATTTTAAGCAAGTTAGCTTGTTATAAAGCAAGTTATCATCGCCATTTAGCCCAAATATTATTCATCTGTACCTATCTCAGCTCAAATTCAGACATTAGCTTCATATTACAAGATATAATAGGCATGTATTCATCAAATTTCAAAATAACGTAATGTTCAAGTTTTAACCACATTTTGACAAACTTCAAATAATCAAAAACACCACACTAGACATTGTTATACAGTGTGTTAAATTCTCAAAACAACTTCCAGATTGCAATAATATCATCTATAACTTGAGTTGTACCATTTTTACCAAAGATACCAAATTTTGAAATAGCAAAGAAAGTACAGGTCCACCTTTTAAATCCACATTTTTAGCTCAGTAAATGTCAAAAGTTTGCAAAACTCTTATAAAACTATTGGTTATGTTTAAACTTTCTAGAATGAGTAAAATCATCGAAATTGGACAAAATGTTTGAAAGTTATGGTCAAATGAAGTCAGTGCTATTTTATGAAGTTTGTATTTTCGGGACATCGAGCACTTTTTTTATTAACTCATGTCTAAACCAAAGCCATCTTCAAAATTTTACATTGCATAACAAATAAAAATGTTTCTCTAATGACATATTTTTCCAATAAAATTGAAATTATCGCAAATGGGTCAACAGTTTGTGATTTATTATTAAGATTGACCATAGTATTTTCAAAAATACTATAAAACAGCTTCACTTCCAAAAATATTTCCTAACCATTTATCAAATATTCATTAAATTTACAAATATCTTTCATTAGTAATTTATATCACTTCTAAATATACCACCACTATTTCAAAATTTTCAAATTTCTTGAAACCATCTTTCAAAACTTCCATCGAATTATTTCAAAATAGTATTTTTTTTCCTTCTGTTGCTTTAATACAAATCAGTTTAAAATCTTTCATTGCTACCAAAAATCCAAATACATATTTATTTATGTTTTCAAATTTCCAAACATTTCTTAACTTAAAAGTTACTTGTTCACAATTAAAGTATACATACATACATATACACACACACACATGCCATTTATAAATAGAAATCAATTACAATGTAAGCCGATGATGATACGAATACTACAAAATTCAATTTGCATAAATTACATTTCTTCTAAGATACTTCTATTCCACCTCATGTTATTTACTTTCTCTTATATATATATATATATATGTATGTATGTATATATATGTGTGTGTATCAGTGTATATTTACGATTGTAGATTTTTATAAATGGCATCTCATTCATCATCATTTTGTGTTAATTTTTTTCCTTTTCTAAAATCTGATTTTAACTTCTTACAATACTTATTACTTCAAAATATTATTCACTTTCCTTTGAAGACATTTTTCAAAATCTTGATTGTTCACAACATAATTTTCTCAAAATAATTATTTTCCTGTTTATACTTTATAACAATATATTGGTTTCGAAATTTATTTTTAGTTAAAGCTTATATAAAACCTTTTATATCATAATGTATCATATCATGAATATATTCACAAAATTCATCTAAGTCACGAATGATCACTTAACATGGCAGGAATGCAATCACAACATCGCACACCAAACAATTTCAAATTCTAATTTATAAATAGATCGACGACGCCTTGCCATGAATTTCTAGTGTCTCACTTCACCGATTAGCTGCAACGTTGACCATGCAACCAACATTGCCTCTCCATCAAATTCGGCTTTCCGCTAATGCTCGATGGCTACAATCATCACATCAAAAATCTAAACATAGAAAAATATGTTTATTATTTTTCAAAACAATAAATTTCCATTTTACAAAAATTGCCATCTTTTCAAAAATTAAAATATAACTCCTTGAAAACATTAGTTGTAAAGATAGCTCAAATATTTTACTTGTTACCCAAACATTATATCACTTCCCAAAACTTTATGCCATATGTCTCATCCTAATGTTTAGAAATCTCTATCAATAATGTTGATTAGATGCATCCATGAAAATTATTAAAGCACTCAAAGTGCAAATTAACATGAAATAAATTTCAAAAACTCCTTTAAACATTTGCTTGTGGATAATTTAAAAAAAAATTAATATAAATAGTTACTTGATTTTCACGAAACTTTGTTCCATAACTATATATCTTTATATATATATATATCACATATATGCTTGTTTGTATATAGAAAATATTTATTTTCAAAATGTACATTCAATTTAACAACCAGGAACATTGATACAAACCAGTACACATCATTCATCCATAATATCAAACAAACAATATACAAAACGCACATATTTTCAAATAAACAAATGAATGCCTCCAGTGGAAAACTGTTAATCAGTTTTCGCTACACAACCCTAATCACTACTCGATCTTCTTACTCATCTCGCCTCATCATAATTTGGATTATGAAGTATTCCATATGATATATGAATTAGGGTCACTTACAGCTTTCCTAACCGAACACTCCATTCTTACTTCTAAGCCTTACAGAGATCTAATCCACTTCATCAACGTCGACACAAATAGCCAGACTAACTACTTCTACTCTCACAACCTCCAATAATTTCTTTGCATTTCATACAAATAATTACATTTAGAAAAGGTAGAAGAAATATGATATATAATAAGAAAAAAAATACGTCCTTAGATGATTATCCCATTAATCATCCTTTAGCACTCCTATCACTTAAGTATAAGAAATAATCTACCACACATACCCACGAGGACTCTATATCTCATCTAAGGCCATGACTTAGGTCTTTTATACTCGTATTGTTCTAGACCTGCTCTGGTACTAAATGGAACACCCCACCTCAATACCCATACTACCATAGAGTATTATGGTGTAATATTGTCTGATAATATGGAGAATCAGATGATATTAGGCTATCACACATAAATATTCCCTTGGGCTAACATTAGTATGTATTTCAAAAATCATAAATAACTCACCTATACGTACCGAGTATCAGCACAAAGCAATAAACATGTGCATTTTAAAGATAGAACAATACACAATATAAAATAAATCATAAAGAACATGGAGTCATCCATTCAACGATAACTTATAATAATAGATATACACGAGTCCAAGTGGGATGTAAATTAGGTCAAACTCCTACTATTACAAAATACACAATGTTCTACCAATATACAACACAATGTCATACATGTATGAGGTAATACAACACACAATGATATACAGTGCTACCCTATAATCCATCTATGCCCAACATCCACAAACCGATTAGCTTGTCCCCATACCTAAAATGTCTCGGACCTAGTATTATATAAATAACATATGGGTCAAACTATGTCTAGAATGTAGATGTCAATATAAAATAACAACTGACATGGTATAAACAAGTGCAATGCAAGTGGAACGTGCATATATCAAATGGTAACATATCTCAAAACCATGAATGTAACAAATAACCCATTTCCAAGTAAAGTTGATCAACACATCAACATGCATATAATCAAGTGGGTGGAAAACCATACGGCTAACTATCATCAAGTAGAGGAACTCATCAACACTACAGGACATGCTCTCAACAATGCCTAAGATTATCTCTTAGATAATCATTAAGTAGTCATACCCAATATACATCGAATGGTGTGCCACAGATTCGGGGAGCGACCCCATAATCATGTCACTACGATGGACTCTAGCCAATCTTGTTTACTCCACACGTATAATAGAGCATTCACATTATAGATACACACACATATACTAATGGCTCTTAACCTACTCACTCTCAGTGCGCATCACCATGAATAAAATACCATATATACTCAACCTTGTTAGAATGATATCTACTTATAGAAAGTAATCAAACAAATATCAACTCAACCGTCCCATACCAACTAGTGTTACTCGCCCGTTTACTCAATGCTCGTAAATTACACTCATCATCACATACTCATTCTATATAACAGATCCACAGAATAACAGGAAAAATATTATCGAAAGTTCTATACCAGATAGTACTACAACTCTGTTTATTCTAATTCCACATTACATAGAAATTTAAATCATTAAAAATATACTATTCTATTATTTATCAATTAGGAAGAGGTTTTAAAATTATTTTTTCCCAAAATCTTCAAAACAATTTCAAATATAAATTTTCAATCGAAAGAAAATCAATTTATGAAATTTTCCTTCTTTTTTAAATCCATTTTCCATTTAAAAATAAATAGTTGTAACTTTCTTATTCAATTTCAAGGAAATCTATAAATTAAACTTTACTCAATTTCCAAATCTTTTAAATTCCTTTCAAAAGAAATTTATCTATTTTAAAATCCTTATCAAATAATTGGAAATAAAAGTATTAAGTAAGTTTTATATTTCAAAGTTTCCTTTTTTTTTAAATAACAATAATCAAATGCCAGGCAAATTACTTACAAAATAACATTTCCCAAATGCGAACTATTTGATTCAAATAGAAGTAACGTATCACTTTAAAAATGCAAATTTTAAATACCATTTTGGAAAAATTATTACAGTATTTTTGTAGCCAATGATAAATGAATAAATATATAAACATTCAAAAATTCACTCATTTAATCAAATCCTAAAATCCATCATTTTCTAATAATTTTTATTCACACAATCCTCAAAATTATTCCACTTTTATATTTTCAAAAATTATCCCAAATTTCACTATCTATTTCCAAAATTATTTATTTATTTCAAGTCTTTAACTTCTAATTTATTTACCACATTTTTGATTAATTTCAAGTGTTGTGTTCAACTAAAACCATCATCAAATTCAACTAATACACACACACACACACACACAAAACATAACGCATCCAAAGTGCACAATATTTTTCAATTAATAACATTCGACAATGGTCAATTTTGTCCAATTAATCCACATTAACCAAGCATTCATTGTCAATCAAACAATAATAATAGTAGGACGAGCATATAATTGATGACAGATGATAGTTGTGAATTGTTGAAAACAATGCAAGGAAACATGAGTAACCTTAGCCCAAACATCAATGTCTTACTTCCCTTGCATCCAAGCTCCTTTATGCATGCGCAAGCTACTCTTATCACACCTTAACAATGCCCTCCTCCTTCTCCTCGCACCTTTGATTTGGATGCCTGCCACCTCCAACGTGAGCCCCCTTTGTCGATATCTGATGTCCACATACCGCTTAGCATTCATTATTATTTTTACTTGTTTGCGTGCATTTCAATTTTAGAATTTTAGGTGGAAATTTTGACAAATGCGTTCGAGTTGAATTTAATGGATAAGGCAAAGGAAGAGTATTCTAGAACATGACAGAAAAGAATAAGTTTAAATGGATTGGGCCTTAATTTCTTTAGGGCTTATTTCAATTTAATTTTTATTCTAATTCAATCTAGATCTTACTTTATTTTCCATTCAAGTTCAAATTTGTAATGATCCCGTTTTTGAGTCAAATTAAATTTAGTAATTAATTTAAAATTTTGAGATAAATTGGTGAATTAATTTGAATTTAATAAGATATTTGTTTGTTTGTTTATATATATGTATATAAATAGATTATAAATAGAATTTGGATTTGAAATTCAAAAATAAATATCTTAAAATAATTGAATTTGAATAATTTATATTTTAAAAGTTAATTTAAATTTATTTTCTAATTTATAATATATACATATATGTATATCCATTATGATTCAGAAGTTATATTTTGAATTTAATACAATAATTTTCAAAAGATATTTAAAAGTTAAAGTTCTATATTTCAAAAGCTTATATATGTAATATACATGTGTTGGTTTATTAAGGTATAATTAGATTTTCAAATCATTTTCTTTAAAACTTATACAAATATTAATAAATAGAAAATGTATTAATAAAAATATAATACATACATACATATATATATATAAGACTAATTGAAAATATGTATAAAAAATATATAAACATGTTAAAAACATTTAATAACATACATTTAAAAACATGTGTAAATATTTTAACAAGAAAATAGACAAAGTAAGTGTTTTAAAAGACATTAAAAGATTTGTAACAAGATGACATGCATTTGAAACATTTGTAAGCAAATAATCATGCAAATTAACAAGTGTCTTTTGTTCTTTATTTTTAATAAATAAAATGAAAACAAAGTGTGTGTGTGTGTATATACATCTATACTTCTTTCTCACCTTCTTTTTCACATATGCAAACCAAAGAAAACAATAACAAGGAATTTAAAAACCAAAGCAAACAAATCCTCACAAATTTTCAAATCTGAAAACAAAACCTCAAACCTAAAAACTAATTCAAAACCAGATAAAAGAAAATCAAACTACAAATTCAACAACACTTTCAAATGCAAGATCAGCTCAATATTTATCAAGCAAAGATCAGTTCAAAATTAAAGCAAGGTTCAAATTCATTTCAACCTGAAATCAAGCTGAAGCCTGTGGAAATCAAAGAAAAGATTCAATTAAAAAAATTCAAATCAAAATTTAGCTTCAGTTTCAATATCAACAAGTTCAGAATCAACTACAAGTGAATCAAGGTTCAAATTCGATTGAAAACGAGCAGTTTTCAAGCCAAAGGCTCATAACCTGCTCTCTGTTCAAAAAAAACTACCAAGTGAGTAAAATCTTTTAATCCGGTATATAATTTGTTGTTTGGTGAAGTGAAGCTGCGAAAATTATTGTAATGTATGTAAACATGTCTGTATACATACAAATATGTATATATTTAGCTGTGCATGTCTGCTTGTACAGGCATACATCTCTGTTTCCAGGTTTACAAGAATTAAACCTATTCAAAATCTAAAAACTCTCCTTCTAAATCTTTTTAGCTTCAAAGTAAAAACAAAATTTGTTTGTAAAATCAAGATTGAAGTTCTAAAAATACTCTTAAGTTGAAACTTAAAGTAAATTTTGTCTGGGAAGAAGATAAACAGTAAACCCAAATACATGTCGAAATTCAAGTATCCTAATTACTTGATTTACTTATATAATATGTTTTGCTTCTGGAAACTTTGATTTTTAAAAGAAAAATCTTGAATTTTAGTTTAGTAAATCGCGAGAATTTGCAAGATGAATGAGAATTGAGTTTTGACAAATTTCCAGCGATCGGTGAATTGTTTGGGGTCGGGGTTACTTCTGGAGTTGCCTGGGTGGTTGTTGAGCTAGGGAAAAATGATCGGAGATTTTTTTGATCATCGTGGCAATGGCGTGATGAGGTTTTAGGGTTTAAACCCATATTTTGGTCAATCGTTTTCTTGAGGCAAGTGCGTCGTCAACGTCGAATTAGTCTCGACTGGGGCTGGTGGAATCGAAGCATAGGAGTTCGACGAAGCTCTGGGCCGAAGTTGCATGGCCTCTGGTGGCCTGAGGTAGCAGGGCGAATCGTTTTTGTTGATCAGAGTTTTGTTCCAGGATGTGTTGGGTAGCTCGATTTCAAGTTCTACATTGTTGAGGGGATCTGGGTGGTCGGAGGCTTAGGGGAGATTGTCGCTGACTTGTGGATGGTCGTGGAATCGACCGAAGGTGGCCGGACTTGGTGTACGCGTGCACAAAGTATCAGGTTTGGGTTTTGTTTGATGATGGATTTGAGGATGGTGGTCTTAGGGAAGAGCTCGAGAAGATGAGTTTGTAGCTCGAGTATGCCTTCGGGTTGTATACATGTGTTTTACCCAGGGTTTTAGAAATTTTAAATCGAAAACAAAGTTTAAAAAGAAAGTTGGGAGTTTTACTCGGGTTTGGTCTCGGAGGAATGGCGAGTTGACTCGGGTTTTGCCTCGGGTAGGTAATATTGCATATTTTAATTTATTTTTAAAATTAATTAAAGAAGATAAACGGTTTTAATTAACTTAAGGTCTTAAGTTAATTCATGTATTAATGATAATTTACTTTAAAAGTTTATTAAATATAATTAAGTGATTAATAAGGATAAATGATTTATTAATTAGTTAACTAAAGGTAACTAATTAATTAAAGGTAATTAATTAATGTAATTAATTATAGATAATTAACTAATGTGATTAATTAAGGAATAATTAATTAATTAAAGTGATTAAGGTTAATTAATTAGTAATTAAAGGGTTAATTACTTGATGATTGAAGGTTAATTATTTAATAATTAATGGATAATTTATTAATTAAAAGTTAATTAATAAATAATTACAGGTGAATTAATTGATGTGGTTAATTAAAGGTTAATTAATATAAGTAATTAATGGATAATTAATTAAAGAATAAATATAGGTTAATTATTTAATGATTAAAGGTTGATCAGTTTATTAGTTAAGATTGATTAATTAATGACTAAATATTAATTAATTAATTAATAAGTGAGGGTTAATTATTAAATAATTAAAGGATAATTAATTAGTGAAAGGTCAATTAACTAATGATTAAAGATGAATTAATTAATGTTTGAAGGTTAATTAATTTATGTGATTAACTAAGGATAATCAATTAACTAAGGATAATTACTTAAGATGAATAATTAAGGTTGATTACTTAATTTCATTAATATAATAACCAATGGTTTGAAATTAATGATAATTAAGCAGGGATAAGTAATTAGTTCATAAGTAATTAATTTATTTGGTTAACTTTGAATCAGGTGATTAATTTATCTTGCTTATGGATGATTATTTTATTGAGTGTTTGAATTGTTTGATATCTTTAATCTGTGATGTTCTATGATATGATTACTTTGAATTGAGATGTGAACTGTGATTTATTTATCTGTGATGAATTTTGTAACAACCCGCATATTTGTCGATTTTATATTTAAATATTTTATCGTTAATCGGATATTGGTCCGAAAAGCTACGTTTTGCAAACGGTCAAATTAGGAATCGAGACCACTTCCATTGAGTTCGAAATGCCATTTACAACTTTTTTAAGTATAAACATAGATAGGTTTGGAGTTAGTGGAATTTCACTTACTTTTCCCGCTTTGGACCTTGGGTTAGATTAGCCATTATAACTCAAATCCACTTCTCTCCTTCTCCTCACTCTTCATAAATTCCTACCAAACAAAAACTTTAACATTAATGGTGAGTGGAAAGGGAAATTAGAAACTCCAAGCCTAGGTTTCAACTCCAACTCCATCATTCAACTCCAAATTCAAGGAAAAAGCATTGGTTCAAGCTTGTAGTTGCTTCTCCATTCACCTTCAAGCTTTACCTTCATAATTTGGTGAAAAGGTGAGATTTTTATGTCACAATTCTATTCTATAACTATATTGGACTGTTGGGAATGATTCCCCATCACTTTTGCATGTACATTTGCATTTGGTTTGGATGTGATTGGCGAAAAACTCCAATTTTTAGCGTTTTTGGTGAAAAAACTGCACTTAGGTCGTTCTGGCAAAATTGGCACTTCGGAGTGTGGTCGTATGGACCTTAGGTCGTAGGTCGTTCTGTCCATTTCTAACGTCTTCGGAGTTAGGTCGTATGGACCTTAGGTCGTAGGTCGTATGGACCTTAGGTCGTAGGTCGTAGGTCGTTCTGGCCATTTCTAACGTCTTCGGAGTTAGGTCGTATGGACCTTAGGTCGCAAGGTCGCAAAGTCGCAAGGTCGTAGGTCGCGTAGCCATCTTCTTTAGACCGTTAGGTCGCGAGTGTTAGGTCGTTAGACCTTACCTTCCTTAGGTCGCATGACTATTTGGACGCTTAACCAGTTTAAGTCGTTAGACCTTAATACAGTTAGGTCGTTAGACCATTTAGGTCGCAAGACCACAAGGTCGTTAGGTCGAAGAACCTTAAGCTGTTATACCTTTTAGGTCACTCGACCTAGTTACGCCGTTAGGTCGCATGAACTTATTCCAGTTAGGTCGTTAGGCCTTTGTGCCGTTAGGTCGCGTTCCCTCTGCAAATCTTTAGGCCGCGTGACCTCGTATCTGACCTTAGGCTGTTAGGCCGTATTTGACCTTAGGTCGGTAGGTCGTATAGACTTTAAGTCGTTTCTCCCCACTAGGTCGCTCACCTGGTTGAGTCGCACCTTACCTTAGCGAGTTTCCCTTAAGTCGCGTACCCCCTTAAGTCGCTCGACCACTAGGTCGCGAACACCTTTAGGTCGCGTGCCCCTTTAGGTCGCTCGATCCTATCCTCCCTTAGGTCTTCACTAGGTCGTACCGTTTTGGACGGGGCGCTACCCCACACCCCGCCGGGGGCGCTGCCCCCTAGACCCCCTGGACCCCCCTCCGTAGGGGATCTTATCTGAAAAACATTCAACAGAACTTGCTGAGCTGATTTCCTTGGATTCTTATCACATCTTCGAATGTGATCTTTGTGATTGATTGTTTCTACAATCGCTTCTGTGATTTGTCACTTTAAAATATGAAGGTTTCAATACTAGTAGTAAATATCAAAACTCTTTCAACAAAATGATTTCAACTCTATTTTCAATAACAAAGCTCTTTTCTTAAACCATTTTCCAAATCTACTAGTATATACAAACCTTTACCTCACTCGGATGAGAAATCTAATTAAACGGCTTAGTAAAACAAGTGGTATGAAACGCTTGCGTTCACTTCGTCGGTTAATTCTTGGACTTGTTCGATTGAACCTCGTGTGATAATTTTCTAGTGAAGATTTACAGTTTGTTCGTAAACATTTAAGTTAAGCAAGTGGTTGTGGGACACGAAGCTAAACTTTTATATTTACTAGCTTAGTGTAGTTGACACTTCTCGTTGATCATGACGATCATTTTATGATTTAGACTATTAATTGTGCGATGTCTCTTTGTTTGCAAGGTTAGACTAGACCTCATTGGTGTGATTCCGACTCACACATATCTCTTTGTCTGCAAGGTTAGTCTAGACACCATTTGTGTGATTCCACTCACACATACCTTTTTGTTGCGAGGTTAGGATAGACACCACTTGTGTGATTCCACTCACACATACCTTTTTGCTTTTTGGTTAGCCTAGACCTCATCTGGGTGATTCCACTCACCCATATGGGGTAGCTCCCCATGGTCTTCGGACCGTCATGTGATAGGCCTCTTTCCCTTTTTCTGTGATTTCTGGATTTCTTGTGTTGATTTCTGGAATTTATGTCATTGACTTGTTATGAGTACAAGTTTAGGCTATGATGCCCTCTTTGGATCTTCGAGAAGATTCTTGTGATATCGATTTATCTCTTATTGATTGATCTTCTGTTGATCATCATTTGCATACTTATAGTAGTATGTCAGTATGGATATTTTATGTTTATGCCATATCTTTTATTTTATACCATGTCATCTGATATTTATAGCTAGACTAATCCGTTTATTATTTTCTTAAATAATACCCGGGTCAGACCGAGATGTTACAGGTGCTTCTGCTTGACTTCTTCCTGGGATTTGCTACTCTGACTTTTGGCTAACTATTTAGACTAGCAGTTTTTGTTGTATACACTTGAGACATAGACTCATAGTTGTATTCTTTTGTATAGCACATGTTGCCATTCTTTTGTATTATTGTGGATCTTTTTGACCACTACTCTGATGTACACTTTCATGTGCTAGTTTTATATCCGTATCTTCTTCCGCCTTTGTGATATGGATGTCTGTGACTGATTTGTGTTATGCTTATTTCTATGTTTGTTTTCGAAGATTATTTATAGCCACCGTGTGATAAGCGATCGCATGGATGGTCGCTCCTCAACAGCCTTATTCTCCGTGCTAGTTGACAGCACTACACCGTAGTGTTCTTGGCTAGAGTGGGTATTGAGGTGGGGCGTTACAAATTTACTTGTTTATCTGTGAATGAAAGATAACGTTATAGGATTATACTGCTTATCGATATTGTTATGCTTGAATTGATGATGGTTGTGATATTTTATTGTTATATGTAAAACCCCTGGACTACACCACACACACAAATATGGATTTCACGAGGAATTGGTTAAGTCACAGAAATTTGAATTTAATATTATTTTATTCAGAATGATTTTAAAAGTTAAATTTTGAATCCAAAATGGCTTGGATGTGAAATTGAGTTGAATATGAAAAGCTTTTGAAAAGGAAGTTTTGAAATTGAAATTTAGTTTGAATATAATAATCATATTTAAGTTTCGAAATTATTTCGGAAATTTTGGTTTGAAATGGTTATACAAGTTATATAATATATATATATATATATGGATTATAAACCATTTTTGAAGTATATTAAATAAATTGTTTTGGGAATTTGAATTTAATTCAAATAGAACTTGCGATGATACGGCAATTTGCTATTTTTGTGGTTTATACTTTTAAAGGCTATAACTTGTGTATATTTAATTGGATTTTCTGAAAATGAAAAGCATTTGTTTTCAAATGATAATGGCTTTATATAATGAAAGAATTCTCGGTTTTTGTTGAAAGGATTTCAAGTTTGAAATGGAATTGTTTTGGAAGCTATGAATGAATCTTTGTTAAAGATTGGTGAACTTTGTTTCAAATTGAAGAGGATCTTAAAGGGTGAATCTTTTGTTTTAAAGGATTAAAAGTCGAAAATTTTTTAAACCATTCAAAAGAAAGATTTTGGGGAACAAGTATTGGAAGTTGTGACTTAACTAAGATCCCAATATATCCATATGCTTTTTAAATTAGCACTCATTATTCGGTTTAGCCGGGAGAGAACTTTATGTCAAAAACCCATTCTGAATAATGATACGACGAAATAGATAACAACTGAAGACGGTGGTGAAGACCGGGTATTTTCGAAAACAATAGGATTACCAGTCGAATGTCTCTGCACCGAGTTGCTCTGATATAGAGATCTCCATATGTGATGGGGAGTCTGATTGGGATTGTGAATACCCGGATTTGCAAGGGCTTCTCGGTTCCATTCAGACCCAGGATGGACTGTATGGATGTATGTTTGACGTTACACTTTGAGATGTAAAGCTGGTTTCTATCAAATACATTTCTGTTTAGTGGCGGAGAATTTATTCTCTTAGCTTAACACCCTTCTCTGAGACGTACGAGCTCAGAGGTTATGTAGTTGATATTTACTAGTGATATATTTCCAATTTGGTAATGTGGCATGCTAAGTGCTGCTGATTAATTGTTGATCGAAGCATGGCTTTTGTGAAAAGCGTAGCTTTGTGGACAAGACTTCGTCGAACCTCACAACCCGAAATTGGTCGAAACAGGAAGGATGAGGCAAGGTTATGAGGGTCGTGCCCTTTAGGGTATATGCATTTCCTTCTAGATAAAAAGTGGTATCATGGTATGGAGCCTAGATATTTAACTTATGTGGTTGTTCGAATTTATTGGTGTTGAGGATCCTCGGATAAAGGTCGGTGACGACTGAGGGATAGCATACTCGTGTCAGCAGTTACCTAGTTACAGAGGTAACCCGGCTTTGTATTGGTAGAGACCGGTTAGGTTCTCGGGGCATCCCTCTAGAGGCGTACCCATTCGGTGAGGAAGTTCCTTAGCCTGACCATTTGTTGGAAATCCAAACAAAACAATATGAGCCCTGTACGGTTTTAGTTGCATAACCTGCCATGGAATGTGGTGGTAACCTGCCATTGAACATGGTAGCTATAGTAGGTATACTATAATGGTAGTATGCTGGCTAAGATTAATATTATACTTTTGAAATGTTTTCCACTATGCACTAATAATAATGTTAAAAGGATTTGCACGTATCAAGCATGTTTGACTATAATAAGGAGAAATCTCCTCCAATTGTGCGATCGCATTGTGTGTGTGGTTGGAGGCCTTATGGTAGTTTCATTTTTCAAAAGGCATAGCGAATTTCTTTCTATTTCCTTTTGTTTGCTTTTGTTCAAATAAATTGTTTTTGTTTGCTCACACCAGTACCATGACTGACCTGGAGTTATTGTTCCCTTTTTAAACTCTGGATGCCCACAATTTTCCATACGGGTAGCCTAGAGTCAGGCTATCAGATAGTCGGCTAGTAGATGTAGCTTTTGGCAATCTTTGGAGTCTTTGGTTTGGCGATCACATTATGCTTCACTTCAACATGATGGTGGTTCGAGCTTATGGTTTGGAGCTTTGGCATTGAAGATGTTGTTTTTCCATTGCTGTTGCTGTCTTACTATTTCCGCTATTATATCAATCTCTAATTGTGTTGATCAATTCATTTGTATAATGATTGTATCAAATGTTGTGTATCAATAAAATTACTCATTCTGTTTCCGCTGTGTTATTATCACCTAGCGTTGTTATAAGCTTCGAAGAACTAGACTCAACGTTTGAATCTGCGGCATTCGAATACGGGTGATGTACTTGTATGGATTTTCAAAGGTTGAGTCAGGGTCGTTAAAAAAATTAAATTCTGTATATTTATTTATAAATTAATTCAATCCAGTTCAAATTTGTTTACACTTCAAAGATATTTAATATTCAATTTAAAACATTTTATTCAATTCAATAAATTATTCGAAAAAATTTATTAATCTAATTCAATTTATTAAGTTGAAATATTGTATTAGATATAATTTAATTAGCTAAAATTTATTTTCAAAAGATTAATTATCAAATTTTGAATTTAAACCAATTTATTTTTGTTAACTTAATTTATTTATACGGCGTAGAAATAAGGGTCGTTACACATAATGGGGGGTCAATGAACCTAGGATGAAATCGACTTGTAGCTCATTACTTATAGTCATGTCCAATGATGTATGCTTATCAATATAACCCTTCATCATCAGCATATAATCGTCCACTTTCTAACCCTTTTGCATTTTGGTACTGAACAGTTTCTTAGTAGTCTTGTA
Source organism: Allium cepa (assembly GCA_030765085.1). NCBI lineage: Eukaryota > Viridiplantae > Streptophyta > Magnoliopsida > Asparagales > Amaryllidaceae > Allium > Allium cepa. The sequence goes on from CM060931.1 coordinate 500,285,690, forward strand.
CCTTATGGAATGAGATTGCTCACCAAAAGGTGCCTTGAGAATATTAAATATCTTATGGACAGACATCAATTCATGTTGCATTTGTAACTGTTTGCTTAGAGTAGACAACACAAACACTTGGGCAATTTTGAGGTCAGTCACCCACTTACTATAAGCAATGTGTAGCAATGTGCATTTCTTCATGATCGTCATCAATAGGTCTTATTAGTGGAGCACAAGTTACAGACCACCAAACTCGCTTATATGTCAGAGCTATTTTTATAGCTCGTAGCCAGTTGACACAGTTGTTTAGTCTTATTAATCAATCGCTTTCATTAAATCATCTTGGATTCAATATTATCTACAAGTTTTAATTGAGTAAATTATTAGGACATAAACATAGTAGATATTCTTCTAATATTAGTAAGGTTGAACTTTAAGTTTCTTTTTACTAATAAGCTCCTACTAGCATTTTATGTTTCGCCAAACCCTAAGTCGAAACACACACAGAAGTCTTTTAGCTTCACTAGTAGATGTTATAGCTTGTATGCCTTGAGATTCTGACCTTGAGGAAAGCTCAACAAATCATACTCCCACATATAATGGATAGCTTCTTATCGGTTGTATCATATATAATTCCTAACCTATGGTATCCTAATCTTGCCTTTACCTTGAGGAAAGATCAACAAACAAAGTAGAATTATTCACTTAGAACTACCATTTAGCGATGGCCTTAGTATAATGCGTATAACTTGAAGAAAGGTCAATAAATATGTGCGGTTATCTTACCTTGTTTATTCAACATATTTATAGACTACACTAACATCCTTAGCTTGAGGAAAGCTCAACAGGTAAGAGTATGCAAGTAATATATTAATATATAAATGGCAGAGGACAACAATGCATTGAAGATTCATAATCTTCAATATATTATATTGAAGTGTACCGACTTAGGAATAACGCATTTCTTATGAAATACCCTTGTAATCTAAGTGTCGGACACATCAAAAATCACGGTATATGTACTTCTACACATGTATTTATTCTTTAAGTCTAATTAGTGTTTCTTAATGTTCCACCTTTAATTTATACATTCATATTATATAAGTTTTATTATTATATAACTTTTATATTTCGTATTACTTATATAACAGTCTTGTGTATAATATTACATTAACTAAATCATTTTAATTAATTTTAATTAATTAAGTTTATATTATCTTAATATAACACTTATATTTAATATATATTATACATTATAACTTTTATAGTATAAACATTAATTAACTTTTTTAATTAAATAATTTTAGTTATATTATATTAATTTCAAAATTCGTTTCATATACATAGTTGTATATTTATGTAATTTTAAACATTTTAAAACAACATAACATATATCACAATATATAATACAGGTATGCATTTACTAATTAATTAAATTTATTTATTTATTTTATTAATCTTATTCATAATAAATTTTAAATTTCAAAATTAATGTATACATATCTTTCTAAACATTTTAATTTTTTATCATATTATAAGCTTTATAATATATTTATATTTGATTTTAAATTTAACTTTTAAATTTAAAATATTATATTTTTAATTTTTCAAACAATAACCGAAGGCCCAATTTAAATTTGGGTCTTTTCTATTAGGGACAACCTTTGGGCTCACATATCTATTCGGGCTAGATTGATAGTTAGGTACTTGATTACCCAAACCTAATCATAGACACTACCTTTATAGACACCTTACTATTTGGGTTTTGAGCTTAATAGTTAACCTTAACACGACTAATTTAGACCGCATAGGATATTAGGCTTTGATACCATTGTTGGAACTAGGTCAGCCTATAACAGAAGTTATGAATGAATTTTAATTTTTTACCATATTGGATCTTTATCAGGCTTAAGAAGCATAATTTATTTAAAACATTTCTAAATTTATCTTTAAATTTATCTTTATTTTATTTAAATTTATAAAATAATATAGTATTATTTAATTTATACTACATTGTATATGTATACGTGCATCAAATACATATATATGTGTGTGCATATGTAACATATCAATCCATGTAAGGTATAACATGCACGTATATAGATGTTGGGATTTACATCGTAACAGACATGTTAGCTCATCCAATATGCAAATATATTGTCCAAATGTATGTTTATATTTACACTTTACTTTTATATATAGAAAACTATATATGTATATGCATGCATGTGTGTAAATAGACTAAAATTTTATTTATGTAACTTGGTTATATATAAACATAAGTATAAGATATTTATAATATGTATACATTTATAACTATATAAATATGTTTAAATTATTTATAAAATATATTATTATTTTTTCCTGTAAAGCCGAAAATAGTACATATACAAAGATAACTTTTGTGTGTTTGTATATATAAATGTAAATATTAAATACTTATATATATGTATAATAGTAAATATATATTAACACTCATAAAAAACATAAAATAAGTTATATTAAGTACATAACCACCTGGTCATGTATATAGCTCTAATTTTTTCTGATTTTTTAATTTCAATATATATGCACTAATATTACCATATAAAATAATTGAAAAAATAATAAAAATTATTTTATAAAATTAAATTTGGACTTAAAAATTTCCAGTAAAATTTTAGATGAAAATTTTATAATGAAAATTTATTATATAATTTTAAAATTTTAAAAAATAAAATTTTATTTTCTAATTTTAGTTTATATTTAAGTATATAATTTTTTAATTTCTAACTAAAAGTATAACATGTATTAATATAATTTTATAAAATATAAAACCTATTTTATAATACATATATGAATTTATATAATTATTTATGTGATTAATTGGTTTAAATATTATATAAAATAATATATAAATATATAAAATTATCTTCTTTCTACAGAAAATATTATGCTTATTAAACCAATATGTATAAAATTATATTTCCATATTTACATAAAGCATTTAAACTAATATTTAAATTATAAACCATATATATTGTATATTAATTATTTAAATAAATAAAATTTTTACTTTTTATATATTGAGTCGTGTTGCATATAGATGTATTAATAACTTTTTTAAAAATACAAACACACACAACCAATCAAAATTGTGATAATATATTTTACATGTTGGAATTATCACCTAACTAACAATATAATATATGAAATAAACATTATAAAGGTGAATCAGTATTTATAAACATGTTAGGAATATACCTTATAGCCAAAGCCTATAAGCACACCTTAAACGATGAGATCCGATCCTCGAGTTAATTCCAACATAGCTGGTTACTAGTCTCAAAACCGTTGCCATCGGTTAGCACTGAATCTAATTTCATTTGGACTAGATTTAAAAGAGGCATGGAGGGTTTGAAGTTAGCCAGAAATGGAGATGACACGAAGGTTTTAAAAAAATAAACGATGAGGGTAGAGATCATTATATAAAGTGAGAGAAGGAAAGAAGTTTGGATCTAATCTTTTACTCATTCTCCTTCCATCTTAGCCATCTATCTCAAAGCTGTATAACCCTTCATTAAGCCGCACCTAGTACCCGAGTCGATCCTACCATCCCCCTTTATAGGCTTTAAACCAATTTAGAGCACGAATAAAATATTATATAATTAAATCCAATTTAACGCTTATCGATATCGTATATCGACTAGTATATTTACAACTATTATAAATATGTTTAATAATATTTGTTCATTAAATCAAAACAAAATTTTATAATTAATATTTAATAAATATTAATTAAGTTAAATAATTTATAACAATTAAAAACTAATTAAATCTTTTAATCAAAGGAATATTCATTATTTCAATTATGTGACTCATTAGGTGTAAATTTGGTCAGCGATTAACGTCCAACTATTCGAATATTAACGTTCACACACCAGTTAGCAGGGGGTGTGAAATTTTGGCCAAATCAATCGCTTACTTGATATCAATAAAATCTCATTTCACTTTGTTAAACGTTACCTTTATTGTGACTATATTCGTACTAATTCTGTAACGACCCAAAGTTTAGTCGTTGTTTAAATGAATATTTAGTTTTATTTTATATAACTAATAAATGGATTTATATTAATAAATAAAACTATTTTAAACAGTAAGTAATGATGATAAAATCGTTTTCAAAATTTGTTTACCAACATATATAATTTGTAAAGAAATAGAAAATGTGGTCAGAAATTATTTTTCAAAATATCGATTTTTCATTGATTAAAAGTTAATTAAAATATGATAGCACTATTGTAAGCATATATACATGTAATATAAATAATTTTAACATGGTGTATACACGTAATATGCATGTACACATTAGCACTCTTATGCATATAAACGTATAAGTTAAAATAAAGTTTTATTTGATAAAAATATATATGCATAACATATTTAAAAATACACTTTTCAACACAAGTACTTAGGAAATGGCTTGAATAGTGAAAGAGAGGGGGGAGAGGGTACTAAAGACGACGGATTTAAGGGAGGGAGGGATATGGTAAAGCATGCATGCATATATTTTTAAATATAATCACTTTATGTCATTTTAATAAATTCCTAAGCATATATATACCACTCATCGCTTATGTTTCTCATTTGTAAAGCACTTTCTCAACTTCAAATTTCCTTAAAAAAAAGTAGAGAATATATTTCCATGGCTCTCTTCATAATTTTTAAAATAAGAAAATATCACTTCTTTCACTAAAAATCACCTTTATATTTCGTAAAACCTCTTCTACGAACCATTCAACACCTCCCCTTTCAAGTTACAACACTCCACCATCAAAAAATAGAGGGGTCGAGCCCAAACTAACCAAGACGGACCCAAGTTGGAGATCCAAGCACCCAAAAATCTTCATATTTCAATGTTCCTAAGTTGCTTTAGGAAGAGTTTGGTTTGAAATCGGTAATTTTCGGTGAGTAAAACCCCTATTTTTTGGAAAAGAAAACAAATTGTTTTAATGATCTATATGTTGTGAAAATATAGTGTTTGTGTGTTGAATTATTATGTTGTTTGGATTATATATGATTGCAAGTTGGTTGTTTGGTATAGATTTGTGATGTAGATAATATGTTGATATGTGTGTGTGTGTGTGTGTGTGTGTATGGATATGTGATATTGGGTTATGATATGATGGTAGTATTGTTTGTGAAGCAAAAAAAAAAGTATGTTGTGAAATGGTTATGAAACTAGCGCTTTAAATGGTCGAAAAGGACTTGAGATCCGACAAAAAGAGAAAAGCTTTCATTTTAGCCTTGGCTTATGGAAAGTTTTCTAAGTTTATGCCTTCTGTTTAAAGTTTTCATAACCTTTCAATTAAGTTTTCAAAACATGGCGCAGCTAGTGCTAAGTCAGATTTCCATGTAGAAAGCAATTCTAGCGAACTGCGCTTATAGCGATAGTCACTATAGATGTAGTTCGAGAAATATCATGATTTCAAGTTTAAAATTTTTTTCTTCTGGATTGTTTTTGAAAATTAATTTCAAAATAATTAAGTAAGTCAAAAGTTTAAGTTTTAATAATTCATTTATTTAATTATTAATTAGGGTATATATTGTTTATAATTAATTAAGTAATTAGCTTAAGTGATTAGAGTTTAAGAAATTATTAATCAAGTAAATTATTTTTTAAGTAAGTTTTAAATAATGATTAATTAAGATAAAGGAAAACTAATTTTTATTTAACCAATTTTATTTATTTTAACTAATTATTATTTACTGAAAGGTTAATTATCCACCTAATTAGGGTTTAATTTCTTAAATAAATTTATTTAATTAAAGTTTAATTAAGGTATAATTATAGATAAAATTAGGGTTATTAATGATTTAATTATGGTCTAATTGGGTTTTGAACTTATGATTTAGTCAAGGGTTATTTATTCTAAGGGTTTCTTTAAATACTCGATCAGTTATTTATTTTAACCAATTTTCTTGTTAATGTGAATTGTTTTGAAACTAACAATCTCTTGTCCATGCTGTTAAAGTAGCCAAATGAATTAAAGTAGTCATAATAAAACGTTGACACATTCTGTTGAAAGTAAGTCAACTTGTACTTATCACAAGTACTGCACTTCGGGAATGTGATCAATACGAGGGGGTTAATCTTGATAAGCAAGTGATGATAATCTAAGCATATGGAACGCATGTCCATATGTAAATATTTACATCCTAATAGTGGGATAGTACACTATAAACAACTTGACCATTTAAATTATCGAACGTTGGTATGGAGTGATCGAGATCGAATATTAGTTATTATCCGAAAACCACTTCGAACCAACGCAAACGTTTGAATTGGAAATAGTAAAGCAAGGTCCAAGATTAAGACTTTGAAATGCAAGTGTTGTTTGCTAGTAACATCGAGGGTGATTCCAAAACGGGTGTAGTGGAGATAGTGCATTCGGTTCATTAATCTCCTGAACGACTTATATAGATGAGTGCTGACATTGTGGCAATATATGGAAGGCAGTGTTAGCATTCTAAGTGGCAATGCTAAAATAAAGGTAAACGTAGCCTTAAGCCTCATCAACTAGGAATGACTAAAATATGTGAGATGCAGCAAGGCTAGGTGGGTCGCTCCCATAAGGGTAAGGTGATTCCTATGTAGAGTACCCTCTATTAACTCATTTATGATTCGATACAGTTGTTGATCCCAACCGAGTGGTGATCTTATAGGATACTATCTAGTGAAGAGTAGGCCGGTCTTGTGTTGGCAGGGGTCGATAGGTTCGACCTCGGTGTTATTTTATCTAAAGATGCACCATGACGGATGGTACTCAAGTAGCCTAATCGTTGTATGAAATCTGTTTTCCAATAACTGTCGTACAGATTTAGTTGTAGACAAATATGTTGAAATGTGAGATGCAAGCATTTAAGTTATGTTCTATTTTACTTGAAAACCCTAGACATTATCATAATATCATTGAATTTCTATACACTGTTATGGTTATCGTAAGGAAAAAACCCATCCATGTTTATATGCAGCGTCTTCTTATGAGATACCTTTGATTTTCAAAGTGTTTTATAAAAGTAATAAAGTAGTTGTTTGAGTTTACTCACTCCAAACCGATATCTGACCTGGAATTTTATTTTCTTTTCCTAAAACTCTTGGGTACTCAAATTTGTATGAGTAGCCAAGTGATCCAGGTTTCTAACGAAAGTGTTTTGAAGGAGCTGGAGCAGGTGGCTTCACCGTTAGCTAATTATTATCTTATTCCACTGTGTTTTATATATGATTTATGTAATTTTTGTATGGGCATGTATTTACAACTGGCCAGTTAAAGGTTGAAATATATTGACTCTGATTTATTATTATTATGGAAATGACAATGTAATATCCTATGTTATGTATTATATGTTGTTCTGGTTCATGGTGAGAATCGGTGATTGTGTAGTTTCTTCTCATTTTCTTTTTCTTCTACCCTTAACGGCTTGTCTTTCGCTGCAAGAAAGGTGGTTGCTACATTTATGGTACCAGAGCGAGGTTTTAAATGGCTTTGTGTTGAGGGTCAACTTGAGAGTGCGTATTTGTAATTTTTATTCATATATATATGTCTTTGATAGATAGATAGGCTTGATAGGTTTGATTTGAACCTTTCTTTCAAGATTTATCTCGTCCAAGTATATTAAGAATTATCTTACTATGTCCAGGTGGTAAGACATGAGTAACAGAGGCAAGCGAGGTAGAGGAGTGGGTAGAACTACGACTACAAACGGTCGAACCCCAAATCCTAGAGGAGTTTGGATTACCGAAGAGGCAGCACCAGAACAACCAAGAGTGAATTTCGCAACCTTATGGAAGGATTACACCAATTTAGGAGGGAAACCATTTAAGGGAACCGAGTCTATCATGGAAGTGCAAGCTTTGTTGCGTTCATGCACAAAGATTTTTAAATGTTTTGGTTTATCCGATGAATAGAAAAGGTTTTTAGCAACATGGCAACTACAAGAGGGAACGTCAGCTTGGTGGGACTCCTTTACTGCAAATGTCCTTGAGGAAGATTTTTCATGGCCCAATTCAAATAATTTTTTTGAGGACCAATTCTTTCCAATAGCAGGAAGGATGAGGATGTATCGCAACTTTATGGAATTAAAGTAGGAAGATCTATCTGTAGTAGAATACGAGATGAAATTCGACGAGCTATCTGGTTTTGGACCAGAATTGATCAACACCCTATTAAAGAAAAATGAGATGTTTGTTCTGGGTATGAGGGAAGTGTACCATGAGAAAATGACTGCTCTTGTTAAGGTACTTTTGTGGATCTAGTTGATATGTCTTTGAGGTACAAGGCCTCGGAAAAGAAGAAGCCAACTCCGGTAGCACCTAATGGAAATACCAGTGGAGGTGGTTCCAACAAGAGGAGGTTCAATCCAAATTGGAAGAATCAAGGAAAAAGGAAACAGGGAGAAGGTCAAGGAGGCAAGTTCAGGAATATTAGTTGTTACCTTTGCAAGCAGAAAGGTCATATCTCAAGGTCCTGTCTAAACTGGGAAACTCCAAAGCAGCATAGTAGACCCATATCTCTAATGTTACCCAAGTCTCTTTGATTTATTTGTCATCAGCCAGGCCATATGATTAAGGACTTCCCACTCATGAAGAAGGTATAGCAGCCCAAGGTGTATGCCATTATGGATGAACCCTCTACTTCAACAATTGTGAAGGGAAAAGGCATCCTTGAAGGTACCATACTGATTAATGGTATTTTGTTTGAGCGTTATTTGATACCGGTGCCTCTCATAGTTTCATCTCTTGTGAATTAGTCGGTAAATTTCATCTTATTCCTACTATTATAGAAAACCCGCTACGTGTGTCTAACCCCTTAGGTGGTGTAACCCATTTGTATATGATTTGTGAAGATGTGCCAATTTCCTACCTTTCTCATCACTTTTCTTGCGACCCTTATGTTTTAGATTTTAAATGATTTGACATTATTCCTAGTATGGATTGGTTATCGAAATATAGAGCTATTTTAGATTGTGCTGAAAGGACTGTATCATTAGAAACTAGGTTGGGAAGAATTGCTAAAATATCAGGCAAGGATCCTGGTATTAATATGTGTAGTTTCTTGTATAGCCTAGAATCATCCTAGGATGAGTTAAGTTATGTAGAAATTGTTAAGAATTTTTCTGATGTGTTTGAAAAAGTCAAAGCTTACCCCTGCACCGAGAGATAGAGTTCCGTATTGATTTGATCTCTTGTGCTAGACCCGTGGTTCAACAGAAGAGAAGAATGGCCTTGAAAGAGTGGAATGAATTAGGAAAGCAAACCAATGACCTATTAAGAAGAGGGTGGATTAGACCCCAGTCATTCGAGTTGGGGACCAGTTGGTGTTTGTGGCTAAATATGATGGATCTTTGAGGTTGTGCGTGGATTATAGGGAGTTGAATAAGCTTACCATTAGGAACAAGTATCCCTTACCCTGCATTGATGAACTTTTTGATCAACTTCATGGAGCTACAATATTTTCTCAGACGGATCTAGCTACTGGATTCCATCAGTTGAGGGTTGCTGAAGATAATTACCCTTAATTGCTTTTACATCCCTTGATTGTTTCTTTGAGTGATTGGTTATGCCTGGTTGGTTACGCCTTTCGGGATGACCAATGCATCTACGTATTTTGTAGATCTCATGAACGTGTTTTTCGAGATGTTCTTAATAAGTTTGTGTTAGTTTTCGTCGATGACTTCCTTATCTACTCCAAATCCAAGGAGAAGCATAAATATCATTTGGAAGTGGTGTTTGAAACACTGATGAGATATGTCTTGAAGGCGAAATTTTCTAAGCGCTATTTTTGGAAACCGAAAGTAAGATTCTTAGGACATATCAATAGGAGAAGGTATTTCAGTGGATCCAGTGAAAGTGGAAGTTATTCAGGAATGAAGGTAATCGCAGACTCCTATCGAGTTTGTAGTTTCTTAAGTTTGGCTTGATAGTATAGGAAGTTTATTCAAGATTATTCTAAGATTTCCTCCCATTTGACTAAGCTAACCAAGAAGGAGGATAAGTTTATATGGACTCCAAAGTGTGAAGAGGCATTTCTAGAATTAAAGTTGACTAGTGCACCAGTTTTGGCTCTTCTAGATAGAACTAGTGGATTCATGGTTTACACAGATGTATGTGGACTGGGACTTGGTGATGTTTTGATGCAGCATGGTAAAGTGATTACGTATGTAAGCAGGCAGTTGAAGCCACATGAAAAGAACTATGCTACGCATGACTTGGAGTTTCTAGCTATTATCTTTGCATCGAAAATATGGACTTACTACTTGTTGGGTAGGGATCCTTCTATTCCTTTTAGTTTCTTTCCAATCTTAGAAATTTTAGGAGTAATTTTCTTTCTTCAATTAGGTGAAAAATTCGAGCTCTTCGCGAAACATAAGTTCCTAAAGTATTTTTTACTTAGAAGGATCTAAACCTGAAGCAACAGAGGTGGTTAGAGTTTCTGCCTGCTTATGACTTGGATATTCTTTATACGTTAGGTAAGGCTATGTGGTGGCAGATGCCTTGAGCAGGAATGCCGTTTTGACTCTCTCGGAGGTTACCCTGACACTTTAGGAAACGATTATTATATCTCAGAGAAAGGATGAAATATTATAAGGATTAATTCAAAGAGTCAAAGGAGGTAGATGTTTGGATTTTGAGATGGATAGTTGAGGTACTTTAATGATGAACCGATGATTGTGTATTGCAGATGTAACGACCCAGATTTTCGGATGTTTGGTTTGGAATATTTAAATGGTTTTAAATATTGAAATTGAACCATAGAACGATTTTGAACATGAAAATTTGGCTTTTTATCCAATGAAAAGATTCAGGATTTAAATATAGTGATTTACTACATAATTTAATTATTGAAGTCTATAATTGAATATTGGTTAAATTTTTGTATCTTAAGTTTTAAGCTCGTTAAAATTAATAATTTAAAGGCTTGTAATATTTATATTTATAATAATGAAGATAATAAAAGTTTCAAAATTGAATTTAAAAGTGATTTGTTTGATTTTAAAAATAGTTGTTCAAATTGACATTTAAAATAGCAATTCAAGACACAGTATCGAATTTCGACGGGATTCATAATAGTACATTATTATCAGATTTCAAACTTCATAGCATTTGGAATTATCGTTCGGTCATACGGAATATAAACATGCTGAAATTTATATCAAAATTCAATATAGTTGGGTCCAAACAGCTATTCTCTCCATATGATCGAATTAGGACTCGGAACCTTTTCCATTGCATTCGAAACAGGGGTATAACATTATAAACACCTAGCGGCATGCCTCGATAGGAATTATAGATTTTTAGTTACCCAATACGAGATATTTTGATTTATAATATATACATATATATATAGTCAAAAATCAATGTCTTAGCATCCTTTCTGCAAGTTAAAACCTATATGTTACCCAAAATCACACGCCATCTACCTATACGTCCCTTCTTTTATATCATCCCACTTCCCTCCATTCGATTCACGAAGTAACAGAAAAAAATACATATAATCAAAAATTAAATCACGTATATGGATTCCTCTCCTTTAATTCTAAAACGAAATTGAAGCTCCCTTCTTCTTACAACTGACATCAGGTCGACCTTTTAAAAAAACAGAGAATATAGAAATGAAATCGAACGATTTCGTTTATTTTAAAAAAGAAAAAGGAAAGATCACTCGCGGTCGATGAAAGGGAGGGATTATCGAGAGGCGATGAGGGGAAGTAAGGAATGGTGGCGTCGGGGTGGTGGTTTAGTGGCCCTAGAGTCACGTCTGGTGGTTCTTGTTCGTCGATCTGGGAAGAGCGATGCGAACCTATAACTTAGGATCGAATGGAGTGATGGCGGCTGCAACGTGGAAATTGGCGATCGAATTGGGGATGTCGCAACTGACACTAGGCAAGAGAGAGGAAAGAGTGGGATGTGGAGACGCGGGGTGCTGCAAGCAAGGTGGTGGAGGGTGGTCCTTGGCGGGCGGGGGTCAGTGGAAGGGCACTGGTACCCAGGAAGCTTAGCAAATGGCGGTGGGTAGCGTTGGTCGAGGTAGTGGCAGTGGTTGTGATCTTGGCAGTAGGCATCTCGAATGAGAGTGAAGTGCGAGGTAAACAGAAAAAGGAGGGTCGGCTTGTGAGTGTGTGCGACCTGGAATTTTTAGAAGGCTATTAAGGTAAAATAATTTGTTTAAAAACATTTTTGAATTTTTAAGTTATCTTAATATAATTAATTTAATTATCCCGATGATTAATGAAATTCGTAAATTGCTTATGAGGTTTACATCGAAGGAAGCTAATTTGAGACGGATTGCAATTAAAAATCAAAGGCGAGTAAAATCTCACTCATTTGGATAGCTGGCATAATTTAAAAATGTTGAATTTAAATTATTAGTTGTTGGTTGATTTTATAAATTATTATCTGTTGGATGTTAAGTATATATGGTAATATATATTAGTATTTGGAGTGATATTCCTCCACATTATAGCGGATGAGACCCTATGCGCCCGCATAATCGCGGATGACCCTATATACCATGATATCCCCCTCGAAGTGGGACCGATGTTTATTTTATGTTGTATTAACATCTATGGATGCACGGAAGAATAGGTTGTAGGGGTCCAACTGGATTCCGTAAATTTGTTGGTTATTTTTCATATATGATGATATATGAACTGTGTAGAATAATCGATTATATATTATTATGTTGATTGAAATTTATTGAATGCCATTGTAGCAATGGCCTGAATTTAGATAATTTACTATAAAAATATTTTTTTAAATTTGTGAAGTCAAAGTGATTTGATATAAAAATATATATTGGAACGGGAGTTATTGTAAAGACTTGAATTAGAAAAATATATTGATTTTTGGTTATACCTAACTATTGTAAATTATTAAATGGTATTTTAAAAATGAATTATATAAGAGAATTTTATATGTGATATTCTGGAGATATAAAAAGGAGTTAAAAACAATACTGAAAATAGATTTGAAGTGTAAATGGAATTTATAAGAAAATAATGTATATAAGGGAGTTAAATAAATAAGATTTGTTTATAAACAGATAAAAGCCAAAAGAGGTTACAAAATTTATAAGTAATGTTCATAATAAAGGAATTCAATAGCAGTTGATAATTGGAAATATAAATTCATTGGGTGAGTTTATATTAGAATATGAAAAATAGGGTTGAGAAAAATGGAAGATTCTATCTTTGAAATGAGAATGGTCAGGGAATCGACAATGAATCGAGATGTGATGAAATCGAGAGAAAGTTATTAATTAAAATTGGTTATTGAGATTTTAAAAGTATATTTTTAATTTTAATTTATAAGAGGTGAGATTATCTAAAAGGGGAAATTTTATTATTTTATAACTATGGAATTTTAAACCAGTTGACATTTAAGTACTGGGTAAGTAGATTTTTAAATATGAAGTATTTATATTAGTAAATTCTAGCTTTTAGAATCAGCTTTGAAAGTTATTTATTTAACTAAAGATGAGTTATTAACGTTGTGAAAGTGCTTTTGATATTTTAATAAATATTGGAACATATTTTAAAAATAAATCATTAATCTTTTAAATATTTATTATATATATGGAGCTTTAAAAAAATTTGAATTTTTTTTTATTTTATAAACTCTCTAGAGACTTGAAAAAGGGGATTATAAAAAGATATGATTTGAGGAGAGGAAACCTATTTGTGATTCTGGAGATTTTTGGAGAATGTTACGGAATGATTCTCTGAATCGTAAATACTGAAAGGATTTTGGAAAATTAGACTAGTAAAATTTTCTTAAGTATAGAAAAGAGAAATTTGGAAATATTCTAAGTGTTGAGGTGTTGGAAGTATCCTGTTATGGATTAAGTACTTGAGAAATTGTTTTCAAATGTTGGAAGAAATTGGTATGTCTTAAAGGTATTTTGAAAGTAAATATTTTGAGAAAAATTATATTAAGGCAAGATGATTGCTAATGGATATTTATTTGATGGGTAAATAATCGACTATCAATATTGACCAATTTCGTTAATTGTTTCGAAGAGAACGGGATCAGATTTAATTATCCGAAAAACACTACGATCCGGTTTGGACGTAACGAATGTATATCATGAAGATGATGAAGATGATGATTCGGTTTGTCCAGACCCAGGACAACTTGCATGGATGAATGCTTCTAGAACATCCTCATTGGAGGACGATGAGCGTTCTAAATAAAATTGTTCTTGAAAAGGTAATGCTTAGCCTCGAGCCTCATCAATCGGGAATGACTGAAAATCAGGGGAGATGCAGCAAGGCTGAGTGGGTCACCCCCAAGTAGGGTAAGGTTACCACTATCTAGAGTCCCTTTTATTCGCTGTGTGGCGATTGTTGATCCCAACCACAGGGCAATCATATTCGGTCTATCCAGGTTAGGGTTAGGCCGGTCTTATGTAGCAGGGGATCCCAATGTGGTCCTCGGTACATTGTTCTAGATGTGTACTATGACAGGTGATACCCCAGTGCCTAGTAATTCAGTTGGAATTCATTCTCAATACGATCTCACGGTTTTGTTTGTAGAGCCTAGTATGCTGGAATTTAATTAATGTAACAATTTCAATTATTTGAATAAGCATTTGTATTTAGACACTATTATAATATCACCGGATTTTCTATTTTGGTTACCGTAAGTTGAAAACCCGTCGTGTTTATGTATGGCAATGTCTTACAAGATACCTTTGTTTTCAAAGGATTTTGATAACTCTAATATTTCAAATTGAGTGTGTTTTCTCACGCTGGTTTTCCAGACTGACTCGGGTGTTATTTTATTATAATGCTCAGGTCAGACCGAGTATTATAGATTTGGGTTAATTGTATGGAGCTCAGGAGGCTAGCTGGAGAAGTTTTGAATGTATTATCCGCACTTGACTTATATTTCGCTGTGTAAGGACAAGTTATATAACTGTCCAGTCTCTTGTATTGATGGTTGTACTTTGATAATTGTAAGTGTATAAACTATTTCATATTTTTTATATAAACTCTGTTATTATATATTATATTTTGTTCCGCTACGATTGTGAAATTTTGTATTGTTGTTTCTTTTTTTTCTTCTACCTCTTCTTCTTCTTTACCTTAGTTATTCGCTCTTTCATACACTTTGGGTTGAAGAAGAAAGAATTTTTATCAATTTAAGGGGTACGGGACTACGGGTCGCTACACCAGATGTTGATGGAATGAGGCATGAAGTTTTGTAGGAATGCCACAAATCTAGGTTAAGTATTCATCCGGGAGTTTATAAGATGTATAGGGACATGAAAAGAGTATTTTGGTGACTGGGAATGAAGAAAGACATTTCAATCTATGTGAGTAGGTGTTTATGTTGTCAATAAATCAAAGGTGATCATCAAATGATAGCCAGATTATTACAACCTTTGGAAATACCTAATTGTAAATGGGAAACGATATCAATGGATTTTATCGACGGTTTACCCCGAACGAGAAAATGAAATGAAGGAGTATGGTTTATCGTGGATCAGCCAACGAAGAGCGTACATTTATTCCTGTGAAACCAATAAGCACCGCTGCTTCTTTAGTTGAAATTTTTATGAGAGATATAGTCAGGTTGCATGGAGTTCCTGTGAGTATAGTAAGTGATTGAGAGCTCATATTTACCAGTCAATTTTGGAGGGCATTACAAACAACTCTAGGAACAAAGTTGAGCTTAAGCACAACATATCATCCCCAAACAGATGGGAAGACGAAGTGGCTGAATCGAATTCCAACGGATCTCTTAAGAGCATGTTATAGATTTTGGTGGATCATGGGAGGATCATCTGCATTTAGTTGAGTTCTCCTACAACAATAGCTTATAGGCGAGCATCGAACCAGCATGTTGGGTTGAGATGATAGATAGATTAGTTCTTGGACCGGACATGATCCGAGAGGCTACATAAAAATATGCAGTGATTAAGAAAAGAATGAAGGATGCCTAAGATTGCCAAAAGAGTTATGCGAATAAAAGGCAAAGGGATTTATAATTTATGGTCGGGGACTTGGTGTTTGTAAAGATTTCACTAATAAGAGGAACTGTTAGATTCGGAAAAGCTCGTAAGTTAACTTCAAGGTATGTTGGACCTTTCTGTATTCTTAGGAGGATCAGATCGCTTGCTTATAGGGTCGAGTTGCTAGAGAGATTAGTGGCAGTTCATAATGTATTCCACATGTCTCATTTGAGGAAGTATGTTCATGACCCATCTTTGATTGTGGAGCCATCATTTCAAGAAGAACTGAAGATAGAACCGAACCTCGCAGTGGTTGAATAGCCAGTTTGTTTTGTGGATTAGGATGAAAAGAGGTTGCGTAACAAGATGGTGCAACTAGTTAAGATACAGTGGAACGAGGATTCTAAAGTCTGCACTTGGAAGACGGTGGATCGTATGAAGGGAGCCTATCACGAGTTGATGTTAAGATAGTTAATTGATTGTTTGTTGTATGTAAAGTGTATGCTTGTTTGCTATGGATGCTTAATATATATCTTTATATGTATTTTATGACATTAATATATAACTTTTACGTAGTTTGAATTATCACCTTGATTTCTAATTTCAGGACGAAATTCTTTTAGGAAGGAGAGTGTAACGACCCACAATTTAATCATTATTTAAATGAATATTTAATTTAATTTTAAATACTTAATAAATGGATTTTTATTACCACATAAAACTATTTTAAATAATAACTAATGATGGTTAAATTTGTTACAAAATTTGTTTACCAACATATATAGTTTATAGAGAAATAGAAAATGTGACCGAAAATTATTTTCTAAAATATCAATTTTTCATTGGTTAAAAGTTAATTAAAATGTTATAGCACTATTGTAAACACACATGCATATGTTATAAACCATTTTAACATAGTGTGTACATGTAGATATGCATGTATACGTATGCAAATAAACATATAGGTTAAAATAAAATTTTATTTCATAAAATATATATACACGACATATTTAAAAATATACGTTTTCAATACAAGTTCATAGGAATGGCTTGAATAGTTCAAGAGAGGTAGGAGGGTACTAGAGAGGAGGGGTTTAAGAGGGGAGGGGGCATGGTAATGCATGTATACATATATTTTAAATATAATCACTTTATATTATTTTAATAAATTCATAAGCCTATATACACCACTCACCACTCATGTTTCTCATTTTTCAAGCTCCTTTTCCACTTCAAATTTCCTAAAAAAACTTGAGAATATATTTCATGGCTCCTCTTCATAATTTATAAAACAAGAAAATATCACGTCTTTCACTCAAAATCATCTCTTTATTTTACAAAACCACTTGTATAAACCATTCAATGCCTCCTCTTCCAAGCTACAACACTCCACAACCCAAAAACATAAGGGCCGAGCCGAAGCTAGCCCAAGCCAAGCCCATCTTAGAGGTACAAGCACCCAAAAATCTTCGTATTTCAAAGTTCTTAAGTTGGTTTCAAGTTCTAGCAAGAGTTTGGTTTGAAATTGGTAATTTTTGGTGAGTAAAACCAATATTTTTGTAAAAAGAAAACAATTTGTTTTAGTGATCTATACGTCGTGAAAATCTAGTGTTTGTGCATTGAATTATTATGTTGTTTAGATGATATATGATTGCAAGTTGGTTGTTTTGTATAGATTTGTGATGTAGATAATATATCGATATGTTTGTTGTAACAACCCGCATATTTATCGATTATATATTTAAATATTTTGTTTAAATATTTTATCGTTATTCAGATATTGGTCCGAAAAGCTACTTTTTGCAAACGGTCGAATTAGGACTCGAGATCACTTCCATTGAGTTCGAAATGTCGTTTACAATTTTTTTAAGTATAAACATTGATAGCTTTGGAGTTAGTGGAATTTCACTTACTTTTCCCGCTTTGGACTTTGGGTTAGATTAGCCATTATAACTCAAACCCACTTCTCTCCTTCTCCTCACTCTTCATAAATTCCTACCAAACACAAACTTTAACATTAATGGTGAGTGGAAAGGGAAATTAGAAACTCCAAGCCTAGGTTTCAACTTCAAATCCATCATTCAACTCCAAACTCAAAGAGAAGATATTGGATTCAAGCCTCTAGTGTTGAGATTGAAGTAGATTGATTCTTGCTTTGCTTCAACCTTCATTTTCATTGACTTTTGGTGTAAAGGTGAGATTTTTATCTCATAACTCTAGTCTATAACTATATTGGACTGTTGGGAATGTTTCCCCATCACTTTAGCATGTACATTTGCATTTGGTTTGGATTGGATTGGCGAAAAACTCCAATTTTTAGTTTTTTGGCGAAAAACTGCAGTTAGGTCGCACTGCCTCGGAATTAGGTCGTTCTGGTGGAAAATTCGCCTCGGAGTTAGGTCGCAAGGTCGTAAGTCGTAGGTCGCTCGCCTTTAGGTCGTGCCCCTTTAGGTCGCTCAGCCTTGCCTACCTCGTTAGGTCGCGTGACCTTAGGTCGTTCCCCTTTAGGTCGTATGACCTTAAGTTATTCACATGGGTTAGGCCTTTAAACCATTAGGTTGCTCGAATGAGTTAGGTCGTTGGACCTTAAGTCGTTTACCCTTTAGGTCGCGTGTTCCACTAGGTCGCGTGAACCCTTAGGTCGTTGGACCTTATTCCCTCTTAGGTCCGCAACCAGTAGGTCGTTTGCCTTGCTTAACCCACGAACACCGTTAGGTCGCAAACCTTTAGGTCGCTCGACCTGGGCGACTGTTAGGTCGCGAGTCTCCCTTAGGTCGTGTGTACCTTAGGTCGCACCTTCTTGGTCGTGTATTACTCCTTAACTCGTTTATATTAGGTCGCGAATCCCTTAAGTCGCTCGCCTCCGTTAGGTCGCGCATCACCCTAACTCGCTCGGCCTTGCCTTCGTTAAGTCGCGTGACATGTTAGGTCGCGCATCACCTTAACTTGCTCGACCTTGTTTAGGTCGTTAGGTCGCGAACACCTCTAGGTCGCTCGACCCCTTATACTCGTAGGTCGCTTGATCCTATCCTCCCTTAGGTCTTCACTAGGTCGTACCGTTTTGGACGGGGCGCTGCCCCCTGCACCCCCACGACCCGTAGCGGGGGTGTTGCCCCCGCACCCCCACCTTGGGGGATTGCCACCCCCCTGGACCCCCCTCCGTAGGGGATCTTATCTGAAAAATATTCAACAGAACTTGCTTTGTTGAGATGCTGTGTTGACCATTCTTCGAGACAAACTATCTTTAGCTTCTCGGTCGATTTTACGGTATCACGGCCTTGCTAAGAAGGCGGGATAACAACTTTAGAAATATGAAGGTTTTAATATTAGTAGTAAATATCAAAACTCTTTCAACAAAATGATTTCAACTCTATTTTCAATAACAAAGCTCTTTTCTTAAACCGTTTTCCAATCTACTTGTATATACAAACCTTTACCTCACTCGGATGAGAAATCTAATTAAACGGCTTAGTAAAACAAGTGGTATGAAACGCTTGCGTTCACTTCATCCGTTAATTCTTGGACTTGTTCGATTGAACCTCTTGTGACAATTTTCTAGTGAAGATTTACAGTTTGTTCGTAAATATTTAAGTTAAGCAAGTGGTTATGGGACACGAAGATAAACTTTTATATTTACTAGCTTAGTGTAATTGACACTTCCCGTTGATCATGACGATCATTTTATGATTTAGACTAGCAATTGTGCGATGTCTCTTTGTTTGCAAGGTTAGACTAGACCTCATGGGTGTGATTTCGACCCACACGTATCTCTTTGTCAGCAAGGTTAGTCTAGACACCATTTGTGTGATTCCACTCACACATACCTTTTTGTTGCGAGGTTAGGCTAGACACCATTTGTGTGATTCCACTCACACATATCTTTTTGCTTTTTGGTTAGCCTAGGCCTCATCTGGGTGATTCCGACTCACCCATATAGGGTAGCTCCCCATGGTCTTCGGACCGTCATGTGATAGGCCTCTTTCCCTTTTTCTGTGATTTCTGGATTTCTTGTGTTGATTTCTGGAATTTATGTCATTGACTTGTTATGAGTACAAGTTTAGGGTATGATGCCCTCTTTGGATCTTTGAGAAGATTCTTGTGATATTGATTTATCTCTTATTGATTGATCTTCTGTTGATCATCATTTGCATACTTATAGTAGTATGTCAGTATGGATATTTTATGTTTATGCCATATCTTTTATTTTATACCATATCATCTAATATTTATAGCTAGACAGATCCGTTTATTATTTTCTTAAATATTACTCGGGTCAGACCGAGATGTTACAGGTGCTTCTGCTTGACCTCTTCCTGGGATTTGCTACTCTGACTTTTGGCTAACTATTTAGATTAGCAGTTTTTGTTGTATACACTTGAGATATAGACTCATAGTTGCATTCTTTTGTATAGCACGTGTTGCTATTGTGGATCTTTTTGACCATTACTCTGATGTACACTTTCATGTGTTAGTTATATATTTATATCTTCTTCCGCCTTTGTGATATGGATGTCTGTGACTGATTGGTATTATGCTTATTTCTATGTTTGTTTCCGAAGATTATTTATAGCCACCGTGTGATAAGCAATCACATGGATGGTCGCTCCTCAACAGCCTTATTCTCCGTGCTAGTTGACAGCACTACACCGTAGTGTTCTTGGCTAGCGTGGGTATAGAGGTGGGGCGTCACAGCTTGGTATCAGAGCTAAACTTCGGAACAATGTTAAATAACTTAACAAGGATCATCGTCCTAAGTCCACCTTAGGAGTTATGTCTTAGGATTAATTCGAGTCGTCGTACCGATTCATCATATATCCTTTATGATTCCTTGTTTTATCTAGCAAGATTGCTTGATATTCATTAGTGAATAATCTTCTTCTTTCTCTTCTTTCTTTCTTAAGGAAGAGAAATGGTTAGACCTGGTCGTCCCACAGCTGGACCATCTAGTGCTCCACCCCAAGATGGAGTTTTTATGACTACCCAGCAACTTCTTGACCTTGTCACGAATGCTCAAGCAGCTGGTTCTAATCCGGAACCTTCTCACCCTAAATCTGGGATTGCACGTTTGTGCAATGATTATACCAACCTGGGTGGGAAGCCATTTAAAGGTTCTGAAACTATCATCGAGGTCCAGGCTTGGTTGAGGACCTGTGATCGAATCTTCATTCGCATGAATCTCGTCGATCTTCACCGTGTTCAGGTGGCTTCCAGTATGCTCCAAGAGAGAGCATTGGACTGGTATGAACTTCTTATTTCTGAAATCAATGAAGCGGACCTTACCTAGGAGCAATTCCGGACACGCTTCGAGTTAAAATTTATACCAGAAGCAGAGAAGGTAACTCTGGCTCGACGCTTTATAGACCTTGTTCAAGGTGAGTCCTCTGTGACTAATTATGTCGCAGCCTTTGAGTCGCTTTCCAAATATGGGGTTGAATACATCAACATCCCATTGAAGAAGAACCAGAGGTTCGTTTATGGCTTAAACAAAAGCCTCAAGAAGCCATTACTTCTAAAGTTAGAAGTTCCTTTCGACCAACTTATAGATATCGCTCTTCGTTTGGAAGAGGCTGATAAAGAAAGTGATATTGAAGTAGTAGCTTCCAAACCCAACTTCAACAACAAAAAGAGGCCCGGTAAATTCAAAGGCCCTTATCCCAACAAAAAGGGTAAGCATGCAACCCCTGCAGCAAAGTCTCCTTCTCCTAGTGGTGCGAGATGCTTCAACTGTGGATTTGGGAATCATTTTGCGAATAAGTGCTCTAAGCCCAAATCTCGTCGCTATTGTAAGAGCCCGGATCATTACATACATCAATGCCTCAAACGTGAAGGCAAGAAGGAGGGAAAGTTAAACGTGGCTCAAGCCCCTGGCAACACATCTCGTGGCCAAGGTATTTCTCATTCCATTCTTGATGGTATTATTTTATTTAATGATCAACCTATTAGAGTTCTCTTTGATACAGGTGCATTCCATTCTTTTATATCAAAGGAACTTTTCGACACTTTCTCTTTAAATGTTGATGCTTTAATGACTTCCTTGAGAATTGCGAATCCTGTTGGTGGACCCGCAACTCTTTGTTTGCTTTGTAAAAATGTGGAGATTATTTTATGTGATTTTCCATTCCTAGCCGATTTGCATGTTATGCGTTACCTAGGCTTAGGAATGATTTTGGAAATGGATTGGCTTAATCATTATGAAGCTCATATCCTATGTTCTGAGCGGACTATTTATCTCCGACATCCGCAATCTGTAAATCATATTTCTATTATTATTAAAGATTCGGATTCTGCGTTGACTGCATCTTTATATTCTTTAAATCCTCATGATAATGATGATGATGATGAGGAAGATGTCATTTCTCGAATTCACGTCGTTTGTGAATTTTCCGACATATTTGAGCCCGTTTTAGGTTTACCACCTAAACGAGCAATTGAGTTCAGAATTAATCTTACCCCTGAAGCTCAACCTATTACTTGTCCTCCTTATCGCATGTCTAATAAGGAAAATGAGGAGATGCGCAAACAATTATCTGAATCGGAGACGAAGCAATTTATTCGCTCTAGCCCCTCGCCTTGGGGAGCTTCGGCTATTTTCGTGAAGAAATCCGACGGTACGCTTAGGCTTTGCGTTGACTATCGCAAGCTTAACGATCTGACTATTAAAAATAAATATCCTTTACCTCGGATTGACGATCTGTTTGATCAGCTTAGCGGAGCTAGGGTCTTTTCACAGTTGGACTTGGCTACCGGTTTCCATCAGCTTCGTATTGCTGAGGATAGTATTCCTTTGACATCGTTCCGTACTCGTTATGGATCTTATGAATGGCTTGTTATGCCATTTGGTTTAACGAATGCTCCGGCTTACTTCATTGACCTTATGAATCGAGTTGTCAAGGCTTTTCTCGATCGGTTTGTTCTCATCTTCATTGATGATATCCTTATGTATTCTAAAATTGAGGAGGGGCATGAAAAGCATCTTCGGATTGTATTGGAAACTCGTAGGAGTAATCAATCAAAGGCGAAATTTTATAAATGCCACTTTTGGCAATCTCGTGTGAAGTTTCTCGGTCATATTATTTCCAGATCCGGAATTTCCGTGGATCCTTCAAAGATTGAAGCGATTCAAGATTGGAAGAGACCGGAGAGTGTGACAGAGATTCGTATTTTTCTCGGATTGGCGGGTTATTCCCGTCATTTCATTAAAGACTTTTCTAAGATTGTCATGCCTCTTACTGGCTTGACTAAGAAGGGAGTTAAATACATTTGGTCGGACAAATGTGAAGCCTCTTTTCAGAAATTGAAAGAACTCCTTTCTGATGCTCCTATTCTTGTTATTCCCGAAGGGAATCAAGATTTTGTTGTTTATACTGATGCTAGTCACGTAGGTTTGGGTGTCGTTCTTATGCAAAAAGAACGTGTTATTGCTTATGCTTCTAGGCAATTGAAGCCGGCCGAGACTAGATATGCCACATATGATTTAGAACTCGCGGCTATTGTTTTCGCCCTTCGAATTTGGCATCATTATCTATTGGGAGAGAAATTTATTCTTTACACGGATCTAAGTCTTTGAAATATTTATTTTCTCAAAAGGAACTTAATTTGCGTCAACAGCGTTGGCTCGAGTTCCTTTCACCTTATGATCTTAATATTCTTTATACCCCCGGTAAGGGTAATCGTGTCGCCGATGCTCTTAGACGTAAACAATAAGCAGTTGTTTCCATGATGGTATCTGAATGGAACGATCTCGAGATTATATCCACATGTGAGATTCGAGAGCGCGTATCCGATTTTTGCTCATCACTTGTTTTATGTAGCCTTGAGGCTCATCCTTCTCTTTTAGACCGCATTCTTGAAGCTCAAGGGCTAGATCCTGAATTGGCTCTTCTTGGCCAAAATGTTAAGGATAAAATTGATATTGAAGGTTTGAAAGACTTTGATATTGATTCTCGTGGCGGCATTCGAAAATTTGGTAGACTTATCGTACCAAATATTGGTGATCTTCGTAAAGATATTTTAGAAGATTCCCGTCGTTCTAAATTCACCATTCATCCCGGTAGTAGTAAAATATACGCTGATATGAAGCGACTTTATTATTGGGAGGGAATGAAATCTGATATTGCTAATTTTGTTAAGTGTTGCATTACTTGCCAACTTGTCAAG
This sequence comes from Allium cepa, assembly GCA_030765085.1. Taxonomy (NCBI): domain Eukaryota; kingdom Viridiplantae; phylum Streptophyta; class Magnoliopsida; order Asparagales; family Amaryllidaceae; genus Allium; species Allium cepa. Next base: position 500,309,824 of record CM060931.1, read on the forward strand.
GCCGAACATCAAAGGCCTAGTGGGTTATTGCAACCTTTAGAAATTCCAATTTGGAAGTGGGACCAAATTTCCATGAGTTTTATAGATGGCCTTCCCCGTTCTCGTTCGGGTCATGATAGCTTATGGGTGATCGTTGATAAACTTACTAAATCCATCCATTTTATTCCCGTTCGTTCTAACCGAACCGTTCCTCTTTTGGCCAAACTCTTTATCAAAGAAATTGTTAAATTACATGGAGTTCCTACTTCTATTGTTAGCGATCGTGATCCATTGTTTACTAGTGGATTTTGGAAGAGTCTTCAAAAAGCTTTAGGAACGAAGCTTAATTTTTTCACTGCTTATCACCCCCGGTCTGATGGACAAACCGAGCGTGTGAATCAAACTCTTGAAGATCTTCTTCGTGCTTGTGTGCTCGATTTTGGTGGAAGTTGGGAAGATCATATTTCACTTGTTGAATTTTCCTATAATAATAGCTTCCAATCTAGTATTGGTATGACACCTTTCGAGGTACTCTATGGAAGGCCATGCCGATCTCCTTCTTGTTGGCTGAGGCCGGTGAGAAGCTGGTTTTAGGTCCAGACTTTATTCGTGATTCCACAGAGAAGATTGAACTTGTTCGACATAGGATGAAAGAAGCCCAGAGTAGACAAAAATCCTATGCCGATAATCGAAGAAGGAATTTAGAATTTTCTGTGGGAGATTCTGTTTTTATTCGTGTTTCACCTATGAAAGGTGTTGTACGTTCAGTCGATCAGGAAAGTTAGCACCCCGATATATTAGGCCATTTCCTATCACTAAACGTATTGGGTCTATGGCTTATCGCCTTACATTACCGGCTCAGTTTTCTACTATGCATGACGTGTTTCATGTTTCTCAATTACGGAAATGCCTACGAGATTCCGATTCTATTCTTGAGCCAGGTGTTGTGGAAGAAATTGAAGTTTCACCGAATTTAACTTACGAGCAGCATCCTATTCGAATTATTGCCTCGGAGGTCAAACGACTTCGAAATAAAGATGTTCCGCTTGTGAAGGTTCAATGGTCCTCAAATCCTAAGGATTTCTCTTGGGAATCCAGAGAATTCATCGAGCGAACACATCCGGACTTGCTTACTCCTGCTCTTTGAGGTGAACTTCCTATTTCAAATTTCTTTTGTGTTAATATGCTTTTATGGTTGTTACTTTTTATTTCCATCTTATATATTGCGAGGACGCAATTTCTTTAAGGAGGGGAGTCTGTAACAACCCGCATATTTATCGATTATATATTTAAATATTTTGTTTAAATATTTTATCGTTATTCGGATATTGGTCCGAAAATCTACTTTTTGCAAACGGTCGAATTAGGACTCGAGACCACTTCCATTGAGTTCGAAATACCATTTACAATTTTTTTAAGTATAACAATTAATAGGTTTGGAGTTAGTGGAATTTCACTTACTTTTCCCGCTTTGGACTTTGGGTTAGATTAGCCATTATAACTCAAACCCACTTCTCTCCTTCTCCTCACTCTTCATAAATTCCTACCAAACACAAACTTTAACATTAATGGTGAGTGGAAAGGGAAATTAGAAACTCCAAGCCTAGGTTTCAACTTCAAATCCATCATTCAACTCCAAACTCAAAGAGAAGATATTGGATTCAAGCCTCTAGTGTTGAGATTAAAGTAGATTGATTCTTGCTTTTCTTCAACCTCATTTTCATTGACTTTTGGTGTAAAGATGAGATTTTTATCTCACAATTCTAGTCTATAACTATATTGGACTGTTGGGAATGTTTCCCCATCACTTTAGCATGTACATTTGCATTTGGTTTGGATTGGATTGGCGAAAAACTCCAATTTTTAGTTTTTTGGCGAAAAACTGCAGTTAGGTCGCACTGCCTCGGAATTAGGTCGTTCTGATGGAAAATTCGCCTCGAAGTTAGGTCGCAAGGTCGTAAGTCGTAGGTCGCTCGCCTTTAGGTCGTGCCCCTTTAGGTCGCTCAGCCTTGCCTACCTTGTTAGGTCGCGTGACCTTAGGTCGTTCCCCTTTAGGTCGTATGACCTTAAGTTGTTCGCATGGGTTAGGCCTTTAAACCATTAGGTCGCTCGAATGAGTTAGGTCGTTTACCCTTTAGGTCGCGTGTTCCACTAGGTCGCGTGAACCCTTAGGTCGTTGGACCTTATTCCTTCTTAGGTCGGCAACCAGCAGGTCGTTTGTCTTGCTTAACTCGCGAACACCGTTAGGTCGCAACCCTTTAGGTCGCTCGACCTGTGCGACTGTTAGGTCGCGAGTCTCCCTTAGGTCGTGTGTACCTTAGGTCGCACCTTCTTGGTCATGTATTACTCCTTAACTCGTTTATATTAGGTCGCGAGTCCCTTAAGTCGCTCGCCTCCGTTAGGTCGCGCATCACCCTAACTCGCCCGGCCTTGCCTTCGTTAAGTCGCGTGAAACGTTAGGTCGCACCTCACCTTAACTCGCTCGACCTTGTTTAGGTCGTTAGGTCGCGAACACCTCTAGGTCGCTCGACCCCTTATACTCGTAGGTCGCTTGATCCTATCCTCCCTTAGGTCTTCACTAGGTCGTACCGTTTTGGACAGGGCGCTGCCCCTTGGACCCCCGCGACCCGTAGCGGGGGTGTTGCCCCCGCACCCCCACCTTGGGGGGTTGCCACCCCCCTGGACCCCCCCTCCGTAGGGGATCTTATCTGAAAAACATTCAACAGAACTTGCTTTGTTGAGATGCTGAGTTGACCATTCTTCGAGACAAGCTATCTTTGGCTTCTCGGTCGATTTTATGGTATCACGGCCTTGCTAAGAAGGCGGGATAACAACTTTAGAAATATGAAGGTTTCAATACTAGTAGTAAATATCAAAACTCTTTCAACAAAATGATTTCAACTCTATTTTCAATAACAAAGCTCTTTTCTTAAACCGTTTTCCAATCTACTAGTATATACAAAGCTTTACCTCACTCGGATGAGAAATCTAATTAAACGTCTTAGTAAAACAAGTGGTATGAAACGCTTGCGTTCACTTCGTCGGTTAATTCTTGGACTTGTTCGATTGAACCTCTTGTGACAATTTTCTAGTGAAGATTTACAGTTTGTTCGTAAATATTTAAGTTAAGCAAGTGGTTATGGGACACGAAGATAAACTTTTATATTTACTAGCTTAGTGTAATTGACACTTCTCGTTGATCATGACGATCATTTTATGATTTAGACTAGAAATTGTGCGATGTCTCTTTGTTTGCAAGGTTAGACTAGACCTCATAGGTGTGATTCCGACTCACACGTATCTCTTTGTCAGCAAGGTTAGTCTAGACACCATTTGTATGATTCCACTCACACATACCTTTTTTTGCGAGGTTAGGCTAGACACCATTTGTGTGATTCCACTCGCACATACCTTTTTGCTTTTTGGTTAGCCTAGACCTCATCTGGGTGATTCCGACTCACCCATATGGGGTAGCTCCCCATGGTCTTCGGACCGTCATGTGATAGGCCTCTTTCCCTTTTTCTGTGATTTCTGGATTTCTTGTGTTGATTTCTGGAATTTATGTCAATGACTTGTTATGAGTACAAGTTTAGGGTATGATGCCCTCTTTGGATCTTTGAGAAGATTCTTGTGATATTGATTTATCTCTTGTTGATTGATCTTCTGTTGATCATCATTTGCATACTTATAGTAGTATGTCAGTATGGATATTTTATGTTTATGCCATATCTTTTATTTTATACCATGTCATCTGATATTTATAGCTAGACTGATCCGTTTATTATTTTCTTAAATAATACTCGGGTCAGACCGAGATGTTACAGGTGCTTCTGCTTGACTTCTTCCCGGGATTCTGCTTGTTGTATACACTTGAGATATAGACTCATAGTTGTATTCTTTTGTATAGCATGTGTTGCTATTCTTTTGTATTATTGTGGATCTTTTTGACCACTACTCTGATGTACACTTTCGTGTGTTAGTTATATATTCATATCTTCTTCCGCATTTGTGATATGGATGTCTATGACTGATTGGTGTTATGCTTATTTCTATGTTTGTTTTCGAGGATTATTTATAGCCACCGTGTGATAAGCAATCACATGGATGGTCGCTCCTCAACAGCCTTATTCTCTGTGCTAGTTGACAGCACTACACCGTAGTGTTCTTGGCTAGTGTGGGTATAGAGGTGGGGCGTCACATTTGTGTGTATATATATATGGATATGGATATGTGATATTGGGTTATGATATAATGGTAATCTTGTTTGTGAAACAAAAAAAACAAGTATGTTGTGAAATGGTTATGAAACTAGAGCTTTAGATGGTCGAAAAGGTTTCGAGATCCGATGGAAAAAGAGAAACTTTCTTTTTATTCTTGGCTTTTGGAAATGCTTTCCTAATTCATACCTTTTCTAAAGTTTTCAAAAACTTTCAATTAAGTATTCAAAACATAGCATAGCTAGTGTTAAGTGAGATTCACCTAGACATCAATTCTAACGAATTACGCTTATAGCGACAATCGCTATGGGTGCAGTTTGGGAAACTTCGTGATTTTAAGTTTAAAAGTGTTTTCTTTTGGATTGTTTTTGTAAACTCATTTCAAAATAATTACGTAAGTCAAAAGTTTAAGTTTTAATTATTTAATAATTTATTTATTTAATTTATTAATTAGGGCATCATTATTTATTTATTTATTTAAGTAATTAGGTTAAGTAATTTGAGTTCAAGAAATTATTAATCAAGTAAATTATTTTTTAAGTAAGTTTTAAATAATGATTAACTAAGATAAATGAAAATTAATTTAATCAAGTTTATTCATTTTAATTAATTATTTAATTACAGTTAATTAATTAATTCTTATTTAATATTAATTATCCACTTAATTAGCGGTTAATTTGTTAAATAAATTCATTTAATTAGTGCTTAATTAAGGTTTAATTATAGATAAAATTAGGGTTATTAATGATTCAATTTTGATTTAATTAAGATTAATTGAGGTTTAAATGGGTTTTAAACTTACGATTTAAACACGGGTTATTTATTTTAAGGTTTCTTTAAAAACTCTACCGGTTATTTATTTTAATCAATTTCTTGTTTAAGTGAGTTTTAAAACCAAGGATCTCTTGTCCATGTTATTAAGTAGCCAAACGAATTAAAGTAGCTGTAATAAGACATTGACACATTTTATTGAAAGTAAGTCGACTTGTACTTATCACAAATACCACACTTCGGGAACATGATGAACACAAGAGGTTAATTTTGATAAGCGGGTCATGATAAGCTAAGCATATGGAACGTATGTCCATATGTAAATCTTTACACCATAATAGTGGGATAGTCCACTTTAAACAACTTGACATTTTAAATTATCGAATGTTGATTTGGAAAGCTCGGAATTAGATATTAGTTGTTATCTGAAAACCACTTCGAACCAACGTAAACGTTCGAATTGGAAATAGTAAAGGTAAGTTCCAAGATGAAGACGTTGAAATGCAAGGGTTGTTTACTACTAATCCTGAGGTGATTCCAAAATGAGTGTAGTGGAGATAGTGCGTTTTGTTCGTTCATCTTATGAACGACTTGTATGGATGAGTGCTGACATTGTGGCAACATATGGAAGCCAATTGTAACGACCCAGAATTTGACCGCTATAAAATATACTATTTAGAGTGATTTGTAAATATAAAATACAAAAGGTTTTATGATTTAAATAATATTCGGTAGGATTTGAAAGTAGAAACAAACATAAAAATAATAACATTTGCCTATATCGATAAAAGTGACAAAATGCTGATTTTAGAAAAGTATGTTTCAAATGGTTAAATAAATTATTTTAATTAATTTATGAGTGTTTATATTTTAAATAGAATTACACAAATTTATTTTAAAATTTGGTTTACATAAATAAATAGTTTAACTAAAACGTCAAAATGTGACCGTAAAACATTTCGTCGAAAAACGACGTTTTGTCGATTAAAAGTTGTCGCAATGTCGTCGCACCTTTATTTTCTTATATAGGAACATATATTCAAGTAGTGAAAGTGTTAATTAATTCACTAAATATGTTTAGTTTTACTAAATAAGATTAGAAAACTTCTAGAAGTCATTAGTAAAAGTAAGTAAGAATTAACAAAAGTAAGAAAAAGTAAACATCAAATCACATCAAATCAAAGCCAATATAATTATGATATTCTTTACTTAATTTTCAAGTGACTAAGACATAAAGTAAGGATATGAAATATGATGTTAAGTATTGAAAAATTGTAGATTGCTTTAGGTTAAAGTAAGGTTAGTTTAGCAATTTGATAAGAGGTTATTTTGGTAAATTACTACTTTCTTTCTTTTTCTATAAATATCCACCTCCTTCTTCACTTTCATTCACATTTCTTCTTCTTATTTTCTCAAGATTTTTCATCTTCTTTCTCTTCTCTTTAGTGGCTTCCATGCCATATAAAAAATTAGAAAGAAATAATATCAAAATATTTATAAAATATTCAAAAGAAATCAATGTCCGTTCCCTTCAAATCAAACTCATCTTTTCTTCATATTTTACCTCTTCTTCTCTTGACCATGACTTCTTTAAAACTGAATCAAAATACAAAATTATTTTTCTTAAATCATGTATTTTCCAGTAGCTACAACTTTCTGTTTACCACTTTGTTAAATTCTAAAGTTAACTGCATCAAAAATCCACTTCTTTCAAGTGTATTTTCTGGCCCAGTTTTTAAGCCAGAGAATAGACCATTTTGTTTTGATAATAACTTGATCATAGCAGATCCAAATTAAAAAATTCATTTTATGAAACCATATAAAATTTCAGTGGCTATAACTTTTATGTTGATTACTTTTTACAGTTTTGAGGTTTGCTATACCTGAAACTCAATTCTTTGAAGTGCATTTTCGGGGTTTATTTTTATGAATCCAAGAATAGCTCTTTTTCTTTCAACCATATCTTCCCCAAAATTAACCAAAATCAAGTGATTCTTTTTTTAAATTCAAAAGAAAAGAATTTGAAACAACTTTATGTTAACATGTTTTTCAAAATTTGAGAGTAAAAGAGTCAAAAAAAGAGAGAATATGACCTATTTTTCGGGTCTAATTTTGAGAATTCAAGTTCAAAGCTCCACCAATTCTTCTTTATACTTTCGGCCAACTTCGATCTCAAGCCTTGGCCAAGCACTAGGAAGGAGGAATTCGAGCTTATATTCATTTGGTTCCGAAGCATGGTAGCAAGTGTGCGTTAAATCTTAAGTTCCTTGCCTTAAAGTTTGACGGAGTAGAATCCAAAGTAAGTTATTTCTTATTTTATGTTCATTAAAACCATTGCTATGTTGAAAGAACTTTAAGTGTTAAGTTGTTTGAAAACTCTTGTTAAAGGCTTGTTTACTTTGTTTCCTAGAACAATGGTTTGATTTCCTTACTTGATATTATGTTTGGATGATTAATTAAGTAATTTAAAATTTAGAAGTTAAATATTAAATGGGTATGCAAAAACGACTAGTACATGTGTTTCTTCTATGAGATCCAAGGAGACTTGGACGAGGGACGAAACATGTCGAAGTGAAAGCCTGGATGCTCCAAAATAAATATCAAATCGTTAAAGTGTTATAAATATTTGATAGAATGAAGCATTGTTTATCATTTATTATTGCGTTTATTTCATTTATTGATTGTTGATTTTGCTCGACCAGTTTATGAGCAAATTATTATCCATATGCATGGGCTAGGTAGAAAATAATTATAGGCTAACACCTTGTGATTTATTTCTCAATTTGACTATAAGGTGTTTAGCGGTCATATTTGGTTCACTTCAATTTAATGAATTGTTTTGAAAATTGGTTTTCAAATGGAATTATTATGAAAAGTTTTCTCTTTAAAAGAAATAGAAATGTTTGGTAATGAATATTTTGAAGTTATATTTTATAAAAGTGATTTATATAATGAATGGGTTTATAAAAGTGTTTTATAAAACAGAAAGAATTTCGAGGACTAAACCCGATGGTTTTAAGATGACTTTTGAAAGGATTTGGGAAATGAAAATTGTTGTAGATTTGAAATTACTTATGAGTATTAGTGTGAAATGATTTATCGCTTCGGGATATAAAATGATTTGTTATGTTACCAATGATTCGGGTAACCCGTAACTAAAAACGTGGGCATGTGTTTTTGGTATAGTCCGCTCTTAGAATAGAGGGATATACTTATTTATCGATCGTATTAAGACTGGGACCCAGTTGCCTTGTTATTGGGAGAAACCTCCCGATCTGGTTGCATATGGTTTGATATGTTTTATTACAGTATTTGGGATTTCCATATAAACTTTTCAAAAGTGATTTGGTTTAAGATCCCGAAGTAAAGTATAATTTGAATATAATGGATATATATGTATATATATTTCAAAAGTTTTGAAATAAGAATTCGAGAATAAAGTCCAAAGAGATAATTTCCGTAAAGGTGATTATATTTGAAAATCTAAATTTAAAGATTAGGCCTAAGTGGGTAGTTTTGGAAATTGCATATTTGTTTGTTGCATCGCAGGCTCCATGAGTCACATTTGCGGTAGGAGAACTAGGTTGGCTTGATCCTGTATCTAATTGAGTACCCAATTGATAGGGGTACGTAGGCAGTCACAAGTGGTAGTGAAGCAGCCCTTAAAATGATATAACCCTTTCACGTTTATTTGTTAATGGTTGTTTTTTATCTCGTGTTATTGTATTGTTCCTGCTTACTATTTTATTCCGCATTTGACATGTTTATTGAGTTAGAAGGAATGACTGTTGCTGTCTCTCTTATTAGAGCTGTGCAGCGTTAGATTTATTTGTATTTGATTTGTATATAAGCATACCTAGTAGATTAATCTGGTTACTCTGATAACTTGTAAAATTGAAGTTTTATCCTATACATTTACTAATGTTGAATAATTATCAAATATGGTGTATTTAGTTAATAGTTTTCATTAGTAGTCTTAGAACGGACGGATTTTTTGATAATATTAACTGGTTCGAAAATCAGGGTCGTCACACGTGATTTCAAAGCTTAGGTTAGGTGCCTAAGTAAAATTCATCTAGGGCTAGTATATCAACCTAGGAATTTTAAAAATGAAACTACCTTAATTTGATAAATAAAATGGATAGGATAAGGCACCGTAACTCCGACCGGGGTTATGGGTTATATACTATTTTTGGTGTGCATAACTTTCGTTAATTGTTGTTTTTTCGTTATTTTTTTCATCCTTGTAATTTCGAGGACGAAATTCTTTTAAGTAGGGGAGAATGCAACGACCCAAAATTTGACCGCTTTAAAATATATTATTTAGAGTGATTTGTAAATATAAAATATAAAAGGTTTTTATGATTTAAATAATATTCGATAGGATTTGGAAGCAGAAACAAATATAAAAATAGTAACATTTGCATATATCAACAAAAGTGACAAAATGCTGATTTCTGAAAAGTATGTTTCAATGGTTAAATAAATTATTTTAATTAATTTATGAGTGTATATTTTAAATTGAGTTACATAAATTTATTTTTAAATTTGGTTTACATAAATAAATAGTTTAACTACACGTCAAAATGTGACTGTAAAACATTTCATCGAAAAACGACGTTTTGTCGATTAAAAGTTGTCGCAACGTCGTCGCACCTTTATTTTCTTATATAGGAACATATATTCAAGTAGTGCAAGTATTAATTAATTCGCTAAATGTGTTTACTTTTACTAAATAAGATTAGAAAACTTCTAAAAGTCATTAGTAAAAGTAAATAAGAATTAACAAAAATAAGAAAAAGTAAACATCAAATCACATCAAATCAAAGCCAACATAATTATGATATTCTTTAGTTAATTTTCAAGTGACTAAGACATAAAGTAAGGATGTGAAAGATGATGTTAAGTATTGAAAAAGTGTAGATTGTTTTAGGTTAAAGTAAGGTTAGTTTGGCAATTTGATAAGAGGTTATTTTGGTAAATTACTACTTTCTTTCTTTTTCTATAAATATCCACCTCCTTCTTCACTTTCATTCACATTTCTTCTTCTTATTTTCTCAAGCTTTTTCATCTTTTTCCTCTTCTCTTTAATGGCTTCCATGCCATATAAAAAATTAGAAAGAAATAATGTCAAAATATTCATAAAATATTCAAAAATAAATAAATGTCCATTCTCTTCAAATCAAACTCCTCTTTTCTTCATATTTTACCTCTTCTTCTCTCGATCATAACTTCTTCAAATCCGAATCAAAATAAAAAATTCTTTCCCTAAATCATGTTTTTTCCAGTGGCTATAACTTTCATGTTTACCACTTTGTTAAATTCTAAAGTTAACTATATCAAAAATCCACTTTTTTCAAGTGCATTTTCTGGCCCAGTTTTAAGCCAGAGAATAGGCCATTTTGTTTTGATAATAACTTGATCATAACAGATCCAAATTAAAAAATTCATTTATTGAAATCATATAAAATTTCAGTGGCTATAACTTTTATGTTGATTACTTTTTACAGTTTTGAGGTTTACTCTACCTGAAACTCAATTCTTTGAAGTGCATTTTCGGGCTTTATTTTTGTGAATCCAAGAATGGCTCTTTTTCTTTCGACCATATCTTCCTCAAAATTAACCAAAATCAAGTGATTATTTTTTTAAATTCAAAAGAAAAGAATTTGAAACAACTTTTATTTTAACATGCTTTTCAAGTTTTGAGAGTAAAAGAGTCAAAAACAAGAGAGAATATGACCTATTTTTTCGGGTCTAATTTTGAGAATTCAAGTTCAAAGCTCCACCACTTCTTCTTTATACTTTCGGCCAACTTCCATCTCAAGCCTTAGCCAAGCACTAGGAAGAAGGAATTCGAGTTTATATTCATTTGGTTCCGAAGCATGGTAGGAAGTGTGCGTTAGATCTTAAGTTCCTTGCCTTAAAGTTTGACGAAGTGGAATCCAAAGTAAGTTATTTCTTATTTTATGTTCATTAAAACCATTTCTATGTTGAAAGAACTTTAAGTGTTAAGTTGTTCGAAAACTCTTGTTAAATGCTTGTTTACTTTGTTTCCTAGAACAATGGTTTGATTTCCTTACTTGATATTATGTTTGGATGATTAATTAAGTAATTTAAAATTTAGAAGTTAAATATTGAATGAGGTATGCGAAAATGACTAGTACATGTGTTTCGTCTGTGAGATCCAAGGAGACTTGGGCGAGGGACGAAACATATCGAAGGGAAAGCCCGGATGCTCCAAAATAAATATCAAATCGTTAAAGTGTTATAAATATTTGATAGAATGAAGCATTGTTTATCATTTATTATTGCGTTTATTTCATTTATTGATTATTGATTTTGCTCTTCCAGTTTATGAGCAATTTATTATCCATGTGCATGGGTTAGGTAGAAAACAATTGTATGCTAACACCTTGTGATTTATTTCACAATTTGACTATAAGGTGTTTAGCGGTCGTATTTGGTTCACTTCAATTTAATGAATTGTTTTGAAAATTGGTTTTCAAATGGAATTGTTATGAAAAGTTTTTCCTTCAAAAGAAATAGAAATGTTTGGTAATGAAAATTTTGAAGTTATATTGTATAAAAGTGATTTATATAATGAATGGTTTTATAAATGTGTTTCATAAAACGGAAAGAATTTCGAGGACTAAACCCGATGGTTTTAAGATGATTTTTGAAAGGATTTGGGAAATGAAAATTATTATAGATTTGAAAGTACTTATGAGTGTGAAATGATTTATCGCTTCGGGATATAAAATGATTTGTTATGTTACCAATGATTCAGGTAACCCGTAACTAAAAAGGTGGGCATGTGTTTTTGGTATAATCCGCTCTTAGAATAGAGAGATATACTTATTTATCGATCATATTAAGGCTGGAACCCAGTTGCCTTGTTATTGGGGCTGGTTGCATATGGTTTGATATGTTTTATTACAATATTTGTGATTTCCAAATAAACTTTTCAAAAGTGATTTGATTTAAGATCCCGAAGTAAAGTATAATTTGAATATAATGGATATATATATATATATATATATATTTCAAAAGTTTTGAAATAAGAATTCGAGAATAAAGTCCAAACAGATAACTTCCGTAAAGGTGATTAGATTTGAAAATCTAAATTTAAAGATTAGGCCTAAGTGGGTAGTTTTGGGAATTGCATATTTGTTTGTTGCATCGTAGGCTCCATGAGTCCTATTTACGGTAGGAGAACTACGTTGGCTTGATCCTGTATCTAATTGGGCACCCAATTAGATAGGGGTATGTAGGCAGTCACAAGTGGTAGTGAAGCAGCCCCTAAAATGATATAACCCTTTCACGTTTATTTGTTAATGGTTGTTGTTTACTCGTGTTATTGTATTGTTCTTGCTTACTATTTTATTCCGCATTTGACATGTTTATTAAGTTAGCAGGAATGACTATTGTTGTCTCTCTTATTAGAGTTGTGTAGCGTTAGATTTATTTGTATTTGGTTTGTATATAAGCATACCTAGTAGATTAATCTGATTTCTCTGATAACTTGTAAAATTGAAGTTTTATCCTATACATTTACTAATTTTGAATAATTATCAAATATGGTGTATTTAGTTAGTAGTTTTCATCAGTAGTCTTAGAACGGACGGATTTTTTGATAATTTTAACTGGTTCGAAAATCCGGGTCGTCACACGTGGTATCAAAGCTTAGGTTAGGTGCCTAAGTAAAATTCATCTAGGGCTAGTAATCAACCTAGGAAATTTAAAAATGAAACTACCTTAATTTGATAAATAAAAAGGATAGGATAAGGCACCGTACCTCCGACCGGGGATATGGGTGAAATAACTATTTTTGGTGTGCATAACTTTCGTTAATTGTTGTTTTTCCGTTATTTTTTTTCATCCTTGTAATTTCGAAGACGAAATTTTTTTAACTAAGGGAGAATGTAACGACCCAGAATTTGATCGCTTTAAAATATATTTTTTAGAGTGATTTGTAAATATAAAATATACAAGGTTTATGATTTAAATAATATTCGATAGGATTTGGAAGGAGAAACAAACATATAAATAGTAACATTTGCCTATATGGACAAAAGTGACAAAGTGCTGATTTCAGAAAAGTATGTTTCAATGGTTAAATAAATTATTTTAATTAATTTATGAGTGTTTATATTTTAAATAGAATTACATAAATTTATTTTTAAATTTGGTTTACATAAATAAATAGTTTAACTAAAATGTCAAAATGTGACCGCAAAACATTTTGTCGAAAAACGATGTTTTGTCGATTAAAAGTTGTCGCAACGTCGTCACACCTTTATTTTCTTATATAGTAACATATATTCAAGTAATGAAAGTATTAATTAATTCACTAAATATGTTTACTTTTACTAAATAAGATTAGAGAACTTCTAGAAGTTATTAGTAAAAGTAAGTAAGAATTAACAAAAGTAAGAAAAAGTAAACATCAAATCACATCAAATCAAAGCCAACATAATTATGATATTCTTTACTTAATTTTCAAGTGACTAAGACATAAAGTAAGGATGTGAAAGATGATGTTAAGTATTGAAAAAGTGTAGATTGCTTTAGGTTAAAGTATGGTTAGTTTGGCAATTTGATAAGAGGTTATTTTGGTAAATTACTACTTTCTTTCTTTTTCTATAAATATCCACCTCCTTCTTCACTTTCATTCACATTTCTTCTTCTTATTTTCTCAAGATTTTTCATCTTCTTCCTTTTCTCTTTAATGGCTTCCATGCCATATAAAAAATTAGAAAGAAATAATGTCAAATATTTATAAAATGTTCAAAAGAAATCAATGTCCACACTCTTCAAATCAAACTCCTCTTTTCCTCATATTTTACCTCTTCTTCTTTCGACCATAACTTTCAAAACTGTATCAAAATACAAAATTATTTTCCTTAAATCATGAAGTTTTCCAGTGGCTACAACTTTCATGTTTACCACTTTGTTAAATTCTAAAGTTAACTATGTCAAAAATCCACTTCTTTCAAGTGCATTTTCTGGCCCAGTTTTTAAGCCAGAGAATATGCCATTTGTTTTGATAATAACTTGATCATAACAGATCCAAATTAAAAAAAGTCTTTTTTTGAAACCATATTAAATTTCCGTGGCTATAACTTTTATGTTGATTACTTTTTACATTTTTGAGGTTTGCCATACTTGAAACTCAATTTTTTGAAGTGCATTTTCGGGGTTTATTTTTATGAATCCAAGAATAGCTCTTTTTCTTTCGACCATATCTTCCTCAAAATTAACCAAAATCAAGTGATTCTTTTTTTTGAAATTCAAAATAAAATAATTTGCAACAACTTTTATGTTAACAAGTTTTTCAAATTTTGAGAGTAAAAGAGCCAAAAACAAGAGAGAACATGACCTATTTTTCGGGTCTAATTTTGAGAATTCAAGTTCAAAGCTCCACCACTTCTTCTTTACACTTTCGGCCAACTTCCATCTCAAGCCTTGGCCAAGCACTAGGAAGGAGGAATTCGAGCTTATATTTATTTAGTTCCGAAGCATGGTAGGAAGTGTGCGTTAGATCTTAAGTTCCTTGCCTTAAAGTTTGACGGAGTGGAATCCAAAGTAAGTTATTTCTTATTTTATGTTCATTAAAACCATTGCTATGTTGAAAGAACTTTAAGTGTTAAGTTGTTCGAAAACTCTTGTTAAACGCTTGTTTACTTTGTTTCCTAGAACAATGGTTTGATTTCCTTACTTGATATTATGTTTGGATGATTAATTAAGTAATTTAAAATTTAGAAGTTAAATATTGAATGAGGTATGCGAAAACGACTAGTACATATGTTTCATCTGTGAGATCCAAGAAGACATGGGAAAGGGACGAAACCTGTCAAAGGGAAAGCCCGGATGCTCTAAAATAAATATCAAACCGTTAAAGTGTTATAAATATTTGATAGAATGAAGCATTGTTTATCATTTATTATTGCGTTTATTTCATTTATTGATTGTTGACTTTGCTCGACCTGTTTATGAGCAATTTATTATCCATATGCATGGGCTAGGTAGAAAAAATAATTGTAGGCTAACGTCTTGTGATTTATTTCACAATTTGACTATAAGGTGTTTAGCGGTAATATTTGGTTCACTTCAATTTAATGAATTGTTTTGAAAATTGGTTTTCAGATGGAATTGTTATGAAAAGTTTTCCCTTTAAAAGAAATAGAAATGTTTGGTAATGAATATTTTGAAGTTATATTATATAAAAGTGATTTATATAATGAATGGTTTTATAAAAATCTTTTATAAATCGGAAAGAATTTCGAGGACTAAACCCGATGGTTTTAAGATGATTTTTGAAAGGATTTGGGAAATGAAAATTATTATAGATTTGAAAGTACTTATGAGTATTAGTGTGAAATGATTTATCGCTTCAGGTTATAAAATGATTTGTTATGTTACCAATGATTCGGGTAACCCGTAACTAAAAAGGTGAGCATGTGTTTTTGGTATAGTCTGCTCTTAGAATAGAGGGATATACTTATTTATCGATCTATTAAGGCTGGGACCCAGTTGCCTTGTTATTGGTAGAAACCTCCCGATCTGATTGCATATGGTTTGATATGTTTAATTACAGTATTTGGGATTTCCAAATAAACTTTTCAAAAGTAATTTGATTTAAGATCCCGAAGTAAAGTATAATTTGAATATAATGGATATATATATATATATATACATTTCAAAAGTTTTGAAATAAGAATTCGAGAATAAAGTCCAAAGAGATAATTTCCGTAAAGGTGATTAGATTTGAAAAACTAAATTTAAAGATTAGGCCTAAGTGGGTAGTTTTGGGAACTGCATATTTGTTTATTGCATCGTAGGCTCCATGAGTCCTATTTGCGGTAGAAGAACTACGTTGGCTTGATCCTGTATCTAATTGGGTACCCAATTAGATAGGGGTACGCAGGCAGTCACAAGTGGTAGTGATGCAGCCCCTAAAATGATATAACCCTTTCACGTTTATTTGTTAATGGTTGTTGTTTATCTCGTGTTATTGTATTGTTCTTGCTTACTATTTTATTCCGCATTTGACATGTTTATTGAATTAGCAGGAATGACTATTGCTGTCTCTCTTATTAGAGTTGTGCAGCGTTAGATTTATTTGTATTTGGTTTGTATATAAGCATACTTAGTAGATTAATCTGATTACTTTGATAACTTGTAAAATTGAAGTTTTATCCTATACATTTAGTAATGTTGAATAATTATCACATATGGTGTATTTAGTTAGTAGTTTTCATTAGTAGTCTTAGAACGGACGGATTTTTTGGTAATTTTAACCGGTTCGAAAATCCGGGCCGTCACAGCAATGTTAGAATTCCAAGTGGCAATGCTAAAATAAAGGTAAATGTAGCCTCAGGTCTCATCAACCAGGAATTACTAAAATAGCGGAGATGTAGCAGGCTAGGTGAGTCGCTCCCATGAGGGTAAGGTCATCCCTCTCTAGAGTCCTTACTGTTAACTCATTTATGTTTCGGTACGGTTGCTAATCTCAATGGAGTGGTGATCTTATTTGGTACTATCTAGTAAAGGGTAGGTCGGTCTTGTGTTCGCAAGGGTCGATAGGTTCGACCTCGATGTTATTTTATCTAAAGATGCACCATGACAGATGGTACCCTAGTAGCCCAGTCATTGTATCAATAAGTGCCATACTGATTAATTTATACCCAAACATGTTGAAATGTGAGATGCAGACATTTCAATTATGTTCTATTTTACTTGAAAACCCTAGACATTATCATAATACCATTGGATTTCTATTCAGTGTTTTGGTTATCATAAGGTAAAAACTCATTTGTGTTTATGTGTGACATGGACTTACGAGATACCTTTGATTTTCAAAGTGTTTTATAAAAGTAAGAAATTATTTGTTTGAGTTTACTCGCACTAGACCCATATTTTACCGGGAGTTTTGTTTTCTTTTCATAGAACTCTTGGGTACTTAAATTTGTATGAGTAGCCAAGTGATCCAAGTTTCTTACGAAAGCTTTTTGAAGGAGCTGGAGCAGGTGGCTGCACAGTTAGCTAATTATTATCTTATTCCACTATGTTTTATGTATGATCTATGTAATTTTTGTATGGGTAGGTAGTTACAACTATCCAGTTAAAAGTTGGAATGTATTGACTCTGATGTATTATTATTATAGAAATTACAATGTAATATCCTATGTTATCTATTATATATTGTATTGATTAGTGGTGAGATTCCCTGATCATGTAGTTTCTTCTTATCTTTCTTTTTGTATACCCTTAATGGACCGTCTTTCGGTGCAAGAAAGGTGGTCACTACAAATTCTCTTTATCAGAAATATATCACTTTGGACTTATGAAATTTGGTAATGGTCAAAATTCCAATATCATCCATATTCAATTCTATATTCTAAACACAAAATCCTTTGTTCAATATTAACAACTAGTATTAACTGAATTACTCCGTCTAGAGATTTTGACTTTGAGTTGACTTGAGTCTAACTTCATGTAACCAAGGAGACAAATCCTCTTTTGAATAGTGTTTCACTTCATACTTCCACTCAATCTAACTATAGTTACTCGATGGACGTCATTCTATGATTTGCTATACTCAAAGTGGAGCTTTCATATATTGAAGATAGACGGTATTCTTAAGTCGAAGAATTGTGTAAATTAGATATTTTCTATTTGACCTTAGTTATATTAACTAACATAAAACTATTGATCATGTCGTTCTATAGTTATCCAATAACTATTAGTACATAACCCCTAGGTGTCTCCAATGGTCATGAGTAATATACCGTCCAAAATTTGGATAGCACTACCTACTCTAGTCTCAACGGATACATCATATCTAGTATCGATGCATCTTGACCAAAAACATTTAAAATGATATGTTTTATAATATTATGATACAATACTCATGATTGCAACTATTTGTAATTACTATCACAAACATACCGTTTATGGATTTTCTATTAAATATATTTTAATTTATATTTTAATTATTTATAACACATTAAAATGAATATGTAAAAAAAAGTAAAACAAGTTTATTATGAACGAGAATTGGTTACAAAGTTAATTAATCTACATTAAATTACAGAACTGCCTATATGACATACCTCTAACTCTATCAAGTATAACCCTATTAATATTATAAGAACATCTATTATGATATTGTTCTGATAATCTACTAATCAAAACATGCTCAAAATGTCAACTCCGAAACTGCTCTCTCAAAGTGACTAGCTTACATGACCAAACTATATCAATCAGTTAAGAGCGATTAAGATAGCATTGGCTTACGAAAGTATTTGGTCGGCTATTACATGCGAACTTAAAAACAACCCACTGATAATATGGATCCCGAACTTAGACTTGCTTATGAGAAATTGGTTTTAGACTTAGAGATCAACCAACTTTTCACGTTATCTATGTTAGATAAGTCGTTGCAAAGGTAGAACGAAAATAGGACTATTTATGAGATGTTTGATAGTCTTAAGGCTATATTTGCTAAATAGTCATGTTCGGTGAGGTACGAGCTTACAAAGAAACTGTTCGGTACCAAAATGACTAAAGGACAAACTTTTGATAGTTATGTATTAATGATGAAGGGCCATATTAAAAGGCTTTGGCAATTGGACTTATAGATAAGCAATGAATTACAAGTTGATTTGATCATCGATTCTCTTACACTTAATATACTTGGAATCCATTCCTGATTGGCGCATTGTTCCATATGGTAGGATTAATACACTTAATGTACGAATTTATTGCTAGATATTCTAATTTGTCATGTCTATTTAGTTTGGTTAATTTCATTTCATCCTTCGTCATCAGTTTTATCTTTGGATCGTATCTAAATTCATTTTACTACTAATAATTTAAAAATGAAAGTCCTTCATTATGAAGTTGGTGTTTCTTGAAACAACAATTGTTTCTCGGTATAACAAAATAGGTATACGTAAACATTTTATGTATATAGAAAACCGATTTAGCTTTTAGTTTGCAAAACTTTTGTTCATAACATAAATTGGTCAATCAATATTGACCAGTCTCAAACTCCTTTGGGGTGGACCACACAAGATCTCCCACGAACAAGTATTAGTGCAGTTTCTCAACACACAACCTATCAACTCCTTAACCTAGGATATATATGGTTTTTTATAAATTTTTACTTGTATAATCTTGTAAACTTTGTCTTGGATGAAATTAGTTTTAATCTTACATACTTACTCGTAGGTACATGACCAAACAGAAAGAAGTTAACTCAACTTTACTTATCATTAATCGTACTTTGTCCAAAAAAATCCAGTTACTCCTTATTGATACATCATCATGTATCATAGAGAGGAATGGCTTTTGCGATTGAATCTTGTTTGTTTTTTGGTACTTTGGAACCATTTCCAACACACTTACCTTTTTGATCAATTCAAATTACCTTTGCATGTTCTATTTTCTACTGCCATAGTAAAGTCTACGAACATATCATAGTCATATTATTCACGTATCAAATACATATGATCATTTCTACGGTATTTCACCGGTGAATTTCAAGGAAGTATATAGAGTTTTGGTACTATTAGATCTTGAATCGCATCCACTTGTATGTATCCATTCAAAGAGTTCAACAACTCTTTTGTTATCTCCCACTGAATGGGTATTTCTCCCTTAATACTATGAGATATAATTCATTAGTAGCATATGATTCGTAGTTATATTATTTAAAGAATTATTTCTCAAAACCATGGCTCAATTCATAATTCCAAAATTTGTTGTTAAAATTTTAGATACTTCTATGCAACTCATGCAATAAATCCCCATCATGCTAATAGATTTATTTCATAATGAATATTAAAAATATTCATTATAAATTAAACTATATTTATTTTCAATCAACCACAAAAACAGTCATTGTTTCATAAATAATATTTGGTATATTTACGAAAATAATATTTCATAATTTGATGCATCAACTAATAAGTATTATATGACATGCTTTCGCTACTTATGTCATTACTATAATAGCTTATGAAAATATGAAGCTTCATTTTACTACTTTTATAGGTTTTATACACACACACACACATACACACACACACATATTTTATGGGCTTTGTATTTCTTTTACCATAACTAGTTTACAGCCGAGGGTTTTTGATCAAATATCTTAAACTCGTATGAATAACTTTTATTGAAAATAATTTTCTATATTATAACACAATTGGAATAAAAATCACATTTCTCACTCCATATTTAGTTTCTTTTAGTATTTTATAAAATTTTCATTTCTGACGCCACTTCATGTAGCAAAAGCAACCGTTTACTCTTTTCATTCCAACCGTGCCTAAGTTACATTTGCTCTCGTACATTCGCTTTCCTTTTCAAAATAATCGAACCATTAAAAGTAGATTCTTATTGTAATTAAACGTATTAAATACATGATTTAGCATTATGGTTTATTTGCATATTTCCAGTGAACTAATTTCATTAAAGCTTCAACACTACGAACTGTGATTGTTAACCGTATAACATTTATTTGAATATGGATCAAATATCTATATTTTATATTGCTATTAGAATTTGACACTCATAGAAGATAATACACAGTCTTGTACAAAAAAATAGTTAAACGATCATGGATGAATGTTTTAGTGGTTGTAAAAATTGCCTTTTGCATGGGTACTGAAGTAAAAACATGTCAAAAGATTTAATTGGTAAGTATATTTTTATATACCTATGTTAACCTTATATTAGTTCATTTGTATATTTAGCTGTTAAATATTTATCAATTCTAATGGTTGCACAAATTAACTTAAGTAGACTATTTTAAATTGTATAACATACGTTCTTACAATTAGAAATGTTAAATGTTACAATTTCATTTTTCTAATAAAGCTCCCATAAGATTTTTATGTTTCTCAAAACCTTAAGTGGAAACATATAATCTTCTGAATTCTCTAATGGATGTTACGATTTGCTTGTCTAGTGATTTTGACCTTGATTTTGCTCAACAATCACAAAATCGTAGGCGATGAGTAACACTTTATCAGTTGTATCATTTACAACTCTTGACCCATGATCTTTGTCCTAATCTTGATCTCAACTTCGAGTTTGCTCTATGGATCGAAAGAGATTATTCACCCATACCCACCATTTCATGATGGCCTAAGTATAGATGTACGTACTTTGAGTTTGCTCAAGAAATCCATGCATGTACATTACCACATCTGTTGATATATTAATAACACTACACATAAATCCCTAGCTTAAGCTTGCTCAACAATTAGAGAGTATGCAAGTAAATTATTAGCATATAAATGGAAGAGAACAACTTTTTATATTATAGATTCATAATCTTTAATATACTTATATGAGTGATATCGATTTAGTGAATAACATCTTTCTTTTGAAATACCCTCGCAATTCAAGTATTATGCAAATCTGAAATCATGGTATACATATTATATGTATGTATTTATTCCTTAAATCTAATTTGGATTTCTTTCCAGTTTCACATAATTTTATACATATATTGTTATATAAGTATTAACTTATAATTTTTATAATCTAATCTACTTATGTATGTGTATCTTATTAATTAAATATTATTCAATTAATTTTAATTCTTATTACTTAATTTAATTATTTTTGTTTTTAATTTAAACTTCGACCATTGAATTATAATTACTCATCTTTAACAATTTAAAGATAAAGATAGACTATAACATTTGTGGTAATTATACGCATATACCATTATACGTGTATATAACTTATTAATTAACTCTTAATTAATTTAATTAATTTAATTTATTTAAAAAATATTTTAGTTAACATTAATATTAATTAAATTTAGAATTCTCATCATTTATATACACATATCATTATTATATGTTATAATTTAATTAATTATTTTAATTGACTAAATATTTAAGATAATATTTTTGAAATTAAGCCATTAACTTTCAAAACCAATTTTTAAAGGTTTATAACATTCATTACGTATCATATTTAAATTTAACCTTGAATTTAAAATATAATTATCAATTTTTTAAAATATATTTTGAAAAATATTTGGTCCCTTTTATTGGGGATAAACTTTAAAATGCTTTCTATGCCAGCATCACTCATGGCGGCTGGACACTCACCATGCGGTTGGCTATATTTTCCTTTGTTTTAGAAATTATTATATGGGTCCATCATTTCCGCTATCCAATAAATAAGCAAGTGTAAGCAACTGTTGTAATTAGGCGACGGTTGATAGCTGGAGCATAACATCCGATCTCATCTCTCCTGTCTTACTGTGTCATGGCAACGGAAACACCGAGTTTTTTTTCAAAAAGGCACATTCTCGATAACATTATGAGCATTGAGGTACGACAATAAAATAGGCATTTGAAATCAGCATGGTCACTACACTTTAGAATTAACAGACTTGCTTAGGCTCAAATGTAGGAAGATACGACGGTTCATGTAAATTAAGGGTGTTCCTGCTATGGTTTTCTGGTAGCTAGTGTCTTACTAACATATTTGGCAGAACAAAAATGCAAAAATCACTCGCGCAACAAGTGAGTAATGCGGTACATGCTCAGTGACTGGTCATGTAAATGCCAGTGGGTTCCACTTTATTTTTTTCGATCTGGCCTCGGTTCTAAACTTATTATCGCAAATAGCCTCGTTTTAAAACTAATATCAAATATATTAGCTTTGTTTTGGTCAGCTCAGGGTAATTGATCAAAATACATTGACAACTTTTTAAAAGCCGACAGTGTAATTTTTTTTCTCGCCGGTGTTTATTTTGAATTTTTTCTACACTGACGACTTTTGAAAATTCACCGGTGGTGTATTTTGACCAGCTCAGCGATGAGCTGACCAAAACATGCTTATATTTGATATTAGTTTTAAAACTAAGACTATTTGCGATAAGTTTTAAAACGAGCCTAAACGAAAGAAACAAAAATCCTTGAATTTAACAATCTGTCTAACCAATCAAGTGAGCGAGGGTGGAGGGAGAGTAAATACAGGCGACTGATGTTAGCCATGCTCAAGTTTGTCACAAAGTAATGAGGTTCATCCTCAAACCTAATATTCCTAAAATACCCCTCTTCTCGCTCTCCCACTCAACCCACTCCGACGCGATACGTTCCTCGGCCACCGGCCGCCGCCATACCCACGTCATCTCCCTTTTCATCCACTCCCACAAATCTGGTCACCTTCTTGACCCATTCACCATCTCCATCGCTTTAAAATCATGTCCTCCCACTAAATCAAAAACCCTGGCTCTTTCTATTCATTCCCAAATTCTAAAACTAGGCCTCCACTCAAATATCTACACCCAAGCCACCCTCATTGACGTCTACTCAAAACTTTTTCACGACATCCTGACTGCTCGCATGTTGTTCGATGAAATGCAGGTTAAAAACGTAGTCACCTGGAACACCATTCTATGTGCATACGTAAGAGCAGGATCTTTAGATAAAGCTAGAAACATATTCGACGAAATGCCTGTTAGAGATGCTGTAAGTTGGAATACAATGATATCGGGCTACGCCAAAGCAAAAAGCCTGGATCTTGCATGCCAATTGTTCTCAACAATGGAAAACAAGAACCCAGCTTCGTGGAATGGAATAATTAGCGGGTACATTAGTATCAATGATATGATCAATGCTAGGAAGCTGTTTGATGAGATGCCCATCAAAAACTACGTAACATGGATCATTATGATCACTGCATATTCAAAGAATGGAGATGTTTATAAGGCGAGAGAACTATTCGATCTCTTGGAAGTGCCAGACTTGTTCATTTGCAATGCAATGCTATCTTGCTATGTGCAGAATAAACATTCTATCGAGGCCATTCTTTTGTTCAATAGAATGAGAAGGATCGATTCAAACTTAAAACTAGATGAGGTCACAGTCTTGAATGTCATAACAGCTTGCGCACAATTAGTTTACTTAAGATTTGGGACATGGGTCGAGGATTACATGACTTCTATTGGTATATTGATGGATGATCATTTAGGTACTGCTTTTGTAGATTTGTACTCAAAATGCGGGTGCATAGAAGAAGCATCTAAGCATTTTAGTAGGTTGAAGAGGAAAGATTTAGTTGCATATAGTGCTATGATAAATGCATGTGGTGTGCATGGAAGGCCCGATGAAGCGATTCGTTTGTTCAACGAGATGTTAGATGTTGGTATTGAGCCTAATGAGGTTACGTTAGTTGGAGTTTTGTCGGCGTATAATCATGCTGGTTTAGTCGACGAGGCACGTGAGTGTTTTGCTTGTATGTGGAGTAAGTATCGAGTGAAGGCATCGGTTGTGCATTATGCTATCATGGTTGATGTTTTAGGTAGGAGTGGGAACTTAGATGAAGCATATGATATGGTAGTTAAAATGGAGATGAAGCCTCATGCAGGAGTGTGGGGAGCTTTACTTCTTGCCTGTAGGTTACATGGAAATGTTGACTTAGGGGAGATCGCTGCTAAAAAGTGTATTGAAATGGATATGGATGCTACTGGGTACTATGCTAATTTAGCGAATTTATACGCTGAGAGTGGAGACTGGGAGAAAGCAAAGAGTGTGAGAACAATGATGGTGGAAAAGGAGTTGTACAAAATTCCAGCGTATAGTTGGGTCAAAATCAAGTAGCTCTTTACTGATTGTAGCATAGCCTAATCCGTGGTTTCATGCATGGAAGGATGTACATCAGTGATCGTGATCGGTTTATAGTTTACACAGATGATAGAACAGATTGGGTTACTTTTTGACAGAAGAGGTGGAGTGTACAGCAATGTTCAAATTTTTGGTTTTCAGTTCCGTTTCAGTTGGATATTTTGGAAGTTCCGTTTCAGTTTTGTTCCAAAACTTTTTACTTATGGAAACATTTATTTTAAAATATAAATACACTAATAAATAATAAAACATTTGTATGTTTGCACTTTGCAGTTACAATAAAATAATTATGTTTGAACTAAATTTGTAGTTGAGTTTGAGTATGAATGTAAATTCACAAGCCCAATTCAAAAGGAATTAACCATAATAATGAAATATTCCATTGTTCCAGTCCAATTTAACGAAAGCCCAACAAAACAATAGTAATAATACCTAATTATACCAAAAAGAAAAAGAAAAAATTACATTTCCAAAGTGCAGCGCTACAATACCGTTCTCTTTTCTAACCCTGGCTAATCTCCTCTTTCATAAATAAAATCGGCCGCCCTTTCTTGCCAACTCCTTAATGCCGCTCCTTCAGCCATGGATGTTGCAGCCTCTGGCTTAATGTTGCTGCCTCAATCGTCGTTGATGCTGATGTCCTTTCTTTCGTGATGTTGGGTTTCTTTTCTTTCTCTATTGCATCATTCATGTTTGTCTGCAGGTAAATGTAAATTGATCTATTTTTGGGATTTGTACGCGGAACCGAAATTTGGGATGAATTCCGTTCGTCGAAACCGGACCGAAATGGTCGAAATTCGGACGTGCCGACCGGAATGTTGAACCATGGTGTACAGTTACACCGGTCAAAATTTTGTAAGGTTTGTTTGGTTTTTTGTTTTTTTTTTCCCTTTTAAGTTTGTCGATATTTGACTTGAACTGACAAAAAAAGACCTAAGTATTGAATTTAGGCGAAAACGGTAGAAATATTACCCTTTTTTTTCTTCTAAATTTCAATCACCATTAATGCGTATAACTTTCTCCTACGAACTCCGTTTCACTCGAGATTTTTTTTTTTTAGGATTGTAATAAAATTTCAGATCTTTTGACACTGATTTGGACAGATTTGGAGACCGTCAAATTTTTGAATTTAAATCGGATTTTTAATTCGATTTAAATTCAAAAGGTGGGTGTTTTAACCCACTCACAACTTCTAGAATTTCTTATGTTTGTTAATTTGACTTAGGATATGTGTAAAAAAATTATTTATGATTGTTTAGCATGTTTTATTCATCATCTCAGTTAATTCGCATTTATTTACTTTAACTGTTAATTTATTTTATTTATTGCATATAGATTTACAGTTAGAATTTATTTTATTTATTGCATATAACTGCTAGTTCAATAGTTATTAAATTTATTTATTTGCATATAAACTGCTAGTTTAACAGTTATTAAATTTATTATTGAATATAAACTGTTAGTTAATACCTGCTATTTATTACCTGTATAATTTATATGCTCTATATCGATGATTGTTTAAATTGGATGATGATGACAATAATGGTTGATGATTGATATTTGAATGAATGGATGCTATATGTATATTGTATAAACTGCAAGTCATCATGCATTTTCATTTCGTTCGGGATTGCGGTTTGAAGTGATATACAACCGCATTTTTATTTTAAATTGCGGATTGAAATGATAAACATCCGTATCACTTGACCATAGGGTAGAAAATTTTATACAGGCACCGCGGTAAATATATAAATTATGTTTGAAATGTTTTATTATGTTTTTGTAAAGCTATATATATATGTATATATATATATATATATAGTTTATAGAATATTGATTTGGTTATTTATATATATTTATATGGTAAATTTTCAGTTTTTAAGCTTTGTATAAATTTGATTTGAAGTATAAAATAAAGTTTGATTTTCGAGATCAAATACGATTGAGAATTTATTTAAAATTAAATTTCTGGAGTTTTAATGACTTAAAAAAAAGAGTAAGGTTGGAAGTTGAATATTAAGTTAAATTGAAACTAAATGAAAAGTTAGAATTTTTAAAGGATATGATTTTTGTAACTTGATTTTTGTGTAAAGTGATTTGAATGAATATGAGGTTGATTTAAATGAATATATCAAGTTTATTAAATTGAAAGATTATCCAATTATGTGAAGTTATAAGTTTTACTTAAAGTATATTGAATTCATTAAATAAACATTTCAAGTCTAAAAAATGAAGTAATTGAATTTGATATATATGGGATGGTCAAATGAGTTTGTTTTTGAAATGGTGTAATATTTAAAGCTTTGAAACGTAAAAATTTAAAATGGTATTTGGAAGTTTAAATCGATATTTGGAATTGATTTGTGAAATGTAAAGAAGCTATTTTGTTTTATAAAAGTAATTTAATATTTAATCATTTAAGAGATGGAAATTTGTTTCGAAGTGATGATTTTCAAGGTAGTATGATTTGGAAATATTATATTCAAGAGTTTTGATTTCTAAATATTTTACTTTGAAAACCCTATGATTTTGGAAAAGAATATATATTGGAAAATAAAATGACATTATATGATTTTGGGTCTAAATGATATCGTATTGATTTGGGGTTTTAAAAATATAAATGATATCGTATTTATATGGGTTTAAAATGGATATTTTATTCTGGTTTTAAAAGTATAAATTATTTTAAAGGACCGCGGTGTTATAATAACATTTGGTTGTTAAAGAGACCGGGATCGGAAGTTGTCATACTCTCTGTCAACTCCGAAAACCACTTTAACAACCGTGTACGCGGTGGAGATTTCAGAATGAAGTAGGTTGGTGGCGGCGTTTCCTATGAGGTAAATACGTGGACCCAACTCCGTGAGTTGGCATAAGGTGGCTAAAACAGGAGCGATTCTCGGGCCAATGAGGTCATTTCTTTGATCGAACGCACTCCTTCGATATTATACTCTGACTTTTGGATGGATTCGGTGGCCACTTTTGATTTTTGATTCGGGGTGTTGTTCGAGGTGGGCGGTAGCTGCGCGCTGCGCGTTTCCACCAGCCCGGATAGCAATTGGTATATCTACCCTGGCATTGCCTAGTTGTGCCGTGTCACCTACCCTATCGCGCTTTACTACGAGTTTCTATTTGTGTCGTACCTATGGAGTATCCTCTGGTAGCCTCCCGATCAGGAGGTATTACGGTACTGTATAGACTATTGGCATTACTTGTGTTAGGGGCTATATGGGTAACCCCTTAACGCTATTAAAAAGTAAGTTTACTTTACAATTAGACACTATTATAATAGCGAAATATACTATATAGTAAATAGTTTAACGGATCCTTAAGAGATGTGAATCTCGAGCATCTTTTGAGTTACTGCACTCATATGTATCCCTGTTGATTTAACTTACATAAGATTTTTTAGTTCTGACTCGAGTGTTTTGTCTTTTCAATTCGCTCGGGTCAGTCCGAGCGTTTCAGGATTTGAAGTTTTAGCTCTGGAGGACGAAGACGAAGACTTGTATTACTATTATCTACTATTATTCCACTACACCATTTAATTCCGCTGCATTGATATTTATTGGTATGTGAACTCTGATATTTATTGTATAAAGTAGAAGCAAATGTTTGTAAACAGTTTTTTTGAACTATATATTGATTATTATATTTTATCCTTCCGCTGTGAGATTCTGTTTTATTTTATTTCTTCTCTGTTTTTCTTATTTATCGCATAACAATCCGCTCTTCCGTATGTTTTGAATTGGCACGTGTGTCGATTTAAACCGTGCGAAAAGGCGAGACGTTACACTTGCAGGTGCCCTTTCCTATGCAACATCTAAAAAGTTGATCCAACTCTCAAAATTTGAAGGGGCATTTCTCATGAATTTCTTATATTTGCACGCATTGGTGTTCCATTACTTCTTGAAATCGTCCAGCTGATCATTCTCTACATCCCACACTCCTCCTTCTACTTGTAAAAGTTTATCCGAATCACCGTAGTAACGTTTAAGGTTATTCAATTTGTTCTTTGTTAATGTATGAGACCGAATAAGGTTTAGCCTCTCGTTGAATACGATCGCCACAGACCAACAAACCCCCTGATTGAATTCGTTCTATCGGGCAGGTAATCAACGTCCAGATCCATGAAAGGCTCCTTTTCGGTTGTCCATAAAGCTATGGACTGAAAGGAAGTATGAAAAGTAGCAGAAGTGGAATGTGCGATAATACTAAAAAATGAAAATTTCAAAAACTTTTAAAAAAATTACATAAAAATATATGTTGTAGATATGGAAAATATAAATAGAATCGCAGAGAAAAGCAACATAAAATAAGCTCGAACGGATTGCAAAAAGTTCAAAAATGGAGGAAATAGATTGTTTGGACTGCTGTGAGGGGGAGGGTGAATGAGTTTGTATAAGAACGATGGAAGCTGAAATATGAAGCGTTTGGATTAGGAAGGCACGACGCGGACCGTTCGTGCGACAGATGTGTCAAAAACGTAAGGGTGACTGCAAAGGACTGTGAATGGCATCCAAACATGCACTCTTCAAAGGTTAAAACCATTTTAGTTGGAACAAAATAAGCTGCGCTATTAGCAAACAGATCCTTTTGTCTTCTCTCTTCAATGAACAAAACCCCAAAACAAAGAGATTTTTCAAATTTCTTTCCCCTCGTTTGCCCTCAAAACAG
Source organism: Allium cepa (assembly GCA_030765085.1). Taxonomy (NCBI): domain Eukaryota; kingdom Viridiplantae; phylum Streptophyta; class Magnoliopsida; order Asparagales; family Amaryllidaceae; genus Allium; species Allium cepa. Next base: position 500,339,135 of record CM060931.1, read on the forward strand.
TCGATGAATTGCCAAGATCAACAGTTACCAGACTCCGTGCCGCTACCTATTTCGCCAGAAACTTCGACAAAAAAGAGATACGAAACACTAGTCACCACAAAAGCAAAATTTCTCAAAATTGGAAAAGGGGCTTGGTACTGGAAGTTTCTAGAACCTGTGCTAATCTTCTCCGAAACCACAAAATCTCCTGAATCTGTTAAACTCAAATGTTCCTTATGCAATTCCACTTTTTCAGCTTCAAACCCTTCCCGTACATCCATTGAACACTTGAAGAAAGGCGCTTGCCCAAATTTCCCTTCATCTTCCATCGTAAATTCGGATGACACCGACAACGCAATCAAAAAGAGGTACGTGACACCGGCACAAGTTTCATCCGTTCCAATTTCTGATAACAATCTAGTGTTGTCTGGAGGTAAGGAAGATTTAGCAGCACTGGCAAAATTAGAAGCCAGTGTGAAAAGGCTAAAATGCTCCAAAATGAAACCAGGCCCACCACTCTCAGAAACTCAAGCTGAGGCCGCAATGTCTTTGCTGGCTGAGTGGGTTTTTGAGTCTTTTGGGACTGTGTCTTTAGCTTCTTTGGATAGTCCTAGGTTTAAAGAGTTTCTTAATCAGGTAGGGTTGACAGATTTGAATGTCAGAAAATTTTTAAGCAAGGTTCTCGATGCTAAGTACAACGAAGTAGTTCTTAAGACTGATACAAACATTAAGGATGTTGATGTATTTCAGTTGTGTAGTAGTGGATGGAAGAATAGCAGTGTTGGTAACGTTGATTATAAATTAGTGATCTTTTCATTGAATTTGCCTAATGGGAATACTATATTTTGTAAAGCTTTGATTGTTGAGGCTTCTGCTCCATCTGAGTATGCAGAGGAGATCATTTGTGATGTTATTGGTAACATTTCAGGTAGTGTTTCCGGTCGCTGTGTTGGGATTGTTTCTGATAGATTTAAGTCAAAAGCATTGGTTAATATCAGCAATAAGTTTCCATGGATGATAAATTTGTCTTGCCAAGTTAAGGCTATTGGTAATTTGGTTAAGGATTTCTCTCGAGAGTTGCCTCTCTTCGAGACCGTTGTAGCTAATAGTTTTAGAGTAGCTAGTTATTTTAACAACAATTCTCAAGCTAGGAGCATATTTCAGAAGTATCAAAAGCAAGAGTTGGAGTTTACTCGACTTTTTAGAGTTCCAATGCATATCGAGGATGCTATGACTAACTTCACCCTAGTTTTTTCTACCGTAGAAGATGTAATGCAATCGATCGAACTTCTTCAGTTAGCAGTTCATGACAAAGATTACAAGATAATCTGTAACCAAGATAAAGAAGCAATTGAGTTATTAAAAAGTATACTAGATATGAGATTTTGGAACCAAATAGGAGCTGTTCATTCTGTAGTGAAACTGATAATAGAGCTTACCTCGGAAATGGAGGCGGAGAGACCACTAGTAGGGCAGTGCTTACCTATATGGAATGATCTACGAATTAAGCTACATAATTGGTGCAACAAGTTCAGTTTGGACATCAATGTGGTCGATAGAGTAATAGAGAAGAGGTTTAGAAAGAACTACCATGCAGTATGGTCGCTTGCATTCGTACTTGACCCATTTAACTTCTTCATGAATGCCAGAGGTAAATACATACCGCCCTTCGATTTATTAACTGAAGAGCAAAAGATAGACATGGAGATGTTAATCAATACATTTGTGTCTAGAGAAGAAGCTTGTTTGGCGTTAGCTGAATTAACCAAGTGGAGGGTTGAAGGTGTAGACTCGATGAATGTGGCTGAAGTAGTACAATTGAAGCAACAGAGTAGAAGGCTTGTGTGGGAGACATGCCTAGGAGAGTCGAAGATGTTAAAAAAAGTGGCTTTTAAGTGTGTTTTTAATCATGCCACTGCCACATGTGCGAGTTGTTTGGATGCAAATGTGCTTAAGTGGGTTAGTGGTTGTAACGGGTCTAGTGTAGCGATTGAGAGAGCACAGAAGATGGCTTCTATTGCTGTGCATGCAAAGTTTGAAAGGAAGGAGTTTGGAAAAGAGGAGAATGATGCGATGCTTCTGGAAGATGAAGCAATATAGCAAAGGCCTATATGAAATATTGCTAGATTATAGTTTCCTGGATAGAATTATAGGATTAGAGTTACCAGAGATTATACTATGGTGCTTGACTGGATACAATTATAGCTGTTTAAGAATAAGACATGGAGAAGAAACATGAGGCCAGCTTCTTTGACATCTCTTGGAAGGTTCCAAACTTGACTGCGTATGGAACCGTCCAATTTTATGTTTGTCGCCGGTTATGTTTAATGGAGTAGCACTATGGCAGAGCGTTGATTTGTGCATGATGAATTGTATGGTACGGTATGAGATTTTGAGAGGCAAAATCATTATTCTAACGGATTAGTTTTGATTATGCTGAAGCATTTCATATCACATATTTCCGTGAATGTTTCAATACCGGGCTATAATGCTTATTATGTGGCGTCTGTTTGTGGCCCAAATTTGGAGCGGTGTCTGTTTGTGGTCCAAATTTGGAGTGGTGCGGTTTCATAAACTACGTAAGCCTCTGGCCTTAACTTCCATATGCTTGTTTCTTGTTGCATTGCTTGATTCATTTCTATATTTATCGCTAATATTGAATTAATTAATGAAGAGAAGTAAAATGATGCGCTAATACTGTTTTTGTATGCAAAAATCTAAGAATCGATCAAGGAAACTTAGATCTTTGCATGCAAACAGGAGATTCAATTAAGAAAACGTAATGATTGTAAACCAAAACTATGTTTAATTATCAAAACTAATGTGATCTAAACTTAGGTAAATAAAATAATGTGCAGACATCATCATATTTGAATTAAAACTTATTAGAGGAAAGAAAATTAAAGATTAGAGCAATGTGTTGTTGCTAAAAAAAAACCTTACTAATGCCATAAAATATTTAATTAGCCTTAACTAATTGATGTGCTTTGTAATGCCATTTTATCTCTCCATTTAATCATAATTCATTGAATATATATCACGTTCTTGCTCTCAACGTAGGCGTGCATTTTGTTATTCTCCTTCACGTTCAAATCAAAACCCTAGCCTATGTTTTTTTCCTTCTTCTTCTTCAAAACGTTTAAACCTAAGTCCTAATATCCAACTTTTTGATTCTTCATCACATTGTAGCCTAAACCGTACCACCCAAATTCTCCATAGTTGAAAAATAACCTTATCAAAGCGGTTAAATTTTCTGAATTGCTAACCAATGAAAGGAAAGAACCTTAGAAGAAGGCGATTTAGTGATTAATCAATGATTTAAGGAAGAAGAAAAGGTGATTTTGATTTAAATTAATATTGTATACTTATTTGTTCATGGTTTGTTCTTCTTTTTTATGATATTTAGAAATTACAAGTAGTGTTTAGTTATTGATTTTTTTTTCACTTGATTGATAAGTACCATTGTGTATGATGAATTCAAATAATGAAAAAGAAGAAGAAAACTCAAATGATTTAAATGAGGTATGTATTAATAGTTAAGTGATTGGATTTATACCTTCCATTCGAAGAATTTAATAGAAGATCGAATTTGTAGCCTTTTCTTAATGATTTTGTTGGTTGTAAAAAGACCGATGATGTGAAGATTGATAATGTACAGATCGAACTGTCTGATATAGGTTTTTTTTTGATCCTTTGGTTAAATTTTATGTATATATAAAATCGATAATTGATTTTTCATGAGTTGAATTGGTTGTTAGGATTTTGACATGAGCAACGAGAAAACAATGAACGTTGAGGAAGCAATGGAATATGTAAATGAATCAAATGCAGATGACAATCACTCAAATCATTCTGAAGTAGTTCATGTTGATGCAATAGAGCATTTTAAAACCGATAAAGTAATTTTTTTCAATAAACGGTAGATTAGTTGTCATGTGTACGGAATAAATTTTAGTACTAATTATTTCTAATTTTTTTAATTTTAGGCATTTGATTCTCAAAATGCGTTGGTGCAATGGTGCAAATTCAAGGGAAAAAATTGAACACGTTCATTGTTATTGTCGGATCTGATAAACTAGATCCAGGGAAAAAACCTAGATTGCAATTGGGTTGTAAACGAGGAGGAATCTACCTAAGTCACGTTTCAAAGAAAACGGAAATTGACACCAATGTTAAATGACATAAGTGCGGTAAAAATTAAATTGCCTGTTCTTGCTCAAAAGTGTGTATCTAGATGAAGATAATTGGAAGGCACATGTACATAATGGTACGCACAATCAGGAGCCTCCTAATTTATTGGAGGTGCACCCTTATGTGGTACGGTTGATCGATAATGAGAAAAATAAATTAGTAGATATGACCGTTACTGGTTTACAACCAAGAGAATTTTGACTACTATAAAGAAAACATTTTTGGAGAATACATCGACGTTGAAAACTATTTACAAGCAAAATATAAAATGCAACTTTCAGCTATGAAATGTAGATCTGCTATGCAATATTATTGAAACTACTAGTCGAAAAGCATTATGTTTATTTGCATATGTCTGAATGGCAACTGATCGTTTGATAGATTTGATGTGGTCTCATCCAGAATCATCTGTCTTGTGTAAGTGCTTCCCATCTATATTGTTTCTTGATTGCACATATAGAACAAACCGTTATGATATGTCATTACTTGAAATGGTTGGGATGACATCTACTAATAAGACTTTTAGCATCGCACGTGTTTTTTAGCAAATGAGGAAGAAAATAATTATGAATGAGATCTTTGGAAACTAAGACATTTTTACTTACTCGATAAACTACCCTAGTTAATAGTTATTAAGTGCGTTGATAAATGGAATTAGAAAGGCTTTTCCGAAAGGGAGATTAATGATGTGTCTTTGGCATATGGGGAATGATGTGACTGCTAATTGCAAACCAGAGTTTCAAGCAGTTGAAGTATTTTAAATGTTTTTGCAAAGCTGGAAAAAGGTTATTCATACGCCATCCGAAGAAGAATCCTAGGAATATATTACGGATCTAAAGAATGGTTGGATAGATGACTCAAAAAGTGTACCTTGAAGTACATTTTTTTACCATATAAGGTGTTTGTTGCATATGCGTGGAAAAATAAAATCAAACATAGTGATAATAGAACAACAATTAAATCGGAATCTTCGCATGCACAGTTGGAAAAACATCTTGATACATCCATAGCCGCATTTACTATAGTTTGGAGCAAAATGGATACTATGTTGTATTTACAGCACACCGAAATAAAAGCTACATTTGAAAGAAGTGTATGAGCAGTCCGAAAAGCGCACCAAATTCCCATATTTAAAGAACTTTGAGGTAGGACTTTCTTTTTTGCAATAGATTTGATTGTCAAAGGATTAGCAAACATGAAAGGAATTGTGATTGATGATTCAACATGTGGTCATTTGAACGGAGTAATGTAATCTTCCTTGTGCTTGTGAGTTATATCGATATTGCATTGATGGTCGCGCTATTGCACTTGAAGTAGTAGATGAATACTGGAGAAAAATGAATTACATTCCACAAACCGAAGATTCAATGGAATTACTTCATAGATATAAATTTCATTATTTTAAAAAGTTATTGGATAATGCCACTAATGAAGAAAAAAAAAGTAAAGCTACTCAAGTTAAAGAAGATAGCACTACCGTCAACAACATCACTATTGGAGCCCAAAATAGTTAAGCACAATGAGATACCGAATGACAGCAAATACAAGCTAATTGCAAAATAGAAAACACAAATAAATTCTACGAACCATTATCTCTTGGCTTTTGAGTATGCAAAAATTATTGATGAAAGACTTTCACAATCCTGTGTGAATAAAAAGTTACGACCAAAGCGAAAAAAAACCAAAAGTGGACTTGCTTCAAGTGATAAGGAATTGATAAATTCTAGATTTAAACTCTTAGCATTTATACCGGATTTTCTACATCTGTATACTGTTAATGTTGAAGATGTAGTCGGTGATGGTAATTGTGGATTCAGATGTGTTACTGAACAAATCGAAGAACTGAAATTCGTGCTAGATCGAAGCAAGGAAAGCTTTTGTAGAAGTGTTAAATAAGCACCGGTAATTATATGTTAGGCTTTTTGATATTTTCCTTTGTGAACAGCTAAAACATTATGTTGATTGTTATATTAGTCCATGTTTTAAAGATAATTGGATGATTATGCCTTAAAACTGAATATTTAATTGCTAACGCATTCAACCGAGTAATGGTTTATATATTTGGCCGTCGGTGTTTGACATACTATCCACATCAGATCGTTCCAAGTATAGTGGAGAAACAACGATTTGTATGTTTTTTCAATATTCTTGATTATCATTTTGTCGAAAAACTCAGAAAGATGATGTACCATTTCCTCTTGTGGCTAGTCTTTAGCATCGAATTGCATCTGTAGAAGCAAAACAATGGAGTGAATTTTATATTGATCGACAAGTTGAATTCGTCAAAATAAAACCATCGAATTTGGCAACCAAGGATGCACATATTTATAATTTGAATTTAACTGTTTCGTAATGAAATTATAATTTGACTACTTTGTAGTTGATGTACTAAACGATTGATGTTGATGTTAATGCACTAAACGATTGATGTTTTTGGTAATATGTGTTAAAATCATTGTTCAAGTTATAGCAATTGAATCATTATTACTCTATAATATAATACAAAAACCATTGTTGTGTTAGAGAAAGCATTGTTGTGTTATGTAATATAAAAAACAGTTGACAGTTCAACCGGTAATTTATAACTAGCCAAAGATGAATCGTACGAAAAAAGTAAATGCATGGTTGTAGTAGATCATGTATTTGTTAACGCGTACAGTGGTGTCTAGTCGATTGTAGTATAATTAGAAGGTGTACCACCATTGGTCTATCATTTTCATAATTGACTTCAAATGATAGAATAAATGGTAATATTTGATTAACCATATCTTTAACTATAACGATCTGCCTTTCTTACACACTAAGGCGACACTTAATACACTCTCAGTATTCATGTGCCGATCATCTAAGTGTCCAAAAGACAGGTCGTGGGGCAAAGAAAATAAAAGACAAAGGAATCAAATACAGATTTTCTCACAAACGATAGAGTTACATATAAATACATATAGTTACTGCAAAATGTTACATCAAAGTTACAACAAGTACTATTCCCAACAAGAACAACTATATCAACCTACCTAGATTACCTATACATAATGTACAGTCACTGCGGAAATAAACATAACTACTGGATATAGTGAAAGCTTTTGCTCCAAACTGCTTCCCAAAATGCTCCAAAGAAACCGGCTACTTATAAAATTTTGAGTACCCAAGAGTTTAAGGGAAAGAAAAAAACTCTGGATCAGATTGGGTCTGATGTGAGTAAAGCATAAGTTTTACTTTATAAAAATCTTTAAATTAAAGGTATCTCGTAAGACCACGTCGCATATAAACACGAACGGTTTTTACCTTATATAACCAAACCATTTCTATATAATTTCCTCTGATATTATCATAATGCCCAGGTTTAAAATAAATATGGAATCATAGCTGAAATTGTTACATTATTAAATTCCATTATAATATGTATACAATCAAGTCTGAAGGCTCGTATTGGAAAATGGTTTCCAACTATGAAAGGATAAGGGCCTACCCACCGAATCTGTACACCTCTAGATAAAATGTACGGAAGGCCACAACACATTACACCTCTACTACTCAGGATTGGCCCTACCCCTTACTGGGTAGCGCCGAATATAATCACCACTTGGTTGCTGTCAACAACCACAAAAAGGGATCCTGAAGCATACATAAGTCGAAGATATTGCTCTAGATTTGGCGATGATCATACCCTAATGGGAGCGACCAATATAGCCCTGCTGCACTTCCCTACTTTGGTCATTTTCTCGGTTGATGAGGCTTGAGGCTATGATTTCCTTTTTATATAGCAATCATCTTGGAATGCCAACACTACCCTCCAGGAAACCAATGCAATTCATCCAAACAAGTTATTCTGGGATCGAACAAACATTCAAATTTACAATCTTCCATTTTAGAATTACCCTTAGGAAAAATAGTATAGCTTCATAACATAATTCATAATAATTCATCACGAACGTTATTATTTTGGAGTTGTTTGGATAAATTATACTTACCCGGAACCAGTGTCTCTAAACTAAGCGATAATTTCTAGCTAACTCAATTCCCGTTCTTTTGGAAGTATGTAACCAGTATTCGAGTCCTCACTAGGGAACTCTAATATACATAACATATTTCTGAGTTAAAACAAGTCAAGTTATAAATAGCGTACAATCCGCTACTTAAGGTAATTATACAGAGTTCGCATATAAATAACCATATACTTAATTCAAACATGACCCATTGATAGGAATTAACCCTCCCAAACCTATTGCATTTCCGATATTTCGACCTTACTTCATCCCTTGCCTAAAAATAAATTCTAGATCTCACAGATAGAGGATCAGCCTACTCATCGACTTTTAGTGCTACTTATGGGATGACTTACTTTCCATAAATGTGCCATCACATTAACTTTGTTTTCATATTTGTTTAAGGTTACTTTAGGGTAATTGATGAAGAAATCCCTTGATTTAAAACATTTAAAAAAACAATTTAAACAAAACCAGTATTTTAAAAACAAATCGATTTTAAACCTAGTCAAATAATAAATTAACCCTTATTATTAATTAAATAATGAAATAACCCTTATTATTAATTAAATAATAAATTATACCCTTATTTTGTAATGATTAAATCTTTGTTAAGTCTTAATTATAATCTTAATTAAATTTAAATAAATCGGTAGTTAATTAAAACTCTTTTTTCTATAAATAAATAATTAAAAATTAATCTTTAATAAATAATTAAAAATAATTAACCCTTAATTATTAATTAAATAATAATCAACTTTAATTAATTAACTAATTAAAACTAACTTCATTGATTAACACTTAGATATTAATTACTTTTATTAACTAATGATTAAGTATTAATTACTTAATCAATTAATTAAGTAATTAGTATATAATTAATTAAATAATAATTACTATTTTAATTACTTAATACAAGTTTTAAAACATTTTCCAAAAAGATTTCCAAGTGAAAGCATTTTTTAGATTTCGAAAAAATTTCATTTTCATGAAGTGCACTTATAGCGGCTATCGCTATACGACCTGTAATTTTTATTTTTCTTTGAAAAAAAACTTGAAATTTTATTTTCTAAGTCTTTTTTCAAACTTTAACTCTTGGAAAACTTTATTAAAACATAAAGGTATGTTACTTGAAAACTAAAGCAAGTTTTAAATTCGGGAATATCTTGAAATTTTAAAACCAAAGATTATAGCTTTTATACAAGAGGTTCCATGTTACTTTAGTTAGAAAAAGCGCCAACTTCCTTAGCATATAATCACTTGTCAACATCATGACATACATAATTACATCACATCCATATCATAACATAAAATCATGTCATAACCAACATATACAAGTAAGGATTATAACTTACAATCTAACATGACATTTCAATTCCCAAATTCCAAATTATTTGTCATCTCATCCAAACACACACATATATCCAAGCCAACACAATTTACATCCAAACAACATCATATTTTTACAAAAAATCAAGCATATATTTAAGCTTATAATACTTTGTTAAGTGTTAGATCTTTACTCACCAAAAGTCGACGAAACTAAGCTAACTTTTCCTATAACTCGAACGTGGCTATGCCTTTGCTTCTAACTTGAAAAAATGAAGTATTTAAGTGGTTTATGGCAACAAAAGTTAGGCCCTAGGCAATATGAGTTCGGCCATGACAATATAAGGTGGCAATAGGCTAGATTTTTGGAGACGAAGTGAAGAAAATGATAAAGAAGTGTTTTTAGGAGCTTTGGAAGGAATTATAGTGGAAAACTAAGTCTTTTTTATAACTTTGAAATATATTAGGAAGCCATGAAAACTTTCTTAAGAGCTTAGGAAGTTTGGAAATGAAGATAAGAATGAGGAAAAATGAAAATAAATTAAGAATGTTTTCTTTTATAATATGTTAACAAGCTAATTTACTAAAATACCATATGTACTTTATCCCCCTCTCATACTTTGCCACCTCCTTCTCCTGTCCTCCTCCCTCGAAATGACATGAAAAACATGTCTCCCCTCTTTCATTTCAAAGCCAACATGTTATGACTTCTTTTGTACTAAATGTTGGAAGAAGAATCTTATATATTACATATATTGTTAACTTTTTAAACAATATCTTATCCTATATATATAAATGCATGCTTAAGTATACATACATGTACATTCCAACATGACTAAAGTGATTTATAAATGGGTGCATGTGTACGTAAAAGTGTTATGACATATTCGATAACTTTTAGCTGGTGAAAAATCGAAAATTTGGAAAACGACTTCCGTTCATATTTTCAATCTTTCTTCGAACTAATTATTTTTGTAAACAAAAATTAAAAATGGTTTCACTATCGTTTGTTATTATTTAGAAGAGTTTTATTTTCATTATAATATCTATTATTTGAATATTTAAAATTAATTAAATATTCGCAAATCAAAGAAGTGAAATTCCAAGCCGTTACAAAAACGATTTCACCTTCTTTAGTTGTTATTTAAAAGGAGTTTATTTGAGTTATAAAATTCATTAATTTTTTAACAAAATATATATTTATATATTCATTATTAAGGTAATTAAATTCTGGGTTATTAAACTCTCCCTCCCTTAAAAGAATTTCGTCCCGAAATTAGCACATAAGAAGATTACTCAATACTTGAAAAGCTATATATTCATATCATAGAATACATACAAAAGACATACACCAAACATCCATAGCAAACAATGCTTAACTTTTCATACAAACAAACAAGTAGTTATCCTAACATTAACTCAGGATATGGCTCCTTCATATGGTCTATAGTCTCCCACGTGCAGTCCTTAGGATCCTTACTCCACTGAATCTTTACTAACTTCACCACCTTATTGTGCAACCTTTTCTCATCCTGATCTGCAATATGAACTGGATATCTAATCACCGTCAGGTTCGGTTTTATCTCCAAATCATCTTGAATGATGAATCTACAATCAACGAAGGGTCATGAATAAATTTTCTCAAATGGGATACATAGAAAACATTATGGACCCCCAACAACCTTTCTGGTAATTCAACCTTGTAGGCGGGCGGTCCAATCCTTTTAATAATCTTAAAAGGTCCAATATACATGTGTGTCAGCTTCCCAGCCCTTCCAAATCAAACAAATCCTCTGATTGGAGCAATCTTTACAAATACGGAGTCTCCGACTTCAAACTCCAAATCTCTTCTCCTTTTATATAACTCTTTTGTCGATCCCAGGCTTCCTTCATCCTTCTCTTTATCACCGTAATTTTCTCTATTGCCTCTCGAATCATATCCGGTCCAAGCACTAGACGATCTTCGAAATCTACCTAACAGGCTGGTGATTTGCATGGTCTTCCATAGAGAGCTTCGTATGGTGCCATGCCTATGCTTGCTAGGAAGCTATTATTGTAGGAGAATTCCACTAGATGCAGATGATCTTCCCAAGAGCCTCCAAAATCCAAGATGTAGGTCCTCAACATATCTTCCAAGCTACGGTTAACCCTCTCAGTTTGTCCATCCGTTTGAGGGTGATAGGCAGTGCTCGGACTAAGCTTTATTCCTAATGCAACTTGCAAAGCCTCCCAAAACTAACTAATAAAGATAGGATCTCGATCGCTTACTATAGTCATTAGGACTCCATGTAGTCGAACTATCTCCCTCGTATAAATCTCCGATAATGAAGCTGCAGTTCTAGTTGGCTTGACCAGAATAAAATGAGCACTCTTAGTAAACTGATCCACAATAATACATACTCCTTCATTTCCTTTTCTGGTTTTGGGTAAACCATTGATGAAATCCATTGATATCATCTCCCATTTCCAATTTGGGCTTTCTATGGGTTGAAGTAAACCAGCCGTCTTCTGATGATCGCCTTTTATTTGTTGATAGTTCAAACATCCGCCCTCAGAGATTGAGACATCCCTCTTCATTCTGGGCCACCAAAATACTCGCTTCATATCTTAATGCATCTTTGAAACACCCAGGTGGATACTTAGTTTGGATCGATGACGTTCCTTTAAAACCTCTTGTCTAAGGCCATCGAAATTCGGGACGTAGATTCTCCCATTTATATGCAAAATACCATGGTTATCTAACTTGAAACTTTTACACTGGCCACCCTCAACATCCTGGATGATCTTCCTTAAATGCTCGTCCTCCTTTCGCTTACTAGCAATCATTTCCAAAAGAGTTGGTTTAGCTTCAAAAAGAGCCAACATTGCATTCCTACTAAGAGCATCTGCCACTGCATTTGCTTTTCCTGGTGTGTACAGAATATCCAAGTCGTAAGCTGCCAGGAACTCTAACCACCGTTGTTGCCTGAGGTTCAGATCCTTCTGAATGAAAAGATACTTCATCGACTTATGATCCATCAAGAGCTCGAACTTTTCACCTATTTAAAGAAGGAAATTACTAACTAGGATCCTTAAAGACTAGGAATAAACAAAAGAGGGAAAGAAGAATTCTTACCTAGCAAGTAATTCCTCCACATCTTTAACGCAAATACTACGGCTAACAGCTCCAAGTCATGCATTGCATAATTCTTTTCATGAGGCTTTAACTATCTACTTGCATAGGCTGTAACCTTTCCAAGCTGCATCAACACTGTACCTAAACCAACTCTACATGCATCCATATAAACAGTTAACCCTTCCTCTCCAACAATAATAGCCAAAACAGGAGCACCGGTTAACCTTTCTTTTAACTCGAGGAATGCGTCCTCACACTTCTTAGTCCACTCAAATTTAACATCCTTTTTCGTCAGCTTGGTTAGATGAGCGGTAATCTTGGAGTAATCCTTTATGAACTTCCTGTAATAACCAGTCATCCCTAAAAAGCTTCTCACCTCAGTAGGTGTTTAAGGTCTTTCAAAACCTTGTACAGCAGCTACCTTAGCTGGATCAACTGAGATGTCATCACCCGATACAATATGTCCTAGGTATCTCACTTTTGATTGCCAAAGTGACACTTAGAAAACTTAGCTTTAAGATTCTTCCTTAACGTTTCCAACACCACTTCCAAATGGTGTTTATGCTCTTCCTCGGTTTTTGAGTAGATAAGAATGTCATCATTAAAAACCAACTTGAACTTATTCAACACATTCCTAAAAACACAATTCATAAGATCAACAAAGAATGCAAGCGTGTTGGTTAGCCCAAAAGGCATAACCAACCACTCAAAGAAAAGGTTTGGACCTCTAAAGCAGTTAAGGGTATACTATCCTCCACTACCCTTAACTAATGGAAGCCTATAACAAGTTCTAGTTAGGAGAATACTCTAGCTCCATGAAGTTGGCCAAATATATCATCTATGCGAGGTAAAGGTTATTTATTTTGAATGGTCTGTTTTTTTAATTCCTTATAATCCACACGCAATCTTAACGAACCAATGGACTTAGCTACAAAAACTACAGCCAATCCCCAACTCGAACGGCTCTGTCTAATCAATCGTCTTCTTAACAAATCATGAGCTCGATATCTTAATTCTTTCTTCTCTCTCAGGGCCATTCTACGCAGGAGTTGAATGACAGGTCTCGTACCAAGAACAAGATCAATTTGAAATTCAATTTCTCGATGGGGAGGCAAACTGCTAACCGGTCCAAAAATATTAGGAATTTTTTTAACAACGTATATCGATCCTAACTCTTCATGTGATGATTCTAAAGAATAAAGGAAACTACTCATATGTTTATAAGGCTTCTTACAAACTATCTTTTCCAGTACCTTTTCGGAGTTGGGTTTCAATACTACCCTTCTCTTAGCGCAATCTAGAATAACTTCATATTCTGATAACCAATCCATACGCAGTATCACTTCAAATACCTTAAAATCTATGATAGCCCGGAATTTTGGTATTTGAAATCGGAGTATTTAATTGATTTTAAATATTTGGAAGTTAATTATTAACTTGAATTTAAAATATCAGAGTTTATTTGGGTAATTAAATTATTGAATTTAATAAATGGAAATTAGGTAAAATATTGAATCTTGATTTTTAAGATGGTTAAAAATAATACAAAGGCCAGGAAAATTTATATTTATAATACTAAAGATAATAGAAGTTTTAAAATCGAGTTTAAAAGTATTTTTTCAGTTTTGAAATTTTATCGTTTAAATTGATAGCCTTCCAAGGCACAGTCTCGGAATTTGACGAAACTAGTTCTATTGGATCCGTAATAGTGTAGTATTATCGGATTTCAATTTTCATAGTGTTTGAAGTTGGCATGTGATCATACGGTAGATAAACACGCTGAATTTTTATCGAAAATTAAATGTAATAACTGAGTCCAAAAAGCTATCTTCTCCATACGACCGAATTAGGACTCGAAACCTTTTCCATCATGTTCTTAATAGGAGTATAATATTATAAACGCCTAGCGACATGCATCGATAGAAGGTTGAGATTTTAAGTGGCGTAATTTAGGACGATTTGAATTTAAATTTAAATTAAGTATATACATATATTCATACACAACAGACAATTAAACACGTTTCTATCCTTTACAGCACGTGTCCTTTGCCTTTTCAAGTTTGCGTACAAGTGTTTTCCCTCTTCTGATTCTAATGGCACGTTACAGTTTCTTTACAAAAAAATATACAAATCAGAAAGAAAAGAAAGAAATCGAATTAATGGCCACCGTCCCCTTTCTCGTTCCAAAATTTAATACATGTCGAAGAAAAAAAATAGAAAAGAGTTTTGCTTTGGGAAAAATTAATGGCCAAAGACGAAATCGTCCTCAAATCAGAAACCTAATCGACCTCGATCCCCAAGCTAACCCCACGATGCCATGAAGCTCGCGTCCAGGCTACACGATGGTTTCGAGCAACGACTTGGATCGGCGACTGCGTGGCGAGGCGATGGCGCGTTGGGGATGAACCGCGATGGGCTTCGGTCGCGACTGATAGAGGAGCAGCGCTCGAGTTAGGCAGCGACGATATGAGGGTATGGTTGGAGCTCTGATAGGGCCGACATCGTCGCATGTAATCAGACTTGTTCAAATCACAGTGACCAGTGATGTGTAACACCCCGATATTTTTCAACCATTCGCATCCGCACATGTCGAACTTGAATTGCTCAAAATACCGCGTTGTAAATAAAATTTTGCAAATCTCAGAATATACAATAAATAATAATCACAGATCACAGACACGGAGTATTTAATAATGTAGCGAAAGTAAAAGAAATAGTAGTTCATGAAGCTACTATATAAATATATCAGAGTTAAATAAAATACAACAGAAGAAATAAAGTACAACAGAAGTCTCAAGATGATAACCAAGTACAAGATGAATAGAACAATAGAACCGGAATAGATAAAACTAGATAAGCAGATAATCTCCAACAATTCCATTCTCCAGAAAGTGGAATCCAAATCTGTGAATAACTCAGGCTGACCCGAGCGTAAATAAAAATACAAACACTCGAGTTAGGACAATATATACTTATATAATGTAAACCAACTCAAGTGAACTGTAATAAGGTACAAGTAACTTAAAGGATGCCTGGGATCGCCCATCCTCTAAGGATCCGTTAAACTATTTACTATGTAGTAATATTTCGCTATTATAATAATGTCTACAGTAAAATAAACTTACTTTTAAATATCGTTCCGGGTTACCCATATCACCCTTCACACATAATAGTCCCAGTAGTCCATCCAATATTTGCATATCTCATGATCGGGAGACTACGAGAAGATACGCATGGGCTAAATCAAACTCGTAGTAATGGCTCGATATGGTAGATGATACGGCACACAAGGCAATGCCAGGGTAGATGTACCAATTACGCACACGGGCTGGTGGTAACGCTGCAGCCACATACGCCCACCTCGAAACACACTCCCATATCAAAATCGGAGGATGGCCATGTAATCAACCACAAGTAAGAGTATAATATCGAAGGAATGTGTCGGACCAGAGGAGCTACCCCTTTTGGCCCGAGATCGCTCCTGTTTTAGCCACCTTAAGCCAACTCACGGGAGTCGGGTCCACGTAAATATACCCGAAGAACGTCGCCACCATCCTACTTCATTCTGGAATCTTCACCGCATACACGGTTGTCAAAGTGGTTTTCGGTGTCGACAGAGAGTATGCCAGATATTCGATCCCGGTCTCTTTGCCAACCAATCGTTATTAACCCGCGGTTATAACTTTTAAAATAATATTTATACTTCAAAATAGAATATCATTTCAAATCCAAATCTTTATCAAAATAAAGATTAAATTAATTCCAAACCATTTCAATAACATCATATCTTTGCAAAACTTCCTGTCAAATCATTTCAATATATCAAAATCTCATATCTTTACAAAACTTCATTTCAAATCATTTCAATATATCAAAATATCATATCTTTTTAGAACCACATTTCAAATCATTTTATTATATCAAAATATCATATCTTTACAAAACTTCATTTCCAATCATTTCAGTATATCAAAATATCACATCTTTACAAAACTTCATTTCCAACCATTTTAATATATCAAAATATCATATCTTTACAAAAATTCATTTCAAATCATTTTAATATATCAAAATATCATATCTTTACAAAACCACATTTCAAATCATTTCAATATATCAAAATATCATATCTTTTCAAAACCACATTTCAAATCATTTCAATATATCAAAATATCATATCTTTTCAAAACCACATTTCAAATCATTTCAATATATCAAAATATCATATCTTTTCAAAACCATATTTGAAATCATTTTAATATATCAAAATATCATATCTTTTCAAAACTTCATTTCAAATCATTATTCATTTCATTCAATTTTAAGTACCATTTCAATTCACATTTCAAAACAGTTTATATTTCAAAAATCATTTTAAATCATTAAAAGTGAATTTATTATATTTAATAATTAAATTATTAAATTTCCAGAATTTTTAACTTTCAAAGTTCATTTATTCACTTAAGTTTATCAAAACAGTGAAAATCACTTTTCGCAGCATTTAGAAAACGCTACGGAAAGTTACATTCAAAACAATTCAATTCAACAAAAGACAGCATTTTTAAAAATGTTGTAATAGGGTTTACTTAAATTTCAAATAAACTTAGTTAAATTCAAAAATTATAGCGCTTACAAAAATACTTTAATAGTCTTTATTTCAATTTAGCTTTTTAGTTCATTATCAGCAACAACGGCATTTACAAATGCTGTAATATCATTTACATTACAATTAATAGCATTTCAAAAATGCAGTTGATTAACTTCAAATATTCAATAAAATTTCACAACCAATTATATTTTTTTTATTTAAAAATTTTTAACTTATAAATCGTACATTTTCACATTTATAAACATCATTTAATTTTCCTTAAGTTCATGATTTTATAAAGTTAAATTTCCATTCAAAAATCAAGATTTAATAAAATTTCACTTATTAAATTTCAACATTAAATTTAAATTCATTGAATTAAATTTCAACTTAACACTTAAGTTTAAAATTTCAAAATATAACTTAATTTCAATTTTATTCACTTAACTTAAAATTCACTTTTATTCCAAATTCACAAATTCCCATTTTGGTTATATTTCAAAATTTCAACTTAAATAATCATTCATTTCGCATTTTAGATTTATTCAAAAATCATTAATATATTATAAAATCACTTTAAATTCATTTTAAATTCAAATTGTCATAAATTTATCATAATTTCATATTTAATTTAATTTCCAATTATAATTAAATCAAAATTTCCAAAATAACTTGCATTCAAATTTTCTAACTTTTCCATAATTTATTTAACTTATAATTTCTAGAAAATCAATAATACTTTACAAAAATTATTTTTAATTAATTTTAAATCAAAACATATTAATATTTACATTTCTAAAAATATTTTAATTTTTTTAGAAAAACATATTTTAACTACGGGTCTGTATATAATTTTCTATGCTAGGTAAAGTGATACGGGTAATATATCATTTCAACCCGTAATTTACAAAGAAAATCTGGTTTTTATCATTTCAAACCCGCAGTCCCAAGTAAATGAAAATAATTGAAAATCATTTAGTCCTATCATTTCAGCCCATAACGATTTTTCCCTGTTCTAAAGTCTGTTCGGGTATGTATCATTTCAACCCATAGTGATTCTAATCTAAAGGGAACTTGCAGTGTGATAAACTAATATAAATAATAGAACAACATAATATAATAGTAATATATGATATAACAGGTGTTTAAGCATGGGTGAACATCATATGATCATAACATAGCAGATGTAACATGATAATGTATTTTACAGATTCAAAAGGGGTCAATTTACTAGTTATATATGTACATATTGTCTGGTGAGAATAACTCACTTGTTTAAGCTGGAGATGACAACCAAAACACACAATACAGAATCTTTGAAGGCACGACAATACGAATATGATTTGAGTGGGAGAGCCAAAGATAATTCTCTGTGGATACATGAGACAAACAAATATATAATACATAAGTTTCAAATGCAAATTACGATAGAATAAGATAGAATCAACTGCACGAATCAAAGCAGAATTGCTTTGCACTTGCTTCCAACAACCTTCAGGTTCAGCCGTAAGGTGTACTACAGGTCTAAGGCAAGATTTGGATCAGGTTTGGGTTGGGTATGGTCGGCCTACACTTGGTTGTTGATGGTGCAAAGGTGGGTAGTGGTGAAAACAACACAACAAGGCAATATCACATGATTCAAGGCCAAAACAAGGCTCGGTCAAGGCACTAGGGTCACGACCTGTACTGTGGGGTCTAAGGGGATGGTGTGGTCAAGAGTCTACGTGGTGGAGGTGATGATAGTGGCGGCCATGGGTGGTGGAAGTGATGGATGTGGATGATTGTGCTCGGCCTAGGCCAGTTTATGAAGTTTTGTTGGATTTTGGTGATGGATCAATCCACAAGGAGGCACGGCTTGGGGTTTGGTCAGAGAAGAGGTGATGATGGTGGTGTTCTCAGGTGGTGGTGGAGGCGGCAGGGGCTGGAGAGGAGGTGGCCGATCCTATGAGAGAAGAGATCAAGTGCAAATCAATGTCAAACAATAAGAAGAATAAAATTAAACAAAGAAAAGAAAAAAGAAATTTTACTCAAACTTCTCAAGGCTATGGCCGAATTTTTTTTCTCAATTTGAGAAAAAGAAATGTAAGTGAATGCTAAAGAAAGTATGCGGCTGAAAGTATTGATAAGTAATGGCAAATTTGTGAAAAATTAAGTTACAAATATGAAAAGATTAGAAGATAAAAGGCCATAGGAAAACTAAGAGTCATAAACCTTTCAAATTACCTTTAATTTATTTATATAAGTTTATATTACTGAAAATAATAATAATTTCAGTCACAAATTTGAAAATATAACAAAATATAAAATATATATATATATATAAATATTTATTAATTATATAAGGTAAAAAAAAAAATAGCACAAAATTGCAAACTAGTCTAGAAAAATGGAAAATAAGCATAATGAACTTTGGAAAATTTATATGGACTTGTAAAATATTTATAACAAAGATAATAACATAAAAATAAAATGCATTCACAAATAAATATATAAATTTTAATTTAAATATAATTTAAATAAAGAAAATAGCAGAAAAATGGAAACTAGGCTTTAAAATTTGGAAATAAATTCAATAAGCTTTGGAAAAATTCAAACATAACTTTAAAAATATTTAATAGTCAAAATATACATAATATAACCTAAATATACAAATTAGAATAAGATATATGAAGTAAAAAAATATCATTTATATAAATTAAAACAAAGAATATTGTTAAATAACCCTATATACACACAATATTGTAAAGGGTATAACCTTCACAATTTAAATCCAATTTCAACGAAACAAAAAGCAGTATTCATGATATTAAATCTATTTTCAAAATAAAAGATAAAATTTAACAATTCAAATATTTAAATTTAAAATTTAAAAGTCAAAGTTTGACCAGTTTTGACCACAAATCCATTTTTCAGGAAAATATTCAATTTATACCAGTTTGAAATTATAATTCATATAATAATAAAAATTTATATTTAAAAATGAAATGTTTGAAATAAAACAAGTTTAAAATAATTTCAAAATAAAATAAAGTCAAATTTAAATTATATGCAAAAAATCTAGGGTTGTTACATGATGGGTCGTGGTCGGTTGCCTGGATCGCCGTGGTATGGGAGATTCGAGAGATCGGGAGGGCTGTAATGGATTCAACAGTAAGGTATCAGTTTTTGTTTTTGATTAAATCGATATATATATGAAAGTAGGGATATATAGATTAGGAAGTTTATTTGCAGTAAGGAAAATTTTATCTTTTAAGTAGTTTTAAAAATATTTAAGTTAATCTTAATTTTTATATATTTACAGAAATAGAAAAATTATTATACATAGATAAAGCTTTGAAAAATATATAGGGATTTTAAAATCCTGAAGAGTTTATTTAAAAATTTGACTTTTGAATCTGTATAAGTTATTTTATAAATATATATGTAGTTTCCAAGAAAATAAATATATATACATATATATGAAGATTTATATATATATATATGTATATATATATATATATATGTCTATTTACAGAAAAACATAAAAAAATTATAGATAAGATTTTGAAGAAAAATAGGAATTTCAAAAGAATATTGAAGTTTATATAAATTAGTTATTTTTTGGAGATCTATGAATTATTTTCAAAGGAGAGTAAATATACATATATATACCTATTTTCATTTACTAGTTTATTTTTAAAATAATGTGTTATGGAGACAGATTTGTTTAATAAACTTATTTAATTTATTTTAGTTGCTAAAAATATATTTTTAAAAGAAAATTTGTTTAAAATAAAGTCATTGGTTAATTTAATATTCCAAATGGAAATTTTATTGTTCGATTTTATTCCGAGTATTAATAAATCATTTAAATTGTTTATTAAAGGTCAAAAAAATCGAGAAACCAAGGCAATTTTGAAGTGGATTGCAAACAAAAGCAGAGGTGAGTTAATCTCATTCATTTGGATTACCATTTAAATTTAAATAGTTAAACTTAAATTATTGGTTGAATGGTTGAATTGACTAGATATGATATTATATACAATAGTATATATATTCGAGTGATTGATTTCCCTCATTATATAGCGGATGAGACCTTATGCGCACCGCATTATAGCGGATAAGCCCTTATACCACGATATCCCCCTTGAAGTGGGATTGGTATTTTATATTGTAATAACAACTGTGGATGCATGGAAATAGGTTGGAGGGATCTAACTGGATTCCTCAAAATGTTAAATTTATTTTCATATTCGGTGATATAATTCATTGGTCATCTGTAATAGATTATTCATTTTATTTGGAATTGAAAATATTGGATGCTATGGCTTGATTGAATATATTTGGGTATATTGAGATATTAGAATATAAAGATGGGATTTTTAAAGAAATTAAAAAGAGGATTTTTTAAGTAAAATAATCACAAAGAATTTAGATAAATTAAAGAATGAATTGGAAAAGGATAAAGGTTGATTTTTAAATTCTAATAAATAAATTCCGAGTACGGAAAAGGAGATATTAAATAAATGGGAATAAATGAATTTTTTAAACTAAAGTGATACTATTTAGAGTAATAAGAGATTAATTTTTAAATTCAGGATTTAAATGGTTTGGGAAGAAATAAAAGGATATTTTTGAAATAAAGTATGGAATTTATAATTTCAGCTTTAAATAAGATTTTTAAATCATAATTAAGAAGTAAATCTGGAATTAATGGACTTCTGAAATAAACTTTAAATACATCGAGAAATAAATTCTATGGGAAATTAAATTTAGAAAATCGATTTTTTAAATCAATTAAGTCTTTGAAACTGGGATTAAAGGAGAATGAGATTATGGAATTTATAAATGAGATCTATAAACAAAGTGAAATATTTATCAGAGGATAATTTGAAAGTATAAATTTAGGATGAGAATTTATAAAGAAATGGGTAATCTGTTTTAAATAAATAGGGGTTTATTTTTAAAGGTGTGAAAGGAAAGTGCACTTCCCTGTAAAGCCAAGTACGTTTTCAAGCATATTTTTAAGTTAAGTTAAAAGTTTTAAAGTTGTTTAAAAGAATGTTTTTGAGAATTATTATTTAAATTGTTTAAAATCTTAAAGGTGAATATTTTATTAAATTAGTTATAGTAGTAATTATTTTAAAAGGTTAATCGGTATTATGGTTTAAAAAGGTAATTATTAATATTTATATTTTATAAAGTAGTTTTATTTTAAAGATAATTTGGCTAAAGTTTTTATTTGAAAAACTTGTAAACTTTTATTTTAAATTTGTTTTGGCTTAAGTTTTACAAGAGAAGTTATTATAAAATTTCATAACTAATAATTTAAATAAGTCATCTAAGTGGTTTTTATTTTAAATGTTTTAATATATATATATGTATGTATGTATGTATTTGGTTAAAGCGATTTTAAATTATTTTAAATCTAAAGTATTTAGACTTGGTAATTTTTAGTGGAAATAAACAATATTTGGGAATTTATTCTGTGAGAGGAAAGTGATTTGGAAACTGCTTCAAGGGGTTAAAGTATGGAAAATAGCTTACGAAGATATTTTGAAATAAATAATTTGGAAAATTATTAAGGCCTGATATTTGTTTGTGGTTGTTATATGATAGTTAAATAACCGACTATCAATATTAGCCAATGCGCTAATCGTTTCGAAGAGACCGAGATTGGGATTAATTTTCTGAAAACCACTTCGATCTGGTTTGAACATTTTCGTGGGGAAGACAAGAGCTTGGAGTCGAAGATGGAGCAGTGAAGTGCAAGGGCTAGTCGCTACTAATTCTGAGGGTGATTCCAAAATGGATGTAGTAGGAATAGTGCCTTCGGTTTCGTTCGGAACCGGAACAGACTTGTATGGACGAATGCTATCAGAACATCGTCAGGAGGACGATGAGCATTCTAAGTGAATGTGTGCTAAAAATGTAACGCATAGCCTCGACCCTCATCAACCGGGAATGGCTGAAATAGGGGAGGTGCACACAAGGCTAAGTGGCTAGCAACCAATTAGGGTAAGGTCATCCCTATCTCGAGGTCCCTTTATTTCGACTGTGTGGGCGATTGCTGATCCCATCCGTAGGGTGATCTTATTCAGACTATCCAGTAAGGGGTAGCTCCGGTCTTGTGATGTAAGGGATCAGGGTGGATCCACGATATAGTGATCTAGACCACGTACTTTGACGGGCGGTACCCAGTAGCCCTGCCATTGATGGAAATCCATTCTCCCTACGTTCCTTTACGGTTTTGTTTGTAGAACCTAGTATTATTGGAATTTAATAATGTAACAATTCTGCCATTTGAGTAAGTATCTATATATAAACACTACTATAATATCAGAGGATTTTATAAGAAACGTTTTGGTTATCGTAAGGTGAAAACCCATCATGTTTATTTGTGGTGTGATCTTACAAGATACCTTTGATTTTAAAGGATTTTGAAAACTTTAATTATCCAATTGAGTGTATTTTCTCACGCTGGTTTTCCAGACTGACTCGGGTATTATTTTACTGTATTGCTCGGGTCAGACCGAGTATTATAGATACACAAATGGATGCTATGGAGCTCAAGAGACAAGCTGGATGGCGAGACGTATCACATGTATTTGATGAATTTACCGCTGCGTATGATTAGCTGCATAGTCAGTTCTAGGAGGACGGGTTATGATAACTGTCCAGTTGTGTGCTACGAGTTTGGTTGTACTCTAATGATGTAGTGTTATAAACAGATATAGTTCTTTGATTTAAAGATTTGTCATTTATCTATTATATATTGTTCCGCTACGTTTGTTAGATTCTGATACTGTTTTCTATTTCTTCTTCTACCTCCATCTTTAACCCTAACGGTTCGGTTTTCCAGCATTAGATTGTTTGGCATTGGATACAGTGGTCGTATTAATGTCGATTTTCGGGCATCGAAAAGAATCGGGTCGTTACACTTGGTATCAAAGCTGAAGGTTAAGCGAGAACCTTGGCTCTGGTGGGAATTACTCATTAAAAATAGAATCCGTAGTACTCTAAAATGAGTTTGAGTGTATTAATAGATATAAGTGCGTATTTGTTAGTGAATATAAAATTGTTTTTATATTGTATTGACTTATTGGTTGAGTGTTTATGGATTCTGGTCGATATGTAGGATGCTATGTCATCGATAGGGGTTTTTAAACTCTTAAACAAGATAAACCGACACGGTATTGTTTTAAAATTGGGTAAATGAAATTATTTTACCCAAATTATTTTTGTATATAAAAGAAATAATGTTCCATAAATTATTATAGTACATGGTTGCTTGGTTGTTAGAAAGTGATAATATTAAATATTTATCATCATTGTATGGAAATTGAAATAGGGATTAAAATTATAACCGAAGTTAAGAAATTCACTTACATAACAAGATGGAATTTGAAACGTGAATTATAAATGTGATTTATAAAATGAAATAAAATTTCCAGAGTAATTTTTGAATATGAATTGAAAGGATTTGGAATTTGAAATTTTGAAACTTAAATTCCTTTGAGTTTAAAAATGATTTTCAAAGGTTTTGGGGGAATAATGGTGATATTATTTGAGAAATATTTTTGAATTGGATTTGAAATCTGGTGAAATTTGGAATTTAAAAATATTTGAAGGGTTTTAAAGAGATAAAAGCATTGAACTCTCTTCGGTCGTTGGAAAATAACTTCGGTGATGACTGCAGCATCATCGACGTTCATTTTCGAGTTTCCAAGGGAGAAATTGCTGCCTGGATATTTTGAATTGGTATTTATTGGAAAATTGGGATTGACTTTGGGATATAAAGGAATAACTCGGTTTGTGTATATAATTGATTTCAAATTTTTTTTTGAAATGTTGAGTAATTGTTTAAAAGACTCTGGAATCTTATTAAAAATATCTACAGAATATAGATAAGTTTGATAATTTATAATAAAAAAATTGAAATTTGTTGGAATAAAATTCAACTTGAAAGGGTTAAATAAGGGTAAGTGTGAAACCCAAATAAGTTGGAAGGTAAGCTAATTAATTGAGATGAATTAAAAGAAGTTAGCAAAATGTAATTAAATTTGGAAAACTTATAGAAGTTTTAAATTTGAATTAAATCGGAGTGTAATTAAATATAGTTAAGTAAAAGTGAAATGGTTTCTTAAATAAAAAGTTATAAGTCGGAAATAAAATTTAGATAGACAAATGAATTTGCATTTGTAAGTAAATAGGATTGAAATTGAATATTTGAATTGTGTAAATTGGAAATTAAAATTAATAAGTAAACTGATTGATTTAAATGGTAAGCAAATGATTAAAATTGAATATTAGGATGTTATTTAATTTAAATTGTGCATAGTAAAGTGAAGTTGAAAAATTAGCTCTAATGGACTAAAAATAGTAAAAGTTTGGGAATAGAAGTGTTTGAGATATGAATAATTGCTAAATGGGATTAGTTTAAGGATTGGATTAAATAAATATGGGTTGAGATAAGGTGAATAAAATTCAATATTTAATTTGATTTGGAAATAAATTAATAATTGAAGATAAAATTGAATTCAGAATGGAGTTAAAATTTAACTCAAATAAACGTAGATATAGAAGCTTAAGTAGTAAAGTAAAAATAAATATTAAAGCATATAGAATATTTATATTAAACTTAAGAAAAGTTAAGGGTGAAAGTTCTTTAGTAAATTTGGTATTAAAAATATACTAAGTTAATAATTGGATGAAAATTAAAGTGGAAGTTGTGAAATGGGATGGTTGTAAATAAGTGAATAGAAATCAAAATGAATGTGAATAAAAGAAAATTGATATAACTTATAATCAATGGATATAAATACGTAAGATGTACGTATATTATTTTATTTTTAAATGTGTGAAAGGAAAGTGTATTTTCCTATAAAGCCAGGTACGTTTTCAAGCAGATTTTTAAGTTAAGTTAAAAAATTTAAAGTTGTTTAAAAGAACGTTTTTGAGAATTATTGTTTAAATTGTTTAAAATTTTAAAGGTGAATATTTTATTAAATTAGTTATAGTAGTAATTATTTTAAAAGGTTAATTGGTATCATGGTTTTAAAAGATAATTATTAATATTTATATGTTATAAAGTAGTTTTATTTTAAAAATAGTTTGGCTAAAGTTTTTATTTGAAAAACTTGTATAGATTTTCGTAACTTTTATTTAAATTTGTTGTGGCTTAAGTTTTACATGATAAGTTATTATAAAATTTCCTAACTAGTAATTTAAATAAGTCTTTTAAGTGGTTTTTATTTTAAATGTTTTAAAAAAATATTTTTTTTTTGGGTAAAGCGATTTTAAATTATTAAATCTAAAGTATTTAGACTTGGTAATTTTCAGTGGAAATAGACAATATTTGGAAAATTATTTTGTGAGAGGAAAGTGATTTGAAAACTGTTTCAAAGGGTTGAAGTATAGAAGATAGCTTACGAAGACATTTTGAAATAAATAATTTGGAAAATTATTAAGGCCTGATGTTTGTTTGTGGTTGTTATGTGATAGTTAAATAACCGACTATCAATATTGGCCAATGCACTGATCGTTTTGAAGAGACCGGGATCGGGATTAATTTCTTGAAAACTACTTCGATCCGGTTTGAACGTTTTTGTGGGGAAGACAAGATCTTGGAGTCGAAGATGGAGCAGTGAAGTGCAAGTGCTAGTCGCTACTAATGCTGAGGGTGATTCCAAAATGGATGCAGTAGGAATAGTGCCTTCGGTTCCGTTCCGACCCGGAACAAACTTCTATAGATGAATGCTATCAGAACAACGTCAGGAGGACGATGAGCATTCTAAGTGAATGTGTGCTAAAAAGGTAACGCATAGCCTCGAGCCTCATCAACCGAGAATTGCTAAACAGGGGAGGTGCACACAAGGCTTAGTGGCTAGCAACAAATTAGGATCCCTGTCGAGAGGTCCCTTTATTTTAGCTATGTGGGCGGTTGCTGATCCCAACCGTGAGGTGATCTTATTTGGACTATCCAGTAAGGGGTATCTCTGGTCTTGTGATGCAGTGGATCAGAGTGGATCCTCGGTACAATGATCTAGACCACGTACTGTGACGGACGGTACCCTAGTAGCACTGCCATTGATGGAAATCCATTCTCCCTACGTGCCTATACGGTTTTGTTTGTAGAACCTAGTATTGTTGGAATTTAATAATGTAACAATTTCTGCTATTTGAATAAGTATTTGTATATAGACACTACTATAATATCAGAGAATTTTATAAGAAATGTTTTGGTTATCGTAAGGTAAAAACCTGACATGTTTATTTGTGGCGTGGTCTTACGAGATACCTTTGATTTCAAAGGATTTTGAAAACTTGAATAATTCAATCGAGTGTGTTTTCTCATGCTGGTTTTCCAGACCGACTCGGGTATTTTTTTACCGTAATGCTCGGGTCAGACCGAGTATTATAGATATAGGAATGGATGCTGTGGAGCTCAGGAGACGAGCTGGATGGCGAGACGTATCACACGTATTTGATGAATTTTCCGCTGTGTATGATTAACTGCATAGTCAGTTCTGTAAGGACAGGTTATGATAACTGTCCAGTTGTGTGCTATGAGTTTGGTTGTACTCTGATGATGAATGTTATAAAAAGATATAGTTCTTTGATTTAAAGATTAGTCGTTTATCTATTATATATTGTTCCGGTGCATTTGTGAGATTCTGATATTGTTTTCTATTTCTTCTTCTACCTCCTTCTTCTTTAACCCTAACGGTTCGTTTTTCCGGCATTCGATTGTTCGGCATTGGATACAGTGGTCGTATTGATGTCGATTTTCGAGCATCGAAAAAAATCGGGTCGTTACAAAATACAAGACAAATAGGTCACAAAAGAGACGATGGTTTCGGAAATCAATTTGTACTCTTTCACAAATCAAGCATAAATTAGTTACACCACCTATGGCGTTGGACACACAGAAAGGGGTTTCTACAAATACCGGGATAAGCTGTAACCTATCTATCAATTCTTTAGAGACAAAACTATGAGGAGCTCCGGTGTCAAACAAAGCATGAACTTAAATAACATTTATAAGTAAAGTACCTTCCAAGACTCCCTTCCCTTTAACGTCTTCAGAGGTTGAGGGCTCGTTCTTGATTGCATAAACATTAATCCGCTGACCCTTCTTCAATAGCAAGCGGTCCTTAACCATGTGTCCAGGATGGTGGCAATTATAGTAGAGCGTCTTTTGGACCATTGGAGAGATAGCCTTCGCATGCTGACAATATGGTGAAATGTGCCCCTTTTTATTACACTTGAAGCGTGTAACGTCCTTGAACTTGTCTCATTGATTTCGTCCTATTGGTTTTCGTTTACCCTACTTCTTTTTCTAATTTGGGTTAAACTTCCTTTTATTTAGGTTAATGGTACCGCCACTGGGTGTTGCCACTGTAGGTTTCTTATTCAAAAGCACTTCATACCTTAAGGCCATATCTACCATATCTACAAATGATTCCTTCACATGTGCAATCATCTTTTCATGGAATTCTTCTCTCATGCCCAATACAAACATCTCATTTTTCCTTAATGGTGTATCAATGAGTCCAGGGCCAAAATGAGATAACTCATTAAACTTTGTCTCATATTCATCTACCGATAGGTTTTCCTGCTTGAGGTCAATAAAACCTCTATATAATCGTGTTTCGCCCACAGCTGGCATTAATTGGTCTTCGAATACTTCTGTGAATCTAGCCCAAGAGAACTCATCTTCTGGAACATTTGCGGTGACAGAATCCCACCATGCAGCTGCACCCTCTTACAATTTCCACGATGCCAAGAACTGTTTTTAGTCATCAAAAATGTCTAAACCTTTGAAAATCTTCTCACATGACCATAGCCAAGCTTGTACTTCAATGATGGATTCAGTACCCTTGAAAGGTTTTCCTCCTAGATTTTTGTAGTCCTTGTATAGAGTTGCGAAGTTAACTCGAGGCTGCACTGGAGCTACAACATCATCCGATATTCCACCCCTTCCAACATTCGGGGTTCTTCTATTTGTGGTTGTTGTGCTACTGTTTCCCATTCCTCGTCCCCTTCTCGTAGTCATTCTTACTACCTAAATAAAGTTAGATATCTTTAGAATACATGGACGGGATTATCTTAGGAAAGGAAGCATAAAACCAAACATCTAGATGTGGAACGGAAATGCACTCACAAATACTGAACTCATTGTAGGGTACTACTAACCTTATCTCCAATGAGGTGACCCCGACCAAGGCCTAGGTGTTCGCTCAACCTATGCTCTGATACGAAGTGTAAAGATCTACCTTTCTTACACTCAAAGACGACACTTAATACACTCTTGGTATTCATGTGCCGATCATCTAAGTGTCCAAAAGACATGTCGTGGGGTAAAGAAAATAAAAGACAAAGGAATCAAATATAAATTTTCTCACAATCGATAGAGTTACATATACATCATCATAGAATAGTACATATGGTTACTACAAAATGTTACATCAAAGTTACGACAAGTACTATTCCCAACAAGAACAACTATACCAACCTACCTAAATAACCAATATATAATGTACAGTCATAACGAAAATAAACATAACTACTGGATATAGTGAAAGTTCTACTCCAAACTGCTTCCCAAAATGCTCCAAAGAAATCCGACTACTTGGCTACTCATAAAAATTTGAGTACTCAAGAGTTTAAGTGAAAGAAACAAAACTCTGGGTCAGACATGGGTCTGGTGTGAGTAAAGCATAAGTTTAACTTTATAAAAACCTTCAAATTAAAGGTATCTCGAAAGAGCACGCCGCACATAAACACAAACGGGTTTTTACATTACGATAACCAAAATATTTCTATATAAAATCCTCTGATGTTATCATAATTCTAGGTTTAAAATAGATATGGAATCATAGCTGAAATTGTTACATTGTTAAATTCTAGCATAATAGGAATACAATCAAGTCCGGTGGCTCGTATTAGAAAATGGTTTCCAACTATGAAAGGGTAAGGGTTTACCCACTGAATTCGTACACTTCTAGATAAAATGCATGGAAGGCTACAATGCATTGCACCTCTGATACTCAGGACCGGGCCTACCCCTTACTGGGTAGCGAATAATATGATCACCACTTGGTTGCGATCAATAACCAAAAAAAGGGACCCGAAGCATACATAAACCGAAGATATCACTCTAGATTTCTCGATGATCATACCCTAATGGGAGCGACCCACATAGCCCTGCTGCACGTCCCCACTTTAGTCATTTTTCCGGCTGATGAAGCTTGAGGCTATGATTACCTTTTTATATAGTAGCCATCTTGGAATGCCAACACTACCCTCCAGGCAACCAATGCAATGCTAGCATTCATTACTACAAGTTATTCCGGGATTGAACAAACATTCAACATTTACTATCTTCCATTTTAGAATCACCTTCAGAAAAAATAGTACAGCTCCATAACATACTTCATACAATTCAACACGAACGCTATTAGTTTGGAGTGGTTCAGATAAATTATACTTACCTAGAACCGGTGTCTCCAAGCTAAGCGATAATTTCTGGCTAACTCAATTCTGGTTCTTTTGAAAGTATGTAACCAGTATTCGATTCCTTACCGGGGAACTCTAATATACACAACATACTTTCCGAGTTAAAACAGGTCAAGTTATAAATTGCAGACAATCCGCTACATAGTGTAATTATACTGAGTGCGCATATGAATACCGTATACTTAATTTAAACATGACCCATTGATAGGAATTAACCCTCCATATCTATCTCCTTTTCGATATTTTGACCTTACTCCATCCCTCACCTAGAAATAAATTCTAGATCTCACAGATAGAGGATCAGCCTACTCATCAGCTTTTTGTGCTACTTATGAGATGACTTATTTCCTATAAATGTGCCATCACATTAACTTTGGTTTCATATTTTTTGAGGTTACTTAAGGGTAATCGACGAAGAAATCCTTGATTTAAAAGATTTAAAAAAACAATTTAAACAAAAGCAGTATTTTAAAAACAAATCAATTTTAAACCCTTATTATTAATCAAATAATACATTAAATCCTTATTATTAATTAAATAATAAATTAAACCTTTATTATATAATGATTAAATCCTAGTTAAGTCTTAATTATAATCTTGATTAAATTTGAATAAATCGGTAATTAATTAATAATTAATTAAAACTTTTTTCATAAATATATAATAAATAATTTACCATTAATTATTAATTAAATAATAATCAACTTTAATTAATTAACTAATTAAAATTAATTTCATTGATTAACACTTAGATATTAATTACTTTTATTAACCAATGATTAATTATTAATTACTTAATCAATTAATTCAATAATCAATAAATAAATAAATAAATAATAATCACCCTTTTAATTACTTAATACAAGTTTTAAAACATTTTTCAAAAATATTTCTAACTGAAAGCATTTTTTAGATTTTGAAAAGAGTTCATTTTCACGAACTGCACTTATAACGACTTTCGCTACACGAATAGTAATTTTTTTAAATAAACTTAAAATTTTATTTTCTAAGTCTTTTTTCGACGTTCGCTCTTGGAAAACTTTACTAAAACATAAAGGTATGTTTCCTTAAAACTAAAGCAAGTTTTAAATTCGGGAATATCTTAAAAATTTAAAACCAAAGATTATAGCTTTTATACAAGAGATTCCATGTCACTTAAGTTACTTTAATTAGCAAAAGCGCCAACTTCCTTATAATCACTTATTCAACATCATGGTATGCATAATTACATCACATCCATATCACAACATAAAATCATGTCATAATCAACATATACAAGTAAGGATTATAACTTGCAATCTAACTTGACATTTCAATTCCTAAATTCCAAATTATTTGTCATCTCATCCAAACACACACACACATATATCCTAGTAAACACAATTTATATCCTAACAACATCATATTTTACAACAAATAAAGATGTATTTAAGCTTACAATACTTGGTTAAGTGTAAGATCTTTATTCATCAAAAGTCGATAAAACTAAGCTAACTTTTTCTATAACTCGAACACGGCCTAGGCCTTTGCTTCTAGCTTGAAATAATGAAGTCTTTAAGTGGTATATGAAAAAAAAAAGGTTTGGCCCTAGGCAATATGGGTTCGGCCATGACAATATAAGGTGGAAATGGACTTGATTTTGGAAGGGGAAGCGAAGTAAATGAGGAAGTGTTTTTGGGAGCATTGGAAGGAACTAAAGTGATATCTAAGTCTTTTTAAAACTTTGAAATATATTAGGAAGCGATGGAAGACTTTCTTAAGAGCTTAGGAAGTTTGGAAATGCTGATAAGAAGGAGGAAAAATGAAAATAAATTAATAAAATTTTCTTTTGTAATATGTTAACAAGTTAATTTACTAAAATGCCCTATGTACTTTACCCCCCTCTCACACTTTGCCACCTCATTTCTCTTGTCCCCCTCCCTCAAAATCATGTGAAAAAATGTCTCCCCCTTTTATTTCAAAGCCAACATGTTATGACTTCATTTGTACTAAATGTTGAAAGAAGAGTCTTATATATTATATATATTTTTAACTTTTTAAACAAAATCTTATCCTATATATATGTGTGTGTGTGCATGCTTAAGTATACATACATGTACATATACATTCCAACATGACTAAAGTGATTTATAAATGTAATAATGTATGCATGTGTACACAAAAGTGTTACGACATTTTCGATAACTTTTAGCCGGTGAAAAATGAAAAATTCGAAAATCGACTTCCGATCACATTTTCAATCTTTCTTTGAACTAAATACTTTTGTAAATAAAAACTAAAAATAATTTCACTATCATTTGTTATTATTTAAACGAGTTTTATTTTCATTCTAATATATATTATTTGAATACTTAAAATTAATTAAATGTTCGCAAATCAAAGTAGTAAAATTCCAAGCCGTTACAAAAACTATTTCACCGTATCTAGTTATTATTTAAAAGGAGTTTATTTGAGTTATAAAATCCTTTAGTTTGTTAATAAAATATAGATTTAAATATTCATTATTGAGGTAATTAAATTCTGGGTCATTACATCAACCCTACAACAATATTTAACCCGGCAGTGGCTTCAATAGCCGACTAGTATCGTAGGCAATTTCCATGACAATAACTCAGCATCGAAGTAAACTAAGTCACGATGATATTTAATCGTACGGTCATAGTTAATGTCGACTAGTACGTTAATGAAATTCCACGACTATGTATTACCGATAACTTAATGCAACTCTATGGCTATATATTGCCGACTAGTACGCTAATGAAATGCCATGGCTATATAATGCCCAATGATCAATACAAATACATGGCCATATACTGCCGACCAATACGTTACTGACATTTCCAGTTACATGATTTTGCAATACTTTGTAGTTATTTGTATTTCTGACTTCCTATCAAAACCAATTACATATGCAATTGTAAGCATCTCAGCAAATACGATGAAAATGAATTTAAAAGTAGATATCACTATGTAACCATATGTAAACATAAACATCAAATACACAAAAGGAACTCAGGACATATAACAACTAAGTAACCATATGAGCATTTTAAAAGCATCTTAGTACATGCAACAGCTAATTAACTATATGACCATCAAATATGTAGAAGCAATACACAAATTAGATATCACTAACCATATGAGCACATAAGCAATAAAAAACCAAAGTAATACAAAATAGCAATATAAAACCAAAGTAATACACAAACCAATACATAAAAATAGATACCACTAACCATATGAGCACATAAGCAATAAAAAAAGCCAAAATAATACACAAAAGCAATAAAAAAAAACCAAAGTTATACACAAAAGCAATAAAAAAACCAATGTAATACACAAAGTAATAAACACGTTTCATACAAATTTATGAAAATAAAAATAGGTTGGCAAAATACATTCTAACTTCACAGCAATCTTCATCCTCTCAGATCATTATTCATCTTCTTACATTTCTCACGTTTATCCGGTTCATATAAGGCTTCTTGCAAAACATCCATGGTTTGTCATTGTTCATCCAGCAACCTCGTAACTTCTTTAGGATTATCAATTAAATTTTTCTTCAACACGTCAATTATTTTACTCACATCCATTTTCTTTCAATTTATAAACAAAATAGGATTAGCTAACAT
Source organism: Allium cepa (assembly GCA_030765085.1). Lineage (NCBI taxonomy): Eukaryota > Viridiplantae > Streptophyta > Magnoliopsida > Asparagales > Amaryllidaceae > Allium > Allium cepa. The sequence goes on from CM060931.1 coordinate 500,373,458, forward strand.
TCAAGTAAAAATTGTACAATATATAATATAAAGTTGTCAAAATTTCCCAATTTGTCACCAACATCAACTTTTCTACTACTGCTTTATCACATTTTATGGTTTTAAACAATCAAATATGAAACATCAAGATACCATGCTAAGTATTTGGTAATATAATCTAAGGGTCCACTACAGTTGGGGATCGTGATTTTGTAGAAAGCAAATGATCTTACCAATTTTTTGACCATCAAAACCCATTATCATACTCAACCCGATATTGATTAGTAGTTAATCCTCTATGACATTTTCTAGACTCCACAGGATTTTTCATAATTCGTTGACAATTTCCAAATTATCGTATAACTTTATTAGGATAATATAGTTTAGCAATGTCAAAACACAATATAACACCATTGTAGAATGCAACTTTGGGTAAAGGGTAATGGGATCTAATATTATGATAAGGATCCCAACATATCCAAAAATTTAAAAACAAAATAAGAGATTAAACATCATTAAATTTTTATTCAGATACTACACAAATTAAAACTTACATCTTGAGCAGTTAAATCATCTAACTATTCTCTAAGTCGAATTATAGCAAATGTTGTATCGCCAGACTGATTCTTAGGTTCCCATACATTCTAGGCATAGCGCGCTCATATTTTTTGCAAGGAACAATGTTAGGAATCACAAAGAAGTGGTCATAAATCCATGCCTAAAAAAAAAACTTCTTTGGGTTATAACAGTGTCTAAATAAGACATATGAAAAACAAAATAACTATAACACAAATATTGTTAATAATGTCAAATAGTCAGCCATCTATCTAAAGTCCCGTTGAGAAGCCAAACCAAGTTGATGATACAAAACGCTAATTCCCCCATTTCCCGAGCTTTCTCACTCAAACTATGAACATCTGACAAACATTTTAAATAGTTAACTGGCACCTTTGTGCCAGACTTATCACAAAACAAAGTGCATCCCACCAAATAGCGTATGTAAGCACAGGGCAATGATTTCATAATCATTCTTGTTCATTTCTTCTTTCTTTAATATTTCATTGAATCTATCTGATAGAAAATTAAGTGTGACGCCCCATCTTGAGCCCCACAATAAGAAAGGATATTACAGAGTAATATCGTCTGCTAGTGCAAAGAATATGGCTGATTAGGAGTGATCCTCCATGAATTTTACCTTAAGAGAGCATCGATATGTCGATTAGTATGCTATATATATATATATATATATATTATTTTTCTATCATAAGTGAAATCGACGTATGCAATCCTGGCTTAAAACAAAACTACAGTGGATAGAATGATAATAATAATAATCCAGAAAAATATGTGATAAATACAAATCACAGATCATGGAATATACACAGCAGAATACAAATAGATACAAGGTTGAACGGATATAATACAGATACATTATGTAGACTACATAGCGGTGGTCATAACAATCCATATAGTACAATAGTACTACATCTCAAGATAGATACAAACATGTACACAAAATGAGTCTAGCTCGACATAAGATACAACATAGCATAAATATACACATGCTGATAACAAGAGTAAACTTCTAGCTAACTGATATAAAATCTATCCTAAAAGCATCAAGATGAAGGACCTAAAATAGCTTGGTCTGCTCGAGTATTATAAAATAATAAAAGGGTCAGTCTAGTCTAAAATAGATGAGTTAGCAAGATAAATGATGGGTAAAATGGACCAGATCTCAAATATAGTTACCAAACCAAGTATCGACAAATATTAAGAATACTTCAATAAACTTCAAGAATGTAATCACCAAATATCAAATCCCAAGACAACTTCTAAGAGCAAAAACTTTGAAACTATTTAGTAATAACACATATAACATAGAATCTGGGAATTATGATTAGAAATCTAGAAATCACACATAAAAGGGGGAAAGGCTTCAAACTTCAAGGTTGGTGAATAAATTCACCTACATGAATGTAAGTCCAAAATAGACATATGTGTTTATAAAACTCCAATATGGGTATAATTCCCATTGTAGGTTCAAGATAGGCGAGAGCCTATAGAACTTCAAGATAGATGCGAGACCTATAAACTCCAAGATAGGAACAAGTCCTATAAACTACAGGATAGGTACAAGACCTATGAAAACTCCAAGATAGGTACAAGACCTATAGAACTCTAAGGGCGAGTCATAAACTCGTCGATATAAGTGTCATATACTCCCAAATAGAAACCGAATAAGTAACAACTGTATATCCCATACCATACGACTTTACCTAAATGTTTGCTATAAGTTAGTAAACTCCAACTATGTGTATAAATGGCTCAATCGAACAAGTCTGGGAATTAATAAAAAAATAAACGCAAGCGTTCTATACCACTCGTTTTATTAATCCGTTTAAATCGATTCCTCATTCAATCGATGTCGTGCAATTTTATAAAATAACTTACTCTGATATCCTTCTTGAGAATATTGTTTTGTAAACTAGAATATATACATATATATATATATGTTTAAAAGCCCTTGGTAATATATATATATATATATACATACGTACATACATACATACATACATACATACATACATATATATATAAGTACAATTTTAAACCATTGGTCCAAATAAACTTTAAAACCATTATTACTATAAATAAATATCTTTTTTATATATAAATATTCTAAATATCTTTTATAGAAAATATATTCATACTTAGAATGATTTGAGAAAACGGTTTGGATTGAAAATTATTCTTTTGAAATTCTAGTTGAAATAGTGCGATAAAACTTATGTGCAATATATGTATCCATAAGGAATTCCTATGAAATAGAAACTCCAAGATGAATTCATGAATTCATCATCAAAAACCCAAAATTTGCATTTAAATCAATATGAAATAAAGCATCAAAACAAGCAACTAACATCCAAGAGTCAAACAGGCGAACGAAGGGGTAAACGGGCTCGAGCGGAGAGTCGAACGGGCATGCCCTAAGGCTTAGCCCAGTTCACGACTGGTGCACCAGTTTGGTGGGACCAGTGGACTGGTGGAAATGCCTAGGCTAAACCCCAGGTGATGCCGACGGCCTTCCAACGGTCTTCTGACGGTCTGTTGACGCTTGTTTCTCTGGCATTATTCATTGTGACTTCCGAAGCGTTGATTTGGCTAACATGAAAGCCAATAAACAACTACAATTGGATGCTATTCAAGATATTATGATGTGGGTTTCATCAAACATAAAGTTGTGTAGCAAAAGAAGTAAATAACACAAGAGATTAAGTCAATTTCAACAACAAATTCATTCAAAACAACAAGCAGCAACATGTATCTATTTATAGGTTATAAGTGTGAGATTAACTCGTAGTACAAACTTGAATGGATAGAAATAGACCGGATTCTCCTAAGCTAGCCTCTTTCAGTGACTATCCTAGGTTAATTCTTAGAAATTGCAAAAAATGGATTACTAACTAAGATGAAAAACTGAAATGAAAACCCTAATAGATGCAATCGAAGATGGTTGATCTTATTTCTTCAATTAAAACCCTAATAGATGCAATCGAAGATGGTTGATCTTATTTCTTCAATTATTTTCCAAAATCCCTTATATTTGGTTTGATTTGGGGCTTAATTTGGTTTCTAGGGTTTGCAAATAGAGAAAGTTTATCCTTAGATTTTTAGATCAAGAAAGAAAGAGAAAAGAATGAACATATTTCTCATTTTTATCTCACTAGTTTCTACTACATGGGCCTTATATGCACCATAAACCCAATAAGTAAAGGTGTTACAATTTTCTTTTGTTTTAGCTTTTATAAAATACCAATTTACCTATACATAATAATGTACAAAATTATGAATCGATTTCTCAAATTTCAATCAAACTGTTGGCTCTCCCTTCACTCCCTCCAACTGTTGGGGGAGGCCCTTTCATCCTTTACTTGCTTCTTTATGTCCTACAGACCGATGTGAATCCGGAGGGCTCAAGGTGTGACTTAGAAGATGAAAACCATCAAGTAAGGACAAAAAAGAGAGAAAAAAGAAAGGAATCACGTAAACTATAAGGACCTTTACTAGGTAGGCCTCCATTAGTTAAGCATTCAATATGGCCTCTAAAGAATTAATCTCCCAGCCTAACGTGGGACAACATCTATTAGCCAAGGGTTCCAAGGTCACCGCGACCATAGAGTGTGCTAAGATGCGCAGGCCGGTCCCGTCATCCTCCTTGATCATCCTTAGAATGGTCGACCCCTCAACCTCATTCTATGAGTCCCTCGGTAGGGGCCTAACAACCTTCGCCTCCTTAGAAAATATACAACCAGGACCACTTCCGAAACCCTCTTTCTCAAGAACATGGACCTCTTTCTCCGCCTCGGCCTCTTGTCAACTCCCCTCCTCCTCTGCCTCCTTGATTAACTCCCCTCCTCCTCTGCCTTGACCTTTAGTTTTCCTCCCTCAATCGGAACCGAAACTTACTCCAATAGCATCATATCATGTAAAGGAAGGTGCATCGCCTATCTAGAGGTAGTTGGGAATTAGTTGGCATCTTCTATAGGGCTAAAATCCGACGACTATTGTTGAGAGCCGATGTCAGTGCGAGGTTGCAAAGAGAGGCTTCGTGAATGGGTACTCCTTATTGTAATAAAGCCTAGGTTAGCTGCCAGGTTCAAGCAGACCATTATGAAGCATAATTATAGAAAAAAAGTTAGAAAAGGTATGAAAGAAAGAGCGATGCAAAGCTAAGCTATCCCCATCAGATAGGTCTCATACCGCCTCCTAACTAAGACGAGTAGGGAGACTTTATGCTATCACTACTAGATTATTCTCCTTCGAGGTTTTGTGTTAAGGGCACATTATGAGTTTGGGTTGGAGACCCATGGATAGAAAGGGTCCCAAAGGAGGAGGCCTCACTCGTCGACATATCTAGCTCTTACACCTAGTCGCCTGTCCTCTTTGCCTCAGGTATATCTAGAATGCTAGGATAACTAAAGGACCAGTCTATAATAGGATCACGACCTAGGACCACAATGTCCACCAAAAGAGTCAGGTCATAAGTTTTCCACTCACCATGATCACCTACTTGGTTCCACCCTAGGTCCGACACAGTGACCTCGTCATCGTCATGAATATCTTCCTTGGACACCACCAACATCGGCTCTCTAATCACAACCCATTAGGCCTTACAAGCTACATAGTCAAGGTTTCTGCTATAGAAGCGCTACTTCCCATGGTCTGCCTAGGGCCAACAATTTGATTTGATGAAGGTTCTCGTTTATCAAAATCATGGCTAGGTCCCTATCATTGCTTCCATCCACCTTTATTTGGCAGTCCTTGTACATATAGATGCTTATGTCGGTCCCTGTGGGTTTGCTGTAAGAGAAAGAAAAAGAAATGGTTAAAAGAAAACATCATCAAAGAGTTTCTAAAGGAAATTAAATAAGAAAGAAATATATTGGGCATATTGTACTCCCATATAGAAAGGGTCGGTTTGATGGTAGCAGGAATGATGAAGAACTGTTCCCGGTAGCCTGATGGCTTGCTTGGGAGGCCGAAGGGAAGAGGGGGTGCCTTATTTCCCTGGAGATAGTAATGGTTGCTTGGATCGGTCTTGGTCTACTGGCATAGCTTAAAGATCGGCCTGACCAAAATCGGGTCAGGCTCCATGATGTTCAGGTCATAGCAAACTATGAAGAGCCTAGTAAAGAGCTTATAGTTGTTTGGGCTGAGCTACCACAACACTAATTGATGCGCATTCAGAAACCTAATGAAGTAAGGATGGAGAGGAAGGGTTGCACCAGCCTTTATGTATGCGAATGACCAAGAACGGTAGCCCACCGGAGGTTGACTATCTCAGTCAGCAATAAAAGGGCAGAGTGGAACCACGTTCTCGCAGCTAAAGGAGGCCAAAGAGAGAGCATGGTCGACCACATCCTCCTGGATCTTAGTAGCACCCAGGGAGTAGAATGTCTCCCACTGGTAGAAGTGCCCTTAGCCATCTCCAATCAATAAAGAATAGGCTAGATTACTGAACCAACCCAACCTATTAAAAACTAATTAGACTAGAGGGCAAGCTTCTCCCTTACCACTGGTATAGGCAATCAACATCCCCTAATAGGCTCATTCATGCTTTAACCTATGACAGGTTGTGTAGCCTACGTCCCTACCAGCCCATCACATAACTCTATCCATGGGTTTAGACTCAATGTGCAATCTTCCTATTTTAAACACAAGAATGGGACAGCTAAGCAATATTACCATGTCAAATCCTATTGTGTTATTTTCGAGGCTTGACATTAGACAATCGTTATTGATGGCACAATGATAATCATCAAAGGCACGTAAAGCGGAAGTTTATTAGAAAAGTTCACCGGTGCAATAATGCAAAAACTTTCAACGACAATGGAAAATCAATCCTAAAAAGGCAATATAATTGCATGAAAATGGGGGAAAAACAAAAATAAAACTCTATAAACCATTTTGAAAAAAAAACAAGAAATACTCTATTTAAACGATAATATGAAAAACATAGTGAACTAGTATTTGAGATCACACTGACAATGATTCGAGCCTGTTGTAGGAAGTCGGGATGGTAACAAGGAAAGTAAAGTTTTATATTTTTAATGGTGGCAAGTGTTGAAAGTTTAGTAAAGATTAAAAAATAAGAAGAAGGATATTTATAAGAAGAGGAAAGCGGTGTGAGCCATTGGATCTACCACGTAAGAAGTTATTTGGACCGTATAAGTATCATCAATGCATACGTCAAATAACCGTGTTGAAAATTGCTTCATTTCTATGATGCCTAGGGAAATGGACCACCTCCACTAATGGTTCAATGACACATGTAAGAGCATTAAATTTAGCATTTCATTCCTAAATGATAAGCTTTCCCCTACATACGTGCTTAGGCTTGGGAGGCAAAATGTTACTCGAATTTCTCGTAAGTATAGAGTGGCCTAGCCCACCTTGTTCAAATAGCCCACATGACTATAGCGGTGTGCATCATAGCCCGTCTTTTAGCCCATGTACCCTAATGGCTCAGCATGTTGTTCTCCCTAGGATCATATAGCATTAGTATGCCCGTGCACCTCAAGTGCGCAGCTCTCGGCTCATCGGTGTAGTAGGCCCCCCCAGTAGATTAACCAAATAGGGCCCTTTCAAAGAACATCCAACCTGACACTATTCTCGGTATCAAGCATACATTGGCTTTGTGGGCACTAGTAATGACGGCGAAACATGAGCCGCTTGGCCCATGATGCTTTCGTTAACTATGACGACCACCCTACACCACCAATACCCAACATACATAAGATATTGCACTATTGTCGTGTGGATCAATGTAGAGCAACCATCAAGGTTTAAAGTAAAAATAAAGCGTCATAGAACCTATAGTATATCTCATAGTGCATGAAATAAAGTATAATATCATAAATATAAAACAAAACAGACAGTAATAACTAAATGACGCAAATATCATAGTACAGATAAACAGAGTTATACATCATGAAATAGAGTTTATACAATATAAATAAACTCAAATAACTATCTCATACTACTAATAATAAGTGAACACTACCAAGGCCCCACGGAGTTGTGTAGTGGAATAAGCATATAAATCCATATATAATATAAAATAGCTTCATCATCCTCGTCCTCTACACATTAACTGTGTCGCAACCGAGATAATAAGAAGTAAAGCATAAAACCTCAAGTCATATAAGAGTCTAGTGTGAGCGGTAAATGAATCTTAGTATACTATACAAGTCGATATAGTAAGGAGAAAGGTATATAAATCATACCTGACATGTCCCTGCAGCCAAAGAGTTATTACATAATAACTTAATATGATACTCTACATATTGTAAAGGAATAACAAAACCAAGTGTGAAAAAGGGTGTCTTGGTATCCCTATCTCCACTAACTACATTCGATGACAATCCTAGAGTGATAGGTATCTAGTGAAGCAACCATAACAAGCATAACATCCATCAAACAATACTAACTGTCACTCAATGTACTTTGGATATATAACAACTATTATGACTATTCTTCCATCAGGGGCTAATGAAATCCCAGCATTCAATTATACTCTCATTATCCTAAAGCTGGTACTAGAACCATTCTTCTGGTCCAAAGTATACATATCCATTCTTTCGATCCAAGGTAACCGTTCTTTACTACCATGAGCATCCACACGACACCCCTGCTTTGAGTACAAAAGAAAACACTCCGAGTATCAACGATCCGTTAGTACCATATCCAAACCCTTTCTTTTCTCCATTTAATTTCCATTGACTTGGAGGAACCATTCTTCATTCCTCCACTTAATGACTCCTTTCTTCATTGGGACGTTATTCTTAAGGAACCATTCTATATTCCCCACTTCACGACTCCTTTCTTGATCTAGCCGTTATCTTTGAAACCCAACTTCATTCGTCATCGAGTTACTATCCGAAGACTCTAACTTTCATCATGCTTCTGTACTACTGTCAGTCATCATACGAACAAGCTAACCATCCAGCATGACATCTAGAACTCCAGAACCATGCCGTAGAAATTCAGTTTCCATTGGACCAAGGGTGAGAATTCGGTACCAACTTCAAGAGGTCAGCACCGACATTTATACTTGGCCAATTAGGTGCCAAGTATTCTCTTATCCCACTTCTTTCCTTTAGTACTTCATGTATTAGTGCTTGAACCCAGACTTCTCTACTGTAATTCATGTCGTAATGTCCTCCAAACATCCTACTTTGCATTCTAGAAACAAGTTGATGATGCCTTCTATACTTAGCCAATCTCTGATCCAACTTCATAGATGACCTCTACTAGCTCGTACTTCCACCTCCTTAAGTTGCTACCGACTTGAAGCAAGCTATAGAACTTGGTATCGAATTGAGAATTCGACGTCGACTTCTATACTTTGTGAATTGGAGCTTGCAGTATGAACTACGAGCTCGACCTATGATCCAGGTTCTGCCTTCCATGTCTCGTCCAATTTCGACCAATCTTGCCTTTGATTTGCCCTACTTCTCAACCTATCGACCTACCATCCAAAGCACTAGAAAATAACATCAAATCACAACATACAATCATGGAATAACAACATATATATCAATTCATATAATCAATATATGAAGATATAATAATCAAACAAGTTTTACCCTAAATCCAAGTTTTACAGTAACGTATGCATATGGATGACAAAAAATATATTAGCAAGTGAATATGTGTTAATAGTTTATAAAACCCATTTCTAAAATCATTTAAAAAATTCATATTTTTGGTCATAAACATACATGAACAAGTGGTTAAAGTTAGAAAACCATTTTAGATTCAAAAACATGTTTAAAACAATTATTTTAATTATATAAACTAGTATAGACGAGTGAGAGATCAAGAGCCATCCACCAAATACCTACAATACCAATTTTCTTCCTTAGATCCGAAGTGGATAATAAGAAAGAAAGACCCAAATCAATAGAAATGATAATCTCTAGCTTTTATTTGTTAATCTCCTCTCTAATCAATGATTTAGCTATGATTAGTAAGGAAAATGCGTGTTTTTTGATGAAATTAGAGCTAATGGAGGTTTAGATTTATTTTGGGAAAGAATAATATGACTTAGGTCAGTTCCTAAAGCCCTATATTAGCACCAAATTCGAAGTCGGTTAATGTACCTAAGTTTAGACTTAGTTAATTACCTACTAAAACTGGTCATTAGTAGCCAAAATTTAAAACCCACCATAACATTCAAATGACACATCCATTTTTCTATCATGACCACTCTATGAAATGGGAAACCATCGTCCAGAAGCAATGGAAGTGATTCGAGATCCTAATTCGGCTCTTATGAAATGTTATAGTCCAAAAAATATTTTTAGGGTCAAAATGGTCACATAGAAATTGGAAGAAAAAATCATAGATGTGAAAAATATCCCTTAGAGTCACTTCCCAAAGTCTTAGAGTCATACAACCTCATACGAATAAAATAAAAATATTTTATGATCCTCTGAAACATAAAACACGTGTCGTTACACTCTCCCCTCTTAGGAATTTCGCCTCCAAAATCCCTAATCAAACACGAAATGTCAATCATCGTTATCCCACATGCCTAACAATCATATACACCATCAAATATGTCAAACATGCAACCATACAATCAATAATAGAGGAAAACCTATGCCGGCATGTGGGATGCTTAACTATACTATATGACATCGAAAGTGAAAGTAAAATGAGATAACCAATAGGCCTTACCATATAAAGAGCTCTAGATGTGTGCCCCTCATTCTCTCCTTGGGTTCCCACGTGCAATCGCCTTCACTTTTGCCTCAATGATTTTTCACTAACTCCACCGTCTTCCTCCTAAGCTCTTCGTATCTCTGACAATACGAACCGGCCTACGAGGTCTCGAAGGTTCTGGTTCAATCTCGATGTAGCAAGCTAATCTGATGCGATAGTTACGCCTGAGTTGTGCATAAATTTTCGCAAATAGGAGACGTGGAAGACATTGTGCACTCTTGCCATTTTTTGGGGCTAGTCAACTTTATAAACAAGGTTCCCAATCATATCTAATATTGAAAAAGCACCAACAAATATTGATGCCAACTTTCCTCTGCTACCAAACCGAATAACCTTCTTCAAAGGAGAAATCTTCATGAATACCATATCTCCGATGGAGAATTCTAAATCTCCACACCTTTTATTAATGTAACTCTTCTGCATATCCTATATAGCTTTTATTTGTTACCGAATGATCTCTATCTTTTCTGAGGTCTCTCTAACCATATCCGGCCCAAGTATCAGTTTCTCATCCGCTTCCCACCAACATAAAGGGGCATTACACGATCTGCCATATAATGCCTTATATGGTGTCATACCAATACTAGACAGATAATTGTTATTGTATGTAAACTATAGTAAATGTAAACGATCATCCCACGAGCCTCCGAGATCCAAAATGCAATCTCGTAAGAGATCTTCTAAGATACGATTCACTCTCTTGGTTTAGCCACCAGTTTGAAGGTGATAAGTTGTACTAAGCTGTAGCTCTATACCCAATGCCTCCTGTAAGCTCTTCCAAAACCCACTAGCAAACAACGGGACTTGATCGCTTACAATGCTCTTTGGCACATCATGAAATTGTACAATCCATTTCACATAAAAGTCGGTCAGTTTTGTTGCCGTTCTACTTGACTTGATGGGTATAAATCTAGCACTCTTAGTCAAGCAATCAACTACGACCCAGATGTTGTAATACCCTGCTCAAGTCCTTGGTAGTCGTCTATGAAATCCACCAATATCTACTCCTACTTCCACTCAAAAACTTCAAGTGGTTGCAAAAGACCACTCTTCTTTTGTTCTGCCTTTGCCAACTAGCAGCTCATTCACTCCAATATGAATGTCCCGATGTCCTTCTTTGTCCCTTTCCAATAGTAGGCCTTTCTCATATCACGATACAACTTATTACCGTTGGGATGTATGGCCAACATGAAATGGTGGCACTCGCTGAGCACCTTATCTCTCAATCTGTCAACATTAAGAACAACCAATCTCCCATTCTTACAAAGCCAACCGTCTCGGTCGAGTCCATACTATCTCACGACCTCAGATATACCCTCGCTTAAATCTTGGAAATGATCTTGGCTAATCTGGCATCAGCCTCTGTTTAGTACCAATCCGCTCTATAAGAGTAGGCCTGGTGGTCAAGCTTGCCAACATCTTTGGCTCTAACTCGCAATGAGGTCTGAAGTCATAACCAGCAATATACTCCAACTGTTTCAACTTTAGAAACATCTCTCCTAAACTGGCATGTCTTCTACCTAGTGCATCAGTGATCACATTCCCCTTACCAGGTGTATAGGAAATGGAAAAGTCGTTGAAGGCTAAGAATTCCAACCATTGTTGCCGTCGAAGGTTGAGATCCTTCTAAGAGAAAGGGTGTTTAAGGATTTGTGAATTGCAAACAGCTCGAACCTCTCCCCTAATAAGTAATGCCTCCAAAACTTCAAAGAAAATACTATCACTGCTAACTCTAAATCATGAGTTGGATACTTCCTCTCATGTGGCTTCGGCTAATGTATGCGACAACATTTCACCTCTGCATCAATACCGCATCCAACTAGTACCACACGCGTTTGTGTATACTATCAACTCCTTATCCCGCTTGGAATGGTCAATACAGGTGCGCTCTTCAACCTCTCTTTTAGACTCCAAAATGCCTGCTCACATCTCGCATCCCAAGTAAAAGTCTTATTTTTCTTCGTCAAATTGGTTAACAACGCGGCTACCTTTGAGAAGTCCTTTATAAAGCGTCTATAGTATCCCACCAGTCCTAAACTGCTCACATTGATAGCATTGTTGGATCGGCTCTAATCCTGAATTGCTACCACGTTGACAGGGTCTTATGTGATACCCTACTCAGAGATGACTTGGCCGTAGAATCTCACTTCCCTTCTTCAAAGGTGACACTTTGAAAACATTGCTTTCAACTTGTGCTTCATCAACGCTTTGAGCACAATCCTCAAGTGCGCCTTGTATTTCTCCTTTGTCCTAGAATAGATCAGGATATCATCCACGAATACAAGTACAAATTTATTAAACTGACCCCTGAAGACATGGTTCATGAGATCAACAAAGTATGTAGGAGCATTGGTTACCCCAAGCGGCATATCCAACTACTCATAGAAACAAGACGGTGTACGAAATGCGGTGTTCCGCACAATATCCTTTGCTATTCTTAACTGGTGAAATCCCATCGCCAAATCCAATTAGGAGAACACCTTCGCACCATGGAGCTAATCGAAAAAGTCATTAATATGTGGTAGTGGATATCTATTCTTCCTCGTCATTTATTTGGTTCACGTTAATCAACACAAAACCTAAGTGAGCCATCTGCCTTAGTGGCGAATACTACAAGTGCACCCCACTAAGATATGCTCCTATGAATGAACCTTTTTCTCAATAGGTCATTCACTTGCACCTCTAACTCCTTCTGCTCGCTAGGAGCCATATGCCTCAATATCATAACTATAGGTATGGAATCATTCGTTAAGTCTATATGAAACTTGATCTCTCTAAAGATGGTAATCTGGTCACATCCTTATATACGTCTAGATACTCTCTAACGACGGGTGCAAATGACAACTCATCCTATGGGATCACAGGAAAATATAGAATGCTAACCATAACCCCATCCTTTGGCAGGCAGCCAATCACTACCGTCCACCCTTCTATTGCCCTAATTCACACCAACAGCTTCTCGCAATCTACTAGTGCCACATACTTTCTTAGTCAGTCCGTCCCTAAGATAATCCTGAACTAGAAAAAATCAAGAAGAAAAAAATCACAAACAAAAGAGTATCCATGACTGGATAAGATCAAACCACGACAAACCATACACAGGCTAGTGGAGGATCCAACAGGGTTCGTCACAATCAATGGTCGGTCAACTATTTTGGGTTTCAATCCTAGACTCTCTACTAGTTCGCTAGATATAATGGAATGCGAAGTTTCAATATTGAACAAAACACGTATGGGAACAACATGAAGGTAAATCATACCTTGAATGACAATGCCCTTCCCCTTATCAATACCTGAGGGAGCACTCGAAAAAGTCGGAACATCGTCTAAATCATTTGCCTTCCAAACCTTTTCTGCTGCAATGATTCTGGACTATTCTTCAGTATAAGTCTGGGCTTGCCACAGTTATAACATTTTTTCTTTCCGTCAGTTTTGTCGTCTTTGATCATGTGACCCTTTTCTCCATAAGTATAGCAAACATGGTCCCACTTGACCTTCTATGGAGACTGCTTCCTCTTTCCAAACCATTTCTTCTTCTTCTTGCTTCATCCACTCTGTTGCAGTTTCGGCTGTTCCTTAACAACAATAGCTGATTTGGACTTGGGGTATAAACTCTCCCGGTGAAGAGATTTCTTGATGAGTCTCCCAAATGGCTCGTCAATATGAATCACTAGCTTCTCCCCTTAATATTCGTCCAAACCCATAATGAACTTCTCATTCTTTGTCAATGGAGTATTGATGAAGGACATCCCATACTTCGACAAGGCGCCAAACTCAGCAGTGTATTTGGTAACAGACACATCTCCCTGTTTTACATTAACGAGTCTCCTAAATAGTACCAACTTCTGAGCAGTCAGAACAAACTTCTCCTCAAACCTAGCCTTTAACTGATCCCAAGTGAACTGACTCTCATATGTAGTAGTAGAGATAACATTCCACCAGTTCATGACCAGCGCTTGGCGTTGTCCATAGGCCAATCTTCTTTTCATGGCATCATTAATCTCCATATTACCAAAAATACGTTGGCAGGTGTCCAACCAATCCTGCGCTTCGATGGCAGACTACGTTCCAAGAAATGACTTGCCTCCCAAAGTAGAATAATATTTACATAGATAGGAGAAGTCAGCCCTCGCCGCTTGCACTTGAGCACCACCACCAACAGCAACATTCGGAGCCGCCGCTTGGGCATTCTGTAACATCCCATATCTGGAGGCTAAAAGCTAAGCGCTATAGATGCTGCAGTCATCTAAATTATTGACTTCTAGTGACAAAATAAAACAATACTAATGGTATCCATAATATCAGAAGCACTTGAATACGAACAAAATCATAGATTTCAAAAACAAAATTTTACTATTACATTTCAAAACAAATTCATATCCAAGTTACATAATCCCTTGACGTTTCTGTGGTAAAGATCAATTATAATCATTACAAAAATACGCCAAGAGCGACATATGACGATGCCCCTTTGGTTGATCAGATTCAGTATAGTCATATTTGACTTAATCTACACAACAGAATCAAAACAAAATAAGCTATAACTCCTTATTAGCTATCCATCAGCCACCTGCTCATCTCTGGAAGATTTATTCGCCAAAACAACAAAAACCTAAAAACCTCAACCCTCGGCCTACTGAAAACAATTTTTGAGCATCCGAGATTTTAAGGGGAAACAAATACTTCGAGTTAGACATAAAGCCACGTATGAATAATACTATACATCTCGGTTATATTATGGTAAGTGAGACCACGCAGCTTAGCAGAGTGGGTTTCCCCTTACTAACATTCTTTAGAACCTATCTTTGCAAATCTTTTCCTGCAACCAAAATTGGTTATAATCTATAAAGCATCATTATGTAAACATACATATCGGGAACTATTTGTTCGAACATTATAGTTTTGTTTGGCTAACTATTAACCTTTGGCTAACTCAGGCCTACTAGACAATATACCAAAATTTACCTTACATCTGTTAGTCAATCTTCTTCTAGACGGTTTGTCCTTAACTATCTATTAAATACTTCTCTTCTGGACGATCTGTCCCTAGATTAATATCTCCCAGGGTAACCTGATCCTAATGATTTGACGGGCTTAACAATAACCTATTTGTATACAAACATATATTCATTTTTGTGTGTAATCATGATTTTAGTATTACCTGTGACAAAGCCCTACACACTGGAATTTTGGACAAAATTAGCTAGGGATAATAGATAATGTATAGGGCGCAACATACCAGTCCCATCTGGTATTCTAATATCTGAGTCGTCGTACTTAAGGATCCTTTCCCATAATTATCCTTGAAAACCATTTCAAAATGGTTTAAAACCTTTAAAATAACTCAAACAAGGATTTTTTTATATCTTATATGTTTTACTCAAATCATCTTGCCATGTTATACACACACACACACACACACACACACACACACACACTTTACTCAAATCTTAGTTGATGAAAATATTTAAGCCTTTGAAAGTCCCCTTTTCAAATCTATGGAAAGTACCCCTAACGAAAACATTGAAAATACCACTTTCTAAACTAAGTAAAACTCTTTATTTAATCTAGGCCGAAAGGCCAAAACCTTTCTTCTAAAACCATTTTCAAAACACTTTCGAAACCATTGGAAATCCTTATATTGAAAGCTTTTAAAACCTTAGGTATCTTTCTTTTAAAACCTTTAAACATTGCCTTTCAAAACCTTAGGAAAACCTTTCCTTTTGATCATTTCAAAACAACCATAAAAACCTTCTCCTTTGACTCCTTCGAAACCATTGGAAAATCTTTCTTCAAAACCTTTCGAAATCGTTGGGGAACCACCCCTTCAAAATTTTCATTAAAAACCCTTTCGAAAGCATTAAAACCCTGAACCTTTGGAAAGCCTATGGGTTTAGTCTAAAACATGTAGAAACCTTTCGAAACCATTCAAAAATTTACTCCTTCGAAATCTTTGTAAACTGTCCCGGTCGAAACTGTTTGGATTATGCCTTTAAGTAGCAATTAAAGTCGAAAGAATTCCTTTCATAATCATTCCTAAGTAAAGAAGTGATGGTGTCGAAACCATCCTTTCGAAAGCAATGGAGAAGTGGTCCAGTTTAAAAACAAAACAAAGCAAATAACCCTTTTGAAAACTATCTGGGTTGAAAGGTAGAAAGAAGCAATCAAGGGTTTCAACCCAGTCAAAAGCATTTATTTTAAACAAAGGCACAACCCAATTGAAACCATTTCTTTAAATCTATTTGACCTAGTTAAAGGCTAACCAAGTCGAAAGCTACTTAGTAGAAAGCAAGCAGGCCCATTTTCTTTTAAAAACAAAGTAAAGCCCAACCCCTTCGGACCCTTTAGTTTCGACTCTATACCTTCCACCTACATCCCATTCCTACGTACTAGTTCCCTGATACCATGTGCATTATTTTCGATAGTGTCAGAGGCGAAGGTAAGGAGGCGAAACCTGGTGCCGAAAGCATCGAAACAGTGAAAAACATGTAGATTGGTCCCTTTTATACTATTTCTTTGTACCTAACCTACCTTGTTTATCAAATTGTGATTGGTTGCAAGTTTCTCTTTTCTAAAAGTACTGCCGACTTTTCAGAATTAACAATTTGAATTTATTTACAAAAGGGCCCCTTCTTCTTATATAAATATATGAAACATTTAAGTCTCATACCTTAAATAATTTTATATACCCGTTAAAATACTTAGGAAAATTCAACAAAAACTCTAGAAAATCGCTTTTTATATATTTTCTAACATATATAAATTTCAGACCCAAACCATTAATTATTTAACCATAATAATTTGTAACCCAAAATAACCTTTTCTTCACTAGAAAATTCATATAAAATCCACATAAATTCAGAAAATTCTTAAAATTGAAACCTATCTATAAAATATTATTTTTGGTCTATATAAAAGATCGCAAAGCATTTGGATGTCATTTAATTTTTCACATTAGAACATATCATAGGATCAATATGAACATGCATAAATCATCAACAAGTATATATAATCATTCCATCGTTCAAAAATATGGCAAAACATTGCAAATAAATTCGGATTTATCTTAAACTGAAAATAATAGAAATATGAGACGTAAACATTATTCAACTTATATTTAGAGATTAAAGAAATTGTGATGTGAATGGATTTGATTTAAATAAGCTTCTTCCTTAGCTTATTCTAATATTTTTCCTCTTGCTCTTGTTAATTATGACCGGCCTTAAGTTTGAAATTTTTAACAAATGAGAAATGAACGTGTACACGACCATGGGTTTAGGGTACAGGAATGGCCACTTTCCTATTTTACCACTCATCTATTTCATTTTAACCCTTATTTTAATTCATTGGTTAGGTGGCACGGCTACCCCTTAATTAAACCAAATTTCAATCCCCTAATCAATACATTATTTTATTTAGTTAACTAAATATTCTAAATAATGTTACCAAAAATATGGGGTGTTATAAACTCCCATCCTTAAAGAATTTCGTCCTCGAAATTACAATGAGGTACACAACACATCAATCAAAGAGGTAAAACATACCATCAAACAAGTAATGATAAGTATCTCTAATCCCGCTTTCAGTCTCCCAAGTGCAGTCTCTCTCATCGTCACTCCAATGGACTTTCACTAATCTGTCTGTCTTGTTTCTAAGCATCTTCTCATCTCTTGCAACAGTACGAATCGACTTTCTTAATATAGTCAAGTCAGGTTCTACCACTAAGTCATCAAGAACAGCCGGTGCAATAGTAGTCTCCGGGTCTCTAACACACTTTTTGAAATGAGTAACAAGGAAAACATCATGGAGTCCTGCCAAAATGCTCGGTAACTTGACTCTATATGCGAGTTTCTCAATCCTCTTAACAATATGAAAAGGTCCAACGAATCTCGGGGCTAAGTTTTCTGATCTTCCAAATATGATCACACCTTTCAATGGTGACACCTTAATAAAATCCTAATCTTCGATGGAGAACTCTAAGTCTTTCCATCTTCTATCTACATAACCCTGCTGCCTTGACTTAGCCTCCTCCATTCTAGCTCGAATGACCTCAATCTTTCTGTAGCTTACCTAACCAAGTCTAGACCAAGAACCAACCTATCCTCTGTCTCCAACCAACATATGGGAGATTTGCATGGCCTTCCATACAAAGCTCCAAACGGTGCCATCCCAACACTAGTCTGATAACTGTTGTTATACGAAAAATCGATTAAATATAGATGGTCTTCCCATGATCTCCTAAAACTCAGTACACAAGCTCTTAACAAATCTTCCAAGATTTTGTTAACTCTTTCTGTTTTCCACCTATCTGCAGATGGTAAGCGGTACTCATATTGAGCTTGGTTCCCAAAACTTCCTGTAGACTCTTTCAGAACTCGCTATTGAATAAGGAACCTCTATCACTAACTATACCATTAGGAATTCCATGTAGTCTAACTATATTCTTCATAAATAACTTCGCTAAAATAGGCGTCATCCTAGTTTACTTGACTGGAATGAAATGGGCACTCTTGGTCAATCTGTCTACTATAGTCCATATACTTTCATTTCCTCTATTCGACCTTGGCAACCCGTCAATAAAATCCATGGGAATAGAATCCCACTGCCATACCGGAATATCTAATGGCTGAAGCAATCTACTTGGCTTTTGGTGTTCATCCTTTGCTCGTTGTCAATTCAAGCACTGCTTTAACCATAAGCCAATATCCCACTTCATACCTTCCCAGGAGAAACTTCTTTTCATATCTTGATACATCTTAATTCCTCCTAGATGAATAGAGAACTTCGAATGATGGAATTCCTCCAAGACTTCTTTCCTTATGTTTCCTACACATGGAACACATAATCTCCCTTTCTTTCTCAACCATCCATTCTGGTCAATACTGAAATCTTTCAAGTCATCGCTCCCGGTTCCATCTCTTGACTTCCTGATCCATTCAGCTAATACCAGATCCTCCTCCTATTTAGAAGCAATCTTTTTGATCATCACCGGTCAAACTTCCAAATAAGATAACACTACGCTTTCTCCAATAGACCCAGCATCAGATCTCCACTGCACTCTGCAATCTGCCAATGCTTCCAAATCCATCCACTCAGCAATCATCTCCAACACTGCATTTTGATGCTTCCTGCTAAGTGCATCAGCAACCTTGTTGCCTTTCCCCTGCCTGTACTTAATCCTAAAATCATAAGCTGCAATGTACTCTAACCACCTCTACTGGCTCATGTTCTGCTCCTTCTGAGAGAACAAATGCTTCAGCGACTTTTGATATGTATACAACTCAAACCTCTCTCCCAAAAGGTAATGTATCCACACCTTCAATGTGAAAATCACTGCAGTCAATTCATAATCATGTGTCGGATATCTGACCTCATGCAGTCTAAGCTTTCTAGAAGCATATGCAATCACTTTACCTCTCTACATCAGCATACCTGCTAACCTTATTCTACACGCATCTGTATAAACCACCAAATCCTAATTTCCTTCCGGAACAACCAACAAAAGTGCATGGGTCAATAAGTGTTTCAAACTCTGGAATGTTTCCTCACAATTATCGGTCTACATAAACTTCACGTCCTTTCCTGTTAGCTTGGTCATCGGTGCCGCTATCCACGTAAAATCCTTAATGAACCTTCGATAATAACCAGCCAACCCAAGGAAACTCTTTATCTCCGTCACTAACCGCTTCAATCTTAGTTGGATCTACTGACAACCCTTTCTTCGAGACTACATGACCCAGAAACTTCACTTCGTTTTTCTAAAAATGACATGCCTTTAGCTGATGCTGCCTCAGCGTTCAAGAACCACTCTAAGATGAACTTCATGCTCCTTCTCATCCTTAGAGTATATCAAGATATCATCTATAAAAACTAATACGAACCTATCCAAGTGCTCTCGAAAAACTTGGTTCATCAAATCCACAAAGAATGAGGGCGTATTAATCAGAACCATTCGTATGATCCATATCTATTCCTAAACACTGTCAATGATATACAATCCTCTGCCACATTGAGCTGATGGAAACCCGTTGCCAAATCTAACTGAGAAAGCATCTTGGATCCACTCAACAAGTCAAAAACATCATCAATTCTAGGAAATGGATATCGATTCTTTATCGTTCTCTCATTCAAATTACGATAAACGATACATAGCCTCAATGATCCATCTAGTTACTTAGCAAACACTGCGACTGCCCCCTAAGGTGAACTACTCGGCCTGATAAAACTCTTTCCCTCCAGATCCACTAATTGCACCTTCAACTCCCACATCTCTGTGGAGGTCATTCTGCTTGGTGGCCTACTCACTGGTTCCGCTCCCGGAACCAAATCTATCTGAAACTCAATGGCTCGTTTTGGTGGCAATCCAACTACAGATTCAAAAACATCTGCGAATTCTCTAACCACGAAAACACAACTCAGCTCATCTTCCAACTCCATAACACCCAACAAAGCATTCACATCACCGTTAGAACCTTCTATGGTATAAACAATCCTATCGCTACAATCAGGGTGTCTAAGAGATATTTTTCCTATCTTGGCAAAATATCCTAGCACCATACTTGCTTAACCAATCCATCCCAAGAATAATCCCGAACCCTACAAAATCAAACATATGTAAACCGCCAACAAACGTATGACCTAAGAAGTCAAACTCTAATTGGTCATATTTCAACCCTAGAGTTTCATACCCTACTAGTGGATTCACAACCCGTAAGAAAGTAACTAAATATTTGGGTTCTAGGTTATCTATCAAACATCTAGATATAAAAGAATGCGATGAACCAGTATCAAATAGAACGCTAACAGATATGCCATGAATTTGTAGCGTACCTCCCTAAACTACCTTTCCTTTCTCCCGAGTTGTTGGCTTCGAAGTAGTAGGCTCCAGTGCATACACCTTGCCCTTTCCATCCTTAGCAGGCTCCTTGCATTGGTTCTTATAGTGGCCTATCTGATCGTAGTTAAAGCATTTGATGTTCTTCTTTCCGATCACCTACTTTTCCTTTCCAGTACGACACTCATTGGCAAAATGACCCTTCTTGTCGCACTGAAACATACCACCCCAGACTTCCTCTTCTTGGATGCTCCACCCTTCTGAGCACTCTTCTCGTGGAAAAACTTTCTCTTCTGACCTTGCCCAACTTGGACTTCTTTCACCTTATTCTTCTCCGGACAAGCAAGAATCTCTTCATGTCTCAAAGCCATCTCCACAATCGCATCACAGGGATCTCTAATATGTGGTAAGGTAGCCTTGGCCAACTCAGGCTTTAATCCCCTGATAAACTTCTCATTCCTTTTCATCATTGTGTACACGGCAGCATAAACATATTTGGCTAACTCATTAAACCTACTAGCATACTCCAAAATAGTCATCTCTCCCTATTCTAGATCAACAAACTTCCATATCAAAACAGACTGTGCCATCATTGCCATGAACATCTCCTGGAACCTCCTTTAAACTCTGCCCATGTCATGGTATCCTCGTCCACTGCCACAGTCACACTATTCTACCTAAATAAAGCAGCTCTCTGAAGCTGTCTAGAAGCAAGCCTCCTCTTATGCTCATTATTAAGCCCCAAGTCTGCAAGATTCTCTCACACTGCAGAAACTAATTTTCCACCTCTATAGTATCATTGGTTAAATGGCTTTCCTCCAAGCTTAGTATAATCTCTGCTCAACTTAGCATAATTGTTAACTATTGAAACTTCCGAAACTCTGCTCCTATAGCATATCCTCCTTCCACTCCAGCCGCAATTCCAACTTGCATCAGATTCACAAAAAACTGATACATAGCTCACATGTCCATCTACGGAACTCCAACACCTACATTCTCTACTTGTGCCTGACCATGGGTCTTCCTCACAATAGGTCTGGCATTCCCTTCGGCGCCCTCACCTCCTGGGTTAACTCTTCCTCTTCTACCATCCATATCTATATTCATACATCATGAGATATAGAAAAATAACCTAACAATGATAAGAGACCAAAAATAAAGCGTATACTTTTACATAGAAAATACAAGTACGTTACTATAGCGTTATCCCATACCCCAATCCTACTCTAATTCCTAAGGATTACGTTTTCAAAAAAACATTTTTAGCTTAAAGTTATTCATAAACCTAGGCTCTAATACCAAGTTGTAACATCCCGTATTTGGAGGCCAAAAGCTAAGCGCTATAGATGCTACAGTCATCTGTACTATTAACTTCTAGTGACAAAATACAATAATGCTAATGGTATCCATAATATCAAAAGCATATGAATATGAACAAAATCATAGGTTTCAAAAACAACATTTTACTATTACGTTTCAAAACAAATTTATATCCAAGTTACATAATCCCTTAACGTTTCCCAGGCAAAGATCAATTATAATCATTACAAAAATACGCCAAGAGCGACGTATGACGTTTCCCCCTTGGTTGAGTCAATATAGTCCTATCGGACTTAATATACGTAGTGGAATGAAAACAAAATAAACTGTAACTCCTTATTAGCTATCTGTCAGCCACCTTCTCGTCTCCGGAATCTTTATTCGTCAAAACAACTAAAACCTGAAAATCTCAACACTTAGCCTACTCAAATCAATTTTTGAGCACCCAAAAGTTTAAAGGGAAATAAAAACGTTGCGTCAGACATAAAGTCTAGTGTGAATAATACTATACATCGTAGTTATATTATGTTAAGTGAGACCATGCCACTTAGCGGAATGGGTTTCCCCCTTACTAACATCCTTTAAAACATATCTTCTGCAAATCTTTTCTTACAACCAAAACCGGTTAAAATATGTAAAGCATCATTATGTAAACATGCATAACAGGTAATAAATGAACTATTTGTTCAAACAATATAGTTTTTTTGGCTAACTATTAACCTTTGGCCGACTCAAGCCTACTAGACAATATATCAAAATTTATCCAACATCATTTAGACACTCTTCTTCTGGACGGTCTATCCTTAACTATTTGTTAAATACTTGTCTTCTAAATGTTCAGTCTCTAACTTAACATCTTCCATGGTCACCTAATCCTAATGGTTTTGCGGGCTCACCAATAACCTATATGTATATAAACATATATTCATTTCTATTTCTAATCATGATTTTAGTCTTACTTGTGACAAAGCCCTACACACTGGAATTTTGGACAAAATTAGCTATGGCTAATAGCTAATGGATGGGGTGCGACCCAATACCGGTCTCATCTGGTATTCCAATATCTGGGTCATTTTACTTAGGGACCCATTCCCATAATTTTTCTTGAAAACCATTTCAAAATGGTTTAAATTTTTTAAATCAAACTCGAATAAGGATTTTTTTTATATATTCTATGCTTTACGCAATATTATCTTGCCATGTTATATATATGTACATACACAAACACTTTACTCAAATCCTAGTTGATGAAAACATTTTAGCCTTTGAAAGTCTCCCTTTCGAATCTATTGAAAGTACCCTTTTCTAAACCAAGTAAAACCCTTTATTTAATCTAGGCTGAAAGGTCAAAACCTTCCTTCCAAAACCATATTCAAAACCCTTTTGAAACCATTGAAAATCCTTCCTTTTGAAATCTTTAAAAACCTTAGACGTCTTTCTTTTAAAACCATTAAACATCGCCTTTCGAAACCTTAGGAAAACCTTTCCTTTTAATCTTTTTGAAACAACCAGAAAAACCTTCTCTTTCGACTCCTTCTAAACCATTGGATAATATTTCTTCAAAACCTTTCGAAATCATTAAGGAACCACCCCTTTGAAATCTTCATTTAAAACCCTTTCGAAAGCATTAAAACACTAAACCTTTTGAAAGCCTTGGGGTTCAATTTAAAACATGGGGAAACCTTTCGAAACCATTCAAAAATTTACTCCTTCGAAAGCTTTGAAAACCATCTCGATCGAAACCATTTGGATTATCCCTTCAAGTAGAGCAATTAAAGTCGAAAGCATTCCTTTCATAATCTTTCCTAAGTAAAGAAGTGATGATGTTGAAACCATCCCATCGAAAGCAATGGAGAAGCAGTCAAGTTTAAAAAGCAAAAAAACCTTTCGAAACTTATTTGAGTCGAAAGGTAGAAAGAGGCGGTCAAGAGTTTTGACCCAATCAAAAACATTTATTTAAAACAAAAGCGCAACCCAATCGAAACCATTTCTTTTTTATCCATTTGGCCTAGTCGAAGGCTAACCAAGTTGAAAGCTACTTAGTCAAAAGCAAACTGGCGCATTTTCTTTTAAAAACGAAGTAAAGCCCCAACCCCTTCGGATCCCTTGGTTTCGACTCTATACCTTCCATCCACATCCAATTCACTACGCACCATTTCCGTGATACCATGTGCGTTGGTTTCGATAGTGTCAAAGGCGAAGATAAGGAGGCGGAACCTGGTGCCGAAAGCATCAAAACAGTAAAAAAAACATGTAGATTGGTCCTTTTAAAACTATTTCTTTGCACCTAACTTGCCTTGTTTGTCAAATTGTGATTGGTTACAAGTTCCTCTTTTCTAAAAGTAATATCGACTTTCCAGAATTAAAAAAATTTGAATTTATTTACAAAAAGGCCCATTCTCCTTTTATAAATATGTAAAACATTTAGGTCCCATACCTTAAATAATTTTATATCCCCATTAAAATACTTAGGAAAATTCTACAAAATTTTTAGAAAAATCGCTTTTTATATGTTTTCTAACATATATAATTTTAGACCCAAACCATTAATTCTTTAACCTTAAATAATTTTTAACCCAAAATATCTTTTCTTCACTAGAAAATTCATATAAAATCCATACAAATTTAGAAAATTGAAACCCAACTCTACAATATTATTTCTAGTCTATATAAAAAATCGCAAGGCATTTGGATGTCATTTAATAGGGTTTTCACATTAAAACATATCGTAAAATCAATATAAACATGCATAAATCGTCAACAAGTATATATAACCATCCATCATTTAGAAACATGGCAAAACATTGCAAATAAATTCGGATTCATCTTAAAACCAAAAACAATAGAAATATGAGATGTAAACGTTATTCACATTGTCTTTAGAGATAAAAGAGATTGAGATGTGAATGGATTTGATTAAGCTTCTTTTTTAGCTTGTTTTAATCTTTTTTCTCTTGCTCTTGTTAATGGTGGCCCAACTTAAATTTGAAATTTTTTGGCAAATGAGAAATGAACGTGTACGGAGATACACGGCCAAGGATTTAGGGTATCAGAATGGTCTCTTTCCTATTTTACCCCTTCTCTATTTCGTTTTAACCCTTACTTTAATTCATTGGTTAGGTGGCGTGGCTACCCCTTAATTAAACAAAATTTCAATCCCCTAATCAACACATTATTTTATTTAATTTAGCAAATTAAATATCTTAAATAATGTTACCAAAAATATGGGGTGTTACACATTTTGAAGCATGTTCACCATCATGTTGTTGAACATAGCTTGCAAGTCAGGATTAGCAGCCCCTGAACCCACTCCTTACTCAACTCTTGAGAGGGAGTTCCTAGCATTGTCTCTTATTTTCCGGCTCATTATTATCTATAACAAGAATGATCAGTCTCTCAAAAAAAAAGAAAACTATACCAATGACACTCATGTGTGCATGCAAATTGTATTATGCATATATACTACTATATAGTTTTGAAAATCAAAATATATAACAAGTACGGGTTCTCGTATATATACATACTCTCTTGATTCAGTCTAAGGTAGGAACTCCTTCCTTGTCTCTACTGAACCACGGTATTTCTTAGGTAAAACAATACAACTAAGATCTGATACCAAATGTGATGTCCTACCCCCACTAACATCTAATATACGTAAGATAATGCGCTGTTGTCGTGCCGATCAACGTAGAGCGACCATCAAGGTTTAAAATGAAAATAAAGCATCATTGAACCTATAGTGTATCTCACAATGCATAGAATAAAATACGATATCAATGATATAAAACAGGAAGGCGGTAATAATTAATTGACCCAAATATCAAAGTATAGATACACAGAATTATACATCATGAAATAAAGTTTATATAACCGAAATAAACTCAAATAATTGTTTCTTACAACTAATAATAAGTGAACACTGCCAAGGCTCCACAGTGTTGCATGGTGGGATAAGCATAGAAATCCGTATATAATACAAGATAGCTCCATCCTGCTCGACCTTTGAACAACTACTGCATTGCACCTAGACCTGCTATCTAGTCTACTCATTTAAGAGCACCTAAGATAATAAGAAGCAAAGCATAAAACCTCGAGTTAGAAAACTATCTAGCGTGAGAAGTAAATGAATCTAAAAATACTATACAAGTCGATATAGTAAATCATACATGATCTGTCCCTCAACCAAGGAGTTAGGACAAAATAATATAACATGATACTCTACATATCATAAAAGTATAACACAACCTTGTGTGATAAAGGGTATCTCGGTATCCTTATCTTCGCTACTTATCCTAGATGACAACCTTAGAGTGGCAGGTGTCAGGTGAAGCAACCATAACAGGCATAGCATCCATCAAACAATAACTATCACTCAATGTACTATGGATATATAATAACTCATATGATCATTCTTTTGCCGGGGACTAATGAAAATCTTGATTTCTAATTGTACACTCTTTAGCCTAAAGCTGGTACTAGACCCACTCTTTCGGTCTAGGGTACACAGATCCATTCTTCCAATCCGAGGTAGCCATTCTTCACTACCCATGAGCATCCTCATGATACTCTTGCTTTGAGTATAAAAGAAAATACTCTGAGTATCAGAAATCCCTCAGTACGCGTATCCGAGCCCTTCCTTTGCTCCACTTAACTTCGATTATTTCGAGGAACCATTCTTCAGTCCTCTAGTTAACAACTCCTTTCTTTATCCAGGCATTATTCTTGAGGAACCATTCTACATTCCCCACTCTACGACTCCTTTCTTCATCGAGCTGTTATCTTCGAAACCTAACTCCATTCGTCATCGAGTTACTATCCGAAGATTCTAAATTTCATCATGTGGTTGTACTACTGCTAGTCATCATATGAACAAGCTAACCCTCCAACATGACATCTAGAACTACAGAACCATGCTCTAGAAATTTGGTCCCTATCGAACCAAGAGTGAGAACTCGATGCCGACTTCCGAAGGTCGGCACCGACTTCTATACTTGGCTAACTAGAGGCCAAGTCCTCTCCCATCCCACTTCTTGCCTCTAGTACTTCATGTCTTAGTTTTTGAACCCCGAATTCTCTACTCTAATTCAAGTCCTCGTGTCTTCCAAACACCCTACTTCATATCCTAGAAATAAGTCGGTGATGTCTTCTATATTTAGCCAATCTCTAATCCAACTTCATAGACGACCTCTATTATCTAGCACCTTCCACCTCTCTATGTCGTTGCCGACTTGGAGCAAGCTACAGAACTCAGTACCAATTTGAGAAGTCGACGTCGACTTCTGTACTTTGCAAATTGGAGCTTGCGGTTTGAACTGTGAGCTTCACCTATGCTTTAGGTTCTGCCTTCCAAGTCTTGTCCAATTCCGACCAGTTTTGCCTCTGATTTGCCTGACTTTTCAACCTATCCACCTAACATCCAAAGCACTGGAAAATAACATCAAATCACAACATACAATCATGGAATAATATGCATTTACATCCATTCATACAATCAATATATGAAGATATGATAATCAAATTAGTTTTGCCCTAAATCCAAGTTTTACACTAACATATGCATATGGATGATAGAAATTACATTAGCAAGTGAATAGGTGTTAATAGTTTACAAGACCCATTTCTAAATAATTTAAAAAAACTCATATTTCTGGTCTCAAACATACATGAACAATTGGTTAAAGTTAAAAACCATTTTAGATCCAAAAACATATTTAAAACAATCATTTTAACTATGTAAACAAGCATAGATGAGTGTAAGGTCAAGAACCACTCACCAAATACCTGCAGTACCAATTTTCTTCCTTTGATCCGAAGTGGACGGCAAGAAAGAAAGACCCAAATCTGAAGAAATAATAATCTCTAGCTTCTATATGTTAATCTCCTCTCTTATCAATGATTTGGCTAAGATTAACAAGGAATTGGTGTGATTTTTGATGAAACTAGGGCTAATAGAGGTTTAGATCTATTTTGAGGAAGAATAAAATAACTTAGGTCAGTTCCTACAGTCTCATATTAGCATATAATTTGAAGTGGGTTAATGGGCCTTCGTTTTGACTTAGTTAACTACCCGTTAAAACTGGCCAGCAACAGCCAAAACTGAAAACTGCCATAACTCTCAAATGACACGTCTGTTTTTCTATTATGACCACTCTAAGG
Source organism: Allium cepa (assembly GCA_030765085.1). Taxonomy (NCBI): domain Eukaryota; kingdom Viridiplantae; phylum Streptophyta; class Magnoliopsida; order Asparagales; family Amaryllidaceae; genus Allium; species Allium cepa. Next base: position 500,402,040 of record CM060931.1, read on the forward strand.
AATGAAAAACCATCATCCTAAAGCAATGGAAGTGGTTTGAGACCCTAATTTAGTACCTTTCAAAATTTATAGTCCAAACAAAATTTTCAAGGTCAAAATGGTCACAAAGAAATTTGGGAAAAATCACAGATGTGAAAAATGACCCTAAGAGTGACTTTCCAAAGTCTTAGAATCATACGACCTTATACAAATAAAATAAAATATTTTACGATCCTCCTATGTGCACTAACTTCTTTGTCAACATTCAGTCATAGCTGCAAGCATAGGACCGACACTACCGAAGGAAGCTTCGCATGCAATGGTTCTTTGAAAATATTAGCATGAGCAATGAAAAAACAACTATGCAAAAACCCCTTCATTACCTTTGCTACTACCAAAGCACCTCGGCTACAACCACTCCCTTATTCCACACCACCTACCTTACTCCAAGGATGTGCATAGTACAACTCGCATGTTGTCATCGTCCACACTATACAGACCATCCAGTGTTCTAGCTGGCATGCACATCAATTGTACACTTCAACCACTGGCTAGAGCGATTTCCGGACTCAGTCAGCATGATCTCGACCATATAAGCTCAATTCCTACAATTATAAACAGGCATGACATGCTTTCTTACAAGAGTTGAACAACATTGGCTTTTAAGTAATTATTCTCTTATTATTACCTCTTATAAACTAAGTAATTTATTAAAAGCAAAGCAATCTTAAATTTCTCATAGTGGACGCAGATCGCCTTAGATCGAACCACTCTAAACTATATCTGTTTACTTTTACACATTTTATCCACTCACTTTACATTTAAAAACCAAGGTATAATCAAGTAGCCTTTCTTAATATAACTATCAAATGACCCATTCGAGAGTTTTCTGTTGGTTAATATAATGAAGTTCAAACAGAGAATCTCGAAGTGATGATATTACATAGTTCTCTTGAGAATACTGCTAAACTTCAAAATGGACACTCTAATTTGATTATAGTTAAATCATCGCATTGCATCCATCGAACAACTATTGCTTGGGTCTGAGTTGAAGCATTGGAAGTGGAACATTATTCAATAAAGAATTCATCTTCAAAGTTGTATAGGGTGAGTATCATGGACAACTGTAGTTAATGCAAAGACAAAGTCTCTGGCCAGAGAGTACGGTTAATGATAATGGTTATCATTGAATCAAGGATTTTATGTTTGGACCAATCAAGTTGAATGGGGACGACGTTGGAATTTTAACCAAAACCAAGTTCCATATGTCCTAATGTGATAAGTATTGTGTGTTGATGAAGAGAATTGGTGTAAATAATCATTATTACTAAGTAAAGCTTATAATGAGTAAAGTTAAATTTTATCAAAAAGGTGCGTAAGCGATAAACTCAGCCGAAATTTCATACCACTAGTTAAGGTGGCATGCGAACATTAATATTCAAACTGTTCCATAATAATCGCTGATTGAATTTACACTTTGAGTTGCAATTGTAATAACAAATTTTCTAAAAACAACATAATTTAACTAATTTATAAATTATTATAAATTAATTAATGCTAATAACATACTAATTTTTAATTTTTATTTGATTTTTTGAATATCTTTAGTATCTAATAAAGTACGCATATAAGAGCTTTAAATGTGCATATCGATATACGATATTGATAGAATATTTAAATTGGAAATAGATCAAATGCTAAGTGGTTTAGGAAATTTTTTAGGCATATATGCCTTCTTTTATATCCGGTCATGCATGTGAGGCGAGGAATGTGGAATTTGGTGAGATTTAATAAGGGAAGTTCTAAAGAAGGGAATAAACAAATCCTCTTCCATTCATTCTTGATTTTAATTAATTCTCTCCAAACAATTCATGTTTCTTTCTCTCCTCTCTCTCCCTTTTATGGCTAAAAATCCATGTCTTCAAGGATGGAAAAATTCCCAAAACAAATTAAAATCAAAATAAATAAATAAATACAAATGTGGTGCTTAAGATCATTGCAACTTCTGAAGGCTGATTTAATGAAATCTAGGAGTTCTATTCTTCATTAGGGGTTCGATCTGTAGCTACATATATAAAGTAGTTCTCTAATTTTATTTGATCATGAAACTAATGTTATTTATAAAGTATAGATCCCATACATGTTATATCTCGTTTGATAATTTGATTATCTTATACGCATGGCTTAGATCCTAATCTTCAATGAATTTATATATGCCTAAATTATCCGATCTAATTCTATTATTATTTTAGAAATTGATGTCTATAAAAAACAAAACTTTTGACTGAAAACTAATTTTATTTGATTATTGTAGTTTTATAATTTATCATATATACAAATATAAGTATTGAAATCACTTTGAAAGTTGATTAAACGTCTTATATATTTGTTGAGTTTGGTAATAAATTATTTTTATTATTATTTGCATATATTTAAATATTGTTTTAACTCAAAACTTAAATGGATTTTTTTGCAAAATCTATTTTTATTCATCCTTTCTGACGACCGCTCTATACCACTAGCACAAATAATATATAAATAGTGCACTGCTATCATGCTCGGTTGATGTAGGACGATCATCAAGGTCGAAACAAATTAATATAGCATATAACCTGTCGCATAGTGCATGGACAAAATATAATATCACATACGCAGCAGAAAAGATGGTAATAACTATGTGATGAATAGATCATCATCATCAGAGTATAATATCTACAGAGTTATACATCAATAGTAGAGTTTATACAATAGAAAATAAACTCAACAACTGTCTCAAATATAATTGGTAAGCAGTCACTGCTAAGGCTCCCCAGTGCTGCATGGAATAAGCATAAACTCCATATATGTATATAATACGAAATAGCTCTATCCAGCTCATCCTCCGAACAACTACTGCATCACCTAGACCAATTATCCAGTCTACTCATTTAAGAGTACCAAAGATAATAAGAAACAAAGCATAAAACCACGGATCAGACAATAGTCTGGTCTGAGCAGTAAATGAATCTCAAAATACTATATAAGTAATCGTGGTAAGGAACAAGGGTACACAAACCATACCTGACCTGCCCCTGCAACCAAAGAGTTAGCATATAACACTATAATATGCTACTCTACCATATCATACAAGTATACCCCAAACCAAATAAATGATATCAGTCATTCAGGTATTCCTATACCCAATACCTACTTCCCCTAATATCTATGAGTGATATCCTACTAAAGGAAACAACTAAAGCATACATAGCATCCATCAACGATCTTAACTATCACTCCTTGTGCTCTAAATATGTGATGACTTGTATGACCCTCAAGCTAGGGACTAATTGAAATCCTGGTTCTCTATTGTACTCTTGTATCTCACAGCCTAAAGCTAGATATGTGTCTTGTAGTCTAAAGATGGGCATTAGATCCAAAGCAACACGTCCAAGGTATACAGGTCCCTCGATTGACCCATGGGTGTCCCCACTAACAATACCCTAACTTCGAGTATAATTAAAAACTCTTCGAGTCATCAACGCTTCCTTAGCACATACACCCGAACCCTTCTTTTCTCCATTTGGATATTGAGCCCTTCTTGCCCAATCCAATTTCCATTATTAAGGAACCCTTCCACATTCCCTGATCATACTGCTCCCTCCATTACGAGCCGCCATCTTCAGATTCTACTCCCAACACGAGCCAACATTCGAAAACCATAGCTTTTCATCAAGCTATTACATCATCATCCAACCTAATATGAACGAGCCAACACCTCCAGCATGATCTACAGAACCTCAAAAATAGTCCATAGAAGTTCCACTACAATGGCATTCACCATGATAACTCGGTATTGAGTTATAGTTATAACTCAGTGTCGAGTTATACACAGTCAACATTGGCTAATCGCTCTTTCATACCTCTGGTACTTCCCTTCCAGTACCTTGGACTGCGACTCATCCACCTTTGATAACTCGACCCCAATTATAATAACCCTGTTGTTCATTACCTGATAAACTAAGTTTAATTATGGATAATTAATTCTAATTTATGATTTCTGAAATTTAATTGTGAAATTAAATCTAGTTTTGAGAATATTTGATTTGATTTATTTAAGGAATAAGTTTCACATCTTAAAATGGGATTTCAATTTAAATTTGAGATTTTATTAAATCATTTCATTAAATGTGGCATTTAGGATAAATTGTTAGCATTGAGCTTTTACAATTGGTAGTTTATTTTCAAAAGTTATATTTAATGGAGCATGATATTTCAAAATTAACAGAAATGAGAATTTTTAACTTGTTGCATTGGTTTTGGGAAATTTGGGAAAATCTATGTATGATAAATAAAATATTGTTTAGAGTAAATTGGTGTTTATAAGTGATAAAATAAAATAGAAATTGGTAACACTTCTCTTAGAAATTACTAACATTGTTTTTATTAGGTTATAGGGTATTCTCTTGGCCTATATGGGGGTGATTAGTAAAGAGAAAATGAGAACATACATATACTTCCTTCTCATTTTTCTCTTTAGCCAAAGCCTAAACCCATCTTCTTCTATCTTAAAATCTTAGAAGTCAAATTAAATTCCCAAATCAAGAATAAATCAAGGGGCTTTTGGAGAATAGAAGCAAGGTAATCTCCTCTAACCCCTATTGTTTATATCGAGCCTTTGTTTTTCAAATTTTCTTGTGTTGGTTTCCTTCTTTTTTGTAATTTCTAAGAATTAACCTAGATAGAAGCTGAAAGGTATTAGCTTAGGAAAATCTAGGTCTCTTGTATCAAATCAATCCATAAAGGTGAGTTTACTTCATAATACTATATCTAAATGGAATATGTTTGCCGCTAGAAATTGGTTGAATCTATGATTAAATTGTCCTCGTATTTTTTGAGTTAATTATATCTTAGGTTACGTAATTCTTAGTTTGTAGAAACCCTCATCTTGCTATCACCTTTAACATCAAGTTGTAGTTCAATATATGCTTACATGTAACTAAAATAAGTGCCATAGATGTCAGAACAATCACCACCGAAGAATTCGCCGCCAATGGACTGCCGGGTGGGCAACCTAGAGTTGAGATACCTCCATGAAGCGTCACCACCGGTGCACCGGTGGCATGCACACATGGAGCTATTTCAGCTCCAGGTGCAGCCCAGACTCGCCCGTCACTTGCCTCATTCAGTGCCTTGTTTATTGTTGTTGTTCTCTTGTGTCTTATGTGTTTATTTATGGACATTTTGATGTATATTTCCATTGATTTGCTAATCTATGAAATAATTTGAGAGAAATATAGAGTTAGAACTTTATGGACCCATTTCCTTGTGACTGCCTAGTATTTTGTTATAGTAAATTCTCTTATGCTCTATGGACCTTGAATCACTTTGATTCAAAGTTTTGGAATCTTATAAACTTATTTTCATCTATTTTCTAAATATAAAAATGGGCAAATTGTCTGTGTATATACATAAAAGTAATTTTATAAAAGCAAGTTTACTTATGTTTACAAATATCAAACTTGTTTCTAAATTAATCTAATTCATATTATAAACGATATTTTACAAATAATTATATATATATAGATACGTACGTACATACATACATACATACATACATACATATATATATTAAGTATTACTAGTATAAATGGGCATGAATTTGAAATATGGTTTTGGAAATATAAATTTAATTTCTTTTCTAAATAAAATGGTTATATATCAAAATGGGTTTGGAAGAGCAATAAAATGGTTCTATAAAATAAAAGGCTACTTAATTATATATATGTGTGTGTGCACGCACGTGTGCGTGTGTGTATGTGTATATGGTTTTGGAATATGGTTTTGAATAATATAACTTTATGGAATCTTGATACAGCTATATATACATATATATGCATTGATATCAAATGGAATACATTGGTTAGTTTATCTTTAGACAAATAAGGCATTTGGAAATCATTTACTATATGAATAGGTATATTTTTGGATTTTTAAACTGTAAACTCTTATAAGATAAATGTTTTGAGAGCCATAGTTTTTTAATATAGGGAGTACTAATAATCGATTCAATGTTACCAATTGGTTTAAATTCTCTTGAGTACGAGTATTGTACAACTCATTGAATAGAATTTTGAGTGGAACGTACTAGGCCATTAGCGAATACTCGAATTTCACCGAGTAGTATGGGATGTCTTGGTTAAATTCTTATGATTGCTTTAGGAAGTATTTAACATTTTAGAGTTATATTTTCTTTTGGTTTTCGATAGGACCGATGGATCCTTAAGAGAATATAGTTCAGGTTTTCTAATGGCATCCATAGCGAGTGAGATTTACTAGCTTCTAGTAAATACTTGAACTTCACCATGTGATATGAGACGTTTTGGTTAAGTTCTTGTGATTACCAAAAGTGATAGTATTTGACACTTTAGAATTTACTATCTTCTGGTGTTTGGTGGGACCGATAGATACTTAAGTGGTATGCTCATGGATTTCTATACAATATATATAATATTGAATAATTTAGAGTTTTCAAGTCATGATTACCACAATCATCTAGATCAATCGAGATTTGGTGTTCCTCGATCTTTCTGATCGTGTCGAGATTCTGTGTTCCTCGATCGTTGTGATCGTGTCGAGATTTTGTGTTCCTCGATCCTTGTGATCGTTTCAAGATTCTATGTTCCCGAACTTAGGTATCAGATCTGTACGAATGATACCATAATTGTTTGTTTACCACAGTATGGAATTGGTTTCTTTGCATTAGGAATTATAACTTATTCCGTGATTTTGTGTTTAGTGACTATTTTGTGTTGGTGACCTAAATATATAACTATGTGCCTTTAGATAAATTCTGAGTTAAATTATTTCGTGGCTTGTTATATATTGGACATCTGGATTTAATTATATCTCATTTATTCTTTTGTTATATCTTGTATTCAAATTTGTGGATATTTAGAGATAGTCTGAGCTGCATGTTATTTTAATGCTCGGGTTAGGCCGAGACTTTTCAAGTTACGGGACAGGTTGACCTTCGGATAGTTTTGCTCGTAAGGAGATAAACAATTTTGACTTTTAGTTTATCTCATTTAGGATTTTATGTTTGGTTATGAGATGCATATTTGAGTTTAAAGATTTGTCAGAGATTTGTACTGGATGTATATTATGTGAGTCTAATGTTAATTTTATAGACACTCTGTACTTATCTATATATGATGTTTATTATTCTGCTGTGATCTATGACTATTTTTATATGATATATTAGTCTGATTCTAAGAAACCGTTGTAATTATTACTTTGGACTAAGATGGTACACGTCAAATTTTATTCTAGAGATTAATAAAAACTGTAAGTATGATGTGCCAATGTTAGTTTAAAGATATATTCACAGTTGGTCATCCTTAACAAGCCATATTCTCCGTATTATTACACAATATTATTTATATTTTTCTTTAATAATATGTAGTTTTAGTACCAGCGCTGAGTCAGAACATTATAATATCTTAGATTTAGACCTAGCGAGACTTAGAGTCTTATCCCCTAAGGTGTGTGGTAGATTGTTATATTAATTATATATGTAGGGATAGGAATATGAATTGATTATCGAGACAATCAATTGGGACGTATTTTTAATTTAGAATTTTAACTAGATAAATTGAAATTTGTGACATCTAAATTTTAGAAAGTGATGTGTTAAAATCTTTTAAAGTTTGGAAAATTTCTTTTGGATTATTGGAAAATTAATTTTAAAAATGATAAATTAGAATGAATTAATTTAAAGTGAATAATTTTCTTTTAATAGAGAATTTGGGAAATTTGAGTAACTGAGTTTAAGATTTAAATAATCTAGGAATAATTTGAGTTGAGCAGCTACATTTTAGGAATATAATTGTTCCGATAAAAGCGACTATTTATTTTTTATTTATTAGTTGTTAGGAATTGGATGCTTAGTTTTATTTGTTTATACTAGATGCTTGGAAGCTTATGATAATAATATAAATATAACTAAGGAAAACTTGTAATTATTTGTTGTGCTGACTTCTCCCGAAAATGTTTAAGGATTTTGATCATATGTGTTATGCCATGTTATCGGTAGGAGTTCCTAAACATCGAACGAGACATTTTGACATGAGAAAAAATAATTTGAAAATATTGAAAATATTTGAGTTCAAAATAATTTAAAACAATGTTTTAGCCATCGAATAAATTATGAGAAGCGGAGAGCATGGCAACGCAATGTTGATATTATATGTCATCAACTTTGCATCCAAGTGATGGAATGAATCATTAAAATTTCGTGGTTTAATATTATTTTATATAATGAGGTAAGATTATGGAAAATATTTTAAATTCTGGAATTGATATATATTAAAGTTGAAAGAAAGTAAATTGCTGCATATGAATCTTAATTAATAATAAGTTAAAAAATCAACAAATTATGAAATAGATTTGGGAAGTAAAATGATATTTTGCAGAGAAGTATATACAAATGTGACGCTTTTAAAAGGAGATATTAATTGGAATTTTGATAATAGTATTAAGAAAATGATTTAAAACTTGATATTATTATTTGTGAAAATTGAAAATTTAGGGAAAAAATCTTTGAAAGGAAATTTAAAGGAAAATTATCTACTAGTATATATGTGTGTTTTGGTGGTTCAGTAAGTTTTGATGAAAATTTTAAAAGTGCATTATATGTATTGATCTAGACGACGTGTGTAGCCACCAAACGTTAGTAATAGCAGAGATTAGTGGCGAGGCCATGTTGATTCCACAATCAACGTCGCAGCCATTTGACACAACGATTTGCTATAAATGGATGGCAAGGCAAAGTCATACTATTATTTGATACTTGTAAATTGTGAATGTTCTTTTTAAAATATATGCTAAGATGAATAATATATGATAATTTGGTTTCTGTGTATATAATTTATAATTTAGATGGATGTTAAAATTTAGAACTTTAAGTGAGAAATTAATGGGAGAAGGAATTGGAACCTTATATTTGATGATTTAGATTATATTCTTTGTAAACATGTAAATTTTGGAAAGAGTTAACTGGAAGCAATGATTTGAACTTGGAATTAAAGGATCGAATTTGGAAAAAATTGAATATAAAAAGGATTTTATTTTATTTCAAACTTGGGCTACTAAAGAGTTGTAATTAAAAATTCTTGAGAGAGTTTGTGAAATTTGGAAAAATTAATTTATAGATTTCTTTCATTAAGGAAATTATGGGAATGCAATTTTCTTAAGAGGGGAGTCTGTAAGAACCATGTTGTTCATTACCTGATTAATTAAGTTTAATTGTGGATAATTTATTCTAACTTGTGATTTATGAAATTTAATTGTGAAATTAAATCTAGTTTTGAGAATATTTGATTTGATTTATTTAAGGAATAAGTTTCATCTATTAAAAAGGGATTTCAATTTAAATTTGTGATTTTATTAAATCAATTTATTAAATGTGGCATTTAGGATAAATTGTTAATATTGAGATTTATTGTTTTAAAATAAGATTTTATAATTAATAGTTTATTTCACTTTATTAAAAATAATGAGAATAAATTTTATTTTCAAAATTTATATTTAATGGTACAAGATATTTCAATATTAACATAAATGGGAATTTTAACTTGTTGCATTAGTTTTTGGAAATTTAGGAAAAATCTATGTATGATAAATAAAATGTTGCTTAGAGTAAATTGGCTTTTATAAGTGATAAAACAAAAATAGAAATTAGTAACACTTCTCTTAGAGTTTAGTAACTCTTTTTCTTGTTAGGTTATAGGGTATTCTCTTGGTCCTTATAGATTAGTAAAGAGAAAATGAGAATATACGTATACTTCCTTCTCACTTTTCTCTTCAGCCAAAACCCCCATCTTCTTCTATCTTGAAACCCTAGAAATCAAATTAAATTCCCAAATCAAGATTAAATCGAAGGGCTTTTGTATTGAATTAAAGAATAGAAGCAAGGTAATCTCCGCCAATCTCTATTGTGTATATTGAGCCATATGTTTCAGATTTTCTTATGTTGATTTCCTTTTTATTTGTAATTTCTAAAAATTAGCCTAGGTAGAAGCTGAAAGGTATTAGCTTAGGGAAATTCGGGTCTCTTGTATTAAATCAATTCCAGAAAACCGAGTTTACCTCACACCGCTATCTTTAAATGGAAGCATGTTTACTACTAGCAATTAGTTGAATCTATGATTAAATTGTCCTAAAATTTCTTGAGTTAATTATATCTTAAGTTATGCAATTCTTAGTTTGTAGAAACCATCATCTTATGATCACCTTTGACATCAAGTTGTAGTTGAATATTTGCTTGCATGTGACTAAAATCGGTGCTCTAGATATCGAAACAATCATTGTCGAAGAATTCGTCGCCAATGGACTATTGGGGGGCAACTTAGAGCTAAGATAGCTCCAGGGTTGTGTCACTACGGGTGGACCGGTGGGGCACCACCAGTGCACCGGTGGCATTCAAACCTGCAGCTGTTTCAGCTCCAGGTGCCGCCCCTACTCGCCATCGCTTGCCTCATTCACTGCCTTGATTGTTGTTGTTCTCTTATGTTAAGTTTGTTTGTTTATGGACATTTTGATGTATATTTCCATTGATTTGCTAATCAATGAAATAAGTTTGGAGACACTATAGAGAGAATTTTATAGACCCATTTCATGGCTATAATCTTGTAATGACCTAACATTTTTTTGTAGCGAATTATCTTGAGTTCCATGGACTTTGATTCAAAGGTTTGGAATCTTATAAACATATTTTCATTTTTTTTACTAGATATAAAAATGGGAAAAAAAATGTGTGTGTGTATAATTTTATAAAAGTGAGATCACTTATGTTTACAAATCTCAAACCTATTTCAAAATTAATCTAATTCATATTATAAAGGATATTTTACAAATAAGTATATATATACATACACGAGTACTTTGGCACGTGCGATGCACGTGTGCAGGAGAAACTTGTATTAAAGAACGTTGTTTTTAAGGTTGTTTTGGATTTTATAAAATGGCTTCGACGTCTACTAATGTTACATTTTTTTATGATACTGACTTTTAATAAGCATCAACATCTGATGGACCTGTTCATGGAATTTTTGTATCAAATATGGAAATAAGCTTAGATTAGACCGACCTTACTTAACCAAAAGAACTGTAATAAACCTGTGAAATTGTGAATTATCCTTGCATGTTAATGCATATCTAAGGCAACAACTTTGACTCCTAACAGAAATAGAAGTTTTTCTTCAGTAGATATAGTAGTTAATTTGAAATAGACATGGTAGCATTTTGCGATGAGGAGGAAACAAAATGACATATTGATTGCGTTTTTTACTTTTTGTGATACAAAATGACATTCTTCAGTCAGAATGATTTTGTACTAATTGTAATAAAACCTGTGAAAAAATTTAATTATATTTATATCACAATCTATATCCACGTTTGAGTTGCATTTTTACCCACGCTTGCGTTTTAAATATATGATGATGGAAGAAGTCTTGTTTAAGGCATCAAAATATCAAATCTATGAATTAGTTATGAAATGTCAGTAAGTCAAAAACCCAATTAAAGAGTCGCATGCCTTCTGCAACTGTGCATATGAGATTAGTTATAATTTAAAACTAACTTACAAACTTATGTCATTATACCATGGATAATGAAGTTTGCTGCAAAAAAGAGATGGACGAAATGGTTCAAAGTTAAGACTGAGTGAGAAAGAGAAAATTATTGTAGAGATATTGTTATGGGAGGTGTGAAAGAACTATGTACCGCATAAAAAGTAATAAAATATCCATATATATCTTTTAGTAATTATGTATTGTACTAAGAACATGGCTATATGCGAAACATATAAATCTTTGCCAAATAAAAAAATTGTAGTATTAATAGAAATATAGTCATGCTCAACGCATATATAGTCTTAACAGGTAATACCATATAGGTATGGGTAACAAATATACCTTTATTGATATAGTATAGGAGATTATGTGTTGTAGAAGCAGGTACTCGGTAACATGTACAATAACACCATTTTGGTGTAGCCATAAATGTATTTAGCTTTTTTGAGAAATTAAAATATTTGTAATAAAGTATATCTACTAAAATAATAATGATTAAATAGTATATTTAGTTTATGCTATTAGCTAAGCCTATTGGTATTATATTTATGGTAGATGCTAACTTTATATTAGTAATTCAACTCAAAATATAAACTAAAAATCAAATGATGTTTGAATATGAAATTTTCATTTCAGCAAATGAAATTAACCATCAAAATCCTATTAGCAATGATGAAAAACGTTACATGCTTCCACGCCAGACGTATTTTAGAGTATTCAGAGAACCTAACAAAAAATAGCCTCATCTGATTTCTACCACTTCAAATGTAGTTTACATTACTTGATCCAGATAAAGAAAACAGTTGAATTTAATCATAGATTGATGCATGCAAACATCAGCCTACAGATAAAATGGAATTTTGAACAAAACATAGTCGAACAGTAATTACGTCTGATTAAAAGGATAGATACTTATCTGAATTCATATCAAGTAGTATATGACTATTGTGCTACCATCATTGCTAAAGAGCTAATGATAAGAAAATAGTTCGGATAAAGTATTTAGTATCCTTGCATTATTGATCAAAAAGGACACTGAGCAGAAAACATAGAATTCAGTTGTATTGCTATTCCAATTGGCTAAATCTTCACGCGTGATTTTAAGGCGTTCGATAGTTTCCACCATCAATCTCTCAACCCATACGTCCCTCCCTTATTTCTTTTGTCGTAGCAGCATTACTCAATAGAATTTAGGAAGATATCATTCTATATAAACGCACCAATAAATTTATCAACCTACCAAAATAAATTATATGTAGTAAATTGAAAAGAAGAAATCCAATAATAAACGCACTCTTTCCAGCAAAAAATCATCGGAAATGAGGAAGATTTAAAAACACAAATTCCTTCTGCCGCATGTTGCAGTCATTGTTCAAAAAAACATACTACAAATCCAGATCAGGAAAGAATTATTAGAAAAAGACCGAGATTTGGAGTCCGAAATTAGATTTGATCTTATGTATTTACCTTGTCCCGTTATTTGAATTTTGTAAACGAAGATAATAAAATATTATTTAAGAAGAGGACTTATTTTGGGAGGAGAAACGGATGCGAATGTGGAAGAGTTGAATACGTAGGGAAAGTGGAATGATATAGTAACGCGTCGTTTATTTTTTTTTAAATTTCAAAAGGGTAATTTAGGCATTTCGAAAAAGGATTCAGTTTGACCGGTTGACCAAAGATTTCGCTTTATAGTATAAGATATATGTGTATATATATTTAGTATTACTAGTGTAAATGGACATGGGATTTGGAAATGTTTTGGAAATATAAACATAATTCTTTTCTAAATAAAATGGTTATATATAAAAATGGGTTTGGAAGAGTAATAAATATGGTTTTATAAAATAAAAGGCCGCTTAAGTATATATATGGTTTTGGAATATAGTTTGTGAACAATATAACTTTATGGAATCTTGAGACAACTACATATACATACACACACACACATGAATACATACATACATACATAAATACATACATACATACATACATACATACATACATACATACATACATACATATATATATATATATATATATATATATATCAAACAAAATATATTGGTTAGTTTATCTAATGATAAATAAGGTATTTGGAAATCATTTCCTATATGAAAAAGTATATTTTTGGATTTCTAAATTTTAAACTCTTATAAGATAAATGTTTTGAGAGCCATAGTTCTATATGGGAAAAATAATAATCGATTTAGTGTCACTAATTGGTTTAAATGCTCTCGAGTAACGATTCATCGAACATTGTACAACTCATTGAATAGAATGTTTGAGTGGAACTTACTAGCCCATTAGCGAATACTCAAATCTCATCGAGTAGTATGTGATGCCTTGGTTAAATTCTTGTTATTGCTATTAGGAAGTATTTAACACTCTAGAGTTGTATTTTCTTTTGGTGTTCGGCGGGACCGATAGATACCTGAGAGAATATAGTTCTAGTTTTCTAGTGGTACCCGTACCGAATGAGATTTACTTGCTTCTAGTAAATACTAGAATTTCGCCAAGCGGTATGGGACATTTTGGTTAAGTTCTTGTGATTACTAAAAGTGATAAAATTTAACACTTTAGAGTTTTCTATGTTTTGGTGTTCGGTGAGACCAATAGATCCTTAAGAGGTGCACTTATGGATTTCTTTACAATATATATAATATTGAATAATCAAGAGTTTTCGAGTCGTGATTGCTACGGTAATTTTGATCGGTCGAGATTTGGTGTTCCCCGATCCTTGTGATCGCGTCGAGATTCTGTGGTCTCGATCTTTGGTGTCAGATCGATATGAGTGATACCTTTGCCACGGTATGGAACTGGTTTCTTTGCGTTAGGAATATTGTAATTTATTCAGTGATTTTTTGTTTGTGACTAATCTGTGTTTATGACCTAAATATATAATTATATGCCTTAAGATAAATTCTTAGTTAAATTAATTCCATGACTTGTTATATATTGGACATCTGGATTTATCTATATGTCATTTATTCTTGTGTTATATCTTGTTCTTACCTTTATGGATATTTAGAGATAGTCCGACCTGGAAGGTTGATCTTAGGATGGTTGTGCTAGCATGGAGATAAACATTTTTGACTTCTAGTTTATCGCATTTAGAATTTTTTTTTTGGTAATGAGATGTATATTTGAGTTTAAAGATTTGTTAGAGATCAGTACTGGATGTATATTATGTGAGTCTAGTGTCATATTTGATAGACTCTAAGTTTTTATACGTATATGATGTCCATTGTTCCATTATGATCTGTGACTATTGTTTATATGATATGATGACTATTGTTTATAAGATATAATGTCTGATTCTGAGAAACCATTGTGATTATTACTTTGAACTAAGACTGTACACATCAAATTTTATTTCAGAGATTAAGAAAAATCATACGTATGGCGTGTTATTGCTAGTTTAAGGATATGTTCATAGCCGGTCACCCTTAATAGGCCGTATTCTCCATATTATTAGAGAACATTTTGAAAAGCAAGAGTAAAACTCATTTTATTGACTTATATCAAATTACAAGATCAAAAACAGATCACAAATCACTCAGAAATCACTCAATTACAATCACAAGACAATAACCCCTCAGTGCCAATACCTATCAAGACAGAACCACTCATTAACAACCTCACAAGACATTACATTGATTAAAAACAAAACATATACACATAGAAAAATAATACAAACTAACTGAAAGATGAAGAAACCCACTACTGCAGATCAAACCAGAAATAAGCCCTCTACCAGTTATGAATTACCAAGAACATCAAATAAGATTTGCTTTCAAGTCTCTGAGAATTTTGCCATGTATCTGATTATAAAGTTGTGCCACATTCTTGCATCCCACACCAAAAATTCTATCATTCCTTTCTGACCAAACAGCATGTATCAGTTTCTTAAGCAATTTAAGCAACAGTCTTGTCTTCTGAGTTTTCCACCTTGTAGCTTTAAATATATTGAACCATTCCACTGAGCTAACAGGTGATGGTTTATAATAATCTCCATTAGCAAGTAACCTATACCATATCTGAAATACAAAAGTACAATCAAAAAACAAATGCGTGTTACTTTCTGACTCTGATTTACAAAGAACACATAAGTCATCTGATATGATACCCATTCTACAAAGTTTGTCTTTAGTATTTAATGCATTAGCCATCACCTTCCATAACAGTAAATTATCCTTTGCACTACTACCAGTATTCCATATTCTTGAATGCCAAGGGAATTGCAGACCATTTTGACAGAGAGTATTATACACCAGTTTAATGGAATGTTGTTTACCTTTGTCTGACCAAATTAAAGCATTGCCATTATTGATGAAAGTCTGATCAGTGATAGCATTCCATAAGTTCCTAAGTTGGAAGGAACTAGAGTATGGTAAAACAATACTACCATCATGCATAAACTCCTCTACCTTAGCTTGTTCAGAAATTCCAGAACTTCTTCTCAAGTCATAATTCACCACTAAACTTAAAATCATACCTTGTTTAGCCCATGGTGAGTGCCAGAATGATAAATCTTTAATCAAAACATAGTTACACTGAATAAGAGGAATGAAAGTCTCTCTAAGTTTGAGAATACATCTCCAACTCCAACTGCAACTTAGTGGAATAGGCATAATCCAGAAATGTTTTTTACCAATAAGATTATTATTGACCCATTGAGACCATAAGTTCCCATCAGATTCAAAGATTTTGTTGAAATATACTGATATGGCTGCCTTATTCCAAAGAAAAATATTAGTAATACCAAGACCACCTTTCCTTTTGGATTCAAATAATTTGTAGAAAGAGATAGGAATCAACTTTCTAGAAAAAGGGTCACCATGCCAAAGAAACTTATTAAATGCACTAGAGATCATATTAATAAGCTTGACAGGAAGTATGTAATGTCTAGTCCAATATGTTGTGATAGCCATTGCAATTGATTGAATGATTGTTAATCTTCCAGCTTGAGACAGTTTATCTTTTGGCCATAATTGAAGCCTTTCAATTATCTTCTCAAAAAGTGGTAAGCAATTTTGTTTAGTAACTCTAGAGAGAAAAATAGGCAAGCCCAAATAGAAAGAATTTTTGGGTAATTCCTTAAGGCCAGAATAGTTAATAATGTCATTCTTCTTACCAGAATCTAACCCAGCAACTAATATATTGGACTTTTGAAGATTAATCAGAAGGCCAGTAATAGAGTAGAAAAGCTCAAGAGCTGACAGTATACACTGAATATTGTGGTAAGATGGTTTAGTAAAAATGATAAGGTCATCAGCAAAGAGAAGGTGGGTAATAATAGGTCTTTTACATTTAGGATGAAGTTGAAAGTTTCCATTAGCAACCAGATTCATCAAAATGGGATTGAGAAGCTCCATGACAATTATGAACAAGTATGGAGAAATTGGATCACCTTGCCTAACACCTTGTTTATTTTTAAAATAACCAAATAGACCTCCCTCTCTAGAAATTGAAAACATAGGTGATGATATACAAGTGTAAATCCATGCTAAAAATGGCTTAGGGAAGTTCATTCTGGACATGATTGCTATAATTGAATTCCAAGCAATGGAATCAAATGCCTTTTTAATATCAAGCTTTAACATGCACCTTGGAGAAATATTTTTCCTTTCATACCCATACAAAAGTTCTTGGGTTAAGAGAATATTGTCACTTATTGATCTGCCCTTAACATATGCAGCCTGATTGTTTGAGATGATAGATGGCAAAACTTGTTGTAATCTATTAGCTAAAACCTTTGAAATTATTTTATAAATGATATTACAACATGAAATTGGTCTAAAATCACTAACAGAGGATGGATTAACTGTCTTAGGAATAAGTGAAATAGCAGTGGCAACAAGTCCATTAGGTAATCTATTATTTAGAAAAAAAATATTGAATAGCCTTGATAATATCATATCCAATTATCTTCCAACTATGCTGAATAAAATGAGCATTATAACCATCTGGACCTCCACAACTATCACTGTCTAAACTAAAAACTGCAGCTTCAATTTCATTATTTGAAATAGCACTTATCAGAAAGTTAGATTGAAGAGTACTTAATGTTGGAAGAGAGATATCAAAGATTGGTTTAATGTCAGGAATGAATTGATTATCTGGAGCTAAAATGGATGTAAAATACTTCACAAAGGCTTCATTAATACCATCAAAATTATCTACCAAATTTCCACTCATGTCCTTTATCAGAAAAATGCTTTCTCTATTCCTTTTAACTTTCAAGTAATCATGAAAATATTTAGTGTTCCTATCAGCCTCTTTATCCAATCTCAAGTGAATTTTTTGCCTGAGAGCTGATACTTCTTTTTGGATAATTTGCTCCAGAGCATTCTTTAATTGCATTTCAGATTGAAGTAAAATATTATCATAAGGTCTAGCACTGAGTTTTTCTTGTACCATAATCAACTGATTCCTAATTTGAGATGATAGTTTAGAATCCTTACCAAATCTTGCTGAAGACCAATTTCTCAGTTGAAATTTCAAAGCTTTCATCTTAAGTATAATGTTTGTGAGAGGATCCTTTCCAAATTGCATACTCCAGACCTGCTTTAAGATATCATAATATTCCACCTGCTTAGTCCAAAAATTAAAAAATTTAAAAGAGTGTTTCCCTCCACAAAAATCATCAAGACCCCAAAGAAAAATTAATGGTCTATGATCAGATAAAGAAGGTTGACAAATGTTATAGAAAGATTTTGACCAATGCTGAATAAAAGATAGATTAATGAAAATATGATCAATCTTGCATAATGTAGGATTACCACTCCTATTACAATTAGACCAAGTGAAATCAGGACCAAAATGTTTAGCAGGAAAAAGATTGGATTGAATTAAAGCACTATTAAGAGGAGATATATCCTTAAGAGATAATGGACAGCCACCACTCTTTTGATTACTAGCAAACATACAATTAAAATCCCCACCAATAATCCAAGGAACAGTTGAAGATAAGGATGGAAGGTAATCTAAGAAAACCTGTCTCAGAGCTGGGGAATTTTGAGCATACATAGAAGTAAGATGAAAATTGATGTTGGAAGGTAAATGAATACAGTTATAATGGATAAACTGGTCAGAGGCACTAATTCTGGAAAGTTTAAAGAAAAGTGGATTCCACATAGTGAGCAACCTGCCATAATTGGATTCAATGAAATTGTTATCATGCAGCCAAGATGGGGCAATCAAACGAACAGCCTTAATTGTAGAAGTAATGTCAAGTTTAGATTCAGAAATGCACATTAGATGAATGTTATTACTCTCAATAAAATACTTAATCTCTAATTGTTTAGAGGGTAGATTGGCCCCTCTAATATTCCAAAAAGCAATTTTATTCATTTATTAGGAAGGGGAGGGAACAATGAGGAAGGATTCTTCCTAGTGTGTCTTTGATGTGAATTATTCTTTGAAGAAGATAAAGGTTGAACATCAGAAGGCTTGTATTCCTTACCTTTATTAAGATCAACAGAATCCAAATTACTAACTCCACTAGACTTCTTCATTACCACTGCATTATCAGATGAACTAGAAGGAGGTGGAAGTAAAACATTGCTAGGAGGAGATAGATGCAAATATGGAGAAGGATTTATGATATTCATGGAAGGAGATTTAGAACTGAATTGAGAACAACATGAAGTTGATACAGAGTTAGCGGGAACAGTAGAAACAACCCTTGTGACAGAATTAGACAGAATATTGGATGAATTTTCAAGTGATATAGATGAAGAAGAAAGATTAGCATCACAAATTGAATCAGATACAACCCCAACCAAATCACCAGAGTTTGAAACAACAGTTGAGTCACCCTTTGGAACCGAATCAGATAAAGCATTAAAAGGATTTTCAATTGATAAAGATGAAGAAAGAAGATTTACATCACATGGTGATTCAGATACACTAACTTTAGACAAGGAAGGATTGGAAAAAATTGAAGATGTCTCACACCTCAAGTCATTTGCATCTGAGCAAGAACTAATGTGAATTACTTCTGTAGGAGCTTCCTTACTTCTCTTATCATCAACATTTAACTGAATATTTTCATTGTTCAAAGTGACTTTTTTCCTCCAAATCCCTTTATTTTTTTTATTCACAACCTTCCAACTTTGATCAATAGAATTAGCAGTATTAGTCCTAACTTCATTCTTCTCCAAAGAATGTATATTATTATCCTTATCATCACTGGCAGAATTAACAAATTCACATGTTGCAGTATCATGTCCAAAAATTCTACAGTGAGTACAAATTTTAGGCTTCCAAACATAGGATAATTGAACATCTGGACAATTATTACCAAGTTGAGGAATATGGATAGATTCAGGTAATTCTTGATCAGGCGAAATTTCCACCAAAGCTTTAGCATACTTAAACCTTTGTAACTTTTCAGTGCTACTGTCAAAGCATATTAATCTCCCAATGTGACATGCCAACCAATTAATACCAACCAAAGTCCACAAGATGATTGGAATCCTATGAAAATGAATCCAAATCGGTACTTTCTTTACTTGAGCCTGAGATAATCCAACTGAAGGATCCCATTTTGTAATGATGAACATCCTACCTCTAATAAAGATAGGGTCCGAATTCAGGATATTATCTTTATCTTCTTGATTGGAAAAGTTGAAGTAAAAATTATACCCATCCGATTTAAAATCAACCTCACCCTTAAGTTTCCAAAACCTTTTAAGAAAATTCACAACAGTCAGAAAAGAAAGCGTACCATCAAGAAAGAAACCGACTAAATGATTGTTCCAGTAATTCAGTCCTTCTACTTTAACAAGATCTGGCAGATCCAAAGATGGCTTATCTCGCGAAATATCAAAATGAATAGGCTTATATGACCCAGCATTACGAGGCAAAGATTTGAAAAGATTCGACCAATTTGATTTCGGAATACAAGAATCATTGATAGAGGAAGAAACCATAGAATTTGGACCAGCAGAAGCAAGAAGAGAAGAAGAAGAAAGAACAGAAGAAGAGGAGGAAGAAAGGGTTGCCGAAGAAGATGATAAAGATGAAGAAAGATGAGGAAAAGAAACGGAGTCAAAAGAGAACGAAGAAGAAGAAAAAGAAGAAGACGCCATTAAAAATTCAAAAGCGGGAAGATGACCATCGCGGAGGGAACTTACATTTCATTAACCCCTCCCCTATTTCATGTTAAACTCTTCTTTTAATTCATTATTATTAGAGAACATTATTTATAATGGTTTTAATAATATAGGAATAGCGGTGGGGTCGTTACACCAATCCAAAGCCCCATCTTCTTTTTTAAGAGATAACTCATTAACACATTCAACACTTAGCCAAATTTCTTGCATCAAGCTATAGGAAACCTTCAATTGACAAACGCTTCCTATTCACAAAGTCGAGAAGTGCACAAGAGTTAGCACCATAACTCGGTGCCAAATTATAGCCTTAACTTGGTGTCGAGTTAGGAATTTAACTCCTACCAATTTGCAAGTTATCATATGGCCTCTTGCCATCCTTCTGAGCCTAATACCAAATTTCATCCAATTCCGACCAACTTTGCCTTCTATTTGCCCAATTTTCCGATCTAACTTTCTACGCAATCATAATACTAGCAAACAACATCTTGATTTCATGGCTACAATCTTCATGCCTTCCTAATAATAGGTTCGCTTTATGTCACAGTACATCTTGATACTATTGGGATGAATGGTCAACTTGGAAGGGTGACACTCTCATAACACTTCATCTCATAACCTATTAACATCAGGAACAAATAGTCTTCCATCCTTGCGAAGCCAACCTTCTCGGTCGAGTTTGTATTGCTTTATATATTTAGATTCTTCTCTTTCTGCTATCTCGGCCAGCCTAGCATCTCCCTTCTAACTAGCACCGATCCTTTCTATTAGAGTAGTCTCTGGATTCATCCCGCAATAAGGTTTGAAATCATATCCAACAATGTACTCTTTCTACTTCCATTCCAAGAACATTGCTCCTAACCCAGCATATCTTCTACTCAATGCATTAGCGACTGCATTCCCTTTTCCTAGAGTACAGAAAATACTAGAATCATAAGAGGCCAAGAACTATAACCACCGTTGCTGACGAAGATTGAGATCCCTTTGAGAGAAAAGGTACTTCAAGGATCCGTGGTCTGCAAATAGCTCAAACTTTCTCCCAACGAATAGTGACTCCACATCATCAAAGCAAAAATAATTTCCGCCAATTCCAAATCATTGGTTGGATAATTCATTTCATGTAGTTTCAAATGTCAACAAGCATAGGCGACAACTTTCACTTTCTACGTCAACGCAGCGCCCAATCCGGTACCACCAGCATTGGTGTATACTATCAACTCTTTATTTCCACTTGGAATGGTCAACACTAGTGCACTTGTCAACCTCTCTTTTAGGCTCACAAATGCATGCTTATACTTCGCATTCCATACAAAAGTTTGATTCTTCTTCATCAAATTGGTCAACAGTGTCGCTACCGTCTAGAAGTCCTTTATGAAGCGTCTATCATATTCTACCAATCCTAGGTAATTCTTCACATCCACAGCATTCTTGGGTTGATTCGATCTTGGACCACTGCCATCTTTGCAGGATCAACTGCTATACCCTGTCTCTAAATAATGTGATCCAAGAATCCAACTTCTTCTCTCTAGAAGTGACACTTAGAGAACTTCGCTCTCAACTTGTGCTTCCTCGGTATCTTTAGCACAATTCCCGTATGCGTCTTGTGCCCCTCTTTAAATCTGGAGTAGATCAGAATATCATCCACAAACAAAAGTGAGAACTTATTCAACTGGTCTTTGAAAACCTAATTCATGAAATCTACAAAGTATGGTGGAGTGTTGGTTAATCCGAATGGCATTGCCAACCACTAATAAAATTCCGATGGCGTATGAAATGCAGTAATATACACACTCTCCTTCGCTAGCTAAGATAGTGAAATCCCATCACCAAATCCATTTAAGAGAACATCTTTGCACTGTGCAGCTGACCGAACAAGTCATCAATGCTTAAGAGTGGATACTTATTCTTGTTCGTCACTTTATTCAGCTCATGATAACCTACACACAACCTCAAAGAGCCATCTGCCTTCGTTGCGAATACTATAAGTGCATCCTACGCAGTTATGCTTCTTTGAATGAACCCGTTCCTTAATAGGTCATTCATTTGCACTTTTAATTCCTTTTGCTCTTTAGGTGCCTTACGCCTCTAAGGCATAACTATCGGTCTAGCATCCTTCACCAAGTCTATTCGAAATTTGATCTCTCTATATGGTGGCAATCCAGTCACTTCCTCGAAGACATCCGGATACTCTTTAGTGATGGGCACTGACGACAATCTCTCATGTGGAATCTCAAGCGAATATAGAAAGATAACTATCACCCCATCCTTTAGTAGCAGCTAATCACTACCGTTCGCCTATCCACATCTTCGATTGTCACCAACAGCTTCTTACAATCAACTATGGCGGCATACTTCCTAAGCCAGTCCATACCCAAGATAATCCTGAACCCAACAATTTAAAAAAACAACCACAAACCAAAGAACATCCTTGACTCTATAAAACTAGGCCACGACAAACCATGCAAAGACTAGTAGAGCCTCAAGTAGGGTTCGTCACGATCAGGGGTCGGTTTACTATCTCAGATTCCAATCCCAATCTATATACTTGGTCACTATAGATGAATGAATGAGAAGCACCGGTATCAAGAAAAACTTGAACAGGAACATCACCAATAGAAAGCATACCTTGAGTGACGACTCCCTTCCCCTTTCCCATAGTCGAGGGAGAACTCGACGAAATCAGGACTACGTCCAAGGCGTGCGCCATCACTGCCTGCTTACGATTCACCGTTTTCGGACAATTCTTCTTCAAATGTTGAGGCTTTTCACAGTTGTAACATTTACTCTTCTCACTCTTCTTGCAATCTTTAATCAAATGACCCTTTCCATTGCATCCAAAGCAAGTAAGTTCCCATTTATCCTTCTTCTTACCACTCTTTCCCTGGGACTGCTTTCTCTTCCCGTTCCACTTCTTCTTGCCTTCACCACCTTGCAGTAGCTTTGTCTCTTCTTTCTTAGCATAAACAACAATGCTAGTCTTAGCCTCAGGGAACAAGTTCTCATGATGAAGCACCTTCTCTACAAGCTTCTCGAACGGCTCATTTATATAGTCCACTAGCTTTTCTCCTAAGTAGTCATCCAAACTAATGATTAATTTCTCATTCTTCCTCAATGGAGTGCCAATGAACAACATCCCGTACTTAGATAAAGCATAAAATTCTGCCACAAATTTAGAAACTGTCATATCTTCCTATTTGACATCAATATATTTTCCAAATAGAACCCACTTTTGGGCAGCCGGAATAAACTTCTCCTCCAATTCTACCTTGAATTGATCCTGGCTGAACTGATCCTCGAGAGTAGCAATAGTAAGAGCATTCCACCAATTCAGGGCTTAGGCCTGTAGCTGTCTCAAAACCAACTTCCTTGTCATGGCATCTTATATTTCCATATCATCGAAGATATGCTCGCAAGTATCCAATCAATTTTGCACTTCTATGGATGACTTCATCCCTTGGAATGACTTCCCTCCAAGAGTAGAATAATCTTTGTTCAGCTTGGCGAAATTAGCCCTAGGCGCTTGGATGGGAGCACCTTCACCTATCACCACTCCAGCAGCATTCATTATCATATTAGCCATCATAGCATTGAAAATGACTTGGACATCAGGCATAGCAGCTCCTGTTCCCGCTCCTTCCTCTACACCTGAAGTAGAATCCTTATAGCGTTCCTTGTATATCTACTTTTTCTTATCTGTAACAAGAATGATCAGTCTCTCACAAAGAAAACTGTGTCTATAGTGCTCATGTGCATGTGACTTATACTATATAATATATTATTATATAGCTTTGAAAACCAAACTTATAATAAGTACGCACTCTCTCGTGTATACACACACACACACACACACACCCGATCAAGTCTAAGGCGATAACACCTTCCCAATCTCTATGAGATCATGGTATCAACTCCAGTTAACCATGTAACCAAAGCTCTCATACCAAATGTCAGAACTGTCCTATACCACTGGCACCAATAGTATATAAATAGTGCACTGCTGTCGAGCCCGGCTGATATAGGACGATCATTAAGGTTGAAATAAATCAATACAGCATATAACATGTTGTATATCTCACAGGGCATGGATATAATATAATATTACATATACAACAGAGGAGACAGTACTAACTATGTAATTAGATCATCATCATCAGAGTATAATATCCATAGAATTATACATCAATAGTAGAGTTTATACAACAAAAAACAAACTTAACAACTGTCTCAAATACAACTGGGAAGCAGTCACGACTAATGCTCCCCAGTGCTACATAATAGTATAAACATAGACTCAATATATGTATATAATATGAGGTAGCCCCATTCATCTTATCCTCCTAACAACTACTGCGTCACCTAGATCTATTATCTTCTCTACTCATTTAAGAGTACCTAAGAAAATAGGAAAAAAATCATAAAACCTTGATTCGGACAATAGTCTGGTGTGAGCAGTAAATGAATCTCAAAGTACTATACAGGTAAATATGATAAGGAATAAAGGTACACAAACCATACCTGACCTGTCCCTGCAACCAAAGAGTTAGCATATAAAACTATAATATGCCACTCTACAAAATTGTAAAGGTATACTACAAACCAAATAAAGGATATCAGTCTTTCACGTATTCTTATCTCCACCTAATACCTATGAGTGATAGCCTACTAAAGGAAACAAGCAAAGCATCCATAGCGTCCATCAACAATCCTAACTACCACTCCATATGCTCTGAATATATGCTCGTATGACCCTCAAGCTAGGGAATAATGGAAATCACGGTTCTCTGTTGTACTCTTGTATCTCGCAACTCAAAGCTAGACACATGTCTCGCAGCCCAAAGCTGATATAGTTAGGGTATGCCTTAGGGGTAATTAAATAATTTGTTACATATGTCTTACTCATTGACCAATTTTATTCAGAATAAAGGTGTTTTCTTTATATTATGTACTTGATATAATGTGCAGTATTAATTAATAATGTATATTTAATAGAAAATCCATAAATGGTATGTTTTGTGATAGTACTTACAAAATGTTGTAACCGTGAGTAGTTTATCACAATAGAAATAAATACACCATTTTAAATATTCCTAGTCAAGATGCATTGAGACTGGATACGATGTATTTGTTGAGATTAGTATCTAACACTCTCTAATGTTGGGCAGTGTATTACTCATGGCTATTGAGGGAACCTATGGATAACGTACTGAGAGTTATTGGTAACTATGGAATGACTCACTTGATAATTTTTTGTTGGTTAATATAACTAAGGTAAAACAGAAAAATATCAATGTGACTGATTTACACATTTCTCTAGATTGGAGAATATTGTGGATCTTCAATATGAAAGCTCTGCATTGATTATAGTCAAATCATGGCACAACGTTCATCGGGTGACTATAGTCGGGTCGAGTGGAAGTATTGGAAGTGAAGCACTATCAAAGAGAGGATTCATCTCCTTAGTTATATGGGATTAGTATCACGGTCAACTAAGTCAACCCAAAGTTAAAGTCTCTGGCCAGAGCGTTTAGTTTAATAATTATTATTATTATCAAACCAAGGACTTTGTGTTTGGACTATAGAGTTGAATGTGGATGATATTGGAATTTTGACCATTACCAAATTCCATAAGTCCAAAGTGATATCGTTTTGACGAAGAGAATTGGTGTAAATAATGTCACAACTAGGTAACGCTTAATAAAGTGAAATTGGGCATTATCGAAGCCGAGTAAGTGATAAATTTAGCCGTCATGTCACACCAGCTGCTAGGTGACGTGTGAATGTTAACATTCAAATAGCTCGATGTTAATCGCTCACCAACTTTACACCCACGTGTCACACAACCGAAATGATGAATTATCTTTAGACCAAACGATTTAACTAATTTATAATTGTTACAAATTAATTAAATTAATTAATATTTATAAAATATTACTAATGAAATTTGAATATGATTTGAGAAATAAAATTGTTGTTTATATTTATAATAGTTATAAATATATCAATCGATATGAGATACCGATAACAAATAAGTTAAATATAATGGTATACATTTAATTTGGGTTAAATGGGCTCACAACCCATAATGCTTAGAGATGATAGGCAGTTTTTTTGGCTGGGTTAGCGGTGGCTACAACATGGGATTAGGGTTTGGAGATGTGTGGTTAAGATCTAGTAAGAAACTTACTTAATTTTCTCTTTTATCACACCATTATAAATAATTATCTAAAAACCCAAATCACTTATTCCATTTGGCAGTCATCTCCTTCTTTTTTCATGGTTGCAACTCTTCATTCAATTAATCCCAAAATCTCAAATCCAATTCAAGTTGAAACAAGAAGCTATTTGATAGTGACAGGTTGATGGTCCCAGACCAACAATCTAATGGATCAAGGAACTTTTAGAGAAAGAGAATTATTAATCCCAAAATCTCAAATCCAATTCAAGTTGAAACAAGAAGCTATTTGACTGTGATAGTAATGTTTTTTATGTATTGATCATATTATCAAGTTTTTAAGATTTGTTAATCATGTAAACTTATGTACATAAATAGATTATTGTTATCTCATCAGTGAGGTGAGATTTTGTATGTACTATTATTGTCAAAATAGAGATTGGATATGTGTATAAAATATGATGATCTAGTTCCCGATTTATGTTTGTGATCTAATATTAAATATTAAAATAAGTTTTAGTTTAAAATTATATATGTTTATACATATACATACGTATGTACGTACATACATACATACATATAGATATATATATTTATGATTTAATATTCACGTGCAATTTGAATTAAAACATATGTTTTCTTATATAATGTTAATATTGATCTAAATTTTTTCAAATACTTATTTATGTTTATTATGAATTATAAGTGCTGAAAATAATTTTTATTATTAATATATATATTATTTTTTACATTTAGTGATTATGTGATTGAATAAATTCATATAAAATAATTCATATTTCAAAAATTCAATTTAATATGTTTTAATATTAATTAAAAATATTATTTTAGTTGTGAAAAATCTAGAAATTTTTCCTATGCCCTAAAATGTGATTCTAGATTTTCAAAAAATTTAAAATTTGAATTTTTATCATTTACTTATTTTACATTAATTAATTATGGTCAAAAATATCTAATACTTTATAATATACATATATATATATATTAAAATATTCAAATCACTATAACTTTAAATCTGATATGTTTTCAACTGGTTAGTTATAAAAAAATTATTATTATTATTATTTTATCATTATCATTATATATATATATATATCTTTATTTTTATTTATAATACAATGTACAGATATATAAATAAATAAATATTTTATGTAATGTTTTAACGATAAAACATAATTTTATACATACATACCTATATATACATATATGTATATATATAATCATTTGTAATTTATAATTATATATACATTCACATAGTTGACAAAATACAATATACACAAAATAAGCTAATGTGTCCGTCGCGATGTAAATCTCAACATCTATATACGGGTATGTTATACTTTGCACAGATTGCTATGTTACACACACATACACATTTATATGTATATATGTATTATGATACATACAAACGTAGATACATACATACATACATACATACATACACACACACACACATATATATATTTGCATATCTTAAGTAAAACCTAAAGTAAACAAATCTCAAACTACAATATATAAATTTAAATAAAATACGTGATTTTATTTAAACTGTATTTAGAAACTTTCTAAGTGAATTGGACTTCATAGGCTCAAAAAGATCCAATAAGGTAAAAAGCCACCAATAACTTCCTCTGTGAACTTGTGACGACCCGCAAATCCGTACCCCTTGAATCAACACTATTCTACCTCTATTAACTCAAGTGGCACATAAATACGAACCATTAGGGTTAAAGAAGAAGAGATAGAAGAAGAAGAAACTAAAACAATATCAGAATCTCACAGTCGCAGCGGAATAAAATATAATAGTAAATATAGAACTTTACACAAAATGAAATCTATAACTTTTTATACATCACATCATCAGAGTATCTCATACATCAACCATCACAAATCAGACCTATCATACAATCACAGCAGCGGATATATATATATAGGTACATATAATACGTCTCGGACTCCAGCTCCTTTCCTGCTCCATAGCATCCTGACCTGGACAAATAATACTCGGTCTGACCCGAGCATTATAATAAAATAATACCCGAGTCAGTCTGGAATACCAGCTGATACTAAATATGCATCCAACTTGATTATTAAAGTTTCAAAAATCCTTTGAAAACAAAAGCATCTTGTAAGACCACGCCACAAATAAACATGTCGGGTTTTTACCTTACGATAGCTAAAACACTTTTTATAGAAATCCTCTGATATTATAATAGTGTCTATTTACAAATACTTATAAAATAGCCGAAATTGTTACATTCATTAAATTCCAGCTACTAGCCACAAAAGTGGGTAATACAAACAAAACTCGTACAAGGCTCGTAGGGAGAATGGATTTCCAACAATGACTAGGCACTGGGGTACCACCTGTCACAGTACGGGGCCTAGATCACCGTACCGAGGACTACTCCCTTCATCCCCTGCAACACAAGGCCGGAACCATTCCTTACTGAACAGTCCCGAACAAGATAAACCCGGTGGTTGGCGCGACCAACCACCCACTAAGCCGAAATATATATATAAGGGACATCTAGACAGGGGAAATATCTTGTCCTGCTTGGGCATGACCCACCTAACCTTGCTGCATATCCCCTGATTTTCAGTCATTCCCGGTTGATAAGGCTTGAGGCTAAGCGTTACCTTTAGAACTTTTCCACTTAGAATGCCCATCGTCCACCTGACGATGTTTCGTAGGCATTCGTCCATGCAAGTCCGTCCCGGGTTCGAACGGAACCGAAGGCACTACTCCTACTACATCCATTTTGGAAATATCCTCAGGATTAGTAGCGACTAGCCCTTGCACTTCACTGCTCCATCTTTGACTCCGAACACGTTTTTCGCACGAAACGTACAAACCGGATCGAAGTGGTTTTCGAGAAATAAATCTCGATCCCGGTCTCTTCGAAACGATCAACGCCTTTGTCCAATATTGATAGTCGGTGATTTAACTATCAATTTATATTCATAAACATCCATAAGCATCCATCACACAATAAATAATTCCCATATTATTTATTTTCCTCAATATCTTTAAAGGATATATTTTCAAAGTTTCAAAGCTCATTTGAAATCAATCCCCGAAATTATTTCCTTTACAAGGTAAATCCTTTACCATATATTCCCATTGAAAATAACCAGGTTTAAAACAACTTAGTTTGAAAACAGTTAAAAACATTTTATATTGGAATATACTCTAAAATACGTAAATTCTCTTCTAGTTACTTACCCAAAATATAATTCCAAAATATGTACAGTAAAACCATTTATTAAGATATAAACTTTGATTTTGAATAAGGTTTTTAATAACCTAAATTTAAAAGTAGTGTTTTTAATAAGATAAATACTAATTTCAAATGACTTAAATCCAAAACTAGTCTTTTAAACAAATCCATTTGTAAAAATAATTATTAAGGTATTTATAAAACTTACTATTGCTAATTATTAATAATTATTTTAAAATAATAATTTCCAAACACACTTTTAAACAAGTTTGAATTTTTAGAACTTTCTTTTTAAAAAAAATCAGTTTAAACTCGAACTTGGTTATCCCAAGGAACCTCATTTCCACTTAAACATCACAGAAAATCCTTCTCACGATTTCTGTCGATTTATTTCCATTTAGTTTTATGGTTTAATAGCATAAATTTACTTTCACATTTATCAATTGATAACATTTCTTTTTATTTATCATTTTAGATTTTACCAATTTTCAATTTCCATTCTAAATAGATTTCAAATTTTAATTCTTTAAAATTTATTATTTAACAATATCTTTTATTTCTCTAGAATTCAATTCCTCCATTTATAATTAATTATGGATTTATAATTTACTCAGCAATATTCCAATACAAATTTTATTCCAGTTTTCCACCCAAACAGATTCTAATTTTTATATTCCTTTAAATTCCTTATTTATAATTTTTCTTAAATTCTTTTGAAAATCCAATTTAATTTCTTTAAAATTAAAACTCCAAATTTCTTTATAATTTCACATCCTAGGCTTATAGTTTATCTCACAATTTCACAATACAATTTAATCCCAAATTTATCAATCACAATATATAACAGGCATCATCATCAATCATAAAAATAATTAATACATTGTGAGGAATCCAGTTGGATCCCTCCAACCTGTTTTCCCTGCATCCACAAATATTAGCACATCACATATATAAATATCAATCCAGACTGATAATAACAATAATATGCAACCAATCACACAGATATTTAAATATTTATTATTTAAATCAGCCAATATCCAGATGTGAGTGAGTTAAACTCACCTTGAGTTTCGGCGAGCGTTCGAAATTTTAATTAAACCGAACGACGTTCGATTTAACCCAAATTTCTACTTGCCCGGAATGAATCCGGATCTGCACCACTGCGTAATGTTCGACTCTTCGATCCCGGCGTTTCCAGTTTCGCTTGAATCTGACAACGTATGCTCAAGTTATAGAATTATAAAGTTTGTATATGAATTTAAAACAATTTTTTTTTTAACCTCAAATAGATCGGTCCATTCACTCCAGAATTCGAAATCAGGGCCGCACACTGCTCATCTTCCTCAATCGCAAGCATCTGTAAGTCCACGCGATAAAGAACCCATCACCGTGCTATTAGGGTTCAAAATCGTGCCCTCCACTCTCGACGATAGGTCGATCGAGTACTACCAGAACGAGCGTCTAGGCGCGCTCTACCTATGGCCGTGACCTTGCCAAACTCGGTCACCCTAAGGTGGCGCGACATCCCTTTGAACGCGCAGAGAACGCGACTACCTCATGCCTCCCATGCTCCATTAAACTCGATCTCAACCGTAGAGATGTGAAGCTCTTCCCAAGATCTACAGTTTTCCAGTTGAAAGCATCTTCTAAAACGCGATGAATCGATCGCAAATTGACGACGAAAATCTGATGTTTTCGGCCATTGATACGAATAGGAACGGCGGCCTCTATTTTTGCTAGGGTTTTGAGAAAAAGAGTTAATATATATATATATAATTATTTAATATTAATTTAATCTCGTTCTTCAAATTTTAACAACCTATGCAAACGAACACCAATCCTCGCGTTTCAACAGGCAATTCTAGGGTTTTTCAACGTTCCGGACACAATGGAACAAGTTTCGTAAGTTAATTTGGTCATACGTGCGAGTTACGGAATTGAACGATCAATTTAAAATTAAATCGGTTAAAACGATTTCGATGCGTTTCGAGCTGCCACGGTCAAACGACAACTCCGATTGCTACGAAAATTGAAATCCGGTAATAACTAACTGTTACGGATCCAATGAAACTAGTTTCGTCGAATTCCGAGACTGTGCCCCGGAAGGCTATTTTAACTCGTCTATTTAATCGGACGATTTTCGAAATTTACGGAATCGCTTAAAATTTCCACTTTTAAAATTTCATTAACTTAATAATAATTCATATGAAATTTATAAGAACATTAAAAATCATTCTAGCTCATTCCGGACTAAAATCTGATTTATTGCATTTTAATAATATTAAATTCATTTTTAAATTATTATAAAATTCCAAATATTAATTTATCGACTATAAGATTCTTCTAAAATTTCCACCACGCTATTTACACTCAAATAGCTCTAAATAAACCTTTAAACCCATTTTAATCACTATTTACACCCTGAATTACCTTTATCTCAATTTCGAATGTTGAATTATTATTATTCAATTTCAAATTGAATGTCCACAATAGAAATTCTAACTTGTTATCTTAATTTAAACCAATTCTTTTCGTTCAAAATAAATCTTAAACCCATAGTAAACATTTAAAATGAATTAATGTTCACAAATACCATACTCAAAATTCTGGGATGTTACATTCCTCCCCCCTTATAAAAATTTCGTCCTCGAAATTTGTATAAGGTAGAACATACTCTCAAACCCATTTACTTACCCCATTTGCTTAGTTAAAAGCTTATATACACTTCACAAAATCCTTTTGCTCAATTCCCAAACCTATTTGCTTTACTTCCCTAAAGCTTTAATTTTAACTTATAACTCCCAAGTTGCTTAACTTTTCCCAAAACCCAAAAATTTTCTAACTCCCAAAATTTCCGGAAAATTTTGGCAGAGTCTCCCCTGCACGGAGGAGCTTTCGCGATATCGCGATACAAAGAAATATATATACAATGACCCACACGGTCGGAAACCAAAATATATCACAATATATATATCATTTTCCAATTATATTTGCGTAGGCGTACCTTTTTAGCAAATTTTTTTATAGCAAGCAGTTAGTATATCGCATATACGCGCTCCAGCTCTCTCGAACGCCTTCTATACCTGTACTTACTCAACAAACATATCAGATTCCAAAGATATGAACATATTACAACATTTCCAATATAAATGTAAGCCAAACATAACTATTTACATTCCAAACGACACTTTGCATAATTTCCTAAGTAAATCATATTGTATAACATATACAAAGTCCCTTTTCCACTTTCAAGCTCCATTTTATTTCACATAAAGGGTTTACATACAAGTTCGGCCATTCCAATTCATAATTACTACAAATTCATTTCTATTTCAATTCAATTCCACATTGATTTACAAACCAATTTATTTCCAATGTTGAAACATTTCCATTTCTTTTATGATTCATTTCTCATTCATATGCAAACATCACTTATCCAAAAGTCAATTCATTCCAATTGATTTAAAAACCCATTCCATTTGCTATTTTAAATCAATCACTTGCATTCTTTTACAAACTCTTTTAATTAGATTCCAATTCAGTTCAATTTATTTTAAACATCAATTTCAATTGTTTGTTAAACAATTCAATTTCGAATACAAGCCAACTTCATTCCATTCAGGCAAAATAATTTATCACTTAAGTTTATAACCATTAAAATTAATCCTACTTAGATTCATATTTTCACAAGCCAAGTATTTTTATTCCATTTCAATTTTTAATTCAATTTCTTATTCACACTTCAAAATCATCATTTAAGTTCAAATTAATAACATCCCATTCTATTTTATTTACAGCCCAACATTCTTGCTTTATCCCAATTATTGAATTATACCTCAAATCTTATATTTCCAATTCATTATCCAATAGATTTATATGAATATCATTCCATTCTGGATTATTGACAACCCATACATCTTTAATTTATCTCAGAAATTAATTAATACCATTTCACTTGCAATTCAAATTTATTACCCAAACAAAATTTATCCCAAACAAAATTATAAAGCTTAATCACAATTAACATTCAGCATGCTTAAGTTCTTTCACAATATTTTCATTATCTTCTTATTAAGCAAATTTTATTTTATTTTCATTCGATTCTCATCCAAATCAAATTCCAATCCATTTACAAATTTCAATGCACTTTGCTTATTTATTCAATCCATTTTTAGATATATTTAATTAGCAAAGAAACCACTTTAAATTATTTCACTCCTTTGAATCTATTTACAATTCAAACCATCATTATTATAATTCAATTCCATATTCATTCACACTTCAATATTTGTTACCACAATTTGAAAATTTCATGCCACAACTAGATTTTTATTCACTTCCTAATTTTATTATTATTTTTTTATTTTTGACCCAACTTTCAAAATTTTAATCCTGCTAGTACAATTCCATTTAATTTAGCTTAAACAGAGTTCATTTCCAAACAATCATTTGGATTTAATTGAGTAGACACTTACTTCATTCAGCATTATTTCAACTAAATTAAATTTCCTTCCAATTTGGTTCTTATCCATATTTCTTCCAAGTTTACTTAAAAATTTGTTTAGCGAAATTAGATCCATCCTACTTCTTTTACCACTCATATAAGGATTGAACTTCATTCAATATTATTTATTACACAACTGGAATTAAATTTCAATTTCATTATTAAAACATATATCATTTTTCCCCATACATAAGTTCAAAACTTATTTGCCCACTTAAGAATATTCACATTTATGTTCTCACTTTGCTTCATTAGACTTTACATTTCATTTATGGTCAAATTTTGAATTTGCCACACCATTCAACTCTCTCCATTTATGGATTAAAATTTTACTTTCATTCCAGATTTTAGATTTCTTATCTAAGTTCATTTCCATTTTATATTCACAAGTTTAAATTATAACACTAAATAACTTAAGTATGTGAATTTCTTTAGGTAATAATAAGCAATTTACATTTCACCTCTATATCCAATTCAAATTAATTTCAATTCATTTAAATTTAATTAAAATTTCAAATTCTCAACTTTTAATTCTCCATATACAAGTTCAAAACTTGTTTACTAAGTGAAGTTCTTATATCCCACTTTACCTTATCTCAATTCACATATCATTTGAGATTAGATTTGAATTCACCATATCATTCCACTATTTCCTCATTGTGATTATAATTCCCTTTTTTATTTATATAAGTTCACCAACTTATTTATTTTAAAAGCTTATATAGCTCATTTTACTCCATCTACATTTTCTAATCACAATTCCATATGCATATGTATATACATCTGAATTCTTAAGGATACAAATTTCCTTAATTTAATTCTTTGCAACTTCAAATCCACAACCTCAAATCATAAGTATAATACTTAATAGCTTATGGGTACAATCCATTACACAATAACCCACAATTTCAAATCAACTTACTTTTTGATTTAACCACAAATCCATTTAATTCTGAATCCAATTTATTTTTCTCATCCAAGTTAAATTCAAATTTTCTATTTACTTCAATAAATTTTATTCACTTCCATTTACTTAGGTTAAATTTAATTTCAAGATTAAAATTTTCATTTCTTCCTTCTTATTAATATTACTTTACTTAATAAGTTTAATAGTTAATTCATTTTAAATTTTACACATTATTTAAATAGATTTTCCCAGAATTCAATTTCCCGGTTTTACTTCAAAACCATTTTGAAATAATAATCAATATATATACTCATTTAGTATATCAATCAAATCTCCATGTTTTCCAAACCAATTTGTTCATATCCCAAAACAATTTGTTTATACCAAAACGAATTCCCTCTTTTGAAATTCCCAAAACAACTAATATACCCAACAAATCCAAATAATACCATAACCAAATACTAGAGAAGCAATCTGTGACGCCCCACCTCTATACCCACGCTAGCCAAGAACACTCCGGAGTAGTGCTGTCAACTAGCACGGAGAATAAGGCTGTTGAGGAGCGACCATCCATGTAATTGCTTATCACACGGTGGCTATCAAACATAGAAATAATCATATCACAAATCAGTCACAGATATCCATATCACAAAGGCGGAAGAAGATATGAATATATAACTAACACATGAAAGTGTACATCAGAGTAGTGGTCAGTAAGATCCACGATAATACAAAAGAATAGCAACACGTGCTATACAAAAGAATACAACTATGAGTCTATATCTCAAGTGTATACAACAAAAACTGCTAATCTAAACAGTTAGCCAAAAGTCAGAGTGATGAATCCCTGGGAAGAAGTCAAGCAGAAGCACCTGTAACATCTCGGTCTGACCCGAGTATTATTTAAGAAAATAATAAACGGATCAGTCTAGCTATAAATATCAGATGACATGATATAACATAAAAGATATGGCATAAACATAAACATCCATAACGACATACCACTATAAGTATGTAAATAATGATCAACAGAAGATCAATCAATAAGAGATAATCAATATCACAAGAATCTTCTCAAATATTCGAAGAGGGCATCATACCCTAAACTTGTACTCATAACAAGTCAATGACATAAATTCCAGAAATCAACACGAGTAATCCAGAAATCATAAAAAGGGAAAGAGGCCTATCACATGACGGTCCGAAGACCAAGGGGAGCTACCCCGCATGTGTGAATGGAATCACACAGATTGAGGTCAAGACTAACCAAAAAGCAGAAAGGTATGTGTGAATGGAATCACACAAGTGGTGTCTAGTCTAACCTTGCTATGAAAGAGACATCGCGCAATTGCTAGTCTAATTCATAAAGCGATCATCAAGATCAACGAGAAGTGTCAATTACACTAAGCTAGTAAATATAGAAGTTTAGCTTCATGTCCCATAACCACTTGCTTAACTTAAATATTTACGAACAAACTGTAAATCTTCACTAATAAAATTGTCACAAGAGGTTCAATCGAACAAGTCCAAGAATTAACCGACGAAGTGAACGCAAGCGTTTCATACCACTTGTTTTACTAAGTCGTTTAATTAGATTTCTCATCCGAGTGAGGTAAAGGCTTGTATATACTAATAGATTGGAAAACGATTTAAGAAAAGAGCTTTGTTATTAAAAATAGAGTTGAAATTGTTTGTTAAAAGAGTTTTGATATTTACTACTAGTATTGAAACCTTTATATTATAAAGTGACAAAACACATAAGCAAGTGTAGAAACAATCAGTCACAAAGATCGCATACGGAGATGCGAATAAAATCCAAGGAAATCAGCTCAATGTTTTTCAGATAAGATCCCCTACGGAGGGGGGTCCAGGGGGGTGGCAACCCCCCAAGGTGGGGGTGCGGGGGCAACGCCACCGCTTACGGGGTTCGACCTGCCCGGTCAGGTCGCGGGGGTCCAGGGGGCAGCGCCCCCGGCGGGGTGCGGGGCAGCGCCCCGACCAAAACGGTACGACCTAGTGAAGACAAAATGAGGTCTAACGACCTAAAGGGATAGGGTCAAGCGACCTAAAGGTGTTCGCGACCTAACGATGACTCGCGACTTAAGGAAGAGGGGGTGAGCGACCTATGGTCATAAACGAGACCGAGCGACCTAAGGGAATAAGGGCCGAGCGACCTAGCATTCGAACGACCTAAAAGAGGCGTGGCCTAAAGGAGACGCGACCTAAAAGAGGCGCGACCTAAAGGAGACGCGACCTAAAAGAACATAAGGTCAAACGACCTAACTGTATTGGGTCACGCGACCTAAAGAGAGGCGGTCTAGCGACCTAGAGTGCACACGTCCAAAAGTGGGAACGACCTATCGAGGTAAGGTCCAACGACCTACGACCTAAACAAATAGGCCAAGCGACCTATAGGGTTAACGGTCTAACGACCTAACAGTTATGGGGTCACGCGACCTAACTAAGTACGCGACCTAGTGGGTAAGGGAGTCGAGCGACCTAACTGCATCCAGTGACGAGCGACCTAATAGAGTCAAGTAGCGAGCGACTTAACTAGTTAACGACTCAAGGGGGTCAACGACCTAAAGGTCCAACGACCTAAACCCAAACACACGAAAAGTGGCCAGAACGACCTAGGGGTTAACTCACATGCGACCTACGACCTAAGGCCCATGCGACCTACGACCTAACTCCGATACGAGCTAATAAGGCCAGAACGACCTAGGAGCAGAAAATCCACCAAAACGCTAAAAATCGGAGTTTTTCGCCAACCCAATCCAAACCAAATGCAAATATACATGCAAACACGATAGGGATTCATTCCCAATAGTCCAATATTGATATAGACTAGATTTGTGAGATAAAAATCTCACCTTTGCACTAAAGTTTATGAAGATGAAGCTTGAAAGCAAGGAGAAGCAATCCAAAGCTTGAATCCAATATCTTCTACTTGAATTTGGAGTTGAATGTTGGATTTGCAATTGAATTTGTGCTTGGAGTTTTAATTTCCCATTCCCTCCACTATTAATGCCAAAGCTTGATTAGTTAGGAAATTTATGAAGAGTGAGGAGAAGAGGGTTGGAACTTGGGCTTAATAGGCTAAACTAACCCAAAGTCTAAAGCGGGAAAAGTTAGTGAAATTTCACTAACTCCAAACCTATCGATGTTTATACTTAAAAAGTTGTAAACGACATTTCGAACTCAATGGAAGTGGTCTCGAGTCCTAATTTGACCGTTTGCAAAAAGTAGCTTTTCGGACCAAAATCCGATTAACGAGTTAATATTTAAATAAAATATTTAAATACAAACTCGATAAATATGCGGGTTGTTACACAATCCATCACTTTAGAAACTCGAAAATGAATTCTAATGATGTGGCCAGCATCATTAGGATTATTTTCCAGCGACTGAAGTGAGTCCAATGCTTCTAAATTTCCCAAATTCTTTCAAAACAGTACCATTCAAAAATACTTCTCAAAACAATATTCCATTATTACCCTTTCAAACACTTGGGAAAAATATTTCCAAATATTTCCAAGATTTTAAATTTCCCAAACCCTTATTTCCAGTTTATTTAAAATCTTTTTCAAAACTTCCGGGATTTAAATTCTGGTTTAGTTTAAATCTAGTTATTCTTCTTTTGTATAGTTTATACTTACAGGATTTATTTGGTTATAACCATTTACACCTTAAGATTAAATGTTGGATTCTTATTTGCATCATATTTTATAAATTCTATTTTATTATAAACCATTTTAGTATTTTATATTCTTATTAGCTTATTATTTCAAATTTAGATCAAATTCAAAATTCTTACTTGATCATGATATTAACAATCCAACAAACACCCAATATATAATAAGCTAGAAAAATCATTTCTTTTATATCAAAATATAATTTTAGGTAAAATTATTTCATTTACCCTCTTTAAAAACAATACTATGTCGGCTCATCTTGTTTAAGAGTTTAGAAACCCCTATCGATACGGTTGTACTTCCCGCACCGACCAGAATTCATAAACACTCAACCGATAAGTCAACACAGTATAAAAACAATTTTATATCCACTAACAAGTACGCTCTCATATCTATAACTACGCTCAGCTCATTATAGAATACTATTGACTCTATTAAATGGGTAAATTTCCCACCAAAGCCTAGGTTGTCGCCAACCGAAGCTCTGATACCAAGTGTGACGACCCGCAAATCCGTACCCCTTGAATCAACACTATTCTACCTCTATTAACTCAAGTGGCACAGAAATACGAACCATTAGGGTTAAAGAAGAAGAGATAGAAAGATGTAAAAGGAAGGATGCTTGCTAACTGCTTGAAGATTTATATGTCTGTTATCTGGAGAGAGAGGAATACTATATTTTTTGAAAAACAGAGAAAAAATGGTGATGCTCTTTGGCAAGAGGTGAAGAATGCTATTCTTTGCCAAATAAAGAACTGTCAATCTGGTTATTCAGTTGAAATGTTACATCTCTGGGAAAGAGACTAAGTCCCTTTTTATTTTATTTTTTTAGCTCTTTGTGTTTGGTTTTGTTTTGTTCTTTCTTTTCTATGTTTAACTTTGTCCTTCATCTGTAACTTTTATTGGTTTGCAATAAACTGGTAGGGGACCAGTTAACCCCGCTGGCTTTGCCAAAAAAAAAAAGAAGAGATAGAAGAAGAAGAAACTAAAACAATATCAGAATCTCACAGTCGCAGCGGAATAAAATATAATAGCAAATATAGAACTTTACACAAAATGAAATCTATAACTTTTTATACATCACATCATCAGAGTATCTCATACATCAACAATCACAAATCAGACCTATCATACAATCACAGCAGCGGATATATATATATATATATAGGTACATATAATACGTCTCGGACTCCAGCTCCTTTCCTGCTCCATAGCATCCTGACCTGGACAAATAATACTCGGTCTGACCCGAGCATTATAATAAAATAACACCCGAGTCGGTCTGGAATACCAGCTGATACTAAATATGCATCCAACTTGATTATTAAAGTTTCAAAAATCCTTTGAAAACAAAAGCATCTCGTAAGACCACGCCACAAATAAACATGTCGGGTTTTTACCTTACGATAGCTAAAACACTTTTTATAGAAATCCTCTGATATTATAATAGTGTCTATTTACAAATACTTATAAAATAGCCGAAATTGTTGCATTCATTAAATTCCAGCTACTAGCCACAAAAGTGGGTAATACAAACAAAACTCGTACAAGGCTCGTAGGGAGAATGGATTTCCAACAATGACTAGGCACTGGGGTACCACCTGTCACAGTACGGGGCCTAGATCACCGTACCGAGGACTACTCCCTTCATCCCCTGCAACACAAGGCCGGAACCATTCCTTACTGAACAGTCCCGAACAAGATAAACCCCGTGGTTAGCGCGACCAACCACCCACTAAGCCGAAATATATATATAAGGGACATCTAGACAGGGGAAATATCTTGTCCTGCTTGGGCATGACCCACCTAACCTTGCTGCATATCCCCTGATTTTCAGTCATTCCCGGTTGATGAGGCTTGAGGCTAAGCGTTACCTTTAGAACTTTTCCACTTAGAATGCCCATCGTCCACATGACGATGTTTCGCAGGCATTCGTCCATGCAAGTCCGTCCCGGGTTCGAACGGAACCGAAGGCACTACTCCTACTACATCCATTTTGGAAATATCCTTAGGATTAGTAGCGACTAGCCCTTGCACTTCACTGCTCCATCTTTGACTCCGAACACGTTTTTCGCACGAAACGTACAAACCGGATCGAAGTGGTTTTCGAGAAATAAATCTCGATCCCGGTCTCTTCGAAACGATCAACGCCTTTGTCCAATATTGATAGTCGGTGATTTAACTATCAATTTATATTCATAAACATCCATAAGCATCCATTACACAATAAATAATTCCCATATTATTTATTTTCCTCAATATCTTTAAAGGATATATTTTCAAAGTTTCAAAGCTCATTTGAAATCAATCCCCGAAATTATTTCCTTTACAAGGTAAATCCTTTACCATATATTCCCATTGAAAATAACCAGGTTTAAAACAACTTAGTTTGAAAACAGTTAAAAACATTTTATATTGGAATATACCCTAAAATACGTAAATTCTCTTCTAGTTACTTACCCAAAATATAATTCCAAAATATGTACAGTAAAACCATTTATTAAGATATAAACTTTGATTTTGAATAAGGTTTTTAATAACCTAAATTTAAAAGTAGTGTTTTTAATAAGATAAATACTAATTTCAAATGACTTAAATCCAAAACTAGTATTTTAAACAAATCCATTTGTAAAAATAATTATTAAGGTATTTATAAAACTTACTATTGCTAATTATTAATAATTATTTTAAAATAATAATTTCCAAACACACTTTTAAACAAGTTTGAATTTTTAGAACTTTCTTTTTAAAAAAAATCAGTTTAAACTCGAACTTGGTTATCCCAAGGAACCTCATTTCCACTTAAACATCACAGAAAATCCTTCTCACGATTTCTGTCTATTTATTTCCATTTAGTTTTATGGTTTAATAGCATAAATTTACTTTCACATTTATCAATTGATAACATTTCTTTTTATTTATCATTTCAGATTTTACCAATTTTCAATTTCCATTCTAAATAGATTTCAAATTTTAATTCTTTAAAATTTATTATTTAACAATATCTTTTATTTCTCTAGAATTCAATTCCTCCATTTATAATTAATTATGGATTTATAATTTACTCAGCAATATTCCAATACAAATTTTATTCCAGTTTTCCACCCAAACAGATTCTAATTTTTATATTCCTTTAAATTCCTTATTTATAACTTTTCTTAAATTCTTTTGAAAATCCAATTTAATTTCTTTAAAATTAAAACTCCAAATTTCTTTATAATTTCACATCCTAGGCTTATAGTTTATCTCACAATTTCACAATACAATTTAATCCCAAATTTATCAATCACAATATATAACAGGCATCATCATCAATTATAAAAATAATTAATACATTGTGAGGAATCCAGTTGGATCCCTCCAACCTGTTTTCCATGCATCTACAAATATTAGCACATCACATATATAAATATCAATCCAGACTGATAATAACAATAATATGCAACCAATCACACAGATATTTAAATATTTATTATTTAAATCAGCCAATATCCAGATGTGAGTGAGTTAAACTCACCTTGAGTTTCGGCGAGCGTTCGAAATTTTAATTAAACCGAACGACGTTCGATTTAACCCAAATTTATACTTGCCCGGAATGAATCCGGATCTGCACCACTGTGTAATGTTCGACTCTTTGATCCCGGCGTTTCCAGTTTCGCTTGAATCTGACAACGTATGCTCAAGTTATAGAATTATAAAGTTTGTATATGAATTTAAAACAAAATTTCTTTTTTTTTTAACCTCAAATAGATCGGGCCATTCACTCCAGAATTCGAAATCAGGGCCGCACACTGCTCATCTTCCTCAATCGCAAGCATCTGTAAGTCCATGCGATAAAGAAACCATCACCATGCTATTAGGGTTC
The DNA here is from genome assembly GCA_030765085.1 of Allium cepa. NCBI lineage: Eukaryota > Viridiplantae > Streptophyta > Magnoliopsida > Asparagales > Amaryllidaceae > Allium > Allium cepa. The sequence continues at coordinate 500,445,129 of CM060931.1, forward strand.
AAAATCGTGCCCTCCACTCTCGACGATAGGTCGATCGAGTACTACCAGAACGAGCGCCTAGGCGCGCTCTACCTATGGTCGTGACCTTGCCAAACTCGGTCACCCTAAGGTGGCGCGACATCCCTTTGAACACGCAGAGAACGCGACTACCTCATGCCTCCCACGCTCCACTAAACTCGATCTCAACCGTAGAGATGTGAAGCTCTTCCCAAGATCTACAGTTTTCCATTTGAAAGCATCTTCTAAAACGCGATGAATCGATCGCAAATTGACGACGAAAATCTGATGTTTTCGGCCATTGATACGAATAGGAACGACGACCTCTATTTTTGCTAGGGTTTTGAGAAAAAGAGTTAATATATATATAATTATTTAATATTAATTTAATCTCGTTCTTCAAATTTTAACAACCTATGCAAACGAACACCAATCCTCGCGTTTCAACAGGCAATTCTAGGGTTTTTCAACGTTCCGGACACAATGGAACAAGTTTCGTAAGTTAATTTGGTCATACGTGCGAGTTACGGAATTAAACGATCAATTTAAAATTAAATCGGTTAAAACGATTTCGATGCGTTTCGAGCTGCCACGGTCAAACGACAACTCCGATTGCTACGAAAATTGAAATCCGGTAATAACTAACTGTTACGGATCCAATGAAACTAGTTTCGTCGAATTCAGAGACTGTGCCCCGGAAGGCTATTTTAACTCGTCTATTTAATCGGGCGATTTTCGAAATTTACGGAATCGCTTAAAATTTCCACTTTTAAAATTTTATTAACTTAATAATAATTCATATGAAATTTATAAGCACATTAAAAATCATTCTAGCTCATTCCGGACTAAAATCTGATTTATTGCATTTTAATAATATTAAATTCATTTTTAAATTATTATAAAATTCCAAATATTAATTTATCGACTATAAGATTCTTCTAAAATTTCCACCACGCTATTTACACTCAAATAGCTCTAAATGAACCTTTAAACCCATTTTAATCACTATTTACACCCTGAATTACCTTTATCTCAATTTCGAATGTTGAATTATTATTATTCAATTTCAAATTGAATGTCCACAATAGAAATTCTAACTTGTTATCTTAATTTAAACCAATTCTTTTCGTTCAAAATAAATCTTAAACCCATAGTAAACATTTAAAATGAATTAATGTTCACAAATCCCGTACTCAAAATTCTGGGATGTTACAGAACTGGTCCAATTCCAACAATGGTATTAGAGCCAAAAGCCTATGCAGTCTAAATTAATCATGTTAGGGCTAACTAATTAAGCTTACCCACTTAGTACAGTGGCTAAAAAGGTAATGTTTAGGATTGGAATTAGGTAATCATGTACTCTGTTCTATCTGGTTACCAACCTGGCCTGAAAGGTGAAGTAAGCCCAAAGGTTACCTATAATAGAAAAGGACCAATTTGAATTGGGCCTTGGGCTAATTTTCAAAATATTTTTGAAGATTAAGATAATATTTTAAATTTAAAAGTTAAATTTAAAATAAAAACATGTTTATTATAAAAGGTTATAATATAACATAAATTTCAAAATGTTTGAAAAGGTAATGAAAATTTCAAAATGTTTGAAACTATTTAAATTTTAATTTCATATTTTAAAATTTATTAATAAGATTAACAAACATAATTAATTAAATGAGTTGATTAATTAATACTTGTATGCATGTATTATATACATTGACATAGGTTATGTTATTTTAAAAGTGTTTAAGATAAGTAAGTATACATGTATGTACGACAAATTTTGAAATTAATATAATATAATTAAATTTTTTTTATTAAATAAATTAATTAAAAGGTTAATTAATTAAATAATAAACATATAAATATAATATTATGTAATAAATATTTAATATAAAGTTATTAAGATAATATAAAATTAATTAAATTGTTAATTAATTAAATAAGATTTGATTAATGTAATATTATACATATGACTATTATATAGGTAATATTAAATATAAAAGTTATATAATAATAAAATTTATATAATACGAATGTATAATTAAAAGTGGAACATTAAGAAACGCTAAATAGACCTAAGGAATGAATACATACCTAAATGTATGCATGCTATGATTTCTGGTGTGTCCGATACTTGAATCACGAGAGTATTTCCATAAGAAATACATTATTCCATTAGTCGATATCATTCAATATAGTATATTGAAGATTATAAATCTTCAATATAATGCTGGCATCTACTATATATATTAGTAAATTACTTGCATACACCTTAGTTATTAAGCAAGCTCAAGCTAGGGATGTTATGTGTAATATTATTAATATATTTAATAGATGAGGTAAGGTAACAATATGTATTTATTGAGCAAACTCAAGGTACATATACTATACTTAGGCCGTCGCGATATGGGAGGTATGAGTGAATGATCTCTTTCGATTTGTTGAGCGAACTCAAGGTCGAAATGAGAATGGGACAAGGAACCATGGGTTAGATGTTGTATGTGATACAACCAATAATGAGTTGTCCATCATCCGTGGAGCTATAACTTATTGAGAAAACTCAAGGTCAAAATTCCAAGACGGTCAAGTCTTAACACCCGCTAGTGAAGTCGAAAGACTTGCATGTCTCACTTAGGGTTTGGGGAAACATAAAAGACTGGTGGAGGCCTTAATAGAAAACGAAATGATAACATTTAACCTTTCTAATATTGTAAGAGCGTATGTTATATAATGTTATAATAGTTTACAATGATAAATCTATGCATTTAATACGATTGATAAAATGTTTATCAATTAAGATATACAAAAGATTGAATCAAAGATTGACAGATATAAATATAACATATACTTACTAATAAATGCTTCTTGCATGTTAATGATTCGATACCTATGCAAGCACCTGATTTTAAGTTACTAAATACATTTGTAATTTGTTCACTAACACGTTTATTTGGTTGACACCATGTATTGCATTCTATGTGTTTCGAACTCTAAAAGCAATACAAGACTATGAATAATTGATCCATATATAATCGCATGTTAATATTATATGGTGAACGGTCAAATTTTGTAATGCACAATATTTCAATGAAATTAGTTCATCCGAAAAACCAGTTGAACCTTAGTGCAAGATCGAGTATTCAATTTGATTGATAACAAAAGGATCATATCATGGTAAATGTAACACTAGACCAAAACTACCATATAAATCTTAGAATTCGATCATGGAAATTTCAGTTTGATCAGTTTGCGTAAGTTGCATCATATTTGATATCCTTAAATGTTAAGGATGATCAAATGCATCTTTGTAAAAAGTTCATTATGGTATTGTAGCAATATTTTCTTTTGAATGGTTCAATCATTTAGAAAGAAAAACGATGTACAAGAGTAAATGTGATTTAAGGTACAGTTGGGATGAAGAGTTAACAGTCACTTCTGCTTCATAAAGAAACAAAGGGAAAAAGAATTGTAATATAGTGATCAAAGATATATTAAGTAAACAAACTAGTACAAACTATATTAAGTAAACAAAGGGAAAAAGAGTTACAGGTAGGATGTGATTTATTTCTTTGAGTCAAAGATATTTGATCAAAGAACTCTCTACGACAAACTAATTGCAGTATATGAAATAAATAAATCTATATTAGGTAAACGATGGACCCCCAAATTTAGTATACTATTATAATAATGGTAAAAATAGTGGGAGCATGCCATATATCACTTATTGATTGCATCAAATTATGAAAGTTGTTTTCGTACAAAAGTGCTGAACCTTATTTATCAAATAATGACTATTTTTCGGTATCAACCGAAAAATAGACATAGCCATAATTCAATATGAATATTCTAAATATTCATTATGAAATAAAACTATAATGTGATGTTTGTTTTCATAACAAAAATGATGCAATGGAAATATAGAAGTATCCAATATTATTTATAGTTTTAAGAAATAATTTTATTATATGATTATGAATCATATGATACTGGTTAATTTTATCTCGAACAATTAAAGGCAATGCACCCATTTAGTGGGAGTGCCATAGGAGTTAATGAACTCTTCGGATTGATACATATCGATGTATGCAATCATAAATCTATTAGTTTCCAAAATTGTTCCATATACTTTATTCTATTCATTGATGATTTGTCACCAACATGGACATTGTTTAGACCAAAAATGGCATAAACACCCAAAAGAGTAAGAGAGTAGAGATTAAACGAAGAAAGTAAATGAAAATTGAGTAATAACAAGCACACACAAATTTATAGCAGTTCATCAATCTTGGCCTACGTCCACTTGAGTGATTTTATTTCTCTTGCACTAGTTTTTTTGATACAAGTAGGAGGGACTAGTAGGGATCCCAGAGTATAATGGAGTAAGAGTGTAATGGCATCATAAAGAGATCCTTAGAATGAAGCATTGCGCATGTATTTATAAGGGTAAACGACCGAATATTTCATTGATATTTCGCTTACGGAACCTTGCCGTCAAGACCGAGTCACCCAAAAATCTCAACTTCACATCCTCTAGGGTTGGGGATCGGTACCGATCCTTATATATGTAGGAAGGAGTCTCGCAACTTTTTATGTTGACTCATCTTGATGTTGGCTTCACATTTTTAAGGTTGTTTTGCATAGTTGCTTAGATGTTTTTTGGTCCAAGCGACGGATCTACAAAAGGTTGAATTGCTGCTTTAGACTATACATGAAACTCTGGAACAACACATGAATTGGGCTCTATGTAGCTAGAGAAGTGTTCCATAGAAGTGGGGGCCACTCTGGATGTACGCTTAGGGATCGGTACCAATCCCCTATGTAGGGTGAAGCAATTAGTGATTTCTAGCATGTTGTTTTCCTTAGTTTGCTTGATCATTGTCCCGTGGTGTTGTTTGTATTTGGTTTTTAGACCCCAAGATCTTCTTTCTAGGCTGCTTTCCTTGATAATCATTGATTCTAACTTGCCCAGGCAGTCTGAATACTGCCAGGTCAAAAGGTCGGATAACACTTATCCCCCAAAGTATGTCTTGTTTCAAACATGACGTGCATTGAATAAAGACAAGTTAGGATCATCGAAAAGGATTCCACTCTGTTCCTCGAATGGTCGTTACCCTTTCGTCGAATTTATTTTTGTGAAAACTTTTATCTCCAACTGTTCGCTACGACGCTTGCTTGGCATCTGACACTATAACACCAAAATGAATTCTCTAAGTAATTGTCTGTGCTTGGCTCCATTAAGCTAATTGGTTGAGTTAGTAGACCTTAGTTATCAAAACTAGTTTCTTTTCTGAAATTCCCAAGTAAGAATTCAATTTCCATCAATTCGGGAAATCGAAGGTTAGGTGAGTACATGTGCTCGAACGTTCTTGTACATGCTGTTTTCATTGGTTCCCAAGCATGTCCATATGCATATATGTCATTCGCCTCATTCAAAGAAAATATATTTATTACAACATATGCCAAAGGAGACATATGAAGATGCCCCCTTGGATGATCAGAGTATATATATGCAATTAAACAACTTTGCCATTACAAATAACACAGTGGAATCAAAATAAAAGAGAACTGTAGATAGATATCATGCCTCCTGCACGTCTCTGGAATCTTTATTCATCTACTGAGGTACGTATACTCAAAATCAATTGAATACCTGAGAGTTTAAGGGGAAAACATAAAATTCAAGTCAGACATAAAGTCTGGTATGAATAATAATCTACCATCTAAAATATTTAGATGTCTAGTGAGACTACGCCGCTTAGCGGAACGTGTTTTCCCCTCGTTACTATCCTAAAACTTTTATAAAACCATATATTATGCTCGTGCATCCACAATGGTTAAAACAATTCAAAACAATACGATATGATGATATGCAAAACAAGTAAATCAATTCTGGATTACCCATCCCCATTCATTTTGACTATGACATAGTTTCTAGGGTTACTATTAACCTAATAGTTCTCATAGGCTAACCAATCATCGGTAAAATGATTATGAATTCCCTGTCCAGTTACATACTTTTCATGGGATCATTAAGAACCTATTGGTAACTCCAATATTTTTACTCTTATCCTACTTTTCATGGGTTTACTAGGAACCTATTGGTAACTCCGATATCTTTTCTTTTTATCCTAGTTTTTAAGGGTTGACTAGGAACCTATTGACATCTGTCAAATCTTAATCTGGATATAGTTTTCATGGGTTCATTATAAACCTATTGGACCATGCAAATATCGAATCATAGTTTTCATGGGCAAACTATGAATCTATCTTTCTGACATCTTCATTTATACATAATTTTCATGGGCTTACTATGAACCTATTAGCCCGTGCTAATATCTTTTCCAATACACGGCTTTCATGGTCTTACTGTGAACCTATTGGACCATGCCAATATCTTCCTTTAACATTCTAGCATCCTATATTCTGGTCTTCCTTGACCTCCTAGATGTAATTCTACTCATTCAGGAGTTAACTTAATTTATATTCACTACTGGATCAACCTAGCTGGTTATTCTACCCTTCCCCAAAATACAGTTATGAGTCCATTACAATATGAATATATATGCATATATGAAGAAGCAAACATAATAACTTGGTTAATTCCTTTAACCTTTTAATCAAAGAAAACTTCTTCAAAAACTTCTTTTCAAAAGAATTTATTTAGTTATGCTATTGTTTTCTTTTAAATGAGATTAGGTTATTTGTTTTGAAAATTAAGGCTTTCGAGACCTTCATAACCTTGCTTTCGACCTAAGTGGATAACCTCGTTCGAAACCATATAAATATCTTTTAAAAAAATTAGGCCCCTACCCTTCGAAACACTTGAAAACTTCTCTTTCGAAACTTTTTGAATGTAATAAAGTATTAGTTATTAACTCCTAGAAGCATAGCTTCGAAACCATTGAAAGTACCTCTCTCGAAACCTTTGGAAGTATCCCTTCCGAAACCATTAAAAGTCCCCCTTTTGAAACCTTTGGGTTTATATTTAAAAATATCATTTGGATCAAAGTGAATATAAATGAAAGTATCTCTTTCGAAACCATTCTTTATCATATAATTGTATTGGGGGAAACTGGTGGCATCGACACCATCCCTTTTGAAAGCTTCAGATCATTTGAACAAAACACCGAAGAATAGAATCGAAACCCCCCTTTCGAAGCCATTGTTTTCGAAATGCTTGGACCCTTTCAAAAGCATTTAGGAAGTGGCTTAAAACATCTTTAAAACAAAACTACCCTTCGAAGGCATTGATGACTTCAATATACTCGAAAGGCAAAGGATTGGCGGCAAGGCTTCGACGAGGTCGGAACCCCTACTTTCGAAAACACTATTTTTACAAGTAAAGATACCTATTCGAAATCTCATTATTTAAAACATAAGATAACGCAACCCCTTCGAAAGCATTTAGAAAACGTCATTCATAAACATATTCTTCGACTCCTTCGAAGGCTTTAATAAAACAAAGGCAGGTGCTTCACTTTTTAAAACAAACAAAGGTATCAACCCCATCGGAAGCAATGCTTTCGACACCATGCCTTCTGCCTTTCCACCAATCCACTCATACCATCTAAGTGATACTTTGTGTAATGGTTTTGGCTTATTGAGGTTTCGACTTGATTGAAAGCGGAAACTTTGAGTCGAAACGTACTTCTATTAAAGGCGGAACTTACTTTTCTGAGTAAAAGCTGATTAATGCCAATTAAAGCAAATTTTATCTAACTAATCTACCATGTGTAAACATATGATTGGTTGCCTTAATTTTTCAAATCTCTACTTCAGATCTAAACAAGGGTTAATTTAGCAAATAAGCCCTTCCATTCAGCAAAATCAATATTGCAAATAAGTCCTTCTTCTAAAATAATTTAATTTGCATAGAAAATCATTTAGGAAAAATCACTAAAAATTATAGAAATTACTTTCATCATGTTATCTAACATATCAAAATTTCACATCCAAATTCTCAATATAATTTCTAAAATAAATTTCTAAACCAAATTAACCTTATTTCCTTCGAAAATTCATAATAATCTTTCCATAGCTTGGAAAATTATCAAAATTAAAACCCAACTCCAAAATCATGTTTTACATAACATAAAAAAAATTCCATGGCATTTAAACATCATTATCAATCGGTTTTTCCCTAAAACTGCCTAAAACCTCATTTAAACAATCTTGTTTGAATTAAACAATTTATAATTCAAGCATATCATCATCCAAATCATTGTAAAAACGAATTTAATCTTAAATCCGAAAACATATGATTATAAAAAAATAGAGATGGTATAAATTATTATTCATCTTGATAAGGAGATTGGATTGATATTGTGATTTATTCCCTTAGCTTTACTTCGGTTTCTCTTCTCTTTTCTTCCTTAACAATGGTCGGGTTATCTAGATTTACGCTTTTGTTTTGTTTCCTAAATGACGTAAATGAGGAAAATAAAACAAGAATGGAATATATATAAGGGGAAGGGTTTTGTGTGGCTATTTCCCAATATACCCTTATGTAGATTAATTAACTTAAAAACCATTCTTTAGCCTAATTAATTAGTTAATTGAGCATGGCCTTAAATATATTCATATCTCAATCTCCTTATCACTTAACATTTATATTATTCTATTTAGTTTATCTAATTGAATTTCTTGAGTAATGTTATAAAAAATTAGTGGTGTTACAGGCTCTGCTCCTTAAAGAATTTCGTCCTCGAAATTCTGTAAGGACTAAATACTAAACATAGCAATCATCTGTAACGACTCCTAACAAACATACTAGTTTATCTGACTAGCAATTATCTATATAAATCTAATATTGACATACCCTCAAATCAGACCAGGATAGGTATCTTGAACCTTGTCCTCTAACTCCTAAGTAAGTCCTTCTCGTTGTCGTTCCACTGAACTTTTAGTAACCTAACTTTTTTGTTCCTTAATCTTTTCTCATCTCTTGCTACAACCTGAACTAGTTGTCTAACAAAAGTCAAATTAGGCTCTACTACTAAGTCTTCCAACTCTATCAGAGGAATAGTAGTCTCTGGATCATGCACATATTTGCGAAGATGAGACACATGAAATACATTATGGAAACCTTCCATACTGCTTGGAAAATCTACTCTGTATGCAAGCTTTCCAAATCTCTTTGTAATCTGGAATGGACCAACATATCTCAGTGCCAATTTCCTTGACTTTCTGAACCGCGTTCATCGATGATACTCTAATGAAAACCCTGTCTCCAACTGAGAACTCTAGGTCTTTGCGCTACTTATCTGTGTAGATATTTTTCCTGGATTGAGCTTCCTTCATCCTTTCTTGAATTAACTCAATTTCTCTAATGCCTCCCTAACCAAATCTAGACCAAAGACCAATCTGTCTTTAGTCTCCAACCAATATGCTGGTGATTTTCATGGCCATCCATACAAAGATTCAAAAGGTGCCATTCCTATACTAGTTTGATAAGTATTATTATAGGAAAACTCAACCAAATGTAGGTGATCTTCCCAAGATCAACCAAAGTCCAATACACAAGCTCTTAATAAATCCTCAAGTACTTTATTGACTTTCTCTGTTTGCCCATCTGTTTGAGGGTGATATGCAATACTCATCTTGAGCTTAGTGCCTGACATATCATGTAGACTCTTCTAAAATTCACTAGTGAACCAAGCATCTCTATTAATGACTATACAACTAGGAACTCCATGTAGTCTAACAATGTTCTTCATGAACAACTTAGCTAAAATAGGTTCCGTCCTAGTTGATTTAACTGAAATTAAATAGGCACTCTTGGTTAATCCGTCCACTACAACCCATATACTTTCATTTCCTCTATTTGAGTTTGGCAACCCGTCTATAAAATACATGGATATCGAATCCCATTTTCAAACTAGAATCTTTAAAGGCTGAAGCAACCCAATTGGCTTTTGATGTTCGACTTTCAGTTGTTGATAGTTTGCACACTGCCTAACCCACATGCCATCATCCCTCTCCATACCTTCCCAATAGAAGCTCCTCTTCATATCTTGATACATCTTGGTCCCTCCAGGATGAATCTTAAACTTAGATCGACGACATTCTCCAAGAACTTCTTTCCTCAAGTTCTCAACATTCGGAACACACAACCATCCCTTCTTTCCCAACAATCCCTTCTGGTCAAGACTAAAATCTTTCAGATCATCGATCTCAGTTCCATCCTCAAGCCTTCTGATTTTCTTAGATAATAATGGATCCTCCTACTGCTTAGAAGCAATTCTCTCGATCAACCCTGGTCGAACTTCTAAACAGGACAACATGATAGTTCTCTGACTAGAACTAGCAGTCAATCTTAACTGCACAGTATAGGTAGTTAAAGCTTCTAAATCGTTCCACTTTACCAACATAGCTAACACCACATTATGATGTCTTCTGCTAAGATCGTCCACCACCTTATTACCTTTCTCGGGTGTATACTCTATACCAAAATCATAAGAAGCTAAAAACTCCAACTACCTCTGCTGTCTCATATTCAACTCATTCTGAGAGAATAAGTATCTCAAAGACTTATGATCTGTGTATAGCTCAAATCTCTCCCCAAAGAGATAATATCTTCGAATCTTCACTGGGAAGATCTCGGTTGCCAACTCTAAATCATGAGTTGGATATCTCACTTCATGCGATCTAAGCTATCGTGAAGCGTAGGCAATCACCTTATCCTTCTGCATCAACACAGCTCCCAATCCAGTTCCACATGCATCAGTATACACCACCAACCCTTGGTTTCTATCCGGAATTACTAATACTAGTGCATTATTCAACAAATGCTTTAACCTAAGGAATGCTTCCTCACATTTGTCGGACAGAATAAACTTTACCTCCTTCTTGGTTAGCTTGGTTAAAGGCGCTGCTATCCACGAGAAATCCTTAATAAATCTCCGATAATAGCCTGCAAGTCCAAGAAAACTTCTACTCTCCGTCACCGTCTTTGGTCTCTTCCAATTATTAACAGCTTCGATCTTATCTGGTTTGACTAACAACCCCTTTTATGAAACCACGTGACCAAGAAACTTAACCTCTTTCTTTCACAAATAACAGTTGGAAAACTCTTTAGCTGATGCTGCCTCAGCGTCTCAAGCACATCTCAAAGATGATCATCATGCTCTCTTTCATCATTAGAGTATACTAAAATGTCATCTATAAACATCAAAACGAATATGTCCAATTACTCTTCGAAGACTTGGTTCATCAAACCTTGTGTATTGGTTTTGTCTTAGTGGGGTTGCGACTTGATTGAAAGTAGAAACTCTAAGTCAAAAGGTACTTCTATTAGAGGCAGAACCTACTTTTCTAAGCAAAAGCTGATTGATGTCAATTAAAGCAAATTTTATCTAACAAACCTACCACGTGTAAATATGTGATTGGTTGCCTTAACTTTTCAAATTCTTTACCAAAATAACTGCTGCTTAATTTTAGATCTAAACCAGGGTTAATTTAGCAAATAAGCCCTTCCATTTAGCAAAATCAATATTGCAACTAAGTCCTAAAATAATTTAATTTGCGTAGCAAATCACATAGGAAAAATCCCCAAAAATGATAGAAATTCACTTTCATCATGTTATATAACATATCAAAATTTCACACCCAAATTCTCAATATAATTTCTAAAATAAATTTCTGAACCCAGTTAACCATATTTTCCTTTGAAAATTTATAATAATCTTTCCATAGCTTGGAAAATTATCAAAATTATAACCTAATTCCAAAATCATTTTTACATAATATAAAACTTTTCTAAACATCAATATCAATCAGTTTTGCCCTAAAACCGCCTAAAACCTCATTTAAATAATTTTGTTTAAATTAAACAGTTTATAATTCAAGTCATGAGCCAATGACGTTGAGGAAGGCGAAATAGTAGATAGTGGCGATGAGGCTGGCCGTAATGACATGGATTCTACTCATGAGCCAGTGATCAAGTGATTTTTATTGTTCCATCCTAAGGCACCCTCTTAGTTGTAGCCTTAGGTTGTACCAAACATTAAGAGCGAGCCATAGTGATAAGTTATCGTATTCAACTTTTAGGTGACTGTACTCCTGCCCCCAGTCTTGGGTTAGAGGAGCTAGTGCACAGACGGTCGAATATCGTCCTTGTAAAAAATTATACTCTTCCCATCAGGTGTAAGGTTAAGTTAGCAAATGGGTAGTCGGGTCATGCCCATTCTAAGTTTCTACTCCCCTTGACGGATCGAAGGTAGGATTTAGTTAATGGATGGCCAGGTCACATCCACCTCGAGTTGGACGGTCAAGACACATGCTAGGTGATTTTATACTCCTCCCATCGAATCATGGGATATATTTAGTTGATGGATGGTTGGGTCACATCTGTCTCATATTGGATGGTCAAGTCACGTCCTTTTGTGATTTATACTTCCCCTGTCGGGTCAAGGGTAAGTGTTAGGTGAATGATGGTAGGGTCATCCGTGTCGTATTGGACAGTCAAGTCACGTCCTTTTGTGATTTATACTCCCCCAATCGGGTCAAGGGTAAGAGTTAGGTGACGGATTATCCGATCACATCTATTTCAAAATCGTCGATGGACGGTCAGTTCACGTCCTTTTGTGATTTATACTCTCCCTGTCAGGTTAAGGGTAAGAGATATTGCATGGACGGTCATGTCATGTCCAGTTTAGATTAGACTCCAAGCCTACCGAGCTCCAACCAAGGCATAAATGTGCAACATCCCCCTACTTGGAGGCCCAAAACTAACGGCTATGGATGCTGCAGTCATCCAAAATTATTAATCTACGGCAACCAAATACGAAAATGCTAGATTTATTGATAGCAGATCACAAGAATAACGAAAATATTTAACAATTTAAAAACACATTTTCACATTCCATTCAAAACATTTGATGTTCATTACATAATCCCAAAAAAGTTAACCACATTCAACAAAATATAATTATTACACATACGTCAAGAGAAACATACGAAGATGCCCCCTTAGTTGATCAAAGTATATAATAATGCTAATAAATCTCCTTTTACTCCAAATATACAGTGGAAAAGATAACTCTAAATAACTAACTGCCTCATCCATGCCTCCGGAAGCTTTATTCATCTAAGAAGAGAATCTGAAAACCTTAAGTCTCAAACTACACAAAATCAATTGAGTACCCGAGAGTTTAAAGGGAAAATTAAAACTTCAAGTCAGACATAAAGCTTGGTATGAATAATAATCTAACATCCCAATCCTTTAGATATCTAGTGAGACCATGCTGCTTACCGAAATGGGTTTTTCCCTCACTAGTATCCTAAAACCTTTATAAAACCATATACCGTGCTCCTACATTCACAATGATTAAAACATACATTTCAAAATACTATGATGATATGCATAATAAGAACATTTAGGATTTCCAATCCCCAGTTTAGATTGACGCTCTTTCATAATTATAGTTTTTAGGATCACAATAACCTATTAGTTTTCATGGGTATACTAATAATCTTTTTCATTATACATGGACACCCTTTCCTATTTCGTAGTTTTCATGGGATCACTAAGAACCTATAAGCCCCTGCCAGTTAATTTAATTAATTCATGGGTCCCCCTGAACTTATTAGTCATTCCAATAACTAATCCCATATCCCAGTTTTCATGGGTTGACTAGGAACCTAAGGATTTATCCAACAACTCACTTCTCATCCTAATTTTCATGGGTTGACTAGGTACCTACTGATGCTTCCATTAACTCCCTTCTTATCCTAGTTTTCATGGGTTGACTAGGAACCTATTGACTGATGTCAATTTTTAATTCGGATATAGTTTTCATGCATTCACTACAAACCAATTAGCCTCTGCCAACCTACTCTAATACATAGTTTTTATGGGTTTACTATGAACTTATTGGTTACCCCCAATAACTACATAATAATAGGTTTTATGGGTTAACTATGAACCTATCTCCTGGACAAGTTCAAGGTCTAGGCATCCTATACTTTGGTCTTCCCGACTCACTAGATGCAATTCTACTCATTCGGGAGTTTAATCAAGTTACATTCACTACTAGATTAACCTACTGGCTCATCTACCCCTTTTATCCCCAAAATATAGTTATGTGTTCTTTATCAAGTGAATATATTCATATATGTAGAAGCAAACAACAATAATTTAACAATACCACTTCTATGGTTTTATGGTCCTTGAAATGCAATTCATATAAAACATAGTTATTCTCTTTAACTTATATTTTTATCAAGGCAATACTTCTTCAAAATTCCATTCTTAAAGTCCTTTAAAAAACTCCTTTATTTAGCCATGGATTTTCCTTTAAAAATTTGAGTTTTGGCTTTAAAACCTTTCGACACCTTCAAAACCTTGCTTTCGACCTCATAGGATGGCCTCCTTCGAAATCTTCGAAATCTAACTTTAAAACATTAGGCTTCTGCCTTTCGAATACTTTAAAACATCTCTTTTAAAACCTTTCGACCATCTTAAAGTATTATCATATAAGTATAGAAGCATAGATTCAAAACCAAGTGAAAGTACCCTTTCAAATTTAATGAAGGTCACCGTTATAAACCCTTGAAAGCCCCCCTTTCGAAAGCATTAGGTTTATACTTAAAACATCATTTTAGGTCAAAGTGAACATAGGCGAAAGCATCTCTTTTGAAACCATTATTTAATTCAAAAGTATTGAGAAAGCTTGATGGTGTCGAAACCATCCTTTCGAAAGCATTAAATCATCTGGGTAAAACCCTTTGAAGGTTAGCTCTGAAACCTCTTCCGAAACCATTGCCTTTGAAACACCTAACCCCTTTCGAAAGCATTAGGAAGTGGCTTATATTTTATAAAACAATAGTACATTTCAACAGCATTAATGCATTCAATACCATTGAAAGGTCATCAATTCACATAAGTGTTTTGACTTGGTCTGAATTACCCCTTCCGAAAGCTTTAATAAAACTCTAGTAACTCCTTCGAAAGCTAATTCTTTAAAACATAGGCGGCAACTCTCTTTTGAAAGCCTCTTTTAGGAAATACCTTTCGCAACCATAGGTTTCGACTATGTCAAAACCCCTTTATAATCAGGCAAGCGCTTTTTTAAAACGAAATAAAACAAAGGAACCAACCCCTTCCAAAGCTACCCTTCGACACCCTATCTTTCACCTTTCTCCAATCCCCTACCTACCATCGGAATGATATTGTTATCCTGCCTTTTAGCAAGGCCATGACACCAAGAAATTGACTGAGAACCAAAGACATTTCATCCCGAAAAACAGTATACCCAGGTTTGATATGGATATTGGTAAATTTTACCCGAGTCTGGATCGACCTACAATTAACATAACACGATAAGCAAAGCCATGGAAGCTAGCATTTCAAATTTTGGGTCAATCGAAGTTCGTATGCTCCAATTATGAACCGATCAAGTTACATATTAGACATGCTTAATTTGTATCCCTCGTATTCATATCCATCATCTTGCAACCATCGTGTTCGTATCCATCAACCTTCGGACCTCATTTCATATCATTCTAGCTTCGTATCCATCGAAGTCAATCCTCTTCGTATCCATCGGTCCATAAGCATTGGTTCGTATCCATCAGTAGCCCGCATGGATCAGACTTCCATAATTTTAGCTTTAAAGCTATTCGTATCGATCATCTCGTCTAGACAGTCCATATCGATGGGCCGGTGGTCGATACGAAAGAAATGAATACATATCAATGCAAATTGAAGTAAATGCCTTTGATACAAAATAGCAACACGTCATCGATAGTGTCGAGCACCAAGCATCGATACGAGAAGAACGGCCTAGAACGATACGAAAAGAATTGCATTGTATTGATATGAACAGTACATGTTCAAGTGGAAGATTTAGTCAATCGGCATGGAAAGTGGATCGATCCTAGAACATAGCACCACATAACCCTGATCGACACGTGCCAACATCGATACAAAGCCATCGACACGAACTTTATCGATATGAACTAGGTAGCCTTTTTCCAATCCAAACTTGGATCGGTCATAACTCAAAATATACAAATCCAAATGCCACCAAATTTTCACAGGAGCTTGCATACATCCTCAAGAACATTTGTGATCGATCTTTACTTGATTGGACGAAATATTAATCGATGCGAAATTGGTTCATATCGATCACGGATCGAATGCAAACGGTATAGGATCGATCGTGTGGTCCTAACCACATGAGAGAAGAGGTCTTCCGAGATCCGAGCAAGATATTTGCAACCTATGCCTATAAATAGCAGCCCAGGACCTACAGAAAAAAGACTTTTGGGCTCTTCTATGTCCAGACTCTGCCGAAATCACTGTTGTGCTCGAGTTTTACTATTGTAATTCGTTGTAACCCATAAGCAAAAGTTAATAAAAGTTAATCATTTCACTATGGACGTAGGCCATATGTCGAACTACTCTAAATCCATTTGTTTCAATGTATTTTTCTTGCTTATTATTGGTGTGTTTATTAGATCTGCCTCATTTTACATTTACTTTCTTCATTATATCTGTTCAAACACATCCCAAGAGTGTTGTGTCCAATTTGGGTATAAACATTTTGGTGCTTTCACTGAGAAAACCCAGTTTTTCTCCTACTCATTGGATCTACTATCGGTATCGGATTGTGTAAATCTAAGAAGAAGATCCATATTTCAAGTTTAAATTTCTTCCATCCTATTCATATTTGCATTAAGTCTAGAAAAGAGCTTCGTTATCCATCATGGTTAACACTAGGACTACTTCAACAACTGCCGATCCAGAAGGACGGGACAGATAGAACCCCGTATAACTACCTCCTACCGATCAAAATGCTGCCGAACCATTAGATCTGCAAGGCCCCATCACCAGGGAAGAGTTCCAACTGCTAACGCAAGAACTGACGCAAAGTCGACTGAAACTTATTCAGCATCTGCATGCCAACGTAGAGTTGACCAATAAACCGAATTGTTAAAAATGAAGGAGATCCAGAAGGGATTAGGCTTCTTATTCATCGACCGAGAGTTAAGCCTCTTCTGACTACCACCATAGATCCAAGTGCCCATGACTGGACGGAATCTATACATAAGCTACTGAATAGCAGCGCACCTTGAGCCTTGGGCAACTGAGGGTTGGCCTGTCAACTAGCCATCAAACTGGTCCCTCCTCCCAGGGAGGTACTGTTCCTTATCATGTTATGGAAAACCGTACTACCGCCACTGCTACAGAATTGGGAGTTGATGCCTGAAACTGGACAGATCTGAACCATCGTCAACGTGAATTCACTCCTGGACCGTATGTCCTCGAGAACTTAAAACCAAGGAGCGAGATATGGACCTTCGACCGTGACCGTCCCATCCTCGCATTGTGGAACCCGACCACACCTTGGCTCAGCGGGCTCAAAATGTCCAGATGCCAGACATTCCGATGATGATCCGTGAAAGTCAAGGTCACACCAATGACGATTGGGGAATCTCCCGAAGTCATACTCCTTTTACTGCTGATATACTTACTCTATGCTAAACCACCTCGGCGATTCAAGATGCCAACTCTACCCATTTATGAAGGGAGCTCTGATCCTAATCAGCATATCTTAAAGTACGAATGGTTGATGAACGCTGCACGAGCCGATGATGTGGTCAAGTGCCGAAGCTTCTCGATTTTTCTAGGGGTCATAGAAACTATGTGGTTTACCCATTAACCACCTCGATCTATCTCGTGTTTTGATCAGTTGGCAATGAAGTTTGTTGAACAATCCCGTACGCATGTCTCAAGGCCAAAGGATGTTAATACCATGTCTAGTGTTACTCAAGCTCTTGGAGAGACACTCAGATGTTATTTGGAGAGATTTCATGCTGCATGCGCTAAAATTAGTAATCCCAACGATAACTCAATTCTTATGGCACTGACTAAGGGGATCGATCCAGACTTCGAGTTCGGCAACTGGTTGGCTTGAAAACCTCCTGCATCATTGGACTGTTTCTATTCCTACGCAGTCCAATTCTTGAGAAGGGAGGGTGCGAAACAATCTAGAAAAAAGGATGACGCATGGCCTAGTATAGAAGGAATTCAGAGCAATGTGTCTGTTAAACAAATCGGGGAGAGTTCTCGAAATGTGCAATTGAACATACATAATAAATAGAATCAACAGAAATATAATGGAAATCAAAATAGGAAACGAGATAAGAATTGTGGGTCATGACGTAGGGCTCCTATGTTGATAATTATACTCCTTTGAATACGCTGTTGGAAAATGTGTATTTATAGACCTGCAAAACTATACAGAGTAAGAAACCTGCTCCAAAATAGTAGATTCAGACGGGGAGGTTTTGTAGATTCCATGAAAGCTATGGCCATAACACGAACAATGCCGTCATTTGCAGGATATCATTAAGAAGTTGATACGTGAGAGAAAGTTGGAGCAGTTTGTGCAGGTGCCATAGGCAGGAGGTGCGGGCCCATCGAATCAGAATCATATACTGAATTTGGTAAGACAGGAGGAACCCGCTCGTACCAGCGGGAGGTTAGTGATAAATACTGTTAGTGGTGGTCCTCATCCAGCAGACCGAAGCTGGAAGGAAATGGAGTCATATGCCAGTTCCATTAGGCATGCGGGCTTCGAATGTTGCAGTAGTTTGGAAGACAGGGCTCCGGCCAAGCAACAGAAAACGATGACAGATGACATCGTATTTCAAGACAGAGATGCCGATAGGGTTGACTCCCCAACCATTGATCGACTTGTCATATCAACTCAAGTAGGTCATGCTTGGATGAAGAGGATCTTAGTAGACAGTGGAAGTTCTGTAAACATATTTTTTAAACGAGCCTATGACAGATGAAAATGGAAACCAAAGATTTGAAGCCTTATCAGTCCCGTATCCATGGCTTCAATGGGAGTGCAACAATACCCACTAAAGAGGTGGAACTGCCAGTGGAATTGGGGGTTGGAGAATGTTGAAGAGTCTGGATATTATAGTTTTTTGTGTTATATATAGACTCGCCATACAATACTTTCTTGGGCCAATCGGCCCTAGGGGCTGCCATTTCCACTTAGCATTTGACTTTAAAATTCCTTACCAACAGTGGAGTTGGAGTCTTTCAGGGAGACCATGCTACTGATTGAGCCTGTTCTGTTGCTGAGCTGCGAGAGGCGCAGCGAAAAGAAAAAGGAAGGGCGTAGAGGAATCTCTCTATGTCCTCTTTGTTGAAAATTGACAGCTAATGCCTGGGCCTAAGCCCGGGCATCCTGACCAATTCCCAAGGGATCTTGACCCGAGAGATACCGAAAGTGGAAGTCAAGCTTCCTCAACCGAGCTGGCTATCAATGTTCCGATCGATGGTGACGACGATTCTAAAATGATAAAGATTGGATCTCAGCTAAGCCAACAGATGCAAGAGGAATTGGTTGAATTTATTAGGGAAAACCTCGACATGTTTTCCTGGGAACATTCTGACATGTGTGGAATGTCCCCAAACATTGTGAGCCACACACTGAATATTGACCCGCTGCATATCCCAGTCAAGCAAAAAGGTATAGTGTCGATGTAGAGAGATCTGCCGCCCTTAAAGAAGATGTAGAAGAACTCTAATCAAGCGGGTTTATCCGAGATGCATTATACCCAGAATGGGTGTCAAATCCTGTACTCGTCCGAAAGCCAAATGGAAAATGGAGAACATGATTTGACTACTCAGATTTAAATAAAGGTTACCCTGAAGACAGTTTTCTGCTTTCCCGAATCGATCAGCTTATAGACTCAACGACTAGACATGAACTCTTATCCTTCATGGATGCATATTCTAGCTACAATCAGATACCCATGCACTTACCTGACCAGGAGCATACCAGCTTCATAACTGATCTAGGACTTTACTGCTACAAAGTTATGCCTTTCGGACTCAGGAACGCTGGGGCAATTTACCAACGATTAATTAATCGAATGTTCGCTGACCAGATCGGAAAAACCATGGAGGTATGCGTGGACAACATGCTAGTGAAGTTGTGATTCTCTACTAATCATATCAAAGACCTAGAATCAATGTTTAACATCCCCCGAGAATATAGAATGAAGCTCAGCCCATTGAAATGCCATTTTAGGGTTGCATCCGGAAAATTCCTTTGGTTTATCGTCAATGCTAGAGGAATCAAAACTAATCCCGAAAAGATCTAGGCAATCAGAAATCTTGAGACTCCAAGAACTATAAAGCAAGTCCAAAGCCTCAACAGGAAAGTAGCAGCACTGAGCATGTTCATCTCAAAATCCACCGATAAATGCATTCCCTTCTTCGACCTGATCAGAAAAGGGAAACAAAACTTTGAATGGACTATGGAATGTGAGGGTGCATTCCGTGTACTGATTCAATACCTCTCCACACCACCTATTCTGTCAAAGCCCATTGATCATGAGAGATTATACGTTTACTTAGTGGTGTCAGAGAACGCAATCAGTGCTGCCCTAATTTGGGAGGAAGACCGGATACAACAACCGGCCTATTATATTATTAAATGACTAATGGGAGTAGAGAGAAATTATCCAAAGCTAGAGATGTTGGCTTATCGTCTTATCATTGTCTCAAGGAAGCTCTGTCCATATTTCCAATCTCATCCTATCACCGTTTACATTGATCAACCGTTACGATAGGTCCTTACATGGCCTGAGACGTCTGGTAGGTTACTCAAGTGGAATATTGAGCTAAGTCAGTTTGGCATTACTTACACTCTAAGGTAAGCCATTCAAGGACAAGTCCTAGCAGATTTCATAGCTGAATTTACTATCCCAGAGGACTTGCTCGAAATCAGTGAATCTCCCAAGTATATCAGGAAGCTGCATGCTGATGGTGCATCAAATGACCGTTGCTTAGGTGCTGGGGTTGTACTTGAAACTCCAAAAGGTCGATCTATATGCTATCTTTAAAGTTCGATTTTCGTACGACCAACAACGAAGCCAAATATGAATCCATACTTGTTGGAATGAGAATTTCCAATGATTTAAAAATCATTGCTATAGAGATATTGTGATTCGCAGTTGGTCGTGTGTCAAGTTCGGGGAGAGTACCAGGCCAAAGACCGAAGGCTGGATGCATATCTAGCTTGGGTCTAAGAGATATTGAATCAGTTCGATTATTATGCCATTTATTGCATCCCCCAAGAGCACAATCAAAAGGCCGATTCGTTAGCAAAGTTGGCCAGTACAGATGAGGCACAGCAGATGGGAATCGTTCTCGTGGAAACATTATCTTCGTCGAGCATCGATCAGGTCTAAACAGATTGGGCATTTGTGGTCATTCCTGATAAGGAATCGTGGACGGCTCCCTTCAAAAATTATCTCGAGCATGGGACCCTACCAGAACTTATTAGTGAAAAGAGACAAGTTCTTCGAAAAGCTTCACGGTTCACTATTCAAAATGGAGTCATGTATAGGAGAGGATACTCTGTGCCTTCACTCCGGTGTATCACTCACGATGCAATCAAAAGAGTATTGCATGATGTACATGAAGGAGAATGTGGAAATCACACTGGGAGGCAATCTCTCACCAAGAAAGTGCTCCGATATGGATACTATTGGTCGACTGTAAACCGCGAGGCATCTAACTATGTCAGAAAATGTGATAGATGTTAAAAACAAGCTTGGATTCCTAGAGCCCCACCTACTGAAATAACTTAGTTGGTCAGTCCATGGCCATTTTCAGTATGGGGCATTGACGTTATTGGTTCTCTACCTCTAGCCAAAGGTGATACGAAGTATGCCATTGTCATAGTTGATTACTTTACCAAATGGGCGGAAGTTGAACCCCTTGCTACAATCACGACAAATAAAGCGATCAACTTTGTAGTGCGCAACATTATATGTCGATTTGGTCTCCCATACACCATTATCACAGACAATGGAGCCCAATTCGACAGTGTTGAATTTAAGAATTTCTTTCAACGGTTCCACATCCAGTAGAAGTTCTTTGCAGTTGCACACCCTCAAGCGAATGGACAGGTCGAAGCTGTTAATAAAGTTATAAAGTCTATTCTAAATAAATGACTGAAAAAGGCTAGGGTAAATGGGTCGTTGAACTTCCTATGGCTTTATGGGCTTATTGGACAACCCATAGATCTGCGACCAGCCACACTCCGTTCTCTCTTTCTAACGGTTCCGAAGCCGTTATTCTAGTCGAAATGGAAGTACCTTCTCATCGCGTGGCTTACTATGATCCGAAAACGAATGCTATATTACTTGTTGAATCTTGAGATCTATTGGATGAGAAGTGTGAACAGGCTGATTTAAGGGCAGCCGCATATCGAAGCTGAGTCGCCAGGATATACAATGCGAAGGTCCAACCCCGAACCTTCGAACTCGGCGATCTCATCCTCGAGAGAATTTAACTGTTTCCTTTACATATGAAACCAACATGGGAAGGACCATATGTCGTGGAACGAAAGCACAGAGATGGTACATTCAAATTATCGATCGTTGACGGTCTCATTCTTCCAAGAGCCTGGAACAACGAAAGTCTACGTCGCTGTTATACATAACAGGCTCTATTTTTTTATTCAGCCTATTTTTCATTTGTAATATGTTTATGCATTTCTAAATTTGAATTTGTATTAAGGCAACTAACTTTGCTATATTTTCTTATTTCATCAATAAAATGCAATCTCTTCGGACCGGAGCTGTGATTTTTTGAAATGTGTCATACGACCATCACTATGCACGGAGAGCTGAGTTCCACCATACGGTGGGATTTATTCAAATAGGGAGTGACTGTGATACGGCCAGTCACTCGCTAAGTGAAACCCAAGCTCGAGGACCAGTCATCACACTGAGGCCAAAGAAGGATTGATACACGACAATCCTCTAACTAACTCCAGATTTCGAAAGTGTGAACTGGAGTATAAACCTATAAATGTGGTTTCGAAGAGGGTGGATCAGTCCACCTAATGACTTCACCCGTATCTTAACCAAGTTTAAGTAGGATGGATCCGTCCATCTAACGACCTCGCTTGTTAATTCAGGGTGAACCGACCACCCACGATCCTGATAGATTCGTTATTCTGGAGTGTGAACGAAATCCTAAAGCCTAAATAGATGCGACTGACCATCTTTCGCCAGCTCTAGATTCCTAGAGTACGAGCTGGAGCATAAACATAAACACTGAGTGGGTGTGATTCGACTACCAATCAACTAACTCCAAACTCCCAGAGTGCGAATTGGAATATAAATATCTACTAACTCTTAGTCCCCAGGCGTGGACTGGAGTACAAACACAGGATAACTCTAAATCTCCAGTTTCGGATTGGAGTTTAAACACAAATCGGATAGGAATCGACCTTCTGTAAGACAACTCTGAGTCCCTGGAGTACGGTCAGAGCATAAATGTAAATCAGATGTGACTGACCACCCACGAATCAAACTAAGTTCTTAGAGTGTGGACGCGGTTCAAAATATCGAACGGGTGTGACTTACCGCCCACGAAAGTAATTCAAGTCTATGGAGCGTGGACATATCACTAAAACTTAAGCGGACACAATCGACCGCCGACGAACGAGTGCAATCCCCAGAATGTGGATGAGATCACCAATTGATGAGCGAGTGTGGTTCGATTACTCTCGAATTCGCCATGTTTCAACTTCATTTCATAAATATTGCGATTAATGTGTTAAAGGCAAATGTTAATCGCTGATCGATCTTTCCAAAGTATCCCCTAATTTAGGGGCAGAACTTAAGTGCCAGTAAGTATAATAAATTGAAGTTCAAACGTTGGAACACTTAAACAGAGGAATACAAGTTGTACAGAAGAAAAAATGAGATTTTATTTCAACTATTCTTTCGAAGAAAAGGATAAGTGCAAAATTATACCAATAATCTTACTAGCTGGGGCCGAACACGCATCTATACACGACCTACAAAAAAAGCAAAAGTAAATTCCTATCTATATGCCAAAAATGAGTCGAGAAGGCAAATCTATTCTTTCTTTTTTCTTAGCTTCTTCTTCGGCATTGGCCCACTGGATTCGCCGCTTGGCTTTCTATTTGAACCATTTCCTTTTGGTGGCTGATCTCTAACTAGGGACATTATGTTAATTTCCTCCTCCAAACTCGAGTTGGTAGGAATGCTTACTAAAGGCAGAGTCGGAGGGATAGGATCCATGTTAGCAGGCGGAGGAGGCGCACTTGTATCGACGACCATTCCTCCCGGGGAGATCATCTGTAAAGGTGCTTGACAAGGGCCCACCACTCCACCTCCGAAGATACTAGCCCGCACAGCTGCTTCCATCTCGGCATTGATTTCGGCTATTATCTCCTCTTCATGAATTTCCTAAGCCTCAGCAAAACATTAGCAGTTGGGCCTGAGGAGCTAATCAAGGTGTGCTTCCACTCATGACATACGACAGATCAGCAAAGGGGTCGCTGTGATGACCGAGAAGTTCCTCCATCGTCTGTTCATAAAAAGTAAGTGTGCTTCTTTGTACCCTATCCATCGATGCAGTAGCCGTTGTCATGGTCGCTTCCGTAATGATAGCCTCCTGCTCGTGATGCAACTCTTGGGTTGCAGGAGGCATAGGTGATGAAGCTCCTATCATTGAATAGAGCCAAAGAAAAAGAGTTAGCAATTACTTTGATCAATGTTCCAAACTTTGGATGAGCATAAGAAATGCTTAGAATACCTTCCTCGGTTTGGCTCACAGGTGGCGGAGCAGCTTCAGAAACGTGCTCATGAACTAGAGATAACCATGGTTGATCAGGATTATAAGCAGGAACGGACCGAGGATTAACCACAGATATAGATTCAGGCTGAGTTGGCGTAAGAGTTTCAGAACTTAAATCATGGTGCTCAAGACCAGAACCTTTTCTAGCTTCCGAATGCTGAGTGCCAAGTTTTTCTTTTTCATATGTGATCATGATATCGTGGAGAACTTTCCTTTCATCTTCACTTAACACTCGGTTCTCGAGCTCAAATTTATCAATCGATTCAGCTTGGTGTTCGACCTTTTCATCTTCTACCAATCGACCCCAAGCATTATACATGTATGTTGGATAATTATCGAGCTAGGTCAGGTTTCTATGCTTAAAGACATTAGCGTTGTATATAATCAGAAGGTCTTCAATATCAGCCTATAACCTGGCTTCCGCCATTTTAACTTCATCCTCAACCTTGGCCTCGACCTCCCGAATTTTGAGTGCTTCCATATCCCTTTCACCCCGGAGCGCCACAGCCTGTTTGCATACCTCCTGGGCAGCTTTGTTTGCATCATCCTTTTCTTTGATGATTTCGGAGAGTCTAGTTTTAAGATCATTGAGTTCCTTCAGAGCAGCATCCCTCTCGGCTGTAACAGTGGTGTTTCGGTGGCCCATCGCCTTGACCAAAGAAAAATGCGTCTGTCGCATCCTTTCCATGGATTGATTTACCTCATCAACTTTCTTAGAGGCCTCTATTTTGGCTTTTAGAGAAGAATCGGCTTCATTATTTAGCATTTGAATTATATAGTTTTTTGGGATAGTTCGGTTTCTAACTTCTCAATTGTTCTTGCTCACTCAAAAGCCACTACCGATGCTTTATCCACGGCTTTCATCCACTCCTTGTATTGGGTATAGATATCATGAATGTAATCACGCATCGTTTATTCTGCCTTAGTTGGAATTTCTTTAAGTATGGAGGGAAGATAAAGCTGTCGAAACAAATGTTCGAAAAATCTTTTCTCAACTGGATGATTTTGATCGCTCGTTCCCCAGCAGGCTCGGTGATCGCTTGTTCAGTAATAGTAGGAGCTTCATCTTTAGACCCACAATGTTGTGAATCAGACCTAGGAACTTAGAAAGACGGTTTTTGGCATGGAGGCTTTAAGGGTTGTCTATCATGGCCGAAGGGTTGTGTTGGAGCTCGAGGAGGTGGAGAGCATGATTGGGAGTGATACCTATATTCTCTATCCCTCTCCCTCTCATAACATTCTTAACTAGAATAACCGCGACCGCGGTCTCTGTTGGCTTCCCTCCCATAGGACTCATGGTATGAACTGGACGATTGGCGTGCGGAGCAGAGGCTTCCCAACATAGATTCTCGCTTAGTCATCGTATCTGTAGAATAGAAAGAAAAGCAGGATCAGTAATTTCCAGAAATTAATAACTTATGATTAGAAATTGTGTAGTGGCGTGAAGTGTATGTATGCATGTGTTAAACCCCTCAACCAACCGGATATGTCGGCCACACTTGTAGGAAGTGACTCTCTTAAATGTAAGGCACTTTGAAGCCCTTCCAATTCGGTGTCGTGTTGGAGCGACACATAGTCTGAAATTGGAATGTCAGCAAGCCCTTCAAAAGGATTCTCTAGTTGCGAGGAAGGAGCCTAAAAGATTGTAATATCGGAGACTGGCAAACTCACAATCATGGATTTCCATCTCAAAGGCTTATGACGCTTATGTACTACTGCCTTGTCTTTCCTCCTTCCCTCTAAATCCTGAAAACTGCCAAGAGGCCAACTACGAGTTCGTCGTCAGTGGGTGTGTTCTCGTCATTTCCCTCCTCGGCAATTATGATCCTAGGCGCTCTATGTTTAGCCCGTCTCACCGGGGCTGCCCTAAGTGATCCCTCCAGTCTTATGCTTTGATTTCGATCGATTAGCCCAACAATCCTCAAGTTTCTATCTGTGAGCACCGAGTCCATGTCTCTTTTCTCGCCTGGCAGTTCCTAGAGAATCCGTACTATTTCTTTGAAATGGGCATCTTCAAGACATGGAATTACGGCTGTATAGGAAAGAAGATATTAGTTTCAATGTCAGTTATAACTATCTCGTTTGCTACTGGAAAAGTTGCAGCACTTACGTCTGACTAACCATCAGCTGGCAAACCCTGGAGCGCATCGAACGTAAAATCACTTCGTCTTAAAATAACTAAGCCTAGTCCCAGATCCCATCACCACTTGGAAATTCCTAACTACCTCTAGAAATATGAAGGAAGGATTGTCTCCCCGACTCTTCATATTAAACAAGTATCAGACTTCTTCCGGAGTCGGGGGTCGAAAGAGATGTTCCATGAAAACGAAGAATAGACTGTTCAACAATGCATATCCATTTGGATGTAATTGCGACGGAGCGATTCCGAAGGAAGCTAGCACTCCTCTAATATACTTGAATGGAGGAAGTGTTCCACCTGCACATGAATGTAGATTAAATGCCGTGAATCCTTCTGGGGGAGCATGTAGCCTGTCATTTGGTCCGGGTAGCAAAACATCATCTAATGGTAGACCGTGCCTTAAGCATATTCGCCCCAACATATCTTCAGAGACATTGAACGGCAGAGAATCTTGAGGGTTCGCTGTAAAAGTTTCTCCCAACAAATCGTCCAAAGCTGGACCTATTACTTCAGCTGCAATGGCCGGCATCTCTATTATTGAAGAAGATGAACTTTGAGGCTCCTACCGCTGCAAACTTGTAGATTATATAACTATTCAACTCATCAAAAGCCATCATTAGATGATAATAGGACCATGTGTTCCTCGGTGTGAAGTGCATGAAGATGTTGTGTGGTGTAGTGCTACACAGTGCTTAAAAGATTCTACAGAATATAAGAAATGTTTAAACGACGAGACTTCAGAATTCAATTAGAGTGACCATCATCGCTGACGTCACAACCATGCCATCCAAAATTTAGAAATAGGTCTGAGTTAAAGTTTGTTAAATTTTTTCCAAGTTACAGTTCCATCGATGAGCTTCAAAGGGCGGTCAAATATGCGGTTTCACGGTTAAGTCCAGTTATGCAAGGTGGAAGCTCGTCGGAGTCGAATGCACGATTATGCGCAGATTTCATATCCATTAGATTTTGGAGTTGGATCGATTATTAGAAGCCTAATTCATATCGATTGCGGAATATAGTGTTTCGTATCGATTGCTCCAAGATCAGTTCGTATCGATCCCAAATTGAACTTGTTCGTATCGATGGTCAGGTCCAAGACTTCATATCGATTGCACAATCGAGTCTTCGTACTGATCGCTTTGGATCGATAAGAACTCCCATCCTTCCCAATCGATACGAAGCTTTTCCCTCCATCGATGAGAACTTCCACTGCCACCTGATCGGTACGAACATCTTCCTCCATCTACAATCGATACGAACGTTTCCTTCATTTGTCCTTATTCCCCAAGCAACTTAAGCACCATCTCCTCCTTCCTCAACCAAGCTCCGACACAACTCCAGCATTGCCCGACCAACCTCTGGCGTCAATGTCACCGAAGACCGACCATGAATGTGAATGGATTGACATTCGAACTCAAGTCTCATCATTTTGGTGCGGGTTAATAAATCACTTACCTAGCTAAAGTATCGATGCAGAGGATTGGAATGGTGTTCAATTCGAGAGCGAGAACGGGTTTTTCCTCTTTCCTCAAGTTTTTGTGTGATATGAAAGCTAAACTATCAAATGAGAAAGTAAAAGAAAATGGATAAGTACAAAGGGCTTTTGTATGGACACGAGGGATGGTAGTAAACGACGATTCGGCCCCTTATGGTTTTGACCAGTAAAAAACAAGCCACTTCCCAAACCGATACGAAGAGTACAGTTCGTATCCATTCCCCCGAAGCTGCAGCTACGCATATCAATCGAGACGAAGAAGCTTGCTTTGCATCCATCGTCTTCCGCTTGATATCACCAATTCGTATATAATAACTAACCAAAGCAATGTCAACCACTATGGATATGAAACCAAAGCCTTGTAGCCCACATCTCAAGTGTATCTAACAACTATCGATACGAACCAAGATTTGTGCCCATCGTTGCAACGACATCAAAGCGACAGCTAAGTTCGTATCGATTTTCATCGAGACGAGTATAATTTTATCAATTTTCGCATCAATCTAGAAGGGAATCAACACAAAATGATACTGCAAAATGACCACCAAGTGTCATTACAACTCGAAATTCACATCGATTTAGGAGAGGATCAATATGAAATTCGACGCAAGAAACCTAACAACGACTAGCGAACGTTCAAACTTTAGCAGGAGTCAGACTAACATACATGCATTATGACAAACTAACATCTAATTCTTCAAATTCACTGGGAGTAAATGGTCACCTGGCGACAGTTACAACATTGAACAACGATTTTCTATCATTCAAAACTCGATTACAATAGTGCGCAGTACAACAATTGGTAGCAAACAATTCATTATTTATATTACTAAAGATCAATCAAAAGTTACACCTTTCAACGAGAAGACAACAACCGTTCAGACAAATCAGATAAAAATGTTCAGAATGAAGATCGCAACTTTTCAAAGCACGTCATGTTCTCACAAGACATAATTTGGGAGGCAATTGTTATCTCGCCTTTTGGCAAGTCCATGACACTAAGAAATTGATTGAGAACCAAAGACAGTTCATCCCGGAAAACAGTATACCCAGGTTCGCCATGGATACTGGTAAATTTTTCCTGAGTACGGATCGAGCTACAATTAACATGACATGGCAAGCAAAGCCATGGAAGCCAGCGTTCCAAATTTCGGGTCAATCGAATTTCATATGCTGCAGCTATGGACCGATCAAGCTACACATTAGACATGCTTAATTCGTATCCCTCGTATTAGTATCCATTATCTTGCAACCATCGTATTCATATCCATCAAACCTTGGACCTCATTTTGTATCATTCCAGCTTCCTATCCATCAAAGTCAATCTTCTTCGTATCCATCGGTCCAAAAGCATTGGTTTGTATCCATCAGTAGCCCGCATCGATCAGACTTCCATAATTTTAGCTTTAAAGCTATTCGTGTCGATCATCTCGTCCAGACAGTTCATATCGATCGGCCAGTGATCGATACCAAATGAATGAACACATATCAATGCAGACTGAAGTAAAAGCCTTCGATAAGAAATAGCAACACGTCATCGATATAGTGTAGAGCATCGAGCATCGACACGAGAAGAACTGCCCAGAATAGTACGAATGGAATTGCATTGTATCGATACGAAAAGAACACGTTCAAGTGGAAGATTCGATCAATCTGCAAGGAAAGCGGATCGATCCTAGAACATAGCACCGCATCACCCTGATCAACACGTGCCAACATCGATACGAAGCCATCGACACGAACTGTATCGATACGAACTCAGCAGCCTTTTTCCAATCCAAACTTGGATCAATCATAACTCAAAATCTACAAATCCAAATGCCACCAAATTTTCACAGGAGCTCGAGTACGTCCTCAAGAACGTTCATAATCGATCTCGACTCGATGGACAAAATATTAATCGATGCGAAGTTGGTTCGTATCAATCACGGATCGAATGCAAACGGCACGGAATCGATCGTGTGGGCCCACCCACGTGAGAGAAGAGGTCTTCCGAGATCTAAGTGAAATACTTGCAGCCTATGCTTATAAATAGTAGCCCAGGACTTATAGAAAAGGGACTTTGGGCTCTTCTACGTGCAGACTCTACCGAAATCACCATTGTACTCGAGTTTTACAGTTGTAAGTCGTTGTAACCATCAAGCAAAAGTTAATAAAAGTTAATCATTTCATAGTGGACGTAAGCCATACGCCGAACCACTCTAAATCCATTTATTTATGTGAGTTTTTTCATTCTTATTATTGGTGTGTTTGTTAGATCTGCCTCATTTTACATTTACTTTCTTCATTTTATCTCTTCAAACACATCCGAAGAGTGTTGTGCCTAATTTTGGTACAAACAGATACCATGTGTATTGGTTTACTGGTCTCGACCTATAAGGTTCCTACCAGATTGGAGCGAAAGGACTTGGTCGAAAGCTCCTTTTAAAGAAGGCACAATCCCTTTTTACCAAATAAGGTAAACTTTTTGTAACAAACTTGCCTACTTGTAAACATTTGATTGGCTATATTAAACTTTTCAAATAGTTTGGCTAATATTTGTTGCATTTTCTCAGATCCAAAATATGATAACTTTTAACAAATAAGTCTTTCCTATTAATGAAACACTTAAATCATTTAGGTCATCTTTTCAAAATAATGTTATTTCCATACTAAATCACTTAGTAAAAATCCCCAAAACTTCCCAAAATTCACTTTAATCATGTTATCCAACATCTCAAAATTTCAGACCGAAATTCTCAATATATTTTCCATGATAAATTTATCAACCGAAATGACCATAATTTCCTCTGAAAAATTCATAATTAATTCTCCACGGGTTGAAAAATTATAAAAATTGGAACCCAACTCAAAAATCATGTTTTCCATAACATATAATTTTTCCATGGCATTTAAAAATCATTGATCTTAGTTTTTACCCTAATACCGTGCATATATCCTTTAAACAATCTTGTTTAAACCATATAGATTATAAATCAAGCATATCATCATTCAATATATCATAAAATGAATTTATCCCTTAAACCCGAGATGATTATAAAACACCAAAATAGAGATGTAGTGATTATTATTCACCTTAGATTGGATAAGAAAATTGAAGATTGATTGAGATTGATTTCTTCTAGCTTGAACCTAAGCTTTACTTTGATTTTTCTCTTCTTCCCTCCTTCCTAATGGCAGGCCTGCTCTTCCTTGTTTACGTCTTTGTTTTGGATAAAAATGAACGTGAATGGCTAAGGGAAATAGTATACGGGTGGGAAATAAGGGCGACAATTTACCCTAATGTCGTTATGTTTATTTTAGCTAACACTTAACCATTTATAAGTTTATTTATTTTAATATGCACGACTACTACATTTTTATTAATCAACCTCAATCTCCATACCTACATTATTCAATCTAATTCATTCTAATTAAATCTCCTGAATAATGTTAATAAAAATCAAGGGTGTTACAAAATGTTTTGGAAAACGCCAAGCACGAGCTTGAGAGTCGGTGGTCGAGTCATACCTACTTTGGATAAAATTCTTACCCCCAAGTCAAGAGCAAGATTTGGCTGATGAGTCGTCGAATCACGCTCGTTTTTGTAGAGCTCCACAAGTCTGGTTATAGGCCATAGAGATTTGGTTAGTACTTACATTTGACGGCATCTGTTGCTCTGCAGAATCTATGTGTCATTCATACTTCATGATATGCTGTTGGGGTCATCCTTCTCTGCATATGCCAACATAGTCGGCGAACTGAATCTCCACAGAAACTCCTCTTGTAGAATCATTTTACAAAAGGGATTTCGACTAGGGAAGGTACCCTAGACGTTGTTGGTCTGGCCTTGGCTTTCTCTTACAAGCCGTCATACCGTTTCAGTCAAATATGGTTCCTTGAAGCCTGCCAGTTGGCCGTAGTCATAATCTACCCCGTGGGTCCGGCCCGGTAAACGAACTTGGGCTAAGACAAGATTCCTTGATTCTCCAGCCTCTAGAAGGACCGTTTAGCCAGTAGTTTCATATTCGTTCCTTTGCCGCAATTCAACCGCAACCGCCTAATTTCTAGTGCTCTGGTCAGTCATAGTGCATTCGGAGTGTGCTCTATCTCTAGCCTGAAAATATGACCCATGATGTGTGGATTCGGTACCGATCCTTGTACCTAATGCTCATGGAGATAGACAGAGGATTGCATATAATTGTAGGAAAGGAACTTAAAACAACCCCTTGGCATCATTAACAGCGAGTGAAAGGAGTCAGGGCCAATTTAAATGAAGATTTGTGGATCAGTACTGAGCCTCTTAGGTGGGGGATCGGTACCTATCCCACACTTAGTAAAATTCAGCATGTGGGATCAGTATTAATCCCCAGGTGAGGGATCGGTACTTATCCCACACTTAGTGGAATTTAGCATATGGGATCGGTATTAATCCCTAAGTGGGGGATCGGTACCTATCCTACTCTTAGTGGAATTTAGCATGTGGGATCAGTATTGATTCGTGGGGGTTCGGTACCTATCCCATACTTAGTGAAATTCTAACTTCGGAATTTTTAGGATTGTTTACCTCCACTCCTGTGATAGTGGCCAGATGGTGAGGAGCTTCAAGAGTCCGAGTATGGAGGAGTCTGCTCCCTCCTAGTCTTCCTGTAGCGGATATCCAGCTAGTTCATCAGGTTTATGTTTTCCAGGATCTGTCACTTTAGCTCTGCACGGCTATTTACGGTTCTTTCATCATTCTCTCTAGGTCGATCTTGGTGATTATATCAGAGGGATTCTGGACATCCATATGCGTGCCATCGTCCAAAATGTCCAGGTTGGTATTTTCTTCCTCATCGGCAGCTCTTGAGGTAGAGGTGGTTTTGTATTTCCTAGGACCCATTAGTGATACCTTCATATAGACTTTGCTGAAATCTTAGTAGCACGGAAACTAGTTGAGAAGAAAGTGGATCTTTTTGTTTGGTAGGGCCATGGAAGAAAACTTCTAGTAGATATTTGAAAATCCGAGTTGCAGAATTAAAAGGTAGAGAAATTGGATCTTTCTCTTGGATATAGAAATCCAATAATAGATAGAGGATCTAAGCAGCTTGACAATTCTTAGTGAAAGCACCTGAATATTTGAACCGAATGGCACAAACACCCAAAAGAGTAAGAGAGTAGAGATTAAATGAAGAAAGTAAATGAAAAAATGAGTAATAACAAGCATGTAAAAATTTGTAGTGGTTCAGCAACCTTGGACTACATCCACTTGAATAATTTTATTGCCCTTGCACTTGTTTTTGTGATTACAAGTAGGACGGATTGGCAGGGATCCTAGAGTATAATGGACTAAGAGTGTAATGCCGGTGTAAAGAGATCCTTAGAATGAACTATTTCCCATGTATTTATAGGGGTTAATGACAAAATACCTCGTTGATAATTCGCTTAAAGAACCTCACCACCAAGACCGAGTCACCAAAAAAATATCAACTTCGTATCCTCTAGGGTTGGGGATCGATACCATGGGATTGAACTGATCCTTATATGTAGGTAGGGATCTCACAATTTTTTGTTGACTCCTCTTGATGTTGGCTTCATGTTTCCAAGGTTGTTTTGCATAGTTGCCTAGATGTTTTTTGGTCCAAGTAATTGATGTACAAAAGGATGAATTGTTGCTTTAGACTATACATGGGGATTGTCAATACGGTACATAGGAACTCTAGAACAACACTTGAATCAGACCCTACGTAGCTAGATAAGATTGTCATAGTAGTGGGGGCTACTTTGGATGTAACTTTAGGGATCGGTAATGATCCCCTATGTAGAGTGAAGCACTTAGTGAATTCTAGCATGTTCTTTTCCTTAGTTCGTTCGACCGCCGTCTCGTGATCTTGTCTATATTTGGTTTCTAGACCCTAGGATCATCTCTCTGGGTTGATTGCCCAGATAATCGTTGAGTTTAACTTCTCCAGTCGGCCTGAATATAGTCAAGTCAAAATGCCGGATAACAGACATGTGTATTAGATATACATGTAGTATGTTTATGATAAGATCGTAGAGTATAAAACAAAATTAAATAAAATAACCTGCAATAAAATAAAATGATTCAATTTGATCGAAAAGGTGAGTATATTGGAAAGGTTCTGAACATACCTAAAAATGAATAAAGATTCACTCTCAAAAGTCACTTCTCCATATGATATATAATGATGTATCGATAAAGAGTAATCGAACTTTGTTGGACAAAGTATGATTAATTATGAGTAAAGTTGAGTCAGTTTCTTTCTGTAAGGTCATGTACTTAAGAGTAGTACACAAGGTTAATATTATTTCATCTGAATAACAGTTTACAAAATCATATAATATAAGGGTTTATAAGAAACCCTAACGTATCCTAGGCCTAGGAGTTGGCAGGTTATGTGAGTAGAAAAATCGTACATAATAATTATTCATGAGGGATCTTGTATGAACCTCCCCATAAGAGTTTTAAGAAAGACTGTCATTGATGAAAAATTTATGTTTTGAACATAAGTTTTGTAAACTAAACCAAATTAGTTTTGTAAACTAAACCAAATTAGTTTTGTAAATATGAAAATTCATAAAATGTTTGTGAATACCTATTCTATTGTACCAAGAAACAATCGTTCTTTCAAGAAATACCAACTTCATTTTGAAGGAATTTCTTTGAGAAATTATTGGTAGTAAAATGGAATTGGATGTGATCCAATGGTAAAACTAATTATGCGAGTTGAAATGAAAATAACCTAACCTAAATGAACACATCGTATTAGAGTGTCTAATAAGTATTCTCGCATATTGAAGGGAAACTATAAGTTTCTTATCAATGTCAATAATAGATAATCCTCAGTTGTCAATTAAGCCATTAAGAGTATTGACTATGTGATATGGTATGATGCGCAAATTCGAAGGGATTACATCATGGTATCAAAATATGATTTTGGTAGTCGAATCCGAAGGTATGTGATCCATCGACCGCGTTTGTGTCTTTATGATACTAATGTAGTTAGAAATTAATGAGCAAGTTGATAAGAATAACCTCGTAAATTTCAATTGTTGAAATTAGTATAATATTCAACATACTCAAGTTAGTTTGAATTTACGCACAAAATTATCGCTTGATAAGACGTAGAATTTTGGTACATATGTGTTAAAATAGGAAAGTCTGAATAATGATTTAGAGTGGACTATTTGCATATAATAACCAAAGTGTCATGAAGTCGGTGGGAGCGATATTTGGGTTTGTGAATATTTGGATATGATCAAAGAACAAATACAAAAGTATCATTCGATAAGTATTAAAATTGAACAAGAATTTTGATAGAAATATCAAATAGTTTGGTTGTCAATCCAAATGCAGAGGAAGCATGTGCTCATAAGAAAGAACGTTGAAAGGTACATTTATATTTCCGAACTAATAAACAACACGTTGTTGATTTTACTGATGTACTTGTGTTATAGTCAACCTTAGTTGTTTTAATAGTCAACATTGGACTTTTAAATTATGTCTTTTTAAGTATAAAAGATATTGGGAATGTCCCAAAATGGTATGTGTTGACACCTTATTAAAATATTTAATATGGAACATGTAAGATAGATTCCTTATTCGCTTTCAATAGGAATTATCATACATTTTAGTTGCCTGTAGTATCATGTTTTATTTATGTATTCGATACGTGAAGCAAATATAAAATCCAAATAGATATCACTAAATGGTTATTTGAGGTGAACTCGTGTATTTATGAAATATTAGAGAAATTTTTATTGAAACAACGAACTTCTTATGAAGGAGTGATCGAACTCAAACTTCATAAGCGATATTGATTATAATATAGCAATAATAAATTCAAGTTAAGAATTTTTAAGTTTGAAATATTCCAAATAGAAGAGATTGTGACTGATTCACTGAATTGAATAGTGCCATAATAAAAGCAGTGTATATTACTATAAATGCATAAATTTATAACTGAGCTAAGGGTGGTTCCAAACATTGAGAATCGCATAACATTGTTATATGTTAATAATGTTGTGATACAGTTCAATAGAACTTAAAGCTTGCTGGAAATCGAGAGATATACATCGAATCGTTTCACAAGATAAAGGAGTTTATCAGCATCAGAGAGAGTTGATTGATAGAGTAGATAATTAAAACATAATAGCATACCCGTTCACAGATGGACTGACCTAATTGTTTTTGAGAAAATCGATTCAAGAAGTTGGAATAAGATTCGATAATTGATCATAAGTGCAAGTGCAAGGTTGATAGAGTTAAGGGTATGCCCTAGGGGCAACTATGTAATTTGTTACATATATCTAACTCGTCGACCAATCGTGTTCAAAATAAAGGTGTTTTTTTTTCTATTATATAGTTGGTTCAATGTGTCATATTAATTAATTAATTTAATCAAAATATATTTAATAGAAAATCCATAAATAGAATCTTTTGTTAAAGTAGTTACAAAGTGTTGTAACCGTGAGTAATTTATCATAATAAAAATAAATGTATGATTTTAAATGTTCCTAGTCAAGATGCATCGAGACTGGATATCTATGTATTCGTTAAGACTAGACTATGTAATGATCTCCAAATGTTAGGCAGTGTACGACTCATGACTACTGGGGGCACCTAGGGGTTATGTACTGATAGTTATTAGATAACTATGGAACGACTCACTCGATAATTTTCTGTTTGTTAATATAACTAAGGTCAAACAGAAACTATCGATGTGACTGATTTACACAGTCCTCTCAACTTGAGAATACTATAGATCTTCAATATAAAAGCCGTGCTTTGATTATAGTCAAATCATGGCACAACGTCCATGGAGTGACTACAGTTAGGTCAAGTGGAAGTATTGACAGTGAAGCACTTTTCAAGAGAGGATCCGTCTCCTCAGTTATATGGGTTTAGCATCACTGTCAACTCAATTCAACCCAAAGTCAAAGTCTCTGGCCAGAGAATTTCAATTAATAATAATTGTTATTATTGAACCAAGGACTTTTTGTTTGGATTATAGAGTTGAATGTGGACAATATTAGAATTTTGACCATTATCAAATTTCGTAAGTCCAAAGTGACATGGTTTTCACGAAGAGAATTTGTGTAAATAAATGTTACAACTAGGTAATGCTTAATAAAATGAAATTGGATTTTACCGAAGCTAAGTAAGCAATAAATTTGGCCATAATGTCACACCATTTGCTAAGTGATGTGTGAACGTTAACATGCGAATAGTTCGATGTTAATCGACGACCATATTTATACCCAAGACTCACATAAGCGAAATGATGAATTCTCTATAGACCAAACGATTTAATTATTTATAATTGTTATAAATTCATTAATATTTATGAAATATTAGTTATGAAATTTGAATATGATTCAGGAGATAAAATTGTTGTATATGTTTATAATAGTTATTAATATACCGATCGATATGAGATACCGATAACAAATTAAGTTAAATATAAAGGTATATATATTTAATTTGGGTTAAATAGGCTCATAATCCATGATGTTTAGAGATGATAGCCAAATGGTTTGGCTAGGATTAAGGGTGTCTACAACATGTGATTAGGGTTTGGAGATGTGTGGTTAAGACAGAAACTTACATAATTTTCTCTCTTATCCTATAAATAATGATCTCAAAACCCTAATCACTTATTCCTTTTGGCCACCATCTCCTTCTTCTTTCATGGCTACAGCTCTTCTCTAAATTAATCCCAAAATCTCAAATCCAGTTCAAGTTTAAATAGGAAGCTATTTGGCAGTGATAGGTTCTAGCAATCTGACGGATCAAGGATTTTTTAGAAGAAGAGAATTCATTATTTCAACGTAGACGTAAGGGCATCTGCTTTGGGCAGTGTTTATTTATGTGTTGTTCATATTATCTTGTTTTTAAGATTTGTTAATCATGTAGACTTATGCATATAAACATATTATTGTTGTTTCAATAGTTAGGTGAGATTTTTGTGCGTGATGTTGCTGTCACAATAGAGATTGGATATGCGTAAAATTTGATGATCTAGTTCATGATTTATGTTTGTAATCCGATATTAAATGTTAAAATAAAATTTATTTAAAATTATATATGTTTACACATACATACATATGTGTGTGTATGTGTGTATATATATAAATTTATGATTTAATATTCACAAATAATTTGAATTAAAACATACATATATTATGTATAGTATTTATCTTAATTTTTCCAAACCTTTATGTTTATTATGGATTAAAAGTGCTAAAAATAGTTTTTATTATAAATATATATATTATTTTCGATATTTAATGATTTTGTGATTCAATAAATTCATATAAAATATTTCGTATTTTAAGATTTCAATTTAGTATTTTTAAATTAATTTATCATGTTATGTGCTTTTGAAAGAATACAGAATTTTTCAACTTAAATTTATATTTTTAAAAATTAATTTACTTTTGCCTATTATCAATAATTTAATTAAAAATATTGTTTTAATTGAGAAAAATCTAGAAACTTTTCCTAAGCACTAAAATATGATTCAAGATTTTCTAAAAAATTTCAAATTTGAATTTTTATCATTTAATTATTTTATATTAATTGATTATGGCGGAAGCTATCTAATTCTTTATAATATATATTCATATATATATATATATATATATGAATCATTATAACTTTAAATCTGATATGTTTTCAGATTAGTTAGTTATATAAAAAAAATATTATTATTATTTATTTTATCATATATATATATATATCTTTATTGTTTTTATAATACACTGTATAGTTATATAAATAAATATTTTTGTAATATTTTAATGATAAAACATAATTTTATACATATACATATATACGCACACTTATGTATATGAATAATCATTTGTAGTTTATAATTATATGAACATGGACATATTTGACATTATGCAATACATACAAAATGAGCTAATGTGTTTGTTACGATGTAAATCCCAACCTTTATATATGGGCATGTTATACCTTGCACGGTTTGCTATGTTACACACACATATACGTATATATGTATATGATAAATACATACATACATATATATCTTTAGTAAAACCTAAATTAAATAAATCTTAAACTACAATGTATAAACTTAAATAAAATACATGATTTTATTTAAACTAAATTTAGAAACGTTCTAAATGAATCGCACTTTATAGGCTCAATAAAGATCTGATAGGATAAAAAATTGAAATTCACCCATAACTTCGATTGCGGGCTGGCCCAGTTCCAACAATGGAATCGAAGCCCAATAGCTTATACGGTCAAAATTAGTCATGTTAAGGCTAACTAATTAAGCTTGCTCATTTAATATGGTGTTTAGAACAGTAATATTTAAGACTGGAACTAGGAAATCAAGTACCTTGTCCTACTTGGTTACCAGCCTGACTTGAAAGGTGAAGTGAACACAAAGGTTGCCCCTAATAGAAAAGACCCAATTTGAATTGGGTCTTGGGATAATTTTCAAAATAGTTTTTAAAATTAAGATAATATTTTAAATTTAAAATTTAAATTGAAAATAAAAACATTGGCTCAATAAAGATCCAATAGGGTAAAAAAATTTAAGGTCCAATAGGGTAAAAAAGTTTGAAATCCACTCATAACTTTCGTTGCGGGCTGGCTTGGTTCCAATAAAAGCTAGACACTAGACCTAAAGCGATAGGTCCAAGGTATACAGGTCCCTCAATTGACCCATGGGCCTCCCCACTTACAATGCCCTTGCTTCGAGTCATCGATGATTCCTTAGCACATACACCCGATCCCACCTTTGCTCCATTGGATGTCGAGCCCTTCTTGCCCAATCCAGTTTCCATTATTCGTGAGAACCCTTTCACATTCCCTGACCACACGACTCCTAGCTATAACACCCTTTATTTTTAATAACATTGTTCAGGAGATTTAATTGGATAAATTAAATAGAATAATGTAAATATTAGAGTGATAAGGGGATTGAGATTTGAAAACAAATTAAAGGTCGAGCTTAATGAAATAAATGGGCTTATAAATGGCTTATATATTAATTAATTAAAAAAGGGTATTAA
Source organism: Allium cepa (assembly GCA_030765085.1). NCBI lineage: Eukaryota > Viridiplantae > Streptophyta > Magnoliopsida > Asparagales > Amaryllidaceae > Allium > Allium cepa. Next base: position 500,485,446 of record CM060931.1, read on the forward strand.
GGCAATTGCCACCAACATTTCTACTACCCTTATATTCATGTTTCATTGCCCATTCACGTTCATTTTTCATTTCACAAAAACGTAATTCAAAAAGAGAATAGTCAGCCATTACTAAGGAGTACGAAAAGGGGAAAATCAATCAAAAGCTAAGGAATTAAAGCAAGGGGATTAATCCCAATCAAATCTTAAAGTCCTTATCCTAATCAAGGTGAATAATAATCTAAATCATCTCTATTTTGTTTTATGATCATTTGATTTTCATATTTAGGATTAAATCCATTATAATGATGATTTTGATAATGATATGCTTGGATTTTATAACATGTTTGATTTAAACAAGATTATTTGAATATTGTTCTATATAGTTTTAAGGGTAAAGATGATTATAATGATTTTCGTATGCCATAAGATAGTTTTACATTATGGAAAACATGATTTCGGAGATAGGTTTTAATTTTTATAATTTTTCAAGCTATGGAAAATTTAATATGAATTTCCTAAGGAAAATATTAATAAATTGGGTTTAAATTTAATTTCAATTATTTTATGAAGAATTTGGGTTTGAAATTTTTACATGTTAGATAACATATTGAAAGTGAATCTATATAATTTTTAGAGAATTTTCCTAAGTGGTTTACTATGAAATTAAATTATTTGCATTATTGGTTTTGCTTAATAAAAGGGCTTATTTGTTAAATTATCCTTGATTTAGATCTAAAATTATGTGGCAGTTATTTTGAGAAAGAATTTGAAAAGATTAAGGCAACCAATTAAATGTTTACAAATAGGCAGGTTAGTTATAAAGTTATTACTTTAAATAGCATTAATTTAGCATTTACCTAGAAAAGTTTAGCTCCTCCTCTTTTAGAAGCTCCTTTCGACTCTGTGCTTCAGGTTTGACTCAGTCGAAAGAAACCATGTCAAAAAAATCGTAGCCGAAACCAATGCATAAGGTATCACTAGTATGGCACGTAGTGGATTGGAGAAAGGCGGAAGGCATGGTGTCAAAACCTTTGCTTCCGATGGGGTCGAAACCTTTGTTTTACTTCAAACGATAAGCGCCTGCCTTCTTTTAATAAAAAAATTCGAAGGAGTCGAAACATATTCTTTCGAAAGGGTCTTCTAAATGAATTTTGAATGAGTTCCTTTATTCATAAAACAATGCTTTCGAAAAAGATGGTTTCGGCCTAATCGAAACCTTGTTGCCAATCTTATGCTTTTCGAAGGTATTGAAGTCATTAATGCTTTCGAAAAGTAGCTTTTGTTTTAAAATTGTACTAAGCCACTTCCTAAGAGCTCTGAAATGGGTTCAAGGGTTTCGAAGGTAATGGCTTCGAAAGGGAGTTTCGATGTTATCGTTTAATGTTTTAGTTAAATGTTTTAGTTAAAGGGGGTTTCTATTTGACCCAAAAGATATTTTAAGTAAAAAATCAATGGTTTCGAAAGAGATGTTTTGACGTGTTTCAAAAGGTATATGTTAGTGTTGTAAAAAGAAGACTGGAATGCTTTCGAAGGAGGTTATCCAATGGTTTAAAAAGTAAAGTTTTAAGATTACGAAAGCCTTAATTTTCAAAGCAAATAGCCCAATCTAATTTTAAACGAAAACCATGGCATAATAAAAGAGTTTAGAAATAATGTTAATTATGGAGTTTTTGAAGAAGTTTTCCTTGATTATTAGGTTAAAGGGATTAACCAATTTTTATATAAAATGAGTTCAAGGATATTAAGCCACGTGTGTTGGTATTATTATGTTATTATGTTTGCTTCTTCATATATATATATATATATATATTCACATTGAAATGGACCCGTAACTGTTTCTTAGGGAGAAAGGTTAGAATAACCAGCTAGGTTGACCCATTAGTGAATATAAATTAAGTTAACTCATGAATGAGTAGAACGCATCCAGGAGGTCAGATAGACCAGAACGTAGGATGTCTATGTTATCCCGCTTTTTGGCAAAGCCGCGATACCAAAAGATCGGTCAGAAACGGAGAACAGTTCGTCTCAGAGGCTGGTCATACTTCGTTTCGCCATGGATATCACTGAATTTTATCCGAGTCCAGATTGAGCTATAATTGATAGGACACGGCAAGAAAGACTATAGGAGTCAGCATTTCAAATTTCAAGTCAATCCGAGTTCATATGCTCGAGTTATGATCGATTCAATTTGAAGGGCAAGGCTTAGGTTTCGAATCCATTGTTGACCAATATTTCGAAACCATCGCGTTCGAATCCATAAGAATCGAATCCACTGAACCACCTCAGGTTCGTCTCCACCACCTTCGAACCCATCAGTTTCGAACCCATCAGGATGCCTCGGTTTCGAGACCATCGAGTTTGAACCTACCAAGCTCATAACAATGGACCTCGAACCCATCGGAGAATAGCCGCTTCGAACCCATCACAAAACACTTTGTTCGAAGCCAAACGTGGAGCCTTATTCGAATCCATCCATGAAGTCATGTTCGAACCCATCCACGATGCCAAGTTCGAAACCATCCTGTGTAGCTTCATTCGAATCCACCGGGTCAACCAACCATGATGACGTGTCTTCCATCGCTTCGAATATGCCGAGATCTATGGAGTCGAAGCAGTCAACTCGGAGTGAAGACCGGATCGGTTCGAAGTTTGCGCTCCACGCCACCGCGAAGCCACGTGCCTCCATGGATTCGAAAGGAACGATTCGAAACCTTGGTTTCGAACCAAATAGCCGAGCAACAAACCCAATTTCGAACCCATCATATCTCCTAACCTATTGATCCAAATGCCACGAAATTTTCACTGAAGCTTGCGTACATGTTGAAGAATTTCCACGCCAAATTTCACCTCGATTGGATGAATTCTTGATCGGTTCGAATGGAGTTCGAACCGATGCCAAAGTGGGCCCAAACTTCATGAGACCGTGTGTGTGGTCCCCCTCACGTGCCAGATGTGGTCTCCCGAGTTTTCAGCGAGATACCAGCAGCCTACGCCTATAAATAGAGCCCCAGGGCCAACAGAAAAGGATCTTCGGACTCTGAAGCGTCCAGACTCTGCCGGATCAAGATCTCCATCATCCTATACCATAATTTGATTGTTGATTTCGAATTTCCAGTTGTAACTTGCTGTCGATCGCTGTAACAACCTATAAACATTGAAAGAAAATCAATAAAATATCAAAAAACTTCACAGTGGACGTAGGCAACACGCCGAACCACTATAAATCGATTGTCTACGCATTTTCTTTACTGTTGATTGGAGTTTTTGTTAGATAATATCTGTTTTGAACTTGCATTCTTGACTATTATCTCTTCAACGACTCCCGAAGAGTGTTGTGCCCAATTTTGACGCAAACACTTTGGTGCTTTCACTGAGAAAACCCAGATTTTCTCCTGCTCGTTGGATCTGTCATCGATACCGAATTGAATAAATCTAAGAGAGAGATCCAGGTCGTTAAATCCAACTTCCTTCCCTTCTATTCAGATTTGCATAAAGTCTAGGAAAGAAATTCAACTCTAAAGATGGTTATCACAAGAACCATCTCAAACGCCGTCAATCAAGAAGAACAGGATAGACAGAATCCTGCCCCTCTACCTCCATCTAATCAAGATGCCGCTGGGCACTCAGAGCCGTCGGGTCCGGTTACCCGACAAGAATTGCAATTGTTACTCCAAGAGCTGACCCAAAGTCGGCGACAACTAGAAGAACAGCTACGCGCTAACGCTGAGCTAATCAACCAGCTGGATCGCCAGAAACGAAAGAGATCCATGAGAGATCATGCTTCTCGCTCTTCCAGTGAAAGTTCTTCATCTTCTGATTATCATAACCGACCTCCACGACCCCGGTTAGATGGGAGTCGTATGCCACCCGCTGGAAACCAACCAACATTGACCGTTGGACAAATAAGAGTTGGTCCGTCAGCCAGCTTCCATACCGGACCCTCCTCCCGAGGAGGCGCCGTTCCTCATCACGCCGCAGAATACCGCACCACTAGCATTGCGGCTGAACCAGGGGTCGACGCTCAAGACCAGTCGGACCTAGGCCGTCGTCATAGCGGCCGTACTCCTGAACCGTACGTCCCAGAGGACTATGAGCCGAGAAGGCAAGATGTGAACCGTCGACGATATCCGGTTCAAACCCAGAGTATGGAACGTGACCATACTCCGGCACAAATGCCGGATCTTTCAACTATGATACGTCAGATGATCCGTGAGAGTCAGGGGTTCACAAACGACGATTGGGGAGTTTCCCGAAGTCATACTCCCTTTACGGACGATATTCTTAATGCTGAACCCCCACGGCGATTCCGAATGCCCACTCTGCCCATGTATGAGGGAAACTCCGATCCCAACCAACATATTCTAAAATATGAATGGTCGATGACTGCTGCCAGAGCCGACGACGCTGTGAAATGTCGTAGTTTCCCCATATCCTTGGGGGGCATCGCCACCATGTGGTTCACCCGATTGCCTCCTCGATCCATCTCCTCATTCGACCAGCTGGCCACAAAATTCGTTGAACAATTCCGCATGCACGTCGCAAGGCCGAAAGATGTCAACACTCTATCTAGTGTCACACAAGCTCCCGGAGAGACACTCAGACACTACATAGAAAGATTCCATATTGCATGTGCAGAGATTAGTAATCCAAACGATAACTCCATCCTTATGGCGTTAACTAAGGGGATCGACCCCGATTCTGAATTTGGCAATTGGCTAGCTGGGAAACCACCTGCGTCATTGGACCGTTTCCATGCCAAAGCAGCTCAATTCCTGAGACGGGAAGACGCGAAACAGTCTAGGAAGCAAACTGACGCAAGACCAAATGCGGGAGGAACCCAAAGCAATGTTGCAATAAAACAGTCCGGCGAGAGCTCCGAAAAAGTTCAGTTGAACATTAAAAATAAACAAGCTCGGCGAAGAGAGAGCGTGAATCAACTTAAAAAACAAGATCAAAATCGCGGCCCGCAACGCGAAAATCCGAAGTTCGACAGTTATACTCCTTTGAATATTTCATTGGAGGACTTGTATTTGCGGACCCGTAATGCGATTCAATATGAAAAACCTGCTCCAAGACCGTCGTCAGAGAGACAAATCCAGACGGTAAAATTTTGCAGGTTCCATGAAGGCTACGGGCACAATACGAACGATTGTCGTCACTTAAAGGATCTTGTTGAAAAACTGGTCAGGGAAGGGAAACTGGAACAGTTTGTGCGGACACCGCAGCCCAGAGAAGCGGGCCCATCCAATCCAATCAATGAACCCAATCGACCGAGGCAGGAGGACTCGACTTGTCCCCGTGGGAGATTGGTGATAAACGCCATCAGTGGCGGGCCTACTCATTCAGAAGCCTGGAACGACGAAGAACCTCGTCGCTGTCACACATGACAGGCTCCTTCAATCCATGAATACTTTACAATTTCTTTTACGTTCTGAAATTTGAATTTATAATAAGGCACTGATTTTGCCACATTTTCTTATTTCAGCAAATAAAATGCTATCTCTTCAAGCTAAAGCTGTGATTCACTGAATACAACGTTCAACAATCACGACATACGAAGAGCTAAGTTCCATCGAACAATGGAATTTATTCAAATAGCGAGTGACTGCGTTACAACCGGCCACTCACTAAGTGAAACCCCAGCTCGGGGGCAAGCCAACACATCGAAGGCTGAACTGGACCAACACACGACAGTCCATTCCATAATTCGTTCCCACCGCGCGAACGGACTCCAACTTCCCAGAGCGCGAACTGGAGTATAAACATTAAACAATTCGTTCCCAGTGTGCGAACGGACTCCAACTTCCCAGAGCGCGAATTGGAGTATAAACATTCAATAATTCATTCCCAAAGTGCGAACGGACTCCAACTTCCCACAGCGTGAATTGTAGTATAAATATTCAACAATTCGCTCCCAGAGCGCGAGCGGACTCCAACTTCCCACAGCGTGAATTGGAGTATAAGCATTTAACAATTCGTTCCCAGAGTGCGAACGGACTCCAAATTCCCGAAGCGTGAATTGGAGTATAAACATTCAATAATTCGTTCCCACTGCGTGAACGGACTCCAATTTCCCACAGCGTGAATTGGAGTATAAACATTCAACAATTCGTTCCCAGAGTGCGAACGGACTCCAAATTTCCGGAGCGCGAATTGGAGTATAAATATTAAACAATTCGTTCTCAGAGCGCGAACGGACTCCAACTTCCCACAGCGCGAATTGGAGTATAAACATCCATTCCAGGTTCCCGGAGCGCGAACCAACCCATCAATGCGGACTCCAAATTCCCAGAGTGTGAATTGGAGTACAAACATCAAATCCATTGTTCCCAGAGTATGAACGAATTCCTAAAAAGCCCAAATAGGTGTGACTGACCATCTATCGGCTGACTCCAGATTCCCAGAGTGTGAATTGGAGTATAAACACCAAGTTAAAGTTCCCGTAGTGCGAGCTAAAGTGTTAATACTAACTCCGAGTTCGTAGAGTGCAAGTTGGAATGTGAACATCATTCCCAAGTTCCCGGAGCACGAACCATGTTACAAGCATCAATAACTCTCGAATTCCTGGAATGCAAACCAGGTTATCGATCTCAAATTATTCTAAGTCCCCAGAATGCGGACGTGTGCTCAAGACTTGCAACAAGTGCGATCAACCACCAAAAATACAAGTGCTGTTCCCCAAAACTGGGGGGCACGAAAGCTAAACATTAATCACTAACCGAAGTGATACAACGTCCGAAGTTCAACTCATTCATCAATCACAACTTGTGACCAAGATTTTCAGGCTTGGCAAATGAAACGAACTCTACTTAAACGGTAGAAACACCACAAGTACACCGGACCGAAAACGAGACACTGCAAGTACTTAAGCACAAATAAAACAAGAGTTGAAACAAAGAAATAAAATTTTATTTCAACTAACTTAAAACAAGAACTTACACGCAAATAAGTTCTTCCAAAAAAGAATGTCTGCTAGCAGGGGCCGAACCTGCATCTATACACGACCTACTGACAAAAAACGAAGACAAGTACCTATCTACCAAAACATCTACTTGAGAAGCCGATTTATTTCTTCTTTTTCGTCCTTCTCACTAGTGGTACATCTTCAGTGTCACTAGGGACGGAAATTCTTCGTTTTGAGTGCCTCCTCTCCGGCGGTGGCTCTTCGGCTAGAGGCATGATGTCAATATCCTCCTCGGAGCTTGAATCTACATGGGGGCTTCTCGCCGGAGGAGTAGGGGGGACTGGATCCGTAACGGAAGTTGAGATAGTGCCACCCGATGGTGCTACCATAGCAGGTGCTGGACTCTGCGCCGCCGTGCTGCCACTGACGGTACCGCTCTGCCCCGCAGCCTCTATTTCGGCGTTGATCTCAGCCAAAATTTCCTCATCACGAGTCGCATGGGCTTGGCTGGGGGCATCCACGGCCTGCATCGAAGAACTTGAGGACGGCGGGAGGCTACTAACGATGATAAATGGCAAGTCAGAGAAAGAACCACCCTGCTCACCGAGCAGTTCGCTCACCATTTGTTCGTCAGCAGATAAGGATCCCCCCTGCGCCGCCTCAGCAGATACCGCGGTTACAACAGTAGTCTCGGTGGCGATGGCCTTATCTCCTCTGCTTGATTCTTGAGCCACAACAGTCGGCGCAACTCCAGTCACTAGGCAAAAAATAAGAAGTTATTAGTAACTGTTGCAAAACAAACACTCTATTCAGAAAACGCTTGAGATAACTTCGGAATACCTTTCCCAGTTTGGCTCGCAGACGGCTGAACGGCCTCGGAAGTATGCTCCTGAATAGGAGATAAGCGCGGCTGTTCCGGGTCATAAGCAGGGACAGGTTGCAAACCGACCGCAGATACAGACACTGACGAAGATGGTGTGGTGACTTCAGTGACAGCAGAATGGTGCTCAACACCTGATCCCTCTCCGACTTCCAGGGAACGACCACCGATCATCTCCTTCTCATGAGCGATGATAGCGTCATGAAGAACCTTCTTCTCTTCGTCTGTGAGCAGCCGGTTCTCAACTTCGAATCGATCGACCGACTCACCTGGATGCACTTCCTCTTTCTCCTCAACCAATCGGTCCCAAGCGCTACGAAGGTGAACTGGATAATCTTGAAGCCAGGCCAAGTTTTTGTGCTTTAACACGTTGGCGTTGTAAGTTATGAGCAAATCTTCGATATCGGCCTCTAGCCTGGCCTCTGCCTGTTGAACCTTCTCCTCCACCTCTGCTTCGACCGCCTGAACTTTGGCCGCGGCCGCATCTCTTTCAGTGTGAAGCACTACGGCTTGATCGCAGGCTTCTTGCGCCGTGTTAAGTGCGTCATCTCTATCTTTAATAATCTCGGCAAATTTAGCCTTGAGCTCATTAAGTTCTTTTAACGCCGCATCCCGCTCAGCAGTGACGACAGTGTTTCGGTGGCCCATGTCTTCCACCGTAACATAGTGCTCCTTTTTCATTCTATTCATGGCTGCTTGAGCTTCATCGGCCTTTGTAAGAGCCTCCATCTCTGATTTTCGAGACGATTCAGCCTCAGTATTCAGCACTTGTATGATGCGGTCTTTTTGAGCCAGCTCGGTTTGAAGCTTTTCAATGGTAGCCGCTCGTTCGAAGGCCAACGCCGATGCCTTATCGGCCGTCCTATACCACGCCTTGTATTGGGTGTAAAAGTCATGCACATAGTCGAGCGCTAACCGCTCGGCCTCCGGCGGGATTCTTTTCAGGTTCGGGGGAAAGACGTAGTTATCGAAGCAAATATTTGGGAACTCCCTCTTTAGTTGCGCAAGTCTAATTGCCCCTTCCCTCGAAATTTCAGTAGGAGGCTGCTCTGCGACTATCGGGGTCATCGCCTCAGATCGGGAAGGTTGTGAAACCGACGTATATCGAGAAGACTCGGAAGGATGAGGGACATGAGCAGGAGGTTGTACGGGATCTCTGGAAGGAGGAGGGGTACGCGATCGCGATCGACGCTTATAGCCCCTGTCCGTGTCATATCTCTCGTGACTAGAATACCCAGAGCGTCCCTGGTCATAATGCCCAGAGCGCCCCTGATCATAACCTCTATCCCCTTCTCGTCTGCGCGAGTCGTAATATGAAGGCTTGCGGGCATGTCGAAGACTCCCAAGCATTGAACCGCGCTTAGACATGATATCTGCGAAGCAAAATAAAATAGAATTAATCACCTTTCAAAACAAATAGTTTTCAGTCAAAGGTTATGCAGTGTCGTGAAATGTGTATGAATATGCATTCCCCCCGACCAACCAGAAGTGTCGACCTCGCTGATACTAAGAGGCTCGTTCAACTCTAGAGTACGATGGAATTCCTCCAACCCGGCATCATGTTGAAAAGACACATCGTCCGGGATTGGAAGATCGGCAAGCCCTTCAAAAAGATTTTCAGTTCTCGGAGGAGACGTCTTCGAGATTCTAACTCCGGGAGCAGAACGGGCCGTAACAACCGATTTCCATCTCCCCTTCTTACTTGACTTAACCGTGGCAGCCTTGCCTTTTCTCTGCTCCGGGACATCCGGAACTGCGTCCGTAGGCCCGGTCAGCGGCTCATCATCGGTGTGGGTTCTTTCAGAGTCAGCTTCCTCAGCTGTAGAAACTCCGGGTTTCTTGTGGTTGACTCGTTTCTTCGAGACGACCCTTAGTGCCACCTCAAAGCTTATGCTCTGCCCTTGTTCGATCAAACCGCAGGCCCGGAGATTCCTATCCGTCAATAACACGTCGATATCCCTATCTCCACTCGGGACTTCTCGAAGCACTCGCACCATCTCCCTAAAGTGCTCGCCCTCAGGTCGCTGGATCACCGCTGTAAAAAAGAATAAAATATAAGTTCCACTTCGGCTGCAATTGCCGTAGTAATTATTTACGAACTCAGCTATACTCACGTCTGAATAGCCATCGTCGGGAAAATCCAGGAGGACATCTGACATAAAACCATTCTGTCCTATAATAGCTCAACCTGGTCCAAGACCCGGTAACCACTTGGCAATTTCTCACCGCTTCCAGGAATGTGAAGGAGGGGTAATCACCCCTAGTTTTGAAATTGAACAAGTATCTGATCTCAATTGGGAGCGATGGTCGATGGAGATATTCCATAAATGCAATGAACAAGCTATTGATCGACGCATATCCGTTCGGGTGCAGCTGAGATGGGGCGATCCTCAAAAACGACAATACTCCCCTTATATACTCGTTGAACGGAGGAAGTGTCCCGGCCGCGCACGCGTGGCGGTTAAATGCTGTATTTCCCTCCGGCGGATTATGTGGTCTATCATTCGGCCCCGTCAGTAGCACATCATCCAGGGACAGGCCGTGTCTCAAACATATTCTCCCCAACATGTCTTCAGAGATATTGGACGGAACGGAATCTGATGGATTGGCAATGAACTACGCATCGGGAAGTTCATCCGGGGCTTGACCAATAATCTCAGGATCAATATCCGGAATCTCTAGCCTCGGAGAGACTGTAACTTGAGTCTCCTGCTGCTGTGAACTTGACGGTTCCATAACTAGCTAACTCACGAGAAACCATCGTTAGACGACAAAAACCCGTGCGTTCCCCAGTGTAGCGTGTATGAGTGTATGTTGTGCAGTGACATGCATTACTTGAATAAATGTTGCAGAGTTAAAGAAATATGCAAACGACAAAGCTACGGAGTCCAGCTGTAGTGACCGTCATCGCTGACCGTCATCACTAATCCGTTTCCATGATGGAAATTGATCCGGATAAAAATTGTTATGGTTCCATCGACGAGCTTCGAAGGGCGGTCATGTATGCAGTTTAATATTCAAGTCCAAATACGCAAGAGTGAAGCTCGTCGGAGTTGTGCCTAGAAAATATCAAACTTTGGTATCCATCATAGAGGGTTCGAAACCATCACAAGGACTTCGTTCGAACCCAACCGAACACCCCTTCATTCGAACCCATCCTGACGTCGCTTCGAACCCATGCGGTTAGACGCGCTTCGAATCGATGGCCAGATGCCAAATTCGAACCGATCGATAAGGGACAACTTCGAATCGATCATTGCTTGACAAGTTCGAAACGACAAGGGAACCCTCAACTTAACGTCATCCACGTTCGCATCGATACTCTTCGTGTCGATGCGAAGTTGTGGACTTCGAAACCACAGCCGATGGGTTCCAATCCATCGATTCGAATGAAACCATCGAACCCATCAATAGGTACAAACTGCGTCACCCCCATGGGGTCGTCCAAGAAATTGATTCGAGCACGAGTCCCCATATGGCTTCGAAGCCCTCTGCCAGGCCAGATCTGACTTTATCAATTGATCGAAAGGCGCGGGTTCGAAGTAACTTTGCCGTTCGCCGTTTGAATTCGAGGCTAATTACCTAGTTTGAACGATGAATTCGAGAGATTGAAGACTTGAATCTTGGTCGATTCGATGATGCGGCACAGTGTTTTCTCTTTTGGAGCTCCGAAACGATGAAGAACACAGTAAAAGCAAGCAAGAGTAAAAGTAAAAAATGAAAAAAGTGAAAACCACTGCTATTTATATGGAGCCTAGGATGTGACCAAGACGATTGCTCTCCCAGTCAACCCAACCGGCCGCAACCGGTCAGGTACCAGATCGGTTCGAAGTTAGCTTTCGAAACCATCTGCTTAAAGCCCTATCGATTCGAAGTTCAACTCATGCTTCAACGGTACGAAACGCACTACAGAGGAACAGGCCGCATCGATGCGAAACGAACTGTGGGCACATCGGTTCGAAGACCTTGTTCACATCCACCACTTCGAATCCATCCATGGCCTATCGATACGACAGATGACTTCGTACCCGTCTTCTTCCAATTCGAATCGACTCGAATAGTAATTTCGTGTCCATTCCCTCAAACCGGTTCGAATGTTGACTTCGAACCCATCGTAGCACAAGCATACCGCGTCCATACAAACGTGAATTTCGAACCCATCGATGCTCGAATGCATCGGTTCGAAACATTACACTCACGCAATACAGAATTCAATTCCTTCAACCTTCAATATCAATTCAGGAGAGGATCGATACGAAGGGGTTTTTCTAAACAACCGTCAAGCGTTGTCTGAACTCAAGTTTCCAAATCGGTTCAGGAGAGAATCGATACGGAATTCAATAGCCAACCAAGCTGGCAACGACTCGTGAACGCACAACGTTTGCGAGGGTCAAACTAACATATATGCATAAAAGTCGAACTAACAATCGATTTTAAACATTTACAGGGGTCAAACACTCATCCTGTTACAAATGCAACAGCCAACGGCTAAGCACTATTATACAGCAATCAACCATGTCAACACAAGGTTACAACAACACAGCATACGAGTTTCAGCAAAAAAGAGAGCAATGATTGTTCAGAGAGAGATTGCAGCTATTCAAAGCACGTCATGTTCCCACAAGACGTACTTTGGGGGGCAAAATGTTATCCCGCTTTTTGGCAAAGCCGCGATACCAAAAGATCGGTCAGAAACGGAGAACAGTTCGTCTCAGAGGCTGGTCATAATTCGTTTCGCCATGGATATCACTGAATTTTATCCGAGTCCAGATTGAGCTATAATTGATAGGACACTGCAAGAAAGACTATAGGAGTCAGCATTTCAAATTTCAAGTCAATCCGAGTTCATATGCTCGAGTTATGATCGATTCAATTTGAAGGGCAAGGCTTAGGTTTCGAATCCATTGTTGACCAACATTTCGAAACCATCGCGTTCGAATCCATAAGAATCGAATCCACCGAACCACCTCAGGTTCGTCTCCACCACCTTCGAACCCATCAGTTTCGAACCCATCAGGATGCCTCGGTTTCGAGACCATCGAGTTCGAACCTACCAAGCTCATAACAATGGACCTCGAACCCATCGGAGAATAGCCGCTTCGAACCCATCACAAAACACTTTGTTCGAAGCCAAACGTGGATCCTTATTCGAATCCATCCATGAAGTCATGTTCGAACCCATCCACGATGCCAAGTTCGAAACCATCCTGTGTAGCTTCATTCGAATCCGCTGGGTCAACCAACCATGATGACGTGTCTTCCATCGCTTCGAATACGCCGAGATCTATGGAGTCGAAGCGGTCAACTCGGAGTGAAGACCGGATCGGTTCAAAGTTTGCGTTCCACGCCACCACGAAGCCACGTGCCTCCATGGATTCGAAAGGATCGATTCGAAACCTTGGTTTCGAACCAAACAGCCGAGCAACAAACCCAATTTCGAACCCATCATATCTCCTAACCTATTGATCCAAATGCCACGAAATTTTCACTGAAGCTTGCGTACATGTTGAAGAATGTCCACGCCAAATTTCACCTCGATTGGATGAATTCTTGATCGGTTCGAATGGAGTTCGAACCGATGCCAAAGTGGGCCCAAACTTCCTGAGACCGTGCGTGTGGGCCCCCTCACGTGCCAGACGTGGTCTCCCGAGTTTTCAGCGAGATACCAGCAGCCTACGCCTATAAATAGAGCCCCAGGGCCAACAGAAAAGGGATCTTCGGACTCTGAAGCGTCCAGACTCTGCCGGATCAAGATCTCCATCATCCTATACCATAATTTGATTGTTGATTTTGAATTTCCAGTTGTAACTTGCTGTCGATCGCTGTAACAGCCTGTAAACATTGAAAGAAAATCAATAAAATATCAAAAAACTTCACAGTGGACGTAGGCAACACGCCGAACCACTATAAATCGATTGTCTACGCATTTTCTTTACTGTTGATTGGAGTTTTTGTTAGATAATATCTGTTTTGAACTTGCATTCTTGACTATTATCTCTTCAACGACTCCCGAAGAGTGTTGTGCCCAATTTTGACGCAAACTGTCTAAACATTGATTAAAGAAGTCGTTAGGTAGAAGGTTCATAGTAAACCCATGAAACTATGATTAAAAAGAATTATTGTTAGGCTCCAATATGTTTGTAGTGAACCCATGAAAGCTATATCCATATTAAGTTATTGACAGGTGTCAATAGGTTCCTAGTCAACGCATGAAAACTAGAATAAGAAGGAAGTTATTGGAGTTACCAATAGGTTAAGGGAGAACCTATGAAACAATGAAGTTATTGGTATGGGCCAATAGGTTCTTAGCGATCCCATGAAAACTATGAAACCGGACAAGAAGTCCATAATTTTAACATGTTATTAGTAAGCTCATGAAAACTAATAGCTTAATAGTGACCCTAGAACTATAAATGAGACAATTAGTCAAAATGAAAGGGAGGTGAGAAATCTAGAATTGATTTACTTGTTTACATATCATCATATTATTTTGAACTATTATGTTTTAACCATGGTGGATGTAGGAGCACAGTTAATGGTTTATAAAGTTTCAGGATACTAGTGAAGGGAAAACCTATTCCGCTAAGTGGCGTGGTCTTGCTAGCTATCAAATTGGTTTGAGATGGTAGATTATTATTAATACCAGGCTTTATGTCTGACTTGAAGTTTATGTTTTCCCCTTAAACTCTCAGATGCTTAGTTAACTTTTAGTAGTTTAAGAGTTGAAGTTTTTAGATACCTCTTTAGACGAATAAGCTTCCGGAGACATGCAGGAGGCATGATAGCTATTTAGAGTTCTTTTCTATTTTGATTCCATTGTGTTGTTGTTGTAAAGAAAAAGTTGTTTAATTGCTTATATATAGTCTGATCATCCAAGAGGACATCTTCAAATGTCACTCTCGGCGTATGTTATAATAATTAAATTTTCTATGAACGTGGTTTTCGTATTGGGATTATGTAATGAATTTGAAATTCTTTGAAATGGAACGATAAAGTTATTTGTCGATTTTAAAATTTTTCCATATCCAAGTGTTTATGTTATATCAATGTAAATAACATTATCGTATTTAGTCACCGAGAATTAATAACTATGGATGACTGCAGCATCCGTAGCTATTAGTTTTGGCCTTCAAGTGGGGGATGTTACACCTACTCTTGGAGCCGCCATCTTCGAAACCTACTCCTACCATGAGCTAACATCCGAAGACCATAGCTTTTCATCATGTTGTTATATCATCATCCAACCTGATATAAATGAGCCAACAACTCCAGCATGATCTACAAAACCTCAACAACAGTCCTTAGAAGTTCCATTACCATATCATTCACCATGATAACTCGGCACCGAGTTATAGGTACAACTCAATGTCGAGTTATAAGCTTAGCTAACAATTGGCAAATCTCTCTTCCATGCCTCTGATACTCTACTTCCAGTGCCTTGGACCTCGACTCGTCCACCTTTCATAACTTGGCCCCAATCCAAAGCCCCATCTTCTAGTTCAAGAGATTACTCATCATCACATTCAACACTTAGCCAAATTTCCTACATCAAGCTACAGGCAACCTCCAGTTGACAAACCCTTCCCATGCACAAAGTCGAGAAGTGCATATGAGTTAGCACCATAACTCGGTGCTGAGTTATGACTTTAACTCCTACCAACTTGCGAGTTATTATGTGGCCCCTTGCCATCCTCCTAAACCTATCTGCCAAGTTTCATCCAATTTCGACCAACTTTGCCTCTTATTTGCCCACTTCTGATCCAACTTTCTATACAATCATAATACTAGCAAACAACATCAAATCATATCAACGAAACATAGAATAATGAGCAATTTCATTGAATCAAACTTGCAATCCATCAATATGAGATAAATAAGGAAATTTCTAACATAGATCCATATATACATGAATATATGAACATAAATCAAAGTGATTTCTAATCAATCTATATCATATGCATGGACTAATATGTCGTTAAAGTTAGAAAAGGTTTTTATGGCCAAAATAAATTTAAGACTTGTTAGATCCTATAATTCTACCATATAAACATGCATAGTATAGTGAGAAGGCATAAATCACTCATCAATTACCAAATTCGATCAACATGAATGTAGATCCAATCCAGACAGCAATGGAATGCACTTCAAATCAAGCAAATCAATTATCTCTATCTTCTAATTGATAACATAACTACTAATCAACAATCTAATTGGATTTAGAAAGAAATTTGGATGAACTAGGATGGATTTAGGGCTAATTAGGGTTTAGACCTGATTTAAAATAAGAGGAAAATTTTTCGTTTGACTCCTACGGCCCTAATTTATAGTCATTCTCTAATTAAACTAATGGACCGACCAATGGGCATCACTAATTACACACTATTTCTGACCAGCGGTTTTCAAAACATAAAACAAGCATAACTCCCTAATTATAAGCTCATTTTTCTACTGTGACCACCCTACGAAATGAAAACCATCATCCTGCAGCAATGAAGTTGTTTGAGGCCCTAATTCAATCCCTATCAAAAGTTATAGCCCAAACAAGATTTTCAAGGTCAAAATGGTCATACAGAAATTCAAAAAAAAATCGTAGGTGTGTAAATTGTCCCTAAGAGTCATATCTCAAGATTATAGAATCATATGACCTCTTACAAATAAAATAAAAATACTTTATGATTCTTAGATACATAAAATATAGGTCATTACATCTTTAATTTAGAACTAGTATTCAAGTTATTGTATCCAAGTTTTAAAATGTTTAAAACTACAAACAATATATGTGTGTGTGTATATATATATATATCATTTTAAATCTAAAAAATAATTTGAAATTATTTGCATACTTACACATACACTGTATGTATGTATTTGTGTGTATATGCGTATGTGTGTGTGTGTATATATAAGATTTCATTTTAGTTTGTAGAAGGACCTATGCATAAAATCTTAAATTTACTTTCACTTTTCAAAACATGTCACATAGTGAAAATCAATCTTAATGTATATATGCATAGGTATATATGTATGTATATATGTATACATACGCATACATACATACATACATACATACATATATATATATATATATATATATATATATATGCGCATACATGCACACACACACACTGATATATATATATAATTTTATTTATAATAAAAAAATAAAAAGGAAATAAATTAGTTAAAATTAAGATGTGAAAGAGTTTTCAAATTTGATTTGAAAAGGCAAGAGAGTAAGTAAAGGAAGGAGAAAGGTCTCTTGCATTTATTCTCTTTATTACTTTCTTAAAAACAAAACTTATTTTAGTATAACTCCACCTTTTTCTCTTTTTATTTATTGCTTACTTAAAACACAATTGATTGCCCTTTAGTATAGATAAATTTTTTATTAGTCAAATTGAATTTATAACATATTGTATGTGTGTGTAAACATAAGTAAACTATATACATACTATACATACGTTGATTATTAGTTTATACAATTTTCAAACGTAGCATATGGACAACAAAGGCATATATGAAGGAACAAATAGGTCTATTGCAGTGTAAATACCAATACATATATATCATCACATTAGCCACTTCTACTGCTTATATGTTGCACTCGAACTTTACACTCATTGGTGTATTTGATATATCATTTCAATACTCATTAAAATTTAAATCAAATTCAAACTCTTTTACAAAAAATAAAGATTTTATTTAAAATATTATAGATAGGATCTAAAATTCATTTAAACTACATTGGACCAATGATGACCTACAATTTTTTTTTAAAATTCACCTATTCAACCCACTTTCGGCTAGCTTGATTCCTTCGATGACATCAAAGCGATATTGGTTGAGGCGTTCACTTGGTAAATTGGATATCTTAGGTTCGATCCTTACAACTAACATGATGTGGGATTCTCATGTTGTGATCATGATGAAGCATTGCCTCTTACCCCTACTTATCCTATGATGGTTACGCTTGTCGAAAGACTGCGTGTAAAACCCACTCGTGAGGCATCTAGTTAGGCCACTCCAAAGGAATTTGGGTTGGACCTTCAATAATATCAGAGCCTAAATGGTCTATGTGTTCTAAATTAGCAATGTTACGACTAATTGATTAAATCGTACCAACTTAGTAGGGTGTCTAAAAAGGTATTATCGAAGTTTGGATTTGGTGAATGTTGGCGTCAAAATCGGCCACCAACACTCAATTATGCAAAAGCTCCAATATCCAATCTAATCACAGAAATATGAAGAGAAATAAATGAAGAACAAAATTAACATAATCAGAAAGCAAGTAAAAGGAGACAAGATTTATAGTGGTTTGGCTAACTCTGGCCAACGTCCATTCCCAAATAATCCTTTTTATTACATGAAGTTTGTTTACAGTTACAATTTTAAATTCAAGAATAAAATTGATAGAGTGTACCCTTGATTGAAGATAAAGAGAAGTAGAAAGAATAGATCCCTTTTTCTGATGCCATGACTGTTGTATTTATAGGAGAAGATGACCATCAATCTCGTTGAAACTTCGGCTATAGGATCTCCTAATTCATATGGACCTACTAGAGGGGTCGCTAGGCCTAAAATCCAATGAAAAGGGATCTGTACCGATCCCCTCATTTGTTGATTTTTTGGCACGATTTCTGAGTCAGCATTGCTTGTGTGCTATCTTCTTTCGATCCCCCTCATGGGATGTATATCGATCCTTCACCTTTGTCTATTTGATGTGCGATCCCTAGGGTATGCTCCTAATGATCCATATGCTTTGCTCTCCAAATTTTGTATGCTTTGAATTTATGGATCTTGAGATAATGATTGTTGTATGAAAGAGTGTACTTAGATCTTAATGAACGCCGACCCCTATCTAAAGAAGTATGCCGATCCATCCTCTTCCGTAAAGCATGCCGAACTCTATTAGTTAACCATGTTGAACCCTCCTTCATAAGCTAAAGTATGTCGAACCTTATTCCACGACCACAACCAAACCCTTCAACAAAACATACCCTATCGATCCCTCACCCAGGCTCACCAAGACTGATCTCTTCCTTTCTAACCCATCGCCACCGATCCCTATGTGGCCCGATCCCTGCCTCTGTAATGTTCTTGCATACCAACCTCTTCCTTCTCTTACCCCTAACCTTGCCAATGCATACCAACCAACTATGCTGATCTGTACTCATTAAACCATGTCGAGCCCTCTATAGGAGCCAACCCATACTGATACCTCCCATTCACTAAACTATATTCCACACTTCAAGCATTTTACATTTTTTATCTACCAATTACATTCAACTTTGACTTCATATTACTATCCGTACTTGATTTTTAGGTCTTACAATCATCGCTCTGGACTCATCGGCCTTAATAATTGTGAAGTCTATTGGATTAAATCCGTTCTGCCTTAGCAAAAGGTGGGTTAACAGTTAACAAGTAGTATGCCCTACCCGGCTACTAGCATGGCCCAAAGGATGAAGCAATCCTAAAGGTTATCCCCAATATAAATGCCAAAACAATTTGGGCCTTAGACAATTTTTAAAAATCTATTTGAAAATTTAAAAGGTACTTTAAATTTGTGTGTTAAATTTAAAATATAAAAGTAATATTTTATGTAAGTTATAAAATGCATTCATTTTTTTATAAAATTTCAAGAAATAATTAATTTTGAAATTTTAAAATTAAAATGACTAAATAAATTAAACTAATTAGAAGTTAATATATATATTTATTGATATATGTGTATAACTATGATTGTTGTAGTTATTTATTTATCTTGAAACTATTCATAACAAATTAAATTAAAATTTTAAATTAATTAAAAATAATATATTAAATACAATTTATTAAAAGTTATAATTAAAGATATACATATATCATCTGCAGCTCTAGTGGAGTTGACGGGGGTACCCAGCTCCCTAATAGAGGGAGAGGATTCAAGCCATGACAACTACACTTTAGCAGCTTGTTTTTTATGGAGGCATCTAATAATCTTTTAAATGAGCGAAAGCCTTAAGATCAAACAGTGCACCTGCGAGAGTCTGGCTTAAAAAGGAGGTCGGTAGGGGTGGGCCTATCGAATTCCCTAGCTCTACTCTTTGAAGTAGGTTTTTTTTTGCAAAATGTATACATATATTATGCATATATAAACAAACTATAAATGTTATAGTTGATTAGTTATCTTAAATGGTTTAAGATGAGTAATATAAAACTTTTTAAAATTTATACAAGATAAATTAAATTAACTAAATACGATATAATTAATAAGAATTGAAATTAGTCAAATATGATTTAATTAATAAGATACATATATATGTTATATCATATAAGTAGATTAAATTTTAAAAGTTAAAATAAGTTAATACTTATATAATTATATATGTATAAACTTAAGTGAAATTTTAAGAAACTCAACTTAGATTTGAGGAACAAATACATACGTATTGTATGTATACTTTGATATCTAATTTTTCTAACACTTGAATCACAAGGATATTTCAAAAGAAATAAATTGTTCCCTAAATTAATATCACTCGGGTAAATATCCATTAAAGATTACGAATTTTTAATATAAATGTTGTCCTCTACCATTTTTATATTAATAAATTACTTGCATACTCTCTAGTTGTTCGGAAAACTTAAGATAAAGGTGTTATGTGTAGTATTATTAATATATTGACTGGACGAGGTAAGATAACTGTATGTATTTATTGAGTAAACTTAAGGTACGTATATTATGCTTAGGCCATCGTGAAATGGTAGGTGTTTGAATGATTCCTTTCGATTTGTTGATAAGAATCAACATTGAGATTAAGATTAGGATAAAACCACAATTTAAGAGTTGTATTGATAAAACCGACAAACGGTTATCCATCGCTTGTGGGCCTATGATTTATTGAGCGAACTCAAAGTCAGAATCCCAATGCAAGCGAGTCATAACATGCACAAGAGGAGTTAGAAGGTTTTTATTTTTTTCTTAAGGTTCTAAGAAACATGAAAATCTAGAGGGAGCCCTATTATAAAAATGAAACAGTAAAGTTTAACCTTTCTAATATTATAGTTACATCTGCTATATAATGTTAAAATAATCTATATCGATAAATTTGTGCAACTAATTAAATTGATAAAATGTTAGTCAGTTAAGATATAAAGATGAACTAAATTAAAGATCGACAAAGAAATATAAAATATACTTGCCTTTAAATCCTTTAGCATGTTGCCGCTTCAAAACCTATGCAAGAGTTAGTTTGTACAACTACTAACTCATGCCTCGGTTGCTAAACTATTTTATTTGTACAAAACCATGTTGTCTTCTATGAGTGTCATACTCTAGCAGCAATACTGGAATAGGATATTGATCCATATTCAATAACACGTATGTTGTATAATGAATGGTCATGGTTATAATGTATGAAACTTTGATGAAATTAGTATATTGGAAATAAGCAAATATACTATAGTGCAAAAGCATGTATTCAATATGATTAATTACAATAAGGAACTCCTTTGGATGGTTCGACCATTTTGGAATAGGAAGAAAATATACGAGAGTGGTTAGGCACAATTGGATAAAGAGAGTGATCGGTCGCCTCTACTTCATAAAGGGACATCAGAAATGAGAATTGTATAAAATACCAAAAGACATTTAGTATGTAATGAGAAATATGATTTCTAGTCCAATGTGTTATAATATAGAAAATTGTTTTCTACAATGGTTATTTTTATGAGTTTAACATATTCGATCAAAAACTCTTGACTATAGACTAGTAATAGAAAAAAAATAGCCTATAATAAGTATTTAAATGAAGCTTCTATTTCATAACTGTTATAGGAATGGTGGAAAAAATGGGAGAGGCAATATAATACTTATAAGTGGATGCATCAAGATATGAAAAATTATTTTTATTAATATACCAAATATTATTTATGAAATAATAATTATTTTCAGTATTGACTAAAAGTAAATTTAGTTTTATTTTATTGTGAACATTTTAAATATACGTTATGAAATAAATCTACTGGAATAATGGTATTTGTTGTATTGGCTAAATAACATAGAAGCTATGTAGTTAAAATGCTTAGCGATTCCATAGCGGTAATGAGGCAAAAAGTTATAGTGGGGTTATAACGAAAAATAGCAGAGGTGCAAAAAGCTTCATTGGATAAAAAAATTAAAGTTAATTTATTCTCATTTTCGCATCATTTGGGTAGGAAAAAGGAATTTTTTTTAACTTATATAATAAAATCGAAGAATAACATGATTTATACAATCTAGATTTTATGACTATAATAGAATTCTAACAATATCAGCCACTTATTCCCTAAAATTAGATCTTTAACCTAACTTTGTTGATTTGGTTTAAAAGATAACTAGTCAAGTTAACATTTTTATATTAATGTTACAAAAGCGCTTTCTAAAAACCTTGATTTTGCGGGTGTAGTGGAAAATAGCGGGGATTAAAGCGGATCTACTATTCAATGACGCTATTTAAAAAAAGCATATCGATTGAAGAGCGCTATGCACTATAGCGGGGCTTTAATTGCGTAGCTTAAAAGTACATAAAATCTTAACAATTATTTTTAGGATTATGGACTAAGCCATATTTTGGGGGAACGATTTTCTAAACCATATGATTATGGATCATATGGTACTAGTCAATTATATCTCGAATGATTAAAGGCAAATCAGCTATTTAATGGGAATGACAAAAGAGTTGGTGAACTCTTGGGCTTGATACATGAGGATGTATGTATTCAAAAGCTAATGATACAAATATGGATCCAACAACTTCGTTTAATTCATGGACGAACTATCTTATAATTGAATATGTATATTTTGATATGAAAGCAGTGTATTTATGATAAATTCATTGAATATAGAACTAGATTAGGAAACATTACATGCAAAGGAAATAAAATAATTCGACTTGATCGAGTAAGTGAGTATACTCGAAAGAGCTTCCAAAGTACCTAAAACGAATAAGATTTTATCTTAAAAGTCACTTCCCCAGATGATACATAATGATGCATTGATAAGGAATAATCTGATTTCATTGGATAAAGAACGATCAATGATGAGTGAAGTTCAGTTAACTTCTTTCTGTTAGGTCACGTGCTTAATAGTAAGCACATAAGCTTAAAATCAATCGCGTCTAAAGCATAGTTTACGATACCATACATGACAAGAGTTTATAAGAAACTCATACATATCCTATGTCATAGAGTTGACATGTTGTGCGAGTCGAAGGACTGCACGTAATCTTGTTCGAAGGATCTTGTGTGGGCTATCCCAAAGGAGTTTGGGACCGACCAATATTGATTCACCAATTTATGTGACGAACACAAGTTTCGTAAATTGAAATGAAATTAATTTTATACTTATATATAATGGTAGCTCATTAAAATGTTCATGAGTACCTATTCTGTTGCACCGAGAAACAACTGTTCCAAGAAACACCAACTTCATGATGAAGTAATTTCTTTTAGAAATTATTGGTAGTCAAATAGATTTGGATATGAACTAAAGATAAAACTGATTTCTATGGATGAAATGTCGTTGATTCTAAACAGACACAACTAATTAGAATGTCTAATAAGAACTCTCGCACTTTAAAAAGGAACTACGATTCTCTTATTGATATCGAGAAAACAATTTCTTTGGTTGTAAATAAACCATTAAGAATATTAACTCTACCTTATGGCATGATGTGCAAATCCAAAATGGATTCCAAATACATTATCAAAATACGATTTTGATGGTTGTACCCAAAAAAGGAGATGATCCATCGGTCGCAAAAGCATTTTTGGCAAAATGACAACGACGGTTAGAATATAGTAAGTTACATTGATAAGAATAAAAATGTTTTGTTTAAATTTATGTAAAAAATTCTTATTTAACAAGCTTAAGTTAATTCAGATTCTACTAACAAACTATCATCGGATATGATTTTGAGCTTTGGTATATGTATTTTGAAATAGAAATTCCAAATAATGATTTACAATACGCTATTTGCGGTTAATAACCAAATTATCATGATGTCAGTGGGAGTGATTATAAGTTTGTGGGTTAGTAGATATGATTCAAGAAATGGTACGAAAGTATTATTCGATAAGCATCCGAGTCAAGCAAGTAGTTAGACAGAGAAATCAATAAATCAATTTCATTCAAAATGCAGAGGAAGCGTGTGTCTATAAGAAAGAATATTAAAGGTACTAAAATATTATGGGACTATAAGTAAACAACAAATTTATGATTACTAACGATCCATCGAATTTAAATCTTGTTAGTTTGGTTGTTAAATACTCAACATTGATTTTGAAATGACATCCTTTGTATTCAATATAAAAGAATGTTAGGATTATCCCAGATGATGTACGCAGATACAATATTAATATTATTTAATGTGGAACATGTAAGATGGGTTCCTTATGAATTGTTAATAGGAATTATCATACATTATATATTTTCTACAATATCATACTTCGGTAGTGTATTTGATACATAGAGCAAGTAAAAAATCGAAATTCGGATTACTAGATGACAGTTTAGACTGTACTCGAGTATTTATGAAATACTAGAGAATGTTCATAGAAAAAATGAACTCCATATGAAGGAGTGAGTGGATTCGACCTTCATTACTTATATATTGAGTACATTATGTCAGTCCTAAATTCATGTTCAAACGTAAGTTACAAACTTTATGTTGGAAATGTTCCAAACAATAAGTTGTGGCTGATTCAACCAAAGGCTAGGTACATCGCCTTAAATAGTGTTACAATATAAGAAGTATAAACACAAATTCGTAACTGAGCTAAGGGTGATTCCAAATGTTGAGAATCCCATGACATTATTATATTATAATAATGTTGCGATACAGTTCTCAATGGAAGTTGAAAAACAAACTCTAAAGGGTTCCATATAATCGAGGCAGTTTATCAACATCGAAGAGAGTTGATTGATAGAGTGGATAAATTGAACAGAATAACATATCCTTCATTAAGGGATTAACCAGACTAAATTATGAGAAAACTGATCGATCGAGCTGGAATAAGATTCCATAATCTACCCCAACCGTAAGTAGGAGATTGATAGAATTAGGGGTATGCCCTAAGGGAAATCATGTAATTTGTTATATATATCTTATCCGATAACCAATCTTGTTCAAGGTAAAAGGTGTTTTCTTTTTATTATATACTTGTTATATTGTGATATAATTACTTAATTAATTGATTCAGAGTATATTAAATAGGAAATCCTTAAATTTTATGTTATGTAATAGTAATTACAACATGTTGTAACCATGAGAAATTTATCTCATTAAAAAATATATTATTTTATGTATTCATAGTCAAGATGTTTTGAGATGAGATATCGATACATCCATTGAGGATAGAGTGCATAACACTCTCTAAATGCTGGATAGTGAATTACTCATGGCTATGGGGGCACCCAGAGTTACATATCGATAGTTATGTGATAACTATGGAATGACTAACTCGAGAGTTTTCTATTAATTATATAACTAAAGTCTAATAAAGAATCTCGAAGTGACGATGTTACGTAGTTCTCTCAGCTTGAGAATACTATTGAACTTCAATGTGGACACTCCACGTTTACTACAGTTAAATCATGACATTCACTGAATGACTATAGTTGGATCTAAGTTAAAGCATTAGAAGTAAAACACTATTCACTAGAGAATTCATCTCATTAATTATATGGGGTTTGTATCACTGTCAATTGTAGCCAATGCAAAGTCAAAGTCTCTAGCCAGAACAGCATGGTGAAGGATAATTGTTATTATTGAACCAAGGATTTTGTGTTTGGACTAATTAATTTGAATGTGGACGATGTTGCAATTTTGACCAAAACCAAATTCCATTTGTCATAATGTGATATAGTATTGACGAAGAGAAATTGGTGTAAATAATCGTTATTACAGGTACCATTTACAATAAGTAAAATGTGATATTATCGAAAAGATGTATAAGTAATAAATTTTGCCAAAATCTCACACCACTAGCTAAGGTAGAATGTGAACATTAATATTTGAACTGTTTGATACTAACTAACTCAATTTTCACCTTTGAGTCACAAAACTGTATCGATGAATACTCTGAAAAATCGTAATTTAATAATTTATAAATTATTTATAAATTAATTAATATTTATGAAATATTCATTAATAATATTTATTTTATATTTTTGAATGCCACTAGTATTTAATAAAGTGGATATATAAAAGTTATAAACACGCGCATCGATATGCAATTACGATAGAATATTTAAACAAGAATTAAATAGAATAAATGCTAAGTGGTTTGGAAAACTTTTAAATCCTATATGCCTTCTTTTATGGTTGGTCGTGAATGACAGAGAGGGAGTTGATTTGATGAGATTTAATAAGGAACTAAATAGAGAAAGTTATAAAGAAGGAATTGAAAGGTTTCAATGTTTTCTCTAAAGCAAATTTTTTTCATTCTTCCCCTATTTTGATTTATTCTCTCGAGATAGTTCATGTTTCTTTCTCTTCTCTCTCCCCATCTCATGGCCAAAAATCCATATCATGTTGGATGGAAAATTTCCAAAAAAATAAAATAAGCAAAGTAAAAAAATAGAAAGGTGATGCTTTGGATCGTTGCAACTTCTGAATGTTGATTTATTGAAATTTAGTAGTTTTGCTATTCATTCAAGGTGCGATTTTTGATTACGTCTATAAGATAATTCTCTAATTTTACTTAATTATGAAATAGATGATATATAGTTTAATGAATTGTAATCAATTATCTTGTATGCATAGTTTAGATCCCAATCTTCAATAAGTTTATATATGCCTAAGTTGTTCGATTTAATTTTGTTATTGTTTTAGAAAATAATGTTTATGAAAAAACTTTTGATTGAAAGCTAATTTTGTATAATTTTTGTAATTTTATAAATTAGGAAATACATAATATAAGTATTGAAATCACTTGAAAGTTGATTAATATCTTGCATGTTTGTTGATTTTGATTGTGGATTATTTTGATTATCGTTTACACATATTTAAAGGTTGTTTTTATTCAAAATTTAGATATAATTTTATGCAAAATCACAACCCAAATTTTTTTCATCCTTAGTTCAAAGCTAGTTTCCAATTTATTGAATTCAAGTTAACTTAAATATACCTATATATGCGTAAAATCTTAAATTTACACACACACGAATATGTCTATGTATATGTAAAGGTATGTATGTGTGTGTATGTATGCATACACACACATACACGCACACACATATATATATATATATATACATATACATATACATACATACATACATATACATACATACATATCATTTTTTTTGTAAATAAAATAAAGGAAAATGAAAATTTTTAGTTAAAAAGGGTTTTCAAGTTTGATTTGAAAGCCAAGGGAGTAAAAGGAAAGAGAAAGATTTCTTGCATTGATTATTTTTTGTGACTATCTTAAAAACAAAATTCATTTAATTTTACCTCCACATTTCTCTTTCTAAATTAATTGCCTACTTAAGCACAATTGATTACCATTCAAACATAAGTAAACTTTTGATTAGTTAAAAAAAACTTTATAACATATTATATATATAAACATAAGTAAACTATATACATATATTGATTATCATTTTATATAATTTTAAAAACTAACTTATCGACAACAAAGGCATATATAAATGGAAAAATGAGCATATTGCAGTGTACATCCTAACACCTATATATTGTCACATTTACCATGTTCACTACTTACATGTTGCACTCGCACTTTACACAGATGGGTGTATTTGATTCACTCGTTTCAATATACATTTAGATTTAAATTAAATTCAAACTCATTTAAACAACTTAGATAAAATAAAGATTTTATTTAAGATATTTTAGATAGGATTTAAAATCCATTTAGACTTTGTAAGCCAAACAATGATCTATAGTGGATTTTTTTTTAAATTCTCCTATTTAACCCGCTTCCCACTGGCCTGGTTCCTTCAGTTTAAAAGTCCAAATGGTCTATGCAGTCTAATTATTTGAAATTTTGGACTAAATAACTAAAAATTATCTATTCCATGGGTGTCTAGCAAAGTAGTATCTATGCTTTGAGTTGAATAATAAAGTATTCTCCCTTCCTGATTGTTGGCTTGTCCAATGGATGGAGCAAGTCCAAAAGGTTGACCTTAATGTAAGGACCGAAGTTATTTTAGCCTTAGGCTAATTGTGAAACTACGATTCAAAAAATTAAAATATATATTAAATTTAAATCTTAAGTTTAAAATATAAACGGAAATTTTGTGAAGGTTATAAAATAAATCTAAAAAATTCAAAGTTTTTTAGAGAACTAGTAAAATAAGTTTTGAAATGATTATAAATATTTAATTAATATGATTAATTAAATAATTAATTAATTAAAAGTTAATTAATTAACACACACACACATATATATATATAGAACTATAAAGACTATATTTGAATATTTATCTTAAAAACGTTTATGGTAAGTTAAATTCCAAAATTTATTAAAAAGTTTGATTAAATAAATGACTTATTTAACAAATGATTAATCAAATGTTAATTAACTAAAAATATATATTGATACACATATATATATAACTATAAAATTTATATCTAATTATTCATTTTAAATAGTTTAGGATGAATAAAGTAAAAAAAATTGAAATTTTAAATAAATTTAATTATTTTTTGATTGAATTGAAGAATTAGAATTAATTGATGTCATTTAATTAATAAAATACATATAAGTATTACATAAGTTAAATTAAATTACGATAGTTATAAATAAATCAAACTTACATAATTATATGTGTGTAAATTAATATAAGTGGAATTGTAAGAAACCTAAACAGATTTTGAAATAAATACATAAATATGGTATGTATACCCTGATTTCAGATGTGTGTGATACTTGAATTAGGAGGATGTTGCATAAGAAACACAATAATCCTTGAATCGATATCACTCAATGTGCGCGCGTGTGTGCATGTGTATTAAAGATTATGAATCCTTAATATATAGAGTTGCCCTCTACCATTTATTTATAAATAAATTAATAGTTGTTGAGCAAGCTCAAGCTATGGATGTTACGTGTAATGCTATTAAAATATGGATAAAGTTAGGGGTATGCCCTTGAGGCAATTATATAATTTATTATATATATCTAACTCGATTACCAATCTTGTTCATAATAAAGGTGTCTAATTTCTATCATATGATTTGTTGTACTTTGATATAATTGATTATGAAATTAATTTAAAGTATATATAAATAGAAAATCCTTAAATAATATGTCATGCAATAGTAATTAAAAATGGTTGTAATCATGAGAATTTTTTCACACTAAAAAATAACATATTTTTCAAAGATTCATAGAAAAAATGTTTCAGAAAAGGATACTGATTCATCCGTTGAGAGTAGAATACATAAGACTTTGCAAATTCCAGGCAGCATATTACTTATGGCTATTGGGGCTACCAAGTAGTTACGTATTTATAGTTATTAAATAAACATAGAATGACTCACTCAAGAATTTTCTATTGGTTTATTATAACTATTTAAACAAGAGATCTCTAAGTGGATGTTAAACAATTCCCTCAATTTGAGAATATTGTGGAACTTTAATATGGATACTCCACTTTGATTTTAGTTAAATCATGATATTGCGATTCATCAAGCGACTATAGTTGGTTTTAAGTTGAAGCATTAGAACTATCAATAGAGAATTCATCTCGTCAGTTATAAGGGGTTAGTATCATGGTCAACTATATTCAAATCAAAATTAAAATCTTTGGCCAGAGCAGTACAGGTAATAATAAATATTATTATTAAACCAAAATTTTTGTATTCTAAGTAACCAAGTTGAATGTAGACGATACTGGAATTTTGATCAAAACCAAATTCTACAAGTCCTAAAGTGATATGGTTTTGATGAAGAGAATTGATATTAATAAGCGTTACCACTAGGTACCGCTTATAATAAGTAAAATTGGATTTTACTTAAAAGATGCGTAAGGGATAAAATTTGGCTAAATTGTCACACCGCTGGGGAAAGTGATATATGAGCATTGGTATTAAATTGTCCGATATTAACCACTGACTGAATTTACACTTTTGAGTCGCATAACCATAGTGATGAATTCTTCGAAAAACCACGCGATTTTGTGAAGGACAAAAATTTTCAGCATTTTAGCCTCAAGGACCGACCTTCAGTATTTTAGCCTGAATGACAACTTTCTTTAGGAATCAGTTTTTAGTTATTGATAGCATTTTTAGGTATAAGTTTATAGTTATCGATAGTAGTTTTTCGGTATCAGTTTTTAGTTCGGTAGCAGTTTTGGAAGAATGTTTGTCCTTATGAATAATTTTGGAAGAATGTTTGTCCTTTTGAATAATTTTTAGGAGAATGTTTGTCCTTGTGGTTAAAATATTGAGATCGTGTCCTTGAGGCTAAAAATATACTAATTTTTGTCCTTTAAATTAATTCCCCCTTAATTAATTTATTAAATGTTGTAAATTAATTAAATTATTAACTAATTTATTAAATGTCGTAAATTAATTAAATTATTAATTAATATTTAAGAAATAATAAATATTATTGCATATGTTTAATGTTTGAGAGTTATTTGTGATCATTTGAACACATATACAAAATATATATTTGCATGCATCAATAAACGATAAGTGTAATTTTAAACGCGGTTTAAATGAAATATTTACTTGAAGAGTTTTGGGTATTTATCACAATAAATGGTATATTATGGCTGGCCATCCAAGAGAAATAAGAGGTTTGGAAAGAGAGAGAAAATTGAGTGAGTTAATTAGGGAAGTTTTAATCAAAAGAAATGGAAAGGTCTCATTCTTTCAGTTAAAACAAATCCACTAATTTTAATCTCATTCATTTTCTCACCCTTTTCCAAGAGATGGTTGTAATCGTCCCTTTCGAACCATTAACAACTCCAAATAAAATTAAACATTAAATAAAATAAAACATAAGTGGTTCATCCATATCTTGGAAATCCAAGGAGAATTCTTCATTCACGGTGCAAACCATGGACTAACTCTTCGCTATTCTTCTCCTTTTATTACCATATATATATGTATGCATGCATGTATATGTAAATCATTTTATTATGTAGATTGGATCTTATATATGTTATGATAAATTTATGTAATCATGGGTTATTTGATTTAATTTGCATATTCAAATTGTTTTAATTAAAAAAGTAAGGAAATATAAAAATGATTTTTTATAGTACTAATCGAATTTGTTTTAAAGGCATGAAACGTGCAAAAAAAATCGTAATACGAATAGAATTTGTTTTAAAGGTATTCACTAAAAACAATGGTTATAAAGGTTAAGAATTTAATTTATAAACAATTTATATAAAGTTTAGATAATTTCCTTAAATAAATGTTTTGAAGTAAATTTTAAATGGGTATATGAAAAATCATTGTAATACCAATTGGATTTGCTTTAGTGGCATTTGTTTTAAATAATGATTATAAGGGTAAAAGGTAAAAAGTTAAATTTTGACAAGTTATACAAAGTTTAAATAGTTTTTTTTAAACAAATGTTCTGATTCAAATTTTAAAATAAAGCTGTGAAACCATCATTATAATGTTAATTGAATATATTCTCAGGGTATTCATTAGAAACAATGGTAGAAAAGGTTAAAGGTTAAAAGTTAAATTTTAACATGTTATATAAAATTTAAACACTTTTAAAGTAGTGTTCTAATTCAAATTCTAAAATAAAGTTTGTTTGGAAACATAAATCTAATTTTGAATTCTTCCTACATCAAAGTTAGATACCCAAATGTTAATTTTAAATTTCAAAATATATTGAATTAGCCATAATTAATTTCAATATGTACATGGGTTTGGGTGTTTAAATGAGATTTGAAAAGGCGAACAAAAGAATGGGTAAAGGAAGGAGAAAAAACCTCCATATTTTTTTCTTCTTAAATGCCTACTTAAACTCATTAATTATCCTATTATAAATGTAAGTAAACTATTATTAGTTAGTGAAAATAATTTTATAATGTATTATATATACACATAAGTAAACTCTGTGTGTATACTATACTATTAAAAGGAGTCTTAAATCCTCTTCTCTTGTTCATTCTTAACTCTGTCTTTTGAGTTTTCTCCATTTATCACATATCATTCTTTTAATTCATTTATGTTAAGTGTCTTCTCCTCCCCCTTTAATTTGAGGAATAAAAACTCATCTCATAGTTATTATTCTTCTCCAATTACCTAACCTTCTTTCTTTTTTAAGCCATAAAATAAATTCTACTCTTTTCAATCTTCCATGGTCGGATTTTTTTTCAATCAATTTTATTTTTATTTTTCTTGATGTTCAAATTTACTTCATCTTTGTTTTTCATAATTTCTTAATGGTAGCTAATGTTTTATAATCTTGCTACTATTATTCATTTCCATTCCTCCTATAATACAATATGCAAGCTAATTCAGCTATTGATTTTGGAATGTGCATATACATAATTGTGGTTTCATTTTTATGAATTTCTGATAACCTTCAAATAATTAATTTCAAACCCTAAATTAATCTCATTATAATTATATAAATGTATACCCTTTCACCTCCTAATTCATTTATGCATATAAACTTTCATCATTTTACTATTTTGCTTTTATTTTACCATCTTTTCCATCTAAAACATAATCTTAAATCTGCATATACTTGACATCCTAAGTTTTTTAACTCCGATGTCTTATGGGAATTTTTATCCTTTTGCAGTTCATACTTTCATGTAGCTTGGTTGAAGTTAGATAATTCACTCTTTCTTCATTTGTGATATGTGTCATGACCTTGGATATGTAATGTTTAATTCGTTATATATGAATAAGGTTTGTAAAAATTGTGTTTCACTTCTTTAAAAAATTAATTTGTGAAATAGAATAATATATGGTCTCCAACAAGTAGTCCATTTTAATATAACTGATATTAGAAAAATCAAATTAAAAGATATCACTATTCTGAAAAGTTATGCAATCATCTTTCTTTCATTACAAATACCTATTTCTGAAATGTCAAAGTAGAAAATTAGAAGGGATTTTAATTCAACTTCCATAATAACTCCATACACATGTTTATAATTTATTTTAGCATTTATTACATTTTTGCATTAGTTCTCATCGATTCTAGTTTTTTTCATTTGTGTATCGATTCAATTGTGTTCTAATATTTGTATTGTTCATTCAAGTTTCCAGTCATTTATCCTTCGGTTCGTGTGTACATATTACTACTTTTGTATTTCGACATAATGAAATTTTAACTTTCTATATGTATTTCGATTGCTCTAGTTATCATTTTATATTATGACCTTTTATTCTAATTCATAGAAGATACACTATGAGGCAAGAGAGAACAATATGTATTTTGAAGTGTGATAGGTATAGGGTTGATATTTTATGAGGATATGTTCCAATAATGGAGATGTTATGTTAAGTTCAGATGACCTTGTACATTTGGTACTATTTTATTGAACGAATTTTTCTATCTATTTTCTTATATAAGAAATTTAATTTCTTATTATTTATGTTCTTTATGGGAATGGGTAAAGAAGTCAATGAGACAAGAGGAGTTAAAAAATGCATCTTTTATATAAATTGTTCAAGATCTTACCATTTATTTGTCTCTTCAAATTCACTCTTATATCATATTTGGTACTCTCCTTGATTTAGGGAATAGTTATGCAATTTCCCCTTATTTATGTTTATATGTCAATCCACCATATATTCTCTTATATTAAATAAGAAACTGAATATGAGACCTGAATATGAGACCGTTTATTTTCTCACCTCTCAGTTAATATAAAAAATATACTGCTACAAAATGAAACTTTTACACTTCTTAAAACCATGCTTATCATAAGTTTCACTTAATAGTTAAATTAAACCCTTTGTTCGCCAATTTCCATTCCTTTCTTTTGTGACGACCCGAAATTTTTGGATATTTGAAATTGGAATATTTAATTGATTTTAAATATTTAAAAGTTAATTTCTAACTTGAATTCAAATATCACCATTTATTCGGTAATTTAATTCGTAAATTAAATAAGTTGAAGTTGGGTAAAATGTTGAATCTTCAGTTTTAAGCCTATTGAAAATAATTTGAAGGCTTGTAAGTTTTATATTGATAGTGCTAAGGATAATAGAAGTTTTAAAATTGAATTTAACAGTGATTTGTTCCATTTTAAAATTTTATAGTTTAGATTGAATTTAAAAATAGCCTTCCGAGACACAGTCTCAGAATTTGACGAAACCAGTTCCATTGGATCCGTAATATTGTATTATTATCGGATTCAAATTTCGTAATATTTGGAGTTGTTGTGTGAGCGTACGATATATAAACGCGCTGAGATTTATATCGAAAATTTAATATTTTAATTCGATTCAAAAAGTTATCTTCTCCATACGATCGAATTAGGACTCGAAACCTTTTCCATTGCGTTCGGAATAGGGATATAACACTAGGAACGCCTAGCGGCACGCCTCGATAGGAAGTCAAATTTCGTGTTGCGTTTATCGAGACGATTTGAATTTAACTTAAATATATGTTTTTATATCTGGTCACCATCAGCCGTTTCTTTTCCTATCAGTCGCGATTCTATCATCTCTCAAGCACTGTAGCAAATATAGTACAACACGCAAACATCCCCTCCATCAATTTTATATCAGCCAAAAAAAAATATATAATGAAATTGGAAATCTTGAAACATTGCTGAGCTTTTTCCATTCTTCACTTTATAATTTCGTTCAACAGAAATAAAAAATGGCCGAAGCCAAAAATCAAATCCTCTCATTTAAAATATAAAAAAAATCCAAAGCCGTTCAAATCGATCGCGACCCTAGTTGAAGCTGGGGCCGAAGCCACGGCCAAGCGGTGAAGGCACCGCACATTCGCGCGCACGGCCAGGGGTGGAATCGAGTTAGGGTTCGCATGTTCGAGCAATTGGAGGGCTCAATCTTGTGGCAATCGCGTCGTTCGCGATGATCTCTAACAATTGTGGGCTCGTACGAGTTAGGGTAGGAGATTCGCGAAATATTTTCTAGTCGCGGCGTTGTCGCGATCGCCAGTGCCGAGGGAAGCATGACCGATGGAGGCGGCGCAGTCGAGTCACGGTGTTTGGGTTGTCAAGAGCGCAATAAGGTATTCAATCGATTCATTCTTTTTCTTTCAATTTAGGTATAGTCGTATAATGCATATGTATATACAGAAAGAGGTTTTTTTTAAAAAAATCAGATTTCTTATTTTTACAGATGTATTCAGAGGAAGTAATTTTAAAAGCAGGTTTTCTTTTCATAAATATACCTATATTAAATAGAAAAGTTTTACAGAAAGCCAACTACAGTTGTTATTATTTGCAGAAAAAATATATATGGAGAAAAAAAACTATAAACCGATTTATGGGAAATTTTCACGGTTGGTATAGGCTGTTTTCAAATTAATATATATATATATATATATATATATATATATATATATATATATGTATGTATGTATAAATATATACATACAGTAAGAAAATTTCTATCTTATCATCTACGGAAAAGAAGTGTAAATATAAATATATCTAGAAAATTTTATATACATATTTGCATCAACTTACTATTTATTTTAGAATAATGCATTATGATGATTATTATTTTTAACTAACCTATATGATTTATTTTAGTTACTGAAAGACTTTTAAAGGGAAAAATAAGAGGAGAAAAATTGGTTTAATAAACTTATCTAATTATTTTAGTCAAATATATTTTATTAAAAGGAAGTTAGTTGGAAATAAAACAATGATTTGGTAATTAATTAGCTTATTTAATTTATTCTAGTTACTGAAAGATTTTTATAAAAAGGATTAGTTTAAATTTAAATTATTAGATTAAATAAAATTCTATTAAATGGAAATTAATTTTTCACTTAGTTCAAATATTAATCATATGAATATTTATACAAGGTTAAAAGATCGCGAAGAAAACAATTAGAGATTTGGATTGGGATTTCAATAATCAAAGGTGAGTTAATCTCACTCATCTGGTTTGATATAAATTTAAATAGTTAAATTTAAATAATTGGTTGAATGGTTGAATTGATTTGATGTGCTATATTATAATATATAATATATCTTGGAATGATTGATTTCCCGCATTATATAGCGGATGAGACCCTATGCGCCGCATAATAGCGGATGTTATTCTATTTAAGCCCATATACTGCGATATTCCACCTCGAAGTGGAATTGATATTTTATATTGTGCTAACGTCTATGGATGCAAGGAAAATAGGTTGGAGGGATCCAAATGGATTCCTCAACATTTATTTAAATTATTTAATATTCTCTGTTATGATTATTTGATATTCTATGATGAATTATATGGAATATTGAATGCTATGGTTTGATTGAATATATTTGGGTATAATGAGTTACCAAAAATATATAAATTGGATTTTGGAAAGAAAATAAAAGAATTGAATTTGTAAGTAAAATAATTATAGCAAATTGGAATAAATTAAGAATAAATTGAAAAGAAATGGAAGTGACAGTAAAATACTTTTAACTGAGAAATCTAAAATTGGTATTTTCAGTTAAAAGTATTTTAAATCATAATTAAGGAATAAAATCTTAAATTAATGGATTTTGGAATAAAAGGGAGTAAATTGGAAATCAATTTGGAGATCGAATTAATTGTATAAAACCAATATTATTAAAAAGAAATGAGACTTTGGGAATTTATGAACTGAGTTTATAAAAAATATATATATTAGGGGATATTTGGGAAGAACACATTCAAGATGGGAATTTATTAAAGGAAATGAGGAAATTTGTTTAAAAATAAACAGTGACTTATTTTTTAAAGTTTGTGAAGAGAAGTATATTTCCTTGGATAGCCAAGTACGTTTTCAAGCAAATTTTTTTAAATATAAAATAAAAGTTTTAATTTGTTTTAAAAAGCATGTTTTAGGAATTTATTATTTCTAAATATCTAAATTCTAAAGTATATATTTTTCAAATCTATTATCGTAGTAATTATTTAAAAGGTGACTTAGTATTTTGTTTTAAAAAGTAAAAACCTAGTTTTATATTTTATAAAGTAACCTTATTTTCAAATATTCATATATTATGTGTTTTAATAAATTATTGAAGCAGTTTTTAACTTAAATGTTTTAAAGTATATTTCAAAGTAAAACGTTTTAAATTATTTTAAAAATCTAATGTTTTGTGCTTGGTAATTTCAGTGGAAATAGAAAATGCTTGGAAAATTTATACTGAGAAAGGAAGATAGTTTGAAACTGTTTTCAAAAGGGTTTGAAAAGTGGAAATATATCTTGCGAAGTTATTTTGAGATAAATAAATAATTTGGGAATGATTTATTTTGATGGATGTTTGTGAATATTAATTGATAGTTAAATAACCGACTATCAATATTGGCCAAATGCGTTGATCGTTTCGAAGAGACCGGGATCGGGATTTATTTCACGAAAGCCACTTCGATCTGGTTTGTACGTTTTTGTGAAAAAACGAGTTTGGATTCGAAGATGGAGCAGTGAAGTGCAAGGGCTAGTCGCTACTAATCCTGAGGATATTTCCAAAATGGATGTAGTAGGAATAGTGCCTTTGGTTCCGTTCGTACCCTAGACGGACTTGTATGGGTGAATGCTTTTGGAATATCGTCAGGTGGACGATGGGCATTCTAAGGGATATGTTCTAAAAGGTAACGCTTAGCCTCAAGCCTCATCAACCGGGAATGACTGAAAATCAGGGGTTATGCAGCAAGGCTTGGTGGGCAACACCCATTTCTGGGTAAGGTCATCCCTGTCTAGATGTCCCTTTTTATTTCGGCTTAGTGGTGCGGTTGCTGATCCCAACCGTTGGGTGATCTTACTCAGGATTATCCAATAAGGGATAATCCGAGTCTTGTGTTGCAGGGGGTCGGAAGTGATCCTCGGTACTGTGATCTAGGCCACGTACCGTGACAGGTGGTACCCCAGTGCCTAGTCATCAGTTGGAAATCCATTTTCCCTACGCGCCTTGTACGAGTTTTGTTTGTATTACCCACTCTGTGCCTAGTAGCTGGAATTTAATCATGCAACAATTTCGGCTATTTTAATAAGTATTTGTATGTAGACCCTATTATAATATCAGAGGATTTTAATAAAAGTTTTTTAGCTATCGTAAGGTAAAAACCCGACATGTTTATTTGTGGCGTGGTCTTACGAGATGCTTTTGTTTTCAAAGGATTTTTTTGAAACTTTAATAATCAATTTGAGTGTGATTTCTCACTCTGGTATTCCAGACTGACTCGGGTGTTATTTAACTATAATGCTCGAGTCAGACCGAGTATTATAGAATACAAGAAAGGATGCTGTGAAGCTCAAGAGACGAGCTGGATGGCGATACGTACTTCCGTACTTGCTATTATTACTATGCTGTGTATTCAGTCCCGAGGACAGATTTATATGATTGTACAGTTGTATGTTATTGTTGACGTACTCTGATGATGTTTGTATAAACAGCTATAGTTTTGCTTTGTGTAAAGGTCATTGAATAGTTATTATATTTTATTCCGCTGCTGTGGTAAGATTCTGTTGTTGTTTTCTATTTTCTTCTTCTACCTCTTCTTCTTTAACTCAAATGGTTCGTATTTCTGTACATCTTTAGTTGATTGATGGAGAATAGTGTTGACTCAAGGGGTATGAATTTGCAGGTCGTTACATCTTTACTATATTTTCATAGTCATTCAAGATTAAAAATCAACTTTCCTTTTAGATTCCATACATTTTGATACATTTTAACTTAAAATTAAAAGTTACCTACTTTTTTTACTATGTGTCTTATATTCTATTATATAGAAAGTTTATCTCTTGCTACCGTTAATCTCATCTTCAATTCTTAATTCTCATAATTTATGGCTTAGATTTTAAAATAAAGTCCGTCTGTCCATTGTAAATTTTATTGAATATTTAAATTAACATCTTACTCATTTGTAAAATATGTACTAACATAGTACTGGCATGCATTTTTAACTCCTATCCTCCATTAGAAAATAAACCAACAAGCTTGCTCCTACGTCTTAACCCTTTTGTAACTTAAAGCACACTTATGATAATTTTTTCACATGAACCATTCCAAATTAAATGTGTTTTCATTTCAAAACATAATGCTTTATCTTCTACTTAAAGAACATTATTAAAGTATTTTACTGTAACACACCGAAAATTTAACAGAATATTTAAATGAAAATTTGATACGAAAAGTAAATAAAACAAGGGTAAAAAAGGAAATTTCCACAAATGTCCAAATTTGACTACGAAACATACACCGTTACCTTTGTAACGACCCACCATTTTGGATAGTTTAAATTGACAATAAACCACATATGCCAAACTCAAACCATTCAAAAGGGGGATTATTATTGGGTAAATAAGAAAAAGAAGAGAAAGAAATAAAACAAACACAGAATCTCACAGTGGAATGACAAAAAATAATAATCAAATAATAGTTCATGAAGCTGTTTTACAAATAACATTTGATTACACTTTACATTACAGAATCAGTGTAACGTACAACAGGATTAAATAAATAGTGCAGCAGGATAACGTAATGCAGCAGAATAAATAAAATAAATAATAATAGTACTAAATCTTTGTCTTCATCCTCTAGAAATAAGGTCTTCAATACACTGAAAAGCTCAAATTGACCCGAGCGAATTGAAAAGACAAAACACTCGAGCCAAAACTAACAGATCTTATGTAAGTTAAATCAACTGTAAATAAATATGAGTGTAACGGCGTCAGAGATGTTTATTGAGTTTGACATTTCCTATTCAGTGTCAACGTGAGTGCAATAACTTAAGAGATATTCAGAATTTCCATCTCTTAAGGATCCGTTAAACTATCTACATACATAGTACAATACGCTATTATAACAGTGTCTATAGTAAAGTAAAGTATTAAAATAGCGTTAAGACATTACCCATATCCCTTTTAACACATTTTATATGATGTCGTAGTCTATATAGATACTGTAAACTCCACCGTAACTGATGGGCTCTCAGGGAGCACTCCATAGGTATGATACAAACCAAACTCGTAGAAGGCACGATAAGGCATGCGACAAGGCACACGACGCAATGTCAGGGTAGGATTCTACCATTTGCACTCTCGGACTGGTGGTAGCACATAGTAGCTACTACTGCCCACCTCGGTACATACTTCCATAATCAAAATCGAGGGGTGACCACCAAATCAATCACAAAGTCATAATATGGAATCGAAGAAATTTGCCCGATCGAAGGTGCGACCTCACTTGGCCCGTTATAGCTCCTGTTTTAGACTCATCAAGCTAACTCACGAGAGTCAGGACTATGCAGATACCTCATACAAAAACGTTCGACAAACCCTCCTAGTTCATTCTGGACCACCACGTACACAGTTGTTAAAGCGGTTTTCGGTATTGGCAGAGAGTATGACAATATTCGATCCAGGTTTCTTTAACAACCACATACACAGTTGTTAAAGTTGTTTACTCCTTTACTAAACTTATTCAATTTTATTCTTTTATTTTGATTTATACTCCTACTATTAAATTAACCAATACCATATAAACAAACATAGGTTTTTATCTTGTTATCCTCATTTTCTACAATTGACGCTTTATCTTACATTAACCACAATATATAATTACATTTAATTCCAACTAATTATATTCTAATTCCAATAAATTGATTTAATTAGATTTCAATCTTTTTATTAAATCAAACATTACTCTATGGACTAGTTAACATTTGTTTACATCTTATTGCATTAACATACTATAATTATCATCTTTTACTATATCAGTTGCAATATTTCAATTATATTTAATTTTTGTTGATTTTCACATTTATTATAATTTGAAGTCCCAATATATTCATTTATCTTAGTTTCACTCTTTTTATTAAATTAATTATGACATTAAGAATATAATTGACATTTTCGTACATTTTATTACCTTCACATTTTACAGTTACAGTGTTAACTCATATTAACGTAATATTTAATTACATTTAATTGCAATTGATTTCCAACTTAAGTCAGCATATTAAATAAGTTGGTAACAAATAAAACTTGTTACCTTTTCTTAATTTAATCACATTTATAAGTTTGTTATCTACACACAAATGTAATAACTACTAACAAAATAATTTTTTTATCCAATTTCAATTTATTACATATTATTTCATCAATTAGTATAAAATTTAAATTTATTTCCTTATTTTAAATTTATGACCAATTATAACTTACAATTATTACA
The DNA here is from genome assembly GCA_030765085.1 of Allium cepa. Lineage (NCBI taxonomy): Eukaryota > Viridiplantae > Streptophyta > Magnoliopsida > Asparagales > Amaryllidaceae > Allium > Allium cepa. Next base: position 500,526,543 of record CM060931.1, read on the forward strand.
ATCACTTGAGATTACATTCAAATAGTCATCTATAACATGTATTTACATTATTAAACTTCATTCTAGTTAGTTTTCTCATTCCTACATCATAAATTTTATTTTCTTCCAACATTAAATTAAAAAATCTTATTTAATTCAATATTTTAATTATCGGAAAAAAATGCGGGTCGTTACACTCTCCCCCACTCAAAACTTTTCGTCATCGAAAAGGGAAAAGTAGGATAAGGAATTAATATATCTTATTCAAAATATTAAATTTATAAACAATAAATTTACATAATTAAATAATTTAAATAAAATATATCAATTTAAGATAATTAAATCCTTCTATATTCAAGTTAACAAAAGTTTGAAAAATATTTCACAAAATTTTTCTAAGTTCAAAATTCACAGAAAATTTCGGTGGATTCTCCTTTGTACGGAGAGATCTACGAGAAATAATAATATCAATAATAACAATATATATCATATATTTCAAAAGATATCCCAAATCATGTGAAAATAATATAATATCACTATAAAACCGTAACCCGGATACGTACCTATTTGTCGGGCAAACAACGCTTACTTATGAAACCAAAAGCAGTAGCTATTGCTCTCATAAACCTGTATTTTACTTATATAATCCAAAGAGGTTAATAATTAAGTACAAGAGAATATATATGTTATTTCAACTTATAACAACAAATCAACAAATATAACAATAGCACTTGCAAACAAAAACATACAGTCGTCACATGCAAATCAAAGAAATCAACCATCCATCGATATCAACCAAAACTAATGTTTTGTTCGGGTTTTGAACTTTTAATCGTATGGAATGATAAATAAACAACTAAGTATACCATGCACTCAATAGTCTTAGATAACTTAATAGATTATTTATATATTTTAAACAATTTAAAGTATCACTTCCCAATGTCCCATAAGCCAAAATAAACAAAGAATTCAACACATATTTTAAGTTATTCCATTAAACTTTTTTTCACATCATTTATTGTTCATTTTTTCCTTTTCCCCTTTTTTCATGCAATGATTTTTCTTTAATTCATGTTCATTACCATTAAAATTTTAATTCTCATTCATTCATATAAGCCTTATTTCATTAATTTACATTCTTTACTTACATAAGTTATTTCCATTTCAATTATTTGGATCATAAATGAATTCATTATTGAAGTATTGTATACAGTTTATTTCAGTTTACTTCACATTTACTATTTAGTTTGATTTCCCTTTTTATATAAATATTCATTTGTGATACAACTCACACTTATAAAATATTTTCACCTATCACTTTTATTTCTTTCACAAATAGTATCCACTTTTCTTATTTACTCTAATTATAATTAGCTTCAAACATTACCTAAGTTTATAATCATTTACTTATAGTATTCCTCCTTTCTATTAAATTATAACTACTAGCATTTTCAAATTATTAACTTAAGTTCATAACATTTTTATACACCTTAATTCTTCATTTATAAGTATAATTCCAATGAACACTCTCATTTTCTAAGTTTAACTTGTATAATATCCTATTACATATTTTTATTAACATTTCAACTTTTAAAATTTTGGTAAATTATATACGTCTTTTAGGATGCATTTGAATGTTACACAAGTTTGTTTTATTCCTTTTAGTTAACAAAATGTTCAACAGTTACATCTTCTAAATTTTCATATCTATAAGTTACAGATTTTCAATTTCTTATATATTTCATTAATCGCTTAGCATCAAATTTCTTATTTTCTGTTTTTAGAAATTTACAATTATTAAAAGGTTAAGATTTCATTCGTTACAACGATTGAAACTATTAATTTACAGAAACTTATGAACTAAATACCTGGTTCCATTTTCAAATCATTTAAAATAATATATGTAATCACATCTTTCATATATCCAAATCATATTTAGAAATTGAAATTAAGATTTGGTCGTCAAAACAAATGTGTAGCAAAACTACTACATCAGCCTTCCCACTTTGAAACTCAAAAATAAATGTCGATGATGCATGCGCTTATCATCGAAATTATTTTCCAACGACAGAGAGGGGAGTACAGAACTCATTTCCTTTTAAATTTCCCTTTGAACATTCCCTTTAAATCATACTGAAAACATTTCTATCTGAAAATACTTCCAAATAATACTAATATTATATTCCAAAATCTTTTGAAAGAAATTTTCAAAATCACGGAACTTAAGTTCTAAATTTCCAATTTATATTTACTTTACTTGTAAATCCTATTTTACAATCAATGTTTATAAAATTTCACTACCTAACAAACAATATTTTACATCCAACTATATCATTTATAAAAATTATCCTTTTATATATAAAGTATACACTAGGTAAAATTATTCACTTACCTATATTTCACAACAAATATTGTGTCGATCTACCCTATTTAGTGTTTAGAAATGCCTATCAATGCTACGTACCGACTGGAATTTATAAATACTAAGCAAAACAAATTAACACAATACAAAAACATTTTATAACACTAACAAATATTCTCTCTCATATATATATATATATATACACTCAATGACTCATTCTACGGTATTACTACCATATTTGTAATGAGTCAAACCCCACAAAGCTAAGGTTATTGCTAAACCAAAGCTCTGATACCATATGCAATGACCCACCATTTTGGATAGTTTAAATCGACAACAAACCACACATGTCAAACTCAAACCATTCAAAATAAGGGATTGTTATGGGGTAAATAAGAAAAAGAAGAAAAGAAATAAAAAACACAGAATCTCATGGCGGAATGACAAAATATAATAGCCAAATAACAGTTCATGAAGCTGTTTTACAAATAACATTTGATTGCACTTTACACTACAGAATCAGAGTAACATACAATAGGATTAAATAAATAATGTAGCGGAATAAGGTGATGCAGCGGAATAAATAAAATAAATAATAATTGTACTAAATCTTCATCTTCGTCCTCCAGAAATAAGGTCTTCAATACACTGAAAAGCTTAGACTAATCCGAGCGAATTGAAAAGACAAAATATTCAAGCCAGAACTAAAAGATCTTATGTAAGTTAAAACAATAGTAAATAAATATGAGTGTAACGGCATCAGAGTGTTTACAGGGTTTGACATCTCCTATCCAGTGTCAACGTGAGTGCAATAACTTAAGTGATGTTCGGAATTTCCATCTCCTAAGGATCCGTTAAACTATCTACATACATAGTACAATACGCTATTATAATAGTGTCTACAGTAAAGTATTAAAATAGCGTTAAGGCGTTACCCATGTCCCCCTCAACACATTTTATATAATCTCGTTGTCTGTACAGTACTGTAAACTCCACTGTAACTGGTCGGCTATCAGGTAGCACTCCATAAGTACGACAAAAACCAAATTCTTAGAAGGCGTGATAAAGCATGTGACAGGGCACGCGAGGCAATGCCAAGGTAGAATTCTACCATTTGCACTCCCGAACTGGTGGTAATGCATAACAGCTACTACCGCCCACCTCAGAACACACTCCCATAATCAAAATCGAGGGGTGACCACCAAATGAATCACAAAGTCATAATATGGAATCAAAGAAATGTGCCCGATCGGGGGTGCGACCTCACTTGGCCAGGTATAGCTCCTATTTTAGCCACATCAAGCTGACTCACGGGAGTCGGAGCAATGTAGATACCTCACACAGAATCGTTCGCCAAACCATCCTACTTCATTCTGAAATCTCCACCATGTACACAGTTGTTAAAGTGGTTTTCGGTATTGGCAGAAAGTAGACAATATATGATCCTGGTCTCTTTAATAACCAAACGTTTATTTCATACCAGATGGTTCTTTTACATTTAAAAAAAAATCAATTCTTAATTGATATCAAAATATCATATTCTCAAAACCATGTGACTTTCGGAATCATATTTACTCTCGAAATCATATTCACTTTGAAATTATATCACCTTTGAAATCATATTTTCAAATAGATTAAACTCCCATTTCAAATCATCGTATTTACTCAAAATATTTTATTTAAATCCTAAATTAGGTTATTACATCATTTAATCATATTTTCTTTTAAATCAAGGATTTAAATATAACCACTTCCACTTTACTTAGTCTAAAATTTAGAAAATAATTTAGATAGTTATATAGTTTACCATAGCAACAATAAATTTCTATATAGTTAAAATACTCTGAAATAGTAAAAAAATAGATTAAAATAGTTTAAATGGATTTAAGATAGTTTAAATAGATTTAAAATAGGTTAGATAGATTCAAAATAGATTAAGTAGATGTAAAATATATTAAATAGATTTAAAATAGATTAAATAGATTTGAATTAGATTAAATAGATATAAAATAGTTTAAATGGAATCAAAATTTAAGGGTTTAAAATCATTTAATTTAACCAATCCGGTGTCCATATATAATTTTCTACCCTATGGTCAAGTGATACGGATATTTATCATTTCAATCCACAGATATTTTATATTTACGAATGTATATCATTTCAACCCACAACCCCGAACAAAATTCAAAGTCCATAAAATTGCATGGGTTTATCATTTCAACCCATAATGATTTTTCCCCAATCTATAGATCGTTCGAGTATGTATCATTTCAACCCATAAGGAACTTACAGTGTTATAACAATATAAAATTATAACATCCGGTCATCCAATACCAAACAAAACATACATCACAATCACCATTCAATCAACCAATAAATAACATCAATTAACTGATTATCATCAACATGTATTCAATTGACAATTAAATTCAACATTAAATTAAACGACGATTAAATGCAACAAAAATCATACATAACGAGAATGACAATTTAAATATACCAAATATCAACCAATCAATTTCTAATCACATCATAAATTTAAATTAACTAACATAAGACAATTTAGTAGCTGTAAGTGAGTTAAAACACTCAACTTTGATTTTAGCCCATAAAAATCCAAACAGAAGTGCAAAAACTCAATAGTCTTCAAATTCGACTAAATCAATTTCATATTGTCCGGAATTTAAATAAGAATCCAACAGAAAAAATCACGCATGAATCAAAGATTATTTTCAAAAGATATTCATGTTATAAGAAATATTATTAAAATAATAATTAGAACGCAAAAATAATTTAATACTTACATTTTTCTCAAGATGATGCTTCTAGAAAAAATTGAAGAACAAATAAGATGAGGACAGGAGGTGTACGAAAAATGAAAAAAAATCATGTTTCGTAAAAGAAAGCTTTTGGATTTGCAAGAATAAAAGCTTTTGAATATGAGGTGTCAGAAGAAACAAAACGCAAATGAAGAAATAAGCTGCACGTTATTTATAATTAGGAAATGAAGGTGGAGGGACAAAAATAAATATCACATTTTATTGTGAAAGCTCCAGGCATTATTAATGCATAAGGAAATGTACGTAGGAATGGAAAAGTTTGCAAACCAAAGGAACGTGAAATTTTATATATGTGAAAATGACGTGGCGAGAATTAAATACAACCTAAAAGTCTAGGCTCAAGTATTAAATAGAAGGAGAAATGAACGGATCAAGTACAAATAAAAAGGTAACTATTTTAAAACATTCATGCAACAATTAATAACAAAAGAAATGAAGGGACCACGTAAATCGCATAACCTTTTCAAATTCAATTGTTTTGAAACGTAACCAAATTAACTTCATTAACTCAAATAATATTCAAATTTGTACACATTTAGGTTTTTGTCTACGCATAATAAAGTTTTATTCTTACCATAAAAATAAAAACGTTCAATTTGGTTTTCCCAAAATGATCTTTCATTTTCATTAAAACACCCTCTTTGTTTAACACAAAACGTGCGTTTCTATTACTATATCTATTGATTTCAATCAACTTTTTCTTCCCTTTTAATTGAAATATTTGAATTCCATTAATTGCACTTACTTACAAAGTTGAAATTCAAAACAGACGACTAAAATGAATAAAAAATAGAACAATTGTTTATTTAAACACGTTTATAAATTTGTTATTTATGCACAAAAGTAATAAATAACTTACTAAAATAGATTATTTTCCTATTCTTGTAATCAATCTATAAGCTAAAACATAGTTTAAGTAAACATATTTTTTTTCTTTAAAATCAATCATTCTATTTTTTTATTTTAATGAAATTAAACCTACATTCACAAATGAAACATGTTATCCCAACTTTTGGCAAAGCTGAGATACCCAAAAATTAGCTGAAAATCAATGATTACTATTCTTGAATATCAACTGTGCATTGCAGGATAACCATGGATATCGATGAATTTTATCCGAGTCCAGATTGGGCCGCAATTGACAAGACATGACAAGCGAAGATGTAGAAGCCAGCGTTTCAAATCTCAAGTCAATCCGAGCTCGTATGTGCAAGGTATGATCGATTCAATCTAAGGAAAGCCTTAGTTTCGTATCCATCCTCACGCTCCAATTCGAACCGATCTCGTTCGTAACGATCGTGTTCGAATCCGTCGGGATGCCTCAGGGCGACTCGATCATGTTCGAATCCATCGGCTTCCCCTGCTTCGTATCCATCATGGAAGTCCCTCTGCGAAACCATCTAGGCAGAGCATTTCGAAACCATCGATTGCCATTGGTTCGTATCCATTGGTGCAACTACTGTTCCAATCCATAAGCATGTCCTCACTTCGAATCCATTGTCCTCGTATCGATCAGAGGCACAAATTCCTCGCATCCATCTGTCTCGAGTTCATCAGGTGACTTCGTATCCATCGGAAAGTTTCACTTCGCATCCATCAGAAGTCTTTGTTTAAATCCATGAACAATCACTTGTTCGTATCCACCAAGGCAACTAGCTTGGATGATGTGTCATTCCACGATACGAAGTAGGCGAGATCTAAGGAATTGAAGTGTTCAACTCGAAGAGAAGGCCGGGTCGACTCGAAGAACGCGCGCCACCTCATCACAGAACCATGTGAGCTGATGGAGTCGAAGGCATCGATTCGAAGGAATTGGTTCGAACCAAACAGCAACCGAAAGACTCCATTTCGTATCCATGATATCTTGAGATCTACTTATCCAAATGCCATGAAATTTTCACAGAAGCTTGCATACATGTTGAAGAATGTCCACACCAAATTTCACTTCGATTGGATGATTTTCTGATCGATTCGAATGGAGTTCGAATCGATCCCAAAGTGGGCCCAAATTTCCTGAGGCCGGGCATGTAGGCCCCCTCACGTGCCATAAGTGGTCTCCCGAATTTTCAGCAAAATATCAACATCCTACACTTGTAAATAGAGCCCCAGAGCCTACAGAAAAAGGATCTTTGGCCATCGAACACCCAGACTCTGCCGGAATCAATTCTACTTCCTTCCATAGCTGATTTAGCCAAAATTCAATTATTGTAACTGCTGCAATCACTTGTAACCAGTAAAGAACATCAATAAAAGTTAAAACCCTTGAAGTGGACATAGGCTGGAGATAGCCGAACTACTATAAATCGTGTGTTCTTGTTCATAATTTTTGTATCGCTGCGTGTTGCTTGCTTAGATCTGTGATTTGTGCTTGAATATTGCTAATTTGTATTCATATGCTTTCACGATACTTGGGGTTTGTGACCAATTTTGGCGCAAACACTTTGGTGCTTTCACTGAGAAGAACTAGCACCCGCTACACCAGATTTAGAATTCAGATTTAAAAACTTGAAGGCTTCGGACGTAGAGAAAATGACTAGACAAAGCAGTAGAAGGCAGAGGGCTGAAAGAAGCCAACAAGGAGGAGGCCAAGAGGCATTCTCTGGAGCAGGAGAAGGACAAGCTTCCGTCTACATCACTAGAGATGAGATGGAGGCTATGGCTAATTCGTTACGCGAAAGCATGATGAAGACTCACCAAGAGATGATGCAGAATTTTCTTGAGCAGATAAGAACAGCGAACATGCAGAACCTTGGGCCAACTACAGCGGCTGCAGGTACAGGACAAGGAGTCAGGATTATGGAGGCCAATGAAGGTCAGGTTCAAGACCGTAGTGCAGGACCTGAAGGCAATCAACAAGGACCTGGGGGCAGACCCTCAGGATCAGATATTGGAAGACCCATAGATGAAGCTCAGCAAGCTGGAGTCCATGCTACTATTACTGAGCCACATGAAGAGTATGTACCGGAGTTCCCTTCAAGACTTGGAGTGCAGGATTGAAACACGACAAGGGGGCAACCCCCGGATGGAGATGAAAGAATGGTTGGTCTAGTGCGACGAATCATGAGGGGAGGATTGTCAAGTGGAGGATTGCAAGAAGTCAGCCGGAGTCCGTTCACTCTGAATATCAGGAATGCAAGGAATCCTCCGAAGTTCAAACTACCTACGTTGGATCCTTATGGCGGGTGGTCAGACCCAACGATGCATATTACCAGATACATCAGGCACATGGAAGTGCTGGGGGCACCTGAGGAAGTGATGGCTCGATGCTTCCCTTTATACTTGTCAGATTTAGCTGCGCTTTGGTTCAGACAACTGAAGACTGGATCAATCGGGACATGGGGCGAGCTTGTAGATTGCTTCATGAGATAATTTAGGGTCCATGTGATGCGACCCAAGAGTTTGATGACTCTAGCTTCAATCAAGCAAAAGACCGGAGAGTCCATAAAAGATTTCTTATTGCGATTCAATGCAACGGTGGCTTCTGTAGATCGCCCGGATCCATCGATGATTTTGATGGCGACGGTAGCAGGAGTTGGGGAAGACACGGAATTCAAAGATTCTTTGGCGAGAGATCCCCCATAAGATCTTGGAGAATTTTATCATGAAGCTGAAAGATTCATTTGGCTGGAAGAGTCACGAGCCGATAGGAGAGAAATAAATGTTGTGCAAGGCGAAGGAACCGCCAGGGAACAGTCCGGAGCAGACAAAGGAAAGAGAAAGCAAGACGATGGACGTGATCGTCTTGATAAACGGAAGAAATTCCGAGAGCCTAGATTTAGACAGTACACGGATCTGACGGCAAGTCTAGAAAGGATTTACACTGAAACTCGGGGGCAACTCCCCTATCGAAAACCACCCAGGAGAGATCCCACTGAGCGGGAGCGCAGAACTAGAAAATATTGCCTATTCCATGAGCTGGATGGGCACGCTACAGATGAATGCCGTCACCTAAGGGATGAGGTGGAAGAACATGCCAGGAGTGGTAGATTGCCACAATATGTCAGAGAACGGACAAAAGTGGCAAGGCCTGAACAACTATCGCCTCCACCTAACAGGAACGATCCTGGATCGGGATCACGACTCGTCATCAACTGATTAAAGATGGCAGGGGCCAAGTCCAGGATTTGGACTTCGGTCAAATAATTTCATTAGATTTGTTTTCATAATAAACGGTTACTCCACTTACTCATGTACGGGAACCGGAGAGATCCCTAGGCATGCTCTGAGATGGAGATAGACCGATATGCCCGGAGAGGCAATGTTTAGCTTTTTCTGATGTTTGAGATTGAACATCTAGGACCTGAATTTAAATAAATAAATTATTCTTGCAATAAACCTTTGAACGGAGAGTCAAAGGATGAATATTGAATGCCAATATGAAAATGATCGCTTTATGACCCTACCCGGAGAGGCGGGGTCTGAAGTGCAAGAAGTGAGTTGCTTCGCCGGAGAGTGACAAGATCGACTCACTTAACGTCGTTTCCCATTCACCGGAGAGTGATTAGATCGGGATTCGATAAGAGCCTGGAGAGGCTGTGATCGGCCCACGATTTAGGCCATGACATCGCTTAACATTCAGATACACTGAACCGGAGTGCAAGAAGTGAGTTGCTTCGCCGGAGAGCGACATGATCGACTCACTTAACGCTGCCTCCCCTTCACCGGAGAGTGACAAGATGTGATCCAGCAAGAGACCGGAGAGGCTATGATCGGTTTAGAGCAACCAAGACATCGCTATATGCCCTAGCTGGGGCCGGAGTGCAAGGGATAGAAGGCAATGCCGGAGTGCAATGGGATCTTTCTATTCAATCGCCAAGTCTATAATGGGCTTGACAAGGGTCCGGAGTGACCAACGACAGTCCGGAGAGACTGTAAAAATTCATTCTTAACTTCCGTTGGAAGAAATTGATAACGATTTGGCTCCGAACAGCCACGAGCTTGATTGAAAATGCTATAAGCTCCGAATAGAACATGAACTCACTGCGTTCAATTTAAGAATGATCAAAACACGCCTTTTACCAAAAGGCATGTTTTAGGGGGCAAAATGTTATCCCAACTTTTGGCAATGCTGAGATACCCAAAAATTAGCTGAAAATCAATGATTACTATTCTTGAATATCAACTGTGCATTGCAGGATAACCATGGATATCGATGAATTTTGTCCAAGTCCAGATCGGGCCGCAATTGACAAGACATGACGAGCAAAGCTGTAGAAGCCAGCGTTTCAAATCTCAAGTCAATCCGAGCTCGTATGTGCAAGATATGATCGATTCAATCTAAGGAAAGGCCTAAGTTTCGTATCCATCCTCACGCTCCAATTCGAACCGATCTCGTTCGTATCGATCGCGTTCGAATCCATCGGGATGCCTCAAGTCGACTCGATCACTTTCGAATCCATCGGCTTCCCTTGCTTCGTATCCATCACGGAAGTCCCTCTGCGAAACCATCTAGGCAGAGCATTTCGTAACCATTGATTGTCATTGGTTCATATCCATTGGTGCAACTACTGTTCCAATCCATAAGCATGGCCTCACTTCGAATCCATTGTCCTCGTATCGATCAGAGGCACAAATCCCTCACATCCATCTGTCTCGAGTTCATCAGGTGACTTCGTATCCATCAGAAAGTTTCACTTCGCATCCATCAGAAGTCTTTGTTCAAATCCATGAACAATCACTTGTTCGTATCCACCAAGTCAACTAGCTTGGATGACGTGTCATTCCACGATACGAAGTAGGCGAGATCTAAGGAATCGAAGCGTTCAACTCAGAGAGAAGGCCGGGTCGACTCGAAGAACGCGCGCCACCTCATCACAGAACCACGTGAGCTGATGGAGTCGAAGGCATCGATTCGAAGGAATCGGTTCGAACCAAACAGCAACCGAAAGACTCCATTTCGCATCCATGATATCTTGAGATCAACTTATCCAAATGCGATGAAATTTTCACAGAAGCTTGCATACATGTTGAAGAATGTCCACACCAAATTTCACCTCGATTGGATGATTTTCTGATCGATTCGAATGGAGTTCGAATTGATCCCAAAGTGGGCCCAAATTTCCTGAGGCCGGGCATCTGGGCCCCCTCACGTGCCAGAAGTGGTCTCCCGAATTTTCAGCGAAATATCAGCATCCTACGCCTATAAATAGAGCCCCAGAGCCTACAGAAAAAAGATCTTTGGCCATCGAACGCCCAGACTCTGCCGGAATCAATTCTACTTCCTTCCATAGCTGATTTAGCCGAAATTCAATTATTGTAACTGCTGCAATCACTTGTAACCAGCAAAGAACATCAATAAAAGTTAAAACTTAAAGTGGACATAGGCCGGAGATAGCCGAATCACTATAAATCGTGTGTTATTGTTCATAATTTCTGTATCGCTGCGTGTTACTTGCTTAGATCTGTGATTTGTGTTTGAATATTGCTGATTTGTATTCATACACTGGTGCTTTCACGATACTTGGGGTTTGTGACCAATTTTGGCGCATACTAAACATTCATTTTATTTGATATAAATGTTCTTTTCATTATACCAAACTTCCCTTATATTTTCACAAAACATAAGATACTTTTAAACTTTTAATTACACCTATTAATTTACAATTTAGTATTCTCTCTCCTATTAATTGAAAATTTTCATTTACATTAATTTCAGTTGACTAAGTTTCAAAATTGACTAAATGAATGTAATGAGAAGTAGAACAATTATTTCCTATCTTATTGTAATTTAAACATATTTATACACTATTGGATACAAACAGTATTATACATTTCTTACTAAATAATAATTTCTCGTCTATATAATCAATCTTTTAGCTACCAAACATTTCAAATAGTATGTTTACTTCTTTACTAAACTTATTCATTTTTATTCTTTTATTTTGATTTACACTCCTACTATTAAATCAACCAATACCTTATGAAATTATTAACATAGTCTTCTATCTTGTTATCCTCATTTTCTACAATTGATGCTTTTTATTACATTAACCACAATATTTAATTACATTTAATTCCAATTAATTATATTCTAATTCCAATAAATTGATTTAATTAGATTTCAATCCTTTTGTTCAATCAAACATTACTCTGTGGACATAGTTAACATTTGTTTACATCTTATTGCATTAACATACTACAATTATCATGTTTTACTATATTAGTTGCAATATTTCAATTATATTTAATTTTTGTCGATTTTCACATTTATTATAATTTAAAGTTCCAATATATTCATTTATCTTAGTTTCGCTATTTTTATTAAATAAATTATTGCGTTAAGAATATAATTGACATTTCTGTACGTTTTATTGCCTTCACATTTTACAGTTACAGTCTTAACTCATATTAGCATAATATTTAATTACATTTAATTGCAATTTATTTCCAACTTAATTCAACATATTAAAAAAGTTGGTAACAAATAACACTTATTACCTTTTCTTAATTTAATCCCATTTATAAGTTTGTTATCTACACATAAATGTTATAACTACTAACACAACACAAATTTTATCCAATTTCAACATATTACATACTATTTCATCAAATAATATAACTTTTAAATTTATTTCATTATTTTATATTCATAACCAATTATAACTTACAATTATTACAATCACTTGAGACTACATTCGAATAGTCATCTATTACATTAATTTACATTTTTAAACTTCATTCTAGTTAGTTTTCTCATTCCTACATCATAAATTTTATTTTCTTCCAATATTAAATTACAAAATCTTATTTAATTCAATATTTTAATTATCGAAAAAATGTGGGTGGCTACATTGTTTGTAATGGTTTTTTGGACGATTTTCATACATTACACTTTGAAATCGAAGTTAGTACGAAAAAGTTACGGGCTTTACAAGATTAAAAAATTTAAATGAAAAAAAAACATATGTGCATAAGTCGGCCCATGGAATGGCATGGTCAACCAGTGTAGGTAGACCCTGGGCCTTTTGTAACAATCCACACCTTAATGGGCCCAAATTTTGACAAAAATTAAAACTCAAGTCCATCAAAGCACGGATCATTGGATTTGGTGCCTGCAAATAAGCATGAGCACTATCAGAGATTGATAGAAATATAAACTCACAGTCAGGATAAGAATACTAACTATCAGGATACAAACGGTTATGCAAAATGATTTTGAGGTGATTTTGAGGTGATACAAAATTGACATTTCTGTACTAACTATCAGGATTTTGAGGTGATTTTGAGGATAAGAAATGTCAACTATCAGGATATAAACTCACATTAATTCCAGGATACAACTCGAATCGGTGTAAATCACCTCAAAATCGTATATTCGAATTTGCATCAAACGGTTATGCAAATAAAATAATATACGTACAACTTACGTATTTTTTCAATTGGCTTCTTATTATACCCCATTCTTTTTATTTAAATTCATTTCATTTATTACTTAGGTTTATTATAAACATTTTATACAACCATTAATGTTTATTTTCACTTTACAACTTAAATTCGTATTTATTTCTAGCAAACAACATTCCAAAACATATTCAATTCATTTTACAACTTAAGTTGAATTTCATTTGGTAATTCAAGTTCACACCCATTTCACTAATTTATTCCATTAGTTTATTTCATTAATTCATTACATAACAAATTCAATTTTATCTAACTTTGCTTAACTTAAATTCCATTTCAAAATTCATTTTATTTAACTTAAACTCAAGTTAGATTTCATTTCATAATTCAATTTTCAAATTTACTTTCTTAACATTTATGTTCAACAACTTTAAAAATTTGTTTTAACTTACTAATTCTCAAAAATGTTAAGTTATAAAACTTAGCTTCTTATGTTTTCAGCAAAACACTTAAATAAGAACTTTTAGAATTTAAACACCCATTTTTATTTTTTATTTTCAAATCATTTGAACTATACTTGTAACACCACATAATTTTAGTAACATTATTAGGGTATTCAATTAGCTAAATTAAATCAAGTAATGTAACATGATGATTAGAGGATTGAGATTTGTTATTAATAGGGGGTAGCCGTGCCATGTTAACGAGTAAATTAAAAATAAGATAACATGAACTAAATACATAAAGGGTTAGGAAGTAGGTAAGGGCAAAATGTGAACAAGGAAAATCCTTATACCCTAAACCATAAACCCCTTGGCCATGTATTTTCTTATTCATTCTCATGTGCAAATTAAAAACATAGAGGCCGACCACCATTTTAGAGAACTAGAGGAAGAAAAAGCTAAGGAAGAAGATTAATCAGACCAAAAGATATTCAAATCTCAAATTCTTAGTCTTAAGCTAAGGTGAGCAATGACTACTTCTCATTTTCTGAATTTTTTTTGTTTTAAGTTAAATTCTAAGTGTTTTGCAAGTTTGTGCCATGTTATTAAATGATTAAATGTGTATGTATGCTTGTTGATGATTTATGCTTGTTCATATAGATTTTATGATAAGTTTTGATAAGAAAACCCTATTAACTGACATCTAAATGCCTTACAATTTTAGATTTATATCAGAAATGATATTCCACATATGGGTTTCAATTTTCATAATTTTCTAAATTATTGTGAATTTTATATAAATTTTCTAGTGTAGAAAATGATTATTTGGGTTATAAATTATTTACGGCTAAATAATTGTTTATTTGAGTCTGAAATTTATATATGTTAGAAAACATATTGATAATGATTTTTTGGAATTTTTGCAGAATTTTTCTAAATGTTTTAATAAATATATAAAATTATTTGAGATATGAGACGTAAATGTTTTATATATTTATAAAAGGAGAAAGGGTATTTTACAAAATAAATTAAATTGTTATTTCTGAAATTATGACAGTGCTTTAAGAAGAGAAAAATTAGCAACCAACTAGATTTTGACAAACATAGCAGATTAGTCAAAAAGTATTTCTCTTTTAAGTTAAAGACAAAATTTACTTGTTTTTAGCACGTCTCGCCACTTTCGGCACCTGGGGTTCCGACCAAGACGTTTCGCCATCATTGCTTTTGAAACCAATGTGCATGGTATCAATATACTTGGTACGTAGCGAATTGGACGAAGGCATAAGGTATAAGGTCGAAACATATGGTTCTGATAGGGTTGAAGCATGCCTTTGTTTTAAATCGAAAATGCGCCTGCTTTGCTTTCGCCTATATTTCTTTGGACTTGGTTGGCTTTCGATCGGATCAAATGGTTTAAAGATATGGTTTTAAGGAGGTTGCACCTTTGTTTTTAAATATAGGCTTTTGACTAGGTCGAAGCCCTTTTGCTGCCGCTTTTCTTACCTTTCGAAGTCAACGGTTTCGGAAGGTGTACTTTGTTTTTAAACTTGGCCACTTCTTCAATCCTTTCGGAAGGGTGGTTTCAACACCATCACTTCTTTGCTTAGGAATGCTCGAAGGAGATGGTTTTATCTGGTTTCGAAAAGTGTTTTCCACATGTTTCAAAGTGAACCCAAATGCTTTCGAAAGGTTTTCTGTTTACAAAGGTTTAATGCTTTTGAAATGTTTTAAATGATGGTTTCGAAGGGGTGCTTCCCCAATGCTTTCAAATGGTTTAAAGAAAGGTTTCAAAGGGGTGGTTCCTCATTGGTTTCGAAAGGTTGAAAGGAAATGTTTTCCAAATTTTTCGAAAGGCAATGTTTAAAGGTTTTAAAAGAAATATGTCCAAGGTTTTAAAGCTTCCGAAAGGAAGGTTTTCAATGATTTCGAAAGGTTTCTAAGAATGGTTTCAAAAGAAAGGTTTTGGCCTTTCAGCTTAGGTTAAAAGAAGGGTTTTACTTGTTTTAGAAAGGGGCACTTTCAATAGATTCGAAAGGGGTTCAAAAGTTAAATTTTTTCATTAACAAAGGTTCGAGTAATATATATATATATATATATATATATATATATATATATATATATATATATATATAACATGACAAGGTGATTATGAGTAAAGCATAGAGATTATATATTTTACTTGTTTAAGTTTGATTTAAAGGTTTTAAATCAATTTGAGAAAAGGTTTTCAAGAAATTGTTTGGGAAGGTATCCCCTGTGCAGTTAAAGCGCTCGGCAAATTCGAAGCAGCGGAGGTGCAAACGTAGCGGGGATACAGCGAGGATATAGCGGGATATAGCGAATGACTCTAAAATAACATATAAAACTCGTAGTTAATGTTTTTACAAATATATAAATGGTAATTAAATGAAAAATTATCATTCAATTGAATTATAATTAATACATAAACAATTTTAAACAAAAAAATATGTGCGAATAAACTTTAAATTAACGTAAAACTGTTATATAACATAATTGAATTTAGTAGAATATTAGAGTATTTTCATTTCTGAAAATATATTAAAAATTAAATCAAATAAATTAGTTTCATAATTTTTATAATATATAAATGCTATTTTTTAATTCATTTTATTAAAGAAGATATAGCAGAAATAGCAAAATATAGCGAGAATAGCGGGATATAGCGGAAATAGCGGGGATTAAAGCGGAAAGGCTATATTTGGGGCTATATGGAAAAATCGTAGCGGTAGAAATCCGCTATAAGATATAGAGGGGTTATAGCGGGGTAATAGCAGAGCATTAACTACACAGGGTATCCCTAAGTAAAATGACTCAGATATTGGAATACCAGATGGGACTGATATAGGTTCGCTCCCTATACATTAGCCATTAGCCTTAACTAATTTAGGGTAAAATTCTAGTGTGTAGGGCTTTGTGACAAGTTAGAATGAATTTATGGTTACTGGGTTAAATCACCCACCTTTGATTTATAGCCCATTTAAAATCCAATAAAAACTCGAAATTTGAACAGTCTCTAAATTCAATCAAACCAGTTTCATGTTGCTCGAAATTTCGATACGAACTCAATGGAAGATGCTCATCAATTAGAGTTCGTATGCAAAAGTTACACGAGTTAGGAGATCTGAAATTCAAATTTAAATTAAAATAAAATATAGGGGCATAACCATAAAAAGCTTCACTTTCTCCAAACCCTACATATCGTACACACGAACCCACCTTCAGACCGTCGTCCCTCAATGTTGAACTCGCCCCCACGAACAATCATACCCATGCCAACCACCCTGAAAGAATCGCCTCCACTTAATATACACCCCTCCGCCACCCACGTCCCCCCAAACACCGCCTATCGAAGCCAAGAAACCAGCCGCCGCCTCAATCAAATCCTAATTGAATTTTAGGGGATGATCTCACCATCGATCCGTCGATCTAAATTCCCAGATGAGTTCCCCGTGACAATCTGCAAACGTTAGCACCCTTGGATCGAGGCATCACCACCGCTCATCAACTACCAAAATAGAGGACCAAGAATGTTCCATCAAATTGGACAAATGGACAACGAAATTGAAAAATGAACTGCAGATGCAGATTAGTTCGTCTAGAGCTTCACGATGATATATAATTCGATAGGGTTCGAATATTTTGGATTTTTCGATTTGATTTGGAATTGTAATTTAGGGTTTTGAGATGTTCGCCATTGAGAAGGAACATATGAGATAGAAATTGTATGTATAGAAAATAAAAATAGAAAGCTGCTAGGTTTTATAACAGCCTATATAGACAAAGCTGAAATGAGAATGGATAGAAACAGATCACTAGGTCGAAGCAATAACAAAGATCCGAAAAGCCCGTTTTATTTCTAAAATGAAGATAGGTCATCCTATATATCGAAATATAGGTTTTCAGTATTTTTAAACTCAATGGAACTAATTTCAAACCCTAATTCTATCGTATATAGAAGTTAGCTTTTAAAGTTGAATTATATTCATTAAATTTTATTAATTGATTTCTACGCATTTCGAGCTCGCACGATCAAACGATAAGTCCGATCGCTACGAAACTTGAATTCCTATAATAATTCACCACTACGGATCCGATGAAACTAGTTTCGTCGAAATCCGAGGCAGTGCCCAAAAAGACTAATTTTACAAGTTAATTAAATAAATTATTATTTAAAAATCAATTCAATCACTTTTAAATTAATTTGAAAGTTAACATTTTATTATTCTTGATTAAATAAAAATTTAATAATCTCTTAAAATACAATTTTCCATGTTAACTTCTAGATTTGAATATTACATTAATTTCCACATTAAATTGCAATAGAAATAAAACCTAGTTTATTATAATTTAAATTTCGACCAAATTCTTTTATTATATTTTAATATCGATCATATTCTTTTATTTCGATTTACATTCTTATTATTAAATCAAAATTTCCCTTATGTAATTTATTAACATAAGTTTTCATTTTATAATTCTCAAACTCTACAGTTAACATCTTTCTTTATATTAGCTACACTATTTAATTACATTAATTTTATTGATTTTCAAATTAATTTCAAATAGATTAAATAATAAGGTGACAAATAAAACAATTGTTATATATTAGTAATGCAAACACATTTCTACATTTACTGTTTACAAACAAAAGCCAATAAATTTATGTACTAATTAATTGATTTCATATTCTATATTAAAACCAATTACATTGAGTAATACATAATTTCACCATTAAATACAACATTGATTTTAATCATTATTTACCTCAGTAACTTACAATTATTTCCAAATTAAGCCCAACAATTACATTCCAAATTGAACTTTACAATTGATTGAAATTACATTAAACAGTTGTCAATCACGTTCAATCAAAATTATTAAATTATATTCTAATAATTTTTTCCATTTATAAATCTTAAATTTTAATTTCTTACAATATTAAATTCCAAAATTTTTATTAAATTTAACATTTTTAATCATCAAAAAAAGGGGTTGTTACAATGGCCTTAGGTTATTACATAGTCGATTATTCATGTTATTGTAAACAATTCAAAGAGTCATTTCCCAAACTCTCTGCAAGCTAACAAAGCATAATACACAAATATGCTAAAGCCCATACGATGAGCATGGACCATCCGTACACAATATCATATCAAATCTGATAGTTGCTTGATCGCATAAATCTCACTTCCGAACTAGCATAGATAACTTAACTTCTCTAATGAATACTCTGATAGGTTTCTTGATTAGAAACCTCTGTTCTCTTTACAAAGCCATATAATACGATAGAAAACTTCAAGATCGTATTAAGAATTCATATCAAGTGTTCGCTATCAAGAATCGAGTGAAAATCCTAACTCAAAACGGTATACACCACCTCAAAATCATGTACTCGAATCCTAGGTCAAGAAATGTCGTGCTATAAAATGATCTACGTAAAACTTAAGTACTTATTTTATCGGTTTCTTAACCATACCAATTTATTTTTTAGTCCACATTTGTTTTCACATAATATTTTTTATCATTACTAAAATTAATTATTGACCATTTCATAAAATATTACTTAAATTTTTAAACATTTAATAACTTAATTTTTTTATTTGTATAACACTCTACTACATCCTAAGTGTACATACACTCTCTTAGATTTGTTTTACTTAACATTATTGTTCTATAAATTTAAAACTTGTTTAAATTTACTATCTTCATAATTTAAGAGTTACAAAAAATCATCTTTATATTTTTGTAAAATAACTTAGCTTCAATTTCGATATGAATTCGAAAGTTCTCGACTGTCCAAAATCGTTGAAAATTCTGTTTTTATTTCAACAATGAGAACTACTAAACAACATACTATAACAAGATGCACAACCAGACTATCCTACTGCATAAGATACATGCATCCATAAAATAACTTAATAAGAAAATTTAAGAACTAAACACTGGGTATTAATTTCAAATCATTTTGAAATAGTATATACATATAACCTTTGTATATCAAATCATACTTTAAGGATTCAAATCAAAATCTATTTTACCAAAACAACTTGTAATAGGTGGGAGTGCTATTGTTCATCTCTACTCTAATATCAATATTGACTCTCACAAATAGAGATGTCTACCTCGCTCGGATTTTAGTGTTTAGTATTACTATCATTCCATATGCTGATTAACTACGTGTTCATTTTTACAAAATGTAACTTCTCATCCCTTCTTCCAAAATAATAATCTTTTAGAATACTTGTAAATAAGTTAAAAATGTTATTAAAATGGTATATGTAAATATTATAGCTTAGTTAAAATTTACTATATTTAATAGAGTTTAAAATAAACTTAAGTAGAAAATATAACAATAACTCTTTATACTATAATAAAATATTAAACTAGTTTTATAAAGTTATATATATAATACCTATTTAAAATATTTATAAATAAGTTATAAATAATTATATAAAATATTACTTTGAGAATAATTACTTAGTATTGATTAAAAAACATTTTCCAAAATAAACAATATATATATATATAAGAAAACCCTTACTATAAAATTTTAAAATATATTATTTTTTAAAATATTTAAACTTGAGATTCCTTTTAAAATACTTATATACTATTTATAAAACTCTTTGAAATGATTTTATATAATTTCTAAATGAAACAACATTTTAAACTTTACTAAAATAAGGATTTTCAAAGAGCATCCAAAGCGAATATCATTATATAGACCATAAATTTTACAACTTTGTTTCATATATTAGATAGCTTTTCAACTCAATTTGTTACTATATTATATACTAATATAAGTGTAGAAAGAAAATAAAATAACTCATTCAAACACCATCCTTAAAAAGATAAGATGGAAGAGAGGGAATTCAAGGTGCATTTATTGATACTATCGTTATACGAACAATTTCAAATTCAACTTCATTCATTCACATATACATTTAAAAAAATTCAACTTCAAAAATAAATCACAAAGAAGCATAGAAAAAATATAATCAACATATATACATTAAAATACAATATTCAGACAAGAATAAAATACACAACATCAAAGTGCTTCTACAGTGACTATCGCTATACAAACACTTTCATTTCAAGTCCAAATCAAATCCGTACCCTACTAATCCTTATGTGCTTTGTTCAAGGCTATGCAACAAGTCATAATAAGTCATACAAGTCATAAACAATAATTTACATAAATCATTTCTTTCCAAAGCAAGATCGACAATCAACAAGCAATATAAATTGATGCAACACAAATATCATTTCAAACAACAATATAATCATTTATCATATAGTTTGATGGTGAGAAAACTCACCTTTATTCAAACCAAACACTACATCTTCCTACCTCTACCTTGAAAGCATAGAAAAACAATTCCTACCTTCACCAAAAAAAGTACCACAACATTTCCTACCACTCCTATCAAGCTAACAGCCTATCCTTTCCCTTTTGTTATTGCTTACAGCCATTGGCCAGTATGAGGAGTTATGCTACTTTTTTGTGAGCTTCGACTTGCTAGATGTTGTTTCTATGTTGTAGTAAGGACATAGAAAGAGTTTGGAGAAGAAAGGAGTTGGTTTGAATTTGTTTTGATAAAGTTGGAGAGGAGAAAGCCATGAATAGAGTTGTTTCTTTGTAGAGGAATTAGCAAACTATTTTTTGAACTAAGGGTGTTCTTTTATAGACTTCTAAAATATGGAAAAAGACCTCCATTACCCCTCCTAAATCAACTCGAAAGAAGCTTCCTTCCACCTTCTGCTCCATGAGACAAGCCTTAATACAAACCTAGATTCCCTCACTTCTTATGCCTTACCTTCCATGAATCACTCCCTCTTTCAAGCCTTGAATTAAGGGTCCTTTTGTATTCATAATCTATCTTACTTCTAATTAATTTTTGGTTAAGAATAAAGGTGAATTAAATGGTTGTAAATGCATTCATATATGTTCATATGTTACCATACAAGTTCCAAAGAGTTTGAACAACTTTTAGTATAAAACGATTTTAGGTCACATTATCAATATTTTTTCGAACTATTTACTTTTGTAAAAAAAATTCAAAAATGAATTTCCTATCATTAATTATTTGTTAAAAAGGGTTAATTAGTTTGTAAAACCATATCTATTCACATTAAATCCTAAACATAGATATTTAAATAATTCAGATATTTAAATACGAAGTGTTCAAAATTCTGGATTGTTATAATGCTTTAACTGGAAAATATGTAGGCATAATAGCATCTATAATAAGCAAATGGGGTCATTTAAAGTTACTATCCACATGTAGTTTACTACTAAAGAAAGAGGTGATGAATATATTTTTTTAGGATGCATAGAGTTGTAGTTAGGATATCAAAATTGTTCGTAAAGAATATAGCGTGGTTACATGGGGTCCTAAGGTCGATCATCTTTAATTGAGGCCCACTATTCAAATAAGAATTAAGGAAAATATATTATTGTTTGGGAACTACATTAAGATGAAATACAACTCATCATCCCCTGAAGAATTGTTGTGGGACCGTGTACATGATTTTGATTGAACATTGGAAGAATGTATTTATCTGGAGGATTTTGTTTACAATACCAAGCGAGTTGTGGGATGGCATCTTTCACAAATTTAATAGGAGGCCATGTCATTCTATAAGCTGTTCAACAGAAGTTGGTGATAAAACTATGTTATAGGTAGAACATATCAAAGAATCCATCGAGAATATTTCTTTAATAAGATCATGATTGCCGGATAAGACCATATAGAAGCAATATAGTAACTGAAGAAGATGTCGTTAGAGTGGTGGAAGAAGTTTAATTATGGTAAGAAAAATTCCAATTGTTAATTGGTTCGAGAGGGAAAATGAAATATGAGGCAAGTAAGATGAAGTTTTAGATCGAGGTACAAGATATTAGAGGCTATAAATCTAACCTCACATATTTTTTTGGTTTGGAAGAGTAAAATACAAATTCAAAAGTCAACCAAATAAGGAAATAAAACAAAGAAAATAAAAGAGATTTGACATGTACAACAGAGAGTTCAATGAAAAAGAAGATGGAAGTTAGTGCAAAGGTAGAGCATGAAGTGGATGATAGTCTAGAAGTAGTAAGATTGAGAATAGTAGCTTCCAATGGAGGTTTAAGGGGTGAGATTGGTGAGTAATTTCTAAGTAAAAACCCTTAATCTACAACAATTGTAATTTCATATAATATTTGAATTATATGTATGTTGTAGTTAATAGAGTTAGGGGTGTGCACTAGGCACAGTGCTCTAATTTATTATAAATTATTAACTCTGTGATAAAACCTTTTTGAAGTAAATGGTTTTTGTTTTCTATTATATATTTGTTATATTATGATGTATTAATTAAATAATTAATTTATATTCGGTAGAAAATCCTTAAAAAATATTTTATATGGTAATAATTGTAAGGAGTTCTAATCATGAGAAAATTATCGTAATATTAAATAACATATTATTTTAAAATTTCTTTATCGAGATGTTTCGAGAAAGGATATCGATACGCCTATTGAGACCTAAGTGTGTAATGCTTTCCAAATGTTGGACAGTGTATTACTCATGGCTTTTGGGAGCACCAAGAGGTTACGTACAGATAGTTATTGGATAACCATGCAATGACTCGTTCAAGAATTTCTTTTTTGTTAATAACAACTATGTCAAATTGGAAATTTCGAAGTGACGATGTTATGAAGTTCTCTCGACTCGAGAACTTCAATGTGGAAACTCCACTTTGGCATGGTGTCCATCGAACGACTATATTGAGTCTGAGTTGAAGCATTAGAAGTGAAACACTATTAGAGAAATGTCTCGTCAATTGTATGAGGTTAGTATTACGGTCAACTGTAGCCAACTCAAAGTCAAAATCTCTGGCCAGAGTAGTATGGTTATTAGTAAATGTTCTTATTGAACCAATGACTTTGTTTGTGGGCCAATCAAGTTGAATATGGAAAATTTTGAAATTTTGACCAAAGTCAAATTCTTTAAGTCCTAATGTGCTATAGTGTTGATGGAGATAATTGATGTAAACAAACGTTACTAACAGGGATTTTTTAAATTGTAAAATTGGATTTACTAATGAGATTTATAAGCAATAAATTAAGTTAAATTTCCACACTAGCTAAGGTAATGTATGAACATTAGTATCTAAACTACTTAAATATTAACAGCCGGCTAAATTCACACTTATGAGTCGCACAACTGAATATATTCGATGTTTAAAACACCATTTGGTTTAATTCATTTATCATAGTTATAAACTAATTAAATTAATTAATATATATGAAATATTAATTATTATTTACTTATTATATAAGGTGTATTTAGTAAAATATAGTTTCCTCTATAATTATTCAGGGTGTTATTAGTAATTAATTAAATGCGTATATAAAATTTATATACGTAAGTATCAATATACGATACCGAGTGTGACTTAAATTGGATTTAAGTTGAATAAATTGAATAAATTGTTAATGAATTGTGTGGGTATTTCAATCCATATTGGACCTTGTTCCATGCGTCTAGAGATGTTGCAAAAAAATTCATTTGTGTTTGACCTGGTAGCATAAAATAATGAAAGATATTTCTCTCTGGACTACCATAAATACAAACTTTGGCATCCATTTTCTAGATTGATTTTTGCTCCTCTCTTCTCCCTCTCTAGGCTCCAAGCTCCTCACCTTTATCCCACTCATTTTCCAACTCTATTCATCGTCAATCCTATATATATTATAAGCACATTGTCTGTTTGTAGTAGAGGATGTAGATCTGAGAGATCAATAAGGACATTTAGATCAAAGTGTGAATTGTAGGCTACATCTCGGCTGCATCTCAATAGGTACTTCTCTAGTTTATAGTTGAGAATATTATATATATATTATATCTTTTATATGAAGTTGTATATTTATGTTTGATTATAACCACACACAGAGAGAGATTTATCTTTGCCACATAAAATATATGAATTATCAATGGTTTGTGATATCCGAATCCATTATACTAGTTTAAATTTAAAAACTTATACATATATGTATGAAATATATTTGGCCATCATATCATATTATATTTATATATAAATGAATATAAATTGCAAAATATATTTCAACCAATATTTATTAATTAGTTCTTTTATATATACTATTTTAAATTAAAATTAATTAATATTAATATATTATAAAGTATTTTATTTTGGCAAAAAATTAAATATTTTCATATTAATTTTATTATTTATTTTTAAATATTTTTATAATATTATAAAAATTGTTTCATATTTAGATATAATTAATATATGTTTTATATAATAATGATTATAATATATAATATTATTAAAATGCTTTCGAATTTTAATTAAATAATTTTTTTGGTACAAATGAAATTTTATACACGTCCCCAACCCCCATCCCCCCTTCACGCGAGCGCACACACACACACATATATATACATATAAATTTTATAATTTATAAAATGGTCTAAATATTACATATATTATTTGCTTATTATTATAATAATTTTCGACATTTACTATGTATTTTAAATATACGTATTTTATATTATTACTAAAATAAACTATGTTAAATTTAAGACATTTAAAACTATAATTTTGGATTATAGATTTAATTTTAATTTTAAATTACATTTATTTATTCAAATTAGATATGTATTTGAAAAATTCAAATTTGTAGTTTAAAATTATTCAAAATTTGTTAGATATTTTCAAATGGTATTATATATATATATATATATATATGTTGTAAATTATAATTTTTGAATTATATATACACACAATATTATAGGATCGATTTCACCATAGAAGGTGGGGGTGGTGAATAGTGTGATACTACTAATTATAAAAATTTAATGCGAAAGTATATAAAATAATTGCAGCACTGATAATAGAAAAATAATAGCAACACAAATAACAGCAGAATATAAAGAGCAGAAATAGAACAACACAGATTTATCCAGTTTCGGTAAAACCCTGCCTATGTGTTGCCCCTAAGGTTTCTACTAGAAGTTAAGTAGTCATACACTTACACACGTAAACTCACGACACCCTTATCGACTAACCTAACTCTACGCTCAATACCTTGGCACAACTCAGCCATTGAGTTGCGAATTCTCGAATTACACCACCGTAGTTCGTCCGTAGTCACACGACTAAAATTTACAAAAGTTTAAAGGAGAAAATACAAATTTAAAAACAATTAAAAAAACAAAACCCTAGCTTTAAACAAAGCCCAATTATAGCCGGCCTAAAGTAAATAAAGTGATAAAACTATTTCCCCCTTTTTCTTCGTTTATTTCTTCGGCCTGACTTTTTTTTCCTTTGAAAACTTTTGTTCCTCTTTTAAAATAAATTAAGGTTCTGGAAATTTGAAGTCGCCGCTTGCTCGTTGATCGATCTACTGTTAAAATTCAGTTTAATTTAATGCTTCTTCGATCTTGTTCTTTGCTTAGCTTCGGCTACTTCAAATTGTAGCAAGTTCGATATAAATATGGTATATGATTTGCTTTGTGACTTTTGTTGATATGCTTGAACTCGTTTCGATTCGAGTTATTGATCTTAAACAATGCTCTATGATATTGTTTTAACTCGAATAAATTTGATGCGATGATGTTCACAAGTTAAATGGGGTTCGGTTCCCTTTATTTCCATTCCAATTTTTTTTTGAATTCATCTGCTAATTTAAGCTCGACCATTCAATGTTGCTTGGATGTTGGTGATTAATCTTGATTTGTTCAATTCGTATATTATGTTGCTTTTTTCTCACGGCTTCGACTTTGGCTTGTTCAATTTTTTTTCTTGGCCATCACGGCTTTGAATTTGCTGGTATTTCAACTCGACTTGGTTTGAAATGGTTGCTTTGATTCTTATTTGAACTTGTACACTGTGTTATTCTCTGACTTCTTTAGCTTGATCAATTTGAGAAATGAAAACTGTTCTTCCTGCAAATATGTGACCAAGGCTTTGGTTTGTGTCTACACTTCATATTGAACTTTCAAGAACACAACTGTGTTGTGGTTGAGTCCATTCTGGTTCAAGTGAATTTGAGGCTTTGTGGAGTTCATGTGCTTATGCATATGTATATAGTTTTTTTGCGTGATATTAGTCTGGTTTGCTTTGCACTGCTATGTCCACTGTCGTGTTGCCTCCATGCCTTCACTTGGTTGTTGTATGCCTCTGTTGTAGTTTGCATTTGGTTTTGTACATTTGTTTCATGTAAAGTCTGGATCCTCTTACCTGCATCTCAGAGTTTTTATTCAGTTGTTTGTGTTCATTAATTCACTGGTGGTCTCTGGTCTATATGCATTAGTGCTTCTACTCTATAGCTTGGTTCTCTGGTCTCTATAGTATATATAGGTTACTTGTTGTTCATGTAGATATGTACTTGATCCATGTGCATACACACACACATATGTATACAGTCTGAATGAATAAAGTTCACCATTGTCCATGTTTTATAAGGGTCAGTGTTAGTAATACTGTATGTTAGCTTGTGTATATATGCACATGTTTTAATTATCACTGCTGCATTTCATATATATGTTCCTTGGTTGCGCTGTCCACATGAGTTCATATGCATTTAATCCAGACATTGTTGTTTGCTGTTCTTGCAGTCTCTGGTATCAATGTTGCATCACTATTTCATTTTTGTTCTTGTCCAAGATTGCTCATTTGAGCCGCTGTATTGATTTGGAAACCTTTTCTTCTGAGTTTAAGCTTTATGTCTGGTCTGGTATACATGTACGTATATCCTTTGTTCTCTTTGAGTACTTGTGTCCATTTGTGTGATTCTGCAATTTCTTTGATTTCTTTTTGGAGACTGGGACTTGTTCTAGTCTGATATGCTAGCTCGAGTTTAATTTGTTCACATTTGAAGCTTGCATCTATAACATTGTTTCTTCATGAGCATTTACTGTTTGATTGTGATGCACTTGTTAGCATGGTCTGGTTTTTGGCTTCTTGTTGTACTCGACAATTTCGTGATGTATTTGTATTACACCTGAGTTGAACCTAGCTTTGACCCGGGTTTGACCTTGTGCTCATGTCGTGACTTCGTTTGTATTGCACTTGATTTGAACCTAGCTTTTGATTGGGTTTGACTTTGTGCTCACCTGTCCCTGCAGCTTTATCAAGCATATATCCATGTGCACGTCCTTATGGCATGTATAGTGATTCACTGTGCATGTCACAATCTGTTCGTGTATGATGGATTCAAAAATAAATATGATGAGGAACAGCCCAAATAACTAAGGCAAATAACATTTTCAAAGTACACATTTTATTTTACACTGCACAAAAATTTGTTTTTCAATTTTACTGCGTCAGTGTGTATTTCGTAGATAACTCAGATGCTGGATTCAATCTGGAATAGAGTTGAAGATAAATACGAGTGAGTGAGTGATATGTAGCGAGGTGCAAATTTATAGTGAAAAATTGTATTATAATTTGAAATTGTATTGTAATGGAAATTTGTGTATATATAGTGAGAGCCAAATTTGCACTATACAAAATTGTTATAAAAAATTTGCTTGAATAAAATATTTGTTTGATTTTAAATTGTGTTATTTATTTTATTCAGAAAATATTTATTTAATTATGTGAAAATAAAATAGTAAATTAACAAATACATTTAAATGAATATATATGTTTATTATCATCAAACAAAAATCATATACTTGCATATTCAACAAATATATTATTTATTTTTGGCAAATGACACGCACACATCTCTACGTGTGTGTACTCCAAGTATATATCTAGTGGATATAATCCCAATATCTATATATGTAAATTTAACCATGTACACCCAGTGATATGTTGCACATGCACATTAAACACATATGAGTATATAATGATATACTCATAAACTATATAAAAATATTTTAATCAAATTCATTAATTAACTAAATGATAAAATTAAATAAAATATGATTTTATTTAAATTAATTAGATTAGATCTATTTAACCTTTAGAATTCATAGGCCCAACATGAACCGAAATAAGAATTTTTTTGAGATGTACCATATTCAACCCCTTCCAACTGACTCGGTTCCATCAATGATATCAGAGCCATAATGGTCAGTGCATTCTAAATTAGCAACTTTAAGACCAATTGATAAAGCCTACTTGTCATTTGAGTAACTAGATTAGTAGTGTTTCAGCTTGGGGTTGGATAATTAAGTGTTCTCCCTCCTAGGCTACTAGCTAGGCTCAATGATGGAGTAAGTCCAAAAGGTTGGCTCAATTGTAAGCGTCCAAATTAATTTGGGCCTTGGGCTAATTTTTAAAATCTAGTTTGAAAATTTAGAAAAATATTTTGAACTTAAAAGATAAATTTAAAATGTAAAATAAATTTTATAAAGGTTATAAAATACATTTTAGAAATTATATTCAAAAATATATTTATATTTTGAAATTAATTAATAATCTAGTTAATAATATTAATTAAATAGATAATTAATTAAAAATTTATTAAAATAAAATCTATATACTAATAAGTGTGCCTGTATCCAAAAAAGCTATAATTGAATAAATAAATACATACATACATGTATATCTAAAATTATTTATGGTAAATTATATAAACATATTTTTTTATTTACTAATTAGTTAATTAAAAATTATTTTAATTAAATAAAATAATTATTAAATAAAGTAGTTAAATGTTAATTGATAAAATTATATATATATATATAATGATGCAGGTATATAAATTTATAAATGTCATGGTTAAAATTCATCTTAAATTCTTTAGGATGATAAAATTAAATAAAATAAATAAAAATTTGAATTTTAAAATAATTTAATTTAAATTTAGTTAATTAAATGAATTAAATATGATTAGATTAATGATATATATATATAAGAATATTATACAAGTTAATTAAACTATACAAGTTTATAAATGAATTAAAGTTGTATAATGTGAATGTATGATATAAGTGGAATTGTAAGAAATCCAATGTAAGTTTAAGGAATGAGTAGTAGTGTATATTACGTACACCATGATTTCAGGTATGTTCGATACTTCGAATACGATGGTATTTCATAAGAAATATGTTGTTCTCGAAATCGATATTACCGAATATGTATACGTGCGTATATATTAAAGATAATTAATCTTTAGTATATAAGTTGTCCACTACCATTTATGTATTAATAGAAAACTTGCATACTCCTTAGTTGTTGTCATTCCCCAACCTAGGGATGTTTTATATAGTACTATTAGTATATTCACTAGACGAGATAAGATACATGTACGTATATGTTGATACTTTTCAAGGCATGTGCATTATACTTAGGCCCTTGCAAAATGGTGCATATGAGTGAATAATCTCTTTCGATTTGTTGATATTCATCAAGGTTGAGATGAGATTAGGACAAAGACCACGGGATAGGAATTTCATATGATATAAATATAATAACCTCCAAATTTATCAGTTTGACATATTATATTTATTTTTAAATATTTAAATATAAACTTTTTAAAACATAAATTATGATGTTATGAACAATAATGATGGTAATATTATTTTGAGTAAGTATTTACAAAATTTAAACTTTGAAGAAATATCGATAAAATTGTCGAAAATCGTTTTATTAATAAACAGCTCTATAATCATCAAAAGTCACACACGGAGCTGGATACATACACTTATTTATCCATTTAAATAATAATATAAAATAAAAAAAATTATTTATTTTTGGAAATAAAATGTATTCATGACATCATATTTAATAATTGACTTATAAATTTAAATTGAGATTTAATGATATAGTAATTATTATAGTTATTAAAATAGTTATTTTAAATGATAATAATTCATTTTAATTAGTTATGAAGTGATAGTAAATCATTTGTAATGGTTTTATAAAGATATATATGTGTGTGTGTGTCTATATATATATATATATATATATATATATATATATATATATATATGACTTGAAATATAAGCAATTCGATATCGCTTTATCGATATAACTGCACTTTTTGTAAAAAATTGTTTAATATTGATTTATATGATTTTATAATCCCCATTGTGATCATTTTAATTCATTAATAATGATAATAAATTATTTTCAAATTTGTTTACATTTGTATGTAATTTAATTAATAATTGAAAATGAACTAGGAATCATCTTTTCGATTTTCAATGGATTAACAAATAGAAGTTGTTCAAAGTCGTTGCAATGTTATTGTTGTCTTATGCACATACATATCACTACAAGAGAAATAGTCTTTTATAGCGACATATAGCCGCTATTAAAGATAACTATAGTGGTTTGATAAACGCTATATATCGACATGTTGTAAAAATGAATTGCACATTTATAACACAAAAAAAACCGCTATAAAAGAGCATGATTTCATAGCATAAAGTAGCTGCTATGTTACATAAAGACGGTTGCTCACTATTACCGCTATAAAATAGTAGATACAACAACGCCTATTTGCTGCTATCCTTTGACGGTAACCTCATACATTGCATTATCTTTTTATAGCATTTATGTCATATAGTTATAACGCTTTTTATGAGCTATACTTTATTTTACTATATATTTGATGCACCGCACTATTACATTTTAATAATAGCAATCAAAATGAATCTTGTATAAATAGATAACAATTTGAACAATGTATGAACAAAAAAATTAGCAAATGTAATGCATATTCATGGCAACAAAATAAAGTGTCAACTAAAAAAAATAAGTTCAATACATAAGTTACCAAATTCAATACATATTCATGATAACAAAAGACAACATAGTTCAAAGTTAAGGTCTACAAGTACCAAATGCATCATTAAGAACTTCAATTGCTCAAAGCCTTTCTTAATGCATGTCTTCGGTCATTGGTAGTTCTTCCTGAAAATTTAGAACAATTTGAAAATAATTATGTAAAACTATGATGAAAATTACAGGTTATTAGTAGTACCTTCTATTATTTGATGGATGAAGATTTACATAACTTTTTTAAACATCAAATTTTTCTTAGATGGATGAAGATAATGTCTTGTTGCATTACAATAGCCCGCGTTTTCTTTTTCTTAATAATACAAGAGCACATACACACATGCATCAAACTGCACACACCTAAACTTGCACAAGCACACACAACATTGCACCTACACCTGTTCAATAATTTAAATGAATCAATAGGAAAAATGAATCTTTAATAACATGGAATACAATCATATAACAACTTGCAAATATAGCATTCAAACTCAATAGATAAGATATGTACCTTACTTTATATTTCTCCTATTGTAGAAATTTCTTCTCTAATTCTAACATTTTGTTTTCAAGATGCAATATTTGTTTATCCCTAGCTTGCGCTAAATTTGCTCAACTTAGACTCATTCACCTTCCCATCGCTCGTAGTCGACCCGGTCTTTCTTGCCCCACCACTTGTGCAAGTGCATCTTCTTTGTAGTTTATCAGCGAGGTCGATTGTGAAACACCTTTAATTTGTTTAATCTTTTCCTATAAAACATGATTAATAACATACTATTGATATATTTATATCTATACACATATATACACATACATATATACATATTCATGCATATATATATATATATATATATATATATATATATATATATATATATTATGCAATCAAAAGAAGCAGAGAAATTTGTTACAGAAGAAGGAAACGCATATATTTTCGAGAAAGATGATGAGAATTTCAGCTTTGGTAAATGCTTCATTATACGCGTTTAAAATATTATCACCAACCAATAGAGAATTTGGCATTTCTGCATAAACTAATATACAGTTTCCACAAGACAGATTCATTGCATATTTTTTTGCCTTATAATTCAGCAACCTGTAGGGAATTTCACTGCTCATTTAGATGTGTTGCCTTGTAAATTTGGTGGCCTGAATACATAAATTTAGTTGTTGTGATCATTTTGAAATTCAGCAGCTTGTACACATAATTTAATTATAGGTATACGCAAGGACTATCACTTCTGGATGTCTTTCCTGATAATCCTTCAATGTTAGAGGTAATAAAGATATAGATAGAAACAACATAGATGCTGGAAAAAAATAGTTGATTCCATTATGGTAATTTGCTGAACCATTTAACTTGTGCCTCTTCACTAAATCCAACCCGACATTATAATAAATGAATACAATAATGAACAAAACCTTTGTGTGTTTGTGTGTGCACTCGCTAACTGCTTGCAACTTTTAAAGGAACAAAATCATAATTAACAATCGTAATCAGTATACTATTATGTATTGGCAATTATATTTATTATGTACCCCGATGTGAAACAAAATTTGTGTTCAGTGGTTGTCACTAATTTCAAATTTGATCGCGAAATATTGTCAAGTCATGTACAGTCATTATATTAATAACTGAAACCTTTATTTTCCACTATGCCTCAGGAAAATCGTGGAACTATCTAATCGCATAAATAGCTAAAAATTGTTGCCAATCGTATATGTTAATTGACAGTTGCCTCTATAAAACACTATTCCCACTCATTTAAGTCACATGATAATCATTTGAACTATTAATTGGCTGAGATGTTTAATCACCAATACTCATCCATGTACTTATATATACAGATTTTTTTTCATGCGACTAATAATAATCAAATGTTTGAGAATTAGCATACTACTTACATGTAACAAAGACTATTTATCAGAATCTACATCTCATCTGCAAAGAAATTATTCCCATCCCACAAAACATGATAATTTGCATGTCTGCTTGTTCACTGCAAACAAACCAAAAAAATGATATACTTACATATCAATTGAACCATTGTTTAAATTCCCTATAGATATATTGCACCTGAATTCCAGCATGATTGCGTAAATAAATGTCGAACTCATTCGGATGACATATCTTTAAATCAACAACAATACCTGACAAATGTATTAAGTTAGGTGTAATTCTTTAGTGTGTGTATATATATATGCAAACTGCAAATTTGCATAATCAAATTTCATCATAACAATAAGATTGCTTATTTTTTTAAATTAAGAATACTTTCATCAATTAATGATCAAAAAGCTTAAATGGGCAGTAGTGAAAGTCAAAGCACATATATGAAAAGGTGCTACTATCTACTTACATCAAGCATACATCTATCACCTATTTATCTTCTCAATCGCCATATTACTCCACCCATCCATACCGACCAATTAAATTTTCCTTTTTCTTGTGTGTGTTTTCTCTTCCTTTGAAAAAGCGATACTTGTCCTAAACAAAATTTCCTAGCTTGTAAACAAACTTCGTCTCAAATTAGACCAACGCATAAAATCGATTATAGATAAAAAGGAAGAAATAAAATGCCACATATAAAGACATATCAAAACCGACTTGGGATGGTTCACAAATCGCCACCACATAGTAGTGGGTTAAACCCAAAATGCATGGGCAATACGAAGAAGAAAAGTCAACATATAAAGATAAAACAAAAGGATAGAACAACCTGATTATTATTTATAATTGTTATCATTATTAGTATTAGTTATTTTCATAAACATTAATGATTATTATTGCGTTATTAAATAAATTTAGTTAATTTTTATAAAATAAGTTAATTATGTTATTATTAGTAATATAAACTTAGTTAACTTTTACAAAAATTAGTTAAATTATTATTGTTATTATCAACTTAGTTAATGTTTTTAGGCTTGTTTAATTTTTTATATAACTTGGTACACGAAGTTAATTTTTATAATCATAGTTAATTTATTATTATTATTATACAAGTTTAGTTAATTTTTATAAAATTTAGTTAATTTGGTTAATACCATATAAATTTAGTTAACATTTTTAAAACTTAGTTAACTCGGCTAACACTTTTTAATTTATTATTATTATAAACTTTACTAAATTATTGTAAACTTATTTTATTTCTATTGTGATTATTATTTTTGTTGTTGTAAACTTAATTAATTTTCATAAATATTAGTTAAATTGATATTATTATTACCAATTTAGTAGATTTTTATATAATTATTTAATTTTTATAAAACTTAATTAATAAAGTTAATATTTATAACCTTAGTTAATTTATTTTGATTATAACTTATCGTTGTAGTAGTTCTAACTATCATAAATTTAATTAATTTTCATAAAATTAGCTGGCTTGGTTAATATTATACAATTTATTATTATTATTATTATTATTAAATTAGTTAATCATTATAAAACTTATAGTTGTTTATTATTATTACTGATTATTTATTATTATTACTTATTATTTATTTGTTATTATTCTAAACTTAGTTAATTTTCTTAATATTTAATTTATTATTATTATTGTTATTCTAAACTTGGTTAATTTTTATACACTTAGTTTGTTTATTCTAAAAATGAGACTACCTCTTGCCAAAAGGGCCTTTAATCCCAATTGATTATGATACCCTTCCTTAATGCATACGTTGGTATTCTGGAGAGAAATGTCCTGGATTTTCAGTAAAGTTTTATTGTGGTTTTGATTTTCTATGTATTGCAGTACCAAGCTAATTTAAATTTTTAAATAATGCTAAATCGCATTTAAGCAGCCCAACTATTACATCATGTCCAGTGTTCATAACTCCACTCATAACAAAGAAATGTCTAACAATCCTATGAACAAAGGGACTGTACCGAAAGAGAGCGGATTATATAAGGTGTTAGGAACTATGTGGAGCTATATGGTAATGTAAATGACAAAGGCAAGAAGCCATCAACACCATCAAGAGAAATGATATATTATGCAATTGGCATATCGAGTACAATTGTCGTTAGTTTATGCTTGATTCTTATACTAATGAATCAAATGCTATTGTTTAGTTGATATTTTGAGATTTCATCCGTGTATTTCTCATATTAGCTACCATATTCTGCAGCACAATATCTATATTGCTTCAGATAAAAATGAAATTCAATTTTTCTTGGTATGTGAATAATAGCTCAATTTACATATTCAGATGACATGGTTAACTAATATCGTTTGCTTAAACTTATCTAATTCACGATAAATAATACTACAAAATTTGTGTCGAAAATTTGAAAAATACCTAAGTTTATTGTTCGAACTATAAGTTAAAATCATAGTACAGTTTATAGCAAATACAAGGATCATTCATATGACTCATTTAAAAGTATGAAACAAGTGAATAATTAGAGTTACATCAAATAATAGCTTTGATTTATTGATGCAAAATAGCAATAAATTACTTTCGAACAAGGCAAGTAAAACAATAAAGCCGACATAAGAAAAAAGAAGCAAGATATTTGTGAAACGTACATCAATCGTTGCATAGCATGAGCTAAAGTACTTATATGTTAGTCATGAATCACTTTTGAGATGCTTTAGCAATTATTATTTTAATGCACTTCAACTAATTATCCATTCTAACACACATTTCAATTAAATAAACCACAGAAGGTCTATCCTGAGCTAGCTAATATCTCATGCTGTTCTTCACTTTATATATCTTCTCCACTTCTTGTGACAAACCTATTCTATTATATAAAATGATTCATGATTCTTATACAGAATACGATTTTAGGCCAGAAACTACAGAAAAAAACAATTTATCTTTGTTTACATGTTGAGTAATTATACTAAACAATTAAATTAAATTTATCTCTGTTTATATGATAAACTATTATAGCAAAACTGGTTATATGATAAACTGTTTATATGATAAATAATTAACTATTTATCTCTATTTATATGATAAACTATAGCTAAAGCCTATTTAATTTAAAAATACATTTTTTAACAAATTGAAATTTTAACGATTCTACAAATAATTATAAACAAACAATTAAATTCGCATATCTTAGTCCTTATTTCCCCAATTTTCTAGTTCCCAAATAGAAATCCTTCTTGACAAACGAAGCAACATCCATGTTAAGTAACCAATTGAATCAGTGGTGCAAACAGTGGGATAATCGTCCAAAATCAAGCAATAACAAAAGGTTTAATGATGAAATCTTTCAACAAATTACCTCAGTCTGTGAGCAAGCAAGAGGCACCTAGCATGGAGCAGCCAAGCAGAACAGCGAGAGGCCGAGGCATAGAGCGAGTAGGTACAGAATTAGTGGCGATGATTGGCTCTAGAGTTATGCAACGCAGTGGTTTGCTGGAGCAATGCAGTTACATTAAGATGAGGTTTTTGGAGTTCATGATGTAGTTTAGTATTTTGTTGTTGTTGAGAAACGAGAAATCAATTGCCCCAATTAGGGGGTTTGCCCTGTTCCATGGCTTATTGGGCCGCTCTTAGGGTCGCACTATTCGATGGGCATGGCAAGTTATGGACGGAGGTGTATAAGTAGGAGGTTTTGTGATGGAGGATTTGAGGAAATAATTTGAGCAGGAGGAGAAGGGAAGAGGAAAATAATTTTAGGTATTGGGGGCCAAGAAAATAAATTGGGGATCTGGCTTTTTGGAAGTGTTATGAAGCCAAACCCTTCTTTCAAGAAAAAAAATGAAACAATAACACAATTGAACATAGCGTTATTTTTTGGCGTATAAAAAACAACTTTTCTTGTAGTGATATACATGCACATCCATGTCACATGCACACATATAGATACATATAACATATATATATATATATATATATATATATATATATATATATACCATTTATATTTACATAAAGTAAATCAAAATATCATGATATTTTACAAATTCAAAAAGCAAACTAGCCATCAAATGTCAACTCCTTACACAAATCAGCTCACACTCATGGAGGAGTGGGTAGCCATGCGCTAGGGAGGTGATAGGTGGGTGCGGGGGCATTTTGGTCTATGCATATTTGGATATTTATTTTCAAAATTTTCTATAAATACTCATCCACTCTTTCTCGTTTTAAACACCATTCTTCATCTTCTTCCTCCACACTTTCAAGTTTTTCAATGGCTTCTTTTTTTAGGAAATTTACGGTGAAAAATTATGGAAAAAGAAACTAAATTGATATAGAGTGTGTGTTACCATTTCACATTAAAACAAGCTCAAAAATCCTCCACTCCTTTACTCATGGCCACACCCTACAACCATCAAGGCCGAACCCTCCACCATCTACAAGCCAAAACAGAGTCCAAAGAAAGGTATAAAAGTCGACCCCATAAGCCTTTTTCGATCGTAGCGGAGCTATAGTCTATTTTCATATCTAATATTCCAATGAAAATGAGAAACCTCTATTTATATTATGCTATGGATGATGATATGATATGTTTGGAATGATTGATTGTTATTTTTTTATTATGTTTTGCCTGTGAAAAATATGGTTGTTTGGATGCGTAAACAATTCGCATTTAATACACGTCGAATTACACAAGGAAAATTACTTTTCGAAATGAATTATAAAAGTGTTACGAGATGATTAAACCTCATTAAATTGATTTATAAATAGTTTATAATTGCTAAAATTCAATATGGTGAAGTTTTGAAAAGAATTGAAATTGGAGTCAAAAATAGGCCGTCGCATAACGATAGTTCGCGATTTCGCGCCGTAATAGTTTAAATCAATTTATACGATGGAATTGTAGTTGGAATTCTTTGAAATAAAAAATTTCAAACTCTTATAATTATAGTTTTCAAACAAAAGAAAGGGATCGAGATTTCATTTATTATATTTTGAAATATGAGCAAAATAAGTTTTCAAAAATAATCGCGGTTTGGTAGTTCGGAATCCCAAAAGGAAATTTCTTTGAAATGATATTTTTAAATCTTTAAAAATATGTAATTAATTCTGTAAATATAATAAAATGTTTTAAAGAAGATTTGAATTACAAAAATGGAATTTAAATGATAGAAAAGTTGTTTTGATCAAATAAGCTTTGGAAACACTATTTGCAGCACTTTTTGTAACAGTTTTAATAACTTATACAAATTACAATTTGAACTTAACTATTCTTCCTCGAATCTTTTATAAATTTTTAGAACTAAATAAATAAGTTTTTTAAAGATAATTTGAAAGTTTTATAATTATTTTAAAAAGAGTTTTAATAAATGATTAAAAGAAAAGCTGTTATGAATACATGATTATATCTTGGCTCTAAAAGCTGATGAGTAAACCTGATTCTTCTATTCGTGAGATTAGGATGTGGGGTGCCTAAATTAAGTAGATGTTTAGGAGCAACCAGTTGCCTTGCTCACCTGGCCTCTTCTTGGACGAGGAATAGATAAGGTCGAAATGTTGGAAATGAGACAAGTATTAAAGATACTTTGCATAACAATACCTTAACTTGGGTTGTATAGAAATATTCTTCTTATACTTAGTGTTGAATTCCGAGGAGGGAGCTTACACTATTCATGTGAATTTAAAAGGTGGTCTCACCGTTATTCGACGAATAATACTTGTTGAATACAAAAATTGATATCGAGTAAAATTAGTATAATTTCTTTGAATGATTTTACTCATAATGTTTTCCAACATGATTTATGAGAAATGGTTTGGTGTTTTCCAAATTTAAAGAGAGGTTTAATAATCTCATATATACTAAAAAAATGTTATATCTCTAAAAGATGTTTTATCGGTAATTGGTTTGAAGAGATCGGGATTGGATTTGGATGATCCTATTGATAAAGGTCAGTGACGACTGGGTGATGTTATATTTGGTACTACATATGGTAAAGATAGGCCAGTTTTGTGTTGGCGACCATCTATTGGCGCCTCGGTGCATTTTTCTAGAGATGTGCCATCGGAAAGTAGTCCTTAACCTTGTCATTGTATGGAATCCATCCTCCAATACGAGCGTTTACAGTTTTTGTTGTAAACCTATTATGCTATAGAATTTAACAAATGTAATAATTCATGCTATGATTAATATGTTATTTGATAGGATTTTCAAAAAATGACATCAAAGATATTATTCCTGACTTTGTGTTGCAGATGTACCCTTTGTTTTCAAATAACCGTATTTTTGAGTTTTTCACACCAATCTCATGACTGACTCGAAGTTTATTTTCTTTTCCTTTAAACTCTGGATGCCCTATTTTTTTCGGGTAGCCAGGTAGTTTGGTTTAACTTGGAGCATCATGATGAAGCTTGGAGTCTGGAGCTCAAGATGTTCTGTAGATAATTCTCCATTTCTATTTTCCCTACATTAGCTTATTGATTATATTCAGCATTTATAAGAACATAGATATATAACTGTCCGGACTGATTTATAAGACAAACTCAGATAATATATTTAAAATTTCTACTGTAAAGATCATATATATTAAAATATTATATGTTGTTCCATTCGTGTAAGATTATGTTCTGTCTTTATTTCCTTTTTACCCTTTACTATCCGTCCTTTCGACACTTGGTTTTTGGCATGTGAATACCGAGGATGTATTAATGATAATTTCTAAGGGTTGAAAGGGCAGGTCATCACAATAACCGATAAGGTTTTATCCATATCATGCAAACCTATGATTTTTTTTATACTCCTCAAAGTCCAATGCCAAGGCAAGTGAGCCCTAACACCCGTTAGAAAAACTGAAAGATTTCTATAATATCTCTTAGGGTTTAAATAAACATAAAATTCTAGAGGGAGCTTATTAAATAAATGAAATGTAACATTTAATCTATCTAATAATATAAGAAAATCTATTACGTACAAATTGTGCTAATCTACTTAAAACTAAATAAGTAGCAAAATGAACAAAATAAGATTATTTTCGAATAACAATAAGCTCGCCAGAATAAACTATGCTGACTGGCTAAGAGAAACTAAGGTAGCACTCACGTTGAACATTTATAGTCACTTATAATTGAAATTTTAAGAGATAAACCCGCTGTAGGCGCTGACCCTAAGGTAGTAAAAGCTATAACACACAGGCAGATGATTGTAAAATCGCTTAACTTTTCGTATTTTCAATATTAGACAAGTCATCAAAAAGGAAAGGTAAAAACATGTCACTTCATAAAACTTTTGAAAGCCTCAAAACAATGTTTAGGGAGCAATTTTGATCCACAAGGTACGAGATTGGTAAGAAATAGTTCAGCACAAAGATGATTAAAGGCGGCCGTGTTGAGGATTTCATCCTGACCATGAAAGGTAGCATTGATAAACTTTCAAAGCTAGATGTTAAAATAAGCAATGGACTGCAAGTGGATTTTAATAGAGTTAGGGGTTTGCCTTAGGGGCAATCATGTAATTTTTTACTTATATCCAACTCTATAACCAATCTTGTTCAAAACAAAAGCTGTTTTCTTTCTATCTTATACTTGTTATATAGTGACATAAATAATTAAGTAACTAACTTAAAGTTAGATGAAAAATCCTAAAATGATATGTTTTATAATAGTAATTATGAAATGTTATAAGCATAAGAATATTATCACAAAGAAAATAACATATTATATAAAATATTCCTATTTAAAATGTTTCGAGAATGGATATCGATTTATCCGTTGAGGCTAGAGTACGTAATTCTCACCAAATGTTAGGCAGTGTATTTCTCATAGCTGGTGGAGGCACCAAGGAATTACGTATTGATAGTTACTAGATAACTATAGAATGACCCACTCAATAATTTTCTTTTAATTAACATAATTAAGGTTAAACAAAGAATATCTATGTGATAATTTTACACAATTCCCTCGACTTGAGAATATTATAGAGCTTAAATGTGGAAACTCCACTTTGACTATAGTTAAATCATGGCACATCGTTTGTCGAACAACTATAGTTGGGTCAAGTGGAAGCATTGAAAATAAAACATTATCCAAGAGAGAATTCATCTCGTTTATCATATGGGGTTAGCATCACAGGGTGAACTTGAGTAAACTCAAAATCAAATTCTCTAGCCAAAGCAGTACGGTTAATAATAATTTTTATTATTGAATGAAGGATTTTGTGTTTGTACTTACCAAGCTAAATGTGGACAATGTAGGAATTTTGACCAGAACCAAATTCTATAGTCCTAATGTGATATAGTATTAACGAAAATAATTGGGGTGAATAATTATTTGTACCAAAATTTGTCACAACACTCTTCGGATGTGACTAAAGAGATTAAAGTGAAGAAATTAAATGGAAAAAGAGGCTATTCTAACAATCACACAAATTAAAGCATGTAGAAATTGAAAAGGCCAAGAAATTGTAGTGGTTTGGCATTGTAGCCTACGTACACTTCGAATGCTTTGCTATTTATCGATGATCAACAATTGATTACAACAGCACAACACTCTAAGACTCGAGTTACAATGGAGTTGCGGTAGAATAACGGCGTATGAGAGTCAAAAGTCCTTTTTCTATGGGCTTAGTGTGCTATTTATATGTGTAAGTCTGAAATATCCACCCCTGAACTAAGAATACCTCTTCTCACTCATGGGTGGGCCCACTAGATTGATCTGGGGTCATTTGGGATCGATCCCCATCGTCTTCGTATTTGTCAAGATTGTGTCCATTTGGGCTGTGATCGATCAGAGAAATCCTTGATGTGGTAAGCAAGATCCTATGAAAATTTCATAGTGTTTGGACCTATAGATTTTGAGTTATGATCGATCCAAGATTGAATTTGTAGGTTCGCTGAAGCATGCATATCGATCCATGCGTATCGATGCTTCTTCATATCGATCGATCTTGTATCGATGACGTGGAGTGGCAATCACGTTGAGATCCGAGTTTCATGCCAGTAGACTGCTCCCTTGGTTGACCATGCCTTCTTCGTATCAATACAACATCCTTGCTTTCATATCGATGCCCGGTTATGGATTTCGTATCGACATATGATTGTAGGTTTCGTACTGATGCCTGAATGTTGTTTCGTATCGATGCCTGGTTGATCAATACGAAATGGATGGAAGGGATTGATCGATATGAATTGAACATATGGATTTGGATTGAGGCTGTTGTTTTGCAAAGGGGATGGTTGCACAGGTCATGCATGCGCAGGCAGGGGATACAAAGGTGATGGATACGAAATAAACATGTTTCTCATGAATCTTGATCGATCCATAACCAGAGCATACGAACTCTGATTGACCTAAAATTTGGAATATTGGCTTTCATAGCTTTGTTTGTCATACCATGTTAATTGTAGCTCGATCCAAACTCGGGCCAAATTTGCAGCATCCATAGTGGACTTGCGTATAACCGATCTTCGGGATGGATTGTCTTTAGTTTCTAGTCAAGTCTTTGGTATCACGGCCTTGCCAAAAGGCAGGATAACAATAATCATCACTAAAAGGTACCTCTTAATTGTTTGTGAACTGTGATTTAGCCGAAAAGACCGGTAAGCGATGAATTCAGTCGAATTGCCACACTATTAGTTAAGGTGACGTGTGAACGTTGATATTTGAATTATTCAATATTACTGAATTCGCACCTCTGAGTTGCTTAACCGTTTTTGTGATTTCTCCAAAAACTACGTAATTTAATTAATTTGTAAAATGCTATACATTGATTAAATTAATTAATTTTATGAATTATTAATTAATTTTAATTTATTTGATGCTTTGGATGCTATTGGTAATTATTTAATTGCAAATGTAAAAGCTATATTTTCATATATCGATATACGATATCGATATAATTTTAAACAAGGTTCGAATAACAAAATAATTAAAAAGGTTTTATTTGGAAAATTTGTACATTAAGAATGTGTTAGGACCGGCCATATAATGGTGAGAGGAAGGCATCAATTAACTGAGTTGACTAAAATTTAAAAGGAATTAAATAAGGCAGTTTTGATAAGAAAAATACGAAAGGTTCCTTTAATTCAATTAAGAGAAGATCTTTTCATTTGATTTCTTTAACGGACATAATTTTATTCCTCTTCCCTACCATTCAGGGCTGAAATTCTTCTATAAAAATAAACCTCTAAACAAATTTGAATCAACCTCAAATTAAATTAAAGAAATGTGGTTTATCCATTTCTTGCAAGGTGGTATATAGATTCATTTGAAATTTAAAGAGAAGCCACAAATCAAGGTGTGATGAAGTGCAAGGTTTATCAAGTAAGTTTACAATTCATTCATGATGTTTAAAATAAAGTTTTCATGTATCTGTAAATTGTATCCATTTATTAAAATCAATGTGAAAATTATTCTGTATATTGTAATTGATTGTGAGTTCTATTTGTGTATGGCTTTGAATGTTGATGGTTTAACCGGATCTAAAC
The DNA here is from genome assembly GCA_030765085.1 of Allium cepa. NCBI lineage: Eukaryota > Viridiplantae > Streptophyta > Magnoliopsida > Asparagales > Amaryllidaceae > Allium > Allium cepa. Next base: position 500,570,635 of record CM060931.1, read on the forward strand.
TTTTGCCTCCCAAAGTACATCGATGTGAACATGACGTGCTTTGAAAAGCTGCAATCTTCATTCTGAAAAAGTTCTATCCAATTCATTGAATAGCTATCTTTTTATCAAGAAATATAACCGTCGATTGATTTCAAGTAATATAAATGTTGAATTGCTGACTGCCAATGATCGTGCAGTGCTTTGTTTTAACTGAAGGTTGAGTGCTAGCAATTTGTTGTTCCTTGTTTTGATTGTCACCAGGCAAGCGTTCAACTCCTATTAATTTTGAAAATTGAACGTATGTTCATTATACATGCATGTATGTTAACCTGACTCCTATTCTTGTTTGTACGTTCATGGATAATTGTCACCAGGCCACTCCTTCGTATCGATGTTCTCTTGGATCGATTTGAGATGTTGGAAGGCATGCTTCGTATAAATGGCTATTGATATGAAACGGATAGTCCTTAGAGATGCTTCGTTTCGATGGAAACGAGGTCTTAAGTTTTCAAGCTGATGGATTCGAAATAGGCATTTCGTATCGATGGTGTTGAGTGGCACTAACATGATCTTCTAGTGACTTTCGTATCGATTGTGATCGATACATGATTGTATGATCTTCGAGTACTTGTTTCTTATTGATGGATACAAAGTAAAGGGCCACCCATCAACGGTTTTGAAGTGTTGGACCATGGATCGCTCTGGGCTTATGGTTACGAATCAGTATCTCTGTATCGATGCAAGTGATCGTCCTATTTTTTTGCATAGCGTCTTTCATATCGATAAAATTTTGACGGCTTAAATCGGTTTTGCCTATTGGGATACGAAGCATTTTCCACCTTGGTTATGAAGTCGTATATATTCCATTTGTACTTAGCCAAATTTCCTTACTTGCTCTTGCTTTTTACCTTTGCTTCATCGATTGAAAACTCGAGAAATAAGAACTATAGAAGTCTTCGCCTGCAAAACACTCAGTTTTTAATCCTTTATCCATTTCATTCGAACGAGGTACTTAACTAATTAAATCCATCTAAAAACAACGAGACTTGAAGCTCGATGTTATTTCATCCATGGTCGTGGTCGATTCCGGCGTCGTTGATGTCAAAATTGGGTTGGAGTAAGGTTGAGGAAGTGGTAATGGAGTTCTTGGAGGATTGAGGAAGAAGAAGAGCTGTCAATCGAGGTGGTGGAACCGTTCGTATCGATACGAGGCATGGATGACAGCTACTTTGTGTCAATCTGAAAGGTGGAAGTTCATATTGATCTGGAATGATCGATACAAAGTTGCTTGCCTTAGATCATTATGAAGCGGAGCATTCTGGAATGATCGATACGAAGCTAAGGCTTCGAGATCGATACGAAGAGCATCAATTTGGAACGATCGATACGAAGTCACAGCTCTAGACCGATATGAAGGCAGACTTTGGTGGAACGATTCAAGTTGAACTTCGATGGATACAACTCTTGCATATTCGAACACTTGACTCCGATGAGCTTTAGCCTTGCATATCTGGACTTGACCATTAAACTGCATATCTGACCTCCCTTCGAAGCTCGTTGACGGAATTGTAATTTGACAAACTTAATAAACTTTAACATGGAATGTTCTTCGAAGTCTGGATAGCATTGTCAGGACGGTCAGCGATGACGGTCACTTCGGTTGAATCTCGAAGTCTTATTGTTTTACCACCTTTCAAACTCATAGAAATTTAAATTATTATGTAGCACTGCACTACACAATACGATCACTCACTTTACACTGGAAGATCATGGATTTATTTCCATCTAATGATGAATTTTAGTGAGTTTAATAGCTATGGATCAAGGAAGCTTAGGGTAGGAAGAAGTTCAGAGTTCTCCACTTCCCATTATAGAAATACCAGAAATCGCGATAGATGTCGTAAGTCCTGCTCCAGACGAACTGCCGGGTGCAGTGTTGGAACTAAATCCGTATGATTCAATTTGCTCCAAAATTTTCGAAGACATGCTAGGCAGGAGCTGCCTTAGAGATGGTCTATCTCTAGATAATGTTCTGTTACACGGGGCCGAAAGACAGAGCCCACAATCCCTCAGAAGGGTATACTACTTGTAATTGGTTCATATGCATAGACGTTGCACCCTTCAACCAATTTATCCGGGATGTGCTATTCTTTTTGAAGAATGCGCCTTCTAAATTACATCCAAACAGATATTGTCAGCTCAACAGCTTGTACATTATCTTCATGGAGCATCTTTTTCAGCCCTCGACTGTCGGGAAATCATATATCTATTTAACATCAAGAGTCACAGGGACAACCCTTCGTTCCCTATCTTAGAAGCGGTCAGAAACTACCAAGTAGTGGCATGCAACCGGAGAAAGTTAAGCTACTTCAAAACCGAATGGCTCTTTGGTCGATGCCCACCAGTGTCCGCCAGAGGATGGTCAGTTAGACGTAAGTGTCCCAACTTCTTTGTTGATTAATGGATAATATAAGTTGATGCTAATAATTTACTTCTTTTTAGCTTCATTTTCGTGGCCCAAAGGAGCACAATTTAAGGAGATAATAAGGATTCTCCAATCGGTGACGGCCGAGTTCAATGAAATCAATGAAGTCCTTGCCGATGAAAACTTAATTGCCGTGGGGCTCATAGGGAGAGGCTAGAGCATTGGATTAACATGAGTTCCCAAAGTGGCTCAGGTGAGGCAAGGAGGAAGAAGAGCTCACGGCGTTTTAATCACTGAACATGATGATAATGAAAGTTTGCTAGCTGGGGACGAGCCCGTAGTTGCACCTTCGCATAGTCTTTGATTATCGAAAAGAAAAGGCAAAGTTCTTGCCCATAAACCTCAAAGGTTTAAAACTATTGTTGTATCTCTACCTACTGCAACTGCTATAAGTCGGGAGGCTTCTCCTCCGTAAATGGAGAGTTCTTTGAAAGGATTGGTGGATATTCCTATTCTAAATGACTTGGCTTCATTTCAAGATTTTGGATTAGAGGGACTTCACTCCCCATCGCAAACTGATGCAGGCTTAAGTGCTTTAGATGTAGAGGAGCCAACTCATGCAAGCAAGGCCACTATAATTGGTTGGTTGGGGAGTTTGCACATGCATACACACATTTCATGCCGTCACAAAACTTCTAATAACATGTTTTCTATTTTCAGGAGATAACTACTTCTGCTTCTCTTTTCATTTTATAAAAACAATGGTGAGGTAGGGGTTGATGCTTAGCAGTCTTCGTTCTAAACGCCATGCATCTAGCTCTCACTCTGAATCTAATAGGTGCAAATTTGAAAGAGATTATGACCGTAGCCATCACTCCCTCCGGGAGCTTGAGCGTTATGAAAGGGAAAGGCCGCATCAATATAGGAGTCGCTCCCGGTCGCAGTCACCTCCACCTAAAGGTTCATCAAAACCCTCTAGCTCCGGCAGACAACCTTCTGAAACTGCCCACCAAATAGTGCCTCCTCATACTTCAAAGTTTGGCATACAACGTCAAAGGACTAGGGCAGAAGCTCCCATCGTTACAGAACTGGTCGCTTTAGAACCCATTGAAGAAGGAGCTATTAGAATTGCCAAACTAAAGAAAGACTTTCAAAACATCTGCTTTGATGGCTTCCATTTCCCTTCGAATTTGAAAAGGGTTCCCAATGATGTAGAAAAACTGGTACATGACTACATGCATGATGTTTACAGCCAGCACCAAGAGTTGGTCAAAACTGTAGAGAAGGCTTCGGCGGTAGTTTTTGGGCGAGCCAAGATAATTAAGAAAATGGAGACCGATCTTGCTCAAAAAATATGATAATGGAAGTACTCAATAACTAAGCCGAATCTTCAAGGAAGTTAGAGATTGAGGCTGACAAGAGCACCGAAGAGGAAAAATAGTCCATGAAAAAAATGCAACGGCCTCATATGGACTTGGTTCAAGAAATGGTCCACCAAAATACCCTTTTCATGGAGGAGAGAGATGTCGTAGTGAAAGAGCTCAATGAGCCAAAGGCAAAACTTGCCGAGGCCATTAAGGAAAAGGATGAAAGCCAACAAATCTGCCCAGGAGGCGTGTGAACAGACGATGGCGCTTAAGGATTAAAGGGACGCAACAAATTTAAAGGCTCAGGAAGCCGAGGTCAAAATTGAGAATTAAATTAAAGCGGTGGGGGCCGGGATGGAGAATGAATTAGAAGATATCCTGGTCACATACAACATCAACATTTTAAGAAATCGCAATCTAATCTGGCTCGATGAAAAATATCCTTTTCAATTGTACAAGTCTAGGAGTCGTTTGGTAGAGGATGAGAAGATGACTCGCAACACTACAACCATCGACGAATTTGAACTGGAAAATCAAATACTTGTCAGAGATGAGCCGAAAGTCCTCCATGACAATATCGTTTCTCTCGATAAGGAAAAGCTTAATTTTAAGTATCCGGATGATGGAGAAGGATTTGGATTTGAACATCATGAAGCAGGCTCTGAAGCGCTCCAAGTTTCTCAATCTAAGCCTACTTCTTCTATTGGTCTTCATGCTGTTTCGAGATACGACCCTAACCAACCACACCTATCTTCGGTAACTGAGCGTGGTTCAGAAGGCGTGTCGGCTCAATTGGGGAGCCAAACTGAGGAAGGTATTCTAAACACATCTCCTATTCACTCTAACGTAAGAAGACATTACAAATATTTTCTCCATCATCGTTCAGCCTTATATTCTACATCACTTGATCCTCTTGCAACTCACGGAATGCATCACGAGTAGGAGGCACTAACGACAGAAACTACAACTACAATGGTCGCCGCATTGGCTGGGAGATGCATGAAAACCGTTGCTTTATTGTTGAACAAATGATGGAAGCACTCCTTGGCCATCAAAGCGACCCGATCACCAAAATGCCTTTCATCATTGATGAAGATGTGATGATTACGGGCTCTTCGAGCCCGACTAGTAGCACGCTAATGGGGATTTGCAGAGATCGGGATGAGGAGATATGGCGGAAATTAATGCCGAGATAGTGCAAGTCAAGCTAGCCTGCAGTGTTCGTGGTGGCAGGGAGGGTCCTGGCCCGGTCCCGATGCTTATTGCCTCTCCGGGTGGCACCATCATCGATACCAGTGCGCCTCATTCTTCTAGCATTGAGGTTTCCACCGATTTCCTCCAGTTCCACACATAGAGGGTATTTCGATCCTCGTAATTTCCAAGGAGGAGACTGTTCCGATTCTTCCGGCTGAAGACAAACAACCTAAAGCAGGCAGTGGAGTTAAAGGCTCGAAGAGGTAGCTGAGCGACCGTTCAAGCAGGTCTACGTCTAAGAAGAGCAAGAAGGATAAAAACCCAATGGCGTAGACTTGCACTTTTGCTCCTTCTTTTTGCAGATATCTTAGAATAAGATTTCCTTTTGCTTTCGTAGGCCGTGTATAGATGCCAGTTTGTCCCCTGCTTATAGGAATTCTTAGAATAAGTTTTTGTACTTATCTTCTTAAAAGAATAATGGAAATAAAACTTCTTTTTGATTTTTCAGCATAACTCTATGTTTATTGGTTTAAGTATTTCAGCATTCGAGTTTCCATTCAATGTACTTGTGAGGCTTTAGCTTTTGAGTCAAAATTGAGCTGTTCGCTAAGTCCTGAAGTCATGGCTTCGGGTCATAATCAAACTTTAAGTCATGTCCTAGCGTTGCGCCATTTCGGCTAGCGGCTAGTACTTGAGTTATGCCCCCAGTCTTAGGGACAAATTGTAATAGTTGGTTGATAGTTTTCTTCCGTGTTTGCTAATATTAATTTAACTAAGTTAGAAAAAGGTTAAAGTAAAATGAGTTCGAGTGGTCGGATCACATTTGTTTCGTATTTGGAATTATGTCCACACTCTGACGACATAAGTTATTTTATGGGCGGCCAGTCACACCCATTTAACACTTGAAATCATATCCGCACTCCGGGGACATGAGTTAATTTACGAGCAATGAATCATACCCGTTTAGTGTTCATACTCCAGTCCCCGCTCTTGGGGATAGAGTTAGTCGATGGATGGTCAGGCACACCCATTTAATGTTTTGGATTACGTCCGCACTCTAGGGACATAAGTTTTTTTACGGGTGGTCGATCATACCCGTTTAAAGTTTATGGTCCGGTCCACGCTCTCAGGACCATGATTAGTTGATAGGTGGTCAGTCACACCCACTTGGTGGTTATACTCTAGTTTGCACTTCGGGATTGGAGTTGGTTGATGGGTGGTTAGTCACACCCATTTGGTGTTTATACTCCAATCTGTGCACTTTGGATCAGAGTTAGTTGATAGGCGGTTGATCACACCCCTTAATGTTTATACACGGATCGCACTTTGGGAATCTGGAGTCGGTCTATAGACAGTCAATCACATATGTTTAAGTATTAGGATCTCGTTCACACTCCGGGAACAAGGAGTTGATCAGGATTGTGGACAGTCGGATCGCATCCACCCTGAGTTGGCAAACGAAGTCGTAGATGAACGTGTCCATCCTCTTTGAGCTTGGATTGAATCAGGGCAAAGTCATGCGAGAATGGATCCACCCTCTTCGAGCCCGTGTTTTGGAGTTTGTACTCCAGCTTGCACTCCAGGAGCTGGAGTTTTTTTAGAGGATTGTCGTGTTTCCATCCATTTTAGTATATTGTTGCTTGCCACCGAGCTCTGGGTTTCACTTAGTGAGTGACTGGCCAGATCATAGTCACTCCCTATTTTAATAAGTCCCGCCTTGAGATGGAAATTAGCTCTTCTTACATCGTGACGGTCGCACAATGCATTTCATAAAAAAATTATCTTGTTTGATGAGCATGCATTGCATTGCTGAAATAATAAAGCCCGGCAAAGTCAGTTACCCTATTACAAGTTCAAGTTCAAAAAATGCATGAATAAATTTCAAAGGAAAAGCAGACTAAAGGAATAAAAGCCAATTATATGTAATAGCGACGGAGACTTTCACTGTTCCATGCTCTTGGTAAAGTAAGACCGTCAGGTTGATAGTTTGAATATGTCGTGTCCAAATCTCCGCTCATTGACATATGGTCCTTTCGATGTCTGTTTCATGTGTGAAGGGACCGGATAAATTATCCTAAGCATGAGATCGCCAAGTTCGAAGGTTCTGGGTCAGATCTTAGCGTTGTATGACCAGGCTACTCAACTGCGGTGTGCGACTGCCCTCAAATTGGCCTCTTCAAGCTTCTCATCCAGCAAATCCAAAGATTCCGCAAGTAGTATGGAATTTTTCTTTGGATCATAGTAGGTCACTTGATGAGAAGGTACTTCTAGTTCAACCAAAATAATGGCTTCGGAGCCACAGGAAAGTGCAAACAGATTGTGGCCAGTGGCGGACTTGTAGGCAGTTCGATATGCCCATGGGGCCATGGGAAGCTCATTGACCCACTTGCTTCCAGCCTTCTCCAGTCGCTTCTTTAGAATGGACTTGATAACTTTGTTGACAGCTTCAACTTGTCCATTCGCTTGAGTGTGAGCAACTGTTGAGAAGTTCTTCTGGATGCGGTAGTGTTGACCGAAATCTTTGAACTCGACACTCTCGAATTGGGTCCCGTTATTAGTTACAATTGTATGTGGGAGGCCAAACTGACAGATGATGTTATGCACAAAAATGTTGATTACTTTCTTCGTGATGATAGTAGCAAGGGGCTCGGCTTCCGCCCATTTTGTAAAGTAATCGACAACAATGATGGCGTACTTTGCACAACCCTTGGCTAAATGTAAAGACCCTATTATATCAATGTTCCATGTGGAAAATGGCCATGGACTGACTATCTGCGTGATTTCGGTAGGCATGGCTCTTGGAATCCTGGCATGCTTCTGCCATTTATCGCATCTCTTGGCATAAGACAGCGCATCTCGATTCATGGTTGGCCAGTAATATCCATATCTGAGTATCTTTTTTGCAAGGGCTTTCCCACCAGTTTAGTCGCCACACTGTTACACGTGCACTTTGTGCAACACTCGTTTGATTTCATCGTGACCGATACATCGGAGTAAGGGAATAGAATAACCTCTCCTGTATAGGACTTCATTTTGGATAATAAATTATGAAGCTTTTCGGAGAATTTGTCTTTTCTCGCTTCTGTGCTTGGGTAAAGTTACATGCTCAAGATAGTTTTGAATGGAGTGATCCGCGACTCCTTCTCAAGAGTTGCCTCGTGCACCCAGTCTGTCTCTAATTGATCGATACTCGAAGCGGTAAGTGTCTCGACGGGGACGAGTCCCATCTATTGTGCTTCACCAGTGTTGGCCAATTTCACCAAAGAATCGGCCTTCTGATTGTGCTCTTAGGGTATACAATGAATAGCATAATAGTTTAACTGATTCAATGCTTCTTGAACCCGAGTAAGGTAGGTAGCCAATCTCCGATCTCTGGCTTGGTACTCTCCTTGAACCTTGCATACGGACAATTGCGAGTTACAGTAATATTCCAGAGCAATAATTTCCAAGTCTTTGGCAAGCCTAAGTCCAGCAGGTAAAGCTTTGGGCTTCGTTGTTAGTTGCGCAAAAGTCAAACTTCAAACCGTAGCATACGGGTCGACCTTTTGAGGTTTCGAGTACCACTTCTACAACTAAGCAATGGTGATTTGATGCGCCATAGGCATGTAGCTTCCATACATCCTTAGGAGATTCACTGGCTTTGGGAAAGTTTTCTGGTATGGTGAATTCGGCTATGAAGTCCACTAGAACTTGTCCTTGGATGGCTCGTCTCGGTGTATAAGTGATATCAAATTGACTCACCTCGACGTTCCACTTGAACAATGTTCCAGACAACTCAGGTCATGTTAGGATCTATTATATTGCTGGTCGGTGTAGAATGTAATTAGGTGAGCTTGGAAACATGAACAGAGCTTCCTAGAGGCTATGACGAGACAATAAGCCAGCTTTTCTAACTTCAGATAGTTTCTTTCTGCCCCTGTCAATCGCTTACTGATATAATAGACCGGTCGTTGGATACGGTTTTCATCCGGATTCAACATGGCACTGATCGCATTTGCTGAGACCTCTAGATAGAGGTATAATTTCTCATGATCAACTGGCTTCAACAAAATGGAAGGTGCCATCAGATGTTGAACTAGTGCTTGGAATGCGCCTTCACACTCCTTTGTCCATCCAAAATTCCGTTTTCCTTTTCTAATCAAATTGAAGAAAGGGATGCACTTGTCCGTAGAACTGGAGATGAACCTACTTAAGGCTACTACCTTCCCATTGAGGTTTTGCACTTGCTTTATGCCTTTGGGATATTTGAGATTTTGAACTGCCTAGATTTCTCAGGATAGGCTTCAATTCCTCGAGCGTTGACAATGAATCCGAGAAACTTTCCTGATGCAACTCTGAAATGGCACTTCATCGAATTAAGCTTCATTCTATACTATCATAGTATATTAAACATAGTTTCCTAATCAATGACATTGTTGATGGGAAGTCGTGATTTTATGAGCAAGTCGTCCATGTATACTTCCATGGTCTTTTCAATCTGGTTAGCGGATATTCGATTGGCGAGCCTTTGATACGTTGCCCTAGTGTTCTTAAGTCCGAACGGCATTACTTTGTAACAGTAGAGCCCCAAATCAGTGGTGAAGCTAGTATGCTCTTGGTCGAGAAGGTGCATTTGGATTTGATTATAGCCAGAATACGCGTCCATAAAATATAAGAGTTCGTGTCCAGTTGTTGAATCCACTAGTTAATCAATTCTGGAAAGTGGAAAACCGTCTTTGGAGCATGCTTTGTTTAAATCTAAGTAGTCCACGCATGTTTTCCATTTCCCATTTGATTTTCTGATAAGCACTGGATTTGATACCCACTTCGGGTATAATGCTTCGCAAATAAATCCATTAGACTTGAGTTTATTTACTTCTTCCTTAAGGGAAGCAGACCTCTCAAGAGCCCATACTGTGCCGTTTTGTTTGATCGGGACGTGCCATAGTTCAATATTTAATGCATGGCTTGCGACATCCGACGAGATTCCACACATGTCTGAATGAGTCCAGGCAAACACGTCAAGTTTTGCCCGAAGAAAATCAACCAATTCATGTCTTATTTGGGGGCTGAGTTGAGATCCGACCTTTATCATTCTGGATTCATTATTGTCATAGATCGAAACATCGATCGTCAACACTACCGAGGAAGCCCGATTGCCTTTGACTTCCTCTTCATCACTATTGTCTTGGGGATCAAGATCTTTAAGGAAATGTTTGTGGCACCCGGGCCTAGGCCTAGGCATTAGCTTTCAAATCTCAAAAAAACAAACGTAGAGAGACTCCTCAACGCCCTTGCATTTCTCCTGATGCTACGCATCCCGCAGCTCGACAACATAACAGGCGCGTCCAACCACCTGATCACCATGCACTACTCCAACCCCGTTGTCAGTGGGGAAATTCCGAATCAAACACTATGGGGCAATTTCTACCCTAAATTCTACAGGGGTCGGTCTGCCCAAGAAAGTATTATAGACGGAATGAATGTCTAACACAACAAACTGCAGTATCTGGACTCTCCAGCAGTTTCCAATACCCAACTCAACTGCAACTCCACCATCCCGGTTGGTATAGTTGTGCTTCCATTAAAACCATGTATATGTGACCGACACGGTTTTAGATCTTTTTCGTCCATTCTTATTTGGTTGTAAGCTTGCTTAAAAAGAATGTTCACGGAGCTTCCGTTATCGATCGAGATCCACTTTATCCAAGCAGGACTATCTAGGCTGAAATGACTAACAGATTAATAGTAGGGGCCTCAACTCAATCATCATCTCGGTTTCTGAAAATAATATCGTTTGTCATCGTTCTCTATTGTTTTACCAAGGCTCTATCATTAGAATTACTACAACAAGCAAAGTCCACATGCCTAATCGAACTGGCATATGACTTCATTTCCTTCTAGCTCCGATCAGCTGGATGAGAACCACTACTTAATGTATTTATTACCAATCTCTCGCCAGTACATGCTAGTTCTTCGAGCCTAGCTTGGCCTTGACCTTGATTCGGGTTAGATGGGCCTACACCTCCATCCTGTGGAGCCCGCACAAACCGTTCCAACTTTCTCTCTCTCTAATCAACTTCTCAATGATATCTTGCAAATGACGGTACTCATTAGTATTATAGCCATAACAATTGTGGAATCTGCAAAATTTCCCAATTTGAATTTTTTTCTCAAATGATTGTTTCAGAGCTAACTTCTTGTACTGTCCAGTCTTACAAATCTACAAATAAACATTTTCCAGCGATGTGTTTAAAGGGGTATATCAGTCGAACATGCGAGCTCTGGGTCTCGGTCCGTGATTTGTGTCTGTATTCTTCCGCTGACCTCCATTGCCCTACTGTTGACCTTACTTCTGTATGTTCAATTGTACTTTGCCGAAATTCTCACTAGTTTTTCTCACAGCAACATTACTCTAAATGCCTTCAACATGGGGCCCCACATCATCCTGCTTTCTAGATCATCTAGCATCTTCACTCCTCATAAACTAGGCTACCCTAGCATAGAAACGATCCAATGAAGCAGAGGGATTCCAAGCCAACCAATTGCTAAACTCGGAATCGAGATTAATCCCTTTAGTTAATGCCATCAAAATAGAATTATCATTGGGGTTTCTGATGTAACTCCCCTGAATTTTAATTAACATTATTCGAGATATTTAATTTTTAGTAACGTGAATAATTAGGGAGATGAGATTGATAAATCCAATAGCCTGTCTCAATGAATGAACTAAAATAAGACTTAACTAAACTAAGATGGAGGAATTCCTTAAGGGGCAAACTTGAAAATGGGGCCACATTTCTTAGTATAAATCTCTTCCTCCACTTTAACAAATTTTCACTTTCTCATTCATAACTCCTTACCAACATTCGATCGGCCTTTAAAAGCTTCAGGAAGAGCAATAAATTAAAGAAAAAGCTAAGGAATTAAAGCTAGGAAATTATCTCATTTTCCAATTAACTAATCAAGGTGAATAATCATGTTTATCATCTCATTTTCTATGTTAGATTGTTTATGGGTTATACCCGATTCATATTTGTGATTTTGGTTGGGATATAACCATTTAAACCTTTGTTTGGATGAGACTTAGGTGTTTTAAAATGTTAATGGGCTAATTAACATGTTTTATTCAGTTTTGGTTAAATTCCAAGTTGTTTTGATCTTCATATGCTTTAAAATGTTAATATGTTGAAGTATATGATTTATAAGATTTTTGTTGATTTTTTGGGGATTTTTCCTTATTAAAAAAGGTATTAAATTAATTAAGCCTAAGGGCCAAACTGCAATATTACTTCCGCCTTGGTCAAAGCCGGAGGGAATTTTCTTTCAAAAATTTACTTGAGGAAGAAGTATAGTGTTTTACGAAAAAGGTTGACTTTTGTATACTTTTTACTATTCGAAAGCATAGGTGGAAGTCCCTTGACCAATCACAATTAGACAAGCAAGGTAAAACATCACTTCAGTAGACCCAGATGTTCCCTCCGACTCCAAAAGCCGCTTTTATCCCTTCGTCTAATTTGAAGGTAGGCATGGTCATAAAGGGAAGAGGGGAAAAGGGTTGGGGAGCTGCTTCCTTTGCTTTCAAATGGAAATAAAACTCGCTTTCAACTGAGACGAAGGGGAATTCTTCGATTTTATAAATTTTTATGTAAAAAGAAAGTTTTATATAATCAAGGAGGGGCCACGAAGGAGAACTTCAAAAGCCAAAACCTTCAAGAGTTAATGTTTTAAATACTTTCCAGAAAGATTTTTTATACCCTTCGATTAAGCCGAAGGGAAAAGGGGAGGAAACCCAACCTTCCAACTGTTTTTAAAGTAAAGGTTCTAATATTTATCGACAAAGTCAAAGGGTAAACCTTTTGACAAAGTCAGAAGTATACTTTTGAAGTGTTGGTTCCAATAACAACATTTCATTTTTTTTGATTGATTTCGAAAGGTTTGATTTCGAAAGGTTTTGATTTCGAAAGGTTTGATTTCGAAAAGTTTCGATTTCCAAAAGTTTTGAGTTTCATTGCTTTCGAAAGGTTTATAAATGATTTTATAAAGGGGATATCCCAGGCTTTCGACAAGGTCGAAAGGTAGGTTGTTGTGATGCTTTCAAAAGAAGGGTTTTCGAAGGGGCTAACTTTGAAGGTTTATTTGCTTTTGAATGGGATTCATTCAAAAGGTTTTAAAGGGCTATTTTTATCCATTTTTTTCTTAAGTCAAACTTTTCTAAATCAAAGGGGTTACTTCAAAGGGTTATAGCATAAAATTCTTAACCTTGTTTGAATATGTAAGGCAGATCCTTATATAAAATGAATGTTAATAAACTTGGGGACACTGGGGTGGGTTTAGTGTTTTCAATACATAGTTTAGGGTTACAAATAGAAATATGCTTTTGAAAATATACATTGGGGCTATCAATACGTCTTTATTTAATTTAACCTAATTGGGGCTACCAATGGGAATATGGTAAACATGTGGTTTACTTGGCCAAAAAAAAGTAATCATGGGGATCGTGAATTTTTATAAATAATCATGGGGATCATGATGTTTTAATTATCCAAGTGATGGGTTCTTGGTTAACCTAGGAAAACCATGGAATGTGCGGTGGATAGCCCATATCAAATTTCTCAAATAAAGAATGTTTTTTTGAGGTGGTTAGCCTCGGGATTTGGTACCCAAGGGTTCATAGTCATCCTAGAAAAACTATGGAGTGTGTGATAGACAACCCACACTATCATTTATAAAACAATGTATGATGGATAATCTGCATTTATTTTAAATGGATCTGGGACAGATAGTCCTATTTAATTGTGACAGATAGTCATTTTAAAGATTTTTAGAGGGAGCTCTAACAAATTGATTTTAGAAGGGAAATCTAATATATTGCTTTTATATGGGATATTTAAGAAATAGGTGGATGGTATATCCAATACATATGATTTATGGATTTATTTCATATTATGTTAAGACTAATCGTTTTAGTTGTAAGGGCATAGTAAATGATTTGTGTGTTTTATTTTTCGATACTAGTGAGGGGGAAGTCTGTTCCGCTAAGCAGCTTGGTCCCACTAGATATCTATTTATGTTAAGGAATGATAGGGGATTATTCATACAAGACTTATTGTCGGACTCGAAGTTTGTGTTTCTCTACAAACTCTTAGGTACTCAAAATTAATTTGAGTAGTCCGAGAGTGGGAGACTTTCAGGTTTTTGGACGAATAAGCTTCTAGAGACGTGCATGAGGTAGTATTAGCTATATAGGAGCAATTTTGTGTATTCCGCTGTAATGTACTAAGAAATATAAATTTCATATTATTAATTCTTTGATCATCATAAGGGGACATCTTCATATGTCATCTTATCATATTTTGTACATGTATATGTGACATGAACGTGGTTAACCTCTGGGATCATGTAATTAAATCTGAATACTATTCATAAGAAATGAGAAATTCTGTTTTGTTGATGTTTAATTTTTTTTCATATTCTTGTGTTCCTTTGTATCAGTATTAACTATGTCGCATTCGTCCGCTAAGAAATAACAACTACGGATCACTGCAACATCAGTAGCGGTTAGGTTTGGGCCTCAGGAGGTGGGATGTTACAAGTTGGTATCAAAGCATGGTTTATGTACTTAAAAGGAATTTAAACCTTAAATGATTTTAAAAGCATAATCTAATGAATCTAAAATATGGTTGGGCTTGGGTAAACGTTATAGTAACGTGTGTACTTTGCTATAAATACCTAAGTATGTATTCCTCGCTCTCTTAAACCGTTCTTCTGTATCTTACCAAGATTGGATTTCAGATAGGAGGGAAGTAAGATATGTAGGTAGGAAACGGAAGAGTGAATCAAGGTGGTAGACGCACGCAACAAGTAGGAATGTTCGACCCAATGCTAGGAGCTACCAGGTTCATGGGCAAATGCAAACCCAAATGCAAATGCAAATGCTAATGTTGATGTTGAGGTTCCGTCGATTGATACGGGAATAATGTATCAGTTCTCATGAATATGATGCAAGATGGAGCAACTGCAGGAGTGGGTGTAGGGAATGCTGGAGGAGTTAATCTGGTGGCGCCAGTTAGCAAAAATTATGTCGAGCTGAGCATTGGATTGCACTAGTCTTGGAGGAAAGCCTTTTCTGAGAACCGAGGATGCAGTAGGAGTGGAGAATTGGCTATTGCATTGTGAAAGGATATTTGCAGATCTTGGTTGATAGATGTGCAGAAGAGGACACTTGCTTCAAGGCAATTGTAGGGAGCAGCATTGTTTTGGTGGAACGGAGTTACCGCAGAAGAGCCAGAGGAAGACCTGACTTGGGCAGAATTTCGAAGAAGGTTCGAAGAATAATTTCTATTAGAGGTTGCCAAGTCAGCATTGCTCAAGAAATTTTTAGATTTAGTCTAGGGGATAGGTCTATGATTGAGTATGCTACATAGTTTGATGTATTGTCCCATTACGGATATGCTATTGTGGATATTGTCATTCGAAGGAATGATAAGTTTATTGGGGGTTGAATCCTGAGATTGCCAGAGCAACCATGCCAAACCTCTGAGATCAGTGTCATATTGTTGTTGAGATGGCTATTTGGAATGAAGAGATGCTTTCTACTTTTGGGAAAGGGAAACCAGTTTAGGTTAAAGGTGCCCAGTCACAAGTAACAACTAAGAAGAGAAAGGCTGATATTGTTTGTCACAAGTGTGACAAGAAGGGTCACTATGCTAATGAGTGTCGCTCGGGTGATGGAAGAGCAATTACAGTAAGGTCGAATGTGAAGTGCGACAACTGTGACCAAATGAGGCATTACAAGGACAAGTGTCCTAAGGCTGGAAAGGAAAAGATCTTTTATGTTGGAACCATCATCCTTTAAACCAACGGCTGCTGAGAAAGGAAAAGTTGTGATGGAAAGTATGCTTATTATTCATAGTACTCCAGTTAGGATACTATTTGATACCGGTGCATCGCACTCATTTATATCTCTGTATTACGCAGATTGCTTATGCCTGTAACCTTTATACCTTATTACTCCTTTAAGGGTTGTGAATCTTATAGGAGGGTATGAAACTTTGGGAATAAGATATGACCAGTTAGAACTTGATTTGTTAGGTCATATGTTTGCATGCATTTCATATGTTTTTGATTTCGTAGGTTTTGGGATCATATTGGGTATGGATTGGTTAGATAGATATGATGATAGGATAATTTACCAAGAGGGGCAATATCATTGAAACACCCTAATAACCATAACCGAGTCTTTTACTCAGTAAGGATTTCGAATGGAAATGCTTATGCGTTATTGGGTGCTATGGGAACGGAAGCAGAGTTGAAGCAGGTTTAAGTAGCAAGAGAGTTTGTGCATGTGTTTGAACCAGTTTCGGGCTTGTCGCCGAAAAGAGCAATCGAGATTCGGATAGAACTCATAGTGGGAGTTAAACCCATAAGTAGACCACCAAGCAGGATGTCACCAACTGAGATGAATGAATTGAAGGCGAGGCTAGTGGAATTGAAAGGAAAGAATTTCATCCGGCTAAGTAGTTTGCCTTGGGGAACAGCCGCGGTGAAGAAGCCGGATGGGTCGTTAAGGATTTGTATCGACTATCGTATGTTGAACAAGAGGACGATCAAGAACTGGTATCCTTTGCCGAGGGTCGATGACTTATTCTATTAGTTGAGTGGAGCCAGAGTGTTTTACCAAATGGATTTGGCAACAGGTTTCCATCAGCTATGAGTGACCAAGGACAGATTCCTTTGACGGCATTTAGGACTAGATATGGGTCTTACGAGTGGTCGATTATGCCATTCAGGCTTGCTAATGCGTAGCTTTCTTTGTGGATTTGATACAATGGTTTTTTCAAGAGCACTTGGATAGGTTCGTGTTGGTTTTATTGATGAAATTTTGGTATACTCTAAGAATGAGAAGGATCATACAGATCATCTTAGAATAATGTTGGTGACGCTAAGGCAATATCAGCTGAAGATGAAGCTCTCAAAGTGTCACTTTTGGAAGAAGGAAGTGAAGTTCCTTGGTCATGTAGTTTCCAAGGAAGGGTTAGCGGTTGATTCAGATAAGATCAATGCTATTAACAATTGGAAGAGACCACAGACAGTAAGTGAGATTAGAAGTTTCTTGGTCATGCAAGTTACTACCGAAGGTTCATTAAGGATTTCTCACGGATAGCGGCATCCTTGACTATGCTAACCAGGAAGGACGTGAAGTTTGTTTGGTCTAACAAATGTGAGGAGGCATTCCATAAATCGAAACATTTGTTAGCCAATGCACCCATGTTAGTAGTTCCTGATGGGAATAAGGGGTTGGTAGTTTGCACCGATGCATGTGGTACTGGATTAAGTGCGGTGCTAGTGGAAAGGTTATTGCCTATGCTTCTAGACAGCTTAGGCAAGAAGTGTTATACCTTACTCATGATTTGGAGTTGGCATCGGTAATCTTCGCATTGAAGGTGCGAAAGAATTATCTTTTGGGAGAAAGATTTGAGCTATTTACAAATCACAAGTCTCTACAGTATTTGTTCTCTGAAAAGGAGCTAAACACGAGACAGCAGAGATGGCCGGAGTTTGTTGCAGCTTATGATTTTAGCATCGAGTATACACTAGGAAAAGGAAATAAGGTGGCGGATGCGCTTAGCAGGAAACATCAGAAGGCGGTGTTAGATATGTTGGTGGAATGGAAAGACTTGGAAGCACTGGCTGCTTGCAATGTGCAATTTAGGTCAACTGTTGGTTCTAGTCAGAATATCTCTATGATGTCCTGTTTGGTAGTTCAACCAGTTCTGATCGAATGAGTTACTTCTAGGAAGAAAGATGAATTAGTATTAGTTGAGAGGATTAGAAGGTTAGAAACTGGAACTGAGATTGATGACTTAAAGGATTTTATTCTTGACCGCAGGGGTTGGTTGAGAAAGAAGGAACGGTTATGTGTTCCAAATGTTGGAAACCATAGGAAGAACGTTCTTAGGGAATGTCATCGATCGAAGTTTACGATTCATCATGGGGGAACCAAGATGTATCAAGATACGAAGAGAAGTTTCTTCTAGAATGGAATGAAGAGGGATGTTGGCTTACGAGTAAAAAAGTGTTTGAACTATCAGCAAGTAAAAGCCGAACATCAGAAGCCAAGTGGTTTGCTTCAGCCTTTGGATGTTCAATTCTGGAAGTAGGACTCAGTATCCATGGATTTTATTGAAGGGTTGTTAAGGTCAAACTAGAGTAATGAAAACATATAGGTCATAGTGGACAGATTGACCAAAAGTGCCCGTTTCATTCCAGTAAGGTCAACTAGGACGACACCTGTTTGGCTAAGTAGTTCATGAAGAACATCATTAGACTGCATAGAATTTCTACTAGGATCGTCAGTGATAGAGATGCTTTGTTTACTACTGTAGAATGTGTTAGGCACTAAGCTCAAGATGAGTACCGCATATCATCCTCAGGCGATGGGAAGACAGAGAAAGTCAACAAGGTACTGGAAGATCTATTAAGGGCTTGTGCGTTGGATTTTAGTGGTTCTTGGGAAGATCACTTGCACTTAGTGGAGGTTTTCTATAATAATAGTTATCAGACTACTATAGGAATGGCGCCTTTTGAAGCTTTGTATGAAAGGCCATGCAAATCACTAGCATGTTGGTTAGAGACCGTAGGCAGTTGATCCTTGGTCTAAATTTGGTGAGAGAGGTGACAGATATGATCGAGTTAATACGGGAAAGAATGAAGGAAGCTCAGTCTAGGCAGAAGAATTATGCAGACAAAAGAGTAAGGACCTAGAGTTCTCAGTTGGAGATGGAGTTTTCATCAAAGTATCGCCGAAGAAAGGTGTGGTTCGGTTCAGGAAGACCGAGAAGCTAGCACCGAGATATGTTGGACCATTTCCTATATTAAAGAGGATTGGGAGACTCGCATACCGAGTATATTTTCCGAGTAGTTTGGCCGGGGTCCATAATGTGTTTCATGTTTCTCATCTTTGGAAGTACGTACATGATCCAGAACCTACTATCGCTCCGATGCCACTGGAGTACTTAGTGGTGGAACTAGATATGACTTTTGCGTGGCAACCAGCTTATGTTATGGCAAAAGATGAGAATGAGGTTAAGGAACAGGACAGTTAGATTGGTGAAAGTTCAGTGGAGAGACAACGTGAAGGACTACTTGGGAGACAGAAGACAAGATTAGGGCTACTTTTCCTAGGTTGTTTTATATGGAAATTTCTGTATAGGGTTTATATAGTTTTGGCTGGTAGGTTATACTAGCTTTACTAGCATGGGCTATATGCTTACTGTGCGTTCTTACTGTAATTTCGAGGACGAAATTCTTTAAGGGGGAAGTCTGTAATGTCCCTGAATTTTAATAAATATTATTCGGAATATTTAATTTGATAAATTAAATAGAATAATGTGGATAATTTTGGATATGAGATTGATAAATCCATTGGTCGTGTCTTAGTGAATGAACTAAAATAAGACTTAACTAAACTAAGAAGGAGGAACTCTCTAAGGGGAAAACTTGGAAATATCGCTGCATTTCTTAGTATAAATCTCTTCCTTCACTTTAATAAATTTTCACTTTCTCATTCATAACTCCTCATCAACTTTTAGTCGGCCATTAAAAGCTCCAAGAAGAGCAATAAATTAAAGAAAAAGCTAAGGAGTTAAAGCTAGGAAATTATCCCATTCTCCACGTAACTAATCAAGGTCAATAATCATGTTTATCATCTCATTTTTTGTGTTGGATCGGTTATGGGTTATACCCGATTCATGTTTGTGATTTTAGTTAAGATATAACCATTAACCCTTTATTTGGACAAGACTTAGGTGTTTTAATATGTTAATGGGCCAATTAACACATTTTATTCAGTTTTGGTTAAATTCTGAGTTGTATTGATCTTCATATGCTTTGAAATTTTAACATGTTTAAATATATGATTTATAAGATTATTGGTGATTTTTTTGGGGATTTTTCTTAGTGGTTAACTATGGTAATTAAATTAACTAAGCCTAAGGGATAAACTGCAATATTGCTTCCGCCTTGGTCAAAGCCGGAGTGAATTTGCTTTCAAAAATTGATTTAGGGAAGAAGTATAGTGCTTTACGAAAAAGGTTGACTTTTTTATACTTTTTACTATTCGAAAGCATAGGTGGAAGCCCCTTGACCAATCACAATTAAACAAGCAAGATAAAACATCACTTCAGTAGGCCCAAATATTCCCTCCGACTCTAAAAGTCTCTTTTATCCCTTCATCTAAGTCGAAGGGTAGGCATGGTGATGAAGCAAAGAGGGGCGAAGGGTCGGAGAGCCTCTTCCTTTATTTTTAAATGGAAATAAAACGCTTTCAACTGAGACGAAGAGGGATCCTTCGATTGTATAAATTTTCATATAAAAAGACTAAGTTTTATATACTCAAGTAGAGGCCACGAAGGTGATATTCAAAAGCCAAAACCTTCAAGAGTTAATGTTTTAAATACTTTCCAAAAAGATATTTTATACCCTTCGACAAAGCCGAAGGGAAAGGGGGAGGAAACCCTGTTGAATATGCGCTTATATGATTTTTGTTTGATGATAATAAACATATATTCATTCATTTAAATGTATTTGTTAATATACTATTCTATTTTTTCACAGTTTAATTAAATATTTGTTGAATAAAATAAATTACACGGATTTTGAATTCAAACAGAAATTTTATTCAAATAAATATTTATTATATTTTTTGAATTGTACAATTTCAAGCTCTCACTATAACTATACAACTTTGAATACAATTATATCTCATTTCACATTTACAGTTGACCTTACTACACATCACTCACACTCGTATTTTAATCTTAAACTTCATTCCAGTTTGAATCCAGCATCTGAGCAATCTGCAAAAATATAAACTAACGCAGTAAAATTGAAAAAGAAATATTTTTGCAATTCAAAAATAAAAGATAATTTTTGAAAATATGATTTGCCTCAGTTACTTGGGTTGTTCGTCATAATTTAAATTTGAATTCATCATACACGAACAACCTGTGACATACACAGTGTATTACTGTATATGCCACAAGGCCGTGCACGCCAATATATACACTTGATTGATTTACAGGGACAGGTGAGCACAGGTCAAACCCAAATGAAAAACCGGGTTCAACTCACGTGCAATAACATAAAAGTCACAACTCTCGAGCACAAGGTCAAACCCGAGTTTTGAAACTGGATTCAACACAAGGAGACATGACATGAATGCAACGAAGACCAACATCAAAATGGACTGCAACAATCATGTATGTAGATCAGGTCCCGTGCCAACAAACAACAAGTCTCGACCAAAACAGTTGCAACATGGATATCACAAAACAAAACTCACTGGAAAGATGCAAGCATGCACATGTGTGGCCAGTAAAACCAAAGTATCAGCAATGTCGAGCCCAGTACAAACACATGAACATGAAAGCCAAGCATGATACAGTGATACAAATGCAGTACAGTGGGAACCACAAATGCACAATAGGCCGAGCATCAAGACACAAAGCACAAGACTTCAGTGACATTCTACAATGAACAAGTCCAAATACAACAATATTCAGAAAAACTCAAAGAATCAACTACAAATACAAGTGTTGACCAGAATCAAGATTCAAAGATACAGGGTACAGTGATGCAGTGAACCATGGTAAAGACAGTGTGCAAGTGCAAATCACCAACTACAAAGACCATGTCGAACATAGTGACAACAATAAGTAATGCAACAATCAATACTTCAATGAATTCAACATGAAGCGGTGCAAACTCCCAAAGATACAACAGTGAAGGAAACTGCATCACAGCAGCATGAAAAAGTGTATACAACATCAAGATACATGAATATGGAACCAACTATACAAGTGCAGACTACAGAGAACCAATGCACAGCAAGTATGCAGTAGCAAAGAAATAATGACCAATGAATAAAACTAAAAACAAATGCACGATAATGCAACGCCACAGCGAACACGCTGCAATTAGTGAACAAAAATTCATGAAATCAAAGTGATCAGAGTCAAGCCAGCAAAGGGATGAACAATGTATATATATCAAAGATGAATTACGCAGGGGACAGAAATTCAAGAAGCCAAAGTCAACAGAAAAATGACCGAAGTCATATAATGTACAAGTCAAAATCGAGGTAGCAAAGGTAATTGACGAAGTTAAAAATCAAGCCGTGATCATCACAGTTCAAAACCGTATTGACCAAGCAATAAATCAACACCATGTCAACCAAGTAATATCAATGTACACGAAATTGAAAAAGTCAGTGAAATCACGAGCATCCAAGAATAATCGAATGGCCAAAGCAATATCAGTAGACAAATTCAAATCAACTTATACGAACGCAAATCTAGGGTTACAAACCCTATATAAACCATCATCATCGGCAATCTCAAATCCATCGAGTTCGAGTAAGCCAAAATTGTAAAAGAAAAAAGGGAAATTACATACCGATGCATCAGAGTTGAACTCGATCAAAAATTGGGGCAGCCGAAAGCTAAACAGAGCTAGAGGGTCGATTACCGAATCAAAACAAAGAAGTAGCTACTGTAGTCGATCTACATTCAAGCGGCGCTTTCGATTTTACCAGAGCCCTAATTTCAAGAGCCAAGAGGAATGAACGAAAGAAGGAACCAGGCCGACATTATTTTCTACAGAGCAAAATAAAGAAGAGAACGGGTTAGAAGAAATAAAAGGGGCCGTTTTTTGGTTAAAAGGGCTTTATTATTAATTAGGGTTTATAGTGTTAATTATTTTTTTTTAATTGTTGTTTTTATTTTTTCGAATCAAAACTTTGTAAATCACCACCTAGGGTTTAGGTAGTGTCAGATTGTCTAGTTAGAATTAGTTCAGTGAGCAGGGTGTGCGAGTTTGCAGAGCTCTATAGGCGGGAGCAGTGTTTGCGAGTAATCAAAGCTCTATAGGCGGGAGCAGAGTTTGCAAGTAATCAAAGTTCTATTGTAGGCGGGAGCAGAGTTTGCGAGTAAACGAAACTCTATAGGCGGGAGCAGGTTGTGCGAGTCTAGTAGAGTGTTTGCGAGCGGGTGCAAATGTTTGCGAGTCTAGTAGAATGTTTGTGAGCGGGAGCAAATGTTTGCGAGTCTAGTAGAGTGTTTGTGAGTGGGAGCAAAAGGGTCTGCGAGTCTAGTAGAGTGTTTGTAAGCGTGATACTGTTTAATTCTAATAGAAATCTGGGAATGCAGCAGTAGGCAGGGGTTGCCGAAGCTGGGTAAATTTTGTGTGTGATTTACTTTTCAGCATATTTATTTCTGCAGTTTATTTCTGTGTTTAAATCGAGAAAATTTGCTATAACCCTATTCACCCCCCTCTCTAGGGTTAATCTAGATCCTACAAACCCAACCTTCCCATTGCTTTTAAAGTAAAGGTTTTAATATCTTTCAACAAAGTAGATGGGTAAACCTTCCGACAAGATCGGAAGTATACTTTCAAAAGATTAGTTCCAACGCCAACGCTTTATCGTTTTTGATTGATTTCGAAAGGTTTTGATTTCTAAAGCTTTTGAGTTTCGTTACTTTCGAAAGGTTTGTAAATGGTTTTATAAGGGGGACATCACAGGCTTTTCGAGAAGGTTGAAAGGTATGATGTTGTAATGCTTTCAAAAGAAAGGTTTTCGAAGGTGCTAAACTTGGAGGCTTATTTGCTTTCGAATGAGACTTCATTCGAAGGGTTTTAAAGAGCTATTTTTAACAATTTTTTCATAACTAATACTTTGCTAAGACAGAGGGGTTACTTTGAAGGATTAAAGCATAAAATACTTATCTTTGCTTGAATATGTAAAGGGGATCCTTATATAAAATGAATGTTAATAAACCCTGGGGACACCGGGTGGGTTTAATGTTTTCGATATATAGTTTGGAGTTACAAATATAAATATGGTTTCAAAAATATAAATTAGGACTATCAATGTGTTTTTATTTAATTTAACCTAATTAGGGCTACTAATGGGGATAGGCTAAATAGGTGGTACACCAGGGGAAAATAAGTAATCATGGGGATCATGGATTTTTATAAATAATCATGGGGATCATGATGTCTTAATTAGCCAAGTGATGGGTTCTTGGTTAACCTAGGAATACCATGGAATGTGCGCTGGATAGCCCACATCAAATTTCTAAAGTAAAGAATGTTTTGCCATAGGTGGTTAGCTTCGGGATTTGGCACCAAAGGGTTCATTGTCATCTTAGAAAAACTATGGAGTGTGCGGTGGATAGCCTACACCATCTTTTTAAAACAATGTATGATGGATCATTTGCTTTTATTTTAAATGGATTTGGGACAGATAGTCTTATTTAATTATGACGGATAGTCGTTTTAAAGATTTTTAGAGGGAACTCTAATAAATTAATTTTAGATGGGAAATATAATAAATTGCTTTTAGATGGGAAATCTAAGAAATAAGTGGATGGGATATCCAATGCATATGATTTATGGCTTTATTTCATATTATGTTAAGACTAATCATTTTGGGTGCTGCACACATAGTAAATGATTTACATGTTTTATTGTTAGATACTGGTGAGGGGAAAACCCATATCGCTAAGCAGCGTAGTCTCAGTAGATATCTATTTATGATAAGGTATGACAGGAGATTATTCATACCAGACTTATTGTCTGGCTCGAAGTTTGTGTTTCTCCACAAACTCTCGAGTACTCAAAATTAATTTGAGTAGTCTGAGAGCGGGAGACTTTCAGGCTTTTAGAAGAATAAGCTTCCAGAGACGTGTATGAGGTAGTATTAGTTATATAAGAGCTATTTTATGTATTCCGCTGTGATGTACTTAGAACTGTAAATTTCATATTATTAGTTCTCTGATCATCATAAGGGGACACCTTCATATGTCACTCTGATTGTATTTTTTACATGTATATATGGCCTGAACGTAGTTAACGTCTAGGATTATGTAATTAAATCCGAATATTACTCATAAAAAATGAGAAATTCTGTTTTGTTGAATTTTCATATTCTTGTGTTGCTATGTATCAATATTATCTATGTCACATTTGATTGCCAAGAAATAACAACTACCGATGAATGTAGTATTAGAAGCGGTTTGTTTTAGGCCTCAAAAGGTGGGATGTTACAGCTGACCTCAAAACGGATATCATGAAACCTTTCCTAATAATGTCTAAGAGTCTCTCCTGGAACTTAGGTAGCACTAGACGAGGTGTTGACGTCCTTTGGCCTTGTAACGTGCATACAGAATTGTTAAACGAACTTTGTAGCTAACTGATCGAAACTCGAAATGGATCTGGGTGGTAGACAAGTGAACCACAAGTTGAAATCCCTTATAAAGATATAGGGAAACTCCTACACTTGACCGCATCATCAGCCCGAGCGGCATTCAGGAGCCATTCATACTTTAATATATGTTGGTTAGGGTCCCAACTTCCTTCGCGTACAAGCAAGGTAGGCATCCTAAATCGACGAAGTGGCTCAGCATAAAGGATGTCGTTAGTGGACGGTGTATGACTTTGGGAGATTCCCTAATTGTCGTCGGTAAGGCCTTGACTTTCTCGGATCATTTGGCAAATCATGGTTGGAATGTCAGGCATTTGGACGTTTGAGGCCAAGGCATGGTCGGGTTCTATGTTGCGAGGACGGTCCGAGCATTATTGACGGTCCATTCCTCGCCTCCTTGGCTCCTGGTCTTTAAGAACGTAGGGTTCTTGAGCATGGATATGTTAACGAATGGCTGGATCGGGCTGAATCTGGATCTCAGCTTCCAGATCTATAGTGGTAGCAGCTGCATGTCGTGGATGGTATGACAAAGGAGGAGGGTCCGGCTTGGTGCCCAATAGAAGGACCAACCCCAACTTGTTCGAGATTCACAGCACGCTGATGCCCCAAGGCTTCTGCAGAATTTCCATCCAGCTGCTGGTGTGTAGATCTGTGTTTGAAGTTAAATGAAGCCCATCTTTCAGTCAAGGAATGTGAGAATGACCCTGCCTAGATCTCCTTTCCCTTTCCTCGTTTAGCTGGTTTACGAGCTCCGTGTTAGCATGGATTTGCTGGGTGAGCTCTTGACGGCTCTGAGTGAACTCTTGGATGAGGATTTGGAACTCCTCTCTGGTCGTAGGAACTTATGGATCTGAAGCTCCAGCTGATGTCTGGCCTGCAGTAGTCAGCTGCGTGGGATTTTGCATATTCCTTCCATCCATATCTGCAGCGTTTGAATCAGTTCTAGTAGTATGCACTATGGTTGATGCAGCTCTTTCCTAGATCTTGAGTAATCTGAGTAGCGTAGAAGGAACCACAAGAAGACAGATCTAGATCTTCTCCTTAGATTTTAGCAATCCAACAACGACAGTTGATCTAATGAATCAGAGAAAAATAGAGTTTTCTCAGTGAAAGCACCAAAGTGTTTGTACCAAAATTGTGCATAACACCATTCGGATGTGATTGAAGATATTAAGTGAAGAAATTAAATGGAAAATGAGGCTAATCTAACAATCACACTAATTAAAGCATGCAGAAACAGAAAAAAAAGAAATTATGGTGGTTCAACATTGTAGCCAACGTCCACTTTGAATGTTTTATTGTTTATTGATGATCAACAACTGATTACAATAGTGAAACACTCTAAGACTCGAGTTACAATGGTGTTGCTGCAACTTTTAATGTTTTATTGTTTATTGATGATCAATAACTTATTACAATAGTGCAACACTCTAAGACTCGAGTTACAATGGTGTTACGGCAGAATAACGACATAATAGAGTCAAAAGTCTTTTTCTACAGGCATAAAGGTGTTATTTACAGGTGTAGGTCTGAACTATCTGCCTCCAAACTCGGAATACCTCTTCTCACTCGTGGGTGGGCCCACCAGATCGATCTGGGTGTCATTTGGGATCGATTGGGATTAATCCCCATCGTCGTTCTATCGACAAAGATTGTATCCGTTTGGGCTGCGATCGATCAGAGGCATTATTGAGGTGGTAAGCAAGCTCATGTGAAAATTTCATAGCATTCGGACTTGTATATTTTTAGTTATGATCGATCCAAGATTGGATTTGTAGGTTGGCCGATGCATGCATATCGATCCATGTGTATCGATGCTTCGTATCGATAATCTTGTATCGATGACGGGGAGAGGCAATCACATGGAGATCCAAGTTTCATGCCAGTAGACCGCTTCCCTTGGTTGATCATGCCTTCTTTGTATCGATACCACATCCTTGCCTTCGATGCCCGGTTATGGATTTTGTATCGATAATTGGTTGTAGATTTCGTATCAATGGATGAATGCTGGTTTCGTATCGACGCCTGGTTGATCGATACGAAATGGATGGAAGGGATTAATCAATACGAATTGAACATATGGATTTGGATCGAGGCTATTTTTTAATGGATACGAAGGGGATGGCTGCGGAGGTCATGGATAAAAAGGCAAGGGATACGAAGGTGATGGATACGAAGGGGATGGTTGTGGAGGTGATGGATACGAAACAAATATGTTTCTCATGAATCTTGATCGATCCATAATTTTAGCATACGAACTCCGATTGACCAGAAATTTGGAATATTGGCTTTCATAGCTTTTCTGTCATATAGCTCGATCCAAACTTGGATCAAATTTGCTAGTATCCATAGTGGACCTGCTCATAACCGATCTACGGGGCAAATTGTCTTTAGTTTCTAGTCAAGTCCTTGGTATCACGACCATACCAAAAGGCGAGATAACAATAATCATCCCTAAATGGTAGCTCTTAAGTGTTTGTGAAATTTGATTTAACCAAAAAGACCTGTAAGCGATGTATTCGACCAAATTGTCACATCACTCGTTAAGGTGACGTGTGAATGTTGATATTTGAATTGTTAAATATTAATCGCCGACTGAATTCACACCTCTGAGCTGCTCAATTGCGTTTGTGAATTCTCCAAAAACCACATGATATAATTAAATTATAAAATGTTATACATTGATTAAATTAATTAATTTTATGAAATTTTAGTGGTTGTTAATTTATTTGATGCTTTGAATGCTATTGGTAATTATTTAAATGCATGTACAAAAGTTATATTTGCATATATCGATATACGATATTGATATAATTTTAAACAAGGTTTAAATAATAAAATAATTCAAAAAGGTTCTTTTGGAAAATTTGTACATTAAGAATTTATTAGGACCGGCCATATAATGGTGAGAAGAAGGGATCAATTAATTGAGTTGATTGAAATTTAAAAGGAATTAAAGAAGGAAGTTTAGATAAGAAAAATAGGAAAAGTTCCTTTAATTCTATTAAAACAAAATCTCCTCATTTGATTCCTTTAACATACATAATTTTATTCCTCTTCTCTATCATTCAGGGCTGAAATTTCTTCTAAAAAAATAAACCTCCAAATAAATTCTAATCAACATCAAATTAAATTAAAGAAAGGTGGTTTATCCATCTCTTGCAAGGTGGTATGCAGATTCATTTGAAATCTAAAGAGAAGCCACAAATCAAGTTGTGATGAATGGCAAGGTTTACTGAGTAAGTTTACAATTCATTCACGATGTTTAAAATAAAATTTCATGTATTTGTAAATTGTAGCCAAAATCAATGTGAAAATTATTCTGTATTGTGATTGACTGTGAGTTTTATTTGTGTATGACTTTGAATGTTGATGGTTTAACCAAATCTAAAATAACTAATTGTTGTGAAACTAATATGTTGAATCTTTTTTTATAATTGGTTAATGATTTGTCTAATCAAATAATTTATGTTCTAATTCATTTGAGATACGAAACAGATCATTTTTTTGTTATCATGTTATTGTAAGTCGTCTTTGTTTTAATAAATTACTCTTGTTGTCACATGTATTATTTTTAATTATGGATCAAATTTTAGTAGATTGAATCATGAAATTATGTGTGTGTGTATCACATGTATATATATAAATTAATCAAGTCTTCTTCATACCTTGAAATTGTAAACAAATATTAAATTAAATTTTACTTGGTCGATTTCTTTTAGATTAATTCAGTTTCATGTTTCAAAATTAAATTTTGGTTTATTACATATCTATATGTATGTAAATAGAAAGTCATGTTTTAGATCCAATTATAGCATTAAGGTAAATAAATAAATTACAAAACATTTAATTTTCTTTATATTAATTATATTTCTTTTCAAATTTAGATATAACATAAACTTCTTTTTTTAAATGGTTTGAATGTTTGCTATAATTAAGCTTAAAATTCAATATGGTATTAAATTGATTGTTTAATTGTTGATTGTGGAAGAAAAGTAATGTAGAATTACACTATATGATTATTTTCTTTTTTTAACTTAGATTTTGCACCATAAATTAGCTTTCCATCTTCATCCTTCTAATTTACTCTTATATTAATTGTCTCTTTATGAATTATTTTCATCTATATGCAAGTATAGAATATAAGTGGAAACAAAGATTACATATATATACGTGTGTCTAAACTATATATATGTGGTACTATCAATATGTGTATACAAACCATATATATTGAATTATACTGAAACATATGTATATACTTGGGCATTTATATACCCGATATGCATGTAAGAACGTAATTTGTATATGTAAGAGTGTGTTTGTATACACACACAGATAAATCCCAATTTCTAGATACACATGGTTATAATAACTCATTTATGTTGTTATATGTTTGGATGTATATTGATGCATTCCTAATAAAACTTTTAATTGAAATCTTAACATGTTTAATTAACAAATGTAAATAATGAATTAAATAAGATATGATTTTATTTAAAATTAGATTGGTTCTAATACGACCCTTTTAGACTTCATAGGCCCAATAGATCTAAGATATAATTTTTTTCTGAAATCTATCTATTTCATCCGCTTCTGACTGGCCCGGTTCCAATAATAGTATCAGACATAACATCTAAATTAGTTATGTTAAGCCTAACTAATTAAGCTTACCAATTTAGTAGGGTGTCAAGAAAAGTGGTATTTAAGCTTGGTTTTCGGTAGTCAAGTACCTTGCCCTCCCTTGCTATCGACCTAACCTAAAAGTGAAGTGAGCCCAAAGGGTGCTCCTAATATAAAGGCCCAATTTGAATTGGGCCTTGGGCTAATTTTCCAAATTATTTCGAAAATTTTAAAAATTAAGTTAAGTTTAAAATAATAAATTCATTATAAATATTATAATATGATTTAAAAATTATTTTGAAAATAATAATATTTTAAATTTAAAAGTTAAATTTAAAATAAGAATTACGTTATAATTATTAGAATATGATTTTCAAAGTTGATCTTGAAAACAACGTGTGTTATAAATGTTATAACGTAATTTTCAAAGTTCTTTAAGAATATAATAAATTTATTTCAAATTTTTTAATATTTTTACTGAGTTTGATAAATTAAATAAATTAACTAAATATTTAATTAATTAAAGTATATGCATGTACAATATATATGTAGATATATGTTACATTATCTTGAATTGTTTAAGATGATGTAAGTATATATGTATATATAAGAAATTTTCAAAATTAATATTTAATTAAATTATCGAATTTAATAAGTTGATTAATAAATGATAAAAATACATATATATAGATATATGTGTATAACCATAATGTTATGGTATATATAGTCAATTAAAATATTTAATTATATAACATAAAGTTAATTAAAATGTTAAATAATTAAACTCATTAAATAAGATTTAATTAAGGTAATGTACATAAGACTATTGTATGAGTTAAATAAATTATAAACGTTATATAATAATTAAACTTACATAATATGAATGTATAAAATCAAGTGGAATAAGAAGAAAAAAACCCAAATAGACTTAAGGGATAAATACATCGTATGGTACATGTACCATGATTTCTGATATGTCTGACACTTGAATCATGTTAACCCAAAAAATGGATCAACACCCTGGATTGAGTGCGAAAGCATCAGTTGTGTTCTTATAGAGCAATAATATAGAAGATAAATGTAAAAAGATTGAAAATAGTAAAAAGACAAGAAGAATTTATTGTGGTTCAGCTGTTAATGAAGCCTACGTCCACTTTATAACTTTCTATTAACTGACTACTGTTACAAGTTGTATCGGATTGTAATATGATTGAGTCTTCTAAGTTAGTTCAATTCACAAGTACAAGAGTTCACTGAAGAATCACAGTGAACCTCTAGATGACTGTTGTGTGGGAGGAGAAGATTGAAGAATAATCTCTATAGAGTCCTAGCAACCAGTCCAGAAGATCCACTTTATGTTGCAGGCAAGATTATATTTATAGGAACAGGAGAGCAATTGGCTAGGATGCTTTGCCAGAATCCTACACTTGATGATACAAAGGTTCTTTGAAAATTTCATAATGATCCAACAAAATGTGATGGATCGCTAGCAATCCATTGGGCATGGATCACTAGCGATCCATGTACTTAAGGGATTTTTAGCCTTCTTCATTTGGGTTGCACTCCCTATCTTATGTAGGTGCTCTCTATGTAATTTCATTGCTAATGTTCTTGTTTTGAATGCACAGGTTGGATTGAACTAAGACTAGAATCAATTGGTTCTTCGCTTCTTGAACTAGGTTGCTTGGAAGGCTATGAAACTTGGCAAACGTACTTAGAAGAGATATTGATTCAAGATGCAAGAGGCTTGAACGACCCATGAAGCTCCCTTATGGATCGCTAGAGATCCATAGTGATGGATCACTAGCGATCCATCCCTTCGGTGGATTTTTGGGTAATTTTTCTTGAGTGCTTTTGGCTTGTTGTTTTGGATGCCTTGTTCAAGTTTCAAGTCATTCTGGCATAGTCCTTAAGTTCTAACTCCTATTAAATTATACAGGATTAAAAACCCGGTTAACATTTGCCTCCCAGAGTATGCTTTTGTTGGAAACAAAGTGTGCTCTGTAACTGGTCGGCCTTGAATTCCTGTTCCATGAAATCTAGCCGATCGTATTAGGCTTACCGTGAAGTATTGTTTTTTATTTTTCAATTTTTGTTAGGTTTAAGATATCGATCATCATTATTCATGGAAACATATCAATTTTGGCTCCATAATTTCCAAAGTGTTTACGAACGGCAAGAAGGTTGAGTCTGAAAAGTTCGAGTGAAAATTAACGTTAGATGATGGATTGCTAGCGATCTATAGGTGATGGATCGTTAGTGATCCAATCAATTTGATTTTTTCACTGAAACCTTTCCCATCTAGAACTATCTACGAGGTGACCCTTCTTACTTTTCCTGACTTTCTTTTCTTATGATCCAAACCAACCATGACCTAACCAGCTTTTGTCACCGCTGTCATTGATCTCTATCGCCACAGCCTTCTGCCATTTACCTCAGCTACCTCTGCCATCACCTCGAGCCAATCCCTAGCACTAGAATAACCGTTTGCTTAGCTCGATGCCTACCTTGCAGACTGCTAACCCTAGTTTGGATCACCATGAACTTGAAGTCAAACCCATTTTCCTTCGATCTAAGGTTGGTGATGACGTGGTTATCGTATTGGGTGTGGTCGCTAGTGAATTTGGAGCGATCGAGGAGAATGGTGAACAAAGTGGATTGATTGTAATATGTTGGAGTTATATAGTGGATTCGTGTCTTGCACTTAATGCATTCTTTTATCTTCATCCAATAAATCAAAATCGATTAGCTCATGGCCTCGATGGTTCCAACGGGGTGGTTTACTATAAACTTGAGCATCATGGATTAGTCTTACTACCGCATGCTTGATGTACATGGGAACAGATTGAGCTTTCCGTGCTGCTTTGGACAATGGATTGGTTATCGTTTATTGACCGATAATGGATAAGTATAGGAGGACTAACTTTAATGAATGATATGAAAATCTTTTTCCTTTTTCTGCTAAGAGTAAACTATCTAAATAGAATAGAGCATTCGTAATGTTCAGGACATCAATTCCATCTCACATAGATAACACACCGCACTTGCCCCAATCGACGCTTGGAATCCAATGAGTTGGCATAAGTCAACGTCTTTCTGGAATTTAGGAATTAAACATATAGGGATTTCTAGTTAAAAATAGGGTTACCTGACCATGTTGGATACAAGTTTTGTTATATAGAATGAAGCATCCGTCATTTCGACATAAATGTAGTGAAGGAAGCCCGGTACTCCCGAAAGGAGAATCAATGTCAGTTATGCTTTCGCAAATGATTCCAATAGCGCCTACTTCTTTGGCACCACAGGCTCAATAAGGTCAATTGGTACAGATTGGTCCGGTCGTCGATCGAACTCCTCCAAACTTTAGTGTTTTACTTAACCCTCCGAAGAGAGCTTCTATTATCATTTATGCTAAAATTATGCGCAATATTTTTTTTATAGCATGGTATTCCGAATGATGATGTGCGCCTTCCACTGAAAAATGTGTTTGCACACATGCCACCTTCGAGGTACACCGCCTGCCATCGGCACATGTGCTTGCATAGTGTCGTTCCCCATTAACCATTTCTTGAGAACCACTCTTCTAAATCTAAGAATAGCCTTATTTCAGATTCATCCCAATGGTTATGCAATTTGAACTTGTATTCATGCTTTGTTTATGCGGACATTCACTAGTTCCCTAAGCTTTGATGAATTGAGATACTTCCTTTCATTCAAGAAGAGAGAGGAACGTCCATCTCTTGTGATTGTTGAGGCTCAAATAAATCACAAAATTGTGTTGCAGCTCTAAGGCAACATATCCCAGCTCAAGATCCTGTCTTTCTTCGTTAGATGTCTTGAAGATTTTAATCATATTTGGATGATAGGTGGTAAGTTTTCTCTTATATCGTTGAGACTTATTATGATGGTACAGGGTCTTAATTGATTGAATGCTTCTTATAGTTCTTTCAAAGCCAAATAAAGATCTAGCACTAGACTCTATCTTCCATACTCTAAAGGCCATAGATGCTAGGGAGATCGGTCGAACTTTTGCTGATGGACAAGAATTTGCATCGGTCTGGATTATTACATCTCGGGAGGTCTACTGTCACTGTTGAGGTTCCATCCCTTATCTGTTCCAGGATTAGAACACGCTCCACTGCTTCATCGCATAATTTCGAAGAGAGTAATCTACAAGGATAAGAAGATTCATCTAGTGGATCAACTGCGGAAATCCATGAAGAAAAGAGCATTACGATCGGGGTTATTACTCCGAACATGATGCCCCTGATCCCAGAGAAAGGGGAAGAGGAGTTCTAACAATGAGAAAGCAAGGCTGCTGTGATGGTAGAAAAAGAGGAAGGTGCAATTGAGAGTGGAAGTGACATTGACCCCTCCTCTAGCGGTGAGGAGTCTGATGCGCAAACAAAGAAGGAGATCTCAAATCATGTGATGAAACTCCAAGAATGAGTCATATTATTTCGGATTCGCTTCCCCAAGAGGTTATTGCTAAATATGCTCCTCAAGCAATTGAATGACTTCATGGTTTTCTGCCAAAGGAAACCGATATAAACTTTAGGGACTTGAGCAACGTTTATGTGGACATTGCAGAACTCAAGGGAGATGATTTTGAGTCCAAAGGATTGTCTCCTCATTCCCATTGTATTCGCTTCCCGACTCAGTTTGTGAAGTACTTTTAGGGCACATATGGCATGTTGCATACTTCACTAGAGTCACATACACTCATATGTGCATTATTCGAGCACATTTCCTACCGCTATAATTACTTCATTTTGTTCTTATATTAGATACTGTGGGAGGCTGTGGACTTTATAAAGATCTTGAATAATTTACAAATGCACAATGTGGGTTGAAACGGACTTTAGCAGCCATCTTCCCGAGAAGCTGAGGAAGAATGGAGGAGGAGAGAAGATTGGGAAGCTGAAGCTCGTCGTCTGGATGACAGGGACTGAGGCAGAGTTCGTAGGGGTGGCTATGAGAAGAGGAAGACTCCCAATGATCGGGAAGATCTATCTAAAAATACGATATTAGATCATGATTGCCATCTTTCCGAGCACCATGCTTCTGCCCCGGCTCTAATTTATATCGGAATTGAGGTTCCTACTTCTAGCTCCATCATCTCATATTGTGCCTGCTTCCGCTTTTTCATGCCCTTGTAGGAGGCCGGCTTATATTCTTCTATGTGGTCCACCTAAACTTGAAGCCGTGTCCCCTGGCTGGTTCCTAAAGGGGATAAATTCAATTGTGACCTGCATCAGATTCACGAGGATTCTTATGTACCCTATCTCCGGGTGATTCAGAGCGACTAGGATTAAGCTGAAGGATGGAGAAATTATGTAAGTAGCTGGCGAACACAAATCGTAACAACTATCAAGAGATTCTTTCTTCCGAGTCAGAAAAGGATTATTACGAAAGGATACCGGCCGAACGTGAAGCCAGAATTTATTAATTGATAAAAGAGGGAGATGCTGCCATTCGAGATAGTAAGAGCAATGCTATTTTGCTAAAGGACTTGAAGGAGGCTCGCACAAAATTGGAAATCATATTCAGAGATGAAATCAAGAAAGCTTATGCTGATGAAGTCAAGCTGAAAAGGGTGCTTAAAACTCGAGATTCGTTCATCAAAGCTCAAAAAGGAACCATTGTTTGTCATGATGAAACCGTCGAAGTTCATAAGAAAATTTTTGTTAATTATGCGGGAATGGTGGAATCTTGAGATAAGACCATCTCCAACCAGGCTCAAGTGATTTCTTTCCTTCGAGAAAAAGTTACGCAACTTGATGTTGAACCAAAGTCAAAATTGAGAAAGCCGCTGTGACGACGGACTATTTGGAGCTGAAAGATTCCTTCGCAAGGAAGATGGAAAAGATGAATAACACCATCTTGAACTTCTACATCAACTCTCTATTGTAGTAAGGAAGCCTCTATTATCTGGGCCTCATATTCCCGCCAACTCTACTGTGCTTTGGGAAGAAATCCTGGCATGTTTCCAAAAAGATGAGGATGTGTACACTGAACAATAGCTGGAGGATGCCTATCTGAACGATGAATCGAGGAGGCCTTTGGTAAAGGGCCGAGAGATTATTCAAGTTGAAAGGGAGCAAGAAGTCATCGACGTTGTCCAGCTACTAAAGCACTATCAAAGCCCTAAACCTCTAGGCTTGGTGAATCATCCAAGCTGCCTCATGATCAAACATAAATCATTTTAGCTTCAACTGGTATTGCTTTGTTATCTACCCCTTCATTAGTTATCTCCAAAGACTTAGGTGGTCCTAAAAATTTGCCCAAGATTGTGAAATCATCAAAAGAACGAAATGGCGGGGAGTACGAGGTTGAGATTCATGGTCACACTTCTGATGCAGATAACTTTCTCGTTTCTCCCGGCTTTAAGGACTTCCAGTTCACGCCGCAAGAACAAGATGACCTGAATGCTTTCCTTTTTGATCTAATAGGCTAGTCTTCTTTGCCTATC
This sequence comes from Allium cepa, assembly GCA_030765085.1. Classification (NCBI taxonomy): domain Eukaryota; kingdom Viridiplantae; phylum Streptophyta; class Magnoliopsida; order Asparagales; family Amaryllidaceae; genus Allium; species Allium cepa. The sequence goes on from CM060931.1 coordinate 500,606,937, forward strand.
AAACTCCCAATTACTCCAACCTCGGGACTTACTACTATATCAATTGCTTCAATGCTAATTCTATAACTACTTCGATCACCATGACCATGTTTAGCTCGTAACCAGGGCCGGGATCGTAGAAGATCGCTGCATTGCATGGCGTAGATGACCCCTCTGTATCTCTCGAGGGTGATTTAATAGCAACTAAGATTTGAGAGCAGACCGATCAAACTAGTCAACCAGGTAAAACTAAGCAGTAGATGGTGGAAATTAAGAAGGAAAAGTTAGAGGAGAAAAATCTTCGAGGAGCTCCAACAAGTCCTGCAAGCACAAGACCAAGGGAAGTCTTTAGAGGGGGCCAAAGAACAAAAAGGATACATGGGCATAAAGCCTACAATCGATATCTCTGGCAGCGATATAACTCTTGGTGGGGATGTTGAGGGAAGAGGAAATTTTCGACCAAAGGAGGGAAAGGAAGTGGTGGCAAGAAGCACCGACGGGTTCGTGTGACAGTGGAGCTGGATTTTGTAGCATTTTGATTTGTTCGACATGTATTTTGTTTAAGTGCAGAGTTTGCACTCATTACTTTTGTTATTGTAGCATTTGTGCTTTTCTTTTTGTTGGTCGATATTGTATGGGCATGACCCCACATTTTTAATTTGTACAGGAAATGTTATGAGAAACTAAAAGATCAATGTTCCTACTATCTCTTTTGTGTTCTTTCTCATTTAACATGTACTTAGCTTGTTTTATACCACTTATGTGTGTACATGATACGATTGCTTGTTCTGCAATTTCTATTCTTCATATTGTCGTGCCATGTTTATGCATATGATGCCTATATTTAAATGATCTCACGCATTTTTATGCATTTATTCATCTTAATGACTAAATCGTTGTGATTGCCAAGCTTTGAACACTTAATAAATGAGCGGTTGAGCTGAGCGATTCCTCGGATGCCTGTAGCCGAATTTACTTTGCGATTCTATTTTTGGTTGTTGATCACAACTTAGGGGGTGATATTCGATACTATCTAGTCTAGGGTAGGTTGGTCTTGTCATGCGGGTCGCAAAGGTAACTATAGCCCGTAGTACATTTTATCTAGTGGTGTATTGTTTTGGAAGGTAGTCCCTTACTTTGCTATTGTTGGAATCCATTTTCCACATATATGCTTAGCGTTTTTTGATTTTTTACCTTTTATTGTTGTGATGTGCGCGCATCACAACTACTTGATTATTAATATATTAAGCTTGGACATTATGATAATATCACTGAATTTTCATGTAAAATGTATTAGTTATTATAAGGTAAAAACCCATCCGTGTTTATGTGCGGCGTGATCTTACAGGATACCTTTTATTTTAAAGCATTTTATAAGTTATAATAAAATTCCTTTTGATCTAAGTTTCTCACACTGGTTTTACCAAACCTACCTGAGTGTTGTTTTCTTATAATGTTGGGGTCAGACCAAGCATGTTTTCAGACTAGCTTTGGAGCTTAGGAGATGAGCTGGAGGTCCAAGACGTATCCCTTGTATATTTCCTAATTTTCATTGTGTTGCATCAAATTTGCATCATTATTAGGGATAGACAGTTATAACTGTTCCAAATTGAAAGTTGTATTATTATGACTCTAATGTATCATTTTGGAAATGACTATATAAATTTTATATTATTGTCTTATGTTGTTTCTTTGCATTATGAGATTTTGTGTTCTTTAATTTATTCTTGGCTTTCTTTTTCTTCCACCCCTAATAATCTGTCTTCCTGGAACTTGGATGCTCAGCACATGAATATCATAGATGTATTATTGTAGATTTTTGAGGATCGAAAAGGCGGGTTGTTATAGAATTTCTTTTATAAATTAGTGATAGCAAAATTGATTTGGATACAATCCAAGGATAAAACTGATTACAAGGAATGAAATGAAATTAACCAAACCAAAATGAACACTCCGCATTAGGATTTCAAATGAAAATTCTTGCACATTGAAGAGAAAATATGATTTTTTTATCAATGTCGAGATTAAATAATCCTCAGCGGTCAGTTGACTCTTTCATATGATATGATGCACAAATCTGAAAGGATTCCAAGTACATTATCAAAATGTGATTTAATTGTTTTACCCGAGGGAATATGATTCATCCTCCACAAATATGTTTTCAAGAGAAAGACTAATATAGTTGAATATAGTGAGCAACATTAATAAGAAAAAAAATCATAATTTTCAATTATTTAATTAAACATAATAGATTCGTCATTCAATATGCTCGAGATGATTTGGATTTTACTCATAAAATTATCGCTTAGTGTGAATTTATGTCTTGGTGCATATGTGTTGAAATGGAAAATTCTAAAATAATAATTTAAAAACCTCACTTCGAATTCTAACAATGCCCTCTAGATAACAAAGCAGTACCAACATTCATCCATACAAGTTGTTTATGATATGAACAAACCAAGGGCGCTGCTTCTACTACATCCTTTTTGGATTCACTAGTAGGATTAGTAGCAAGAGCCCTTGCACTTCAACGACTCCATCATTGATTCTAATATCTTTAAGATGTCTACAATTCGAACTCTTATGCCAGTTCAAAGTGGTTTTTAGATAACTTATTTGATTCCAATCTCTTCAAATCAATAACCGATAACTTTTCGGTTGACTCAATCCCTATTCTTTCAGAAATAAGCGGTGATATAAGGGTCCTAAGGAGATCTGGAATATCCACCCTTAAAGCGAGAGACCTTTCATCATAATGAGTTCTCCCAAGAGAATCTCAAACCATATGAAATCATGAAGCTTTTATATACTTCCTAAGTCATAATAGGTTAAGTTATCGATAGTGAAAAACCACTATCTGTTGTAAGTATATAGTCTGCATATGGAAAATCATACATCGAATACTTATTACCACTTTCTAATTTCTACCCCATACTTTCCCTCGAATAACAATGAAGCCAAACAAGATAGGGTATTCTTACCTCTCAAACCTTGACTAGACAACATTCTTAATTCTCACAGATAGAAATAAGCTCCCATACCTCGAAATTTACTGTCGAATACAAGATGAAGTACCTTCCATATACTTAATTGATCTTGACCTATTTATGGAAATTAACCCTCTTATACTTATCACATTTCCAACATCTCAACTTCTCTATCCCCATCCAAAAACAAAGCTAGGTAAGTCAGGGCACTATGGTTGCACTTGTCCTTGCTTTAGTTAAAGAACTTCATTTCAGGATCTCACATATAAAGGAAAGTCTACTAATTTGATTTTAGTGCTAAATATAAGATGACTTACGTTCCAAAAATATGTCAGCATTTTAGCACTACTTATTCCATTTGTTTTATGTTACTTAATGGCATTGACAAAGAAATCCTTTATATAAAAAGTTCTTTTAAAACAAGTATGAAAACCAACTCCGCAAACTTATTTCTAGTCTTTGATTTCAAACTAGCACCATATATTGGTTAGAAATATTGTTGGGGTATTATTACCTTTCAAACCTTAACTCGACATACACTTCTAACATCAAAATAGAAACAGGTTTTCATACCTCAAAGTCTAGAAATACACATAGGATCCAAGCATTCCAATATACTTCTTATTAAAACATTTTCCCAAATCACTCATTAAACCAAAGTTTGATTTAAAAGACAACATCTTTCCTTTTTATAAAGCAAACAACTTATTAATGATAACCAAGTATTACAAATCAAACTTCCTTTCCAGTTTTTCATAACCGTTTACTATGACAAAAATGCTATAATTCATGATCTCTTTCCTTTTCTCGAAAACATTTATTACAACAATAGTGTTATAATCCATGTTTCCTTCTTCTTTTAAAATTAGTTTCAAAAATCATCAAAATAAGTTTGAAACTTGTATTTAAAACATCCTTTGCTTTTATCAAAACTTAACTTCTGAAACAAAGGATTAAAATTTAAACCTCTTGTTTAAATAAATAAATAAATTCTTAAAAATATATTTAAAAATTCAAACTCCCTTTTATATACTTAAACAACCTTTACAAAACTCACTTGAAGGAGAATTTACAAAATATCTAAAGAAGATAACCTTTCTACTTTACTAAAAACATATATTTTCAAACTGCATCCGTGCGACTATTGCTAGATGGACTGTAACTTTTAAAACATTGTTTAATAAATCAACTAGCTTTCAAACTCCATTTTCCTCCATATTTTGAACCGGTTTAAAAAAATTGCCGAAAAGGTTTGGCATCCAAAAATTAAATTCGAAAAATATTTCAAAATACTTCAGAAAACAAGGTGGTAAACCACTTAAAAGCGAGCATGGGATTTCAATGTACCATAAAAACAAATCATCAAAACAAGTCGATTATTAGCAACATCCACTTCATTACATCATACCTAGCAAGTAATAATGTAAAGCAGTCAACAAGGCAAGGAATCCTTTAAGATCCCTCTAGAAATTTCCTATTCTTCAAAATGCTTCCATAGCGACCTATTCGCTACGGAACACTTCGACTTCCCTTTGCTTTAGTCCCTGTAAAACAAAGTTATATATGCCATCCCTTCTAAGCAGGAATCAAATCCAAACAAGCTAGTGTACATATTACATACATATGTAAATACAACATAATCAAAACAATGAATAATTATTACTACCAATAAATTTATTTTTCTAAAGTAAACTTTCTCATTTCTGAATGCGACAAAACTTCAGAACAAGCTACCACTTCCTCCTACCATAACCCCAAAGCCAATGATTCTATCTTCCTTGTCTTTCCTCCTGGCCCAAGCCTACCCTCTTCTTTACTTTCGTGTGGCGTAGGGTGTTATGGGCTTTTGTACAACTTTTCTTCAAGCTTCGACTTACTACAAAGGTGATGCTATGGTGTCCAAGCTTATATTAATGTTTGGTTGCATTTGAAGGAGGTTGGGATGAGTTTTGAGAAGAGAGAAGTAGACAAAGAAGTGAAGAAGTGGAAGCCAATAATGAGTTTAAGAAGAGAAGGTGGAGGAGATTTAAGTAAGTAGAGTGAATAAAATGAAGTAAGGAGGTCCTTATAGAATTCCAAAAAGCAGGAAATTACTCCAATTACCCTTTAGTCAAATTACCTAACTAACATTACTTTTTCATACACCTTTTCCACTTTTCAATATTCCAACTCATGCACCATGCCCCCTCCAAGTGAACTTGTACTTCTAAAATAATGGCATGTGCTATTTAGTACCTTATTATTTAAAAATAAGGAAGAAAAGTCCACTTTACTTTAGTACCTTAATTAATTACTTTTTAAATGTACTTAAGAACACTTTACTTTAATCAATCACCTTGGTAATATTTTCCTTGTTATTATATGTAGCTATAATGTGTATATATGTGTGCAGCAACGTTATAACAACTTTCGCTTGATGAAAAGTCAAAAATTCGAAGAAAAAAAAGATTTTTGGTCGCATTTTCAATTTTTTCCAAACTATTTATTTTTGTAAATAAACTTTCAAAATGAGTTTACTAAAATTATTCATTAAACTAAATGGGGTTACTTGATTAATAAAAACCATTAATTAAATATTAAAATTTAATTAAACGTTTACAATCAAAGCGGTAAAATTCTGGGTCATTACATCCTTTCCCCTTAAAAGAATTTTGACCCCGAAATTTCATCAAAACAAACACCCAAAGAACAAACCACACTAATTCTTAACGAACAAACCATACTAATTCTTAACAAACAAACCACTTAGAGTTTTTCTAGGTTGAAAACCTTTTCACCACATAAGGATGATAAATGATCTACCAAGCAAACCTTTGGCTCAATAGCCATAGATTATTACTCGATTATTCACACTACATCATGACAAATCCAAGAGTCATTTACCCAACTTCTCATATAAAACACTAAAGGCAAATATGCTTAAGCCCTTACGATGTGCATGAATCATCCGTATGCAATATCTGACCCAATCACTTACTTTGATACATAAATCTCCTATCCATATTAGTATATATCACATAACTTATTCATTGTAGAACCCTAATATGGTTCCTTGGTCTGAAACTTATTTTTTCCTCACATAGTCCTAAACTATGATAGAAAACACTTGCATCATCCCAAGAATCCATCTTATGTACTTGCATTTAACAATCGAGTTAAAATGCTTTGTTCAGACCAGTGTATAACAACTAAAAATCGTATTCCCGAACTTTGAATCAAGAATTTTTGTGCGAATAAGTTGATCCAAGTCCAACTTACGATTTTATTCCTTTAGGATAACTTAATAATTATAGTACTCCAATTCCATTTTACTTTCCATATTTATTTATGAAAACATTTCATAAAACATAACTTAAATTTAAAACATGTATAATACCCTATTATATCCTGAGAATATATGCAACTAATTGATTTAATCTTTTATCTTTTCTTTTTCATTTAAATTCAGGTGCAGACCTAAAATAAATCTAGGTCATAAAACTGATTCGCCCCCTTTACCCATCTGGTCTAGCAAGTAGCTAAGAAGAGTAGGATGTTGGTGTCCAAACTCAATCCTAGAGTCTACTTTTCCTTAGACACCCCTAAGGTTAATATGTTTAGTACTCGGCCTAATAACATCAGTTATTTTATAAAACTTAGATGTTAAAATAAGAGAAGTAGTTTAATAAAACAAAGTTTATTAAAACCTTTTTATTAAATTTAACCCATTAAAGCTTGTGTTAAATTATTTCTTCTCTAACCAAGAGTGACATAAATCCATCTTAGAAATATCATTTATCAACACATTCTTTTATCAAAATACCCCTTATTTTGACTCCATTTTCTTTAAGGAAACTGAAGAACTAAATATTCGGTTTTTATTTCAAAACCGTTTTGAAATTTTACAAGATATTTTAATCTAAAGAAAAGATACATATAGGCCGAGTAACATCAAAACAATGCAAAGGAACCGAGTTCTACCAATAGTATCATACATCCCCTTGCCAGGAAAGGTAATACCTAATAGAAGCACTTACCATTCGAATATATCTCTTTCCCATTTTTAGTTATTTTCAAGCCACTTGAACTAGTTAATATAAAAATACTTCTTCTTTTTCGATTCCTATTTTGAAACAATATTGTATATATTTCTCGTATTTATAAAACAGCTTTAGCTTTACTTTCTAAAACTTGTTTTAGGTTCGTTTAGATTTGAACTCATTTCGATCGTACAACGACAAAGGGAATAATTTAATAACACTACAACGTTCGCCTAAGAAAACATCTAATTATGCCTTAGAAGATTATTCAAATTACCACAAAACTAATCGAGACTTATTCCCTGAACTATCTAAAGAAATTATGCCTTACTTAAAATTCTCTTTGAAATATTTATACTTGTAAATATTTTCAAGTAATACTATTATAAATTTTTCCAAAAATCATTTGAAATCTTTTTTTCAAAGACATCTGGATTTGAATTCTCGAAAATACTTTTTATTTTATAAGATACATCATATAAACCTGATTTATAAAAATAATTTTATATCAAATCATTCCTTCTTATATCAACATAAACTTTATAGCAATATTTCTACCAAACATAATATAGTCAAATTGAGAAACTCAATTCACAAGGTGTTTGTATTTAATTCAACAAATGCTTATAAACCGGCCAAGCATAAAAAATCAGTCAACAAATGGCGATAAATAAATATCATCATTTCCTAGCAAACAAACTGGAAAAAAATAACTATATCTATTTTTGAATATCATTCTTTTATATATAAAATATAAAATCGAGGTAAAATTATTTCATTTACCGATTTCAAAATAATATAAAATATTTTTATAGCACTAACAAATACACGCTCTCATATAATACACTCAAACTCATTCAACAGTGTCACTTACCCTATCTCTAAGGGTTACCCCATCAGGGCCAAGGTCACTCAAACTCATATAATATATGTACTGACAATAGGAATTATCATACATGTTGTATTGTCTACGACATTAGTAACAATCGCAATTTCAACCCTCAAAAGTCGACACTAATACAACCACGGTATTCACGTGCAGAGCATTCAAGTGCTAAAAAGGCAGATTGTTGGGGGAAAAAAGACAAAACAGAATCTCACATCTTGATGATTAATACATAATATCCAAATGATCTTTACAAAAGAAGAAAACTTTACAACAATCAAAGTAAACTAATCTATCATCAGCTTAGACAATTATAACATCCTGTCCTTACAAATGTTAATAAATACAAAAGAAGTATTACAACATAAAATAAAATACATTAGGTCTTGGAGACATCTAGCCTGTCTCCAAAAGCTCCAAGCATCCATCACTAAATCCGAAAATGTACTCGGGTCTGACCCAAGTATCATAAGAAAATAACACACGAATTAGATTGGTAAATCAACATGAAAAACTCAAATCATATGGATTGTTATATTTATAAAAAACCCTTTAATGTATCTCGTAATACCATGCTACATATAAATACAGACAGGTTTCTACCTTATGATAACCAAACCAATTTACAGGAAATTTTGTGGTGTTATAATAATGTCTAGGGCTTAAAGTAAATATTGAATCATAGTCGAAATGGTGACATTAATTACATTCAATAGTAGAATTAGCATATTAAGTCCATAAAAGCACATATTAGAAAATAGATTCCATACGATGACAAGGCTACTGGGTCACCCCTAGAAAAATGTACCGAGGGCCTTAGCCGACTCCTTGCGAATCATGACTGGCCTACTCCTTCTTGGATAGTACCGAATATGTCATCACGCTGGTTGCGATCAACAACTGTACCGGTGCCCCTTGCATACAATAAATACCGAAGTAGATCGGGTAATGACCCTACCCTAATGGGTGCAACCCATATAGGCCTTAAGTATATCCTATGTTTTAGTCATTACTAGATGTGAGGCTCAAGGTTATGTTTTACCTTTTTAGCAAATCCCACTAGGAATGGTAACAATGCCTCTAGGCAACATTGCATTGCTAGCATTCATGAACACAAGTTATTTAGGATATGAACAAATTAAAGGCACTACTTCTACTAATCCTTTTTGGAATCACCTGTAGGATTAGTAGCAAGTATCCTTTTCACATTAAAGACTCCTTCTTCGATTCCATCATCATCAAGATGTCTCTAATTCGAACGCTTTTGCCAGTTCGAAGTGATTTTTGGATAACTTATCTGATCCCATTCTCTCCAAACCAACAACCGATAGCTTTTTGGCTGACTCAATCCCGGTTCTTTCAGAAGTCAGTAGACGATATACGATTCCAAAGGAGATCCTGAATATCTGCCCTTAAAGCTAGAGACAATTCACCGAAATGAGTTCTCCCAAGGGAATCTCAAGCCGTATGAAATCGCGAATCTTTCATATACTTGGTCAAAATAGGTCGAGTTATCGATAGTGGAAAAACCACTATCAGGTGTAAGTATATAGTTTTCATAAGGAAAATTGAACATCATACACTTATCACCACTTTTCGATTTCAACCCCGCACAATCCCTTAATTAACAATGAAGCTGAACAAATTGAGGCATTCTTACCTCTCAAACCTTGACTCGAAAACGTTCTTAATTCTCATAGATAGAAAAAGTCTTCCATACCCCAAATTTAGTATCAAGTATGAGATAAAGTACCTTCCATATACATAATTAATCATGACCTATTTATGAAAATTAACCCTCTTTTACTTATCGCATTTCAAATATTTCAACATCTTTATCCCTCAAATAGAAATGAAGCCAACTAAGTCAGGTAACTGGTCGCACCTGTCCTTACCTTAATTGAAGCACTTTGTTTCCAGATCTTACAAATAGAGGAAAGTCTACTCATTAGATTTTAGTGCTAAATATAAGATGACTTACTTTCCGTGAACATGTAACATTCTAGCACTACTTATCATATTTTTTTTACGTTACTTAATGGCATTGATAAAAAATCCCCTGACAAAACAAAGTCTTTAAAAAAAAATGAAAACCAACACCACAAACTTATTTCTACTCTTTGATTTCAAAGTAGCACTATTCATTAGTTAGAAATGACACCGTTCAAGTTAGGGTATTATTAGCTCTCAAATCTTAACTCGACATTCACTTCTAATTTCAAAATAGAAACAGTTTCCATACCTTGAAGTCTAGAAATACACATAGGATCCAAGAGTTCCAATATACTCGTTATTAAAATATTTTCCAAAATCACTCATTAAACGAAAAATTGATATAAAGCAGTATCTTTCCTTTTTGTAAATTGAAAAACTAATTGATAATAACTAAGTATTATAAATCAAAATTCCTTTCCAAGTTTTTGAAACCATTTACTATAACAAAATGTTATAGTTCATGATCTTTTTCATCTTCTCAGAAATATTTACTACAATAATAGTGTTGTAGTCCATGCTTCCTTCTTCTTTTAAAATTACATTTAAAACTCTTAAAAATAGTTTTGAAACTTGTATTTAAAACACCCTTTTAAAGATTATTGCTTTTATCAAAACTTAACTATTGAAACAAAGGAGTAAAATTTAAACCTCTTGTTTAAATAACAAAATAAATTCTTAAAATTATATTTAAAACTTAAAATTCCCTTTTAAATACTCAAACAACCTTTATAAAATACATTTGAAAAAGAATTCACAAAATATCCAAAGTAGATAGCCTTTCTACTTTACTAAAATCATCAATTTCCAAACTGCATCCACAGCGGCTATCGCTATGTGTACCGTAACCTTTGAAACTTTGTTTTGTAAATTAACTAGCTTTTAAACTCCATTTTCTTTTATATTTAAAACCACTTTAAATAAATTGGCAAATAGGTTTGAAAACCAAAAGTCAAGTTCGAAAACTATTTTAAAACACTTTAGAAAACAAGGCAGTAAACCACTTAACAGTAAGCATGGGATTGCAATGTCACATAAAAACAAATCATCAAAGCAAGTTGATTATCAAAAACATCCACTTTATTACATCATACTTAGTAAGTAATAATTTAAAGTAAAGTCAATAAGATGAGTAATCCTTTAGGATCCCTCTATAAAATTTCTACTCTCTGAAGTGCTTCCACAGTCACCTATTTACTACACCATACTTCAACTTCCATTTGCTTTATTCCCCTGTAAAACAAAGTTGCATATGCCATCCGCTTCCAAGCAGAAAAAAATCCAAACAAGCCAATATACATATAAAATACGTATGTAAATAGAACATAAGAAAATTATTATTATTAAAACCAAATTCATTCTTTAAAGTAAGTTTTCTCACTTTCGAATGAGATGAAATTTTGGAACAAACTACTACTTCCTCCAACCATTACCCCAAAGCCAAAACATCCACCCTCCTTGCCTTTTCTCACAGCACAAGCCATCCCTCTTCCTTACTTGAATGCGGCCTAGGATGTTATGGGCTTTTCAAAAAAAATCTTTGAGCATATACTTGTTACATGGTGATGCTATGATATCCAAAGGCTTATATTAAACTTTGGTTTCACTTCGAGGAGGTTTGGATGAGTTTTGAGGTGAGAGAAGTAGAGAAAGAAGTGAAGAAGAGGAAGCCATTAATGACTTCGAGAAGAGAAGGAGGAGAAGAGATCCAAGTAGAAAATGAAGTAAAGTGAATAAAATGAAGTAAGGAGATCCTTATTTATAGAATTTCAAAAAGCAGCAAATTACCCCAATTACCCTTTAGTCAAATTACTTAAATACCCTTACTTTTTCCATACACCTTTTCCAATTTCCAATTTGCAACTCATGCACCACAACCCCTCTATGTGAACTATTACTTCTAATAATGACATATACTATTTAGCATCTTATTATTTAAAAATAAGGAAGAAAAGTCCACTTTACTTTATTAATTAATTACTTTTAAAAGTACTTAACGACACTTTAATTAATCACTTTGGTTATATTTGCCTTATTATTATATGTTGTTAATATATGTATGTATGTGTGCAACAACGTTGCAACGACATTCGTTAGATGAAAAGTCGAAAATCCAAAAAATAATTTCGGTCACATTTTTAGTTTTCCTCCGAACTATTTACTTTTGTAAACAAACTTTCAAAATAAGTTTACTATCACTATATACTAATTAAAAGAGGATTATTTGATTAATAATAACCATTAATTGAACATTTAAAATTAATTAAATGTTCACAATCAAAGAGGTAAAATTCCAAGTCGTCATAACATTATATCTTGCTTATGTATTTAATGCACGAAGAAAATATCATATCCAAATTAAGATCACTTATGATAGTTTAGTGTGTTCTCGAGTATTTATAAATATTAGATAATTATTTATAGAAATAATGAACTCCTTATAAAAGATTGTTCGGACTCAAACTTCATAAGTGCTATCGAGTACAATATGTCAATATTAATTTCATGTTCAAACTTTAATTATGAAGCTTTAAATTGAAATTGTTCCAAATAATAAGTAGTAGCTAATTAAACCAAAGTCTACTACAATATAAGAAGTATAGATAAATTGGCAAATTTATAACTAAGCTAATGGTGATTCCAAATGTTGAGAATCCTATGATATTGTTATATTATAACTGCGTCGTGATATAGTTAATAAAAAAACCTAGAGCTTACTAGAAGTTAAGAGACGTACTCTGAATAGTTCCACATGATAAAGTAGTTTATCAATATCAAAGAGAGTTTATTGATAGAGTAGATAATTAAAATAAAATAGCATACTCATTCACTAAAGGACTGAACCAATTTTGAGAAAATCAATCGATGAAGTTGGAATAAAATTCCACAACTGACCCTAAGTGCAAGTGGGAGATTGGTAGAGTTAGGGGTATGCCATAGGAGAAATTATGTAATTTGTTACATACTTTTACACTGTGACCAATCTTGTTCAAAAAAATGTGTTTTCTTTCTATAATATACTTTTTATATAGTGATATAAATAATTAAGTAATTAATTTAAAGTATATAGACGGAAAATCCTTAAATGATATGTTATGTGATAGGAATTACAAAGTATCATAATCATGAGAATTTTATCATTATGAAAATAACATATTGTTTTAAATAATCCTCGTCAAGATGTTTTGAGAAAGGATATCTATTCATCCATTTGAGACTGGAGTACGTAATGCTCATCAAATGTAAGGCAGTGTATTTCTCATGGCTATTAGGGGAATCAAGGGATTGCATACCTATAGTTATTAGATAACCATGGAAAGACTCGGTTGATAGTTTTTTATTGGTTAATATAACTAAGGTCAAATAGAGATAATCGATATGACAATTTTACACAATTCCCTCAACTTGAGAATACTATCAAGCTTCTATGTAGAAACTCTGCTTCATTATAGTTAAATCATGGCATGACTCAATCGAACGACTATAGTTGGATTGAATGAAAGCATTAGATGTGAAACACTATTCAAGAGAGAATTTGTCTCCTTGGTTATACGAGGTTGGTATCACAGGGTCAACTTATGTTTACCCAAAGTTAAAACCTTTGGCCAGAGCTGTATGATTAACAAAAACTTTATAATTGAACCAAGGATTTTATATTTGCACATACTAAATTGAGTGTGGAAAATGTTAAAATTTTGACCAAAACCAAATTCCATAAGTCCTAACGTGACATTGTTTTGACGAAGAGAATTGGTGTAGATAATCATCATTAAAAAGTACCGCTCAAGTGCTTGTGAAATATGACTTGATCAAAAAGACCTGTAAGCAATAAATTCTGCCAAACTGTCACACCACCAACAAAGATGACGTATGAACGTTAATATTTGAATTGTTTAATATTAATCGTTGACTGAATTCATGCCTTTGAGTCGCATAACCACATTTATGATTTCTTTAAAAACTGCATGATTTAATTAATTTGTAAAATTTTATAAATTGATTAAATTAGTTAATGTTTATAAAAGATCAGTTAATTTTAATTTATTTAATGTTTTGAGTGTTATTGGTAATTATTGAAATGTACATATAAAAGTTATATTTGCATATATCGATATATGATATCGATATAATTTTAAACAAGTTTAAAAAATGAAATTACTGCATAAAAGGCTTGGAAAATTTGCACATTAAGAATGTTCTAGGACCAGCCATATAATGGTGAGACGAGAGAATAAATTAATTGAACTAATTAACATTTAAAAGGAATTAAAGGATGAATTTTTGATAAGAAGAATGGCAAAGATTCCCTTAATTCTACTAAAACAAAATCTCCTCATTTGATTTCTTTAACTGAACATAACTTTTCTTCCTCTTTTCTATCATCCATGGCTGAAATTTTTTTCAAAAAAAATAAACCTCAAAACCAATTCGATTCAACATCAAATCAAATTAAAGAAAGGTAGTTCATCCTTCTCCTACAATGTGGGATGCTGATTTATTTGAAATCCGAGAAGAAGCCACATATTAAGGTGTGATGAATGGCAAGGTTTATTGGGTAAATTTATAATTTATCCATGATATTTAAAATAAAGTTTTCATATATTTGTAAAATGTAGCCGCTGTTTAAAATTAATTTTAAAATTATTCTATGTATTATGACTAATCATGAAATCTATTTGTATATGATTTTGAATGTTGATGATTTAACTGGATCTGAAATAACTAATTGTTGTGAAATTGATTTGTTGAATCTTTTTTTATAACTGGGTAATGAGTTTTCTAATCAAATAATTTATGTTTTATTTCATTTGAGATATGAAACAAATCCTTTTGATTGTTATCGTGTTGTTGTACGTCATCTTTGTTTTAATAAATTACCCTTGTTGTCACACTTATTCATGGATCAAATTTTAGTAGATTGAATCATTAAATTGTGTGTATATGTCACATGTGTGTGTATGTGTATAGATATACATACATACATACATATTATATTAAGTAAGTTTCTTCATACCTTGAAATTGTAAACGAATACTAAACTAAATTTTACTTGGTTGATTTGTGTTAGATTAATTCAGTTTCATGTTTCAAAATTAAATTTTAGTTTATTACATATATGTATACCCAAATAAAAAGTTATGTTTCAGATTAAATTATATCATTAAGGTCAATAAATTAAATTATAAAACATTTAATTTTCTTTATGTTAATCATGTCTTTTTAAATTTAGATATAACATAAATGTATTTCCTTTAAATGGTTTGGTTTTAGTGTAATTAAGCTTGAAATTCCATATGGTATTAAATTAATTTTTTTAATTGGTAATTGTGGAAGAAAAGTAATGTAGAATTATACTACATGATTACTTCCCCTCTTAACATAGATTTGATTAGATTTAATTGGAACATAATCTACCTTTCTATCTTCACTCTTATAATTTACTCTTACATTAATTATCTCTTTTATGAATTATTTTCATACCTTTATATATATGTAAATATATAGTATAAGTGCCAACAAGGATTACATATATGCGTATGTATGTCTCTCTGTGTGTGTGTGTTTAAACTATATATGTTGTTGTAACGACCCTGACTCGACCTTCGAAAATCGGCACCGAATACGACACTCGTATTCAAATGCCGCAGATCCAAACGTCGAATCTGGTTTGCCGGAGCTTATAACACATTAAGTACAACACATGGGAAGAAATGAATAACAAATATCATATACAACACTGATACAATATCTGATAAAACTGGATAATACAATGAATATCAATATACATCAGAGATATGATACAAGACAATAGCAACGGAAAGAAAAAAAGATAACACCAGCAGCGGAACA
Organism: Allium cepa; assembly: GCA_030765085.1. NCBI lineage: Eukaryota > Viridiplantae > Streptophyta > Magnoliopsida > Asparagales > Amaryllidaceae > Allium > Allium cepa. Next base: position 500,622,650 of record CM060931.1, read on the forward strand.
AAATCTCCAATATGGTCTACAATGAAAGAACTCCAGCATCGGTAAATCTCCAAGGCACCAATCTAGAAATAGCTTGAATTCCCAATAAAGATGCACAAAGATAAGCAAGTGCAGTCCTGATCCAAAGACTGAACTAGATCCAGATAATCTACTAAACCTGACTATCCGAAAAATCCAACTCTGGACTGCCCGTGTGGGAAAATTGTGGGCACCCAGAGTTTAGGAAAGGAACAATAAACTCCAGGTCAGTCATGGGACTGGTATGAGCAAACAAAACAGTTATCTTTATCAAAAGCCATACAAAAGGTTTTAAAAGAAATCCGCAATGCTTTTTGGAAAATGAAACTACCATAAGGCCTTCCACCACACACATAATGCAAACGCAGAATTGGAGGAGATTTCTCCTTATGATAGTCAAATATGCTTGATACGAGAAAATTTCTTTGATATTATTACTAGTGCATAGTGTAGAAAACCTTTCGAAAGTATAATATAAATCCTAGCCAGCATAGGCATTTCGCTCTTATGCCTACAATAGCTACCATGTTCAATAGCAGGTTACCATCACATTCCATGGCAGGTTATACCACTAAAACCGTACAAGGCGCGTATTGTTTTGATTGGATTTCCAACAAATGGTCGGGCTAAGGAACTTCCTACTGTCCATGGGTACGCCTCCGGCGGGACGTCCCGAGAACCTAATCGAATCTCTACCAACACAAGGCCGGTTACCTCTGTAACTAGGTAACTACTAATCGAGCATGCCATCCCCCGGTCCTTTGGGACCTTTATCTGAGGTGCCTCTAAACCACAAAGCAATCACAAAGTAATAGATCTGCAGTATCCACATGAGTGAAATATCTGGGCTCCATACCATGACACCACCCTTTTCCAGAAGGGAATGACACACCCTAAAGGGCGCGACCCTCATAACCATGCCGGATCTTTCCTGTTTCGACCATTTCCAGGGTGTGAGGACCTGATGCAGTTTCGTCCACAAAGCTACGCTTTATAAAAAAGCCATGCTTTGATCAACAAATGATATACAGCTGCACTCAGCATGTCACACTACCAAACTGGGAGTATATCACTGATAAATATCAACTACATAACATCTGAGCTCGTACGTCTCAGAGAAGGGTGTTAAGCTAAGAGAATAAATTCTCCGCCACCAAGCAGAAATGTATTTGATAGAGATCGGTTGAATATCTCAAAGTGTAGTGTCGGACATACAACCATACAAGTCTGTCCCGGGTTCGAACAGAATCGAAGGCACTTCCGAAGAAGCCCTTGCAAATCCGGGTATCCACAATTCCGATCGGACTTCCCATCACATATGGAGAACTCTATACCGGAGCAACTCAGTGCAGAGTCAATCGACAGGTTATCCTATCGTTCTTGAAGACACCCGGTCTTCAACACCGGTCTTCAAATGCAATCCATAACGTCGTATCACCATTCGGAATGGGTTATATGACACAAGGTCCTCTCCCAGCTAAACCGAATAGTGAGCGCAATATTTAAAAACAAATGGATATGGGATTTTAGTTAAGTCACAACTTTAAACAAAGAAACCTTTCTTCAAATGGTTAAACGAATTACCATTTCAAATCTTTTAACAAAAAGATTCCTTTCACAAAGTTCACTTAGTTTTACAAAGACCTATTCATAGATTCCAAAACAATTTCCATTTCAATTGGATTAACTCATCAAACCTTTAAATTAAAAGATTTAATTTATAGCTTTCAAACTCGTTTCCAAAGTTTTATTTATAACTTGGGAGACCATTTCCATTTTAGAATTGAAATCCTTTTAACGCCAATTGGAAGTTCATTTCTTATGTGAAAGCTTTTATTATTTGAAAACAAATAGTTTTCGTTTCGGAAAAATCCGATTTCATTTATACAAGTTAAAATCTTTGGGTTAAATTTAAAGTCCCAAAAATAACACTTAAAATTGGTTTAAAACCCATAAAAATCCATTTATAAGTTGAATAACCTTTTTAAACCCTAGTTTCCAAATCATAGAATTCGATTTCAAATATCAAATTCAAATTTAAATCAAATTATTTAAATTTCAAAAGTCAATTAAGTTATTCAAAAAAACTTTTATTTTTGAAATTCATTTTCAAAACTTTCAATTCAAAAACTATTTTGGATTCAAAAATTCAATCTTTAAAACTATTTCAAAATCTGTGACTTAACCCATTTCCACGTGCGATCCATATTTGTGTGTGTATAAGTGTGGTCCAAAGGTTTAACACAATAGTGCAACATCATCAATCATCACAGATTCGAACATATCAATCCCGATAAGCGATATAATCCATAACGCTTATCTTCGTTCATAGATAAAGTAAATTTATCAATCACAAAGATTCACCATTACAATTCGATGTGAGATTCGGATAACCAACTAGAATCCAACTCCCTGTCGCATCGAAATTCAAATGTCGTTTTGCGGGCAAAAACGGTTTTCACATACACATAGGAAAAAATCATAAATCACAGTTCAGCACAAAGCAATTCACATTACATAGCATCACGATCACATATCAGAAATATCAATATAGTAAATAATATTTGACAATTAACTTAAATTAATCAAATTAAACTCAATTAATTACAACGAGCAATTAATTTCTTAATTACTTTCATAAAGTAATTACACCTACACAATTTCATAAATTATTATCATTAATTAATTAATCTAATTAATTGTTAAAATCAATGACATTAATTAAAAAATTTAAATAATCTTAGTTAATGACCTTCATTAACTAATAACAATTCTTTAATTACTTTGCTAAAGAAATTACATACATTAATCATCATTAATTAAAATTGATTAACCATTAATAACTCGTTAATTTATCCTAATTAGTTAATTAATTAAGTGTTAACTGTAACATAATTAGTTCTTAATTAATTGATTAATTAATTACTAATCATTAATTAAAAATTCAAACCTTATTTAATTAATGATCCTCAATTACCAATTTATTTATCCTAAATTAATTATCTCTAATCTTAATTGATTGATTTAAACTTTTAATTATTAAATTAATTAATCCAAATCATTAGTTATCCATTTTAATTAATTTAATAATTACAAATCATTAAATCTTCATTTATTTAAAGATAAAAATATTTTTCCTATTAATGATCAAATTATCGTTAACAAGGTATTTAAAAAGAATCTACTTTCAAAATTTTAATTTTAGAATTTCATTTTAAATTTAAGATTTAAAATGGAAACAAATTAACTTTAACAAAGTTTATAACCATTTCAAAACCCTTTTATTCCATAAGTTAAAGGATTATTTATCTTATAATAGAAGTTTAAAAGAGTTTAAATCCCAATTTCATTTTAAATTCAAATCAATTTAAAAAGTCACTTTATCATTCAACCCAGAACTGCACCTTTGAAACTTAACTAAAATAGTAATTTTGGTTTCAAAAATCAAGTTTTAGTTTGAGCATTTGATTCATATACCTGAATTTATAAACCATGACAAATTATTTTTGACTTAATTTAAGTTTACACTGTGTTTTATATTTCCAAAAACAATACTAAGTTATTTTAACTTAAACAATTTTTTTGAATGGATATTAGAGTTTAACAACCAGTTTTCTTTTCTAGATATCAGAACCAAAATAAAATAAAATTAGGACATGAGTTTGAACCAAAACAGGGGCCTGCATATAGATATATACAGACATGCAACTTCACACTTGCTTATTTATAAACATATACACACCAATTTGCATCCATTCAAACATTTTCCCATCACACAATCAAACATTCATCACAACATCGTAAATGATCAATAAAATTAGGCTTTAAAGAAACAGTTTGCTCACCTGGATTTGCAGCAGAGACAAAGAACAGAGACAGTTTCAAAGAAGGATGAAAGCCTGGCAACCTTTCTCCTTTTCCTACTTTAAATTCTTTTAAGTTTAGATCTACAAATTATAAACACAGATCTTTGTTTATTCCTTATTGTATTCATTTATTTACTTCAACAATAACTAGCAATTTTGATTTTATACTTATAGTTTAAATTCTTATATTTATAACAAGGGAACTTTCCTGCACTTGAAAACAGAAAACTGTTTTGTCTTGAACTTGATTTGTTTTCCTGCAATTGATTGACAAAGTTGTTTAAATTCTTTGCTTTATTACTGACTACAACTTCAAATTCAAATTTTAAAAAGAAATCTCACTTGCCTTAGATTGTTTCCAGAAATTTTTCACTGTCAAAACTACAGCTCTGTTTCCCTTTTTTTTCATCAATCTGCAAATTTTTCTGAATTTGTTTTATGTTGAAAACTTGATCTTGAAATCATAAATTTATTAAACTATAAAGTTAAAATTTGCCTGAGAGTAACCTATAGCTTGATGTTGAAGAAGATTTCTCAAATTTTTGTTTTTCCAACTTTATTTTTAGCTTTTGAAAACTGCTTTGATTTCTTCTGTTTGCTGCAGAATTATCCCAGGTTTGTTTGATTCAATTGGTTTGGTCTTGTTGCTTCAGAACTTTAGATCTATAAATTGATGTTGTGATGATTGCTTGGTGATGCTGTGCAAATTGTTTACTGCTTATTTGTTTGCATGACTCAATGTATGTAAATACATACATGTAGTAGTTTTGTTGAAGCTCAAACTTTGGTTTCACCAAGAAAAATTGGAACTGCTCTTCATTCAATCAATTCCAGACTTTGATTTACAAATAGAAAATGAAGGCAAGACCGTAATACTATTTTTAAAAATAAACTCAAGTTTTTATATTAAGGAACTTTATCAGAAATAATAGAAATAAATCTTTTTAAAAACTTTCCATCTTCCCATGCTCAATCATATAGTATCTCAGCAAAATCTGAAAAATAAAGTAACAATAGATTGAGATCTCAAATCTGAAAGCAATGAAATATCTCATCAACAACCTCTTAAGTTCTACTCAAAACAAAGTTCAATCAACAAAAAACTGTCATTCTCTTTTCCAATCTGAAACAAAGATTTAAAAAAAATCTCAAACTTGAAATAAGTAAAAGCTTCAACCTGTTGCAAATCAAAACTTCAATTGGTTTCAACTGCAATCTAGAAATAGATTGAAGACAACATGCAACATTCCAGATTTAAAACAAAATCTGTTCAAAAAGATTTGAGCAAGCAAAAGTTTCCAACCTGGAAAACAGAATGAAACCAAGAAAAAAAATGAAGAGCAATGCAAAAGCAAATTTGAAGCTTTAAACAAATTTAGAAATCAAACAGAAAGATCAAAACCCAACTGAGATATGGAAAACCAAATTCTAGAAAATCAACCTGAGGTTTAAAGCAATAAAGAAAAGAAATCAACTACAGAAATCTTCTCTGTTCTTCTTTTCACTGTGCATTCCAGGTGAGCAAATTTTTCCACCTTATTATATGTTGTTGTTTGCGACAAAATCATCCAAGTCTTCGTTAATGAATTTGTGTGGTAGGATAATTGATGCATGCCTGTGTATATGTAGATATCCACCTCTGTTACATTTTAGAGTTTCAAAAACATCAACTGTGAGCAAAATCTTTAACTTGTTATATCTCTTGAATGTTGATTGTGTACCTAAAGGGGTGATGTAACTATGCTTGCATGATTGAATGTATAATTCTATTTGTGTATAGATGCATATCAGAAACCAAACATGATGTACAGGTATGTATATACGTGTATTTGAGTTTACAGGTTAAAACAAAAATAAAAAAAATAAAAATCCCTTAGATCATTCATTTGTAGACTGTGCTCTTTAAATAAACATATTCGAATTAACAAGACCAAAGATTTAAAATTGCTTTTATGGATAATTTGAAGATAATTTTTAATATAAAATAAGAATATACAGTGAAATGTAAAAATATGATGAATTTAAATTTCATAACTTCTTGATTTGTTTACATTATTTGGTTCTACTTCAGAAATCATGAATTATAATAATAAGATCAGAATTTTTAAGTCGTTATCCAAAGAGAAATCGCAATTTGAACGAATTAGCCACTTTTGTCAAAATCTGGCGATCGGCATGAAGTTAATGGTCGAGATCAACCGTGAGGAAGGCTGGAAGGTTGGGGAATGCATGAAAAATAATTTAAAAAAAAATTATCCACCAAAGAAGCCGATTGATGAGGTTATAGGGTTTAAGGAACGATTTTATTTGATGTTATTCTCGAAGTCTTTGTGCCAGCAAGAGATCATCGGACTAGTTGGGACCAGTGGGTATCGTCGCGTGGTTCGTTGCCGAAGCTCAGGTCATGGTGGAAGAGATGCAAGTGACTAGGATCATCAGAATGAGGTAAATTTGTCGATCGAGGTTGGGCTTTGGTTCATTTAATCTGCTCGTTTTCGTTCTCGAGTTGGGTTCGGGTTCCTGAGTGTTTAGATTAGTTCATGATGCCATTGATGATTCGGGAATGGCCGCGTCGATGATCAGAGGCACTCCGACCAAATGTACACATGCACCCTAGAGAGAAGGTATCACTAATTTACTGTAAGAAGAAAAATAACATCTCTTTTACGGGCAGCCTTTCGACTGTTTGGGTACCCTGGAGAAAAATAACATCCTAAAATTTGTCAATATAAATTAATAATATATTTTAAACTTTTGAAATTTAATTTGAAAATAAATTGAAAGAAAAATCTCAAACAAATAAAATAAGTGATAACTATATATAAATAAATTCCAATTTATTTTGAGTTTAAAAATCTTGAGATAATAAATATTTTAAAAAGAAAAAAATTCACTTATTAATAAAATTAGTTTTTAAAATCATTTCTTTCTTTAAATTGGTATAAGTAGAAGTAATAGACATAAATGAATTTTTATTCAAGTGAATTGGAATTTGAAATTAAATTTAAAATAAATGTTTTAAAATAAGTGACATTTAGAATTATTAAGGTGTAATTTATATAGTGTAAATTTTTGGTTAAAGAAATTCTTTTTTAACATTGTGTGTGTGTATATATATATATATATATATATATGCTAATGAAATAAAAGGTACATTCATTTATAAAGTAAATATGATAAAAGATTTATCTTAAAAATAAAAATAAAAATTCTCTTTTCTTTGAAAATTTTAAATGTTAAACATTCACATAAAAGAAATGGAGTAAAGGAGTAAACAAAATTGAGGCCTTATGATGATTTCTTACAAATGGCCTTCAATACAATTAATTGAATAAAGTAATGAAATTTAAAATTCCAAAGAAACTTTTCATCTCCCCATAAGCAAATCATATTTACTCTCACCAAATCTGAGAATACAGTAAAAAGATTTGGGTATCACAAGTTCAAACACCAAAGAAAAAAATGATAAAACTTGAAACCAAAAAAACAAAAGCAATACATAAATTTCAAACTTGGAGGCAATTGCAAAAAAATCAAACTACAATCTGAAGCAACAAGACCAAACCAATTGAATCAAACAAACCTGGGATAATTCTGAAGCAAACAGAAGAAATCAAGCAGTTTTCAAAAGCTAAAAATAAAGTTGGAAAAAAAATCATAGAAATCTTCTTCAAAATCAACCTATAGGTTACTCTCAGGTAAATTTTAACTTTATAGTTTAATAAATTTATGATTTCAAGATCAAGTTTTTAACATAAAACAAATTCAGAAAAATTTGCAGATTGATAAAAAAAAGGAAACAGAGCTGCAGTTTTGACAGTGAAAAATTTCTGGAAACAATCTAAGGCAAGTGAGAGTTCTTTTTAAAATTTGAATTTGAAGTTGTAGTCAGTAATAAAGCAAAGAATTTAAACAACTTTGTCAATCAATTGCAGGAAAACAAATCAAGTTCAAGACAAAACAGTTTTCTGTTTTCAAGTGCAGGAAAGTTCCCCTGTTATAAATATAAGAATTTAAACTGTAAGTATAAAATCAAAATTCCTAGTTATTGTTGAAGTAAATAAATGAATACAATAAGGAATAAACAAAGATCTGTGTTTATAATTTGCAGATCTAAACTTAAAAGAATTTAAAGTAGGAAAAGGAGAAAGGTTGCCAGGCTTTCATCCTTCTTTGAAACTGTCTCTGTTCTTTGTCTCTGCTGCAAATCCGGATGAGCAAACTATTTCTTTAAAACCTAATTTTGTTGATCATTTGTGATGTTGTGATGAATGTTTGATTGTGTGACGGGAAAATGTTTGAATGGATGCAAGTTGGTGTGTATATGTTTATAAATAAGCAAGTGTGAAGTTGCATGTCTGTATATATCTATATGCAGGCCCCTGTTTTGGTTCAAACTCATCTCCTAATTTTATTTTATTTTGGTTCTAATATCTAGAAAAGGAAACTGGTTTTTAAACTCTAATTTCCATTGAAAAAACTTGTTTAAGTTAAAATAACTTAGTATTGTTTCTGGAAATATAAAACACAGTGTAAACTTAAATTAAGTCAAAAATAACTTGTCATGGTTTATAAATTCAGGTATATGAATCAAATGCTCAAACTAAAACTTAATTTTTGAAACCAAAATTACTATTTTTAGTTAAGTTTTAAAGATGCAATTCTGGGTTGAACAAAATATGGGAATTTATGATTTACTGGTAATCCAAAGCTTTGGAGGCATCAGGGTTTTTCCTGATGATGGAAGGGTGATCAGAGATACTAGGAAAAATACTTGATGGTGATACAATTCACCAAGGAAGTTGCAGTAGTGGGATTTCTTCTGGAACCCTAGTTTTTACCGTGCTTAATGAATCGATCACCATGGCTTGAATAGATGATCGAGTATTTCGGGCTTTTGGGTGTAGCTTGGTCGTAGACGAGGTCATGCCGGAGTTGTATGAATTCTGGTGGTATCAGAGCTGAAGGTTAAAACTTTAGCTCAGGAGTATAACACATTAAGTAACTCATTAGAGATAGGGTGAAGCATACCCTAGAATGAGTATATCCCTAAGCTATCCGTTCGAATGCCTTAGTAAATTCTCTTACTATCGACTGATAGTGAGTATGAATGCAAGAAGAGGACGAGATAGGGGACATGGGAGTACCACTATAAATGGTCAATAACCTGCGATAGCGGAAACAACTTTCTCTATCAACATCCTTTGATTTGTCTTTCCAATTCTTTTGATTGCTTCGTGATAGCTCTAGAAGGAAGTTTCGGTGTGATGGTGGCCTTAAGAATCATTGTAGAAATTCCTTACTTCGTATCTTCATCGGTTTCTTATCAGCTTTTCGATCTAAACTTTAATGAATTTGAAATTGAAGTTGAAAATTTTAAATAAATTGGTTAACAAATATAAGGCTAAATTTAAATCGAACCGATAAAACGATTTCGGTTAAAGCCAAATTTGAAATTCTATCGCAATTTCTTGTGTATATCAAAGTCCGAAGAGGGACAAGTTATACATAATTTGGGGTGTTCCGACTTAAGTTTGGAATCCATATCTAGTGTTTGAGAATTATGGAAGATTAAATCTATCTATCTATTCTCTGGGATCCGATATATTCTACGAACGATTATATATCCCTTCAAACTAATCGATGCATTTGCATATTCATAGACCGGAGGACCCGAATATCTTGTGAAATAATTGTATGAGTTTGTTCTCATATTGTTGATATTCTGATTTGGTAAGCCAAATACAGAATTAATACCCAGTTTGATTTGGAAAGATATTTCTCTATCTTTCATCTTTTCTTTGTTGTCTCCCTTGCAAATTTCGAGGACGAAATTTTTTCTAAGGGGGAACTGAAAAGATCTCGATTTTTAACTAAATTTAAATTGATAATTAAGATAAATTGGATAAAATAGTAAATTAATTTGAATTTTTCAAATGAAATAGGATATTTGTTTATTTGGACATTGATTTTTAAATTTAATATTTAATATCTTATAAAAAAGAAGTACATTTATTTATAGAAAGAATATGATATAAAAAAATTAAAATTCTTTTATCTTTGAAAATTGCAAATGATAAACAAGTTAACATTACATTAGATATCATAATCATTTGTTTTTACACATGGCATTCAATATATTTAATTGAGTAAAGTAGTAGAATTCAAAATTATAAAAACTTTCCATCTTTCCATGCTCAATCATATAGTATCTCAGCAAAATCTTAAAAAAAAGTAACAATAGATTGTGATCTCAAATCTGAAAGCAATGAAATATCTCATCAACAACCTCTTGCAAGTTCTACTCAAAACAAAGTTCAATCCAAAAAAACTGTCATTTTCTTTTCCAATCTGAAACAAAGATTCAAAAAAAAATCTCAAACCTAAAATAATTAAAAGCTTCAACCTATTGCAAATCAAAACTTCAACTGGTTTCAACTGCAATATGGAAATAGATTGAAGACAGCAAGCAACATTCCAGATTTAAAACAAAATATGTTCAAAAAGATTTGAGCAAGTAAAATTTTCAACCTGGAAAATAGAATGAAACCAAGAAAAAAAATGAAGAGCAATGCAAAAGCAAATTTGAAGCTTTAAACAAATTCAGCAATCAAACAGAAAGATCAAAACCCAACTGAGATCTGGAAAACCAAATTCTGGAAAATCAACCTGAGGTTTAAAGCAATAACGAAAAGAAATCAACTGCAGAAATCTTCTCTGTTCTTCTCTGCACTGTGCATTCCAGGTGAGCAAATTTTTCCACCCTGTTATTTGTTGTTGTTTGTGACAAAATCAACCAAGTCTTCATTAATGAATTTGTGTGGTAGGATAACTGATGCATGCCTGTGTATATGTAGATATCCACCTCTGTTACATTTTACAGTTTCAAAAACATCAACTGTGAGCAAAACCTTTAACTTGTTATATCTCTTGAATGTTGATTGTGTACCCGAAGGTGTGATGTAACTCTGCTTGCATGATTGAATGTATAATTCTATTTGTGTATAGATGCATATCAGAAACCAGATATGATGTACAGGTATGTATATACCTGTATTTGAGTTTACAGGTTAAAACTAAAATTAAAAAAATAAAAATCCCTTAGATCATTCATTTGTAGACTGTGCTCTTTAAATAAACATATTCGAATTAACAAGACCAAAGATTTAAAAATGCTTTTAAGGATAATTTGAAGATAATTTTTAATCTAAAACAAGAATATATAGTGAAATGTAAAAATATGATGAATTTGAATTTCATAACTTCTTGATTCGTTTACATTATTTGGTTCTACTTCAGAAACCATGAATTTTAATAATAAGATCAAAAATTTTAAGTCGTTATCCAAAGAGAAATTGCAATTTGAACGAATTATCCACTTTTGTCAAAATCTGGCGATCGGCATGAAGTTTGTGGTCGAGATTAATGGTGAGGAAGAATGGAACGTTGGGGAATGCGGGAAAAATAATTAAAAAAAAATTATCCACCAAAGAAGCCGATTGGTGAGGTTATAGGGTTTAAGGCACGATTTTATTTGATGTTATTCTCGAAGTCTTAGCGCCAGCAAGAGATCATCGGACTAGTTGGGACCAGTGGGTATCGTCGTGTGGGTTGTTGCCGAAGCTCAGGTCATGGTGGAAGAGATGCAGGTGACAGGAATCATCGGCATGGAGCAAATTTTTTGATTGAGGTTGGGCTTTGGTTCGTTCAATCTGCTCGTTCTCGTTCTCAAGTTGGGTTCGAGTTCCTGAGTGTTTAGATTAGTTCGTGATGCCATTAATGATTCGGCGATGGCCGCGTCGATGATCGGAGGCACTCCGACCAAGTGTACAGGTACACCCTGGAGAGAAGGTATTGGTAATTTACTGTAAGAAGAATAAGAAGAAAGAAACCCGAAGTTTGGATCGTGAAAATTAGGTGATGGCTCGAAGTTTTCCTCGTGCGTGCTCGGGAAAGATTTTGTTGGCTCGTGGTTGATGGTTTGGGCCTGAGTCCATTTTGCTATTCCAGGTTTAAAGGTTTTAAGAAAAAAAATGCACAGGTTTTAAGTTTAATATAGCATAGAATTCAGATTTTATAAGAAAAGGAAATCAAGTTTAAAAGTAAAGAAAAGGTTTAACAAGTTTTTAAGCTTTATAGAAACCAGATTTTAAATTTAAAATAAATCTAGTTTAAATATCTCTCTTACATAAATTTCTTTTTTATATTATAAATGTTTCCTTTAACATTTGATTAAGAGGTTATGTAATTTGATTAATTTAAAATTTTGTTAAGTTAAATTAGCAGGTTATTTTAAATCTTAAAACAAAATTAAATTAATCAATTGAATAGTATATATAATGTTTTAAATTGCTGTTTGATTTTAAAGCCTTATGTTAATTTATGGGATAAATTAATTTAAGAAATAAACTTGAGAACAATGAATTAATTTAAGGTTAATCAATTAATAAAAGTGATTAGGGATAATCATTCATTGAAATTAATTAAGAATGAATAATTAATGGTTAAAGATGATTAAGTGATTAAGGATAATCTCTTATTGTAATTTATTTAAAGAAAAAATAAATCAATGTGATTAAGTAATTAAGGTAATTAATTTAAAGATAAATTAATTAATTTAAGACTAATTAAAGAAAGTGATTAGGATAATCACTTGTTGTAATTAATTAAGAATAATTAATTAAATGATAATTAATTAAGAATCAATTAATGTAATGTATTAGGATAATTAATTAATTAATAATTAATTAAAGGCTAATTATTTAATGATTAAAGGTTAGTTGGTTTATTAATAAAGGTTAATTAATTTATTGTTAATGGTTAATTAATAAACGATTAAAGAATAGTTAATCAAAATGATTTGTAATAAATTTATATTAATTAACCAGGATTAGTAAATTATTCATAAGTAATTAAATCTGATTTGAATTAATCAGACAATTAACTGATTTTACTTATGCATGTTTGGATTCTATTGGATGATTGAATTGTTTGATATCCCTGATTATGATGCTCTGTTTTGATTTGAGCTATGTTTACTGTAAATTATTATCTGTGATATATATATCTGTGATTTGTGAATGAAAGATAAGCGTTATGGTTTATACCGCTTATCAAATATAAGCGTTATAGGTTATACCGCTTATCAAATATATTGCTGTATTTGAATATGTAATGATTGATGTTGTTGCACTTTCATTGTGTAAAACCCCTAGACCACACTTATACACACACAAATATGGATTGCACGTGGAAATGGGTTAAGTCACAGATTTTGAAATAGTTTTAAAGATTGAATTTTTGAATCCAAAATAGTTTTGGAATTAGAATTGAAAGCTTTTGAAAAAGAATTTCAAAAATTAAAGTTATTTTGAATAACTTGATTGAGTTTTGAAATTTAAATAATTTGATTTAAATTTGAATTCAATATTTGAAATCAAATTCTATGATTTTGGAACTATGGTTTAAAAAGGTTATTCAACTTATAAATGTGTTTATATGGGTTTTTAAACCATTTTAAAACTGTTGTTTTTGGGAATTTGAATTTAACCCAAAGATTTTAACTTGTATAAATGAAATCGGATTTTTCCGTAACGAAAACTACTTGTTTTCAAATAATAGAAGCTTTCCCATAAGAAATGAACTTCCAATTTATGTAAAAAGGGTTTCAAGTCTAAAATGAAAATAGTTTTCTAAGTTATGAATAAATATTTGGAAATGGGTTTGAATGCTATAAGATTAATCTTTAATTTAAAGATTTAATTGAGTTAATCCAAATTGAAATGGAAATTGTTTTGGAATCTATAAATAGATCTTTGTGAAACTAGGTGAACTTTGTGAAATAAATCTTTTTGTTTAAAGATTTGAAATGGTAATTTGTTTAACCATTTGGAATAGTTTTGAATTTTAAAGTTGTGACTTAACTGAAATCCCATATCCATATTATTTTTTAATATTGCGCTCATTATTCGGTTTAGCCGGGAGAGGACCTTGTGTCATATAACCCATTCGAATAGTGATACGACGTTACAGATTGCATTTGAAGACCGGTGTTGAAGACCGGGTGTCTTCAAGAGCGATAGGATAACCTGCCGATTGACTCTACACTAAGTTGCTCCGGTATAGAGTTCTCCATATGTGATGGGGAGTTTGATCGGAATTGTGGATACCTGGATTTGCAAGGGCTTCTTCGCAAGTGCCTTCGGTTATGTTTGAACCCTGGACAGACTTGTGTGGTTGTATGTCCGACACTACACTTTAAGATATTCAACTGATCTCTATCAAATACATTTTTGCTTGGTGGCGGAGAATTTATTCTCTTAGCTTAATACCATTCTCTGAGACGTACGAGCTCAGAGGTTATGTAGTTGATATTTATCAGTGATATACTCCCAATTTGGTAGTGTGACATGCTGAGTGCTGCTGTGTATCATTTGTTGATCAAAGAATGGTTTTTGTATAAAGCGTAGCTTTGTGGACGAGACTGCATCAGGACCTCACACCCCGGAAATGGTCGAAACACGAAATATGCGGCAAGGTTATGAGGGTCGCGCTCTTTAGGGTGTGTCATTCCCTTCTGGAAAAGGGTGGTATCATGGTATGGATCCTAGATATTTCACTCATGTAGATACTGCAGATCTATTACTTTGTGATTGCTTTGTGGTTTAGAGGCGCCTCGGATAAAGGTCCCAAAGGACCGGGGGATAGCATGCTCGAGTAGAAGTTACCTAGTTACAAAGGTAACCCGGCCTTGTGTTGGCAGAGATCTGGTTAGGTTCTCGGGACGTCCCGCCAGAGGCTTACCCATGGACAGTAGGAAGTTCCTTAGCCTGACCAGTTGTTGGAAATTCAATCAAAACAATACAAGCCTTGTGCGGTTTTAGTTGTATAACCTGCCATGGAATGTGGCGGTAACCTGCTATTGAACATGGTAGCTATAGTAGGCATAAGTGCGAAATGCCTATGCTGGCTAGGATTTATATTATACTTTCGAAAGGTTTTCTACACTATGCACTAGTAATAATATCAAAGAAATTTTCTAGTATCAAGCATATATGACTATCATAAGGAGAAATCTCCTCCAACTCTGCGTTTGCATTGTGTGTGTGGCGGGAGGCCTTATGGTAGTTTCATTTTCCAAAAAGCATTGCGGATTTCAATCTAAATTCTTTTGTTTGTTTAATGATAAAAACTGTTTTGTTTGCTCACACCAGCCCCACGACTGACCTTGCTTATCTAGGTGAAACGTGATGAGGGGTTCTCGCTTTTTGTTTGGTGGCGAGCAGGAGACTCTTACCCCCACATGTCCTCTTTAAGGGGTTGGTTAGCCGTAAGGTATAACAGTCGAAAGGCTGGCCGTAAAAGCAAGGGCAGGGTACCAGTGTATGCCACGGTGGGGCTAGGATGGTCGAAAAGCCTACCAGTCGAGATTGGCCATTGTCGATGGTTAAAAAGCCTAGACTACTACATTTGGTATCAGAGCGGAAGGTTGAAACTTTAGCTCAGGAGTATAACACATTAAGTAACTCATTAGAGATAGGGTGAAGTATACCCTAGAATGAGTATATCCCTAAGATATCTGTTCGAATGCCTCAGTAAATTCTCTTGCTATCCACTGATAGAGAGTATGAGTGCAAGAAGAGGACGAGATAGGGGACAGGGGAGTACCACTATAAATGGTCAATACCCTGCGACAATGGAAACAACTTTCTTCTCAATCTCCTTTGATTCGGTTCCAAATTCTTTGATATCTTCGTGACAGCTCTAGAAAGAAGTTTCGGTGTGATGGTGGCCCTACGAATCATTGTAGGAAATCCTTACTTCGTATCTTCATCGGTTTCTTATCAGCTTTTCGTTTTAAACTTTGATGAATTTGAAATTTGAAATGGAAAATTTTTAATAAATTTGAAAATTTTGAAATTGAGTTAAATTGGTTAACAAATATAAAGCTAAATTTGAATTGAATCAATAAAACGATATCGGTTAAAACCAATTCGAAGTTCTATTGTAATTTCTTGTGTCGACTGAAGTCCGAAGAAGGACAAATTGGTGTACACTTTGGGGTATTCCGACCCGAATTTGGAATCCATGCCTGGTGTTTGAGAATTATGGAAGATTAAATCTATCTATCTATCTATTCTCTGGGATCTGATATATTCTACGAACGATTAGTTATCCCTTCGAACTAATCGATGCCCTCGCATATTCGTAGACCGGTGACCTGAGTATCTTGTGAAATAATTGTATGAGTTTGTTCTCGTATTGTTGATATTCTGATTTGGTAAACCGAATGTAGAATAAATATTTGGATCTGATCTGATCAATCATTTCTTTATCTTTCATCTATTCTTTGTTGTCTCCCTTGCAAATTTCGAGGACGAAATTTTTTTTAAGGGTGGGAATCTGTAACGATCCTGATTTTTAATTAAATTTGAATTGATAATTAAAATAAACTTTTGAATAAAATTGTAAATTAATTTGATTTTTTCATATTAAATAGGATATTTATTGATTTGGACATTGATTTTAAAATTTAACTATGGATTTGAAATGTTATATTTAATATCTTATAAATAAAAAATAACATCCTAAAATTTGTCAATTTAAATTAATAATATATTTTAAACTTTTGAAATTTAATTTGAAAATAAATTGAAAGAAAAATCTCAAGCAAATAAAATAAATGATAACTATATATAAATAAATTCCAATTTTTTTTGAGTTTAAAAATCTTGAGATAATAAATATTTTAAAAAGAAAAAAAAATCACTTATTAACAAAATTAGTTTTTAAAATCATTTCTTTCTTTAAATTGGTATAAGTAGAAGTAATAGACATAAATGAATTTTTATTCAAGTGAATTGGAATTTGAAATTAAATTTAAAATAAATGTTTTAAAATAAGTGACATTTAAAATTATTAACGTGTAATTTATATAGTGTAAATTTTTGGTTAAAGCGATTCTTTTTTAACATTGTGTGTATATATATATATGCTAATGAAATAAAAGGTACATTCATTTATAAAGTAAATATGATAAAAGATTTATCTTAAAAATAAAAATGAAAATTCTTTTGTCTTTGAAAATTTTAAATGTTAAGCATTCACATAAAAGAGATGGAGTAAAGGAGTTAATAAAATTGAGGCCTCATGATGATTTCTTACAAATGGCCTTCAATATAATTAATTGAATAAAGTAATGAAATTTAAAATTCCAAAGAAACTTTTCATCTCCCCGTAACCAAATCATAATTACTCTCACCAAATCAGACAATACATTAAAAAGATTTGGGTATCACAAGTTCAAACACCAAAGAAAAAAAATGATAAAACTTGAAACCGGAAAAACAAGAGCAATACAGAAATTTCAAACTTGGAGGCAACTGCAAAAAAATCAAACTACAATCTGAAGAAACAAGACCAAACCAATTGAATCAAACAAATCTGGGATAATTCTGAAGCAAACTGAAGAAATCAAGCAGTTTTCAAAAGCTAAAAATAAAGTTGGAAAAAGAAAATCTGAGAAATCTTCTTCAACATCAAGCTATAGGTTACTCTCAGGTAAATTTTAACTTTATAGTTTAATAAATTTATGATTTCAAGATTAAGTTTTTAACATAAAACAAATTCAGAAAAATTTGTAGATTGATAAAAAAAGGGAAACAGAGTTGCAGTTTTGACAGTGCAAAATTTCTGGAAACAATCTAAGGCAAGTGAGATTTCTTTTTAAAATTTGAATTTGAAGTTGTAGTCGGTAATAAAGCAAAGAATTTAAACAACTTTGTCAATCAATTGCAGGAAAACAAATCAATTTCAAGGCAAAACAGTTTTCTGTTTTCAAGTGCAGGAAAGTTCCCATGTTATATATATAAGAATTTAAACTGTAAGTAAAAAATCAAAATTGTTAGTTGTTGTTGAAGTAAATAAATAAATATAATAAGGAATAAACAAAGATCTTTGTTTATAATTTGCAGATCTAAACTTAAAAGAATTTAAAGTAGGAAAAGGAGAAAGGTTGCCAGGCTTTCATCCTTCTTTGAAACTGTCTCTGTTCTCTATCTCTGCTGCAAATCCAGGTGAGCAAATTGTTTCTTTAAAGCCTAATTTTGTTGATCATTTGTGATGTTGTGATGAATGTTTGATTGTGTGATGGGAAAATGTTTGAATGGATGCAAATTGGTGTGTATATGTTTATAAATAAGCAAGTGTGAAGTTGCATGTCTGTATATATCTATATGCAGGCCTCTGTTTTGGTTCAAACTCATCTACTAATTTTATTTTATTTTGGTTCTGATATCTAGAAAAGAAAACTGTTTGTTAAACTCTAAAATACACTAAGAGAAACTTGTTTAAGTTAAAATAACTTAGTATTGTTTCTGGAAATATAAAACACAGTGTAAACTTAAATTAAGTCAAAAATAATTTGTCATGGTTTATAAATTCAGGTATATGAATCAAATGCTCAAATTAAAACTTGATTTTTGAAACCAAAATTACAATTTTTAGTTAAGTTTTAAAGGTGCAGTTCTGGGTTGATAAAAATATGGGAATTTGTGATTAACTGGTGATCCAAAGGTTTGGAGGCATCGGGGTTTTTCCTGATGATGGAAGGGTGATCAGAGATACTAGGAAAAATACTTGATGGTGATACAAATCACCAAGGAAGTTGTAGCAGTGGGATTTCTTCTTGAACCCTAGTTTTTACTATGCTTAATGATTCGATCACCATGGCTTGTATAGATGATCGAGTGTTTCGGGGTTTTGGGTGATGGTAGCTTGGTCGTAGACGAGGTCACGGCTGGAGTTGTATGAATTCTGGTGGTCGGAGCTGCGAGAACAAGGCGATGACAGGTTTTGGTTGTGGTGGGTCTTGTTGTTCCAGGTTTTGTTGTGTGTAGGGTTTTGTGCCTCGAGTTTTACTCGAAGTAATGGGTTGGTTGGCTCGAAGATTTGATAGGATGGACTCGAAGCAGATTTAGGATGGCTCGAGTCATATGTTATGTTACAGTTTTTAAGTCTGTAGCATTTTAAAATTTAAATCTGGGTTTTAAATTGAAAAGCAGGGATTTAATTAAGTTTAAATCCAAGTTGATTCTGATTCACATCTAGTTTGAATCTGTGTTTTGAAAAATAAAGTTTTTTTAAATTTAAATTTGTTTAACTACCTAAAATATTAAGTGGGTTGAATTTTAGGGATAAAGATTTAAATTATAAGTAAGAGTTTAATCTGGGTTCAAATACAGATTTGAATTCTTGTGTTGAAATAAAAGAAGCTTTTAAATTAAAATTGTTTTAAACAGTTTGAATGATAAAGTGACTTTTTAAATTGATTTGAATTTAAAATGAAATTGGGTTTTAAACTCTTTTAAACTTCTATTATAGGATAAATGATCCTTTAACTTGTGGAATAAAAGGGTTTTGAAATGGTTATAAACTTTGTTAAAGTTAATTTGTTTCCATTATAAATCTTAAATTTAAAATGAAATTTTAAAAGTAAAATTTTGAAAGTAAATTGTTTTTAAATACCTTGTTAATGATAATTTGATCATTAATAAGAAAAATGTTTTTATCTTTAAATAAATGAAGATTTAATGATTTGTAATTGTTAAATTAATTAAAATGGATAATTAATGATTTGGATTAATTAATTTAATAATTAAAAGTTTAAATCAATCAATTAAGATTTGAGATAATTAATTTAGGATAAATAAATTGGTAATTAAGGATCATTAATTAAATAAGGTTTGAATTTTTAATTAATGATTAGTAATTAATTAATCAATTAATTAAGAACTAATTATGTTACAGTTAACACTTAATCAATTAACTAATTAGGATAAATTAATGAGTTATTAATGGTTAATCAATTTTAATTAATGATGATTAATGTATGTAATTTCTTTTGCAAAGTAATTAAAGAATTGTTATTAGTTAATGAAGGTCAGTAACTAAGATTATTTAAAATATTTAATTAATGTGATAAATTTTAACAATAAATTAGATTAATTAATTAATGATAATCATTTATGAAATTGTGTAAGTGTAATTACTTTATGAAAGTAATTGAGAAATTAATTGCTCATTGTAATTAATTGAGTTTAATTTGATTAATTTAAGTTAATTGTCAAATATTGTGTACTGGATTGATATTTCTGATATGTGATTGTGATGCTACGTAATGTGAATTGCTTTGTGCTAAACTATGATTTGTGATTTGTTCCTATGTGTATGTGAAAACCCTTTTTGCCCGCAAAACGACATTTGAATTTCGATGCGACAGGGAGTCGGATTCTAGTTGGTTATCCGAAACCCACATCGAATTGTAATGGTGAATCTTTGTGTTGATAAATTTACTTTATCTATGAATGAAGATAAGCGTTATAGATTATATCGCTTATCGGGATTGATATGTTTGAATCTGTGATGATTGATGAGGTTGCACTATTGTGTTAAACCCCTGGACCACACTTATACACGCACAAATATGGATTGCACGTGGAAATGGGTTAAGTCACAAATTTTGAAATAGTTTTAAAGATTGAATTTTTGAATCCAAAATAGTTTTGGAATTGAAAGTTTTGAAAATGAATTTCAAAAATAAAGTTATTTTGAATAACTTGATTGACTTTTGAAATTTAAATAATTTGATTTAAATTTGAATTCGATATTTGAAATCGAATTCTATGATTTGGAAACTAGGGTTTTAAAAGGTTATTAAACTTATAAATCGGTTTTAAACCAGTTTTAAGTGTTTTTTTTGGGACTTTAAATTTAACCCAAAGATTTTAACTTGTATAAATGAAATCGAATTTTTCCGAAACAAAAACTATTTGTTTTCAAATAATAAAAGCTTTCGCATAAGAAATGAACTTCCAATTGGCGTTAAAGGAATTTCAAGTCTAAAATGGAAATGGTCTCCCAAGTTATAAATAAAACTTTGGAAACGAGTTTGAAAGCTATAAATTAAATCTTTTAATTTAAAGGTTTAATGAGTTAATCCAATTGAAATGGAAATTGTTTTGGAATATATGAATAGATCTTTGTGAAACTAAGTGAACTTTGTGAACGAATCTTTTTGTTAAAAGATTTGAAATGGTAATTCGTTTAACCATTTGAAGAAAGGTTTTTTTGTTTAAAGTTGTGACTTAACTGAAATCCCATATCCATATGTTTTTAAATATTGCGCTCACTATTCGGTTTAGCTGGGAGAGGACCTTGTGTCATATAATCCATTCCGAATAGTGATACGACGTTATGGATTGCATTTGAAGACCGTTGTTGAAGACCGGGTGTCTTCAAGAATGATAGGATAATATGTCGATTGACTCTGCACTGAGTTGCTCCGGTATAGTGTTCTCCATATGTGATGGGAAGTCCGATCGGAATTGTGGATACCCGATTTGCAAGGGCTTCTTCGAAAGTGCCTTCAGTTCTATTCGAACCCGGGACAGACTTGTATGGTTGTATGTCCGACACTACACTTTGAGATATTAAACTGATCTCTATAAAATACATTTATGCTTGGTGGCGGAGAATTTATTCTCTTAGCTTAACACCCTTCTCTGAGACGTACGAGCTCAGAGGTTATGTAGTTGATATTTATACGTGATATACTCCCAATTTGGTAGTGTGACATGCTGAGTGCTACTATGTATCATTTGTTGATCAAAACATGGCTTTTGTATAAAGCGTAGCTTTGTGGACGAGACTGCATCAAGACCTCACACCCCGGAAATGGTCGAAACAGGAAAGATGCGGCAAGGTTATGGGGGTCGCGCCCTTTAGGGTGTGTCATTCGCTTCTGGAAAAGGGTGGTATCATGGTATGGAGGCTAGATATTTCACTCATGTGGATACTTGTAACGAGACGAATTTTGCCCGCTCGAAAATCGACATCCATACTTCATATCGTATTCGAATGCCATAGATTCGACCGTTCAAATCCGATTCGCCGGAGCTTATAACAACATTAAGTAATAACATAGCGGAATAAAAGAATAATACATTGATATACAGCTTTGATACAATATCTGATACAACAGATGATCCAATAGATATCAATATACATCAGAGATATGATACAATAAAATAGCAGCGGAAAAGAGAAATATATAACATCCAGCAGCGGAACAATATAACTCAAAGATAGTCTTCAAAAGAGAACTCCAAAAATAACTGTAACTCCATTTCCAAGAATCAATCTAGCAATAGCTCGAACCCCCCATCACATATCACCAAGCTCAGCAAGACTGGTGTGGTCCAAAGACTGAACTAACTCCAGATAATCTACTAAATCTGACTATCTGAAAAACCCAACTATAGACTGCTCGTGTAGAAAATAATGAGCATCCAGAGTTTAGGAAAGAAAACAATACACTCCGGATCAGTCGTGGAACTGGTGTGAGCAACAAAAACAGTTTATCTTTTAAAACATTCAACAGAAGATTTTCAAAGTCAATTCGCAATGCTTTTTAAAAATGAGACTACCATAAGGCCTCCCGCACACACACACATGCAAACGCAGAATCGGAGGAGATTTCTCCTTATGATAGTCAAAGATGCTTGATACGCATTTAAAAGAACATTTGATATTATTACTAGTGCATAGTGTAATAACAAATCATTTCAAAAATAAAGATATAAATCTTAGCCAACATACGACCATTATCGTATGCCTACTATAGCTACTATCCAAACAGTGGTGACCACCATAAGTGAATAGCAGGTTCTACAACTAATACCGTACAAGTTTCGTATTGAGAATTGGATTTCCAACAAATGGTCAGGCCAAGGAACTTCCCATTGCCACATGAGAATGCCTCTGGATGGACATCCTCGAGAACCAAACCGGATCTCTACCAACACAAGGCCGGGTTACCCCTAACTGGGTAACAACTGACCGAATATGCCATCCCCCGGTCCTTTGGGACCTTTATCCGAGAGCTCTCTAATCAATTCACACAATCATAAAAACAAAGTGTTTCAACATGAGTAAGTATCTGGGCTCCATACCATGATACCACCCTTTTCCAGAAGGAAATGCACATATCCTAAAGGGCGCTACCCCTCATAACCTTGCCGCATCTTTCCTGTTTTGACCATTTCCGGGATGTGAGGCTCGACGAAGTCACGTCCACAAAAACATACTTTATACAAAAGCCATGCTTTGGGTCAACAAATGATCAACACAATGATCACTAAGATAGACGATCAAACAAATGATCCTATCACTAATAATCAACACAATGATCATTTCAGCATCACTCAGCATGTCACATTACCAAACTGGGAATATATCGCTGATAACATCAACTATATAACCTCTGAGCTCGTACGTCTCAGAGAAGGGTGTTAAGCTAAAAGAATAAATTCTCCGCCACCAACAGAAATATATTTGAAAGAAATCGGCTTTATATCTCAACTTGTAATGTCAGGCATACAATCCATACAAGTCTGTTCCGGGTTCGAACAGAACCGAAGGCACTTACAAAGAAGTCCTTGCAATCCGGATATTCACAATCCTGATCGGATTTCCCATCACTTAGGGAGTTTCTATACCAGCGCGACTCGGTGCAGAAACAATCGATAGGTCATCCTATCGCTCTCGCAAATACCCGGTCTTCATCACCGGTCTTCAAATGCTATCCATAACGACGTATCACATATTCGGAATGGGTTATACGACACAAAGGTCTTTTCCCGGCTAAACCGAACAGTGAGCGCAGTATTTCAAAAACATATGGATAATGGGATTTCAATTAAGTCACAACTTAATAATTCAAAACTTTCTTTCAAATGGTTTAATCCAATTACCATTTCAATCTTTAAACAAAAAGATTCATTTTCACAACCTTTAACGGTTTAAACAATTTTCACATTTTTTTTTTTTATCTTTTAAACAAAAGATTCATTCACAGATTTTCCCAATCAATTTTCATTTCAATTTGATTAACTCGTTAAATCTTTAAATCAAAGATTTAACCTATAGCTTCAAAACAATTTCATTTCAAATTGATTTAACTCGTTAAATCTTTAAATCAAAGATTTAACTTATAGCTTCAAAAAAAATTTCATTTCAAATTGATTTAACAAATCATCAATTTAAATCTGTTAAAAATAAACAGATTTAATTCATAGCTTTCAAAAAGAATTCATTCATAACTTAGGAAAATCATTTCTCTATTCAATCTTGAAATTCCCCTAATTAACTGGAATTTCATTTCTTATCTGAAAGCTTTTTATCATTTAGAAACACAATCTTATTTCAGAAAAACTCTATTTCATTTATACCAGTTACAGTCTTTGGGTTAAATCAAATTCTAAAGGAACAATACTTTGAAAATGGTTTGACTCATATATAACTAGTATAATATCGTTAATCCCTAGTTTCAAATCATAGAATTCAATTTTAAACATTGAATTCAAATTTAAATCAAATTATTTAAATTCCAAAACTTAATCAAGTAATTTAAAAATAATAAATTTTATTTTGAAATTCCATTCCAAAAGCTTTTCACATTTATTTCGATTCCATTTCCAAAACATTTGAATTTAAAAATTCAAATTTAACTATTTCAAAAATCTGCGACTTAATCGATTTCCTCGTGAAATCCATAATTGTGTGTATATGGTGTGGTCCAGGGGTTATACACAGTAGTGTAACATCATTTCAATCATCACAAATCAAATACAACAATATATCCGATAAGCGGTATTAACTATCATGCTTATTGTTCATTCACAGATCACAGATAATATACAAATGTATAAATAAATGAGTAAATTTCCCACAGCTCAACTCACAGAACAAGATATTACAGATTAGATATGACAATCAATTCCAGGCATCACATATAATATGATCATTCATAAGTAAGGTCAAGCATTTAATAATCATTTATAAGCAGGACTAATTAATCGTTTAATCCTAATCAATTTAATTTATTTCTAAGTAGGTTAATTACTTAAGAATTAATTATCAAATTCTGATTAATTAATTCCAAATCATTTGGTATAATTTAATTTATCAACCACCTTAATTAGTTTCATTTTTCGTAATTAATCATATTGATTAACTTTATATTTAAATCAATTACATAATAAATTAACCCCTTAATTACTTTCTTAAGAAATTATCTTAGATTAAATCATCATTAATCATTTCTATTTATAAATTAATCTAATTATTTATTTATAATTTAATTAAATCATTCTTTAATTACCTTATTAATTAAATCATTTTATTTCCTTAATTATCTCTAAGATAATAAATTTCTTTATTTATGATTTCATTATCATTCGAGTGTATTTTAAACTTACATTTTAAATTTAAAATTTAAATTTCCTTTTTAAAACTTTAAGATTCGAAGTTCTATTCGAATCTAACTTAAATCTGATTTAACTTTATTCATATTTAGTTTACAAATTCATTTAAATTTGGTTTAAATTTCAATTTGCAAACAGTTTTTTTTTTTAAACAAAACTGCAACTCTGTTAAACCAACCCGAGCCAAACTTGAGTTTGCTTCGAGTCCACGCTAGAATTTTCTCGAGTAGAAACCCGAGTTACCCCTCCTACCCCAAAACCTGATGTTCACCAATGCTTCAACATGCACGGTGCACGTGCACCTCCACCGGAGCCACCTCCGGCCAACGTCGACCAACCTCCCTCATCGGCGATCTCCCCTCAGACCTATTCTCATCATCGTATCGGTGATCAAATCATCTGAACGACATCGAGCATTCAAACTCGATACAAGTTCCAGGAAAACAAAACCTGGAAACGAGCAAGACACTACCCCCCAATAACCTGTCAACGGCTCCTCCTCCCACCGCCGATCACCGTAGGGCCCGAACCTTCGCCCATAGCTTCGTTGACGTGTCCTCCACCTTTCCCCCAAACCACGACAAACTCGATCAATCCAAGATGGCGAACGAATCAAAGTATGAACCCGTGTCAAAACTAGGGTTAGAAATTAAAACTCCTCCCCACCATCGCCGCAGTCCTCTTCGCCACCTCCGGCCATTTTTCCTGGCGACTCCGTAGCCTTCTTCATCCCCGCGCAAACCCCCGAGCAACACGAATTGATGGATCACCGGAGTTTGATCGAAATTTAATTTTCAAGCAAAATCAAACCGCACTTAAACCCCTTGCTTAAAAATCACCAAACTCACTTTAAAAATCATGACTTCAAGCAAGGATTCAAGCTATATATTTGAATCAAGATTTTTTTAAATTCAAAAATTTCAAAATTTTGAGTATCCTCTGTAAAAATTTAAATTTTTCTCCCTGCATACGTTTCTACTTCATGAAATTATTTTTAGAATAAAGTTATTACTTAAATACACCTTTTTGCTTTAAACATCAAAGCTTGATAATGATTAGAAATGGAGGAATCGAATTGTTCTATTTGTTTCATTCAAAAGAACAGGGAAGAAGAACATCACTCAGCACTGTCCAATATAATTACATATACACTCAGTGTCAAAACAAGGAAGATATCCAGGCATCCATATTAGACATTAGTTATACACTGATTATAATTAATTTAAGCTTTCATATTATGTTGTTTACTCACTTATTATCTGTTTTAAAACAGAGAGCCTGTAGAGTTTAACAAAGTGTTATAAACTCTACACAGATATTTCAAACATTTCATTCACATCAAAGCATTCATCACAGGCAGATCAAAACAAAGAGGGTGAAGTTTTGCTCACAGTGTTGAGAAAAAAAGACAGAGCTTCATATTGAAACAGAGCCCTGGAAATGCAAGCTGAAACTTCATTCTTCCTTGATTCTCTGGTTTGAAGTCATTTGTTTTGATTTATATTGTTATTTAAATTTTGAATCTTTGTTTAAGTATGAAGTAATATTTACTTCAGATTTTAGCTTCAAGGAATGAACTGAGATGAGAAGAAGGTGATATTTAAAAGAAAGTGTACAGGTGAATAAATGTAAACAAGTTGCAGGTGATAAAATATTGTTTATACAAGGTGATGTTTATACAGTGTTATATCTTTGTTTATTCAATAAGCATGGCTAAATCGTATTGGAGGCATGTTGCATTAATTGTTGTTGTGTACATGCTTATCTTATTTGCTAGCTTAGATTTATGTATTTTTCTTTCTTTCTTTTTTTTATTTGTTTTGCTATAGTTACTTACTTTATACTTCATGTACACAGGTATGTATAATCTTATTTGTATTATTTTGTATTGTTTACTTTGCTTATTTATTTGTTTGAATGCTTTTATTTGCATTACCAAGTTTGTATTTGTATTTGTTTGCATATAGCTATATGTTACTTTGATTAATTTGTTTGTTAATATTTGTTTTATACTTATTGTTTTTATTTATTTTATTTCTTTTCTTTTGTTAAATAGGTTTTATTCTATATGTATTTGTTCCATTCTTTTGTTTGTTTTTATCTTATCTTTATATTTGAATGTATTTCCATATTTAAATATGTGGTTAAAATTTATCTATGTATTAATTTTATTTTGTCTTAAAATTTAAAATCTTGTAATATAAATGAATATATTGTTTAATTTTACCAATGTGTTTTCTTTGTACATCTATATCATATAAAATTTGTAACTTTATTTAATTTCCATTTTATATTTTAATTGTTATTATTATAATTAGTCTTTGAACCATTTATTTATGATTATATTTTCAAATCCAACACATACATTTATATATTCTCATATATACAAATATTCAAATCAATTTCACTTAATATATTTTATATTTGAATCGGGGAAACTCGCATCATTAAAAATCAATTTTACAATTTTTAATTCAAAATTCATTTAAATTATCAATTTAAATTAAATTAAAATCTAGGGTCGTTACAGACTTCCCCTCTTAAAAGAATTTCGTCCTCGAAATTCGCAGGCACGAAAACAACACAGAGATAGACTCAATCTCTACAATTCCTCAAACTTAAGATATGAATTCCAAATTCGGTTTTAAACAAAATCATTTTATCGATACAATTCTAATCATTCTTCATATTCTATTAATCAATTTAATTCAATTAAAATTTCCAATTTCTAATTCATTTATTAGAGTTTAAATCGAAAAGCCGATAAGAAATCGATGAAGTACGAAGTAATAATTTTCTGCAACGATTCGTAAGGCCACCATCACACCGAAACTTCTTTTTGTGGCTGGTACGAAGAAATCAAAAGAAATCGAAATCGAATCAAAGAAAATAGATAGAGAAAGTTATTCCCACTGTTGTTATAGAGTTTTGACTAATTATAGTCGTATTGCCCTGTCCCCTATCTCATTCTCTTCTTGCACTCATACTTACTATTAGTGGATAGTAAGAGAATTTACTGACGCATTCAAACAGATATCTTAGGGATATACTCATTCTAGGATTTACTTCACCCTATCTCTAATGAGCTACTTAACATGTTATACTCCTGAGCTAAAGTTTCACCTTAGCTCTGATACCAAATGTAACGAGACGAATTTTGCCCGCTCGAAAATCGACATCCATACTTCATATCGTATTCGAATGCCATAGATTCGACCGTTCAAATCCGATTCGCCGGAGCTTATAACAACATTAAGTAATAACATAGCGGAATAAAAGAATAATACATTGATATACAGCTTTGATACAATATCTGATACAACAGATGATCCAATAGATATCAATATACATCAGAGATATGATACAATAAAATAGCAGCGGAAAAGAGAAATATATAACATCCAGCAGCGGAACAATATAACTCAAAGATAGTCTTCAAAAGAGAACTCCAAAAATAACTGTAACTCCATTTCCAAGAATCAATCTAGCAATAGCTCGAACCCCCCATCACATATCACCAAGCTCAGCAAGACTGGTGTGGTCCAAAGACTGAACTAACTCCAGATAATCTACTAAATCTGACTATCTGAAAAACCCAACTATAGACTGCTCGTGTAGAAAATAATGAGCATCCAGAGTTTAGGAAAGAAAACAATACACTCCGGATCAGTCGTGGGACTGGTGTGAGCAACAAAAACAGTTTATCTTTTAAAACATTCAACAGAAGATTTTCAAAGTCAATTCGCAATGCTTTTTAAAAATGAGACTACCATAAGGCCTCCCGCACACACACACATGCAAACGCAGAATCGGAGGAGATTTCTCCTTATGATAGTCAAAGATGCTTGATACGCATTTAAAAGAACATTTGATATTATTACTAGTGCATAGTGTAATAACAAATCATTTCAAAAATAAAGATATAAATCTTAGCCAACATACGACCATTATCGTATGCCTACTATAGCTACTATCCAAACAGTGGTGACCACCATAAGTGAATAGCAGGTTCTACAACTAATACCGTACAAGTTTCGTATTGAGAATTGGATTTCCAACAAATGGTCAGGCCAAGGAACTTCCCATTGCCACATGAGAATGCCTCTGGATGGACTTCCTCGAGAACCAAACCGGATCTCTACCAACACAAGGCCGGGTTACCCCTAACTGGGTAACAACTGACCGAATATGCCATCCCCCGGTCCTTTGGGACCTTTATCCGAGAGCTCTCTAATCAATTCACACAATCATAAAAACAAAGTGTTTCAACATGAGTAAGTATCTGGGCTCCATACCATGATACCACCCTTTTCCAGAAGGAAATGCACATATCCTAAAGGGCGCTACCCCTCATAACCTTGCCGCATCTTTCCTGTTTTGACCATTTCCGGGATGTGAGGCTCGACGAAGTCACGTCCACAAAAACATACTTTATACAAAAGCCATGCTTTGGGTCAAAAAATGATCAACACAATGATCACTAAGATAGACGATCAAACAAATGATCCTATCACTAATAATCAACACAATGATCATTTCAGCATCACTCAGCATGTCACATTACCAAACTGGGAATATATCGCTGATAACATCAACTATATAACCTCTGAGCTCGTACGTCTCAGAGAAGGGTGTTAAGCTAAAAGAATAAATTCTCCGCCACCAACAGAAATATATTTGAAAGAAATCGGCTTTATATCTCAACTTGTAATGTCAGGCATACAATCCATACAAGTCTGTTCCGGGTTCGAACAGAACCGAAGGCACTTACAAAGAAGTCCTTGCAATCCGGATATTCACAATCCTGATCGGATTTCCCATCACTTAGGGAGTTTCTATACCAGCGCGACTCGGTGCAGAAACAATCGATAGGTCATCCTATCGCTCTCGCAAATACCCGGTCTTCATCACCGGTCTTCAAATGCTATCCATAACGACGTATCACATATTCGGAATGGGTTATACGACACAAAGGTCTTTTCCCGGCTAAACCGAACAGTGAGCGCAGTATTTCAAAAACATATGGATAATGGGATTTCAATTAAGTCAC
This sequence comes from Allium cepa, assembly GCA_030765085.1. NCBI lineage: Eukaryota > Viridiplantae > Streptophyta > Magnoliopsida > Asparagales > Amaryllidaceae > Allium > Allium cepa. The sequence goes on from CM060931.1 coordinate 500,652,907, forward strand.
AACTTAATAATTCAAAACTTTCTTTCAAATGGTTTAATCCAATTACCATTTCAATCTTTAAACAAAAAGATTCATTTTCACAACCTTTAACGGTTTAAACAATTTTCACATTTTTTTTTTTTTATCTTTTAAACAAAAGATTCATTCACAGATTTTCCCAATCAATTTTCATTTCAATTTGATTAACTCGTTAAATCTTTAAATCAAAGATTTAACCTATAGCTTCAAAACAATTTCATTTCAAATTGATTTAACTCGTTAAATCTTTAAATCAAAGATTTAACTTATAGCTTCAAAAAAAATTTCATTTCAAATTGATTTAACAAATCATCAATTTAAATCTGTTAAAAATAAACAGATTTAATTCATAGCTTTCAAAAAGAATTCATTCATAACTTAGGAAAATCATTTCTCTATTCAATCTTGAAATTCCCCTAATTAACTGGAATTTCATTTCTTATCTGAAAGCTTTTTATCATTTAGAAACACAATCTTATTTCAGAAAAACTCTATTTCATTTATACCAGTTACAGTCTTTGGGTTAAATCAAATTCTAAAGGAACAATACTTTGAAAATGGTTTGACTCATATATAACTAGTATAATATCGTTAATCCCTAGTTTCAAATCATAGAATTCAATTTTAAACATTGAATTCAAATTTAAATCAAATTATTTAAATTCCAAAACTTAATCAAGTAATTTAAAAATAATAAATTTTATTTTGAAATTCCATTCCAAAAGCTTTTCACATTTATTTCGATTCCATTTCCAAAACATTTGAATTTAAAAATTCAAATTTAACTATTTCAAAAATCTGCGACTTAATCGATTTCCTCGTGAAATCCATAATTGTGTGTATATGGTGTGGTCCAGGGGTTATACACAGTAGTGTAACATCATTTCAATCATCACAAATCAAATACAACAATATATCCGATAAGCGGTATTAACTATCATGCTTATTGTTCATTCACAGATCACAGATAATATACAAATGTATAAATAAATGAGTAAATTTCCCACAGCTCAACTCACAGAACAAGATATTACAGATTAGATATGACAATCAATTCCAGGCATCACATATAATATGATCATTCATAAGTAAGGTCAAGCATTTAATAATCATTTATAAGCAGGACTAATTAATCGTTTAATCCTAATCAATTTAATTTATTTCTAAGTAGGTTAATTACTTAAGAATTAATTATCAAATTCTGATTAATTAATTCCAAATCATTTGGTATAATTTAATTTATCAACCACCTTAATTAGTTTCATTTTTCGTAATTAATCATATTGATTAACTTTATATTTAAATCAATTACATAATAAATTAACCCCTTAATTACTTTCTTAAGAAATTATCTTAGATTAAATCATCATTAATCATTTCTATTTATAAATTAATCTAATTATTTATTTATAATTTAATTAAATCATTCTTTAATTACCTTATTAATTAAATCATTTTATTTCCTTAATTATCTCTAAGATAATAAATTTCTTTATTTATGATTTCATTATCATTCGAGTGTATTTTAAACTTACATTTTAAATTTAAAATTTAAATTTCCTTTTTAAAACTTTAAGATTCGAAGTTCTATTCGAATCTAACTTAAATCTGATTTAACTTTATTCATATTTAGTTTACAAATTCATTTAAATTTGGTTTAAATTTCAATTTGCAAACAGTTTTTTTTTTTTAAACAAAACTGCAACTCTGTTAAACCAACCCGAGCCAAACTTGAGTTTGCTTCGAGTCCACGCTAGAATTTTCTCGAGTAGAAACCCGAGTTACCCCTCCTACCCCAAAACCTGATGTTCACCAATGCTTCAACATGCACGGTGCACGTGCACCTCCACCGGAGCCACCTCCGGCCAACGTCGACCAACCTCCCTCATCGGCGATCTCCCCTCAGACCTATTCTCATCATCGTATCGGTGATCAAATCATCTGAACGACATCGAGCATTCAAACTCGATACAAGTTCCAGGAAAACAAAACCTGGAAACGAGCAAGACACTACCCCCCAATAACCTGTCAACGGCTCCTCCTCCCACCGCCGATCACCGTAGGGCCCGAACCTTCGCCCATAGCTTCGTTGACGTGTCCTCCACCTTTCCCCCAAACCACGACAAACTCGATCAATCCAAGATGGCGAACGAATCAAAGTATGAACCCGTGTCAAAACTAGGGTTAGAAATTAAAACTCCTCCCCACCATCGCCGCAGTCCTCTTCGCCACCTCCGGCCATTTTTCCTGGCGACTCCGTAGCCTTCTTCATCCCCGCGCAAACCCCCGAGCAACACGAATTGATGGATCACCGGAGTTTGATCGAAATTTAATTTTCAAGCAAAATCAAACCGCACTTAAACCCCTTGCTTAAAAATCACCAAACTCACTTTAAAAATCATGACTTCAAGCAAGGATTCAAGCTATATATTTGAATCAAGATTTTTTTAAATTCAAAAATTTCAAAATTTTGAGTATCCTCTGTAAAAATTTAAATTTTTCTCCCTGCATACGTTTCTACTTCATGAAATTATTTTTAGAATAAAGTTATTACTTAAATACACCTTTTTGCTTTAAACATCAAAGCTTGATAATGATTAGAAATGGAGGAATCGAATTGTTCTATTTGTTTCATTCAAAAGAACAGGGAAGAAGAACATCACTCAGCACTGTCCAATATAATTACATATACACTCAGTGTCAAAACAAGGAAGATATCCAGGCATCCATATTAGACATTAGTTATACACTGATTATAATTAATTTAAGCTTTCATATTATGTTGTTTACTCACTTATTATCTGTTTTAAAACAGAGAGCCTGTAGAGTTTAACAAAGTGTTATAAACTCTACACAGATATTTCAAACATTTCATTCACATCAAAGCATTCATCACAGGCAGATCAAAACAAAGAGGGTGAAGTTTTGCTCACAGTGTTGAGAAAAAAAGACAGAGCTTCATATTGAAACAGAGCCCTGGAAATGCAAGCTGAAACTTCATTCTTCCTTGATTCTCTGGTTTGAAGTCATTTGTTTTGATTTATATTGTTATTTAAATTTTGAATCTTTGTTTAAGTATGAAGTAATATTTACTTCAGATTTTAGCTTCAAGGAATGAACTGAGATGAGAAGAAGGTGATATTTAAAAGAAAGTGTACAGGTGAATAAATGTAAACAAGTTGCAGGTGATAAAATATTGTTTATACAAGGTGATGTTTATACAGTGTTATATCTTTGTTTATTCAATAAGCATGGCTAAATCGTATTGGAGGCATGTTGCATTAATTGTTGTTGTGTACATGCTTATCTTATTTGCTAGCTTAGATTTATGTATTTTTCTTTCTTTCTTTTTTTTATTTGTTTTGCTATAGTTACTTACTTTATACTTCATGTACACAGGTATGTATAATCTTATTTGTATTATTTTGTATTGTTTACTTTGCTTATTTATTTGTTTGAATGCTTTTATTTGCATTACCAAGTTTGTATTTGTATTTGTTTGCATATAGCTATATGTTACTTTGATTAATTTGTTTGTTAATATTTGTTTTATACTTATTGTTTTTATTTATTTTATTTCTTTTCTTTTGTTAAATAGGTTTTATTCTATATGTATTTGTTCCATTCTTTTGTTTGTTTTTATCTTATCTTTATATTTGAATGTATTTCCATATTTAAATATGTGGTTAAAATTTATCTATGTATTAATTTTATTTTGTCTTAAAATTTAAAATCTTGTAATATAAATGAATATATTGTTTAATTTTACCAATGTGTTTTCTTTGTACATCTATATCATATAAAATTTGTAACTTTATTTAATTTCCATTTTATATTTTAATTGTTATTATTATAATTAGTCTTTGAACCATTTATTTATGATTATATTTTCAAATCCAACATATACATTTATATATTCTCATATATACAAATATTCAAATCAATTTCACTTAATATATTTTATATTTGAATCGGGGAAACTCGCATCATTAAAAATCAATTTTACAATTTTTAATTCAAAATTCATTTAAATTATCAATTTAAATTAAATTAAAATCTAGGGTCGTTACAATACTGCAGATTTATTACTTTGTGATTGCTTTGTGGTTTATAGGCGCCTCAGATAAAGGTCCCAAAGGACCGAGGGATGGCATGCTCGAGTAGTAGTTACCTAGTTACAGAGGTAACCCAGCCTTGTGTTGGTAGAGATCCGGTTAGGTTCTCGGGACGTCCCACCAGAGGAGTACCCAGGGACAGTATGAAGTTCCTTAGCCTAACCATTTGTTGGAAATCCAATCAAAACAATGCGCGCCTTGTACGGTTTTAGTTGTATAACCTGCCATGGAATGTGGTGGTAACGTGCTATTGAACATGGTAGCTATGGTAGGCATAAGTGCGAAATGCCTATGCTTGCTAGGATTTATATTATACTTTCGAAAGGTTTTCTACAATATGCACTAGTAATAATATCAAAGAAATTTTCTCATATCAAGCATATTTGACTATCATAAGGAGAAATCTCCTCCAATTCTACGTTTGCATTGTGTGTAGCGGGAGGCCTTATGGTAGTTTCATTTTCGAAAAAGCATTATGGATTTCTTTTAAAAACTTTTGTTTGGCTTTTGATAAAGATAAACTATTTTGTTTGCTCATACCAGTCCCATGACTGACCTGGAGTTTATTGTTTCTTTCCTAAACTCTGGGTGCCCACAATTTTCCCACACGGGCAGCCCAGAGTTGGGTTTTTCAAATAGTCGGGTTTAGTAGATTATCTGGAGCTAGTTCAGTCTTTGGATCAGGACTGCACTTGCTTATCTTTGTGCATCGTTACTGGGAATTCAAGCTATTTCTGGATTGGTGCCTTGGAGATTTACCGATGCTGGAGTTCTTTCTTTGAAGACCATATTGGAGATTTTGTTCCGCTGCTAGTGTTATCTTTTTTTCTTTCCATTGCTATTGTCTTGTATCATATCTCTGATGTATATTGATATTCATTATATTATCCAGTTGTATCAGCTATTGTATCAATGTTGTATATGTTATTTGTTATTCATTTCTTCCGTTGTGTTGTACTTAATGTGTTATAAGCTCCGGCGAACCAAATTCGACGTTTGGATCTGCGGCATTTGAATACGAGTGTCGTATTCTGTGCCAATTTTCGAAGGTCGAGTCAGGGTCGTTACAGATCGTTACAGTTGTATTGTCAATATGTGTATACAAACCTTACATATACATTGAAGCATACTCAAACATATATATATATATATATACACACACTTAAGCATTTATATTCCCGATATGCATGTAAGAATATAACATGTATATGTAAGTATATACACACACACAATATATATAAATCCCGAAGATGAACATATCTATTGGTACACATGTTAATATTAGCTTATTTATGTCATCGTGTGTTTAAATGTATATTGATGTGTTTCTAATTAAACATTTAATTGAAGTTTTAATATGTTTAATTATTAAATATAAATAATAAACTAAATAAAATTTGATTTTATTTAAAATCAGAATGGATCTAGTGTAACTCCTTTAGACATCATATGCTTAATAGATCCAAGATAGAATTTTCTGTAATACCTACATATTTCGTCCACTTCTTACTGGCCCGGTTCCATAAGATTTGATCGTAGGTTCATTGAATCCACTGTTTAAGCTGTTAATATTGAAGTATAATATGAATAAGTTGAGCACAAACCTCATCAAGCTACTTAATATATTAAGGTTAACCAAGGGATCGTTTAAGGATAAAAACAGATGTTGGCTATAAATGGTGAAGCCGCATCCTCGAACGGTTCAAAGAAATGAAATTGGAGCTCTAAGAAAGCTGAGAAGGATGCTCTTATTAACAAAGGAGAATGTCACCATTGTGAAAAAAAGGGACATTGGAAGTATTGTATGGACTGTTTGAAGTTGGTCAAAGAAAAGAAGGAAAGTGTTCCTTTCACTCCTCAAGGTATGTTTATGATTCAAAATTGTTTTACTATCAATAAATTATCTTGGGCTTTAGATACTATATCTTGAGTTCATATTTGTAATCCATTATAGAGAATTAGGAGCATATGGCATGTGGCAAAGATGAAATAAGGCTTTAATTTGCTGATAGATCTCTAGTAGATGCAACTATAGTTGGAGACCATCACTTGACTTTCTTGAATGGATTTGATTTGATTTGGAATAATTGTTATAATGTTAAAAAAATTATTCATGGAATAATATCAATGTCAAGATTCTTTGAGACTGGATATAGTTTTCTAAAATAGTGTTATAAACATTTTGTTTGATGGAAATAAAATTTATAATGATTTTTTAGATAATGGAATTTATGTACTTAATTTTAATTATATATATGCTATTATTTGACCTTCTATTGGCATTAATAATAATTACTTATAGCACTGTAGGTTAGGTCATATTAGTGATAAAAGATTGCACAAACCAAAAAATGAGGATTTCGATTGTCTTTTGATTGTGAATCAATTGACACTTGTGAGTCATATCTTAAAGTGAAAATGACTAAGCACCCCCTTCAATAGAGCAATAGAAGACTTAGTGAATTATTCAATCTCATGCATATTGACCTATTTGGCTTAGTGCCTATAGCAATAAAGGATAATTCAACTTACTTTGAAACTTTCACCGTTGATTTCTCCAAAAAAGATATGTATACATTATGATGAATAAATCAGATGTTTGAAAAAAAAATAAAGATAACAAGAACGAGGTAGAAAATAAAAGGAATCTTAAAATTAAAATTGATCAGGTTGAGAAGATGAGCATGTTGGGAAAGAGCTCTAACAACACTTAAGAAATAATTGGATTATCCCTAAGATTACTCCACCATATGCTGCACAATACAATAGACTTTCAGGGAGAAGGAATCGAATCTTGTTAGATGTGGTTAGTTTTATCAAGAGTACGGTTGAGTTACCTCTTTCTTAATAAGGATATGTGTCAAATGACAATGCATTGAATTTGGTATTTACTAGATATATGCCTAAAATGCCATAAAAGATGTGACATAGGAAGAAACCCCACCTTGATCATTCAACGTATGGGTTATCCAGCCTACGTTAAGAATATTGGTATGAATAAACTTGAGGCAAGATCAGATCTATGCAAACTTATAGGACATCTCAAGAATTTTATTGTCTATTTTATACCACACTAATGAACAAACAATAATTATATCTTCATATGCTATCTAATTAGAAAAGGAATTTCTGCCAAAAGAAATTAACAGCGAAGTTGCAGACTTGGATGAAATTCGAGAGGTAAACATAAAGGCTGAACATATAGAATAATCAAATTCACTATTATAAAAAATTACTTAACCTATTAGAAAGTGTAGTAGAGAATCTCACGCACAAGAGAGATACTTTATGTTATCTAACATTAGAACTAAGAACTACTTTGTCAATCTAGACGACGAGACGAAATGACTACAGTCTTAGGGATGCTTCAAGTGACATAGGAGTGAGCCTTATGAGTTTGAAATCCTAACTCAAAAACAATTTTGACCGGTACCAATCGAACTGTTATTGGTACCGATATGATTTCTTAAGGCAAATTTCATGTTTTGGTGGAGATTTTTCCATATGGTTGAAGAATGAAGTGCTTGTATCAACACTAAGTTAATTTCTAATAAGGGGGCTGCTACTCAAAGAATAAATGAACAAGTCCAAAGCTATGCAGAAGATGAAAAGTCCCATATCAGATAAATGATGTAGGTACTGAAATGATTCTTGAAGTATGGACATGCTATAACATATTAAAGAATTTATATATGATAAGTGGAGCTTTGCCACCTAGCTAATCAGTAGTGATCATATGCATGATTAGTACCGATATGATTATTAGAATAGGAAGACTCTGTCTTCCTTCCTAACTTCATGGATCTAATGTTTGGCCATGTTTCGTGATTTGGCGACTCTGCACGGTGAATCTACTATAAAGAGAAGCACTATGCATATTGGAAAATTACTTTTGGTTTCCATCCTCTTTATCTTATACTCTCTACAAAATTTTGTCTCTTTTGAGTTTACTTTGGCTATTCTTGACCTTAAAACAAATTATAAAGCTCATGTACTTATGAAAATCAACTTCTAATAAGATTAAAGCGGATGTCGGCCTTAGATTTTTGCCAAACCGCTATAAAATCATTATTCTTTTAATATTTTCTACAGTTTAAATTAGTCATATCTCGTCCCTAACAGATTTGGGGTGTTGTGTCAATTTTTGATTTAACATTTTTGGTGCTTTTAATGAGATCGGAGCTTCTCAGGAGTAGATCTAGCTTAGTACTATAGGTTAGAGCGTCCAAAAATTCGATCCAGAACGTTGTTATTATAGATATGAAGTAATGCCCATTAGGAGGTCTTGAAGATCTGGAGCCATGATAGGTGGAGTAGATGAAGTTTCTCGGTCTAATCAACCGATGACCACTTTGCCAAGACCATCTGCACCACTGGAGATGGTGATAAAAGTCAAATTTGATAGAATGATGGTTAAATTGAACCAGAGGATGGTGAGCAGCCAAAAAGAGCTTCTTGATAGGATGGATGCGTGTATAGCCTTGTTGACCCAGTAGTCCTATAGACATAGAAAAATCAAGAGAGATGTGTCATCTTCAAGTTATAGAGAATAAGATTCATCTTTTTCTATCAAAATATAAGGGACGGGAAGCAAATAAAGAAGGAGAAGACTACTAAAGCATCGAGGAATACCATATGAGGAAGTGGTTAAGTTTTGGCCATAAGTAGGGTGATCTGTAACAATCAAAATCAGATTAGTACTGATCAAATTAATGGTAGTCCTGGAGTTTGTTTACTTGATGTCGTAGACTTATCAAATGGTGAAGATGACTTGCAGGACATTGGAAACCACACTGAGTAGAAACATGGAATGCAAAATGCCTATGCTCAAATGACCACCATGGACCTTCCAGGCATCATAAAACATCTAAAGAAGTGGATCTCCTAAAGACAGAAGAGCCTTGACATCATCAAGTAAACTGAAACATTTATAGAGTCAAACACTCGGGGCTGCTTCTGATAGTTATTTCTAGATCAACGACCCAGTGAGGAATATATTGTTGATATAGTGAAGAGATTGGCGAATGATGATGAGTGGTGTTCTACACCTAGCAAAACTCCATTCAAAGAAAATATTTTATGGGAAGAGTATCCTAGGAAGTTCATAATGCCTATGATGGCATCATATAATAAAACAGCATATCCTAGGCATAAAGTACGAGTGGCACATGAATAGTGCTGGAGCAGCTTATGCAGTAAAATGTGGGTGTTTTCCTATCTTTTTGGATCGAGTGGCTTTGATGCGGTTCACCTGGCTCATGCCAAGGTCTATATTAACGTTTGATAAGCCAACGAAGAAGTCTGTAGAGCAATTTAGGCTTCATACCTCCCGATTAAAGTATGTGATATGCTTGTCAAACAACAATCAAGGTCCTAAAGAGACCTAAAAGGGATTTTTAAGTAGATTTAATACAGCTATAATGGAAGTGAATAACCAGAAAGAGGATATCGTTCTAATTGCACTGGTCCGGGGATACATCCGTACATGGACTTTGGTAAATGTTTAAAAATAAAACAACCACTTACTGTGGACGAGTTTTATCAAAAGGTCAACCAATATCTATGTTTGGAAGAGGCAAATATGGTTTCCAAAAAGGTTGGTAATGAATTGTTTAAAGAAGTTGTGCAAAGTAACGTGGCTGTTAAGAAAATTGGTAAGACTGCCACTAACATTGCAGCAAATGTGAGAAATAATAACATGGTCATAAGATGGGAAATCAAGGTGTAGATGGTAGAAGAAATGATGCAAAAATTCCCGAGATATTTGAGACTGGAGGATTACACTCTCCTAAATGATACTATGAAGAATATATAACTTGCTATGTAAGAAGCACAATGGTATAAGAAGCTGCCACGAAGGGAGGCAATAGATGTTGAACGATGCTTTGGGAAGTATTACTGCCTCCATGACACTCGTGGACATGATACAAATGAATGTCATCACTTAGAGATGTGATTGAAGAATTAATATGAAAGAACATGTTACAATAATATGTAAGAAACTCATAGGATGGTGGAAAGGATGCTATAGCTCAAGGGTAGAAGGCCCAAAGGGATTAACAAGGATCCAACAGAGAAAGGCCTGGGTGATTGGATGGTAGAATCATAATTAATATGATAATTGAGAGACTTAATCCAGTGGAGAAGAGATGGAATGAAATGAAATGGTATATAACTTCATTAAAGCACGTGCCATGGGAGATCTGTTTTGCTGTCGAAAACGGAGCTCCAGCAAAACAATTGAAGAAATAAAGGATGATATCGTGTATCATGATAGAAATTTTAACAAGATCGAAGCACCAATGCTTGATGCCATGGTAATAATGGCCTTGTTTGGCCAGCTACCGTACATCAAGTGTTAATTGATAACGGAAGCTCAGTTAACATTATGTTTAAAAGGACTTTTGATCAGATAAAAATTAGTCCAAAAGACATCATGCAAGTAAATCTAAGATTCAAGGATTTAATACAGAGGCAAAGGAGCCTGTTGAAACTATTGACCTATGAGTGAAGTTAGGTGAAGGAGACCGCAAACTTGTGAGGATGCATACATTTGTCAACATTGATGAGTTTTGTCTAACGACCCTGTCTCGACCTTCGAAAATCGGCACTAAATACTTCACCAGTATTCAAATATCGTAGATTCAAACGTCGAATCTGGTTCGTCGGAGCTTATAACACATTAAGTATAACAACACAGTGGAAGAAAAAGATAATATCATATAACATTGATATACAATTAATACAACATCAGATACAACTGAATGTCAAACACAAATGACTATCAATATATCAAGATAGATACAAGACAATAGCAGTGGAAAGAAAATGTCTTCGATGCTAAACTCCAAAAACTCCAAATACTCGAAGACTTTCATATCCAAAACCGAAAGCTTAAATAACTCCAATCGAACAAGCTTGATCCAATAATGATGCTGAAGTGAAGCAACTTGATCCAAACGTGATCGCCAAAATCCCAAGATTGAATGCTATCGAATCTACACCTACTATTCGATTATCTGAAAAACCCAACTCCAGACTGCCCGTGTGGAAAATTGTGGACACCCAGAGTTTAGGAAGGGAACAATAAACTCCAGGTCAGTCATGGGACTGGTATGAGCAAACAAAAATAGTTTATCTTTAAAACAAACAACAAAAGATTTTAAAAGAATTCCGCAATGCTTTTTTGGAAAATGAAACTACCATAAGGCCTCCCGCCACACACTCCATGCAAACACAGAATTGGAGGAGATTTCTCCTTATGATAGTCAAAAATTCTTACTACGCAAAATTCTTTTGATATTATTATTAGTGCATATTGGAAAACATTTCGAAAGTATAATATTAATCTTAGCCAGCATAGACATTTCGAACTATGCCTACTATAGCTACAATCTAAGCAGTGGTGACCATCATAAGTAAATGGCAGGTTATACAACTAAAACCGTACAGGGCGCGCATTGAAGATTGGATTTTCCAACAAATGGTCAGGCCAAAGAACTTCCTATTGCCACATGGGTAAGCCTCTGGACGGACGCCCCGAGAACTTACCCAGCTCTCTGCCAACACAAGGCCGGTTTACTCCCTTCCTGGGAGTAAAACCTAAGATATGCCACCCTCGGTCGTTTGCGACCTTTATCTGAGGGCCCTCAATCACAAAGCAACATCACACAGTAATAAAATTTACAATGTCCACATGAGTTAAGTATCTGGACTCCATACCATGATACCACCCTTTTCCAGAAGGAATGGATGTACCCTAGGTGTAACACCCCACCCCGAGACCCACCTTAGTAAAGAGAATTAACGAGTAATTCCGTCTACTAAAGCGGAGAATAGGGCTGGTTAAGGGCGACCATCTATAACTTTGTCTTAAACATCTACTGAATACGTCGATAAATGCAATATAATTTTTTTTCTTTTCTATCTCAATAGATCGACATACATAGTAAATGTTTAATCCAAAACTATAGGTGGTTGACAGATCTATCAGAACAAAATACAATAACTAAATGTAAAGCACATCACAGAACAGTAATCGACATCATATATATATATACATATACACTGATACATGTTTAGCACAATACAATATGAATACAATAAAGGTGGTACTCGACCACACCATATACAACAAATCGAATGTAAAAACATCAGAGTATGCGGAATAAATAAACTACTCAAGCGAAAGAAGAGATGATATCCAACACTAACTTCAAGCTAAATCCAATAGACGATACCTGAAATAACTCGGTCTGACCCGAGTATAAATACACGGGTCAGTCTAGCTACACGAATTAGTCAATATTGATAATTTGAAGCAGAATGGATATAGTGATACTTCTTCTCGAATGAGGAGAAGGATTAGATAACTCATAGCTCAATACTTAAGTAACAAACGCTACCTAAGTGACTAAATACCTCGAAAGAGGTAACTCAAACTCAATACTCAAATAAAACACAAGTGCCTCATATCATTAGCGATAACCCATAATGAACTCAAATCAACTCATATAAAACTCAAGCAAAACTCAAATGATTCGATGAACCATTACTTCGAAAAGGAGAAAACTCATCTCAATCACAAATAGAAGTCATGAAAGCAACACAAGACAACTCCATAAGAATGTGAGATCTCAAACTCATAAGTAGGCCAAGGCGGCTAAATCTCACACATACATCTCAATCATAAAAACACATAGAACTCGATACGAATTCAAACTCATAAAATCTCAAATTCAGTAAAGAATTCGATGCATGTTCAAAACTCAAAAAATCTTAACACTAATGCACCAAAAACGGCGAATTCAAAACTCATAAAACCCAGATTGGCCATATCCCTAAATACAATGCCGAAGCAATGCTGCACGTGCTAAACTAAGACGGCTGAAGCCTTAGACAAGGTCTCTAACACCTTCCAAAGCAGTTCGTCCTCATGACAAGGTCGCTGACACCTTTCCAAAGCAGTTCGTACTCATGACAAGGTCGCTGACACCTTTCCAAAGCAGTTCGTCCTCATGACAAGGTCGCTGACACCTTTCCAAAGCAGTTCGTACTCATGACAAGGTCGCTGACACCTTTCCAAAGCAGTTCGTTAGGTAAACATCGTGGATGTGTCACAAACTCACGGATAGGAACCCGAAAAGTTTTAACGTGTGTCCCATACCACACATTTGCACTTAGCGGTTTACTAGCCGTTAGTCGATGCCACACTAAAAACATCATAAAACTCAGAAAATTATATCTCGCCTAGTCTCATTGGCAAGTGATAAAGAGATACATACTTATCTCATCTCATCGATAAGTGTTAAATGGCATCATATCTTGTCTCATCTCATCGACAAGTGAAAAACATCATGATGGTTTCTCATAAACCATAAATCTCAAAATATGAAATCATAAACTCAAGACTTGCCTTATGCCATTGGCAAGTAAATAAAACATCGTGATGGTTCTCATCGATCATACTCCTACATAGAAAATCTCAATGCATAATGCTTGCCAAATATTGGTCATCTTAAATAACTCCAATAAATAGAAATTATAAAACTCAAAATACGCCATAAAATGGCAAAACATCTCAGAATCAATAATCTCAAATAGCTTCGATCAACCTATACTCAAAATATGCAAATGTGTTCAACAGGAAAGTTGTCACACATAAAATAAGCTTTCCGAAACTCAATAACTTTGTCTTAAACATCTACTGGATACGTCGATAAATGCAATATAATTTTTTTTCTTTTCTATCTCGATAGATCGACATACATAGTAAATGTTTAATCCAAAACTATAGGTGGTTGACGGATCTATCAGAACAAAATACAATAACTAAATGTAAAGCACATCACAGAACAGTAATCGACATCATATATATATATATATATATATACACACACATATACACTGATACATGTTTAGTACAATACAATATGAATACAATAAAGGTGGTACTCGACCACACCATATACATCAAATCGAATGTAAAAACATCAGAGTATGCGGAAGAAATAAACTACTCAAGCGAAAGAAGAGATGATATCCAACACCAACTTCAAGCTAAATCCAATAGACGATACCTGAAATAACTCGGTCTGACCCGAGTATAAATACACGGGTCAGTCTAGCTACACGAATCAGTCAATATTGATAATTTGAAGCAGAATGGATATAGTGATACTTCTTCTCGAATGAGGAGAAGGATTAGATAACTCATAGCTCAATACTTAAGTAACAAACGCTACCTAAGTGACTAAATACCTCGAAAGAGGTAACTCAAACTCAATACTCAAATAAAACACAAGTGCCTCATATCATTAGCGATAACCCATAATGAACTCAAATCAACTCATATAAAACTCAAGCAAAACTAAAATGATTCGATGAACCATTACTTCGAAAAGGAGAAAACTCATCTCAATCACAAATAGAAGTCATGAAAGCAACACAAGACAACTCCATAAGAATGTGAGATCTCAAACTCATAAGTAGGCCAAGGCGGCTAAATCTTACACATACATCTCAATCATAGAAATACATGGAACTCGATATGAATTCAAACTCATAAAATCTCAAATTCAATAAAGAATTCGATGCATGTTCAAAACTCAAAAAATCTTAACACTAATGCACCAAAAACGGCGAATTCAAAACTCATAAAACCCAGATTGGCCATATCCCTAAATAGCATGCCGAAGCAATGCTGCACGTGCTAAACTAAGACGGCTGAAGCCTTAGACAAGGTCGCTAACACCTTCCAAAGCAGTTCGTCCTCATGACAAGGTCGCTCACACCTTTCCAAAGCAGTTCGTACTCATGACAAGGTCGCTGACACCTTTCCAAAGCAGTTCGTACTCATGACAAGGTCGCTGACATCTTTCCAAAGCAGTTCGTCCTCATGACAAGGTCGCTGACACCTTTCCAAAGCAGTTCGTACTCATGACAAGGTCGCTGACACCTTTCCAAAGCAGTTCGTTAGGTAAACATCGTGAATGTGTCACAAACTCACGGATAGGAACCCGAAAAGTGTTAACGTGTGTCCCATACCACACATTCGCACTTAGCGGTTTACTAGTCGTTAGTCGATGCCACACTAAAAACATCATAAAACTCAGAAAACTATATCTTGCCTAGTCTCATTGGCAAGTGATAAAGAGATACATACTTATCTCATCTCATCGATAAGTGTTAAATGGCATCATATCTTGTCTCATCTCATCGACAAGTGAAAAACATCATGATGGTTTCTCATAAACCATAAATCTCAAAATATGAAATCATAAACTCAAGACTTGCCTTATGTCATTGGCAAGTAAATAAAACATCGTGATGGTTCTCATCGATCATACTCCTACATAGAAAATCTCAATGCATAATGCTTGCCAAATATTGGTCATCTTAAATAACTCCAATAAATAGAAATTATAAAACTCAAAATACGCCATAAAATGGCAAAACATCTCAGAATCAATAATCTCAAATAGCTTCGATCAACCTATACTCAAAATATGCAAATGTGTTCAACAGGAAAGTTGTCACACATAAAATAAGCTTTCCGAAACTCAAAAAAAAATCATCCAAGTCCGACAAGAAACAAGGAAGATATGATCAATTTACTAACTGTGTTCAGTTTGGATAACATAATTACTAAAGTGATAGAGCAGAGAGTTTGCAACAGAATTTTGATCAATTTATTCTCAAAATATGCAAACTTGTTCAACAGTAACATTGTCACATATAGAATAAGCTTTCCGGAACTTCAAAAATCATCCAAATCGGACAAGAAACAAGGAAGATATGATCAATTTACTAACTGTGTTCAGTTTGGATAACATAATTACTAAAGTGACAGAGTTGAGAGTTTGCAACAGCTTTTTTATCAATTTATTATCAAAATATGCAAATGTGTTCAACAGTAAAGTTGTCACCTATAAAATAAGATTTCTGGAACTTCAAAAATCATCCAAATCGGACAAGAAACAAGGAAAATATGATCAATTTACTAACTGTGTTCAGTTTGGATAACATAATTACTAAAGTGACAGAGCTGAGAGTTTGCAACAGCATTTTGATCAATTTATTATCAAAATATGCAAATGTTTTCAACAGTAAAGTTGTCACATATAAAATAAGATTTCCATAACTTCAAAAATCATCCAAATCGGACAAGAAACAAGGAAGATATGATCAATTTACTAACTGTGTTCAGTTTGGATAACATAATTACTAAAGTGACAGAGTTGAGAGTTTGCAACAGCATTTTGATCAATTTATTCTCAAAATATGCAAATGTGTTCAACAGTAAAGTTGTCACATATAAAATAAGCTTTCTGGAACTTCAAAAATCATCCAAATCTGATATGAAACTAGAAAGATATGCCTAAAATAATTTCTGTGTTTCAAAGCTAAGATTAAAACACAGGACAGAAAGGTTACATCTTCTTCAAACTCAAGTTACTCTTAGTAAACAGCTTAATTACAAAAAGTAATGAACATAAAAGTTTTTCCTTATAAAAGCATCTTCCTACTGAAAAAAACTTAACTCAATTTCGATCCACCATTTCAAAGTTATGGTGATTTCAATATCAGGTTTTAACAAAAATATTGCACAGAGCAGAGCTGTGTACATCGGTTTCAAACCCAATTTCAACCCTCTAAAATACGGAATTTGTTAAAGTGATTAAAAGAAAACTTGTAGCTAATAGAATGGTCTTTCAACTGCAAAAAGATTGAGCTAATTTGGATAAATTGGCACTAAGATATCGCTGTTTTACTGCAGTGATATTTTTACAAACAATTTTCAGCAAACTACAACCATGCAATCATTCAAATTCAAGCAACCAATTCACAACTAATTCAAAAGCAATTCAATCATCAAAACATCCAATTCAATTCAATTATCAACTGAAAATTATTCTTATAGATTAAAGTTAGTAGTGTGAGTGATTAACTCACCTTTTACTTTTCTATAGCTTGCTAAATCCTCTTTTAAGCCTTGCTAACCTCTTAGCTTCTCCAAAATCACCAAAAAACTCAAGAACAAAATTTGGACAGCAAGCAATTTGATCAAAAAGGGATCAAAATCATTCTTTTAGAGTTCTAAAGGATAGAGATAGAGTTTAAAACACTTACTCTACATTATTGTACAAAATCCCTTTGATTTGAGCTTTGAATTTTGAAATTATGAACTAGGGTTTAGGAAGATGAATGTTTTTTTTTTTTTTTTTTGAGAAGAAGAATGAACGTATTGATGTTTTAGGAAGAGAAATATGTTTCTCATTTCTTTGCTAACGGGCCAAGTGAAGTATGTTAATGGGCTAGAGTCCAATTTCAAGAAAATTAGCTTAGGTTATATATTAATCACTTAGTTACATGTTAACAATGCACACCTTCAAATTCAATCATCTATTCAACTTTATTTCATATCAAAAATTTATAAAACTTCATATTCATGATGATAAAATGTTATATACTCAAAATAAAAGATTATTTATATTTTTAAAACTTTTTATCATCATATTTCTTTTCCTTTTTATAAATAACAAATTTACATCTTTAATTACAAATTCCATTGTAATTAACATTATAAATTACATAAAAATAATATTTTTGTGTAATAAAATTTTATAACCCTTTTCAAATATAGTTTTGCACTTAAATTATATTTTTAAACTCAATTCCATCATTATTATGAATATATCTCATCTTAAAATTAATCACTTCTTTTAAAAATCATTAAAAGAAGTAAATAGCAATAATTAACAAAATTATTGCATTAACTCTAAATAAAACACATTTTCCTCATTTTATTTTCTCAAATCATCTTAATAAAGTTTTCAGAATATTTTCTCATTTTTATCCTCAAATATATTGTTTATTCCCAATAAACAATTTAAATTCCTCATTAGTTATTAATTTACACTATTAAATTATAACCGCCGTTATAATTTAATATTCTCAGGTAATCGCTAAAATTAGGGTTGTTACACTAGGGGCGCGACCCCTGCAACCTTGCCCCATCTTTCCTGTTTCGACCATTTTTGAGGAGTGAGGTCCTGATGCAGTCTCGTCCACAAAGCTACGCTTTTTCACAAAGCCATGCTTCGATCAACAAATGATCAGCAGCACTTCGTATGCTACATTACCAAATTGGGAATGTATCACTAGTAACCATCAACTACATAATTTCTAAGCTCGTACATCTCAAAGAAGGGTGTTAAGCTAAGAGAATAAATCTCCGCCACCAAATAGAAATGTATTTGATAGAAACCAGCTTTACATCTCAAAATGTAATGTCAGACACACATCCATACAAGTCTGTTCTGGGTTCGAACAGAACCGAAGATACTTCCAAAGAAGCCCTTACAATCCGGGTATTCACAATCTCGATCGGACTGTCCATCACAAATGGAGATCTCTATACCGGCGTGACTCAGTGTAGAGACAATCGACGGGTTATCCTTTCATTCTCGAAAATACCCGGTCTTCACCACCGGTCTTCAATTGCTATTCATATCGTCGTATCATTATTCGGAATGGGTTATATGACACAAGATCCTCTCCCGGCTAAGCCGAATAATGAGCGCAATATTTAAACACATATGGATGTGGGATTCCAGTTAAGTCACAACTTAAAGTCCAAAGCCTTTCTTTTAAATGGTTTAAACAAATTACCATTTCTAATCTTTTAAACAAAAAGATTAATTTCACAAAGTTCACCAATATTTCACAAAGATTCATTTAAAGCTTTTCAAAACAACTTCCTTTTCAAATTGGATTAACTCATCCAATCTTTAAATCAAAAGATTTAATTCATAGCTTCGAAAAGCAATTCACAATTTCATTTCAAACTTGAAATATTTCGATACAAATTGGAAATCCTTTCCTTATGTGAAAGTTATTATTATTTGAAAATAAATAAAAAAAATTTCGGAAAAATCCAATTATATATGCACGAGGTAATTCCCTTGAGTTAAATTCAAATTCCCAATCAATACCTCTAAAATGGTTTAACCCATATATAACTTGTATAACATCTTTAAACCATAGTTTCCAAATATAGAATTCAATTTCAAATTTTGAATTCAAATTTAAATCAAATTATTTAAATTTCATAACTCGATCAAGTTATTCAAAATAACTTTTATTTCTGAAGCTTCTTTTCAAAAGCTTTCAATTCCAATTCCAAAACTATTTTGGATTCCAAAATTCAATCTTTAAAATCATTAAAAATCTATGACTTAACCAATTTCCTCGTGCAATCCATATTTGTGTGTGTATAGTGTGGTCCAGGGGTTTCACACATTAGTGCAACATCATCAATCATCACAGATTCAAGCACAATAATATTTGATAAGCGGTATAGTCCTATACGCTTATCATTATTCACAGATTCGCAGATGGATATGTAAATGCATCACAGATAAATATGTAAATACAGTACAGATAAATAATATACACACATAGCTCAATCAACACAATCCACATCACAGAATCAATCTAGATCAACTCAAGACATTCATACAATTCATACATTCTTAAGCAAAATCAATTAATTATCTGATTAATTTAAATCAGATTAATTACTTATGAATAAAAACTAATCTTGTTAATTAATATTAATTAATTACAAACCATCTTAATTAATTAACCTTTAATC
Organism: Allium cepa; assembly: GCA_030765085.1. Lineage (NCBI taxonomy): Eukaryota > Viridiplantae > Streptophyta > Magnoliopsida > Asparagales > Amaryllidaceae > Allium > Allium cepa. The sequence goes on from CM060931.1 coordinate 500,672,698, forward strand.
CTTTATTAATTAACCTTTAATAATAAATTAATTAACCCTAATAAATAAATAAATTAACCCTTAATCGTTAAATGATTAACCTTTAATTATTCTTTAATTACTTACCCTTAATTAACTAATTAACCCTTAACAATTTGTCATTTAATTAATTATCACATAAATTAATCACATGGGCTAATTCTCCTTCAATTAAATACTTTAATTAATTAACCTTTAATTAATTACGCTAATTAATCATCCTAATTAATTCCATTAAGTAATTAATTTTTAATTACTTCCATTAACAAATTAACCCTTTATTTAATTACATTAAATAATTATTTATTTATCAATCACTTTGATTAATTAAGTAATTAACTATTACTTGAACTTTAATTAATCCTATTCAATAATTGATTATCCTTTATTTACCAATAAATGATTCTAAACAAATCAAGAATTTAATTTAGTAAAGATAAACCTTTTTCCTTAATTAACTATTTAATTACATCTTTATTAAATCACATATATGGAAACATTAAATCAATTAATTATGAAATTACCTAAATATATAATTATTTTTAAAACAAAAAAATTAAAACATTTGAATTTTAGAATTAAATCCTTGAAAAATTTGTTTAAACTTGTTTTTAATAAATTAGTTTAGAAATATAGTTATTATTTATCAAATCCAAAACCTGGTACATCTTTTCCTTTCAGATTTTAAGACCTGATACTTAAGACACCTCAACTTTGAGCTATACCCTAATATTTCTCGAACCCAACTTTGGGTTCTACATTCTTCCTCTACTTCGAGGCAATTCAACATTTCACCGAGTTGAACCCGAGCCTGCCTTTCTTCCCCAACTTTCCAACAACACCATACATAATCGTGTACACGTGCACGATGCACACAGATCTGACCACCTCCGATCGACTTCACCGCCACCTACAAGTCGAAAACGAACATTATAAATCAGCCGAACACCCAGAACCCACGGAATCGCCGTGGTTCAAAATCGAGTGAATCCTTCCTCCACTAGAACAAATATACTCGCCAGAAAAACATCACGTATCACCGCCACTGATCACCGATGATCACGCCATCGTGTCCGTAGTCCCGTCACCTGCCTAAGCTTCTAATCCCTTTGGTCCCATTAACTCCGATGCACGAACATCGCCGCAAAACGTCTCGATAACCACCACGTTCAAACAACACCTTAAACCCTATATCAACATCGCCAAGCCACCACGTTGAATAATAAACTCCCCCATGATTTTTTCGACAACCACGAACCCATCAGCCACCTCTCACATCAATTACGAGACCTCTGACCACCGTGATCGCCATTAATTGCCCAAAATACAATTTCCATTCATTCTAAATCTCAACACCAAATTGCTTAAAAATCCCGAGACCTGTATCTAAAATCATAAATTCGTGATACAAACTTGATTTTATAATCAAATTTTAAAGTTAAGGTGTTTGAATTTTCTGATATACTATGATCTTACTGTGAATTACCTTTTTTCACAAAATTTATTTAATATTTTTGCTTGAAATTATTTTTAATAAATAATTTTACATTCAAACCATCATTTTATCTTCAACGATCTTATTTTAATATCGAATGTTTAAAGAGCAGTTAAATTTGGTTTTATTGGGTTTAAGTCTGTAGAACAACAGAGAGTTGTTCATGTATAAGCACAGACATGCCCACAACACTTCACATGCATACATGCAGGTATATTCATATGATCACACAGGCATATATTTCAAATACAATTTAAGCATTCAAAAGATAGAATAGGTCAAGTTTGCTCACCTGGCTTCTGGAAGAACAGAGCCTGGAACTTTTGATTGAACAGGGAATAATTTTCTTTAATTCTTTTTGTCTTGATTTAGACCTGTTACTTGCTGAGTTGAATCTGATCTTTAACTTGCTTGGCTGAGATGCTTTAATTTTTAAACTGCAATTGCTTGATCCTTAGCTTGCTATTTAGTTGAACTTGTTAAAGATTGTCTGCTGCATGCTTGATATTCCTGAGATGATGATTGTTTTTCCTTTTTTTTCCAGTCAAATTTGAACTTTACTTTAAGTTCAGAATAATCTATGCTGAGATGATCTGAAGCTAGATCAGGTTGTTGCCTGATTTGGTTGCAAATTGATCTAGAGCTTTGCTTAGGATTTTTGAATTGTTTCAGATGATCTTCAGGTTGAAATCATTTGATCACTATGCATGCTTCAGACTTGTTTAAAGTTTCCATTTTTTTTTTTGATTGCTGCCTTGCTTGAGGTTGAATCCTATTTTTCTGTTTTGGAATCTGATTTAAGAAGATATGAACTTGCTTTTGTTTTCATCTGGTTTTATTTTCTTGTTTTCCAAGTTTTGACAAGGAGAAGATTGAGAATAGAATACATAGCCTGGTTTCTCCTATTTGATATTATTTACATTATCAACTTAAAAGAAATATAAGCTATTGCCACTTATTAATTTCATGTCTTCCTTGATTTACATTTGTTAAATTAAATGAACACTTATTAAACATTTGTCACTTTTGATTAAATTGTGTTTAAGTCCTTTTCTCAATTTAATTTATAATCCATAGTTTAAACCCTTTCTTTATTTTAATTTATGAAACATATTTGTCTATTTTGTTTTTTTACATTCATATATTCTTATATATATACATATATACAAATTTGATTCAAACAAATTTAAAAAGAAGGCATATAATTCGTTATTCAATTCTTATTTTAAACTTGAACTTGAGTTAAAATATCTTTATACAAATCATTTTTATTTCTAAAAGATATATACATGCATATATGTAAATTTTAAAACCTTTATTTATACTTGACTAATATTTACAATCAAATTATTTTAAACTCTTGTCTAGTTTTATATCTACATAGATTTTCATTTTTATAAATTAGTTAATATGTTAATATTTTATAAACCAAATTTTATTCCAAAAGATATGTTCATTTTAAAACTTTTATATTTTCAATTTAGCTTTACAACCCATTTTAATCAAATCTTATTAAAATTGAAACTATTATACATTTAAATAAATATCTATCTATATACATTAATTTCAAAATATAACTTTCATATATATCATATATTCAAATCGAATTCAAATTCAAATTATTTTATATATAATCCATTTATATAAATGGATAAAAATACATCTTATTAATTTTGAAAATTCAAATAATTACACAACTTTATAAAATACTTATTTTTGAATTCCAATCCAAAATTCTATTTTCACAATCTATTTATAAAACACATATTTTAATTGTTTTCGAAGAAACTCAAATAAATTTGCCAATTAATACCACAATTTAATTCAAACTCTTATATAAATTACCAAATATTTCAAAATTTAATCCCAAAGATTATATTAATTATCAAATTATTCTTAGCTAAAATCTGGGAATGTTACAAATTTTCCCCCTTAAGAAAATTTCGTCCTCGAAATTTTCTAGGGAGACAACAAAGATAGATGACAGATAGAGAAATATATTTCCAGATCAAACTAAATATCTATTCTGCATTTGTCTTACCAAATCAGAATATCAAAAATATGAGAACGAACTCATTCGCCATTTCACAAGATACTTGGGTCATCAGATCTTCGAAAAATGCAGGGCACTGGTTAGTTCGAAGGGATAACTAACCACTCGTAGAATATATCAAGACCTAGACAATAGATACATGGATTTGATCTTCCATAATTTTCGAACATGGGTATAAACTACAAACTCAGGTCGGAATACTCCAAAGTTTACACCAGCTTGTCCCTCTTCGGACTTTGACACTCGCCAAAAATTACAATAGGATTTCAAATTTGGTTTTAATCGAAATTGTTTTATCAATACAAATCTTCATATTTAACTTCATATTTTGTTAACCAATTTATCTCATTTAAAATTTCAAATTTATTAGAGTTGAAAATATAAGCTGATAGAGAACTGAGGATCAGAAAGAAACTTATCTACACGATTCATAGGGCCACCATCATACTAGAGCTTCTTCCTCGAGCTGCCACGAAGCAATCAAAGAATTGAAATCGAATGATGATCAAAGAGATTGATTAGAGTTGTTTCCTTGTTGTTGTAGGGTATCGACCATTTGTAGTCATATTCCCCTGTCCCCTATCTCGTCCCCTTCTTGCACTCATACTCACTATCAGTGGATAGTAAGAGAATTTACTGAGGCATACAAATGGATATCTTAGGGATATACTCATTCTAGGGTATATTTCATCCTATCTCTAATGAGTTACCTAATGTGTTATACTCCTGAGCTAAAGTTTTAACCTTCAGCTCTGATACCAATTCTAATGGCCCTGACTCGACCTTCGAAAATCGACACCGGATACTTCACCAGTATTCAAATGCCGTAGATTCAAACGCCGAATCTGCTTCATTGGAGCTTATAACACATTAAGTATAACAACACAGCGGAAGAAAAAGATAATATCATATATCATTCATACACAATTGATACAACATCAGATAAAACTGAATATCAAATACAAATGACTATCAATATATCAAAGATAGATACAAGACAATAGCAGGGGAAAGACAATGTCTTCAATGCCAAACTCCAAAAACTCCAAATACTCGAAGACTTTCATATCCAAAACCGAAAGCATAAAGAACTCCAATCCAACAAGCTTGATCCAACAACAATGCTGAAGTGAAGCAACTTGATCCAAACGTGATTTCCAAAATCTCAAGATTGAATGCTATCGAATCTACACCTACTATTCGATTATCTGAAAAATCCAACTTTAGACTGCCCGTGTGGAAAATTGTGGGCACCCAGAGTTTAGGAAGGGAACAATAAACTCCGGGTCAGTCATGGGACTGGTATGAGCAAACAAAAAAAAGTTTATCTTTAAAACAAACAACAAAAGATTTTAAAAGAAATCCGCAATGCTTTTTTGGAAAATGAAACTACCACAAGGCCTCCCGGTACACACACCATGCAAATACAGAATTGGAGGAGATTTCTCCTTATGATAGTCAAAAATGCTTACTACGCAAAATTCTTTTGATATTATTATTAGTGCATAGTGGAAAACATTTCAAAAGTATAATATTAATCTTAGCCAGCATAAACATTTCGAACTATGCCTACTATAGCTACCATCTAAACAGTGGTGACCACCATAAGTAAATGGCAGATTATACAACTAAAACCGTACAGGGCGCGTATTGAAGATTGGATTTTCCAACAAATGGTCAGGCCAAGGAACTTCCCATCGCCACATGGGTACGCCTTTGGAGGGACGCCCCGAGAACTTACCCAGCTCTCTGCCAACACAAAACCGGTTTACTCCCTTCCCGGGAGTAAAACCTAAGATATGCCACCCCGGTCGTTTGCGACCTTTATCCGAGGACCCTCAATCACAAAGCAACATCTCACAGTAATAAAATATACACTGTCCACATGAGTTAAGTATCTGGGCTCCATACCATGATACCACCCTTTTCCAGAAGGAATGGACATACCCTAGGGGCGCGACCCCTGCAACCTTGCCGCATCTTTCCTGTTTCGACCATTTCCGGAGAGTAAGGTCCTGATGCTGTCTCGTCCACAATGCTATGCTTTTTCACAAAGCCATGCTTCGATCAATAAATGATCAGCAGCACTTTGTATGCCACATTACCAATTCCATTAAAAACTCAATCAAGTTATTCAAAATAACTTTTATTTTCGAAACTCCTTTTCAAAAGCTTTCAATTCCAATTCCAAAACTATTTTGGATTCAAAAATTGAATCTTTAAAATCATTAAAAATTTATGACTTAACCAATTTCTTTGTGCAATCCATATTTATGTGTATAGTGTGGTCCAGGGGTTTTACACATTAGTGCAAAATCATCAATCATTATAGATTCAAGCATAATAATATTTGATAAGCGGTATAGTCCTATAACGCTTATCATTATTCACAGATTCACAGATGGTTATGTAAATGCATCATAGATAAATATGTAAATACATTATAGATAAATAATACACACACATAGCTCAATCAACACAATCCACATTACAAATCATTCTAGATCAACTCAAGACATTCATACAATTCATACATCCTTAAGCAAAATCAATTAATTATCTGATTAATTTAAATCGGATTAATTACTTATGAATAAACACTAATCCTGGTTAACTAAATTAATTAGTTACAAACCATCTTAATTAATTAACCTTTAATCCTTTATTAATTAACCTTCAATAATAAATTAATTAACCCTAATAAATAAATCAATTAACCCTTAATTGTTAAATGATTAACCTTTAATTATTTGATTATTCTTTAATTAATTACCCTTAATTTATTAACTAATTAACCCTTAACAATTTGTCATTTAATTAATTATCACATAAATTAATCACATGGGTTAATTCTCCTTTAGTTAATTACATTAATTAATTAACCTTTAATTAATTATGATAATTAATCATCCTAATTAATGCCATTAAGTAATTAATCTTTTATTACTTCTATTAACAAATTAACCCTTTATTGAATTACATTAAATAATTATTTATCTATCAATCACTTTGATTAATTAAGTAATTAACTATTACTTAAACTTTAATTAATCTTATTCAATAATTGATTATCCTTTATTCAATTACATTAAATAATTATTTATTTATCAATCACTTTGATTAATTAAGTAACTAACTATTACTTGAACTTTAATTAATCCTATTCAATAATTGTTATCCTTTATTTACCAATAAATGATTCTAAATAAATCAAGAATTTAATTTAGTAAAGATAAACCCCTTTCCTTAATTAACTATTTAATTACATCTTTATTAAATTATATATATGGAAACATTAAATCAATTAATTACGAAATTACCTAATATATAATTATTTTTAAAACAAAACAAATTTAAAATATTTGAATTTTAGAATACATCCTTGAAAAATTTGTTTAAACTTGTTTTGAATAAATTACTTTAGAAATATAGTTATTGTTTATAAAATCCAAAACCTCGTACATCTTTTCCTTTCAGGTTTTAAGACATGATACTTAAGACACCTCAACTTCGAGCTATACCCTAATATTTCCCGAACCCAGCTTCGGGTTCTACCATTCTTTCTCTGCTTCGAGGAAATTCAACATTTCATCGAGTTGAACCCGAGCCTGCCTTTCTTCCCCAACTTTCCAACAACACCATACATAATACGCGTGCATGATGCACACAGATCTGACCACCTCCGATCGACCTCACCGTCACCTACAAGTCGACAACGACCATTACAAATCAACCGCACACCCAGAACCCACGAAATCGCAGTGGTTGAAAATCGAGTGAATCCTTCCTCCACTAGAACGAATATACTCGCCAGAAAAACATCACGTATCACCACCACTGATCACCAATGATCACGCCTTTGCATCTATAGTCGCGTCACCTGCCTAAGCTTCTAATCCTCTTGGTCCCATTAACTCCGATGCACGAACATCGCCGCAAAACGTCTCGACAACACCACGTTCAAACAACAACTTAAACCCTATATCAACATCGCCAAGCCACCATGTTGAATAATAAACTCCCCCATGATTTTTTCGACAACCACCAACCCATCAGCTACCTCTCACATCAATTACGAGACTTCTGACCACCGTGATCTCCATTAATTGCCCAAAATACAATTCCGTTCATTCTAAAAATTCTCAACACCAAATTGCTTAAAAATCCCAAGACCTGTATCTAAAATCATAAATTCATGATACAAACATGATTTTATAATCAAATTTTAAAGGTAAGGTGTTTGAATTTTCTGATATACTATGATCTTACTGTGAATTACCTATTTCACAAAATTTATTTAATATTTTTGCTTGAAATCATTTTTAATAAATAATTTTACACTCAAACCATCATTTTATCTTCAACGATCTTATTATAATATCGAATGTATAAAGAGCAGTTAAATTTTTTTTATTGGGTTTAAGTCTGTAGAACAAGAGAGAGTTGTTCGTGTATAAGCACAAACATGCCCACAGCACTTCACACACATACATGTAGGTATATTCATACGATCACACAGGCATATATTTCAAATACAATTTAAGCATTCAAAATATAGAATAGTTCAAGTTTGCTCACCTGGCTTCTGGAAGAACAGAGTCTGGAACTTTTGATTGAACATGGAATAATTTTCTTTAATTCTTTTTGTCTTGATTTAGACCTGTTACTTGCTGAGTTGAATCTGATCTTTAACTTGCTTGGCTGAGATGCTTTAATTTTTAAACTGCAATTGCTTGATCCTTAGCTTGCTATTTTAGTTGAACTTGTTAAAGATTGTCTACTGCATGCTTGATATTCCTAAGATGATGATTGTTTTTCCTTTTGTTTCCAGTCAAATTTGAACTTTGCTTTAAATTCATAATAATCTATGCTGAGATGATCTGAAGTTAGATCAGGTTGTTACCTGATCTGGTTGCAAATTGATCTTGAGCTTTTCTTAGGATTTTTGAATTGTTTCAGATGATCTTCAGGTTGAAATCATTTGATCACTTTGCATGCTTCAGACTTGTTTAAATTTTCTAAAAATTTTTTGATTGCTGCCTTGCTTGAGGTTGAATCCTATTTTTCTGTTTTGGAATCTGATTTAAGAAGATATGGACTTGCTTTTGTTTTCATCTGGTTTTATTTTCTTGTTTTCCAGGTTTTGATAAGGAGAATATTGAGAAAAGAATACATAGCCTGGTTTCTACTATTTGATATTATTTACATTATCAACTTAAAAGAAATATAAGCTATTGCCACTTGTTAATTTCATGTCTTCCTTGATTTACATTTGTTAAATTGAATGAACACTTATTAAACATTTGTCACTTTTGATTAAATTGTGTTTAAGTCCTTTTCACAAATTAATTTATAACCTATAGTTTAAACCCTTTCTTTATTTAAATTTACGAAACATGTTTATCTATTTTGTTTTCGTATATTCATATATTCTTTTATATATACATATATACAAATTTGATTCAAACAAATTTAAAAAGAAGGCATATAACTCCTTATTCAATTCTTATTTTAAACTTGAACTTGAGTTAAAATATCTTTATATAAATCGTTTTTATTTCTGAAAGATATATACATGCATATATGTAAATTTTAAGACCTTTATTTATATACTTGACTAATATTTGCAATCAAATTATTTTAAACTCTTGTCCAGTTTTATATTTGCATAGATTTTCATTTTTGTAAATTAGTTAATATGTTAATATTTTACAAACCAAATTTTATTCCAAAAGATATGTTCATTTTAAAACTTTCTATATTTTCAATTAGCTTTACAACCCATTTTAATCAAATCTTATTGAAAATGAAACTATTATACATTTAAATAAATATCTATCTATATACATTAATTTCAAAATATAACTTTCATATATATCATATATTCAAATCTAATTCAAATTCAAATTATTTTATATATAATCCATTTATATAAATGGATAAACATACATCTTATTAATTTCGAAAATTCAAATAATTACACAACTTTATAAAATACTTATTTTTGAATTCCAATCCAAAATTCTACTTTCACAATCTATTTATAAAACACATATTTTAATTTTTTTCGGAGAAACTCAAATAAATTTGCCAATTAATCTCTCAATTTAATTCAAACTCTTATATAAATTACCAAATATTTCAAAAATTAATCCCAAAGATTAAATTAATTATCAAATTGTTCTTAGCTAAAATATGGGAATGTTACATTTGGGCCTATAATTTCTTTTTGGGCCAACTAACCCTTGCTAGTTTCATAATAGCACTAGCTTCTTTAGCGCTTAGTGATGAAGTTTCCAATGGAGAATGGAGTTGGCACTATTAAAGACGACCAAGGTGCAGGTCGTGAATGCTATGTCGCTAAGCTCAGAGAGGTAAAGCGATGAGAGAAAGGAAAGGGTGTAGAGAAAACTCTCTATATAAACACTATGGATGCAAAGTAATCTCTTCCAAAGCCCTGGCTTGGAATTATAGCAAATTATTTATGTCTATGGATCCTCGAAAGGAGCTAATGAATGTGTGGGAAGTTTCGGTAGAGATGACAATCAACATCCTGATCTACATAGATGATCCTACTCGGGTCTTTAAAATCAAATCTCAACTCAATGCCAAGTTAAGAAAATAGTTGGCTGGTTTTCTCTGAGGAAATCTAAATGTTTTTTCCTGGATATAGTCATACACGTGTGAAATATCATCGAAGATAGCGTACAATGCTTTGAATGTGAACTCGAAGTGCCCTTTTGTGAAGAAGAAGTGATTATGAGTCCTGAGAAATCAGCTGCTTTGAAAGAAGAAGTTGATAAGTTAAAGACAAATGACGTTATCCGAGATGCCTTATACCCTAAATGGGTATCAAATTCTATTTTGTTCAAGAAGCCAAATGGAAAATGGTGGACATGGATTGATTATTCAAACTTGAATAAAATATCACTAAAGGACAACTTCCCGCCGTTGAAGTTCGACCGACTTGTAGAGCCAAACGGTCGGGCATTTCACCAGAAGGACAAACTTTGCAGTCCAATTAGTTTCTAGGACACACATTCAAAGAAATTACTTTCAAGGCCAAAGTCAGCTGAATAATTACTTTCAAGGACAAAGTCAGTAGTCCATTTACTTTCAAGGACATAATTTCATAGGTTTTTAGGCCTTAGAAACTAGTTATTTTACGTTTCATCCTTGAAAGTAATTATTTTAGTTGTGTGTCCTAGAAACCAATTCCACTTGATAAAGAGGCCCTTGTGGCTAATTTCCACTTTTCCAAATTAGGAGCGTACGAGTTTCATCATTGATTTGGACCTGTATTGCTATCGAGTTATGCCACCTTTAGTTTGGAAAACACTGGAGCTACCTACAACGATTGGTAAATACAATGGTTGAAAATCAAATCGATCGAATTATGGAAGTGCATATAAACGATAAGCTTATGAAGTCATAGTTATTGATGAACCACTTAGATGGTCTTTCTGAAATGTTCAATGTGCCATGGAGGTATAAAATGAACTTGAATCCAATGATATATTTCTTTGGGGTTACATCGAGGAAATTCTTAAATTATATTGCGAATTTAAGGGGCATTGAGGCTAAGTAGGATAATATCAACGCCATGAAGAATGTAACTGCCCCAAAGATAAAAATGGATATGCAGAGCTTAAGTGAGAAAGTCATTGCGCCGAGTCAATTCATCTCCAAAGCAACTAATAAGTGTATTTTGTTCTTCAACGCCGTCAAAAATTAAAAGGGAAAGTTTTTTTGGACAAAGGAATGCCAAAATGCTTTCCAGGAGTTGCTGAAGTACATGGAGAGACCACTGATCTAATGAAGCCAATGAAAGGTGAAGACCTGCTTTTATATTTAGCAGTGTTTGGTCATGCATCGGGGGTAGCCTTGGTACGTGAGGGATGAAGTTCCAAAGGTCGGAATACTGTGTCAATAAGCAATTTATCAGCTGAAAACTGACATACTTCTTGTTAATTACCTTAAGGAAACTATGACCATACTTCTAGGCTCGCCCGATAAAGGTTCTTAGCGATCAACCATAGAGACAAGTGTTACACCGAATTGAGACGTAAGGATGACTATTGAAATGGACCATTGTATTGAGCAAGTACGATATAGCGTACTATCCTCGAAAGGCAATGCGAGGACATGCGTTGGCTGATTTCATCGTTGAATTCACCATTTGGGATGAAAAAGAGGAAGATGATATGGTCTGATTTTCCCAGTGGAAGTTATATGTAGATTGAGTTTCCAACGAATGATATTATGGAGTAGGAGTGGTTCTCGTAACCTCGAAAGGACGAACGCTATGCTATGCACTAAAGCTAGAGTCGTTGGCAATGACCAACAAAGTTGAGTATGTAGCACTGATGGTTGGACCCAATATAGCGAAGGAACGGGGATCAGGACATTGCATGTATACACCGACTCTCATTTGGTGGTATACCAAGTAAAAAAGGAATTCAAGCTAAGGTAGCAAGACTTGCCCCATACGTAACAAAGACATAGGAACCGTTGAACGATATTAAATGCCACATAATAACGCACATTTGACCAGATGGACGTCGACCGGATCTTGGAGATCAAAAAGGAAGTGGAATCATAGGTGACCCCAATTAATGACTATTTGCTGAATGGAACCCTTCCGAATGGTCGAAATGAACGATGGAAACTCCTTCGAAGAATTTCATAATCTATAATGCAAGAGGAGTGTTATAAATGAGAGGCTTCTATATCCCCTTGTTATGGTGCATGACAAAGGATGAGGCTAAGAAAACCCTCATGGAAGTGCATGAAGAAAGTTGTGGTGATCACACAGAGGGTGAATGTTAGGAAAGAAAATTCTCTACTATAGATACTTTTGGCTGACGATTAGCTGAGATGCTGCTGATTACAACAAATGGTGCTATAGGTGCCAAAGATTGGAAAAGGTTCCAAGAGCCCCATCTACCAAGCTTCCATAAATGGTTAGCCCATTGTGCGATTTGGGGAATCGATATAATCAAACATGATATCGATGAAGAAATGCAAAGTGAAATACGACATTATAGCTGGGGACCACTTCATAAAGTAGGGCTAAAGTAGAACCGTTACTCATGATCACAGCAAAGAAAGTGATCAACTTTATGGTTAGGAACATTATGTGTAGGTTTGGAGTTTTATAGAAATTTATAACTGACAATGGAACTCAATTCGAGAGTCCGAGATCAAGGACTTCTATAGTGGTACAAAATTAAGAAGATTTGCTTGGGGGTAACATACCCACAATTGAATGAGCGGGTGGAGGTGATAAATAAAGTCATCAAATCCATCTTGAAGAAATAATTGACAAAAGCCAAGGGCAATTGGGTTGATGAATTACCTCTAGCACCATGGGATTACCAAATGACCCATAAGTCCACGATCGAACACAATCCTTTCACTTTGGTCTATGGAGCTAGGGTTATGATTCTGATAGAGCTAGAATTCCCTCCCATCAAAGAAAACACTATGATCCCATGATGAATGAAGAAATCTTGTTTGAGTCCCTCGACTTGTTCGACGAGTAACAGGAAGAAGCCAAACTGAGGGTAGTTGATCACCATAAAAGAGTAGCATGATACTTCAACACCAAGGTCAGAAATCATACCTTTGAGGTAGAGGACCTTGTTTTGAAATGAGTTCTCCTTGGTACAGGGGCACTTGGTCCGAATAGGGAAGGTCCGTATGTTATTGAACAAAAGCTTGGAGATAGAACTTTCACACTAGCAACTATTTGATGGGATCCCAATTCCATAGGTGTGGAGAAGAAAATATTTACTATGTTATTTCACATAGAATTATTCATTTTATTTACTGTGAATAAGTCATCCTAGTGAACTGGGGGCAATGTAATAAGGCAGGATTTGTCATTTCCATTGTTTATAAATAAAGTTAGCTTCTAGAACTAATGGAATCGCATTGTTGTAAGCTAAACCTTATGATGTATTATTAGTAGTGCAATTAGATACACAGAGATATGTATTGACTAACTCCTTTAGCCCATGATTGGGTCAGGGGAGTACAACCGCACAAGGGTTGGTCAAAAGATTCACCATTATCCCTATGATCTTGACCAATGCCCAAAGTCAGACAACTGAAGCACTAGTTCCTATGAATAGGAAACGGTGTGTACCTGAAGCTTTGGGACCGTGCTTACGACCTAATGGAATGTTATCGGTCATGCGTTAGCTAGCGATGACGGTCGACGAATATTCTTGATCGACCCCCAAAGATAGGCGATATCGAGAATGGATGCCCAGAGCTAGGAACCCAAAGCACTGATTTCCAAAGATAGGAATTGGCATATAATTGAGGCTTTCACCACTGCGTTTATGGCTCGGCAAGACATGCCCAGTCGAGGATAAATGACGATGACCGAGGAGTTGTTTTGATCAATGCCTTGAGATTGGTGAGATCTAACAACGGTGCTTAGAAATAAGCATCTGAAATATCGATCCTTGGAGATAGGGATCAATGAATGATTGAATTATCTATCACCATGAACATACTTGTGGCCAAGTGAACCACGCCCACCCGATGATAAGTGAAGAAGGTGTAACAACCCTAATTTTGATTAACATTATTCAAGAGAGTTAATTAAATAAATTAAATAGAATAATGCAATTTGTAGTATGATAAGGGAATTGAGGTTTGACAAGTATTAAGGTTAGGCCTTAACTAAATAAATTGATAAAATTGTTTTAATAACTTTAAACATAAGAGAGTACACGGGAGAGGTAAAATAGGAATAAATAAACCTCATCCCTTAAACCTTACCTCTCGTATCATTCACATTTTCATTAAACTAAAACAATCAAAGAGAAAAACCAAGGCCGACCATAAGCAAGAAGAAAAAACGAAGAAAACTTAGGAAACCAAGTTAAAGCTAGGGAGAACAAAATCTACTCACTCAATTCTCATTATCAAATCAAGGTGAATAATGATAGGACATCTCATTTTTATACCTATTTGGTTTCAAATCTTGTCTGGTTGATTCACTTATGATGCTTTGTTGTACCATGTTGATTATATCATTGTTTGAGCAAACTAAAGATTAATCGAAATTGTATAAAATTATTTATATAGGTTTAAGGGTAAAACATTATATTTTTTTCCAAATGATTTGATTTTAGGATATGTTAAGCAAAACATTATTTTGGAGATGATTTTTAAATTTCATATTTTTTAAAATTAAAGAGAATATTTTATGAAATTCCTAAGGAAGAAATAGCTTAATTTTAGGTTTTAATTATTTAAAATAATTAAATATGGATTTTGGCCCTGAAGTTTTTATATGATAAAGAATATCATATTTGTATATTACTCTAATTTTTTAGGATTTTTCCCAAGAGATTTTGAATTATTATGAATTTAATATGCAAGTCAAGCATATTAACAATTAATTAATTAAGGTTAATAATTAGTTCTTTTGAAACATGAAAACTGATGTGCGGAAGATTTTCATAAAAGGATATGTAAAAAAAAATTGTTGTATCCAATAGAAATTGGACAAAAATAAGATTTGGTGAAAATTTTAGCCTAAAGTAGTATTAAAATATTTTTCATAAGAATTACAATATTGCCATGCTGTCATACGTCGTCGATCCTAACAACGAGGCTGCATTATTGAATGTCGACGTCGATGAAGGAGGAAGCACAAGATAGCACTTAAGTATCTATCGAGTGATTCCATTGGTGTCGAGGTGGACACCAGTGGCAATAGATTATTGGTGGCATGTTGTCTTCGTGATTCATTTAGACATTTAAAAGTTAGTGCCGACGTTGATGATGTGCTTGTCTTCACTACAGTTTTAAACAATGTTGCAACTCATCTCTTCATTATTTTCCAAACTAAGGCAGTAATACCACCTTTATTGACTTGAACTTCGATTTTATACGAGAAACGGCATAATAGCCAAAGTAATTTAAGTATAAAGGTTTTATAACATCGTCGAGGGTCTTGGGGGTCGATGTGCATCAAAGTCATTGACCTTATGTTCAAGAGTCGATGACATTCGGCCATGACATCACCCCTTATCCTTTTAATGTTAAAGTGGCTGTTTTCGAAGTTGATTAAAATTGCTTTTAAGAAGGGCAAAGAGGCCTATGTTTATGAGGGTCAACGCCCCTATATCTTTAGCAATAAGCCATATTACTTATAAAAGGTTTTTAAGTTTTTATCTTCGACCTAAATCGAGGACAATATAGGTTAATGCCATGTGAGTTAAACTCTATTTTATTAAGGGCGGAGAGCCTTAAACTTTTATGTCGACATCAACATTGTCTTCGATCAATCTATTTTAAACTATTTAAAGGGGTAAGTGTTTCCTTGTTTCGAATATGATTTAAAAAGGGATAAATCATATATGAACTAGTTTTCAAAAAATTTAATTATGAAACAAACTAAGCTTTGAGTTGAAATTTCAAAAGAAGATATTACTTAAGATTAAGTACTTATGAGACGTAAAGAGATTATTAATTGAAAATATTGAATGATGGATGTTATATATTCTTATGTTTATTTGATCAGTTATTATGCATTTTGTTATTATCATACTCATATCATTTATGACCCATAATTGCATTTTTGGGTGTTACAGGGCAGAATAACTAGCTAGGTTGACCTGGTAATGAGTATAAACATAATTAACTTTTGAGTGAGTAGAATTTCATCCAAGAGATTAGGTACATTAGAAGTATAGGATACCCAGAACTGATCAGAAGATTATTGATACAAAGAGGTTATTGGAAGCGTCCAATAGGTTCATAGTAATTCCATAAAAACTATGACATGAGAAATGTTATTGGAAATGTCCAATATGTTCATAATGATCCCATGAAAACTATGATTTGATAGATGCTACTGATAGAAATCAATAGGTTTATGGTGATCCCATAAAAACTATGGTTTGAGTGACATTATTGGAGAATCTAGTAGGTTTATAGTAAGCCCATAAAAACTATGATTGGAAGGTTATTAGTCAGCCGATGAAAACTAAAAGTTTCTTAGTAATAAACAAAAACTGTGAAGTTGGATAGATTTTGCTTAAGAATTAAGATAGGTTATTAGTCAGCCCATGAAAACTAATAGGTTCAAAATAAACCAAGAAAAACTATAAATTTGGACAGATAGTCAAACAAATTGGGATGGTTAATCCTGGGTATATGACATTTTTGCATATCATCATAAATTATTATGTTTTTAAAAATGTGGATGCAGAAGCATAGTGTATGGTTAATGTATTTTGGTTAAGACACTAGTGAGAGGAAAACCCGTTCTTTTCAGTGGCGTGGTCTCGCTAGGTATCTATTGGTTCGAGATGGTAGGTTATTATTCACACTATACTTTTTGTCTAACTCAAAGATTATGTTTCCCCCCTTAAACTCTTGGATGCTTAAAATTAATTTGTGTAGATTGAGAATAAGGGTTTTTCAGATTTCCTAGTAGGACAAATAAGCTTCCGCAGACGTATAGGAGGCAATCTAGCTATGTAGGAGTTCTATTCTAATCCATTGTGTTGTTTAAGTTTGTCTATTTGGATGTAATGGAAAAGATGTATAATTGCCAAGTATTGGACTCTGATCAACTGTAATGACCCACAATATTTACACAACTATGATATTGTGATTTAAACAAGTATAAAATATTGAAATATATTTGTGCACACATTTGGTATGACTTAGGGGTAAATTTGTGATTTCCCAACTGTTAAAACCCTAGCCGTGAGTGGATTATATAAAGAAAGACGTGGCCACTGTTTCATTCGACTCTCTCGTTTCAAAACAAAAAACTAAAATGGCCGAAGCCCTAGAAATCAGATTGAGGGAAAAATCATCTTGCTGTATCGAATGGCGTTGGATTCGTGAGAAAAAGGGGGAAAGCTATGGCAATATCTAGGGGATTGACATCTCATATAGCTACGTGAGTGTTCTTAATCTTGATTTGGCAATAAGTCCTATCTCAGGCAGCCGTAGTTATATTTCTGCAAATAAATTTGTGTGTATGGATGCATTGCGTGTATTAATGCTTGTTAATGATTGTTTGATCCTTGGTTGCTTGCGTATCCATATATTGATGAAGATTAAGTCTGATTATGTTCATATCTGAACCTGAGATGATACCTATTCACTATTATGTCACGATACACTGATTTAAAACTATGTATTACTGCCGAATGAATTGTTTAAGTGCACTCATACCAGACGTATCATGTCTGACCATGTTGATTGTCTCGACAATCTCATGGGGTGTCTCATTCAACGAGGCAGTTCGGGATGATGTTTTTACAGGTTGCTATGCACATTTTGATGAGATGATGACTTAAGAGATGGAGTTTAAATGATTTATCACTGCATGTAGATGACATGAAGAAAGTATTTAAGTATTTCATTGTCATTTTATATGTATTACTGAACTGAAATATGTATATTTTACAATGAACAGTGAACCACCATGTGTTAGATTGATATGTATATAAATCTGGGAAACTGTTTTGTCTTATAAGTAATTGCAAGTTTGAAACTGAAACACTGGGATCATTCAGTTTTTATATATTTGCTGAAATCTGTATTTGGAGAATAACTTGTGTCAAGGCAGTATACACAAGAGTTTACACTTGTGTATATGTGCAGACCTATAGATCTGTTGAGTTTTGTGATTTAAAGGATTTTTATGGATTTTGTTCGAGTTTCCTTTCAGAAGTTTTGGGGAAAATCTTTATAAACTTCTTTTGATGGATTATTTCTATATTTATGTATAACCATATATGGATCTGGAGTTTGATTTTAGTATGCAATTATCATATCTGAGGATATATATATATATATATATATATATATATATTTGTTTTTGGCAAGTTGAATTCCTTGAGTATGAAAAGCAAAGATGAGATTTATATATTTCTCTATGTTATGGTTTTCTGAAATCAAGTTACTTATGGTTTTAATGGAAGATTATATGGATCTGAATCCACACTTTTGAGATATGATCTTTAATCTGAGCATCTGAGTTTTGATAGATATGTTTTCTTTGATATAAGATGTTTATTCTGGAAAAAATGAAGTTTATGGGAGATTTGGATTTATATAAGAATTTGAAATAATTTCTGAAATGAGTTTGAGAACTTACAGCCTCATGTGCTTTATATATCTGAAATGCGTTTAGTTGTTTTAACAGCATGACTTACGAATCTGAACTATATTTATATGTTTTGGCATATCTAATGCCGTAGATCTTTGAAGGAAAAAAAATGGATTTTAATGCTTTCAAATGCATTATGATTTTTGAAATGAAATTTCTATGTTAAGTGGCTGTTGCTATTTGAATCTGAATATAACATATAGTTAATACATGTTCATGTAATAGATTCTTGAATCATATTGTGGACTTGCCTTATAAATTAATATACGTGCATGCCCTTACTTTATATTTCTGAAATGAATGAGCTCAGTTTTGAATAGTTTTGCAAAAGAAAGTTAATTAGCAAACTGTTTTGATTCTCTTAGGCTATATTCATAAGATTTCTGGAAATGGATTACAAGTCCATGTATTATCTTGAGATTTTTATAAAAGGAACTTGTAAGCTTCCAATTGTTTATGTTAAAAATATTTGTATGATGCAGAATGGCTTTTGTCCTTGCATCAGTGATATGTTTTCAGTTTTAAAGAAAGATAGTTGATGTAAATTCATCTTTTATGTCTGAATATAACTTGCATGAATGAGACAGAGGAAAACTCGATGACCTCATTTTTGTATAGTTGGATTGGTAATCCTTTGTTTATACGTATATTTATTGGTACTTTGTTGGTGCCAAGGTTTCATTGACTCTCGGATGATGCCAGCATTGTTACTGTGTTATTTTAGGGCTCAATTTTAATTGCCTATTCATTAATACCATTGCTTGAGCTTATGTGTTGGCGAGGCCGTGCACACCTGTATTTATATGTGTGTGTACATGCAGCCACACCTATAATTGTGCTACAGCAAGAGTTGAATTAAATAAAGAATATCTATGACTTTTATGATATAATCCGGAATTCTGATATTTCCAGTCTGCTTGTGTATCTTTTGTGGCATATTGCAAATAATTTTCATAAAGAGGGAAATGGATTTATCTTTATATTAAAATGCTATGTGTGAATGCTTTAGCTAATTTTCTTAAACTCTGATTTAATAGCTAAAGAGATTGGTATATCTTCATATATACTAATCTATGTTTTAAGAATACACCAATATTTCTATATTGGTAATAGTGGATCCTGGTTTTGGTTTTGAAGATAGATGACCCTGTGTTTTCATTTAGCATATTTCTTTATGCCCAAAAAAAACAAATTAGTCCATGATTTGGCCACTAGAAAAGTAGGGTCATCACATTTGGTATCAGAGCTATGTAGGTAGATAACATAGCAAAAATTTAATTTGTGTGAACTTGTTTGTATTGACTGCTTTGGTTGCATTGTTTGAATTGATTGCTTTGGATGATCTATTTGGATTACATCAATGTTAATGATGTTTCTCCTTTCTATTATTATGTTTTGAAAATTGTTTAATCAATCATATAACCTGATTACAGAAATGAGTTTATAACTCAGTTTTTATAAGAAAATAATCTGATTAGTTTACTAAGAAGTAGGGTATTGAATAATAATGGATTAGGCAGTATGGACAGAGAGGTTTATGCTCATGTCTAGTTCATTTAAATTTGCTATGAACAAAGAAATATTATGAAAATGTGCTGATTTTTTCAGATCAAAATCTAATATGTTTATGGGTTTTCTTTATATATATTTGCTAGTTTAAAACCCAGGATACTTAATATGGATATATGGTCTAAAAATGAAAGAGGATATGGGGCTGCAACATTGTGTTGTTGCTTATGTCTCATATCAACAACAAATGAAAATATAGGGGTGCAATGTATACATGTGCTGAGCCTCTACATTCCATGAACTATCCAATAAAATACTTGTGATTTAGTCAGATTTGAGGACCTACATAGATCTGATTGAATCAGAGGTAGGAAGAAACCAACAGAATAATTTATCTATGGCCATATGTTTGTATTAGGATCTATTGAAATTCAAAAAAAAAAAAAAAACATGTTTAAGAAATCACCTCTGTTGCTATGGAAAAGTGCTTGCTAGTGAAAACATGATTTGTTAACCTCTGGATGTGTGTATGGGACTGAATGTTTTCTTCATTGCTTGAACATGACATACAGAGAGGTATTAACATAGTATTAAAAGAAAAGGGGGAGTGACACTTAGTAACTTAACTAAGGACTTGGGATCTTAGGGCTACAAATATAGCTTGGCAAGGTGAACATTGCAAGCTCACACATGGTATGATTATACCCAGGGGCCTGAGTGTGCTGGGTTAACAGTGAATATGCCCCAGACAGTGTGTGATTTAATAAAAGAGAAAGTAGCTAAAGACCATAAAAACAAATATGGCATTTCTTATGATTTCAGTAGATTTAATTAAGCAGAGGAAAAGTTCTAGAAACTATTGTACCAGCAGGTTATTAGAAAAATGTAATCAAGCAGAAATGATTCTGAAATGGGTTGTAAAATTTGGTATGAATGTTTGGTATGTTTTGGTTTTTAAGGAAATTAAGTTCCTTACTTATGAAATGAAGAAAGGATTACAAGAGTATTTCTGGAGTTAAAAAGGAAAATTCCTTAAATGAATAAATATGCATGGTCTCTAAATTACAAAGTAATTTAGGAGAGTTGGCTTGATCTATTCATCATCAGGTGGATGATGGGTATGTGCATGACTTGTTCAAGTCCTGAAGGCCTCTGTGCAAAGGTTAACAGAATTGAGTCCTTTGCAATGCATACTTTGTGTTCAAAGGCAAGAGTTTAGACCATATAAAAATGTAAATGGAACTGGAAATGAAGGCTGTGGAATTTAAGAATTTAAATCCAAAGAAGTTTTGTACATTACAATTGAACAAATTGGATGAATGACTGCTTGAATGTATGCTTGATGTATAGGTTTAATTGTATATATGCTAAAGCTTATTATGGAACTGGAAAGCATCAAACCCTATGAATAAATGAAAGAAAATTAAATTGGTCATTTGGGGTTAGTCAATGATATGCTTGCTTCAGGTGGGAGGAAGTATATGCATGGTGCAAGTGCACCCTGAGGCCTTTGTGTGTTGGAATAAATAAAACAATCTGGGTGATTCCTTCACAATGCATACTTGTGTTCATTTGACAGGGGGATTTAGACCATAAAATAAAATGGGGTATGAGATTTAAATCTCTGGGTTATAAATATCTGGACAGGGATATAAATTAAACAAGGTTTAATATGGTGACCTGATTGAAATACTGGGAGAAATTGGGAGAACAAAACCTGGGTTTATTTATGTAAAAATGAAGTTATGAATGATGCATGGCTTACTGAACATTTGTTGAATTGATGCATTGCTTATTGATTACTTGTTGAATGATTTCTGATGGCAAGCAATTAGTTGATGTTCTTATAGATGTCTGGTTTTCTTTTTTGAACTGAAAAAAAAATGGATACCATTATTAAGTGGTTGTTTGCTGTTTGTATTGATTGAGTATTGTTTGTATAAACTTAATTCATACGTAAGTTTATGATATTTTGCTTTGATTGCCAAGAATGGGGTCTATTTTGAATTAAAAATTCATTTAAATAAAGACAGATTATATAAGGGTATTGATCCCTATTTTGATTTGCATATAGATGATATGTTTTGCATGAAGATGGTGTGTATGGCCATGGATGAATGAGCATTACATTTAAAATGACTTCAATATGAATCATGAGTAGGAATGTATTTGTAAGCAACATATAACCTGATGACAAAACATATGAACTGTTACTGAATTAATATTTGTTTGGTTCTGGTTGAGTAAGCTTGGTGTGTATAAATATGTTTGAGACATTAGAATTGCTTTGAAAAGCAGAAAGTAAAATCTGTATTGATTCTAGAATTTACTGAACCAATTTGCCAATAGGGTTTGGTTTAAAACTGAATGTGATCAATATTATGATGAATGCAATGGCACTGTTTCATGCTCTCACTTGTACACTGCCATATTTGTGCATATTCACTTCATCCTATGTGTACCCCTGAGTTGCACTGTATGCATGGACTTGGTCCAAACACTGTTGCATCTGAAATCTGCTGTTGCACTTGAGACTTTAGACTTGATTTTGCTGTTTGCATGCAGCGGCAGTTCCATATATATATATGTCCATGTACTTGAAACTACTTGATGCTGCACACTTGTGCTTTGTCTTGATCACTTCTGCTGTTGTCATTTTGTGTTGTTGTCTTGCATTTGCCAAGTCCATGTATAAGTTCCCATACATCCATCTGAGTTTGCTGTTTCCAGATGCACCGAGTTGCTTGAATATGTCGCTTTCTTATTTATGTTCTGTTTGTATGACAGTTGCAATTACCCTTGTGCTTGTTCATTTGATGATGAAACATGTTGATTGAAATTTACTTGTGCACTTGAGTTGGCAAGGTAGTGCACGCGTGTATATTTATACACGTGTGTATTGCAGCCACTCCGCAGAATTTAATGAATATTTGGGGTGCTAGAACGAGTAAGAGCGAATTGTGAGGACAAAATTCCAAAAAGGTGGGGTATTTGTAATGACCCACAATATTTACACAACTATTATATTGTGATTTAAACAAGTATAAAATATTGAAATATATTTGTGCACACATTTGGTATGACTTAGGGGTAAATTTGTGATTTCCTAACTGTTAAAACCCTAGCCGTGAGTGGATTATATAAAGAAAGATGTGGCCACTGTTTCATTCGACTCTCTCGTTTCAAAACAAAAAACTAAAATGGACGAAGCCCTAGAAATCAGATTGGGGGAAAAATCATCTTTCTGTATCGAATGGCGTTGGATTCGTGAGAAAAAGGGGGAAAGCTATGGCAATATCTAGGGGATTGACATCTCATATAGCTACGTGAGTGTTCTTAATCTTGATTTGGCAATAAGTCCTATCTCAGGCAGCCGTAGTTATATTTCTACAAATAAATTTGTGTGTATGGATGCTTTGCGTGTATTGATGCTTGTTAATGATTGTTTGATCCTTGGTTGCTTGCGTATCCATATATTGATGAAGATTAAGTCTGATTATGTTCATATCTGAACCTGAGATGATACCTATTCACTATTATGTCACGATACACTAATTTAACACTATGTATTACTGCCAAATGAATTGTTTAAGTGCACTCATACCAGACGTATCATGTCTGACCCTGTTGATTGTCTCGACAATCTCCTGGGGTGTCTCATTCAACGAGGCAGTTCGGGATGATGTTTTTACAGGTTGCTATGCACATTTTGATGAGATGATGACTTAAGAGATGGAGTTTAAATGATTTATCACTGCATGTAGATGACATGAAGAAAGTATTTAAGTATTTCATTGTCATTTTATATGTATTACTGAACTGAAATATGTATATTTTACTATGAACAGTGAACCATCATGTGTTAGATTGATATGTATATAAATCTGGGAAACTGTTTTGTCTTATAAGTAATTGCAAGTTTGAAACTGAAACGCTGGGATCGTTCAGTTTTTATATATTTGCTGAAATCTGTATTTGGAGAATAACTTGTGTCAAGGCAGTATACACAAGAGTTTACACTTGTGTATATGTGCAACCTATAGATCTGCTGAGTTTTGTGATTTAAAGGATTTTTATGGATTTTGTTCGAGTTTCCTTTCAGAAGTTTTGGGGAAAATCTTTATAAACTTATTTTGATGGATTATTTCTATATTTATGTATAACCATATATGGATCTGGAGTTTGATTTTAGTATGCAATTATCATATCTGAGGATATATATATATTTATTTATTTGTTTTTGGCAAGTTGAATGCCTTGAGTATGAAAAGCAAAGATGAGATTTATATATTTCTCTATGTTATGGTTTTCTGAGATCAAGTTACTTATGGTTTTAATGGGAGATTATATGGATCTGAATCCACACTTTTGAGATATGATTTCTAATCTAAGCATCTGAGTTTTGATAGATATGTTTTCTTTGATATAAGATGTTTATTCTAGAAAAAATGAAGTTTATGGGAGATTTGGATTTATATAAGAATTTGAAATAATTTCTGAAATGAGTTTGAGAACTTACAGCCTCATGTGCTTTATATATCTGAAATGTGTTTAGTTGTTTTAACAGCATGACTTACGAATCTGAACTATATTTATATGTTTTGGCATATCTGATGCCGTAGATCTTTGAAGGAAAAAAAATGGATTTTAATGCTTTCAAATGCATTATGGTTTTTGAAATGAAATTTCTATGTTAAGTGGCTGTTGCTATTTGAATCTGAATATAACATATAGTTAATACATGTTCATGTAATAGATTCTTGAATCATATTGTGGACTTGCCATATAAATTAATATACGTGCATGCCCTTACTTTATATTTCTGAAATGAATGAGCTCAGTTTTGAATAGTTTTGCAAAAGAAAGTTAATTAGCAAACTGTTTTGATTCTCTTAGGCTATATTCATAAGATTTCTGGAAATGGATTACAAGTCCATGTATTATCTTGAGACTTTTATAAAAGGAACTTGTAAGCTTCCAATTGTTTATGTTAAAAATATTTGTATGATGCAGAATGTCTTTTGTCCTTGCATCAGTGATATGTTTTCAGTTTTAAAGAAAGATAGTTGATGTAAATTCATCTTTTATGTCTGAATATAACTTGCATGAATGAGAAAGAGGAAAACTCGATGACCTCATTTTTGTATAGTTGGATTGGTAATCCTTTGTTTATACGTATATTTATTGGTACTTTGTTGGTGCCAAGGCTTCATTGACTCTCGGATGATGCCAGCATTGTTACTGTGTTATTTTAGGGCTCAATTTTAATTGCCTATTCATTAATACGATTGCTTGAGCTTGTGTGTTGGCGAGGCCGTGCACACCTGTATTTATATGTGTGTGTACGTGCAGCCACACCTATAATTGTGCTACGGCAAGAGTTGAATTAAATAAAGAATATCTATGACTTTTATGATATAATCCGGAATTCTGATATTTCCAGTCTGCTTGTGTATCTTTTGTGTCATATTACAAATAATTTTCATAAAGAGGGAAATGGATTTATCTTTATATTAAAATGCTATGTGTGAATGCTTTAGCTAATTTTCTTAAACTCTGATTTAATAGCTAAAGAGATTGGTATATCTTCATATATACTAATCTATGTTTTAAGAATACACCAATATTTCTATATTGGTAATAGTGGATCCTGGTTTTGGTTTTGAAGATAGATGACCCTGTGTTTTCATTTAGCATATTTCTTTATGCCAAAAAAAAAACAAATTAGTCCATGATTTGGCCACTAGAAAAGCAAGGTCATCACATCAACCATGTGGGAATCTTCATATGTCGCTCTTGAAATATTTTATATTAATTATAATTTCTCTGAACGTGGGTTAACGAATGACATTATGTAATGAATATGAAATATAATTTGTGAAATGAGTTGATAATTTGTTATTAAACCATGTTGAAAAAATTTCATATTCATATGCTCCTAATTATTAATATGATTACCATAGTTGTATTTTATCACCAAGAATTAGTAAATATAGATGATTGCAGCATCTGTAGAAGTTAGTTTTGGGCCTCAAAATGGGGATGTCACATGTTGATATTAGAGCGTAGGTTTATAATTAAAAGAATATTATACCTAAAGTGTTTTTGAAAACATAATCCTAATGAATCAAATAATATGATTGGGGTATGGGATAACACTAGTATTTGCTATATATAAGTATGTATTCCTTCTCTATTCTCCTGTCTCTTTTAGATATTTCTTATATATCTTACTAAGGATCGTATGCTGGTTTACTAGAAAGAAAGAAATGGAGGTAGGAAATGGAAGAGTGAATCTTAGTGGTTGAAGTTCCACAACCAATGGAAATGCTTGGCCCAACACCAGGAGAACCTGATCGACAGGAAAATGCTAATCAAAATGCAAATGCTAATGTAGGTGCTGTGAACCCACCAGTAGATATGGGGATTATATATCAGTTCTTCGTAAATCTAATGCAAGTTAGAGCAGCTGTAAGGGTAGTTGGAGGGAAAGCTGTTAATGCGGGTGGAGTCAATCTCGTAGTGCCAGTTGGTAATAATTATGCCATGCTAAGTCGAGATTACACCATTCTTAATGGGTAGCCGTTTCTAGAGACTAAGGATGCAATAGAAGTAGAGAACTGGTCGTTACATTGAGAAAGGAATTTTGCTGATTTAAGTCTAAATGATGAGCATAAAAGGAGATTGGCTTCGAGATAGATGCAAGAAGCTGCTTTATTATAGTGGAACAGAGTTACCATAGGAGTTCCCAAGGAGGAGTTGATTTAGGCGGATTTTCGAAGGGGATTCAAGGAATTATTTTTGTCAGAACTAGATAAGTCTGCATTGCTTAGGAAATTTATGGAATTGGAGCAAGAGATATAATAGTATTGGAATATTCTGGTAGGTTTGATGAACTATGTAACTAGAGCAACTATGTCAGGGCGTTGAGGCCGAAGATTGCTAGAGCAACTGTGCCACTTCTCAAAGATCCATCAGACATAGTGGTGGAAATGACAAACCAAAATGAAGAAATGCTTTCAACTTTTGGGAAGGAGAAATTGGTAGAGACTCAAGGTTCCAGGAAAAGAAGAGAAAGTTCTTTAAGAAGAAGGGAGTTCAGAAGGGCAAAGCTGCCAAAAAAGGGAAAGCTAATATTGTCTACTTCAAATTCGACAAGAAAGGACATTATGCTCATAAGTGTCGAACCGGTAAAGGGAAGAAGGTTGCAGAAAAGAAAAGTGTAAAGTGCTTCTACTGTGACCGGATAGGGCACTATAAGAATCAGTGTCCAGAGCCGGTCAGAGATGACAAAAGAAAAGTTTTCGCTTTAGAGCCATCATCTTCCAAACCAACTATTGCTGAGAAAAGAAAGTGCAAGATACGGATTTGATTCATAGCATACCAGTAAGAGGATTATTTAATACTGGTGCATCACACTCATTTATCTCTCAGTGTTTGATTGATAAGTTAGACTTAAAACCATCATACATTGTTACTTACTTAAGGATAGCTAATCCAATATGAGGGTACGCAACTCAAGGGAAGAGCTGTGACCACTAGAGTTGGAGTTGCTAGGTTATACTTTTACCTGTAGTATGTATGTATTTGATTTCGTAGGTTTTGGGATTATTTTGGATATGGGTTGGTCGAGAAAATATAGTGCTAGGATATATTTCTAGGATAGGAAAAATATCATTAAGACATCCTAATAGTAGTGACCGAATAGTATACTCAATTGAGAATTTGAGTGCAGAATTTTGTGATTTGTTGGGTTCCATAGAAGTGGAAGATGAATTGAATCATTTTTAATTGTAAGGGATTTTTTTTGAGTCGATAACAAGACTACCATCGAAACAAGCTATCGAGTTTTGAATAGATCTTGTACAAAGAGCTCAATCCATAAGTAGACCATATGACACCACACCCCAAGACCCCTATGAACAAAGGATATTAAAGAGTAATATCATTAATTGGTGTAGAGAATAGGGCTAGTTAGAAGCGACCATCTACTAATTTTACTTTAAGCGAGCATCGGCACGTCGATTATATGCTATTTTTTCCTATCATAAGTGGATTTAATATATGCGATCTCAGCCTAAAACAAAACTATGGTGGCTAAAATAATAGTCCAGAACATTATATGAAAAATACAAATCACAAAATCATAGATCACATAATATACACAATGGAGTACAAAAAGATACAAGTAGATCAAATCAAATAGCTACATAAAATCGACAGCAAAAGTATGGTCACTACGAATCATAGAATATACAAGTACAACATCCCATAGATACAAATATATACATTTAAACGAGTCAAAAGATAGAAATGTACACATATACAAGATGAATGTAAAATGAATGATAACTAGATAATTAGAGTGAAATCCTCTCTATGTCTATCGAATTAGAACACCTAAAATATCTCATTCTAACCCGAGTATTATAAAATAATAAACGGGCCAGTCTAGACTATAATGAATGAGTTAAGCGAGATAAATAATGAATGTAATGATATACAAATATGAACATAAAACCAAAGAATCGATTAACAACAATAATGCTTTAATAAACTCCAAATATGTAACCACCCAATATCAAAACCCAAGTTAGCTTCTTAAAGAAAAAACCCTCCAAAATCATTTGGTGATAACATAAATAGCATCGAATCTAGAAATCATAAATTAAAACCTATAAAATTACAAAAAAGGGGGAAAAGGCGCCAAACTCCAAGGTTGGGTTATAGATTTACCTTTATGCATGTAACTCCAAGATAGACATATATGCCTATGAACTCCAAAATAGGTATAATTCCTAGAGTAACTCCAAGATAGGCGAGAGCCTATAGAACTTCAAGATAGGTGAGAGACCTATAAATCCAAGATAGTAATAAGTCCCATAAACTACATGATAGGTATAAGACTATAAAAACTCCAAGGTAGGTACTAGACATATAGAACTCCAAGGGCGAGTCATAACTCGTCGATATAAGTGTCACATACTCCCAAATAGCAACCAAATAAGTAACAACTGTGTGTCCCATGCCAAATAGATTTACATAAATGAGCAAACGGTCACATATGGGCGGCCGTTAGGTGTAACCTGGGACTCATCCCAGGTCACGACTAGTGCACCTGTCTAGTGGGACATGCTCATCGGCTGCAGTGCTTAAGCTGAACCCCTGGAGATGCTAATGACTTTCTATTCGTTCATTTTCGCTCATTTCTTCACGATGATTTCCTTAACTTCTAGAACCCTGATTTAGCTATCATGCAAGCATATAAACATCAAAATTGAATGCAATTCATGATTATAAAAAAAGGGTTTCAGAAAACTAAAAGTGGTATAGCAATTGGTGCAAACAATGCAAAAGATTGGAATCAATCCAACATCCAAACTATCCAAATCAACAACAGTGACAAGTATTCACCTATAGACTAGAATTGTGAGATTAACTCACCTAAATGAACTCAAATTGATTTTAAAATCCAGGATTCTCCTAGGTTAACCTTTAACAACAAAACCTAGGTTGATTTCCAGAAAGTGGCAAAACAAGATTAAACCTAAGATGATGCTCCAACGATGCAATATAAGGTGGAAGAGATTACCTTGTCTCTATTTCTTCAACTATTTGTTAATTACCTTTTGATTTCAAATTTGATTTGGGAAAATTGGTTCTAGGGTTTTCAAAATAGAAGTTGTATATTTTTAGGTTTCTTCTGAAGAGAAAATGAGAAAAAAGAATGAACGTACCTAGTTTATTTCTCATTTCTTGTTTCTTTCTTCTTGGGTCAATAGGGTTTGATATGAACCCACTAAGCAAGCGTTACAAATTTTTAAGAGAAGTGTTATTGATTCCTTTGTTTTCTCTTTTAGAGCACTAATTTACATTGCAAACAACTTTCTATAAAAATATAAATTGATTTCTCAAATTCTTAAATTTTAACAAAGTACCAACATGTTAAGAATTCTCATTTCTATTAATATTGAGATATTTTGTAAAATTAAATCTAACTTATGAAATTAAAAGTTATTCTCATTATTTTAATTAAAAACTATTAAATGTAAATCTCCCTTTAAATAATAAATCTCAACATTAACATTTAATTAAATTTACAAAATTTGTTGTAATAATTTGAAATGGAAAATATCTATCGTAAATCTTTATTAAAATCAATAAGTGAATAAACCTTAGAAAAAATCGCAATATAAATTACAAAATTATTTCCATATATTTTATTAACTCTTATTTTCCCCAAGATTATTCTTATATTATCAAATATAAGAAGTTAAATTATAAAATTATGATATTTAATAAATTTTTCCAAATTTATTTATTTCCATCCAGAATGCCATTTTAATTTGGAAATTATCACTAATAAAATTTCTCAAGTTCATCTTAACATTACTTAAGAAAATTTTAAATCATATTTTAGATTTTATTCTAAGTAATCTAAACCAGGGTTATTATAGACTCCCTCCTTACCAAAATTGCATCCCTGCAATTTTCTTAAGAGAAAAATCTATAACAATTAACAAGGAATATATTTCTCCAAGGAAATTGATCTATGAATGAGGGATAACTCAAAACAAGAGAATCATCACAAATGAATTCAGGAAAATACACAGGATATGTTCGCTCAGGGAACTCTCAATTTCACCAGAATATTTCTTAGGATAATTGGGTTATTGGACTTAGATGAGCGAAATGACTATATCTCCAAGGAATTCCACCTCCGAGGCAAGTAAAAGAATAGAGCTCTGTTCAAAAGTTAGATCTTGTGAGATCTCAAGTGCAACGAGGATTCTATGCCTATAGATAGAATTAGAATTTCTAAAATATTTCTAAGGTTGAAACACTTGAAGAACACCATGAATGGAAGAGAACCGAACTGGTAAAGGAACCCGGTAAGCAACAGGTTCACTACACTCAATGGTTGGGTAGGTCCCACATGTTAAAGAGTTAACTTCCTCGACTGACTGAAGTACCAAACTTCCAACAAGGAAGAAACATGGATAAAGACCCGGTCTTCAACAGAAAGTTCCAAGATATTTTACAAAGATTCAAAAATAGATTCGGGACTTAAGATCAATTTTTTTCCCCGACTAAAGCTAACAAGAGAGTGATCAATATGGTTTCCCAAATAAGTCTCAAAAAGAGCCATACTAATACTGAATTAGAAACAATTAACAATGGGACAGAATTCAATCAAGGTAGTCACGATCCTCCTCGCGCTACTAAAGTCAAGAATACAATTATGAGGTAGATTTATAAGATTTTATCAACATTTAAATCTCTTAGAAACTCCCTTTTAGATTCCCCTTATGAAATTTAGTTTTGTTTATTACTTACTTGAGATAAACTCAAACGATAGATTTGAGTTCTCAAAAATTTCAATAATCTTCTACTTTTAAAAATATCTTAATTTTCACACTATAAGTCACTCCTATAACTCTTTTAAAGGATTTAATTTTTTTACAAATTTCAACCTCATTCGATCAAACAAGGTTATAACCTAAAAGAGGTTCATAGTTGTAAATTTACGAAAAGGTTTTCAACTTAGTTTTCATACCACATTTACTAAAAATATTTTTTATTCAAAACACTTGACATTCTTTATATTCTAAGATACTTTCTTAATTAATCATATTTAAGAATTGTGGATTAATTTTAGGATTTCTCGATGATACGACTTATAAATTCATTATATGAATTTATCTTACTACAAAAATAATCCTTCCCTATGGGTTTTAACTTTCAAAATTCGCACAAACCCCAATTACAAATTATTTTCTTTTTAAACTTACCTCTTACTAATTTTTATAATAATTAAAACTCTTAATTGGGTTTTAATTTGAAAGACTCAAGTTATATACGCAATTTAAAGCACTCACGTTACCTAACTATATTTTCTTTATAGTCTTACACTACAAATTTCATACTAAAGAAATCCTAATTATTTTGCTTTTCTAAAGATTTATTTCCCTTTTCGGATTATTCCCCAAAAAATGAATTTCTAGTTTATAAATGCTTACCTTCTGAATTTATCTCTTATACACGAGATAAATATTCAAAGTACACTGCTTTAATTAATAAAGTAATAAGGGTATGTTAATTCACCTCCTTTTTATAATGCACTACACTAATATTTTAGCCATATAAAGAAACTTCTTTCAGTTATTCTCAAAATTGATGTTAAGTTTTGAAAACTTAAAAATTATTTCCAAATTAGATTTTTGTAGTTAAAACCCTTAAAGTTTAGTTATTACTTTTACCTATGCACTTCACTTTTATTAAATAATGTGTACATAAATCAATAGTATCCTCCAATTACATTTTAGCCTATTCAAGATATACTAAATAAAATTTCCATATTCTTTTATAATAAAAATAAAAGAATTAGCTTTCCAAGAAATTATTATTCTTATAATAACAAAGTCTTCAAAATTCACTTTTCCATTAGAAAATCATTTACATGAGCTCCTTCCTTAACTTCCCAAACTCCATTTTAATTTAGAAATAAAATTTCCAAATCTCTTAATTATTTACTTTTCTCAATATTCAACAAAGTTTATATTGTGTAATATCCCCAAAAATATTAATCTAGTCTCATTTCTCATCTATGTATTTTCCATTTATAATTTCTCATCTTTTGGAATTTCGAAAAATATTTTCAAATCCATAATTATTTTTACTTTGAAACAAATATTTATCTTGGTGCAAGTATGAAACCTTAGGCACCACCTAATTTAAATTTGAATAAACACACACACACAAATATACGATATATATATATATATATATATATATATATATATATACCATAGATTTAATTTACTAACCTTTAGAGTGTATCAAATTGTCTCTTAATATTTTAATTAAGATAAATCAATTCATAAAGTCATCATTAAAATTTTCACGATACTTTGAAGATCTTAACTATTTATGTTTAAATAGTTGTCTTCCTCAATAACAAGTTTGAATAGCGAGTCAATGTATATAACACAGGCTCCACAAAGTATTACCAAAAACTTATTTTAATACCAGAATTAGTATCTAGAAGATGAATCAATTCATAAAGTTATTTCCATAAATTGTTGTTTCTATTACAATTAGAGATGGTATCTCAAATTTTGGTATTATTTAACCTAAGCTTACTTTTGACCTTAAATGTTTGCCTCTTTTTAACTTTCAGAATTTGCTTCCAATTGATTTAAGCAAAAGAACCATGCTTCTATTTAGTTTTTATTGATTTGTCTATTTAAGGATTTACACTTATGTGTTTTTACTTAGATTATAATAGTCTTTCATAACCTATCTAAAGCATTATACCGAATTCAATTTTTCAAAGCAAATCTTAAAAAAATTCTCAAATATCATAAACTACACATAATGTTACCTTTCTATTTATTCATATAAAATTGCATTGACCAGTGGCTACGGTGTTGATTATAAAATCAACATCGCCTTGCCATTGTTCTCGGCGATCTCTAAGATTAAGCATCTAAGCCTATTATTAAATTATTAACACATATAATATATCTTTATTGATATTTCTATTCTTGTGATAATATAGAAATACTCTTAGACTTCCAAAACCTTAATGTATAGTTATATACATACCTTTGTATGTGTTTCCAGATATCATTTTATTTCAAATTACACTAGTTTTCAAAAAATATTCTTATTCCTTCTTGAATTAACATATTTTCAAAAATATGATTTTTCCAAAATACTTACTTTAAATAAAAGTGCATATCCAATTGTCATGTTTGAATGTTAAGAATTTCTATCGAGTACGTTGGCCAAATGATCCGACCAAAATCCTTAAAGCATCCAACGGGTAATTTAACACCCATACACACACACTCTCTCTCTCTCTCTCTCTCTCTTCAAAAATTATGATAATCTGGATTTCTAATATCTATTAATTGGATAATTAATTGATTCAAATCATTGAAATACTAATTCCAGTTGGTTAAATAAATAAAGGAAAGAGGTTACTAAATAAAAATTTAATATAAGAGTTTTATGGAAAACATTTAAAATATAAATAAAGTATATAAGTGTGTGTGTATATATGTAAAATAATTCGAAAACATTGATTTGGAAAAAAAATATTATGATAATAATAATAATAATAAATAAGAATAAATGCAAAGTTTTAGTTTATGTATATACATATATCTATTGTGACTAAATAAGATTTATAAAAGATTTAATATACATTTGTAAACATAATACATTTCCTTAGTGTGTATATATATATATATATAAACATTTAAGAAAGCATGATTCATAAATTAATTAAATGAAAAGGGCTAAGTTTAAAATTTTAATAAAATTTAAGAAGTGTTTAAAGCAAAGTTGTAAAATTTATTTAAACAAGGACTTAAATACATTTATTAGAAAATGACATTTGTAAAACCATGAATATTGGAAATAAACACTTGTAAATTTATAACAACAAGTGGCAAAGTTTTTCCTATTTGAATTTGTAAAACAAAAGAAAAGATACCCAGGCCATTCTCTCATTTTTTCAAACT
Source organism: Allium cepa (assembly GCA_030765085.1). Taxonomy (NCBI): domain Eukaryota; kingdom Viridiplantae; phylum Streptophyta; class Magnoliopsida; order Asparagales; family Amaryllidaceae; genus Allium; species Allium cepa. Next base: position 500,707,461 of record CM060931.1, read on the forward strand.
GAACTGAGAAAATCAAAAGAAGGCTGTTAACAACTTTAAAGCCAGAAATTCAAAAGAGTAAGATTCCAACTCCAAAACCAAATCAAAACAAGATCATCGCAGATTTAAAGCAGGAGAAACTCAACTAGGATTCCCAGTTCAAAGATCAAGCAGATAAAAATCAAACCATCAGTAGTTTACTCTGAAACAAGTGCTCTCTGTCCAACATCAAAAGGTGAGTGAACTTTTACCCTAAATAAAAAAGTTTGAATCTGTTGCAAGTGATAAATTTGTATGGGTTTGAGTAACATGTTTGCATAGATAATTCTTTTCTGAAATATGAATGGAACTACCTGTATATATGGATATAAATGACTATGAATATGTATTTGTCACTATTATCATTACAGACTCAAAGACTTCAAACCAAAATTCCTATCTGCTATTAAGATCCGTTTTAGACTTTAATTTCTGAAAGGTTAACGTTTAAAATGAATAACATCATTTATAAAATGATTTCGAGTTCAATGGTCGAGCATTCAACTCTGAAATGAAAATTACAGTGGAATTTTTGAATTTGGGAAAATTTTGAACATCTCGATTTAATAAATGGAATCTAAAATCAGGTTAGTTATCGTAAATCATGAATTTAGGTGTAACAATCGTGATTTTTAGCATTGTATAAAACAAGTTATGCTTAGTTGAACGGATTTGGGTGTTTAGTCAATTTCCGATTATCGACGGCGAAAGGAGCGGCGAAGTTTGGTCTAAAGGTAGCCAGTGGGTTGAGGGTCTCTAGAAAAATAGTGGAATGGATTATCGATGGAAGGGGCGGCCAAAGATCGTCAATGTAGGGTTTGGTTCTAGTTTTTATCGAGGTGGATGACGAGCTTTGTTCGACGAGGGTGATGCATCATGCGGATCGCGATGGGGGTAAGTGAAGCATGTGGTAGTGTCGTAGCTTCTGGTTCGTGGGCGTGTGACCCGGTGATCGGAGTTGGTGGCTGGAGTTGGTTTTATCCGGTCAAGTTTTGATCCAGTATGATCAAGAAGCCCATTTTCGATTCGAAGCATTTTCTGTCGATCTGGGTTTACGTGGGGGTTAGCGTAGAGATTGATGGCTTATCGAGAGCCGCAGCAGTGACCTCTGATGGTCGGGGTAACGGTGGACATGCACCGCGTGCACGTTGTATCAGGTGTGGCTTGGCTGTGTTTTTATGTTGAGGTACTCAGGGATGAGCTCGGGTAGTACAGGGGTTCGACTCGAAGCAAGCAAGGGTTATGCTCGAAGAAAGGGGGTAGGGGTTGCTCGATAGGGAACTCAGGAATTTGGGTGTTTTACTCGGGTTTTGGTGATGATGTTCAGTTTGAACAAAATAAAATAATACAGGTTCAAAAATTTTAAAGTGTTTTATAATATATACAACCTTTGCTTGAAAAGTTTATTTTAAATTGAAACTTAATTTTTGTAAATTAAGAAATAATTAAAAGATTAGGTAATTTTAAATCCTAAAATTTAACTTTAAAAGGTTAAGTTAATAGAATGGTGATAAATTATTTTCAAGATTCATTTAGTAAGGATTTAAAAGATATTTAAAGAAAATAAATGGTTTATCTTTAAATCAAATAAGATTTTTTAAGTAATTAATGATTTATAAATTAATGTAAGTAATTAAGGAATGATTAATTACTAAATGAGATTAATTAAGATTAATAAATACATGTAATTAATTAAGTATAATTTCTTAATGAAAATAATTAAGGATAACTTCTTAATGTCATTAATTAAGGTGGATAATTAATGATTAATTACTAAAGGTGATTTATTAAATGATGTAAGTAATTAAATTATAAAATTGTTAAGGGTTAATTAATTGAGGATAATTAACCAATAGGATAATACCTGATGGAAGTAATTAAAGGTAAATTACTTAAGGGAAGTAATTAAGGATTAATTACTTAGCGTAATTAATTAAAGGATAAATTGATTAAAGAATTAATTAATTAAGGGTTGATTTATTTAAGAAAATTAACCAAGGGTTGGCTAATTAATGAGTGTGATTAATTAAAGGATAATAAATCATAGTAATTGTCGGATAATTAATTTAGGTAATTAATTAAGATGGTAATTAAAGGTTAAGTAATGTGATGGGTTTGAGAAAAATTAATTTGTATAATTAATTTAAAGGCAAATTACTTAATGTAATTAAAGAATGATTAATCAAGTATGATTAATCAAGATGAATAATTAAGGGATGATTAGTTAATTGGATATAATTAATTAATGTTAAATAAGCAAGATTTATAAGTAATAAGTAAATAATTTAATTCATTGGTAGTTAATTAAATTAATTGGAAATGGAATGACTAATTTATCTTGCTTATGAATGATTGGAAGATATTTGAATGTCTTGGATTATTTGTTATTCCCGATATGTGATTGTGATGCTTTGTGAAATGAAATGTTTTGTAATATGATATGTTGGGTTGAACATATATAATGTGGATATCTTTAATGAATTGCTGTGTAAAAGTGACATCCAGTATTTAAAATTTAATCACTTGAATAACTTGGGATAAGATAGTATTGAATTCGAAGAGACCGGAGTCGAGTATTAGTAAATACCCAAAACCACCTCGATTCTTTATAGATTGGTATGTGAAATCAATAGGCTGGAATGATATGATTTAAGTGAATTGGGCCATTTAATCTAAGTTTTGGTACATAGAAATTGATGTGTGAAAAAAATGATGTTTATAACGAATTTTGAATTTGTAAATTGATAAGAGTTACCCGGGTTTTAAGTAAGTCTTGTGCACTAGTATTTCTTGTTAGATGGGTTTACTTACGCTAGTTTCCAGCCTAACCCGGGTGTTACTTTGATGTAATGCTCGCGTCAGACCGAGTATTACAGATTTTCAGGTTAGGACGTTCTAGAGCTCAGGAGGAGAGCTGGATGGCAGGAACGTATGGAGTGTATCCACTGTGTTATGTTGTTGTATATCTGGGACAAGTTATTCTGACTGTCCAGTGATTGTGAAATGTGTAACTCTGATGTATTAAAATGTAATTTGATAAGTACAGTTTTCATTTATATAACTGTTATGATTTCATAATATACTTTATCCGCTGCGAATGTGAGATTCTGAGTTGGGTTTTCTGTTTCTTCTTCCTCTTTCTTCTTTTCCTAAATATTTGGAATTTTCGGGATCGAAATTTCCGGGTCGTTACATGTGGTATCAGAGGAGAAGGTTAAGCGAGAACCTTGGTTCTGGTGGGATTACTCATTAAGGATGGGGTCAATGGTACCTTAGGATGAATTTAGTGTGTGTGTGTGTGTATGAGAGTGTACTTGTTATTTTCTTATATAAAGATTTTAAATAATTTTATATAAGAATATATTTTGATATATAAAGCAATATTTCTTTCTAATAAATATTAAGGTAATTGGTTGTTAAATTATTGGAATTAAATTAAATGGTAATAGAAATGCAACCAAATTGAAATTAAATAAGATAAGTTTGAAATGGATTCAAACTGAAATTAAAATCTTGAATTTGGGAAAGAGTTTCAGAATAAGATAATAATGAATTGGTTTCCAGATATGATAATCTTGGTTATTATCATAAATGGTTGTTGTATTTAATAATGAAATGTTTTAAGGAAGTAAAGCATTTAGGTAAGTATGACTTATAATTGGAACTGAAGATGATCTAAATTGTGAAGTTTTAAATCTAGGTCTAGAAGTTTGAAAATTTAAAGGAATTTGTTTTGAATTAAAAACCAAAGGTGGTTTAAATTTTAAAATTTGGCTTGGCGGGCCAAGAAGTAAATATGTATATATGTGTGGATATACCTAATATCAAAGATGGTTTGAAATAAACTCTAAATGTTGAGTTTTAAATTTGGAATGTGATGTAAGGCCCAAAGTGAAATAAGTTTTTAAACTTAAGTGGGAAGATTATTAATCTGAAGTTTAAAATTTGAAATGGGAATTCAAATTGGGTAAGGTTGGCTGGATTAAGTAAATTTAATTTAAATTTGGAAAATTAAATAATTTAACAAGCAACCTGAATTGGAAATTTCAAGATTAGGATTTAACTTGGGAAGTTAAATAGTTAATTTGAGCTGAGAGTTTGTGAGATCTCAAAATGGGTTTGAGATCTGGATATTGGAAAATTTGAATGATACCATCCTGTCGTTATTAATAATCTTTAAGCTGAAATTGGATTTGTTTAAATGAACGAAGAAATGGGGTATGGTAATATAACCATTATTTAGATAAAATGAAATCATTTTGGACTTAAGATTTGAATGTTTAAGATAAAATGTCAAAGGGTTTGGTTTCAAAATTGAAATTGGATGATAAATTGAATTTCAAAGATTTAGTTTTTTAAAAAGAATTTGAATTATTATTTGAACTTTGAAATGGGTTAAAAATGGAATTTGGATTCAGAATTAAATGGTTTAAAGTTGATCTGATTTAAAGGATTAAATCAACATTTAAAAATTTAACTCGAATTTATATAATTCAGGATGGTTTAAATTTGAAATTTGAATTGAATTAGTTCAAATTGAATTTGATTTGAATTAATTGGAATTTTGATTGAAGATGGATAAGTTTAAAAATTCAAATGGGAATTGGGATTAATTCAAACTGGAATTGATATGAATTGAAATTGGTTCAATTTGAAATTTATTTGAATTAATTGAAATTGTGATTAAAGTTAAATAAGTAAACTCAAATGGAATTTGATTCAAATTTGGAAATAATCAAAGATAATTCAACTTGAATTAGGATTAAATTCAAACTGGAGTTGAAATGAAACTGAAGTTGAATGAGTTCAAATTCAAATAGGAAGTTGATTTGAATTTGGGATGAGAATGGTGGTTAACTTAATTTGAATTGAAAGTGGAAGTTAATTGGAAATTGGCAATTGATTAGAATTGGGAACAATTCAAATTGGAATTGAATCAATTTAAATAGAAATGGAAATTTAAATTGAATTGATGGGAATGGAGGTTGGGAATTGAACAGTTTGACTCTGGACTATTTTTCAATATAAATTGTGTTTATATAAACTTATTTTTCCAATTTATTTATATATACAACCTTTCTTTTTAAATCCCAAACTATTTTATACTTATTTTATAATTATTTTCAAAACCATTTAACTATTTTACAACTGTTTTATAAACAAATTACTGTTTTTCAACTATTTTATAACTAATTACTATTTATAACTATTTATCATTATTTAACTATTTTACAGATATTTTACAATTAATAATTATTTTTCAGCTACTTATTTAATTTAAACTTTTTAAATTATTTTCTAAATTTAAGCCGGTCAGAGTGTAAACTGTTCATGATTAAATATCCATTTGAGATAAGAATTGAGGTGATAATCCAAATGGGATTGAAGCAATTGTGAATAAGTGAATGAAAATTAAAGTGAATGTGAATAGAAAGGAGATTGATTTAGCTAATAATCAAAGAGGATAAATATGTAGGATGTACGTATATTATTCTATTCGCATAGAGATTTGATCCAGATTCGAGCACAGAATTTTGAGATAGTATATCGATCCGAGTTGGGATTTTTCACTCGATTTTCGACGAAGAACCTGGATATGGATTGTTGATTCATTCTGGATATTCTCTATCATAGTTATGACTATGCAAGGAGAATGACGGTTTCTGATCAAGAAACCAGATCTGAGTCCGCACTAGGAAGTCGGGTGGACGATACTAGTTCGGAAGTGAAATTATGTGATCGAGTGAGCGATTAGATTGGTATAGCGTACGGATGATATGTGTACATCGTACGGGTTTGAATGAAATTGATATTGGGAATTTTATGGGTAAGAACTGTAAAGTGGGTTTTGGAATGAAAAGTATATTTTGTGAAATATATTATGAAACAAAGTGGAAATTGGATATTTCTATGATAGAAATTTACTTTATGGAAGTAAGTAATTTGGTAAGTGACTTTATAAAGTAATCAAATTTGAATACTTGATTTGGAATAAACAAAGTTTTCTACCTTTGTTATATAAGATAAATCTCCCCTTGTTAAATCTATTGCCAGAAGAAAAGGGTTTTTTAAAGTATTTGAAGTATAAAAAGGGAATTTATACAAGTTTGAAGTGGTCCAAAGATTTTTAAAGTTATATATATCTGTACATATATAAAGGATCTTATGAGGATTTTGGGAAAAGGTTTGGAACCTTTGGGTTTGGAAAGGTTTTTTATTTTTAGGTAAAATCAATATTGGATTTGGAAAGCCTGGCTTGAGAATTATCGATTTTGGGATAATCAATTTTGGAAAAGGAGATTTATATGAGATTCATACCAGGTGTATGATTTGAAAAATACTATATGTGTATGGTATAAAGTGTTTTGAAAATGGCTCTAGAGAAAAAGGCACTCCCTTGAAATGAACTTCTCAGGAGTGCCGCAGGGTGGTACTGCCTTGAACCCTAAGGGGGGTTCTAAAGTTGATCCTGTGAGGAGTCCGGACAAAACTAGTTCCTGAGGATTATGTCTAGTGTGTAACGAAAGTCGAGGGCGCTGAGGCCTACAGAGGCGTTTGGGTATGCTGTGACGACAATGTAACTCGATGTCACTGCGATCTACTGCAGACCATAGCGAAAGTCATGTGTGCCGCTGAGAGCCAATAGTCTATGTTTGATTTTATCTCGGTAAACTGCGACCTATGGTAACATAGCGAAAGTCGTGTGTGCCGCTGAGAGCCAACCGTCTGCGTTTGATTTTACATCGGTAGACTGCAACCTATGTGGGAGTGGAGAAGTTTCATTTTTGGCAGCGAAAACCGAGGGCGCTGATGCCTACAGTTACATGGACTTTTGATGTGATAGCAACGTAACCCTGGAATGTAACTGCGATCTGTTGTGGGTTCTATGGCGTAATCGAGGGGCGCTGAGTGCTTATAGTTACATGGACTTTTTCTGCGATGGCAACGTAACCCAAGATGTAACTGCGACCATGGATGGGGGTGATGATTTCCAGGGCATTCTCACCAAAGATGTTTCCCTTAATTCCACAAATGTTTTCTATATTTTCAATAAAATTATTTTTCAAGTATTTTCACTAGGTGTTGAAAATGGGTCTGCCAAGTACTTATAGATTTTCAGTCTTACGCCTGATATGACCGAATTTCGGTGAGAACAAGGATGGACTGGTTAAGACATCGAGTTATAAAAAGTATTTTTACAAAAACTATTTTGTAATATTATATAGATTTTAAAAGTGTTTTAAAAATGATCAAAGGAAATTTATCTAATTCTAATCATTTTAATTAATTCTGGTTTCATTCCCTTTCGAGGACGAAAATATTCTAAGGGGGAGGAATGTTATAACCCAGATTTTTAATATCTGTTAATTGGATAATTAACTAATTTTAAATCATTGAAATACTAATTCCAGTTGGTTAAATAAATAAAGGAAAGAGGTTACTAAATAAAAATTTAATATAAGAGTTTTATGGAAAACATTTAAAATATAAATAAAGTATATAAGTGTGCATATATATGTAAAATAATTCGAGAACATTGATCTGGAAAAAAAATGTAATAATAATAATAATAATAAATAAGAATAAATACAAAGTTTTAGTTTATATATACACACATATCTTTTGTGATTAAATAAGATTTATAAAAGATTTAATATACATTTGTAAACATAATACATTTCCTTAGTATATATATATAAACATTTAAGAAAGCATGATTCATAAATTAATTAAATGAAAAGGGTTAAGTTTAAAAATTTAATAAAATTTAATAAGTGTTTAAAACAAAGTTGTAAAATTTATTTAAACAAGGACTTAAATACATTTTTTAGAAAATGGCATCTGTAAAACCATGAATATAGGAAATAAACACCTATAAACTTATAATAGCAAGTGGCAAAGTTTTTCCTATTTGAATTTGTAAAAAAAAAAAGATAGCCAGGCCATTTTCTCATTTTTTCAAACTGACCTGAGAAAATCAAAAGAAGGCTGTTAATAACTTTAAAACCAGAAATTTAAAACAACAAGTAAGATTCCAACTCCAAAACCAAATCAAAACAAGATCATCTTAGATTTAAAGCAGGAGCAACTCAACTAGGATTCCCAGTTCAAATATCAAGCAGATAAAAATCATACCATCAGCAGTTTACTCTGAAACAAGTGCTCTCTAGCCAACATCAAAAGGTGAGTGAACTTTTTCCCTAAATAAAAAAGTTTGAATCTGTTGCAAGTGATAAATTTGTATGGGTCTAAGTAACATGTTTGCATAGATATTTCTTTTTCGAAATATGAATGGAACTACGTGTATATATGGATATAAATGACTATGAATATATATATTTGTGACTGTTATCATTACATACTCAAAGACTTCAAACAAAAATTCCTATCTGCTATTAGGATCCGTTTTAGACTTCAATTTTTGAAAGGTTAACTTTTAAAATGAAGTAACATCATTTATAAAATGATTTCGAGTTCAATGGTCGAGCATTCATCTCTGAAATGAAAATTACAATGGAATTTTTGAATTTGGGAAAATTCCGAACATCTCGATTTAATAATTGGAATCTAAAATTAGGTTAGTTATCGTAAATCATGAATTTAGGTGTAACAATCGTGATTTTTAGCGTTGAATAAAATGATTTATGCTTAGTAGAATGGATTTGGGTGTTTAGTCGATTTTCGATTATCGACGGCGAAAGGAGTGGCGAAGTTTGGTCTGAATGTGGCCAGTGGGTTGAGGGTCTATGGAAAAATAGTGGAATGGATTATCGATGGAAGGGGCGGCTAAAGATCGTCAATGTAGGGTTTGGTTCCAGTTTTTATCGAGGTGGATGACGAGCTTTGTTCGACGAGGGTGATGCATCAGGCCGGATCGCGATGGGGGTAAGTGAAGCAGGTGGTAGTGTCGTAGCTTCTGGTTCATGGACGTTTGACTCGGTGATCGGAGTTGGTGGCTGGAGTTGGTTTTATCCAGTCGAGTTTTGATCTAGTTTGATCAAGAAGCCCATTTTCGATTCGAAGCATTTTCTGTCGATCTAGGTTTACGTGGGGGTTAGCGTAGAAATTGATGGCTTGTCGAGAGCCGCAGCAGTGACCACCGATGGTCGGAGTAACGGTGGACGTGCACCGCGTGCACGTTGTATAAGGTGAGGCTTGGCTGTGTTTTTGTGTTATGGTACATAGGGATGAGCTCGGGTAGTACATGGGTTTGACTCGAAGTAAGCAAGGGTTACGCTCGAAGAAAGGGGGTAGCGGGTTGCTCGATAGGGAACTCGAGAATTTGGGTGTTTTACTCGGGTTTTGGTGATGATGTTCGGTTTGAACAAAATAAAATAATATAGGTTCAAAAATTTAAAAGTGTTTTATAATATATGCAACCTTTGCTTGAAAAGTTTGTTTTAAAATGAAACTTGATTTTTGTAAATTAAGAAATGATTAAAAGATTAGGTAATTTTAAGTCCTAAAATTTAACTTTAAAAGGTTAAGTTAATAGAATGGTGATAAATTATTTTCAAGATTAATTTAGTAAGGATTTAAAAGATATTTAAAGAAAATAAATGGTTTATCTTTAAATCAATTAAGATATTTTTCTAGTAATTAATGATTGATAAATTAATGTAAGTAATTAAGGAATGATTAATTACTGAATGAGATTAATTAAGATTAATAAATAGATGTAATTAATTAATGATAATTTCTTAATGAAAATAATTAAGGATAACTTCTTAATGTCATTAATTAAGGTGGATAATTAATGATTAATTACTAAAGGTGATTTATTAAATGATGTAAGTAATTAAAGGATAAAATTGTTAAGGATTAATTAATTGAGGATAATTAACCAATGGGATAATACTTGATGGAAGTAATTAAAGGTAAATTACTTAAGGGAAGTAATTAAGGATTAATTACTTAGCGTAATTAATTAAAGGATAAATTGATTAAAGAATTAATTAATTAAGGGTTGATTTATTTAAGAAAATTAGCCAAGGGTTGGCTAATTAATGAGTGTGATTAATTAAAGGATAATAAATCAAAGTAATTGTCGGATAATTAATTTGGGTAATTAATTAAGGTGGTAATTAAAGGTTAGGTAATGTGATGGGTTTGAGAAAAACTAATTTGTATAATTAAGTTAAAGGCAAATTACTTAATGTAATTAAAGAATGATTAATCAAGGATGATTAATCAAGATGAATAATTGAGGGATGATTAGTTAACTGGATATAATTAATTAATGTTAAATAAGCAAGATTTATAAGTAATAAGTAAATAATTTAATTCATTGGTAGTTAACTAAATTAATTGGAAATGGAATGACTAATTTATCTTGCTTATGAATGATTGAAAGATATTTGAATGTCTTGGATTTTTTGTTATTCCTGATATGTGATTGTGATGCTTTGTGAAATGAAATGTTTTGTAATTTGATATGTTGGGTTGAACATATATAATGTGGATATCTTTGATGATTTGTTGCGTAAAAGTGACATCCAGTATTTAATTCAATCACTTGAATAACTTGGGATAAGATAGTATTGAATTCGAAGAGACCGGAGTCGGGTATTAGTAAATACCCGAAACCACCTCGATTCTTTATAGATTGATATGTGAAATCAATAGGCTGGAATGATATGATTTAAGTGAATTGGGCCATTTAATCTAAGTTTTGGTACATAGAAATTGATGTGTGAAAAAAATGATGTCTATAACGAATTTTGAATTTGTAAATTGATACGAGTTAGCCGGGTTTTAAGTAAGTCTTGTGCACTAGTATTTCTTGTTAGATGGGTTTACTCACGCTGGTTTCCAGCCTGACCCGGGTGTTACTTTGATGTAATGCTCGGGTCAGACCGAGTATTACAGATTTTCAGGTACGGACTTTCTGGAGCTCAGGAGGCGAGCTGGATGGTAGGAACCTATGGAGTGTATCCGCTGTGTAATGTTGTTGTATATCTGGGACAAGTTATTTTAACTGTCCATTGATTGTGAAATGTGTAACTCTGATGTATTAAAATGTAATTTGATAAGTACAGTTTTCCCTTGTATAACTGTATTATTTGATATTATACTATCCACTGGGAATGTGAGATTCTGAGTTGGGTTTTCTATTTCTTCTTCTTCTTTCTCTTTCTTCTTTTCCTAACTATCTGGAATTTTCGGGATCGAAATTTCTGGGTCGTTGCAAAAATCCTCTTTTAAAATGAAGAATACTTATATCTTTATATATCCTGGTTTATATATATAATAACAAGCTTATAGTCATCATTATTAAACATCTTATAGAACTAGTATGATATTTCTGAATTAGGCGATGATTACATCAAAACAATTCTTAATCAAGCTCTTGGTTTAGAGTAAATAATAGATCATTTATTTTTGGCTAATTGGTAATCAAATACCAAAACTTATCTCCATTTATAATTGAATAATTCTTATATGTTTTGATATTTGATCATTCTAAATCCAAGAAATTCAATATCTCTCGTGGTAATTTCTAATACGAAGATACAGCAAGATTAGATTATTAACCTTCAAATAAAATCTAATTATCAAGGGATAATTCTTAATTGAATTTGAATTGTCACTAAGAATCCTAAGTAAGTGTTTACATCCGATCAACCAATCATTCTGTCACAAACACTAGATAATGTGCCCAGTAAAACCATCTGTCTGCTTCCATTATGCAACCCTGATCATACAAAGATCGACAACAAAATTCATCGTTTGTTGGACGAAGAAACTACTTTGTCTTAACTGGGCTCGCTGGATTGCCCAATACTAGAACAAGTGACCTAGGCGCTAACCAACCACACTTCCAGATTGGGTAATATTAGATTAAAGATTGCTTACGAATTACATGATTTGATAATAGGAACATCAAAGTATGGAACCGAAGGAAAACGTTCTTAGAATCCCAAAAGCCACTTCTTATGCTAAAAGAGAATGATTCCTACCATCAGCCCCAAGAATCCCCAATGGACGGTCTCTAAGACTCATCAAGCCAAAGATTTATGTCTGAACTCAGATCTGATACCAAGCTGCGACGCCCAACTTGAGACCCACACTAACAATGGTTTTATAGAGTAATGTCATTTGCTAGTGTAGAGAATATGGCTGGTTAGGAACGACCATCCATTAATTTTACGTTAAGCGAGCATTGATACGTCGATTAATATGCTGTACTTTTTCTATCATAAGTGGAATCGACATATGTGATCTAGGCTTAAAAAAATTACGATGGCCAAAGTAATAATCCAGAACAATATATGATAAATACAAATCACAGATCACATAATATACATAGTGGAATACAAATAGATATAACCTAATCAAATCGAATAGGTAAATAAAGCCGATTACAAAATTATGGTCATTACGAACCACATAACACATACAGGAACTACATCCCATGGATATAAATGTGTACATATAAATGAGTCTATACTCGATATAAAATACAACACTACATGAATATGTACATATATACAAGATGAAGGTAAGACGAATGATGACTGGATAACTGGAGTGAAATCCTCTCTAGGTCTATCGAACTGGAACACCTGAAATATCTCGGTCTAACCCGAGTAATATAATAATAAATAGGCTAGTCTAGACTACAGTGAATGTAAGGATAGAAAAAAAATGGAGTGAGATAAACAATGGATGTAATGATATAGATCTCAAATATGAACACAAAACCGAGAATAGGCTAACAACAAGAATGCTTCAATAAACTTCAAGTATGAAATCACCAAATATCAAAACCTAAGATAGCTTCTAAAATTGAAACCCCCAAAATCATTCAGTGGTAACACAAATAACATCGAATTTAGAAATCATAAATAAAAATTTAGAAAATCACACAAAAGGGGGAAAAGGCGCCAAAGCCCAAGATTGGTGAATTAATTCACTTACATGCATGTAACTCCAAGATAGACATATGAGTCTATAAACTCCAAGATGGGTATAATTCCCATGGTAACTTCAAGGTAGGCGAGAGCATATAGAACTTCAAGATAGATGCGGGACCTATAAATTCCAAGATAGGAACAAGTCCTATAAATTACCTGATAATTACAAATCCTATAAAAACTCCAAGATAGGTACTAGACCCATAGAACTACGAGGGCGATTCATACTCGTTGATATAAGTGTCATGTTCTCTAAAATAGTAACCGAATAAATAACAACTGTGTGTTCCATACCATATGGGTTTACCTAAATGTTTATAGTAAGCGAGTAAACTCCACTCGTGTGTATACATGATTCAATTGAATAAATCTAGGAATTCACCGATAAAACAAACGGGGGCATTCTATACCACTCGTTTTATTAAACTATTTAAACCAGTTTCTCATTTAATTGATAATGTGAAATTTTATAAAATAATTTACTTTGAAATTTTTCTTGAAAATGTCATTTTTTAAGCAAGAACATATATATACATATATATTAGAAAGCCTTTGTAAATCTATATGTATAAGTAAAAAAATTAAACCATTGTTCTCAATCAACTTTAAAACCATTATTGTTATAAATATATATGTGTGTGTATGTAGTACTCCAAATATTCTCTATAGAAAATATATTCATTCTTAAAATGATTAGGGAAAGCGGTTTAGTTTGAAAATAATTCTCTTGATAACTCTAGTAAAATTAGTGCGACAAAACTTGTGTGCAATCTCATGCATCCATAGAATATTTTCAGTGGAATAGAAACTCCAATACGAATTCACAAATTCATAATCAGAACTCCAAAATTTGGATTGAAATAAATATAAATTTAAGCATCAAAATTAATCAAACATTGAAACGGAGCTAAACATACAAACGAATAGGCGAATGGAAGCAAATGGGTGGCTGCACGGTGTAACCTATGACTCATCCTAGGTCATGGCTTGTGCACCAGTCTGGTGGGACCGATCCACTGGTTGTAATGCCTAGGCAGAACTCAAGGCGATGTCGTTGGCTCTCCATTTGCTTGTTTCTTCATCGATGACTTCATTGACTTCTAGAACCCTGATTTAGCTAGCATGCAAGCATATAAATATGAAAATTGAATGCAATTCATGATCACATGAAAAGGGTTTCAATAAACTGAAAGTAGCACAGCAATTGGTGTAAATAATGAAAGAGATTAGAATCCATTCAACATCCAAATCAACAACGGCGACAAGTATTCTTCTATTGGCTAGAAATGTGAGATTAACTCAACTAAATAAACTCAAATTGATGTTATAATCTAGGATTATCCTAAGCTAATCTTTCAGCAACAAAACCTAGGTTCATCTCTAGAATGTTGCAAAACAAGATTAAACCTTAGATGAAAAATCTGAAATGAAATATTCCAAGGATGTAACATAAAGTGGAAGAGATTACTTTGTCTCTATTTATTCAATTATTAGTTAATTACCCGTTGATTCAACTTTTGATTTGGGAAAATTGGTTCTACGGTTTTCAAATAGAAGACATACATTTTTAGGTTTTCGCTAAAGTGAAAATGAGAAAACGAATGAACGTACATAGTTTATTTCTCATTTCTTATTTCTTTCTTATTGGGCCAAGAGGGTTTAATATGAACCTACTAAGCAAGCGTTACAAATTTTTAATAGAAGTGTTGCTAATTCCTTTGTTTTCCCTTTTAAAGCACTAATTTACATTACAAACAATATTCTATAAAAGTATGAATTGATTTCTTGAATTATCAAATTCTATAAAGTACAAACATGTTAAAAATTCCCATTCTATAAATAATGAGATATTTTGTAAAATTAAATATGAATTTTGAAATTCAAAGTTATTCTCATTATTTTAATAAATAAATTATTAATTGTGAAATCTCCTTTTAAATAATAAATCTCAACATTGACATTTAATTAAGTTTACAAAATTTGTTGTAATAATCTGAAATGGAAAATATCTATCATAAATCTCTATTAAAATAAATAAGTGAATAACCCTTTAAAAAATCACATAATAAATCATAAAATTATTTCCATATATTTTATTAACTCTTATTTTCCTCGAGATTATTCTTATACTATCATTAAATATAAGGAGTTAAACAACAAAATTTTGATATTTGACAAAATTTTCCAAATTAATTTATTTCCATCTAGAAAACACTTTTAATTTGGAAATTATCATTAATAAAATTTCTCAAGTACATCTTAACATTAATTAAGAAAATTTTAAATTTTAAATCATATTTTAGATTTAATTCCAAGTAATCTCAACCAAGTTGTTAACCACCAAGCAGGAAGACAGCTACAGAGATGGAGTTAATGTTGAAGCAAGTGGACATAGAAGGAAAGAGTTATGTTGGACCAAGCAATTCGCCTTGGGGAGCGGCCGCGGTGTTCGTAAAGAAACCGGATGGGTCGTTAAGATTGTGCATCGATTATCGTAAGTTGAATGAAAATACGATAAAGAATAGATATCCTTTACCAAGAATTGATGATTTATTCGATCAACTGAGTGAAGCCAAAATATTTTTCCCATTGGATTTGGCGATAGGGTTCCATCAATTAAAGGTGACGGAAGGTAGTATTCCATTAGTGACACTTCGAACAAGTTTTGGTTCATACGAGATATTAGTAATGCCATTCAGATTTACTAATGTGCCAGCTTTCTTTGTGGGTTTGATGAATCAGATTTTCCAAGAGCACTTAGATAGGTTCGTGTTGCCATCCACTGATGAATTTTGATATATTCCAAGGATGAAAGAGATAATGCAATTCATCTTAGAATAGTACTTGAGATGTTGATGTAGCATCAACTTAAAGCATAGTTTTTCAGAATGTCAATTTAAAAGAAGGAAGTGGAGTTTCTTGGTCATGTAGTTTCAGAGAAAGGGTTGTCAGTCGATTCAGCCAAGATCACAGTTGTTAACGGTTCGAAGAGGCTCGAGATGGCGACCAAGATAAGAAGCTTTCTTGGATTAGCTGGATATTACCAGAGATTCATTAACGATTTCTCGTGGATAGAAGTGCCTTTGACTAAGCTAACCAGAAAGGACGTGAAGTTTATTTGGTTTGATAAATGAAAGGAAGCATTCCTTGGACTAAAGCATTATTGACCAATGCACCCGCGTTAGTAATTCCGGATGGAAATCATGATTTAATGGTGTATAAAAACGTGTGTTAAGATAATTGGAGTTGTGTTAATGTAGAAGGGCAAAGTTATTGCCTATTCTTCATGGCAACTCAAACCATATGAAGTTAGATATCTGACTCATGACTTGGAGTTGGTAACGGTGATTTTTGCATTAAAAGTGTGGAGACATTACCTCTTAAGAGAGTGATGTGAGTTGTATATGGATCATAAGTCTTTGAGATATTTGTTATCTCACAAAGAGTTGAATATGAGACAACAATGATGGTTGTAGTTTTTAGCAGCTTATGATTTTGGTATTGAGTATACACTAGGAAAAGGAAATAAAGTTGCAGATGCACTTACCAGGAAACATCATAATGTGGTATTAGCTATGTTAGTAGAATGAAAGGATTTGAAGGCATTAACTACTTATGGTGCGTAGTTAAGATTGACTGCTAGTTCTAGTCAAAGCAAAACCATATTATCTTGCTTGGAATTTCGACCAATGTTGATCAAAAGGATGACTTCTAAGCAGAGAGATGATCCACTGTTAGTCGCAAAGATTAGAAGATTGGAAGGTGGAACCAAGATAGATGGTCAAAAAAATAATTGCCTTGATCAGAGAGAATGGTTAAGAAAGAAAGGACAGTCAAGTGTTTTGGATTTTGGAAACCTAAGGAGGGAAGTTCTTAAGGAGTGTCATCGATCGAAATTTATGATTCATCCTGGGGGAACCAAGATGTATCAGGATATGAAGAGAAATATCTTCTGGAAATGTGTGAAGAGGGATATAGGCTAATGGGTCAAGTAATGTGCAAACTTCCAACAAGTGAAAGCCAAACATCATAAGCCAAATAGGTTGGTTCAGCCTTCGGATATACTGGTTTGAAAATGGGATTCGACATCCATGGATTTTATAAATGGGTTACCAAGGTCGAACAAGGGAAATGAAAGCATATGGGTTATGGTAGATAGATTGACCAAGAGTGCCCATTTCTTTCCTGTTAAGTCAACTAGGATGGCACATGTATTAGCTAAATTGTTCATGAAGAATATAGTGAGTTTCATAGGAGTCCTAGTAGTTCAGTGATAGAGATGCATTGTTTACTAGTGAGTTCTTGAAGAATCGACCGGAAGTGTTAGGTACCAAGCTTAAGATGAGTATCGCTCATCACCCACAGATAGATTGGCAGACAAAGAGTCAATAAGTTGCTCGAAGATTTGTTGACAGCTTGTGTACTAGATTTTGGTGGGTTAGGGAAGACCACTTGTACTTTGTTGAATTTTTCTATAATAATAGTCATCAGAGTAGTATAGGAATGACGCCTTTTGAAGCTTTGTATGGAAGGTCATGCAAGTCACCGGTATTTTGGTTAGAGACCGAAGACAGATTGGTCCTTGGTCCAGATATGGTAAGGGAAGCCACAAAGAAGGTTAAGTTAATCCAAGGTAGGTTAAGAGAAACTCAGTCTAGGCAGAAAAGCTACACAGATAAAAGGCGTAAAGATTTAGAGTTCTCAGTTGAAGATCGTCTTTTCGTTAAGGTATCACCGATGAAAGGTGTGGTTATCTAGGAAGTTAGGGAAAATGGCATCGAGATATGTTGACCACTCCTTATTATAGAGAGGATCGAAAAACTCGCATACTTTGTAGAGTTACCGAGTAGTTTGGCAGATGTCCATAATGTATTTTATGTTTCTCATCTTCAGAAGTATGTGCATGATCTAAAGACTACATCGCTTCGACTGCATTGGAAGATTTAGTAATAGAACCAGATCTGACTTTTATGGGACAAACAGTTCGAGCAATTGCAGGAGATGAGAAAAAGTTAAGGAACAAGACGGTCAAATTAGTGAAAGTCCAGTAGAGTGACAATGAGAAGACTATACTTGGGAGACAGAGGCCATGATTAGAGATACTTATCCTAAGCTATTATGATGGTATGTTCTATATTTGTTATATATAAACTTTGTAGCTGGTCGAGTATACCAGCATAGATTGTTACAGATGTTTGCATGTTTGAGATGCTTGTTTTATAGTCTTTAATAAATTTCATGGACGAAATTCTTTAAGGAAGGGAGCCTGTACCACTCCTAATTTTGATTAACATTAGTCAAAAGATTTAATTAGATAAATTAAATGGAATAATGCAATGTGTAGTGTGATAAGAGAATTGAGGTTTGACAAATATTAAGGCTGGGCCATAACTAAATAAATTGATAAGGTTGTTTCAATAACTTTAAACATAAGGGAACACATAATAGGGGTAAAATAGTAATAGATAAACCTTTCATCCTTAAACTCTTACCTCCCATATCATTCACGTTTTCATCAAACTACAACAGTCAAAGAGAGAAAACAAGGTGGGCCATAAGTAAGAAGAAAAGAGGAAGAAGAACTTAGAAACCAAGTTAAAACTAATGAGAATCAAATCTACTCACTCAATTCTCAATTTTCATTATCAAATCAAGATGCATAATGATAGACCATCTCATTTTTATACCTATTTGGTTTCGAATCTTTTTTGAATTGACTCTTTATGATGATTTGTTGTACCATGTTGATTATATCACTGTTTGAGTAAAATAATGATTTATGCAAATTGTATGAAATTATTTATATGGGTTTTAAGAGTAAAATCTAGGATTTTCATCTCCAAATGTTTTGATTTATGGATATGTTAAGTAAAACATTACTTTTGAGAGTGGTTTTTAACTTCATAATTTTTCAAATTAAAATGAATATTTTATGATTTTCCTAAGGAGGAAATAGCTTAATTTTTTGTTCTAATTATTTAAAATAAATAGATATGGATTTTGGCCCTGAAGTTTCTATATGATAAAGAATATCACATTCTATGAAATTTTAGGATTTTGCACAAGTGATTCGAACCATTATGAATTTTATAAGTTGGTAAAGCATATAAATTATTAATTCATTAAGGTTATTAAATAATTCTTTTGAAATATGTTTTAGAAATGAAAACTGATGTGCAGTAGATTTTTTGAAAAGGATTTGTAGAAATATTTTTCTTATCTAATATAAATTGGACAAGAAATAAGATTTGATGAAAAATTTTAGCCTAAAATAGTAATAAAGTAGTTTTTATAAGAATTACAACAACGCCATGCTATCATACGTCGTCGATCCTAACAACAAGGCCACATCATTGAATGTCGACGTCGATGAAGGAGGAAGCACATGATAGCTACCTAAATATCTATGGGGTGATTCCTTCGACATCGAAGTGGACAATAGTGGCAATAGATTATTGGTGGTATGGTGTCTTCGTGATTCATTTAAATGTTTAAAAGTTTAGCGTCGACGTCGATGACATCGCTTGTCTTCCCCATAGTTTTAAACACTACCGCATTTCATCTCTTTGTTGTTTTCCAAACTAAGGCAGTAATGCCACCTTTATTGACTTTGGCTTCGATTTAATATGAGAAGCGGCATAATAGCCAAAGTAGTTTAAGTATAAAGGTTTTATAACATCGTCAAGGGTCTTGGGGGTCGATGTGCATCAAGGTCAATGACCGTATGTTTTAGAGTCGATGCCGCTTGGCCACGATGTCGCCCCTTATCTTTTTAATGTTGAAGTGGTTGTTTTTGAAGTTAATTAAAACTATTTTTTAAGAAAGGCGAAGAGGCCTATGTTTATGAGGGTTGACGACCCTATATCTTTGGCAATGAGCCATATAACTTGTAAAAGATTTTAAGTTTTTATCTTCGACCCACATAAAGGTCGATATGGGTAAATGCCACATGAGTTAAACTTTATTTTATTAAGGGCAGAGAGCCTTAAGCTTTTATGTCAACATCATCAATGTCGTTGATGTTAATCTATTTTAAACTATTAAAAGGGATAAGTATTTCCTTGTTTTGAATATGATTTAAAAAAGGGATTAATCATATATGAACTAGTTTTCAAGGATTTTAACTATGAAATAGCCCAAGCATTGAGTTAAAATTTCCAAAGAAGATATTACTTAAATTAATTAATTATGACACATAAAGATATTATTAGTTGAATATATTGAATGATGAATGTTATATGTTCTTATGTTTAATTGATCAGTTACTGTGCATGCTATTATTATCATACTTATATCATTTATTGCCAATAACTAAAATTTGGGGGTGTTAAGGGAAGAACAAACCAGCTAGGTTGACCCAATAGTGAGTTAAATAGAATTAACTCATGATTGAGTAGAATTGCATCCAGGAGATCAGGTAGATCAAAAGTATAGGATGCCCAGAACTAATCAAAATATTATTAATTTAGATAGGTTATTGGAAGGGTACAATAGGTTCATAGCCGTTTCATAAAAATTATGACATGAGAAATGTTATTTGAAGGGCCCAATAGGTTCATAGTGATCCCATGAAAACTATGCTTTGAGAGATGTTATTGATCGAAATCATCAAGTTCATAGTGATCCCATGAAAACTATGGTTTGAGTGACGTTATTGGAGAATCTAGTAGGTTCATAATAAGCCCATAAAAAATATAACTGAAAGGTTATTAGTCAGCCCATGAACACTATAAGATTCTTAGTGATCCCACAAAAACTATGAAGTTGGATAGACCGTCCCTAAGAATTGAGACATGTTACTAGTCGGCCCATGAAAACTAATAAGTTCATAGTGACCTTAGAAAAACTGTAAAATTAGACATATATTATAACAAATTGGAATTGGTAATCCAGGGTATATTGCGTTCTTGTCATCATAAATTATTATGTTTTAACTATTGTGGATGAAAAAGCACAATATATGGTTAATATATTTTGGTTAAGATACTAGTGAGGGAAAAACTGGTTCCGCTCAGTGGCATGGTCTCACTAGATATCTGTTGGTTCAAGATGATAGGTTATTATTCACACTGGACTTTTTCTCTGACTCAAAGTTTATGTTTTCCCCTTTAAACTCTCGGGTTCTCAAAATTAATTTGAGCAGATTGAGAGTAAGATTTTTTCAGGTTTCCTAGTAGGAGAAATAATCTTTCAGCAACATGTAGGAGGCAGTCTAGCTATATAGAGGTTCTATCCTAATCCGTTATGTTGTTCAAGTTTGTCTATTTGGATGTAGTGGCAAAGTTGTATAATTGCCAAGTATTTGGCTCTTATCAATCAATGAGACATATTTATATGTCGCTCTTGGAATATTTTGTAATAATTATAATTTCTCTTAACGTGGGTTTACAAATAGGATTATGTAATGAATATAAAATACCATTTGTGAAATGAGATGAAAATTTGTTATTAAACTATGTTGAAATTTTTATATATTCGTGTGCTTCTAATTATTTATTTGATTAACATAGATGCATTTTATCGTCAAGAACTAATAACTATGGATGATTGCAGCATCCATAGCAGTCGATTTTGGGCCTCAAAATGGGGGATGGTGCAGAAGGTCAAAGAACGAATTCGATCAATGCTTGGAGCTAGGAAAGAACGAAATATGGTGTCTAGAGATAGACACTCAAAATGTGTTTCCCAGAGGCAGGAAACGATAAGAAGTTGAACACTTCTTTGACTCAAACCCTGTTTACGGTTGAGCGGAACTTGGCCAAGAATAAACAAGTTCGCCTACAAAATTGGCCACATGAGTAACAATTTTTGTTTAACCAACATAGGAATACTTTGATAATGATTAACAAGAGTATGTATAACTGAGAAGTCGCATAAATCTACTTATGTGTACATAGCTACAGTAAATAATAGCTTCGCATAAACATAGGCAAGTATAATTTAAATGATCAGGCATAAAGATAATTATATTATATATGCAAGCAATGGAATATAGATAGATGAAATAAAAGTGCAGATATGTAAATATGACAAAGATTGTATAGAAAATCAGTCTTTTATTTACATTCACTTTCTATATACAAGGATTATGGGGGTTGCATTCGCACAATGCCGGCCTACATAAAAGGAAAAACAAAATACATCCTTGGCACCAACTCCTAGTAGGTACTGCCTAGATTCTCTAGCATTCTGATCTAGTTAAGAAACAACAAATAGGTAGACATTATGGGTAAAGGTGATTGCTTAGATTCTCTATTTCCTAAATTATGGAAAGGCATGTACAGTAAGTTCATAAGCACCTCTGATACTCTAGCATCTATTTTCCTCTAACTTCTCCAAAAAGCAAAGAAGCCGCTTTTACAAACTCAAACTAGAAGCCTGCTTTTATCTTTCACCGCTTGCTGCTGCCCTTAGAATCATCCTTCACCTGATGCTTCTTCATGCCTTTTCCTTCCTTAGAATTTCCTTTTTCTAGAGTACTCCCCTCGAATGGTGTATTTTCTCCCACAGTCATCATTTTGATGGGGTCTTTGGGCTTGTCGATGGTAGGGCCAAAAGATAGTGACGAAACAATATCACCGTGGCCTTCCGAAGGCTTGATTTTCAGGAGAGGAAGCTTGGGAAAAAGGATTGGCTTGACAGCGCTAGTGGCAGGTTTTTTAGATCCTGATTCGAGCTTAATTTTGATTTTCTCATAATCAATCTTCAGCCTCTCTACCATCTTGATGCAATCGTCTAGGTCCTTTTCACTTATGGTATTAATATTTTCTTCTTGGGATTGGCCGACGTACTCCAACTCTTCTGATGCCATTATTTTATATAAATCAGGTTCGAGATTGGAGCTAGAAGGAGGAGTCGGGAATATCTGCTATATAGTGATGGAGGTTGATGTTGTAAAGCTATCGCTGAGACCCAAGCCCTGCGTTGCTAGTGGAGGAGGACGGATAGCCTGTAATTTGCAAACAGTGAAGTAAACATTAGTGATGCCTTGGTTAAGAATTGGAGTTTCTTGAATGCCGTGGAAACAAGAGTAATATTTTCGATGGGTGAAGCTCCTATGATTGGAGAGTTAGTAATTTTCCCCTCTTCGTTGGATGCTTGAATGGACCGAGTGACAAAAGTAGGAAGGCAAGGCTCAACGGTAGTTGGAATGGCAGAGGCTAGGATTATAAGCGGCCTCAAAGGTGGCTACCACAAGAGGGGTAACAATCATGGTAAGCTCTGTAGATTTTGGAGCCGGTGATTTTACTCGACCCAATGCACTAGGATCGGCAAGAGCCTTAATGATGGTCTTTCCCACAACTGTGCTCACTTCAGGTAAAATGGCCTTTCTTTTTTCTAGAGCTAACATTTTTTTACCTGTCCAGGAAATTTTCATTTAGCTCATCTTCAGTCAGACCACCTTTAGCATCAGTCAATCGATGGAGAATCTCCTCCTAAGCGCCATCAAACATAACGTGATTACTATCCCCTAGCCATTTCAGATTTTTTTTCACCTTGATTGCATTTGCAAAGAGTTTCTGGAGGTTGGCATTCATCTCTTCGTTGCTCTTTCTAGACTACTCCTTGAGCTCTTTGATTTCGACTTCAGCCATAGTAAGGTTGACCTGAGCCTGGGTCTTAGATTCGGCTTCCGCTTTCAAATCAGCCTTGAACGTGTCTACTTTGGCTTAAAGTAATTTAAGCTTTGCAACCTTGGCCTGAAGCACCTATTCTTTAGCTTTGACATATGCAATAAGCATGCTGCTCTTCTGATGAGCTTTCTTGAGCTGGCATTACGATATTAAGGGATTGAGTGTTTGTTGCCGCCGGCTCTATATTTTAACGTTTTGGCATTCTAGGCTGATTTAAGATCCTCATTTCCTTTCTTTGTTACTTCTTCCAACTCAGATTTGTAGCCCACCACAATGTTATCATGGGTTCTCCTCTATGACTTGAACTAGTGAATAGTTGCTTGGTTGATTTGGTTAATGTTAGAGGGAGCCTTGGTTAGCATTTTCCACTCAAAATATTGGTTATTTAATTCATTAACTCCATCAACCCTATGGTTGGCATCCTTGTAGGAGAAGTCTTTGACATTGGGATCGAAAATCACCCTTTTTAAGTAGTGGCCAGCTAAGACAGCCTGCATTCTAGTGTCGATAGGGGTGGACTGACTTGAAGGGGGTGGCGGCAGAGTAGTATGGGTTGAGACTTCTTCGGATTTATGAGAGGTCGACACAATAGTTGCAGGAGGCTAGATCGCTGGCAGTTGATGTGGAAGGATTTAGGTTTTGTGTTGAGACTTGTTTTGATTCATGACATGAAGCTATCACTGCAACATACAGATTCGATGACTGTTACGACAAAAAGAGAATATAGACTATATGGACACAAGACATCAAAATCGGTGCATCAACTTTTATATTATTTTGTTTTGAGTCTGAAGTCAATATTGTTAAGATCTCTCCTCATTTATGTATATATTAGCTTATATATATAATCTTCTTATTTTCAAATGATTTATACATATATAAGCATATAATCAAATTTTTAAAGTTAGAATAATATATATATATATATATATATACCTGTGTAAACTGTGCAAATTGCATAGGTAATACCAGGTCAGTCGACTGACCTGCTAATATTTGTGCAACATGCATAGGTGCACAAATATATATAATATATAATAAAAATCATACAAGTATATATAATATATAATAAAAATCGTCTGAATATTTAGTTGACTGACCCGGAGGCTCGATTGACAGAATTTCTATGACGTCTATATTTTCTAAAAAGACGCGATTATTTGTGAAGAGTTACGAATCTCTACGAAGAGATTTGGACACGACGCTTTAACCGAAACTCTTCGCCAATGGTCGTTGATATTTGACAATCCAAACTTCATTCCACATCATTCAATCTGCTCATCTCTCTTATCTCTCTTATCTAACTCTCTTGAATATTCTTCCGACTATACTCTCAAATATTCAGCATCTTTAACATACTTATTGCTTGAATTAGATTTATATATCATATTCTAAGCAATACTATTCCTTTCTAATATTCATAAACTTCAAATATACATATTTATACTTGAGAAGAAGATCATAGGAAGGGTGTACTATAAACAGACTTATCTGTGTTATCAAAACACAAAAAGTCAAATAATCTTTTGTAATTGTTGAAGACTGCTACTCAGGCGTGTGAATTCCTCTTCGGCTGTCGAGGCTAAATCCTATTTTGCCACTTAGGTCCTCGTTCGGTTGCTCAGGGGTTGTACAGACCTGTTCCTCCGGGTTAAGTGAGGGTTCTTGCCTCAATCAAATTCCAGAAGGAGTCTGGGACTGGACGTAGGACGAAGCTCCGAACCAGTATAAAATCTCTGGTGTTATTTTTATATACTGCTTTTACATTCTGCACTATTTACTGTATAGCTATCATTGCTATATTTTGTATTATCGTATATCCATATTATACGATCCGTAGCACACTTTCATTTGGTATCAAAGCCTAGAATTCTATCGATCGTCACAACATCATAGAATAATGGACAGAAAAAGATCCGGTCGAAATACAACAAGCAAAAAGCCTGAAACTATCACAGCAACGACCAATGAGGACAGTAAAAAGGTACTTTCTGATTTACATATTTCAGTAAATGAGAATAATGAATTAATTAGTATAAGCGATAAGATCTCAAAGCCTTCTCCCCTTTTTTGATTGATGACAACATGTAAATAGATATGGATTTCGACTGTAAATAATATAATATGAATATTTACTCCCCCTGAATCTTTGGAGATGTATAACCTGCATTCTTAATGTTAGTGATAATTTTCTCCTCATTTATCATCGACAAAAAGGAATAAAGAACGTGAACAATATAGAACAAAATAAATGCTACTTATAACATAAGGTATCAAAAAAAATTAACATTTAAAGCTGCGATACCCAATGTACTTAGAATTTCCTAATTTTAGGAAATCATACCCATTTGGGTATGGTTGTACCTTTATAAATATAGTTTTCATTATTAACTAACATGTCAAAATAAACATCAATGTATTTTTCTCTATTTTTCCAATTAACAGGAACCCAAATACTTAGATAATTTTTATTCTATTTCCCATCAATAATTTTGTACTTCCAAAAAATTATAAACATTATTGGTCATAGCAGTATTTAAATTTCCAAAAAAAATTGGATTTAGATTTTACTAGTAATATAGTACTAGCACTAACATATTTACTATACATGAAAGCGTATCTAGTGCTATTTCTACGATCGGTTTTATTATATCCTAAACCACTTTTATCATATAAAGGTCTAGAACTAGATAAAATCATGTTTAAATCGTTTTGACTTTTATTAAATTTTGTGACTTCAATGTTAAGTTTATCAAAGTTAGCTTTAAAGTCGTAATTATTATTTTCAAAAGATATGTTACTATTTTTCAAAATATCAGTTTGCTCGTTTAATTAAGAATTCTCCTTTTTTTAACATACAGTTCTCATTTTCATGAAGAAAAATTCGAGATTCTGAATTATCTAAAGATAATTGTAATAAATCATTTTATCTTTTCAAATCCATAATTTCTTTTGAAAAAAATTCTTTTTCTTTTTCAAACATAGTATTTTATTCATCTATAAAATCTTTAGGAGCCTCAATTTTTTTTTTCAAAACACCCTGTTGATTTTCTAAATAGAATTTCTCATTTTCAAGTTTGATTGATTTCATCGTTTCTATAATAAGAAAATTAAGCTTTGAGATCTTATCGCTTATACTAATTAATTCATTATTCTTATTTATTGAAATATGTAAATCAAAAAGTACCTTTTTACTGCCCTCATTGGTCGTTGCTCTGATAGTTTCAGGCTTTTTGCTTGTTATATTTCAACGGGATCTTTTACTGGCTATTATTCTATGATGTTATGACGATCGATAGAATTCCAAGCTCTGATACCAAGCGAAAGTCTGCTATGGATCGTGTAATATAGATATACGATAATATATAGTTTAATGATGATAGCTATAAAGTAAACAGTGCGGAATATAAAAGCAGTATAATAAAAATAACACAAGATATTTTTATACTGGTTCGGAGCTCCATACTACATTCAGTACTAGACTCCTTCTAGAATTTTACTAAAACAACAACCCTCACTTAAACCGAAGGAACAGGTCTATACAACCCTAGAGTAGTCGAACAGGGACCTGAGCAACGGAACAGGATTTCGCCACAGCAGCCGAAGAGGACTTCACATGCCTAAGCAGCAAAACGGGACTTCAACAATTACAAAATATTGTTTGACTTTTTGTGTTCCGATAACATGGATAAGTCTGTTTATAGTACACCCTTCCTATGATCTTCTCCTCAAGTATAAATATGTATATTTGAAGTTTATGAAGATTAGAAAGGAATAGCATTGCTTAGAATATGATATATAAATCTAATTCAATTAATAAGTATGCTAAAAATAATGAATATTTAAGAGTATAGTCCCAAGAATATTCAAGAGAGTTAGATAAGAGAGATAAGTAGATCGATTGAAGTGGAATTAAGTTAGGATATGTATTTATAGTTGTTAAATAGCAGCGACCATTGGCGAAGAGTTCCGGCTGAAGCGTCGCGTCCAAATCTCTTCGTAGAGATTCGTAACTCTTCACGAATGATCGTGTCCTTTCAGAAAATATAGCCATTATAGAAATTCACTCAATTAAGCCTCTAGGTTAGTCGACTAAATATTCAAACAATTTTTATTATATATTATATATATACTTGTGCATCTGTGCATGTTGCACAAATACTAGCAGGTCAGCGACTAACCTACCAGGTCAACCGGCTGACCTGGTATTATCTATGCAATTTGCACAGTTCACACAGTGTATATATTATATGATTCTAACTTTAAAACTTTGATATTATATATATGTATTATGCTTATATATGTATAAATCATTTGAAAATAAGAAGATTATATATATAAGCTAATATATACGTAAATGAGGAGAGATCTTAACAATATTGACTTAGGACTCGAAACAAAATAATATAAAAATTAATGCACTGATTTTGATGTCTTGTGTCCATGTAGTATATATTCTCTTTTTGTCGTAACATTCGTCGTATATGTATGTTGTAGTGATAGCTTCGTGTCATGAATCAAAATAAAGTCTCAACATGCTTAAGTAAAGTCAGAGATAGATCCTGGATGAACATGGGAATCGCATGGTCTCTTCCCCAAGTCATAATGTTCTTTCTTCGCTGCCCAGTATACCCTTCTCTCCTCCTCCCCGTCCTCTTGATATTCTCTATCCTTTCTTATTCTTCTTTCCTCCTCCATCTCCCACCATGTGCTTAGTCGTTATGAGTAGGGACTCGGGGTGGATGAACATTGTGGACTAAACATGAACAGGGATTATCCACATAGTCCCTTTCCATTTTACTTGAAAAAGAAAACAGGCATATAAAATATAATGCACTGAATTATGGATGAATGCACATTGTTGATGTTCATGATCCTAGAAGTGTTCTAAGCGATGATATTGCCCTAAGTATTCTATGGACCATGCTCAATGATTTGTAAAGATAGGTTTTATCTCCTACGACTAAGAGATCTTCGGATGGAAAGATAAACTCTTTGGGACTATCATTGAAAATTCTCTCGATTGGGATGTCCAGATTGCCCAAGGAGCCAAAAATATTCTTTGAGGAGCCTATGAGAAAGTTTCTATGATTGGCACTAAATTCGGACCGAGCGCTTGTTGCGAAGACTTTATTATTAGTCACTTCAGCCGACAATGTACAAGGGCTATTTTGCCTTCGGGAGATGTTTCCCCATATGGTTTGGTGTTTCTGAGATCGAAATCTTCATCTTCATCCTCGTCACCTTCCTCATCCACTTCTTCTCCTCTCCTCATTCTCCTTCTCTTTCTTTATCACTTTCTCCTCTTTCCTCTCCTCTTCCATTTTCTACTTTGTTGACCACTTTTCCTCTACTGCTCTCCTATCCCATATCGATATTCATCTTGCCAGCCTAGCTATCAACGCTACCCTAATTATCATTATCAAAGTCACGAGTGGGGGAAGAAGACTCGACAATAGTACGAGACTTCTTCGAATAAAGAAAAAAGGGAATGACATGTCTATCAGGATGAAGATGGCCATATTGGTGGAGCCTTTCATTTTTAAGGAGGATGGTAGTGGTATGGAACTTAGAAGTGATGCTCTTTAAAATCTCTAGAGTACTGGTAAATGCATCACTAGAATCTCGATCAGGAAGATCTGTAATGGGTACAGAAAAGAAGTTAGACACTTGGATGATGAAGATCCAAATGTAAAAGGATGGTGGAGAAGGAAAATTGCATCTGGACAATAAGAGGCTAATGAAACTAAATGGACATCAGACGAAGAAATATTCTCTTTTGAAATAGCTTTATTTGTTATAAAGTGCTCCTATGAACTTACAGCAATTGTAAGCCTCAATGATTAGCAGAGAAGGCGAGTTTTCTGTCTTTTGAAGCTTAGAAGATGTGTTAGTTCTCCAAAATTAGGAGGATGATTCAATCGCATCATTATTAGAACATACAAGGAGCTGATTAGAGCATAGCCATTGAGATGCACCAGTATTATAGACAACCCAATCTCTTGATGTTGTTGAAAGGTTGGACCACTCCACCTAAACACATGTACTTGTTGAATGTGGCATACCCCTGTGGCAGATTATAAGCTCGTTGATAAATTTGGGAAATAAGACATCATCCTCTAGGATCCAATGCTTAAGACAAATAACATAGAGTGATCACGATTAGTAAAGACGGTGTTTGGTATGAAGGTTTATCTAAGACTCTTGGGGCATGTTGCTTGTTCAATAGAGGAGTTTGATTTTGAATTAGTATTGTTGTAATGATTTAGACTTGAAGTTCGACTATTATAGAATGTCTCGCTCTAGACAGAGTGGTATGGAGGCTTAAGCGATGGAAGAACCGGCCTCAGGAGGGGTAGAAGGGTCAGAATTGACTTTGAAGCGAGGAGATTGCATATTAATTCTAAACTGAAAGCTTGATAACGAATATAATCATCTATATTGAACTCCAAAATTTGGTTTTAATTAGAAACTCATGCACCCGCCGTTCGTAGCTCGGTTGGTTAGGGAGCTGGGAGATGGGGACTAAAGGACTGTGTCCGGGCAGGTTCGAATCCCAGCGCCTAACCATCAGTGGGAGTTTCAACGTTACGCATCCGTGTGCGACGAATAAATAAAAAGCGGGGTAGACACACGGCGTGGGGGTTTACTTAAGTGAGTATCAATGAATACCATGATCTTAAGGTTACCCATGTTATCCAAAAAAAATTAGAAACTCATGTAGCCAATGTGTAGAATCCAAAATTTGTTTTAATTTGAACCATTGTCTAGAGTGACATAGAGCTTTCTTTGTAGGAACACATGATTATGAAGTACGACTTGAAATGTCGACTTATGTAATGAATTTGGGTGCATGATAACATTCAATGCGATTGTTCCTTTAAACCATCTCATCGAAATCAGCCATCAATTCACATTCAACCAAAGCTTAATGAAGATCATTTATATCTTTTGAGTGCGTAAAGACTTATCACATATGGCCAAATTAAAATTAGCAAAGGAAAAATTCATTGCAAAGAGGGTGAAAACATTGGAGAATACTTGAGACATGGAAAACAGTCTGATGTTAGTTGGTGTCGGCCTCGCAATCGACACGAGTTCTTCCAATAAGTTTCAAATTGGCCACATATTGTATTTTGAATTATGGTTGATTGAGGATTAACGACGATAACCAATACATCATCAACGACACAACAACATCGATAAGGTACGGGAATGGTGGCCTTGGCAACACTGAGATTGAAGAACCCACCTATGAATGAGATATAGACCTAGAAAAGTGGATCTCGAAGGATTAAGCAAGCTTGACACCTATTTGATCTTGATTAAGCAATAGATAATGACAACAAGGTAGGTGGTTATGGCGTTGATAATGGAAATCTCAGTAATGAAGGCAGAAAAGTCGACAGCTGGGCAACGGATCTATAATGAAAGTAAGGTGCGTGGCAAATGAAAAATTAGATGTGAAAATTTGTAAGTCAATGTTATATATATGACTTCAAAAATCATATCGGTGCCAGCAAGATTTGATGGATATCGAGATGAATTTTTCATCTTATATGTAAAATAAAGGAAAAAAGGAAAGAAATGCAAGGGGGAAGCTTACTTATTCGAGACGTGGCATAGCTTCCAGAATGATAAGAACTTCAATAAAATCTTGTCTGCAAAAAAGATGATGCACCAACTACTTGAAGTTATAAAAATATGCTCCTGGAATAGAGACGATGCTTCAAGATGATGATTGGTTGCCAACAGACTTCATGAACCAGATTCCATATCACTTGTCCTGATCCAAAGCATGCTTTGTTTCATAGAAGCATACTTAAGGGGGTAAGTGTTATCCTTCATTAGAATCGAGTAGCTTATATATGAATATAGACGATGAGACAAAGCGAAACGACTTCAGACCTTGGGAGCACGCTTATAGTTATATGGGAGTGGGGCTTTATGAGTTTGAAGGCCTAATTGAAATACAGGTTTGATCGATACCGACCAAAGTTCAATTGGTACAGATTAAAGTTTGATCGGTACCGATATGATTTCTTAAGGCAAGTTTCAAGTTTCAGTGGAGATTTGTCGTTTGGTCAAAGAATTAAGTGACATAGTAATTGATCGACACTAAGCTGATTCCTAATGAGGGCCTACTTCTCAAAGAATAGATGAACAACTTCAAACTTGTGCAGAAGAAGACAAGTCCCATATGAGACAAATTATATAGGTACCAAGATGTTTCTTAAAGTATATATATGCTATAAGATACTAAAGAAGTTGCATATGATAAGTGGAACTTTTCCATTTGGCCAACACGATCGGTAGCGATCATATTTATGATCGACACCGAAATGATTATTCATACAGAAAGAATCTATCTTCCTCCCTAACTTCATAGATCTGATGTTTGACCTGATATTTCATCATCATGCGACTCAGCTATGTGACTTTATTATAAATAGAAATGCTATGGCTACTTAAAAAGGACGTTTGGTCTCCATCCTCTTCAAATTCTACTCTCTACACAACTTTGTAAATTTTGACCTTATTTTGGTTGTTATAGGTTTGGAAACAAATTCCAAAGCTCATATACTTGTGACATTCTTATAAGATTAAAGTGGACATATGCCTTAGATTTTGTTGAACCACTATAAAATCCTTCGTGCTTGAATTATTTTTGTTGTTTGAATTAGATCTATCTCATCTCTAACATATTTTGGGTGTTGTGTCAATATTTGGTTCAACACTATGGTTTTCTTATGGGCGACGAAAAGAGTACTACACCTTAGGAGACAACACTCCTCTTTTATTCCAACAAGCACTAAAGAGCAAGGACTCTACACTTTACCTTGAAGCTATGAAATTTGATGGATTACATGTATGACAACAAAGTATTGACTTCGGATGCTTGCTGTCATAGTGTTTTATGGCTATCGAATATGGCATATGGAAATGGAAACAGCGTTTCTAAAGCATGATTTAAAAAAGCCATTTACATGTCGCAACCCAAGGGATTAGAGGTCAAATGGAAGCGAGGGAAATACATGCATTTGTTAAGATAAATTTTCGATCTTAAACAAGCTTCAAGGTGTTGGAATAAGTTCTTTGATAAAATTAATCAAACGATTGATTTTTATCAAAGCACAGAGGAAGCATGCATATAACTGAAAGAACATGGAAGTGCTATAGTGTTCTTAATCTTATATGTTGACAATACCCTCCCGATTGGAAATGACATTGCATTATTGTAGTTAGTGAAAACATGGTTGTCTAAAAACTTCCCCATGAAGGATTTGGAAGAGTATATACTTGGTATTAGGATCTACAAAGGTAAATTCAAGAGGTTGCTAGGATTATCATAATCCTTATACATAGATACCATATTAAAAAGGTTCAGTATAGAGAATTCCAAACATGGAAATTTTGCAATGCAATCCAGAATCATCCTTTCTAAGAAAGACGCTCCTCATACTGATGAGAAGGAGGAGCATACGAAGAGGTACTGTATCCATCTATAATCGATTCAAATATGTACGTCATGCTATATATTAGACCTAATGTGGCTTATGCATTAGGATGCATGAGCTAGTATAAGCCTAATCTCGAAGAAAAGCATGGATGCCAATGAAATTTATTCTCAAGTATTTAAGAATACTAAAGACTTATTAATTATTTACGACAATAAAGACCTCCTTGAATCTAGTTTTCAGAGTGACATTGATGACAGTGGATCAATGTTTGGTTATTCATTTGCATTGAAGTGACGACCCGACTTTTCCCCCACAGAAAGTCGTATCATCTTTAAGAAAGAAAGGGATAGAAAAGAGAAAAGAAAGAAGAGAAAGAAGAAACAACACCAGAATCTCAACAGCAGAACGTATAAATTATATTAATAACATAAGTATTACATAATAAACAGCATTAATCAGAGATACACAGCATATACATCACATACTAGACAGTTATAAACACATGTCTAGTTATTACATCTCAATACAACTCAACAAAGAGATACCAACACAGAGAACACACATCGGAAACTATATATCTACAACGCTGAATCCTCCTGCTCCATTGCTCCTCCACACTTCGTCAAAGCTAACCTGAATCCCTTGGCTACTCGTAAAAATTTGAGTACCCAAGAGTTTTAAGAAAACAGAAGATAAACTCCAGGTCAGACATGGGTCTGGTGTGAGTAACATGTTAAGGTTGCTTAACTTTAAAAATCCTTTGAAAACAAGGTATCACGTAAGACTTCCCACACATAAACATGGAAAAGTTTTTACCTTACGCTAACCAAAACATTTGATACGAAAGCCAGTGATATTATAATAGGTCTAGGGTTTTCAAGTAAATAAGAAATAGCCGAAATTGTTACATCTATTAAATTCCAGCTACTAGCCACAAAAGTGGGTAATACAATCAAAACCGTTGGCACTTATTGGATTTTGGATTCCATACAATGGCAGGGCTACTAGGGTACCGCCCGTCACAGTACGTGGCCTAGATCACCGTACCGAGGAGCCACCCTAACTCCCCTACAACACAAGGCCGGAACCATTCCTTACTGAATAGTTCTGAAAAAGACAACTCCGGCAGTTATTGCAATCAACTGCCCCACACAGCCGAATATAAAGGGACTTCTAGACAGGGGTAAGTCTCGTCCTACTTGGGCATGACCCACTTAACATTGCTGCACCTCTTCTGTTTTAGCCATTCCTGGTTGATGAGGCTTGAAGCTACGATTACCTTTAGAGAACACATCTCTTAGAATGCTCATCGTCCACCTGACGATGTTCTGAAAGCATTCAATCCATACAAGTTCGTTCCGGGTTCGAACGAAACCGAAGGAATTACCTCGTTACATTCATTTTGGAATCACCATCAGAGTTAACGATGATAACGCTTGCACTCTGAATCTTCATCTTCACTTGAGATTCACGACCTATCATTAATTTGGATCGATGTGGTTTTTGGATATCCAAATATGGAAACCCGATCCTGGTCTCATTGAAATCCAAAATGCCATCTTTTAGGTCCAAGTTGTTTTAAATTTTAAAACAAATTCAATTCAATATTATCTATATACACACAGATAGATAATTAACAATATCATAATAGATAATCAACATTATCATCATAAACAGATAATCAATATTATCGTCACAAAAAGATAATTCATATTATCATCACAATGCAACCAAAGCATCCATATCACACAACCTCACTTATCTCATATCTAAGATCTCAACTATTCAAGGCAATCAATATCAATCAGTATTCATAAGCAATGACTTATTAATCACCATTCTATAATTAATTTAAAATGAATTAAATTAATTACTTCTTCTCTAACTAAGTTAAAGTAAATTAAATTAATTACCACATCATTATAAATCTTGCTTACATAACCATTAATTAATTACAAATCAATTAATTAATTATCCTCAAATAAATCACCTTAATTAATCACCCTTGATTAATTATCCTTTAATTACATTTAAGTAATTAGCCTTTAATTAATTTCACAAATTAATTATTCTAAACCAAATTCAGTAATTAACCTTCTATTTACTTCATTAATTAATTAACTATAATTAACTACATTAATCCTTAATTAATTACATTAATTAATTCCTTCATTGATTAATTGTTCTTAATTAATCAATCCTTATTACATCATTAATTATATAAATTAATGATCCTTAATTATTTTTATTTATAATTACCCTATTTAAATTAATTACATCAAGAAATTAATCAACAATTAAACCATATTGATTAATCACTCTTGATTAATCTCATTCAGTAATTAACTACCTTTAATTACTTCATTAGATAAATTAATTACTCCTTAATTAATTATCTTTAATAATTAATCTTTAATTAGTTATATTTATCAATCATCCTAGATTAATCTCATTAAGTAATTAATTACTCTTAATCAATTACATCTCTTAATTATCTTCAAATAACTTTATTAAACAATTCTTAATTAATTGCACTAGTAATTAATTATTAATTACTTTTACTAAGTAATTATTCTTCATATTAATTACATATTTATTACACCAAGTAATTAATTTCCAAAAGCTCTTCCATTATCTAATTATCCTTCAATTTAATTACATCCAGTAATTATCTTCTTAATTACTTCACTAAATAATTATTCTTCATTAATTACATTGAGTAATTACTTCTCAAATTATCCAGTGATTATCTTAAATTAATTAAACTTAATTAATTAACTTAAACTAATCAAAATAAACTTAATTAATTACAATTAGTAATTAATTTCTTGATTACTTTCATTAAGTAATTACATTTAACAATTCACAAATGATTATCTTTAAATTAATTAATCTAATTAATTATTAAAATTAATCACATTAATTAATTATTAAATAATCCTAAGTTAATGACCTTCATTAACCATTAACAAATCTTTAATTACCTCTCCAAAGTAATTATCTGAGATTAATCATTATTAATTACAAATTAAATTATCTATAAAACCCATTAATTAATCTCTAATTATTTAATTAATTAAATGTTAATCTATAAATTAACTTCGTTTTTTAATTACTTGATTAATAAATTTCAAATCATTAATTTAAAATCAAATCCTATCTAATTAATGATTTCTTAATTACAAATTAATAAATTTTAATTAACTTTTTTTAATCCTTTAATTAATTAAATAAAATTCTTGGTTACTTAATTAATTTAATTAATTAATTGTCCATCTTAAATAACTTAATAATTTAATGAATTATAAATCATTAAGTCCTAATCAACTATAAGATAAACCTTAATCTTATTCATGATTTAATTATCATTAAAAAGGTATTTTAAAAACAATTTGCTTTTAAATTTTCCTTTAAATTCCATTTTAAATTTAAGATTTAAAATGAAAACAATTTTAACTTTAACAAAGTTTAACAATTCAAAAACCTTTTTAATTTCATGTTAAAGAAATATTTTTGTTCTAAAGGAAATCTAAAATAGTTTTAAAACCATATTCAATTTAAATCAATTTAAAATATATTTTAAATATTCAAAGTTGTTTTAAACCATTTTAAATCCAAAAACTTTATTTTATTTCAAATTAGGATTCAAATTCATTTTTGAATCCAGATTTAAACTTAGATTTTAAAACTCTGTTCAAATCTTATATTTCAGATTTTAAAAACATGTTATAAAATACTTTAACATTCGAACTTAATTACAACTTTTGAATTAATAACCTTTATTTTCTTTTCAAAACCTAAGATTCAAGTTCAATTTGCTTTGTTTAAATCATTCCTTTATAATTTAAAAATTCTTTTTTAAATTTTTAAACAGAACAGGTTTCTAAAACCTGCTACCAAACTCTTTCCCGAGCCATCTAAAGTTTACTTTGAGTCTAACCTCATACAAACTCAAGCAAACTCATCATTTACACGAGAATCCCTCGAGACAAAACTCCATACCAACCATCCAGTAAACTTCACCAAAACCATATATGCACTGTACATATGCACAAACCAGCCTCCCCTCTCCGATCATCCACGATGAACTTTACAAATCAACGACCATGTCCAGATCAATCTACGATCACCGAATCTTCACCATCCACTCGAATCCAACATCGAGTAACAGAAACCCAAACAGGAACCCACTCCAAACGTGGAAACATCACCATCACCACGACTCCGACCACCGGAATGCCTCCACTTCCGGCCACGACTTCGCCATTGCCCAAACTTCCATCTCCCAGAATTTCATGAAACTCGATTCACCATAGATATCATGGTGATCGAATTACTGACCAAGTCTAAAAACTAGGTCTACAGGCTTAAAACCATCACCGTCGACACTACATCACTCTGACCATCATTCCGACAATTTCCCTGGCCTCTCCATTCGGCCCTCTTCCTCCAGAAGAAACTTCAACCCTCCAGAGCCCCAAGATCACCAGAATTTCCCAAATTTCTCTTTAGTTCATCCCAGAACTGCTCCCCAAATCCCAAACAAAAAATTATGATACTTGTTTCAAAAATCATGTTTTTGCTCATGTATTCAGTTTATAATGCTGAATTTATAAATTAAAAAGTTTGGGTTTTTACTTTATTTTAATATGCACTGATGTTTTATAATTTCAGAGACAAAAAGGCTTCATTTTGACTTACTTAAAATCTTAAACATTAATCCATGTTGAATCACAACTTTTGTTTGATAATCAAATCTTATCAAAAACAAGATTAAGTAATAAGGGATTTAAGTCAAATTCTGAGCCTAGGAACAATACAGAACAACGCACACATATATACACAGCATGCATTCTGTAAATAATCATATCAAATTTCACTTGTATGTTCATGCAATACCTATTCATTTCAACCATATTAGCATGCAACCAAATTATATTTTTTAAATTTTAAAAAGTTACTCACCTGATTTAAAACAAAGACAGCCTCTTTAATTTTGAAAAGCTTTTGATACCATTAAAACTGAAATGCCCCTGAAACTTGAGTTGCTTAAATAAAAATGCTTTGATCTTAAAAACTGGAATGCTTCTTTGTTTTGATTTATGAAATGCAGTTGCATGCAGGCTTCCAGCTTTGAAAAGAAATGCAGGCTTGAATTTGGCATTAATCTACAGTTTTGCTTGCATGCTGATGATTTCAGATTTGTTTTCTTAAGTTTTTCTTAACTTAGAATAAAAGATAGGAAAAAGAGTGAAGGGGAAGAAAATATGGTTTATAAAGGTTGAATTATTTTAAAAAAAACAAAAAGAAAATATAATTCAAACATGACACTTGTCATATTGTTTAATTCATACATTAACACATGTTGTTTGATTATTTGATATGCTAACACTTGTCTCATAATTTAATTAGTTATATTTTAAATGTTAATGAAAGATTAATACAAAAATCAAGCTTAATGAATTAGTTAATTAGTATTTATATATGTATAAATAATTTTAAAAGAAATAAAAACCAATTATATTTATAAATAAAAGTTTATACAAATATTTAAATCCAACAAATATAAAACCTATACATTGAGTTTCAAAACTTTAAATTCAAATTCAAGTTAGGTTATAAAAATAAAATTTAAGAATCAAGTTATATCTATACATATATAACTACTTATTAAATTTAAAAAATAACAATCATATTCCTATAAAATCTATTTGTGTTTATAAAAGCTAAGTATTATAATTATCATTTGAAAATAACAAATTTAACAATTTTAAATGATTTATAAAAGAGATTATAAATCACTTCTATTATTAAAGGAATTAATACCATATACTTCATTGTACTTTAAACTTTTTTTTTCAAATCATATATATATCAAGTAATATTTAAAAGAAATGAAACAAACTTTTTATTTAAATTTAAAAATTATGCTAAGATATAATTTTAAACAAAAATGTTTATCTTAAGTATTTACAAACCATATAGTTATTAATTAAATAATCTTTGAAAAGCTTAATATGAATTTAAATCATAATTTCCAAATTATTAAATATATTTTTAGAATTTGAAACCAAGATTTTATTTATTTATTAAATTCCAAAACAAAGATTATCTATAATATATATACAAATATATATATTATAATAGAAACATTTTATTAGCTTTTAAAAGATAAAATCACTAATTAAATATTTATTTAATTAGATTATTAAAAAAATTCATATTTTATTAACCAATATTATCAAATCAAATTAATTTTAAATAAAGATTATTGAATTGATATTGCCAAAAATTCCGGGATATCACATTCCTTCCCCCTTAAAAGAATTTCGTCCCCGAAATTTTAAACAAAGGTAATTTAATAATCTATTTTAAATATTTTAATTTTAAAACACAATCATATATTAACAACCATATGCTAACAACCATAGCAACCAATTCACCCAAACAAACAAATTTAACTATCCAGACAAAAATTCTGAATAGAATTTTCTCGAGTTTCCCAAGTATAAACACCGGGATACTCGCTCTACAGAATCCAAACAATCAACACTACTAAGCTACAGAGCTCCTACTCATCTAGATCTACTAAGCTAAACAGAATATCAGACTACAGATAAGTCTGACTCAACAACCAAACCTCCCAGAACAGCTGATTCCAAAACCAGAAATAAATCACACACGTACTCCCTCAGAGATACGTGAAACACAATGAATCCCAGTTATCCAAACTGGCAATTCAATCCTAAAGACCAAACACTTATTCTCACAAGAGCATAGAAGAGATCCAAAACTCCTCGGAGCTAGCTTCCCAACCTTACCCAATCTTATAGCTCCTAAAACCGGAGAAAACTTATCCTACATCGGATTTCTGATTCAGATCCACAAAACTCTTCGGACAACCCTAGGATGCCTACTTCCTTCCTGATCAGCTCAACCTTTACTGATGTCTCAAGAAACAAACTGAACCAAACCCAATCCACCAGAATGATCCTCCAAGATCAACCAAGATCAAGAACAAACTCCACTCACAACCATCAGAAGAAAACAAACTTTTCCTATCCGGAAAAGAAAAGCAGATGCACTCCCAAACTGCTTTCGCTGCACAACTCTGATCTAGAGTAGAAAATAATGCTAATGAAGAACACGAGCACCAACTGGACAACACAACCCATAAGATCTCAGATAACTAAGAGAAAACTCAGAAGTTCCTCCAATCCTGAGCTACTTCACCAAACTCCATCTCTAGGAACCAACCTTCAACTAGTTGAACCAACGACACCACTCTTGGAATCCTGGTCGATAAGAAAACTAAATCTCTAGATGCGGAAAACCTCTGACTTCCTTGAAGACATCCAGAAAAAATCTCCAACAATCCAAGAGAACACTCAACCATCGCAAGTCACTTTTGCGATCAATCCAGACTAACATCCAAAGAAAACTGTTTTCTCTTTACCAATCAGAACAGCTTACGCTAGTCTAGCCAATCCATCGAAGAAATGGATCCATTCTACTGCTTCTGAACTCCACTTCTAGAAGAACTACTAAACAAGAAGATCTCCCAGCCGGTACACCAAATACTCCGTGCTGCACTGCTGCCACAGATGCCAAAGAATTCCTAAACCAAAGCTCTTCAGGAAACTCGGACTTCAAACCAAACAGAAACATCCTCCTGAATTCAGCCACTACACCAAAGCAGACCTACTTCCTTAACTTGTTCCAAAGAAAACATCTTTGGAAATATCCATTGTCACTGCGTCTCATCACACAGCTATTCATTCCTGAGGTTGACA
Organism: Allium cepa; assembly: GCA_030765085.1. Classification (NCBI taxonomy): domain Eukaryota; kingdom Viridiplantae; phylum Streptophyta; class Magnoliopsida; order Asparagales; family Amaryllidaceae; genus Allium; species Allium cepa. The sequence continues at coordinate 500,748,284 of CM060931.1, forward strand.
AGATAACATCACTCTCTTCTGCCTAACCGACAGATCCAAACTGTACTCAAAGATAGACTCCGAACCTTTATAGGTTACCTTCAGAGATCAATGAAGTCCTTTACCACATCAAAGCTCACTCGAGATGGTATTAGGTCTACAGTCTCGATAGATACACTTCCAACCCCAAACATACAAACTCCAACCAATGATAGTAGTCGTGTTACCCACACCACTACCTATCTACCTTTATAACTTATATTGGAAACCTGAACAGGTAACCCAACAGATAGGTAGAAATATATATATATATATATATATATATATATATATATATATATCAAAATTACAAATACGCTCTCTCAAGAAGAAAACACTCCAAAGCCTAGGTATTCACTCAACCTAGTGCTCTGATACCAACTGTGACTACCCGACTTTTTCCCTACAGAAAGTCGTATCATCTTTAAGAAAGAAAGGGATAGAAAAGAGAAAAGAAAGAAGAGAAAGAAGAAACAACACCAGAATCTCAACAGCGGAACAAATAAATTATATTAATAACATAAGTATTACATAATAAACAACATCAATCAGAGATACACAGCATATACATCACATACTAGACAGTTATAAACACATGTCTAGTTATTACATCTCACTACAACTCAACAAAGAGATACCAACACAGAGAACACACAGCGGAAACTATATATCTACAATGCAGAAGCCTCCTGCTCCATTGCTCCTCCACACTTCGTCAAAGCTAACCTGAATCCCTTGGCTACTCGTAAAAATTTGAGTACCCAAGAGTTTTAAGAAAACATAAGATAAACTCCGGGTCAGACATGGGTCTGGTGTGAGTAACAGGTTAAGGTTGCTTAACTTTAAAAATCCTTTGAAAACAAGGTATCACGTAAGACTTTCCACGCATAAACATGGAAAAGTTTTTACCTTACGCTAACCAAAACATTTGATAGGAAATCCAGTGATATTATAATAGGTCTAGGGTTTTCAAGTAAATAAGAAATAGCCGAAATTGTTACATCTATTAAATTCCAGCTACTAGCCACAAAAGTGGGTAATACAATCAAAACCGTTGGCACTTATTGGATTTTGGATTCCATACAATGGCAAGGCTACTGGGGTACCGCCCGTCACAGTACGCGGCCTAGATCACCGTACCGAGGAGCCACCCTAACTCCCCTGCAACACAAGGCCGGAACCATTCCTTACAGAATAGTTTCGAATAAGACAACCCCGGCAGCAATCAACTGCCCCACACAGCCGAATATAAAGGGACTTCTAGACAGGGGTAAATCTCGTCCTACTTGGGCATGACCCACTTAACCTTGTTGCACCTCCCCTATTTTAGCCATTCCCGATTGATGAGGCTTGAGGCTACAATTACCTTTAGAGAATAAATCTCTTAGAATGCTCATCGTCCACCTGACGATGTTCTGAAAGCATTCAATCCATACAAGTTCGTTCCGGGTTCGAACAAAACCGAAGGCATTACCTCGTTACACTCATTTTGGAATCACCCTCAGAGTTAACGACGATAACCCTTGCACTCTGAATCTTCATTTTCACTTGAGATTCACAACCTATCGTTAATTTGGATCGATGTGGTTTTCGGATATCCAAATAAGAAACCCGGTCCCGGTCTCATCGAAATCTAAAACGCCATCTTTTAGGTCCAAGTTGTTTTAAATTTTAAAACAAATTCAATTCAATATTATCTATATACACACAGATAGATCATTAACAATATCATAATAGATAATCAACATTATCATCATAAACAGATAATCCATATTATCATCACAAATAGATAATTCATATTATCATCACAATGCAACTAAAGCATCCATATCACACAACCTCACTTATCTCATATCTGAGATCTCAACTATTCAGGGCAATCAATATCAATCAGTATTCATAAGCAATGACTTATTAATCACCATTCTATAATTAATTTAAAATGAATTAAATTAATTACTTCTTCTCTAATTAATTTAAAGTAAATTAAATTAATTACTTCATCATTATAAATCTTGCTTACATAACCATTAATTAATTACAAATCAATTAATTAATTACCCTCAAATAAATCACCTTAATTAATCACCCTTGATTAATTATCCTTTAATTACATTCAAGTAATTAGCCTTTAATTAATTTCACAAATTAATTATTCTAAACCAAATTCACTAATTAACCTTTTAATTACTTCATTAATTAATTAACTATAATTAACTACATTAATCCTTAATTAATTACATTAATTAATTCCTTCATTGATTATTTGTTCTTAATTAATCAATCCTTAATTGCATCATTAATTATATAAATTAATGATCCTTAATTATTTTTATTTATAATTACCCTATTTAAATTAATTACATCAAGAAATTAATCAATAATTAAACCATATTGATTAATCACTCTTGATTAATCTCATTTAGTAATTAACTACCTCTAATTACTTCATTAGATAAATTAATTACTCCTTAATTAATTATCTTTAATAATTAATCTTTAATTAATTATATTTATTAATCATCCTAGATTAATCTCATTAAGTACGTAATTACTCTTAATCAATTACATCTCTTAATTATCTTCAAATAACTTTATTAAACAATTCTTAATTAATTGCACTAAGTAATTAATTATTAATTACTTTATTAAGTAACTATTCTTCATATTAATTACATATTAATTACACCAAGTAATTAATTTCCAAAAGCTCTTCCATTATCTAATTATCCTTCAATTTAATTACATCCAGTAATTATCTTCTTAATTACTTCACTAAGTAATTATTCTTCATTAATTACATTGGGTAATTACTTCTCAAATTATCCAGTGATTATCTTAAATTATTAAACTTAATTAACTAACTTCAACTAATCAAAATAAACTTAATTAATTACAATTAGTAATTAATTTCTTAATTACTTTCATTAAGTAATTACATTTAACAATTCACAAATGATTATCTTTAAATTAATTAATCTAATTAATTATTAAAATTAATCACATTAATTAATTATTAAATAATCCTAAGTTAATGACCTTCATTAACCATTAACAAATCTTTAATTACCTCTCTAAAGTAATTACCTGAGATTAATCATTATTAATTACAAGTTAAATTATCTATAGAACCCATTAATTAATCTCTAATTATTTAATTAATTAAATGTTAATCTATAAATTAACTTTTTTTTAATTACTTGATTAATAAATTTCAAATCATTAATTTAAAATCAAATCTTATCTAATTAATGATTTCTTAATTACAAATTAATAAATTTTAATTAACTTTTTTTTAATCCTTTAATTAAATAAATAAAATTCTTGGTTACTTAATTAATTAACTCAAATCATTAATTAATTTAATTAATTATCCATCTTAAATAACTTAATAATTTAATGAATTATAAATCATTAAGTCCTAATTAACTATAAGATAAACCTTAATCTTATTCATGATTTAATTATCATTAACAATGTATTTTAAAAATAATTTGCTTTTAAATTTTCCTTTAAATTCCATTTTAAATTTAAGATTTAAAATGAAAACAATTTTAACTTTAACAAAGTTTAACAATTCAAAAACCTTTTTAATTTCATGTTAAAGAAATACTTTTGTTCTAAAGGAAATTTAAAATAGTTTTAAAATAGAGATTTTAAAAAAATATCATTTTCCTCTTCAATGGCAGATCTGGCGGCTTCTTTCTGGCGATTCCTTCTTTCGCGTTCTTCATCGTGACTCCGTGACTCCCTCTCTGTTCCCACGCCCCTCTTCATGTCCTCATCTCCTCCTTTTAACATTTCTCAGCATATCCCCTCCCCCTCTTCAACTCGTTCAGGCCGACGTTTCAGAGGCATGGCGGCTGATGTTGTCGTTCGCCCTGACCTTCACTCGCCCCGAGAATTCCCCCCACTTTGTGCAAGCAAGCGGTCTCCATCAGATTCTATTGACCGGCCTGCCTTGAATGAAGCTACGGATGCTGTGACTACTTCATCATCTTATTCTTGTTTGTCGTGCTTCCTTGCTAAGTCCAGATCCTATGAGTGTACCGATGTTGTATCCTGTTGCGATTTGGATGATCACGACACGGGTACTAAAGTTGGCGACAGTGTATTAGGTAGTTTGGCTGGGGAAGTCAGTGCTAAGGTTAAATCTGTTATGACAGAACATAGCACATCAAGTGTTTGTTTCAATGCTACAGTGGGATCTGGATCTATCACTAATGTAAATAGCACGACCTCCCCATTGTGTGATACAACTCCTGATCTGCCATCAGTAATTGAGTGTCCTGGGTCTCCCCCTGCCTGTCCCAATGTTGGTTCTGCCTGTGACACTTCACGTACTATTGCCAATGCTAATGTTGTTCCAGTGATCAACGATTTATCTCCTGGCGGTATCATGCATGCAGCTTCTCCTTGCCCCATCCCTGTTGCCACTACTGCTGTTGTTGAGTGTCGGCCTGCTGCTCCCTGCCCGCCTGTACCCAAAACATGGTCTTCTCTTTTTACATCCATGCCCCGTAATGCGGGTGTGTATGAACCAGTTGAGTTCGACATTGTTGAGGAAAACGGAGTGATGATCCCACCCCCCTGTGTTATGCAAGCCAGATTGGACTTTTGGTCAGGATACGTAGTTGGATTCTTTTTGGACCCTAAACATCGTCTTCATGATGTGGCAGCTGTTTGTCGTAGGGCCTGGAGACTTCAGGGTGGGCTCAAAGTTAAGTTGGTTGATTGCTTGTACTACTTATTGTTCTCCTCCTCTGAGGAACGTTGTCGTGTTCTTGAGTCTGAGCCTTCCTTCTTTGACGGACAGCCTTTTATTATTACCCCCTGGTCTCCGTCAGTAGCTAGTGTTCGTGAACAAGTTTTTTCTATCCCTATTTGGGTTTATTTCTCCCAAATTCCATCTGCATTACAACCGTTGCTTGGCTTGAATTGGCTTGCGTGCAATATAGGTAAATTGAAATGTTTTGACTCTAATACGGTAGCGCGTGATAAGCTTGTATACGCCAAGGCCCTGATTGAGATTTCTCCGCAAAAGCCTCTTCCTTCCTCTATTCCTGTCCAATTAGCTGTTGGTCACATGGTGGATGTTCGTGTTCGTTATGGATGGGTCCCTGACATATGTTCCTCCTGACAGTCTTTTGGGCATATTGCCTCTGCCTGCGTGCGCTCTGTTGTTCCTCCTGCTGCTCCTAAGATCCCCCTGCCTCGGCCACCGCTTAGGAAATGGGTTCCCAAGGCCTCTCTGGTTGCTTCTGTCTCTGGTCCATCCCTTTCCTATGAGCATCTTGCTTCCCCAGTTCCTGGTGTTGTTCCTTCAGTTCTCCCTACTGAGCCGAATCTCTCTCCGCCGCTCGTAGTTTGGGCTGAGACTGAACAATGTTGGGTTGATCGGCGTTCTGGTATGAGATTCAACCCTGTGGATGACACCTATTTTAGATATGTATGTGATGACTTATTGGATCTCCGATACCTTTATTATAGTATTTCTGGTGATTCCTTGGTTCTTGACATGGATGGTTCATATGCTGAGATGAATTCTGTTCTTCTAGCTGATTCTGCCTGGGATCGATCCTTCGTATATTCTACTGACATTGACAGTTATGTTCCTTCTCTTGCTGTTCTATTTCGTCCCTTTTTTGGTTTTCGTGAAGGTGGATCTCTGCATTCATCCAGGGCTGATGAGGGAGACGGAGATTCTTCCTCTGCGGAGGAGAACTAGCCTTGTTATTTATTTCTAGTAGTTGTGACGTGTCTGTCATACTCCTGTGCTATATTTTTTATTTCTCATTCATAGTAGCTAAGGTACCTTTACCTTACTCCTGTACTTCAACCTTATTACGTTTGTAATAAAAGTGGTCGGTCCACTATAAAACCGTCGGCCATGCCAAAAAAAAAGTTTTAAAACCATATTCAATTTAAATCAATTTAAAATATACTTTAAATATTCAAAGTTGTTTTAAACCATTTTAAATTCAAAAACTTTGTTTTATTTCAAACTAGGATTCAAATTCACTTTTGAATCTTGATTTAAACTTAGATTTGAAAACTCTGTTTAAATCTTATATTTCAGATTTTAAAAACATGTTATAAAATACTTTAACATTCAAACTTAATTACAACATTTGAATTAATAACCTTTATTTTCTTTTCAAAACCTAAGATTCAAATTCAATTTGAATTCAGATTTAAAATTCATATTTAAACTTTGTTTAAATCATTCCTTTATAATTTAAAACTTCTGTTTTAAATTTTTAAACAGATCAGGTTTCTAAAACCTGTTATCAAACTCTTTCCCGAGCCATCTAAAGTTTACTTCGAGTCTAACCTCATACAAACTCGAGCAAACTCATCATTTACACGAGAATACCTCGAGACAAAACTCCATACCAACCATCCACTAAACTTCACTATAACCAGATATGCACTGTGCATATGCACAGACAAGCCTCCCCTCTCCGATCATCCACGATGAACTTCACAAATCAATGACCATCTCCAGATCAATCTACGATCACCGAATCTTCAACATCCACTCGAATCTAAAATCGAGTAACAGAAACAAAAACAAGAACCAACTCCAAACCCGGAAACATCACCATCACCACAACTCCGACCACTGGAATGCCTCCACTTTCGGCCATGACTTCGCTGTTGCCCAAACTTCCATCTCCCGGAATTTCATGAAACTCGATTCACCATAGATATCATGGTAATCGAATTTCTGACCAAGTCTAAAAACTAGGTATACATGCTTAAAACCATCACCGCCGACACTACATCAGTCTGACCATCATTCCGACAATTTCCCTGGCCTCTCCATTCGGCCCTCTTCCTCCAGAAGAAACTTCAACCCTCCAGAACCCCAAGATCACCAGAATTTCCCAAATTTCTCTCTTTAGTTCATCCCAGAACTGCTCCCCAAATCCCAAACAAAAAATTATGATACTTGTTTCAAAAATCATGTTTTTGCTTATGTATTCAGTTTATAATACTGAATTTATAAATTAAAAAGTTTGGGTTTTTACTTTATTTTAATATGCACTGATGTTTTATAATTTCAGAGACAAACAGGCTTCATTTTGACTTACTTAAAATTTTAAACATTAATCCATGTTGAATCACAACTTCTGTTTGATAATCAAATCTTATCAAAAACAAGGTTAAGTAATAAGGGATTTAAGTCAAATTCTGAGCCTAGGAACAATACAGAACAAAGCACACATATATACATAGCATGCATTCTGTAAATAATCATATCAGATTTCACTTGTATATTCATGCAATACCTATTCATTTCAACCATATTAGCATGCAACCAAATTATATTTTTTAATTTTAAAAAGTTACTCGCCTGATTTAAAATAGAGACAGCCTCTTTAATTTTGAAAAGCTTTTGATACCATTAAAACTGAAATGCCTCTGAAACCTGAGTTGCTTAAATAAAAATGCTTTGATCTTAAAAACTGGAATGCTTCTTTGTTTTGATTTATGAAATGCAGTTGCATGCAGGCTTCCAGCTTTGAAAAGAAATGCAGGCTTGAATTTGGCACTGATCTACAGTTTTGCTTGCATGCTGATGATTTTAGATTTGTTTTCTTAAGTTTTTCTTAGCTTAGAATAAAAGATAGGAAAAAGAGTGAAGGGGAAGAAAATATGGTTTATAAAGGCTGAATTATTTTAAAAAAATAAAAAGAAAATATAATTCAAACATGACACTTGTCATACTGTTTAATTCATACATTAACACATGTTGTTCGATTATTTGATATGTTAACCCTTGTCTCATAATTTAATTAGTTATATTTTAAATGTTAATGAAAGATTAATACAAAAATCAAGCTTAATGAATTAGTTAATTAGTATTTATATATGTATAAATAATTTTAGAAGCAATAAAAACCAATTATATTTATAAATAAGAGTTTATACAAATATTTAAATCCAAACAAATATAAAACCTATACATTGAATTTCAAAACTTTAAATTCAAATTCAAGTTAGGTTATAAAAATAAAATTTAAGAATCAAGTTATATCTGTACATATATAACTACTTATTAAATTTAAAAAATAACGATCATATTCCTATAAAATCTATTTATGTTTATAAAAGCTAAGTATTATAATTATCATTCGAAAATAACAAATTTAACAATTTTAAATGATTTATAAAAGAGATTATAAATCACTTCTATTATTAAATGAGTTAATACCATATGCTATATTGTACTTTAGACTTTTTCTTTTTCAAATCATATATATATATCAAGTAATATTTAAAAGAAATGAAACAAACTTTTTATTTAAATTTAAAAATTAAGCTAAGATATAATTTTAAACAAAAATGTTTATCTTAAGTATTTATTAACCATATAGTTATTAATTAAATAATCTTTGAAAAGCTTAATATTAATTTAAATCATAATTTCCAAATTATTAAATATATTATTAGAATTTGAAACCAAGATTTTATTTATTTATTAAATCCCAAATCAGTATATATATATATATATATATATTATAAATAGAAACATTTTATTAGCTTTTAAAAGATAAAATCACTAATTAAATATTTATTTAATTAGATTATTATAATAATTCATATTTTATTAACCAATATTATCAAATCAATTTAATTTAAATAAAGATTATTAAATTGATATTGCCAAAAATTACGGGATATCGCAATTGAACAGTGGAAAAGTCACCTAGAAAAGTTCTAAGTAAGAGACGGTAGCTGATATAACGATGGAGGCTGAATACATCATTGTCAACGAAGCTGCTAAAGAAGCAGTCTGGATGTGCAAGTTTATGGATGAGCTAGGAGTGTTTCCAAAAGTTGAGAAACCCATAATATAATTATATGATAACAAAGCAATGACGCGAATCACAAAGGACCCTACATCTCATGAGAAGTCAAGGCATATTCGAAAGTCCTACCTAATAAGAGAATTTTTCAGTAATAAAGAATCCATGATTGAAAGAGTGGACATTAAGACAACATAGCAGATCCATTCATGAAGGGATTAACTCGACCGGTTCTAAGCAAACTGATCGAAGGGATGAGATTGAGATTTTATAATTAATTCCGAATGCAAATGGGAGATTGATAAATTTAAGGATATGCCCTAAAGGCAATTCTATAAGTTATTGTAAACTATAAACTCTACAATAAAATCTTGTTCAAAATAAAAGGTGTTTGTTATCTGTTATATATTTGTTATGTTGTGATGTATTACGTAAATAATTAATTTAAATATATTTAATAGAAAATCATTAAATAATATGTTATGTGACAATAATTGTAATGTGTTGTAATCATGAGAAAATTATCATAATAGTAAATAATATAACATTTTAAATATTTTTAGCCCAGATGTTTTGAGAAAGGATATCAATACTTCTATTGAGATCAGAGTATATAACATTCTCCAAATCGTGTTTAGTGTATTTCTTGTGGCTGATGGGGCAACCAAGAGGTCATGAATTGATAGTTACTAAATAATTATGAAATGTCTCATCCGAGAGTTTTCCGTTGGCTAATAATAACTTGGGAAAATGATAAATCCTGAAGTAAAGATATTAAAAGTTCTCTCGACTTAGAATACTTTTGAACTTCAATGTGGACACTCCGCTTTGATTATATTTAAATCATGGCATGACGTCCAATGAACGACTATAGTTGGGTCTAAGTTGAAGCATTCGAAGTGAAACCCTACTCAATAGAGAATTCATCTCCTCGGTTAACTAATGTTAGTATCATGACCAACTGTATTCAACTCAAAGTTAAAATCTCTGACTAAAGATGTACGGTTAATAATAAATTATTGAACCAACTACTTTTTTATGGACTAATCAAGTTGAATATGGATGATAGTATAATTTTGACCAAAGCCAAATTCCATAAGTCCTAATGTGATATAGTTTTGATGAAGAGAATTGTTGTAAACAATCATTACTAAAAGTACTGCTTAAATTGCAAAATTAGATATTTCTAATGGGATTTATAAGTAATGAATTAAGTCTAACTGTCACATAACTAGCTAGGGTGACATGTGAACATTAGTATTTAAGTTGTTTAAATATTAATCGCTGGCTAAATTCTCATGGGTCGTACAATCGAATCTATTCAGCCTTCGAAACACCACTTGATTTAATAGATTTATACTAGCTATAATTAAATTAAATTAATTAATATTTATGAAATATTAATTATTATTTAATTTTTTATATAGTGTGTATTTATTGAAATAGATTTGGCTCTAGAATTGTCAAGAGTGCCATTAGTAATTTATTGGGTGCTTGTATATATGTGTATCGGTATATGATATAGATGATAATTGAAATTGAATAAATTGTTAATGGGTTGAGTGGGTATTTTGGTCCATTATGGATCTTGTTCCATGCAGCTAGAGATGAGGGTAAGAGGAGTTTTTGTTTTTTGGTAGGAAAGAATTATGCAAGATATTTCTCTCTAGACCACACCATATATTCAGACTTTAGCCTCCATTTTCTTGATTTATTGTTGCTTCCTCTTCTACCTCTCTAGGCCGCAAGCTCCTACCCTTCATCCTACTCATTTTCTAACTCTGTTCAATCGTAATCAATTAATAAAACCTAGATCTTGTGTTAATACATCATTTGTTTGTACCAAAGAGTGTGGATCTGAAAGATTAAGGAGGCTATTTAGATCAAAGTTTGAATTGTAGGGCTACATCTGAATAGGTACATCCTTGATTTAAAAAAGATACACAGACACACATGTATTTATGTGTGTATATATATAGATATGCACGCGCGCACATATACAGATACATGATCTCTTGTGTATGATGTTGATAGTATGTCTATAGTTGATTTTCAACACACACACACACACACAAACACACACACACACACACACACACACACACACACACACACACACATATATATATATATATATATATATCCTTGCCACAAAAAATCATATGCTACTCACTTATGAATAATTAGTTAATATAATTGTTGAATCCACTGTGGTAGTTTAAATTAATACATATATGTATAAAATATATTCGACCATTATCTCAAATTATATTTATATATAAACGAATTTAAATTACAGAATATATTTCGAAATAATACTTATTTATTAACTCGTTTATGTATACATATTTTAAATTCAAATTAGTAAATATAAATATATTTTATAAGTATTTCATTTTCGAAAAATAATAATTTATTTCTTACTTAATTTATAATTAATTTTTAAATACTTTATAATATAATAAAATACATTTCATAATTAAATATAATAATATATGTTTTATATAATATATACCTAAAATTTTCAAATTTTAAATTAATAAAAAAATCTTTTGACCAAAATGATTATATATATATATATATATTATAATTTATAAAATGATTTAATATAAAATGATTTAAACATTAAACATTTTTTACTTATCACTATACCAATTTCGACATATACTTTTATACTTTAATTATATTTATTTTATATTTTTATTTAAATAAATTATGTCAAATTTATGATATTTAAAACCATAATTTAGGATCATATATTTAATTTTAAATTTAAATTATGCATACTTATTCAAATCAAAATTTATTTAAAAATTCAAATTTGTAGTTTAGAATTACTCAAAATCTATAGGATATTTTTAAATGAAATTTACATATATGTTGCATATTGTAGTTTTTGAATTTTATACATTTATATATTTATACAAAATATAATTTTTTTGGTAAACAATACATATATAGGCTAAGTATATATCTTGTAGATATAAATATAAATCTAAATATCTACTATATATAAACTTAACCATGTACACCTAATAGTATGTTGCACATGCACATTACACGCATATGAGTACATGTCAATATACTCATAAGCTATATAAAACTAATTTAATTAAATTTATTAATTAATCAAATTATAGAATTGAATAAAATATGATTTTATGTAAATTAATTGGATTGGATCTAATTCAACCTTTAGGCTTCATAGGCGCAATATAATCTAAAATAAGAAAGTTTTTTTGAAATCTACCATATTCACCCACTTTCAATCGAGCCAGTTCCGACAGCAATGATACGATTAGGATATGTATTTGAATGCTCGAATTGAAGATAAGGTTTCTAAATGTATTTTTGGAAGTTTTTCTATTATTCTATCTATTATTAGAGATTTGACTAAGATCATGAACAAATTTAGGTCTGGTGGTTGATTGTGAGAGATCGATGCCTAAATGTGAATTTATATGATGTTATCGAGTTATAAAGATTGTTGGATTTTCTATAAGATTCGAAGATAAAATGAGAGGCTGATTTATGTAATGATGCATTGTGAATTAGATGTGTATTTATGCCGCATGTGTGATAATTTGTAAGATTATAAAAGGCAGACACATACATATTAAGTGGCTCAATATAAAGTTGGATAACTTGATGAAAAACTAGTAGAAGTACAAGGACATCACTTGAACATTTAATAATAATTCTTGATTTGAGTGGTTGATTTGCATAGAAATTATCAGTGTATGTTTTGACAAAGAAATCAAGTAGTTTGATTTCAATTAAAACCAAAAGGGAGTGCGTTTATATAGGAAAGAACAAAATGTTGTCATAACGTTTTTAGTTTTATACATTGACAATATACTACTAATTTGTAACGATGTATCAATTTTATAATTAGTCAAAATGTAACGACCCATAATTTCGGTCATTTGAAATTTGTGTATTTAATTGATTTTAAATACGCTCAAGTTAAATTTATAAGCTGAATAAATTATATTTGAATATCTATATTTAATTGGATAATTAAATCGTTAATTTAATATTTGAAATTACGTAAATAATTGATTAATCGGATTTAATATGAATAAAAAAGATTTATAAAGTTGAATTAAATTATATTTGAATTAGAATGATGTTAGAGAACTTTTAAAATTGAATTAAATGTTAATTTGTAGAAATTGAATATTTTAATATTTAATTGACGAGTAAAAATAGCCATTTTTCAAACTAAAATTTCGTGTCAGCAAATAAAACAACACATACATATAAAATAAAAACAAAACATTAGTATGTGTCTGCATCACAAAACATACATTATAAAATAATTATTTGTTTTCTTATGTATTTAAATAAAATACATATAAAATAAAAACAAAACATTAGCTAATAAAAACATCACAAAACATACATTAAAACATTAGCTAATAAAAATAAGAAAACCAGACAGCATGCTGTAATATACAAGTACACAGGATAGAAGCATCACAAAACATGCTTACATTAAATGCAAGCCTCTACAAAGCAACATACTTGCATTTAATGCTTTTACTTCCAGCATGGGTTTATTCATCCTGTACTTGTTTTAGTAAGCCTCAGTATACACACCACCTGTTATATATACATCAATCTACTTTCTCATTTCAGTTCATTCGAGCATAACTTTGTAAATCAGAAAAAAAAATTAGCAAAGAAAAATAGAAAATAAACTTAGAAAAAAATATATACAAGTTCAAGAAAACAAATTACTGAAGGAAGTTTCAATTGCAGAATCAAAACAAAACCAATATATAGTCTCTGTTTCAAACCTTTGTCATGTGAGTAAGCATTAAACTTGAAATCTTTGAGTTAACTGAAATGATTCTCTGTTTCTTGATATTGAATATGTTTATCATTGAACATGGTTTGGTAAATATATGTGTAGATGTATAGGGTATCCCTAGTTACAGAGTAAAAGAAATGGGAAAAAAAATAACATCTCTTCATACAAACCATATTTAGCTTGGAAATTCAAATATGATAGATTCATTTAAACTTAACTTGAAGCCTGGAAATTATTTTAGGCTTAATATTTAAACAATGGACTCTGTAAACTGATTTACAGTAGAGATATAAATTTTTGGGTAATTTCAAATGTTGCAAAATCTCGATTCAGTTATATAGCTCAGATTAACAATCAAAAACAATATTTTTAAAACAAATTGGGTGATTTTTAATTGAGTATTTCACATGCAGTTTGAATATGAACAAAAATAGCATTTTGATCATTATCTGGTGATCGAATCGAAATCGAATGCTAGGATTTTGGTTAAAGCAAGATTGATCATCGTTGAGTTCGGGAAAAATGTTGAAGAATTTTTCTATTGCATAAATTGTGAATTCGAATCTAAACTAGGGTTTAAGAACTGTTTCCGGTTCACGTTGTAAACGGGATCGCCGCTCCGCCTATGGGTGATCGGAATTCACGTCTCCGATGCCAATCGAGGTGTCACATCTCGATGAAGCTTCAGTTAAATTTTCGTGACCTCTGATGGTCAGAGGAGGTGGCGCGAGTGGATTTCCTGGGGACGAGGCGTTTTGGGTCGGCTGCAGTTTTTGTAAAAAATGGATACATTTTGGTTTCCAGCAGATGCTTTCAATTTAATGTTTGATTTCGAGTGTATGGGGTGTTAGTGACTTGCCGGAGTCATAGGTGATCGCCAGAGAGGCGTCGCTGCCGTGTACATGTGCACGACTTGGCCTCTGTGTCAGCAAAGGGGGTATGGTCTGGGTACTCGGTGATGTTATCAAGCATGGGGGGTCAAACTCGGGGTCGAACTCGAGCACGTGGTGGAGGCTTATTTCCAGTTTTGATTTATAAGCGTTAAAAAAAAGAAACTGGAAGGAGATAAGAAACCGGGATGAGGAGAGAAATGGAAAGTCTCGGGGAGGTAACGTGATGGACCCGGGGTGGACGCGAGTAAAACACTGTTTTTACTCGGGTTGTTTTATATGGGCTAAGCCCATTCGAATCTTTAAATCAAAAATGTTAAGAAAATTTTGTGTTTTGCAATATAAACAATTTAGATTTTGTTAAGTTAAATTATTTAACAAATGCTTTAGAATTTGTTAATTCTTTAATTAAGTAAAGAAAGTTTTAAAATCAAAATTTATTTAACCCTTTAATTAAATGATTAAATTTTAAAAGAAGAATTTTTAATTAATTTACATTAAAATTCCAATGTAACAATAAATTAATTTTTAAAGTATAAAACAGATTTTCAAATGGAAATTAAGGTAACCAATTTTTATTAATAGTTTTGAAAAGGAATTTAGAATGATTTAAAGTTTGTGATTAAAATTGATTTAATAAACAATTAAGTACTCAAATAAATTTATAATTAAGAATTTATTGATTTGATAAAGCAAGTTAATTAATTTAACTGGCAGTTAATTAAAATAACTAATTGAGGAAAAAAATCAATGTATCAAGACGATTAAGATTAATTTATTTATCATTAAGAATAATAAATCATTGATTGAATAATCAATAAAATAATTATTTGGTTAATTTATCTCATTCGTTTTGATTGGTAAATAATTAACTATTGTTCTTAACTTATATTGATATCTCTGTTCTGTTTGTAATTCTGTAAGATGTAATTGCCATGTGATGCACTGTGATTATGATTTATTCTGTATTGATGTGAAAACCCTGTTGCCCGTAAAACGGCATTTAAACTTCGATGCGACAGGGAATCGGACTTCATTTGGTTGTCTGAAACCCACATCGACCCTGTGAATATTTGTGAATGACATCCACATGTTTTAAAATTTGACACTCACTATTCGAATTAGCCGGGAAAGGACCTTTGTGTCATATAACCCATTTCGAATATGTGATTCGACGTTATGGAAAGCAATTGAAGACCGGTGTTGAAGACCGGGTATTTGCGAGAGCGATAGGATGACCTGTCGATTAACTCTGCACCGAGTTGCTCCGGTATAGAGTTCTCCATATGTGATGGGGAATCCGATCAGGATTGTGGATATCCGGATTGCAAGGACTTCTTTGGAAGTGCCTTCGGTTCTGTTCGAGCCCGGAACAGACTTGTATGGATTGTATGTCTGACATTACAAGTTGAGATATAAAGCTGATTTCTTTCAAATATATTTCTGTTGGTGGCAGAGAATTTATTCTCTTAGCTTAACACCCTTCTCTGAGACGTACGAGCTCAGAGGTTATGTAGTTGAAGGTTATCAGCGATATATTCCCAATTTGGTAATGTGACATGCTGAGTGTTGCTGTGAAATGATCATTGTGTTGATCATTTGTGATAGGATCATTTGTTTGATCATTTATCTTTGTGATCATTTCTATGATCATTTGTTGACCCAAAGCACAGCTTTTGTATAAAGCGTGTTTTTGTGGACGAGACTTCGTCGGACCTCACACCCCGAAATTGTCGAAACAGGAAAGATGCAGCAAGGTTATTGGGGGTAGCACCCCTTAGGGTATGTGCATTTCCTTCTGGATAGAAGTGGTATCATGGTATGGAGCCCAGATACTTAACTTATGTTGATATCGCAGATATATATATATATTACTTTGTGATTTGTTGATGGGGCCCCGGTTAAAGGTTGGTTACAACCGGGAGATGGCATACTCGTGTCAGTAGTTACCCAGTTAGGGGTAACCCGGCCTTGTGTTGGCAGAGATCCGGTTTGGTTCTCGGGGACGTCCTTCCAGAGGCGTTCTCATGTGGCAATGGGAAGTTCCTTGGCCTGACCATTTGTTGGAAATCCAATTCCCAATACGAAACCCTGTACGGTTTTAGTTGTAGAACCTGCCATTTACTTATGGTGGTCACCACTGTTTAGATGGTAGCTATAGTAGGCATAGTTCGAAATGTCTATGCTGGCTAAGATTAATATTCTACCTTTGAAATGTTTTCCTCACTATGAACTAATAATAATATCAAAGAATTCTTTTCTTGTATCAAGCATATTTAACTATCATAAGAAGAAATCTCCTCCAATTCTTCGTTTGCATTGTGTGTGTGGCGGGAGGTCTTATGGTAGTTCCATTTTTAAAAGCATTCCGAAAATTCTTTTATAAATCTTGTTTTATTTAAATGCAACTGTTTGGTTTACTCATACCAGTCCCATGACTGATCCGGAGTTTATTGTTTTCTTTCCTAAACTCTGGGTGCCCATTATTTCCACATGGGCAGCCTAGTAGCAGGTTTCTGTATTTTGGAGTAGCAGTATTTTGGAGCTCTTATCTTGAAGATGTACTTAGGAGCTTTTGGAGATTTCAGGTGTTAGCTTTTGGGAGTTCGTTATCATCTCTCTCATTTGAGAACTTTTGGATATATGTTCACTGTTGTATTATCATGGTGTTGTATTTGGAGTTGTGGTGTATGTATTATATACTCTGTTGTAGTATGGATATTATGTTGATGTTGTAACTGTGATGATATTTATGATATTGATTCTGTTCCGCTGTTTTATATTCATCTAATTTTTGTTATAAGCTCCGGCGATGCGAATTTGATGTCGTTTATCGGACATCGAATTTGGGTCGTCACACAATCGACGGCGATTTTCATTTGAAGGGGCCGGGTTCATACGCGTTTTTCGAGGCTAAATTGCAGCCGAGTTCAACTAGATTCAAGCCGAAGGTAGAGCTTGTCGTGGCCTTTCGACTGGTGGTTGCTGATCAACGTAAAGGTGATAAATGGTAGTCGCGATAATTAGGGTTCGAACGGCCAATGGGTTCGATTTTCACGCGTAAACCTGGGGAGAAGAAGCAAAAGTAACGGCATGATCTGGTGTTTGTAAATGCATGGTCCAGGTTTAAAAAGGTTTAAAAAAAATGTAAATTATTATATTATAAATTCGTGTGATGTTTAAAACGTGATAACTTTTTCATACGAGGTCTGTTTTGCACGAAATGAATTGCATTGGATTCCTATGGACGAACACTACGCGATGGAGCTAGTTTGGAGTTGATTGGAGCTAGTGTGAATTTTAGGTAAAATTAAACGGTCGTTTAATTTTATTCGGAATAAATCGCTAACGCGACGACTACAAGCAATGTGAGTATAACTCACTCTTTCTGACTCATAGATATTTTGATATAAGTGAGAAATAATTTATTGTACGATGATTGATGATAGTTTGGATGATATATTGATTGGTATTTGGATATATACATGCCTAGTGGAGCAGATGACCCTATACGTTCCCGTGTATGAGCGGATGACCCTTTGTACGCACGTCTGCCTTGAAGCGGACATTGTACACATATTCTAATATGTATATTTGTAGCAGGTGACAGGTTAGAGGGATCCAACTGGATTCCTCAACAGTATTGATTTTATTTATAGATATTTGTGATATATTCTGTTATCATATGATATATGATGTTTTGGATGCTATGATTGATGTATTTGATGCTGTTACAGCATTGGGCCTATTTTTGGAATTTTAAAAATGTTAAAGTAATGATTTCTAATTTAAAAGAATTTTAAAAGTGATTTTGAAAATAAATGTTTTATAGAATTTTTGAATTGTTAAAAATTGATTTATTTTGAATAAATAAATGTGATAATTTTATGTTATAAAAATTATGATGTTTTGGGAAATATAATTGAAATTATGATTTTTGTGAAATAAAACCAAAATATGATTTTTGGAATGTGAAGTTAACTATTTTGTAAATTGGCTTTTATAGGAGATTTATAGAATTGATATTTTATAAATTAAAATATTAGAATTATAAAACGAATTTTATAAGTGTTAAAATGAAGTTATAAATGGAGTTTATAAGTGAATAAGATTTATAATTGTGAAGTTATAAAATAAATGAATTTGTAAAACAAACGATTTATAAGTAATTAACTTATAAATTAGATTTTGGCATTTAAATGAGATATAAATAGAAGTTGGTAATTAAGGGATTTTATAAGTTGAAGTTCTTATAAAATAATAAATGGAATTTGATTTTATAAATGGAATTTATAAACGTTGTTTTATAAATGTGAAATCAACTTATTTTGATAAGTTAAATATAGTAGTGAATTTGGTAAAGGAGATATATCCACGATTTTGGACAGTGGATTATCCTTTAAAATAAATGTGTAGAAATAATGAATTTGGGTTAGAGAAGTATATTCACGATTTTGGACAGTGAATAATCTTTTGAAAATAAATAAATGTTTTGGGAAATGATATTTTAAAATGGAATAAAGTGGTTTAAAGATGTTTTAAAATGTGTTAAGGATCGAAACCATAGATTTCAACATTCATTGTTGAAATAGACGTTTTCGAGAAATAAGGAAGTGATGGACTATAACACTGTTGTTATAGTAGATGATTTCCGAAAGGAAATATTTTGTATAGTATTGGAATTTACATATCTATCTTATTTTCGAAACCCTATACTATTGATTTTGGGTTGTCGTAACGATGTTTTACGCAACATCTATTTTGTCCCGAATAAATGTGTTTAAAGAGAATGTTTTCCTTGTATAATGAAATATATATTTAATCGTGTTTTAAGTATATAAAATATTTTCCAAGTGTTGAAAATAAATTGAATTGTGAATTAGTTATTATTGAATAAGTATATGGAAATGTTTTCCAATATAGAAGTTGAAATGGTTTGGAAATATATTTTTTAAAGATAATTTGAGGTGAATATTTGGCAAGTGAATTAATTAATAAAGATTAATTAAAAGGCCTAGTGATTGTTATGGTGCTGAATATTTGTTTGTTTGTTTTGATAGTTAAATAACTGACTATCAGACTAGGCCAAAATTTTAGTTCCTCGACTTGATGTGGGAACTATTTAGTCATAAACTTAGTACTTATCCTTCTGTGTAGGCTTGATTATCGTTTGTGTTAAGGATGTTGATTCGTATAGTGCGGAGTATTACTCCAATCTATCGAGCTTCCTTCTTGGCCCGAAGGATAGCAAGCTGAAAGTTGGAGACGTGATAAGTCTATGAGACTTAGTTGCTGTGTGAGGTTGAGAAACACTTTTGCGTTGTTGATGCGAAGAGACCGGGATCGGTTTATCCGAAAACCACTTTGAACCAACGTATATGCGACGATTGTGCAGGTTGCTTGTGATGATATTGTTATTCTGAATTTTCATAATGGGGGACTGCTTGTTGATCGTTTGGGGTTAAAATCCCAATATACATTCAGTAGCAGTGGTCTCTTCATTATGAAATATCCAATGCGAGGACTATTCGCTACTAATCCTAGGGATTACCCGACAGGATGTGGTAGGAAAGTACCTTCGGTTTGTCCTGTTCCTGGACAACTTGTATGGATGTTTGTCTGACATTGCATTTCTACAGATTACGTACATTGGTTTTTACAAACGTACATCAGTGGTGGTGGAGAAGGCAACTTATTTTAGCTTAACACCTTCCTTGAGGCTTATGAGCTTAAGGGTTGTATATTTGTGGAAAGATATTAGTAGTCAACGGAAATGGATGTATGGCATTTTAAGTGATGTGATTGTGCTTTGTGAAAGGTAATCGTTACCTCAGGCCTCATCAACCGGAAATGACCAAAACAGGGTTAGATGCAGCAAGGCTAAGTGGGTCATTTCCAAGTAGGATATGATCATCCTCCTCTAGATATATCTTTGCATGCTATGACGTCGTTTTTCTAATTATGTGGTTTGTATGCTTAGTGGGCCCTCGGTAAAGGTGGTAACAACCGGAGGATGACATATTCGGTACCATCTAGTTATAGAGGTGGGCTTGTCTTGTGTTGGTAGAGAAACTTTGTGATGGTTTCTCGGTACATTCTTCTAGAGATGTACTGCCGGAAGGTAGTCCCTTCACCTGGTCATTTGTATGGAAATCCAAACCCCACTATGTGTTTGCCATTTTGATTCTATTACCCAATTGGGCTATATCCTGGAATTTAATCAACGTAACAATTTCGGCTATGATTAATATTATTTGTATATAGTAGACACTACTATAATATTAGAGGATTTGATATGATATGTTTTAGTTATCGTAAGGTAAAAACATGTCTGTGTTTATGTGTGGACTTGTCTTACGAGATACTTTTGTTTTGATAAAGGAAAAGTTTGGGTAATTTAATAAATTCAGCTGAGTGTGTTTCTCACGCTGGTTTACCAGACTGATCCGGGCGTTCTTCCCTTTCAATGATCGGGTCAGACCGAGTATATTTACATGTTTGGATTGGTGCTTTTGGAGCTTCAGCAGGAGAGTTGGAGATCTTCATTTTCATATACACGTACTTGTTTTGATTATCCGCTATGCTTTGTTTATTGTTGTATATTATCAGCTTTTGTAAGGATAGGTTATTATAACTGTTCAGGCTGATAACTATTGTTTGATTGTTAAACTCTGATTGATGTATGTATATACAGTTTCTGTTTTGTAATGATTATTGATATGATATTATATATTTTCCGCTGCAATGTGAGATTCTGTATTGTTCTGTTTGGTTCTATCTTCTGTCTTTCTTCTCTTCTCTTCTTCTCTCTTCTTTTCTTTCTCTTGACTTTCCATCAGTTTGTGCTTTTTTGGGTCGGACATGTGTGGATTATTATCGATTCAAAGGGTACGGATTTGCGGGCCGTCACATTTGGTATCAAAGCTTAGGTTTTGTATATTCCTAAGCTTCTATGTGTACTCAGTATAGATAGGGATAGTTGCACCCTAGATTGAGTTTGAGTGTATTATATATATGAGCGTGTATTTGTTAGTGATTATAAAATGTTTTATATTGTGTTTCTTTATCTGTTGAGTTGTTTGTGAATTCTAGTCGGTATGTGGGACGTCATGTTATCGATAGGGATTTCCAAACACTTAAACGAGGCAAGTCGACATAGTATCATTTTAAATTGGGTAAATGAAATAATTTTACCTTAATTATATTTATGATTTTTTAGGAATTATTATAGTGTATATAAATGAATCGTTTGATTGTTTGAAAATGTAAATATATATATGTGTTAATAAAAGTTGTTTGAATAATCTAAATTAAAAAAATAATTGTAAAAGAATGAAATTGTATAAGAAAATGAATATGTAAAAGATGGAATTATAATTAATATGATTTACAATTGTGAAATAATATTATATATAAGAAATGAAACTATTTAAGTTGTAAATAAAAAATGTATTTAACTAAGAATTTGTGAAATTTAAATTCCGTTTATTTTGAAAGTTGTTTTTCAAAGTATAAAGAAGTTATATTGTTATAACTCTAGATAAGATAAATAAAATGTGGAATGATCTTATATAAGTAAAGTGAATAGTGAAATTATATAATTAAAATTTTATAAATGCGATTTATAAATAGAAAGAATTTTTAAAAGAATATAAAGCACTGAATTCACTACTGTTGCTGGGAAATAATAAGGGTGATGACTGCAGCATCATCAGTATCATTTTCGAGTTTCTATGTGATGGATTTGCTACCAATGGTAAATTGAAAATGAAAATTTAAGTTTTGTTATGATAAACGAATTTGAATTTAAAATCCAAGTTAAAATTGGTAAAAGTAAGTGAAATGAGTTTTGGACTTATAACATATGAGATAATAAAATTTAAGCTTAAGTAAAGTTGAAAGAAATTTGAGTTAGTAAGTGAATTATATGATTTGAAATTTAAATAAAGGAAGGTTAAATAAATTGAATTGGATTTTAGCTGGATTTGATAAGTTATTGTAATGGAAATTAAACTTAAGATGTTAAGTGGTTATATAATATGAATTTGGAACTTTATAAAAAATAAGTTGTATAACTTATAAAGTGAGTAAATGTAAGTAATATCAAATGTTAAAATGGTTAAACAATTTTGTTAAGCAAAACAAAATCTGAATTTGAATAGTAGAATGAAATTTGACTTAAGTAAAAGCTAAATAAAATAAAATTTGAAATAAATTAGTAGTGAACTTAAGTTGTATAGTGAAAGTGAAGGTAAATGAAATTGAAATGAAACATAACTTAAGTGATGTTGAATAAAGTTGATTTTGGTATCGAAGTAAATTAATAAAGTGAATTAAATGAATGTGAACTTGAGTTATATAAAGAAATTCAACTTTAGTGGTAAATGAATTAGCAATTGAATTAATGAATGAATTGAATTTAACTAGTGGAATAGATTAGTAAATGAAATAGGAATTGAATGTTAATCATTGAATGTAAATGAATTGATATGGAATAGTGGATGTAGGTGTTAATTCATTAAAAAGCTAATGAAGTTGTGAATTAAATAATTGAATGAAAGTCAATCTAATGTTAAACCATTTTGAAATTAAATGTATTAAACCAAATTGAATGTAGCCGAATTAAATTAATTTGGTAAATGTTGGTTTTGCATTGGTTGTTAGATGGATGCTAGTTGATTGAATAAAAATTCATATGAAAGTGAACTAATGAAATGGAAAGCTAAATAATTGAATTCAAATTGGAAGTTAAGTAAATTTAAATAGAATTGAATTTGATTTGATGTGGAAGTGAACATATTGGAATGTGAATTAGTGAATGTAAACTAATTGAAAATGAATGAATGAATATTAGTAAAGTCCAATGTTAATGAATCAAACATGATTTAATTAAAAATAAATTCAATAAATATTAATGAGAAGTGAATTTATATTGATTTGGTTATGGAGTTGTTGGATGATAGTTGTTTGATAGTTGGATTTGTTGCTTTTGATTGCATTTGCTATATTGGCATATATAGTTGTTGGTGTATGTTGTGTATTGATATTACTTTCATATATACATGTTTCTCATGGTTTGTTGAGTGTTTAGTAGGTGCGGATGGCACTTGCTTCGCTTTTGGAGCTCGCTTTCGTGCTATATTAGCCGTATATGCTCGCTAATAATATATAAGGTACATATCTTGGATTACATATCGTACTTTTATACCTTTTTCCCTTCGGTATGCCTCATCCTTGATGATGAGATGTATATTTGTGATATATATATTGCTATTCTTTTTCCGGATCGAACCGTGTAAAGGAGACGCTGGCGAAATTTTTTGAAAATTTAAGGCATTAGAAATTTTTTGGGAAAATTGGAAATTTTTTGATCACTATACTTTTGATTTTGAGTTGGAAGTTAAACGAGATTAGATGGTTTTGAAAAGATAACTATAAGTGGATTTAAAAACTTAGAAAAGTTTTTGTAAGAGTTTAACTAATGGATTTTGTGAAAGTTAAACACTTAGAGATTTGGTAAATCTAGTTTTAACAAATTCTTTTTGAAAAGTTAATTGATTTTGTGACTTTTTCTTTCTTGGTAATTTCGAGGACGAAATTCTTTTAAGTAGGGGAGAATGTAACGACCCAGAATTTCAATCATTTGAAATTCGTGTACTTAATTGATTTTAAACACGCACAAGTTAAATTTATAAGCTGAATAAGTTATATTTGAATATCTAGATTTAATTGGATAATGAAATCGTTAATTTAATATTTGAAATTACGTAAATAATTGATTAATTGGATTTAGTATGAATAAAAATGATTTATAAAGTTGAATTATATCATATTTGAATTAGAATGATGTTAGAGAACTTTTAAAATAGAACTAAAAGTTAATTTGTAGAAATTGAATATTTTAATATTTAATTGACGAGTAAAAATAGCCATTTTTCAAACAGTCTCGGATTTCGACGAAACCAGTTTCGTTGGATCCATAATGTTATATTATTGTAAGATTTTAAATTTCGTGTCAATCGGATTTACGATTTGTCCAAGACAAGCTAAAACGCGTAGAAATCTGTTTAAGTGAATTTTAAATTTAAATTAGTCGATTTGGAAACCTATCTTTCAAATACGATCAAATTGGCTCCTGATATAAATTCCATTGCGTTCGAATAGGGGTAAACTATTATAAACGCCAGGCGGCACGCTTCGTTTTGAGTTCGGAAAAATTTCGGATGAATAGTGCACGCGAATTTTCTATATAAGGCCATCATTTTTTCTATTTTGCAAAATATTAGGGTTTTAAACCCTAGCCGCCACTCTTCCTTCAATGGCTGAAAACACATCCTCTTCTTCCTCGATTTCTGGCCAATCCATCAACAATCACAAAAAATTATTAGCTACAACATTGAAGATCGTAACGAGATCTAACTAATCAACGGTGGAGATCATTTTTACGAAGCCAATCGACATCGATTTGCATTTGAAGGAGCCAGGTTCATACGCGTTTTTCGAGGCTAAATTGCAGCCGAGTTCAACTAGATTCAAGCCGAAGGTAGAGCTAGTTGTGGCCTTTCGACTGGTGGTTGCTAATCAACGTAAAGGTGATAAAAGGTAGTCGCGATAATTAGGGTTCGAACGGCCAATGCGTTCAATTTTCACACGTAAACCTAGGGAGAAGAAGCAAAAGTAATGGCCTGATCTAGTGTTTGAAAATGCATGGTCCAGATTTGAAAAGGTTTAAAAATAAAAAAAGGAAATGTAAATTATTATATTATAAATTCGTGTGATGTTTAAAACGTGATAACTTTTTCATACAAGGTCCGCTTTGCACAAAACGAATTGCATTGGATTCGTATGGATGAACACTACGCGATGGAGCTTGTTTGGAGTTGATTGGAGCTAGTGTGGATTTTGGGTAAAATTAAACGGTCATTAGGAATAAATCGCTAACACGACGACTACAAGCAATGTAAGTATAACTCACTCTTTCTGACTCACTGATATTTTGACATAAGTGAGAAATAATTTATTATATGATGATTTTTTGGATGATATATGATATATTGATTGGTATTTGGATATATACCTGCCTAGTGGAGCGGATGACCCTATACGTTCCCGTGTATGAGCGGATGACCCTTTGTACGCGTGTCTGCCTTGAAGCGGACATTGTACACATATTCTAATATGTATATTTGTTGTAGGTGACAGGTTGGAAGGATCCAACTGGATTCCTCAATAGTATTGATTTTATTTACAGATATTTGTGATATATTCTGTTATCATATGATATATGATGTTTTGGATGATGTGATTGACGTATTTGGTGCTATTGCAGCATTGGACCTATTTTTGGAATTTTAAAACGTTAAAGTAACGATTTCGAATTTAAAAGAATTTTAGAAGTGATTTTGAAATAAATGTTTTATTTAATTTTTGAATCGTTAAGAATTGACTTATTTTGAATAAATAAATGTGATAATTTTTATGTTATAAAAATTATGATGTTTTGGGAAATATAATTGAAATTATGATTTTTGTGAAATAAAACCCAAATATGATTTTTGGAATGTGAAGTTAACTATTTTGTAAATTGGTTTTTATAGAAGATTTATAGAATTGATATTTTATAAATTAAAATATTAGAACTATAAAACGGATTTTATAAGTGTTAAAATGAATTTATAAATGGAGTTTATAAGTGCATAAGATTTATAATTGTGAAGTTATAAAATAAATGAATTTGTAAAACAAACGATTTATAAGTAATTAACTTATAAATTGGATTTTGGCATTTAAATGAGATATAAATAGAAGTTGGTAATTAAGGGATTTTATAAGTTGAAGTTCTTATAAAATAATGGAATTTATAAATGTTGTTTTATAAATGTGAAATCAACTTATTTTGATTAGTTAAATATAGTAGTGAATTTGGTAAAGGAGATATATCCACGATTTTGGACTGTGGATTGTCCTTCAAAATAAAATGTGTAGAAATAATGAATTTGGGTTAGAGAATTATATTCCCGATTTTGGACAGTGAATAGTCTTTTGAAAATAAATAAATGTTTTAGGAAATGATATTTTAAAATGGAATAAAATGGTTTAAAGATGTTTTAAAATGTGTTAAGGATCGAAACCATAGATTTCAACATTCATTATTGAAATAGACGTTTTCGATAAATAAGGAAATGATGGACTATAACATTGTTGTTATAGTAGATGATTTCCGAAAGGAAATATTTTGTATAGTATTGGGATATATATATCTATCTTATTTTTGAATCCCTATACTATTGATTTTGGGTTGTCGTAACGATGTTTTACGCAACATCCGTTTTGACCCGAATAAATGTGTTTAAAGAGAATGTTTTCCTTATATAATGAAATATATACTTAATCGTGTTTTAAGTATATAAAATATTTTCCAAGTGTTGAAAATAAATTGAATTGTGAATTACTTATTATTGAATAAGTATATGGAAACATTTTCCAATATAGAAGTTGAAATGGTTTGGAAATATATCTTTTTAAAGACAATTTGAGATGAATATTTGGCAAGTGAATTAATTAATAAAGATTAATTAAAAGGCCTAGTGATTTTTATGGTGCTGAATATTTGTTTGTTTGTTTTGATAGTTAAATAACCTACTATCAGACTATGCCAAAATTTTAGTTCCTCTACTCGATGTGGGAACTATTTACTCATACACTTAGTACGTAGCCTTCCGTGTAGGCTTGATTATCATTTGTATTAAGGATGTTGATTCGTATAGTGCGGCGTATTACTCCAATCTATCGAGCTTCCTTCTTGGCCCGAAGGATAGCAAGTTGAAAGTTGGAGATGTCATAAGTCAATGAGACTTAGTTGCTGTGTGAGGTTGAGAAACGCTTTTGCGTTGTTGGTGTGAAGAGACCGGGATCGGTTTATCCGAAAACCACTTCGAACCAACGTATATGCGACGATTGTGCAGGTTGCTTGTGATGATATTGTTATTCTGGATTTTCATAGCGGGGGACTGCTTGTTAATCATTTAGGGTTAAAATCCCAATATACATCCAGTAGCAGCGGTCTCTTCATTATGAAATATCCAATGCAAGGACTATTCGCTACTAATCCTTAGGATTTCCCGACATGATGTGGTAGGAAAGTACCTTCGGTTTGTCCTGTTCCTGGACAACTTGTATGGATGTTTGTCTGACATTGCATTTCTACAGATTACGTACATTGGTTTTTACAAACGTACATTAGTGGTGGTGGAGAAGGCAACTTATTTTAGCTTAACACCTTCCTTGAGGCTTATGAGCTTAAGGGTTGTATTTTTGTGGAAGGGGATTAGTAGTAAACAGACATGGCCGTGTGGCATTCTAAGTGATGTGATTGTGCTTTGTGAAAGGTAATCGTTACCTCAGGCCTCATCAATCGGAAATGACCAAAACAGGGTTAGATGCAGCAAGGCTAAGTGGGACATTCCCAAGTAGGATACAATCATCCTCTTCTAGATATATCTTTGCACGCTATGACGTCGGGTATCTGATTATGTGGTTTGTATGCTTAAAGGGCCCACGGTAAAGGTCGGTAACGACATAGGATGACATATTCGGTACCATTTAGTTATAGAGGTGGGTCGGTCTTGTGTTGGTAGAGAAACTTTGTGATGGTTTCTCGGTACATTCTTCTAAAGATGTACTGTCGGAAGGTAGTCCCTTCATCTGGTCATTTGTATGGAAATCTAAACTCCACTACGTGTTTGCCATTTTGATTGTATTACCCAATTGGGCTATATTCTTGAATTTAATCAATGTAACAATTTCGGCTATGATTAATATTATTTGTATATAGTAGACACTACATAATATAAGAGGATTTGATATGATATGTTTTAGTTATCGTAAGGTAAAAACATGTCCGTGTTTATGTGTGGACTTGTCTTACGAGATACTTTTGTTTTGATAAAGGAAAAGTTTTGGTAATTTAATAAATTCAGTCGAGTGTGTTTCTCACGCTGGTTTACCAGAGTGATCCGGGCGTTCTTCCCTTTCAATGCTCGGGTCAGACCGAGTATATTTACAGGTTTAGATTAGTGCTTTTGGAGCTTCAGCAGGAGAGCTGGAGATCTTCATTTTCATATACACGTACTTGTTTCGATTATCCACTGTGCTTTGTTTGTTGTTGTATATTATCAACTTTTGTAAGGATAGGTTATTATAACTGTTCAGGCTGATAACTATTGTTTGATTGTTGAACTCTGATTGATGTATGTATATACAGTTTCTATTTTGTAAAGATCGTTGATATGATATTATATATTTTCCGCTGCGATGTGAGATTCTGTATTGTTCTGTTTGGTTATATCTTCTCTTTTTCTTCTCATCTCTTCTTCTCTCTTCTTTTCTTTCTCTTGACTTTCCGTCAGTTTGTGCTTTTTTGGGTCGGACATGTGTGTGTCGATTCAAAGGGTACGGATTTGCAGGCCATCACACAAAACTTAGTTGTCCAATAAATTTTCGATAAAAAATTCAGGTGTGGTATCCATTATACTAGGTATAAAGATCTATAGAGATGGATCAAAAATGACATTGGGAGTGTCCCAATCAACGTACATAGTTATCATACTAAAAAATTTCAGTATGTACGATTCTAAATGTGAAAATGTTTCAATTCGACACGGAATTGTGAGAAATGCAGATTACGGATCTTAAGGCAAGAATTAACACTAGAGGGGGGTGAATAGTGTTTTAAGGAATTACTAAATCTTTTTGAGTTTATATTAATTTGAACACAAATGTATGCATTATTCAGACACAGATATGATCACAGAATCAAACACAGATGCAGAAATAAAGTAAGAGCAATAAAGGAAAGAACACACCGGATTTTATACTGGTTCGGAGTTACCCTACATCCAGTCCCACACACTAGTACGGATTTCCTTTCAAAAGCAATTTTTACAATTACACCCTCGATTTCAAGGCCACGAGGTACACCATTCCAGATTCATAATCCTCTGGGTAGAGATACTTGATTTTACGGGCAACAAGTTCACCCAATTGATTTCACAGGCTACAATCACACCTTTTCTTGCTCAGTTAATTACAAAGAAGCCTATAACTCTGAATTGCACTGAGATCTTGTTGAGAAAGTGATAGAGAATCAAACCAGAGATGATGTAGTTAGATTCAATGGTGATTTCAGTAGAGTAATGGTAAAAATATATATAAAGAAATGTGGAAGAAGAAGAGTAGTGAAATCAGAGAAAATATGTATATAAATTCGTTTAAAACTGCCCCTATTTATAGTAGAACAACAGCCATGTCCATTCGTGAAAGGATATGACGAATAGACACTTCTTTTGAAATTCAAATTTTTGATATCAACTGCCACCTTGTCGACAGGGGTCCCTAAGGGTTGTCGACAAGCCATGGTATTTTTGGTACTTTATTTTTCTTTGAAAATAACTTCTATCTTGTATTAAAACTATTTTAAACTTTAAAAATATACTTAACTATAGTTAACATACATAAATAAATATAGAGAATAATATTTTGATATATATAAAATTTTACTATAATTTTATATTTAAATCTAAGTATAAATATTAAAAGTTAAATATACTATAATTAAAAGATAGTATAAAACCAAGGATAATTTGAATTTGAAGATGAAGATTATTTTGAGGCTAAAATTATTTTAAAACCAGGTAGATGTTTTTGATTCTTTCAAAAGGAAGGTTTTGAAATCATTTTGAAAACAAGATATAATTTTGTAAAAACATTTTAATAAAAGTTAGTGGATACAAAACAATGTTCCACTAGATTTTTCGTAGGTTCCATCCTACTTAGGGTTCCATCCCTTTAACAGGCTCGAAGTGGATTCCATTCCACGAATAAATTGGATTTTAAGATGCCATTGCTTTTCTAGGAGTTTTAACAAAATTCCTAATTAAATTACTTATTATTGAAATCTTGATAATCTTGATACTCATGAGTCTTCAATCTTGATATCTTGAATCTCTATACTGTACAGTCTTCATTCTTGATACCTACATGGTTAAATCCTGCATATACATATATATCTAAACTATAATGTTATATTTATTTTATAATCTTATTCTAAGGTTGTTGTCATCAAAACCATCTTCTCAGGGACTAACAATCTCCCTCTTTTTGATGATGACAACCTTTGTCTATAAAATATTACTTCTATCCTAATAACTCCCCCTAAAACTAATTACTCCTCCTTAATCTATGCCTAACTATCCTATTTTATACTTCTCCCCCTTTGTCATCAACAAAAACTAACTCCAAACTATATAACTCCCCCTTAATCTAGTACTATATGACATGTGATTATAATGATGGTGTTATCATAAATAATCATCACTTAATTCTAAAACTAAAAATTACTAATTATCCTAACTAAGAATCCATATATGATAATACTTATTATAGTGATAATGTGAGAAATCAAATATAAGAACACAAATTATTTATTAATTATATATTTTTTTATTTAAAGTTGCGTAGAAGACGAAAGTAAGATCATACAACAATGGGAAAGAGAGAAAAGAAACTAATGTGTGTCCTTGAAAATGAGAGATCTATGAACCGAACAATTTAGGTAGTGGAAACAGAAATTTCCACGTTGTTCGACTAGATTTCCATCCTTGTCAAAGCACACTTTGCCAACGCAAACGACTTTGTCGTCATCTTCAGCGTGCTCTTCTTTCATGAAAACTTCTTCTTCTTCTTCCTCGCTATCCTCTTGCACTTGATCTCCTGAAGATTCTTCATCAATCAAGATTGGATTAGCGTGATTGTCCATTAGAAATTTTTGCAAATTTCTAGGGATTTTTCCTTGCTGTTCTTGTTCTTTGGCCATTCTGAGTTGCGCTCGTTGAATTTCAGTAATTAGTTGCAGTGCACCCTTCAAGGAATCCTCCATTTTCATCACTCATGCAAGCGTAGTTCGTTGAAATGGTCTAGTAGAAGGAGAAGGGAACAAAAAGGTTGAATTTTGGTTTGATTTGGAAGAGGAGACCATTGTTTTATTATTTTCAGAAGTTAGAACAGAGAAAGGACAGATTGAATGAACAAAATATTGAAATAAGAAGAATATATAACCACTTACTTGAATTTTGGTGGGAAAATTTCAAAAATAAAAAAATCGTTACATGTCGACAAGGGTAAGAGGTGGTTGTCGACATGGTACTTATATTTTTGCTATTTGATTTATTTTAATTTAATTTTTAATTATGCTTTGTTATTTATATTCTATATTTCAGTTATTGAACAAATACCTAATTCTCTTCTTAATTTAGTAAATATAGATTCATTAAAGGTTTTGTTAAGATATCAGCAATTTGGCTCTCGGAATTGATATAATCGAGAGTAATTACTTTCTTACTTATATTATCTTTGAGAAAATGATGTTTGATATCAATATGTTTAGTTCGAGCATGATGAGTAGTATTTTTGGATAAATTATTGCCCTAGGATTATCACAATAAAGTGGTGATTTTGAGATATTTAAACCAAAATCTTTTAAAGTTTATTGCAAATATATTACATGAGAACAAGCCGAAGTAGCGGAAAGATACTCTACTTCGATTGTTGATAAGGAAACTGTGTTTTGGTTTTTACTAAACCAGAAAATCAAAGAATGCCCCAAAAAGTGACAAGTTCCACTTGTACTTTTTCGGTCTGATTTACAGCCAGTATAATCAGCATCATAGTAAGATATTAATTCAAAAGAATCATTTTTATGATAAAATAAGCCATAATCAAAGGTGTGTTTAACATATATTATGATATGTTTTACAGCTATTAAGTGGGTCTCTTTAGGTTGGGATTGATATCTTGCACAGAGACAAACACTATGCATGATATCAGGTCTACTAGTAGTGATATAGAGTAATGATCCAATCATTCCTCTATGTAATTTTTGATCTATATCTTTCGAGAGATCTTCTTTACTTAGGTACTCATTGGTTGCCATGGGAGTGGGTTTTCCACTTGCAGTAGTCAAACCAAATTTACTAACTAGGTCTTTAGCATATTTTTCTTGACTAATAAAGATACCATTATCTAATTGTTTTATATGCAATCCTAGAAAGAAGTTTAATTCACCCATATGACTCATCTCAAACTCTTTTATCATTATTTTAGAAAATTATTTGTTCATTTCAAAATTAGTTGATCCAAAAATGATATCATCTACATAAACTTGTACTAGTTGAATATCATTTTTATTTCTTTTAATAAAAAGAGTATTGTCTACTTTACCAATTTCAAAGTTTGATTGCAATAAGTAAGATCTTAGTCTATCATACCAGGCTCTAGGAGCTTGTTTTAGGCCATATAGAGCTTTCTTAAGTTTGTAAACATGATTTGGTAATTTTTCATTTTCAAAAAGTGGTGGTTGTTCAACATATACTTCCTTTTTTACAAATCCATTTAAAAAGACGCTTTTAACATCCATTTGATATAATTTGAAATTATTGTGATTTGTGAAAGCAAATAGAATCCTAATGGCTTCTAATCTTGCTACGGGAGCAAAGGTTTCATCAAAATCTATTCCTTCTTCTTGACAATAACCTTGAGCGACTAACCAGGCTTTATTTCTAGCAACCTCTCCTTGTTCATTCATTTTAT
This sequence comes from Allium cepa, assembly GCA_030765085.1. Classification (NCBI taxonomy): domain Eukaryota; kingdom Viridiplantae; phylum Streptophyta; class Magnoliopsida; order Asparagales; family Amaryllidaceae; genus Allium; species Allium cepa. Next base: position 500,781,469 of record CM060931.1, read on the forward strand.
TTTTATAAACCCATTTAGTTCCAATTATAGTTTTATTTTCAGGTCTAGGAACAAGTTCCCAAACATCATTTCGAGTGAATTGATTTAGTTCTTCTTGCATAGCCAAAATGCATGAATCATCAGTTGATGCTTCTTTTGGATTTTGGGTTCAATAGTTGATATAAAGGCTACATTGCTCATTTTACTTAGTTGATTTCTAGTTTTAACAACAGATTGCATATCTCCAAGTACATTTTCTATAGGATGATCTTTTAAAAGTTTAATCTTTTTATTAGGATGATTAATTTCATTATTAGTTTCAGTTGACTCTTGATTTTGAGTGATTAAATCCTCTTCATCATTTGTATCTTCAAAAATTTTGAGGCTTTCATCAAATGAAACATGCATTGTTTCTTTAATGGTGTTAGTTCTTAAATTAAACACTCTGTATGCTTTACTTCTATTAGAATATCCAATGATTTAGGATCAAATTTATCTAAGTTATCTTTTGTATTTAAAATAAAACATTTACTTCAAAAAATTCTAAAGTAAGACACCTTAGGTTTCTTTGAGTGAAGAAGTTCATAAGATGTATTATCAGTTAAAGGTCTGATTAAAAATCTATTTAAAATATAACAGGCGGGTAGCAACAGTTTTTGCCCAAAAATACTTTGGTAATTTACTATCTGAAAGCATAGCTCTCGCACACTCTTGAATCATCCTATTTTTACGTTCTACTACTCCATTTTGTTGGGGAGTTCTTGGAAATGAAAAATTGTGAGTTATTCCCCTTTTATTTCAGAATTCCTCAAACTTTTCATTTTCGAATTCACCACCGTGATCACTACGGATGGTTATAATTTTTAGAGAAAGTTGATTTTGAATCATTTTTGTAAAGTTATTAAAACATTCAAAAGTATCACTTTTATGTTTCAAAAATATTGTCCATGTAAATCTAGAATAATCATCTACAATTACAAAAACATATTTACTATGATCTATTGATAGAATTTGAGATGGACCAAATAAATCAAGGTGAAGTAATTCAAGAGGTTTTGAGGTTGAAATCATATCTTTTGATTTAAAGGAACTTTTTCTAAGTTTTCCTAATTGACATGCATCACATAAACTATCCACTTTAAAATTAATTTTAGGAAGACCTCTTACTAGATCATGTTTTGATAGTCTAGATAAAAGATTGAAGTTCAGATGCCCAAATCTCTTATGCCAAATCCAAGGGTCACTTGTATTTGCCAAAAGACACTGGTTATCATTTGAAACTTTCATACTAAGAATATAAATATTCTTTTTCCTAATTCCCTCATATATTATGGTTGAATTATTATCTTAAATGTGACATTTATCTTTTTCAAATTTAATTTTATGTCCTTTATCGCAAAGTTGACTAATACTTAGCAGATTATGTTTCAGATTCTTAACTAGCAAAACATTAGTAATAATAGAAGTTTCAGAGTTACCGACTTTGCCGATGCCAATCACATATCCTTTTGAGTTGTCTCCAAAGTTAACCAGTCGTCCATCTTTGTATATTATATCATTCAACATATTTGGATTACCAGTCATGTGTCTAGAGCATCCACTATCGAGTATCTATTTCTTATTTTTGATCTGCACAATTTATCTATTATGAATTGATTCCTCAACACCCATAAAGCATGTTTCCTACATATCATACAATTTTGGTAGACAACTTAAATTTGAATATTGATTAGATGCAGACTCAAGAGACAATGATGATCTGAATATTTCTAAACTAGTATTAACAAGTTTTTTAAACATAACCATTTTAAAAGCTTTTTCAAAAATCATATTATGAAACTTTGAAAACCTTGCTCTGATACTAAATGTGAGAAATGCGGATTACAGATCTTAAGGCTAGAATTAACATTAGAGGGGGGTGAATAGTGTTTTAAGGAATTACTAAATCTTTTTGAGTTTATGTTAATTTGAACACAAATGTATGCAATATTCAGGCACAGATATGATCACAGAATCAATCAAAGATGCAGAAATACAGTAAAAGCAATAAAGGAAAGAACGCACTAGATTTTATACTGGTTCGGAGTTACCCTACATCCAGTCCCACATACAAGTACGGATTTCCTTTCAAAAGAAATTTTTATAATTACACCCTCGATTTCAAGGCCACGAGGTACACCACTCTAGATTCACAATCCTCTGGGTAGAGATACTTGATTTTATGGGCAACAAGTTCACCCAATTGATTTCACAGGCTACAATCACACCTTTTCTCACTTGTTTGATTTCACAGGCTACAATCACACCTTTTCTCGCTCAGTTAATTACAAAAAAGCCTATAACTCTGAATAGCACCGAGATCTTGTTGAGATATTGGTAGAGAATCAAAGCAGAGATGATTTAGTTAGATTCAATGGTGATTTCGGCAGAGTAACTGTAAAAATATATATAAAGAAATATGGAAGAAGAAGAGGAGTGAAATCAGAGAAAATATGTATATAAATTCGTTTAAAGCTGCCTCTATTTATAGTAGAACAACAGCCATGTCCATTCGTGAAAGGATATGACGAATAGACACTTCTTTTGAATTTCAAAATTTTGAAATCAACTGCCACCTTGTCGACAGGGGTCCCTAGGGGTTGTCGACAAGCCAATGGTATTTTTGGTAATTTATTTTTCTTTGAAAATAACTTCTATCTTGTATTAAACTATTTAAAACTTTATAAATATACTTAACTACATACATAAATAAATATAGAGAATAATATTTTGATATATATAAAATTTAACTATAATTTTATATTTAGCTCTAAGTATAAATATTAAAAGTTAAATATATTATAATTAAAAGATAGTTTAAAACCAAGGATAATTTTAATTTGAAGATAAAGATTATTTTGAGGCTAAAAGTATTTTAAAACCAGGATAGATGTTTTTGATTCTTTTAAATGGAAGGTTTTGAAATCATTTTGAAAACAAGATATAATTTTGTAAAAACATTTTAATAAAAGTTAGTGGATACAAAACAATGTTCCACTATATTTTTTGTAGGTTCCATCCTACTTAGGGTTCCATCCCTTTAAAGGCTCGAAGTGGATTCCATTCCACGAATAAATTGGATTTTAAGATGCCAGTGCTTTTCTAGGAGTTTTAACAAAATTCGTAATTAAATTACTTATTATTGAAATCTTGAACTCTTGATAATCTTGATACTCATGAGTCTTCAATCTTGATATCTTGAATCTCTATATTGTACAGTCTTCATTCTTGATACATGCATGGTTAAATCCTGCATATACATATATATCTAAACTATAATGTTAGTATTTATTTTATAATCTTATTCTAAGGTTGTTGTCATCAAAACCATCTTCTTAGGGACTAACGGGAATTATTCTTTTTAAAAAAGACCCCCCCCCCCTATACGAACGAGGTGACACATCATATGAATATGAATTCTTATGATTCGACGATATGATCCATCGTGCATAGTATGTTATGTACTACGCCAGATGTTGTTTTTGCATTAGGTGCAGTTGTCGATATCAATCATAATCAAGAAAAAAAATCATTCGGCGGTGGTCAAGGTAACCCTGAAATATTTAGGAAATACTAAGTATTTGTTTCTTATATATGGAAACAGCGATCTTCTTATCGATTGAGTAATCAGACTTGAGTTTTCAAAGTGACGTTGATGACTATATATCAATCTCCAAATTTGTATTTACCCTCAACAGAAGGGCCATAAATTTGAAAAGTTCCAAAAAATAAGTTATGATTGATTCAGCCATGGAGGTAGAGTACATTGCCTTAAACGATGCTACAAAATAAGCAAGATGGATCCGGAAATTCACTAAAGAGCTAGAAGTGATCCCAAGCATTAAATACCGACATATGTGATAATTATGCAGCAATTTAGGATTTCAAGGAATAGGAAGTTCATAATAATTCGAGATACGTCCTCCATGAATTCCACATGATAAGATGGTTTATCAATGATGGAGAGATAATGATCGAGATACTGGTACTAAAGATAACATCATAGATCCGTTCATCGAGGCCTTTTCCCAGTCTAGTTTGGGTAGATTGGTCAAAGGTATGAGTAAGTAGCTCCATAATTATCCCCAGGTATAGTGGAGACTTAAAGCTAGAATTTTTGCCCCAAGCTAGAAGGAAAAAGGAAACACAATTCGAGGAGGAATAGCCAACATCATAATGTGTGTCGACAACCGGTAGATCTAAGGTACCCACTTTAAAATAATCATTTTATATATCATATATGCTTTCAGCCATATAATTTTTTTTAAATTAAATTACATTGAATATATCAACATATATTAATATGTATATATATATACACACACAAAAGCACATACACACATGTTATATATATGTATATAAACACATACAGAACAATTTTTTCTCTTATGGCCAAATATGATAACATATATTTATTGTATATATGTATATGTGTTTGTGTGTATGTATACACACACATCCTTTATATACATGTATATACACACAAAGTATATGTGTCTATTGTATACGTATATAATATTTTATGTATATAAAAGTTTTGCCCACAAGTTTAATAAAAATATTCCTGTCACCCTTGGTTGAAATTTTACATACACACATATATTTCCTTAGAATTTTCAAGCAAAGCATGGTTTCCTGGATTTAGAAAACATAAATATTATTATAAATGGATATAATAATAAAAATATTATATATATATAATATCATTTAAGAAACTATATTAGGTTAAAACTCCCATGCCAAAAGTCTTAATAAAAAACTATTTTTTATGAGTTGGGAAAACGAATTATTTATATGTATGATGCAGCGCGATCTCCGGAATCAACGAAGTTGGATTGTTTAAACACCTTAGGTCGTTTGGAGGAGGGCGCGGGTTTAGGTCGCTCGAGAATTTTAGGTCGTTCACGACCTAGCAAAGGTCATTCGCGAGTTAACGAGCTAAGCATGAAGGCATGTAAGCGAGCTAACAAATTAAACATGCCAGTATCAAGCTACAACCTAAGGAGACCTCGAGCTACCAACCCACGACCTAAAATCTTAGGTCGCTCGGATATTAGGTCGCAAGATGTTGAAGCATTCGTGTTGCCGCTTCTTTAGGTCGTGACCAACCTAACTCATAAATCGCGTGAAGGTTTCATGTTGCCGGTTCTTTAGGTCGTGACCAACCTAACTCATAAGTCGCGTGAAGATTTCATGTTACCACTTCTTTAGGTCGTGACCGACCTAACTCATAGGTCGTTTCCCTTGTACGTTTTCAGGTCGCCTGTATTTTAGGTCGCGCCTTTTTGGTTGCCGCTGTTGGGAGTCATTGTGTTGTACATATTAAGTCGCGTATGATGTTGTAAAGGTTAGGTCGTTAACGACCTATCTTAAGTCGTGTCTTGTAATGTTGTGATGTGTTTGCTTTAAGTCGCAAGTGTTAGGTCGTGGTCAACCTAAGTGTTGTAAAAATGTGTTGAGTATAGCGTTGAGTCGCTGTCGTTAGGTCGCTGCCGACCTAAGTTAGGTCGTAAGTCGCGGCCGACCTAAGAGTCTGGTGATGTTTTGTTTGTGTTGCGTTGTGAAAGCTATAAATAGCAGTGTTGTGACATTTGTAATGTTGGTTGATTTTTGAATAAAATTCTCTTTTGTTAGCTTTGTGCTTTCATACAAATTGGTAGTTGAGTGTGATCTCCTATCTCCTCTTTCGGTTAATCGAGTGCGCTCGATTCAACGATCGTAGAAGCCGATTCACGGTATCTAGTGCGCTAGATCAACGTACGAAGAATCGTAGATCTTCTTTCTCGGTATCGTGCGCGATCAACGAGACGAAGATAGCTAGAATCCAGTATCTTTGGATCAACGGATTTGGGCCTTGCAGTATTCTCAACTCACCGATTGCTACATTCCATCGATTGAAGTTTGTTTCGATTTATCCGCTGCGTCAGTTTGGTATCAGAGCCATACTTAGCCAATCGTAGCTAAGTTGATTCTTGGAGCCAAGTGTTGAAGTTTGAAGTTGTTCATCGTGTTGCAACAAAGGGAGAACTTTCGATCCATTGTCTTTTGGATCAAAATATTGAAAGGAGTTTGAATTTGTGAAGCAAGTCGGCCTAAGCCTTAGGTCGATTCAAGTGAGCTAGTGGTGCTAAGTCGTGTGTTTTTTGGGCTTGCGTTGAAGTGTTGAGGCCGAGCCAAGCAAAGTGTTGAGCCGTGACTTACTTGTTGTTTTTGTTGAGTCTTGTGTTCGATTTGTTGAAGAGTTGTGAAGTTTCAATCATGCCACCAAGGAGAGCTAACCGACATCAAAATGTGGAAGCGTTGTATAGAAGGGAAGAGGCCGATCAAATGGAACAACGTATGCATGAGAAGATTGATGAAGGCATTGGTAGGTTGGAGAAGCTTATGATTGATATGAATCAAAGTAGAAGAAGAAATTCACCTGAATCCATCCGTGGGGGTAGTAGAGTGTCATCACATTCAGAATGGGAGAGGAGAGAAAGTCAAGAGCCTAGGAGTGTTGATAAACGAAGTAGGAGGAATGTTGATGATCATGATAGACGGGATGTTGGTAGTAGGAGTGGTGGTAGAGATGTTGGAGGACGTGAACGAAAACGATATACATCAGACTTTGATGAGGAGTTTGACGGTGAAAGAGGAAGTGTTCATCTCAGAGATCGAGATCAGGGACAACGTCAGTATCGAGTTATCGATGATGATCGACGATGGGAGTCAGGAATGAAGACAGAAATTCCGGAGTTTAAAGGTGGGATGGTTGCAGAGGAGTTTTTGGACTGGTTATCTAATGTAGAAGAAATTTTTGACTTTAAGGAGGTTCTGGAGAATCGAAGGGTGAAGTTAGTTGCTACTAGGTTGAGGGGAAGAGCATTGGCATGGTGGCAGCAAACTAAACTTACCAGAGAACGGATGGGGAAGTCAAAGGTTGAGTCTTGGGATAAGATGAAGAAGATGATGAGAGCTACTTTCTTTCCTTACAATTATCAATCGCTTATGTATCAGAGGTTGCAGAATTTAAGGCAGGGGACGAAATCAGTTAATGACTATGCAGATGAATTTTACCAACTCATTGCCAGAAATGATATTATGGAAACGGAAGAACAGCTAACTGCTAGATTCATTGGGGGATTGAGAATGCAGATCCAGGATATGGTTAATATGTTCGATCCTAGATCAGTTGCAGAGGCACATCAGAAAGCGTTAGCTTGGGAGAAGCAAGGAAGGCGTGGAGGTGGTGTGTTTACTAATTCCAATAATCAAGCGAAGGGTGTTAGTGGAAGTTCAAGTGTTCCTAAACCTGTTACAAAACCAGTGGTGAAGGAGGCTGAGAAGGCGAAGGTTAGCAGTGGGTTCAAATGTTATAACTGTCAGGAGTTGGGTCACAAAAGCAACGAATGTCCGAAGCCGAAGAAGAGAACCATGGTTGCAGAAGTTGAGGAGGATGATGGTGAGGAGGCAGAATGTTCAAATGCACCTTATGTTGAGGAGGAAGAAGAATTGTTTGGAGATGAAGGTTGTAATCTTATGTTGAGGAGGTCATGTCTCACACCAAAGCAAGAGGAGGATTGTAGTTGGTTGAGAAGCAATATTTTTCAGTCGACATGCACTATTCTGGGAAAAGTTTGCAAGTTCGTTATTGATGCTGGAAGTTGCGATAATATTATTTCTACAGAAGCAGTAAAGAAGTTGAACTTGAAGACTGAGAAACATCCTAAACCGTACAAGCTAGCATGGTTAAGGAAGGGTGGTGAAGTGAAGGTGTGTCGAAGGGCTTGTGTTAATTTTTCTATTGGGAAGAAGTACAAAGATGAAATTTGGTGTGATGTAGTGGATATGGATGTTTGTCATCTGTTGTTGGGCAGACCATGGCAGTTCGATAGAGCAGTTCAACATGATGGCCGTGCCAATAGTTACAGTTTCATGTTCGAGGGTACTAAAATCACTTTGGTTCCCAAGAAACAACAACAGAAGGAGAGCAAGCTAGAGGAGATCGAGGAATTGAAAACTCTGTTGACTTTGAAAGAGTTTGTCAAGGAAGTTGAAGAAGAACCTGAAATATTTTTGTTGATTGGGAGAGAGAGTAATGAAGAAGTTGAAATTCCAGAAGAAGCAAAGCCAATTTTGAAAGAATTTGAAGATGTCTTTCCAGAGGAGTTGCCTAAGGAGTTACCGCCACTTAGAGACATTCAACATCAGATTGATCTTGTTCCGGGAGCAGTGCTACCACATCGACCACATTACCGAATGAGTCCGAAGGAACACGAGGATTTACGAAGGCAGGTGGAAGAGTTGTTGGAACAGGGACGTGTTCAGGAAAGCTTGAGTCCTTGTGCAGTGCCAGCATTGTTGGTGCCAAAGAAGGATGGAACATGGAGAATGTGCACAGATAGTAGAGCTTTGAACAAGATTACTGTTCGTTATAGATTTCCTATGCCAAGGTTGGATGACTTGCTGGATCAGTTGAGTGGGGCAACTATATTTTCGAAGATTGACTTGAAGAGTGGTTATCATCAAATTCGGATTAGACCTGGAGACGAATGGAAGACAGCTTTCAAGACAAGAGAGGGGTTATACGAATGGTTGGTTATGCCATTTGGTTTGTCGAATGCACCTAGTACATTCATGCGGGTGATGAATCAAATCTTTAGACCATTCATTGGGAAGTTCGTCGTGGTTTATTTCGATGATATTCTGATATATAGCAGGAGTATGGAAGAGCATGTTCTACATTTGAGGGAAGTGTTGATTATTCTCCGTGAAGAACAATTTTATGCTGCTACGAAGAAATGTGTGTTTATGACAAAAAGTGTCTTATTCCTGGGTTATGTTGTTTCAGGAGAAGGTATTCAAGTTGATCAGAGTAAAGTAGAGGCAGTCAGGAATTGGCCACATCCAAAGACAATTACGGAAGTGAGAAGTTTTCATGGGCTAGCATCATTCTACCGAAGATTCATTCCACACTTCAGTAGCGTGATGGCTCCAGTTACTGATTGCATGAAGGGTAAACAGTTTTCGTGGACAGAAGAAGCCGGGATTGCTTTTGAACGAATTAAAGAACTGTTGACGACAGCGCCAATTCTTGTTTTACCTGATTTTCAGTTGTTGTTTGAGCTACACACTGATGCATCAAAGGTTGGGATTGGAGGAGTGTTGAGTCAGCAGGGGAGACCTATTGCATATTTCAGTGAAAAGTTGTCAGGGGCAAAGATGAGATACAGTACATATGACGTGGAATTTTATGCTGTTGTACAAGCTGTTAAGCATTGGAGACACTATCTATTTCAGAAAGAATTTGTTCTGTACACTGATCATGAGGCATTGAAGCATTTACAGGGGCAGGATAAAATTTCAGCGAGACATGCATCGTGGATTGCTTATTTGCAACAATTTACTTTTGTTGTTAAACACAAATCTGGGGTGACGAACCGTGTGGCTGATGCTTTAAGTAGGAGGAGTCATTTGTTGACAACATTGAAGGTTGAAGTGACGGGGTTCGAATTACTGCCAGAGATGATTGAAGAAGATCCTTACTTTGTGAAATATGTTGAGAAAGTGAAGGATGGGAGTACCGATGAATTTATGTTGGTTGATGGTTTTCTGTTTAAGGGGAATCGTTTATGTATACCGGATTGTAGCTTGAGATTGAAAATTGTCAAGGAGTTACACGAGGAAGGGCATGTGGGCCGTGATCGTACCTTGCAATTAATTTCACAGTCTTACTTTTGGCCATCGATGAGGAAAGAAGTGGGAAGATTTGTGGAGCGATGTCATATTTGCCAAGTTTCGAAAGGAACCGCGACCAATGCTGGTTTGTATATGCCATTGCCTGTACTGGTTAGACCATGGGTTGATGTGAGTATGGACTTTGTATTGGGATTGCCAAGAACGCAGCGTGGTAATGATTCTATATATGTAGTGGTTGACAGATTTTCTAAAATGGCACATTTTATTGCTTGCAAGAAGACGGCGGATGCTGTTCGTGTTGCTCAGTTATTTTTCAAGGAGATCTATCGACTACATGGATTGCCAGAGTCTATTGTGTCGGATAGAGATACTCGTTTTCTGAGTCACTTTTGGTTAAGTTTGTGGAAGATGGTGGGAACAAAGTTGAATTTTAGCAGTGCTTATCGTCCACAAACAGACGGACAGACCGAAGTTGTTAACAGATCGTTGGGAAATTTGTTGCGATGTCTTGTGAAGGACAATCTGAAGAGTTGGGACATGAAGTTAAGCCAAGCTGAGTTTGCACATAATCATGCAGTGAATCGTAGCACGGGATTCAGTCCATTTCAGATTGTATATTCAAATTTGCCAAGGGGACCGTTGGATTTGGCAGTAGTACCACAACCGAAGGGGGCGGTTAAACGGGCTGTTGATTTTATTGATGAATTAACTGAATGTCATAAAATCGTTCAGGAACGATTGGAGAAGGCAAATGAGAAGTATAAACGATCTGCAGATTTGAAGCGACGAAGTGTTGAATTTAACGAGGGTGATTTAGTGTATGCTGTGTTGACAAAAGATCGTTTTCCGGTGGGATCGTACAATAAATTGAAGGCCCGGAAGATTGGTCCTATAGAAATTTTGAAGAAAATCAATGAAAATGCATATCAATTGAAATTACCAAATGATGTTTATACCTCAGATGTTTTCAACGTCAAATACTTAATTCCGTATTATGGAAATGAAATTGTTGTGGAAGAAGATGGTGGAAATTCGAGGTCGAATTTCTGTCAACCAGGAGAGGATGATGCAGCGCGATCTCCGGAATCAACGAAGTTGGATTGTTTAAACACCTTAGGTCGTTTGGAGGAGGGCGCGGGTTTAGGTCGCTCGAGAATTTTAGGTCGTTCACGACCTAGCAAAGGTCATTCGCGAGTTAACGAGCTAAGCATGAAGGCATGTAAGCGAGCTAACAAATTAAACATGCCAGTATCAAGCTACAACCTAAGGAGACCTCGAGCTACCAACCCACGACCTAAAATCTTAGGTCGCTCAGATATTAGGTCGCAAGATGTTGAAGCATTCGTGTTGCCGCTTCTTTAGGTCGTGACCAACCTAACTCATAAATCGCGTGAAGGTTTCATGTTGCCGGTTCTTTAGGTCGTGACCAACCTAACTCATAAGTCGCGTGAAGATTTCATGTTACCACTTCTTTAGGTCGTGACCGACCTAACTCATAGGTCGTTTCTCTTGTACGTTTTCAGGTCGCCTGTATTTTAGGTCGCGCCTTTTTGGTTGCCGCTGTTGTGAGTCATTGTGTTGTACATATTAAGTCGCGTATGATGTTGTAAAGGTTAGGTCGTTAACGACCTATCTTAAGTCATGTCTTGTAATGTTGTGATGTGTTTGCTTTAAGTCGCAAGTGTTAGGTCGTGGTCAACCTAAGTGTTGTAAAAATGTGTTGAGTATAGCGTTGAGTCGCTGTCGTTAGGTCGCTGCCGACCTAAGTTAGGTCGTAAGTCGCGGCCGACCTAAGAGTCTGGTGATGTTTTGTTTGTGTTGCGTTGTGAAAGCTATAAATAGCAGTGTTGTGACATTTGTAATGTTGGTTGATTTTTGAATAAAATTCTCTTTTGTTAGCTTTGTGCTTTCATACAAATTGGTAGTTGAGTGTGATCTCCTATCTCCTCTTTCGGTTAATCGAGTGCGCTCGATTCAACGATCGTAGAAGCCGATTCACGGTATCTAGTGCGCTAGATCAATGTACGAAGAATCGTAGATCTTCTTTCTCGGTATCGTGCGCGATCAACGAGACGAAGATAGCTAGAATCCGGTATCTTTGGATCAATGGATTTGGGCCTTGCAGTATTCTCAACTCACCGATTGCTACATTCCATCGATTGAAGTTTGTTTCGATTTATCCGCTGCGTCAATGTATGACTGAAAACAATTATATATGTATGTATGTATATGTATGTATCTCTATAACCATGTTTGAGTATATTAAGAAGATATTATATTAAATATTGATAATATAGGCCTATTTTATGCTACATCTTCTTGAATCCTAATGATCATAAACACTCTATATTATTAACCCCATGAATATCTTAGATTAGTTTATTCATATCGTATGGTGTCATTTACATTAAGAATTTGATTTACTGATAAATAAAATAAAACTCATTAAATTATAAATTAAAAATAAATAAAAATAAAACAAAATCTAATTCATAATATAGATATGCTTTAATAAACAAAATACTAAAACAAAATTGAACTCATACATTAAACTCTCCTTTTATCAAATACGTACTAAATATGATTTAGTGCAAATGAGTTATTCATGTAGAAACAAAATAAAGATCTAGCGCAAAATTAATAGAAGGGTCTTTTTTTACAAATTTACTCATTTTACCGAGCTACTAATGCACCTAATCCAATACTTTTGAGGTAAGTTGACTCTATATGCAAGGTTCCTAATTTTCTAGAATATTGGAAAAGGTCCTGCAATCGGTGCCAACTTTCCCATATTATCTAATCAAAATACATTCTTAAAGGAGAAATTTTGAATTACAAATAGAGAACTTGAGGTCGTGGCACTCTTATCAATGCAACTTTTTTGTCTTTCTTGAGATTCCTTCTTTCATTTTAGAACGATATTTATTTTCTCCAAATCTTTCTCACCTTGTCTGGCCTAAGTATTAGTTTCTCTGTAACAACCCTAGATTTTTTTCATATAATTTAAATTTGACTTTATTTTATTTTGAAATTATTTTAAACTTTTTTATTTCAGACATTTCATTGTTAAATATAAATTTTGATTATTATATGAATTATAATTTCAAACTGGTATAAATTGAATATTTTCCTGAAAAATGGATTTGTGGTCAAAACTGGTCAAACTTTGACTTTTAAATTTTAAATTTAAATATTTGAATTCTTTAATTTTATATTTTATTATGAAAATAGATTTAATATCATGAGTACTTCTTTTCGTTTCGTTGAAATTGGATATAAATTGTGAAAGTTATACCCTTTACAATATTGTGTGTTTATATGGTTATTTAGCAATATTCTTTGTTTTAATTTATATAAATGATAATTTTTACTTGATATATGTTATTATAATTTTTATATTTATGTTATATTATGTATATTTTGACTTTTAAAATATTTTTAAAGTGATGTTTGAATTTTTCCAAAGCTTATTGAATTTATTTTCTATTTTTAATGCCTAGTTTCTATTTTCTTTGCTATTTTCTTTGCTATTTTCTTCATTTAAATTATATTTAATTAAAATTTATTTATTTATTTGTGTGAATGAATTTTTATTTTATGTTCTTATCTTTATTTATAAATATTTTCCGAGTCCATAAAATTTTTTCAAAGTTTATTCTATTTATTTTCAAATTTTCTAGACTAGTTTTCATTTTTTGTGCTATTTTCTTATTTTAATCATATATAATTAATATTTATTTGTTTATATTTTGTTTATTTGTTATATTTTTGAATTTTGACTGAATTATTATATATATTTTAGTTATTTTTAAAATTATAAAAAGAAATAGAGAAAAGTGAAAGGTTTGTGGCTTTTAATTTCCTAAGGCTATTTGTATTCCCACCTTTTCACATTTCAACCTTACTTTTCATTCAATTGGCCACATCTCCTCATTTCTTCAGCCGTCTTTTTTTTTCATTCACATAAAACATTTTTCTTCCCATCTGAAAAAAATTTCGGCCTCCATCATCTCTAAGAGTTTGGTAAAAAAAATTCTTTTTCCATTGTTTTTATTCTTGTTTTTCTACTTGTTTATGTTGATTTTTACTTGCCTTCTCTTCTACTTCAGGTTCGGCCCCACCACTCCAGCCACCATGGCTGCCTCCTCCACCACTTGAACCACCCACCACCTCCTCTCCAGCCCCAAGCCACTAGCCGTGCCCAATAGTTGATCAAACTCCACCTAAATCTACACAAACTTCACCTATATGCACCATAGCCAACACCTATGCCTTCATCACCTTCAACCTTCCTTTTGCCGCCACCAATTCCACCTCCACCACCCATGGACGACCTGAAACTCTCTGCCACACCATCCTCCTTCCCACTATAGAGATTGTCGTGCCTGGTCTTGCTTGGGCCGAGCCAATGTTGCCTTGAATTCATGATATTTTGCATTGTTGTTGTAATCCTTGCACATATCTCATGCATCATCACTTTTGCTCCATCCCATACATGTTTGGCCGACTTCTTATGTGTTAGGAACTAAGTTGATGATGTTTTGATGAAAACAACCTTATATAGTTATTATACTTTACTTTATAAAATATATACTAACATTTCCATATAGATAGATATATATATATATATAGGAAGTATATGTAGGTATCATCGAAGAATGATCAGTATAAAGACTCAAGCATCAAGATGAAGATTAGAGATTCAAGATTCAAGACTCTAGAGAATCAAGATTTCAAGATCTTAAGACAAGTGTCTAGTATTTTGTTAAAACTTCATAATAGCACTCTCATCTTTCTTCCAATTTTCTTTTGGGATGGAACCCAATTTCTACCGAAACCAGTGGCTTACAAACCCACGACAAGTAGCTTACAAACCTACGACAAGTGGCTTACAAACCCACGAAAATCAAAATCATTTAAACTACTTTGTACAAGTTCTCGAGTCCTATGGAGGAGCTCTATAGGAAGGTTCTTGCAATTTCAATTTGAATATATTTTTCAAAATGTTTTTAAATCTGTTTTCAAAATGTTTTTGCTTTCAAAATCATGTTTTCAAAAATATTTTAAAACTTTGTTTTAGCCTTGAAATATTCCTCTAATCTGATTTTAAAAACTTCTATTTTTAAAACATCAAAACTTATTCTGATTTTAAATATTACTTATATAATTGACGGTCAATATCAATTATATATATATATATATATATTTAAAATAATGTTTTATATTCATTCACTATCTCAAAATATTGTTTAAACACTTTACTCTGCTTCAGAGATGTTTCAACTTGTTTTAAATTCAATTGTCTTTACAAAACAATATCTCTATAATTTTAAGGGATGTCGACATAAGGGGATACCCCATGTCGACATGGTGACAGTTGGATTCAAAATTCAATTTTCAAAAGAAGTGTCCATTCGTTCAAAAACCTTTCGCCAATGGTTATGACTGTTGTGCATCTATATAAAGGCTTCCAAAACGAATTTTTTTAACAACTACTTTCTTATTTTCTTCACTCTTTCTTCTCCACCATTCCATATCCATAAAACTTCATATTTTCAAGATCGTGCCATCATTCTGCCAAATTCTCAATAGGAAATCATTTAGATACTCTCTCTACTTGATTCTCCATCATTCTACTAAAGATCAAAGTGCTATTCAGAGTTATAGGATTAATTTGTATACAAAAAGTCCATAGAGTCTATCCATTCAAAAGGATTGTTATTAAGAAGTATTAGGGTGATCTTGTGTCCCGTAAATCAAGAGAGTTTACCCCAGACTCGGAGATAGGAGGGTTCCTCAAGGCCTTAGAAATTGAGGGTTGTAATTTGGATATTGGCTTATAAAAATCTGTACAAGGATATTGCCTTGGTGCAGGACTGGATGTAGGAGGATTCCGAACCAGTATAAAATCCGGTGTGTTCTTTCCTTTTACTTGCTTTACTTTACTATTTGCATTTGTGATATGTTCTGTGATCATTCTGTGTTAGAATTCTGTTTAGATTTGTGTTGAAAGTTTTAATTTAGTCATATAGTTCATATATTCTTTAAAACACTATTCACCCCCCCCCCCTCTAATGTTATTTCTGCCTTAAGATCCTTAATCTGCATCCCTAAAAATTGGTATCAGAGCATTGGTTTTCATTATTTTCATAATCTGAAATTTTGAAAAGTTTTAATGGCACAACACGCTAATAATGTAACTCCTGTCACCACTACTTATGTCAACACAAGCACTAACACTAGTTCATTTGTAGAAGGTCAGTCTACTGTCAGACCACCACTTTTTAATGGCAGTAATTATACATATTGGGCATGTAGGATGAAAATTTATTTACAATCCGTAAGTTTAGATACTTGGAATATGACACAAATTGAATATGTTGAACCAACTACTAATTTTGCCCAGTGGACTACTGAGCAAAAGACGGTTGCACAAAACAATTCTAAGGCTATGAATATACTATTTTGTTCACTAGATAGGAATGAGTTTAATAGAGTCTCTGTTTGTAAGTTTGCATTTGAAATCTGGAAAACTTTGCAAATAACTCATGAAGGAACAAGCAAAGTTAAACAGACTAAAATTTCCATATTAACTAACCAGTTTCAATTGTTTAAAATGCATGAAAATGAGTCCATTTCCGACATGTATTGTCACTTTCAAGATATTGTACATTCATTGATTGCTTTAGGAAAGGGTTTCTCAGAAGAAGATCAAGTTAGAAAGATACTCAATTCACTCACTCCAGAATGGGATCAAAAGACATTTACTATTGAAGAGGCAAATGATGTTAGTCAAATGAAGATCGAAGAGTTAATCGGTAATCTAATGTCTTATGAAGTTCAACTACAAGGGAGAAAAGAATCTAAGGCAATGGAAAAGAAATCGATCGCATTCAAAGTAACAACTGGAGATTCAGAACAAGATAGTGATGAAGAAATTGCTTTCATGACCAGAAATTTCAGAAAGTTTCTAAAGTATAGAAAGATGAATAACTTTAAAAGAAATGATCAAAGGAATTCCAGAAATACTTCGGAGAACAACAACAACAACAATGACAACAACAATGGTGATAGATGCTACAACTGCAACAAAACAGGGCACTACAAGATAGATTGTCCATATCCAGACAAACAGACATTTCAACCAAACAACGAGCAACTAAGGAAAAGAAAGAAGGCATATGCAGCAACTCTTGACGATTCAGATTCATCCAGTGATGATGAGAAGAAAACTGATAATTCAAATCTGTGCTTCACTGCTATTCTCGAATCGGAAGACGATCGGAGTTTGGATCTAAAAATAGGTAAATCTTTTATTCCTTTTTGCTGATGTCAAAGGGGGAGAAAGTTATAAAAATATATGTGCTTGGTGTAAGGGGGAGTCATGGAATAAAGGGGGGTTGTAGTTTTAAGAAGAAGTCACGGAGTAAGGGGGAGTTATGGAGAGTTATGGTATGGTAAGAATATTTTATAAATAAAGGTTGTCATCATCAAAAAGGGGGAGATTGTTAGGAACTGAGTTGATGATGTTTTGATGACAACAACCTTATATAGTTATTATACTTTACTTTATAAAATATATACTAACATTTCCATATAGATAGATATATATATATGTGTGTGTGTGTGTATAGGAAGTATATGCAGGTATCATCGAAGACTGATCAGTATAAAGACTCAAGCATCAAGATGAAGATTAGAGATTCAAGATTCAAGACTCTAGAGAATCAAGATTTCAAGATCTCAAGATAAGTGTCTAGTATTTTGTTAAAACTTCATAATATCACTCTCATCTTTCTTCCAATTTTCTTTTGGGATGGAACCCAATTTCTATCGAAACCAGTGGCTTACAAACCCACGACAAGTAGCTTACAAACCTACGACAAGTGGCTTACAAACCCACGACAAGTAACTTACAAACTTACGACAAGTGGCTTACAAACCCACGAAAATCAAAATCATTTAAACTACTTTGTACAAGTTCTCGAGTCCTATGGAGGAGCTCTATAGGAAGGTTCTTGCAATTTTAGTTTGAATAGAATTTTCAAAATGTTTTTAAATCTGTTTTCAAAATGTTTTAGCTTTCAAAATCATGTTTTCAAAAATATTTTCAAACTTTGTTTTAGCCTTGAAATATTCCTCTATTCTGATTTTAAAAACTTCTATTTTTAAAAAATCAAAATTTATTCTGATTTTAAATGTTACTTATATAATTGACGGCCTATATCAATTATATATATATATATTTAAAATAATGTTTTATATTCATTCTCTATCTCAAAATATTGTTTAAACACTTTACTTTGCTTCGGAGAAGTTTCAACTTGTTTTAAATTCAATTGTCTTTACAAAACAACATCTCTATAATTTTAAGGGATGTCGACATAAGGGGATACCCCATGTCGACATGGTGACGGTTGGATTCAAAATTCAATTTTCAAAAGAAGTGTCCATTCGTTCGAAAACCTTTCGCCAATGGTTATGACTGTTGTGCATCTATATAAAGGCTTCCAAAACGAATTTTTTTAACAACTACTTTCTTATTTTCTTCACTCTTTCTTCTCCACCATTCCATATCCATAAAACTTCATATTTTCAAGATCGTGCCATCATTCTGCCAAATTCTCAATAGGAAATCATTTATATACTCTCTCTATTTGATTCTCCATCATTCTACTAAAGATCAAAGTGCTATTCAGAGTTATATGATTAATTTGTATTCAAAAAGTCCATAGAGTCTATCCATTCAAAAGGATTGTTATTAAGAAGTATTAGGGTGATCTTGTGTCCCGTAAATCAAGAGAGTTTACCCCAGACTCGGAGATAGGAGGGTTCCTCAAGGCCTTAGAAATTGAGGGTTGTAATTTGGATATTGGCTTATAAAAATCTGTACAAGGATATTGCCTTGGTGCAGGACTGGATGTAGGAGGCTTCCGAACCAGTATAAAATCCGGTGTGTTCTTTCCTTTTACTTGCTTTACTTTACTATTTGCATTTGTTATATGTTCTGTGATCATTCTGTGTTAGAATTCTGTTTAGATTTGTGTTGAAAGTTTTAATTTAGTCATATAGTTCATATATTCTTTAAAACACTATTCACCCCCCCCCCCCTCTAGTGTTATTTCTGCCTTAAGATCCTTAATCTGCATCCCTAACATTATGAACCCAAACCAGATCCTTGTCCTTGCTTTAGCCGTGCCTTTCTGACCTATATCTGAAGCATTAGCGGTAGAAGGCAAGTGCAAAGACTTTGGAGATGATTTTTGCATTTATCTCTAACATTGTTTAATCGTATTTTTAGTTGAAAACTTATGTTATTTGTATTGTCTTGTTTGAATGTGTTCAAGGCAATTAATCTTTGACACTCGTAAAATCAAATCTTTTTTGTGATATCGTGCCTCTGAAGATCTCAGTTTGTGCTTTTGATCGTTGTCTCCAGTTTATGCAAGTGAGTTATTCTAACCTGACAATATGTACATATATAACTAGTAAATTGACCTCTTTTGAATCTGTAAAAATGCATAACCATATCTCACCTGCTATATTATGATTATATGATGTTCTCCCATGGTTAAACACCTGTTATATCATATGTTACTATTATATTATGATGTTCTGTTGTTTATATCAGTTTATCACACTGCAAGTTCCCGATAGATTAGAATCATTATGGGTTGAAATGATACATACCCGAACGGACTTTAGAATAAGGGAAAATCGTTATGGGCTGAAATGATAGGCCTAAGCGATTTTAAATTTATTTCATTTACTTGGGACTGCATGTTTGAAATGATAAAACGCAGATTTTTCTTTGTAAATTACGGGTTGAAATGATATATTACCCGTATCACTTTACCTAGGCTAGAAAATTATATACAAGCATGTAGTTAAACTATGTTTTCCTAAAAAATTTAAAATATTTTAGAAATGTAATTATTATAATATTTTGATTTAAAATTAATTAAAAATAATTTTTGTAAATATTATTGATTTTTCGGAAATTTATAAGTTAAATAAATTATGGAAAAGTTAGAAAATCTGAATGTAAGTTATTTTGGAAATTTTGATTAAATTATAATTTGAAATTAAATTGAATATGAAATTATGATAAATTTATGATATTTGAATTTAAAATGAATTTAAAGTGACTTTATAATATATTAATGATTTTTGAATAAAGTTA
Organism: Allium cepa; assembly: GCA_030765085.1. Lineage (NCBI taxonomy): Eukaryota > Viridiplantae > Streptophyta > Magnoliopsida > Asparagales > Amaryllidaceae > Allium > Allium cepa. Next base: position 500,801,351 of record CM060931.1, read on the forward strand.
AAATGTGAAATGAATGATTATTTAAGTTGAAATTTTGAAAATATAACCAAAATGGGAATTTGTGAATTTGGCTTATTTAAGTTAAGTAAACAAAATTGAAATTAAGTTATATTTTGAAATTTTAAACTTAAGTGTTAAATTGAAATTTAATTCAATGAGTTTAAATTTGAATGTTGAAATTTAATAAGTGAATTATTAGTAAATCTTGATTTTTGAATGGAAATATAACTTTATTAAATCATGAACTTAAGGAACATTAAATGATGTTTATAAATGTGAAAATGTATGATTTATAAGTTAAAAATGTTTAAATAAAAATAGAATTGGTTGTGAAATTATATTGAATATTTGAAGTTAATTAACTACATTTTTGAAATGCTATTAATTGTAATGTAAATGATATAACAGCATTTGTAAATGTTGTAGTTGATGATAATGAACTAAAAAGCTAAATTGAATTAAAGGCTATTATAGCAATTTATGTAAGTGCTATAATTGTTGAATTTAACTAAGTTTATTTGAAATTTAAGTAAACCCTATTACAGCATTTTTAAAATGCTGTATTTTGTTAAATTGAACTGTTTTGAATGTAACTTTCCATAGCGTTTTCTAAACGTTGCGAAAAGTGATTTTTCACTGTTGTGATAAACTTAAGTGAATAAATGAACTTTGAAAGTTGAAAATTTTAGAAATTTAATAATTTAATTATTAAATATAATAATTTCATTTTTAGTGATTTAAAATGATTTTTGAAATATAAACTGTTTTGAAATGTGAATTGAAATGGTATTTTAAATTGAATAAAATGAATATGGTTTTGAAATGAATTTTGAAAAGATATGATATTTTGATATATTAAAATGATTGAAAGGGAAGTTTTGAAAAATATGATATTTTGATATATTAAAATGATTGGAAAGGTAGTTTTGAAAAGATATGATATTTTGATATATTAAAATGATTTGAAATGTGGTTTTGAAAAGATATGATATTTTGATATATTAAAATGATTTGAAATGTGGTTTTGAAAAGATATGATATTTTGATACATTAAAATGATTAAAAAGGAAGTTTTGAAAAGATATGATATTCTGATATAATAAAATGATTTGAAATGAAGTTTTGTAAAGATATGATATTTTGATGTATTAAAAATGATTTTAATGTGGTTTTGAAAAGATATGATATTTTGATATATTAAAATGATTGGAAATGAAGTTTTGTAAAGATATGATAGTTTGATATATTGAAATGATTTGACAGGAAGTTTTGGAAAGATATGATATTTTGATATTGAAATGATTGGAAATGAAGTTTTGTAAAGATATGATATTTTGATATATTAAAATGATTGGAAATGAAGTTTTGTAAAGATATGATATTTTGATATATTAAAATGATTGGAAATGAAGTTTTATAAAGATATGATAGTTTGATATATTGAAATGATTTGACAGGAAGTTTTGGAAAGATATGATGTTTTTGAAATGGTTTGGAATTAATTTAATCTTTATTTTGATAAAGATTTGGATTTGAAATGATATTCTATTTTGAAGTATAAATATTATTTTAAAAGTTATAATCGCGGGTTATAATAACGATTGGTTGGCAAAGAGACCGTGATCGGATATCTGGCATACTCTCTGTCGATACCGAAAACCACTTTGACAACCGTGTACGCGGTGGAGATTTCAGAATGAAGTAGGATGGTGGCGACGTTCTTGAGGTATATTACGTGGACCCCACTCTCGTGAGTTGGCTTAAGGTGGCTAAAACAGGAGCAATCTCAGGCCAAATGGGGTAGCTCCTCTGGTCGGACACATTCCTTCGATACTATATTCTTACTTGTGATTGATTAGATGGCCATCCTCCGATTTTGATATGGGAGTGTGTTCCGAGGTGGGCATATGTGGCTGCAGCGTTACCACCAGCCCGTGTGCGTAATTGGTATATCTACCCTGGCATTGCCTTGTGTGCCGTGTCACCTACCATACCGAGCCTTTACTACGAGTTTGTTTTTCTCCCGTAGCCCGTGTGGTATCCTCTGATAGTTTTCCGATCTGGAGATATCATGATATTGGATGAACTACTGGGACTATTATGTGTGAAGGGTGATATGGGTAGCCCGGAACGCTATTTAAAAGTAAGTTTATTTTGCTGTATACATTATTATAATAGCGCAATATTACTACATAGTAAATAGTTTAACGGATCCTTAGAAGATGGGCGGTCCCAGACATCCTTTAAGTTACTTGTACCTTATTACAGTTCACTTGAGTTGGTTTACATTATATAAGTATTTATTGTCCTGACTTGAGTGTTTGTATTTTTATTTACGCTCGGGTCAGCCTGAGGTATTCACAGATTTGGATTCCACTTTCTGGAGATTGGAATCGCTGGAGATTATCTGCTTATCTAGTTTTGTCTATTCCAGTTCCGTTGTTCTATTCAGCTTGTATTTGGTTATCATCTTGAGACTTCTGTTGTACTTTATTTATTCTGTTGTATTTTATTTAACTCTGATATATTTACATAGTAGCTTCATGAACTGCTATCCCTTTTACTTCCACCGCATTTCTTACTCTGTTTCTGTGTTCTGTGATTATTATTTGCTGTATGTTATGAGATTTGCCAAATTTAATTTATAATGTGGTATTTTGAGCAATTCGAGTCCGACATGTGCGGAAGCGAATGGTTGAAAATATCTGGTTGTTACAGTTGGTATCAGAGCTTTGGTAGCTCTAGGCAAAACTCAGTATATATGGTAAATATATTTACAGAATCACTTTCATTCGAGTTTAAATCTCTTCCTTTTTGACTCAATCCCTTTGAATTTTGGAACGTTCCCTGGGGATCCAAAATCCATTCGTGTCCCTCACTATTTGTCTTCCTTTGATTTTGGAGTATCCCGTAACTCCACTTCGAATGAGCTTTATAGTGAATTGGCGGTCCCTTCAATCTCAAAAATTCATTTGTAAAGGGGGAAACTCCTTTACAATTAGCATCGATTCACCAGAGAATTATAGTTATCCTTGGTGTAGATGCTAATATCTTTTGTTATTCCAAACTCTTTCTATTGAGATCAAATGTAGATTTATCCTAGAAAATCCACATCGATCTTATTCTTTAAGTCATGGTTGACCCGGATAAGGTTGTCCGCAATTTATTTAAGCTTATCCACCTCCCTATTTTGTTATTCAATCATCTTGTCCTTTGTTTCCAATCTATCTTCCAAACATTTTGAATTGTACTTGTAAATCATATTAATGTTTTGTTTTATATTGTGTTGTTTGGGTTGTTGATGTTGATTTGGGTTTCCGATTGATTCGTCTGATCAACGCTATCGATAGGATTTCTAAAACACTTAGACAGAACAAACTAACACAATATTATTTTAAAAATTTGGTTAATGACATAAATTTCGATATAAGTAAATTTATGGAACTTAATAAATTGATTTAAATTAATCATTTGAAATGATAATACTTGATTTATCATTTATTGTTCTATAAATGAATTTATAAATAGCTATTTATAAATTGATTTGGAACTGAAATGAGTTTAAAACAAGAAATTTGAGAATTTAATTTCTGATGGTTTCAAACCTTGTGTTTAAAGTTTAAAAATGGGTATATTATTTAAAGTATTTTCTAATAGAAATTTGTTTCCAAGAAATTTTAAAGTTTAAAATTAGTGCCCTTCTCTTTGTCGCTGGAAAATAACTTCGGTGATGACCGCGACGTCATCGACGTTCATCTTCGAGTTTCGAAGTGAAGAGACCGTTCTGTAGTCTTGCTACAGCTTTTCTTTGGGAAATTTAATTGATTTGAATTTCTAAAATAAGATTGAAATTAAAATATATATAGATATATGATTTAAATTTGATTTGACATATTATGTATATATATTTAATTATCTCTAAATGGTTTGAAGGAATCAGAAATTTTATTCTTAAACTTTATCTTAAAGAATCATTTCAATTATAAAAAGAAAATTAAAATTTTAGATAAATGATTCAAACTTGAGATAAGGGAATTAGAAAGTTTTATTTGTATAATACTCAATTGCATTTAAATATAACTTACCCAAATTATACAGAAGTTAACAATGTAATTGGATAATATGCAATATAAAAAAAGATTTTATAAATAAAATTTGAATGGTTAAATAAATGTTATACACTTGAATTTTAGTTATAAAATGATTAACAGAGTAAATAGAATAAAAGTTAATTGAATAATTTACAATATAAAATGATGTTAATGGAACTAAAAATAAATTAAAGCACTTATAATAAGAGTTAGTATAATGGGCATAGATGATAAAATATATTAAGAGGAATAAATTTAACTTTAAGTAGGAACAAAGAAGAATTAAATTTATTAAGTACATTATGAGTATAAAGAATGATTATTTTTCAAATCCATGATCTTTGAAATTGTTGATTTAAGATGATTAGAAGATAAGATAATAAAATTTGAGATAGTTAAGATATATTTAACTTGTGTAAAAATTAATTATCTATTTAAACTGAAATTTCCATGGTTTCTAACCTATTATCTTATTTTGTTTTTCAAACTATCGTTTGGTTGTCCTTATTTTCCTTATCTTGCTTCAGACTGGTGTAGGCATTTTTCTGTTTAGAAATCTTTCTATAATCTTTGATAATCTCCACCTTATTAAACTTACCTACAACAATATTTATCAGGTAAAATTTCAATCTCCTTGTCATCTTGTCTTAATCTTATTTCACTTTACCTTTTTCTATGCTTTCCCGTACCTCATTCCTTTTCGGGGACGAAAAGTTTTGAGTGGGGAGAGTGTAACAACCCTAGATTTTTTTGCATATAATTTAAATTTGACTTTATTTTATTTTGAAATTATTTTAAACTTTTTTATTTCAAACATTTCATTGTTAAATATAAATTTTGATTATTATATGGATTATAATTTCAAACTGGTATAAATTGAATATTTTCCTGAAAAATGGATCTGTGGTCAAAACTGGTCAAACTTTGACTTTTAAATTTTAAATTTAAATATTTTAATTTTTGAATTTTATCTTTTATTTTGAAAATAGATTTAATATCATGAATACTGCTTTTCGTTTCGTTGAAATTGGATATAAATTGTGAAAGTTATACCCTTTACAATATTGTGTGTTTATAGGGTTATTTAGCAATATTCTTTGTTTTAATTTCTATAAATGATATTTTTTACTTGATATATCTTATTCTAATTTGTATATTTATGTTATATTATTTATATTTTGACTTTTAAATATTTTTAAAGTGATGTTTGAATTTTTCCAAAGCTTATTGAATTTATTTTCTATTTTTAAAACCTAGTTTCTATTTTCTTTGCTATTTTCTTCATTTAAATTATATTTAATTAAAATTTATTTATGTATTTGTGTGAATGAATTTTTATTTTATGTTCTTATCTTTATTTATAAATATTTTCCAAGTCCATAAAATTTTTCCAAAGTTTATTCTGTTTATTTTCAAATTTTCTAGACTAGTTTTCATTTTTTGTGCTATTTTCTTATTTTAATCATATATAATTAATTTTTATTTGTTTATATTTTGTTTATTTGTTATATTTTCGAATTTAGACTGAATTATTATATGTATTTCAGTTATTTTAAAAATTATAAAAAGAAATAGAGAAAAGTGAAAGATTTGTGGCTTTTTATTTCCTAAGGCTATTTGTATTCCCACCTTTTCACATTTCAACCTTACTTCTCATTCAATTGGCCACATCTCCTCATTTCTTCAGCCGCCTATTTTTTTCCATTCACGTAAAACATTTTTCTTCCCATCTGAAAAAATTTTCAGCCTCCATCATTTCCAAGAGTTTGGTAAAAAAAAATTCTTTTTCCATTGTTTTTCTTCTTGTTTTTCTACTCGTTTATGTTGATTTTTAATTGCCTTCTCTTCTACTTCAGGTTCGGCCCCACCACTCCAGCCACCATGGACGCCTCCTCCACCACTTAAACCACCCACCACCTCCTCTCTAGGCCTAAGCCAATGGCCGTGCCCAATAGTTGATCAAACTCCACCTAAATCTACACAAACTTCACCTATATGCACCATAGCCAACACCTATGCCTTCATCACCTTCAACCTTCCTTTGGCCGCCACCAACTCCACCTCCACCACACATGGACGACCTGAAACCCTCTGCCACACCATCCTCCAGCCCACTACAGAGATGGTCGTGCTTGGTCTTGCTTGGGCCGAGCCAATGTTGCCTTGAATTCATGATATTTTGCCTTGTTGTTGTAATCCTTGAACATATCTCATGCATCATCACTTTTGCTCCATCCCATACATGTTTGGCCGACCTCTTATGAACCCGAACCAAATCCTTGTCCTTGCTTTAGCCGTGCCTTTCTGACCTATATCTGAAGCATTAGTGGTAGAAGGCAAGTGCAAAGACTTTGGAGATGATTTTGCATTTATCTCTAACATTGTTTAATCGTATTTTTAGTTGAAAACTTATGTTGTTTGTATTGTCTTGTTTGAATGTGTTTAAGGCAATTAATATTTGGCTCTCGCAAACTCAAATCTTTATCATGTTATCATGCCTCTGAAGATCTCATTTTGCGCTTTTGATCGTTGTCTCCAGCTTATGCAAGTGAGTTATTCTCACCTGACAATATGTACATATATAACTAGTAAATTGACCTCTTTTGAATCTGTAAAAATGCATAACCATATCACACCTGTTATATTATGATTATATGATGTTCACCCATGCTTAAACACCTATTATATCATATGTTACTATTATATTATGATGTTCTGTTGTTTATATCAGTTTATCACACTGCAAGTTCCCGATAGATTAGAATCACTATGGGTTGAAATGATACATACCCGAACGGACTTTAGAATAGGAAAAAATCGTTATGGGCTGAAATGATAGGCCTAAGCGATTTTCAATTTATTTCATTTACTTGGGACTGCGGTTTGAAATGATAAAACCTGGATTTTTCTTTGTAAATTACGGGTTGAAATGATATATTACCCATATCACTTTACCTAGGCTAGGAAATTATATACAGGCCTGTAGTTAAAATATGTTTTTCTAAAAACTTTAAAATATTTTAGAAATGTAATTATCATAATATTTTGATTTAAAATTAATTAAAAATATTTTTTGTAAATATTATTGATTTTTCGGAAATTTATAAGTTAAATAAATTATGGAAAAGTTAGAAAATCTGAACGTAAGTTATTTTGGAAATTTTTATTTAATTATAATTTGAAATTAAATTGAATATGAAATTATGATAAATTTATGATATTTGAATTTAAAATGAATTTAAAGTGATTTTATAATATATTAATGATTTTTGAATAAAGTTAAAATGTGAAATGAATGATTATTTAAGTTGAAATTTTGAAAATATAACCAAAATGGGAATTTGTGAATTTGGCTTAAAAGTGAATTTTAAGTTAAGCAAATAAAATTGAAATTAAGTTATATTTTGAAATTTTAAACTTAAGTGTTAAATTAAAATTTAATTCAATGAATTTAAATTAGAATGTTGAAATTTAATAAGTGAATTATTAGTAAATCTTTTGAATGGAAATTTAACTTTATAAAATCATGAACTTAAGGAACATTAAATGATGTTTATAAATGTGAAAATGTATGATTTATAAGTTAAAAATGTTTTAAATAAAAATATAATTGGTTGTGAAATTATATTGAATATTTGAAGTTAATTAACTGCATTTTTGAAATGCTATTAATTGTAATGTAAATGATATTACAGCATTTGTAAATGTTGTAGTTGATGATAATGAACAAAAAAATTAAATTGAATTAAAGGCTATTATAGCAATTTATGTAAGTGCTATAATTGTTGAATTTAACTAAGTATATTTGAAATTTAAGTAAACCCTATTACATCATTTTTAAAATGTTGTCTTTTGCTAAATTGAACTGTTTTGAATGTAACTTTCCGAAGCATTTTCTAAATGTTGCAAAAAGTGAATTTTCACTGTTTTGATAAACTTAAGTGAATAAATGAACTTTAAAAGTTGAAAATTTTGGAAATTTAATAATTTAATTATTAAATATAATAATTTCATTTTTAATGATTTAAAATGATTTTTGAAATATGAACTGTTTTGAAATGTGAATTGCAATGGTATTTTAAATTGAATAAAATGAATATGGTTTTGAAATGAATTTTGAAAAGATATGATATTTTGATATATTAAAATGATTGAAAGGGAAGTTTTGAAAAGTTAAGATATTTTGATATATTAAAATGATTGGAAAGGAAGTTTTGAAAAGATATGATAATTTGATATATTAAAATGATTTGAAATGTGGTTTTGAAAAGATATGATATTTTGATATATTAAAATGATTTGAAATGTGGTTTTGAAAAGATATGATATTTTGATATATTAAAATGATTAAAAAGGAAGTTTTGAAAAGATATGATATTTTGATATAATAAAATGATTTGAAATGAAGTTTTGTAAAGACATGATATTTTGATGTATTAAAATGATTTGAAATGTGGTTTTGAAAAGATATGATATTTTGATATATTGAAATGATTGGAAATGAAGTTTTGTAAAGATATGATATTTTGATATATTGAAATGATTGGAAATGAAGTTTTGTAAAGATATGATATTTTGATATTGAAATGATTGGAAATGAAGTTTTGTAAAGATATGATATTTTGATATTGAAGTGATTGGAAATGAAGTTTTGTAAAGATATGGTATTTTGATATATTGAAATGATTTGACAGGAAGTTTTGGAAAGATATGATGTTTTTGAAATGGTTTGGAATTAATTTAATCTTTATTTTGATAAAGATTTGGATTTGAAATGATATTCTATTTTGAAGTATAAATATTATTTTAAAAGTTATAACCGCGGGTTATAATAATGATTGGTTGGCAAAGAGACCGGGATCGAATATCTGGCATACTCTTTGTCGATACCGAAAACCACTTTGACAACCGTATACGCGGTGGAGATTCTAAAATGAAGTAGGATGGTGGCGACGTTCTTAAGGTATATTACGTGGACCCGACTCCCATGAGTTGACTTAAGGTGGCTAAAACAGGAGCGATCTCGGGCCAAAAGGGGTAGCTCCTCTGGTCGGACACATTCGTTCGATACTATACTCTTACTTGTGATTGACTAGATGGTCATCCTCCGATTTCAATATGGGAATGTGTTTCGAGGTGGGCGTATGTGGCTGCTGCGTTACCACCGGCCCGTGTTCGTAATTGGTATATCTACCCTGGCATTGCCTTGTGTGCCGTGTCACCTACCATACCGATCCTTTACTACGAGTTTGTTTTTCTCCCGTAGCCCATGTGGTATCCTCTGATAGTTTCCCGATCTGGAGATATCATGATATTGGATGGACTACTGGGACTATTATGTGTGAATGGTGATACGGGTAGCCCGGAACGCTATTTAAAAGTAAGTTTATTTTACTGTAGACATTATTATAATAGCGCAATATTACTACATAGTAGATAGTTTAACGGATCTTTAGAGGATGGGCGGTCCCAGGCATCCTTTAAGTTACTTGTACCTTATTACAGTTCACTTGAGTTGGTTTACATTATATAAGTATATATTGTCCTAACTCGAGTGTTTGTATTTTTATTTACGCTCGGGTCAGCCTGAGTTATTCACAGATTTGGATTCCACTTTCTGGAGATTGGAATCGCTGGAGATTATCTGCTTAGCTACTTTTATCTATTCCAGTTCTGTTGTTCTATTCAGCTTGTACTTGGTTATCATCTTGAGACTTCTGTTGTACTTTATTTATTCTGTTGTATTTTATTTAACTCTGATATATTTACATAGTAGCTTCATGAACTACTATCTCTTTTACTTCCGCTGCATTTCTTACTCTGTGTCTGTGTTCTGTGATTATTATTTACTGTATGTTATGAGATTTGCCAAATTTAATTTACAACGCGGTATTTTGAGCAATTCGAGTCCGACATGTGCGGAAGCGAATGGTTGAAAATATCTGGTTGTTACATTCTCTGTCGTTTCCCGCCAACATGACGAGGTATTAAATGGTCGCCCGTAAATCCACAAACATTTCCATATTAGGCTTATTGATAGCTATATTGTAAGTCTACAAAATGAAAATCATCCTCCTACTAGCTTCCAAAATCATGTATGTAAACCCGTAGAAGGTCATTAAGTACTCGATTCGCCCTTTTTTAACCATTTCATTCGTGGATGGTTTGTCATGCTCAAGTTTGACTCCACTCTCAATGCCTCTTGTAAGATTCTTCAAAAATCCACTCGTGTATAATGGGTATCCATCGCTCAAGCACTCTTTGGCGCTCCACGGAACCATATACTACACCACAAAAGGCTTTTAACAGCGTTTGGAAAACGCTGTAATACGATACAACAGCGTTAGTACAAACGCTGTATAACGACATGCTATCGTATGTACAGAACTTACAACAGCTTTCATATAAACGCTGTTGAAACATCCATTTGACAGCGTTTATTACAAGCTGTCAATAATGTTTTTACAGCGTTTTCAAACATGCTGTATTATGTTTTTACAGCGTTAATAATTTAGTTGTCGGAGATGTTTTAATTCTACTTTAACTGTTTACAACAGCTTTTTATAAACGCTGTTAGTGAATCATCAACTATTTCGACAGCATGTACTAAACGCTGTTATTGACTATTTCAAGATAATTACAGCACGAATTGAACGCTGTTGTGTCTTCATTGGCAGCATTAATCAAACGTTGTCTTCTATTTATATAACAGCTTTAATATTCCACTCTATTTTTGAATATTCCAGAACTATATTTTGAGTATATTCAAGCAACTAGTATATATAACAGGTTCTAATAACTATTAATTGATTACATAAACTAGTTAAGACAATATTAATAAACAAAAGACATCCATAAACCAAGTTTCAATAATATCCATAAACAAAAATAACAAAGTAAACCAAGTTACCACAAATTCTGTTAAACAAAGACACGTTATATGTTAAGCACAAAATATCAATATAGTAAGTCCGCACCAAATGCCAACAACAAAACGTGCATCTAAAAAGTTTCATATGCTTGCTACTTGCTACGGAAGAAGAATGTGTCATCGCCATCTTTAATTACCTGCAACGAAGAAATTTGACGTCAGTGAGTAAACGCCATCTAAAAATTTAGTGCAAAAGTGGGTAAAAAGCATTTAGTGCAAAAGTGGGTAACTTGACCAATGAAAAGATAGTCTTGGAATTACTATTCTGTCCCAATATGCTTCAGCGTAGGCATAAAAAGCGAGTTTTACACCCATCTGTCACTTAGAAAAATAAGTAATATCGAGAAATCTAAGTGAATGAGCCTCATAAATGCACACTTTGTTAGCGCAAATCAGAGATACACGTGAGTTTTCAATTTCAGACATATCATACCCTTTGAGAATGCTCTCGTGCACATCACCATCTATGTGTATATCTTCACTTACCTCATTGGTATTACAGTTTATGCTATCAACATCACCATCATATAAAGCAGCAGATCCAACCAACCCAATCTTTTCCTCACTTATGTGCAGCACACAACTCTAATCAATTCCAACCTTATAATTACTAACATAATCCCTTCACTTTGATTACAGTTTATAATTACCAACCACAAATCCCTTCACATATAGTTCAGCTTCATAAACTGACCACTGCCTGAAACAATATTTCCACAAAACATACAAACTGCAGCTTCCTCACCAAATAAACCATACCATCCCATCTGCATGCAACAAATGCCACTCTATCCACTGCCAGTTGTTACCATCCACATCAAACTCCACTACTGACATCACTATCACTACTTACATCCTACTTGTAGCCATACATCACCACCCCAGTTGAACCAACTTACCCCACTACCTCTCTAACTTCCCATAACAGTGCACCAACGCATCCCCTAGCCTCTGACTACCTCTGCATCTGCCATAACAACCCTTCAAACATCCTACACTTCTCTGTAAATACTGCTACATAAAATTTCTCATTTACTGCTTGGTAAATACTGCCTACACAACATTCAACATTCACAAACCACCCACCTACATTCAACATTCATCCCTCATTCACTTCACTTCACTGCCATTCACAAGGCATCAACTCCTCTGCCCTTACTGCCATTACCTCATCAACCTTTGCCTACCACTCCCTGTCCTCCTTCCATCACCAACTTGCTACACCTTCCTGTCACTGACTTATCCAAAACAACATTGCCTTCAAACTCTCTTTCAAACCAGCAACCATACATATGCCTTCACACCTGACCACAACAACCATCCCCACTGTCACACCCACCCTCCTTCAACTGACTGATACATACATTGCCATATCATCACTGACTGATACAACAACAAGCATTCTATCACACCACTACTGCCATTCCTTCCTCCAACAAACTTGTTGTTGGTAATCACAAACAACTGTACACACAACCTTACTGTACACACAAACTTCACTTCACTCCCAAAAAAAACAATGGACATTTTTTCCCAAAGTCAGGAGAATTAACAATGGATTTGAATTTATGAGATTTAATAAAACCGCTCACAGCTAATCAATGCTCATTTACACTAGCATATTTAATCAAATGAAACCATAGTAGTTTTTTTTTGTCTATTGCATATAAACAAGCTGTGAAACTTACATGGAAGTTGAGCCCATTCTAACATTCGCAACAGGCCATGCTACAGTCGAGCCAATAGCATCTGATAAGCATTCCATGAAGGATGTAGGTCGCCATAGAGGTGCATTTGGAACTTTTACAACATCCACCCAAACTCTTATCGCATTTGGTCCCAGTGGAACAGAATGTACCAAAGCATTTGGATCTGTTGAAGACACGGTTCCTTCTGCTACTATTTTCCCCGTACCCTCTAAATCAATCAACTTGCATTTGGTATTTGCAGAAAAATTTGCACTCTATCACATAACAAAAAAAATGGTAATACACTATCAACAATTCTTTGAGAGGAATATTAGCAATATGAACATGTTACCGTAAGAGATGTTGGAGCATTGATCATAGGAGCAGGACATGTGCTAGCGTTAGTCGTTTCAACAACTACTGTTGATTCTGGCCATGCTATTTTCTTACCAATAGCTTCTCCAATACATGTCATGCCAACTATAGGCCTCCATAAAAATGCATCTTCTTTTTTCGGATTGTCCACCCAAACTATCTTGGCATCTGGTCCAAGAGGAATACCATTAATTATCTAATTTGGATCACTCGAGTACACTCGTCCTTCAGCAACCAGTTCTTTGCTCCCACCCCAATCATACAGCTTGCAATTGGTTTCCATGCTATTGGTTTTACTCTATTAAAAAAATACATTTGTTTAAGTTAAACATAGAAATATACAAAAACATTGCACAAATTTCAGTAAACTTACCTCGTTTTGTTTTCTGGAGTCCTCACTTTTGTGTATAACAACTTTATCAGCTGGCCATACTACTATCTCATCCTTGGCATCTCTTGTATATACCAAACCAGGAGAAGGCCTCCACAAGAAAACATCTAATTTTCTTGGATGGACAATCAAATTTTTTTTGGCATTTGGACCTATAGGGACTTCATTGCACAGTTCTTTCGGATCGCTTGACAAAATTTTTCCTTCGGCGACAACCTCGTCGTCATCTCCATGCCAAGGCAATAAACTACAATTATCACCTGTTTGACTATACTTACTATGCAATTAACCAAAACTAGATTATATTGATTATTGATTTAGATATCAAATTATGTATGATGTTGCAACCGTTTGATTTTTACCACTATGGATGTGTTCTCTTCTCCCCAACTTCCTTTATCCTGCCAAATCAATAATATTGCAAATTAAAGGTAAAATAATCACAGAAAAATAATCACAGAAACTTATAATATTCTGAATAAATATTCTGACATTGCACTGACTAATCAACAGAAGATGTTTCAACTTAGTGTTTTTATTCGATTGAATGCTATATAATATGGACATGTCATCGGAGCATAGCCAATATATTATAACAACTTCTAATTATACTCACACATTATATTTTAGTAACTTTTTTCTTAAAAAAAACAAACAAACAAACAAACAAAACAAAACAAAAAGAAAAACCTCACTCTCACCAACACCCTGTTCTATTGTAAACATATTATATTTTTTGCAAGCTTTTATGAGTAAATAGTAATTTTAGCTTTCCTGGCATCAGTTGTTTTTCATTTGAAATTTAATCAATTAACACTATTATTTAATCAACAAAGAGCCATCCTAACAGCCTCTAACTATTTCTTTTTGAGGCAATCCATTCTTATTGCAAATTTACAGTATTTGACCAGTAAATAAAATAATCCACTCAATGCAGTTTCTGGTATAGTTCATAGTAACTTTGTTGAGAATTTTCCTCAAGGGAAGACGCAGAAAACTGTGGTGGAGAGTGAGTTAGAAGGATTAGTAAGGCTGATGCAGGATTTGGAAGGAACATATTTAAGAACTCGGTTGATATGGCTTTCAGACACATGGTAAGTTATTTTTTTTCTTCATATGTATGTCATATGAACTTAGGTCATAGATGATTTTTTGAACTAGACAAAGACATACGGAGTGGAGTATTTGCATATGTTGGATTAATTCATCTGCTAATGGTTAATGCTTTATATAACACATAATAAGTAGTGTACCGTATAAGTAGTAGGCTTGAACATTAAGTTATGCTACAGCATTCGCTAGAAAATAGTTTGAACATTATGTCTACAATTAGATTTATTTCAACAAGTAGGTACTTGGGGATATAACTTGAGTCCATTTCTTGTAATCAAATTTTAAATCGAACCATACTAGTTAGTATTTAGGCTTCTGATAAAACTTTTATGAAAATCAACATCAAGCCTGTATAGCCTGAGGCAGTGGAAGATACTTCTTTTAAATAAACTACTTTTTGGTTTTTTAAAAACCAAAATGAGTTGCTTTTGATTTTAGAAAAGAAAAAATAAAATAAAAAACTTATTTAAATCCACCCAAAGACTATAAAAGTAAACTTAAGGCCCTTACTCCATTGAAGATGTCCCAGTGCTACCATTTTAAGCTGGTAAGATATTTGCAACTCAGGGGAAGATGCAGTTATTTTCGTACGGAACAAACAGAAATCAAATAGGAGCACTCTTTGTAGGAGAAACAATAAGATTAACAGAGGAAGCTTTTATGAGTAAATAGTAAATCATTCTCGAAATTTCTGAACCCCAAAAACATTTAAATTATAAATTAAAAGTCGTACCAGACGCTTCATTAACATGTAAACCACTTGCTTTAGTTCTGAAACACTATGTTAACATTGAGATACTTGAGTATCTTTGATTTGTGAGAGAACCGCCTTGGCCGCAGTCATGCCTCTTCCCATTCCACGTAGTCGTCCCGGTCTATCTTGTCCCAACACTTGTGAGAGAGCATCATCTTTTAAATTACATGTTAAGTTAGATTGTGATTCATTTTCCACCTTTTTTATTTTCTCCTACAAAAAATATATTTTAAATATGAGTTATAATTTACATTATTTTCAAAATAATTACTTTAAAAAAGGTCAAAAGCACTCACAACAATTTCGGTAACATGTGCATTCACGGGTTCGCCATTCTTATGAGTGTGAGAGTTAACCCAAACATCAACTCTAGAAATGGAAGAAGGATTTACACTTTCCTCTTTCTGCATTAAAAATGACATAACATTAGATAAAACAACTAATCATAGTAAATTAATCAAATATTTTTTTCTCACCATATCTTCAGTTAATCGTGCCATCCCTCGACGACCACAAGTATGTGGCATTTGTTTACCCCTCATGGATTTGAATTTTTCGCTTCGTAACTATTTATAAACATTTATCACATTTATTAGTTAATTTGCATTATTTGTGCACTTATATTGTATATATATAAATGATTAAAACAATTACTATATAATTACCTTAAACTTATTACTAGTTCTGGACTCAACAAACCTTTTCCATTCCTTCATAATTTTGACATTATCCGGTTTTAGTCGAAGCCGTTCCTCCGTAGTTTTTGCCTTTAATAATTTGTCAACTAGTTTGCTTTTTGAACACCTCCAAATACATCCCATTTGCCGAAGAATGGGAACCTTTTGCCATTCTTCATCCAGTTTAAATCTAGCCTGTAACAAAGAAAAATATCAAAATATAGTAACTTTATTTAAAAACTGAATAAAGAAATTAATAAGATCGCAAAATTTTGATAATCAACATTAGCCATGGACTACATATCAACACTTCTAATGAATTACCGACTTCATCATTGACGACAAACAAAATATATACCACCCTTTCAACCTGACTAGAAATCAGACAATACGATGTAGGTTAGAGGGAGGATTCTGCAGTTGCCCAAACTTAAGTTGTATGAAAAAACATTTGATAAACCGGTTAACTATATAGAAGCTGCCAAAGACAAGTTTCCTGGTCTTTCTACATTTAGTACATGACTCAGTTAAAATACTCATGATTAGAGTGAGGTAAGAAGCACAAGTACCAACTCATTGTAGGAGCTGTAGTGGACTGTAGAACATAAAAAATGTAGCTTAGGTACACATAAAACATGGGCAGACCCCGTTTAATTACAGATTGATGAAGTAACATAAAAATGGATAGCTGAAATTAAGACATGCAGAGGTCTTTTTTCCTCTAAGAAATACATGATTCAAATCCAAGACATAGATAAAATGGCCAGTGCCGTCAAAAGTTAAAATTAAACCAACAACAAAAACCTCATGGTTACTACAGATTCGCTTAATAGAAATAATAATCCTATATGATAATAAACCTTGATTTTACAAATATAATAAATGGAGTAATAAACGAAAATTTGATGCCAACTTCATCTATCATCGCCCATATCATGATTGTAATTACAACAACGCATCATGATTCAAAAATTATGTATCTGTGCCACAGTTGTTTAGCTACAATAAGACAACAATAACTGAATACTCTTTGTTATATTATTGTCATCTACCATTCCGATGTAAAACTTGGTGGCATGGTTTTGATTATATAATTGTGAAACTATTGTGGTGTAGATTGACAATGAGAACATACAAGTTAAATAAATAAGAGCCAACAAAATTCTATTTTCAAAAGTTTGTATCAAAAGTTTGCTATTATATTAACTAAGAACATTGCAAGATAAGCAAACCTGAACGGATTCCCATAGAACTGATTTCAATTCTTCACCAAGTTGCCTCCAGTCCTCAAGTGTAAATGGAACATACTCACGCACAAGTGGCCCCAGATAAGAAGATAGCTTCACTGACGCTTTTCCTATCGGTTCGCCCGATGAGTTAAACTCGACTTCGATTCGGCTTGCAACATCTGAAGTAAGTCTTTTCACTTTGGTTGGGCCTCTAGTCTTCTTTTTCGAAATCTGATTTGCATCAATGTCTTCAATTGTTCTATCGATTTCCATTGCTGTTTCAGGATTTCCATCGACTTGCGTAGCAGTGTCTGCGATTGAGTTGTTTGCATTCCCAAAATCATTGTTTTCCAAAGGTGGCTCAATATGCTCTCCTATTGCATTAGACCCATCGAATGCATATGTGGATTGTTCGAGTCTTTTTTGATTGCGCGTAATCCTCTTATCCATTGTCTTTTTCATACTTCTAACCATTTTATGCAAATATAACATATCAACATATGAATATAATTTAGAAATTATTTTTTCCCCCTCCCTGTCTTTAATTTTTTTCCTGGAATTGATTGTCAGAAAAGGTACATATTGCTGTGATGAGACTGAAAATGCTATGTACTGTCACAAAATTACTGGTGTATGCCATGTGCAGTTTGCATAGTTAGAGGTGGAATGAGGCTAGAAAGAACTGGCCTGTTTTTTGGCAGTCTCTTAGAGGTGGTACTGATAAGAAGTAATTGTTTTCAGGCAACTTTCTTAAATATAAAGCCATGCATATGAAAATATATATGATAGAATGCTAGCTTAATGTTTGTGCAAGTTTTTATGCATCTTCCATTTATGATAGAATGATTGTGTGATTGAAATTTTGATTCCTTTTAATTAATGTTAATGTAAAATTACATCAGTTAAAATTGACATTTTATTTAATTAAGATTATTATATAATTAAAAATAATATTGTTTATGAGAATGTAGTGAAATAAAACTAATCAAACAATAATTGTGTTCTTTTTTCAACGTTTACACTACTGACTACTTACAGAAAATGCATTCTCATTCTTTTATTAGAAATTTCGAGAAGAAGACAAGCAAGTTTCGAATTCAACTGCTTACATGCGATTTTGAACATGGTCAGTAGCATCATAACAAAATTACGGTAAAATGACAAAATACGAGCTACTGCACTAAAAAGCATACATCATAAACTTGTGGAACAGTATTATCAAGTAGAGAAAAACAGACGCAAATACTAAAACACACACACATATAATGTCAGCATTCCAAAACCAAATCATGACAGAACCGATAACAGTTCTAAAATATCAATAAACCATATGTAAATCTCCATATACATATACATCAAAGTTCAAACCAAAATTTCAGATTTCAACATTTAATAAGACTTCAAATCTAACTTAAACTTCTCATAAGAAAACAAGACATCAAAACTACTCAAGTATGCCTTCGCAATCCTCCCTGACATAACTAACATTCTCAACTAAATCATCTGCATCCATATCGTTTTCTTCAGGGCCGCTCGCAACATAGTTAGCTTCTTCAACAAAATCATCTATCTCTAATTCATGAAAACCTCTTGGCAGTGCTTTCATTACAACATACCAATTAGAAGAATCATTTTCTCTTGAATAAAAGACTTGTTTCGCTTGAGATGCGAGGATATAAGGATCTTTTGAAAATGAGACCTGACTTTGATGTAAATTAACAAGAGTGAATCCATCTTCAATTTTTATCCGGTTTCCTATGTTCGCCCAATGACATTTAAAAACAGGAATATAAAAAACATTATAATCTAGTAAAATTATTTCAGTCAGTATCCCATAGTACGTAACCACATCAACCACTTGAGAAATGTCTTTTGCACTTGCTCTACACATGGTAGTCGCGTCATAAGTTACTCCGCTATTCTGGGTTTCTCTATCAACATCTTTTGTATGAAATCGTTGTCCATTAATAATATATCCTTTGCAGGAGAATGCCGTCTTTTTAGGACCATATGCAATCCATTTTAATATTTTATCATGATCCTTTGAGTCAATAGGTATCTAAAAAAAATATTCAAACTTATTTTAAAAGTAATTTCATTAATTCATATATGAAAATTTTGAAATTCTTTAACAAACCTTCCTTTTAATCCAATCAGCGAAGCTATCTCTATGGGTTTTCCACAGTAAGGTCGCATTTTTTTCTAAGCGCTTGTTTGAATTTTGCAACTCCTCCAAATGAAACTAGTACGATAAAAGTGATGTTAAATTATAGTTGCCAATACAAGCACATCAAATCAATGAAAGTGGGACATAACATATACTCACTCTAAAAATGGTTCCACCATAGCCATATTCATTAACACAGCTAAATGAGCAATTTCTTTCTCATTGGAAGACAATGTAATTGGTTTGGACATTGAAATTGGACGCCCTTCAAGTATTGCGTTATCTTCATAATCTTCATTTCGATCTTTTTTTTCAATATCTACCGACTTGCTCAAAAATTCACTAAAAAATCTCATGCATTCTTCGGCAAGATATGATTCTGCAATGCACCCCTCAGGTCGTGCATAATTTCTTACGTAGTCTTTGAGTGTTTTCATATACCTTTCAAAAGGATACATCAAACGAAAATGAACTGGTCCGCATAATCGTGCTTCTCTTCCAAGATGAATTGTCAAGTGTATCATAATATCGAAAAATGAAGGTGAAAAATATCTTTCAAGTTCACACAATATTTTAACGATATCATCATCAAGTTGTTGCAACTTCTCCCTATCAAGAACACGTTGACATATTTTATTGAAAAATGAACATAGACGAATTATTGCATTTCGGGGTCTGGTTGGCAATAAACCTCTTACTGCAACCGATAATAATTGTTGCATTAAAACATGATAATCATGAGACTTCAGACCATTGATTTTACAATCCACCAACGACACGCATTTTTTGAAATTTGAACAATAACCATCGGGGCCTTTGAAATCATACAACCTTTTGCAAAATATTTTTTTCTCCAATTTTGATAATGTATACGGAGCTGGTGGAAGATATGTTTTGGTTCCACGAGGTTGTGCATAAAGACCATGCCGAATACCCCAATCCTCTAAATCATGTCTACAATTAATCCCATCTTTTGATTTGTTATCATGCAACATTGTACTTAGTGTGCTTTCACAAACATTTTTCTCAACATGCATTACGTCCAAATTATGACGCAATGGAAGTTCCTACGAAAAAAAATTAGCATTTAAATTTTCTATATATTCTTTTTTTAGATTAATAAATAAAAATGAGATTTGAATACTAACCTCCCAATATGGCAAGTCAAAAAAAATTGATCTTTTTTTCCACCTTGATAGCTCATTTTTTACAGAATTATCATCTTCATTATCTTCATCCTCACTACTGTCATCGATCTTCCTTTTCTTACTTTTTCCCTCAATCTGCTCTTTTCCAAAATCATTTGGAAAGTCCTTCAAAATAAGAGAGATGTTTTTACCTGTTAGAATTCTAGGCATCTTTCCATCCTCTATAGTGTTATCAAACCAAGCTTTTTTTTTCCTCAACGGATGTGAAATAGGCAAAAATCTTCTATGACCCATATAAACATTCTTTCCACTATATTTCAACCATCGATGATGAGTATTGACACCACATAATGGACAACCCTTTTTACCCTTTACACAACATCCAGCAAGATTACCATAAGCTGGAAAATCATTTATCGTCCATAATAAAATAGCTCTCATATTAAAAAGTGTCTTACTAAATGCATCGTACGTCTCAACTCCACTACTCCACAAGTAATGCAAATCCTCTATTAATGGCGCCATATATATATCAATATCATTCCCCGGTTGCTTTGGACCTGGAATTAGAATGTTAGCATAATATTTTCCTTCTTCATGCACAACATAGGCGACAAATTATATGTCACAAGCATTACTGGCCAACAACTATATTTGGAACTCAACATGGAAAATGGATTAAACCCATCTGTAGCAAGACCAAGTCTGAGACTACGTGGATCGGCTGAAAATGATTTCCAATTTTCATCAATTGTGCTCCATATTACAGAATCTACGGGATGTCGCATCTTTCCATCACTGCTTTTATTATTGAAATGCCACCTTAATGCTTCTGCCATCTTTTCAGATCTGAACATTCTTCTGAATCTTGGAATTATTGGAAAATATCTCAACACCTTAACTGGGATATCCTGCATAATCTCATTTGTATCCTGATTCATTTTCCATCTTGAGGAACCACATTTCAGACAGTTATTCAAATTTTTATACTCTTTACGAAAAAGACAACAATCATTCTCACATGCATGAATCTTTTCAAACCCCATATCAAATAGTTTGAGGAATTTCTTTACTTCATATAAAGTCTTACGAAGTACATTATTCTTTGGCAAAAACAGTTGTTTCACATTAAAAGCTTATCAAAACCAGAATCGGATAATCCAGTTTCGCATTTAAGGCTATACAAAATAGTGATGGCAGAGAACTTTGTATGATCTATGCAACCAGGATATAATGGGGTTTCTGCATCTTCCAAGTTCTTAAGTAAATCATCATGTCGTCTCTGTGCATCATCCTTATCTTTATCATCATCCTTATCTTTATCATCATCAAAAAAATTATGATTAAAGTAGTCTTCATCTTCATAGTGAATTGCTTTGAGTAAGTCGTACGCCTCACTCTTTTTATTATTATTTTCAACATCTACTTGCTCGCCATGATTATACCACCTACCATCTTTGTACTTAGGATCCATTCCCTTTATAATTAAATGCTCAATGACGGTTTCACCATAATGATGACTAAGATTTCGACAATCTAAACAAGGACACAAAATTTTCTCTACATCCCCTAACTTTTTCTTCGCAACACGTACAAATTTTTGAGCTCCTTTTTCATACTCTTTACTGGTTCTATGTTTAAAATTGAAAGCAACAAGAATGTTAGTTTTCATTTTCAAAACATGTTAAGTCTAAACTTATGTGTAAATTTACTTTTATATGATTACCTGTGTAGACGCAACCAGTCTTTCTCCATCATCGTATATAATATGGAAGCAATCAAGTATCTAAATGAAAAATAGTAATTAGAAATTAGACTATTTAAACAAGTAATGAATGCTAGAAGAGAATCTGGGCATTTTAGTTAGCTTGTTTAAATGTGAATACTCATTATGAGTTTCTTCTTGAGACGTATAGAAAATAATTCAAATTAGACTCGAAATTGGTTTCACTCCACACGATCATCGCCAACCTCGAACGACCAATCCCGCTCGCAACCCTATCGCCTGTGACCATTCTCAAATCACCAAACCCATATTGCCTTCACTTATAAACACTGCGAACCCAACCACATCGCCTTCTTACTGTCGCCTTCCTCCTCTCAAACCCAAATCGCCAACTCATAGATTCTACTGAATGCTATTCTACACAGGTAATGAAATAAAATCATCATAATGCAAAAACAGACGGTACGTTATAGTTCACATGGTGTAAAAGCATTCGGCATAATGAAAGAATCATTTAATTTCAAAAATATTTAGATTACTTTTGTTATTAACATGCTTTGTTTTTGTTAGGGATTGAATCGCAAATGGTTATCTAAAATAGATGGAATCGTTGTAGACATTCTCGTTTAATCTACAAACCGTGCTTACAGACTACACCATCCACTGCTAGAAGACCAAGTTAGTTTGCTAGTATCATTTTTATTTCTTATATAATTATTATATATATCTATGCTTCATTTTGTTTATATGACACAGAGAGTTGGGTTAATTCAGAAGAACAATATTCATTATGTTGAATGAATTTTTTATTTAGTTGTTGAATCATGTGGAAGAGAACAGCGACTGCATTATTCAGGTTTTGGAAATTAGTTTGCATTATACAAATTTTGTAAATAGTTTACATTATAGAGTTCTATATCTAAACCGAGGAATTCATCGCCTCAGTTTATAACTGAGGCATTCATCGCCTAAGCTTATAATTAGAAACAAACTGAGGCATTACCTCAGTCTGTACTTATATCAAGTTAAGGTCTGCCTCAGTTTGTACCTGAGACATTGCACATTGCCAGTTTGTGTCTGACTGAAACAAACTAAGGCATGCTTCAGTTTTTATGTGAGGCAGTTCCTTGGCTTAGCATGCTACTGTTTTGAAACCGACATTTTGAAAAATGGAAACCTCATCCAGCATTACAACTTCTCTTTGCTCTGCCTTCTAACTAACCCAAACAAACACTATCCTCCAGTAGCAACCAATACATCACTGTCACCTTAAACACAGTCATCATTGTGCCAGCATACAACCAACCACAACTGTTGCTTGCTCCATCACAATCCTACCTCTGGCATTCTCTGCTGCACGTTAGCCTGCTCATTGCATGCGATCACCTATCAGTTCACCAACTCCAAACATTAACAACTTGCATAGCACCTCTATACCACAGCCATTCCTCTTCCTTCACCATCTCAACTACATTACCGACATCATTTACCATTCACCAGTGCTTCACCACTATATCATCTAATGTCACAACACTCCATACATTACCCTCTTGCTGTCCATCACTGACCTCCAGCAATACTCCAGAGCACCAAACCTCTTCAATTCTGCCAAGCATCACTACATACATAACACCACAGTTTCTCCATCCAAGTCACCGTTTCCATACATCTACATCTCCTCCTACAACCTTCCGCACCTCCATACCACCTTCCCCAAACTGCATGAACGCACTCAAAACAACCCTGAACCAAAGCAAACCCGCCACTACAACCACATATCACTTTAGAGCCTAAATCCTATAATGTGAGTTCAATTTATGAATTTAGACCTATATCCTGTTGCAAGGTTTTACACAAAATACTTCAATGTCATTTGCAACAGGATGAAAGTACTACTGAATGTTCATAGTTCTTGCAATCAAACTGCTTTTATTTAGGAAGAAATATACCAATGAATTCTATGCTGCCCATGTAATGACAAGAAGATTTAATGAAAATCAGGCAAAAGCATGCAACAATCTTAATAAACTTATTAACATACAGCAGTAGTAATAAACTCGTTAACATCAATTTAGTAACAAAATCGATTCAATAAATTTTGATTTAGGGCAATCGAAGAAATACGTACTGAACTAACAAAATCAAAACTGATGAATGATTAAACTAATTGAAGAACCCATTTTAAACCTAAATAAAATCAACCAATAGTTGAAAATAAGTACCTGTAGAGAGAGCAGCTAGCGGTGATGATTTGGATTCGAAATCGAAATAATGGTGAAAGGAGACGTTTGAACAATGAAGCGGCAGTGATGAAGGCAGATTTCAGTGATGGGAAGAGAGGTTTGATTAGGTGATGGAGGTGTTAACGAGATGAAAGGCCGATAAACGTAAAAAGGCGAAGTGAAAATGAGGCGCGAAGTTATATTATTTAGGTTTTCTCAGCGTTGACACGTAAAAAAATTCCCTCCAGAATTTGGTCCATTGCATTTATGGGACAGACGCTGAGAATAGCTGCCGTGGAAAGTGTTTTTTCTTGTAGTGATACTAGCCAACACAATTATAACTAAATACAACTCAGCTAACTTCCATTTTGTTCTATTAGACTTTACAAGTATTAATTGAGCACTCCTTGTCAGTCTTTCGACAATAACAAAAATACCATCATACTTCGAAACAGGGTTAGCCCAAGCTAATTTGTTGTCCTAGATAAGTTCGAAAATAATGCATCTAAACAAAAGTTAATGTGACGGGATTGAAATCTAGTCACTTGTTATACAAAGTAATGAGCAAACTACTTTAGACTTGACATGGTTATTATCTATGTTCACTTTGATATTATATAATTTCAATTATTTTAGAGAACTAACATTGACGGCCCTTCAATATTGCCCCTACCACATCCGTTTCCATAAGCGGCCGCCTTAGTAGCCTATTCCTAAGGTCAAGCCTGCTTGGAAATCCATCGATGAAGTCTATTGACATCAGTTGTGAATTGCACCGTAAAACTCCAATAACTATAAACATCAAAACATGTGCTAATCATCACATATCATACATCAAAATTTATGAAACCAAGTTTTCTACATGGATGTATACTCAAATTCAACAAAATAATCCTTTAAATCTCAATGTAAAACTAAATGTTCAAAATAACTAAAATATGGATCAAAATCAACTTTAAATCATGGAGACACTAACAAATCTCTATTGTATAATATTATAATAGAAAGATTGAGTGAGTTTGAGTAAGAGAATGCTCGCTGCCATCAATTCTTAGATCGCCAATGATCCTCGAACCCTGAACCCAACATTGCCCTATCATGGATTTTTTTTTCTTCCTTTTCTCTCTTTCTAAATTATGCAAAATTTGAAATTTGAAAATACGTGAATTCCAAAAATGATGAAATCAATCATCAATAGAAATAAACCACTAGTAAAAATCAACATAATGGAATCAATTATGAATAAGAACGTCAAGGATCACTAGCTCCTATGGCAGGCGGTATGATGCTCTAGACAGATGTTTTGAAGGTTATGAGTTGAGACATCAAAATAAGTGCTCTTCTTGAATTAAATATCGCTCTTATTATTAAAAAAACATGAATAAGAACAAACTACGAAAAATTGGAATTTACCATACCCTAACCTAATTAACCATGAAAACATCGAGAAATGTAGATATTTGAAGAATAGAGTTTAAGAAAGATAGGTGTTTTTGTAAGGTAGTTTCGCTTATATTTCTCATAAAAATTAAAATTAAACAATCAAATGTGGAGTAATGAGCTCTTTGTCTAAGGAAATTATTCACAGCACACGAGACTAGAAAATTAACCATTGGAAAATCCAGTTCTATCATGAGTTTGTACTATATTTATACATTTCTCTCATATTCAAATAAGCTTTTAGATTAACATCCTTTCGAATGCATTTTATGCACTGCTTGTTCAATTTGTTTTATGTTCAAACAGTAGAGCTCAAAACAATTGAAGCATTTTAGGAATGGGAAAAACAAATATTTAGACTTGAACTAATGGATCCTTTGACTTAAAGGTTAAAGTGAGCTCATTTTAATCTTTTGTTTTCTCATTTCCTTCTAATTTCTTAACACATTTATGTTCCAACTCATGTATCGAATGGTCATAGATTTGAGAAAAGGAAAGAAGAGAATGATTTGGTTGCATTAGCCACTCAATGTCAAGGTCAAAGGAAGACGAAGTTCGAATCCTTGTTTTCCTCTCTAGTTTCTAGACACAATACAGAGCAACATAAGAATCAACTACTGATGGATTTGAGAAAACTCGCACAAGATTTGAAGGTAAAAAGGAGTCTAAGAAGTAGACTTACCTAAGATTTTATCAATTAATCTTTGCAGTTCTAAGTGCTTGAAAATTCATTGAATGTATTGTTTTTCTTGTAATACAAAACTAAATTATACATTGAACTATTTTAGCTAGCATATAAAATAATTTATTGATATCTTATCGTGTTAGTACTAGATAAGTAAATCAAATCTATCTTATATGAACCATTGAGTTGGTATACTTGAACCTTTCTTGTCTATTGTTTAATATTATAAAGATGTTATATTAATGTTAGAGCACTCATGTATTGATTTAGTTCATTTTATTAATGTAATACATTTTCTTTTAAAGAAATATGTTATGGTATTTCCCAATTATTTTTCTCTTTGTTTCTTTTAGATTTTCTCAACATTTATTTATATGTAATATGTTTCTTGATTATATTAAATTTATTCCTCTTATATGACGTAAATGCGAATCGAATTCATATTATATAATTAGTTATAATTCGGGTAATGTTTTTTTAACTTTACTCGTCTTTTTCTCTCTTTATTTTCTAATTGCAGTAAATTATTTGTAAAAAAATGAAAATGAAAACACTAAATCATAAGTTCGATGTTTTCACAAATAGAAAATGAATTAGATTGATTGCAATGATCGTTAGCGAGGTTTGTAAATTTATAAAATCATATAGTGTGAAGTTGAAATAATATGCTATTTTTCTCTTTTCATCATGCTAATATATGTTTTTTTGGGTTTCCTCCAAATAATGTCATTTTTTTTCTTCGGACAGCTAACATGTTTTTCTCTTGTTTGACCTTTCTGCAAATACATTCTATTAATACCTTCTCATTTTGCTTGCCACCTGTTCTATTTTTTTTCTTTTGAAATGTGTGTTTGGACATACACACACGCACATAGTTTCATTGTTTATTGTTCTAATAATTCAAATGAATTTTCGTTCAACATATTGTCATTATGTTTTTAATTTGAATTTGTAAAAAAAAAATTCGTTTTAAATTATATAATTGAATAGTCGGTTTTTCATGGGTTCTGCTAGTACGACAGTTGTTAAAGTCATTGCTCCACTTTCATATTTCCAACCCTGTAGTCAGACACTATGTCTTTGATCTTATTTTGTTCTTGTAAAAGGAATGAAAGAATGGAATATACGGATCAGGTTCTAGAATAAGGAGGGAAGGGTTTGTTTCTTCCCGTTTACTTTTTATTATCCATCTAAACGTTGCAACCGAAAGATCAATCAACCATTTCGATTACACACGAGACGTTCATTCTCTATCCCAATCCAACGGCTCCAAATCTCCTCATCCCAATCCAACGTCATCCATTCGTTTTATCCACCACCACTTGATTCCATCCTCCCCTTCCTCATCTGAAAACAGAATAAAAAACCCCAATAAATTAAAATATAAATTTCAAATTTCTCTCCTTCACTCCTCTCACTTCTCACATACTTAATCAACCATCATGTCTTCTTCGATCACCGCCTCTCAGGCCCTCCTAAACCTATCTCTGACCCGCAAGCCGCGGGCCACATCTAGAATGACCATGCGGGTCCCGCTTCGCCGGGGGTTGATCCGTGCAGCTGCCGTCGAGGCGGTGGAGGTGTCAACGGAGACGGTGGTGGAGAAGTCGGTGAACACTATCAGGTTTTTGGCCATTGATGCAGTTGAAAAGGCAAATTCGGGCCACCCGGGTTTACCCATGGGTTGTGCTCCCATGGGGCATATTTTGTATGATGAGGTTATGAGGTACAACCCGAAAAATCCATTTTGGTTTAATAGGGATAGGTTTGTGCTTTCTGCTGGCCATGGATGCATGTTGCAGTATGCTCTTTTGCATTTGGCTGGATATGACAGTGTCAAGGTTAGTAGTAAATTAGGTTATCCTTGACGAACTAGCTGCATTGTGTTTAAGTTTTGGTGGATATGGCAAAAGCCCTAGGGTACTATACTTAAGCTTAACAAGTTCCTAAGGCTCTTATTCCCGTTAAAAAAAATTAATTCGTGAATGTAAGCTTTGTGGCTACCAGATAAAGCACATTCTGGCTTTTCTGACTTTTTTTAATAGAAATTCTTCTTGTGTTAAATACTGTGCACGAAAGTAAAACGACTTGGCGGGAGTAGCAGTCACACATGCTTTTATAGAGGTGGTTTGATTAATATGAATTGTATGAGTTATGATTGTCAAGCTAGGATAACAGAGGTCCATAAGTTGATAGGTGTTTCATTGTTTTATTTTATAGTTGTGGCTCGATGACTTGTAATTCTACAATGAATAAACATTATCTATATGCTATTATTCTGTCTGTTTGTCATGCTTTATCATTAATTAACATTTGAGGTCATATGGTAAGCTTTATCCAATAATTGGGAAGTTTTTGTTCAAATAGTTGAAACCTGAGTTTTAATGAGTTGTGTTCAACTTGATAAGCTTGATGAACTAGTTTTTTGTTCGTTGATACAGCTTAGATTCATAGATTGGTGTTTAACAATTGTTTATCTCTGATTGTTTACAATCTTTTACTCATTTATAGCTTCGAAATTGTTTGATCTCAAATTGTTTACCATCAACATTTATAAGATGGTATTTATAAGCACCTCTGAGTTTTTTTCCCTCCTCCTTTTGAGCCGTATAAATTATGATTCTACATTGGATATACATTATCTATGTTTTTGCCTTTGTCTGTTTGTTGATGTTGGGCATTAAATTATAGTTACTTTCACCAACTTAGCTTTACTGGTAATTAGGGGCTTTTTATTTCAAGAATATAAATGAATGTTTGACTTTGTTGGGAGTTTTAATTTCAGAAAATCTGAAGTAAATAATCTGAACTTTGATTAATAGGAAGAAGATCTGAAACAATTCAGACAGTGGGGAAGTAAGACACCAGGTCACCCTGAGAACTTTGAGACAACTGGTGTAGAAGTCACAACCGGTTTCCTTCTTCAACTTGTGATGCTATTTAACATAAATAACCATTTTAATGATGGTATTGTGGAGGCACTTACATTTTCATGGTGATTCAACCTTGCTATCAGGTCCTTTAGGTCAAGGTATTGCAAATGCTGTTGGGCTAGCACTTGCGGAGAAACACTTAGCTGCTCGTTTCAATAAACCTGATGCTGAGATCGTTGATCACTATACGTAATGCCCATTCTGTTTCCTTCATGGTTTATTCTTTTTGGCTAATAGCTTGAATTACAAAATAACATAACTTTTGATCATATAGCTTAAAGTATGTGATTTTAAATGTAACTTTTTTGTATTAGAAAGAATTTTTTTTTTAAACTTGTTTATGATCTTATTGTCGGTAAAATTGGATAAAATAAAATTATTTGGTGGATGTACAAAGTACCATGGTTTAAACTATTAAACAGTCTGCTGCTTTACAAACAACAGTAATGAAGGCTTTTTGCAAATTAGTCCTTATACTCGTATGAATTAATGTTAGCTGATGTTTGGTTAATTATGTCATCAGATATGTGATCGTTGGTGATGGTTGCAACATGGAGGGAATTTCAAATGAAGCAGCATCTCTTGCTGGTCATTGGGGGCTTGGAAAGCTAATTGCCTTCTATGATGATAACCATATTTCAATTGATGGAGACACAGAGATTGCATTTACTGAAGATGTTAGTGCCCGTTTTGAGTCTCTTGGATGGCACACTCTTTGGGTGAAGAATGGAAACACTGGCTATGATGAAATCCGAGCAGCGATTAAGGAAGCAAAGGCAGTTACTGATAAACCAACTATGATTAAGGTTTGTTTTCATCAACCCTTTCTACTTGAACTTGTAATTTGATTCTTCTGACAAGTATATTGCACATTATGTTTTTGTTATTCTGATGATGAAAATAGGGATAGTTCGTCAATGTTTTTGTAGGTTTACAGTCAGACATTCAGGAATTCATTTTTGCGAGTTGAATTAATGCAAGAGTTTTGAATAGCAACTTCCAAGTAGTTTTGTATAATAACTTCTAAGCAGAAGTGTTTGGATGAAATCTTACTTCTAATTAGAGATATTTGGTCAAAATTTCTTAGGAAATTGCTTCGTAAGTAACAAATAATTGCTTCTCAATTTTCTGATCATTACCTCCTTTTGCGAGCTCTCTACAAAATGTTTACAAGCACTGTAATTGTTGTAAATAGTTTTGACTGTTTACGAGGAGCTTCCAAACATGCTCGTAGTAATGCAAATTCGTTATTTCCTTTTATATTGTTCTTTCAACAATCAAGCCGTCGTATATAATGTTTAATTAACTAAATAGGTTACCACAACCATTGGTTATGGATCACCAAACAAAGCAAACTCATACAGTGTACATGGGGCTGCATTGGGTGCAAAAGAGGTTGATGCTACCCGACAAAACCTTGGATGGCCATATGAACCCTTCCATGTACCTGAAGATGTAAAGAGGTAATGTTTTCACTTGCAAAAAAACATAATTTCTCTTTGTTGACAGTTTTAGTTTCCTATGTTGAAAGCGTATTGCATTGCATGTGTCTTTTCATAGCCACTGGAGTCGTCATATATCTGATGGGGCTGCTCTTGAAGCTGAATGGAATGCCAAGTTTGCAGAGTATGAGAAGAAATACGCAGAGGAAGCAGCAGAATTGAAATCTATTATAACCGGAGAATTACCCGCGGGTTGGGAAAAGGCTCTTCCGGTACATTATTATAACTCTGGCGTTTTCTCATGACATCATGTTATAAAAATAACACATGTTTGACCCATACGGAAGTACAAGTCAATAATTTTAATTTCATAATCATTTAATCAATGATAAAAGTTTCAGGAATAGAGGAATCTATTTTCAATCTCAATCTAGGAGGTGGTATTGGCTAGTCTTAAACAACTTAATATTTTTACAGCTAAATAATTTGAAATGAATGGGAAGTTTTGTTATGCTAAAAGTTTCAAAATACACTTCTGCTTCTTTACAAAATCAAATCTTCACCAAACATCCATGTAGTAATTTTCAGCAAAATCTTGCTGTTTTCACTGTAAATATTTGCAGAGAAAATGGTAAATATTTGCAGAGAAAATATTTACAATAAAAAAATCAGTTATTTGCTGAAAACTATTATAATAATGTTTTGTAAATTTTTTTTTTCTGAGGAAGAGGGAAGTGGAATAAGTATGCAATTTAAGGTGGATCGCTAATTTTCACGAAATGAAAACAGTCTTTCAATTATTTGGTCCCATATTTTCACGAAATGAAAACAGTCTTTTAATTATTTGGTCCCATATCAATCAATGTTATCCTCATGAAAGTTTGACTTGTTTGGATGCTTTTAACATATTCAAATGTGTAATATTTCAAATCGAAAACTAATTTCAACTGCTAATGTTAATATAACAGTTTGAACATATTGGAATTTTGGAACTGACATCAAAGTTTGTGTAGATTATATTTGTAGGGTAGATAATGCATTGAAAGCTATGTTTCATTAGAATTTGTACAACTCAAATAAGTATTGAAGTGGAGGCTAAGAGCGTTGACGTAAAGGGTGTAGCCAATCTCTTACCCCCACACACACAAATTGTGATACATTGAAGTTCAGCTGGTGGAACCACAGTACAGTTGCTTGAAATATTTGGTTGTTTTAAGGACAAAAATACAGTAGTAATAATAATCATATATATATATATTTTTTGCAGACATATACCCCAGAAAGCCCAGCGGACGCGACAAGAAACCTGTCCCAACAATGCCTAAACGCTCTCGCTTCCGTCCTCCCAGGCTTCCTGGGGGGCAGTGCCGACCTCGCCTCGTCCAACATGACCCTCCTCAAATCCTTCGGCGACTTCCAAAAATCCACCCCCCATGAACGCAACCTCCGATTCGGGGTCCGGGAACACGGCATGGGCGCCATCTGCAACGGCATTGCCCTCCACAGCCCAGGACTCATCCCGTACTGCGCCACCTTCTTCGTCTTCACCGACTACATGCGCGGGGCCATGCGCATCTCTGCCCTGAGCGAGGCCCGCGTGATCTATGTCATGACCCATGACTCTATCGGGTTGGGCGAGGATGGCCCCACCCATCAGCCCATCGAGCACCTCGTCAGCTTCCGCGCTATGCCCAACATCCTCATGTTCCGCCCCGCCGATGGAAACGAGACCGCCGGCGCCTACCGGATCGCCGTCCTCAAGCCCAAGACACCCTCCATCCTTGCCCTCTCCCGCCAAAAGCTCCCTCACCTCCCCGGTACATCCATCGAGGGTGTCGCCAAGGGTGGGTACATCATATCCGACAACTCCACGGGTAACAAACCTGATTACATTCTAATGGGTACGGGTTCGGAATTAGAGATCGCTGCCAAGGCGGCGGAGGAGTTGAGGAAGGAAGGGAAGACGGTTAGGGTCGTGTCCTTCGTGTCGTGGGAGTTGTTCGACGAGCAGGATGATGAGTACAAGGAGAGCGTGCTTCCGGAAGCTGTGACCGCCAGGGTTAGTATCGAGGCCGGGTCGACCCTCGGGTGGCAGAAGTATCTTGGAGGTAAAGGGAAGGCCATTGGGATTGATAAGTTCGGAGCTAGCGCTCCTGCTGGGATTATTTACAAGGAGTATGGGATTACGGTGGAGAATGTAGTTGCGGCAGCTAAATCTTTGTAATTTTACCGTTTGTAGTTTGTGAGGGGATTTGTTTTGTGTAATTGTAGCATCAAGAGTTGTTCTCTGTATGTTTTATTTTTGAATGCTTTAAACTGGGGAAATAAGTTGATAATCTAATTTTTATCCGATTCTGGTCCTTGTAAAGCTGTATTTTCTTTTTCTTTTTTGCTTCCTTTTTCGTCTTTGCTCTTTCTAATGTGTTTTATCTGTGTACATTCAAGCTCAAGCTGCTTCTGCCTCTCCATGGAACGTTCCGTTTTCAACTGTGCGATCAAAATAATCATATTAATCTACTGAATGGTATTGTTGTTATACTAAACATATACAACGCTTCTTAGTCCTCACTTGAGAAATAAACTTGGACCTCTTTGATACGGTTCGCAACCCTTTTTGGTTCGCGTCACGTCTGACACATCATTGGTGGATCCTAATGAAAATGGTCCATTTCACCTTAGACGTCAACTCTTAATTATACCGAAACTGTCCTTTAATTCTTTTATAACTCACATCCTCACCTCCATCTCCATTTCATCAACTTCTTGATCGGTCGAACCTTACGATGAAGATGATCATTCATATTCTAAAGTCGAAGATTTGATGGATATACAAGCTATTAGGAAAATTACAACGTTTACGGAAAGCTCTAGGCTACCGAGTTCATACATCTGAATACAAAGGAGTTCAGTGGATTACGGTAATGCGGAACGTTGTCGACGGAACTTCCAAATGTAAATATTTTGTTTTCTGACATTGTGTCAGCGATTGAAAGATTACGAATTGAAATAAAAATCTGATATTTGCATTAGGCAAATGATAGCAATCTTTATGTATATAATTAATTTGGCTCTTCCTGCACGTTAGATTGCTGAAAGACGACCATATAACATGTTTCATGTTTATTTTCATGAAGTTTTAAAAATTATACCATTGATTTCTAAGAATATTATTAGGTCGGGTAGACCCTCAATTTAATAGTGTTGTAGACTGAATTAGGACATCAAAACAAAATTACCAATTCTTTAAAAATTGCATTAAGACTGTTGATAGTACACATATGTTGCACATGCGCTTATCGCAGAGATGCAACAATACATCGGACATAAAGATTTTGCTACGTATAATATTATGACTGTATGCATGTTTGATTTAACATTTACGTTTGTAAGGACGAAGAAGGAAAAAACTGCATACGGTGCTTTTGTTTTTCGTTCAGTTTTAAAGAGTAGAAATTTAAATTTTTCTCATCCATTAACAGAACAATATTATTTAGTTGGCTCGGGATATCCACTAATGAATTGATACTTACCTCCATAACATAATGTTAGATGTCATATTACAGATTTTAATGAAATACAAAACCAACCAAAAACCGAAACTGAAAATTTCAACTATTACCATTCGAGTTTACGAAGGACAATCAGAAGAACCTTTGAAATTTGAAAGAAAGTTTGCAGTCTTACATAACATGTCGATATACAAATATAACGTTCAAGTAAATGAGACATTGAATTTATGACATATGACGATGATCTCGATTCAGTTTTGGAAGAATTTTTCCAAGCAAATTGTAAACCAAGGGAATTATTATTACAAACAATTCTCTTTCTCAGCATTGATGAAAAAACCGTAGTTTCTCTTTATTGTACGATAATAATTATTAGACACGCTAATGTGTAGTGTGTCCATTTTAGATTTGATTAATTTTATTTCATCTTATGTAATTAGTTTCTATGTCCAAGCCTTTGGATCATATTCAAGTCCATTGCACTACCGAATTTCTGAAAGAAGTTCCTTTGATCATGAAGGTGGTGCTTTTTAAAATAATAATTATTTCTCGGTACTCCGAATAGGCATTTAGAAAAAATTTATGAACTTCCTTTTCTATATATAAAAAATTGATTTAGTTTTAAGCTTACAAAGCTTATGTTCATAACATAAATTAGGCAGTCACATACTTTAAACTATTTATGGTCGGGTTTCCTTATCAATTCAATCTCATATGGAAATAATCTCATAAACTTTGTTTTAGATGTAACTAAATCTAACCAATATACTTACTCTTAAGTACTAGTCATTATAGAAAGAAGTTAATTCAACTTCATTCATTATCAATCATACTTTAGCCAACAAAGTTCGATTGTTCCTGATCGATACATCATTATGTATCATCGGGATGAACGACTTTTGAGCTTAAATCTTATTCGAATCTGTTACATCTGGAACTCTTATTCAATATGCTCACCTATTTGATCAAATCAAATTCTTTCATTTCTTATGCATCATTGCATGCAATATTTTCTACTTCCTTTTTATAGTATATGAACTTAATTATTATAGATTCACTACTTGTGTATCAAATATACATGTCCTTTTTTATGATAATTCAATGGTGAATTTAAAGGAGTAAGTGGATGCATTTTGGTACCTTTAGATCTTTGACTTTATATATATATATATATATATATATATATATATATATATCAATCTGAAAAGTTCATTAACTCCTCTGTCCCTCCCACCGACTAGGTGCTTTGCTTTTAGTTTGTTGAGATATAATACACTACTACCTTGTGTGTGTATTAAGTGATATCGATGTAGTAAATAACACGTTTCTTTAAAAACAATTTGTAATTCGTGTGTTGGACGCATTTGAAATCACGATATACGTACCATATGTATGCATTTATTCCAAAAATCTGTTTCGATATTCTACATTTGACATGAGTTTTGGGAACGATGTTGCGAAATGAATTTTAAACTTTGTGATGAACTTCTAGAGATGAGTTTTTGATACTCAAAACTATACCAAACTGTAGCGACCCGACTTTCTATCTCCAGAAAGACGCATCACTAATTAAGAAAGAAAGGGATAGAAGAAGAAAAGAAAGAGAAGAAAGAACTTCAACACATCAGAATCTCACAGCGGAACGAATGAAATATAAT
The DNA here is from genome assembly GCA_030765085.1 of Allium cepa. Classification (NCBI taxonomy): domain Eukaryota; kingdom Viridiplantae; phylum Streptophyta; class Magnoliopsida; order Asparagales; family Amaryllidaceae; genus Allium; species Allium cepa. The sequence goes on from CM060931.1 coordinate 500,837,530, forward strand.
ATATAACATATACATATATTATCATATACATCAGAGTACACAACTTACATCTCAATTTAGACAGTTATAATATTTCTGTCTAATATACAATACAAGAACAACTATACAGAATAACACACAGCGGAAACTCTATCTATATATCTACACGCTAAAGCCTCCTGCTCCAAAGCTCCTCCAGAATTCGTCAAGGATAACCTGAATCACTTGACTACTCATATTGATTGTTAAAATGAAATTGCTAATCTTTGTGATAAAATCATTTGAGATGAGTCTTTGGTGTTTTTGTTTTGATATATTAATGTATACACCCTTAGACCACATGTTCCTCTTTACACTAATAGGTTTAAAACCAATTCATATAGCATGTTCAAGATTAAAATATAGAACGTAAAATATTTTTGAGGTGTTTACAGAGAATTAATTTTAAAATCATACCATGATTGATAAAACATTCTTATGTGGTTTTCAAAAGTACTTATATTTGATTACGTAAATAATTAAGGATATTGCATTTTGCACTTGATTAAATAATAATATTACGATATATTTTTCTAATAATCAAACACAGGTTAAAGTTTCTACTTTATATTATTGCATTTCCTATTTCATCTACCATTTGATAGTCATATTCTGTCGACTCCTATTTTCAGTATTATGCTAGTGTTAACCAGCTTGACATATCCAAAATTGAACGTTGAGAGATCTTGAAAATTAATAAAAATAACACATGTGATATAACAAAAACTCCCTAAGCCCCTCTAACATGCATATAAAATGGTTGAGTTGGTATTCGTCGTGTAACATTTATTCTCATCTAAGGGATCGTACGACGATGCATAGATAAAAGGTTTTTGATCTCATTTACGATGAGTTAGGGATAAGTTACTTTAACTTGAATAATACTTTTGCTCTCATCCATTCTCATCCAAGAGACCTCGAGAAAAGGCATGAATGGAAGTGACTTAATTTCATAATGAATCCAAAATAAGCTATTTGAGTATGTAATATCTTATGGGCTATGTCTTTTGAACCTCGCTGCATTTAACAACACTTATTTTGTCATTCTTTTCCGTTCATGTAATATGAGTTTGATCAATATAGTTGCTATAATTTATGAATGATTTTTCATTAAATATTTAGTGTCATATTTTAATTGAGTTTCATCATTCAGTATCACTTTCTTACTGTGTTAATTTGATATTTGTATTTTTGATGAAAACCAAAGGAAGGGAGATCGATTAAAATTTGGTGATATTATGAACTCATGGTAGATATTTTAGAAATATTATTTGTATGCCACATATACAGAGGGAGCATGTTATATGTATTGAAATACTGTGTTATGATTTTGATTTTATGATATCGAGTATACACTCAACACGTGTTACACTTGTTAAAACTTAACATGTCTATTGTTATCATCGAATGAGAGAAATTATGGAGTATACATTTTGTTTGGTAATAACACACACATATATATATACACATACACACAAAAGAAAATATACGTACATACGTACATGCATACATACATACACATATATGTATATATAGTTTGAGTGTATTACTGTTAATAATGATCAAAATGCAATTTTGTTTACAGTTACCTTGTTTATCTATTATTTTTCAGTCATGTCACGTATGGACTCATTGTAAATATTTTAGAAATATTATTTATTTAACATTATATTGTCGAACACATATGTCACATACATAGGGGGAGCATGTTATATATATTGAAATATTGTGCTATGATTTTGGTTTTATGATATCGAGTACACACTCAACATGCGTTATATTTGTCAAATCTTAACATATCTTTTGTTATCATCAAACGGGGAAAATTGTGCAGTATACATCTTGTTTGATGATAACAAACACATACACAAACAAATATACATATACATATACATACATATATACACATACACATAAATAAACACACACACACATATATAATTTGAGTGTATTACAGTTAAAAATCATCAAGACGCAATTTGGTTTACAGTTAACTTGTTTATCTATTATTTTTCGATCAATATGCCACTTACCAAACACATCTTTTTTTCTATAAAAATAATACATACTGATTGTTAGTAAAAAGAAAATATTACGAGATACTGCAATTAATTTTAGTTTTGGTATTAATAAATGGATATGTATTTAATATGTTTGTTTAGTGTTGTGCATTTACATGGTTACGATTTCGATTAGAGATCCAAGTGGATTCACTTGTATATCTCATCAGATTTGAGTATCAAACCCGCTTGTTATTATTCAAATCGGAAAGAACAATCATGCATCAAATATTTTCATTATCAGAGAAGACAAAAAAATATTACTTTCACTGATTTCAGTTAACTAAAAAACAAGAAGGAAAAATATCTTATATAAGATACACTTTCAAATCAAAAGCATGGGATATTTTAACTTAGAGATTCTTAAGGAAATCATGTAGAATATGTCGAAAAATCTTTTTATGATAGAAGTAACAAGAAATACGAATCATTTAACAACAGAAAGGAGGGAAGATATTTTTTTTGAATTCATTCAAACAGAACAATATACCTCACATGTTCATTCATACAGTGAATCACTCAAGCTCTTCTTTCTTGTCATGTATGATATTTTTAAAGGGTATTGTTGCCGAAACTTCAATTTTGGTTACAAGAAGGCCAAATTGTATTAGCACTCCTCTTTCCCCCTTCCTGCTTTTATATAACAAAAGAAAAAATGACGAGAACAAAAAATTATATAGAAAAATTGAATTTAGACTAAATTTTAATTTAAAAAAGGTATGAAATTTGATGAATGTATGCTGGACAATACCTGAAAATCGACAATAGACCACCGAAATAAAAAAAAAGTTAAACGGCGGAGGCTGTCGAATTAAATGATTCATTTTGGCCGTTTCCATCTGAACTTTATTTCAAATGTTAGCCATACATTGATTTTTCTTGTCGATAAACACGTTAAACCATATCTACAAAATCCTAGAAACATTAGAAAAAGTATTATCCGATTGTTTCGTCGAACAAAATATACATTGCGAATAATTTTTTGAATAAGAATTAATTTTGTTTCTTTCCCATTTGGAATTTCATATGCAGATGAGCTTTATTTCTCCTCATTGATTATTGATTTGGATTAAATATAAGAAAAGGAAATTAATGAATATCAAATGAATTAGGGTAAAAAATAAAAGGGTCAAATTTATCAATTTAAATTGTAATTTTATGAGAATTCTATTTTTATTAGTGTCATCGTACTAAATTTTGGTTTTTTTTTAAATGGCACTCTCATAGTACCAAAAGATGACCAAATTGAACGTGATTGAATTTCAATTTTTCTTTCATTTTTAATTCCATTGGCACCATTGCTTTGAAACCAACTGAATGTAGTTTTTAAACGTTAAATACTAAAAAGAGAATATTATAGTCCAATGTATGGGAATCAAACAGAACGGTTGTTTGTTTTTAACGGTCATCTTCTTGCTGCACTAGAGGACGGGTTGATTTATGACGGTATTTCAATGTCCACTTACGACTTAATAACTAGGATACACAAGAACATTATTCTCATTAGATCCTTCTGTCAAGATTTTAATATTACGTACTTTAGCTCTTACGAACATATACCGTCTTCCTTGTCTGTATCACTACAGGACAACTTCTAGAAGCTACATCTTCCAGAAGGAGAGAAACAAATTACTTAAGAAACATTCTCCACAAACGAAAGATTATTTCATGGAAGTAGTTAATTCAAAAGTCAAAGATTAAGCTAGAAGCATCGACATCATAGATGAAGTAGTTACTTCAAAAAAAATGACCAGAATTGATTTCATTGATCGTTTGCTCTAACTATAATTCGTGAGACGTCAAACATACTCATAAATAAAAGCGTGCTGCTATAAATAATATTTGGATGTGCTTGGACCTGATGTAAAAACCTTGTTATATCTCATACTATCTTATTTTATCTTTAACTTATACTATATATACCTTATTAGTAGATCTCACGTGATATTCTTTCTATTTTCTTAGAGTTTTAAAAATAAAATACCCAACTCCTTAATTTGTCTCATTCTTTACAACATAAACATCCAATAAAAATACCATTCTTATACCATCCATTCTATATTATATTATTTATTTTATTATATCTTAATATTTGATGCTTCAGCATTGAGTAATGAAGTGGATCAGAACATCTCAAGATATGATTCAACTATTAAGATTTTTTCTCTCCTTTGTTTGGTAATTTAGGTTGTATTCGTTAATGCTAAATTTTGTTGATTTTTATTCAAATCTTTGTGTTAACTTTTTTTTTTTTTACAATAGGGTTGGTTATTCATCAATTCCATGTTGGCTGGTTCGAAGGGAGAGATAAAAAGAACAATAGGCAAAATTCACATAAATGGTAAGACCATTACTATTCATTGTAATACCGTAATTTAATTTATTATTTCATAATACACACATTTGATCACTTTTATTGCAATAAATACATCTATTTCACAATAAATGCATTAAATGTTATGGACTCTTTCTCTTCTTAGCACATTAAATACTAGAAAATTTCTTCTTTCCTCGATTTCTCCATCTATAATTTTTTCCCCTCTTTTCACAGTTGTGTTTATTCCCTATTTCCAGCTTCACATAAAAATTAAATTTTAAATTAGAAACAAGCTAGAGATCCTTTCCAAGCAGTTTATTTTATATAATAAATTTCATATTGTATTATCGGGAGAAGTATGATTGCATAAGTAACAGTTCTGTTCTGCTTCCAGGAGATAATTCTAAAAGAAATTTCATACAATAAATTTCATACACATATAGTATTAGAGATGATACCTGAATTCGGGAAGAGGCCATTGGAGAAGCTCATGGAGGAGAAAGCCGAAGCCCTAGGAGCAGGAGCTGAAGACCGAACCAGTAAAGTGGTTTCGCTGGAGGAAGTTGATTTGCCAGATCAAATCAGTGGTTCGGTGTTGCTTAGATTTTCCGCCCCAGAGTTCTGAAGTGGTGGCGACTTCGTTCGGTGATTGAAGATGACCGAACGAGAAACTTCATTCGGTAAAGAAGAGAAGTGGAGCGGCATTGGTTTAGAGCGGTGAAGGAAGATCAAACCAAATTTGTCACTCGGTGATCTTGTGATGCCAAACGAAATATGTCGTTTGGTATTTGCCGCACTAAGTAGGTAAAATGGAAGATTAGTCCAGATTTCTCGTTCAACAATTGAGAGAAGCTGATCCGGACTTGATGTGTACTATGCCAAACCAAATGACAAGTGCCATATGCTGGATCAAACATGCCGAACCAAGATGCCGAACCAAAAACCGAGCTTCCATATAGCAGCTGCCCATCCTCATATCTTCACTTATAAATAGGGAAGCTTCTGGAAAATAATGGCAGACGAAGTTGAGAGCTAATTTCAAGCAATTTCAGAGCCATCCTAGAGAGCTGAAACTCTGCAGAATTTTGTCTGTATTGTAAATTCTTCTTATGTATAGACTCCAAAAGTGAATCAATCTTGTAATTCTAATCTTTCAATGATTAATAAAATATCCTCTTCCCCAAGTGGACGTACACTGTCTAGCGGTAGTGGAACTACTATAAATACTGGTGTTTTTTATTTTTCTACATTGCATAGATTTGTGACTGTCTGTTCTGCTATTCATCTTTTGTTTGTTCCATCTCACTACAATCATGATCCAGTTGTTTCCGCTGCATTGGGTTTTTTTATTCCCTTAGACTAATCAACTGAAGGGATTTTCCCCAACAATATGGTATTAGAGCTGCAAGGTTAATTGAGGAGTGTTAGACGCTATAGCAGAAGATGGAGCGACTCCAGTTGTTACAAGACCCTATACTAGAAGGATGTATATCGCGTTAGGATCGCAGTTGGCAATAGAAAAATGAAATGGGGATAAAGACTTCGAGAAGTGGCAATGGAGGATGAAGGTTGTTCTAATGAGGAATGAAGTCCATCCAGTAGTGTTTGTCCCTGAGGAGTTGATGGTTGACATCTCAGTCACGAAAGGAAGAAGATGGAGAAATGGACGTTTACTACTTTACAGTTAGCTATGGGAGTGAATGTCATCTCAAAGATTAGCAGCGATACCACTACTAGGGACATTTGGACCAAGTTAGAGAATCTCTACTTGAAGAAATCTTTGACTAATCGTCTGATATTACTAAAGACGTTTTTCACCATTGGATGGGAGAGGGAACTTCAATGAAGGAACATCTTAATTTCGTTAATGATCTCATGATGAAGATGAATTCTGTTGACTTGAAGATGGATGAGGAGAAAATGGCAATGATTATTTTGTGTTCTTTTTTGGAGTAATACATAAGTTTCGCTAATAGTCTTATCTACGCTAGAGACCCATTAGCAGTAGAAGATGTGAAGACAGGCCTTCTATCCGAGGGCTTGAGAGATCATATGAAGGAGATAAGTGAAGAAAGTAGAGGTGGAAGTAGTAGTCACAACCTGTTTGTTGGAAGAGATAAAGATGATAAGAAGAATTGACACTCTAAAGGGCGTTCCAAGTCCAGGAAGCCCGGTAATGGCAGGAGGGCAAAGTCTAAGGACGGGAAGTGCTTTATCTACAAGAAACCTGGTCATTGGAAAAAAGATTATCCAGATTTGAAGAAGAAGGAAGAAGACGGATCTTTATCATTTGCGGTGGAGAAGTCTATATCTGACGACGTATTGTCTGTAGAAGTATTGGATGTCTCAAACCATAAGGTGCTGGACTCTGGGGCGTCTTTCCATATGACGCCTAATAAGGATTACTTCAGTTCTTTCGTTAGACAAGAGGGAAGCTCTATTCTTATGGATAATGATGCTAGATGTAGAGCAATGTGTGAAGGTACAGTGAGAATCAGGATGTTTGGCGGAGTGATACGCACTTTTACAGATGTCCGGTATGTTCATGGTCCTCGGAAGCCCTTAATTTCTCTAGGAATTGGAATCTTTGGGATGCAAAGTAACTATCGAGAAGGATGGTTTGAAGGTTTCAAGAGGTGCATTAGTTCTTATGAAAGGAGATGTGTTCCAAAACCTATATTTACTGACATTTCTCGTGCTTTGGATGCCACAAAGCTTGGGCATCTCAGGTTGGGTCATATTTCAGATAAGGGCTTAGAGTTACTTCGAAGATGGAAGATGATCAAAGGAGAATGCTTCGACAAGATGGAGTTTTGCCAAGAGTGTGTGCTAGGAAAGCAAACTAAAGTATCTTTTGGAGTTGGACTCCATAGATCAAGGAAAGTACTTGAGTACGTGCATACAGATGTATTTTATCTCTTTCATTGATGACTTTTCTCGAAAAGTATAGGTGTATGTGATGAAGGCCAAATCGGAGAGTTTTGGGAAGTTCGAAGACTGGAAAACACTTGTTGAGAACCAATCTAGTTCTAGGTTGAAGGTGCTGAGATTTGATAATGGTGGTGAATTGTCTCTAGGGAGCTCCTCGACTTTTGTAGAAAGCATGCCATTTAGAGACATTTCACTACACCCGGAGATCCGTAATCCAATGGGGTTGCAGAAAGGATGAACATGACTCTACTGGAGAAGGTTCGTTGCTTGAGATTGACGGTAGGCTTGTCTAGAGGCTTTTGAGCTGAGGCATTATAAATTGTGGCACATATTATAAATCAAATTCCATGCTCAGCCATAGATGGGAAGATTCCAAAGGATTGGAGAGGTAAAATAGCGTATCTTGGTTATTTCCGAATTTTTAGTTGTCCTGTGTACGCCATACAGGTGATGACAGGTTGGAGGCTAGAGCATACAATGGCATACTAATGGGATACACAATGATATCAAAGGGTATCGAATTTGAAACCCTGTTGATCGAAAGATTGTTCATTCCATACATGTTACTTTTGATGAGTATGCTATGTTTAATCCGAAGGAGAAATTACCTGCAACATCAAAAGATTCTGATAGGCCTAAGGAGATGGAAGAAGTTTCCATGTTCCAGCCAAATAGTAGAGTTATTGTTGATGCTGTCAAGGAAAATGTAGTTGATGAAACATCATAGGATAGTCCACAGGTACCTTCTAGTAGTGCTGGTGATGTGCATGAATCTAGAGGAAGTTCAGTTCAAGGTGAAGCTGAAAGGAGTTTAGGCGAAGCAGTACCTACCCAGATCAATCGTAGGTCTATTACGCCGCCCGATAGGTATGGTGATTGGTAGTTTGCAAACCTTAGCCTTGGTGATCAGTTTGACTATACCCTACATGTGGTTTATGAGGAGCCGCTTGACGTGGATGAAGCCTTGAAGTCATGTGACAGTTCTAAGTCGATGTGTGCAACGGAAGAGAACTTAGAGTCGTTGAAGAAGAACAAGACTTGGGATTTGGTACCACCTCCTCAAGAAAGCTGAGCCATAGGTTGAAAATGGGTGTTCAAGGTGAAGAATGATGGGAGATATAAGGATAGACTAGTTACTAAAGAGTTTTCACAAAGAAAGGGATTGGAGTGTAATGAGATATTCTCTCCAGTAGTGAGGCATACGTCCATCCACATTTTGCTCGCTATCATCGCAGCTCATGACTTGGAGCTGGAGCAACCGGATATGAAAACTGCTTTCTTGCACGGAGACGTGGATGAGACAATTTACATGAAGCAGCCAGAAGGATTTGTTGTAGATGGAAAAGAAAATTGGGTTTGCAAATTTAAGAAGTCATTGTATGGACTTAAGAAGTCGCCTAGACAATGGTACAAGAGGTTTGACTCTTTTATACTTTCGCTTGGATTTGATCATAGCATCAAAGACGCTTGTGTGTACTTAAAGCATTTAAAGAATGGTAGATGGGTGTACCTACTCTAGTACGTGGATAATATGTCGATTGATTCTAAGGATAAAGCTAAAATCGATAGTTTAAAGCGAAAGCTAAAAGAGGAATTCAAAATGAAAGACCTTGGAGAAGTAAAAAAAATTTGGGTATGGAAATCTAAAGGGATAGAAAGCTAGCACTTTTGTGCCTCGCTCAAAAGGAGCACATTCGAAAGGTGTACTCGGTTTAGCATGGAAGGGGCAAAGGCAATCAACACACCGGTTTAGCATGGAAGGGGCAAAGGCAATTAACACACCCATGCCTTTGCACATACAGTTTTCTGGTAAAGGCTTTCCGATCTTAGAAAATGACAAGGCTTATATGATAAAGGTCTCATATGCAAGTGCAGTTGGCAGCTTGATGTATGCCATGGTCTGCACTAGGTATGAAATTGCATAGGTTGTTGGATTGATGAGTAGATTCATGGCTAATTCAAGAAAGACGCATTGGGAAGCAGTGAAGTGTATCTTCGGATACCTTAGAGAAACTCCAAACCATGGACTTGTCTTTAGAGGCAGAGGAAGAGATTTCAGCTTGGTTGGATTTTGTGATTCCGACTATACCGGTGATAGAGATCGAAGGAAGTTAACCTTTGGATATGTGTTCACCATTGGTGGGATAACGATCAGTTGGAGAGCAAGGTTGCAAACGATTGTGGCTTTGTCTACTATAGAGGCATAGTTCATAGCTCTGTTGAAGCAGCTAAGGAGGCGTTTTATTTTAGGCAACTGTTGTGTTATTTGGGCTTCGCATACGAAGGCGTGGATGTATACTGTGACAATCAGAGTCCAATCCACTTAGCTGAAAATCTGGCATTCAGCTCGAGGACGAAACATATTGAGGTGAGAGAGTCGTTTCTTATCTCCATGAATGAAGAAAATCTTATTCGTCTTTAGAAAGTTCACACAAAGGAGAATACAGCAGACATGTTTACCAAATTGTTGCATGTTGCTAAGTTCGAGCATTGCTCGAAATTGATTCGCTTAATGAAATGCTAGGTGCCATGGGGTGGCACGGGGGGAGAGTTGAGATAGTTTATGGAGATGCTTGTTTTCATTATGGAGATTGATAGATTCTACACAGACTGGGTACTTCGAACACTTTGTTGATGGATGGTGGCCTTGTCGGAGTTCATTGACAGAGTGCAGTGGGTGATGGCATTGCCGAAGCTCATTGGGTAAGTATCCATTGCTTGGAGCATGAAGGTGTAGATGAAGTTGGAAGGCTTGTATGGAATTCAGTATCAAGGTGGAGATTGTTAGAGATGATACCTGAATTCGGGAAGAGGCCATTGGATAAGCTCATGGAGGAGGAAGACGAAGCCATAGGAGAACGAGCTGAAGACCGAACTAGTAAAGTGGTTCGATGGAGGAAGCTGATTTGCCGAAAAAAATCAGTGATTCGGTGTTGCTTGGATTTGCCACTTCATAGTTCTGGAGTGGTGGCGACTTCGTTCGGTGATTGAAGAAGACCGACTGAGAGACTTTGTTCAGTTATGAAGAGAAGTAGAGCGGCATTGGTTTAGAGCGGTGAAGGTAGACCGAACCATATTTGTCGTTCAGTGATCTGGTGATGCCAAACGAAATATTTCGTTCGGTGTTTGTCGAACTAAGTAGGTGAAGAGGAAGATCGATCTAGATTTCTCGTTCGGCAACTGGATGAATAAACCCCGATTAACCTATCACATAGGGGATGTGCATCCTTTAAGATACGACACTACTATAAAGGTTTAATATTGACTAGCTTTCCCAGTATATTCATTGGGAATCCAAGCCTTGTAATATACTGGGGTTGACACAACTCACTAAAACAAACTGTTCTTCTTCGCTACGCTTCCTCTTCACTTCAGTCCACTGGTTGCAGGTTCCCTGGTAGCATGACTAGAATAAGGACTAGAAGTCAACTGCTATACATAAGCCTTATCTGTGAAGAAAGCTCCGATATCTTAGCTCATCCCAGAGTGATAACATGTTTTTCTGAGTAGTTGTATGATCGCCCGGTAGAGGTGCTGTTGTTTCCTTACTGCTGGTCTAAGCTAATATAGAGCTATGTTTTGAGATTGCGACAATGAAATGTTACACCTATTTTGTCCCGTTGGTCCCCTATCTCAATGAATTCTATGTGAAAAACAAGTCTTTTTTGATTCCAGATTGAGAGATGCCGGTCCAAACTTGAAGTGTATTATACCGAACCAAATGCCAAGTGCCATATTCCAGACGAAAGATGCCCAACTAAATCCTGAGCTTCCATATAGCAGCTATCCTCCTTATATCTTCACTCTATACAGGGGAGCTTCTGGACAATAATGATAGCCGAAATTGAGAGTTAATTTTAGTTAATTTCAGAACCATCCTAGAAAGTGGAAACTCTGCAAAATTTTGTCTGTATTGTAAATTCTTCTTATGTATAGCCTCCAAAAGTGAATCAACCTTGTAACTCTAATCTTTCAGTGATTAATAAAATCTTCTCTCTCCAAGTGGACGCACACTGCCTAGCAGTAGTGGAACCACTATAAATACTGGTGTTATTTATTTTTCTGCATTTCATAGATCTGTGACCGTCTGTTCTGGTGTTCATTTTTTGTTTGTTCCATCTTACTACAATCACGATCCAGTTATTTTCCGCTATGTTGGGTTTTTTTTATTCCCTTAGACTGATCATCTGAAGGGATTTTCCCCAACATATAGGAAAATCAAGTTGGAAGGAAGCATAATATTACGAAAAGAAATTTCATACTGTATTATGGGGAGAATTATGATTGTATAAGCAATGGTTCTGTTCTACTTCTAGTAGATAATTCTAAATTTTCTTAAAACTTTCGTGTTAAACACATATTTTGAAAACTTATTTCCTTTAAATGTTTTATGTAGTTTTAGTCAATCTAAACATTTGTTTTTTAAATTCTGACATTGTTCTTCTTATTTAATATAAGCTTTTAATATTCTTTTACCGTGTTATTTAATAGTTCATACGCAAACACATTTAAGGTCTTCATCAAAATCTTGGTGATCTTATGCAACAATGAGATGTATTGAACTTTATGTTGTTTGGTAATTTTTATAAATAGCTCTAAATTAGATATATAGTTATTCATAATGATTATATGTGAACTATTTCTAATCCACAATTGGATTATTGGCTTTTTTTTATTTCTTTCATCATACCTACTTTTAACTATTATCCATTTAACATCGTCAAAATCTTGATGATCTTATATAACAATAAGATGTTTTGAAATTTATATAGTTTGGTAATTTTTATACATAGCAAAAAAATTAGGGATAGAGTTATTCATAATGGTAATATGCAATTATTTTTAATATGTAACAACCCACAAATCCGTATCCCTTGAGTTAACATTATTCTACCTAAATCAACTCAAGATGTACAGAAATATGAATCATTTGGGTTAAAGAAGAAGAGGTAGAAAAAGAAATTAGAAATCAACAACAGAATCTAACCATCGCAGCGGAATAAAATATAATAGATAATAAATGGTCTTTACTCAAAAATCAAATATCTCTATTTATATATTACATCATCAGAGTACATCAACCACAGTTCAACATCAATATCATACAATGGATACACAACAACTCAGCACAGCGGAAAATACATATATAAACAAGTACGGAAATACGTATTGTCATCCTGCTCGTCTCCTGAGCTCCACAACATCATATCCTATATCCTGTAATACTCGGTCTGACCTGAGCATTATAGTTACATAACACCCGAGTCAGTCTGGAATTCCAGCGTGAGAAAATCACACTCAATTGATTATTAAAGTTTCAAAAATCCTTTGAAAACAAAAGCATCTCGTAAGACCACGCCACAAATAAACATGTCGGGTTTTTACCTTACGATAGCTAAAACAATTTTTATAGAAAACCTCTGATATTATAATGGGGTATATATACAAATACTTATAAAATAGCCGAAATGTTACATTCATTAAATTCCAGCTACTAGCCACAGAGTGGGTAATACAAACAAAACTCGTACAAGGCTCGTAGGGAGAATGGATTTCCAACTAATGACTAGGCACTGGGGCACCACCTGCCAAAGTACGGGGCCTAGATCGCCGTATCGAGGAGTATGCCCGCTCCCCTGCAACACAAGACCGGGACTACCCCTTACTGGATAATCTCGAGTGAGATCATCCCGCGGTTGGGATCAGCAACCGCCCACTAAGGTGAAATAAAAGGGACATCTAGACAGGAATGACCTCACCCTGCTTGGGTGCTACCCACCTAGCCTTGCTTCATAACCCCTGATTTTGAGTCATTCCCATTTGATGAGGATTGGGGCTAAGCATTACCTTTATAGAACATATCCCTTTGAATGCCGATCGTCCACCTGACGATGTTTCGCAAGCATTCATCCATACAAGTCCGTCTCGGGTTCGAACGGAACCGAAGGCACTACTCCTACTACATCCATTTTGGAAATATCCTCAGGATTAGTAGCGACTATCCCTTGCACTTCACCGCTCCATCTTCGAATCCAAACTCGTTTCCCATGAAACGTACAAACCGGATCGAAGTGGTTTTCGAGAAATAAATCTCGATCCCGGTCTCTTCGAAACGGTCAACGCATTTGTCCAATATTGATAGTCGGTGATTTAACTATCAACTTATATTCACAAACAACCATAAACCAATAAATAATTTCTCAAATTATTTATTAACCTCAAAACATTTCACAAGATATATTTCTTTTTTCAACCCTTTGAAACAGTTTCAAAACATCTTCCTTTTCCAGAATAAGCTTTCCCAAATATTTTCTATTTCCACTGAAATCACCAAGCACAAGATTATATTTTTCTAAATTAATTTAAACACTTTACTTTTAAAGTATACTTTAAAACATTCAAGTTAAAATTACTTCAATAATTTGTAAAAAATACATACTATATGGATATTTGAAAATATAGTTACTTAATAAAATATAAAACTAGATTTACACATTCTAAAACAAAACACTAAGTCACTCTTTAAATAATTACTGCTATAATAGATTAAAAGAAAAGATTAAAGGAAAATACTTACTTTAGAATTTTAAATATTTAGAAATAATAAATTTTCCGAGACTTACTTTTTTTAAAACAACTTAAAACTTTTAATTTATATTAAAAATTTACTTTGAAAACTTACTTGGTTATCCAGGAAGAATTTCCAACCTCAATCACTTAAATCAATTTTCCAAAATTGATTCCCAATTTATTCCAGTTGAAATAAATTTCTTTACTTAGTCAGTTCATTTCAAAATTCATTAATTATGGATTTTATATTATTATTTTCCGTTTGATTTTTAAATCCTTTAGCTGAAATATACCAATTTAAGGTTATTCCTAATTTCTTCTTTATTCTTTTCAATAAATTGAATCTTAAATTTTAAATAAATGTTTTGTTCTTTTAAATAATAACACTGAAATTTCAAATTTCATTAACTTTCTGTTTATTCAAAAATTCCTTTCCATATACAGAATTTACTAATTAGCATTTTGAAACCACTAATATTCTTATCCAATTCATTTTAATTTATTTACATTCTTTATGATTATTTCTTAAAAGTTCACTTCTTTCATTTCCTTTCAAAGTCAATTCAATATATTTAGATAAAACAGAGTTCCGAAATATTCAAGCAGACTATAACATTCAATATTCTAATATAATTCATCATAGAATATCAAATAATCACAACAAAATGCATTAAATAATTTAAATAAATGTTCAGGGATCCAGTTGGATCCCTCCAACCTGTTTTTCCTGCATCCACAGACGTTAGTACGATATAAAATGCCAATTCCAAAATATACCATACTATATCACATCAATCAATTTAACTATTCAAACAATGATTTAAATTTAAATTTAGCTGAGTGAGATTAACTCACCTTTGCTTTTCGTTTTGTAAACCATCCCATCTCAACTTGTTTTCCTCGATTTTCAGACCTTGTAAAATCATTAGATGTTTTATTAATATTTGATCAATCAAACTAATTAATTTCCATTTGATACTTTAAATTTAATTAACAATAATTTTATTTAAATCAAAATTTGTTTAAGAAATTAGTTTCAGAAACTAAAATAAATTAAATATGTTAATAAAACAAATTAATTACCTTAATACATATTTTCCCTTTTTCATTTCAGTAAATAGCAAAATAAATTTCTACTTTACTGTTTATAAATTCCCTAGCCTATATATATTCATACATTCAAATTTAAACTGAAATAAATATATTGTATATACCTATTTATGTTATTTTTATTTTAAATAGTACTTCAAAGTGTAAATATCTGTATATTTTCCTTCTGCATACATACATACATACATACATACATACATATATATATATATATATATATATATATATATATATATATATAGACACACACACACTTATATCATTTTCTGTAAGCAGATGTAACTAAAATTATCTTACTGTAATATTACCTTACTGAGATTAATCCCCAAAACGATTTCAACTTGACTTCCCGACCACCATCGCCAGAACAGCCACGCGATCTGCCAAACGTCGATCCCCTGAAGTCGCCGCACCAACAACCAACATCGCCGACCAGCGAACGCCACAAACCCTAACCCTCGCAAAAAAATAATTTACCAATCAATTGCCTCTAAGAACAAACGGCGCACCCACCACACATCTATGCTCGAACACGACCTTCCTTACGACAATTCCAATTGTCGCGCGAGCCTCAAATACAAGAGCCATGGGAGAACTCTCGACCTTGCTTCGAAGATGCAGGGATCTCGAGTTATCAGGAAGCGATACCCTGCGCTTGCTCCCTTTTTTTTTAAATCGAACGAGATCGATTCTCATTGGAGAGGAGATAAATAAAATGAGTAGAACGATAAAAGAGGGACACGATTTAATTGATGCCGGATGGCGTGTTTTGAATGACTCGAACAGGACTGATTTGAAGGGAAAAAGTAGACGTAATTTCAAACGTGAATAGGCGGCTGGCATTTATTTGATTTGATTTCATAGATACGTTATATAATTGTAACATCTCGTATAATGAATATACAGGAAAATCTCGAACTCCTATTGAGACATGCCACCAGGCGATCATAATGTTATACCCCTATTTCGAACGAAATGGAAAAGGTTTCGAGTCCTAATTCGATCATATGGAGAAGATAGCTTTTTGGATCCGATTATTATATTGAATTTTCGATATTAATTTCAGTGCGTTAATATATCGTATGCTCACACAACAATTCCAAACGCTACGAAAATTGAAATCCGATAATAATACACTATTACGGATCCAATGGAACTGGTTTCGTCAAATTTCGAGACTGAGTCTCGGAAGGCTATTTTTAAATTCAGTTTAAACTATAAAATTTTAAACTGAACAAACCACGGTTGATTTCAATTTTAACACTTCTATTACCTTTAGTGTTATCAGTATAAATTTTATAAGCCTTCGAATTATTTTTAACAGGCTTAAAACTCCAGATTCAACCTTTAACTCACTTCAAATTATTTAATTCAATTATTTAATCATCAAATAAATTGTGATATTTGAAATTTAAGTTAAAATTACTCTATTGAATATTTAAAATCAATTAAATATTCCGATTTTAAAGGCTCGAAAATTTCAGGTCGTCACATAATAGGAATGATCTTATCAAATATTTCTACCGTACAATAAATGAAAGTAATTATTTCTTTAATTTTAGATCAGTTTAAATCCAAATTAATTTCAGAACTAAACTATAATGCACTCAAAGGAGAGAATAAACATACATTTAGTCTTTTTGATGCTAATCAGTTACAAGATTAACCGTAGTTAATTATTGTTTTTATTACCTTTTATTAGCAACATTTTAATGTATAAAAACCTACAAGCTTCTATAGTTCTTTAAAATCTACTACAAGTAAAGTTAAACTAATTATTCTTTCTCATGTTATATATCAAATTCCTTTTTAATATTTTTCTTTTATTAGCAAGACTAGGAATTTGTGTTCTTTCACTTATTTTGTATGGAGTTATTGGTTTATTGATACATATATACAAAAAAACCTTAATTTTTTTTATATAATCAAATAGAGTTAAATTGTTCTTTATTTCATTCTCAAATAGATTTATATTTTTCTATATAATCAAATAGAGTATATAAGAAAATCAAATTGGAAGAGAAACATTTTCTTTAAAGTAAAATAATATTAATATAATAGATTTCAGACTCAAATTTAAGGAAAAGTATAAATGTATAAGCAACGCTTTTGTTCTTCCTTCAGTAGATGATTTAAAATTTTGTTAAGAATTTAATTTTAAATATGTGTTTTGAATATTTATTTATTTGCGAAATGATTTTTGCACAATTAATTAATGCAAACTTCATCTTTTTAATAAATTATAACATTGTTCTTCTTAATCCATCCAGGCTTCTAATATTTTCATACTATGTTATTTAGTGGGCTATGAAATGTCCATAAGCAACACATATTCATGGTTATCATCAAAGTCTTCGTAATCTTATGCAACGATTAGGTAAGTATCTATGATTTTTTTGTGAAATTAGTTTTTATGTTGCATTACTTTGAATTTATTTGATTTTAAAATTGTTATATTTAACTCATAACTATAAATTAAAGATACTATTACTCTTACAATAAACTATTTAGGTAGAAAGTTCATATTATAATTACAAAGCAAGAAGTGAATGAAATTAATTTCTTTTAATTTTGATTAATTAGAATTCAAACTATAAGCATTAATTCAAATTAATGAGAGAATTAGTTACATATCGATTCTCTTTAATGCTGATTAATTATAGAATTAATATGTAACCAATTAATTCTTTTTATGTATTCCTTTTTCAACAGCATTTCGGCTGCATAACTCTATTATATTAGGGAACATGTAACACGAAGTGTTATGTAATTTAACAAATTTTTCGTCAATGTGAGAAATATATGTATCAAAGAGAAATAGTAATTTTGGAACCCAATACCTATTTATAACAAATAGTTTCCTTTTACTTTAACAAGGTTTTTTAAAAATAAAATGATCGAGAAAAAAATATATTAATAGATAATTTTCTTAATAAACTTACCAAACTAATATTTGGGTAATAGTTATGCTTTTATGACAATATGATATTTTTGAAATATTTGTTTATGCTTGAAAAGAAATATTATATATTAATACATTTCAAAAAACAATTTTAATTTTTGTTTTACATGCATAATAATAGTATTTGGTTAAAAATATTATAAAATGCATGTGTTTGACGTACAAACATTTTTTTATAAGCATTCATCGTGGCATATAATTGAATCGATATTCTAATAGTTTGCTATGTTGACTGTATTTTCTTATACCATTTAATCTTGCGGTTATCTTCAACGTTATGTCATCTATATATTTTATGTATATCTACCTGTAAATTTTCTGATGGTGATGTATTGTTTTTATTTGAATCAGGCTGAATTTTTTGTTATATAATTATGATGGTGGTACGATTATTTAAAATAAAAGAAAATTTTATCTAGTTGTTCCATAAATTAGATTGTTATGTCCTTAAGTATTAGCTTACTGACTAATGGCATCAATGATATTGAAGATGCAAGGATTGATTTCTAATGGCATACTCACTTAATTGCGAATGAAACTATTCAGTTTAACTAGGTATTCAAAAATAGCCTACAAGATGTTTATGGCTTACATATATTTCTCATGTTGTATTATGTTATATGTATTAAATTATAACTTTTCAAGCTACTTAAACATTATTATATTTCATTTAGCATTAGATAGTGTGAAATAGTGTACTATTGCAAATATTAAAATATTGTTTATTCAGTTTGACTTTGAAACATTATTTTTCTTTTAGCATGATTTCTAAACACTATTATCATATTAATGTGTACATATTTCGATTTATATTTTATATAAGATGAATCTACGTTAAGCGTATGCATTATATTATCTAATAAGCAGGCTCAGTAATGCAATGCTTAACTAATGAATAATTACTAGTTTAACGTTAGTGTATTTGATATATGTCTATTATTCTCCAAAAAGGGTTATTATACTTTGTGCGCATTGTAATTACTTAAGTGGATATTTTGATGAAAGTGTATGAGTGGTGTTTAGGAAAGTGCTAATATAAATAATTTCAGTGCATAAACATATGTTCTCATTTTCATATTACTACAAAATTAGAATATGTACTCGAAATAAATTATGTTGTGAACATTGTGTGCGTAGCACGAGTTCACACTAGTTAATAATAAAGTTACGATACCACGTAGAGCTTTTTAGCATATGGTTATAAGTTATGCCTTTTCTCCTTGGGTCACTTCGTGCTTTAATAATAAAATTGTTAAGTAATCTACATATTTTTATATTTATGGGAAATTTTGATTTTTGTTAGCAAAGTGGTATGTATACTGAAATTGTATAGTTTTTCGATTAATTGGAAAATATAATTAATGTTAGTTACTTAAGCTTATTTGAACGGTAGTTTAAATTTAGTTATTTAGTTAATTTAAACACATGAGTTTAAATGAAAAATAGTAGGAGTTGAGAATTCTGTAAACAATCATAGAAATTATTGAAATACATGTATTTCTGTAACGACCTGCAATTTCGAACCATTCAAATCGACAATAAACCACACATATCCAACTTGAATTGCTCAAAACAACCGATTGTTAATCAATATTTGGCAAAACTTAGCATATACAGTAAATATATCAATCATAGAATCACAAACACAGAGTAATACAACAATAAGCAGCGGAATAGATAAATAGTAGTTCATGAAGCTACTACAGAAACATCAGAGTCCAAAACAAATGCAACAGAATTCCCATATACATAGTAGTCTCTAATACATAAGCAAATGAAAAGTATGAACATAAACAACTGGAAATAACTGAAACTGAAAAGCTGAATAGATAAGAGATAGATCTCCAAGCTCCAAAGGTGAGTCTCAAATGATGTGACACTTAGGCTGAATCGAGCATAAAGCAAAACACAAAATACTCGAGCAGGATTAAGAGTCTTATGCACATAAATCAACTCAAGTGAAATGTTCAAGTGAAATGCAATATAACTTAAAGAATGTTTAGGATTCCCATCCTTTAAGGATCCATGAAAGTATCTATATACATAGTACAATACGCTACATAGATAATGTCTACAGTAAAGTAAACTATTAAAATAGCGTTAAGGCGTTACCTATATCCCCCATAAAACATTTTATATAAATATCATAGTCTATACAGATACGGTAAGATCCACCAAACCAGTGGGATACTTAGTGAGCACTCCATAGGTACAATACAAACCAAACTCGTAACGGGCTCGATAAGGCATATGACAAGACATGCGGCGCAATGCCTAGGGTAGGATATACAGTTTTTGCGGATCCATATGGTGGTAACGCACAACAGCCACTACCGCCCACCTCGAGACACATTCCCATAATCAAAAGTGCACACCAATCAAATCACAAAGTAATAGAATGGTTTTGAAGAAGCATGCTCGATTGAAGGTGCGATCTCACTTGGCCCGACGTGGCTCCTGTTTTAGTCATATCAAGCTAACCCGAGGGGTTTAGGGCTGCAGTCATACCTCATACAGAATCATTCGCCAAACCATCCTACTTCATTTTGGATTCTCAACAACGTGCATAGTTGTTAAAATGGTTTTCGGTATTGGCAGGGAGTATGATACTATCCGATCTCGGTCCTCTTTAACAACCAAACACTTATTTCACACCATGATCCTTCTACATTTCAAATAGTTCATACTTCATATCCAAATATCATATTCATTTCAAAATCATATCATTTTTGAAATCATTATTTCACCTTAAATCTTATTCACTTTCGAAATCATAACCACAAAATAGGTTAAACCATCATACCAAAGTATTCGCATTTAATCCATTAAATCTAAATCATAACAGTTCCAACTAAAACAGTTTGAATATTGAAAGTAGTTTATATATTGGAATTGTCATACATTAAAAATAGTTTTTATTTAAAATAGGTTATAGATTAAAATAGTTTATATTTTAGAAATAGTTTATATATTTAAATTATATAATAATTTTTTTTATAAATTTAAAATAATATATATTAAAATAGTTTGTCCATTAATAGAGTTTATATCGAAAATAGTTTCAAATTAGAATTATTTCTTTCAATTTCACAAATCAATTCAGATCAACTTTAGTTCCAAAATTCATTGTAAATCAATCTCAGTTCAACGATTTCAATTAGAAAGGGTAAAGGTTCAATTCAAATTCTCATTAAAACAATTTTAATTTATACTGGTTTCAAATCTAGGTTTGAACTACAAATTTAAACCACTTTAAATTCAATAGGTTTCAAAATTTAAATATTCAAATACTTACGATAACTCAATTTGATAAATTTCACTTATATTTCAAAATTCAACTTTAAATTTATTTACATTTGAAAATATTCACTTAATCATTTTTAATAACATTTAAATAAATCTCAAATTACAAATTTAAATCAATATTAATATTCAATTTTTACTTCAATTTGAAAATATTCATTGAATCACCTTTAATCAAAATCCAGTTATCAAGTTATAATAAAATCATATCTTTAAAATCTGATAATTAATAAGTTCAAATCAATAAATACAATTCTTATACAAATTAGATTACAATCAATTTTAATTTATCTTTCCAACCTTAGTTTATGAAATTTATTGCAGAATCTATTTTCAAAATATTAATATAAATTTTAAATAAATACTGAACACAATATATATATTAGTTAAATTAAATTTTATTAAATTTTATTAAATTAAATTTTATTAAATCCAATTAATCTTATTTTATATTAAATCTTATTTTTGTATATTTAAAATCATAAAATTTTAAGTAAAATCTTAAAATTTTTATTTTTCAAAACTTAGCCTATAAATTTAAAATCTCCCAACATATCATTTAAAATCTAAATTTTTACATACATACCAAAATAAAATATTTACATTGTATTTTAAAATCAATATTTATTAAAACCCTTATATTTTCAAAAATTTCGAAAATCATTTTAAGATAGACCAACGGTGTCCGTATATAGTCCACTATGCTATGGTCAAGTGATACGAATATTTATCCTTTCAATCCAAAATCATTTAATTTTTTACGGGTATATCATTTTAACCCGCAATCCCAAAATTTGAATCAGTAAAATCGCTTGGGTTTATCATTTCAACCCATAATGATTTACCCTAATCTTTAAGATTGTTCGAATATGTATCATTTCAACCTATAGTGATTTTCTTAATTAACAGGGAACTTGCAGAGTGAGAACAATAGAATAATAATAAAATAACATAACATATCAATAACAAACATGATCATAATTAACAATTTAAAATATAAAATATATATAACAGCAAATGGCAATTAACATAGGTCAACAAATTTAAATAATAACATATCATACGTAACAGTTTTGTTACTAATCAATTCAAGTTTAACTATATATTCAATCGCCATGTCATGTGAATTCAATTTATTAATCATAAAAATGTTAATCGCGAGTGATTGCTCACCTTTCGAGGCTAGAGAAAAATAGACAACACAACAGACTACGAATATAGATCTCGAGCTTTACGAGTTCTACCAATCCGAACGACAACTTCAAAGCAAAGAAAAGCGGATGGAACTCGATGAATTCGATGAAAACATATATATATATATATATATATATATATATATATATAATATTAAAAAAAGAGGGAAGAAGGCTAGTCACTTGCACGGCACGACAGTGGTGGGAAAAGGAGGAGTTGGCGCTGTAAAGACGAGCTGGGTGGCTTTTGGTGGATGCGACGGATCTAGGAGAAAGAGAAGGAGGCTATGGAGGGACTGGTGGAGGTTAAAGAGAAGTTTGTCTCGGCTGCTTAGTGGAGGGGCGGTGAGTGCAGTGGTGGGTTGCAGGGCTTGGTCGGAGTAAGGAGACATGGAGAGGGAAAGGCGACGGGTCAGGGGTTGGTGCAGGCGGCTGCTGTGCTAGAGGGAGGCGGTGTTTGGGTTTGGTGGTGGGAAATAGGTTGGAGGCCGTTGAGAGTGGAGATAGCGGATGGTGGAAGGCTAGAAGGTGGAGATGGGTGCTCAAGATGAAGTGGGCTGATAGGAGAGATCTCGGAGCAGAACTGCTATGGCATGTGGGCTGACAGTTGCAGGGAATGTTGTCAGCTAGTCAGGGGGAGGCTTCGGCTATCGAGCGGAGATGGAGGCGGAAGTCTGAGGAAGTCGAGGCCGTGGGAAGGTTTGGGTTCGGTTCTGGGAGAAGGGAAGGTGAGGATGTGCGATGGATAAGCTACCGTGGCTGAGGGAAAGAAGGAAATGGTCAAGCAAGGGATCGAAGGAGAAGATGTGTATGTTGTTGGTTAAGCTCGGGCAGTGGGGAAGGTGGCGGGTTTGAAGCAAAAAAGGCGGAGGGGTTGTGTGAATGGGAAGGAGCAGGTTTTGGCTTTACCGCAACGAATATATGCAACTTATATATATAGAATAGAATGAAAAGAAGCAAAGAGAGAAAGAATGGGAACGAACCAAAAATAAATATCGAAACCAAGGGAACAAAGAAAGTCAACAATTTAATTCTAAGAAATATTAAAACTAAATGGCTGTTAGTTTTCAGCCGGTAGATAACTGAATGGACACAGGGAAACCTAAAGGTTCAAAAATGGGTACAGATACGGCTAACCGTTTGGCAGATTTCGCCGTGTATCGGATGCCGAAATACACAAATGAATATACTATGGAGATCGACGCGATGGGACGAACAAGATGGTACATAAATATCAGCGATACCACCAACCTATCAAAACTTGATATTCGCTGCCAAAATGCTGCTAAACCGTTGAAAATAAGATAAATGGGGCTAGATCAGTCCACATTTGGCGAAACGAATTATAATGTCTCACTCAGAAAATACATCCACATTTTTATTATGTAAAATTATTAGATTTCAAAAATATTTTATTTCCATCAAATTTTAACTGATTTTAAATTTTAAATTGAAATTTCTCAACTAAACAAACTTACATATTTTCCAATGAAAATCTGACACTTACTACGTTCAAACAGATGTATTTCAAATATCAATTTTCATTTTAAATATTTTATTTATTTATTTTCATGGAAAATTTTAGTTAATTACGTTATTTAAATTATTAAAATCTCACGTCGTTACACTCTTCCCCGCTCAGAACTTTAAGTCCCTGAAAAGGAACGAGATAGGAGAATAGAAGCAACAGAAAGGAAAGATGGATTCAAAATACATAGTATCAGGTACAACAATTAATTTAAAAACATAAAAAATTCATTTCGATTATTAACATTCATTACTTATTGACATCCATTTATTATCATCATTCTAATTAACTCACTTTCAATTAATTTGCATTCATAATTTATTTACATTCACCTTTCTTTATAACTTAAGTTCATTTTTTTTCTTTCAAAACAAATTCTGTTTTATTTAACTCATTTATTTAATCCACTTGACTTCACTTAAGTTAATTTCACTACATAATTCAATTTCAGCTATTCTTTGTACTCTTGTATCACAAACGGTTTATAAACGTATGAATTTATTTATTACCTATTGTAGTTTCTTAATTCATATTTATTTACTTAAATAACATTCTCTTTTTATTATTCAATTACTTCACTTAACATATCTTGCAACATAGATTAAGTGTATAAACATTTATTATAACCACTCAAATTTTTATTTATAAATTCCCTTAACAAAATTTCATTTTTGGACATCTTATTACTTAAATTTATATTGTATACTATTCAATTACATGTTCTCATTACTTTCAAACTTTTATAGGTAAGTTTTATTAATGTTTCCGAATGTAATTGAGCATTATACACATTTATCTTTTATGTACAACATTTTTATTAAGAAAAATTTAGTTTGAACATTTTTTATTACTTAAGTTTCTCCGGTGTAACCTTCAATTACATATTCATATTAAATTTTAACCTTTTGAATATTTCAGGTAAGTTATATATGTTCTAGAATGCAATTGAGTATTATACAAATTAATTTTATCCTAGTTCAACTATTCAAGTTGTTTCAATTTCGTTTCTCATTTTTGTTCAAAAGTTTTGCTTCATTTCAATAATTGAAAACCATCACTTAACATAAACTTAAGAGTTAAATTTTCAGTCTCACTTCAAACTATTTTGAAATAAATACATACATTGTATATTTTGTACATCAAATCATACTCAAGAAATTCAAATCAAATCCATTTTCCAAAACAAAAATGTAGCAAAGCTAATAAGTGGTCTCCCCACTTTGAGACTCGAAAATGAATGATGATGATGCAGTCATCATCGAAATTATTTTCCAACGACATAAGAGGAGAATACTGGCTTACTTCTTTTAGAATTCTTTGGAAATAATTTTCATTCGAAAAATACTTTCATATAATATAATTTTTTCAAAACTTTGAAAACCAAATTTTGAAAAGCATGGAAAATTAAATTCTCAAATCCTTAATTTAAATTCCATTTCATTTGCAAATCAGATTTATAAACCATGTTTTAAAAAATTTCATCCCCTTATAACATACAACAATAGTAAATGGTTTAGGGATGTTGATAAAACAATAAATGATAATCTAGTACTATCATTTCTAATAACCAATTCATTTAACTATCTAATTTCAAAACATTATACTTTTATACATAAAATATAATAATATATAAAATTATTTTGTTTACCAATTTCGAAAACAATATTGTGTCAGTTTGCTCTGTTCAAGTGTTTTGAAATTCCTATCGATAGCATTAGCTATACGAATCGATCGAAACCTAAAATTCAAATTTAATAACTCAAACAACACAAATACGCTTCCTCATAGGATGATTCAAGAATGGATTTTAGAACAAGGATAGAGATTCAAATTTAGAGAAACCCTAATCAAAGAGAATTCTAACTAAGAAGATAGAGTCGAAAGGAAAGATGATTCCGTAATTGATTCTTCTCGTTCTAGGGCATTACTACCTTATCTCTAATGAGTTTTTACTCCATAAGCTAAGTTTTTCCTAAACCAGAGCTTTGATACCACTTGTAACGAATTACTATTTTAAACCATTCAAATCGACAATAAACCACACGTGTTCGACTTGATTTGCTCAAAACAACAGATTGTTAATTTATATTTGGCAAACTTAGCATATGCAGTAAATAAATCAATCATAGAATCACAGACACAGAGTAATACAACAATAAGCAGCGGAATAGATAAATAGTATTTCATGAAGCTACCACAGAAATATTAGAGTCCAAAACAAGTACAACAGAAATCCCAGATACATAGAAGTCTCTAATACATAAGCAAATGACAAGTCTGAAAATAAACAACTGGAAATAACTGGAAAGCTAAATAGATTTGAGATAGATCTCCAAGCAAAGCTCCAAAGGTGAGTCTCAAATGCTGCGACACTCAGGTTGATCCGAGCATAAAGCAAAACACAAAACACTTGAGTCACGATTAACATTCTTATGCAAGTAAATCAACTCAAATGAAATATCCAAGTGAAAAGCAATATTACTTACAGGATGTTTGGGATTACCATCCTTTAAGGATCCATGAAACTATCTACATACATAGTACAATACGCTACATAGATAATGCCTACAATAAAGTATACTATTAAAAAGCGTTAAGGCGTTACCCATATCCCCCTTAACATATTTTTATATAAATATCATAGTCTATACAGATACTGTAAGCTCCACCAAACCGGTGGGATACTCGGTGAACACTCCATAGGTACGATATAAACCAAACTCGTAATGGGCTCGATAAGGCATATGACAAGGCACGCGAGGAAATGTCTAGGGTAGGATACTACTGTTTTGCGGATCAAGACTGGTGGTAACGCATAGCAGCTACTACCACCCACCTCGAGACACACTCCCATAATCAAAAGTGCGCACCAATCAAATCACAAAGTAATAGAATGGTTTCGAAGAAGCATGCTCGATCGGAGGTGCGACTTCACTTGGCCCGGCGTGGCTCCTGTATTAGTCATATCAAGCTGACCCGAGGGGGTCAGGGATGCACTCATACCTCATACAGAATCGTTCGCCATACCATCCTACTTCGTTCTGGATTCTCCACCACGTGCACAGTTGTTAAAGTGTTTATCGGATTTAGCAGAGAGTATGAGAACATCAAATCCCGATCTCTTTAATAACCAATTGCTTATTGCACACTGTGGTCCTTTTACATTTCAAATAGTTCATATTTCATATCCAAATATCATATTCATTTCAAAACCATATCACTTTCGAAATCATTATTCGCCTTAAATCATAATCACTTTCGAAATCATAACCACAAAATTGGTTAAACCATCATATCAAAATATTCGCATTTAATTCATTAAATCTAAATCATAATAGTTCCAACTAAAATGGTTTGAATACTGAACGTAGTTTATATATTGGAATTGTTATACATTAAAAATAGTTTATATTTAAAATAGGTTATAGATTAAAATAGTTTATATTTTAAAAATAGTTTATATATTAAAATATATATAATAAAAATTGTCTATAATTTAAAATAATATATATTAAAAGAGTTTGTGTGTTAAAAGAGTTTATATCGGAAATAGTTTCAAATTTGAATTGTTTCCTCCAATTTCACAAATCAATTCAGATCAATTTTATTTTCAAAATTCAATTAAATTAATCTCAGTTCGATAATTTCAATTCAAATGGGTAAAGGTTCAATTAAACTTCTCATTAAAACCATTTTAATTTATATCGATTTCAAATCCAGGTTTGAACCACAAATTTAAACACTTCCAACTTAATAGGTTTCAAAATTTAAACATTCAAATATTTACAATAACTCAATTTGTTAATTTCATTTATATTTCAAAATTCAGCTTTAAATTTAATTAAATTTGAAAATATTCACTTAATCATTTTTTAATAACATTTAAATAAAATCTCAAATTACGAATTTAAACCAATATTAAATATTCAATTTCATTTTTTATTTAAATTTGAAAATATTCTTTAATCACCTTTAATAAAAATCCAGTTATCAAGTTATAAAAATCATATCCTTAAAATCTCAAAATTAATAAGTTCAAATCAATTCCTATTTAAATGCAATTCTTAAACAATTGAATTACAATCAATTTTAGTTTATCTTTCCAACCTTAATTTATTTAAGTTGTTGGAAAATCAATTTTAAAAATATTAATATAAATTTTAAATAAATATTTAAACATTTTATATATATTAGTTAATTTTTTTTATTATTTTTTATTAGATTAAATTTTATTAAATCAAATCTATCTTATTTTATATTAAATCTTATTTTTATATATTTAAAACAATAAAATTAAAAGTAAAATCTTAAAATTTTTATTTTTCAAATCTTGACTTATAAATTTAAAATTCCAAACATATAATTTAGAATCTAAATTTTTATATACATATCAAAATAAAATCTTTACATTATATTTTAAATCAATATTTATTAAAACCCATATATTTTCAAAATTTTTGGAAATCATTTTAAAAATAGACCAATGGTGTCTGTGTATAGTTTTCTATCCTATGGTCAAGTAATACGGATATTTATCATTTCGATCTGCAATCATTTAAATTTTTACAGGTATATCATTTTAACCCGCAATCCCAAAATTCAAACCAGTAAAATCACTTGGGTTTATCATTTCAACCCATAATGATTTTCTCTTACCTACAAGATCGTTCAGGTATGTATCATTTCAACCCATAGTGATTTCCTAACTAACAGGAAACTTGCAGAGTGAGAACAATAGAATAATAATAAAATAACATAACATATCAATGACAAACACGATTATAATTAACAATTTAAAATAATATATGTGTGTGTATATATAATAGGTTATTGTGTCATATGACAATTAACATAGGTTAATAAATTTAAATAATAACATATCATACATAACAATTTAATTACTAATTAATTCATGTTCAACAAGATATTCAATCGTCATTTCATGTGAATTCAATTTACTAATCATAAAAATGTTAATCGTGAGTGATTGCTCACCTTTCGAGGCTAAAGAAAATTAGACAACACAACAGGCCACGAATTTGGATCTCGAGCTCTATAAGTGCTACCAATCTAAACGACAACTCCAAGCAAAGAAAAGTGGATGGAACTCGATGAATCTGATATATATATATATATAATGTAGAAAGAAGAGGAGAGAAGGCTAGTCACTTGCACGACACAACAGTGGTGGAAACGGGATGGGCTGGTATTGAAAAAGCTGGCTGGATGGCTCTTTATGGATGCGGTGGATCTAGAAGCAAGGGGAGGAGGCTATGGGGGGACTGGCAAAGGTCAAAGAGGAGTTTGGCTCGGCTAATTGATGGAGGGGCAGTGAGTGCTGTGTTGGGTTGTTGGGCTCGATCGGAGCAAGGGGACGTGGAGAGGGAAGGGCGGCGGGTTAGGGATTAGTGCAGGAGGCTATTGTGCTAGAGGGAGGAGGCGTTTGGTTCTAGTGGTGGGAAATGGGTTGGAGGCTATTAAGAGGGGAGATGGAGGATGGTGGAAGGCTAGAAGGCAGAGATGGGTGCTCAGGATGAAGTGGGTTGATAGAAGGGATATCGGCAGAGGCTGCACAAGTTATGGTGAGAGAGAGGTGAGTAGAACTACTGTGATGTGTGGGCTAAGGTAGAGGGAAGGTTGTCAACTGGTCAGCGGGTGGCTTTGGATGTCGAGTAGAGAGGGTGGAGGAGGTTAGAGGAAGTCGAGGTAGTGGGAAGGTCTTGGTTCGGTTTAGGGAGGAGGGAAGATGAGGGGGTGTGATGGATGAGCTGCCGTGGCGGAGGGATATAAGGAAATGGTTGAGTAAGGTATCAGAGTAGAAAATAGGCAGGCTATTGGTTGAGCTCAGGCGTTAGGGAAGGTGGCAGGTTTTACGGAAAAATGGCGGAGGGGTTGTGGAATGGGAAGTAGCAGGGTTTAGCTTCACCACAACAAATATATATATATATATATATATATATATATATATATATATATGGGATAGAAGAACAGAAGCAAAGGGAGAAAGTTTGGGAACAAACCAAAAAAAATATCAGAACCAAGGGAACAGAGAAAGTCAGCAATTTAATTTAGAGAAATATTAAAAGAAAATGGCTGTTTGTTTTTCAACCGGTAGATAACTAAATGGACATAGGGAAACCTAAAAGGTTCACAAAATGGTTACCGATACGATTAACTGTTTCGAATATTTCGACATGTACCGGACGTCGAAATGCACAAGTGAATATACTGTGGAGATCAACGTGATGAGACGAACAAGATGATACATAGATATCAGCGATACAACCAACTTATCAAAACTAGATATTCACTGCCAAAATGCTGCTAAACCGCTGAAAATACGATAAACAGGTCTCGAGCAGTCTAAATTTGGCGAAATGAATTATGACATCTCACTTAGAAAATGGTTCAACATTTTTATTATGTAAAATACTCAGGTTTCAAAAAGATTTTATTTCTATCAAATTTTAACCGATTTTAAATTTTAAACTGAAATTTCTCAAATAAATAAACTTGCATATTTTCCAATGAAAATCTAACACTTGCTACATTCAAATAGATGTATTTCAAATATCAAATTTTCATTACAAAAATTTAATTTTTTTATTTTCATGGACAATTTTAGTTATTTAGTTAACTACTTCATTTAAATCGTTAAAATTTTTGGGTCATTACAATTTTGGTGTAAAATCATGGAAAGACTTCATTCAAGACTAACAATGAAAGAATTAAGAAGGGGTGAGAAAACTTTGAGAATTAATGAGAGGTTTAGATATTCTTCAACCTTATTATTATGTAGCTTACAAATGATTTATTAAGCTAACGAACTATAAATTAAAGTTGTTTTCATTGTTGTGGAAATTAGAATCCATCTCTTATTTTCAAACTTAATACCAGAAAACTCTTTTCAAAACAAATTTTGATGAAATGCGTCTGTTATTTTTTTAACGAAATATGCATTTTAAATTGCACATATTTGTAGTTAGAGCTGTAAATATGTACGGTTTAAAATGCATACTATAAAGCAAATATTTGTAGTGTGGATGCAAAGAATTAAAATGTAGAATGTGTATTCTTATGGTGCAGGCTGCAAATTTTCATTTTACACCAATGAAAATGAAATTATTCGTAGTTTTAACTGCAAATATATGCAGTTTTAAATGAACATTTTTGATAGAAGCATTGACGGAGGGTTTTCATGAACACTATTTTTAACCGAGGGTGGATGTAAAGTTTTAAATTTTTGACCAAGGGTGTGTTGTTGAACCTTTATATGCGTGCCAGTTTTAACTATTTATGAATTTTAAGGTGTAATATATGTATGCAATAGTATACTACAAGTCAGAGGGGGTTCATAATTTCACCATTATCATTATATACATCATGCTTGTGGCATTATATATAATAAGAACTGTATGCAGACAGTGCCGGCCCAATCATATATATTGCCCAAGCCGAAATTCAAAAAGGTGATAGAAAAATAAGTAAAATTGTTGTTCTGACTTGAACCTGTGCAGAAAGAACATAGGTTAACAAGAAATCAGTGTACTATACTTTCATTTCTAAGTTCTTTTCTCCTGCTGCTTTACTAACTTAATTTTATTTAAGAGCAGTTTGAAATGTTGTTGCCTCTCTTGCCCGTCTTCAGTAGTGTTGCCCTAGACGAAAGTCTTGTTTTCCTCCTCTTTGAGCCAGGCTTGTATATACATGGGTGTCGTAATTAGTAAGGATACCTAGTTTCTATATGCTTGGCCTTCCTTACTAAACTTTACTTTTTCCCCACCGCATAGAGCCTAATGCAGATGAATCGACACAGCTTACACTAGTATATTTAATGGTTTTCATACCAATTCATAGGATAAGTAATATCACATCTTTATTCCACAATAGAAAAATAACCGACTTTTGTGGGGGAGTTTCTGTTAAGATTATTGGGAATTTTTTTATGTAGAGAATATCCGCAATACCATAGCTGAGAAATTTCAGAAGAAGTAGATTGAGATAAATGAGAGATTCGAGGAAGAATCAATTTTCCCATAAGAACTAAAATATATTGCAAACATTGATTACATATTTTCTTCACTTCCTATTATACAAAATTAAGGCTCCAACGTATCTTATACTATATACATTAAACTTAGATCTCACTTAATCATCTTGATTTTTCCTTATAATATTAGACTTAAAATACATATTTTTATCGAAGCGTGTATTTTCACATTTCCCCATTAAAATTTATCGTCAATATGCTTAACTAAGGGTAACTGTTGTCTCTTTGACTTTCTAGTTTATTAATTTACTCCTTTGGTTCATTCTATTTAATTCTAATTTAAATCTCTATATTGTTTGGTTGAAAAGAAATAAGAAAATATGCACATGATAGTTATAATAAAGCATGCACACACATGCGCATACACACACATACAATACACATATTGTAACAACCCGCATATTTATCGATTTTATATTTAAAAATTTTATTTAAATATTTTGTCGTTAATCGAATATTGGTCCGAAAAGCTACTTTTTGCAAACGGTCAAATTAGGACTCGAGACTACTTACATTGAGTTCGAAATGCCGTTTACAATTTTTTTAAGTATAAACATTGATATGATTGGAGATAGTAGAATTTCACTACTTTTTCACTTGAGACTTTGGGTTGGGCTTTTAGCCTATTAGACCCAACCTTCACCCCTCCTCTTCATAACTTCATTTCTATTTTCCTAAGTCTTCAAGCTTCTTCAAAAATGGTGGAGGGAATGGGAAATTAAAATTCCAAAACTCAAATTCAATTGCAATCCATCTTTCTACTCCAAATTCAAGAAGAAGACATTGGATTCTAGCTACTTGTGCTTAGATAGAAGAGGGATTGATTCTTGCTTGCTTAAAACTTCATTTTTCATTGAATTTGTGCAAAGGTGAGATTTTTATCCCACAATTCTAGTCTATATCTATATTGGACTGTTGGGAATGATTCCCTATCACTTTAGTATGAACATTTGCATTTGGTTTGGATTGGATTGGCAAAAAACTCCAAATTTTAGTGATTTTGGTGAAAAACTGCTATTAGGTCGTTCTGGCCATTTTTAGCTCGTTCGGAGTTAGGTCGCTCGTCCTTAGGTCGTAGGTCGCTTACGAGTTATCGTTAGGTCGTTCTGGAAGAATTGGCACTTCGGAATTAGGTCGCTCACGAGTTAACTCGTTAGGTCGCTCGCGAGTTAGCACCATAGGTCGCTGGGCCATCTAAATGCTTGTTCGGTGTTAGGTCGTATGGCCTTAAGTCGTAGGTCGTATGGCCTTAAGTCGTAGGTCGTATGGCCTTAAGTCGTAGGTCGTCTCCGACCTAATACTGCTATTTCACTAGGTCGCGTGAGCCTTAGGTCATAGGTCGTAAGTCGCCTTAGGTCGTAGGTCGTAAGTCGCCTAGGTCGTAGGTCGCTTGGTCCTGCTTCTGGCCCTAAGTCGCGAATACCTTAGGTCGCAACCTCTGTTAGGTCGACCATGTTAGGTCGGCCATGTTAGGTCGCGAGTTCCTTAAGTCGCTCGTCTCTCTTAGGTCGCTCGCTTCTGCTAACTCACGAACACCACTTGTCGTTTGACCCCTTAGACCCCTAGGTCGCAACCATTAGGTCGCTCGACCCTATTCCTCTTAGGTCGTTAGACCTTATTTTGTCTTCACTAGGTCGTACCGTTTTGGACGGGGTGCTGCCCCGCACCCCGCCGGGGGCGCTGCCCCCTGAACCCCCGCGACCTGACCGGGCAGGTCGAACCCCGTAAGCGGTGGCGTTGCCCCCGCACCCCCACCTTAGGGGGTTGCCACCCCCCCTGGACCCCCCCTCCGTAGGGGATCTTATCTGAAAAACATTGAGCTGATTTCCTTGGATTTTATTCTCATCTCCGTATGCAATTTTTGTGACCGATTGTTTCTACAATTACTTCTGTGTTTTGTCACTTTATAATATAAAGGTTTCAATACTAGTATTAAATATCAAAACTCTTTTAACAAACAATTTCAACTCTATTTTTAATAACAAAGCTCTTTTCTTAAACCGTTTTCCAATCTATTAGTATATACAAACCTTTACCTCACTCGGATGAGAAATCTAATTAAACGACTTAGTAAAACAAGTGATATGAAACGCTTGCGTTCACTTCGTCGGTTAATTCGTGGACTTGTTCGATTGAACCTCTTGTGACAATTTTATTAGTGAATATTTACAGTTTGTTCGTAAATATTTAAGTTAAGCAAGTGGTTATGGGACATGAAGCTAAACTTCTATATTTACTAGCTTAGTGCAATTGACACTTCTCGTTGATCATGACGATCATTCTGATGATTTAGACTAGCAACTGTGCGATGTCTCTTGTTGCGAGGTTAGACTAGACACCACTTGTGTGATTCCACTCACACATACCTTTTTGCTTTTTGGTTAGTCTGGACCTTAATCTGTGTGATTCCATTCACACATGTGGGGTAGCTCCCCTTGGTCTTCGGACCGTCATGTGATAGGCCTCTTTCTCTTTTCTATGATTTCTGGACTTCTTGCATTGATTTCTAGAATTTATGTCATTGACTTGTTATGAGTACAAGTTTGGGGTATGATGCCCTTTCCGAATCTTTGAGAAGATTCTTGTGATATTGATTATCTCTTATTGATTGATCTTCTGTTGATCATTATTTACATACTTATAGTGGTATGTCATTATGGATATTTTATGTTTATGCCATATCTTTTATGTTATATCATGTCATCTGATATTTATAGCTAGACTGACCCGTTTATTATTTTCTTAAATAATACTCGGGTCAGACCGAGATGTTACAGGTGCTTCTGCTTGAATTCTTCCCAGGGATTCATCACTCCGACTTTTGGCTAACTATTTAGATTAGCAGTTTTTTTTGTATACACTTGAGATATAGACTCATAGTTGTATTCTTTTGTATCGCACGTGTTGCTATTCTTTTGTATTATTGTGGATCTTTTGAGCACTACTCTGATGTACACTTTCATGTGTTAGTTATATATTCATATCTTCTTCCGCCTTTGTGATATGGATGTCTGTGACTGATTTGCGTTATGCTTATTTCTATGTTTGTTTTCGAAGATTATTTATAGCCACCGTGTGATAAGCAATTACATGGATGGTCGCTCCTCAACAGCCTTATTCTCCGTGCTAGTTGACAGCACTACTCCGTAGTGTTCTTGGCTAGCGTGGGTATAGAGGTGGGGCGTCACACATATTCATATATGTATGTGTATATCTACACATATTTACAGACACACACACACATAGACCGATGTCATATAGATCGTAGTATTGTAACTAATGTTGTAGGTATAACTGCTATAAATAGATGCAGTATGGGTTGTAATAGTACCGTGTATTAATAATAAAGCTTTCATTTTTTACTCTTCGACTAAAATTCTATCTTGGTATCAGAGCTCCAACAAGCCTAATAGCACATCTTGATCGTCAAGATCCAATGGAGATCATCCATCAAATCAATTCATAAAATCAAGAATGCAAAGAAAATCTAAGAAGCAATGGCCGATGACATGAATTAAGACACAAATCAAAATAATGCCTCTTAAATCAATTCTGCTACTTCACAAATCAAGTCTACAACCTCCAAAAAGGCAATTGAAGAATCATCAAGACAATTGTGAGTTCTCAAAGCTAGTTGATCACCATCTAACTTGATGAGAACAATTATTTATTATGGAAATTCCAAATAGAGATTGCTATAAGCGGATATGGCTTAAAATATTTGGTACAAGGCACATAAGCATACCACCCAAATTCATCACTGGAGAAAATGACAAAGTAACAAATAATATAGAATATACCATACATCAATGGAAAGATCATTTGTTATCATCTTGGCTTCTCTCTTCCATCAGTCCTAACCATTTACCTCAAGTTGTATGCTATAGTTCAACTTAGGAAATTTTGATTACAATTTAGGAAATCTTTAACTCACAATCTTCACTAAGATTATGCACTATGAAAGGCACTTTAGAATTTAAGAAAACAAAACTTACCCATAAAAGATTATCCAACCAAGATCGAGACACAATGTGACCTCCTTAAAGCTGGGGGGTATAAGATATCATAAACCGAGCATGTACTTGCAATTCTTAATGGTCTTGATGATGATTATGAAGCAACTGTAGCAGTAATTGCATTAAAAGAAACACATCAACCCTGCAATATGTTAATTCCATCCAAGTAGCTCATGAAGGTATAATAGAGCAAAAAACAACACTTAAGATTTCTATATCAACTTTGCAACAAGTCAAAGATCCAAGAACTACAAAAAGAATCAAATTTTCAAGTAGACCAAAACTACATAAATAAGCGACAACCCACCAAAGGATATAACTAGAACAACAGGGGTGATTAGGCAAACTTTAGAAGAGACTTTTCACTCAGAGGTAAGGCAGGCCTGATAGATGGAGTAATGGCAAACCAAGGTATCAAATTTGTGGAAAATTTGGCCATATAGCTATGAAGTGTTGCTTCAGGTTTTACACAAACTTCTCATCATCACAACAAAATTCTTCTTCAGGTAATGCACAACGAGGTTACAAAATCAATGCCAAATAAGCCATATTAATTGAGTACAAAGAACATTACAAACCAAGGAAACATGAACCAAATTAATAAATATGAAATTGCTAGAATTGGAGATATATAAGACAACAGCTGTTACCCAGATTCTAAAGCCACAAACCATGTTACAAATAATTTCAAAACCCGAATCTTAGTGGCATAGATAATAAAGGGAAAGAAAATATTTGCATGGGTAATGGCATACAACTAAGTATCACTCATAGAGGAGATGATAGCTTCATTTTACATAACAAAATAAGAATATTGCATTTAAGAAGTCTACCTAGAGTTCCACAAATCAAGAAAAATTTACTAAATGTTTCAAAGTTTGCAAGGGATAATGGTGTCTACTTTGAGTTTTATCAAATACTTTCTTAGTGGAAGATGGATTAAATAAAACTACTGTGATGACCCAGAATTTTAGGAAATATAAATTTAATAATCTATATTAAAAATTAAATTGATTTAATAATTTTTGTTAATAAAATTTGAATTCATTTAATAATCTTCTTTTAATAAATATTTAATTAGTCAATTTTATCTTTTAAAATGTAATAAATTGTTTTCTATTTATAACGTAAATATATTTGTATATATTGTAAATATATAAGCTTTGTTTTAAATTTAACAAATAAAACATATTTCTAATTCTAATATTTTTAGTAATTTGGAAATTATGATTTATTTAATATAAATCTTTTCAAAGCTATTTAAATAAATAATTATATATTTTTAAAATACTTAAGATAAATGTTTAATTTTCTGAAATATATTAAGGTTAAGTTTAAATTTAAATAAGAGTAATAAAAAGGTTTGTTATATTTTCGTTTTAAATATTACTTGATAAATATGATTTAAATATATATATATATACATATATATATATAAGTTTAAAATACAATTACATATGGTCATTTATTCATTTAGTAAAATAAGTAAATTATAAGTAAAGAGTTAATTTCTTTTATAAATTATTTAAAATTAGCAATTTGTTATTTTCAAACAATAATAATGTGTTATTTTTATAAACAGATTCTAAATAAAATTGAATTATTAAATTCAGATTTAATATGTTATTGATTTTTAATTTGGTTTTTTAATTTAATTTGATTTTGGATTTAAAATTTAAATTCAAAGGTTATATATTTTAAAATATTTTGGATTTAAAAATATGTGTGTAGTTTGTTTTGTTTTATTTTCTCTAAGGAAATTTATATATATATATATATATATATATATATATATATATATATATATATATAAGATAAGCATTTATAAATAATAAAGTAAGTGTAAAGCCTTTTATTAACATTTAAAGTTAAATAAAATTTCTTTAAGGACAAGTGTAAGAATATTAAGACACATGATAACAAATGTTAGCTAACAAACTAACGAAATTGACAAATGTAAAATTTTAAACAAGTGTCACCTTGAATTTTGTATTTTCTTTTATTTTTATTAAATCATACTTTCATCTTATAAAAACAATGCCTCTTCTCTTCAATTTCCTTTTCTTTTCAAAATCAAAAGTTAAGAAAATTTCAAAGCTTGTACTCAAACAAAATCTGTTGTAAACACTTTCATAAACCAGAAACCAAATCAAGTGCAAGCCTGCAAACCATTCTTTTTCAAAATCATCAACCTATATCATTTCAAAAACCATAAATTCATCCAAATAAGTGATCAATCTCTCTTCAAACCAGAAAAATTAAATTTCTTCAACCTGTTATTCATTTCCCAGAATCAAACCATTTGCCTAAAACCTGTCATTCTTTTCAAATCAAACAATTTGAAACCTGCATGCATTCTTAAAGCTAGAGATTTTCAAAGTCCGTTCTTTTGCAAACCTGAGAAATTATCAAAGCATGTTCAAGCAATCATCTCTGTTTTTAAAATCAAGCCCGGAAATAAAGAAATCATCTTTGTTTGCAAGCATTTCAGTTCCAAAAAGACCAGCAATTCATGTTTTCTCAGTCAAAAGCTTTTCAAAAATAAAAGTGCTCCGCTCTTCTGTAAATTAGGTGAGTAATAACTTTTCTAATAAAAAAAAACTTAAGTATCCTTAAGTCAGGTTGCATGTTCTTTCTCTGGAAATAGTATGTTTTGTGTGGTTATATAAGTGAATTGTTTGGATGTATATATGTGTGCATTACTGTTGTATATGTATCCCTGTTCTCAGTATTCAAGCTTAAGTTTATGATCAAAATTCATATACTCTTAATCCATTTGCTGTTAGGACTTATTTATAAACAAAAGTTGTTTGTTTCATCCTAGATTAATGATTAAAATTTGATTGAAGTTAAAATTTATTTGAAATTGCTCTGGAAACTCAGTAGAACGGTGCAAGCTTGATTTATGTTAAAATTCAGACATACTAATTCACTGATTCAAGCATATGATATGAAATTGTGTCCAAAATCATGATTTTTAAAACTGGAATCACAATTTTTAAAAGAAGATTAAGGGAGTAGATCGGGTTTGATCAATTTAGGAGTTTTGCGTTGCCTCTGGTGATCTAGTGGCTCAGCATGGTCGGGATTCTCACTGGTGGTAGAGGAGTGATCGGAGAGGTCAGCAAAAATGTCAGGGTGGTGAGCTAGGAGTTGCGGAGACAGCGATGACCAATTTTTTTTAACCCTAGTTTTAGTGATTGTCAGTAAACCATCCTCCATGGCTTCTCTCATGGATCGAGTGCTATAAATTTTTGGGAAACGGAGGTGGGTGTGTTGACGAATGTGTGGCCGAAATTGCAGATATTTCCGGTGGTCGGTGTGGTGAGCACGAGAAGATTTCAGGGTAGGTCTTTGGTTCCAGTTTTGAGCAGTGATGCTCGATTTTGATTTCGAGTTGATGATGGAGTTCTGATGGTCGTATTCTGGTCTGGGGATGATTGGTGACTTGAGTAAAGCTTCGGCGATGATCGGAGTTGGATGGAATCACCGTGTATGTGCACAGTGCTCTTCCTTGGTTTTTTTGGTGAGTTTGATTTGAGCAGAGAGGATTTGTACTCGAATTTTCTTGAGTGATTCGTGTGTTTTACTCGAAGTTTTTGCAAGATCAACTCGGGTTTTTGAGTTTTGAGCTCGAGACAGTTTGATGGTTACATGTTTTAAAACCTGTCTGTTTTCTAAATTTTAAAATGAATTTTTAAATTGGAAGCAAGATTTTAAATTAAGTTTAAAACCCAGTTTTAAGGTGCGGATTCAAATTAACTTTTGAATACTAGTTTTAAAATAAATAAAGTTTAAAAAAAATTAAATTGTTTAAACAAGTTTAAATGTTTAAAGTATGTTTTAAAATGAAATGGTTTTTAAATAAAATGTTTAAAATGTTTAGAACTAATATGTATAAAATTCTTAAGTGGTTTATAAAATTGATTTAATTTGGTTAAATTTTAAGTTTGTTAATCATTTTAAATTTTGAATTTGAATTTAATGTAAACTCAAAAGTGAAATATTTTAAATGTATATGTTAATGAAATTCATTAATAAAAAGAATGATTCATCCTAAAGATAAATTAGATTACAATGATTAATGATTAATTTACTTAATTAATTAATGATTTTGTATTAATTAATTAGTAATTACGGATTGTTAGTTAATTAATTAAGAGTCAATTAATTAAGAAATTAAGGGTTAAGTTAATTAATTAAAGATTAATTAATTTGTAATTAAGGATCTTTAATTAAGATAATAATAGATTATTAATTAATGATTAAAATTTTATTAATCAAGTAATTAAATATTAATCAAGTTATAGTGAAGCACTTACTTAATTGAGTAATTAGAGATTATGAAACGACCCGACTTTCTCACCATAGAAAATCGCATCATTTTTAAGAAAGAAAGGGGGTAGAAAAGAGAAATGACAGAG
This sequence comes from Allium cepa, assembly GCA_030765085.1. NCBI lineage: Eukaryota > Viridiplantae > Streptophyta > Magnoliopsida > Asparagales > Amaryllidaceae > Allium > Allium cepa. The sequence continues at coordinate 500,878,012 of CM060931.1, forward strand.
AAGAAGAAAGAAACAACATCAGAATCTAAAACAGCGGAACGAATAAATTATATTAATCACATAATACATTACGTAGTATCATATACATCAGAGATACACAGCTAAACAACACATACTAGACAGTTATAAACACCTGTCTGGTTATACAACTCAATACAACACAAAGACAAACGACTCAGAGAACACACAACAGAATACTATAAAGCTATACGCAAAAGACTCCTACTCCATTGCTCCTTCAGAATTCGTCAAGCCAAACTGAATTTCTCCTGGATACTCATAAAAATTTGAGTACCCAAGAGTTTAAGAAAAACAGAATAAACTCCGGGTCAGAATGGGTCTGGTATGAGTAAACGGTTAAAGTTGCTTAACTTTTAAAAACCTTTTGAAAGAAAAGGTATCACGTAAGACTTTCCACACATAAACATGGAAAAAAAATTACCTTACGCTAACCAAAACATTTGATAGGAAATCCGATGATATTATAATAGGTCTAGGGTTTTCAAATAAATATGAAATAGCCGAAATTGTTACATTATTATATTCCAGCTACTAGCCACAAAAGTGGGTAATACAATCAAATCCGATGGCACTTATTGGATTTTGGATTCCATACAATGGCAGGGCTACTAGGGTACCGCCCGTCACAGTACGTGGCCTAGATCGCCGTACCGAGGACTACGCCCGTTCCCCTGCAACACAAAGCCGGAACCATTCCTTACTGAACAGTTCCGAATAAGACAACCCTGGCGGATGTAGCTATTCAACCGCCCACACGGCCAAAATGAAAGGGACTCTAGACAAGGATTAATCTCATCCTACTTGGGCATGACCCACTTAGCCTTGCTGCACCTCCCTGTTTTAGCCATTCCCGGTTGATGAGGCTTGAGGCTATGATTACCTTTAGTGAACACATCACTTAGAATGCTCATCGTCCACCTGACGATGTTCTGAAAGCATTCAATCCATACAAGTTCGTTCCGAGTTCGAACGAAACCGAAGGCATTATCTCGTTACACTCATTTTGGAATCACCCTCAGAGTTAGTGACAATAATCCTTGCACTCTGAATCTTCATCTCGAATCTGAAAGTACTACTCATCAAACTCATCACGGAATCACCCTTAGAGTTATATTGACGAATAGTTATTACACCTCGAGTCTTCACTCTTCACCAAAGATTCACGACCTATCGTTAATTTGGATCGATGTGGTTTTCGGATATCCAAATATGGAAACCCGATCCCGGTCTCATCGAAATCCAAAACGTATCTTTTAGGTCCAAGTTTTTTAAGGTTAAACAATTCAATTTAATTATCTATATACACACAGATAGATAATTCACAAGTCACAATTGATAATCACATTATCAAAATAAACAGATGATCCATAACAAAATAGGTAATCCATATCATCATTACAATAGATAATCTATATTACCATCACAATGCAACCAAGCATTCATACCACACAACATTACTTATCTCATTTCTAAGATTACATCCATTCAAGACAATCAATGTCATCCGTTCATACATAAGCAATGATTTACTTAATCACAACATAATTAATTTAAAATGAAATAAATTAACTATCTCTATCTCTAATTAATTTAAAGTGAATTAAATTAATTACTTCATCTCTTAATTAATTTAAAAATTAATTAAATTAATTACCTTCATCACAATAAATCTTGCTTACTTATCCATTAATTAAACCAATTAATTAATCATCATCTTAATTAATCAACCTTGATTAATTAACTCTTAATCAAGTAATTAATCCTTAATTATTCTCATTAATCATATTAATTAATGAACCTTAATAAATCACTTCCATTAATTAATTAACTAACTATAATTAGTTACATTATTTCTTAATTAATTACATTAATTAATCATGCTTAATTAATTACTATCAATTAATCAACTTTAATAAATATAGGCAGTAATTAATTATTCTTAATTACATCTTAATTACTTTATAAATTCTTTTATTTATTACACCAAGTAATAAAACCTTAATTACTTTACCAAGTAATTATCCATTTAAAAATTACTTCCCAATCAGTAATTTCACTTATCTCAATTACCCCTGTAATTTATTCATCAATTACTTATCTTAAGTAATTTCTCTTATAAAAACTTATTAAGTAAACATACTTAACCATTTATCAAGTGATTTTCTTTAATTAATTAACAAATTAATTAACTTACTTGATCACAATCACCTCATAAATCATAATCGAGTAATTCATCCCTTAATTACTCTCTAACCCAATTAATCATTAATTACAGATTAATTATCTTTCAACTATAGATTAATAAACCTTAATTATTAATCAATCCTTTAATACAAAGTAATCAATCACTAATTACTTTTATAATTAATTAATTAACCTTAATTAACTAATTAATCATCTCTTAATCATTAATTAATAAACTTAATTATTAATTAACAATCTTAATTACACATTAATTAATCCATAATTAAAATTAATCAATCCATAATTACAACTAATTAACCTTTAATAATAGTTAATTAATTCTTAATTAACTTGCATTATAGATTAATAACCTTTTAAATATTAATTAATAAAACTCAATTATTACTTAATAAAACCTTTATTAAGTATTAATTAATTACTATTTTAATTAACCCTTAATTACTTGATTAATAAGTAATTACAATTTAATTGATCATTAGTCATTAATTAAATCATCATAATTATTAGTTAATTAAATTAATAATTATACTTAATTAATTTAAATCATCATAATTATTAGTTAATTAAATTAATAATTATACTTAATTAATTACTAAATTAACCCTTTAAATTAATTAAATAAATAAATTAATTAAACTTAAAATTCTTAATCAACTTAATTAATTACAAATCATTAACACTTAATTATTGTTTAAGATAAAACATGATCTTAAATTAACCTTGAAAAACTCTACTTAACTTAATCATTAATTAGTTTAACATATAAAGTAACCATCAATTACTTACCCTTAATTATTCAACTAATTTAAATAAAACATTTCCTTATAATTTCCCTTATATTACAAAATAAGTTGGAAAATAATATTAAGGTTTTTAACTTAAAACATTTTAAACCATTCATACAAATTCATTCATAAAAACAATTCAATTCAAAGACAAGAATTACAAGAATTTAATTTAACTTAATTATTTAAAGTTTAAAACTTACTTATTTTAAATAAAAAAAATCGGATTGAACATTAATTTGGGTTCAACCCATGTATACTTGAATTCAGGAACAACGTACATCTTCTGTCCTTTCTTTCTTTTAGTTTTCAGTTCAAAGTTAGTTAGGATTTAAAATTCAAGAACCTGTACACTTAATCTACAGGTTTCATACCATACTAACTCGAGTTAAACTCGAGACAAAAACCCTAAAACACGAAGCCACCTTCGAGTCATTTACCCTATACCCCGAGTTAAAATCCAGCAACCCAAACAAAACACAACCCACCGACACCCATCATCTCGTGCACCTGCACCAGTGCCGTAACCACCTCCGGTCAATGACGAACCTATCTCCAAGTCACTCTACCATCCTATAAGCTCCTATGACCAACAGAACATCAACACATACCTCGATTCAAAATCGAGTACCCAAGATGATCTCGAGACCTAAACCATCACCAGAAAATTCTCTAAACCATTGCCTCCGATCAACAGTAACCCCTACAACTCCGTCCATGGGTTGCTGACCCACCGCGCATCCTTCCCCCAAAATTCCTTCAAGCTCGAATTACCATAAGAAGAACAGTGGTTCAAATTACAGCAAGACCCAAATTTAGGTTTAAAACCAAATTCGAGCAATTTCAAACTCCTAATGGATTAACAATCCTTCAACAATTTTTACCTTACTTCCAATCCAATCTCTAACTCCATCAAGAACCCCGAGCACCCCAGATGCATATATCAACTGAATTTGGCAGAAACCCAATTTCCAGATAATACCCAATTTCTTATTCAACACATTATTAAAATTTGAGATTTTCATTTTAAAATTCATATTTTCCAGTGGTACTTTAGTTTATATAATTATTTTATCCAAATTCAACATTTGGTTTCAAACATTGATGTTAATTTGTTACTGCATTATTTGTTTTCCAGATGAATTTCAAATACCAGAACTTAGTTATATTTTTAGTTCTTAGTTTATACTTAATCTAACTTATTTTGCTTGAACCAAAATCCTAACTGTTGTTTAAATAGAAATAGCTTGAAGATTTAATCTTTACTCAGATTCTACAGTAGGGTAACAGAGAGGAAAATGAAACCAACATACACAGTTTCAACATAACAAATCCTATTGCATATTTATCTCAACACAGAGGCAACTTCTATGTATATAAAATAAACATCATCTCAAAATCATGCAACAGAAAATTACTACTTAAATTTTAGTAAATTGTTTACTCACCTTTTTTAAGTGCAGAGCTTTACATCTTGATGAATAAAACTGGAACTTGCAAAATGCTTTGAACTTAAAGCTTTTAAAAACAGAAATGCCTCATCCCTTTAATTTTGTTTTAAACTGGAATGTTTCGGGTTTTCTTTTCAGATTTGCCTTAGGTTGCCTCTTTAAAACTTGCATGCATTTTGGCAACTTACAAATACTAGAAATTTTGAAATGACCGAGGTTTAAAACTGGAGTTCTTGCATGCATTGAAAACTGGAAATGTTTGAATTTTTGAAAACATACTACAGATCTGGTATAAGGAAGTTGTAGACATGGAAGTGCAGATTTGATTTGCACTTTAATTTCAGGTTTTAGTAAACATAGATTGATGTTTCCGAGGAGAGTTTTGTAGGCTTTGCATTTGAAAAGGTTACAGGTTTTCAACTTATTTCTGGGTTGTTTGAATTTAAAGAGAAGATGACATATTTGGGAAAATTTATAGGAAAACAAATTTTTGCAGACTTGATTTTTTTGAGGAGGTTTCAGGTTTTTGTTTAAGGAGGATTTTCAGATTTCTGAAGAGTGTAAGTTTTATGGACATTTTAGTTTCTTTTAGGAATGAACAAAAATTTAAAGAAAAAGAAGATGGAGAAAAATGGTGTTTATATAGGAAATTTTCAGATTTATTAAATTTAAAAGAAAATTAAAAAAAAACATGGATACTTGTCTTTAATTTACATAAATGTTTTAACACTTGTTGTCAAAGTGTTTTAGAACAAAACACTTGTCCTAGTTTATTTTTATTTATCCTAAATTTTTTTTATACCTTTTTAAATTAATTTCCTAATGAACAAATATGTTTTCTTAATTTAAAAATACTTTTCTAATTAAATTCCTAATTAACAAATGCAATTAATAATTTATAAATGTTTGCTAAATTTATATAAAATACAATCTTTAAAAAGAAATGAAACCAAATATAATTTAAATAAAATTATATACAATATTGAACTCATTTTAAATGCTATTTCAAAAAGCCTTGTATTTATTCTTATTAAATAAATACAATTCCAAATTTCTATAGATAAATTTCTATAAAAAGAATAATATAAACAAATCCTATTTTTAAAAACATTATCTATATATTTTAAGTTCAAACTATATTATCATTTTATTTTAATATGTATGTATATTTCCTTGAATTCAAATTTATATTTAAATTCAAAGTAAAATTTAAAAATCCAAATCTAAAATCAATTTAAATAAATATAAATATCTATTTTTAAATAAGATCATTATTATTTATTAATAATTTATCCTATTTTAAAATCAATTTAAATACACAGATATATATATTTTAAACACACTTATCAATTTTGAAAACAATAAGTCAATTTAGAATTTATTTATACAAACAAAATAATTATCATTTTAAAAACCAATCTATAACCATAATTAAGACATTGTATTTTTATTATTTGGTTATTTATTTTTGGAAATAACAATTTTATCACTTTCAAATAATTAAATTTAAGTGATTATCACATTTTAAATTCCTAGAAATTCTGGGATATTACAGATTAATTAATTGGGTAATAAGAATTAGTTATTTGAATTAAGAAATGATTAATTAAATTTTAATTACTTAGAAAAGTAATTAAATAATTATTAAATTTTAATGAAAAATCATTAACTAAGGATTATCAAATGATTAATTAATGTAATTAATTTAAGATGATTAATTAGATTAATTAATTTAAAAATAATAATTTTTGTATTTGATTAAGTATGGTTATTTAATGAAAGTAATTAAAGGGATTAATTACTCTATGTAATTAATTAATTAATATGATTAGTTTAAGTTAATTTATTGGTTTAGTTAATTTAAATAATCACTTGATGATATAATTAAGTATAATTACTTAATGAAGATTTATAAAGTGCAATAACTTAGTGAAGTAATGAGTTATGGTAATTACAGGATGTAATTAATTAACGATTGAAAATAGTTTGGGTTTAATTACCTTGGGTAATTAATATGAAGGATAATTACTCAGAGAAAGTAATTAATAATTAATCACTTAATGTAATTAATTTAAGAATAAATTAATAAAGTTATTTGAAGATAATTAAGTGATGTAATTAAGTAAGGGTAATTAATTACTAATGTGATTAATCAAGACTGATTAATGAATAATTAATTATTAAATATGATTAATAATTAATAGAAGAAGTAATTAAGGATCATTAATTAATATCATTGATGATGTAATTAAGGGTTGGTTAAGATTAATTAATCAATAATAAGTGATTATAGAGTAATTAATTAATGTAATTAATTAAGGACTAATGTAATTAATTATAATTAATTAATTAATGAAAGTAATTAAAGGTTAATTACTGTGAATGGTTAAGGACAATTAATTTGTGTAATTAATTAAATGTTAATTACATAATGTAATTAGAAAATGATTAATCAAGGGTGATTTATCAAGATAAATACTTAGAGGATGATTAATTAACTAATTAATTTTATAATTAATTCATGGTTAAATAAGCAAGATTTATAGTGATGAAAGTAATTAATTTAATTTATTTTAAATTAATTAGAGATGAAGTAATTGATTTAATTCACTCTAAATTAATTAGAGATGGTATAGATCATTGCTTATGTATGGATGGATGATATTGATTGCCTTGGATGGTTTGAGATCTCAGATATGGGTTAAGTAATGCTGTGTGATATGGATGCTTTGGTTGAAGTTTGATGATAATGTGGATTATCTGTTTATGATGATAATGTGAATTATCTGTTTGTGATGATAATATGGATTATCTATTGTGATATGTGAATTATCTTTTTGTGTGTATATAGATAATATAATTGAATTGTTTTTAACTTTTAAAAACAACTTGGACCTTAAAGATGGCATTTTGGATTCCGATGAGACCGAGATCGGGTTTTTAGATTTGGATATCTGAAAACCACATCGATCCAAATTGATGATAGGTCGTGAATCTCAAGTGAAGATGAATATTCAGAGTGCAAGGGTTATCGTCGTTAACTCTGAGGGTGATTCTAAAATGAGTGTAACGGGATAATGCCTTCGGTTTCGTTCGAACCCGGAACGAACTTATATGGATTGAATGCTTTCAGAACATCGTCAGGTGGACGATGAGCATTCTAAGAGATGTGTTCTCTAAAGGTAATCGTAGTCTCACGCCTCATCAACTGGGAATGGCTAAAACAGGGGAGGTGCAGTAAGGCTAAGTGGGTAGCACCCAAGTAGGACGAAATTTTCTCTTGTCTAGAGGTCCCTTTTTATTCGGCTGTGTGGGCGGTTGTGAGCTCCAACTGCCGGGGTTGTCTTGTTCGAGACTGTCCAGTAAGGGATGGTTCCGGCCTTGTGTTGCAGGGGATTGAGAGTAATCGTCGGTACGTTGATCTAGGCCACGTACTGTGACGGGTGGTACCCCAGTAGCCCTGCCATTGTATGGAATCCATTCTCCAATAAGTGCCGTACATTTTAGTTGTGCCCAACTATGTTAGAACATGAGATGTAAGCATTCCAGCTATTTCTTTATTTTACTTAAAAACCCTAGACACTATTATAATATCACTGGATTTCCTATCGAATGTTTTGGTTAGCGTAAGGTAAAAACTTACCCATGTTTATGTGTGGGAAGTCTTACGTGATACCTTTTGATTTCAAAGGTTTTCAAAGTCAAGCAACTTTAACCTGTTACTCACACCAGACCCATGTCTGACCCGGAGTTTATTTATGTTTTTCTTAAACTCTTGGGTGCTTAAATTTTTACGAGTAGCCAAGCGATTCAGGTTTGCTTTGACGAATTATGAAGGAGCAATGGAGCAGGAGGCTTCAGCGTTGTAGATATATATAGTGTTCCGCTGTGTTGGTTTCTCTGAGTTGTATTTGAGTTGTAATAACTAGATAGGTGTTTCTAACTGTCTAGTATGTGATGTATTAGTTGTGTAACTCTAATTGATGTTGTAAACTATGTAATATTTATGTGATTAATATAATTTATTCATTCCGCTGTTTAGGTTCTGATGTTGTTTCTTCTTTCTTCCCTATCTTTTCTCTTTTCTATCCCTTTCTTTCTTCCAGATGATACGACTTTCTATGGAGAAAAAGTCGGGTCGTCTCGACTATTTTATTACAGGGAGTTCTACATGATGGGCTATACATATTTGACCTTTCAAGCAATTAAGCTATCAAGAATCATGAAAGGTACCTTAATTTTGCAAATGGTAATGCTCACAAAAGTTTTAATGTATGGCACAACAAATTAGGCCATACAAATTTACTCGTAACCAAAAGTATCTTAAGTAAAATCAATGTTTAAGTTGGCAAGATGGATATACCCTACACTTGAACTTTTTTCAAAAGGGAAAGGACATAAGCTGCCTGTTCAGGATTCAAGAAAAGTATATACAAGTCCCCTAGAACTAGTTGAATTAGACTTGTGTGGTATTTGGCACCTATTAATTCGTATTATGAGTTTAAATGCTATGTTTCTTTTGTATACGATGACTCCAGATAAACTTGGATATATTTCTTAAAATCTATGTTAGATACTAAAGCAGTTCTTGAACAATTTGTTAACCAAGCCGAGAGACTATAAACAATAAAATAAAAATCTTGGAAACTATTGGTGGGTTTGAATAAAAAACATTAAATGAATTTTCAACGGTAAAGGCATAATGCATAGGATCATATGCCTACACACATATGAACAAAATGAAATGGTTGAAAGAAAGCACATGCATATTATGGAAACAGGTCTGATACTACTTGCACAAGCATTTCTCCTACTCAATTTTTGGCTTGAAACCATATTTGCTATAGCGTGCATAATAAACAAATTATCTACTTAATTTTGAAACACAGTAACATAATAAAGTTATTGTATTGCGTTGTACTAGACTACCAAATTTTGGAAGTGTTTGAATGCTTATGCTTCCCATTATTGAGACTATACAGTAGCCATAAATTATACTTCAGGTCATCCCTATGCACATTTATTGGATATGCTAACCAAAAAGGATATAAATGCCTTAATGAAAGCCGAAGAACATTTATGTCAAGGCATGTTGCATTTAATGAATATGTCTTTCCATTTGCGTAGAAAAGCATGAAAACTACAAATAAGGTACACAATCCTAGATTTTAAATTCCTACCATATTACTACTCAAACAAACAAAAACCTTACCTTTGTCAAATAATAGTCAAGAAAAATTAGATCAAGAATTATCAGAGAGTTTGAACATTTAAGTGGAAAATGCTTTACCTAAATTGGATAACTCAAACACTGAAATGGAGTCCCAACAGCAACAAGCAGATCAACAAGGCTCAACATCAAATGCCACTTAAGAGTAGACATACCTACACACAACGTAAGATACTCCTCTATAAGGGCATCACATGATCATAATAATTAAAGTGGGATATTCAACCCCGAGGAATACACTGTCACATGTATTAACGATGGACCAATTACATATGAAGAATCACCGATGCCCCAATATCTACACATTAAATATCATTACAATTAAATCTTTAAGTAGCTTTGATTCTAAATTTGATCATTTTAATTATGCTTTACATCAAAATAGCACAACACATTTTATTTACATATGTGGCCCAAATTATTGAAATATTCCAACAGTCATCCTCTAAGTCACATATGTAATATTCTTATAAACGTGTACAACTTTTTGAGCTCCAAAATTTGCTATGATAGCATAAGGTGTTTCTGAAACAATATCCTCCATTAACTATGCTAGTAAAGAATCAAAGGGGCTTTCTAAACCCATCAGTGGTCACATATACTAAAACAGTCAAATGACATAAAATAATCATGGGCGCATAGCATGGAAATTACATGAGATGTTATCTATACATGTCTATGTCCAATTGGTCCTACTTTAGTGAGATCCAAAAAAAAGTTCAATATTTGAACTTTATGGAGTGCAAAGAAAACTTTATTACTTTATTTCTAGTCAAAATATACATAATATATTTGTATCTGAAGTATAGAGCAACGTATAGTATATGATGAATACAAACTTCCTCCAAACCAGAATATCCTTACATAAAAGTTACACCAGTTGAGCAACATACTCATGAATGATCTTGGGTGATAACCCTTTTGTAAGAGGATCCACCGTAATGGAGTTTTTCCATAATATGCTCTATGAATTACAATCTATTTTTAACCATCCTCTTTTTGGAAAAGAATATGTTGTTTATTGTCACAATCTTACTTCAATGGTCATTCAATTTATTTTTCAATATTCCATAATTTTTTGACAAAATTTTGCAATTATTTTCCATCTTTGGATGCCTCATAACAGAAATAAACGTTAGTTCCATAGTAGAGGAGGCTATAAGTGTTTATATGAAAACTCTTCTTATATAGCTCCAACCATGAAATAATATTATTACCTGAAGTGGATATTTTATACTCTTGGCATCCAAAATATTCGAATCGTAATGCTTTATGATCTTCAACCAATCCAATCTTTTATCTATGAGTATATAACCTTTTTGTTCCTTAAAGATATCTCATAGCCATTTTGGTTACTGACCATTGATCCATTTTCAATGTCAGTAATGTTAAATTTTGGTGATACAAAATCACAAATAAAAAGAAACAAATATACAAAAAGGAAAGTAATCACATATGTTCATTATGGAAATGCATAAATTATTGGATCACATTTCCATGAGATGGTAAGGAAATAAATGCATGCTCATGTTATGGATTAATATATATATATATATATATATATATATATATATGTATGTATGTATGTATGTATATGCGAAAGGATATGCACATTATTTCTTTATCAGTAATTGCATTGCTTTGTGATTATTTTCTTCCATCTATGCTAATTAAAGGTATAAGTGAATTACTTGCTATGTTTGTACCATTTGTTATCATTGTAAATTGCCTCCATTATCTTCTTACCATATTTTAGTAATTTAATCGATGACTCTCATGGATTTGCACTGGCTATATTTTGAGTGTAGACTTCATTGTCAACCCATCCTGGCATTCAGCCAGCGATCCCTTAATAGAGTGTCTCTTCTTATTAACCCTAATCTAGGGCTTTGGTATGTAAACTTTTATACTGTAATCTCTTGTAACTCTCTCATGAGTAATAAAATCTCTCTCCTTTGGACTGGGACATACACTATCTTGATGATAGTGGAACCAGTATAAATATTGTTCATCTCTTTTCTTCTTTATAGTTATTTACTATTTATTTAGAATAACAGAATAATTGCTGCTAGATTGAGCGATGTTCGAATTGGCAAATCTAGATCTTGTTTATTGTTTTTTCCTCATTTGTTTAATTTTTTGCACAACAAGTAAGATATTTGCCACAACATCCATATGATTATATGCCTTAGCATGCATTCGACTCCACACTGTAAATGCATGAGGGATTTTTACATTTATTTAGCTTCAAGGATGTTCTTATATCACTATATAAGACAAAGTTTATCTCTTTTGGCAAAGAGTCTCAATTGATTCGCAGTTTGTATACGAAACCTTTTTAAGCAGTTATTTGCTTAGCTCTTTTGTGATGATCCAAATATCTTCCCATAAATAATAATGGTGTATTTGAATCTCTAATAAAAAAGAATAATCCATAAAGTTAGTTTCTTAAGTTATTTCATCAATGTCTCCATTGAGAAACACTACTTTAATATCCTTTCCATATTGCTCAAAATTATGATCTATAATAAGCTCCAAAATGATTCTAAAGATTCTTTCAATAAAACCAAAGAGAAAATCTACTATTTTTTAAAACATTGATTTGCTTTTGAGTATAATCTTTTCTACAACGAGCCTTATGCCATTCTACATCACCAACTTAATCCCTTTTTGTTTTGAATCGTTCTTGATAACTAATGATCTAATTATCTTAAGGTAGATGGAAAGATCTCAAACTTTATTGTCCTACATAGATTTACATTATATATTTATATCTTAAATCCATAGTTCAAATTAGTATATATATGGATTGATGTAAGTCCACAAAATCATCTTCGCCAATCCATTTTATCTTTATAAAGAAATAATACAATCATCCGGAATAATATTTCCTCTTTTTTCAAGTGGATTTTCTTAGCGACCTTGCACCTTGAAGTTACTGAGTTTGGTTTCTTGAAACATCAGCCTTAATTTGAAGAATTTTTTTGTTTAACATTGCCTTATTATGTTTCTTAATTTACTTCTTATCAACGAAAGGAAACAAATCATATATGTTGTCCAAAAAAAAATTGTAGCAGAATCAAAAGTAATGATTCTCCTTAATGACAATTATCCATAATTTAAATTTTTGTTTGACATTGTCTTATCATCGTTCCTATTTTACTTCTTATCAATGAAAGCAAACAAGCCCTATACATTAACCGAAGAAGTAACTACAGTTGAAGAAAGATATTAATTCTCCTTAAAAACAATAATCCATACTTTATTTCTCCCTCCAAACTCAACATCCTTAAAAATTATTGCATTTCCCATCTTCAGTATTTTTCCTTATTGTGAGATTATAAAACTTGAAGCTTTTAAGTCGTTGAGAATATCAATAGAGTATTTGCTATTTTTAGTGCCTCAATTTAGAATTATTTAGTATGATGGAATAAATAATTACATTAACCACCATATCCAAATTCAAGGCGTCATTATAAGAGGTATTTATCATAAATTTCAAGATATTCAATTCCAATAATGTGCGAATTTATTGATAATTAACGTTATTATTTCTAAAGGAACAATTATAACCAATTTTCTTTATATCAAAATCAGAAAAGGAAATATGTCTAAGTGACAGTATAATAAAAATATCAAACAAATCCAAACAATATACATATGTAACGACCCGTAATTTTCGATAATTTAAATTAGTTAATTTAATAAGATTTTGTGAGTTAATAATTGAAAGAAATAAAAATTTGTAATTTAATAATGAAATGAATACTAAAATGAAATGTAAAAATGTTAATTGAAGCTAATTATTAACAATTTGAATGGAATTCCAATTAATCGGAATAATGTAAGGTTATACTTGGTTATAAAGTGAACATAGGAAAAAGACTGTGAATATTGAATTCATTAATGAAATAATAGATAGTTAGTGGTAATTGAACACAAATCAGTGTTATGAAAGAAATGGTAACATTGGTTGTAAGTAATAAACCTGTAAATGTAATTAAAGATTTTTGGTGACAATTATTCTATGTTACCTATTTATTTGATATATTAAATTTAATTTGAAATCAAATGCCATTAATCCACTTAATTTGTGCAGTTCGTGTAGATTTAATTGATAATCGAGGAATGTTAATTCAATAAGACGCAACCAATGTAAATTCTATTCATAATATGATAACTGAGTGAATAGAAAGAATGGGAATCAAGATTTATCAATTTATAAATATTTAAGGTATAATAAATGGATGTATTGTAATTTAATGAAATTAAATATTACGTTAATTAACATTTAGACGAGATTTGAATATGAATCTACTAAGATAAACCAATGTTAATTATACCCATAAGATGACAATTATTTGAGTAACAAGATCTAAAAATCAAATAAATGGATTTATTAGAATTTTAATATATAATTACTGAATTTATTGAAATTGTAACTTAACACTGTAAATTGTGAAATATTCAGTAATAATTTGATATAGGAAATTGTTTTAAAGGATTATAAATAATTATCCAAAGTGATAGAAATTGTGAATAATTAAATTTGAACTGAAAAAGCGATTTAATTAATTTAATATTAATTTCTTTAATTAACGTGAAAATAGCCATTTGGACGACTGACTCGAATTTCGACGAAACTAGTTTCATCGGATATGTAACGGTGAATTATTATAGGATTTCAAGTTTCGTAGCGATCGGACTTGTTGTTTGATCGTGCAGACTCGAAACGCCTAGAAATTAATTTAATTGAAATCAATTTGAAATAAACTGATTTTAACATAACTTCTTCATACGATTGAATTAGGACTTGAAACTTGTTCCATTAAGCTTAAAATATTTGAAAACACCTATTTTGATATATGAGATGACCCATTTTCGTTCCGGAGGCAGAACGGGCATTTCGGGTTGTTTATCTTTCAATTCAAATCAATCTTGTCTATTCTTTTATTTTTCTGATCTATCTACAAATATCTCGTTATAAACCCTAATTATTTCTCATTTCACATTTACAGTATGTACAATTCTTTCTGCTCCTCTCCACCTCAATGGTAGAAACAGATTCGAACTTCAAACCTTCAAATTCAATTTCAAAACCAAATCAAAATTTCAAACTCCTCAAACTATATCACATTTTATATCGATCAGAGGGCATGGAGATGTTACCGTCATTGAGCAGGTCGTGGATGATGCATTCATCTGTTGAGACGGTGGTTGGATTCATCATAATTGGAACTTGAATGTTGATGAAGGCGGACCAATTTTTGTGACCGGAGGTGGCTCGCCTGGGGCTGGGGGGGGGGGGGGCACAGCCAGGGTAGCATGACGACATGGGTCGATCTAGGCGCAGGCATGGGTGATGGTAGCGTTTGGTGCTTGCTGGTTGACGACTGATGGAAGTTAAGGTTTGCGTACGAAGATGAGCATCCAACAATCTAGGAAGCTAGTTGATGTGGAAAATGTAGAATGTAAGTTATTTATTTTATTTTAATCTTAATTTTGTTTTCAAATGATCTAACACGTATAACTTTTGCATACGAGGTCCGATTCACGTACAGTTTGTTCCGCTGGGATTGTATTTGAATTTCAGATATTTTGACGCTAATTTTGTTGGATTCTGAGACTGTTTGAATTTCGATCTTAAATTGGATTTAAATTCAGTTTAAATTCAAAGGTGAGGGTTTTGACCGACTCACAACTTCTAAAATGTCTTATGTTTGTTAAATTAAATTTATGGTGTGATTGAAAATTTATTTAAGGGTGTTTGATATATTTAAACCATCATCTCAGTTAATTTGAATTTAATCTGAATTAAATCGTTATCTAATTTATTATTGAATTTAAATTGCCAGTTAAATACCTATTATTGATTTTCAATCATCTGTTGATGTTATTCATTTGATTTGGATGATGATTGTGATGGATGAATGATTGTTGATATTGGACGAATGAATGTTGTACTTTATATCGTTACAATACATGTTCACTGTGGCTTGAAATGATACATAGCCGAACGATCTTATAGATTAAGGGAAAATCGTTATGCATTGAAATGATAAACCCGAATGGTTTTCATTGATTTGAAATGTTGATTTTTGTTGTTGGTTGAAATGACATATACCGATATAATTTATAGAATTTGGATTTTGTTTGGAGATGAATTATTTGAAGGGTTTAATTTAATTCAAACTTTGGATTGGTTTTAATGAGATGATTATGATTGATATTCTAAATTATTTGAAATCTTTTAATAATTATATTCACGTTGTACATTTGATAGGAGATGGAAAATCCCGTAACACCTCTTAAGCCGTTGCACTCACATTTTATTTTAGAGTAATTTGACTTACATAAGATCTTTTAATTCTGAATCGAATGTTATGTTTTTCTTTACGCTCGGGTCAGTCTGAGCTTTTTCGGTGCATTGTAGACCATTTTATTTTCTGGAGGACGAAGATGAAGATTCAGTGTATTATTTCTATTTATTATTATTATTCCACTGCTTTTTTATGTTCCACTGCATTATTCATTTATTTTCTGATGTATATATAACTTTGATTTGAATTGTAATTGTAATCAAATATCATTTGTAAAACAGCTTCATGAACTATTTATTTGATTATTCTATTTTGTTATTCCGCTGCTAGATTCTGTGTTTTGTTTTTCCTTCTTTTCTACTTTTTTCTTATTTACTCATTAATAATCCTCTCTTTTGAATGGTTTGAATTAGACATGTGTGGTTTATTGTTGATTTAAATCGTCCAAAAAGGTGGGTCGTTACAGTTGATATCAAAACTTTGGTTTAGACATACCTTAGCCTATTAGGGTTAACTCATTAGAGATTGAGTAGTCATACCCAAGAATGAGTTGTCTGAGTGTATATACGAGAGCGCGTATTTGTTGGTTTTATAAAAAAATGTTTTATATAAGTTTTGAAATGAAAGTTTTTTTCCTAATATTTTATGATATATACAAAGGAATAGATTTTTATAACTGTTATAGTTATTTGTAATGTGTTTGTTATGAAATGATAATATTTAGTTATTATCATTTATTGTTGATTACTTAAGTTTCTGTCGGTTTATAAGCATTGGCTAATTATTGTTGATTGAATTAATAGACTAAACACTAGACTAATAATGGCGTATTAAAGAGAATAAAATGAATAATTTCGATATTTGTTTATGGAATTTAAATGTTTTGTTGTGAAACTTATTGTGTGTTGATTAGAAGTTTCAACTATTGAAATAAAATGGAATATTTGAATATTTGGATATTCAGAACTTCTGAATTAATATATGAGTTGAAACTTAATAATTGTGTTGAATTATACAGTTGAAGTTGACAACCTTTATTTGAAAGCAAGTGAAACAAGGTTAATTTGTTATAGTTAAGTAGAATTATTTATACATTATTGGCATGTAATGTAATAATATTTAAAAAATTGAAATTATGAACTTAGTTAATATGAAATGTGTCATAAATAAATTGAAAGGTAAAGGTGAACTAAAAATGAAATGAATACAAATAAAGTTATGCCTTGTGAAATTGTTTATGAAATAAATGTAAGTTGCAATAAATAGTTATAATTAAAGTTGTCATAATTTTAAGCCCGAATAATGTTTATAATTTTTTTAAGCTTTTATAAATTGGTTATGAACTTAAGAATATTACTTATGAAATGATTTGCACATAAATGTAATATTAAATGAGAAATATTACATGAGAAATGAATGTAATTTAAATTGAAGAGAAATATAAGCAATACTACGAGAATGAATATATTAATATTTTACCTTAGATAGAGAAATTCTGTGAAACAAATATTAAAGTATGAAGTGATATTTGTGTTGATTAATGAGATTAAAAAATGAATTTAATTGAAATGTAATTGGGATGAATCAAATTGGAATGAATATGTACGTAGTGCATACATTATTTTATTTGCATAATTAATCTGATCCAGTTTTGAGTACATAAGTTCGAGGTGAATTACACAATTTCACGTTAGGATTTTCATTCGATTCTTGATGGCGAATATTTGATATAGATTTTGGTTTGATTCTAGAATTCTCTATCATAGTATATGGCTATGCAAGGAGAATGATGGTTTCTAATCAGGAAACCGTATAAAAGTTCACATTAGGGAAGTTAAATGGACAATCGAAAGCGAACTTGTGCGATCGAGCGAGCGATCGAATGTGATTTTGTGAAATGACGACTTATGTATATCTTATGTTCTAATATTATTGATGTGCTTTGACGCTGAAATTGAAAGTTGTTGGGTTGGATATCTTTGTAATTTAAATTGGAATTTTCTTCTATGCAAAATTACAATTAATTTGAAGCCATTTTTCAAACTATTTTCTTTTATTTTTCTTACACAAACTATTTTACAAACTATTTTATTTACAAACTATTTTACAAACTATTTTATTTATAAATTATTTCACACGACCATTTTATATACAAAACCATTCACAAAACGATTTTATATACAAGACTATTCTAAATTCAAAACCTTTTATAAAGCAAAGGTGTTCAATCCCATATGGCTTTTCATACAGCGAAATTGATTTTGAAAATTTTCTATTCTTGTATAAGATGGACCTTATATAAGTAAAGTGATTTTGAAACTATTGATTTTGGTAGGTATTCGATCTGAAGAGGTAAATCTTATATATAACGGAATTTGTATAAGGATGATTTGATATATTTGAGATTATTGATTTTCGAAAGTACTTTGTCTGAAAATGAAATCTTATATATAATGGAATTTACATAAGTGCGATATTTGAAGCTATGATTTTGAAAGGGTACTATATATGATATATTATATTTTGAAGTAAGAGATATGGGCTCCCTCCACGAAGAAGTATAGTTTGATATGCTTCGACCCAGATAGACTTGGGGAATCCAGGAATGGATTCGACTGATAAACCCTAATGGATTTGGGTGAATTCAGAAATGGATTCGAACTGATATGGTTGTCCGGACTTAAACGCATGAGTTCCTCGATTTTTTTTCAGGGTAGACGATTCTTTAGTTTACCCAATGGAGGCGCTTTCGATCCTGGGATCTTTTGGGAAGGAAGTACATCCATTGCGTAAATCCAGCATACCACTGCAGCAAGGGTCGATGGTCTCTTGTTTACAAACTGGCTATGATATTTTTCTAGAATCCGGAAGGTAAAAGGATCTTCTGGAAAGTTTTGTGTCTATTGTGTAAATATTGGATCAGCAGCGGGCCACTGCCATCCTATTATCATCATTTGACATTGGATTTTGAGCGGTACTTCTCGTACCTATTTTTAAGTATTTTTCACTGGGTTCTGAAACAAGTCTATTAAGTACTTGAAGAATTCTAGCCTTGCGCCTGATCTACGCATGGTCAGAGCCTACAAGAACGAGGATAGACCTGTTAAGACATCGAGTTAAAAGTATTTTGATAAAGTATTATATAAAGGATATTTTGATCATTTTGTCAATTCTAAATATCTTAAAATGTTTAAAATGTTGTTTATGCATGTACAACATATTTAGAGTAAATGATTATTGATTTATTAATAATGTTTGAAAAGTATCTTGAGATAACCAAGGATTTAAGGTTTTCAATAGCTTCTTTGTAAATATAAGTAATGATGTAAATAATTATTTTAAAATATTTTACATATATTTGTAAAGATGTTATTTAAATATTTAAATGGTATTTATAAATGAACCAAAAATTTTTGCAAATGAATTTTTGAAAAGTATTAAAGTATTAAAGATAATTGATTTGCAAATGAAGCTTTCAAATGAATATTTCAAGTAAAATTTATATAAGTTTCTTTGAATGTATAATTTAAAGATATTATATAAATGGGAAAAAAATTGATTTGCGAAGTTTATTTATAGTAATATATTTGACAAATAAATTTGAGTCTCTATTTTGGAGGTATAGTTTGGAATAGTAACTTGATTTCGAAGTATTAATATATTGGTTTATTTGTTGTTTGAAATTTTGTATTAAGCCTTAATAAATGTTTTTCCATGATTTGAATATTCATTTTTAAGACAAGTGTGTAAAATTAATTGTGAGGATACGAAATTTTATACTTTGATTTAGAAATTTAATGTAAGATTTGAGTATACTATTAGTGTCAGTTTAATAATCTTAAGTTTATACTTATTTTAAAAATAATGAGTCTAATAAATCTTCAGATTTAAGGAACTTTATTTTAAAAGCTTATTATTATGTTTTGATATAAATTTATAACATTTTCTTAGACTTTTAAAAAACCTTTACATAATGCTATGAGGATATTTTAAATATATCTTATATTTTTACTAAGTGAATAAGGTTAAATGTTTTAATTGAATTTTTAGAGATGTTGAAATATTTCCTTTCTCTTCAAGGGCGAATATAAAAAACTTAAATTTTTATTCAATAACCGAATTAAGTTCTAAACTTAAGTAAGGAAGTAGAGGCTTAAGTTATATTTTTTTTGAAATGATTGAGTAATGACTTAAATCCTTAATGAAAAACAAATTACGTAAGTGATTGATCTCTATATAAATAAATAAATGGAAAGATAAATAATGAGAGGAAAAAACCCAGTAGAATAAACTAAAGTAAATTTAAATTAGAATTTAAATTATTGTAATGGAATGAAATTTTAACTATTTAACAATTGGAACTTCTAAAGTTGAAAGTAAGAAATTAAATGCTAAGTTATAAATGAAACATATAAGGAATTTGAAAATTTTAACTTGTACGCAAAAAGGATATGAAAATAGAAAATGATAACTACTGAACATTTATTTACTAAAATGAAATAAGATAAACCTGTGTAACTTTCAATTACATTCTTAGACATACATACATACATACATACATACATACATATACATATAAATATATATATATATATATATATATATATATATATATATATAACTTAGCAGAATATTAAAGGTTGTAAAGTTAAATAAGGATATGTAAGGGAATACTATACTGGAAAACTTAAATAATGAAAGTGTTCAATGAAATTTACCTTTATAAATAAGAAATTTGATATGAAATAGTTATAAACCTGAGTTATAATGGTAGTGCTACTTAATAAAATGAAATAGAAGGTGAATATTGTAAGCAAAGAATTATGAACTTAAGAATGTTTGAAGCTATTAATAATTAAAGTAAATAATAAAATGAATATTATATTAAATTTAATGATTGTAACTATAGAAATGGTTGATTAATTTGATCGCTTATGAAGATTGCTTGTTTGCAAAAGACTGTTGTTATACTGTATTAATTTAGTTTGATTTTATATGATGATGGTACGCTTTTGGTTGAAAGTGATTGTTGTTATGTTGATAGTTTGTTATTAATTTTCAAAAATATAATCATTTCACTGCTATATAATTATTAACCTTTTTGGATTATATAAGTGGAATACTGGTTATGGAAGCGATTGCTACTACTTTTAACTTCATAAAACAAGCGTTACTTGTCCGACAAATAGGTACGTCCTCGGATTACAATTTTCTAGCGATATTATATTGTTTTCCATTATTGGAATATATATTATTTTAAAATTATGGTATATTTTATTATATTTTGATATTATTATTTCTTTGAGACCTCTTCGTATAAAAGAGACTCTACTGAAATTTTCATTGAATTTTGGACTTAGAAAATTTTTCTGAAATGTTTTCAAACTTTTATTAACTTGAATATAAAGGATTTAATTGTTATAAATTGATATATTTTATTTAAACTAATTATTTTGTAAATTTATTTTTTTATGAATTTTGAATAAGATATATTGGTTACTTAATTCCTTCTTTTCCCTCATTTTTCCTTTTTAGGGACGAAAAGTTTTGAGTGGGGGAGAGTGTAACGACCCGTAATTTTCGGTAATTTAATTTAGTTAATTTAATAAGATTTTGTGAGTTAATAATTGGAAGAAATAAAAATTTGTAATTTAATAATGAAATGAATACTAAAATGAAATGTAACAATGTTAATTAAAGCTAATTATTAACAATTTGGATGGAATTCCAATTAATCGGAATAATGTAAGGTTGTACTTGGTTATAAAGTGAACATAGGAAAAAGACTGTGAATGTTGAATTCATTAATGAAATAATAGATAGTTAACGGTAATTGAACACAAATTAGTGTTATGAAAGAAATGGTAGCATTTGTTGTAAGTAATAAACCTGTAAATGTAATTAAAGATTTGTGGTAACAATTATTCTATGTTACCTATTTATTTTATCTATTAAATTTAATTTGAAATCAACTGCAATTAATCCACTTAATTTATGCAATTAATGTAGATTTAATTGACAATCGAGGAATGTTAATTCAATAAGATGTAACCAATGTAAATTCTATTCATAATATGATAACTGAGTGAATATAAAGAATGGGAATCAAGTTTTATCAATCTATAGATATTTAAGGTATAATAAGTGGATGTATTGTAATTTAATGAAATTAAATATTACGTTAACTAAAATTTAGACGACATTTGAAAATATGAAGGTGCTAAGATAAACCAATATTAATATACCCATAAGATGATAATTGGTTGAATAATAAGATCTAAAAATCAAACAAATGGATTTATTGCAATTTTAATTTAAAATTACTGAATTTATTAAAATTGGAACTTAACACTGTAAATTGTGAAATATTAGTAATAATTTGATATAGGAATTTGCTTTAAAGGATTATAAATAATTAAGTAATCCAAAGTGATAGAAATTGTGAATAATAAAAATATGAACTGAAAAAGCGATTTAATTAATTTAATATTAATTTATTTAATTAACGTGATAATAGCCATTTTGACCACTGACTCGGATTTCGACGAAACTCGTTCCATTGGTTCCGTAACGGTGAATCATTGTAGGATTTCAAGTTTCGTAGCGATCGGACATCGTTTGATCATACGGACTCGAAACACCTAGAAATCAATTTAATCGAATCAATTTGAAATAAAATGATTTTAACATAACTTTTTATACGATGGAATTAGGACTTGAAACCTATTATTTTGAGTTTAAAATATTTGAAAACCCCTATTTTGATATATGGGATAACCCATTTTCGTTTCGGAGGCAGAACGGGCTTTTCGGGTCGTTTATCGTTCAATCCAAATCAATCTTGTCCATTCATTCTATTTTTCTGATCTGACTATAAATACCTCGTTATAAACCCCAATTATTTCTCATTTCTCATTTACAGTATGTATGATTCTTTCCGCTCTTCTCCTCCTCAATGGCAGAAATAGATTTGAATTTCAAACCCTCAAATTCAATTTCAAAACCAAATCAAAATTTTATACACCTCAAGCTAAATCATATTTTATATCGATTTGAAGCTCTCGACGAGCGCAAGTCAATTTTCCTGTCTGTTTTTCGATCTGGGTTTCGGTGTGGCCCGAATTGGATGATGAATTCTCGGTCGTCCATTGATTGGGGTTTGATCCTATGGTGGATCTAAGCTTGAAGGCCGATCAAAGGGCATGGAGGTAACTAGTATTTGAACATTGACGAAGGCGGACCTGTTTTGGTGACTGGAGGTGGCTTGCCTAAGGACAGGTAGGGAGGCACAGCATGGGTAGCATGACGGCGTGGGTTGATCTAGGCGTGGGCATGGGTGATGGCAGAGTTTGGTGCTTGGTTGCCGACGGCTGATGGAAGTTAGGGTTTGCGTACGAAGAGGGAGGATCGAACGGTCTAGGAAGCTAGTTGACGTGGCAAATTTAGAGTGTAAGTTATTTATTTTGTTTTAATTTAAATTTTGTTTTCAAATGATCTAATACGTATAACTTTTGCATACGAGGTCTGATTTACACGCGGTTTGTTCCGCTGCGATCGTATTTGAATTTCGGACATTTTGACGCTGATTTGATTGGATTCTGAGACTGTTTGAATTTTGGGCTTACATTGGATTTAAATTCAAAGGTAAGTGTTTTGACCCACTCACAACTTCTAAAATTTTATGTTTCTTAAATTAAATTTATGATGTGATTGAAAATTTATTTAAGGCTATTTGATATATTTAAACCATCACCTCAGTTAATTTGAATTTAATCTGAACTAAATCGTTATTTAATTTATTATTGAATTTAAATTGCCAGTTAAATACCTGTTATTATTTTTAAATTATCTATTGATGTTATTGATTTGATTTGGATGATGATTGTGATGGATGACTAATTGTTGATATTGGACTAATGAATGTTTTATTTTATATCATTACAATACTGCAAGTTCACTATGGGTTGAAATGGTACATATCCGAACGATCTTATAGATTAAGGAAAAATCGTTATGCGTTGAAATGATAAACCCGAAAGGTTTTCATTGATTTGGAATGTTGATTTTTGGTACTGGTTGAAATGATATATACCCATATAATTTCTTTAATTTGGATTTTATTTGGAGCTGAATTATTTGAAGGGTTTAATTTAATTCAAACTTCGGATTTGTTTTAATTAGGTGATTAATATTGATATTCTAAATTATTTGAAATCTTTTAATAATTATATTCACGTTGTACAGTTGATAGGAGATGGAAAATCCCGTAACATCTCTGAAACTATTGCACTCACATTTTATTTTATAGTAATTTGACTTACGTAAGATCTTTTAGTTCTGACTCGAGTGTTTTTTTTCATTACGCTCGGGCCAGTCTGAGCTTTTTCAGTGTATTGAAGTTCATTTTATTTTCTGTGGGACGAAGACGAAGATTCAGATTATTATTATTATTCCACTGCTTCCTGTGTTCTGCTGCATTATTCGTTTATTTTCTGATGTATGATAAGTTTGATTTGAATTGTAAAAGTGTAATCAAATATCATTTGTAAAACAACTTTATAAACTATTTATTTGATTATTATATTTTCTTATTCCGCTATGAGATTCTGTGTTTTGTTTTTCCTTCTTTTCTATTTTTTTCTTATTTACCTCATTAACAACCCTCCTTTTGAATGGATTGAATTAGACATGTGTGGTTTACTGTCGATTTAAACCGTCTAAAAAGGTGAGACGTTACAACATATCTTTTTAGATAGGACATGTGCCATATCTAGTAAAATTCCTTTTATATGGCCATAGATTTCATAAAAGAAACAACAATAAATATATTTGAATGTTGTTTCTTTTTTTAGATCCTTTGAGACTTCTTTATTATTATTTATACATTTATTTACAATGAATGTTAAATGGGTACTTTCTATCTTATCATGCTTCAATCTCTCTTCTTCTTCTTCTTCTTCTTCTTCTTCTTTCCACAATGCAAAATGAGCTCAATAAGAGGTCATTTTATTCTTAAAATAATAATAATCTTAAAATGGTTGTACGATAGATGAAGAGAATACCAAAAAACTTAACAATAACTTGAATGCCTATAGCTTTAAAGCAATATCTTTCCATATAGTACTCATTTACATTTCCTTTAGTTTAATTTTATGGAATCAAGCAATATAAAGCATGCTTATTCCCCTTATCTTTTTTTTGAAAAAACGCTTTTCAGTTTGTAATGAACTCCTTTAAATTGATTATCCCTATGGATATCACATCCTTGAAAGCTTTTGAAATATTGTACCCTATGATCATTTGACTCCTGCAATTTGAATTATCCCACCTTTCAATGTTCTTCATTACATTATAAGAACATTCAACTATAATAGGGATGGTTGTCATCCTCCTAATTGCAAGGGCTATGTCCATGAAGTCAAGAAAAACAATATATTCTTGTTATCCACATATTTTTCGGCCATCAAATATGCTTGAGAAGTCATCGAGGGAAAAGAACCAGCTAATCCATAGGAACATATGGAAGCGTTGGAAAAAGTATGCATCGAGCCAATAAATTCATGGTGATATATTTAGCTTTCAAGTCAATGATATATCAAACCTCTAGAGAAAACATATCGAGCCTACAAATGCACGACGAGTCAATAAATCCATGATTATATATTAAGCTCCCAAGTCAATGATGCAGTAAGGGTCTATCAACCATAAGGAGGCATCGAGCATCTAGTATAAAAGTAGCTATTGAGCTCCTACTTAAGAGTTGAATAGCTTAAAGGAATCAATGAATAATCAGAGATATCGAATTATAAGGTTTGTCTAATTTGAATATAAAAAGATTGTCGAATCTTTATAACTGTAGGAGGTGGTGTTGAGCCTCAACAACCATTAGAATTATCAAGAACCTAAAGTAGAAATCAGGTCGAGCCTTTATGACAATAAGGGTGTCAAGCGCTTAAGCAGATAGCAAGCTTCAATAAGGGTGAAATGGTATTGATCTCTAGGGGATATTGAGCTACAATAACATTTAAGAATTTTCAAGAATCCATAAGTGAAAGATGATGTTGAGCATCTAACAACGAAGAGGGGTATCAAGTTTCTAAGGATGATGAGCTTGTGCTATAGCAATTGTTATCAAGCCTCCATAACAGAAATTGTTGTCGAGCAACTACAAACAAGCAGTGAGAGATGTCGAACCTCAAAAGACTTGAAGGATGTCGAATGTCAATAATATGAAAGGGACATCGATTACCAATAATATGAAGAGAATGTCGAATATTATAACACCCCAGGATTTTTCGAAAATAAATAAGAAAAATAATTAAAAGATAAGAATTAACCATAAACGAGAATTTTTACAATCGTCCAAATTCGACTATGGGGTCGACACCATTGTGTGCATAGTAATCTTCTGGACAACTTTTATATATAACATGTTGAAATCCTAGCTAAAACAAAAAAGTTATTAAGGATTGAATAAATAAGAAATTGAAAAGAAAATAGAAAAAAAATCAACTAGATAGATCATCTCAGATGGACCCTGGTCGACCATGGGCGTTCGACTCAACCTATGGTCGATCGTAGGGTTGCGGCGACCTAGAGATGATTTGTTTCATCATGCGAGATCTTTGCATGCTAGCCATGGTTTTAGGGATGAACGAGATGATTTTGGGTGGAACTGACGGTTGTGAGTTGAGGTGTTCCCCTATAAATTGATAGCTAGGATTAACCTAAAACTTAATTCTCTCCATCACAACGAAGCTTTACCAAAATAAAACCTTGAACCCTAATTTCTCAAATCAATTTCTAAACCCTAATTCTATTCTAAATCTCAATCTAAATTAAAATAAAAACGAGTTCAACAATTGGAGAAGAGACCTAAATGGATTTAGGTAAGAAAGCTTGTGGTGTCTAAGGCAAACCTAAAAGCTTAGGTAGAAGTGAGTGGGCACAAATTTAACAAGTTAATTAAATTAATTGATTCTTGTTTCTACCTTATGCCGATTTGACTGTTAATTCTGGTATTAATTCATTAATTTATTAAATTGGGAATCCAGAATTATGGATCTTTTTATCTAATTGCAACTGACATATGTAAGCTGTAAAACCATAAATTATATGCTAAAATTGGATTTGATACATATAAAATGCTATTTGGAATAATATAAATGTTCCAGTGTCTGTAATAAAAATTGGATAAACAGATTAGCCCACTTAAAATAAGAATTAAATGGACTGCTCTTGATAATTGAAATGGATTACATTTGATAATTAAATGAAATGGATTAATTTACTTAAACCAAGTAAATTGATAGATGTCCAGATTAAGTCTGAAAATAAAATGAAATAATTAATTTACTCAAAACAAGTAAACCAAAAGATGTCTGGATTGTAGGCAATCGAGCTAAGACTAGCATAGGTCGACTATCGTAATCATTTTAGACTTAGTAGATTATTTAGGGCCTTGAGTCGATAGGGGTATGAACCATGTTGCTCTCTAAATTGCTTGACCAGCATAAACACATTTAAGTGTTCTTATTTGAGGTGGAAGACTTGGTTTGCATTTCTGTATCATAGAGTAGGATCTTGAATGTCGTTAAGATATGCAACTTATGTTGCGAAAGGTGCGCAAAAGTGTTGGGACCAAATTACTGGTCGTTAGTTAAGGCTGTTGGAATCGAATTTTCGATCGTTAGTCGGGGTGCTAGGATTGGAGACTGGGTCATGGACATTTCCATGGGCCTGTATGGGCGTAGACGCTGAAAGCTAGATGGTGCCCAGTATTAGGTAGAGTTAAGCATCATAACTCCTTGAAGTGCATAAGAGGTATTTTACCGCTAGAATCGAGGGGTTTGCCATGGGTGCAAATGATGAGTCACTATGCAAGCTTCCATGGTTGTTCTTCCTCTCTAGGCCTAGTGCGATTTAAAGCGGGGTAGTAGTTTCCCCAAAACTAGATGGTCGTTCGGTGAGATGTAGTCTGTTGTTATCTCCCTAATGTTAGAGTGATGACTGTTAGGCTGGTGACCTTAGGCTTACGACCTTAGGTGCACGGACGTTGTACACACACACACACACCCCCTATATCACATAAAGTAGACTTGAAGTCAGTTGTATTTAATCTCCTTGTTAGTCTTGTTCTCAATCACTAGACTTTATGTCTGACCCATTCTATTTTTCGTTTATCATAGGCGGATAGTGTAATCATCGATAGGTTCATTGCTGCCTTCAGATTATCATGCCTGGAGTCTAGTTTTATTTTATCCTTCATCATGTATTTCTTATTAGTACATTTTCTCTTTTAATATTTTTCTTACAAGGGATTAGTTTTATGATACTTTGATATTTGATATGTATTGATGGTTTTCTGAGACTATGATATATTTTAGACCTGGTTTTTTCTTGCTTTTAAGATTATCCATATATCTGATATTATGTTTTTACTATGATCACTTTGGATTATATATATTATTTCTTTATTGATATCTTAGTCTCTGTGATACTACTTTTCCTTAAACCAATGATCCATGTTTCTTGATATGGCGGTGTTTGGTATATCAAGGGACGTGGATTGTCATATGTGGTATTAGAGCGTAGGTTCAATATTCCTAGGGATAGAAGACTATCTGACCCGTACAAATATATATATATATATATATATATATATATGTATGTATGTATGTATGTATGTATGTATGTATGTATGTATGTATGTATGTATGTATGTATGTATGTATGTATGTATGTAGGTGATTTTAAAAAAAGAAATGATTTTTGATATTGTTTTCAAAGTGGGTTTCCAAAGTATAACTAAATATATAAGTGTTTTTGGAAAATGCTGTCTAGGAACGCTTAAATTCATGCCTATGCTTGTTTTAATTCCTGCCTTTGTTGTCCCTTATCTTAAATCTTATTTGAGTATCTATGGAAGTATTTGATTTAATCTCTACTATTCATAGACAGAGATTGTTGACCACACAGGATCTGGCTTTATCAACATCCTTGATATTCCGGGCATGAACAATGCCATTTGGTTCGGCCATTACTTATAAGCTATGGAACCGGTTGAGCACCCGATTAGAGAGCCGATGGAGGAGGCAGCTGGTGGGGTCCCTATCCAACCATCCGTCACTCATGACTTTGCTAAGGTATGCTAGGACTTTTCCAACTTGGATGGCAAGCCATTTTTAGGCACTAAGACTTTTGTTGATGCTAGAGCTTGGATCCGCAGCTATGAGTGGATATTTAGACTTATGGGTTAGGTAAATGAGGTTAGGAAGTAGCTTGCTACCTGACAGTTGTAGGGAGAGGCTCTAAATTGGTGGGAGGTTATTGAGGTTGAGATTGACGGTAGTATATTGACTTAAGGAAAGTTTAGACGGAGGTGTGAGATGAAGTTATTATCGCATACTGAGGAGGGAGTTATATTAGAGAAGTTTATAAATATGAAGTAGGGTGATTTATCAGTTAAAGAATATGTTAATCAGTTTAATGCGCTTGCGAGGTTTGGAATGGAGTTTATCACTACCCTGCATTAGAAAACTCTCAAGTTTGCTAAGGGTTTGAATCAACCACTACAGGGCTTAGCAGTGAGTCATATTCCTATGGGAGCTATTTACACGGGTTTGGTTGAGATGGAATTTCTTACTTGTATTGCTAAGAATGAAGAAGATTCTCCAAAGGCTGAAGTGAAGAATTTTCATAAAGGGAAGAAGAAGGATGGACCTTCACTTATAGGGAAGATTAAGAAGAAGGAGTGTTCGCTACCAAAGTTGAAGTGCTTCAATTGTGATTAGATTGGGAATATTAAGAGGAATTGTCTAGCACTACCAAGAGCTGCTTCTCTAGCTTCTACTCAAGTGGTCCAGACATATGTTGTGGAGGCTCTTCCCACTTCCAATGTCCAACCAGCATTGGATAAGGGAAAGAAGGTGGTAATTGAAGGTGCACTATCTATGTTTGGTCATTTTTTTCATATTTTGTTTGATACTGGGGAATCTTATTCTTTATCTCCACTAGACTTGTTGATGACTTGCACTTTGACACTAGCATTGTGATGGACTCAATAGTTGTATCAAATCCCATAGAGGGATCCATTTTTTGTCTATGATATGTCGAGATTTGAGGTTGATGATTCTAGATGTCGAGTTTGAGTGCGATGCCTATGTACTGGAGTTCTTTGGGTTTGGGTTGACATCAGGCATGGATTGGATGTATGTATATGAGGCTATACTGGACTGTGATAGGAAGGCTGTTAGATTAGGCACTTATAGTGGGTATAGCTTGGGGGTTTTCTATTATCCACGAGGATCGGTTATGTTAAGCTATCTTTATTCCTTAGACCTACTACAGGATGATTTTGTTTCTATAGGAATTTTCCATATGTATTTTCTTAGGTTACTGGTCTCTTACCCCAAAGAGAGATCGAATTCAGGATCTATCTTATAGAGAATGCTCGACTAGTTGCTTTGCCTTTGAGGCATATGGCTCCAAACGAAAGGCGAGAGCTGAACAAGCAAGTGAATGATTTGTTGAAGAAGGGTTTCACTAGAAGGAGTATTTCTAAGTATGGGGCACCGGTCGTCTTTTCCATCAAGGTGTATGATTTGCTTAGAATCTGTGCTGATTATCGGTAGTTAAATAAGCTCACGAAGAAGAATTGCTATCCTTTGCTCCACATAGATGATCTCTTCGATCAGTTTGTTAGAGAGAGAATACTTTCCCAACTTGACTTAGCCATAGGTTTCCATCAGTTGAGAGTAGTTGAGGATAGTATTTAGAAGACTGCATTTAGGACTCCAGATGGTTATATGAGTGGTTGGTAATGCCTTTTGGACTAACCAATTCTCCTGCTTATTTTTTTGATTTGATGGCGAGTGTTTAGGGGGTTGTTGAACAAGTTTGTGGTAGTATTTGTCGATGATACCTTGGTATACTTGAGGAGTCGGAGGAGTATGCTTTGCTTTTAAAGGAAGTGCTTAGGACCCTACGAGCACATAAGCTTAAAGCTAAGTTTTCTAAGCACCACTTTTAGAGAGACGAGGTTCGTTTTTTAGGACACATTGTTTCGGAGGTTAGTTTGGTTGTGGATCCTGGTAAGGTGGTAGCAGTATAAGATCAGCATGTTAGCCACAGAAGTAAGGTGTTTTCTTGGTCTCATAGGTTATTATTGGAAGTTCATTAATGACTTTGCTAGGATATTTTCCCTATCGACTCGCCTCACCAAGAAGAATCTAGCTTTTTCATGGGAAGCTAAGTGTGAGGATGCTTTCATTAAGTTGAAGGAGGCTTTGACTAGTGCACTTTTATTAGTGTTACCATATGGGAGTAAACCATAAATGGTTTATACCGACGCTTGTGGTATGGGACTAGGAGTAGTGTTGATGCAGGATGGTAGAGTGGTGTTTATAGTCTTTGCTCTTAAGTCATGGAGACATTATCTTCTAGATGAGAGATTTGAGCTTTTACAGACCATAAATCTTTGAGATATTTGTTCTCCCAAAAGGACTTGAATTTTTGGCAGTAGGGATGGATGGAGTTCTTGGCCTCACATGGCTTTGAGATTGTTTATACCCCTGGAAAGGGAAATGTTATGGCGGATGTGTTAAGTAGACAAAGAAAAACATCGAATCCTTAATTTTTGGCATAGAGACTTTTGGAGTATATTTCCACTTTTGACTTTAAGCCATCGTCCAATATTACCTCTGGATGATTAGCAATCCTAGATGTTAAGCCAACCTTGATAGAGCAGATTGGGTCTAGGCAAAGAGAGGATGGTGAACTGGAAAACCTTTTAGATAGTTTAGGTAGAAGGGAGTCATCGAGTCATCTTAAGTGTTATGCCATATACTCAATGGGATGGTTAAGAAGAGATAGTAGGCTATGTGTTCCTCGTAGTGCGGATTTGGTAGATGTTGTATTGGCAGAGTCTCGTCGCTCTAGGATGACCATTCATCCTGCTAGAGATAAGATGCACCGGGAAATGAGGAGAGTTATCTTTTGGGCTGGGATGAAGTGCCAAGTGGCGGAATATGTAGCTAAGTGTATGACTTTCCAAAGGGTGAATGCGAAGTAGAAGAAGCCTGAAGGATTATTGCAGCCACTGGGCATTCTATAGTAGAAGTGTGAGAGAATTTCTACGGACTTCATAAATGGATTACCAAAATCTAGAAGAAGGAATGAGGAAATTTGGGTCATCATGGACAGACTAACCAAGTGCGATCATTGCATACCTGTTAGGAGCACTAGGACAACAGCTACATTGGCGGCTTTGTATATTAAGGAGGTGGTTGGACTTAATGGAGTACCTACCAGTATAGTTAGCGATAAAGACTCACTCTTCACTAGTGAGTTTTGGAGGAGTCCGCAGAAGGCTTTAGGGACTGAGTTGAGCTTAAGTACAACATGCCATCCACAAACTAACGGTCAGACAGGGAGAGTGAATCGAGTTCTAGAGTATTTACTTAGGATGCATATCATTGATTTTGGAAGCTCTTGAGAGGATCATTTGCCACTAGTAGAGTTTTCCTATTCGGATCATTTGCCACTAGTAAAGTTGTCCTATAATAATAGCTATCAGGCTAGCATAGGGATGACATCATTTGAGGCTTTATATGGCAAACCTTATAGATTGCCTTTATATTGGTAGGACACTGCATATAGGATTATCTTGGGGCCTGATATGGTTAGGGAGACTTTAGAGAGGGTCGACTTGATATCGGAAGAGGATGAAGATAGCTCAGGACCAACTATAGTCTTATCCAGACAGAAGGTGCTATAAGTTAGAGTTTGTAGCTGAGGATATGGTATTCGTGAAGGTATTACCCTGAGACATGTGACAAAATTTAGAAGTTTAAGGAAGTTAGCTCCATGGTTTGTTGGACCCTTTCTGATTATTCCTAGGATCGGGAGATTGGCTTATAGAGTTAGACTTTTGGAGAAGTTGGCTAGATGATGATTTCCATGTTTCGCACTTTCGAAAGAGCTTGTATGATTCGGCTGTTGTAGTAGAACCTAGTAGTTTGGAGAAGGATGAGGTGAAGCGTAAGTCCCGTGTTCACTGTGTACCTACCCACATTTTAGAGCACGACACTAGTGGCTTCACAATAAGGATATTTGATTAGTTAAGGTGTAGAGGGGAGACGACCAAGTTGAGAGTACTTGGGAGCCTAAGGAGAGGATTCGAGCCATTCATCCATAACTCTTTTCTAGTATGTCCCACATTGCGAATTTTCTTTAGTCAGAACCATCAGGTAGAACCTTGGGGGGAGGATATACTATATTAGGTAGAGACCTTTGGATGATAGGTATGTTTTTAAACATGTCATGAGACATGTTATGATTGATAAATGATATTGGATGGATATGGGTGTTTATGGATGTAAGTCGTTGCATTGCATGCACTAGGATATTGAGTCCCTTATTGTGACATTCCGGATTTTTGGCAATATTATTTTAATTATTATTTAATGTGATTAATTAAAAAATAACATCTTTTAAAATATATATTTATATATTTGTAAATTGGGAAGAATTATCGAGTTGGAATTTATAAGAAGAATTTAAGAATATTTTAAAAATGAAATCTATCTTGTTTACATATAAATGAAGTAAGCTCTGCTTATTGATATTTGATTTAAATATATAGTTATGATGTAATCTAAATAATAAGAGTAAAAATGGAATAAATCTTATCAATATTGCATCTAAATATAAAACAAATATATTGTTAAAAATAAATATAAATATATAGACTTAAGAACATTTGGTTACTAACATAAGTAAAATGAAATAGTAAATAAGAAAATTGAATATTAGATAGTTAAACTTTGAAAATGAATAATAAAACGAGTGCTAATGTTAACTAAATATTTCAAATAAAGTTATAATCATGTAAAATATGAATTAAACATATAAGATAATTCTAGAAATAAAAATGGAAATAGATATACGAATAAAATACTAACAAAATGTACTTACTAAATAAATAAAAATAAATCTATACACATATAGGAATACAAGACTATATGTATTAAGTTAAAATACAAGTAAACATATATATTACAAAGTAGAAGACTTGAGAACTAGCAAAAATCAAAATAAGTGTAGACTAATAGGGGAAAAAAGTAGCATATACTTAAGTTTAAAGTAACAAAACAAATATACCAGATTGTACAAAGGCAACAAATAAAAAAAAAACTAGAAACAAAATCAAATAGGTGTGCAAGCTGAGAATCAAAAAGTAATAAATATATACTAGAATGTATAGGATAGGTATGCAAACAAGACAAGCATTAAATGTTAGCTACAATATTTCTTGTATCAGACCCCAAAGCTAAGTGAATTATTCTCGGGTATGGTACAAAGTCTACACAGTCTTATTCAATAATATACAATACTGAAATATAAAAATAGGAACCCTGTCTTCTTTCTTTTCCATATATCTTCATATCAGTTTCGAGTATAATCTGAAATTAACTTCATTTAAAACTTAAACAAACATCCAACATCAATAAGGCAACCCAAAAGATCAAACTCAAGAAGTAGGAGAATTCCAGCCTGCAAATTTTCAAGCTGTGTAAATTAAAGGCTCTGTTCTTTTTTTTTAAACCCATGAGTAACTTTTTAACCAAAACTAAATAAATAGATATGGAGTGTAAATCAAGACAGGCATTAAATGCCAGCCACAATACATTTCATATCAGCCTCCACCCTAAAAATATCTTTGGTTTAAATCAGTACAAACAAAGATTTTATATGCTGTATTGTACAAAGTATTATCACAGTTGTATGAACCATAATAATGTACCTTGTCTACAATTCTTGGCTATATATCTCTATCTTCTCATTTTAATTCGAAAACCAAAACCTAGATATGAAGTAAAAACTATTTTAAAACTTAAACAACAACTCAGATTTTAAAACAACAATCCAGTTCAACTATAACCAGAGAATTGAGAGGAAAGGTTTCAGCTTGTAATTTTCAAGCCTGTTGCAAAGCAAACTAGGCTCTGTTCTTTCACATTTCAAGTGAGTAACTTTTTTAAAAAGCTAATTAATGAATCTGTTGAATACTTATTTGTGCATAATCTTGTATGTATATCTGTCCGACTTCTATGAGTATATATGTTGATCTTTGGATGAATGCAAGCTGTAACACCTGATACCTCTATTCTGTTTCCATCTAAACTTAGTATTTTTTCAATTTACTTTTCTTCTCTTAATTTAAATAACCGTTGGAAGTTAAAATTCAAGCAAAAGATGTTGTATCATTATAAACTAGGTTTAAAAGTTCATTTAAGATTAAAACAACTTGAAATGATCTCTGGAACCCAAACTATCTAAACAACTTAAGAATTGTAAATTTTCGAACTTCTTAATTCATGGTTTCAAGTATGCTAGAGGAATTCGAGTACAATAACATGATTTTTAAACCTGATTTGATGATTTTTAATGGTGTGGTACGAGAGCAGTTTGTGTTTATCTATTTTGGGCATTTCGAGTCGCCGTGGATGATCGCGTTGTTCGGGAGGTCTGGTTTTTGTCTGGAGGTGGAGTAGTCTACCGTGGGTCAGGGAAAAATGGTGGGGGTGGTGCAGTGGGTCGTGGACGCGGCGACGTAGGTTTAAAGTTTTTAAACCTAATTTTTACTGTGCATAGAATATCGATCACCACGGCCAGTTCAGGTGAACGAGTGGCATGAGCTTGTGGGGTTTGGTAGAGGAGAGGTGGACGAGGCTACGGCTGGAGGCACTGGCGGTCTGGTGGTCGGAGCTTCGAGAAAGTGGTGTTGCTAGGTTTTGGAGTGAGGGTCCTCTCGAGTTTCCAGGTTGCGTTCTAGTTCCATTATCGAGCTCGAATGCTCGATTTTGCCTTGATGTCGTTTTCATCATTTTGATGATCAAGAGCGAGGGTGTAGGTCACTGCCGACCTATCGGAGGCAGTCCCGGTGATCGGAGCATCACCATGGAGTGATGCACGTGCACGGCGAAGAGCTGTGTCAGGTTAATGGCTCGCATGGTAAGATAGGTTGGGTACTCTGTTATGTTCTCGAGCTAGAGAGATTCAACTCGAGATCGAGCTCGGGTATGTGGAATAGTTTTTTTGTTCCAGATTTGTAAGGCATAAGGAATTCAAGGAATAGGGGAAGAAGTCATGTGTTGCAGGGGAGTTTCTCGTGGAAGTGTCGCGTTGGACTCGAAGTAAATGAGGGGGGGCTCGGGTTGAAGTTTGTTCAAGGTTTTAACCTGTACCTAGTTAACAGTTTTTAAAAAAATTTGTTTTAAATTAAAACAAAGTTAAACCAAGTTCTAAATCAAAGATTAAAAATGAATTCAAGTTAGTTTTAAAACTGAGTTGGGAATAATAGAATTTTATAATTTAAATTATTTTAATAACTCAAAAGTGTTTAATTTTAAGTGTATTCAAAAAGAGTTGAATTCAAAAATGAAATTTAAATTGTTAAGGAAAGATTTAAACAAAGTTAACTTCAAAATTTGAAACCAGAACTTAAATTTGAAATTCTAGATTTGGAAATAAAATAAAGTTTTATAATTTAAATTGATTTAAATAAGTTTTAGGTGTTAAAATATGCTTTTAAACATGTGAGTTTAAAAGGGTTTTGAAAAATTAGTTTTAAACTTTATTAAGGATAAATTGGAATTTATTTAGGAAGTAATTTGAAACAAATGTTTTTAAACATATTGAAAGTGAAAATTTAATCAATAATAAGAATAGCTTACTTTTATGTAACGAAGATTTAGAATTTATATTCATTAACCTTTAAGTTAATTAACTATGAATAATTAATGATTGATATTAATTAAATTAGTAATTATAAGTTTAAATGTATTAATGTGTAAGTAAGAACCATAGATTAGATTTTTATTTAAATTAATAAATTTTAATGGTTAATCAAACTTATAATTAATAATGATTAATATAAGTTAATTATTTTAGAAAAATAATTAAATAAGTGTTAAGGAAAATCATTAACTAGATTATTTTATAATTAATTAATGTGATTGATTTTTTAATAATTAATTAGATTAATTAATTTAATAATAATCATTGTAATAGTTTAAATGTAATTATTTATTTGGAAAGTAATCAAGAAATTAATTACTTATTAGTTGAGTAAATTGATTTAATTTGAGTTAATTAATTTAGTTTAATTAATTTGGATTAATCACTTGATTATTTTGGAAGTAAATTACTTAGTGAAGTAACCGATGAAATTATTGGATGATGGGTAATGGAAGTAATTGGAATATATTACTTGAAGATAATCGAGGGATTAATTAAGTTTGTTTATTTAAGAGTAATTAATAAAGGGAAGTTAATTACTGTATGAAATTAATCAGAGATGATTAATATATGTGATTAAAAGATTAAGTTTTTCTTAATTTAACTAATTAATAGAATAATCGATTAGAGATCATTAATTATTATAATTAATGATGTAATTAGGAAATTGATGAATTTGGGAATAATAAATCAATAAGGTAATTACAATGTAATAAATTAAGAATGAATGGAATAAATTATAAATAGTTAATCTATGGATTTATTCAAAGATTAATCTCTATAACTAAATTAAAGGAAATGACAGGAATGTAGCAAAAGTTATTTAAATCAAAGATGATTAATTGGAATACATAAGTAACTAATGATACGATTAAATTAAGTTAATTAAGTTTAATTAATTTAAGAAATCATTTGATGAATCGATATGTGTAATTACTTAGTTGAATTAATGGAGTATAATTACAGGAAAATAATTAGATGATAATTACTTGATGAAATTAATACAAGATGATTTGTAAGTGAAGTAATTTAGGTAATTTCTTTTGTAATTAATCAAAGGATTAATTTATGGGAATAATTAATCATGGGATGATTAATTTGTTAATAAGTAATTAAGGGTAGTTAATTACTGGTTTATTATTAATCAAGGGTGATTAATAATTATGTTTAATTAAAGATTAATCACTTAATGTATTTAATTTAAATAAAATAATTTAACCTAAATTTGAGATCATTAATTAATATAATTAATGGTGTAACTAAGAATTGTTTAATTAAGGAATAATTAATAAGGAAGTAATTAAATGTTAATTGCTATGAATGATTTAGAATAATTCATTTGACAAATTAATTAAAGACTAAATTACTTATTGAAATTAGAGAATGATTAATTAATTTGATTTATAATTAATTAATGGTTGTATGAGCAGGATTTATGGAATGAGTAATTAATTTAATTTATTTTAAATTAATTAAAGATAGAAGTAATTAATTTAATTCATTTTAAATTAATTATAGATTGTGAATAATAAATCATGCTTTTGGATGAGGATATTGATATTTCATTGATTGATTGTGATCTCAGATATGAGATGAGTAATATCTATGTGATATGGATGTATGGTTTAAGTATGATAATAGTAAGTATCTGTTTGGATGATAATATTAATGATCTGTTTATGATGATAATGTGATTATCTATTATGAGATGTGAATTATCTATCTGTGTGTATATAGATAATATTGAATTGAATTGTTTTAACTCTAAAACAACTTGGCCTTAAAAGATACGTTTTGGATTTCTATGAGACCGGGATCGGGTTTCCATATTTGGACATCCGAAAACCACATCGATCCAAATTAACGATAGGTCGTGAATCTGAAGTGAAGATGAAGATTCAGAGTGCAAGGGTTATTGTCGTCAATTCTGAGGGTGATTCCAAAATGAGTGTAACAAGATAATGCCTTCGGTTTCGTTCGAACCCAGAACGAACTTGTATGGATTGAATGTTTTCAGAACATCGTCAGGTGGGCGATGAGCATTCTAAGAGATGTATTCTCTAAAGGTAATCGTAGCCTCAAGCCTCATCAACCGGGAATGGCTAAAATAGGGGATGTGCAGCAAGGTTAGGTGGGTCATGCCTAAGAAGGACGAGATATACCCCTGTCTAGATGTCCCTTTTTATTCGGCTGTGTGGGCAGTTGGTCTGCAGCCAACTGCGGGGTTATCTTGTTCGGGACTGTTCAGTAAGGAATGGTTCCGGCCTTGTGTTGTAGGGGGTTGGGAGTGATCCTCGGCACGTTGATCTAGGCCACGTACTGTGACGGACGGTACCCCAGTAGCCCTGCCATTGTATGGAATCCAAAATCCAACAAGTGCCATCGGATTTGATTGTATTACCCACTTTTGTGGCTAGTAGCTGGGATTTAATAAATGTAACAATTTCGGCTATTTTCTACTTACTTGAAAACCCTAGACCTATTATAATATCACTGAATTTCCTATCAAATGTTTTGGTTAGCGTAAGGTAAAAACTTTTCCATGTTTATTTGTGGGGAGTCTTACGTGATACCTTTTGTTTCAAAGGACTTTTAAAATTAAGCAACTTTAACCTGTTACTCACACCAGACCCGTGTCTAACCCGGATTTTATTTTCTGTTTTCCTTAAACTCTCGGGTACTCAAATTTTTACGAGTAGCCAAGGGATTCAGGTTAGCTTTGACGAATTCTGGAGGAGAAATAGAGCAGGACGCTTCAACGTTTGTAGATATAGTGTTCCGCTGTGTTGGTATCTCTGTGTTGTATTGAGTTGTATAACTAGACCGTTGTCTATAACTGTCTAGTATGTGATGTATTATCTGTATAACTCTGATTGATGTTGTATATTATATAAATACTTATGTGATTAATATAATTTATTCGTTCCGTTGTGAGATTCTGATGTTGTTGTTCTTTCTTCTCTATCTTTTCTATTTTCTCACCCCTTTCTTTCTTTAACAACGATACGGATTTCTATGGTCAGGGAGCCAGGTCGTGACAGTTGGTATCAGAGTGCTAGGTTGAGTGAATACCTAGGCTCTTGAGTGATGTCTTTCTTGAGAGAGCGTATTTGTAATTTTGATATATATATATATATATATATATTCATTTCTTTCTATTTGTTGGGTTACCTGTTCGGGTTTTCCAATATAAGTATAAGGGTAGATAGGGTAGTGGTGTGTGTAACACCACTACCATTGGTTGGAAGTGTATCTGACGAGATTGTAGACCTAATACCATCTCGAGTGAATTTGTGATGTAAGGATTTCACCAAATCTCTGGAGGAAACCTGTTAAGATTTGGAATACATTTTTGTAGTACAATTTTGGATGAGTAGAATTTGGATTTTGTCATTTGAGTAGAAACTAGTGATGTTATCTTGGTAATTCAAGAAGTAGTAGTTGTGTGTTGAGATGCAGTAGCGATGGATTGTTTTCGAAGAAGTTCTCAAGGATCTTTGGATAAGGAAGTGTGTCTGAATTAGTTTTGAGGCCGAGTTCAGCTGAATGTTATGTTTGGCCCGAATTTTTCGAGGAGTTTTGGATTAAGAAGTTTTTGGCATCAGTAGCAATGTTGCGGCTCAGATTGTTCTGCCGGCAGGCGAGGAGGTCATCTGTCAGCAATTCTCTAGAGGTGAAGTTCAGAGGAAGTTTTGTGGATCCATTTCTTAAATGGATTGGCTAGACAAGCTTAAGCTGTTCAGATTGGTAAGGAGAGAACAGTTTTCTTGGGATAGTAGCCTGGGTTGATCGCAAAAGTGACTTGCGATAGTTGGGCATTCTCTTGGTTTATCAAAAATCTTTTTTTGCATATCTTTGAAGAGGTCAGCGGGTTGCCCTTGCATCCGGAGTTGAGTTTGGTATCGACTGGATTCCAGCAGCGATACCAATGGTTCAGCCTAGTAGTAGATTGGTTTCTAGAGAGAGGATTTGCTAAAGCGGCTCAGGTTTTGGAGGAACTTTTGAGTTTCTATTATGGATCTGTGAACCATATTTTTGGAATGTGTTGTCCAGTTTACGCTTATGCGCATCATCAGCATTTTCATCTACCTTAGATCAGAGTTGTGCAGCGGAAGCAGTTGGAAGTGCATCTGTTTTTCTTTTCTGGAAAGGAGAGGTTGTTTTCTACCGATGATAGAGGATGAGTTCTTGATTTTGGTTGATCTTGAGAAAATCATTCTATTGGATTGTTTTGGTTCAGATTGTTCTGAGAGGCATCAGCGGAGGTTGAGCTGATAAGTAGGTTGAAGGCAGCTCTGAATCATCAGAAGAATTTAGTGGATAAGAGACGGAGGAATTTGGATTTCTAAGTCGAAGATTTGATTTTGGATAAGTTTTCTCTGATTCAAAAGAGCTATATAATTCGGTAAGACTGTGAAGCTAGCTCAGAGGAGGTCTGGATTTTCTCTATGTTCTGGTGAGGATAAGTGTTTCATCTTCTGGAGTGAATTGCCAGTTTGGATAACTAGGATTCGTTGTGTTCCACGTATCTCGAAGGGAATACGTGTAAATCCATCTCTGGTTTTGGAACCAGCAGTTCGGGGAGTTTTGGTTGTTGAGTCAGACTCGTCTATAGTCTGATATCTGTGTAGTTTGTAGATCTAGATGAGTAGGAGCTCTGTAGCTTAGTAGTATAGACTGTTTGAATTCTATAAATTAAGTATTCCGGTATTATACTTGGAAAACTTTAGGAAGCTCTATCCAGAATCTTGTCTGGATGGTTAGCTTTGTTGATTGAGTGGATTAGTTGTGATGGTTGTTAGCATATGATTGATATATGAGTGTGATTTAAAATTAAAATCTTAAATAGATTACTAAATTACCTTTGCTTTTAAATTTCGGGGACGAAATTATTTTAAGGGGGGAGGGATGTGACATCCCAGATTTTTGGCAATATTATTTTAATTATTATTTAATGTGATTAATTAAAATATAACATATCTTCTAAAATATATATATATATATATATATATATTTGTAAATTGGGAAGAATTATTGAGTTGGAATTTATAATAAGAGTTTCAGAATATTTTAAAAATGAAATCTATCTTGTTTACATATAAATGAAGTAAGCTCTGCTTATTGATATTTGATTTAAATATATAGTTATGATGTAATCTAAATAATAAGAGTAAAAATGGAATAAATCTTATCAATATTGCATCTAAATATATAAAAAAAATATTGTTAAAAATAAATATAAATATATAGACTTAAGAACATTTGGTTACTAACATAAGTAAAATGAAATAATAAATAAGAAAATTGAATATTAAATAGTTAAACTTTGAAAATGAATAATAAAATGAGTGCTGATGTTAACTAAATATTTCAAATAAAGTTATAATCATGTAAAATATGAATTAAACATATAAGATAATTCTAGAAATAAAAATGGAAATAGATATAAGAAATAAAATACTAACAAAATGTACTTACTAAATAAATAAAAATAAATCTATATACATATAGGAATACAAGACTATATGTATTAAGTTAAAATACAAGTAAACATATATATATTACAAAGGAGAAGACTTGAGAACTAGCAAAAATCAAAGTAAGTGTAGACTGACAGGGGGAAAAAGTAGCATATACTTAAGTTTAAAGTAACAAAACAAATATACCAGATTGTACAAAGGCAACAAATAAAAAAAAACTAGAAACAAAATCAAATAGGTGTGCAGGCTGAGAATCAAAAAGTAATAAATATATACTAGAATGTATAGGATAGGTATGCAAACAAGACAAGCATTAAATGTTAGCTACAATATTTCTTGTATCAGCCCCCAAAGCTAAGTGAATTATTCTCAGGTATAATACAAAGTGTACACAGTCTTGTTCAATAATATACAATATTGAAATATAAAAATAGGTACCCTATCTTCTTTCTTTTCCATATACCTTCATACCAGTTTCAAGTATAATCTGAAATAAACTTCATTTAAAACTTAAACAAACATCCAACATCAACAAGGCAACCCAAAAGATCAGACTCAAGAAGTAGGAGAATTCCAGCCTGCAAATTTTCAAGC
This sequence comes from Allium cepa, assembly GCA_030765085.1. Taxonomy (NCBI): domain Eukaryota; kingdom Viridiplantae; phylum Streptophyta; class Magnoliopsida; order Asparagales; family Amaryllidaceae; genus Allium; species Allium cepa. Next base: position 500,920,900 of record CM060931.1, read on the forward strand.
TGTGTAAATTAAAGGCTCTGTTCTTTTTTTTTTAAACCCGTGAGTAACTTTTTAAACCAAAACCAAATAAATAGATATGGAGTGTAAATCAAGACAGACATTAAATGCTAGCCACAATACATTTCATATCATCCTCCACCCTAAAAATATCTTTGGTTTAAATTAGTACAAACAAAGATTTTATATGCTGTATTGTACAAAGTATTATCACAGTTGTATGAAACATAATAATGTACCCTGTCTACAATTCTTGGCTATATATCACTATCTTCTCATTTTAATTCGAAAACCAAACCTAGATCTGAAGTAAAAACTATTTTAAAACTTAAACAACAACTCAGATTTTAAAACAACAATCCAGTTCAACTATAACCAGAGAATCGAGAGGAAAGGTTTCAGCCTGTAATTTTCAAGCCTGTTGCAAAGCAAACTAGGCTCTGTTCTTTCACATTTCAAGTGAGTAAATTTTTTAAAAAGCTAATCAATGAATCTGTTGAATACTTATTTTTGCATAATCTTGTATGTATACCTGTCTAACTTCTATGAGTATATATGTTGATCTCTTGATGAATGCAAGCTGTAACACCTGATACCTCTATTCTGTTTCCATCTAAACTTAGTTTTTTTTTCAATTTACTTTTCTTCTCTTAATTTAAATAACTGTTGGAAGTTAAAATTCAAGCAAAAGATGTTGTATCATTATAAACTAAGCTTTAAAGTTCATTTAAGATTAAAACAACTTGAAATGGTCTCTGGAACCCAAATTATCTGAACAAACTTAAGAATTGTAAATTTTCGAACTTCTGAATTCATGGTTTCAGGTATGCTAGAGGAATCCGAGTACAATAACATGAATTTTAAATCTGATTTGATGATTTTTAATGGTGTGGTATGAGAGCAGTTTGTGTTTATCTATTTTGGGCATTTCGAGTCACCGTGGGCGATCGCGTTGTTCGGGGAGGTCTGGTTTTTGTCTGGAGGTGGAGGAATCTACCGTGGGTCAGGGAAAAAGGGTGGGGGGTGGTGCAGTGGGTCATGGAAGCGACGGCGTAGGTTTAAAGTTTTTAAACCTAATTTTTACTGTGCATAGAATATCGATCACCACGGCTAGTTCAGGTGATCGAGTGGCACGAGCTTGTGGGGTTTGGTAGAGGAGAGGTGGACGAGGCTACGGTCGGAGGCGCTGGCGGTTTAGTGGTCGGAGCTTCGGGAAAGTGGTGTTGCCAGGTTTTGGAGTGAGGGTCCTCTCGAGTTTCCAGGTTGCGTTCTAGTTCCAGTATCGAGCTCGAATGCTCGATTTTGCCTTGATGCCGTTTTCATCATTTTGATGATCGGAAGCGAGGGTGTCGGTCACTGCCGACCTATCGGAGGTAGTCTCGGTGATCGGAGCATCACCATGGAGTGATGCACATGCACGACGAAGAGCTGTGTCAGGTTAATGGCTCGCGTGGGAAGATAGGTTGGGTACTCTGTTATGTTCTCGAGCTAGAGAGATTCAACTCGAGATCGAGCTCGGGTATGTGGAATAGTTTTTTTGTTCCAGATTTGTAAGGCATAAGGAATTCAAGGAATAGGGGAAGAAGTCATGTGTTGCAGGGGAGTTTCTCGTGGAAGTGTCGCGTTGGACTCGAAGTAAATGAGGGAGGGCTCGGGTTGAAGTTTGTTCAAGGTTTTAACCTGTACCCAGTTAACAGTTTTTAAAAATTTTTGTTTTAAATTAAAACAAAGTTAAACCAAGTTCTAAATCAAAGATTAAAAATGAATTCAAGTTAGTTTTGAAACTGAGTTGGGAATAATAAAATTTTATAATTTAAATTATTTTAATAACTCAAAAGTGTTTAATGTTTAAGTGTATTCAAAAAGAGTTGAATTCAAAAATGAAATTTAATTTGTTAAGGAAAGATTCAAACAAAGTTAACTTCAAAAATTGAAAGCAGAACTTAAATTTGAAATTCTAGATGTGGAAACAAAATAAAGTTTTATAATTTAAATTGATTTAAATAAGTTTTAGGTGTTAAAATATGCTATTAAACATGTGAGTTTAAAAGGGTTTTGAAAAATTAGTTTTAAACTTTATTAAGGATAAATTGGAATTTATTTAGGAAGTAATTTGAAATAAATGTTTTTAAACATACTGAAAGTGAAAATTTAATCAATAATAAGAATAGTTTACTTTAAGTAATGAAGATTTAGAATTTATATTCATTAACCTTTAAGTTAATTAAGTATGAATAATTAATGATTGATATTAATTAAATTAGTAATTATAAGTTTAAATGTATTAATTAAAGTTAAAAAATGAATCAAGTTATTAATGTGTAATTAAGAACCATAGATTAGATTTTTATTTAAATTAATAAATTTTAATGGTGAATCAAACTTATAATTAATAATGATTAATATAAGTTAATTATTTTAGAAAAATAATTAGATAAGTGTTAATGAAGATCATTAACTAGATTATTTTATAATTAATTAATGTGATTGATTTTTTAATAATTAATTAGATTAATTGATTTAATAATAATCATTGTAATAGTTTAAATGTAATTATTTATTTGGAAAGTAATTAAGAAATTAATTACTTATTAATTGAGTAAATTGATTTATTTTGAGTTAATTAATTTAGTTTAATTAATTTGGATTAATCACCTGATAATTTGGAAGTAAATTACTTAGTGAAGTAATTGACGAAATTATTAGATGATGGGTAATGGAAGTAATTGGAACATATTACTTGAAGATAATCGAGGGATTAATTAAGTTTGTTTATTTAAGAGTAATTAATAAAGGGAAGTTAGTTACTGTATGAAATTAATCAGAGATGATTAATGTATGTGATTAGAAGATTAAATTTTTCTTAAATTAATTAATTGATAAAATAATTGATTAGAGATCATTAATTATTATAATTAATAATGTAATTAGGAAATTGATTAATTTGGGAATAATAAATCAATAAAGTAATTACAATGTAATAAATTAAGAATGAATGGAATAAATTATAAATAGTTAATCTATGGATTTATTCAAAGATTAATCTCTGTAAATAAATTAAAGGAAACTACTGGAATGTAGCAAAAATTATTTAAATCAAAGATGATTAATTGGAATACGTAAGTAACTGATGATACGATTAAATTAAGTTAATTAATTTATTATAATTAATTTAAGAAATCATTTGATGAATTGATATGTGTAATTACTTAGTGTAATTAATGGAGTATAATTACTTAGGAAAATAATTGGATGATAATTACTTGATGAAATTAATACAGGATGATTTGTAAGTGAAGTAATTTGGGTAATTTCTTTTGTAATTAATTAAAGGATTAATTTATGGGAATAATTAATCATGGGATGATTAATTTGTTAATAAGTAATTAAAGGTAGTTAATTACTGGTTTGTTATTAATCAAGGGTGATTAATAATTGTGTTTAATTAAAGATTAATCACTTAATGTATGTTATTTAAATAAAATAATTTAACATAAATTTGAGATCATTAATTAATATAATTAATGATGTAATTAAGAATTGTTTAATTAAGGAATAATTAATAAGGAAGTAATTAAATGTTAATTGCTATGAATGATTTAGAATAATTCATTTGACAAATTAATTAAAGACTAAATTACCTATTGAAATTAGAGAATGATTAATTAATTTGATTTATAATTAATTAATGGTTGTATGAGCAGGATTTATGGAATGAGTAATTAATTTATTTTATTTTAAATTAATTAAAGATAGAAGTAATTAATTTAATTCATTTTAAATTAATTATAGATTGTGAATAATGAATCATGCTTTTGGATGAGGATATTGATATTTCATTGATTGATTGTGATCTCAGATATGAGATGAGTAATATCTATGTGATATGGATGTATGGTTTAAGTATGATAATAGTAAGTATCGGTTTGGATGATAATATTAATGATCTGTTTATGATGATAATGTGATTATCTATTATGAGATGTGAATTATCTATCTGTGTGTATATAGATAATATTGAATTGAATTATTTTAACTCTGAAACAACTTGGCCTTAAAAGATACGTTTTGGATTTCGATGAGACCGGGATCGGGTTTCCATATTTGGACATCTGAAAACCACATCGATCCAAATTAATGATAGGTCGTGAATCTGAAGTGAAGATGAAGATTCAGAGTGCAAGGATTATTATCGTCAACTCTGAGGGTGACTCCAAAATGAGTGTAACGAGATAATGCCTTCGGTTTCGTTCGAACCCGGAACGAACTTGTATGGATTGAATGTTCAGAACTTCGTCAGGTGGGCAATGAGCATTCTAAGAGATGTATTCTCTAAAGGTAATCGTAGCCTCAAGCCTCATCAACCGGGAATGGCTAAAACAGGGATGTGCAACAAGGTTAGGTGGGTCGTGCCCAAGCAGGACGAGATATACCCCTGTCTAGATGTCCTTTTTTATTCGGCTGTGTGGGCAGTTGGTCTGCAGCCAACTGCGGGGTTATCTTGTTTGGGACTGTTCTGTAAGGAATGGTTCCGGCCTTGTGTTGTAGGGGGTCAGGAGTGATCCTCGGTACGTTGATCTAGGCCACGTACTATGACGGGCGGTACCCCAGCAGCCCTGCCATTGTATGGAATCCAAAATCCAATAAGTGCCATCGGATTTGATTGTATTACCCACTTTTGTGGCTAGTAGCTGGAATTTAATGAATGTAACAATTTCGGCTATTTTCTATTTACTTGAAAACCCTAGACCTATTATAATATCACTGAATTTCCTATCAAATGTTTTGGTTAGCGTAAGGTAAAAAAATTTCCATGTTTATTTGTGGGGAGTCTTACGTGATACCTTTTGTTTCAAAGGACTTTCAAAATTAAGCAACTTTAACCTGTTACTCACACCAGACCAATGTCTGAACCGGAGTTTATTTTCTATTTTCCTTAAACTCTGGGGTACTCAAATTTTTACGAGTAGCCAAGGGATTCAGGTTAGCTTTGACGAATTCTGGAGGAGCAATGGAGCAGGAGGCTTCAGCGTTTGTAGATATAGTGTTACGCTGTGTTGGTATCTCTATGTTGTATTGTGTATTGAGTTGTATAACTAGACCGGTGTCTATAACTGTCTAGTATGTGATGTATTATCTGTATAACTCCGATTGATGTTGTATATTATGTAAATACTTATGTGATTAATATAATTTATTCATTCCGTTGTGAGATTCTGATGTTGTTGTTCTTTCTTCTCTATGTTTTCTATTTTCTCACCCCTTTCTTTCTTTAATAACGATACAGATTTCTATGGTCGGGGAGCCGGGTCGTGACACTTATGCACACACATTCATAACTTATGCATATTGTTTTCTGATTTTGGTTGTTACCCATGAATGATTTTTTCTTATGGATGTTATATGGATGTATGGCTGAGCATACATATAGAAATATCGGTTACTTTAGGATCTTGCATACATTTGGATGCATGACATGTGCATATTTGCATAAATAGGATGTCGACTGAATCAGTAGATTGACCACCCTTTTGCATGATTTCAGGTTCATATGCATTCCACGTTGCTAATTACATAATTGCATTAGAATTATTAAGGACAATGGTTGCTATGAATGATGGATGAGTAGATGGATGTAGAATCCGATTGCTAGTTGTTATTTACATTCTTCCATCCTTGGAGATTTCGAGGGCGAAATCCTTTGGGGGAAGAATGTAACGCCCTTGGATTTTTCGAAAATAAATAAGAAATTATAATTAAAAGATAAGAATTAACCTAAAAGGAAAATTTTCACAAACGCCCGCATTTGACTACGGGACTTATACCATTGTAGCCATAGTAATTTTTGGAAAACTTTCATATATAACTTGCTAAAATCCGAGCTAAAATGGAAAAAAGTTATAAAGGACTGAATAAATAAGAAATTGAAAACAAAAATGGAAAAATTATCAACTAGGGCGGGTCAACCCAGATGGTCCTAGGCCGACTATGGGCGGTCGATCTAGCCCAAGGGCGGTCGACCCGACCCATGGTCGATCATACGGTCGTGGCAACTTGGAAATGATTTGTTTTGTCGTTCCACATTATTGTGTGCTAGCCACGATTTCAAGGACGAACGAGAAGATTTTGTGTTGGCTTTGATGCTAGTGAGTTGAGGTGTTCCCTTATAAATTAATATCTAGGGTTTAGCCTAAAACCTAGTTCTCTCCGTTGCAACGAAGCTCTTCCAAAATAAAAACCTAACCCTAATTTCACAAATCAATTTCTAAAGCCTAATTTTATTCTATAACTCAATCCAAACTAAAATAAAAGGAGATCTAGAAATTAGAGAGGAAACCTAAGCAAATTTAGTGGAGAAAGCTTGCAACGTATGAGGAAAACCTAAAAGTTTAGGATAAAGGTGAGTAGGCATAGATTTAACAAGTTAATTAAATTAATTGGTTTTAATTTTTACCCTATGATGCTTAGATTATTAATTCTGGTATTAATCCGCTAATTATTAAATTGACAATATGGAAAAATGGAATTTTTTATCTAATTGCAATAGACATATGTGAGCTGTAATTATGCTAAAATTGGATTTGACACCTATAAAGTGCTAATTGAAATAATGTAATTGTTGTAATAACTGTAATAAAAAAGGATAAACAGATTAGCTCAGTTGAAATAAGAAATAAATAGATTACGTCTGATAATTGAATGAAATGGATTAATTTACTTAAACCAAGTAAATTGAAAGATGCCTGGATTACTTCGGATAATAAATATATCTGGATTGCAGGCAATCAACCTTTTCCTTAAACCAGTGACCAATGTTTCTTTATATGGCAGTATTTGGCATGTTAAGGGTTGCTGGTTCTCACAAATATCAACAATATGGGGAGATAGCTAAAATGGACACATCTCAGCCATCCCGCCTGTTTTTCGTCTCTATAATTAGACCCCCCCCTTCGCTATGTAGAAGGGGTAGTCATTTCTTTCTCTACTTCTCAGTTATAAGTTGTAAACTCTAAGCGATTTGGGGATTTTTAGAGCTGATTTCAACTCTTGTAACTTTTAGCATATGAGGACTTGGACAATAAACTTTGCATAGCATAATTCCCTCGAATGTGCATCTTTGACTATTATTTAGGGATGGACAAGCACATAAATTTATCATTGAACTTGGACCAAAACTTGGACTTGCAAATTATTTTGCAGAAGGCCACTTAAGCCATTGTTTAAATTGAAGCTTACCTTGCATATCGCCAACTACGCCCATTGACATATGAGGACTATAATATATGTGAATCCCCTAATTTACCACTTACCGTACAAAAAGAACTATTGCATATTTATGTAATTCACTTATTTTGCCCTTGGACATGTGACTCAAATTTTGAACAAAACCAAAGGGGTATAAATTGGAACATTTTTAAATAGTTTTACTTTGACAACAACTTGGGTATTGAGCCAATTTTTGGTTTAACATTTTAGCACTAAAAGGAGGGCACAAACCTCTGCCTGCCCTTTCTTTGCTTTGAAACTAATTAAGTAAAACTTTTGTTTTGGGAAAATGATGAGGACCAATGAAGTCAATGTTTTGAATGAAGAGTTTTTACAACAGACAACCTTGGAGATAATTTCACTCCGAACGTCAATTTGGAGATAGAGATTGGTGAACCTTCGATCCTGGCAAAGCCCGTAGGCAGTGAAGCTAAAATTCAAGTTTAACACATTAACTTATAGTTATGTAAGAGCTTTTTAAGAAAGTTCTTTCCCGAAAATCCCTTCGCTGAAGTATAATGGGATTATGGATCCTGATGACCATATATTGGCTTTAGAAAGGTAAATAGATTTCCATAATGCCTCTAGGGAAGTTTGTTGCAAGCTTTTCCCTATAACTTTTCATGTAGTGGCTGCCAAATGGTATATGCACTATCGAGAAAAGACCATCTGTTCTTGGAAGTAGTGTTCTTATGAATTCTCGGCATAGTTTTGCATATGCAAGGATCTTACCAATGACTCCAGTGTGTTAGCCAATGTCAAACAAAGATCAATGGAGTTACTTAGAGAATATCTAAGGAGATTCAATGTGGAAGCATTGAAAGCAGAGAATATGATCGATAAGGAGATATTGATGGCGGTACGCTCAGGGATACTTAAGTAAACTCCTTTTTGGAAAGAGCTTTATATTTATGGATGCTAAGATTTGCAAGAATTCCATTTCCAAGCTGATAAATTCATCCACATATATGAATTGTATCATGATAGAAAGAAGCCTCAAACAAAGAAAGAGGAGGAATTTTAATTTCAATCGCCGCAACAAAAAGCCAAAATAGAATGAAAGTAAAAGAGGAAGGTGGGAGGAGATCCCATATCCAATTATGTAGAATTGAATAAATTCATCTACATTTTTGCTATGGCTAAAGATAGTGGAAATTTTCCCTCTTTCTATAAAGCAAGGAACAACCCTAAGCCCAAGAGAGTGGGAGATTATTGTGCCTATCATAAAGCTAATGGATATAAAACCAATGAATATCGTATCTTGCTAGGTATTTAAAGCATGATCAGGTCAGGTTCTCTTGAGGAGTTCGTTAATGAAACTCAAAAGTCATTCTAGCCTAAGGAGAATCATCCAAAGTAAGGTCACATTTGTTCTCATGCGCTGACCTGAATTTTCTAATTCCTCCAAATGCAAACTGGTATAAAACAAGTGATTATAAGTTATAAATAGTATTACAAACACATCAAAATCATTAAAACACTGTAACATAAACTTACTCTGTAAATGGTTCAACCACATTCATATTCATTAACATGGCTAAATGAGCCATTTCTTTCTCATTAGCTGACAATGTAACTGTCTTGGACATTGGAATCGGACGTCCCTCAGGTATTACATTGCTTTCATAGTCTTTATTTCGAGCTTCTTTCTCCTATACATGTCTAGATTTTTTCAAAAATTCATTGAAAAACATCATGGATTCTTATGCAAGTTAGGATTCTGCAATACATCCCTCTGGTCGTGCATAGTTTCTTACATAATCTTTAAGTGTCTTCATATATCGTTCGAATGGGTACATCCAACGAAAATGATCTGGACCACACATTAGTGCTTCTTTTCCAAGATGAATGGACAAATGTACCATTATATAAAAAAAAGATGGTGGAATTTTTTTTTCAAGTTCTCATAAAACTTCAGTAATCTCAACATTGATTTGTTCTACCTTCTCTCTATCAAGAACACGTTGACATAATTTGTTGAAAAAAGAACATAAGCGAATTATTGCTTTTCTTGCCTTCTTTGCCATTAATCCTCTCGATGCTACTAGCAGTAACTGTTGCATTAATTCTTGGTAATCATGTGACTTCAATCTGCTAATTTTTCAATCATGCAACGAAATCTGATTCTTCAAATTTGAACAGTAGCCATCTGGCCCTTTGAAATCGTACAATCTTTTGCAAAATATTTTTCTCTCAGAATTTGACAACATGTATGGAGCCGGTGGAAGATATATTTTATTCCCACGAGGTTGTGCATGAAGCTCATTTAGAATTCCCTAATCCTCTAAATCATTTCTACAGTTGGTTCCATCTTTTGATTTATTACCATGCAACATCATGCCCAATAGGCTTTCACCGATATTTTTCTCTACATGCATTACATCTATATTGTGACGTAATGGTAGTTTCTACGAAAACCAAAACTATAACGCATTATTAGGTTTTTCTTATGTTAAAACATTAAGAAATAAATAAATTAACTACTAACCTTCCAATATGGCAAATCAAGGAAAATTGATCTTTTCTTCCATTTGATAACTCCAATTCTGTAGAATTGTTAATATTATCATACTCATATTCTGTATCATAAGCACACTTTCTCTTCTTACTTTTCTCTTCTTTTTCTTTTCCAAAATCATTTGGATAATCCTTCAAAAATGCGTAAATGTTTCTCCCAGTTAGAATTCTAGCAGCACTACCTTTTTCTATGGTGTTATCAAACAATGTCTTTTGTTTCCTCCATGAATCTGAAGTAGGTAGAAATCTTCTACGACCCATGTAGACACTCTTTCGACTGTGATTCAACCAACGAGAATGGGTATTGACACCACATAATGGGCAACCTTTTTCCCCCTTCACACAACATCCAACAAGATTTCCATAAGCTGGAAAATCATTAATCGTCCATAGCAAAATTGCATTCAGTTTAAACAGTTTTACTAAATGCATCGTAAGCATTAACTACATTACACCACAAATAATGCAAGTCTCCCACCAGAGGTGCCAAATTACATCAATATCATTTCCAGGTTGCTTTGGGCCTGGAATAAGTAAAGTTAACACAATATTTTCTTTCTTCATACACAACGTAGGCGAAAGATTGTATGTCACAAGCATTACCAGCCAGCAACTATACTTCGAACTCAACATGGAAAATGGATTGAATCCATCTGTAGCAAGACCAAGCCTAAGATTGCATGGATCGGATGAAAAAGATGTATACTTTTCATCCACCATTTTCCATGTCATAGAATCCACGGGATGATGCATTTTTCATCTTTGCTTGTATTTTTAATATGCCATCTTAAATCTGTTGCCATCTTTTGAGATCTATACATTCTTTTAAATCTCGGAATTATTGGAAAGAATCTCAACACTTAACTGGAGTACCTTTTATAACCTCTTTAGTATCTTGATTCTTCTTCCATCTCGAAGAACCACATTTTGGACAAATATCTAAATCTTTGTATTCTTTTCTGAAAAGGCAACAATCATTCTCACAAGCATGTATCTTTCCAAAACCTATGTCGAATGTTCTAAGAAATTTCTTTACTTCATATAAGGTTTTGGGAAGCATGTTATTCTTTGGCAAAAATAAATGTTGCACAGTTAAAAGCTTATCAAACCCACTATCAGACAATCCAGTCTCACATTTAAGATTAAACAAGATGGTGATGGCAGATAATTTTGTGTGATCTGTGCAATCATGATATAATGGAGTTTCTGCATCTTCCAAGTTCTTGAGTAACTCATCCTCTTTACTCTGAGAATCAACATTATCTTTATCATTATGAAAAAAATCATCATTCAAAAAATCTTCATCTTCATAATGAATCATCTTGAATAAATCATATACGTCAAACGTATTTGTTTTCTTCTCATCAATTGTCTGTTCACCATGAATAAACCATACACCGTGTATGTATTTAGGATCCATTCCTCCAATAATTAAATGTTCAACGATGGTGTGATCATCATGACGACTAAGATTCTGACAATCTTTGCAAGGGCGTAAAATTTTTTCTACACTTCTTGTATTCCTCTTTGCAGCATGCACGAAATTCATTGCTCCTTGTTGGTACACTACGCTAGTTCTATGACAAAAGTTAAAAACATAAAAAAGAAATTAAGTTTTAATATTATATTATATGTTCTAATTCTCAAAATACATATTAAATTAAGCATTGTTTTATCACCTGTTTAAAAAAACCCAATCTTTTTCCATCGTAGACATGTGAAGGCAAATAAGTTTCCAATCTTTTACATAGAAATTGGTGACACCTCCTCTTCCTACGTCTGATACTAATTTTTTTAAAAATAAGTTATTACGTTAACACTACTTCTTAATATCAGGCCACCCACTCATTCTAAAGATTAGCCAAATAGAACTTTGTTCAATGACATTTCAATGAATTTTTGTTAATATAGAGAGAAGAGGAGTTTCAATGATATGATGGAATCACTCATTATTTTCATGGAATCAGCCAAAAAAACTATGAAGCACGTGGATAAGATCGATATTTTAGAAGTTTTCAGGAGGAAGGGAGTTCATAACGGAAGATAACTATTTCTTTGTAATTTGACAATGAGAATATGTTATATGATTTTGTATATGCTGAAGGTTGCAGAAACGTGGAGCTATTTGTATTTGTTTAAATCGAATTCCAATCCTGTTTCATTAGCTACAAATATTCAAAAATTTAAACTATTCCTTCCTTACTAGTTATATAAGTATGTGACTGGATGGATTTTACTTCAAAGCTCTTGGCTACATACTTGTTCTTTAGTATGCTACTAGTAAAGCAACTAGTTTCTTCCGTGAATAGATTGTACAGATAATGGATAAATAAATGTTTAAGATGGATATGATATATATAATTGAAATTATGCTATTTTGTGATGATTTTGTTGATGTTCGTTTTGTTCAATCAGTACACTGTAAATCAGAGAATTCTCAGCATTCAAGCACTATAGTAAACACTATGTTTTTTTTCCAACGTGGTTAATTAGCATCTAATGGGATTTGATCTCAATGACTTTACACATACATACCAATATTTCACAAGGGATATCACTTAGTCTACATGTTCTTGAAAGTAGGATGTTAAATTCTCTGCATTACAATTTCTGAAGCAACATAATTTTGGATATCATAGAGGCAAAACTCTATGTTGATTTACAGCGCTTATAGCCCAGGTGATTGCTAAAACCAACTCATACTTCACTGTAAGAACCATTTCAAGACCAGGTGATTGCATATTTTTTTTATTCCTCTCTCTATATGTGTTTGTGTGTGTATACACAATAATCATAGGTGTAGCCAGACTCTCCATGTCCAGACATGTCGATATTCAATATCTTCCATAATTCAATTTTGTGATTATTCGTACTTGCTATACAAAATTTGTACGTTGGTTAAAACGGTAAAATAATTACACAATTTAACCCTGGACATAGCTAAGCTTTTATTCATTTAATATAAAAACAAAAATATGTAATGGTGTAAACTAGGGTTTAATAAAAGATCTTCGTTATTAGGGTTGAATCAACAATTTCAATTAGAAATTAGGCAGCGATGCATGCAAATTAGGGTTTAATCAAAAAAGAATCACAAAATCAAATCACAAAATAGAATTAGATGATTCGTACCTAAATGTACCTAAGCGATTGCTGGCTGCCGCGAGGATGCCGAGTAATGCCGCGGGGACGTTGAGCAAGGATGGAGTGGACGATGAAAAGGGAACTTGATCTTCAGTTGATGAAATTTGAGTGATTGCTGGTTGCCGCGATGATTGAAAAGGGGAAATTTTTTTGCAGAAGTAATCGAAATGGGGAGAGAGTTTTCTAAGTATATGTGAGATGGAAAACAATGACTCTGGTCACGTTCATTTTTGGCTAGGTGGAAAAGGTTTACTAAGGAGCGGAAACAAAAAAATTTAGTCACGAAACATATGTTGGGAAAAATATTTTTGGTTGCATTTACGATAAAACGCCATAGTTTTTCGCGACCGTAAATTATTTTTCTTGTAGTATATTAATTTTATAGAAAACGATCCCTAACAAAAATTTATTCCTCCAGGTAATCGCATAGATGTCATTCATGGAGGTCCTCACATTGCCAAGAATAACAGGATGGAATCATTTTTATCTAAGAGTAACCACCGTTCAAGAACCATAGGTTCCAACTCCAAATGCCTAATTTAACAATAACTCAACAAGAGCTAAGGGGAGTCCGTCATTCGCATAACAACGCACTAATTATAACTGCTTCGTGGTGACAAAGATTTTGGTAGGCACTGGAAGTGGGGTAAATATCATTTCCAAACATGCAGTTGACCAAATGCATATTCTAGAATGGAAGTTAGAACTAAGCCTTAAGCCCATCTTTGGGTTCAATAATAAAGGATCAACTAAAGTAGGGCAAATAAAGCCCTTCGTACAGATGGGAATTCTACCATATTACAAAACTTTTGAAACTCTTTTCGCATTTATGGTCCAACCCTTCTATTATAATGCTTTCTTTGAGAGGCCTACTCCAACCAAAGTGAATAAATTTATCTCACCAAGCATCTAATGGTGAAATTTTTAACTAAAAACGGCTCGGGAACCATAAGGGGGAACAATTTTGCTCTCAAGAATTATGGTTTCTATGGTTGAGCAATTTAATAAAGATGGCATTTCTTGTTACGATTTGGAGAAAAGTAAACTAAACCAAACTAAAAATGAGAAGCCCTCGAATGGTAGCTCTTCGAGTCTATTATTCAAAGCAAATAAACAGGCAGAGTTAGGTGAAAAGTCTATGAATATTACTGAATTATATCACAGAAATGAGCAAAAGAGAATGAAATCTACCAAAGAACTAGAAGAGGTAAGCCTAGATTTGCTTGACCCACCCAAAATAGTAAAATTTAGAAAAGAATTAGGTGACAACCTCATAAGAGAGCTTATCCTTTGTAACAACTCAAGCTCCAGTGGATCCGGATTTTTCGCAAAAATGCTAAAATCCAAGCCCATTGAAGCCCGAGTTGGGTATCTGGTATCCTACAAATAGGCAATGATAAATATATCAGAGCTCAAATAAATATCTCACAGTGGGACTTACTAAAATATAACAGTAAGTAAATACTCACCAAGGTAATAACACTTTCTAAACAAGTGTCACAAAGCTGGAAAATTTCTACCATCTATCTTACCTGTGGGATGATGTGAGGAGGGCTTCGAAACTAAAGTTCTGGTGAATGGACAAATTATACACTTCTAAGCATAATTCTACATATACCGTTCAATTTTCATTTTCTGTTATATTTTGTTTATAGGGTTTATAATACTCTCGCCTCTGTGCGTGAATCATACCTATCTACTCCATAGTAGATTAAGAACTAATAACCAATATTTATATATAGCTACATGCCCAAAGACTGCCTCGGTCCTAGGTACTACCCACAGTACCTTTCGTATCCTCCTGAGTCCATCGTCTTGTGACTAGAGCATACTATAACTACATCTATAAAGGACAGCTTCGTGAGGCCTACAATACAGATGTTCCATCGTCTACTATGAAAACTTGAAACTACATCCCCACTAGCATATACTAGTGCTTGGACATCCACAATGTACCACGCGGTGCTTATCTTGAGGACTACACGTAATCGTTCTGTCTACTTCCTGAATTCCGCCAACAAGGTCTACCTTGTACGGAACTCAGTCAGGGATCTTTTATATCTGCAAAGGTCCGCTTCGTTAAGCCTACAATATAGATATACTACTTGGCCTGTCTCTTTTCTCATCATGACTATGGCCCCACACAGCCCCCCAACTAATTGAAAGACCTTTCAAGAGCTAAGTGGCTGTGCCCTACCGCAAACAATCTAAACATCCAATTGGATCCAATGTCTCAATAGTGAAAGAATCATTGGCCAGTTGGTTTAACTATAGTCTTTCCCGAACTCGCTCTAACTCATGATGGCTGATATCCGCATGCAGCTATCCTTATGGGTCCTGCCCACTATAACCTACTCGCAAACTGGAGTACGGTGTTATATGAATATCCTACTCCATCATCAACCTTTTGACTGCCTACAAAGGTCCACTTTGTTAGGCCTACAATGCAAAAGCAATGAAGACATACTCTTTTGGTGGAACACTTACAGACCTGCCTCCAGGGGTGCAGCTTCGTTAGGCCTACCCAAGAGGGCCATCCTAGAGTATCCTCACGTCTTGTTGAAGTCTCGTACTTCTTCTAGCCTAAAATAATTAATTTGGACATGCAATTTCTGTACCAAAAATCTACGTTGAATTGCTTCGTTAAGCTCTTTATCAGATTCCCTTCGGGTTGCTCCAAACGCACCTTACCATTTTATTAGACCCTATTTCTAATCTCATATTATGCGTTTAGTTTACTTTTCTTATTTCGTTGGCTACTTATTTACCCTAATCAGCATGCCCAGCCCCACCCATGTATGGGACCATTAGTCCTAGGTCTGAAAGAGAATGCTGCCGGTATGGGCCACTTCTATTATTTTTGCTTATTAACTTAATCCAAGGTCTAAGTTTGATGAAATAAGCCTCTTCTACTTCTTACATTTTAATTATAACCTATGTGTTACACTTGAAATTGTCACTTTTATATTCTTTTCTTTCTTTTATAACCTACCAGTTCTAAGTGTAATTGCAAGTGTCGTTTTTCTATTCTAGTCCGTCTTCTTTTATTATGATACTAAATTCTCTTTAGTTCTCTTATATTATATGACAGTCTTCGCTTGGGACTGCGTCTAATTGTCACAAATTACTTATCATAATAACTGGTTTACTTTTTATTCTACTATTTGCGCAGTAAATATAGATCTAGTCACATTTTCTGTTTATTATTTCTAGTCTTGTCAAATATTTAACTTGATTATGTCCTCCTCTTTAATCTCTTTAACACTTCATGTTATTCTCTTTTACTCTACGAAGTAGTTCTATTCTATTTTGTTGGTTATAAAACTATACTAACATTAATTTCCATATTTTAATACTAAATAAAGCCATAAACAATAACTCGTAACTGTAAGATATTTCTTTTATTGTTCCTTTAATTGTTGGATAATGAAAAATACAGTAATGTCTCTATTTTGCACTAATTCCATTTTTCTTACTTTTATTCTTACAATTACATTTACCATTTTTCTTATAATACTAAACTATGGAAATCTATTCCCTTTTCTAAACCAACCAACTAATCTATCACTAACTTCCAAATCAAGTTATTAGATTTTCCCTTTTTATTTCATTCCCCAAGTTTTAACATAATTTACTCTAAATTTCTCACGTTTTGGGCTTATGCCTTTCTCTATAATTTTTAAGCCTAATATTACATATATTTAATTGGATTCCTTTCTTTTTTCTTATAAATAACATTAAAATATAAGTACATTTATCTTTTAAAATTTACAATTTCAACATAACTAACTAGTAGAACTAATTACTGAAATTAGTTCAAATGTTGAATTAAAATATTTTATGGGAATCTGACCATAATATATCATCAATATAAAAGATAGATAATTCAAAACCACTCACCTAAAAATAAAACACTTCGAATTCCAGATCTGATTTTTAGTCCAGTTCTATTATCCATAACATTCCCCTTTGCAACCCTTTTTGGATCCGCAAACCGAAATTTGTATGGATTTATAAATCTGGATTAGTTAAAGAAAAAATAAACAGATAAACTAGAAAACCAGATTTGAAAACTCACCTCATATGGATGGCTTAATTTGGAGATCTCTTCTCTTGAACTACAGTTTCTACCTCCAAATTACAAATCAGAAAACCTAAATCCAATATATTTGATTTTTGAAGAATTGGAGGAGAAAGAAAAGTGATAGGGCTTCCGTGCCCATTCAGAAAAATATGGGTTTGAAAGCTAAAAGTGCATGTTTATTTATAGTGAGTCAAAGCAACATCGTCCGTTCGTTTAAAGCGACTGAAATCTAGTCAATAATAACAAGCAAAACGCTTTAGTTTTAATGTGTCTAGCTTTTTTGTTTTATACGTGTTAGTTTATTTCCTCTATTTTTAAACGTTAACTTTTAACCGTTGCCTATTCATTCTAATTAATTTCCATCAATTGCAAATTTAATTCCCTTTATAACACATGTTTATTTTGAAACTCAAACATTGCTAATTAATTTAAATTAATTTTCCTAAATTGCTGAATTGATAACATTGCCTACTATTGTTAATTAATTACTTCTAATTGCTAATGTCAATTAATTTCATTTATGACGTGCATCTATTTTGAGATTCAAACATGCTTTATTTCTGTAATTTATACGTGCATATATTTATAAATAAATATATTTATGCACATTTACACGTATAGTTATTTTTCGATACGGAACTTCGAACGTCAATAAATTTTTCATGCGAAGTCCATTTGAGACATATTACGTATGTAAATTAATCAAAAAATCGCAGCGAACGTCATGGTATATGTTTCAAGGCCATATTCTAACAATTTTGAAAACGCTTAGTTTCACCGTTTATTATTTGATAATTTAATTATCTAAAAATGCGGGTGTTACATCCTTTTCCGCCAATCTAGACATATATTTTTTTTGTACTCACTTAGACATGCTCGAAATAGATCCAACAATTACGAGCCATGCTCTAAACATAGATCCAAAAATTGTTCTCATTCGACAAAAGGAAAGGAAGTTTGATAAAATTTGAGCAAATGCATCATAGGAAGATGTTAAAAGATTATAAGAATGGGTTCATTAGAGAAGTTCTCTTTCCCAAATAGTTAGCTAATCCTGTATTAGTTAAAAATTCTAATGGAAAATAGAAAATGTGCATCACTTATACCGATCTGAATAAGGCATGTCCGAAAGATGTTATCCTTTGCCTAGAGTAGATTAATTAGTTGATGCCACAAGTGGACTCAAGCTGTTATCTTTTATGATGCATACTTGGAATATAATCAAACCCCCATGTTCAAACCAGATGAAGAAAACAAAAGTTTTATGACAAATTAGGGGACTTATTGCTACAAAGTTAAGCCTTTTGGTTAGAAGAATGCAGGGGCTACATATCAAAGGTTAGTAAATAGAATGTTTAAGGAACAAATTTGATGAAACATGGAAGTATACATGGATGATATGATAGTTAAGTCCCAAGAGGTAATCAACCACTTGAAAGACCTCGAGGAAATATTCGAGGTATTAAGGAAGTACAAAATGAAGCTGAATCCTCAAAAATGTTTTTTCAAAATGCGATCTGGGGAATTTCTAGAATATATAATTAGTGCTTGAGGAATTGAGCCTAATCTCGACCAAATAAAAGTGATTAAGGGCATGCTAGAGCCAAAAACAAGTAAAGATGTAATGAGCCCAAATGGAAGGATAACAGCTTTAAATAGATTTATCTCTAAAGCCACTGATAATTGCATTCTTTTCTTTGATGTAATTAAGAAAATGAAGAGCCTTGAGTGGGGAGAAGATTGCCAAAAAGCCTTCAATGAATTAAAATGCTATCTTGAAAAAGCTTTGATCTTATTTAGTTCCATAGAAGGAGAAAATTTATGCCTTTACATGGCAGTCTTTGGACATGCGGTAAGTTCGGTTCTAGTAAGGGAAGAAAATAAGGCTCGGCTTTTGATGTCCTATACTAGTAAAAGGGTTAAAGAAATAGAAGCTAGATATCCAATTATAGAGAAGTTGGCATACTCTCTAATTATCATCTCTCGAAAACTAAGAACCTACTTTCAAGCATGCTCCATCAAGATTCTAACTAATTTTCTACTTAAGCAAATCTTCAGTAAACCCGAAACGTCAGGTAAAATAGGGAATAGAGCCGAGTAGGTATGAGGTTGAGTTTCGGCCCCAAGTGGCAATCAAAGGATAAGCTCTGGTTGATTTCTTAATGAATGTATCAGATATATTGAAGAAAAATCAAGAAAGGAAAAGGTTCTGAAACCTAATTGGAAACCATTCGTTGATGGAGCCTCAAACGAGCAAAGAGCTGGCGCATGATATGTAATCATTACCATTGAGGGACGTTGATTATATTATGTAATGAAGCTAGGATTCCTTGCTACCAAGAATGGTGGAACTTGAATCAACGATAGTAGGACTAACCTTGGATCTTCAGTTGAAAATCCTGAGGATTGAAATTTTCAGTGATTTCCAATTGTTGGTTAATCAGTTAAATCAAACTTATCAAACAATGGATATAAGATTAATCATTTATGTCAAGAAAATATTGAAAATGTTAGCCCAGTTTGATGATTTTTCAATACATCAATACCTAGAGGGAGGAAGTCTTAAGCCGATTCTTTAGCCAAATTAAGTAGCTCATAAGGAGCCCTAAAAACTTGAGTTGTGCCACTAGGCTTCCGACAAAATCCCAACATTGAAGAAAAGACCCCAAACCAAAAAACGAGACCATGGAGTTAACTAGATCCCAACCTCTTATACACATAGAAAAGGAAAAGGAAAATGAATCAAGAGGTGATAATGGTGAAAACCAAGAAGGAAACATTCATATGGAACAATACGAGAACAATTGGATGACACCCATTGTTGAATACTTAGTGAAGGGGACACTACCAAGAGATAAAAGAGAAGCTAGAAGGATAAGGCGTCAATCTCCAACATTTACTATGTTGAATGGAATACTTTATAAAAGAGGATATTCACTCCCTTATTTAAGGTGTGTTAGTCCAGAGAATGGTTTAAAGTTGTTAAAAGAGGCCCATGAGGGATTCTGTGAAGATTATTCTAATGGTATAAAGTTAGCAAAAAAAGTCACGAGACATGGATTTTACTGGCCCCATATGAACAATGATGCTATGAATTATGTAAAGAGATGTGAAGAATGTCAAAGACTTTCGACAAACCCACATATACCACTAGGTGAGTTAACTCCAATCTCAAGTTCATGGCTCTTTGATTTGTAGGGAATTGACTAAATAGGACCATTGCCTATATCAAAAGGCAGAGCCAAGTTTACATTAGTAGCCATCGATTACTTTACCAAATGGGTAGAGGTAAAACCACTTCCAAATATAACATCAAAAAAAATTACAAAAGTTTATGAATAAGAACATAATCACTCGATTTGGAATACTGAATAAGGTAATCTTCGACAATGACAAAATATGAATGTGAAGAATTCACAAGATTCTATTATAAGATTAGAATAATAAAAAAATTCATTGGTAACTCATCCCAAGGCTAATGGAGTTGGTGAAGCCGCCAACAAAACCTTTAAGACTATCCTCAAGAAACAACTAGAAAAAGCGAAAGGAAATTGGATAGAAGATCTACCACTTATGCTCTAGGTATATCGAACTTATACTAAGACTATAACAGGGCATAATCCATTTTCCTTGACATATGGATGTGAAGCAATACTTCCAGTCGAAGTTGAGATACAATCCCATCGAAGGATTACATATGCTTTTGATCCTAATTAAGAGTTAAGAAAAGAATCCTTAGATTTGATCAATGAACTAAGAGGTGAGCAAACCATACGTACAGTCGAATATCAACAAAGAATATCAACGTACTACTTCTCCAAAGTCAAAGGGAAATCATTTCAAAAAGGAGATTTAGTCCTCTGAAAGTCACGACAAACACAAAAAAGTCTAGCGATGGATCACTTGGACTAAATAGGGAAGGACTCTATATTATCTATTTAGTAATCCTACTAGGAACTTAACTAAGCCAACCTAATGGTAATGTAATAGAAAGAACTTGGAATGTCGAGCATCCAAGGCCTTATTTTCCTAGAATGAATAAATAGATAAATTAAGAGAAGTATATCTACGGAATCGCTAACCGATAGAGATAAAGGAACTCATAAAATAAAGGAAAAGCCTTTGATCTTGCCATAAATGCCTGGTCAAAGTATTATAAGCCATCCGTCCTACCTATAAGGCTTAACCGTGACACCTCCTAGAAAAAGGTCAGAGAAAGCCTCTAGTCCCACCTATAGTGTCTAGCCATTGCACTGCAATCCTTTGTTCTTGCCTATGTGGCTTGGCCCGAGCTCCTATTAGAGGGAGGAGGGAGCAATTCTTTGGTTCCGCCTAAGATGGCTTGGCCAAAGCACCAACCAACCTAAGATTCCTCCTATAAGACCTTACTGGAGCACCTTCTAGAGGAAGGATGGGTAAAACTTTCATTCTGCCTAAGACGGCTAACCAAATGCACCGACCAACCTAAATCTTTACTAAAAGGTAAGAAGGGGCGAAAGAAATCAATCAAATCCTAAATCCTTATGTAAAAGATAAGAAGAGTGGAAATGAATGAATCAAAGGCTAAATCCTTACCTAAAAGGTAAGAATGGGCAAAAAAAATCAATCCATCGAGTCTAATTCCATCTTAGGGATGGGCCAAAACAATCTTCCCGTGGAAGAGCAATCAAACATGATCAATCTTTTGCATTCTTCAAAGCAAAGGTCAGATCGCCACTATAACGAAATATTTTTAACGACAATGGTCGTGAAGAAAATTCTAAATCTTTCTTGTCAAAACAATAAATTACTATCAAAGCCTGGGGTATTATTCTCTGAAATGCTTTGTTAAATTAGCTGTTATCTTTTATTGGTGGATTAGAATCCAAATTTTCTATTAAATAATGAGAATCTCCATTGTTGGTTAGATTTCTGACCTTCCATTAACTTGGAATGATAATTTTACCAATAAAATGAAAGTTTCTAAATAGATTTTTGGTCTTCTTATAAATGAATTTCAGGCCTTCTTGTAATGGATTTCTAATTTTCTAACCAGATGGATTTTTGGTCTTTTTATAGATGAAATTCTGATTTTTGATTAGACGGATATTTGGTCTCCTAATCAGATGAATTTCAAATCATCTTACTAAATGAATCTCTAGTTTTTTTATTTGTTAGATTTCTAGTTTTCTTACCGAATGGATTTCTGGATTTCTTATTATTGGATTTTCAGTCTTCTTATCAAACAGATTTCTTGATTATGAACATTACCCTTGAAATGAAGTTTATGGAATCCTTATTCTTATTGCCAAATCCTCAATCTCAAGGCATGAATCTAGATTCACCTCTACGCGGCAACGAATTTTCTTTGGATTTTTTGTTCTCTTCTTATTAGAAGATTTTCTCCTGTATTCCAAACTCACCATCCCCGACATGGAAATTGGCGTAACTCCTTAGGCCAAATATATATCCAATCTCTCCTATTGGATTGATTTATTTTGGGTACTGAAATTTGTTTTACACTAAAGTGTAAAAATATTCTTTTATGCAAGGAAGAGGCAAATGGTATGCATATATTTTCAATCATCAAATATGCTTGAGAAGTCATCGAAGGAAAAAGAAGCAGCTAAGTCCATAGGAAGATATGGAAGCATTGGAAATATTAGGAATCAGGCCAATAAATTCATGGTGATATATTAAGCTTTCAAGTCAATGATATACCAAACCTCTAGAGAAAACATATCAAGCCTACAAATGCATGATGAGTCAATAAATCCATGATTATATTTTGAGCTTCCAAGTCAATGTCGTAGCATTCCCCTAGCAACCATAAGGAGGCATTGTGGTTATCGAGCTCTTACTTAAGAGTTAAATAGCATAAAGGAATCGGTGAATAATTGGAGATATCTAATTACAAGGGTTACCGAAATTGAATACAGAAAGGTTATCGAATCTTTATAACTATAGGAGGTGGTGCTGAGCCTCAACAACCATAAGGGTTGTCGAGCACCTAAAGCGAAAGTGGTGTCCAGTATTTATGACCAGCATTTATGACAATAGGGCAGTCAAGGGCTTAAGCAGCTAGAATGCTCCAACAAGGTGTGAAATGGTATTGAATCTCTAAGGGATATCGAGCCACAATAATATTAAGCATTGTCAAGCATCCATAAGTGAAAGATGATGTTGAGCACCTAATAACAAAGAGGGGTACCAAGTTTCTAGGGATGACGAGCCTATGCTGTAACAATTATTATCAAGCCTCTATAGTAGAAAATGTTGCCAAGAAACTACAAACAACAAACGATATCGATTTTTTATGAGGAAGTATTACCAAGTTTCTACAAACCGAAGAGATAGCAAATTTTAAAGGAATGATGAGCTTTGAGACTAGCAAAGGATATCAATTTTTTACAAGCGCTGAGAGATGCCGAACCTAAAAAAAAAACCTGAAAACGTCGAATATCAATAATATGAAAGGGATGTCGAATATCAACAATACAATGAGGATGTCAAATATCAACAATATGTAGAGATAGCGAGTATCTAGCTGAATGGACATGTGTCAGCCATCCCGTTTATTTTCCATCTCTATAAAGAGACTCCCTTCTGCCGTTTAAAGGGAGGATCATTTCTTTCTCTACTTCTTAATTATAAATTGTAAACTCTAAATCGATTTGGAGATTTTTAGAGCCGATTTCAACTTTTGTAACTTTTTGCGTATAAGGACTTGGACAATAAAGCATAATTCCTTTGAATGTGTATCTTTGACTATTATTAAGGGATGGACATGCATATAACTTTATCTTTAAACTTGGATAAGAACTCAGACTTGCAAATTAATTTGTACAAGGCCACTTAAGCTCTTATTTAAATTGAAGTTTACTTTGCATATCGCGAATTTCTCCTATTGACAAATGAACAACGAACTATAATATATGTGGATTGCCTATTTTATCTCTTACCGTATGAATAAGCAACTACTGCATATATATGTAATTCACTTATTTTGCCCTTGGACATGTGACTTGGACCTTTGAACAAAATCAAAGGGGTATAAATTGGAACATTTTCAAATAATTCTGCTTTGTACAACATCTTGGGCATTGAGCCAACCTTTGGTTTAATAGTTCTCTTACTATTCCTTGAAGTTAGTCTCAAACAAGATGAGAGCACTATTAAAATTAGCAGATACTACAGTCAAAGTAGTAAAAAAATTGAACAAAAAGAGTAAAGGTTGACTGTATATGCACATTTCCAAATATGAGCCATAGTAAATTCAAATAATTGGTAAGTCTCTTCTCAAGATACCTAGCATAATAGTAATAGAAATTAAATTAACAATAAGTGGTACTCTTGTTGTAATAATCAAACATTAACAATCAATTCATGTCAAATAACTGTCCTCCTTTTGGTCGATTAGTTAGTGACTTGTAAACCCTAAAATTATCAAATATTTATCATCAAACATGTGTAATTGATTTGGCCAATTTCTTTTGGGTCCTCATGAATAAATATAGATAAATGCCAAACATTTTCATGAACAACTAAAATAAGAGAGGTCATTTTGATGACATGTTATTTCAATTAGCTCACTTGGAATGTAGGATATTTACAATTATTTTGCAAAAAGAAACCAAAAATATATTTGAATTTATTACTTAGTGTATGGACAATATATTTTGAGTGCTATAAAACACTCCAAAAAATGTTTTAGGTCTATATGACACTTGCAAATCTCAAAACTAAAACCGTGACACAACATGTTTTAATCATAACTCTTATAATCTTTTGATTTAAGTATGTGGTTATGTTCAAGACATTCCCTAAATAAACATGATACAAGGCATCATAAATAAATTACACGACAAATGTCACAAATGAACAACAGAATTAAATGTCGTATTAAGTTATATATAATGACATAGTAAATGCCGTACTGAATAATATGAATGAATGTAATAACTATGATGTATTACTAAACTATAATGTAGATATATATAATGCTATCGTATCACTTTATCTTTAATTTATTATTTGAATACTTTATTAAGGTCAGTAACCATGCATTTTAGAAAAATATGAAAACCGTTGCTCCTTTTATTTTATGACAATCAAAGCATGAATGTGAAACATATTTTCAATGAGCACGGATCATAAATATAAAATATCTATATCTATCAAACATAAATGCACCAAATAATAAACCATATGCCTTTTCTTATTTCAAATAAAAACATGCTTCTTATTAAATTTATTGCAACTGACGCGTTTACTGCATTTATGATAATAAGTAAATTTAATTTATAACCAAAAACACCACATTTAATGCGTACATGATAATAATAAATGCAGTTGATTGTTATGTGGTCTAAAATGTGTATTAGTGTCATACTAAAATTTATTTAAATAATAAAATAAGCATAAACACCTTAAATGAGCATAGTTTATTTCTAGTTAATCAAAATCCCAAATACCTTATATATATATATCCGAATTACTTGATCAAAACTTAAGTAAGGAATAATAATCATAGAACCGGATTCATATTTGGTACTAAATTATATATATTTATCCATATCATTAATAAACATTAGAGAAAATGATTGTACATATCAGATCCAAAGTAGTTCTCATATTGAAATTCACTACTTATTTATAAAATATATAATAATAAACACATAGATGCTATAACTAACATAGGTCGTTTACGAAATTTATAGAAATTAAGATTATTTCCAATTTTTTTATGATTTCGAAATTCTATCTTATTTCATAAATAATATACGGATCATTTAGATCTATATTTTTGCACCAAAACAATTTCATAAATCAGTTTTTTAATTAACAATATATAGAAAACAATTGATACTAAATAAAATCTAAAATCATCACCAAAAATCCTTAATATATAGATCAATCTAAAACTCAAGTGAAATTTAATGATTTCTAAATGAAGTTTAATTCAAAACTTACTCATAATAAAAAATATAAATATTTTCCAATGAAATCGGTGATGGGTGGCTCAGATACCACTTGTTAAGATTTCAATATACTTTAGGATTGATAAATCATGAAATTCTAGATCTTAATAGGCGACCTATATTGGTTTGATTGAGAAGATGCCAAAGAAAGGTAAATAAATTAGCAGAATCAGTACCTGAATTCATAATTGTTGATTGAAAGAGAAGAAGAATTGGTTTGATCTTCCAAATTGACATAAACTCTAGATCAGAATTATTTTTCGTATAAGAGATTTGGACAATAACTAAAGCTTGTGTAACTTAGGGACCATAACCCTTAACTTATAATATTGACATTTTTTGACGACCCATCACCTCGACCCTTAGAAATCGACACTAATACATCCATGGTATTCACGTGCCATAAATCTAAGTGCTGGGGAGGCAGACTATCAGGGGTGTAAAAGAAAATAAAGATAGAAGATAAAACAATAATAGAATCTTGCATCACATTCAACATTTTAATTATACATAAATGACCAGAGTCAAATACAATTCCAGCGGGATAGTTATAACCGTCTATTCGTACATATGCTGGAAAATACATACTACATGACACAACGGAAAATGGGTAGATAACTACATAAGGTACTTCAGCTTCATAGCTCCAAAATGCTCCCCAACATTCTCTAAAATGCACACGATGTATCTTGACTACACGGCTGCCCAAAAAATAGGGCACCTAGAGTTTAAAGAGAAAAACAAACTCCGGGTCAGTCATGGGACTGGTATGAGAACTCAAAGTACGACGTTTTGAAAACAAAAAGGTATCGCATAAGACTACGCTGCACATAAACATGGAATGGGTGGTTACCTTATGATAATCAAAACTGTTTATTATGTAAAATTTAGGGATATTATTTTTAATGACATTCTTGAAAACATTTCCAAATAAGCTTATTAACCTTTGCCGAAATTGTTACATTGATTAAATTCCATCATAACAGGTTTACAATCAAGTCCGAAGGTTCTTCGTGGAGAATGGATTTTCATACAAATGACCAAGCGAAGGGACTACCTTTCTGATGGATACACCTCTAGATGGATGTCTTGTGGCGCAGAACATCTTCATTCTACCAACACAAGACCGACCTATCTATATAACTAGATAGTATCGAATATGTCATTCCTCGGTCGTTACCGACCTTTATCCAAGAGCTCTCTTCGCATACATCCACATTAATTTACATCCCGAACGTCATAGTGGGAAGAAATATATCTAGAAGGGAATGATCATACCCTAGTTGGGAATGACCCATTTAGCCTTGCTGCATCTAATCCTGTTTCGGTCATTTCCTATTAATTAGGCTCGAGGCAACGATTACCTTTTCACACAACACATCTTCTTTCACTTTGAATGCCACATTGCTATTCCACACACACGACTGATCTCTACAAACGTATAACTTCTTGAGCTTGTATGTCTCGAAAAATGGTGTTAAGCTAAGAGAAGGTGCCTTCTCCGTTACCGACTGATATACATCTATAGAGACCACTCATTGTGATTTAGAATGCAAGGTCAGAACTGAGACTAAATGAAACTGAAGGCACTTTCCTCGGCCATTACTAGGCAAGAATCCCTTGTGGTTTTGAGGTCTTTCATAACAAAGAGAGCACTACAACAATACAGGGAACTAGGAGTTTATCCCCAATTAGTCAACAAGTAGTCCCTCGTTATTATCCGTCTCAATATCTACATCTTCAAACATCTTTAATCTTCGAACACTTAAATCGGTTCGAAGTGGTTTTGGATAGGAATCACCCAAATCCGACCCCAATTCATTCGAAATCTAATCAGTGATAAAAATGATGTAATTAGGTGATTATATTTCGATTCATTCATTTCCTTTACCAAAATATCCTTGAAATATATATTTTTTCAAAATATTCTTTTAGTGAATACAGAATTGTTTAAACTTCTTTTTTTAATATTTCTTAAATCATTTTTAAAGAGTATATTTTGAGAAAATAGGATTATAGAAATCATTATATTTTTATTCAAAATCAACTTCCTTATTCAATAAGTGATATGGACGGAATAACGGTGAGATCACCTTTTAGATTCCACGAATAACAAAATTTCCCTCTTCGGATTTTGATAACGAGTACAAGAAGATTATTTCTATAAAATACAAGTTGGTCATCCAGACTTTCCTTTCTATATGTTTCACCCTTCACCTAAAAGAGAAAACCGAGGCCAGGTAAGTTCCACACACTGGTTGCTCCATCCCTAACCTTAGTTACACACTTTGTTTTCACTTTTGATCTCTCAGGCGGGACAAATGTACTAGTCGTTTCCGTATAATCATTTTCCCTTTTTAAATCACTTAACTATTTGTTTAACAATCTTTGAAATATTGTTAAATTGTTCAAATTCATTTTAAAATACTTTATTATTTACTTAAAAATGTTTACATAAGACTTGGGGAAGAATTATTTTGTTCCAACCTTTATTTCAAAAGTTATTGAAAAGCGTTGTGAAAAGCGGTGCAAATAGTGTTACAAAAAGTGCTTTAAAAGCTATATTCTTCAAAATGGATTTTATATCATTTAGAAAACCATCTTTTCAACTTAAATCACTTTTAAAACATTTTAAATGATTTTTAAAATTTATTTCATATTTTTAAAACACAAATTTCATCAATTTCAACTTTGGCCATTTAGTACAAAAACTGGATTTTTTTTGAAAATTGATTTTGCCATATTTCATAATATACAAAGTGAAAACTTGATTTTCTTTTTTATATGAAAGATATGGATATAAATATTCGAAAATTCTTACTTTGGAGAATTTCGAACTATATTCCACTTGGTATGTTCATTTGAACCTTTGACGTGAAAATACGAACTACCGTTATGTGACGCATCAAATTTTTGGCGTATTTTGAGATTCATATCCAAACGTTGTCGAGACAAGTTTAAACACTTAGGAATTATTTCTAAAGAATATTCAAACATTTTTCAAAGGTATAAATGATTCCATATCACATTTCATTCCTTTTGGCAAGTGAATTCCATGTGATTATATGTCGTGTAAATGCGTGACTTGTTTCAACATATATAATCAATATACAACTAATAAACATCCAAAACAATGTTTATAACCATTTTAACATATCCTAACTTGTAATATGAACTTGCATTTCATTTTAACAACTTTTTCATTATAATGTCACATGACTGTCATTTATGTACGTATTTGCTTATTAACCCTTGCAAATGTCTTAAAGGTGGTTGCTTTCTTTTTCAGACACTTATCAAACATCAATATTATCATCCTAACAACATTTATAACTTGCAAAATACTATATAAATGTTTCCTACTTAAAAATTTTGAGTTCTCACCTTTTTTGCTTTCAAACTAGTTTTAAACTTTTTAAACTTTGCTAAACTTTGGCTTAAGCTCCTAGAACTTGCTAAATTCCTCGTACTTGCCTTAGGAGGCCATGACCAAGCTTAAAAGGGGAAAGTGTGCTCGACCAAATGGAGGAAGAGGGGCATGAGCAATAAGAGGGGGGAGGAGGAGTTTTGAAGTGGTTCGGACGGAGTTTTGTTGATATTTTTCTTTGTTTTACTTTTACGAATATTTTGGCATAACTTTGTTACGATGGATAGTCATTAATAAATGTAAGAGAGCTTAAGAAAGTAGAGAAGAAATGGTACAAAAGTGAAGAAGAAGAGGATGGGCATTTATAGATAATATTTGAGATTAAAATATAGATTTGTGTTTTTACTTAAATAACCTTCCTTAAGATTTAAATAAACTTATTTAATTCAATACTTTCCATCCACATCACACCACACTTTTAAAATTCAAATACTTAAGAGTTAAGTAAACAATAAGAATGATTGATTTACTTTATGTCGCATTACTTTACTTTATGTCACATGTGATATGACATGTGTTTTGTCTTTTTAGTTTACTTTTACTACTTACTTTATAGAATTTTCTTTGTGTGATTATCAAAAATAACCTTGCTTAGTTAATTGTTAACTCCCTTTATGTGTACATAAAGGTGCAACAACATTGCGAAAACTTTAAATCGACAAAATGTTGATTTGACAAAATGTTCTAAGGTCATATTTTGATGTTTTAGTTAAACAATTTATTTATGTAAAGAAAATTTAAAATTAAATTTGTATGATGTTATTTTAAAATATAAGCACTCATAAATAAGGTAAAATAATTAATCAAACCATTTAAACTTACTTTTCTGAAATCGGGATTTTATCACTTTTGTCGATAAAAGCAAATGTTACTATTCTATGTATATTTCTATTTTCAAATCCTATCTAATATTGTTTGAATCATAAAACCTTTTATATTTTATATTTAAAATCACTTTAAACATTATATTTCGAAGTGGTTAAATTCTAGGTCGTTACATTCTTCCTTACTTAAAAGAATTTTGTCCTTGAAATAAGATAAGAAGAAAATAGCATAAAAGGAAGTATATAATCAATAAGATAGAATATATACAATAAGCGACTACACCACAGGAAGTATGTACACTCAAATGATAGATAAATTCTATACATCGATCCTCAATTTAGGATATGCTTTTCTCATTCTATCTTCTGTTTCCCATGTGAAATCATCACCGTCCCCGCTCCATTGAACTTTGACCAATCATACTACCTTCCTTCTTAATCGTTTTTCATCTTGATCCTCGATTCGAATGGGCCTTCTAATACCTACTAAGTATGGTTCTATCACCAAGTCATCTTGGACAGCCGTTTTAATGTTTTGTTCTGGGCCATATACTTGCTTTCGTAAATGTGATACGTGAAAAACATTGTGTACACCAGACGAACTTTCAGGCAATTGTACTTGATAAGCTATTGGGTTGATTCGTTCGAGAATAGGAAAAGGTCCAATATATCAAGATGCTAACTTTCCAGCTCTTCCAAATCATACTACTCCTCTTATTGGAAAGACTTTCAAAAAGACTGAATCTCCAACTAAGAATTCCATAATTCTACGCCTTCGGTGTTCATAACTCTTCTTTCTACTTTAAGTTTCTTTTAGCTTTTTTCTAATATATCAACTTTCTTTGAAGCTTCTCGTATCATATCTGGGTCAAGCACTAACCGATCTTCGAATTCTATCCAATATGTTGGCGGTTTACATGGACGACCACACAAAGCTTTATATGGTGCCATGCCAATACTAGCTTAATAGCTATTATCGTAGGAGAACTCTATTAAATGTAAATGATTCTCCCACGAGCCTCCAAAGTCTAGAATACATGCTCCTCAAAGATCTTCCAAAACATAGTTGACTCTTTCCGTCCGTCCATCAGTTTGGGGGTGATATGCGGTGCTTATACTCAGCTTGGTTCCCAAAGCTGATTATAGTGCTTCCCAAAACTGACTAGTGAAGATTGGATCATGGTCGCTTGCTATACTGCTCGAAACTCCATACAATCAGACAACCTCCTTTATATATATCTCCCCAAGGCTTGCTACAGTTCTTGTTGGCTTAACGGGAATAAAGTTTTCACTTTTGTTTAATCGGTCTATGATGACCCAAATGCCTTCATTTCCTTTCCTTGTTCGAGGTAAGCCATCAATAAAATCCATGGATATTTGATCCCACTTCCAAGCTGGAATCTACAAAGGTTAAAGTAATATTGCTATCTTTTGTTGGTCACTTATGATTCTTTAGCAATTTTCACAATGGCTGGCATAGATAGATATGTCCCTCTTCATGCTTCTCAGCCAAAATGTACACTTCATGTCCTTATACATCTTATGAATCCCCGGATGAATGCTAAGTTTGGCTGTGTGGCATTCAGCTAGTACTTCATGCTTAAGATTTTCAACATTCGAAACGCAAATTCTTCCATTTAACCGCAATACTCTATGGCTATCTATTTTAAAGCTCGAACTCCTTCCTTTATATATATATCTTCAATAATCTCCATTTGGAATAGATCTTCTTTTTGCTTTCTAGTTATTTTCTCCTGAAGAGTTGGATTTACTACAAATAAGAAATAGTAGCTAACTTCCTACTCAATGCATCCACTACTAGTTGGCTTTCTCGGGTGTATATAAAATATCTTGATCATATGATGCGAGAAATTCTAGCCAACATTGTTGTCTCATGTTCAAATCCTTCTGGATGAAAAGATACTTCAAAGATTTGTGGTCCATGAAGAGTTTGAATTTTTCACCTAAAAGATGGAATAATATTTACTAAGGTCAGTTCGAAGTTGTATGAAATAAACCATGAAAGATTTTAATCTAGCAAATAATGTTTCCATATCTTTAAAACGAACACAGCGGCTAATAATGCTAAGTCGTGTGTTGCATAATTCTTCTCGTGCGTCTTCAGCTATCTACTTGCGTAAGCAATCACCTTCCCATCTTACATTAAAACTGCACTAACTCCTTCTCCACAAGCATCTGTATAAATGGTCAATCCACTATTTCCGTTTATAATTGCTAAAACTGGAGCAGTTGTCAACCTCTTCTTTAGTTCTTGGAATGCTTCTTCACACTTAGAAGTCCAAATAAATTTAGCATCCTTCATTGTCAACTTCATTAGGTGATAGGCAATCGTAGAGAAGTCTTGAACGAATCTTCTGTAATATCTTGCCAAACTTAAGAAGCTATGAATATATTTAGGAGTTATGGCTGCTTCCAATCTTGAATAGCTGCAACTTTCCCTAAATCTACTGAAATTCCATCCTTTGATATTATATGCCCAAGGAATCTTACCTCCTTTTTCCAAAAATGGCAATTTGAGAATTTGGCTTTAAGCATATTATTCCTCAATATCTCTAACACAGCTTCAAGATACCTTGCGTGTTCTTCTTCTGTCTTTGAGTAGATAAGGATATCATCGATAATGACTAACACAGATTTGTTTAGCACATCTCTAAACACTCTATTCATTAGGTTGACAAAATAAGCGGGTGCATTAGTCAGCCCAAAAGGCATAACCAACCACTCATAGAAAGTATTCGAACCTTTAAATGCAGTTAGATGGATGCAATCTTTTGCGATCCTTAACTGATGGAATCCTATAGCTAGGTCCATTTTAGAAAAAACTCGAGCTCCGTGTATTTGGTCAAACAAGTCATCTATTTGAGGTAAAGGATACTTGTTCTTAATGGTTTTCTTATTTAGATCTCGATAGTCTACACACAATCTCAAAGATCCACTGACTTCGCAACAAAAACTACTACCGATCCCAAATTTAAATGGCTGGGTCTTATCAATCCTTTTCTATAATAGCTCTTGGGTTCGGTTATTCAACTCACCCATTTCTTTCGGAGCCATCCTTTTATCTTGTTGTTTAATAGCATCACTCCAGGAACTAAATCGATATGGAATTCAATTTCTCGATGTGGGGGCAAACTTTACTTCCTCAAAGACATCTGCAACTTCTTTAACAATGGGTATTATTTCTAATCCTTTCTGGGATGTATCTAAAGCATAAAGAAAACTATCCCCTCTTGGATAAGGACCTTCACAAGGTATTTCTATGAGTTTCCCTAACTTTTTTTTCACTGCAACCATTCTTTTCAAACAATTTAGAATAGCTTCGTTTTTAGTTAACCAATCCATAACGAGTAAAATTTCAAATCCAATAAAATCCAAGACAAAAAGATCAAAAGGAAAGTGATGGAGAGGATAGGAAATTAGGACTTTTTTCATAGTGCATAAAAAGATTAGTGTAACCTTCTATAGGATTTGTCACGCAGATAGGGTCGTCGACAATTTTAGGTTTAAGTTCTAATTCTTCTAGAGTTGATTTAGGAATAAAACTATGAGAAGTTCCTACATCAAATAAGACTCTAACTAAAACATCTTTTATAAAAAATATTACCTTCCAACACTCCTTTGCCCTTCACATCTTTGGAGGTTGAAGACTCATCCTAGATCGCATACACTTTGGCTTGTTTTCCTTTAGGGGAGAATCCTTAATAAGGTGCCCTGTTTTATGACAATTATAACATAGATAATTCTGAACCATAGGAGAGGCAACACTCTGAGCTTTGGGACCCTAACAATTCTTCGCAATATGGCCTTTCTTCTTACAATTTTTACAAGTGATGTCTTTAAAGCAGTTCTCTTGAGATCCTCCTTTGAGTTTTCCCTGCCATGGCTTATTGCCGTTGAGCTTCCTCTTTTTCCAGTTATTGTTGTTGCTTTCTTGTACTATGGATGGATCTACTTATCCAAAACTTCATATCTGTATCCTATGTCTATTAAGTCTACAAATGGTTCTTTCACATGCCCAGTCATTCTGATATGGTATTGCTTCTTCATTCCAGAAATAAACTTTTCATTCTTTTTTAGGGGTGTATCTATACCAGGCCCAAAACGAGATAATTCGTTAAACTTGTTAGCATACTCCTCGAACGATATCTCCTTATCTTGTTTAAAATCCATAAAATTTCGGTAAAGATGGGATTTTCCTGCTACCATCATATATTGCTCCTTCAGAACTTCTTTGAATCGTTCCCATGAGAAATCATCTTCTAACTCATTCTGAGTAATAGATTCCCAACAAACTAGAGCTCCATCTTGTAGTTGCCAAGAAGCTAAGAATCTCTTCTGGTCATCTCCAATGCCTTTGAAAATTCTTTCACAAGAGCGGATCTAAGCTTGTACTTCAATAATGGTTTCTATTCCTTTGAAAGGTTTACCACAAAGGCTGGTATAGTTCTTGCATGAAGTTGCAAAGTTAATTTGAGGCAGTACCGGAACTACTACTTCCTCGACTCATGTAGCTGTGGGAGTTTAACCATTTGTGGTATTACTTCCTCCCCTACTCATACTGTTCTTCCACTCATTTTCTACTATCTGTATATAGTTAGAAAAAGATCTTTAGGATATGTAAAAATGAGATATCTTAGGGAATGCTTTATAGTATGAATGTACTTATTCAAGTTAAAAGTTTTAATTATGCGCTCTCTCAGACTAAACTCATTCTAGGGTATTACTAACCCTATCTCTAATGAGTCATACCCCAACAATGCCAAGCTTCTAGCTTAACCTTCAGCTCTCATACCAAATGTGATGACCCATCTCCTCGACCCTTAGAAATCGACACCAATTCATCCACGGAATGCACGTGCTGTAAATCCAAGTGTCGGGGAGGTAGATTATTAGGAGTGTAAAAGAAAATAAAGATAGAAGATAACTCAATAATAGAATCTTACATCGTATTCAACATTTTAATTATACATAAATGACCAGAGTCAAATGCAGTTCCAGCGAGATAGTTATAACTGTCTATCCATACATATGTTGGAAAATACATACTACACGACACAACATAAAGTGGGGAGATACCTACATAAGGTACTTTAGCTTCATAGCTCCAAAAGACTTCTCCAAAATGCTCCCCAACATGCTCCAAAATGCTTCTAAGGTATCCTGACTATCTGGCTACCTGAAAAATAGGGCACCCAAATTTAAAGGGAAAAACAAACTCCGGGTCAGTTATGGGACTGGTGTGAGAACTCAAAGCACGATGTTTTGAAAACAAAAAGGTAGCTCATATGACCACGTCCAACATAATCACGGAATGGGTTTTTACCTTATGAAATTTAGGGATGTTATTTCTAATGACATTCTTGAAAATATTTGCAAATAAACTTATTAATCTTACTCGAAATTGTTACGTTGATTAAATTCTAGCATAATAAGTTTACGATCAAGTCCGAAGGTTCTTATTGGAGAATGGATTTCCATAAAAATGACCGGGTGAAGGGACTACCTTCCGATGGGTACACCTCTAGATGGATGTCCAGTGGCACAGAACATTTGCTTTCTACCAACACAAGGCCGGCCTAGCTCTATAACTAGATGGCACCGAATATGTCATTCCCCTATTGTTACTGACCTTTATCCAAGATTCAATTCTCATACGTCCACATTAATTTACATCTCGAACGTCATAGCCGGAAGAAATATATCTAGAAGGGAATGATCATACCCTAATTGGGAATGACCCACTTAGCCTTGCTACATCTAACCCTGTTTCGGTCATTTCGGTTGATGATGCTCGAGGCAAGGATTACCTTTTCACAGAATACATCTTCTTTCACTTTGAATGCTACATTTCCATTCCACATTCACACGACCGATCTCTATAAATGTCTAACTTCCTAAGCTCGTATGTCTCTGGAATAGATGTTAAGCTAAGAGAAGGTGCCTTCGCCGTCACCGACTGATATACATCTATAAAGACCACTCATTGTGATCTAGAATGCAAGGCCAGACACTCATCCACAGAAGTTCATTCTGGGACTGAACGAAACCGAAGGCATATTCCTCGACCATTACTCGGCGAGAAGCCCTTGTGGTTTTGAGGGTTTTCATAATAAAGAGACCAATGCTACAATATAGTGAATCGAGAGTTTATCTCTAATTAATCAATAAGTAGTCCCTATTGTTATCGTCTCAATTTCTCCATCTTCAAACATCTTTAATATTCGAATACGTAAATTGGTTCGACGTGGTTTTCGGATAGGAATCACCAAAATCCAACCCCGATTCCTTCCAAATCCAATCATCGATAAAAATGATGTAATTAGGTGATGGATTTTCGATTCGTTCATTTCTTTTACCAATAATATTCGAGATATTTTCTTTTAAAGATTTCTTTTAGTGAATAGGAAATCATTTATACCTCTATTTTTTTTTGAATATTTCTCAAATCATTTTTAAAGAGTATCTTTTGAGAAAATAGGATTATCGATGTTATTCTACTTTTATTCAAAATTAACTTCCGTATTCAATGAGTGCTATAGGAGGAATAAGGTGATGTCACCTTTTAAATTCCATTAATAGGACAAGTTCCTTCTTCGGATTTTAATAATGAGTATAAGAAGATTATTTCTATAAAATCCAAGTTGAGCATCCAGGCTTTCCTTTCGATATGTTCCACTTCTCGCCTAAAAGAGAAAACTGAGACCAGGTAAGTTCTGGACACTGGTTGCTTCATTCCTAACCTTAGTTACACATCTTGTTTTCACTTTTAGATTTCACAGGCGAGCCAAAGGTACTCGTCGTTTCTGCATACTCATTTTCCTTTTTTAAATCACTTAACTATTTGTTTAAATATCTTTGATATAATGTTAAATTGTTCAAATTTCTTTTAAAATGCTTTATAGTTTACTTAAAAATATTTACATGAGACTTGGGAAAGAATTGTTTAGTTCCAACCTTTATTTCAAAAGTTATTGAATAGCGTTGCGAAAAGCATTGTAAATAGTGTTACAAAAAGTGATTTAAAAGCTATATTCTTCAAAACGACTTTTATATCATTTAGAAAACCATATTGTCAACTTAAATCACTTTTAAAACATTTTATATGATTTTTAGAATCTATTTCATATTTTTAAAACATTAATTTCATCAATTTTCAACTTTGGGTATTTAGTGCAAAAAAAGGATTTTTCTTCAAAATTGATTTTGCCATATTTCGAAATATAAAAGATGAAATCTTGATTTTATTTTTTATATGAAAGATATCGATATAAAGATTCAAAAAATTCTTACTTTGAAAATTTTGAACTATATTCCACTTCGTATGTTCATTTGACCTTTTGACGCGAAAACACTAACTACTGTTACATGACGTGTCAAATTTTAGGCGTATTTTGAGATTCATATCCAAACCTTATCGAGACAAGTTTAAACACTTAGGAATCATTTTTAAAGTATATTCAAACATTTTTCAAAGGTATAAATGATTCTATATCACATTTCATTTATTTTGGAAAGTGATTTCCATGTGATTATATGTCGTGTAAATCCGTGACTTGTTTCAACATATATATTCAACATACAACTAATAAACATTCAAAACAGTATTTATAATCATTTTAACATATCTTAACATGTTATATGAACTTGCATATCAATTTAACAACTTTTTTCATTACATGTCATATGATTGTCGTTTATTTACATATTTGCTTACTAACTTGGTTGCTTTATTTTTCAAACACTTATCAAACATCATTATTATCATCCAAACAGCATTTATAACTTGCAAAACACCATATAAATGTTTCCTACTTAGCAATTTAGAGTTCTCACCTTTTGTTGCTTTCAAACTAGTTTTAAACTTTTCTAACTTTGCTAAACTTTGCCTTAAGCTTCTTGAACTTGCTAAACTTCCTTGTACTTGGCTTTGGAGACCATCACCAAGATTGAAGGCAGAAAGTGTGGTCCGCCAAATGAAGGAAGGGGGAGTGAGCAATAAAAGTGGGGAGGAGGAGTTTTGAAGTGGTTCGGACAGAGTTTTGTTGATATTTTTCTTTGTTTTATTTTTGGGAATATTTTGGCATAAATTTGTTAAGGTGAATAGCCATTAATATATGTAAGAGAGCTTAAGAAAGTAGAGAAGAAATGTTGTAGAAGTAAAGAAGAAGAGGTTGGGTGTTTATGGAAAATATTCGGGATTAAAATATAGATTTATGTTTTTACTTAAATAACTTTCCTTAAGCATTAAGTAAACTTATTTAATTCAACACTTACCATCCACATCACATCACATCATACTTTTAAAATTCAAATACTTAAGAGTTAAGTAAATAATAAGAATGATTA
This sequence comes from Allium cepa, assembly GCA_030765085.1. Taxonomy (NCBI): domain Eukaryota; kingdom Viridiplantae; phylum Streptophyta; class Magnoliopsida; order Asparagales; family Amaryllidaceae; genus Allium; species Allium cepa. The sequence goes on from CM060931.1 coordinate 500,959,486, forward strand.
CTTTACATTATGTTACATTACTTTAGTTTATGTCACATGTGATGACATATTTTTTTTCCTTTTTAGTTTACTTTTGATAATTAATTTTTAGAATTTTCTAAGTGTGATCATTAAAAGTAACCATGTTTAGTTAATTGTTAAATAGCCTTATATATTAACATATTTATTAAATTGTGTACATTAAGGTGCAACAACGTTGCGGCAACTTTAAATCGACAAAACATTGATTTTTGACAAAATTTTCTACGTTCATATTTTGACATTTTAATTAAACTATTTATTTATATAAACCAAATTTAAAAATAAATTTGTATAATGTTATTTAAAAATTTAAACACTCATAAATAAATTAAAATAATTAATTAAACCATTTAAACTTAATTTTCTAAAATCAGGATTTGGTCATCTTTGTCGATATAAGCAAATGTTACTATTTTTACATATATTTCTATTTTCAAATCCTATTTAAAGTTGTTTGAATCATAAAACGTTTTATGTTTTATATTTAAAATCACTTTAAATACTATATTTTGAAGTGGTTAAATTCTGGGTTGTTACACAATGTCTAATTTGGCCCTTCAACAAATTAGAATTGCCCAAGTATCTACACATTAATACCATGACAATTATACCTTTAAGCATTTTAGCTTTAATTCTAAACTTGATCACTTTGGTTAGGATTTACATCAAAATAGCATAACACGTTTATTTATATATGTGGTCTAAATTATTGAAATATTCCAATACCTGCATTTGTCCAAAAACAGAAATGATCTAGTTGAGAATATATATTATCAGTATAGAAGTATAGTGGGTACTTTACAATATAGCACTATAGCTGGACCTAAAGTGTCATATAGCATAAACAAGGTTTCCCAATTAATGCAACAATCATGCAATGATCACCGGAAGGTTGTCAAGAGAACCCTAAGGTATCTCAAAGACACCCTAGATTATGGCTTAAAGTTCAAGGCTAATCAAGCACTCACAATTGAAGCATTTGCTATCTTAGACTAGGCATCTGAAATTGATGACATGAGGTCTGCCAATGGACACTATGTATATCTGGGACATAACATTGTACGTTGGTAATCCAAAAAGCAACTAACTATCTCAAGGTTGAGCACATAAGCAGGGTACACGAGTATGTTAAGTGCAGTAGCCAAAAGTCATATGGCTATAGTCATTATTATCCGAGACAAATAAAAGAAATATTGTAAGCTAAATGTATGGTGTGACAACCTAAGCACGGTTTACTCTCTACTAAACCTATCCTTCCTCCAGTTTAAAGCATATGGAGCAAGATATGTACTTTGTTCATGAGAAAGTGGCCAAAAAAAATTTGAACATCAATCATGTCCCAGCAATATGTTAACAAGTAGATATTCGAATCGAGGCCTAAGGAATATGTCACGAAACCCTTGTCAGCTAAACGCTTCATTACACTAAGGAAGGAACCGAACGTTGGATCACTTGAAGAGGAAAAACAGAAAGGAAGAAATCATAAAGGAGTTCGAATTGAGGTGAGGAATTGAAAAGAAATAAGAAAATGTATATGATAGCTGCGGTAAAACATGCATATTAGGCTGATGTAATGCAGATGGCATTATTGTAAATAATGTAGTAAGTACAACCGATATAGATAGATGTTATGGGCATTATAATAGTAATATGTCATACTAATAAAGCTTTTCATTTTTTTACTCTTCAACTTAAATTCTTTCTTGTTCAACCCCTAAATAAGCAAGAGTTATTTTGTATCTTATATTATACTACATATATAACATATATACAATATATATACAAAAGTTGGATCTCGCCTAGACCTCTTGTTTTTTTCTTATGCTTCTATGATTAATATATTGATTTCTCCTTGATTCATAAGTGAATTAAGACACTTATTCATCCTTGATTCATGAGTGTATTTTCACATTCCCCCTTTAAAATTTTCGTTAACATGCTTAAATAAGTTCAGAAATAAAAATTGTCTCTTTAACTTTCCATTTTATTAATTCCGCTCCTTTTATTCATATATTCAATTCTATTTTATTTCTTTATAATATTATCCATAAAAAAATTGTGTATCAAAATAAATATATAATATTTTTGTTTTCATCTTTCATTTCATTTTAACTTACATCTTGAACTCCACAAGAACTTCAAATGGTACCATAAATTTTGCATAACTCAGTTATCAGACAGAATTGCAAAATTCGATAATAGGATTAAAATTTTGACAATATTCAACCCAATCCCACTCAGTTCATCATATTTTTTTCTTGTAAATTAGGCATGCACTCTTCTTTTCAAACTTATTAGACAGTGACCCCTACCCTAAAACCTAGTTTCACTAAACACCCCTTCCTAAGCTTCATAGTTTTTTTTCATTATTTTGATTTGTGCTATTTTATCATTATTTCCAAGCAATTTTTTTTTGAAATTTGCATTTTTTGGAAATAGACATGTGTAGATCATATCTCATTCAATTTCCATGCTATGCATTTATAAAAATATACTAAAATATGATTTTCATAAAAAAAAATTGACATTATTTAAAATATATAAATACAGTACATTTTCAATAAATATTGATATCTTATTATAAAAACTCCACTATGGTGGATCCGCTTACTAATATATTATCATTCAAGGTCTTTCATAAGCATTTTGCTCAAATGGGTGTACCTTTTATGTAAGGGTATTTTAGTTCGAGGGGAGTTTGCGTTTGATATTGTCATATGACACGATACTCTATAATTTGGTTATGGACATATTAAGTATCTTTTTGATCAAAAATAAAGTAATAAAGCCTTCTTTGCACTCCATGCTATTCAAATATTGAAAATATTCAATCTCACTAAAGTAGGATATAGAGAGAATTGTGCCAGATATCACATTACCATATATTGGTTCATAGTCCTCAAATCATACAAGTTCTATATTTCTCTCGACCCTTTTCTACAGAGAAATATAGTACAAACTTGTGATAATTTAGGGACTATAAGCCCATACATACATTAGTATGGTATCCAGCATAATTATCTCTATGTTCAGAAGAAAAATAGAACTTATGTAATTTGATGACCATAATCCCATATATATAGTTGTGTGATATATGGTATAATTCTCTCTATACGTTTATACATTTCATAAAAGATACAACTATCGGTATCCTTATGTTATTTATTTTCTATACTCTTTGTAACAACCCATTTTTAAGAAGTAATTAATTAAAGTTAATAACAGTAATTTAATTAATTAATTAAAATTTGGAGAGTAATTTAAAAAATGCATTTCGAAATTAATAAAATGATTGAAATTGTGAAAATGTAATGCTTAAATTTCAATAAGTTAAAAATGTAAAATAATTTTTGTATAAGCGGTGTAATTATAACAAATATTAGTTTGAAAAAGAAATGCTTTTAAATTGAAATTCATATTTACTTAAATTAATAGAATCTAGTTTTAAAATAAAAGAAAATATAATTTTAGATTTATTCTTTGTTATTACATCTTAATTTTTTTAAAACCAAGCCTAAGAAACCCAAGCCCTGTCCTTTCTCCTGAATTTTCCCTTCTCCTGGTTCTTCTTTGTTCATTCATTTTTACATTATGGAGACTTCTTCTTCCATAACACACAATAAGCTCTTCACTTTAAAAATTAAAATCACATTATATAAATTACTGAAAATTTTAAAAAATAAATATATGATTTTCTACATCATCGAGCATCTATGGCAAGAAGAAAATCCAGTTGTTGTACAAGTGTGTTGTGTGCGTGCGTGTGGATAGAGAGAGGAAGAAGATGAAGAATGCACAACTTGCAGGCGATTCTTTTCATAAATATTGTTAGGAAATCAAATCTACGGTTTCAATGACAACAACTACACAATGGAAATCGAATATGCATATATATATTTCTATTTACAGGTACTTCCTAGAGTGACATCACTAGAAAGATAAGAACAAGGCTCAAAGAAGATTACAAGAGACTACAAGTCGATAAGATCAATGGAGCAACAAGACAGATGCATAAAGTAAACATGCACAGTTTTCAAACGTTTGGGTGCACTAGCCAGACGTCTGGAGAAATCCTTTGGAATAACAAAACAGAAAGGACCAGACGTCTGGTTGATGCACTCAGACGTTTGAAAGACTACTGTATGAAAAAAAATATGGAGTCGGACGTCTGAAACAAATACCATACGTTTGATTTCGAATTCGGAATTTAAATCAAATTTCAACTGCAACATTTGAATAGACATCTTCGCTTCTCTTTGCTTCTCTTTACTGTAACTCTTCATCACCATCAGAAGCAACTGTAGAGCACTTGTTAATGGATGCAACTACTCAAGAAATCTCTCTACAACTATATATAACATCAAGAATCAATGAGAACACTAACTTTACTTACTTACACTCTTAACTTACATATTCTATTATATTCTTGATCTCTAGCAACCAATACTTGTATTTCACTCTTCCATATATTCAGTTCTCCTCAATAAATAATCGCTATATATATATTGAAAGTATTTGTACTTGATACTCAATATCCATGTAATAGAACACATACTTGACAAGAACAAGCTATTGTAACCTATCCTATTCCTCCGGGCGAAGTAAGGGTGCTCGATAGTCGAATTCCGAAGGGGAGCTTGGGACTGGACGTAGGACTGGAGGTCTGAAACAGTATAAAATCCTGGTGTGCTTATTCTATATTTACCTAGATTAATTTTATCTTAGTTGCATCATATATTTTGTCACATATGCTTGCACATACACGATACGATCCACCCTAAAGACTTTCAATTGGTATCGGAGCAAGGTTTGATCAAAGCACAATAATACGTTTTTGAATCACTTTAATATGGCAAGTATTTTTCAAGAAGGACAATCCACAGCATGACCCCCACTTTTTAATGGCTCTAACTATCCATATTGGTCAACACGTATGAGAATTTTTATCGAAGCTAGTGGACTAGAAATTTGGTCAGCCACTCAAAATAAATATAAAGCACCTGACACTGCTATGAACACATAGACCGATGCACAAAAAATCACATCTTCTAATAATGCCAAAGCTATGAATGTTTTATTTTTCTCAATAGACAAAAATAAATTTTCATGTGTCATGTTATTTTACACTACATTTGATATTTGGCGTACCTTACAAGTTACACATGAAGGCACAAGCAAAGTTAAAAAAATTAAGAGTTCAACTTTAAAAAATCAATTTTCATCATTTAAAATGAAATAAAATGAATCTATAGTAGACATGTGCTCTAGATTCCAAACCATTCAACGTGATTTAATGGCACTTGGAATCAAATTCACAAATTTTGATTTAGTATCTAGAATACTCAATTCTTTAACTCCAGAGTGGGAAAGAAAAGTATTAGCTATCGAAGAAGCTAATGATCTCTCAACTGTCTTAGTTAAAGAATTGATAGGAAATTTAATGTCCTACGAAGCTAATTTGCAGGCACGAAAAGAACAAAATTCGAGAAAGAAGAACATAGCATCCTAACAACTAATGTAGACTACGACTTAGATGAAGAAAAAATTGTCTTTATTGCCAAAAACTACAAAAAATCAAGAAGTTTTGGAAAATGACTAGATTTCAGAAAGGAGAAAAATCAAATTCAACAAACCAAACGTCAATCAAATGCTATGAGTATGATTAATTTGGACATATGAAGAAAGATCGTCCCAAACTCAACAATGCTAAAAAGAAGAACATGTTTGAAAAATTCAAAAAGAAGAAAGCTTTCAAAGTAACATGGGATGACTCAGATTCTTCATCATCATTAAATAGTGATAGCGATAGTGACGAAGAACAAGCTACTATGTGTTTTATGGCACAAACGGATGAGGTATGTCCCGAACTTAGTTATGATGAATTATTAGAACTTAGCATGGAATTAGATGATAAATTTAGACAAATTAAAAAATTGAACAATGAATATATTGCCAAAATAAATAGATTAGAACTTGAAGTAGGAATGTTAAAAGATGAAAAAATTATTTTAGAAGAGGAACTTGAATTATCTTAAGAAAAAATAAAAATAATTTGATCGAAATTAAGGTTATTACTAGTAATGTTGATAAAAAAAATTAGGAAAGGACAACTTGTTAAAAGAAAATGTCAACTTGAAGAGTTATATTGAAATATTGAAAATTGAAAATTTAGAATTAAAAGAAAAATTACAAATAATGTTTCAAAATTTAATAAAGGAAAACAGGATTTGGAAAATCTTATCAAAACTTTAAAACCATCAGGTAATAGAAATGGAGTAGGATTTAAAAATACTCCTAAATAAAGAGGAAATGGTATTAAGAAATATAGTTGTATTTATAAAAAGACTAAAAGTTCACCAAAGTCTGATATGAATACCAAAAATATAAAAATTTGGATTCCTAAGACAAATAATAATTTGATTAGACAAAAACATATTAATGATTTCTTAGAAAATGTAGTCTATAATAAGAATTATATTCACAAAGGTACCAAACCTTCTTGGGCATGGCTACCTACTTCTCCTAACATCTAGGTCCCTAACAAAGTATATGGGTACCAATCAAAACATTTTTTATTTTGCAGGTACCTAAAATAAAAAATAAGGAGAAATGGATACTAGATAGCGGATGTTCCAAGCATATGATAGGAAATTCAAAAATGTTGTCAAATATAACATACATCGACGGTGGAGTGGTAACTTTTGGAGATAACTCAAAAGGATACGTCGTGGCCATTGGAGAAGCCATTAACTATGGTATTTCTAACTCTTCTATTATTACAAATGTTTTGTTAGTAGAAAATCTAAAACACAATCTACTTGGTATTAGTCAATTATGCGATAAAGGTTTTCAAATCAATTTCGAAAAAGATAGATGTAATATTTTCGATAATAACAAACAACTTATATTTGAGGGTTTTAGAAACAAAAATATTTATGTCTTAAACACGAATATAAATAAAAATTCTAATGTGTGCTTAACCGCCAAACATGACGATCCATGGTTATGGCATAAACATTTTTGTCATATTAATTGTAAATATATTAATAAATTAGCAAAATATGAGCTAGTTAGAGGTTTATCTAAAATAAATTACAAAGTAGAAAATAATGTGACGATTGTCAAATTGGAAAACTAAAGAAAAACTCTTTTAAATCTAAAACTAATATTTCTACAAAACAACCATTAGAATTATTACATTTATATTTATTTGGTCCAATGCAAGTACGATCTATAAATCACAACAAATATGTTTTTGTTATAGTTGATGATTTTTCAAGATATACATGGACTTTATTTTTAAAACATAAAAGTCACACCTTTGGTATGTTTAAAATATTTTCTAAAAGCATTAAAACACAAATGGATTTGAAAATTAAAAATATTCGAGGTGATCATGGTGGAGAATTTAAAAAAGATATTTTTAATAATTTTTGTAATAAAAAGGGAATAAGCATAGCTTTTCTTTTCCCCGCACACCTCAACAGAATGGTAGTAGAAAGAAAAAATCGTACGTTACAAGAATGTGAACGAACACTATTAAATAGTAGTGGTCTACCAAAACATTTTTAGGCTGAAGCTATTGCCATAGCTTGTTATATTTTGAATCGAGTAACCGTACGTCTTATGACTAATCAAACTTGTTTTGAAATATTTTTTGGAAGAAAACCTAAAGTATCATACTTTAAAACTTTCGGATCAAAATGTTTTATATCAAATACAAAAGATAATTCTAGAAAATTTGACCAGAAGGCCGATGAAGGAATCTTTGTAGGATATTTGGATCGTAGCAAAGCATATAGAATTTTTAATAAACGAAATAACACTATTGAAGAAAAGTTCACATGTTTCATTCGATGAAAATCTTCTTAACCATCATACCAATGATGGTGAAGAAATAATTCCAATAGCAAATACAATTTTTTTTTATTAATAATGAGACAAATGCGCAAAATAATACTTTGATGTCATCTCTTAGAATTCTTAAGGATCATCCAAAAGATAATGTCATTGGAGATCTCAATTCTATAGTAACTAGAAATCAACTTAATCAAATAAGTCATATACCATTTGTGTCAAATTTTAACCAAAAAATTATAAAGAAGATTCAAAAGATAATTTTTGGATAATAGCTATGCAAGAAGAATTAAATCAATTTGAATGTAATAATGTTTGGGAATTAGTACCAAGACCAGAAGATCAATCGGTTATAGGAACAAAATGGGTATTTAAAAACAAAGCAGATGAAAATGAAAATATTGTTAGAAATAAAGCACGTTTAGTTGCTCAAGTCTATAATCAAGAAGAAGGTATCGACTATGACGAAACCTTTGCTCCAGTAGCAAGATTAGGGGCCATACGTACATTACTCGCTTTTGCAAATCATCACAATTTTAAACTATTTCAAATGGATATCAAAAGTCCTTTTAAAATGGTTTTATTAACAAAAACGTATATGTTGAACAACCTCCATTGTTTGTTCATGGAAAATATCCCGACCATGTTTTTAAATTACAAAAAGCATTATATGGATTCGAACAAGCCCCCGTGCATGGTACGAACGTCTTAAAGATCACTTAATTACATCTGGTTTTCAAATATGAAAAATTGATACAACTTTATTTATTAAATGAGAAAATAATGATAATTTAGTTGTACAAATTTACGTAGATGATATTATTTTTGGTTTAACTAACGAAAATCTCCGTAATCAATTTTCAAATATTATGAAAAATGAATTTGAAATGTCTCACATGGGAGAATTAAATTTCTTCTTAGGTTTACAAATAAAACAACTTGAAAATAGTATTTTTATTCATCAAGAAAAATATTGTAACGATCTATTACGTCGTTTTGAAATGGATAAAACTTCAAGCAAACCAACACCGATGAAAACTAGTGTTCACTTGGAAAAGGATGATAACGGAAAAGATTTCGATGAAAAATTATATCTTAGCATGATTGGTTTCTTACTCTATTTGACGGCTAGTCGACACGATATTATGATGAGCGTATGTCTCTAAGCCCGATTTCATTTAAAACCTAAAGAATCTTACCTAAGAGCTGTTATACATATCTTACGATATCTATATAATACTAGAGATTACAGTTTGTTTTACCCTAAAGGATCATCGTTTGAACTAGTTTCATATAGTGATGTGGATTTCGGTGCATGTAGAACAGATCGTAAGAGTACTAGTGGAACCTGTCACTTTATCGGACAATCATTAGTTTCTTGGTTTAGCAAAAAGCAAAATTATGTCTCCTTATTTACTTGCGAAGCTGGATATATTTCAGCAACTCTAGCATGTGCACAAGTGATATACATCCAATAAACACTTACGGATTTCGGCAGAATTTTCTATAAATCACCAATTTATTGTGATAACACGAGTGCAATAAATATATCAAAAAACCTTGTAAATCACTCGCGAACTAAACATATAGATATATGACATCATTTTTTACGTGACAATGTTGAAAAAAAAATTATTTCATTAGAATACGTAAATACCGAGAATCAAATAGTAGATATTTTCACAAAACCACTAAATGAACAAACTTTTGTTAAACTGCGATGCGATTTAGGAATATGATCTCTCAATGAACTTCTAAATTAATAACCACATCTTCATTTATGCTATGTTTAGCTAAAAAATTTCAATCCACAAATTATAATTGATAAATCCTTTACCTTCAGTTTTTTAGTTAGATAGTTTCTGAAAATGATCTATAAATAATTTTTGAACTTATATGTAAATCTTTATACAACAAGAAGAAAAAAATATATACACATTTCATATTTTTTACAACAAAATATAATCATGTCTTCTGACAATTCTCATCTATCCTTCTCGACACCTACAACGGATAGCTCAGCAGATTCACCTCGACAGCTTCCTACCCCGACACCAAATCAGGAACTAATGTATAGGTGGTCTTCCCATCACACGAGATTCACTCCCGATACAAGAAGTCCAAACTATCTTTATTTGTCTCTCCTAATACAAAGGAGAAAATTTATGAGATACATCACTATCAAAAACAACAAATAGATCTACAACGAGAATTATATTTTAAACAAAAAGTCACGGCACTATGACTATGCTTTTTGGAGCAAGTAGCAATGAAGTTTTGTAATTCACGGAAGAAGGATGTACATGAACCACTTCTGATTCCTTGCAGTTCTTTGGATCCATCATCCTCGTATCGTACACCTTTAGACCCTTCACCAAGGCAATTCTCTGGTTCCCCGAGAACCAATGAACGTGGAAATATACGGCCTCCACTCAAACTATGGAGGGATGACAAGTCAAATTATCGCAAAACTCCATCGCCATCTAAATAGATTAAATTATTCTTTGAATTTATATCTACGTGTGTGCGTAATTCTGGTTCATAAAAATAATACCAAGTTTTTTTTTCAAACAATGGAAGGTCGAGAAATAAGCAACACCCTTTAGATTATTTTTAGAAAGATTGGTTATTTCAGATGTTTGGATATGGACCCCAGACGTCTGACACTCTGATATAGCATAAATTTTACATCATTGTGCATATGTCAAACGTATGACATAAATTTCTAGATGTCTGAAAATTGTCTCTACTTACTTAAAATGGACACCAGACTATATCAGACGTCTGAACTATGAACCAGACGTCTGAATAAAGCCACTGCCACCATATTATAAAACTTCGATCTATTTCAAACGTCTCATATTTAAACCAGATGTCTGAAAAATCTCTCTAGCTATCAAAATTTTCAAACTCGACCAAACCCAGACGTCTACCAAATCAAATCAGACGTCTAAATTTGTTTACTATGTTCAAATTAGGTTAAATCAGACGTCTGAATTACATTCCAGATGTCTGAAATTCAATCGACACTTTAAAACATCAGATAACGTCTATTTCTTTTTACCTAATCTCACTTCTTTTTTTCATTTCTACATAGAGGACGACTCTTCTTTTCTCAAAAACATCTTTTTCACCCTAACTCAAATTCAATGCCTCTTAAAACTAAAAACCCTAAGATATCCAAGAGAAAACAAGACCAACCAACTTCCTCAAACCCTCAAGTTTTCTCAGACGATCAAATCGAATAATGGATGAATCGAGCACCACATTCACTTAAGAGGTATGAGGAAATTCAGAAGAAGAAACTTTACACAGGTCCATTTTATAACTTACTCAAGTTTCCAATGTATGATTTAGATGAAATGTGTGACAATGCCGGTTTAGAAACTTTGATATCTTTCAACCCCAATAACATCCAAATTGATCAATTGGCAATATTTCTCTTCTACGCTAATTTAGATAGTACGACTATTTGGAACACTGAAAATGAAGATAATTGGCTATGGCCTAGCGTTTGTGGCAACACGATTCGACTTACTCCGGGAATAATAGGCAGAACTCTCAGATGTTCCGACATGGACGAGTTTATCGTATTCCTGATATGCGTTTCTAACCGAGGAACAATATAACACACCAAATATAGGAGGATGAAATGCCTAAATTTGCCTCCAAATATCTATGCCTAAAGGCGAGACTTCTTACTGAATGATCATCAACACTATAATTCTTCGTCTAGGAAGTCATAAGCTGATAATAAAGTTAGAACACAAATCTTTATATGCTCCATTCAGCGGAACAACGGTGAATTCGGCCAAATTTATATTTGACGAGCTCAAACATTTTTGGACTCAATCACGACCATCATTTTCTACCCCACATACATCATGAGACTTCTACGTGCTCACAACATCCCTTCCTACTTATCCACTTTTGAAGAAATTTCTCTAAAATATGCTTCCACGAAGTTTTTCTCACTGATGCATCTACCGAAAATCCCTTCGGAGTTTAAATCTTTTGAAGACTAGACGCATAATCGACAAGCAAGACAAGCTGGGCCTCCACCTCAACCACGCCATGAACCATCACAAGAGGAGGAACAACATTGTGAGACAATTCCCCCTCCTCCTCAACCATTTGATTATACGTCCCACGATGAGATTTTGGAGACTCGAACAGAGACAAATCCAAATGAAAGTATTCGAGATCTCACTCTTCAAAATCAACATATCTTGTCTCGAAATCAAAAAATTTGACTAAGCGTATTGACATCTTTGAAACATCTTTTGCCACACGCCTAGTAATAGTTGAAACATCACTTTCAATAGTATTATCGGTTCTCAAAGAGGTTCTTCAAAGTGTTTGTGGTCCTACACCCCCTTTCGAAGATTGGCCAACCTCAATGCCTTCTCCTCCGTCGGAACATTCCAAATTTTTAATGAGAACGAACTTCTAGGACATGTTCCGACATCTCCTGCGAAGCAACCTAGCTCTTCCAAAAATGAAGATAAAGGAGTTGATCAACATAAAGCTTCCCCGAAGACTCATAGATTCTTAGGGCTCCATCTTGTGTAAAATTATTAAAAATCTATGAATATACTCCATTATTGTAAATTAATTAAATTCCTCTTTTGCTTTGTCATTTCTTTGTTCATCTCTGTATTACAATAATTGGTGATATTTAATCATTTTTAATTTAAAAATTACATATCCTTTTTTATAATGGCAATGGGGAAGAAATCATAAAGATGGCAAATAAATTATGGAAAGCACATATTCGAGGGAGATTTATGACAAAAAGGGAGAGATTGTTAGGAAATCAAATCTACGATTTCGATGACAATAACTGTACAATGGAAATCGAATATGCATATATATATATATATATATATATATATATTTACGGGTACTTTCTAGAGAAACATCACTAGAAGGACAAGAATAAGGCTCAAAGAACATTACTAGAGACTATAAGTCGATAGGATTAATGAAGAAACAAGACAGATGCACAAAGTAAACATGCTCAGTTTTTAGATGTCAGGGTGCACTAGCCAGACGTTTGTAGAAATCCTCTGGAATAACAAAATAGACAGGATCAGACGTTTGGTTGATGCACTCAGACCTTTGAAATACTACTGCATACAAAAAAAATATAGAGTCGGACGTTTGAAACAAGTACCAAATGTCTGATTTCGAACTTGGAATTTGAATTCAAATTTCAACTACCACATTTGAATAGACATCTTCGCTTTTCTTTGCTGCAACTCTTCATCAACATCAGAACCAACTATAGAGCACTTGTTAATGGATGCAACTTCTCAAGAAATCTCTCTATAACTATATATAACATCAAGAATCAAAGAGAACACTAACTTTACTTACTTGCGCTCTTTACTTACATACTCTATTATATTCTTGACCTTTAGCAATCTATACTTATATTTCACTCTTCCATATATTCAGTTCTCCTCGATCAATAATCTATATATATATATATATATATATATATATATATATTGGAAGTATTTGTACTTAATAGTCAATATCCATGCTATAGAACACATACTTGACAAGAATAAGCTATTGTAACCAAGCCTATTCCTCCGGGTGAAGTGAGGGTGTTTGATAGTTGAATTCCAAAGGGGAACTTCGAGATTGGACGTAGGACGGGAGGTCCGAACCAATATAAAATCCTGGTATGCTTATTCTATATTTACGTAGATTAATTTTATCTTAGTCGCATCATATATTTTGTCACATATACTTGCATATACACGACACGATCCACCCTAAAGACTTTCGAATCGATTCTTAATCAAGATTATGTATATACATTTATGTAGTGTGTGTGCGTTTGAATTGCTCCTATGGCTTTGTATCATGTGTGCATCAAGTTTAAAATGGAACGATCGATTAGGAGATCAAATCAACTTAAATAGGCGATCACCTATGTAAGAATGGTCATCGACACGTCGATCCTTCAAAGCCACCGATCAACTTGCTGTTGGTTGAATTTGTGCATGTGGATTTGTGTCGTACATGTGTTTGTGTACAGTGCTTTGTGTATGCATAAGTGCATGTGTGTTGTGTATGTGTATGTAATATGTGTAGATGAGCTACTGCCGTGTGTATATATCTATGTCTGTGTTTTAATGTGTGTGTGCTGGCTTGTGTGCATGGGATTTGTGTGTATGCTAACATGTACATGTGTGTGTTTGCAATGGTGTGTGCGCACAACCCTATATATGTGTGCATCTTCCAATGATTAATGATTACAGTATACATACATACATATATATTTTTTAAACTAAAATAAATGTTACTTAGATATATAATCTAATTTATGATAAATGCATTTATTTGATTATGAGTATATTAAATTGTTTGGATAGTATAGAATTATTTAGAAATGGTATTTTATTATAGAAAGTTAAGAAATGAATTATATTTGTAATATTTAGTCGTATAAACAAATTTAGGATTAAAAATGATTAAAATGAGTTGTCTAATGTTATTAATGAATATTTAACTAGTAATGAATTATATTGAAGATTGAAAAATTAATTATTCATTGTAAATAAGATTACTATGAGTTTATTCCTTGCGAATTCATAAACATCTAATTATTGTTTGTTTATAAGTATATAATTTCTTATATGAGATAAGAATAATATGGATGATTTTATTAGATATCGATTTAGTTGTTTTATAATTAAACTGATTCTGATAATCTATTTCATAGTTTTCTTGTTTAGTCTTTCTTGTGCATTGATTTGGAGTATATGAAGTAATGTTTTATTTTGGATCTGGAAATATAAATTATCATGTTTTAAAGTATATTAACTTGCTTAGGGAAATTTTTTTGGATTGAATTGTTAATTCAAAAGATGTGTGCGTGTATACATTACTTGGAAAATAAGTAATTATTATTAAATAAGAGTTTTTAAAATTAAAGTTATGGAATTGTAATATATAATTACTTATGAATTATTAACTTGAGATTTACATGTGTATGTGTGTACACACTCTTTTGTGTTCGACTTTCAGGTTTTCTGATTCCTCATCTTATCGACATGGATATTGATGACTACGAGTGGTTCGCCGTTGATATTGATTTTATTGGATATTTTGATATGATACGGTGATGACATCCTTTTGTGTGATTCGGTGGTGATTTCTATTTTATGTGGCAAGAAATCTGAACAAATGGAGTTATAATACCATTTGGGATATGACATTGTAGTATTTCTCTGTTATTCTTTGGACTCGCTATATAGAAAACAGTGTTGTAACGACCAGGAATTTTACTACTTTGATTTGCGAATATTAAATTAATTTTAAATATTCAAATAATAGGTTTTATAATTAAAACAAGACTCTTTTAAGTAATAAATAATTATGGTGGAATAGTTTTTATATTTTGTTTACTAAAGTACAAAGTTCAATGAAAAATAGAAAATTTGGCCGGAAATCTTTTACCAAATTTTTGACATTTCGTCTGCTGAAAGTTGTCAAAAATGACATGACACTTGTATACATGTGTACATAAATTTACAAATGAGATAGCATGTGTGTGTACTATAGTATGTATGCATATGTAATTATACTTAAGTATGTAAAGTTTAAAACGAATTAAAATAAAAAGCTGCCTTAAGGGACATGATGTGACATTAGGAAGTAAGCATGTTTATACACATAAGTACAAACATTAAGTGGCATGGTGGCTTGATGTGAAAAGGATGGAGGCAATGGTGGCATTGATATTATGGGGGGAGGAGGAGGAGGACATGGTGATGTGGCATTGAGATTGTTTGGGCTTACATATGTAGCTAGTTTATGGCTTAACGTAGATTTGTGAATCGAATGTTAAAGCGATATTTTTTGCTATGAACTTGTGTTTTTTGTCTTGTAATTGGAAGTGATATGGAAAGTTAGTAAGAAAAGTTAGTGAGCAAGTTTAGCACTTGAAAGGTGTTTGTGTTCGACATAGCGATCCTTTTAGTTTTTAAATTTGATTACTTACTTTATTTTAAATGTAAAGTTTTCTAAAGCTTCTAACTTTTTATTTTACTTCTAGGACTTTATATTAAGTTCATAAAGTAAGTTAAAGTTAAACAGTAAGTGTTTTTAAAGACTATTTTGACAGTCGCTATGCTCTGATTCCAAATAAAATTGACTGCTATGCTATAGGATCGAAATGGCCAACAGTTGTAAAGAATGTAAATGTAGTGGCAATGTGATATAAACTAAGTTATCTACTTATGCCGAATATGATTATAAAAATAACTAGTGTGGAAAATAATAATAGCAGTAAAGTAAAATGACACTAAGAATTTTTATACTGGTTTGAACTCCGGTTCTACGTCCTGTCCCAGACTCCTTCGGGAATTAAAACTAGCAACCCTTACTTTACACGGAGGAATATGATTACACCGCCTGAGCAACCGAACAGGACTGCTGTCTAAAAAACTGAGTAAGACTTGATCTCCTGAGCAACAGAACAGGACTTTGACAGTCTGAGTAACCGAATAGGACTTTCTTAAAACTGGATTTTAACTTGACTTTGTGTGTTCTGAGTAACACAGATTTTTCACTTGTAGTACACCATTCCTATAATCTTATCCTCAAGTATGATGTGTGTAGTTGTGTGTATATGAAGATTAGGAAGTTTCAAATTGCATTTAGAAATATAGAATTGTGATTGTAAGCAATGAATTATGAATTCCAGAAAGTAGTTAATTCAGAAAATATGATTCAAGTATAAGAAAGTAAGTGAAGTAATTTGATCGTGAAATTCATGCACATATATAGTAGCTGAGAAGTTGCAACTGTTGGTGAAGAGTTCTCTACGAACAGCAATGGCTACAACTCTTCACGTGGAGAAGGCTATTCATGAAAGAAAGTGTCTATTCAAAAAATGTCAATTGGAAAAATTCTGCCGGCTGAAATTATTAATTCATCCTTCTGAATTGAATTAAATCGAAGATAGCAAGGAAATAGGCTAATTTTAGTCCGATGGGCCGGCTGAATAAACTTATTCAGCCGGCTAAATATTATGAAACAATAAAAATTTTCAGCATTCAGCCATCTGAATGAAGGCATTCAGCCGTCTGAATGAAAGCATTCAGCCGGCCGAATTCAGTCTGTAACAAAATTATCATAGTTCATTTGGTTAGTGCACTTGCCTTCTGAACTGCTGACCTGGGTTCAAGCTCCGCTCGATGCAATTTTGAAAACTTGATTTTGATTAAAATATGCGTGCAAATTTATTTGAATGTGAATTATGATTCTTGAGGAAAGATTTTAACAAATCACTATACTAGACACTATATGCATATTTAATGACTCTTGATAACTATACGAACCATACTTTGAGTCATTGAGTCTGTATATTGTCGTAGTCGTAGATTCATGAATTGTTGTTTCATGTCATCAATCAAAACCTATGAACCAACATTCTCCCCCTTTTGATGATGATAACTCCATTTGCTAAGGATGAATCTTCGACAAGCTTTGTTGACTTATCTCTCCCCCTTGATATATTCTTGTAATTGGGCTATAGATTTCTCCCCCTAAATCTATGCTATATATTCTTATAAATAATTAATCTTTTCTCCCCCTTAATCTGTGAATGCATCGTTTATTCCTGCAAATGGTGTTAAAGCAGTATCTTTCTCCCCATTTATCATCGACAAAAAGGAGAGTTTATATGATCACATAAGTGTGGCTATAGAACAATATATAACAAAATAATTACTACTTATAATGTAAGGTATCAGAAAAAAATTAATATTTAAAGCATGCAATACCTAAGGTTCTTATAATTTCCTAATTTTTAGGAAACCATACCCATTTGGGTGTGGTTGTACCTTTATAGATATAGTTTTCATTACGAATCACATTCTTATAATATTTGCTAATATAAAGTTGTTTATCATGATCAATCATATTAGCTGGAATCCATATCTTAATACTATTAGTCATTAGCTTAGTACTTGAAAATAATGTTTACCATTTCTAAACAAAGTATTATTATGATTAAAAGTGGTTTTAGAACTATCTTTGTTATACAAGAATGCATATCTAGTACAATTTTTACTTTTAGCTTGTTTTTAGCCTAAACCACTTTTATCATTGTGAGCTTTAGAATTTGTAACTAAGGAAGATAAGATATCTTTAACTTTGTTAAAATTTATGATTTTTGTATTTAGTCTTTCAAAATTTGCTTTAGAATCACAAACTTCTTTTTGAAAAATATTATTATTAACTTTTAAAACCTCACATTGTTTAGATAATTCTAGATTTTTTAATTAAAGCTTCATTCTCTTTTTCAAGAGACAAAATTATAGAACTAGAGTTATTTAAAGAATTTACCAAAAATGTATTTTTACATTGCAAAACATTGATTTCCTCCAAAAGATCATTGTTTTTATCTTCTAACTGCTCATTTTCTTTTTGTAGGAAATCTTTTTGTATAACAAGTTCTTCTATGGTATTTTCAAAACATTTTGTTTTTTTTTACCAAAAATCTATTTTCCTCTTTTAAATTAGAAATTTCTTGCTCGCAATCTTTTAACTTAGCTAATGAAACTATATTAACTTTATTCAAAGTTATGCAATCTTTTAGTAATTCATCATGTAATAACAGAAGATCTTTATATAAAGAATCTGAGCATACAGATTGTGATCTAAGTTTAGCCATGAAGCATTTGTTTGTTTGCTCCTTTGACCTTTCTTTATTGCTCTTCCTCTTCTTATTTCCTTGAGTAGATCTTTTATAGCCATTTTCTAGGATGTTGTTACGATCTCTAGAATCCTAGGCTCCGATACCAATTGACAATCGCTATGCTCTGATACCAAATAAAGTGGCTGCTATGTTATAGGATCGAAATGGCCAACAGTTGTAAACAATGTATATGTAGTGGCAATGATATATAAACTAAGTTATCTACTTATGTCGAGTATGAGTATAAAAATAACTAGTGCAGAAAATAATAATAGCAGTAAAGTAAAATGGCACCAGAAATTTTTATACTAGTTCAAACTTCCGTTCTACGTCTAGTCCCAGACTCCTTTTGGAATTAAAACTAGCAACTGTCACTTTACCCGAAGGAATAGGTTTACACCACCTGACCAACTAAACATGACTTCTACTGCCTAAGAAACCGAATAGGACTTGACCATCTGAGCAACAGAACAAGACTTTGACCATTCGAGCAACCGAACAGGACTTTGTTACAAATTGGTTTTTGACTTGACCTTGTGCGTTCTGAATAACATGGATTTGTCACTTGTAGTACACCCTTCCTATAATCTAATCCTCAAGTATGATGTGTGTAATTGTGTGTATATGAAGATTAGGAAGTTTCAAATTGCTTTTAGAAATATAGAATTGTGATTGTAAGCAATCAGTGTATGAATTCCAGAAAGTAGTTAATTCAGAAAATATGATTCACGTATAAGCAAGTAAGTGAAGTAATTTGATCTTAAAATTCATACATACATATATATACACACATACATACATACACACATACATATATGTATATATATATATATATACATATATATATACATATATATATATATATACATATATATATATACATATATATAGTAGTTAAGAAGTTGCAACTACTAGTGAAGAGATCTCTACGAACAGCAATGGCTGCAACTCTTCACGTAGGAGAAGGCTGTTCACGAAAGGAAGTGTCTGTTCAGAAAATATCAGTTGGAAAAATTCAGCCGGCTGAATTTATTAATTTAGCCTTCTAAATTGAATTAAATCGAAGACAACAAGGAAATAGGCTAATTTTAGCCTGATTCAGCCGGCTGAATAAACTTATTTAGTCGGCTAAATATTTTGAAACAATAAGTTTGTTTCAGCATTCAACCGTCTGAATGAAGTTATTCGGCCGGCTGAATATCAGGCAGTTGAATTCATCCTATAACAAAAATTATCATATCTCATTTGGTTAATGCACTTTCCTTTTGAACTAGTGACCTGGGTTCGAGCCTTGCTCCATGCAATTTTTGAAAACTTGATTTTGATTAAAATATGCATGCAAGTTTATTTGAATGTGAATGATGATTCTTGAGCAAAGATTTTAACAAAGCACTAAACTAGACTCTATATACATATTTGATGACTCTTGATAACTATACAAACCATGTAGGATCTAGATTAACCCTAGAGGGGGGGTGAATAGGGTTATAGCAAATTTTCTCGAATTAAACACAGAAATATAATAGCAGAAATAAATATGCTGAAAAGTAAATCACACACAAAATTTACCCAGCTTCGGCAACCCCTGCCTACTGCTGCATTCCCAGATTTCTATTAGAATTAAACAGTATCACGCTTACAAACACTCTACTAGACTCGCAGACCCTTTTGCTCCCGCTCACAAACACTCTACTAGACTCGCACACCCTGCTCCCGCCTATAGAGTTTCGCTCACTCGCAAACACTGCTCCCGCCTATAGAGCTTTGCAAACTCGCACACCCTGCTCACTGAACTAATTCTAAATAGACAATCTGACACTACCTAATCCCTAGGTGGTGATTTACAAATTCTTCGACTCGAAAAGAAAAAACAACTTCACAAATAACCGCAGGAGCAAAAATTAAAATACGAGCTTGAATGCATAATTTTTGCTCAAAATAAAATATGAAAACCCCTTTAGTTTAAAATCCTAAGTAACTAAATCAATAAAACCCCTTTTAAAATAAACAAGGCCGGCCCCTTTATCTTTAACCCGATCCACTGTCTTTTGAGAAGAAAAATGGCGGCCTCTTGTTGTTTTGTTCGTTCTGAAATTAGGGCTTGCGATCCATAATTGGGGCTTTTCAATATTCGATTCCTCTGATGTTGCTCGCGCTCGTTCTCTGATGATTTGGTTGACTTTGAGATTGCGTTGCTCGGCTTGCTCGTTCTCTTGATTTGAGAAACTAGGGTTCGGCTTCGGTTTCTTCTATTCGTTGATGACTATTTGGTCCTTCTCTGTCTTACTTCAGCAATCGACTCTTTGGTATGTTGTTTCTTTTGTTGCTTGTTTGATTGCTTGCTCTTTTTCGATGCCGATGATGATAGGTTGGGATTGCGATTGATAGTTCGATTGTGAATTGAAGCACTTTCTTGATGATGATACCTTTGGGTTGAATTTATATGAATTCAATTACACTAATTAACTCGATACTTTCCTGAAATTCACTTTCGTGATGCACACGACTTTCCTAATGCATTCGTTACTTACTTGATTCATACGGCTTTGTTTTGAGAACGTTCGATCCTTCTTGTAACAGACACTTTCCCTTTTTAATTTTGCTGACTATTTCAAAGATTACAAATTTGAGTTTCATTAAATTCTGACTTCGATTTATATTTAACTTCGATCATCTCTGCTGCATACTTTACTCGGTCGAGCTCATCCCCATTCTGTAGATCTGAACTTTGCATTTTATACAAAAATATATGCTCACTATCTTCTGTTCACCTGCATGTTTACTGTGACGTTGGACTTCATGTACTTGATATTGTAGTCTTCTTCGAACTGTCTTCATGTCTTGTTTCATGTTGCAACTGTCTTGTGTCTGCATTGTTGATTCAGAACTTCTGTTCATGTCGGCACTGGCTGTAGTTGAGTTGATACATTTGTCAGTTCTACATTTGTTTCACTTTGATGTTGTGTATGTGATGCATTCATTACTGTAATACTTGTCTTGGTTGAGTTTGTTGTTACAGTATTCATTGAACTGAATATCATGGTGTTCTGTTCACCCATTACTCCACTTGCATTGCATTTGTGATTGATGCAGTTTTGACAATTGGTCATGTTGCAGTATTCATTGTTGTTCCCACTGTGTTGCATTTGTATCACTGGAAAACTTGTGTATCTTGTAGCTTTCATCACTGGTGCATGTATATTTCTTCATGTTGCCTTCAGGTCTTCACTGCAGTTTCATTATGACTGCTCTATGTGTCTGCACTTGTGAACTTTCACTGTGTTGTCTCTGACCTGAGCATGTTTTTATTGAGTTGCCTCCTGTACTTGCAGTTTGGTCCATTGAGTTGTTGCAATTGAATTCAAGTTTCTTGTACTTGTGCACTGTTGTGTCTGGTTCTTTTCATTCATGTTACAACTCAAATGTTTCACTCTGATATGTTTATGCATTTGTCACTGAGCTTGATTCATGCTTACTGTCACTACTGCTTCGAGTCAGTTTCATGGTCACTTATGCAGTTTGAAGCTTTCCACTGACTTTGGTTCTTCGCTTGCATCGTTGTAGTTGCATTTATGTCACGTAGTTGCATACTTTGACTTGATGCTGCATATATGTTTGTTGCAGTCCCTTTTTGCTGTTGCTATCCACATTGAACTGCTTTTGATGCACTTTTGAACTTTGTTGCAACTTGGTCTTGAGTTGTTTAATGAATAGATTGAACTTGCATACTTCATGTAGCCTTTTGGTCTGACTGTTGCTTCATGTAGTTGACATATCTCATGCTCAAAGACTACTACTTGATCATGTTGCTGTTGCTATGCAGTTACTATGCTTTGCTTGGTCTCTGATCTCTGTTGCTTCACCACTGAACATTTGTCACTTCACTGTTGCACTTTTGTGCTTTGAGTCAGTTTCATTGTTGCTCTATGTTCATGTTCTTGCAGTCTTCATGACTGTACTGTTGCAGTCGAGTTGTATTCATGTACACTTGTGGCTTGAACTTGATTCACTTCATGTTGTTGTTTGGACCTTTGCATTTGTACACTCCATACTTGGTCGTGTTGCTGTTGCATTTGTTAGTGGCTTTAGTCTTGAACTGTTTGTAGTCAATTGCTTTGTCTATTTGCCTTGAGTTGAACCTATCTTGGGTTTGACCTTGTTTTTGATTTCTGTGCTTTTGTTTGATTTTTTGTACACGAGTTGGCGAGGCAGTGCACACGTATACGAATGTACACGTGTGTACTGCAGCCACTTATAGTTACCTGTCCCTGATAAAAATACTGATATGCACAGATATTGCACAGTCAAAAATGATGACGAACAACCCAAATAACTGAGGCAAACAATGTTTTCAAAATCATCGTTTCTTTCAAATTTCAAAAATATTTCTCTTTCAATTTTACTGCGTTTGAAAATATTTTTGCAGATTACTCAGATGCTGGATTTAAACTGGAATGCAGTTGAAGACAAAATACGAGTGTGAGTGATATGTAGTGAGGTTATCAATGTAAAAATATTTGTGATGTAATCGTGATGTAATCAGAAATGTATATGTATAGTGAGAGCATGAATTTGTACTATTCAAGATTGTAATAAATATTTGTTTGAATAAAATTTCTGTTTGAATTCAAAATCTGTGTAACTTATTCTGTTTGAATTCAAATTCTGTGTAATTTATTTTATTCAACAAATATTTATTTAATCTATGAAAAACAAAATAGTACATTACCAAATACATTTAAATGAATATATATGTTTATTATCATCAAACAAAAACATATAAGCGCATATTCAACAATCTCCCCCTTTTGATGATAACAAACATATATTTAAGATTTTGTACATGTATTAAATGTATTTGACCAATTATATACTCTAATTGCTCCCCCTATTTAAATGCATCCTCTCTACATGATGCTCCCCCTACATATATGCATACAAATAGAAATATATTCAAATGAGCCTAGATGCATATGGAAAAATTATTTGACATTTGCTTGATTCTATTTGACAAAATCTTAACTTTTCTCTCCCCCTTTTGTTATCAGCGAAAGAATAATAGTGTGAGAGAAAAATAGAGATAAAGTGATCGATATTAATCCAACATTAATCTCAAATTGAATATAAATATTAAACTTCAATAAGAATCAAACAAAAACCATAATTACCCTTGTTAGGCGCATATTCCACTTCTAGAAATGATGGATATGGTGTTCATATAAAATCATACAGTTGAATCAACTTGTGGTACATTTATATCAGCAATTTGAATATCTACTAATCATGCATAACCGTTAGGACTTTTAAATGAGATTAGTAGTATTCGAATTTAATTTTAAAAATGAAATCAAGTATCTTCTAACCACGCATAACCGTGAGGACTTTTAAATGGGATTAGAATCAACTTGTCTATTTAAGCAATTAATTTTGATATGCGTTCCATACATGCATAACCGTAAGGACTTTTAAATGAGCATGGAAGCATATAATAAAAAAATCCAAGTAATTCACCCATGCATAACCGTGAGGACTTTTAAATGAGAGTGAATACTTTGGATATTTATTTATTTAATTAAAAAATATGACATGAAAAACAAATGATTCCTGATTATAGTACCACATATCGACAAACTATATTGAATATTTGATAAACCATGGTCGATAGAAATAATGATAGATATAGAAATGGTCATGGAATCTTTACCCAACAAAAAGTTTTATAATTCTTGTTTTAATTCCTAAAGAAATTTTCCAAATATACTCTCTTGAGTAATGTATGTTAAATATCAACACTCATCACTTTTTCAATCACTATTTATCTCTTTGATAATTAGTAGGGAGTCGGATCAGTCAAAATTTGTCATTTAAAATCAAATAAAAATGACTGATCTGAAAGTATGGTCAAACAATTATTTTCTCGAAGGGGTTATATGAGAAAAAAAATTCTGCTAAATGAAAAATTATTTCAAGTGAAAAATATGCAGATATTCTCTTTTGAAAAAAAAACGATGCAGCAAATGAATGTTTCAAAAATTAATCACGTTCAACTCGTAAGTTTTCTATCAACTAGATTACCAGTATGAACTGCATCTGAATTTCTTTTTCAATCCAAAATATCACTAACTGGATTTGGTAAACCATACATGAAGTGTGCATCAAAAATTTCAAACCCAATTTTTAGCAACAATTTAAATGACATTCTTTGGATTTTGAATTGAAGCCATGTTCACACTCAAACAAATATCATGGTTTTAAACTTAGAAACCATAGGATGAACAACTATCAACAGTCATTAAAACTTCATTATTATTTCAGAGCAATTTCTTGAAGTTTCAACAATTTCTTAAAATCCTTTTTCACATGAATTTGAAATCGTGCAAATTTACAAGCAGTGATCAAAATGTCAAAATATATCTACGTGTAGCATGAGTAATCAAGGATCAATAAAATACCATCATTTGACCAAACATATTAAGTTCAATGATGAAAGGATGGTTGGTCTACTTTTAAGCACAAATCAAAGTAAGAACAAGTTAAAGGAAAAATCATATCAGTAAGTCAGAATTAAAGACATCACATCATTATCACAATTTTGGCTGATTTAATTCAGAATATGGTGCAGATTATCACATTTAATATACCTTCACCTGTTTTACCTTTACGATAATTTCTCGTGATTGCCCATTGTGATTCTGTCACCTTTATACTAGGCTAAGGAACTTTGCTATGATGCCCGTTGTGTTTCTGGAACAGCCAAAATCCAGAGAACACCGTTGTTGTTCCTTAGCCTGCCACCACACCTACACGATGAAGGATTTTTGTGACCTATTTCTAGGTCCATGATTGTTAGTGGCAGAAACATTATGAATAAACAAACCCTTTGGAACCCAAACTTGTTTAGACTTTTCATTCTTGTTCCAATAGACATGAAATTTGTTTGTAGAATTCTTAGGAACCCAAACTTGTATAAATTTTGTGTTCTTGTTCCTATGACTACAATTTTCAACATGATGTCCAATTATTTCACATTTATCAAAGATACTTTTCCCTTTTACATTATCCTCAGCTTGTGTTTTCCCAAAACCAAGTCCTTTTCTGTTGTTAGCAAAAATTTGATTTCCCAATAGCATGTTGAAAGATTTTTCGCCTCTTGAAAAGTTATTCAAAGATTTCTCAAGATTTTGGACTTTGGTTTTTAGTGTTGTATTTTCAGTGACAAGTGAGGTGCATCGATTTATAAAATCCTTTTTCCTAGTGTCGATGGTTTCCTTAAGATTCAAGTTTTCTTTTTCAAGATTCTCAGAGTTATTCTTAAGTCTTGTCAATTCTGAATCTAAAACTTTACATCTTTTACATTCTAGGTTTTGAATATTTTCAAGTTCAGTTTCTAACCTAAAATTTTTACGAACAAGTTCTCTCCTATCAGTTTTTAGTTTTTCAATTTTAGATTCAAGAGCATCAACTACTTTAGTAAGATCAGAGCACATAAAAACAAGATCTCTATAGGAATACTCACCTTCCTCACTAGATTCCTCTGAGCTTGAATCTGAATTTGATTTCGCCATAAGACACAAGTTAGCCACCTCTGAGCTGCTATCCGAAGCTTCTTCTCCTTCTTCATCATCCCAAGTCGCTGCAAATACCTTCTTCGCCTTTTTCTTTCCTTTGTTGTTTTTGAGAAGTGGGCATTTTTGTATGAAGTGTCCGGGCTTCTTGCAGTTAAAGCACGTCGGTTCATTATCGGAATTGTCAGAATCTTTTGGCCTATTACGATTTGTTTTCTTCTTGCGTGGCTTGAATCTCGACCATTTTCTAAGATTATTGACAGCCATTGCAAGCTCTTCAATTGGATCTTCTCCATCGTCATCGCTTTCTTCTTTGCTCTTTAAGGTAATCGTCTTTTTCTTTGGTTCAGAGTTGTTGCGTTCTTCCTTTGCTTTTAGCTCAAGCTCATATGTCATCAAGTTTCCAATCAACTCCTCCATGCTTAGCTTACTCAGATCTTTCGATTCTTGGATTGCCGTGACTTTTGCCTCAAAGTTCATTGGTAAGACTCGTAGTATCTTCCGCACAAGCTCTACCTCAGTGAATACCTTCCCAAGTGCTCTAGCGTTGTACACCAAAGTTGAAAAGCGTCCAAACATGTCCTTTATGCTCTCGCCTTTGTCCATCACAAAGTTCTCGTATTCATTGCTGAATAGGGCTAGACGAGACTCCTTGACTTGAGAAGTTCCTTCGTGTGTCACCTCCAAAGTGTGCCAAATTTCCTGTGGTGTTGTACAATGAGAAATTCTATTAAATTCATTTTTATCAAGAGCACATATCAAAGCATTCATGGCTTTAGCATTTGTCGTTTTCAATTTCTTATCGTTAGCATCCTACCTATCCTTTGGTTTAGGAATCTCAGTACCACCAACGATTATAGTGGGAGGTTTATAGCCAGTTTCAATAATATCCCAAACATCATAATCAACGGAACTAAGATAAATACTCATCCTAACTTTCCAATAAGCATAATCGTTCCCGTTAAACATGGGTGGCCTAGCAATAGATTGCCCCTCAGAAAAAGCATTATTTGACGGATTCATGACTCTAGAGTTAAATAAAAAATATAAACCGGGCTTTGATACCACTTGTAGGATCTAGATTAACCCTAGAGGGGGGGGTGAATAGGGTTATAGCAAATTTTCTCGAATTAAACACAGAAATATAATAGCAGAAATAAATATGCTGAAAAGTAAATCACACACAAAATTTACCCAGCTTCGGCAACCCCTGCCTACTGCTGCATTCCCAGATTTCTATTAGAATTAAACAGTATCACGCTTACAAACACTCTACTAGACTCGCAGACCCTTTTGCTCCCGCTCACAAACACTCTACTAGACTCGCACACCCTGCTCCCGCCTATAGAGTTTCGCTCACTCGCAAACACTGCTCCCGCCTATAGAGCTTTGCAAACTCGCACACCCTGCTCACTGAACTAATTCTAAATAAACAATCTGACACTACCTAATCCCTAGGTGGTGATTTACAAATTCTTCGACTCGAAAAGAAAAAACAACTTCACAAATAACCGTAGGAGCAAAAATTAAAATACGAGCTTGAATGCATAATTTTTGCTCAAAATAAAATATGAAAACCCCTTTAGTTTAAAACCCTAAGTAACTAAATCAATAAAACCCCTTTTAAAATAAACAAGGCCGGCCCCTTTATCTTTAACCCGATCCACTGTCTTTTGAGAAGAAAAATGGCGGCCTCTTGTTGTTTTGTTCGTTCTGAAATTAGGGCTTGCGATCCATAATTGGGGCTTTTCAATATTCGATTCCTCTGATGTTGCTCGCGCTCGTTCTCTGATGATTTGGTTGACTTTGAGATTGCGTTGCTCGGCTTGCTCGTTCTCTTATTTGAGAAACTAGGGTTCGGCTTCGGTTTCTTCTATTCGTTGATGACTATTTGGTCCTTCTCTGTCTTACTTCAGCAATCGACTCTTTGGTATGTTGTTTCTTTTGTTGCTTGTTTGATTGCTTGCTCTTTTTCGATGCCGATGATGATAGGTTGGGATTGCGATTGATAGTTCGATTGTGAATTGAAGCACTTTCTTGATGATGATACCTTCGGGTTGAACTTATATGAATTCGATTACACTAATTAACTCGATACTTTCCTGAAATTCACTTTCGTGATGCACACGACTTTCCTAATGCATTCGTTACTTACTTGATTCATACGGCTTTGTTTTGAGAACGTTCGATCCTTCTTGTAACAGACACTTTCCCTTTTTAATTTTGCTGACTATTTCAAAGATTACAAATTTGAGTTTCATTAAATTCTGACTTCGATTTATATTTAACTTCGATCATCTCTGCTGCATACTTTACTCGGTCGAGCTCATCCCCATTCTGTAGATCTGAACTTTGCATTTTATACAAAAATATATGCTCACTATCTTCTGTTCACCTGCATGTTTACTGTGACGTTGGTCTTCATGTACTTGATATTGTAGTCTTCTTCGAACTGTCTTCATGTCTTGTTTCATGTTGCAACTGTCTTGTGTCTGCATTGTTGATTCAGAACTTCTGTTCATGTCGGCACTGGCTGTAGTTGAGTTGATACATTTGTCAGTTCTACATTTGTTTCACTTTGATGTTGTGTATGTGATGCATTCATTACTGCAATACTTGTCTTGGTTGAGTTTGTTGTTACAGTATTCATTGAACTGAATATCATGGTGTTCTGTTCACCCATTACTCCACTTGCATTGCATTTGTGATTGATGCAGTTTTGACAATTGGTCATGTTGCAGTATTCATTGTTGTTCCCACTGTGTTGCATTTGTATCACTGGAAAACTTGTGTATCTTGTAGCTTTCATCACTGGTGCATGTATATTTCTTCATGTTGCCTTCAGGTCTTCACTGCAGTTTCATTATGACTGCTCTATGTGTCTGCACTTGTGAACTTTCACTGTGTTGTCTCTGACCTGAGCATGTTTTTATTGAGTTGCCTCCTGTACTTGCAGTTTGGTCCATTGAGTTGTTGCAATTGAATTCAAGTTTCTTGTACTTGTGCACTGTTGTGTCTGGTTCTTTTCATTCATGTTACAACTCAAATGTTTCACTCTGATATGTTTATGCATTTGTCACTGAGCTTGATTCATGCTTACTGTCACTACTGCTTCGAGTCAGTTTCATGGTCACTTATGCAGTTTGAAGCTTGCCACTGACTTTGGTTCTTCGCTTGCATCGTTGTAGTTGCATTTATGTCACGTAGTTGCATACTTTGACTTGATGCTGCATATATGTTTGTTGCAGTCCCTTTTTGCTGTTGCTATCCACATTGAACTGCTTTTGATGCACTTTTGAACTTTGTTGCAACTTGGTCTTGAGTTGTTTAATGAATAGATTGAACTTGCATACTTCATGTAGCCTTTTGGTCTGACTGTTGCTTCATGTAGTTGACATATCTCATGCTCAAAGACTACTACTTGATCATGTTGCTGTTGCTATGCAGTTACTATGCTTTGCTTGGTCTCTGATCTCTGTTGCTTCACCACTGAACATTTGTCACTTCACTGTTGCACTTTTGTGCTTTGAGTCAGTTTCATTGTTGCTCTATGTTCATGTTCTTGCAGTCTTCATGACTGTACTGTTGCAGTCGAGTTGTATTCATGTACACTTGTGGCTTGAACTTGATTCACTTCATGTTGTTGTTTGGACCTTTGCATTTGTACACTCCATACTTGGTCGTGTTGCTGTTGCATTTGTTAGTGGCTTTAGTCTTGAACTGTTTGTAGTCAATTGCTTTGTCTATTTGCCTTGAGTTGAACCTATCTTGGGTTTGACCTTGTTTTTGATTTCTGTGCTTTTGTTTGATTTTTTGTACACGAGTTGGCGAGGCAGTGCACACGTATACGAATGTACACGTGTGTACTGCAGCCACTTATAGTTACCTGTCCCTGATAAAAATACTGATATGCACAGATATTGCACAGTCAAAAATGATGACGAACAACCCAAATAACTGAGGCAAACAATGTTTTCAAAATCATCGTTTCTTTCAAATTTCAAAAATATTTCTCTTTCAATTTTACTGCGTTTGAAAATATTTTTGCAGATTACTCAGATGCTGGATTTAAACTGGAATGCAGTTGAAGACAAAATACGAGTGTGAGTGATATGTAGTGAGGTTATCAATGTAAAAATATTTGTGATGTAATCGTGATGTAATCAGAAATGTATATGTATAGTGAGAGCATGAATTTGTACTATTCAAGATTGTAATAAATATTTGTTTGAATAAAATTTCTGTTTGAATTCAAAATCTGTGTAATTATTCTGTTTGAATTCAAATTCTGTGTAATTTATTTTATTCAACAAATATTTATTTAATCTATGAAAAACAAAATAGTACATTACCAAATACATTTAAATGAATATATATGTTTATTATCATCAAACAAAAACATATAAGCGCATATTCAACAAACCATACTTTAAGTCGTTGAGTCCGGATGTTGTCGTAGTCATAGATTCATGAATTGTTGTTTCATGTTAGCAATCAAAACCTATGATCCAACATATTTGAGATGCTAATCAAGTTTGAAGTTATGGTATCCATAGCGATATTCACTATGGATGCATCTGGATATGAAGTCCAATTTTTGAAAAGTTAAGTTTTTATATTTGTGTTTGTGTAGCAGAATAACCGCTAAAATGTAAATTGCTTGATTGTGTGGACATGTGTTTAACAATTAAATCCCCGTTATGTTATTAATTGATTGAATTGTTTGGATACCTATTTAGCCGGACAAATCACAATCCTGCTATTATGATATTGGACACGTATATGCTAGTTAGTTTATACTGACGTGTTATTTCCTGATTAGAATATGAATTGAACTTACATATATGTTAACTTATGTAAATAAATTGCGAATTGATTTGGAATTAAAATTGAAATGAAATGGTAACTTAAATTAGTACCATTGGGAATGCTAAGCTTCTTTTGAATTTATAAAACATGGTTTGGAAATTATAAAGTATTGTTTTGAATTAACTTAAATTCTTAAATCAATTTGGGTTTTAAGGTTTATAAATGATTTTTCTAGTTATATTCTTATTTTATAAAGGTGTTATTAAATAGTAACTTGTATGGAAGAATGTTGACATTATGTCAATGTTAGAATTCCAAGTGAGCAGTGCTATATGAAAGGTAAAATTTATTTCACATCAACCTAGAATGGCTAAAGTAGGGAAGATGCAACAGGACCATGTAGGTCGAACGCATTTTGGCATATCATCACCAAATCTAGAATTGATATTTGGCCCATTTTTTATGCTAAGGTATGGTTGTTGATACCAACCATGGTGGTGATTTATGCGGTACTATCAAACAAAGGGTAGGCCAGTCCTATATTGGCAGGGAATCTAGGTGAGGTTCTTGGTGTATTTATCTAGAGATGCACTATGGCGGGCGGTACCCCAGTAACCCAGTCATTGCATGGAAACCCAACTTCCAATAAGTACCATCTATTTTAGTTATATACCTATTATGCTTGAATTTGATAATGTAACATTTTCAGCTATTTTATATATTTACTTGAACCGCCAGACATTATTATAATATCACTGGGCTTTCTGTAAAAGCATTTCGGTTATTTTAAGGTAAAAACCCATTTATGTTCATGTGCGGCATGGTCTTACGAGATACTCTTGATTTTTAAAGAGTTTTAAAAACTAATAATTTAGTTATTTTTAGTTTACTCGTACCAGACCGTTGTCTGACCTGGAGTTTTATTTTCTTTCCCTAAAACTCTTGGGTGCCTAAATTTGTACGGGCAGCCAAGTAGTTCAGATTTCCCACGGATGCATTTTGGAGGAGCTAGGAGCAGTTGGCTTCATCGTGAGCTAGTTATTATCTAACTTCCACTGTTTATATTTATATTGTATCAGTTAGGTAGGGAAATGTTGTTATAACTTTTCTAGGGTAGAATTTGTATTAGCATGACCCTAATATATCAATTTGGTTGATATAAATTTGCATTAGCATTTTGTTGATTAATATAAATTATTCCGTTGCGTTGTGAGATTCTATGTTTGTTTAGTTTCTTCTTATCTTTTATCTCCTTTCTTTCCCTTCACGATCAATTTTTTGGGCACTTGAATGCTCGACATGCAATACAGTGGACTTATTAATGTCGATTTTCGAGGGTCGTAAATCCCCATTCATTACAAGTGCAGTTTGAATGTAGTTTATAAGCAATGAATAAATGATCAGGTATCAGATGGTGGTATGGGATGCTTTCGTGATATTTATTTGATTATTCATTGTTTATAGATGACACTCATGTGACAAAAATATAGTGGATAGTGTGAGGTGATACACGTAGTGATATATGGCTTCGTGCTTGTATCTAGCGAGTATGGTTCTATGCCAACCAAGACTTCGTGCCTATATGTATTTGTTTTATATGCCACTATAATGATGTACTCCTATTATATTTATTGGATTGGACCAGATGGCTAGAATCCACCATCGCGGCCTGATCATGGGGTCGCGCCCTAGATATGTTGCACTCTATTTTTATTTAGCTTCATGCTCTCACTTTGTGTGTTCGCTCCTGTGTAACATAGGCCCATAGTTTGTTACCTATAAGGGCGATTGCAGTGTCGTTACTTATGAGTCCTCGCATTGATGATGACACCGATGGATAAATGTCACGATGACTGTAGAAGTAATTAAGGCTGTAGAGACTTTGTGTCTTTGGAGCTTGCTTAGTGATATCTGTCTTCCTTCTAGTACTAACGAAGTAGTAGATTAGTATATACTATTGATAAAACCCCACTGTAGTATATAAATGGGTTGATGACCCATATAATGTTATACATATATATATGTGTGTGTGTGTGTGTGTGTGTGTGTGTAGCTTTACTTAGGATTTAACATCAGTCGTACAATCATATCCCATCATGGAACTTTTTGATAGTATAAAGATGAGGAGATGAGATTATACCTATAACATATCATCATAATATAGTGGATTCTTAGTATATTGATTGGAAACCTATCATATATTACATATATTGTTAATGATGTTATGTTTATAGAGATTGAGAGATATATTTGAGGAGTGATATGTGCTAGCCTAATTATACTTGGTGATGCCTCATTTATTGATATTTATGAATTTGATGACGGTTTTTAGATATGTATGATTCACCCTTTATGTTAACTCAATGATTCTTGGTTTTATGTATCTCTATATGGGACATCTTTTGATATCAGTGTTGACTATTTCATATAGATTTTATTTGTTTGGGTGTTGTGATTCTTTGTTGATCATTTATGGCATTATGCATATATTCTAGGCATATATTACTATATTTATATGCATCCTTTGACATGTCATTTGATGATTTGATTATCTATGTTGCAATTATCATATTATTATTCTATGTATACACTGTGTTACACATACTATAAATCCTTGATCAGACTATGTTTGACACATGTGTCATTTATGTAATACTCGGGTCAGTCCAAGACATTTCAGGTATAGGTACGGCATGACCATCATTTGTTTTACTGTATTTAGAGGAGTCTTATATTAGGATTGTTATATGACATATGTGAAACATTGATTCACTGTAAATTTTGACACAGAGATGTATATTGACTATTTATCACATTATGTTGACTTATTGACATTTGAGATACGTTGTATTCTTATGAAATTATTGTATTATATATTATTATACGTTATTGTTGTGATCCCGACTCTATATTTTTTTGAGAGAAATGTGTGATCCTCTAAAAAACGAGGAGAGCACACATGAAGCTATATATATAACAAAAATAATGGAGCTGCCAACATGCCTGGCAGGTGACAAGTCAAATAACAAAAACAATAAATACATACCTCTCAAATGAGCTCCGACAAAGCCACCGCCCATTACACCCTAATACCGAGCTCCGGCAAAGCCACCTCCCAATAATAGAGTGTTAGAGGAATCTAAAACCAAAGAAAGTAAAAAACAATACCCACAAAAAAGAAGATCCAAAAAGAAGAACACCAAGGGGCGAACAAAAATGAAGAACTCCACTCTGAAGACACCGAGTAGCCACCAAGGAGTGCAAGACGCGATCGGAATCCCTGCGAAAAGCAATCCTGCCCACTAGTACAAATCTGCAAGCTATCCTGTAAACCAGTCAAGTGAAATCTAGCAACCTGTCAAAACCAAACCTGAAACAAAACTAGAAAACCAAGTTAGAATGAATCACATATATGTATACAAATAGAATTTATATACATATATGTGAGAATAAAACCAAAAAGAAAATAAAAGCAAGGAAAAACTAGAACCAAAAGCTAAACTACTTTAAGGGCCAATAAAAGGAAGAGAATTATACTGCATCATGTGTACATTATATAAGTAAGTGTAGGAATTAATAAAAATATTATTAGGGATAGAATTATTAAAGGTAAGTTTGAATATGTTAATATTATTTCTAACCTTATTAAGATATTCCTTAAAACAATTATTCCTGGCTAATTTAGATTTGGGATTTGAAATCCAATTTAAGCAGAAAGAAGAAATTAAAATTATCAAATTATAGTAGTGATTAATCTTATTATTAAAAATCCATTGATTTCTCTCAAACCAAATATACCAACAAGAAATAGTAAAAATAGTGTCAAGCAAGTATCTAATACCCTTATTGAACCTGAATCTAAAAAAGTTCCAATAGAAAAAACAATCAGTAACTCTAGAACTGATATTAAACTCAAAAATAATAAGGGTCTTAATAAGTATAAAATGAGTATCCATGCATTCAAAATAAATACGATTAATATCTTCAGAGAATGTGTTACAAAAATAACATTTATTATTAACAATAATATTTTCTTTTTTAAAAATTCAATAGTATTCAATTTACCATGAATGATGAGCCACATGTGGACCTTAGATTTTGGAGGAGCGTTAGATTTCCAAATAAATTTAAAACAATTGTCAAGAACACCCGAAAAGTTAATAAATTTGTAAAAGGAATTAGAAGAATATTTCTTACTCTTATCCCACTCCCAACTAATAAAATCATTATCATTGTCAATATTGTAGAGATTTAACTTAGCATAAAGCAAGTAAAGCTGTCTAAGGGTTAAGCCTACTAAAATACTGTTAAAATTGAAAATCCAATGAGGGTCATTTTCAGCGTTAAAAACATCAGAAATAAATGCAAATTTAAAGTTACAAATATCATATAAATCTTTAAACTCAATCTTAAGAGGGTAGCGGAAATCCAACTATCATGCCAAAAAGAAGTGTTATTACCAGAATGAACAATAATATTCACACCTAAATTGAAAATATCATTACATTTTAAGATAGATTTCCAAAAATAAGAAAGTTTACGATAAATCGAAGGACTAATTTGATAGAGATTATAACTACCATTGTAGTAATATTTAGATATAATCTCCTTCCAAATGGCCTTATCACTAGTATCTCTAAATTTCCATAACCATTTACTAAGAAGAGACAAGTTCATATTACGTAAATTAATGACACCTAAGCCACCCTCTTTTTTGGATTTACAGACAGTATCCCAATTGACCAAACATTTAATACTACTGTTTGGATTATCACCACTCCAAAGGAAGTCACGCCTAATTATATCTATTTTGTCTATCACCGAATCAGGAAAGAGGTGCATAGACATCCAATAGATAGGGAGAGCTGATAAAACAGAGTTAATCAAAACTAGTCTACCTGCCCTAGATAAGAATCTCCCGTTCCAATTAGAAGTCCTAATTTTAATTTTATCAATGATTAATAACCAATCTTCATGCTTAAGTTTTGAAGGTCTAATAACAAAACCAAGATAATTAAAAGGAAAACTCATAGTTTTACAATTTAAAGTATTAGCAACTAAAATTTCAAGTTTATCAAAATCATTTAAAACTAAAACAGAACTTTTATCAAAGTTTATTTTTAAACCTGATAAAAGTTCAAAACTATAAAGAATAAACTTAAGTGCAATGATATGCCTAGGAAGATGAGAGGAAAAAAGCAAAGTATCATCAGCAAATTGAAGGACCGACAAACCAAAACTCGAAAAATCATTACAAATACAACCCAAGAGATTATTATTAACAGCATTCTTAATAATCTTAGAAAAAACATCAGCCGCTAAATTAAACAGAAGGGGCGATAAAGGATCCCCTTGCCTCAATCCTCTTTTGGATTGAATTTTATTACCCAAAACACCATTAACCATAATACTTGAGTTACCTGATTTAAGCAAGTTAAAGATCTAGTTAATCCATCTATTAATAAAGCCTCTGGCAAGGAAAATATCAATAAGGAAATCCCAATCAACAGAGTCAAAAGCCTTAGCAAAATATAATTTTAAAATAGCACAAGTAATATTATTTTTACAACAAAGATTAATGTATTCTTGGACAATAGCTACACCATCAGAGATATTTCTACCTTTAATGAAAGCTGATTGAGAACAATCAATTAAATCATTCATTTTTAAACTAAGTCTATTAGCTAAAACTTTAGAAATATTTTTTACAGAGCAGTTAATCAATGAAATAGGTCTAAAGTCTTTTAAAGTATTAGCACCGACTTTTTAAAGTATTAGGTCTAATCCTGACTCTATATTCTCTATAATTTTTTGTATATTGTGTATTTTTCTATCTTGGTGGCACACGTTTTGATTGCTTTGTATCGATACTGTGTATCAATAGGTAAATTATTTATTTGTTATTTTAATATGTGCACTGGTTAGTTCAAGGGAATATTCATGTGTGTACCCCATATAACCTCATTCTTCATATGTTATTTATGTAATACTCTTGGATAATATGGGAATAGAGGTGGGGTGTTTCAAAATGGTATCAGAGTGAGGTTCAGAACTATACATAGTATATAGAGACACCAGTCGAGACCTTAGATGAGATTTAGAGTCCCTTAGGCTTGGGTGAATTGGATAATTTACTATAATAAAAGATAATGTATTTTATATATATATATATATATATATATATATGATGATTACTAGGTTAATCTTCAAGGGAAGTGTAAAATGGTTGGAGTAGCAAGGAAAGGAGTTAGTCCAACCAGTAGCACTTGTATTTATGATTTTGGATGGTATAATATTGTATTATGGTGCTTGGTTTGATATTGTAGTTGAGTTTTGATTTGATTTTGATCATAATGTGCTGTGGAAAAATCCATTTATTAGTTTCTGTTGGCTACATTTATTTTAGTCTCTTGTGTTTGTTCAGATATTTGAAATTATTGGTGTTGAATTTAATTTTGAAAGTTTGTATCTATTTATCAAAGTTGTTAAATAAATTCAACTATTGATTTATATTTATTATAAATAAGTATGAATAGTTTTTATTTGTTAATATGAAATGTTTATTGAAATGGTTGATTGAGTAGGGGGTGGTGTGTGTCTATATATTTGTGTGCGTAACAGCAATTTAAAATTATCTTAAAGTTAATAAAGGGTTGATAAAAGTAAAGACTTTTTGTATATGCAGATATAATTTATTCTTATTATATGATTTTGGAAGTTAAAGTATAAGAAGTAATCTTTTGAAAAGTGTGCTTATGTATGTGCATATACATATTATAAGAATAGTATTGAGATAAAATTTAAAGTAAATTAATAAAAGATTCATTGAATAAGTATATTAAATAACTTGCAAAAGTTATACCTATGAATATTTCTAAAATAATGTTCTGTTAACTTGTCCATTGAGTCTGTTAAGAATTCTCATCAATGCGTCTGGCAAACATCATCGATAGGGATTCCTAAATATTAGAACATGAAATTTGGACATAATATTTTGGAAAATTTAAATATTTTAGAAAGATATAAACATTTTTAGTAAAGTTAAAGAATTTGAAAGATAGAGAGTATATTTATGTGTATTTTAAGTAATATCTGCAGTTATATTAATGCGAGTGGATAGCTGAAATCACTAGGAAGGCAGCATTGTTATGTTTTATTATGTTTGAGAATTTGTATAAATGATATTTTGACGTATTTAGAAATGTGAAATCATAGTTGAATTCTGGATTTTTTGAATGTAAGAATGAGTACAATTTAAACAGTAATTATTTTGAAATATGGAAATGCATAGATTTATTAACGAATGTATGTAATATTTTTGTATAATTTCATGAAGTTTAATTAATTTTTTTAGCAAAGCTAGCCGGCATTTTTAGTGGGCCATCTGTATGTATAAAAGAATATAGAACAGGTGTTCTGGTACATGCATTAGAACAGCTATTGTAGGAAAATAAAGCACAGGAGTTTAGCTAAGATGCTAAACTATTAACTAACAAGAAAAACCAAGCCAGTCTCCCTTCGAGGAGGAAGATCCACTTCTCTCATCTGAAGATTCTAGCCCAATAACATGGTAATACCCAAAGAAAAGAGTAGCTAACGGAGGAACAAAATCCAAAGAATCATAGCTGTAAAGGTATTTCATATCCCAAGATGAATCCGGGATAGTAAAGCGATTCAGTTCACCTAACTGACCTAAAAAAGAGAACACAAGCCTTTGCCCTCAACATGGTAATATAGTCTCCTTTCTTCATCATAACCACCAACATACTTATAGAACCTACCACCCTTAGGGTCAAATCTCATTTCAGAAGGCTCATAAATCCAAGCCTTCTTAGATGAACCCTAAAAGAAATCATCTAAGGAGGGAGCCAAATCCAGAAGACCCGCTGAGCCAGCCTCAACATCGGTAGAGCGAACATCAATGATAGCAGACATAATCGCAGGAGCCATAATTACAACAACATCAACTGAACGAACATCAACAACGTCAATAGGGAAACATCCCAGTCTAGAAGCATGATAGTATGAGACGAGAGCATAGTAGCATGGCAGACTTTTGGAACCCACTTCATGATGGAATAATGCAGGGGGATCCTAAGTGAAAGAGGCATAGGAAGCATATCAGATTATACCCAACGATCATCGACAAGGTGACTAAATGAGTGACATGACAAGAAAATTTTCGATATTCAACTATAATGAACATCGACAGCTGCTACATGGGCGTGAGCAAGATTAACCAAGACTTTGGATGAAAGAGGCTTATCAGGGGCAACTTCTATGAGAGCCTTCGCATACACACGTTTGTTTCGAGCAACAGTAAGGAAGTTTAATTAAAATTTTGAAATAATAAAATATAATGTAATAAATAATTTAAGTCTATGGATGGGAATAATAAAGTTGAGGATTAAAATAGATTTGAAAAGGTGTCACAATAAAATTTTGGGAATATTAATTGTTGAAAAAAATAGTATTAAATAAATAAAGAAAAAGGATGATTGAATTTTGGTGTTATATATTATTAAATGATAAAGAATGAAGCGTATGGTTTTGGAATATAATGAATAATTTAATTGAGAATTATTTTGATAAGTAATATAGAGTTGGCTTTGAAATGTTAAATTCTGAAAATAAATTTGAAGCTTCCTTTCACTTATCAATTTGAAAGCATTAAAAAATTTGTATAAATTTATGAAAAGGGGTTTGCAAAATAGAGTTTGAAAATAATTTTGTTATAATAAAATGTTTGAAATTAAATGATACATTTGCAAAATATTTCACTAAATAGAGAAAAGAGATTTTAGTACAAATTTGGTTGGTAAAAGTTTAGTTTTATTAGAATCATTTAAAGTTAGTTGATGTAAAATTTGGATTTGAATTTGAATTATATTTGAATTAAATACCAAATGAAATCTTAGAAAAATTATTATTTAATGTTGGAAAAGTGGATCATTTAAATAACCAATTTTGTAAATTTTGAAAAGTGAGTTTTACATCTAGTAAATGTTTGATATTTAAAAAGGAAACCTAAATGAAATTATTAAGTTTAGTATAATTGGTTTGTTATAGATTTTCCTTATGCAAAATTGCGAGGATGCAATTTTGTTAAAGTATGAGTCTATAACAACCTGATTTTTAAGAAGCAATTAATTAAAGTTAATAATAGCAATTTAATTAATTAATTTGAAATTTGGAAATTTATTTTAGAAATGGGCATTTAAATTATTCAATGAAATGATTTAAATTCTTAAAATGTGATATTTGAATTTCAATATGTTAAAAATGTGAAAATAAATTTTGTAAATGGGAAGTAATTCAAACAAACATTAATTTGGAAAAGAAATGATCATAAATTGAAATTTGTGTTTATTTAAATTAAATAGAATCTAGTTTTGAAATAAAAGAAAATATAATTTTAGATTTATTCTCTATTACTACAGTTTAATTTTTTTAGAGCCCAAGCCCAAGAAACTTAAGTCCAATCTTTCTCCAGAATTTTCCGGTCCCTCGATTCTTCTTCGTTCATTCATTTTTACGCTACAGAGACTTCTCATTCCACAACATAGAAAAAGCTCTTTACTTTGAAAATTAAAATTAAATTATATAAATTACTAAAAATCCTCAAATTTAAGTATATGATTTCTTACATCATCGAGCATCTATGCTGAGAAGCAAATCTAGTTGATGTGCGTGCTTTATGGATAGAGAGTCGAAGACGATGAAGAATGGCAACTTACATGGTAGGATTTTTCTCACAAATCTATGCTTAATCAAGATTATATATAATATTCGTTTTAATGGCTTTTATGGTTGTTTATCATGTGTGCATCAAGAAATGAAATAATCGATTAGGAGATGAAATCGCCTGAAATAGGCAATCGCTTGTGTAAGAATGCTCACCTGCCAATCGACTGTTTGGGGCCATCAGCCAATGGTATGCGGTCAACCAGCTATTGGTTGAATTTATGCGTGTAGATTTGTGTCATATGTGTTTGTGTTCAATGCTTTATGTACGCGCAAGTGCATTTGTGTGTATTGTTGTGTATATGTGATATGTGTAGCTGAGTTACTACTGTGTGCATATGTGTATGTCTGTGTTTGAATGTGTGTGCATGCTAACTTGTGTGTATGGGTTTTGTGTGTGTGTTAACCTGTACTTCTGTGTGTGTGTGTGTGTGTGTGTGTGTGTGTTTGCAATAAGGGATGCGTATGTGCCAACCCTATATGTGTGTATGCATCTTTCAATGATTAATGATTACTATATACATTTATATTTTTATGAAATAAAATAAATGAATTTAAATATATAATCTGAATTTCGATAGATGCATTTATTTGATTACCGTCATATTAAATTATTTGGATAGTTTAGAATCATTTAGAAATATTATTTTATTACAGAAAATTAAGAAATGAATTCTATATGTAATATTTAGTTTTATAAACTATTTTGGGATTGAAAATGAGTTATTTAATGTTATTAATGAATATTTAACTAGTAATTAATTATATTAAAGATTGAAATTAATTATTCATCGTAAATAGTAAGATTACCATTGAGTTTTTCTAGTTAATTCATGAATATCTAATTATTGTTCGTTTATAACTATCTAATTTCTTATATGAGATAAAAATAATATGGATGATTTTATTAGATATCAGCTTAGCTATTGATGATTATATTTATTCGGATAATCTATTTCATAGTGTTGCTATTTGGTCTTTCCTTGTACATTTTGGAGTATATGAAGTAATGTTTTATTCTAAATTTACAAATATAAATTATCATGTTTTAAAGTATGTTAACTTGTTTAAGGAAAATATTTTGGATTAAATTGTTTGATTAAGAGATGAATATGCATATAATATTTGAAAAATAAGTAATTATTAATAATTAAGATTTTTTAAAATTTTAGTTATGGAATTTTAATATGCAATTACCTATGAATTATTAACTTGAGCTTTACACACACACACACACACTATTATGCTTGATTTTTGGATTTTCTGATTCCTCATCTTCCCGATATGGATTTTGATGACTATGAGTGATTCCCCATTGATATTGATTTTATTGGAGATTTTGATATGATATGATGATTACATCCTTTTATGTGGTTCTGTGATGATTTCTGTTTTGTGTGATGATAAATATGAATAAATGGAGTTATAATACCGTTTGTGATGGGGCATTCTGTAATATTTCTTCGGTTATTCTTTGGATTCGTTATAGAGAATATAGTGTGGTTTGAGTGCAATTCATAAGCACTGAATAAACGATTGAGTATCATATAGCGGTATGGGATGTTATTATGATATTTATTCGATTATTCATTATAAGCAGATGACACTGATGTGACACAAATAGTTTAGATAGTGTGAGGTGGTACAGTAGTAATATATGGCTATGTTCATAAATTTAGCGAGTATGGCTCTATGCCTAATGATGGCCAAAACTTTGTGTCTATATGTATTGGTTCTATATGCCCCTAATATGATGTACTCCCATAATTTGGAGCAGACTAGATGGTTAGAATCCACCCTAGTGGCCGATCATGTGGTCTTGCCTTAAATCTGTGACACTCTATATTTATGTAGCTTCGTGTTCTCGCTACATGTGTTTTCCCCAGTGTAACTTAGGCCAGTAATCTGTTACCTATAGAGGTGATTGTAGTGCCGCGACTTATGAGTCCTGGTGTTGATGTGCACGCTGATGGATACATGTCACAATGATTGTAGACATAACAATGACCATAGAGACTCTTTGTTTCTAAGGCTTGCTTAGTGTTATCTGTCTCCCTTATGGTATTAATGGAGTGGTAGATTGGTATATACTATTAATACACCTCACTATAGTGTAGATATGGGTTGATGAGCCACATATTGTTATATATATGGCTCTACTGGGAACTTTATGCCTTTTGTATAGTCATATACCATCATGATACTTTCTAATAGTACAGAGATGAGGAGATGAGATAACATTTGTGATATATGATCAGAGTACAGTGGTATATTGATAGGAGGCCTATCCTAAATTACATATATTGTTAATAATGTTATATTTATCGAGATTGAGAGATATATTTGGGAAATGCTATGTGCAAGCCTGATTATACTTAGTGATATTTCATTTATTGATATTTACATGTTTCATGATGATCTCTAGATGTGTATGATTCGCCATTCAGGTAGATTCAGTGATCCTTGATTTGATGTTTTTCTATATGGGTGATGACATCTTTTGATATTCGGTGTTGATTTTTTTTATATAAATTTGAGTTATTTAGGTGATGCGATGCCTTGGTGATTATTTATGGTATTATACATATATTCTAGGCATACATTTCTATATTTATATGCATCAATTGACATGTCAACTGATTGATTATCCATATTACGGTTATCATATTATTATTCCATTTTTACACTATGTTACCCATATTATAGGTCTTGATTAGACATAGTCCGATCCATGTGTTATTTATGTAATACTTAGGTCAGCCTGAGACATTTTAGGTATAGGGATGACTTGACCAGCATTTGTTTTATTAGGCCTAGTTTTTGAAGGATTT
The DNA here is from genome assembly GCA_030765085.1 of Allium cepa. Classification (NCBI taxonomy): domain Eukaryota; kingdom Viridiplantae; phylum Streptophyta; class Magnoliopsida; order Asparagales; family Amaryllidaceae; genus Allium; species Allium cepa. The sequence goes on from CM060931.1 coordinate 501,003,036, forward strand.
TCGACTGAGTCGATACCCTATAGAGTCGAAATATTAGTTTTTTTTTCTAAAGTCAAATTCCTACCTTGTTTTACTTAAATCTTTTGACATAGTCGAAAGTCATGCTTCCAAAAGGGACTTTATAAATAGCTTTTGAAGGGGTACCTCTCTCTTTAAATAAAATCTTTTAAAAGGATTGGTTTCGACCAAGCTAAAACCCATCCATAAAATTTTCCTTTCGACTGTATTGAAGCCATTTATGCTGTCGAAGGGTTCTCTTTGTTTGAACTTAAACTAATCTTTTTCGTGAATGCTTTCGAAAGGTTGGGGTTTCGTAGGCAATGGTGTCGAAATGGGGTTTTGATTCTATCCTTTGATGTTTTAATTTAAAAGGTGGCTACTTTCGACTAGATGGTTCTGACACCATCAACTTTTTCCCTAAACAATTTTTATAATTAGTTTCAAAAGAGGTACTTTCTTATATAATCATTTTGACCCCAAGCATGTTTTTAAAGAGTAAACTCTATGCTTCCAAAAGGTACTTTATTTGTTTCGAAGCTATGTTTTAAATAATATTTTGATACCATAGAAAGGTACCATTGGTTCCGAAAGTGGACATTTAACAAGGGCTTCGAAAGGTATGTCTATTATGTTTTGAAAAGAAGTTTATGCTTTCGAAAGAGGTTATCCAGAGATTTCGAAGATGATGTTTTAAAGTTTCAAAACAGATAACCCACTCTCACTTTTAAAAAGGAAATACCACGGCATAACTAAAAGTTTTAGAAATATTACTTCTTCGTATACTTATTCACGTTGTAATTAACCCATAACAGCACTTTGGGGAAGGGCAGAATAACCAGTTAGGTTGGCCTAGTAGTGAATATAACTTAAGGAATGTTAAAATCTTAATTAAAGATATTGGTAGGGGCCAATAAGTTCGCAGTAAGCCCATGAAAACCGTGTATAACAAAAGATATTGGCAGGGGCCAATAGGTTCATATCGGCCCATGGAAACTATGATTTGATATTGGCAGGGGCCAATAGGTTCATAGTCAGCCCATGGAAACTATGGTTTGATATTGGCAAGGGCCAGTAGGTTTGTAGTTAGCCCATGAAAACTATATATGGATTAAGATATTGATAGTTAGTCAATAGGTTTGTAGTTAGCTCATGAAAATTAGGACAAGAATTAAGATATGAGAGTTACCAATAGGCTCTTAATGATCCCATGAAGACTATGATATTAGACAGATAGTCCACAAACATGTAAAAGGTTAATGGTAATCCTAAAAACTATATTGAGATAGATAGTCTGAATGAACGAGGATGGGTAATCTAGATTTGATTTTCTTGTTTTGCGTATTGTCATAATGTTTTTGAAATACTATATTTTAACCACTATGGATGCAGGAACACAGTATATTATTTTATAAATATTTTAGGATATTAGTGAGGGAAAACATGTTCCCCTATGCGACATAGTCTCACTAGATATCTAAATGGTTTGAGATGGTAAATTATTATTCTTACCAGGCTTTATGTTTGACTTGAATTTTTTTCCCCTTAACCCTCGGGTACTCAATTTATTTTGAGTAGTTTGAGAGTTAAGGTTTGTAAGTGTTCTTTTAGACGAATAAAGCTTCCTAGGATGTGTAGACGGCAAGCTTGTTATCAGAGTTCTTTTATTCCGCTATCTATTTTGTTTGTAAAGTCAAATTTGGTTTCTTGCCTATTTATATATCTGTTCAACCAGGGGGCATCTTTATATGTTGCTCTTGGTGTATCTTGTAATAATTATATGTTATCTGAACGTGGACTGCGAACTTGGATTATGTAATCGATTTGAAATATTTTGAAATGGAATGTGGAATTTATCCGCTGTTTAATTTTTTTCCATATTCTTGTGTTTCTATGAATCAATTTATCTAATAGTTCCATATTTAGTCACCAACGAATAATAACCTAGACGACTACAGCATCTATAGCCGTTACTTTGAGCCTCCAAGTACGGGGATGTATAACAACCAATCCATAAATATGTAGATGTATCTGGGAAGGTAAGGAGACACCCTAATAGGATTGACCAACTTAGCCTTGCTGCATCTCCTTTGATTTTAGTTATTCCCGGTTGATAAGGCTTGAGGCTACGCGTACCTTTTGAATAGCAATCTCACTTGGAATGTTAACACTGCCTTCTAGACAGTAATGCGGCGCCAGCATTCATCCATACAAGCTGTCTAGGATAAGGACAAACTGGAGGCACTACTTCTACTACATCCATTTTGGAATCACCCTCAGGACTAGTAGCAAACAACTCTTGCAATTTAATGCTCTGTCTTCGATTCCATATTCTTCAAGATCTCTTCAGTTCGAAACGCTTGAGTGGGATCAAAGTGGTTTTCAGATAACATATCTGATCCACATCTCTTGGAAACAACTTTCGATAATTTTCGGTAAACTCAGCCCCGGTTCTTTAGGAAATAAGAAAAACAAAGATAAGAGCAGGGTTCACCTCCTAACCATTTGTTCATGGACTTCCTTATCATTTATCCTAGAATAATGAAACAAGATTTATACGCACAGTACAACATCATTGGGGATGACTATGCCATAACTCACGTGTTTCTTCTGGATATTTCCAAAGCTAGGTTTAGGTCCAGATTTGATAGTTAGTTATTTAACTATCAAATAAACAATCATTCAACATTGATTTGATTCCATATGGGATCCACTAAGCCTTTATTAATTAATCTTTAATTAATGATAATACTTTGCAAAACTTGATTGAAAGATCTTTTTAAAACACTATTACCAAAACCCTTTACATTCCTTTCATATTTGGAAGAAAACATTTATATACTTATTCACTAAGTATATTTACCAAACTTTACAAAAGTTTCCTTCTTTTTAAATTCCATATTAAATGGCCAAGAAATTGCCTTTTCAATACATCACTTACTATAAAACCATTCACTTTATAAAAACCCATCATTTATCCCTTGTGAAAATTCTTTTTGTAAGTTCACTTCATATTTCAAACCTCCTTATAAACCTCCAAACTAGATTTAAATTCTTTTTGAAATCTCCAAAATGATTTATAAAATCTATTTCCATGTATAAAAGTCCTTATAGAATTTCCTTTATAAAATATCTTTGACATTACAAAATATCATTTACAAAATATCATTTAAATCACTTTAAATTAACCCATTTATTTAGTAAAACATTTTTATTTAAACAAGTTATTACTTATAAATATCTTTATAAAATAATTATATAAAGTGAAAATCATTTATAACTTTAAAACCATAGACCGATTAAAGTACTTAAACTCAAAAAGAGGCTTATCAATCCCAATGGCACTAATATAAGTTACCATTTAATTTCAATTCAATCTCAAGTCATTCAATAATTTATTTACATAAGTCAACATATATGTAAATACACTTCATATCCAAATCAGGAAATAATATATCAATATAAACTATCTAGTATAAACATGTCCATATAACATAATAGCAGGATGGTGATTTGTCCTGCTAAATAGATTTCCAAACAATTCAATTAATTTCTAACAGAATGGGAAATTATTCTGCTAATATATGTCCAAACAATTAAACAATCTATATTATTCATAGATATATGGTTTCTTAATGATATCGACACTTGAATCCCTTGAATTCAAAACCATCTTTGAAAAGGAAGTTCCTTTAAAACAGTTTGATTCTTAGAAAAACAAAGGAGTTAGGACTTTAAATCACTTTTTAAAATAATTAATTATAAGTTAAATCCTTATTTAAATTATAATTAATCTTAATTTAATCTTAACTTAATTTAATTAAATAATTAAACAATTATTAATTGTTAATTAAACCTTAATTAATTTTTTATCAATTATTTAAAATTAATTAAACCTCCATTAATAATTAAACATTAATTAATCTTAATTAACTAATTAAATAATCTTTTAATCAAAACTTAAAAAATAAATTAAACCTTTAATAAATAATTTATTTTAAAGTAAACCTTAATTAATTTATCATTAAAAATAGTTAACGGTTGATTAATTAAATAAATAAATAATTGACCTTATATTTGATTATTAATTGATTAAAAATAAATCTTGTATTTAACTCATAATTAATTTAGAATTAATCTTTCTTAATCAAAAATTAATTAAAATTGATCTTACTTTTAAAACATAATTAATTAGTAGTTAATCTTCACTTATCTATAATTAATAATCTATTCAACACTTAATTAAGCATTAATTATCAAAACTTAGTTAATTAAAAATTAATTATCAAATTATTAACTAACTTTCTAAAACACCATTACTAAGTTTATAAAATATCTTATAGACACTTTTAAGTATGAAAACTAAATTTAAAAATTCTGATTTTTTTAATAGAGACTGCATCCATATCGACTACCGCTATGGAGACCATAACCTGAATATGTTTTGACTTTCCTCATTGAAACCTCAACACTTTAATACTTACGAACTTATCATAAACATAGCATAAGAGTTTGAATAAAAAAACAAAGTTGAAAACTTTGAAATGATTTTCAATTTCCTTTAAATAAAACACTAGTTTTTCCATAAAGAAATCCAATCGCCAATACCATATCAAAGTAACTACTCCTATAGACATCACATGCACATTCCTAAACATCCGTAAGCATATCACTACCATAGCATAAACCCAAAAATCACATCTTTTTAATGAAACACAACATTAGCTTTCGATTCACAAGTCAATATCCAAAGCACAACTAGCAACATATACATATATTCAAACCATATAATATTCCAGCCAAACAACCAACTTATTTTACCATCCAATATTAAATACATATAAATGTAAAAATTTATCAAAAGTTAAAGACTTTACTCACCATAAATCCTTTGAAAACTTGATAAATTTTAGAATTCGAAAAACTTGGAAAACCACAACATCCATCGAAAATAGGTAAAATTCCCCTCGATTTTTGGACATATATATTTCTCGGATTTTGGAAAAGTGGTCAGTAGAAAAGTTTTGGGAAAATATTTTTTCTACAATTTAGAAAAAGAAACACTCAATTTCAGTTTTTTTGAGGAAGATATGGACCAAATAAGAAGGAACATTTTCAGACTTGGATCTCTGAGTCCAAAAACATGTCTGAAGAAATGCATTTTTGACATAGCTACGCTCTAAATTTAAAAATTTCGTATGAACAAAAGTTGTTACTCATGAGGAAGATAGGATAGATGGAAGAAAAGGTAAAATGGAGAAGTTTTTGAAACAAAGTTTGAAATGAATTTAAAAGGAAAAACTTTAAATTTTGAAAATTTGGAAACTAAAAGAGAAGCCATGAAAAACTTGAGGGAGAAGATGGAGTTTATAAAAATAGGAATGGAAATGATGAAAAATGAAAAGAAAATAAAGGAATTTGCTTTTATGTAAAGGGCATAGGTTAAATTACCGAAACTCCCTTATGTACTTTACCCTCCACAAATACTTGCCACCTCAAGATGTATGTCCCCCATCCCTTCATTATTCATGAAATTTCATACCCCCTTTGTACACCTTACCAATATGCATTAATATGTCTTAGTACCTATGTTTCTAATGTTGTCATTTCATGTTTAAACATGTTTCCTATGGTATCTTCATGGAATATTCTTTTAACTTTATTATTTTAACTTAACTATATGCATAAACATATATATATATATACCTTAACTAATTGTAAATATGAGTGTGTGCATTATGTCTAATGTTTATAACATTTCAGACAATTTTTAGTCGTCGGAAAGTCAAAAATTCGAAAAACGAATTTCGGACACATTTTCGATTTTTCTTCGAACCAAATATTTTTGTAAATAAAATTTAAAAACTATTTCACCAACATTATTTGTCATCTGAAAGAGTTTTATTTTCATTATAAAACATGTGTATTGAGTATTTAAAAATAATGAAATATTCACAAATCAAAGGAGTGTAAATTTTGGATCGTTACAACAGATAAGAAACACTTTATTAATATTCTATGTGACTTAAAGGCTATAAGCTTTATGATCGCTTACTAAGAAGGAAAAACTTAAGATGTGAACTCCAATAAATTTTTGAGGATGTTGAGTTCGGGTGGAGAAAGCAAAGTATGGATCATTGTCTTTAAAGAGGAATCAATATCTTTAATTTTGATTACAATTACTTCTTCTAACAATGTATAGGTTTTCTTTTCTTTTATTGAATATGAAGTAGAGAAGAAACCATAATAAGACAATGTCAAGAACATTACGAGTATGGATCATTATCTTTAAAGGAGAATCAATATTCTTGATTTCAACAATGATTACGTCTTTTGACAGTGCATAAATTTTCTTTCCTTTCATTGAAAAAGAAATAAACCGGGAACTGTAATAAGACAATGTTGAACAAGACAGTAAATTATGGATCACTGTCTTAAAAGTGGTACGATTACTTCTTCTGACAATGTATGGGTTCCTTTCATTGAACAAGAACTGAACCAAGAGCCGTAAAAAGATAATGTTAATCAAAATTCTCTTTATGTTGAGGTAACGTTTCAAGAAAACAAACTCAACTACCTCAAGGTTCTATGTCATTAGGAGGTCCACTTGAAAAAGTAGAAATATTATTTCAGAAAGCAGTATGGTAGTTCTCCATAAAAGAAAATAATGGATTGACAAAGATGATTCAGCCAACTTACATTAATCCATTAAAGATATCATTTTTTAAAAGAGGTATAATCTATACAATAAATAGGATTTGTTATATTCTCCATACCTTAAGTTATAAAGACCATTGGTTATAAGTGAATATTCACAATCTAGAGGGATCAATATGTAACATATAAAGATATAAGGTTCATCTGGTGAAAGAATTTATTCTCAGAAGGAAAATAATGATTATTAAGGTGAATTTTTCTCTGGTTTACTATAAAACACTTTAGAGTCATTTTGGACTTAATAAAGATTTTGATTTTAAGCAATGTCATATGGAAATTAAAGTTGGGTTTCAAAATGGAGGCATTAATGGAATTTTTTAAGAAATCCACGTATGGGCCCAAATATGATGTGGATCAATGGTAACATAATTTCACCATGTTACCATCTTATTTGACTTTGAGGAAAAACATTAAAGATAATATGCGTATCATAAGTTCTTAATGTGTAACCTTTTATTGTTGATTTTGCATGTTGATGATACACTGCTTGTCAATATTATCTAGGTACGTTGCACAAAACCAAGATGTTTCTTATATTTTATTTTCTAAATATCGATGGTAACTCTTTTTTATTAGGGGTTCAAACAAACTATATTACCATTTATGGGATGATATTTAGATTACAACAGAAAGGCTACAAAGATAATTTTTTTAAAAAGGAAAAAATAAGAAAAATAATTGGTAACCAAACTATGAATCAGTTGATTCCTTTTTTCAAAGGAGAATTTTTTTGTATTATATAGTGGCATGAGAGAATAAACAAAAGCGATGCAAAAGATTCCTCATGCATATGTGGTATGGAGTCTAATGCATGCTAATACATATACATATTTGGATATTGCGTGTATTTTTTAGCAGACATCTCACTAAACTTGAAAGTGGATTACTAGTTAGTAACACGAATTGTTAGAAGATATCTTTAAGGGAAAAAGGTAATATGCTCTAGATAAAAAAATCATATTGGTTGGAGATCATAAAGCATTATGGCCCAATTTTTTTGGATTCCTATATGCACAAGATTCACTTCAGGCTACAATATTTTATTTTTTGGGTGGAGCTACGCTAGGAAAGTTGTTGTATAGACACTTATAGCCTCCTTCACTATGTAATTAATGCTTGTTTTCCATTATAGGGAATCCAGTGATGGAAAATAAGTACAAAATTGTCACAAAGTCGTGGAATATTAAAAAGAATTTGAAAAACCATTAAAGTAATATTGCAAGATTTAACAACGTATTATTTTCAACGAGACAAGAGTTCAAAATAGATTATAATCCATAGAGCATATTGTAACAAACTCTATAATGGTGGATCCGCTTACAAAAGGATTGGCACCCAAGGCATTTCATGAGCATATTGCTCAAATGGGCATACCTTTTCTGTAAGGGTATTTTAGTTCAGGGGAGTTTGTAATTGATATTGCCATATGATATGCTGCTCTATAATTTGGTTGTGGATATATCAAATATCTTTTTTTCTAATCTAAAATAAAGAAACAAATTTCACTTTGCACTCATGTTATTCAAATATTTAACTTTTTTGATCTCACTAAAGTAGGACATGGAGAGAACTGTACCAGATATAACATTACTATACTACGGGGTTCCGGTCCTCAAATTACACAAGTTTTTTTCTCTATCAACCCTCTTCTAAAGAGAAATACATATATAGACTTACTATAATTTAGGGACCATCACCCCATATATACAGTTCTTCTCAATTTTCTCATAAGTAGTTAGCATGCCAACTAAAGGCAATTCGAACCAATCAAAGAGAACCTAATTGATTTTTCACCAGCACACAAAGGTTGGCCCAAGCTCGTGTCATTCTTAAACCAACCTTTCTACTCAACAAGACGACAACAGAAGGCCAGACCATCTCATCCCAAAGCAACCTTCACACTCAAGCTAGATCTGGACCCAGTCCCTTCCTGTCCAGCCAGGTCCAGCTCTTCTATATTGAACTTATAACAATAACTAAGAGCCAATACAATTCACTAAGCATCGCATCAACTGACATCCGGCACCTTTCCGAGCCTGTGTCAACAGACAATGCATCAGGCAAGAGTGACCAAGCATGGTTCAAGTGCAACCAACCTAATCTAGCATAAAGCCTCCCTACCGAGACCTTGTGCTTGGTTACTAACCTCTTCCTCACATGGTCCTCGGTAAAATTCCAAGTTTTTTATGTGTTACCGACAACTAGTTGGCCAGCTTAGCCATGTAGGAACTCAAGTAAACAAAAAAGTTGTCTGCTTACCCATCCGAAGCACCATGGTTGGATGGCTGAATTAATGGGGCTTACCATCAACATTAAATATGCATTAAATGCAAGCCGACGCCGGTATAGTGAGGCAACGAGTACTTTCTCATCCATCATACATCTTCTAGAAGACCTTACAACTGTCGACCATCCACCTCTATAGTCAAATCAATAGTTGAGCACTTTCCCATCAGCTTTGCAGTGCGATCTCAACCTCCACCATCCACTTTAGCTAGTATAAATAACCCCTACTTCGCAACTTCAAAGGGGTAAAAGGCTGACCAGGACATTTAACAATTATGAATGTTAAGCACAATTCAGTGCTCTTGATACCATATAAGTCCTTCAGGTTACATAGCTTTATTAGTCATAAGTGCCCCTTTTCCTTTATTATTCTCTTGTAATTCCTTGTAGTTGTAAAAGAAATATATAGCAATAGAACTTCACAGTGGACATAGGCAGCTTCATTGTACCATGTTATATATTGTGTTATTCACCTTTTAGCTACATATTTAACGCCTTATTTTTCTACTCTAAAGCGTATTTATTAGCAAGTAATATTTTCTTTTCATAATGCACACGTATCATTGTGTGGTTGGCTAGGAATCTAGTTAACATTTTGGCACCAAAAGTAGGGTCTCAACAAAAAAGCCCTTCCTTTTCCATACCTTTCAACTCTGCAAGACCTGATTTGGCTTGTTACCATGGATAATCTTCCACCATTTGAAGGTGAACTCTAACAAGCACCAAACCAATAGAAACACTCTCGTTAGCGCTACCCAGCCCAATGTTGGCTCCAAGGAAGAAATATTGTGTGACGTACTATTACACCTATCAAAGTGGGTAAGCTAGCCTGCGAATTGAATGACTGTGATGATTCAATAAAAATGACAGTCAATTGAGAGAAAAAATATATAAAGAGTAGTGAAAACCAAACCAACTTTGATATGGAGTAGATAGGGATAACTGCCCAGGTAGGATGGGGTAAAATTAAGACTATAAATGAAATAGCTACGAATTCTCATAGAGTACAATAAGATATTCCTATAGAATATAATGAATATTAGTATGAACATTGGAATATATTTTTTAATATGTGTGAAAGCCATAAGAATCATCCATAAAGGAATATTGAACAGTATTAAAGTAAACTTTTATGAGTTTTAGAGTGTACTTGCATGAAAGATCATGGATAAAGAAGTATATACCCAAATTTAAAATATTATTATGAAATTTGAATTAAAAGAAGAAAGCAATAGCGGCTAATGAGATGGCAAACACGCATAGAGGACGTTAGTAGACTCAAGGTTAAGGAAGATAAGATAGACGGTGGAAAAGTTACTCCACCAAGCTAATTTTCTAATGAGCTATTCTAAATATGCATAGTTTATATTTTTACCCAATGTTGCATGGGAATGCACAATTTATCCCATAATCAAATGTAATAACGGAAGTGATGGACGGATCTTATTTATTAAAAGGTAAGTTAAGACATGTGGGTTATAGTAGAATGACATATTTAAATATCCATGTTAATTGAGTAAGGAGCGATAGGGCCACAACATCATTGACACCAGTTGATATTGGAAGGCAGCTTCCACCAATTGTTCCTTTTATGCTTTGGGTTGTAAACATTTGTTGTCTCGGTTTATATAAAAAGGCATACGACATTTTATGAGAAATGTTCCTTTTTAATGTTGATTCTATGGATTTACCGCTATATAGATTGGAATGTAGTATAAATAAGAAAGTTTCATAAAGACACTTAAGTAATGTAAATTAAGATTGGAAGTTTATAAAATATATTATAAAATATATTTGAATTAGTTATTAAAATAAAATAAATTTAAGTCCCTAAAGTATTAAAATTTTAGGAAGATAAATTTTAGTAAGTGAAGGACAGGAAAATATCGCTACGAAACCAAGGAAGATAAATGTGTGCTGATTGTTGTTCTAAAATAAAAGAAAAAGTTTTCAAAATTTGAAATTTTAATGTGTAATGGGCTAATGTCATTCATAGGCGTTAGTCCATTGACTAAATCTCGATTACGTTAGATGTAGCTTAATTTGTTTTGAAAAGTTAAAAACAAATACTTATGAAAATTTTGTTCAAAAATCTTTGATTTCAAAAACTTAAAATACGTCAGTAAAAGTTTTGAGAAAAATGAATTTTTATTTTAGAAAAATTCCAACCATTAAATTTTTTTAATTGAAAACGATTTTGGATGAAAAAGAGTAAAAAATTTATTTTTGAAATGCCACATGCTTAATATAGGAAATGTAAATGGGTTAGCAAATATGAATTTTATTGTTCAGCGGAAGTGATAGTATGTTAAATTTAGTTAATAACAAGGGTAAAAATATTTAGTTTTGGAATTTCTTTTTCTATACCTTGTTGATAGTGGAACAAAACTAGTTTTGAAATGACTCCATTTAAAATAAATTTTATAAATAAATTTTCTTATGCGGACTTTACTTGGAAAAGTTGAGAAAAGAATCGAGGGCATATGAGAAGGTTCCAAGGCACAGTGGAATGGGTACACAAGAGAAGGTGAAGATATGAGATTCTCCATCTAAATTCCTTTTCTCCAATAAGAGCAGATTTAGGAAAGGTTGGATTTTCGAAATTTTAAATGTTAGAAATTGCATGCTAGGTATTGGATGGTAGGGATTAGGTGCAAAATTAGCTGAATGATACTCCTATTCTTAGGAGTGCAGTAAATTATTGTGCGAAAAAGGATTTTTGACTTTTAAAACTTGCATACATATAGAACTGCCAGTATATATAAGTTGTTTACACCATATTTCCAAAGTTATTTTAAAGAGATACATTCATATAAGAGGCGGAAATTTATTATATTCAACATACAAATTATATGTAATATGATACATCATGCACTTGCAAATGATTTGGCTGCAAAATTAATTTCATACTAATTGGTTGGATAACTCAGAATGATTGCGATCTATGTCATATGATTCAGTCCTTGAGGAATTTCTAGGATGAAATTCTTTTAAGGGGTAGAATGTAACACCATATAAATTAAACAGTAGTTAATTAAAAAGTATTAAAAACCAATTATTAAAGCCAAAAGTGGAATTTTCATAAATGTTATAATTTGTCTACGAAACTTGCACCTTGTGATCGTGGCGAATTTTTGGTCAATTTTTGAATATAAAGTTTTATAATCAGAGTTCAAACAAAAAAGTTATTAATGTTTGAAGATTTCGATTGGAAATAGTTAAAATGTATTAAGGAAATAAATATTATTAATTTAACATTAAATTGATTTTGATGGAGACATAATGTTAATAATTATTATGATTAATTAAATCCAATTAAATCGAACATAGAAGGAAATAAAGCCAACGAAATCAACAATTAACAAAAAAAGACTAATCGACACCTTATTAGGTCGGTCAACCATTAGTGGTTGACTGTTGGAAAAGAGTCAACTGGTGGATAGCTGGTAGCTGATATTAAACCTAGGCTGAACAGCTCGGATTTAATATAATATAATCTATCGAATAGAATTGATTCAAATGCCTATAAATACAGGTATAGCCCCTCACTTTTCTTCTTATATTTTTTTAATCAAGATCGAAGCTCTGCCTTTTTCTCTTCTCTACAAATTCTAAGAATTATAGAAACTGTAAAATATGCTATATATAAGTGGAGAATAGATGAATATAAAAGAAAAGAAGAATAAGGCTGAATCGATTCACCAAAGCAAAATGGAAATTATAAACCTAAATCTACATGTAATTCAAATCTCTTCTCAGTTCTATAATTCTAATAAACTTGTATATGCTTTTGATACGTATTTTGGTAGAAAGAAAGGGAGTCAACCAAGAATAACAGATTTAGATCTGGAGATTTGAAAGCGAAGAGGTAAGTGGCAAATTATATATTTTTATATAATATTGGATTTATATCAGTGTGAATCTATTCTTTTTATGCTTAAATGTAAATTTTGGAATGGTCGGCTTAAATATGTACATATACATATAATATATATATATATATATATATATATGTAAGAAACTGGAGAACCATACCTATACATTCTATAAATTGTTAATTTTGATTAAATGTTGTAAACACCTAAATCCGGAATGTAAGGGTGAAAATAGTCCCTAAAAGTTAAGGGATAATTCATTAATAAGTCTGTATGTAAATTCCAGATTATGTATTTGAATGTTATAAATTATTAAACATAAATTAAAGGTTGCACGAGTTCAATTGGGATTTAAGTTTATATTTTAATTCATTGGAACAAAGGATGTTTCCATGTAAATTTCTATAAGCAATCCACCTTTATAATTATTAAGTAGCACTGTTTGAAATAATAAGGAATATGAATAGAAGAAAGAGATGTGAAAAATAAGGATTTTTACTATATTTTGTACTATCAATTTCAATAAAAACAAAAGAGTTAATTTTTTGTAATTCCAAACATTACACAATCATCTCTTAGATAATTTATGGGAAATTACAGTGTTATATTTCCTTTTCGGAAGATATAGATCCAATGCATTAAAATGTAGAAATCCTTAAATGCAAAGCCAAAGTATTATTAATAAAAATAATAACAATATTCCCATTGTCAATTTAATATGTGTGATTTAAGATAGTTTAGGAAATAAACAATAAGCGATTAAAGCAGGGATAAGGCAATAGAATAAGAAACTAGGAACGTTGTTGTAATCAAGAAAGGTAGTTATTAATTGAAAGGGACCAGTGAATTATACTTAATTGCAATAGTTGAAAAGGAGCAGTAAACTATACTTAATTGTATTAACTGAAAATGAAGTAGTAAAAGCTATTTAATTATCAAAGTAGAATGAGGCAGCAAATGACATCTAATGGCATTAATCAAATAAGAAGTAAGTTTATCTATATGTACATTAATATTATTAGTTAAACTTAGAAGGCGTAATAATTCCTCTAGTTAAAATAACCTCAAGAATACATTTATGATGGGTGTGAATTGTTGAATCTAGCCAATATTTAGATTAACCATGAATGACGTGGTCATTAGAAAGATTTGGAATGCGATGTCAGTAATGTTTCACAATGGAAGTCTGCCTTTCGTAATGGGCTTCTAGCAGTTGTGTGTACATTGTACCGATGGGACATATCCAATTGTAAGACCGCGGTGATATATGTTCACATATAGGTAAAGATAATATAGCAAAGTGGTTCACCTTGGGTTTGAAGTGTTAAATGGCCAATCAGGGTTTCAATCCCAACATGGAGTACTAAGTTAATATGTGGATATATCCTTAAGTTGCATTAGGCAATCTAATTGGGACGGTAGGTATAAGCTCGATGCTATGTCCGCCAAGTTGGTACCATTTATTTGAGGAGTAGGGCTGTATACGTAGCTTGAGAGTGCCATCAATCGTAGAGCGGTTGGAGAAACTTGGGTTGCGCCTAGAGACGGACTACACCTTCTATTACTGTAAGTTCTATATGGGATATGCAATTGCCTCGAAGTTTGTTTGTTAGTTTGTTTCTCGTTAAAAGGCTGGCTAGATAACCCCTACATAAGTCTTTGAGAAAAATTAGAGTACGACTAAATAGTTGTAATTTCATTGATAGGCACTAACGGGAGGCTCCACGATGTACGTGGGGAATTCGGCATATACATTGTTGGTGGATGCCCGGTGCGGTGCCTGGTTATGGATACTAGTAAGGAATGCATCCTAGTCTATGGGGGACTGTGATACTTATACACACACATATATACATACATATCTATTGTATACCTCGAGTAGGTTGGGCATATCGTATGCTTACATGAAGTCAAAATGACTAAGTTTTAAATAATATTTAAATACGCAATGGAAAGCAATCGGCATAATTTAGTATTACGAAAAAGTGTGTAATTTACTAGTCACAAGAACATTGTTCTGACAACCTACTACATGATAGATTTAGAGGGATAGGTGCTGGTAAAAGGTGGGAACAGTGGAAGCATGAATTTCCTTATGCATGTCGAACATCGACAAGGGCACTAGATACCTTAAGTATTGGCCTTAGTTGGTACATATATGATTTGTTATATTTTATTATTCTGTTGCGAGTTCTCTTAGATAGCTCTTTAAAATACTTTTGTTTATTACAGGATTCCAACACTAACGATCCATACCCTAGTGAACTTGGGTTTTTGATTTAGCGACAATTCAAGCCAATTATGGTGCGGGTTACTACAAAGGCCGGCCTTCCCACAAGCTAGGTATCAAATTAGTAGTACTTAAACAGGGACATTGCCACTATCTACTACACCAGCAGGAGACGAGAGAAATATCAAAGGCCTACCGACGTCAGAGACGAAAACAAGAGAATCCTTGCTGTAACAGCAAGTACTATGAGTTTGGTCGAATCAACGACCATTCCATAATAGATAGCCTTATGATTTAAAGATGAAATCAATAGGCTAATCCAGAAAGGTTTGCTCATGGAGTTTTTTTGACATTAGGTGGAGCAATGGGAAAATTATGAGGAACTGTAGAATTAGCCCCTTCGGCCAAATAACACCGGTGTTCAAACTTCCCCTGAGGTCATGACCATATGCAGGGGATCGCATATGGCCAGTAGTACTCGAGGGCCCAGTCTTGGTATTAAAGAGAAGTGAACACTGCCAAGTAGGTTTACTCATTAGAGACCTGGGTGTCCAAGGCGCTATGATTGGAATCAGATTGTCTATCATGGCCCAGGATAGGGAAGTAGCGCCCTACCACAATCATGATCCCATGGTCGTTACTATTGTCTTTGCCAGCTCCATTGTTTATCGAGCCTTCATAGATGGGGACAGCTTGATTAACGTCATGTTCAAGAGCACCTTCAAGGCTCTCAGGCTTCATGCCTCCAGTCTCACCTCATGCGCCTTACCCATTTGTGGCTTTGGGGGTATAGGCTTTGGGCGTATAGGCATTGTGCATATAATAGTTGATTTCCCATTTTCTTATAACTTTCTAATAGGACGGCCAATGCTTGTCGAATTGGAGACCATCGTCTCCTACAACTGCCTCATCATGAAGTTGTTACACCAAGAGAAGGGCAATGAAATCAAGGGCAACCGACAAAAAGCAAGGGAATATTGTAGAACTTCCTTAGGTAGAAAAGAGAGGTGTTCGCATGCTGTAGCAAGAACATTCCACCATCAATGGTGGATTTCTCAGTAAGTCCAACAGGCCATTCAATGCCCTGCTCTTTCCCAGAACATCTTGTTATTTGGGATTTTAACCCAGCAAGACTCACTAGAAAACAAAACAATTCTGTGACACAAGAATGGCTTAGAACTTAACCAAAAAGGGATAAGACAAAAAGTTAACGAAAGCCAGGTCATATTACTAAAGCAATGACCAAATTCAACTAAAACTAAGAAACCAGCATCAGTTCAATCCAATTAGCAGCTGAGTGCAACTAACTAGTAGATTGTTATCAAAACAGAACAAGTGCAAGGAGACTAGAAGAACAATGCTGATACAAGGCCAAGAAAGCACTCTGCATGTCAACCTCCAAAAACAAACCAAGTGCTTGGATCACTAGCGATCTATACCCTATGGATCGTCAGCGATCCATGCATCGTAATGGTTCGCTGAGAGAAACATGAGGCAAAGAGCCTAAAGGAAAGAGCACAGAAAATACTAAGTGTATGGATCACTAGCGGTCATATAGAGCACTATTTCTTGTGGCTCAGCATGACGAAATGATGGAGGGAGTGCAGGTAAGTAATTAGCTCGCCAGCGAGCCAAATCTATGGATCGGTAGCGAACTATAGAACATGGATCGCAAGCGAACCATTGTTTTTGCTCGAGTCACGAGCTAAACTTCTTTAGGTCGCCATATACCCATATGCAAGCAATTGACGAAGTGGCGAGGCCCAAAAGCTCTCCGATCTCTATAAATACCGTCCCTCTTGCAACATAACGGGTCATCTTTGGACTGGATTCTGAAGCTCTATTGGAAACTTTCTTCACTCTCTACCTTCCTCACAACAATCTCCAAAGGAATTCACTGTGATTCTCCAGTGGATTCCAACTCTGGAGATTGAATCTAGCTAAGGATAACCAAACGCCTTGTAACCAAACACCACTTGTAACAGCAATCAATCTGTAATAAAACTATAAAGTGGATGTAGGCTTTGTTAACAGCCGAACCACTATAAAAATTCCTTATCTTCATTCTTTTATTGTCTTTTTCCATACATGTTATCTGTGATATTACTCTATCAGAACATGACTAGTGCTTTCAAACTCAAACCAGGGTATTGATCCATTTTTTGGGTTACAATGTTGGTGCTTTCACTGAGAACTCCAACTCAAGATCCAGGTCTAGCTATCTACTTTGGATCCCATAGGTCCAGAAGTTAGGTCCTCAATATTTGCCTGGAGAATCTACCACTTGAAATCAATAGCTCCTGAAAGAAGAAAAACTACCTCTGGAAGATCCATAGGGGCAGTAATAGCTAGAGAAGGTGTTTATGCCCAACAAACTAAAGTAAATGGTGCTAACTTGGGAAATCGGGCGCTAGCATCCTACAGCCAACACGAAGTTGTCACCAGTGATGAGTTAAATAAGATAGTTAATGGGATCAACTAGAAAATGGAAAATAGTCAAAAGGCTCTAATGGATAAGCTTAACACTCTCCTAACCCTACAGTCAAATCATACTCCAAGGACTATGTCTGAACCCGCGGCTGCTATAGGACAAGAGAATTCCTCCATTTTTGGTCTACATAGAAGAAATGAAAAATAGCCACAAAAATGGGTGACAATAGGACTTAACATGGATAAAAATGCAAATACTCTATTCGCCATGAGGCAACCTATTCTGAACCCGAATCAAGCGACGAAGACCCTGTTGGAATACATAGATATGGATCTCTCCGACTCAGGGGACAAAGAGCAAGATGATAAATTGGAATAAAATGCCAATGCATTTGATAATGCCAGGAATACTCAAACTTCTCTAGTTAGGCCAACCTTAAGCCAGTGGGACCCTATAGCGTTGGCTCTCTTGAAGACAGGAGAGCCTAGGTTTCAGCCCACTCACTAAGACTATTTGCAAAGCCGAACACTTGGCGTAGTGACTGATTGCCATCCTTAGGACTACCGAACATCAAAGGCATACATAGCGGATATAGTTAAACGATTTATCGGAGAGAGTAAAGATAGAAGAGATAATGAATGAGGATCTGCACCAAGTCAGACCCCTTCACTGATAAAAATCTTGAATAAGAAATATCCAGAAAATTGACATTGCCAACTTTTTCATCCAATGACGGGACAAAAGACCCAAAACCTCACTTGTACAAATATAGTTGGTATATGGACTGAGCTAATGCCTCTGAAGCTGTTCGATGCAGATGCTTTCCAATCTTTCCCGAATTGCATCAATATGGTTCACTAGGCTACCACCAAGATTTATCTCTACTTTTGGCCAATTGGCGATAAGGTTCCTTGATCACTTCAGACTCCATACTGCACAGGCAAAAGACGTCATGTCCCTAACTAGATTGTTCCAAGGGTGCAACGAATTATTGAAATCTTTCATGAATAGGTTTAACACCATAGTGACAGAAGTAAGCAACCCAACGAAGGCATGGTTTTTAGGGCATTAGTCTGTGTCATCCACCTGTTAAGATGAAGCAACCTAACACTAGGAAAGATTTCAATCGTAAAGAAAGTCAGTACATAAGGTTGGAGGAAGCGTAGGAATTGGAAAGAAAGTCTGCTAGTGTGCAACCGATCAATGTTGGGCTAAGTGATGTAAAAATGAATCAAAATGTGCACACTTCTCGGACTGCTGAAGGAATCGCTGGGAAAGACGGAAATTCAAAGAGAAAAATTCAAACCCCAATAAGGATAATGGTAATGGAAACAATAAAGAGCTCAAAGGGTTTAGGTCTGAAGGCTACACTCCCCTAAACGACACACCGAAAAGCATTTTTCTCGCGACTCAAGGGACCGAGGAATAAAAAAAGCCCCCCAGAAAGGAGGCAACTGAGCAGTTGAACCGCTCGGGAAAATTCTGTCGCATCCGTGAGACACACAGCACAATACAAACGGATGCCGCCACCTAAACTATCTCAATTAGGAGTTGATCAAGGACAATAAACTCCAGCAGTATGTAAGGAAGCCTCAAAACCTCGATCAATTTGCGGCTCCTCGGCCGCCTAGAGAACGAAGGATCAAACGGGAACTAATGAATAGGGGTCGAAAAGAACTGACCAAAGGCTTATTATTGAAAGAATATCTGGGGGACCGCACCCTATGCAAAGAAGTAGGGGAGAAATGGAGCGATACTAAAAAGTTCATTGAAGCATGCTCCAAAAGAATTGTGTTTAACTATAGAAGATGAAATTCCGACCAAGCTGTAAAGTGCTTTGAATGATGATATAGTGTTTCGAAATCGAGATACCAAAGGGATCGACTCTCCAACCCTCGATCTGATGGTGGAGATGGTAGAAATCAGACCTGCTGTAGTTCGATGGGTGTTGGTTGATAGTGGCAGTTTCTTTAACGTGCTCTTTAAACGTACTTTTGATCAGATAAAGATTGGCATGAAAAGCATATCCACGTGCTAAACGAAGATTTAGGGGTTTACTAGCGAACCCAAACAATCGATGGGAATAATTGACCAACCTATGGAGCTTGGAGGGGGTGAGCGAAGGCTCACCCTCATTCGGACTTTTGTGATCATGGATGAAATGTCAGCATACAATGTCTTCTTGGGACAGACCACATTAGCCGACTTTAGAATAGCATTGGCCCAATGGTGCCTTACAATAAAGTTCCCTACCGAGCATAGAGTCGGAATTGTGAAAGTAGACCAAAGCACCGCTTGAGAATGCTACATTGTAGAATTGCGTGAGTTCAGAAGAAAGGAGAAAGGAAAAGGTGTGGGGAAAACACCAAGGCTGGAGTAGAGAGTCTTGCCCCGTATCTGTCCAAAGGTCAAGAACTAGTAAGCGACATCGACAATTATACCATAGCCCACATTGCATGAGAACAAAACACCAAGGCAGACTATTTGGATAAACTAGAAAGCTCGAAGGAAGGTCAATCAATGAGGCTCGTCCCAGTCGAAACTTTAACCAGCCCGAGCATAAATGAGATGAACATCGACTAGATACTCGAGATAGTCTTCAAACCAGAAACATGGATGTCACTGATAAAGGACTACGTACTTGTAGGAATCCTTCCAACTGACCGGAACCAATGGAAAAAGTTTCTCCGAAAAGCACCACGGTTCGTGATACAGGATGGAATTCTCTATCAAAGGGGATTCTCGACCCCTATTCTTAGGTGTGTGACCTATCATGAAGCACGATGAATCCTAAAAGAGGTACATGAAGGTGAATGCTAAGACCACACTGGGGGCAGACCCTAGCAAAGAAAGTCCTTTTGTATGGATATTTTTGGCCAACAATAAATCGCAACGCTGTAGACTACACCAGAAGATGCGATCGTTGTCAAAGATTTAGCAAAGTTAAGAGAACTCCTTCAACGGAGCTAACGCAGATGGTCAGACCTGCTGTTTGCAATATGAGAAATCAACTTGATTTGCACCCTGCAAATAGCAAAAGGAGGGGCCAAATATGCTATAGTTGTTGTAGATTATTTCATAAAATGGGCCAAAGCAGAACCGTTGGCCACCATAACCATAAAGAAAGTCATTAAATTTGTTACTAGAAACATTATTTGCAAGTTTGGTGCACCCTAAAAAGTCATCATAGACAATGGAACTCAATTTGAAAGTGTCGAGTTTCAAGACTTTTGCAAGCACTTTTGAATTGAAAAGAGAATTTCCACGGTGGCTTGTCTGCAAGCAAACAGGCAGCTGGAAGCGATAAACAAGATCATCAAGCCACTATCAAAAAGCGACTAACAAAAGCAAAAGAAAATTGGGTTGATGAACTTTTATTCGCACTATGGGCTTATGGAACACCCACAAAGCGGCAACTGGCCACACTCGTTCGCCTTGGCATATGGTTCTTAACCAACGATTTCTGTTGAACTAGAAATTCCCTCGCACCGAAGACAAAACTTCAATCAAAGCAAAACGAGTAGCTCCTACTCTAATCGCTGGATATGATTGATTAAAGAAGAAAAGAGCAGAGTTGAGAACTACCACCCACTAAAAAAGGATCGTATGGTACTTCAACTCCAAAGTTCACAATTAAACCTTTAAAGTCGGTGATCTTGTGCTCAAGCGAGTTTACTCCATTCCGAGGACCTTCAGACCAAACTGGAAAGGGTCGTATGTCATCAATCAAAAGCTAAGCGATGGTATTTTCAAGCTAATAACCCTCTACGAAAATCAAGTCCCAGGGTACGGAATTGCAAATCGCTCCATAGTTACTTTGTCTAAAAGCTACCTTATATAATTTTTACTTTCCAGCAAATAAGTCATCCTGGAATGCTGAGGGCATTGTAAATAGACAAAGAATTTGCCCTGCTTTTAATAAAATTTGATTCACTCTTTTGAGTGGACAATACAATGTTCATAATAAATATCCGTTGAGTCGATACAAATCGACTTAAACCGCTGGATCGGCGGGACTCGATCCTTGCCTTCTATAAACCAGCGTTGCTCCAACGACATCGGGAAGCCCCAAAAAAATTGTTCCTCGCGTTGCTCGAAGATAGACTATGTTGAGGAGCACCAAAAGCTGCACATTCCATAAGCCACGTCAAAAAATATGCTCCTCGCATTGCCTGAACATAGGCAACACCTAGGAGCACCAAAAGCTACCTATTTTATATGCCGCGCACTAACTTCCAAAACTTAGCTCCTTATGTTGCCTGAAGATAAGCAACACTGAGGAGAACGAAAAGCCGTGCATTTCGTAAGCTGCGAACTAATCTCCAAAATGCCAACTGCTCATGTTGCTCGAAGATAGGCAACACCGAGGAGAACAAATAACCGCACATCTCATAAGTGACACCAAAACACACACCCCTCATGTTGCCCGAAGATAGGCAACACGGAGGAGTATCAAAAGCTATGCACTAAATTCCTCACGTTGCTCAAAGATAGGCAACTCTGAGGAGCATGAAAAATCATGCACTGATTCTTAAAACTTAAACTCCGCACCTTGCCCTAAGATAGGAAGCATCTGGGAGCACTAAAGCATACATTCCTCATGTTGCCCGAAGATAGGCAATGCCAAGGAGCATCAAAAAACCATGCATCCCATAACCAACACAACTTCTTCTATAATCAGGACTAATGAGCACAACTCCAACAAAATTGGAATGCTACAAACCAAGAAAAAAGTTTCAACTAAGGACACTTAATGATTAAAACTTCCCTTAGTTAACCTATGCAACGTGCACCTCTTTAACACATATATATTTCATACTTACTGGAATATTACAAGAAACTTGGATTACATGCTAAAGCTGCAAAACTTCTGAAAAAAAGAAAATTAAGCTGTGACTTATCCAAATTTCAAGTTTAATATGAAAATTATCTAAATCCTAAGTTACCGGTCATTTGAAAATTGTTTGAAGTAAATAGCCCTATGAACTAGGGGCATACACTGGCACTTGAATAAAAACATGTGAAAACAATAAGTTCACAAGTTATGTCACTCCAAACAAAGAATTTTTAAGTTCTGTTAATTTTTAAGTAAAGAATTTTTAAGATCCATTAATTTTAAGTTCGGTTACTTCAAACGAAGGATTTTGGCAGTAATCACAGAACTAGATAGGTATAAAATAAAAGAAGCACAAGTGCATAGAACATATTGAGCAGACAGATGAGAATACGGTCAAAATATTAATACATTGCTTATAATTTTCTTTATGCAGGGTCAAAACATGGGGCCTTAACACACAAAGAAAATACAAAATCCACATCAAAAACACTAAGGGTAGACTCTACACTTGAACAAAATGACTCAAAGGGAACCAAAAATCAAATCAGTCTTCACACAAGCTCCTCAATGCTTCCTTCCACCATTCGCCTTTTCGCCCTTTGTTGGTAGCTTCTACTTCGTCTCAGGAGTAGTGTCGCTTTTGGTAATGTCAACGAACACCTCAATTGCAATGTCCTCCTTTTCCTCTACATCCCTATCAGAAGATTCTCCCTTGCATTTGCGTTTCCACGATTTACGAAAGCTCTTTAAGGTCTTGATCACTTCAACCCTTTCCTTCTTGATAACAACATGTTCATGCTGAGTCATGTGAGGCTACTCTATCTGAACTTCTTGCTCCTTCATTTCTATCATTGTTACGTCGCCCTCTAAAGACATAGAAGGGTCACCCTAGCCATGAAGCACGGCTATCTTTTCGGACTCCTGCCCTGGCTGCGAGCCTGACATAGATGTAGAAATAGGAACAGAGACGACCAAAGAGGCTGTAGAAATAGCAGCGGCTCCAGGAGCTGGCACATCAACTTGGAGGAAGCGAGAACATTACCTGCACTGGAGGAATGGTCAAGAATGTCAACTTCATATTCACCACCTTCTGCTTCTTTCGATGGTTCCACTACCCGAGGAAGAGTCTCGAGCTCTGAACTTGCTAGTACGGCATGGGGGCTGCTCCAATGATTTACCCATGCTATAAATAAAAGGCCTGGTGAGCACTTCGGCGGTAGTCATTATGGAAGTGTCGGTGGCCTCTTTCTCTCTCTCAACTCAAAGAATCTCCCATCCCTTGAGCATCGCCTTCTTTGATTCTTCATTACGGTAGGCATCCTATAACTCCCGCTTATTATAGACATCACCACTATCGGAAAAGCGGGAAAAGATTTCTTTCCAATCTAAAGCGAGAGAGCGGGGGAACTTCAGACCCAAGTAGCTGAGACTCCCTTAGTGCAATAAGGAGTTAACATAAAAATTCAGAATGGTCACGTCTAGCTTCTCCATCTTTCTTTTAAAGCATTTTGAAGCTCTAGGTAATCCGCTATAACAATAGATTTCTCAACTTCAAGGCAGACTTATCGGCACTGAGCTGTGCAACCTGAGCATGTAGCTTGGCAATTGTCTCGGCTTGGTCGGAATTAGTCTTGTTGTGCCCTTCAACGATGAGGTCATGATCAGCAATGGTTTTCCTTTGAGCCTCAATCATTGCATTGCAAGCGGCTACTTCTTCTTTCAATTTCACCTCTTCGGCGTGAACCTTCTTTATCTTGACTTTATAGACGATCTCAATCCTAGCGTAAGCCTCTTTTACTTCTTTTGGCAAGTCGGCGCTCCTCTTTCCCTCTTGCATTGCTGCTGCCTTTTCTTCCTTCAGCAATTTCATTTTGGCATCATGTTCTGACAGCACTCCTTCAAAATCATCCTTCTTCGACTTGAAAGAGAGGATTTCTTGGTAGTTATTGCGATTGGTGTCTGTCGGCTGCTTAAACAATCTTTCCCATCCTTCAGCCTGATCCAAGTCACTCTAAATAGCTTGAAGGTGGGGGAATGCACAAATCTTTGAGAATGAGGCTTAGGTCACAGTCAAAATTAACTCTCGCCAAGAACCACTCGAGAAGCTCTTCCTCGAGCTTAGAAGGACTCAACAGAAGAGTGCAGGCAGGCTTCTGATGGGGACGCGAAGCACTGGGAGCCATCACGACTGAAGATGGTGGAATAAAAATTGAAGGCAAAGAGGGAACAGAAGTTATAGGGATTTCTTAACCCATTGAGGAGCACATCGGAGCAGACACCTGTTGTTCCAAAGAATGCAAATGGTGGTCAAATTTTGATATGTTTGAGTGCTCCTTCCTTTCATCAAAAGATCTCCTTTTCTCATACCCGCCTTTGTATGATCGGCTTGGATCTCTTTCATCTTGGTGGTGGGCATCAGCCTCTAGTTCCTTTCTCCTTCTAAACTCCTCTTCTGTTTTTCAGGGGTGATGATGACCGAAAAGATGCTTAAACCAGCGTTGAGAGTCAGTGAATTCTTTAAAATCATCATATAGGCCATGTCCTCTCATCCTACCTAGCACAAAGCATAAATAAAATATTTTATAAACAAAAAATAGGCGTGTAAAGAAAGTGGGAAAGAGAGTGAAATCCAAATAAGATATGTAGTGTATTTTAGGGAAAGGCCTAAAGTGTCATCACGAACCGGATCAGGTGGCCGTTGTAGGTAAGACCGGACTAACTACGGGTGTAGTGTTTTTCGAAGGAGGGGGCACCTCCTCGGATTTAAATTCTTCCCCCATAATCGCATCAAAATCGACTTAGACGTCGCTTAAATCTCTTAACTCTATGCTAGCATCTTTATTCGGGGCATCATGATGCATTTTATTCTCGGGGAATTATCTCTGTCGCTTGCGTCTGGAGAAGAAGGGCTTGGAAGGATAGGACTCATGCATGGGGTCTCATCGCACAATTCTAATTACCCATAATCAGATTATGCATAGAAGTCCTCACCGGAAGTGGACTCGTCATTACTACTCTCGAGATCCTCTTCCTCCTTATCTAAATGCATTGCGGCCTTGCCTTCCCTTTGTTGGAACTCTTCTTCTTCCTCTTTTATGGTTGGAGGCATTCTGACGGAGCTGTCGACTTCGACTATGGCGACATCTCTTTCCTCACGGGCCTCTTCGACCGACTCTCCGAGTAAGCCCTCTCTCTCTCTCTCGAGAAGCGCCTTCTTCGGAGTAGTGAGAAGAAAAAGTATATTTTGTACGAATCTCGGACCGAGCAGGGAAGGGGACTCAACTTGAACTGTGGATCTACACGGATACAATAATCAATATCGATGCAAGTTTTCATCAGTTAGCAAAACTTTAATGCATCTTTCCTCGACATCAATAGCCTTTAGAGTTTGAAAATCCTCAACGACAGCTATGTCTCTATTTGGCCTTGGAATAACTGCAAAAGACATGCGGCTAGTTAGAAACTCCATTGCAACAAATCAGAGCTCGATAGATGGAAAAAGGAACTTAGCCCTATCGTCCAAAGACGATTGTACCCGTCGAGGCATCTAATGAAGAAATATTGCTTCTTGAATTGAGACACTGTAGGCATAAGACAATTTTTTGGTTCCTTTGGGTTTCAATTATGATTGAGGATGGACATTCATCTCTTCTCTTGAATGACAGAAAGTACTGAAACACATCAAAGCTTGGAACATTGTTGAACGTCCGCATGAAAAGAGCATGTAAGCAAGTCAAGATAGCATAGCAGTTGGGATGAATCTGAAATAGGGCAATGCCTAAATTGGAAAGGGTCTCACGTAGAAAGTTGTTAAAAGGTGGCACGACTCAATTAAAGCACATATACCGATGGCAAGCGGTATATCCTGGGGGAGGCATGTAAGCAAACTCGTCTTTTTTCGGTAAACATAAGTTCACTTTAGGTATACCATGCTGCATGTGGATATTGTGTAGAACTTTAGCAGGAACCATCAAAGAAGCTTCCTTTGGTGGGTTGAGTAGAACTCCAAAGTTGGGAGGCGTTCAACCTAAAACCGGCCCAATTGGGACCAACGGACCATATTCTGCTTGAGAAGTGGTAGGTGAAAGAGCGACGAACGATGATTCGACCACTGAAAGTGCCGAACTTCCTCCTTGTGATTTACGGCATGAAGAATGGGGCTTCGTTCTTAAACAACGAAACGTGCATTCAAACTGTTAGGTTATTTTATCCTAATTTAGTGATTTCCCCTACTACACTTAATTCCAGAGAGATGTCAATTCATATTCACGTGACGGACTTCAAGTATATGTAGAGGCAAGTGCGTCGTGTTGTCTATAGGGGGAGTTTGGTATTCGAAATACTACAAACGCTCTATCCCGTGTAGATAGTTCGCTTGCAATTGAAAAGAAAAAAGTCTCCTACGTCATTCCTACTTGTTTTATTTCCTACACACTTACCTGTTATTGACAAATGATCGACAATGGATCTGTTGTTTGAAGCGATGTGGAAAACCCTTTTCACTACATGGATGCTGAGCGAGTAACAAGCAAGAAAAATAAGTCCAATTCCTCCGAAAGAATCGAGACCGATTAGCGATGTGTCATGCTGTATCAACTATGAAACTTGGCACAAGTCGATTCTGGCTTAATGGACGAAGATAGCAAAACATGTCAAGCACTAGACCAAGGCCGAATGTTGTTCCGGGAGAAACTCAAGACTCAATTTACTATCTTCCTCTATTAGACCGCAATCAACTCAAACTTTTCACAACCAACATCGCAAATGTGAACTCACCATCAAATAGTTAAACGAACACTATGATTAGTAAACCTACCTTAGATTGAACTCTAAAATGCGGGGAACGATCGAAGACTTAGAATCAACGAACTGTGAGTGGTCCGATGGTGAGCTAAGAGATGGATCGACGACGACTTAAAGCAATGGCAAGCTGAGGTTTCAAACTAAAATTTGGATCAAAGTCAATGGCGATGCTCCAACGGCGGTGGCGCAAGAGGGAATCATGGCATAAGTGGCTATGAAATGATGGATCAAATCGAACTAGAAGTAGGTCGAATTGCCTAAAGTCTGGATTGCAAGAAGGCAAGAAGAATCGGGTCGCATGAAAATGACAAGTTGGATCGGCTCAAATAAATGATTAACTCGCCTGAGTGGCATATATAAGCAAATAAAAATGAGGCAGGAACTTTCTTTAAGTCATCGGGTAGCCTACGATCCATCATGGATTGTTAACGACCCATCTTTTGAAGGAAAATTTTAGCAGCCAAGTGGTCAGGTCGCTGGCAATCTATTGTACATGGATCGCTAGAGACCCATAAGGTTGGGGGAAGATTTATCTCGAACTCGAGCTTCGACAGCTACCCATCATTTCAAAGCATACCAGGAAGCTATAAGAAGAAATTTGATCCATTACAA
Organism: Allium cepa; assembly: GCA_030765085.1. Taxonomy (NCBI): domain Eukaryota; kingdom Viridiplantae; phylum Streptophyta; class Magnoliopsida; order Asparagales; family Amaryllidaceae; genus Allium; species Allium cepa. The sequence goes on from CM060931.1 coordinate 501,030,824, forward strand.
CAAGCTATAGCAGTCAAAACCAGAGCTAGGTGACCAACAACATGACCTGCTACGTATCCGAAAAACTCTAATGTGAACACTTGGAATTCGAAGAACAGACATTGAAAGCGATAATTTCCAGAGCATGCCTTGTTTACAACGAAGACGTATTTTGGTTGGAAAATATTATCCGGGTTTTTAACCCAGCAGGACTCACTAGAAAGCAGAACAATTCTGTGACATCAAAATGGCTTAGAACTTAGCCAAAAAGGGCTAAGGCAAAAGTTAACGAGAGCCAAGTCATATTACTAAAGAAACAATCGAATTCACATAAAACCAAGAAACCGGCGTGAGTTCAGTCCAACCACCAGCTGATTGCAACCAGCTAGTAGTTTGTCATCAAAATGGAATAACATGCAAGGAGACTACACGAACAATGTTGATACAAGGCCAGGAAAGCATTCTCATGTCAAACTTCATAAAAACCAAGTGCTTGGATCGCTAGCGATCCATACCCTATGGATCGCCAACGATCCATGCATCGTGATGGTTCGTTGAGAGAAACAAGAGTTAAAGTGCCTAAAGGACAGAGCAAAGAAAATACTAAGTGCATGGATCGCTAGCGACCCATACATGATGGATCACTAGCGATCCATATAGAGTAGTGTTTCTTGTGACCCAGCATGATGAAATGATGGAGGGAGATTGTCTAAGTAATTAGCGAGCAAGCGAACCAAATCTATGGATCGCTAGTGATCCATAGAATATGGATTGCTAACGATCCATGATTTTGGCTTGGATCGTGAGCTAAACTTCTCTAGGTCGCCATTTACCCATCTGCAAGCAATTAACGAAGTGGCGAGGCCTTGAAGCTCTCCGATCCTTACAAGAACCATCTCGCCTACAACATGAACGGAATCTTCTCCGAACCGAATGCTGAAGCTCTATTGGAAACTTTCTTCACTCTCTATCTCCCTCACAACAATCTCCAAAATAATTCACTATGATTCTCCAGTGTATTCCAACTCTGGGGATTCAATCTAGCTAAAGATAATCAAAAGCATTGCAATCAAACACTGCAATAATAAAACTATAAAGTGGACGTAAGCTTCTTTAACAGCCAAACCAACATAATAATAACTTGTTTTCTTTCTTTTATTGTCTTTTTGCATACCTTTTATCTATGATATTGCTCTTTCAGAACAGGGCTGGCGCTTTCAAACTCAAACCAGGGTTTTGATCGATTTTTTGGATTAACACACCACAACCCTGAGGTATTGGCACCAACCCCTACTCTCTCAAAACTGGCTACCTCATCTGAAAGCTGAGGGAATCACAACCACCAGTTGGACTCATCATTACGGGCTAGTTCTCCTTCAAAAAAAGAGCATAACTTAAATACTTTTCTATCTATCTATTGCTTGTGAATAAGTCCTCATGAGCGGGCAGCGTACAAATCGGCTCACCATCAAGTCCTTCTGAGTGGGCAGCGTACAATAGAGTGTCTAAGCTTAGAAAATGTGCTTTCAATTCGAGATCAACTGTCGCCTCATGATAGGTGACATGCTTCATTAATGGCCATATCTAGCCCGCTTTATCATGACATTGATAGTTAGCATAATCCAAAAAAGGGAGAAATTTCCATAGAATAAATACAATGATTATTGAATATTCAAGGTATCCACTCAACAAGTTGCATAGATGATCAAGCAAAACAACAAATTCTCAACATAGTTTACAACAAAAGATCTAACTTTATTCAATTCAAAAAAGTGCAAAGGACTCAATGCCCGCCCCATTAGGCTTACAATGATATTCTTATTGCTAGCTAGTAAAAATAAGAAAAATATCAAGGAAGAAGAAGCACATCAATAACTCTTTCAAGATAGGCCGACCCATACTCTTATCACTTCCCGAAAAACCCTGGTTTCCTCGGAGAAACACTTTAGATACTTCAACTGATCCAAAAATTGTTGAAATAGAGGGACTTCCTACCGATCTTATGCCCTCTCCATCAATTCTTACAAGAGACCCTAAGAATCTCATGGACGTCTTCGCTAAGGGGTAAACCAAAGCTTCGACCATAATAGAAAAGGCAGAGGCTACAACCACCACTCCTTCCAAAGAAGTGCAGAATCATCCAAACCAACCTGAGGTCAGGAGAGTCAAAGCACCAAAGCAAGAATGTGCTTTAGCTTCGCCTGGATCATTAGTACAATAGTGATATCTGATCACTATCAGAACCCTGGCCAACAAGCAGTTGTCCAAAAAAAATTGTAAGGCGTAATCCAACGAAAAGCATAAGTTTCCAGCCAATGTTTTGACCTGCAACGAACAAGTGGCAATTCAAAACCAATGAGCTTTCTCCTTTCTCAATATCCCAACTAAATTTGATAAAAAGGCATGCATGCAAAGGCATTTATAAGGAATAGATAATGAAGCCAGCGGTTTTTATTTGTAAAGAATTGCAAAAGATTCAGAAGCTTTGAATTTTTTTATGAAGAGCGATTACATGGGCTTAGGGACGAAGAAGGGGTATTTATATACCATTGCCTTCAATTGCACACGTTGAATTCAAAAGGTAAAAAGAATCCCAACCGTTCAAAAGAGATCGGTATTAAGTCAAATCATGTATATAAGAAGACGGGACATATCTCAGCCACATCTTGAAAACTGAATCATCATAGCCAATTGCACAAGGCCATTTGGAAAGTGCATTAAATGTATTACAGCGCCATTAAATGAAAAGATTTTATGATTTTTAAGCCCGCATCCACGGTCGAATACGGATTTAGGGGTAAAATTTTGCTCAGTTTTCTCACAAGTAATTTACAAGTGAAATAAAGGCAACCTGTCCCAATTATAACCAATTCAAGTGATCAGCCATCGGCCCGCAAAGGCTGGACTAAGAACATGTTAATCTTAAACCAATCTTTCTATTCAACAATATGCCAAGATGTGGCCCAGCCGTCTCATGCTAAAGCAACCTTCACATATAGGCAAGATCTAGATCCCGCACCTTCCGGTCAAGCCAGGTCCGACTTGGCCATGACTAGCTCTCTGATACCGAACTTCCAGCAACAACTAATAGCCAATACATTTCACCTGACAATACATCAGCTAGTACTTAGCTTCTATCCAAGCCTGCCCTAGTAAACAACACATCAACCAAGAGTGACCCAAGCATGACTCTATTATAGCCAACCCCAACTAGCGTCAAGCCTCCCTCTCGACTGTCTCGCTCCTAGTCATTACCATCTTCCTCATATGGTCCTCGGTAAGATTCCAAATCTCTTCCATGTTGTCGACACTAAGTCAGCCAGCTCAGCCACGTCGACACTAAAGTAAAGACAAAGTTGTCCATCCGTCTAAAGCACTATGGTTAGGCGGCTGAATAGATGTGGCATATCGCATCATTAAATATGCATTTAATGGAAGCCAACCCCGAGTATAGAAAGGCAACGAGTACATTCTCATCTATTGCACATCTTCTGGCACACAACCATCGACCATCCACCTATACAGTCAGATCAACTGTCAACATTTTCCTCGCTAGTGCAACGCAATCTCAACTATCCACCATCCATTTCAGCTAGTATAAATACCCTTTTCTTAGCAACTTAAAATGGGAAAAATACTTGCTTGAACATTCAAGAATTTTGAATTTTACACACAATTCAGCGCTCTTGATACCACATAAGTCCTTAAGATTGCTAGTCTTAATTTACCCCATTTTACTTATTATTCTCTTGTAATTCCTTATAGTTGTAAGGGAAAAATATAATAAGGGAACTTCATAGTGGATGTAGGCAGTTTTGTTGAACCAGTATATATCTTGTGTTATTTACCTTTCAACTGTGTATTTAACTCTTCATTGTTTCTATTCTTAAGCCTAGTGATAAGCTAGTAAACTTTGATTTTCAGAATGCACTTATATCATTCCAAGGTTGGATATTAAACTAATCAACATATAGTAATGTGATATTTGGTAAAATTCTCTCTATATATCCCATATAAGGCAAATTTTAAAGTATTAAGACCATAACGCCATATACACAGTGGTGTGTTATATGATACAATTCTCTCTACATGTCTATATATATATATTTCATAAAAGAAACAAATACTAGTATCTTTATGTTATTTCTTTTCTTTTAAAACCTTAATGACTACTTTATCCTTAATTTATTTTATTTATTTATTTACCATGTATGTTAAATAGGTATTTTCTATCTTACCATGCTTCAATCTTATACGGTATTCTTTATGTTTGCTTTACTTTGGATTTGTAGAATCAAGCAATGTAAAGCAAGCTTGTTTCCCCATACCCTTTTTTTAGCAAAACCATTTCAATCTCAGTAAAGAACTCGACATATTGAAAATCGCTTTGGGCTTTATGCATTCTTTCTTTGACACTTACATCTTTATGCCCTAAATGGATTATTACTTTATTTATTCACTTTAATTAGGCTTCATAGCAAAATAGCATAACACATTTTATTTTACACGTGTGGTCTATGTATTGAAATTTTCCAACATAAACTATATATTTGCAAAATAATTTGAATTTTTTTGAAAGTTGATCAGATTTTGTGACACTGTAGTGTAGATTCAAAATGAAAAAAATATTAAGAAAAGGATGTTGAAAATTATTAAAGGAGAGTTTGGTGGAATGCGTTTTTGGAAGGGGGTGCCTTCATTTTGAAACTTAGGGAAGGATGTTTTGAAAACCATCACTTTTGTTCTTACTCTATGTATAAATTACTTTTTATAAACTTTTTTTTTTGCAATACACTACATTTATTATCAAAAGAATAGTTTAGATTATATTTTTTAAAATCAAATTAATATGGAAAATTCTTTACATCAATGTAGATATTCACATTTCACTATATGCTGCATTTATTAGACCAAAAGATTTTTTTATACAATATTTTAAAACCTAAAAGTGCAACAGACAAAGCATCTTTTTTATTCTTTTTATAGTGAAGTAGGAATTAGTTGGTGCACTCAATTTTTCTTCGATGGTTTTAAGAATTAAGTTTATAATCATTATTTGAGATCTCTAATTGAAATATTGAAAGTAGACCAATCATTTATCAGCTATTAGTTGTGCCTCCTTTTATGTTCATCATTGATCCCCAAATCAGAAAAAAAATCCTCTCGCAATGAAGTAACCATTTCTCCACTTCAATTGCGTCCTCAGTCCCGATAAACGGTTCCTCCCTGCTTGGCATAATCTCTGCTTAATAATACATAGTTATTGACCACCAGAGCTCCCTGACTTCCTCCTACAAGATTTCCTCCAACTAAACTTGCAGCAATTCCATCCTGCATCACATTAACGAAGAACTATTACATAGCTCCCACATCAACTTGCAGTATTCCAGCACCCACATTAGCAGCTTGAGCCTGACCAATGTATTTGGTCTAGTATTCCCATTAGTTGTGGTGCTTCCCTCACCAATGTTAACTCTTTCACTTCTAGCATCCATATCTTACGTCCATAAAATATGCATTCAAGCCTTTATAAGATACAAAAGAATAGCCAAAGAGAGATGAGAGAATAGAGATAAAGCATATACTTATATATAGCAAATACAATTATGGTATTACAGCATTATCCAATACCCCAATCTTTTTTCTAATTCCTTAAAATTATGTTTTCAAAATCATTTTAAATTTGAAATTCCTTTTAAGTTTTTCATAAACCTATGCTCTGATACCAAGTTGTAACATCCCTTATCTTGAATCCCGAAGCTAAGCGCTAGCTACAGTCATCTATAGTATTAATTTCTAGCGACAAAACACTTCTCCCAATGTCAACTGATCTTAATGGTTTTACAGAAACTCCAATAACCTATCTTTCTCTGTATGTTCCTTTCCTGTGTGTAACATTATTTTAGTATTACCTATGACAAAGCCAAACACACTGGACTTTTAGACTTATATTAGCTAAATCAATGGGTTATCTCTCCTTTAAAACAAGTTAAATCCCTTCTTTAACTTAGAAAATAGTAGGTTTTAAATCCAAGATATCATCTTCAAAACCCTTATTTAAAAACTTTAAATAGACCCTTTCGAATCCATTGAAACCCCTTTCAAAATAGGTTAACAACTTTACCTTGAAACACTAAGCCGAAAGGCCAAAGCATATATTTTGAAACCTTTAAAAATAGACCTTTCGAAATCATTGAAAGCATCCCTTCGAAAGACTTATTAAACTTTAGATATACTCTTTTCAAAACACGTTAAACTTGCCTTTCGAGAGCATTGGAAACCCTCCATTCAAATACTAAAAGTAGACCTTTCGACAATATTAGGGAATCTCCCTTTCGAAACCTTCATTATATCTTTCGAATTCATTAACTCCTTTACTTAAAACAAACCTTTCGAAAGCATGGGGTTCAAGTAAAGTTTATGGAACATAGCTTTGAAACCATTTAAAACCATTTTGAAATCTTTGGGTTTAACTTTCAATATATTTAAGGGTTTAGAAGAAACTGGGGTGAAACCATTTCTTTCAAAAGCATTATTCCTAAGTAAAAGAAAGTGGATGGTTTCGAAACCAACCCTTTCGAAAGCTTGGAGAAGCGGCTTCAAAGTTTATGGCAAAAGATCCCTTTCGAAGGCATTGATTTGAAAGGTTAAATGCGGTAGTAAGGGTTTTGATCCCTTCGAAAGCTTTTTTTAAAACAAAAGGCGGCAACCCATTCGTAAGTCCTTTCTTTATATAAACAGAAGCAAGTTGGTTAAGTCGAAAGCAAACTCCAACCCTTCGAAAGCCTCATTTGTAATCAAAATAATACCTAGTTTATAATAGCTACTTCTACCCCTCCGAAAGCAAGTTTCGACTCTATACCTTTCGCCTTTCTCCAATCCACTATATACCAAGGCATTGATACCATGTATATTGGTTTCGACTTGATTGGAGGCAGATGTATGGGGTCGAGAGGTGGCTTCAATAAGTGGTGAAGCAGTAATCCTTCAGAAAACCAATTTTTAATTTTTTAAAGTTATATCTTTCCAACTAACTTGCCTTATTTGCCAACATGTAATTGGTTGCTAATTCTTTTTCAAAATATTTTATAAAAGTGCCGCCAAATTCAGTAATTAACAATTTAGAACATTTAGCAAATTGCACCTTCTCTATTTATAAACATATAAAACATTTAAGTACCATACCTTATATTTTTATATTTTTATTGAAATACTTAGGAAAATTCTCAAAAACTTCCTATAAATCACATTTAGTATGTTTTCTAACATATTTAAATTTCTGACCCAAAGCTAACATATAACAGCCGAAATTAATTAAAACCTAATTTATCCATTTTCCTTACTAGAAAATTCAATACAAATCTGCAACAACTTAGAAAATTTTGAAACGTGAAACCCATCTCTAAAATAATGTTTTTGACCTTATATCATTAATGCAAGCCATTTGGATGTCATTTGACAGGTTTTCAAATCAAATCTTATCATAAAATCTATATAAAACAACATAAGTCATCAACAAGCATATATATAACCATTTAAACGGTCAAAATATAGCATTTTTCTTGTAAAATAAATTCCTATCTTATCTAGAAACCGAAAGCTACAAAAATGAGATGTAATCTATTATTCACATTAGCTTGTTGTTAAGGAGTTTAAGATTCGCCCTTCAATTGATTTGATTAAACTTCCTTCTTGAATTCTTGCTTATCTTCCTTTAGATTTCTTCTAAGGGTGGTCGGCCAAACTCTATGTTTAGTTTTTGTTTGTGAATGTTGGAAATGAGAACGAGGTAAGAGTTTAGGGTATAAGGGTATAACCTATTTATATTTTTCCCTTATCTTATTACCTTTACTTACTTCATTTTAAATTTTCATCTTTTTATTCATTACTTATGGCACAGCTACCTTATAATTATACAAATCTCAGTTCCTTAACCATTTACATTATTTCATTTAATTTATCTAATTAAATGTCCTAAGTAATGTTAGTCAAAATTTGCTTCATTGCATCCAATTATTCTCACACTGATTATTAATTTCTATATGAGAAAGGTTTTCTTAGAGGATCTCAGTTTCATCTTCTTTTTCCTACGTGCTAAAGATTGAGACCTGGTCACCACTAAGGTTTATTTTCAAGATTGGAGCTTTTCTCCTCTATACTGGGAATTTCCTAGTAACCCACCTGAATGATTTGGGCTTCTAGTGCCCCTTACGAGCTTGCAAAATTTGCCAAAGAATCAGCTCGTGAGTTCTTGCCTCTTGGTACTTGATGTATTGAGAAATCCTTAAACCGGTTCAGCATTTTCAATACCTTTTTGACATATAGGGTCAAATTGGCATCTTTCATATCATATTTCTGGTTTAGCTGATTTACCATTTATTGCCAATCATCGAAATTTTCAATTCTTGGAATTTTCAATTGAGGGGCTAGAGTAAGTCCCGCTATCATGGATTCATATTCTGCTACATTTTTCGTGGCTAGAAACCCTAACTTTATTACATAGTGTAAATGATGTCCATCGGGATTTATAATTACATATTCGGCTCTGGCTCCTTGTTCATTCAAAGCCCTGTCTACAAACGGTTTCCACTTAGATTTTAGGTCTTTTCTTTCTCTGACTGCCTTTTAATGAATCTAGTACATTCCTTGGCAAAATCAGCTTGTGCATGCTCTTTAATTGACGTTCGGGGTAGGAATTCGATATCATATTGGCTAAATTCAAATCCCTACTTAACCAACCTTCCTAATGCTTTTGGTTTACTAAAAACTTGCTTGAGCAGGAAATTGGTTGGGAATTTGATTGGATGTGCTCGAAATCGGGCTCTTAGTTTGCACACGGTAAGTATTAAAGTATACATCAATTTCTCTATAACTGGACATCTAGTTTCTACCTCTTTGAATCTTTTGCCAGTTATATACAGGATGTTGAATTCCTTCTCTTCTCTTATCAGCACTGAGCTAGCTACATGTTCGTAAACTACCATATAGAGATAAAGACTTTCTCCATCCATAGGGCTAAAGAGAATCTGCGGTTTTGCAAATGATCTTTTAGTTCTTGGAAAGCCTTTTGACTCTCCACATTCCATTCGAAGCCTTTCTTCTTTTTGATCGCATTGAAGAAGGAATGCATTTGTCAATAACTTTGGAAATAAATATATGCAATGTTGCCACTCTTCCATTCAAACTTATTGCTTGTTTGCTTGTTTTAGATTCTGCCATGTTTCTAATAGCTCGAATTTGGTCAGGGTTTGCTTCGATTCCGTAGCGCTTACGATATATCCCATTAATTTACCGAACTTGATTCCAAATGAACATTTTTTTGGTTAAGCTTCATCTGGTACCTTCACAACACATTGAACATTTCTTCTAGGTCTTTTAGATGATTGTTTTCCCTAGGACTTGACCATCATGCCACTTACAAATATTTCCATATTGCAACCAATCTACAAATATTTCCATATTGCAACCAATTTTATTCCCTGAACATTCTATTTACTAGCCTTTGATAGGTTGCTCCTATATTCTTCAATCCAAAGGGAATCACCTTCTTGCAATACCTTCCCCAACCAGGGGTAAAACCGGTGTTTTCTTCATCTGGTTTGAACAATGGAATTTGATTATATCCAAAATATGCATCCAAGAAGGATAAAGTTGGTGTTCACTTATTGCATCGACTAGCTGACCTGTCCTTGGAAGAGGATAGCAGTCTTTTGGACATGCTTTATTCAAATCAGTGTAGTCAACACATGTTATCTACTTCCTATTGGACTTCTTGACTAGCATCGGATTAGCTAACCATTTTGGATAGAAAACTTCTTTGGTAAATCCATTCTCAAGCAGTCTTTTGTCTTCTTCTTTTAATGCATTAGACCATACTTTGTCAAACTATCTCTTCTTCTGCCTAGCTGGTGTGATATTTGGGTTTATGTTCAAGGCGTGAAACATGATGGTTAGATCTACTTCGACCATATTCCAGTGAGTCTAAGAAAATACATCTTTGCTAGATTAAAGGAACCAGATTAACTCTACCTTGATTTCGCCATCTAATTCTTTTCCAATCTTAACTATCATCGTTGTATCAGCTGAGTCTGGGAATACCTCTTCAAGATCCTCCATTGGTTTCATCCTTTCCTGCTCATTTCTCCAATCTAGTTCAATGTCAATTTCTTCATCTTCTATTTTGTCTTCTACCAAGTTTGCTTCTTTTCCTTTCCTTTTGGAGAAGTCAAATTTTCTCAATAAATGTTTAGTTGTCTTAATGAGCATTGTTTTTGCTTTGGGTGATGAGTTTGAAGAAACACCATCCAAAGGCTTTCTAGCATCGGTTTTGATTAATTCTTTTTTCTCCAAATCATAACAAGAAAGGATTTCTCATTTATTTAGCTCAACGGTTGCAAAATACATCTCTTGGGTACTAAATCACACTCCTTTTATAGTTCCACACCCCTTTTAGGTTAAGAAATTCACCATCAAGTAATTTAGTGAAACAAAGGCATCAACTTCATCCAGAGCCGATCTTCTAAAAAAGAATTATAATCAAAAGGCTGGACCATGATGACAAAGAAGGTTTCAAAGGTTCGAGAACACGGTGGCATTTCCATCTGCATGAGAAGCTTTACTTGTCCCACTAGAGTTGACTCTTTATTATCGAACCCAAAAATATGCTTGAAGCTCAGTACTAATTTTTCTTCTAGAAGTTCCATCTAATTAAATGCATGCTTGAATATAACATTGACCGCACTTCTAGTATCCACTAAAGCTTTGGGAACCATAGAAAGTCAAATTTGTGTAGTGATCATAAGTGGATCATTATGTGGATGGCGAACCCTCCTTAGTTCCTAAGGAGTGGTGGTTAAAGTATGCATTTGAATTTGAAATCTTGGGTTCTTGAGTGGCGGTTCTTCTTAGATAGACAAACTCCCTTCCTTTGCTTGCATAACATATCGGTTCCAAGCTCCTTTGCTGTTTCCAGCCAAATTTGGGATCTCATAGATTACATCAATTCGGTTTAGAGGTGGAATGAAGTCAGGCTGAATATCATCTTCTACCATATTTGCAGCATTGCTTAGTGGCCTTTGGTTGCTATTTTCCGAATGGATTGCCTTTTGGCCATCTTTAAAAAATTCCTTTAGTCGTCCAAAATGAATCATACACTGGATATGCCCGCCAGTACTCGACATTTATCTGTTTTATGCCCGTTCGATTTTCAATAAGCGCTAAAATCTCGTCCCATCTTGGCTTGGGTTCGGTCTTAGCTTTATAAGATACTCTTCTTTTTTCCTTTATTATGGCATATATATAAGATAGTGGCTTGTTCAAAGCAACGTGATTAGCATTTGAGTCTTCTTCTCATCTAGGCTTCTTATGGTTGCTGTTGTTGTTAGTCTTTCCTATCACCTTCTTGCCTTGGGCTTTCTTTCTAGAATGATATATTTCATCCATATGAATGAACTTATCAGCTTGGAAATGAAAATTTTGCAAGTCTTTGCACCTATGGAGTAGAGTTCCTGCCATAATGGTATTTGTCAATTAGCCCGGAATGTACCACTACCAGCTTATCTCTATCAGTCATATTCTTCGCTTTTAGGGATTCTGTGTTGAATTTCGTAAGATAGTTTCCCAACAGTTCTCCCAGCCATAGCTTGATATTAGCCACCTATGTGTAGTCAATAGCAAGATCCTTGCAGATATAGGATTGCATGGAAAATTCATAAGAAAACTGCTTCTAAGAATAGATGGTCCTTTCTCGGTATTGACGGTACCATTTAGCTGCTGCTACCTTTAAAGTAGTTGGGAAAAGCCTACAATGCAAAGCTTTAAATGCATTGTATAGATCCATCTGGCTCTCAAAGGCTAATAAGTAAACGTTTGGATCGGTTCTTCCATTATACCTGATGGATAAGACCTTGATATGAGAGGGTATTTTTACAGACATGATTTCATCTGTGAAGGGACTTATCGATGATTGTTGTTGTTCATGTCCTCCAAAGTTTTTTTTCCCCTTTGAGATTGAGCATGTCTCTCACCATTTTTCTGCCAAGTCTCTTAAGTAAGACCCATCCTTATAGTAATTACTCATTTTAGATTTGTACACTTTAGAAATTGAGCTTCCAGACTGCTTTTTGGGTTTTTCTTATAATCTTTCTTGGTAGTTTACTTTAGCTTCCTGATCAACTCTCCTCTTTTGTAGAGTCAAAGTAAGTTTGCCTTTGCTTTATTTTCCAAGCAAAGAAGCATGCAAGTCCCTCCTTGGAGATTCAGCTTCATCTCCCATGGTAGGCTTGGTAGTTTTTGAGGATTTCTGAGCAAATACTGCTTCCAAAATTTCATTCATCTCTAGCACTTGTTGTTTCAGGATTTTAATCCTGGCTTCACTGTTGGTTGGTTGTCCTGGTGCAAATGTCAGTCCTAGTTCTACACTTCCCAAGTTGAAATTGGGAACTACATTCTCTTCTAAGCTTGTTGTTTGGATGACCTCTTCATTTAGAGGACTAAGTCGTCTTGATCTCATTTTCCTAAAACAACAATTTGCTTCATCAGTTCAAGAAAAGAATTAAATAGGATCGGAGATTCGAGCCCTCCTTCTAGCGCTAGAAATGTTAGACCAAAAACTGGTATAATACCCATGATTCCAATTATGGTAAATTAGTTCTTGATTTGGATATATTTGACAACACCAACAAGCATGACTCAGTTGATGCCATCACATTTGTACATCAAGGACTGACTTCGCTTGAGATTTAGTGCATGGTGAATCATTAAAGAATGGATCTGTAATGTTTATAGGCTTTTGAAATTGAACAGTGGAATTTCACATGTCTCTTTGATTCATTGAGCATGACACTCTTTAAGGCCATTTGAATTTAATATTCCCATGAGTTCATACAAGCTTCTAAGAAGGATATGCGAAATGCCTATGTTATATCATATGTCTATAGGAGGTATGAAAACGAGAACATGTTTGTGACAATAATCCATTAAGCTTGTCAATAGGTTATGAAATATGTTCCTATATCCAAAGCCCAATGCCCATAATATGCATATATATGCTCATCATAGTTCAAAACTCCTTTAATCAAGTTTCGGTCTTGATTGGTTCAAATGGGTTCGAATATGTGCAAGTCAGTTCGAATGAGTTCGAATATATGCAAGTCAATTTGTACAAGTCCGAATATATGCAAATCCATATCAATAATGTTCAAAAAGACATAGTCAAAGGCAATAGGCATGTCTAAGTCTTTCATCATATCAATTATATGCAATAAAAATTAATTAGATTTTGTCCCCAATTTGATTTATAAGGCTTTCATTTAAGAAAAGGGGGAGAAAAAGAAAGATAGTCCCCTAAATTGGCACCCATAAGGTCATATTTATAGGGATAGAGCGGCTCTACTTGGCCTTCAACATATTCGGCGAGCTTGGTTTCAGTGCACTTCAGCAACGACATCGACGTCGATGATCACTTGCATTAAGGATTTCTCCATGAATTGTTGTTGGCCATTAGTGGCATTATTGATGAAGAGCGGCTTCAACTTGTATGGCATTGTCATTAATGATTCTTGGCATAATTGAATAATTGACGAAGTGAGGTATTAAATCATGCAGGCAGGAAAGGTTGTGACATCAGCGACACTGTTGATGAGTTCGTGTAGCATCATTAGTGAAGACAATGTAGGACTTTGACTTCCACCTTTTGGAGATATGCGGCAATAACCTCGACGGGTTTCATCGTGCGGTCGACAACCTTTAAGAGTGGTTGATGACTTCGGCTTTAGTTAACGCATGCATGAAGCAATGATATCGTGAGGTAGTACTAATGACTTCGTGGATATTGATGATGTCCACGCTTAACACCGCTTTGCTTGTCACACGGCATCCTCCAAAAAATTGAAGAAACACATTGCACAAAACACATTGCATCCTCCAAAAAATTCTTTTGGTATTGTCATGGTGCAATATGTTCAAAGATCCATGAACTGTAGCGTTTCCTCAATGTAACGCTGACTTCTTTTGTGGTTGTCGTTGATGAGCTTGTAATTGGTAAGTAGTGGTGCTGATAGAGCTTAGCATCAATGAATTGTATTATGGTTCACTTCGATCCTCAATGATGGCTTTCGAAATTAATCATATTCGATACACTTTCATTCTTTTATTGATGAAGTGCATCATCCTTCCTCTTCGATGCCAATCTACCCACATGTGCTTGTTGTTTAGCCTTGACACTTATGGTATTCATGTCACTCTGTAAGTCTTCGACTCCGTCCATCATAGATCTTATGTTGATGCTGACTCTATTACGATGATACTGCGTACTGAAGCAACGTCGAGGCTAAGTGTTCGTCGACGGAAATTCTATCGATTTAGAAAACCGTCGAACGAATTTAAATTAAAAATAACCGCAAGCGTACGGTGTACGAATGTAGCACGTGGCGAATACGGGTCGATCCGCAGGGAATTGATGATTTTAAAATTCTACTCAATCAAATTAACCAAAGTTGGAAGAGTGATTAACTAAAATAAAGAAGAAAATGACAAAAGAAAATAGATAAAAATATGAGAGTGTTAAGACAATTTAGAGGCAATTTCCACTCTCTAGATCACATAAATCAACAAAATGAAGTTATGATCTCTCTTTTCTTATCATTAGTGAATTAGTTGATGTGCTTATCATAAGTATGGTATATTTGTGCTATTAATTAGCTCAATATAAACCATCAAACTATAACACAACCACTAATACACTTTTAAATCTCATAAAATATGACAACAAAGTTGAAAGCAAAATTTATTTTAAGCATGGTCTATTAACTATTAATTAGAAATATAAGCCATCAAATTTTAATTTCAACAAACACTTCTTTGCCATAATCATATGTAGATGAAGAGACAATTTGTGTTTTGTTTGTTTAAGCATAGCCTATTTGTTATAAACAACATAGACTATCAAATTCAAAGCTAAACAACATCATTAAACCACTTCAACTATTCTCATTAAGCATAAAAAGAGAGCATAAACATCAAATTAAGTTGAAGCTACATGATTAGAGAGCTTCATTACCTCTAAATTGAAGGGGTTTAGCCTCTCATATTTGTCATCACATGAACAAATGTAGCCTGCAACATGAGAGAAAAAGAAAAGGAAAAGAGAGCAAAGTGAAATGGAAAACTATTCTAATTGCATAAAGGAAAATCTACACTACTTGCATAAAAGGAAATGAACATGTAATTAAAAAGAAACAATAATTAACATTGCATAAAAGAAAAGAATTACATAAGAGAAGAAATGGCTAAGTAGCCATGGAAAGAAAGAGAGATTTGATTTATTTTCTAAACTAAAACTAACTAACTAAGAGGAAGATGGCTACATGAAACATAAGGGGTATTTATACAAATTAGATACCCTAATGCATATTTATGGGGAGTACCCAAAATGCCCTTGGAGGAAGTGTGGTGACCAAGTTATCATTAGCTTTAATAATCCCCCACTTAAATGTACATGAAGCTTTAAATGTCTTTTAGCATGTGCATTAGCCTTTAATTTGTACATTAGGTAGTGGGTAGGCGGGGTCCTCCATGTTCTTCACATTAAATTATTTCCATCTTCATTCTTTTGTATCTTCTTTGTGCATGCATATTCCTTCATGAAACCACTTGTAATTGAGTTTAAATTCCTACAAAATAATATAGAAATTTCCCATTAAATTTTCTCAATTTGATATATGCACAAAAATAACCATTTTGCCCCTATATGAAGATGAATATGTGAAATTTTGGAATTAATATGAATTTTTGTTAAAACAAGTTAAAATACCCAATATGATCATTTATTTAATTTAAATAGAATAAATATGGTGGTAAAAATATGCACATTTACGTGCACATCAAATACCCCCACACTTATCTTTTTATTCGTCCTAAAATAAATTAAAACTAAGATAAACCCATTTTCGTAGGGAGCACGATTGCATTGAGCGTATGCAGCAAGCCGTTAAACCTCTGGGTGTCCCCAATAGGACGAGTGTTGTCTCGTGAGGGTTTTCAGCGGATACTTCCCACAAAATCTAAATGCAGGATGAAAATATTTACAAAATGCAAGATTTATTTACAAAGGATGAATGCAAATTTTTGAAAATATTTACAAATGAAGGATTTATTTTTAAATTGACACGAATAAGTTAAATATAGGTTTTGGTTATTATCTTGAAAATTTATGTCATTTACTCGTCAAAATTTCCGACAAAAATCAAGTTATCATAACAAATAGACAATGGTTTAATTTGTTGTTTCGGTTGATAACAAAATGTAATTATAAAATGGATCCTTAGTTGATTATCAAAGTTTATCAAAGTGGTATTTTCATTTCTTTTCAATAACAAATCAAATCAAATAAGTAAAAATAATGCTAGGATTTCAATTGCTTGCTCTCTCATTATTTGCAAGAAAAATTACACACCTAGCTCAGGTAAACTGAGGCCAGATATACCACCCATGCACTGCCTTTCGGGCTTATGTGAGGGGAGCACAGAGCATGGCGAGTGCACACACTTTCATGCATACACAATCGACCGTAGGTGGTTTTTATTAAGTCTTTTTTTTACATGTGTTCCATACATCATAACCGTGAGGACTTTTAAATGGGTATGAAAGCACATAATCAAAAATTCCAAGTAATTCACCCATGCATAACCGTGAGGACTTTTAAATGAGAGTGAATACTTTGGATGTATTTTTTTTATAATTTTTTTTTAAGAGAGAGAGAGTTTTGCAAAATCATCTTAGCACTATTTAACTTAGAAGACAAAAATAAAATGTTATATCCTATACTTTAAATTAACCACTTTTAAAACAAAGATTTTCAATTAGGATGTATTTCATAATTAACACGTATGAATCTTCTTATATACTAGTTAAACCATTGTTATTTATAATCAAACTTCATTTTTATTTTTGTTAAGACAAATAAATTTTCAATAATTTCAATTTAATAAACCAAAACCATATATTTATTCTATAGTGTTTCTTTAAAAATAAATCAAAAGAAAATTTGTTTTAGGGATTTTTTTTTAATTTTTTTTTTGTGATTTTAAAGCAAAAATAAACCATGAAAAAAAAATTAATATGAGTCTCCCCCCCCCCACACTTGATTTTGACTGTGTCCCCGCAGTCAACCCAAGTGAAAGGAACGTTTATTATTATTTACATGAAAATGAAATGTATTTACACGAGATCAGAAAGTATATCGTCAAAAAATAAATGAAGCGGTCTTCCAAAGACCAATTCATTTGTCTCATCAAGTATACAAGACATGGCTTAAGCTCGAAAAACCAATTCGTAAAAGATTCCGAAGTTGATTGTCGATTTGGAAAAACGAATGTCGTTTTATTGAGAACCGTATGAGTTGTTTTATTTTCAATGATTTTCGGGGTTGATAAAACAATTGCTTGAAATTTATTTTCACCAAATTCAAGTTTATCATCGATTTCAAAATCGAAATGGTGATTCAAATCGTCCCCTACAGAATTTAGCAACTCATTTTCAAAAAGTCCATAAAACTCATGTTCGTTAAATTCGAATTCCTTCATTGGATTATCAACAACTTCATCATGTAAATCGAGTTTAAAATTCAAAGTTGTCGTATTCAAATTTTCAGAAAAAGGAAGATCGAAGTTTAAATCCAGTTTCGCACCCTCAAAAGAATTGAAATCCAACTTAATTACCGTATTTTCAACAACTTGATTAAGATCGTCATTATCAATTTCAAAAGTTGTCATTTGAAAATCATCGATTTGGGTAAAAGATGGATTATCGTTTGACTCGTCACACATTGAAATTTGATTTTGTTTCTCACGAAAATTTTCCAATGTTTTAATCAACAAATTTGTGTGATCATCATAAATTTCATTCATTTGCTCAACAAAGTCAAATTTGTAATTATTAACTTGAAAGTATTCGATTTGGACTTGTTAAGAACAAGAATTGTCAATTTCGATAAACGGTAGATTATTATTTGATTCTTCGCAAGTTGAGATTTGATTATGATTTTCACGAATTTTTTTGTATTTTCCAAGTAATAAATCCCCGTTATCTTTTTCCATTTGGTCAACAAAATCAAATTCACGGTTATTAATTTGAAAACTTTCATTTTGAATTTGTTGATAACCAAAGTTTTCGATCGTATCATTATTGAAACAATTCCCATTGCCAAAATTATTTGAAAATTGATTTACATTTTCGTCTTTATTTTGAAATTCATCATGAAACTCGAAATTGAATTGGCATGGGTTACACTCGAAATCATTTGAATTTTGAAGTGAATTCAAATTTTGATTATTTTGAAAACCTTGATTCGAGTTATAGCACAAATATGAATTGCACCACTCATTTATCTCTTGATTTTGTTGTGTAGCGATTTCAAGTAAAGATGAAATACTATTTTCAAGATTTGAAGCTTGGTCATCGTTTTGAAAATTTTGTGGTTCAAAATTCAAATCGTTAAAAGAATAGTTGTCGTTAAAATATCCACACGAATTTGAAGTGAAATTATATGGATTATATTGATTTTCACAACTGTTGTAAAATTCATGTATGTGGGGAAAGTCGGACATTTTCAATAATATTTTTGTGTTTTTTTTGTAAAAGAAAAATATTTACAAATGGAATTTATTTTTCAAAAGGGAAATTGATTTTTGTTTTTTTTTTCAAATTTTTTTCTTTGTTTTTGAAAATGTTTTATAATTTTTTTTGTATTTTTGTTTTTAATTTTTTTTTTGATTTTCTAGAAAAAACTAAGTAATTTTTTTTTGGATTTTTGGAATTTTGATTTGAAAGTTTTCAATGTAAAAGGAAAAAAAAACTAAGTTAAGAAATATTTATAATTTTTTAGTTTTGGATTTTGAATTTTTTTTTGTTTTTTTTAAATATGCATGAACTAATGCAACTAAATGAATGCAAGGGTTAATTACAAATGATTTTACTAAGTTAACCAAAATTGTATATTCACACATTGTCTTGGATAAACAAGATAGTTCTCAGCCAGGTAACGGACAGGATTTATCGGTGCACCACGAATCACCGTAGCAATGCAGCCGAAGGTTTAAGTACCTTCAGAGGAACAACCACTATAATATTTACGAATCACCGTAATATTTATAAATGGTTATTACTCTACCATAGCCTAGACACCAAGAAATTAAATTGTTCAAAGAAGACAAATTGTCAATGTACAATTAAAAGTTATCGATGTCTAATCTTTATTATTAATCAAATCTAGTATGAAATGCAAAAAAAACGTGAATTAATGATGCAACTACGAATGAAATTTTGTTTTTGAATTTTTTTTCTTTTCAAATGCAAGCAATCAACAATGCAGAACAAATAAAAGCAATAGATGTGGACTAAAAGAAGCAAAAAAATTTAAAAGCAAGCAAGCAGGGTTTTTTTTTTTGCAAGCTAGGCAGCGCAATCCTTCCCCTTCTGCTTATGCAACCTGAAAGATGCAACAAAGATATACACACTGATTTTATTTGTTTTTATTTTTATTTTCAATGATGGAAATTTAAGCCAATTAAAACAAACAATTTATTTTTTGTTTTTGTTTTTCTTAAAAATGAAACAGATTAAACAAAACTAAACTAAAACAAGTTAAACGAAACAAAGTACCAAAAGAAAAAATTAAAAAAAACACTTTTTTTTATTTTATTTTTGAGAGAAGAAAAAAAACAGGTTGCTTAAACAAATTAAGTAAATAAAAGTAGGAAGAAAGAACAAAAATAAAAAGGGAAATACAAAATTTTAAAAACAGCCCGGCCCAACCTTTTTCGTCTCTTTTTTTTTAAAATCAAAACAGCCAACGGCCTCCAAAAAAAAAATCGAATATCCCCTTTCTTGATCAACACATGGAGACAAAACCATTAACACACTCACGCAATCAAATTCTCAATCTGCTTATCAAATCGGGTTACTAAATCAAAATAAGAACAATTGAAATCAAACCGAAAGCAATTTGTGGCGTTGGTTGGTGTAAAGGTGGATCTGGGACTCGCGATTTCAGGTAAGGTTGAAGGTGGAGCTGCGGTTTGATTTGCGGTGCTGCGGTGAGGCGATAGGGTTGGAGGAATTGCAGAGTATGGTCTATCGTCGACCGCGAAGTGTGGACGAGGCGATTGCTTGCAGTTCGCGACTGAAGGTGGATTTGGGGTGGAAGGAGAGTTGGATTGGGTCGCGGTGAATTTCTCTTGGGCTGATTGATGATGGTTCAGACGGTTGAAGGTTTGAAATATTGATTTTTTTTTTTGGTTGATGGTTTTCTGGTTTGATGAGTGGGTGGTTGGAGTGAGGAATGTATGGGACAGTGGCTGATGATGTTTGTTGGATTTTGGGCAGCAGTGGAAGTTTGTCAGTGGAGATGGGGATGAAGAAACTGGAATGTGGTTGCAGGAGCGAGCAGTGAAGTGCTGTTATGGTTTGGAGGAGTTCTCTATTGCACGTGAGGAGAAAGGTATGCAGTGCACAGTGGTGCAGGCAAGATTGCGAGGTTGTGATGGTGGTCAGTTGAAGCTTGTATGTCGAACACTTTGTGATGAAATTGTACAGATAGCTGTGGATTTGTAACAGAGTTGCTGTTGTTGTGATGTAAGCATTTGCAAGGGGTGCAGGCGATTCTGTTGAGTTTTGGGTTATGATGGCATTGAGGTATTGCAAGGCGGAGACGAGTTGGCAGAGAGGCGAAGGCAATAGATGTTGGTGATTGCGGTAAGGATTTCGGTGATTTTCAGAGGAGGTAGATGAGTAGAGGTTATCGCCTAGGTCTTTGGTGAAGGAAAGATGAAATTTTCGTGGTTGCGTGTCTGGAGTTGTTTGGCAAGTTGTTGAGAGAAGTAAGGTGGGGATGTGGTATGGGTTATGGGGTGATAATGTAGGCAGTGTTTGTATGAAGTTATGACAGGGGATGATTGGGCAAGTTTGGGTATGTTTGAGATGAATGTTGGTTGAATGATGAGGCTGTGGGCAGTGATGATTGATAGTGGATAATGGAGATGTACTGTTTACAGTGATGAATGTGGCAGTAAGTAGTCAGGTGATGTTGTAGAGCAATTTTGTGGTGAAGTAATGTTGGTTGTAAGGATGAAGTGGTATGTAGTGGGAGCGAGGGTTTGATGGTTGTAAGGGATGAAGTGGTTGTTGACAGTTTAGAGAGGGGTTTGCAGAAGTAATGCAGGCGATGGTCAGGTAATCAGAGATGAGGTGGATGGTTTGACTAGGCTGTATGTTGTAGCTAGGATGATTGTGGTCAAGTTGAGGGGAAGGCAAGTGATGACTGAAGTGGGGAGTGGCTTGGATATGTGCAGTTCTGTTGAATTGTAGTGTAGAACTTGTTTGTTGTTTGCGAAATGTTGGAGTTGTGGTGATGTATTGATGTGATGATTTGCAGTGAAGGTTGATGGATGGTTTGTCTCTAAATTTGAAGTTGCAGGCTTGTGTGAAGGTGGTAGCAGGCTAGGGGATGGTATGTGAGTGATGTAGGAAGCAGGTGGCAAGTGGGATGGAGACAGTTTTGAAATGGATGGGTATGATAGTGGATGAAGGCTGTGCACTGTTGATGTAGTGAAAAGTTGTAATGCAAAGTTGTTGAGGAATGGTTGGAGTTGTGGGGAGATGGTGGCAGTGGTAGTTGTATTAAATTGTAGTGCACAGTTGCACAGTTATGAAAACAGACAACAGAAAACATAGAAGTGTAGTGTCTTTTTTTATTTGTTTTTTTTAATAAAATTGTCAATGTAAAAAGAAGAAAAAGAAAATGAAAGCTGTAAATAGAAAAATGTTGATGCAAATGTAATGATATGGAATGGAATTTTTTTGTGTATTTTTTTTCTTTAAAATATATACAATGCAAATGCAAAACAAATAGAAAACAACAATCACACAAACAAATGCAAGCTACAAAAACACAACAAAATTCTTTTTTTTAAAGTTGCAAACAAACACACAAAAATTCAAACGAAAATAATTCGAAGAATAGAAAATTAAAATCGAATCAACTCCCCGGCAACGGCGCCAAAAACTTGTTCGTCGACGGAAATTCTATCGGTTTAGAAAACCATCGAACGAATTTAGATTAAAAATAACCGCAAGCGCACGGTGTACGAATGTAGCACGTGACGAATACGGGTCGATCCGTAGGGAATTGATGATTTTAAAATTCTACTCACTCAAATTAACCAAAGTTGGAAGAGTGATTAACTAAAAACAAGAAGAAAAATGACAAAAGAAAATAGATAAAAATATGAGAGTGTTAAGACAATTTAGAGGCAATTTCCACTCTCTAGATCATATAAATCAACAAAATGAAGTTATGATCTCTCTTTTCTTGTCATTAGTGAATTAGTTGATGTGCTTATCATAAGTATGGTATAATTGTGCTATTAATTAGCTCAATATAAGCCATCAAACTATAACACAACCACTAATACACTTTTAAATCTCATAAAATATGACAAAAAAATTGAAAGCAAAATTTATTTTAAGCATGGCCTATTAACTATTAATTAGAAATATAAGCCATCAAATTTTAATTTCAACAATCACTTCTTTGCCATAATCATATGTTGATGAAGAGGCAATTTGTGTTTTGTTTGTTTAAGCATAGCCTATTTGTTATAAACAACATTGACTATCAAATTCAAAGCTAAACAACATCATTAAACCACTTCAATCATTCTCATTAAGCATAAAAAGAGAGCATAAACATCAAATTAAGTTGAAGCTACATGATTAGAGAGCTTCATTACCCCTAAATTGAAGGGGTTTAGCCTTTCATATTTGTTATCACATGAACAAATGTAGCTTGCAACATGAGAGAAAAAGAAAAGGAAAAGAGAGCAAAGTGAAATGGAAAACTATTCTAATTGCATAAAGGAAAATCTACACTACTTGCATAAAAGGAAATGAACATGTAATTAAAAAGAAACAATAATTAACATTGCATAAAAGAAAAGAATTACATAAGAGAAGAAATGGCTAAGTAGCCATGGAAAGAAAGAGAGATTTGATATATTTTCTAAACTAAAACTAACTAACTAAGAGGAAGATGGCTACATGAAACATAAGGGGTATTTATACAAATTAGAAACTCTAGTGCATATTTTTGGGGAGTACCCAAAATGCCCTTGGAGGAAGTGTGGTGGCTAAGTTATCATTAGCTTTAATAATCCCCCACTAAATGTACATGAAGCTTTAAATGTCTTTCAGCATGTGCATTAGCCTTTAATTTGTACATTAGGTAGTGGGTAGGTGGGGTCCTCCATGTTCTTCACAATGAATTATTTCCATCTTCATTCTTTTGTATCTTCTTTGTGCATGCATATTCCTTCATGAAACCACTTGTAATTGAGTTTAAATTCCTACAAAATAATATAGAAATTTCCCATTAAATTTTCTCAATTTGATATATGCACAAAAATAACCATTTTGCCGCTATATGAAGATGAATATGTGAAAATTTGGAATTAATATGAATTTTGGTTAAAACAAATTAAAATACCCAATATGATCATTTATTTAATTTAAATAGAATAAATATGGTGGTAAAAATATGCACATTTACGTGCACATCACCAAGAAGTGGGTCGAACTCCTTTAACGACAATCATAGTAATAACAGAATTTAATGTAACATGAACTACGACATGGTTGAATCAATCTCTTCATGAGATATGGCTATGTTTATCCTATTCTTTTGCTAATGGAATGCAAAGCTAGAGAATTGCAAAGTGATGAAGTGAGGTGTGGTTGAGGGACGATATCGAAGAGATATGTCGTTAAATTTATATAAAGCGCAATGGGATACATCGTTAAAGAGATATGTTATCGAAGAGACCCGATGCCGACGTGATGAAGTGTGAAACTGTTGATATTTGATATAGGACCTAGTGGCACCAATTCCTCTGTGACGTTGTCACTTATAGCATTATTTTTATATTGAAATTATACGGTGCCGCTAACTTTGAGAAGTCCTTTATGAAGCGTCTATAGTATCTCGCCAATCCTTGGAAACTTCCCCATCCATAGAATTCTTGGGCTAATTCCAATCTAGAACCGCTGCTACCTTCACAAGATCCATTGTTATACACTATCACAAAACAACGAGACCCAAGAATGTCACTTCTTCTCTACAGAATTGGCACTTAGAGAACATTGCTCTCAACTTGTTCTTCCTCAATATCTCTAGCACAATTCTCAAGTGTTTCTTGTGCTCCTCTTCAGTTTTGAAGTAGATCAGAATATCATCCATAAAAGCATGAACTTATTCAAGTAGACTCTGAAAACCCAATTCATGAGATCTCTACTGAATCATGGTATCAACTCCAGTTAATCATACAACCAAAGCTTTAATTCCAAATGTGACAACCGCCCTATGCCACCAGCACCAATAATATGTAAATAGTATGTTGTCAGTGCCTGGCTGATATAGGACAATATCAAGATTAACATAAACGAATATAGCATATAACCTGTCATATCTCACGGTGCATGGATAAAATATAATATCACTGATAACAAAGGAGACAGTAATAACTATATAAACAAATCATTAGAGTATAATATCCACAGAGTTATACATCAACAGTAGAGTTTGTACAACAGAAACAAACTCAACAACTATCTCAAATACAAATGGCAAGAAATCACTACTAAGACCTCCCAGTTCTGCATAGCGCATTAGACTCGATATATGTATATAATATGAGATAGCTCCATCCATCTCGTCCTCTGGACAGCTACTACATTACATAGACCTATTATCTATACTATTCATTTAAGAATACCGAAGATAATAAGAAGCAAAGTATAACACATTGGGTCAGACAACAGTCTCCTGTGAATGGTAAATGAGTCTCAAAATACTATGCAGGTAAATATAGTAAGGAACAAGGTTACACGAACCATAGCTGACGTGTCCCTGCAACCAAAGAGTTAGCATATGACACTATAATAGGCTACTCTACAATATCATAAAGATAAACCACAATCCAAATAAATATATCAGTCTTCCAGCTATTCCAATCTCCATTACCTACTTCCTCTGATACTTATGAGTGATAGCCTACTGAAGAAAATAATCAAACCATCCATAGCATCCATCATATCATAGCTATCACTCCTCGTGCTTCGAATATATGATGATTCATATAGCCCCCAAGCCAGGGAGTAATGAAAATCTCGGTTCTCTATTGTACTCTCATATCTCGCAGCCCAAAGCTAGATACGTATCTCGTAGCCCAAAGCTGGATAGTAGACCCAAAGCCACAAGTCCAGGGTATACGGATTTCTCAATTGGCCCATAGGCATCACCACTTACAATACTCCTGCTTCAAGTATAATTGGATACTCTTCTAGCATCAATGATTCCTTAGCATATATACCCAAGCACACATTTGCTCCATTTGGATACCACATCTTACTCCATCCAGTTTCCATTATCAACGAGGAACCCATCCAAATTCTCAGATCTTTTGGCACCTTCCTTTATGAGCCACCTTCTTCGGAACCTACTCCTAACACGAGCCAACATCTGAAGAAAATAGATTTTCATCATGTTGTTATATCGTCCTCTAACCTAATATGAAAAATCCAACACCTCCAGCATGATCTACAAATCCTCAACTATAGTCGTTAGAAGTTCCAACCCCATATCATGTACCATGATAACTCGGTGCTAAATTGTACACTTAACCAACTAATGGCTAATTCCTCTTCCATGTCCCTAGCACTCCCCTTCCTACGCCCTAGACCTTGACTCATCCGTCCTTGATAACTCGACCCTAATCTAAAGCACCTTCTAGTTTAGAGATAATTCGATGGTACATCCAACCTTTGGCCAATTCTCATGCATTTTTGATATAGAACATCTCATACAGCCATGCTCTATCCATCCATATCACCCTTCGATTCATTGACTCCTTCCCTATAACTCGGTGCCTAGTTATAGACATAACAAGTCGCTAACCTAACTTGATAACTTGTTAAAATATCAAGCACTTAGCCAATCTTCCAAAACCATGCCATAGACAGCCTCTATTACCCATAGCCTTCCAAGCCATCAAGTCGACCATTACTCATGAGCTACCACCATAACTCATGCCCGTTCTATCTCCTTAACTCGGTACTGACTTATCACTTTGCTTCCAATCGAGGTGCAAGTTATCATATAGCCTCCTGCCATATTCCAAAGCCTATTCACATAGTTTTGTCCAATTCCAACCAACTTTGCCTTCGATTTTCCAAATTCTCCGACCTAACTTTTTATGCAATCATAAAACTAGAAAACAACACCAAATCATATCATCCAATCATAGTGTAACGATCCATATATTGCATATAGAAGGATCGTAAAATATTTTTATTTTATTCTTATGAGGTCGTGTGATCTTATAGTTTTGGGATATGACTCTTAGGGACATTTTGCAAGTTTCTCATCCTTCTCGAATTTATAAGTGACCATTTTGGCAATGAAAATCTTGTTTGGGCTATAATTTTTGATATAAGTTGAATTAGGTATCAAACTAGTTCTATTGCTTTAGGATGTTGGTTTCCCATTTCATAGAATGGTCATAATAGAAAAACAGACTTACAGTTAGGGAGCTATGCCTATTTTAAGTTTCAAAAGTTGTTGGTCAAAATTAATGTGTAATTAATTAAGCCCATTAGCTGGCTCATTAGTCTAATTAGAAAATCACCGTAAATAGGGGCTGTAGGAGTCAAACTAAAACTTCCCCTCTCATTCCAAATCAGGACTAAACCCTAATTAACCCCAAATCCAACCTAATTCATCCAAATTTCTCTCTAAATCAAACTAGATTATGGATTATAGATTATATCTTCGAATAGAAGCTAGAGATATTTAAATCAGCTGATTAGAAGTGCTTTTCATTACTGTCCAGGTTAGATATACATTCAATTGATTGAAATTGGTATTTGGTGAATGGTTTATACCCTCTCACTATACTATGCATGTTTATATGGTAGAGTTATAAGATTTAACATGTTTTAAATTGATTTTTGGCCATAAAATCTTTTCTTACTCTAATTACATGGTATCCATGCATATGATTACATTGATTAGAAATCACCTTTGTTTATGTTCAATACTCATGCTATGCGTAGATCTATGTTAGAGATTGACTTATTTATCTTATTTCTATGGATTGCACGTTTGAATGGATGAAATTGCTTGTTATTCTATGTTTGTATGATGTGATTTGATGTTGTTTGTTAGTATTTTGGATCTTTAGAAAGATAGATAAGAGAATCGAGCATATCGAAGGCAAGGATGATAAAAATTGGACGAAGGAATGAAGGCTCTGGAGTATAGAGCGTGTACATGGTCCAAGTCGTAACTTCAAATTCTACAAGTAGACATATCGGCACCGCATGTTTTGATCCGTTCTAGGGGTCATCATATTTAGTATCAAAGCCTTGGTTACATGATTAACCTGAGTTGGTACCACGATCCAGTAGAGATAAGGAAGGAGTTGTACCTTTAGACTAAATCTAGAGTGTATACATATAAGAGAATGCGTACTTGTTATAAGTTTGGTTTTCAAAACTATAAAGTAGTATAATATGAATCGCATGCACATGAGCACTATAGACATAGTTTTCTTTATGAGAGACTGATCATTCTTGTTACATATAAGCATAATCTTATGTACGAGAATTACTGTAAGATCGGCTTCTGGAGTGGAGGGAGTGGGATCAGTCGTGCTACGCCTAATTTCCAAGCCATATTTAATGCTATAGTGGCTAATATGATGAGAAAAACTCCTGGAGTTGTAATAGGAGGAGGTGTTGCAATGCAAGCGCCTAAAGCCGACTTCACTAAATTGAGCAAGGATTACTCTACCCTTAGATGAAAACCTTTCTGTTGGTAAAGTCAGCCATAGAAGTGCAAGATTGGTTCGATACTTGTAGGCTCATCTTTAGTGATATAAAGTTGGAAGATGCTATGAAGAAAAAATTGGCTTCGAGACAGCTTTAGGGTCGAGCTATGAATTGGTGGAATGTTGTCACTATTGCTACTATAGAAGACCAATTTTCTTAGGATTAGTTTAAGATGAAGTTTGAAAAGAAGGTCATTCTGCTTGCTCAAAAGTTGGTATTGTTCAGGAAATTTGCTAATCTTAAACAAGGAAAGATGACATTTTCTGAGTAAGTGGTAGAATTTGATGCTTTGTTTAAGTATGGGACGTCATTCATTGATACTCCTTAAGGAATAATGAAAATTCCATCATAGGATTGGATGACTATCTTAGGGAGAAGCTAGTGGACCATATTGATGAGTCATTTGAGAAGCTGGTAGAGAATGCACTTTGCCATGAGAACTTATACCCCAAAGCTAGCATTGCTATTGTTGTTTGTACAAATAAGGAGGAGCGAAAGCCACGGCAAGGCAGTGAAGGGAAGAAGTGGAATGGAAAGTGAAAGCAGTCATAGGGAAAGAGTGGTAAGAAGAAGGATAAATGGGAACCTATTTGCTATGGGTGCAAGGAGAAAGGTCACTTGATTAAGGATTACAAATTGAGTGATAAGAAGAAGTGCAACAACGGCGATAAACTAAGGAATTTGGAGAAAGATTGTCCAGAACCGGCGAAGGATAATCAGATACTGAAGGCATGCGGTCCTTACTTCATCGAGTGCTCCCTCGGCAAAGGAGAACGGAATAGGAGTCATCATTCAAGGTATGCTTTCTATTGATGATGTTTCTATTCGAGTTTTGTCTGATACCGATGCTTCACATTTATTCATATGTAGTAACCTCATAGATAGATTAGGACCCAAGATAATAAACCGGCCCTTGATCGTGACAAATTATATTGGAGGCTCAACTAGCCTATGCATGGTTTGTAGCGGCTTAGTCATATTGAGTCATGGATGCTCTTTTGTTTGTGATTGCTTTGTTTTCAATTTCGTATGGTTCAGGATTATCTTGGGAATGGACTGGCTAAAGAAGTATGCGACTATAATGGATTGCATGAAGCTATTGGTGACAATCAGAGATCTGTATGGGCGAACGGTAGTGATTAGCTACCTACCAGAGGATGGAGTGATGGTTAGCTTTCTATATTCGCTTGAGGTTCCATAGGAGGGGTTGTAATCAGTGCCCATCGTTATAGATTATCCGATATCTTTAAGGAAGTGAATGGATTATCGCCGCATAAAAAGATTGAGTTTCAGATTGACGTGGTGAAGGTAGCCAGACCTAAAATTATACCATTGAGGCGTATGGCATACAAAGAGCAAAAAGAATTAGAGGTGTAGGTAAATGACCTATTTAGGAAAGAATCCATTCGAAGAAGTATATCTGAGAGAGGCACACCTGTTGTATACGTGACTAAGGCAGATGGCTCTTTGAGATTGTCTGTGGAATACCGTGAGTTGAAAAAAGTGACAAAGATGAACAAGTATACACTTCTACACATTGATGACTTGTTCGATTAGCTGCATGGTGTGAAGGTGTTCTCTCAAATGGATTTGCCAACTGGATTTCAGCAGTTTAGTGTAGCGAAGGAGAGTTTGCCTGTTACTGAGTTTCATTTGCTGATGGGTTTTTCTGAGTGGTTAGTGATGCCATTTGTATTGACCAATGCTCTGGCATATTTTGCTGATCTCATGAATTGGATTTTCAGTAGTCGGTTGAATAAGTTCATGCTTTATTCGTGGATGATTTCCTAATCAACTCTAGAACTAAAGATGAGCATAAGATGCACTTGATGATTGTGCTAGATATTGAGGAACCATAAGTTGAGAGCAAAGATCTCTAATTGTCACTTTTGGAAAAAAGAAGTGAGATTCATAAGCCATGTCGTAGTAGGATAGGGCATAGCAGTGGATCCTATGAAGGTGATAGTGGTCCAAGATTGGAATCAGCCCAATAATGCAATGGATGTAAGTAATTTACTAGGATTAACGGGATACTATAGACGCTTCATAACGGACTTCTCGAAGGTGGTGGCACCATTAACCAATTTGACGAAGAAGAAATAGACCTTTGTGTGGGGTGTGAAGTGTGAGCATGCATTGTGAGTCTGAAAGGGAGGAATAATTATCTGGAAAAAAGATTTCTCAATAATACGGACAACAATATGGATTGACTATTTTTAAATTATAAAATTCTCAATTTCTATATTAGAAATAATATTGATATTGAGACCTGGGCCAATACGCCTATCAACACCAAGATTCATGAAAATACTAAAAATCTAAATTGTCAAAAATTAGACGATTGTACCGATGTTGACCATTCCAAGTGAAAATGAATAGGTAATAGTATACATTGATGCTTGTGGCACTATATTGGTGCCATGTTAATGCAGAAGGGAAGGGTCGTCGCTAATGCAAATCGACAGCTAAAGCCGCACGAAAGGAAGTACCCAACTCATGATTTTGAATTGGCAACAATTGTTTTTGCTTTGAAGATGTAGAGACACCATTTTTTAGGAGAAGGGTTGAGCTGTTTAAGGAGCACAAATACTTGAAGGACCTTTTCTCTCAGAAGGATCTCCACCTTCATTAGCAACGATGGTTAAAGTTCTTGGCCTCTTATGATTTCAGTATTTCGTAGTCTCTAGGAAAAGGCAATGAAGTCACCGATGCATTATGTAAAAGACATGATCTGTTGGGAGTAATGTTCTTGAATGGAAGCAGATAAAGTATATTGCTGGATTTGATTTGAGACCTCACTGCTTGCTAGAACCTGAAATTTTGGCAACCTTATCGATTGGACCTACTCTGATTTAAAGGATTAGTGCCAATCGAAAGTGAGAAGCTAGGCTAGTAGAGATCATTGTAAAGATAAAAGGAGTATAATATCAATATATAAAGCTTTATAAACTCGACCGAGAGAGCTGGCATCGTAAAGACAAGAGAGATTTTGTTTCTGATATTGATAGATTACGAGATGAAGTGTTAAGAGTGTCATCATTCTAGGTTGACCATTCATAACAATGGTAACAAGATGTATCGAGATATAAAGCGTACTTGCCAATAGGAAGTTATGAAGAGTGATGTTGGAGCATTTATCTCGAAGAGTATAAATGGGCTATTGCAACCACTTGAAATTCCAAAGTGGAAATGGAAACAAGGATCGATGGATTTTATAGATGGACTGCCGATGACTCGAGTAGGGTACAGTGGAATTTGGATCATAGGGGATCGGTTGACCAAGAATTCGAGGTTTATACATGTCAAGTCAAGTAAAACGACATCCAAGCTGGTGGAATTGTATGTAAAGTGGATAGTACGGTTTCACCGTGTGTCGAAGAGAAATTTGAGCGATCAAGACCCGTTGTTTTCTAGTGGATTTTGGAAGAGCTTACAAGTGACGTTAAGGATAGAGCTTCATCATAGTACAGCTTGTCACCAGTAAAAGGATATGTAGACTGAAAGAGTAAATCATATATTGGAAGATATTTTGCGAGCATGCATTATAGACTTTGGAGGACTATGGGATGATCATTTGCATTTGGTGGAGTTTGCATACAACAGCTGTTATGAGTCGAGTATTGTTATTTCTCTATATGAAGCATTATATGGCTAACCATGTAATGCTCCTTCATATTGATGGGAAAGGGTGAGAAACTAATAATTGGGAGAGATATGATTAGAGAGACTTCAAAGAAGATTGAGATCATTCGATAACGAATGAAAGCTGCTTAAGATCGACAAAAAAGCTACGTGGATAAGAGACGAAGAAATTTAGAATTTTCTATTAGAGTTATTGTATTTGTAAAGGTTTCTCCTCTAAAGAATGCAGTTCAATTCGGTAGAAAGGAGAATTTGGCATCGAGATTCGTTGATCCTTCTCCAATAGTCGAGAGAATCGAGAAGCTAGCATATAGGGTCGACTTACCTCAGACGATGGTGGTAATACAGAATGTTTTTTATACTTTTATCTATGGAAGTTTGTGCATGACTTAGGCATGATGATCACACCAAATCAGCTAGAAGTTGCTGAGGTAGAACTAGAAGTTTTTATACCTCATAGAGCGGTTCGTATTGTTGGGTACGATACAAAATAACTTAGGAGAAAGATGATGAAACTAATTAAGGTACAATGGAGTGGAAGTGGTGACGGATGTACGTAGGAGACGGAGGAGAGCATAGGGACTAGGTGTTCGGAGCTCTTTGAATGGTAAGACCCAACTTTTATCGTGTATACTTTCACTATTGTATATTATATTTGATAAGTTAGTATTCTGCATGTTAGGATAAGTTCACTATACTATTGGTTGCATCGCTGCTTGTTTGATATGTGAGATGGTTGCTTATACTATGGTTTGTTTGGGAATTTTGAAGGAGAAATACCGAAAGGGGGAGAGATTGCAACGATCTATATTTTACATATTGGAGGATCGTAATTTTTTTTTTACTTTATTCGTCTAAGGTCATATGATCCTATAATTTTGGGATATGACTCCTAGGGATATTTTACATGTTTTTTATTTTTCCAAAATTACTATGTGACCATTTTGAACTTGAAAATCTTTTTTGGACTATAACTTTTGATAAAAGTTGAATAGGGTCTCAAACCAGTTCCATTGCTTCAGGATGCTAGCTTTCCATTTCGTAAAGAGGCCATAATAGAAAAATGAACTTATGATTAGAGAGTTGGGCCTATTTTAAGTTTTAAAAGTTGTTGGTCAGAATTAATATGTAATTAATTAAGTCCATTAGTTATCTCATTAGTCTAATTAGAAAATTACTATAAATAGGAGTTGTGGGAGTCAGACTAAAACTTTCCCTCTCATTCCAAAGCAGGTGTAAACCCTACTTAGCCTTAAATTATCCTAATGCATCCAAATTTTTCTTTAAATCAAACTAGATTGTGGATTGGAGATTAGATCTTCAATTAGAAGTTAGAGATAATCAAATCGGCTGATTAGAAGTGCTTTTCATTGCTGTCCGGATTGGATCTATATTCAAATTGATTGAATTTGGTAATTGGTGAGTGGTTTATACCTTCTCACTATACTATACATGTTTATATGGTAGAATTATAGGATTTAATGTGTATTAAATTGATTTTTGGCCATAAAAACTTTTCTAATTCTAATTACATGTTAATCCATGCATATGATATAGGTTGATTAGTGATCATCTTTTTATATTCATGTACTCATGCTATATGTAGATCTATGTTAAAATTGAATTGTTTATCTTATTTTATGGATTTTTGTTCGAATGGATTAAAATGCCTTTTGTTCTATGTTTGTATGATGTGACCTGATGTTGTTTGTTAGTGTTTTGGATATTTAGAAAGATAGGTAGGAGAATTGAGCATACCGAAGGCAAAGATGATCATAATTGGACAAAACTTGAAAGGGAGGCTCTGGATTTTGGAGAGAGTCGGTAGTCAAAGTCACGTCTTCAAATTCTTTAAGTAGATGTGTCGACATTGACATGTCCATGTCGGCACGAACATGTTTGGATCAGTCCTATGGGTCGTCACACATATACTAAACGAGCAATTTCATCCAATCAAACTTGCAATCCATCAAAATAAGATAAATAAGGCAATTTCCAATATATATCTACATATAGTATGAATATATGAACATAAATCAAGGTGATTTCTAATCAATCTATATCATATACATGGATTAAGACGTCAATAAAGTTAGAAAATGTTTTTATAGCCAAAATCAATCTAAAACATGTTAAATCATATAATTCTACCATATAAACATGTCTAAATAGTGAGAAGGCATAAACCACTCATCAATTACCAAAATTCAACAAATTTGTGTGTAGATCTAACCTGGGCAGCGAAGAAAAACACTCCAAATGAAGCAAATAGATAATCTCTATCTTCTAATTTAGGATCCAATCTCTAATCCACAATCTAGTTAGATTTAGAGAGCAATTTAGGTGATTTTGGATGAAATTAGGTTGGACCTAGGGTTAACTAGGATTTATACCTGATTTAGAATGAGAGAGAAATGTTATAATTTGGCTCTTCATCCCTATATTTACAGTGTTCTCTAGTTAGACTAATGGGCTCATTAATCAGCTTAAGTAATATATGCTAATCTTGGCCATTAGTTTTAAAACTTTAAAACATGCATAACTCTCTAATCGAAAGCATGTTTTTCTATTATGATCACTCTAAAGAATGAGAAACCATCATCTTGAAGCAGCGGAGTTGGTTTGAGACCCTAATTCTATCCCAATAAAAAGTTATAGCCCAACAAAATTATTATAGACAAAATGGTCACATAGAAATTCGGAAAAGGTCATAGGTGTGTAAAATGCCCCTAAGAGTCAAATCCCAATATTATAGAATCATGTGACCTCATATGAATGAAATAATAATATTTCACGATCCTTCAACATGCAAAATACGGGTCGTTACAATCTCTAAGCAGCAAGTAATGTCGAGCTTCAACAAGAATGATGAGCTTTGACATTAACAAAGGATATCGAGCATTTACAACCATACAGATTACTGAGCCTCATAATATTATCGAGTAAATACCTAGATGTGGGATGTCGAGCATTGATAGTACAAAAGGGATGTCAAGTATTGATAATGCAAAGGGGATAATGAGTATTGACAATGCACAAAGGATAATGAGTATCTAGCTGGATGGACATGTGGCAGCCATCCCTCCTACCGCTACCACTATAAACAGACCTTCATAGCCTCTTGGATTGGGGTGAATTTTTTCTTTCCCTCACTCTCTCTCTCAAACTAAAGAATTGTAAACCCTAAATTGACTCGGAAGAAATCAAGAATCGATTATAATCTTTGAAATTATGCGAACAAAGGACTTGAACAATTTTGCATAGACTATTTTCCTTGAATTGTGCACATTTGACTATTATCGAATTATGGACATGCATATGACTAATTTATGAATTAGACTTGGAGTTGGGCTTATACATAAGATAAGGCCATTTAACCCCTTGTCTAAATTAAAGATTACTTTGCATAATGACTATCATGGCTATTGACATATTAACAAAGGACTATGACTTTTGTGAATCGCCAATTTTGTCCATTGACAAACAATTAATGGATTACTTATCATTTATGTGACTTGCCTAGTTTACCCTTGGACGTAAAATTTTCAAACAACTTCTGACCATACAAAAATTCCATGGGCATTATAGGGCCATTTGAAATAACATTATCTTGTGCTAACATCTCGAAAGTTGAGCCAACTTTTTGGTTTAACATTTTAAGGCTAGAAAGAGGGCTCAAACCTCCGACTTATCTTCCCTTACTTAGAAAATAATTATTTGAAGTTCTATTGTAGGAAAATGGCAAGAGCTAAGAAAGTCAGCGTTCTAAAAAAGGAAACTGTGCAATAAATTAGAGGAAGACATCGCTCCAAACTTCAATATAGAGAATGCAAAAACTGGATAGCCACCAGCTCCAGCAAAACCAACAAATAACAAGGCTAAAATTTAAGATTTAATACCACATCTTACCATGATACAAGAGCTTTTGGAGATGTTCTTTCTCAGAAAGTCCACTAAAACAACATTGCTTGCCGAAGGAGGAGAAGAAGTGGAATCTCCAAGGCGGAATCTAGACACCACAATCTCAAAAGCGAAGTTAAGGGTAAAAGTATCATGGGTGCACAAGAAAGGAAAGAAACTCAAAATGAAGGACCAACAATGTATTCTTCGAACTCCCATGACAGCAAAATTAAGATGAATCGTGTGATGTCCCGGAAATTTAGGCAATATTTATTTAATAATTTCATTGATAATTATTCTAAAATGTGAAATATTGATTTAATAAATTAATTCAAGCTGGAATTTTATTTTGAAAATTATAATTATTTAGTTTGTTTAATGATATTCTTTTCAAAGTTAAAAATATTTAAGTTATAAATTTATCTTTCTAAGCTTATTTAAAAATATTTTTTTTTATAATGTATAAATGTTTATACATTGTAAATAAGGGATTTGGTTTTAATTTTAATTTATATTAAATAAAGGATATTTTCTAATTACTATATAAATGTATAAATTGTAAATTGATTTAATTTAATTTAATTTAGTATTGTAAACTTTTCAAAAGCTTGTTTTAAGAATCTTTCTTATATCTTTATAGAAATGTAAGTGAGTATTTATTTTGTTTATAAAAATGAATATAGTTTAAATTTTGTTTTATAATAAAAATCTGTTTTGTTTTATTTTAAAAATTGTTTTTCTTTGAAATAAGATTTAATTCATTCATGTTAAAATATAACATTTGGTTTGATAACTCTTGAATAAAATCTAATTCAACATTTCTTTTTCTTCTAAACATCTTTTCTTTTGAAATTTAATTTCATAAAGAATATTATTTTAAAAATAATTAAGTAAACATTAAAATGTAAGTGCATAGTTTTATAAATAAGTTTATATGTATTTAATTAAAGACTTATGTTAATAAACATTTGTAACATGCTAAATTAAGTTTGAAATAGTTAAGATAAATTCTAATACATATATAAATTTGGAATTCTCTTTTATTTGAAATGTACATGTGTTAATTTTTAAACTAAATAGAAGACACTTGTAAAAAACTTGAGATAATAACATAACAAGTGGCATTGATTTAAAAACTTTTTTTTATTTAAAATATATTAACAAGACAATAAAACTTAGCTAAAGCAATTTGTTAAAAAAAACATTTGGATTAAAAACACTTTCTCTTCAAATTGAGAAATCTAAAAACCAATCTTCAGTAAATCTTTTCAAAACAAATGCATGTTTATAAATCTACAGACTAAAATCTGCATTCATCTTCAAACCTGCGATCTTTTTCTTCAAAATCTCAACTGCAAATTGAAGGTCAACTTCAAATCTGCAACCTATCTTCAAACAAATCTGCAAAATCAAATTATAAACCAAACTTCAATCTATATCTGCAATCAATTTCTTAAATCTGCAAAATGAAGAATGGAATCTGCATACCATTTTTCAACATCAAATCTGGAGTGCAACTTCAATCCAAAATTTGGAAGGTCTGCATGAAATCTTCATCAACCAGAGAAGAAATTTCTATAATCAAATGCAAGCCAGGATCAACATGCATTTCAATATGCATTTCTGGAAAATGGAATCTGCAGCTAATTTGTTTCTGCATCTTCAATTTAAATGGTGAGTAAACTTCTTCTTTTAAAAACAGTTTCCTTTAAAAAAAAAATCAAAATCAACATAAACTACAGAGCTTATGTTTTTCATACTGTTTTAAACCAAAACTGCTCTGTTATTTATTTTGGTGAGAACCTCAATGCAAAAGTTTGAACCTGTCTGATGCATGTGAACATGAAAAATTGTGTATGCTTGTATGAGTTTATTTGGGATCAATATGATGTGTGAAAATATATATAGACATATATATATATATATATATATATATATATATATGTATGGGATTACAGTAATCCTGATTTACAGTTTGCTGTTTAAACTAAGTTTAATAGATAACCTTATTCACTTGTTTAATCTCTGTTAGGAATTAATATGAGCAACAAATAATGATTGTTTAATAATAAATTATGTTCTTAAGTCATAATCAATTGTTTTGAAAAAATTGTTTCTTCTGAAGCAAATACAGCAGTAGGTATTTCAAATAAACAAAAATATAAACATCATTAATTATTAGTTACAAGATTATAATATGAATATATGTTATAAATCAGAAAATTTAAAACAAATTTCACCTTTTTACATGAACTGTGGCATTAGCATTTTAGTATTGGAAAGAAATGGGAATTTAAAGGGTATCTGTTAAGTTAGAAAATTTTAGGTATTAAGATATTTCCTGTAGGTGAAATATTGATGTAAGAATAAGGTAAAATTGAAAAGTTAGTGATCAGAGGAAGAGAGGAGTTTGGAATTGAGTTTTTTTTTTCCAGGTTTCAAAACCCTGTTTAAAGTGTGCAGTTCTTAGTTTATCCCCATCCTCCCTGTTGCATCGAGTTATTTGAGGCTTTGGGAATTTGTAGAGGGGGTCTAAAGGAAGCTATATCCAAGGTCGTGTCGATGATGGTGGCTGGAGGTGGTATTTTTGGCTGTTGACAGGTTTATAGTGGTTCTCAAGTTCTGGTGAACTTCTATAATGTGCAGGGTTTAATTTACTCGAAGCTATCCTCGGGTAGTTGTGTTTCTGACTCGAAGTAAAGGGTCGGGGAACTCGAAGTAAAATCATGAGTGTCTTGGGTTTATGGCTACAGGTTTTATATCAGAGACATTTGCAGTTTTTTTTTTAAAATGTTGATTGAGATTCAAAACTTTAGTGCAGTTTTGATTTAAGTGAGAGTTAAATCTGAATTCAAATGGAGTTTTGAGTTCAAGGTTTTAAAATGAATTTTTTTTAAATTTAAACAAGTTTTAAATTCTGATTTAAATCAAAATTTTAAACAGTTTTCAGGTTTAAGCCTGAGAAGTTTTGCAGCTTTAAATTGTTGAATAAATTCATATTTTAAGTTGAAACTTGATTCAGGTAATACTTGAATTTGAATTCAAATGTAGTTTTGAGTTCAAAAGTTTTTAAAAATGAAATCTTAAATTTAACAAGTTTAAAATTCAGTTTTGAAATCAAGTATAAAACAACTTCAGGTTTGTTTTTTTAAAACCAGAAGTAGATTTAAAAATAGTTTTGTAAGTTTTAAAAATATGAACAGATTTAAATGTTTAAGCAAAACTTAAATTTGTTTTTGAATTCAAAATTAAAAATTGTTCTCAAGTTTCTTTGAAAACCAGTTTTGAATTCAACAGTTTGTAAATTTAAAAATGAATGAACATACTCAAAAGTTTAAAGAAATTGATTTCAAATAAGTTTTAAACTTAAAAAAATTTAGTTCCCATTAGTATTGAATTAAAATATGAAGTGTTAATTTAAATTTGAAAATTAAAATTAATCAATTCATTTTCAAAAGTTTAATTTATTTAATTAAGTAAATTTATGTAAATCTTTCTTTTATATTGAAGAAATGAATGTTCTTTAACATGCATTTTATTTTAAGGTTTATAATTATGTAATTTGGATAAATGTTTAAATGATTAAACATTTGAATCTTTAATTTTTAAATGAATTAGAATTTGAATTTAAATTTAGAAATGTATTGTTTTAATACATTTTGAATGTAAATGAGTTATTTGATAAGTAATTAAATTATTTTATTTTGAAAAATATTTAAGATAATTAAGAATTTACTTAATTATTTGATTTAAATAATGGTTTAGATTAATATAAATTAGAAATGATTTATTAATCTAATTTAAATTTTCTTAAGTATGTAATTATTGAAATGTTGTTAATTAATAAATGGGTGATAGTTATCTAAGGATAATTTAGTAATTAATTAATGTAATTAATTTTGATAATTAACTAGATTGATTAATTGAATCTAATTAATTGTAATTTGTTAGGTATAATTAATAGTTAAAGTAATTAAGGAATTAATTACTTATTGTAATTAATTTTGATATGTGATTTAATTAAGTTAATTAATTTAGTTTAATTAAATAAATCATTTGATGATTTTATGAGAGTAATTACTTAATGTAATTAATGGAGCAGGATTACTTAGAGAAGTAATACTGATAATTACTAGAATGTAATTAGTAAATTGGATAATTGCTTTTGTAATTAATTAAGAAATTAATGATTAATTATTGGATAATTAATTTGATTAATGAGTAATTAAAGATAGTTAATTATTATATTTAATATTAATCAAGGTGATTAATAATTAGATTAATTACTAAATATAATTAATTTTAATTAAGTAATTTATTTAAATATTAGAGATCATTAATTAATGATGTAATTAAGAATTGTTTGATTAAATTAATTAATTAAGTGATTAATTAATTGTAATTAATTAAGGACAAATATAATTAATTATAGTTAATTAATAAATGAGTAATTAAATGTTAATTACTTATGATTAAGGTTAATTAATTAAGGACTAATTACTTATTGTAATTAGTGAATGATTAATCAAGATTGTTTAATCAAGATTAATACTTAGTGGATAATTAATTATTTGGGTTAATTAATTAATGGATGTTAAGCAGGATTTAAATATGTTAAT
The DNA here is from genome assembly GCA_030765085.1 of Allium cepa. NCBI lineage: Eukaryota > Viridiplantae > Streptophyta > Magnoliopsida > Asparagales > Amaryllidaceae > Allium > Allium cepa. The sequence goes on from CM060931.1 coordinate 501,070,903, forward strand.
TAATTTAATTTATTTTAAATTAATTAGAGATGGTTGTAATTAATTTAATTCATTTTAAATTAATTATAATTGTTGGTTAATAAATCATTGCTTGTGGATGTTATTGATTGAATGGTTGTGATCTCAGTAATGAGATGAGTCGTATCTGTATGATATGAATGTTTGGTTTAAGTATAATGGTTTGTGATGGATTATTTGGTTGTGATGATTATCTGTTGTGATAATAATACAGATTATCCGTTTATGATATGAATGTGATTATCCATTGTGATATGAAATTTATCTATGTGAATTAGATAATAATGAAATAAGTTACTTGTTTAAAACCCTTAAGTATAACTTGGACATTAATAGCATTTGGTTTCGGTGAGACCGGGATCGGGTTTCCAAATTTGGAATTCCGAAAACCACATCGATTCCAATTAAACGTTAGGTCGTTAGTCCAAGTGGAGCAAGTGAAGACTCGAGGTGTAAGGGCTATACATCAGTATAACTCTGTGGGTGATTCCGTAATGAGTTTGGCGGAATAGTACTTATAGATTCGAGATGGAGATTTAGAGTGCAAGTGTTATCGTCGTTAACTCTGAGGGTGATTCCAATACGAGTGTAACGAGATAATGCATTCGGTTTCGTTCGAACCCGGAACGAACTTGTATGGATTGAATGCTTTCAGAACATCGTCAGGTGGACGATGAGCATTCTAAGATTGATATGTCCTATAAAAGTAATCGTAGCCTCAAGCCTCATAAACCGAAAACGGCTAAAACAGGGGAGGTGCAGCAAGGCTTCGTGGGTCGCACCCATTGGAGAGCAAGATTTATCCCTGTCTAGAGGTCCCTTTATATTCGGTTGTGTGGCAGTTGGTGACGACCAATCTGCGGGGTAGTCTTGTTCGGAACTATTCAGTAAGGAACGGGTCCGGCTTTGTGTTGCAGGGGAGTGAGAGTACTCCTCGGTACGGTGATCTAGGCCACGTACTGTGACGGGCGGAACCCCAGTAGCCCTGCCATTGTTGGAAACCCATTTTCCCTACGAGACCCTACGATTTTGTTTGTATTACCCACTTTTGTGGCTAGTAGCTGGAATTTAATCATGTAACAATTTGGGCTATTTCTTATTTACTTGAAAACCCTAGACACTATTATAATATCACTAGATTTCCTATCAAATGTTTTGGTTAGCGTAAGGTAAAAAGTTTTCCATGTTTATGTGTGGGAAGTCTTACGTGATACCTTTTGTTTTCAAAGGATTTTCTAAAGTTAAGCAACTTTTATCCCCGTTTACTCACACCAGACCCCTGTCTGATCTGAGTGTTTATTTTCTGTTTTTTTAAACTCTTGGGTACTCATATTACGTATGAGTAGTCAAGTGTATCAGGATTGCTTTGACGAGTTCTGGAGGAGATAATGGAGCAGGAGGCTTCAGCGTGTAGATATTTGTAGTAGTTCCGCTGTGTTTGAGTTGTATCTGTTTTTCTCTGATGTACATGAATTGTAATTGCTAGATAGATGTTTATAACTGTCTAGTTTCGTGTTGTATTAGTTGTTTAACTCTGATGTATATGATACTATGTAAAGTTTTATGTGATATATTATAATTTATTCGATTCCGCTGTGAGATTCTCATATTGTCTGTTCTTTCCTTTCTTTTCTCTTTTCTATCCCTTTCTTTCTTCTTAGCGATGCAACTTCCTGGAGTTTGGAAGTTGGGTCGTTACAAATCGTTTGAAAGAAAACCAAGAAATGAGAACAAGATCTTCCGAGTAGTCAGATATTTCAATTTCAGGCAAATAATATAAGCCCTACATAAGGGATTATCATAATGGCAAAACATACATGAAGGACATGGCTAATAAAGTAGTGAAATACATGCCTGATCTTAAAGGGAAGAGAACCTTTGACTCGAGAGTAAATAATAGTCCCGTTGAAGCTACATTCATAGAGAAAATAATGTCTATTAGAACCCATCATACATCAAGATCTTATCACTGAAGTATAACAGAACCACTGATCTCGATGACCATCTTTTTGCTTTTAAGAAACAAATGGATTTGCATAATACTTCTAGAGAAGTACATTGCTGACTCTTTCCTATAACTTTTCATGGAGCAACCGCCAAATGGTATAGGCATTACAGAGAGAAAATTACTTACTCTTGGAAAAAAATTCTTATGAGTTTTGAACACAATTATGCATATGCAATGATCCTACTGTTGGCTGTAGTGTGCTGGTAAATGTAAAACAACGACAAGAAGAGTTGCTAAGAGATATCTAAAGAGATCAACAAGGAGGCACTAAAGGCGTAAAACATGATCGATAGAGAAAAACTGATGGCAGTATGCTCTGGGTTAATTGAATAGACCCACTTCTGGAAGGAATTCTACGTCATGGGTGTACGGATATACAAGATTTTCATTTCCAAACTGATAAGTTTATCCATATGGAATGAAATGTACTACGCTAAGAAGAAACCTTAGCTAAAGAAGGAAGGAGGAAAATTTGGCTATGATCACCTCAACAAAAAGCCAAGATGCGATGAAAATAGAAGAAGATTGGTGGAGATCCCTAAATCCAATTATGTGGCTTTAAATAAACCTGTTTCCCATAATTTTTCCATGGCTAAAGATGGAGGAAATTTCCCTACTTTCTACAAAGCAAGGATAATCCTGAACCAAAGAATGGGGAGATTATTGTGCTTACCATAAGGCAAACAAACACAAAACTAACAAATGCCGTGTTTTGGCTAGAATAATCCAGAACATGATTAATTTTAGACCTTTGAAGGAGTATGTTAAGGAGAATCAAAATACCTCCCATCTTGAAGGGAACAATCAGAGGCCTTTAAGCAATACTGCATATTACAAAAAGAGTGATTCACAACAAGACTTTATTCCTCCGATTAACCACATATATGTCATCCATAGAGGTCTTCATCTCGCTAGAAGTAGCAAAAGGGCCAAGAGTCGGTACATAAGAGAGGTGAGAGATGGAGTTTTTTCTATTCAAGAGAAGCCGCCATTCAAAAATTATAAATATTAACTTCAAATGCCCAATTTAACAATAATTCCACAAGAGCCGAGGGGAGTTCGTCACCCATATAATGATTCGCTGATAATAACTTCTTAATTTAGCTTTCTGTGGTAACAAAGATCTTAGTGGATACCAGAAGCACGGTAATGTCATCTTCAAGCACGCTTTCAATCAAATGGGTATTCCAAAGAAGAAGTTGAGCCAAGCTTTGAACCTATTTTTGGGTTCAACAATAAAGGGTCTACTCCAATAGGACAAATCAAGCTCTTGGTGCATATGGGAATTCCGCCACATTCTAAAACTTTTGAAACCCTATACGTAATAATGGACCAACCTTCCTTTATAACACTTTTTTTAGGAGGCTAGAACCAGATGAAGTGGATGCGTTTGTTTCCCTAAAATATCTAACTGTCAAATTCCTAGCCAAGAATGGTTGAGGAACAATAAGAAGGGAGCAATTAAGCTCCCAGGAAATGTACTTTGCTAAGCTTGAGCAATTCAAAAGAGATGATGTTACTTGTTACGATTCAGAGAAAAGTGAATTAAGTAAAACTTAAATTGAAAAGCCCTTGGACGATAGTCCTTCAAGTGGGCTTTCCAAGGTAAATAAGAAGACAAGAATAGCTGAAAAGCTCGAGAATGTGCTGAAAAGATTAAACTTTTCCAAGAGGAAAAAAAATGAAAAGTGGAAACTAGATAGACAATGACAAAGATAGTGAAGAGATCATTGCATAACTAGATTGTAGAAGTGAGTAAGAAAGAATGAAGTTGTAACGACCCGAAATTTTCGATCCAAAAAATTCCAGATAGTTATGAAAAGATGAATAGATAGAAGAAAAAGAAGAATCACCAGAACATAGATCACAAAAACCTTACATTCGCAGCGGATCAAAATATAATATCACATAAATGATAGTCATACAAAGGAAAACTGTACTTGTCAAATTACACTTTAAAATATCAGAGTTTTCAACATATTTACAACCACAGGACAGATAAATAAACTGTTTCAGATACTATATATAACACAGTAGAAACTCTCCATACGTTCCTGCTCTCCAGCTCGCCACCTGAGCTCCAGAACGTCCTAACCTGAAAATCTGTAATACTCGGTCTGACCTGAGCATTACATCAAAGTAACACCCGGGTCAGGCTGGAAATCAGCGTTAGTAAACCCATCTAACATGAAATACAAAAGCATACAACATATATAAACCCGGGTAACTTATCAATTTACAACTTCTCAAGTTGTTATAACATTACTTAATCACAATCCCAATTGATTAATCATCTCTTAATTCATCAATCTCAATTAATCATCCTTGACTAATTAATCTTTAATTACATTAAGTAAATAATCTTAATTAAACTATATTATTAATCACCCTTGATTAATCGCATTCAGTAATTAACTACCCTTAATTACTTATTAAATTAATTACTCCTTAATTAATTTCTTTAATTAATCCCTTGATTAATTTATACAAAGTAATTTAATCTAAATTACTTTCACAATTCCATCATTATCCACTAATTACATCCAGTAATTATCATTAATTACTACACTGTGTAATAGTACTTCATTAATTACATTAAGTAATTATTGCCAACCAACAAGCGATTAATTAAACTTAATTAATTTAAATTAATCACATTAAACTCCATTAATTACATCAAGTAATTATTTCCTAATTACTTCCATTAAGTAATAAATTTCACAATTGATTATCATTTAATTAATTATTTAAAATTCAACTTCCATTTTCATTTTTAAGTTCAAACTTTAAAATGAAACTAAATTATCTTCAACCCATATAAAACTTGAAATTCATATGTTAAAGAATACTTCTAAAAGAAATTTAAAGATTTAAACTAATTTCCTTTTAATCTCAGATTATTAATGTATACTTTAACTCTTCAACTTATTTACAATTTTTTTTCATTTTATAAACTTTATTTCCAAAACTTAAGATTCAAATCAAATTTGAATTTAAATTTAAAATTCTGATTTACCTCTGTTTAAATTCTCTACTACATTTCAAACTCCATTTAATTTCAATTTCTTTAATTACACTTTAATAATACCAAGTCAATTTGAATTTTTTTTTTAAAAAACTCTTTTTTTTCCCAATCTAGGTTCAAATTCAACTTGAATCTATTTTTAAACTTGGCTTTAAATTTAAATTCAGATTGAAAACTAAGTTTAAAACTTTACTTCCATTTAAATACAGGGTTTAAATTTTATTTCAAATATTAAAACCAGATCAACAGGTTTCTGTACTAAAACCTGTTCTTACATTTTTACCCGAGCTACCCTATCCCTGCTCCGAGTCAATCAGCCCTCTGCTCCGAGCAAACCTACCAAATTTTCGAGTAAAAACTCGAGTCAATTACTCTGCTTCCACCAGAGTTCCTCAGAACCCAAAAGTGCACTTCACAACTCATTCTCCTCCGAGTCAAACACATAACCACCTCGTGATCAACCTGATAAATCTCCTTCTTCCTCACAACGAACAGCCACCCAGGTACCTAAATGCACGCGTGCACGTGCACGCAAGCCGACGTCCCTCCGACCATTTATGAACTCTACATCACGTCATTCGCCGCTGCGGCAACCCATTCCCATTCTCAAAACACTAGCGCAAGCTGCAAATCGAAAATTGACCATCCAGTTGAAAATTGTAACTTGAATCCCTGACCAACTCCACCTCGATCTCGCACCACCTACCACCAGTGCCTTCCAAACTCCGGCCACATCTCGATGATTAACCCACGCAACTCCCTCTCAATTTCCAAGCAACTCGATGCTTTAGAAACAACGCAGCATCCCTTAATATAAGATTGACAAAAACTAGGGTTTTAAACTTCTACGACCCACCGCCGCCTCCACGATGGCCCGTCCACCCACCAAATTTTTTTGCAATACCCCACTCATTCAGCTAGCTCCAGAAGGAACCCCAACAATTCTAACTCTTTTGATCACCGAGAAACCCTCCATAACCCATTCCTAGACATCCTTGAATTGCCCATCCAAAATTAATATTAAAAATCAAGATTTTAATTTTAAAAATCTTAATTTGGAAATGCAATTCAAATTATATGTATATCTTAACCGATCATTATATTTGATTTTAACAAATACTTATGCTTCTCTGTTCTTTTCATACTTCCAGAAATATCTATATTTATTATTCTTGAAAACATTTTTAAAACTTGGTTTAGTTTTTAAACAAACCATCTTTGTTTAAATACATCAGCCTAAAAGGGATTTCAGTGTGAAGGATATAAATTTTTAATCTAAGTTTATATCACTGAAATTTAAAACAGAGAAGAATAATCATGTCCAGACATATACACACCAACTACATACCACAAACCTGATTTAGGATTATAAAACATCATGCAATCACATTTCAAACATACATCACTTATTTAATGCAACCATATGCCACATGCATGGAGTCTACAGATGGATTTAGATTTTACAGATTAAAGACAGAGTGTTGAACCATGTTGCAACTTCCACTGTCTTCTAAGCTTCCAGATAGTTTTAAATCTAATTTTTTTTTAAGAAAAAAACTTTGTTTATATATTCAAACAAAATCCCATTTTGAACTCCGCAACCTATAAGAGATTACAGAAGTAAATTATGAATTTTGGAATTATATTTCAATCTGGAAATGTAAAACAGTGTGAGTCCTATAAGTTTACAGACATGCATCAGAACATTCCTCATACAAACCTACATGCATTCATTTTTAAATCATCATACAAACCTTGATCACACTTAAACTTAAGTAATTACTGCATGTATAGGTTACTCATCTGAAAACTGTAAATAGAGAAGGCTGAGATGATTAAAACTGGAATTTCGTTTAAGTTGAGTTTTCATCTCTGCCCAGTTGATCTTGCATGATGTATAAGAGTTGAATCTTTACTAAGCTTGATTAAATTTTGATTTCCTCAGTTCTGTTTCAAGACTTGACTTGTTTTGATTTATTTTTTTTATCTTCTCTGGTTTGCAATGTAAACTTAAGCCTTTGATCAGTTTTATTTATTTTTCTAGTTCAATATCTACAGATCGTTCTTTTTTTTAGAAAGATGAAAATAGAAAAAGAAAATGAGAGGAAAATAAAAATAGATAAAATTTTCTTATATCTTTTTCTTAAGACAAATTTATGACACTTGTTAACTTTCTTACACATGTCACTACTATATTATAATTGATCTACATTTGTTATATTTTTAGGCTAAATGATTCACTTTTGTTAATTTGGGTATAAACATCTTAACACTTGTCTTTAATTTATCTAAAATGTTTTATAAAGCTTTGGTATTTATCCTACTATTTAAATCAAACTATATATAAGATATACTTCTTTTAAATTTTAAATATGAATTCAAATTTAAGTCCAATCAAATTTAAAAATCAATTCAAACAATACATATATATTTTAAATAAACCCAAATTCAATTTGTAATTAATAATTCTACTTAGAATTTTATTTATCTATATTTAAAACAACCCATTATCATTATTGTTTGAAAATAACAATTTGTCAAATATAAATAATTTATAACGGAGATTATCACATATTTTTTTTTTCAATCTATAAATCAGTATTTCAATTTAAATTAAATAATTATTCAATTATGTAATGCCCGAAAATCCGGGTTATCACAGAAGTCTACCGAAGATCTAGATGAGGTAACCTTAAATTCACTTGACCCAACAAAAATGGTAAAGATCGAAAATGAGTTAGGCGACAAGCTCAAAGGGGAATTTATCTAATTTCTCTCCAATCAAGTAAGGATTTGTAACTGGACCCACTCGGATATGGTCAGAATTAATCCTATGGTCATGAGCAATGCCGTAAATACAGATCCAAATATTATCCTCGTTCGTCAAAAGAAAAGGCAGTTCGATAGATATCACGCTACTGCATTGAAAGAAGAAGTTATAAGGCTAGTTGAGAATGAGTTTATCAGGGAAGTGTTTTAGCTCAAATAGCTAGCAAATCCCGTTTTAGTTAAAAAATCCAACGAAAAATGGAGAACAAGTGTCAATTGTACTGATATAAACAAAGCATGTCCTAAGGATTATTATCCTTCTCTCCGAATAGGCCGGCCGTTTGATGCTATAAGTGGACATAAACTGTTATATTTTATTGATTCATACTCAATGTTAGTGTAAAATTTCGTCTGCACCAACACCCCGATGTCCGAAGGTATGGCTTTGAAAGCTAGTTAGATTATTGAACTTAATAAAGAGATTACCAAGACGTAATGCAATCAAGCTTAGATTGTGAGATGTTGAAACATATAGTAAGGTAAGTACAGAAAGTAAATAACACCGAGATTTTTATAGTGGTTCGAGCTGAAAGTCCCTATGTCCACTATTCTTTACTTATTTAGTCACTCTTACCTAGCCGAAAGGCTTATTACATTGAGTCTATACATTTCCACCATTAAGGAGTTTGTAAAGTGAGCTATAATATAGGTAATAGGATTTTATGTTTCAAATCTTTTCTAGTGCTAGCCCTTTTACTATAGAAGGTGGTCCTCTATTTATAGCAAATTTAAGCTTCTTCCATTTACGCAGGTGCTTTCTCTTGGGTTGATGTACTGGCTTGCTATGTGCGGCTTAGATTTAAATGCTTGTCATCATTTAGTTGAGTACATTTTGACGTGGATTGTTGACATGATGCTTTTGTACACTACACCAGAAAAGGCCTTTTGTAGCTCTGAGTAAGCGCTATCAAAACTTTTAGTAGCGTTTCGATAAACGCTGCGATACAACATGCAACTAAAATTCTGAAACTTTTTGTAGCAATAACTCTAACAAAACTTGACCTATTTTTGTTTTAAAAATGCTACAAAAAGTTTCACTTTTAGTAGCATGTCATATCATAGTGTTTGCTAAAACGCTACTAAAAGTTTTGGTAGCGTTTTTTTCAACGCTTCAAAAGTCGTATCGCATCTATTTACATTTTTTTTAGTAGCATTTTTAAAACGCTAGTAAAAGTTATTAACTGTTTCGTAACATGCTGTATAGGCTACTATTTCATGTTAATGGCTTGTACCATTTCCAACCATCGCTCACACAATAGTCGTATTACAACTAGCATCCAGTCACATAATCGTTGTATTCAAACAATCAATCACTCGCATAATCATTGTATTTAAACGATTAAAAAACATGTTAATCACAAAATCAAAAATATAATATCCATAACCATTTCGATAATACTTTTTCGACAAACCAAGCATCACATAAAATCAATAACCATTCATACACAAGTTTATACAACAAGCACTAACAAAATGTTATAGTACATATAAAAATTAATGACAAGTTCATTTCTTGATTACCCACAATTCTTTGCTGCAGCCAGTCTTTACTCCTAAAAGTTGATTACCTGTAAACAAGTTTAACAATCAACAAATGATTATGAAACTGTTTCTTGTTTAAAGTATATCAAACGTCCTTAGTTGAACTTTTCTTAAATTTTAATAATTTTAATAAAACTTAGTTAGATTATTATAAAACTTGGTTAATTTTTATAATAAACTTATTTACATAGTTAACTTCTAATAAAACTTAACTAATTTATATAAATTTATTTAATTTTTATAAAACATAGTTAAATTATATAAGTCTCGGCTAATTTTTGAAATTTTGGTTAAATTTTACAATAATTAGTTAAATTTTTATAAAACTCAGTTAACATTTTATAAATTTATTTATATTAACTCAATCTTATAAATTATCTCAATTAGTAACACTTAAATGCCATGACATATATTTTAATTAACTTAAACTTATAAATTATTTCAAACTTAAACTTTATTTACATGGATAATTTTACAAATTATCTTAAAACTTATAAATTTTTCATGAACTTAGTTAATTTATTACTACTACTACTACTATTGTAAATTTAATTTTATGATACTTAGTTCGTTTTTATACAAAACATAGTTGATTTAAAAAAAAATTATTTATTATTATTATTATTAAACTTATAAATTATCTCAATTGCTCAAACTTAGAACTTCATAACTTATATTTTAATTAACTTAAACTTAAACATAAGGAGGGAGACAATGTGCAATGTGATCAACTCCTATCGTGATATAAAATGACATCAATACCTATACACGTCCTTACTTACATCACTACGCTTAATAACTAAAAGTAGAACACAGTTTCAATCGTACTCCGGCAAAATGACATCAATACCCCTACAAATCTTTTATTATGTATTTTTATATTAATAAAGAAAATTAACGTTTAGGAGTCATTAGTGTTTGTCGTTTCTACCGTCGTTGAAATTACACAAATACTCTCCATTTTTCACATTATATTACATATCCACATCATGCATATGTGTGCATATGCGTGTTATACACTGGTATAACTAAATTAAATGTGATCCATGATGTGATCAAACTTAATGGACCATAAATAAAAATGCTTTACCTAAAATAACAGCACTGATAGTTATTAAACGTGCCTTGTACTGACGCTAAGCCGAAACATAAGTATCTCAGAAAAAATTAATATGATAGAGAAAGAGATTGCACCCAAACATGTTCTAAAAGCCATTTTATTTCAAGTTCTATCTCTGAAAAAGCAGGTCGTATCAAAGGATCTGCATCCTAACATCTTTGCATCAACCTGACCAATTTAGGATGTGTCCTTGTGGGTATCGTTGGCCGTTCTCCCTCACCCAAATGAAATAATTCAATGTGAATAAATTTGCTAAATGGTGACTGAACTGAATCAATGATGATGATGGAAAGCTTTCTTGTACCTTCAAAACAAAACGTGCAACAAATTCAAATATGGAATTAGTTTAAATTAGACAAGGTTAGATGCAAGCGCACACACCTTTACTATATAATATGGTAGATGTTACTGTTAGAACTAATAACAGCTGTACCTATGTAGTAAACATTTAGTATTAATCGTTTCATTAATTCTGCGTCTACCCATACATGATTCATTAAGAATACATGGGCAGAAGCTGATCAAACAAAACAGCAGTATTTCCGTAACAAATTAATAGATATTTCAGTGGTACTAGAGAAATAACACAGTAAAATGTTTCTCAAATTATAATCAAGAATCATTATGATTCACCATAGGAATGAAATTTGGACTTTAAATTATCATCTTCATGTAGTTGAGCTTGCCGCTCCATAAGTTATAGCCGCAACTTAAGTTCGTTATTTTCAGCAGCTAAACTAGTGATATCTCTCTAATGAATAATATGATTCTCTTAGCATGATATAACTGAAGCAAAAGTCTCAGGTAATCTGAAGAAGAAGAAAAAAATCCTGAAGTAGAGAGATGTTGTGCAGAAAGGGTGCCAAGTTCGATTTGAAGAGTCTGAACTTTTCTTTCCAGTTCCGAAATGTAACGTGCCTCTCTTTCTTTTGACCTTGCAGCTGACTGTCTGTTGGCTATAATTTTGCATGAATCCATATATATAAAGTTGAATACCAATATGGTGCATGAATTCATACGTAAGTGTTTAAATAAAAAACATCAAATATTTTACCGTTTGGCTCTTTAGGGTCACGACTGCTAGCTCAGCTAGTTTTTCAGGAGCCATGTCCTTTTTAGCCTATATGGACCCGTACCCAAACCTACCAACTGACAGACTTTGCCCACGTTTGGTGGTATATATCACTAAGAGAGGATATCATAGAGGGAGAGAGAATCTTATTATGTAGAAGTTTCTTTATTCATTATTCACTGCTACCACCACATTAACAAAAAAAAGATGCAAACTTCAGCTACAATAATAGGAAGCAAAGCAATATTGTTAACATCAAAGCCAGAAATAATTGTTAGAAAATATAAGTCAACTTACAAGAGTGATTTGATTTTCTTTCCAGCAAAATCTGCAACTCAAAATTGCAAGCAAAACAAAATCAAGGCCCACAAAAATTTAAACACCCATACTAATAAAGATGTCTGTCTATTTACCTCAGCATCTTTTTGAAATGATGTGAGGGCGTTTACAAGTGACTTCACATTTGGTCTTTCATGAGATTTGAATTGTAGACATCGAAAAGCTAATCTAACTAATTCAGTTCCATCATCATTTGAGAAATGGCTTTCCAAACAAGAATCCAGAAGCATGTTGAAGTTTTTATCACGAATAAGGTCGATTGCCTGAGACAAATAAGTTCATATTAAGATGAAAGAAGTACTGGACATCACCCAAATAGCATATGCAATTATTTAGTCCTGTAGAGTTTAACAAAGCATTCAAAAGAATCCTAATGCAGACACCAAGATATGCCACCAAATTAAAACTAATTACAAGCAATCACGGTTAGGTGGTCACCTACAAAGTAGAAAGGGCCTGTCGCCTCAGATAAGAGCCCCATCAAAGTGGTGGCTGGATACGTCTATGCAGTGCCAGGCTTGCCTAGGTTCATCTATGCGAGGTTTAAATCTAGGATTTGTTATTACTCCAGTATACCAAAACAGAGAGCAATATGTTACAAACTCGTCACGTAAGTTTACAAATTAGATTTCCACTACTTTGAAAATCAGAGTGTAACGATCCGTAATTTTTTTTGCTTTAATAATACATTTAACTGGAATTTTATGAAATTTTAAATAATAGTTTTTTGAAATAAAAATTTGATATTTGGAATACGTCTTTAACAACATAGCAAATAAAAAAAATTCATCGGATAATATGGAAATCAATATTGTTTGTAGTTTTATTTAAATTTAAATCAGTTAATATGTCATGATAATAAAATGTTTTTCAAACCTGAATATTTTCCTATAGAGAATTTGTAAATCATCATCTGAGTGAAACGTCATATTTCATTTCGTTAAATTTGGGCAGTTATTGTTCTGTTTATCTTTATTTCAACAAATTGGCAGCATTTTCCGGTACCGATTATCGACTTTGATCGGATGATTGTATCGCTAATATCTATATACCGTTTTGATCGTCTCGTCGTACTGATCTCCGCGGTATATTCATTTGTCTATTTCGGTGTCCGGTATGCAGCGAATTAAGTAAAATGATTCGTCGTATCGATTCCGCATCTGATGGCACTATTCCTACAATTATTATACATTGTTGGTTCGATTCCACTACCATCTATTTTGTTTAGTTCAAAATCAAGGTCCGCTAGTACTATTCTCATAGTTCATTTATAATATTTTCGTCCATTCCACTTTCTCTCCCCCTCCTTTATTTTTCCAATTCTATTTATGTTTTCTGGAAAACCTTTTCATTTCTATTTTGTTTTCAACATCTTTCCCCTCCTGTCCAACTGTTATGCTCAAGCACATTTTCCCCTTCCCAAAGCTTTCACCCGTTTCCCTCTTGCCATCGGCCTCTCCTTCATTCCACCATTCCATCTCCTCCCGGTACGGCCACAATGAACAGTCGCTCCACTGTACAACCGTCCCTCCCTCCAGACCGCTACGACAAAACACGACACCCCTCATCATAGCCATCGGCCTCAGCCAAGCTCGGCCAAGCCAACCCAAACCTCAGCCTCCTTTCTCTTCCTCCTCCCATAGGCCGAGCAAACCCACGCGCAGCCTCTCCCTCTCTGCCCTGGCCGCCCCCGCCTTCTTCCCTCCATTTTCCGCCTGCACATAGCAGCTCCACCCAGTAGCCAGCCGAAGACCTTCCCTTCTTCATTCGCACCCATTTCATGTGAGCATGCATGTATAAGTTAACATTATATATATATATATATATATATATATATATATATATAATTTCTTGAGTTATATATCAGTTTAGGTAACTTTGCTACAGTAACTTTGCTACAGTGACTTTGCTACAGTAACTTTGCTACAGTGACTTCAGGATCATTACATAATGAAACTAAAATTTAAAGTAAATTAGGGAATTTTACAAGTCAAGCATTGAACTGACAATGAATTCTGACGAACAAATCAGTGTAAGACCTGTCCTAAACAACGCCTTCTCATGGCTAAAAATGGACTTTGGTACACTGTATTTATCAGAATTTACTGCCTTCTGATGCTATTCTTAACCCATGTATTTTAAATTTATAGCTTATCATGTAATGCAACAAATTAAATAGTCATGAAATAAAATGCAAAGCACAGAGATAATTCAACACTTATTTCTTATAAATGAATATAATTAGGAAAAAGGAGACTGTTAAAAACATTATTAAACAAGAATATAATCTCCCCCAAAATCTGGAGTTGTTGAATAAATGGACAATTCCAAAAATCGAACCAAAGGTAATCTATCAGTTAGGAACCTTTGAAAAACTTGGGTTAAAACAAGTGGTAAAAACCACAGAACAATCAATTTCACTAGATAATGAAGAGATGATTATCAAATTGTTAAGTGAAAAAGATTTACAGCCTTATAGGCAAACACATAAATTTATTCACATAGGTTTGATACAAATTGCTTTCAAACCTTTAACCCTTGAAGGATTACCAGAAAGCTTTATAGCTGCTCTAAGAGATGGTAGAAATTTAGACTGGAAAAAATCATTGATGGGACTAATACAGTCAAGTCTGGCACATGGACCAGTATATTTTAATGTATATCCAAATTTACAGCTTTCCTTATCTGATATAAACATATTAGAAGCTGTTACTTTGAATGTTAAAACTCATGGATATAATTATATTCCAGGATCTGAAGTTATATGTATTTGTTATAGAATTTACTATAAGCCTTTATATACTCTAAACCCACAGTGTAGATTGGTAGATAAACCCGTTAATGAGACAATTTTAATTGAAACAAATTTTAGTCAGTCTAATATAACTACTAGAAGATCAATTAAGTGGGAAGAGATTCCTCTTCCTGAAAGTTGGATTATTGAAAGGGCTATCCCTTCAATACCAAAAATAAATGATAATATAACGCAAATTATACAAACTCCTGAGGGAAATATACAAATAGAAATGGAAAGAACTTCTTCTAATTCTAGACCAAGTTCTAGCAGATTAATTTTACCTAAAACAAAGTCTTTTCATTCCTATATTTCACCATTAGATGGTATCGTTGAAACACCATCTAGGTTTTCAACATCTCAAATTAAAGAAAGGTTTTCTGATGAAGAATCTTCAAAAGAAAATACTGTTGAAAAATTATATAAAAATAAAGACAATATTGTAAAAGGAATTTATAACAACCAAGAACAGGATATAACCGAATCAGAAATGAATTTTTCTATTTAATGGATTACAAATCAAAAATTGATTTTAGCCCTGGCTCCCAAGCTAGACAAAGAATTAAAAATGAATTTAATCTCCCAAAATGGGAACCATTTAGAAAATGGTTTTTCGAAAACTTCTCAAAAGAAGAACAGAAATATTTTCAAGAAGAATTTTATAAATTCACATCTGAAAAAGATATATTATTTCCTTTTGTCCCCTGGTTCACATCAAACTATGTTGAACAATATCTTTCCATATTAGAAAGAGATTATAAACTTTCAAATGGAAATATTTTGAAATCAGTCTTTCCCCCTCAGCAATCTTTTCAGATTGAAAAGAATGGAAAGAATTTAAATTTTAATGCATTTTCCAAAATATTAGAAAATGATGTTTTACAAATTACAGTAAGACATATAAATCAAATAATGGAACAACAAAACTTTACAAATCTTTATTTAACAATAATTGGAGAACAAATGAATTCTTTACATAATAAAATAGAAAAACTATTCTCTGCCATAAATAAACTAACACCAACAAATCCAACATCAAGTGAGGAAGACAATGAAATTATTACTTCTTCAAATCTTCAACCTCCTCCTGAAATTAAAAATTTTAAATTAAAATCAGAAGAGTTTGAAAAAAGATTAAAAGAAAAATTGGACAAAATGAAAATAGGATTGGACAATTTGAGATTAAATACTCTTGAAGAAGAAACAATCCATGATAATTTAACCATCCAAGAAGAAGTAAATAAACTTGAAAAGTATGCTAATAAGCCTACTCAACCATTGTTTTATTATAGAAGACCCTCTCCTATTGATACTTTACCAGAAGAACTAGAATATATTAATAACAATAGTTATAATGGTAAAAGTATCTATGAGTGGAATTTAGATACTTTTACAGAAAAACAAATTTCTGTACTGGTTCATAGAATGTTAATGTATAGTACCATCTGTAAAACAAATGGGAATGATGATGTTACCGTTGCAAAAATGATAGTTGCAGGATTCACAGGCCAATTAAAAGGTTGGTGGGATAATTACCTTCCTTTAAGTCAAAAGGAAGAAATTTATAAAACTGTACGGCAAGAAAATGGACAATTAGTCCAAAATGCTGTATATACACTAGTAGTAACAATTTTAGAACATTTTACTGGCAGGGTATCTGATAATAGTGATAATATTCGTACATTATTACAAAATCTGAGATGTAAAACATTAACAGATTTTAGGTGGTACAAAGATACATTCTTAAATAGAGTTTTAGAACTTCCAGAGAGTAATAGCTCTCATTGGAAATCCAAATTTATTGACGGTCTACCTTCACTATTTGCTGAAAGAATAAGAAAAGTTTTAAGAAAAGATAGGGTAAGTATTCCCTATGATTCTTATACTTATGGGAAACTTATTGGAACATGTATTCAAGAAGGTTTAGCATTATGTAATGAAATAAAATTAAATCAACAAATTCAACGTCAAAATTTGACAGAAAAACACCAACTAGGACAATTTTGTAGTCAATTTGGTATGGAGATTCCAACCAATAAGAAATTTCATAAAAAGAAAAGATATTTAGATTCTCATTATAAAAAGAATAAGAGAAATTATTCTCAAAAAAGGCTAGAAAGAAAAGCGAAGAGAAAAGAAGAAAGAATAAATAAAAAGAACAATAAAATTGTTCACTGTTATAAATGTGGAAAAGTTGGCCATTATGCTAACAGATGTAAATTAAAGAAGAAAATTGATAATTTAGAAGTTGATAATAAACTAAAAGGATCGTTAACAAAACTTCTGTTAAATTCAAGTTCTGAAGATAATTCAGACGAAGAAACTGAAAATGATTCATATGATTCAGAAGATCTTAAAGGTTTGGAAGATGATTCATCAGAATCTGATGAATGCTGCCAACCTTGTACACAAGGAAAGCCATGTTTAAGACAAATAACAGAAGATGAAGAGCATAAAGAAGAATTTTATAAAATTCTTTCACAATTTCAAGATTCAAGAATAAATGTTTTGAGCAATAGTAATATTGTAGATTTCTTAAAATCAATTAAAGACCAAGAATTAAGATCTAGAGTAATAGATCAAATGGAAGATATTCCAGAATCAAGTCAAAACCAAGATAAAAATAAAAATAAAAATATTATTATTAAAGATCCTTATTCTATGAATGAGGTTAATAAAATGTTAAAAGAAAGACAGAATATTGACTACCCTATTACCATTCAAGATTTGAATAATGAAATTCAAAATCTTAAAAAAGAAATCCAAGAATTAAAAAAGGATAACAAAAATTTTGATTATAGAATATCCTTTTTAGAATCATCAAAGCAAAGTATTACTATTAATGATAAAGATAAAGATTTTTCTCAAATAGAATTTCCTGAACAAAAAGACTTTCTTTCGAAAATGGAAATTATAACATCTCAAAAATGGTTTGTTGAGATAACTCTCTTAATTGATAATTATTTTAAAAAACAATTAATTGCTTTAGTAGACAGTGGGGCGGATATGAATGTAATACAAGAAGGAATAATCCCAACTAAATACTTTCAAAAAACTACAAACTCTTTAAGGCATGCAGGTGGACAAAAACTTGATATAAATTTTAAAATACCACATGCTTATATTTGCAAGCAAAAAATTTGTATCCCTACAAGTTTTTTATTAGTAAAAAATATTACTAACCAAGTTATACTTGGAACTCCATTCTTAGATAAAATCTATCCTATCACTAATATTGATAAAAAGGGAATTACAGGAATTTATGAAAATAAACCCATAAATTTCCAATTTATAACCAAACCTTTTACAAGGGTCCTTCATGAAATGAAAGATCTTTTGACACAAAAGACTTTTCATTTAAATTATTTAAAACAAGAAATTAATTTCTTCAATATAGAAGAAAAGCTACAGAATCCTAAACTAGAAGAGAAAATAAAATTGATTTATAACAAATTTTCTTTAGAGATATGTAATGAACATCCAAATGCTTTTTGGGATAGAAAAAGGCATGTTGTTAGTCTTCCATATGAAGAAGGCTTTGATGAAAAGAAAATTTCTACAAAGGCAAGGCCATGCCAAATGAATTCCGAATATTTGGAATTATGTAAAAATGAAATTGAATCATTATTACAAAAAAAATTAATAAAACCATCCCAATCACCTTGGTCATGTACTGCTTTTTATGTTAATAAACATAGTGAACAAGAGAGAGGTGTTCCAAGGTTAGTAATTAATTACAAACCTTTAAATAAAGTCTTGAAATGGATAAGACACCCAATTCCTAATAAAAAGGATTTATTAGACAGACTTTACAATGCTCTCATATTTTCCAAATTTGATTTAAAATCTGGATATTGGCAAATTCAAATTGATAAATCAGATCAATATAAAACTGCTTTCAATGTTCCAATAGGACACTATGAATGGACAGTAATGCCTTTTGGATTAAAAAATGCTCCCTCTGAATTTCAGAAAATAATGAATGATATTTTCATTCCATATAGTGAATTTATCATAGTCTATATAGATGATATTTTGGTATTTTCTGCAAACATTGAAATGCATTTTAAACACTTGGATATTTTTAGAAAAATTATTATTCAGAATGGATTAGTTATATCAAAAAAGAAAATGTTTTTATTTCAAGCAAATGTTAGATTTTTAGGTCATAATATTGAAAAGGGAAAGATAGTTCCTATAAATAGAAGTATAGAATTTGCTTCAAAATTCCCTGATATAATAAGAGAAAAAACCCAATTACAAAGGTTTTTAGGCAGTTTAAATTATATTTCTTCTTATTACGCCAATCTAGCTTCAGATTCCGCTATTTTATATGATCGACTAAAAAAGAATCCAGGACCATGGACTGCACAGCATACCAAAGCTGTCCAAATAATAAAAGAAAAGGTTAAAAATTTACCCTGCCTAAATCTGTCAAATCCAAATTGGGATAAGGTTATAGAGACTGATGCTTCAGACATAGGGTTTGGAGGAATCCTAAAACAAATTTGTCCAAACTCCAAACAAGAATATCTTATTAGATTTTATTCTGGAAAATGGAATAATAGCCAAAGAAATTATGCAACTATAGCTAAAGAAATTCTGGCCATAGTAAAGTGTGTTTTAAAATTTCAGGATGATTTGTATAATCAAAAGTTTATTATAAAAACAGATTGCAAATCTGCAAAATATATGTTTAACAAAGATTTTAAACATGATGTTTCTAAACAAATGTTTGCTAGGTGGCAAGCTCATTTAGCCCCTTTTGATTTTGAAATAATTTATAAAAAAGGTAAAGAGAATAGTCTTCCCGATTTCTTAACCCGTGAATTTTTACAGGACAATGATTCCCAGAGGAAAGGGTAGTTCGTCTTTTCATGGAGGAAGAGGTAGAGGAAATATCCTCGCTCAATATGGAAACAAAAAGCTTATAGCTGCAGATTTGACATCTACAAATGATCCTTTATATAAGGAATTCTTAGAAATTAAGAAAAGGCAAGAGGGTAATAGCCAAGCTTCATCATCATCATATGCTAGCATAGCTAATGAAGAAAATGAGGAAAGTATAACATCTTATGCAGAAAATCCTCATAAGGAAATAATAATTTTCCTTGAATTTAGTGACATAAAAAGGGAAAATAATCCCTGGAATTTAATGCAGAGATATCTTGATACTGCTTCATTCCCGATTACAGCTTATAAAAACAGGGGATATTATGAAGCAATAATGAAATCCTCAGAAACTTGTGAAATTACCCATTATAATACAGGTAATGACCAAAGCAATTATGGGTTCAGCAAAATAATTATTAAAAAACTCATAATGCCAGAAGAATGGGGGTTATCAACCCTTAAAGAAAAGGAAATATTCCTACAAGATAAGAAGATTACCATTAGATATAACTATTGGGATTATGTAAAAGCACTAAGCAAGGTGTTTCTTTATGAAAACACTAAAAAGAAGCATTCCTGGTTCATAAAGGTTTGCGGTGAAATTTACAAAAGACCAATTCCTAATTGGTTCTATGACTGGTGGACAAATTATGGTCCGTCATTATCTATTCTTCCAAATAATATCATGGAATTATATTCTCAGTGGGTGAAAATTTCCCCTAAATTATATGAATTAGATCAAAGCCTAATGATTTCAGGATCAGGAAGCATGTTCTTCTTTTTGGAGTTCTCCATTCCTTGGATTTGGAAATGGAAACCAGAAATTGGTGAAACTGACAAGGAAATTCCTTGTTTAAAAAGATGCTTTTTAACAAAATTCTGGGATAAATTAACCAGAATAGATAATGAGTCTGGCCAAATATATGGTCAAGAAATGATTTCAGTTATTGAAAGCTCTATTAAGAAATATCAGGAGCAGAATGAGAAAAGGCAGGAAAAACCAGTTCAAAGTCCTTTTAGATATATCTATAGAAGGCTGAAAATGCAGAAAGAAAATGTCACCAAAGAAGACATTTTATATGCATATATTGATGAAATGAAGAAAGACTTAGCCAAAAACTTTGAAGCAGATAATGTTTCAGACGTATCAATGGCATCGTCTAGGGCAAATGATGACAAGGATGACAAGGAGGAGCATTATTCCGATCTTAATGATGAAGATTTCAATGAAATTTTTGAAAAATTAGAAAGAGAGGCCCACAATATGGGTAAAGGTAAAACAATCAGCTGAAATCAAGGGCTAGCAAACAAATTACTTTTCAAAAATAGTTACAGGTGGCATACCTACTTTGATAAAGAAGAAGACTTTATAAGATTCCCGAATAATGAAGGACAATAATAGAAGACAGATGGCTCAGCTTTAATAAAACTAGCTCAGCTTTAATAAAGCTAACACATGCGGATTTAAATAGCTTTGAATTCCGAAGCCTTATATATTGGGAAGCTTTCTGCTCAGAAGGACAGACTCAGAAAAATCTTCTCCATCTCCTTCAAGAAAAGCTCTCTGCCATTAATAGTATTGAGTGTAATATTTGAGTGTAATATAAGTGTGTAAGGTGTGTACAATAAGGAAGAAGACTACTTCTTTATATCTGTAAGTTTTTAATCTTTGTAATATATTAAGCCTGATGGCAGGCTAATTATCTAAGTGTTGAATTATCTCTGTGCTTTGCATTTTATTTCATGACTATTTAATTTGTTGCATTACATGATAAGCTATAAATTTAAAATACATGGGTTAAGAATAGGATCAGAAGGCAGTAAATTCTGATAAATACAGTGTACCAAAGTCCATTTTTAGCCATGAGAAGGCGTTGTTTAGGACAGGTCTTACACTGATTTGTTCGTCAGAATTCATTGTCAGTTCAATGCTTGACTTGTAAAATTCTTTGAGGTTTATGTATAAGATATAGAAGTATATGTATATAATAGTTGTTATTATTTTAAATTTACATATATTATATAAAGTAGATCTGCATATTTAATATATTTATTACACGTATAGATATAAGTTCATTAGTTATAAATATATGATGTGTATATATTTAATATATGACCATTATCGGGGTGTGAGGTCCGACGAAGTCTCGTCTACAAAGCTACGTTTTATACAAAAGTTGTGCTTTGATCAACAAATGATCAGCAACATTCAGCATGCCACGTTACCAAATTGGTAATATATCACTAGTAACCATCAACTACATAACCTCTGAGCTCGTACGTCTCAGAGAAGGGTGTTAAGCTAAGAGAATAAATTCTCCGCCACCAACGGAAATGTATTTGATAGAAACCAGCTTTACATCTCAAATTGTAACGTCAGACACACATCCATACAAGTCCGTTCCGGAATTGAACAGAACCGAAGGCATTTCCAAAGAAGCCCTTGCAAATCCGGTTATTCACTAATTACGTCCGAAATTCCCATCACAAAGGGTGATAAAACCTCTATATCGAAGATCAGCTGATGCAGAGTCATTCGACGGTAATCCTTCCGTTTTCGAAAATATCCGGTCTTCAACAACGGTCTTCAAATGCTATCCATTACGACATACCGCTATTGGGAATGGGATTTATGACCCAAAGGTCCTCTCCCGGCTAAACCGAATAACGAGCGCTTATTTTAAAATAAGTGTAGCATTCAAATTCAATCAAATCACCATAAATACCCATTTAAAGGTAAATATTGATAGTCGGTTATTTAACTATCAATAGATATGCACAACATCATCAGATTCCAAATAATTTCCCAATTGTTTATTTTTCAAAAATATCTTTACAAGATATATAATTTTCCACACTTCAACCATTTGAAAACAATTTCAAATCATTTTTCACATTTACAACTTGTGAAAACAAATTTTCAAATCATTTTCCTTACGCGGAAACACTTTCAAATATTTATTCATTTTCATTTCAAAATGGTTCATTTAAACCAATTAAATAAATCCTTACCGATTTACTTCAAATTTACGTTCCAAATCCGTAATTATTTCCACACTTCAAAACAAATCAATGTTTATTTTTAAAACAATTTTCCCTTTCCTTTACAGATTCCATGGTGAATTCATATTTCCAAAATATCTATTAATATACGATTCTCAAATCGATTTCAAATATTCACTTTTAGTTTATCTTTAAAAGATAAAATCTCTAAACATTTCACTTCATATTGGAAAACATTCACATACTTATTTAATAATAAGTAATTCACAAATCTATTTATTTTCAATACTTAGAAAATATTCAATATACTTAAAACACGATTAAGTATATATTTTATTCTTTAAGGAAAACATTTTCTTTAAACACATTTATTTGGGTCAAAACGAATGTTGCGTAAAACATCGTTATGACAACCCAAAATTTCTAGTATAGGGATTCGAAATTAAGATAGGTATATAAATCCCAATATTATATAAAACAATTTCTTTCGAAAATCATTTACTATAACAACAGTGTTATAGTCCACCATTTCCTTATTTCTCGAAAACGTCTATTCCAATAATGAATATTGAAATCTATGGTTTCGATCCTTAACACATTTTAAAACAACTTTAAATCTTTTTAATTCTATTTAAAAGATCACTTCCTAGAACATTTCTTTAATATATTATTCACCGTTTAAAATCGTGAATATAAATCATTTACCAAATTCAACACTTCTACATATTTAATTTAAAGGATTATCCACCATCCAAAATCGTGGATATATCTCCTTTAGTAAGCTTTCATATTTACTTATCAAATTCAATTGATTTTGGATTTGCAAAACAACGTTTATAAATTCCATTTATATATATTTTATAAAAACTTCAACTTATAAAATCTCTTAATTAACAAATTCTATTTATATCTCATTTAAATGCCAAAATCCAATTTATAAGTTAATTTCTTATAAATCTTTTATTTTACAAAATCTATTCATTTTATAACTTTACAATTTATAAATTTATAAATTTCATTCACTTATGAAATCCATTTATACTTCATTTTAACACTTATAAAAACTCGTTTTATAATTCCAATATTTTAATTTATAAATATCAATTTTATAAATCTTTTATATAAACCGTTTATAATAATTCAAAAAATCCCAATTTAAACCATTTTACAAATTATTTATCTACTTATTTCAAAAATCACATTTCGGTTATATTTTACAAAAATCATAATTTTTATAACATAAAAATTATAACGTTTATTTGTTTAAAATGAATTAATTCCAAAATTTAAATAAAATGTATACTTTCAAAAATCAATTAAAATCCTTTTAAATTCGAAATCGTTACTTTGACATTTTTAAAACTCCAAAAATAGGCCCAACGCTGCAACAGCACCAAATATAACAATCACGACATCCAAAAACATCATATATCATATGATAACAGAATATATCACAATATCTGTAAATAAATCAATACGGGTGAGGAATCAAGTTGGATCCCTCCAACCTGTTTTCCTACATCCACAAATGTTAGCATAATATCAATCCCGTTTCATTACGGAATATCGCGATACATGGGTTTATATAAAATATTATCCGCTATTATGCGGCGCAATAGGGTTTCATCCGCTATATAATGCGGGAAATCAACTCCAAGTACATATACAATACCAATTCCACCTCAAGATGGAATTATCACTAGTACAAAACTGGTCATTTGTGTCGGTTGTGTAACCCCTATTGTGTCGGTTTTACAACCGACTCATATGAAGACAACACAAAAGACATTTTTCTTTTGTGTCGGTTGTACGACCGACAAATATCAATCATTTGTGTCGGTTGTTTGAAAAGAACCGACACAAAACTATGAACGGTTGTGTCGGTCTTTCTTAAAGGACCGACACAAATCAGCTTGTATAGTGAAGCAAACCGCCGTTTATTGTGTCGGTCCTTTTAGGAAAACCGACACAACTGCTCATAGTTTTGTGTCGGTTCTTTATTAACAACCGACACAAATGATTGATATTTGTGTCGGTTATGTTTGCTTTTAAACCGACACAATTGATATACAATTGTATCGGTTCCCTTTGCAGTAACAACCGACACAAGTAATATCTGAAGCAAAAAATTAATATTATTACCGTTTAAGATTATAAAAACAGTCCGAAATTGAATTTTAATTTTTTTATAAACCAACGTTACTATGAACTGATCGAACAAAAAATATAATTATATTATCCATCAACATAATTCATGTTTACAGACCAAAATAGAATATAATCTATCACAAACATAACGTACATAACAAAATACCAACGTACAATACAAAAGATCAGCGTACACAACAAAAAACAACTACATCCAATTATACATGATATAACTAGCTAAATTCTCTCGAACCTCGTCTATCTCTTGTTGGTTATAAGAACCGTCTCGTACAAAGTCCTGCAATTAAGAGAATTGTTATACAAAAGACAATAATTAAGTCAGGATTTAATACTCTGCATAAAATAATCTGAGAGGAATTAATGAAATTCAAACACAGGTTGAACCATAAGCTGAATGTTGTGAACAAATTAAATGATAGCTACAAGGAATATTGGAAACAAACACAGGTTGAATTAAGTGATAAACAAACACAGTAACATCTACAATTACCAAATGTTGGTCTGAAAATGTTAATAACTCAAGTTTGTATATGATTCACTGCAGGTTTCAACAAATCCTAGTGCAGTTGGAGGGTGCAGTTGTAAAAGCTCTTTCATGGTCCAGTAATTGACAGTGGCTTGAGATTACCACTGTGCCATTGCCAAACCACTTCAACCCAAATACATCCACTTCAACCTGACAGCAATCATTCAACAACTTCATCACACTCACCTTTAACCGCTGTCAACATAATCTCTAACTTTCCCCCGCCTGCAACCCATACAACAGAACTACTGTCATCTCCATCACTGACATCTTCTTACATCTTCCATACATACTATATACTTCATACCACACTTCCATCTTCTTACATCTGCATACATACTAGTACCCACCCTACTTCACTCCTCTCCCATCAACATTCACTGCCGCCCACATACATACCATACAGTCATAACCACTGCTTCAACACTTACCAGTCAAAACACCAAGCCACAGTCAATTACCTCTACCTCAACATCACCATTACTACTGCCTTACCCCCTTCCACCATCACCAGTTTCACTTCAGCATCCTAGTGACAACATACCTGCACAGTCACCATTGCATCACATCCTTCAAACTACCATACCAAATAACATCACTGTGCTACTTTCAACCTGCCAACTCCTCCTTGTAAATACCATTTTCTACGGCCAACTACATCTAATCTGCATATAACCATCCACTGCCATCAGTCACCCTGTCAGCACCCTCCTCTGCTCATACAACAGTGCCATTCTTCCCTGCACATAACATTTCAGCTCCACCACCCTGCCTACTGAAGTGCATGTGCACATCAAATACACATTCTCTTTACAAATTATCACAAACAATTACAGCTTCCACCTGCTACTTCCCCCCACACGTGCTACTGCTGCTGCACAATTACTGCTATTGTGCATGTGCCCATACACCTCCCTATTACACGACCTTGCCACTACTACATACCACAGTTGCAATCACCCAACTAACATCAGTCACATTCACTCATCAATACACTCTGTCACCATCCCCTCAACCTACCAGCCTTCTATCAACTGCACATCCCTGCATCCTGTCATATAATCAGTCCATCACCTTACATCCATCCCTTGCTGCACATTCACATAAATCACCAAACTGCTCCTCTGCATATCACTCCAAACCAACAGAGAATATCACACACTTTCACAATTCATCCAACTCCTCTACATACCACTGATACATACACACTGCCCATCGACCACAGCTACCATCTTCACCAGTGCACATCTGCTATATCTACAATTCACCACTGCCTCAACATTCATCTGCTTCTACATCGACCCACCCTCTGGCCATCTCATTCATCCACAAAGTCGACCTCAAATACCACCACCATCCCTCTTACAAAAATGCCTGCATTTCTTTCCCAATTACAGATCATACACCCATTCAAACCCAATCATCAACATCACACCATACCACAAACTGAAATGTAAACCAGACTAATTTTGATTAACTTATTGATTTACCGGTTTATACTTTTAACTGAAATGTCGTCACCATTCCGGTCCATTACTCTCATTACTGTTTTTTTGATAGATTTACTGTTAATTATGGAAAATAATACAATAATCAATTAGGTAACAGTCGAATGAAATCATCTAATTAAAAAGCATATAAACCAATTTCCAATCTGCTTGGTGCATCACTTCACATTTTCTCGGTTTATTTTTTTTCTTCAAATACATGAACTGAACAGTAAATAAAGACTTGGCATTTGATTTCTTCTAACTAGCATTGCAACAATGATTTGATCGAAATATACCTATAATGTAGCTAATGTATAATATGAAGGAAAAAACTAAAGTAGTACCTTTTGTAAATCGATGCTTTGATTGTAGTTTTTCACTATGTCATGCATATACCTCATCACATAATATACACAGTCAGTTGCTCCTAATTGTTGAGGACACTACAGCAATATTACAAGATAACTTAATAGTTAGTTTAAAATGAATTCATATGCCAAACAATATATAGTATTTATTTTATTTTATTTCTGTTTGAAAATCAAATCACCTTAACATGCTTCCATTTCAAGGTACTTCCTCGAGACTTGCCACCGAATGCCTTGTAAATTTTGAAGGCCCTACACATGCAAGAAAATGTTAAATAATAACTACTCTGGCACCCGCATTTACATACACTAATTTCATGTATAAATTTTTAATTTTACCACATATACTAACTTCATATAAGAGAGCAAATATATACAACTTACGTGCTCACTTGCGGTTTAATTTCAAGTTTATGTTTGCGTTCGGCCTGAGGATCAAAAACATAAATCTCATTCATTTCTACACGGAAAACAAGCAGTATAAAATGTTTCCTGCGTTACAAGATTTATAGTAAGTTAAAATTGGCATCAAATTTGTAAACTAGTTACTAAAAGTTTAATGTTCATATCCTTCATACTGTGGGGCTAAAAGTAAGCTTTTAGATTGCAATGCTTTCCATGTGTTCGACAAATATGTATTTGTCGCATCTGGGTGTTTTCGCACTTGGGAAAGCTTTTTGGGACACATAAACCCAATGGTCTCCACTTTGAGATCATTGCACATCTGATTTAACCACCTAAACAAATTTAAACATATATTATTAGTTTTTTAAAAATTGACTATTCATCAAAAAACTAAGATGGTTATATATAAAAAAAAATTGCTAAGGAAAAAATACTCACATGATGTATAGTTGCAACCATGATGCATTCAACCATGTCATACTAAGGAATTGGATAATGTCGTCCATCGTGATATGAATTTCAAAGTCCTCATCGTATGTGAATAAATCCTTATTCACTTGAATTGCATTGATGGCACTATCATTGGATAACATTTGAAGTATTAGGTCATGGAAATATCTGCACTCGCTCGTTAAAGTTTTGAGAATCTCTTCATCCACGATTGATTTGCATTTTGCAGACTCATCTGACATTGTATTCACGACCTTGTCATTACTATTTTCAAACAAATCCTTGTTTGGTTGAGATGTAGGCACCTAATTCAAAATTTTAAGTAGATGTTTGAAATGATGTTGCTAACAAAATAGACGAATGCTAAGAATTCAAATTCATATGTTAACTACTTTCCGATAAGTTTATAAATAGCTAAATTATCTATAATAAGTTCTAGTATGAAGAAATTTTACTTCTTTAATATGTTCTAATATGAAACAGAGGAGTTTAGCAAGCTAAATTAAGGAAGAAAAATGCATTCATTACCGTATCATTATCTCTTAAAAGCACAAGGCTTTTAGGCCATTGAACAAAACTCCCGACATCTTCTCCTATCGTGTTGTGATATTTAGTTGGAACAGGAAGCGAGGTTCCTTCATGACTAGACTCCACTGCATCAATTCCAACTTTTACATGATCGACCAAGATTTGTTGATTATGACATTGATCTCCAGACCTTGAAGCGGGATGTATCATGCCATGACCCACTACAACAATTTTGGAGTCCACATTCACGGCCAAACGACATTTAATCGGTTTCTAGAATGGAAAAGTACAAAACCAACATTTTTCACTTAGCACTTGTCAAATACATAAAATCGTATACGTTTATAAATTCAACTATGAATTGTTTACCTGTAAGTCTGCAAAGGGATCTGTCTCTTGAGTTTTGTTTGCATATTGTAATTTGCTCGAGTGCGTTGATTGACAACTACTACGATGATCGGTTAATGGTGTGTCGATCTCCACCTCCTTGGGCAAATTCATCATGTTCAAAATGTTTGCAATCTGCTCTTGAACCATTGTATTCATCTCTTGTCTCAATTTTTGGCTCACTTTAGCCTCTATTTCCTGAGTGAGAACATGCAGTTCATCAGCTGATATTACACCACTTTGACCTTTCCTTTTCTCTACATCCCCAAATACGTTTTTTATACCAACCGTCCCACCAATCCCTCTAACTCGGCCAGGACGCTCTCTTTTTTCAAGACCACGACTCAAGGCATCATCATACTTATCTGGAACCCATGACCCTTCAACGGCTTTTCCTCTCCAATCATTCTGTCAACAAAAAAAATCTAGAACATAAGGTGGCATGCTTTTCACTAT
Source organism: Allium cepa (assembly GCA_030765085.1). Taxonomy (NCBI): domain Eukaryota; kingdom Viridiplantae; phylum Streptophyta; class Magnoliopsida; order Asparagales; family Amaryllidaceae; genus Allium; species Allium cepa. The sequence goes on from CM060931.1 coordinate 501,100,325, forward strand.
CATATGAAGATTAAAAAATTAAAATAGTGCTATAGTATCATGCTTTTTACCGAAATGTTAGCACCACACGTTTGCTGGTATGATAGTATGATTATTCGAAGCAGGTGCACTGGTATTATGTTTACAGCAGTAAGTATGCACTGGTATTATGTTTACAGCAGTAAGTATTTGAATGCTGCTCATAAGTTATAATCAAAGATAGCTTAGGTTGCGATTGTCCCAAGAATTTTCTATAGATGGAGTAGCTACCATGCCTAGTTCCAAAATTTATAGTGAAGTTTTGTGATTTCAAGTTGTTGTATTATCAGAATTTAAACAATGACCATATCTGACACTAGGAGATTTGTTTATGGTAATTACATGTTTTTAGGAGAGTTGTAATTTTTTACTTTCGCACTTTGCTAAGTATATTTTCCCACTGCTTTAAGACTTCAAGGTTTGTGTGATTGGATACGAATAATAATTCATGTAAAAGAAGAAGGCAAATAGGCTGCCATTGTGTTGTGTTAAAAATACGATGTTCAACTGATGTTGGAAGTTCGTGTTCAACTGATGCACGAACTACTTTCATTTACTCATGTTAAAATGTAGATTCATCGGTCTGATAATGGCAACAAGACTTAAATGCAGCTAACATGTCAATAAAGATATGTTTTTTCTACAAGCATTATTAGTTTAATTTAACAGATATATAAAGGGTAAGTACCAGAAGAGTGGATATCAAAATAGCAAAGTCCGTTTTTCCTAAAATTTATGTTTATATGTAATGTCTAGTTTATAGGACGATAGATACAGCTTCATCATTCAAAATAAAAGTTGATAGCTTGTCAAAATTACCAAATAGCAGTTAGCTTAGCAAATCATAACAAAGCATGAGAAACTTTTTTTAAAAAAACTTTTCCAATTGGATTATAGTCTAGTTAGTTAGTATCCTTGTGCATAGTTTAAGATTCATAATCATAACAAAACATGAGAAATATAAATTATTGTACAAGAGAATACAAGTATATGAGCTGGGAAGGATACATTTTAAGATTCATAATCATGCTGTCGCCAGCTGGATATAATATGGTGATTACCGTGTGAATGGGAAATAACAGTGTAGCTTCAAAACAGTGTGGATAGGCTTTGAATATTCATAAAATTTTATAACACGGGACAAATCTTTTGTTAAGTCTATCCATGCACTTACTTCAAGTGAGCATGATATCGAATTTTGGGATGCCTCGCGATCTCGCATCAAAATGAATTGGAGGTGGTGGGGTGAACAAAATTATTCCCAAATTATGATATAGAAAACAATGATATCAACTTTTTTTCTCTCTATGTAGGAAATCAAATAAAAAAAGAAAAATTAAATTTAGTTTTGACCGTATTTCTCCAAATATGATTCGATTCTCAGATTTTAATATAAAACTCAAGTTAAGATGCAATTGGGAAAAAAAACAATCTATTCATTCTGAAACACTAAATAAATATCAAGATATTCAATTTGAATTTCATTTCTTTCAAAATAATATAAAAGAAGGTTTATATCCATTTCTTTCTTTTGTTATTTATTTATTTATTTTTTTTATTTTTTTTGTCCTGTAGGTTAAGGTAGAGAAGCTCAAATATCAAATTCGTTATTAAAAATAGTATCTATTTCAATGTAATGGAGAAACCTATCCTTTACATTATTACATACTTCTAGTACCACATAAAAGAGTTCGGTGGTCACAACAGTAAGTATGCACTGGTATTATGTTTACAGCAGTAAGTATGCACTGGTATTATGCACTGGTATCACAGCAGTAAGTATGCACTTTCATTGTGGGGTAGTTAACAGAGAAAAATGATAGTGCTTATATCCTAGAGCCTTCTATTCATAACCCAAGTATTAGCGAAGAGAATGGTGGAGCTATAGAGAGGCTTCCTTGAGGGCACGAACATAGAGGTCCCAGACCATTTGCTACCATCACTTCAGGGATTGCTCCTACATTGCCTTTAGTATATATAGGGGGACCCAATCATCCAAAACCAGAAAACATAATGTGTCATATTTTATCTAATAAAGAATGCTGGGTCGTGTGTGTTTTCAGTTTAAAACATGTAAAGCGATAAAACACATGGAAACTAGTCGTACCATTTTATCTACGACCATCTTAGTTTTCTCATTAGGGATGGCATAATTTCCATCGGCTCCTTTTTTTGATCATGCCAAAATCCAATCAATACTCCGATCCAAAACAGGTCCACCTGGCAATATGGTCGAGGAACTATGGCCTTCAATTATCCATTTAGCCTTCTTCCCTGCATATCCAGCTTGTCCTAAATAGTGAGGATGCTCGTTGCATGCCTGACTCTTCCTAGCCTTCTCACTTATTTGCTATTTTATGACATTGCAAAATTCAGCAAAACAGAATAGCACAAGCCGTAGAACAGTTGCAATTTGCACAAATGTTTGTACTATTTCTCTATGTATGAGCAGTATGCATTTAGTATGCAATGATAGAAGAAGAAAGAAAAATATGCAAGTCAAGGCAGCATAAATTTTCGAAAATTTGCGAAGTAGAAAGCATGGTTGTGTCCATATTTCAAAGCAAAGGACAATGAGGTGCCTCATTTCTTAAAGAAACAATGAAACATATTGAGATGTCCTCATGTATTAAATAAAATTATGCATATATATACAAGACATCATACAATTCTCATTTCTTTTTAAAATGGTGTATTACTATTACATATATATATATATATATATATATATATATATATATATATATATACAATGCTATATATATAAACAGTTACTCAAAACAATTGAGTTTATTTGATTTACAAAATACTTCACTAATTATTCATGATTAAACTGATTTTAAAAAAATCAAAATTTAAGAAAGTATACCTCAGATATATGTAGTTATACATAAGCAAGAAGATTCACAAAGTTCATAAAATGTTTTTACTTAGTATCCAAGAATCTGATTTAGAACACCAAGTGATACTATATATGAACAAGACACAAAGTTAAGAAAACATGGATGGATATACAAAATTATATAGCAGTCATCCATTTAATTCAACAAAGAAATAAAGCATCGGGTCAGGTGCACAAGTACAACAGGGGAGGTGCAAATTAAGAACCATTACAAAAAAAAATGAATCTGAAAGGTGAAATGAACTAAACTCTAAAGGTGAAATGAACTGAATCTGAAAGGATGGGAATAATTATTTTAGAATGCTTAGTGTGCTTCAAGTATACTCAGCAACTAACTGCAAATTTAAAAATTCTACCACCAAGAGTAAGTATGACATGACTTAGTACAACTATTTGTTTTATGTATTAGTGTAATTCTTTATGGATAAATAGGGGTAACAAAACGAAGAAGCAATGCAATATTGGATATGCAGCTATAACAGTAACAATACTACGTGTGAAGGAAAGAAAAAACCAGGGTGATTGTGACAAATGACTTGGTGAAATATGCAGCTAAAGAGCAGTTTTCATACAGCTAAAGAGCGTGTGACTTGTGGATATGGCATAAAAAACATACCTTAAACTCCTCGGTTTCACAATACTTCTTAAACGTTTCCCATTGTGTTTTTGTAACCCCATCATAACATTCGTATGGCTCTTTATGGTTTTCTGGAAGCTCTCTAGTCTTCGTAATCCAACCACTAACCAATTTTGTTTTGAAACCTTTCCATGCTCCACAAACATTTTTTAACACATTATTTTTCATTTTTCGTCGATGTGATACTCGGTCTGAGGTAATAAAAAATAAAAAATAAAGAACGTCAAAGCGGTAAAAATGAATTTGATAAACAATGAAAGCGGTTCATGACTCCAAACACAAAGGATCCAACTGATAATTTAATAAGCGAACAAATGAATTTATAATACCCTAATGTCTTCCCAGATGGTATCCTTTAGCCCTTGACTAACGCTAGCCCAATTCTTGATATTGATATCAATTCTAGATCTAGCTGTATCGCCTACGTAAGCCTTAAAAGACATCACCCATTTTCCAGTAGGTTTGCCATTATCACACCACTCAATGAATTTTGGCTCGGATGTTCTGTATTTCTTTCCGGTTGTTGGACCTCTTTGCCTCCTCTTAGATGACGGTTCTGAAGCGAAAGCGGAAGTGTTTTTCTCTTCAGTGTGTTCATATAGTTGCATTTCCATTATTCCTGTATCACAGATGTGCACCCGAAAGTTATAAAATATTTCAACAAACAAATATTAACTTAAATATCACACAGTCTGAACTGATTTGAAGACATATTTGCTTGATTGCAAAATGCACACAGCCAAAAATATGCAGAGAAGATAATACAAGACACTAGTGGAAAAGAAGATGAGGAGCTTGTTCACACTGAAATAGATGAAGTTGAGATTAAAAGAAATAGTCATAAACCTATAATGAAAAAAAAATAGTATGGAAAAAAGTATGGAAACAGTATTATTTCATATTTATATACACAAAATATTTGGCTACCAATTATGTTGACCACCTATTACCACGAGTTACCATTAGAACAAAAAGACCACTTTGCAAGTCCAATATCGTAAAATGTATAGCCTGAAAGTCCAGTGCATTTGTCAGAGAACTAATTTACATTTTAAAAACACTACTTTGCAAGTTTGTTGCAAATGAGAGCTGAAGAACTAAATAATAGAAAAATCAACATGTTACAAAATAAGTATTAACAAATTTGTACCTTTAGCAGTGTCCGTAAAATGAGTTACTGCATCTTTTAAATCAACATGTCAATTAAGATATCTGATTCGTCTCAACAAACAATATGGTGGATTGATTATTTGAAGATGAGGTTAACAAAACAGAAATTTTATTCAGTGGTAGAATAAAATCTAAAAAAAAGCATAATAATTCATATGGAAATCTAAACTGCATAACTATAAGAAATAAGCTGTGTACTCTGCTTGAACAAAGCACCACTATTACTTTCAAAAAAAATCAAAAAGAAAAAATGGGAAAAAAAGAAGAAGAAAGAAAGCTATGTATTTTTTTTATACTCAAAGGAATCAGTTGGGAAGTATAAGTTGCGTAATTATAAAAAAGACTAATGTCATGTAAACTACATTGTGCCTGCTATAAATAATATTGTGTGTATATAAACAGCATGGAAACGGTATGGAAAACAGTTGAGATTACTGTTGAAGTACATGGTAAAAAAAGGCGTAATGACAACTCCAGCACTGAACTATCAATAAGTAAGAAACAAGAAGCAAAAAATAAAATTCTAGTAGAAACAAGGCATGGGAATGAGATTAGAAATGAAAAGGCAATGTTAGCCAGTAACAAATACTCAGTTCTGCACTTACAAGAAGGAGAGATAATTGAATTTGATGAAGAGGAATTCAATGATATTGAAAAGGAAACATAATTAGATTAAATGAGAATCACATCTAATGCAGCTGGAAAAGAGACACAACAATTTAATAGAAAGAAAACAAATGATTTTAATGGAAAAAACACTGAACTAATTTCAGCTATAAAAGAGAATGCAGTGGTAAACTTAAATTACATTGGATTCATCGAAGTCTGAACAGAAAAATGGCTCGTAGCCATTGACAGTAGAGACATCAAAAGACATGAATGTATAGATGTGCACTGTACAGGCAGAAAATGCTAATTCGACGGTTGAAATGCTCTCAATGATCTTGTATTTTTATGTTTGTTCTTTTCTTCTGTTTCAGATTTACTTCTGTAATTAATCAATATATGGCATTTTGTTCATTGAAATAAAGTGTCTGCTTCTCTTTGAAATCAGTTCAGTATTTCACACATTCCAAATAAATGTACACATATGAACAAATTAAATGGTGACAGTATTAGAAGGTTAAAAAATTACCCCGCTATCCAAACCCCTTCATCGTGATCAGTACGTGCATAATTTGCATTTAAATCAACTTCTTCTTCTGATAGACTTACGCCAATGGAAAAAGGTGGATTCTCGTCAAATTGATTATACTCTTCTTCATCTACCACGTCGTCGATCCCAACAATGCGTCTTTTTCCTGGAAGGACAACAGACCACTTATGATCAGCTGGGTCGGTGACATAAAAAACTTGTTTCACTTGAGATGCCAAAATGAGTGGATCGTTATCATGACTCACTCGATCAAAGTCAACAAGTGTGAATCCATGTTCATCCACTTGTACAGCACGATGGTTATCGGCCCATTTACATTGAAATAGAGGAATCGTGAAGTCCCTATATTTAAGTTCCCAAATATTCTCAATCACTCCGTAATATGACATTGTCGCATTTATTGGTTTGTTATCTTTAGCACTAGCAAATTCTCTTGAAGATGCTACGACACTTACTCCACTATTTTGCATTTTGCCCTTTTCATCCTGATGCTTCGTATGAAAGACATACCCATTAATAGCGTATGCTTCATAAGAGCTAACTTGAAATTTAGGCCCATACGCCAACCATTTTATTGTATCGGAAACATTATGATTTGTTTGAGACAATTGAGACATTACCCTATCTTTAAACCATATGACGAATGAGCGGTTATGTTCATTTGTCAACCATCATTCGTTCTTTGAAGGATTTTGAGACTTTAGAATTGTCATGTGCTCTTCCAAGTAAGGATGAACCTCACTAAGGTGCTGTAAAACAAGTAGGTGAGCTTTGTGAAACATATCATCACCAATTGACATCAATTTAAACCCAATTATGCCATGACCGTTAAGTCGCCCTTCATGTCGAGACTTGCAAAGTCCAATAGGTTCAACGTCAGTTAGGTATTGAGTGACAAATTCAATAACTTCCTCGGCTACAGTAACTTCTACGATACTAGCTTCAGGTTTATATCTATTCTTTGTTTTTCTTTTTAAAGTTCCCATGTGCATTTCGAACGGATACATATACCTCATAAAAACAGGACCGCAAATCTTGATTTCTCTTACCAAATGTACAAACAAATGCACCATAACATCAAAAAATGAAGGGGGAAAATACATCTCAAATTGACACAAGGTAACAATAACATCGGCTTGTTGATCATCCAACATATCAGGATCAATCACCTTGCTACAAATTGCATTAAAAAAAATACAAAGCTTTGTAATAACATGTCTTACATGTTTAGGCAATATACCTCGAATAGCAACAGGCAGCAAATGTTGCATTAACACATGACAGTCATGAGACTTCATGCCCGTCAATTTCAAATCCTTCATTGATACACGACTGCTAATGTTCGAAGAATAACCTGATGGAACCTTGACACCACGAAGACACTCGCATAAACTAGTTTTCTCTTTTTTGGACAATGTATAACATGCAGGAGGCAAATAGATACGTTTGCCTTTCTCCACTGGTGCTAACTCCTTTCGAATACCCATTTTCAACATATCTTGTCTAGCTTTCTCACCATCTTTTGCCTTACCAGGTATATTCAAGAGTGTTCCAATGATGCTGTCACAAATTTTTTTTTCTATATGCATTACATCTAGACAATGCCTAACTTGTAAATGTTTCCAATATGGAAGTTCCCAAAATATAGATTTTTTCTTCCACATGCCTTCTTGAAGAGGAAAGGCTTTGCCAAATACATTTTCAATATCCTTGATCCGTTCATATACATCATTTCCTGTTAATGGCAAACGAGCAACTCCGCTTTCTATCTCCCCATTGAAAGGTTTCTTCTTTTTACGATAAGGATGATTGAGAGGGAGAAACCTACGATGATGCATATACACATTTTTCTTGCAAAAATGCAAGCGCTCAACAGCCATGTCGTCTTGACAAATTGGGCATGCTCTAGCACCTTTTGTACTATATCCAGACAAGTTACCATATGCGGGAAAATCATTTATGGTACAAAAAAGCATGGCGCGTAATGTAAATTCACTTCTACTATATGCATCAAATACGCGCACACCTTTATCCCACAAAAGTTTTAGATCATCAATAAGAGGAGCTAGATAAACATCGATGTCATTTCCCGGTTGTCGTGGTCCCGAAATCATAAGAGACAACATAATGTACTTGCGCTTCATACTCAAGTAAGGTGGAAGATTGTAAATCACCAAAAGAACCGGCCAAGTACTATGTTGACTGCTAAGATTGCCAAATGGATTTATGCCATCTGTGCAAAGACCAAGTCTGAGATTTCTTATTTCTTCGCCGAAACTAGAATACATGGTATCGATATTTCTCCACTGCGGAGAATCGGCTGGATGCCTTAGTAATCCATCATCCTTCCTCACATCTGCATGCCATCTTAAGTTTTTTGCATTTTCTTTATTTGCAAATAAACGTTTAAACCTTGGTATAATGGGCAAATACCATAAAACCTTTGCTGGAGGCCATTTCTTATCTGGGTCGTTATGAACATTTTCTCGCGACTTGTAACGGGATAATCCACACTTAGGACACTCATGCAACCTCTCATATTCATTTCGATACAATATACAATCATTTGGACATGCATGTATCTTTTTGTATCCTATGCCAATTGGACACATAATTTTCTTTGCCTCGTAATTAGAAGTAGGAAGCTCGTTACCTTCCGGTAGCATGTCTTTCAAAAGTTCCAACAATGATGTAAAACTTATATCACTCCACCCGTGTTTTGCTTTTAAATTGAAAAGCTTGAGCACAGCAGTCAATATTGTAAACTTAGCACAACCAGAATACAAAGGCTTCTCAGCATCAAGTAATATTTTTTCGTACAATTTTGTCTTTTCCATCAAATGTTCTTGAACATCATCAAACATCTCATTAACATTGTCGATCTCATCAGTCTCATCATTTACCTCGTTATTCACGGTACCTTCCTGGTCATCCTCATTAGTGTAATGATTACTAGAACTAGGTGTACTAAGTGTGCTTTCACCATGCCATATCCACTGTGTATAATTTTGCTTGAACCCATACTGAATTATGTGATCCCTGATCTAATCTATGTTACAAAATCTCCTCCTATTCTGGCAACGTCTACAAGGACAAAAAATTGTTTCTTCTCTTCTTGTTAATTGATCATTCAACGCACACTTGATGAATCCTTCCATTTTGTTCAAGAACTCATCATCACTACGTTTCACGTTATACATCCAATTACGATCCATGTGAAATTGCTAGAGACGCACTACATAAGCAAAAAAAAAATCATAAGTGTTTCTTATGTTTGTTTGGATATTTCAATTATTCCTCAACATCAGATCATATAAACTTAGATATTGAAAATGAAGAAGTTAGAATTTCTGTTCTTGCAAGTGCATTGCTTGATGGATAATTGATTATAAATTAAAGTGTATGAATGAGTAAGCAATGATCAATAGCTAGATTTTTTATAGAAGCCATTTTAGAGACCAAGAGAGAGAGAAAGAGAGTGTTTAAAATAATCAACCATAGATGATTCGGAAATGGATATAGCATGTATAGTAATGTAGGGTTACTGTGAAAAGTGAAAAAAATTGTTTATTCTCAACCTCAACCAATCTAAGCCTCCTAAAAGAATGTTAAGGGATCGAAAACATGGTAAATGACTATCATTATTTGGAATGTCGCGGGAGGAGGGGGGATTAATACTGATCCCAAAATGGATTAGATAATCTCCATACGCGTGATCCAATCTGCTATAAACTGATGCATTGTATACCAAGTGAAAAAAAGCTAACAAAAAGTTGATGTGATGCAACGAGATTCCAAAGCGCCAAACACTCTTATTTCACAAAATAAGAACAAACATTTTTATATCAACAGTGCTTAGTATCTTTCAAAATGTTCTAGTGACCATTCGCTCATCATTGTCTACATATGAATCATTGATAGATGCATGAGGATTATCAACATGTGTTTGAAAAAGGTTGGACGGATATAGCAAATGGCTACCTATTGTATTGTTTGGTGAAAAAGAAAAGAAATTTGAACTGATAAAATCCACTTACTGGAGAATCAGATATGTCCATAAGTTGCTTCAATAGTTTACATATGATCAATAGTTTCAAGGTGCTGAGAGCAGTAACCTCAGTATATCGACATGCTCATACCTCTACTGACAAGTTTGACACGAGTTAAGAGAGCGTTATTTAACACCTTCCATAGCATCAGGTTATTGGTGGCCGGACTTAATCTTTTCCAAACAAAGTAGTGACATTTGCAACGAGGTAGGAGGTAATTACCAAAGAGCGGATTGTACATTGATTTAGAGGAGTACCTTACATTCTTCTAGACCCAAGAAACTTTTCTAGTCATAGTAGATTTAAACTCAGTAGCTTGTATTGGATTCCATAGACATGTAATATTTTGATTTGAACTTGATGGTAAGACAATTTTGCAGTTATGGATGAATGTGCTAACCACTGCATTTTCACCCACACCAGACTGAGTTAGATCACTATGACTTATGAGTCTACGAAGTATAATGCCTGGTTTGAACCATGGATCATTCCAGAAGCTAACCAGATTTTAAGGTGAGATAATATACTGCGTGTAAGGAAGAACAACTTCCCACAGCTTGAGCAAATTTCTTTAAATCCAACCGATTTTTTACGGAGGTGTCATCAGCTAAATGTTCCTCCCCTTTGTTACGTATTTAAGCGACTATTTTACCCATAGGCTATGTTTACAGTTGATGTTTCATATACCAGTGAAATCCTAATTTTCAATTCAAAGATGAATTAATAATAATAATATTTCAACAAAATATTTTGCTAAACAATTTAAAACAAAATATAGATTTCTTTCCAGTAAAGTAATAATAATAAAGAGATTTTTTTTCTAAAAATCTTATATACCAAAATAACAAATAGACTTAGTAAAACCATTATGTAGAAAATAAGTTTACCTTATTTATATAATAATTACCAAAAACGAAGATTAAAACACTATTATTTACTTTAAATATTGAAATATTTAATTTGAATTCAAAGTATTTATAAATCAAACAATAATATAATCTCAAACCATTCCAGGTAAATTAGGAAAGTGATTTTAATTATGAAAACATAACCAAACTTCTTTCAACAAATCAATAAACATCTTTAATTAAATTATATATTGAATTATATATTTACTTTTTTTAATAACAAAAGACAATAATTCACCTCTGAATCCTTTTATACACATTTTCCAAACTTCCAAACTACTTTGCAATTCAAAATAATTATTGATTCATTTCTTAAATTTCTATAGCCAAATAATACTTTAAAATATATTTATAAATCACCAAAATAATTCTTTTTAATTTAAACTGTAATTTATGATTCAAATCCTTTATAATATATATATATATATATATATATATATATATTCAATTCTCTAATAGCTTGTATAGATATTATTTCAAATTCAATTTTATTATTTTCTATCATAGAATACTATTTCAATATTTACTTATTTATTTATTTACTTCAGAATAAATTATACTTATTTCAAAATATAGATTTCAACCTAAAACTTCACTATATGCTCAAATCATTGATAACCAATATCAAAATCACCTGATAACATTTAAAATCAATTCATAATCTTCCATAATTATGAAATATTTGTAGAAAAATTAATAACTTGCAGAATAAGTTTTAGAGGTGATGAAGCCAATTCTTTTTAAATGAGCTAGATCATATCATATGCGTACAGGTGAAAATTGAATAGATCCATTTATAATCTAAGACCCATTTATCAAGGGCAAACTATCCAACCCTACTGAACCCTATCATATTTGTTGAATTTCATTGCTGCGTTGTTACAGCTTTAGTGCGTCCCTACTGAACATAGGCAATATGATTGAAACATTTGTAATTGTTTATTTTATTTATAATTCATAACTATGACAATCGACCTAACACTACCACTGAGCATGATCATTTTCCTTCAAGTTTATTTTTTATTTTCTTGAAATATTCAATCTATACAGGTTTGTAGTTCTTTATTAAAAAAAATGTTGTTCTCTAAAATTTTTGAATTAAGAAAATGCAGGCCAATCATGTATAGTTGCATGCATCATGTTGGGCTAACAAAAATAATACTAAGACAACAATTAATTATAGAAAGAGGGATAATGTTTCAGTTCAATTAAAGATTACAAATTGAATTTTCATTTTATTTTCCTGTATAAAATCAGACCGTGAATCAAAAAGAACATCTGTATTTGACTCTGCCTCATTTAGTAAAATATAAGCAAAAAATTATTTCAAAACTTGAAACAAAACAGAAAAAACTTTCAGATTGGATATAGCTAATTGGGACAGTAAAAATTTTAGATAAATAAAGGGAGTGGACGAACTAAACATGTTACTAATCAACACTGAAGGCCCAGAGAGCCTACAGACATCAACCAAGCCATTTTCTTGTATACATCAACCAAAACTTTCAGACTAGATATAGCTAATTGGGACAGTAAAAAAATTAAATAAATAAAGGGGGTGGATGTACTAAACATGTTACTAATCAACACTGAAGGGCCAGAGAGCCTACAGACATCAACCAAGCCATTTTCTTGTATACACCAACCAAACAAAAATAATAAGTGACCACTTCAACATCAACCAAACAAAAATAATAAGTGACCACTTCAACATATCAACCAAACAAAAATAATAAGTGACCACATCAACATCAACCAAACAAAAATAATTATAGATAAACTGAATTTGTGCACGCCTAAGTTCACATGTACGTAAATTTCATAGACAAGCATATAACTAGAAAACTAAATAATACAAGTTCACATCCTCATAAATAGTTTTTTATGGTAGAACAACTTAAGTATGCCTTCACGATCTTCCTAACATAGCTAACACTCAACACATCACTACTATTATTAATAGTTTTTTGTGAATCAAACCCATTGGGTCATGTAAACTACTGGTGAAGTATAATGGTGTACTATATGATGTTTATTGGAATTTCACTTGATGAAATGAATAGTTAAGGTACAAAATAACAATGGCCCTGCAATGATTTCATGGTGCCAATATTTGCCTGGATGTAAGTGTATGCGACATGTAAAAGGCTTGTTAGGATTTTATATCCATTGGTAAAAGCACATTACACATCTAAGCACCTTAATTAAATATTAGATGTGGAAAGTAATCTTTATGTTTGTTGTACTAATATATGTAGCATATACAGCAATTATGTATATAAAAATCATTGATGATGACAGCCTATTTAAGCTAGCACGCAACACATGATCCTCATCTTTAAGCTTTGGTTCTCAGTACTTCCAACCTTTTTGTAAGCTGATATTCACGATTTTCAACCTTTTTTCTAAAGTCCTGCTTATTCAAATCCTAGCAAGTTTGCACTTGTTCATTTTTCCATAGTCAGAAGTCTTCAATAATTCATAAATTCAACCGAAAAAACCCAAAATCGCAAATCGAAAAAACCCAAAATCGCAAATCGAAAAAACCAAAGTCTTCAATAATTCAATAAGGCATACCTAAAAGATCGAAAATCTTGATCTAGAAGCAGACGAAATCGCAGCGCAAACTCTTCAATCACTCGACCCTAGTTCAAAAGAGAGAGAAGCATAAGGAGACAGGAAAAAAGCGATTGTTGTTTTCTCTGTTTTTTTTGGCTAGAGAGAACGGTAGAGAGAAGAAGGAATAAAGTTTAATTTTAGCGTGTTCGCGGGTGGAGACGAAGAAGAATAGAAAAAGGCGGGTCGGGTACGTGAACGCTAAATTTTCCCTCTAAAATTTAGCGTTCGCGGGAAAAGATTGGGCGGCTGAAATGGATTGAGGGGGAAAAGTTGTGCGCCTATTGTGTCGGTTTTTGGACAACCGATGCTATTGTAATTAATTGTGTCGGTTGTTCAAACAACCGACACGAATAGATCTATTGCTTCTCTTCAATTGTGTCGGTTTCTTAACAACAACAGATGCAAATTACATTTTTAACATTTTCTTCTTACCCCATAAGTCAATAGTTTCGGTTGTTAATGAACAACCGACACAAATTAGACTATTTGTGTCGGTTTTATGGACAACCGACACAAAAGAGGCGAAGCAACTGATCTGTTTTGTACTAGTGTATCGTGGTATATATGTTTAATAAATAACATCCGCTTAATATATGGCGTATAGGGTCTATTTCAATACAGTAGATAACAATTTATCATTCAATCACAAAATCAAGCAATTTTAAATCTAACTATTTAAATTTAGATTGAAACACAATTCGATTTGAGTGAGAAGTTCTCACCTTATTTCCAATAACAGTTACAGTGTTTTATTCCGAATAAAATTAAACGCGCGTTTAATTTTACCTAAAAATTTCACTAGCTCCAATCAACTTCAATCCAGCTCCATCGCATAGTATTCGTCAATACTAAGCCAACGCAATTCGTTTCGTCCAAAACGGACCTCGTATGAACAAGTTACAGTTTTTTGAAGTTTATACGAATTTTAAATATAAAAATTTACAAATTCTTTTTATTTTTAAACCTTATTCAATCTGGGCCGTTAGATTCTACATCACGAAATCAGGGTCGCTACTTGCATCTTCTTCTCTACCCAGTTAAACATGCACCCGAAACCCATGAAGCCGCCGTAAAACCTTATATGACGTGACCAAACTACTCGACTTCACGATGATCAGCGACCACGGTTTTGAAGGCCATCGCAAGTGCTACCTTCTGCCAGAGGCCGGCCCCACTTGGCTATCCCAAGCTCTCGAAAAACATGCGCGAACCATGTACGTTTAAGCTCGAATTGACGACGATCTACCATATGAAATCCAATCATAACCGTTGGATTCAAGGATCTCGTGATGCTCTTCGATGTTCATGTTGGAAGTTTTTGCTAAAGAAGAGAGGATGTGAAGAAAAATGAGGGAGAAGAAAGAAGTATTCTTGGCCATTAAAATTGAAAGGGGCGGCCTGAAGCTTTAAGGCTAGGGTTTAGTGTAAATAATGAAGGTTGAGGTCCTTATATAGAAAATTGACGAAACACTATTCATCCATTTTTTTCCTGAACTCCAAACGAAGCGTGCCGCCTGACGTTTATAATGTTTTACCCCCATTTTGAACGAAATGGAATATGTATCGGAAGCCAGTTCTATCGTATTTGAAAGATACGTTTTCAAATCGACTATTTAAATTTAAAATTCACTCAAACCGATTTCTGCGCGTCTTAGCTTGCCCCGGACAAACCGTAAATCCGATTGACACAAAATTTGAAACCATACAATAATATAACATTACCGATCCGATGAAAATGGTTTCGTCGAAATCCGAGACTGTTTGAAAAATGACTATTTTTACTCGTCAATTAAATATTAAAATATTCAATTTCTATAAATTAAATTTTAATTCAATTTTAAAAGTTCTATAACATCATTCTAACTCCAATATGATTTAATACAGCTTTACAAATCAAATTTAATCACACTAAACCCAATTTCCAATTATTTCTGTAATTTTAAATATTAAATTACCTATTTAATTATCCAATTAAACCTAGATATTTGAAATATAAAATTTATTCGACTTACAAATTTTACTTGTTTATATTTAAAAATCAATTAAATATAGAATTTCAAATGACAGAAATTCTGGGACGTTACAAACTTCCCCCTTAAAAGAATTTCGTCCTTGAAATTACCAAGTAAGAAAAGGTTATAGAATCCATTAACTCTTCAAAACCATTTGTTCAGATTAAATTTCAGATTCATTTAAACATTTTAACTTTTTCAAAATCCATAGTTAAACTTCTTACAATAACTTTACTAAGTTTTCCGATCATACTTAGTTATCTCTTCAAAACCAACTATATCGTTTAACTTTTCACTGCAAAATCAAAGTTATAGTTTTCCAAAATTTTCCAATCTCACAAATATTCTAACGCCTTAAATTTTCAGAAAAATTCGCCATAGTCTCCTTTGCGCGGCTCGATCCGAAAAAAATGGCAATATATATCACAAATATACATCTCATCAAAGTAATGAGGCATCCCGCAGGGAAAAAAGTGTAAAGATACGATATGTAATCCGAGGTATGTACCTTATATATTATTAGCGAGCATATGCAGTTAATATAGCATGAAAGCGAGCTCCAACAGCGAAGCAAGCGCAATCCATACCTACTAAACACTCAACAATAATGAGAAACATACACATATGGAAGTAATATCAATATACAACATATATCACTACAACAACTACATATGCCAGTATAGCAAATGCAACAAAAGCAACAAATCCAACCATCAACCAACTAGCATTCAACTAACATCCATAACCAAATCAATATACATTCACTTCACATCAATATTCAATGAATTGGTTTTTCATTTAATCACATTTGGTTCATTAACATTGGACTTTACTAACATTCATTTTCAATTAGTTTATATTTACTAATTCACATTCAAGTTAGTTCACTTCCACATTCAAATCAAATTACATAGCTTTAAATTTTATCAATTCAATTTCATATGGATTTCTATACAATCAACTAACCACAATCTAACAAACAATGTATATCCAACATTACCAAATTTCTTTACTTTGCTTACATTCATCCAATTTGGTTCATCACTTTTAATTAGCTTTAATGAATTAACACTTACATTTATTATTCTATATCAATTCTTTTACATTCGATTGATTAATATTCAATTCATTAGTTCAGTTCAATTACTAATTCATTTAACTATAAAAGTTGAATTTCATTACATAACTCAAGTTCATATTCATCACTTCGCTTTATTAATTTACTTCGATACCAAAATCAACTTCATTCAACATTACTTAAGTTATATTCCATTTCAAACATCATTTGTTTAACTTAAATTAAATTTTCAAATCCATATTAAATAATCACCTATCTAATTCAATTCAATTTATTTAACTTCCTTTAGTTAAATTTTCACATCATATATTTACTATGCTAACCCAAATCCTTTAACTTTCCCAAAGCTAAATTTATTATTTCATATTATAAGTTCAAAACTTGATTACTTATATTCAACAATTATAGCCTGGATTTTTTTTTAAAATTCAAGTTCGTTTAACAAAACAAAAACTTCAATTTCAATTTATTATTGGCAGCAAATCAATCTCACGGAAACTTGAAAATGATACTGATGATGCTGCAGTCATCACCCTTATTATTTCCCAGCAACAGTAGTGAATCCAGTGCTTAATATTCTTTCAAAATTTTCCATTTATTCATAAATCACATTTATAAGTCTTTCCTTATATAATTTCACTATTTAAATTTTAATTTTGGAAAATAATTTCCAAAATAAACATGATTCAACATTTTCAATCCATAGTTCAAATTCATTTTTATTTACAACTCATATTTACAAATATATTCATATAGTTTCCCTTCCTATATATAAGATAAGATTATTTCACAATTGTAAATCACATTAATTATAATTCCATCTTAATAATTCATTTGCTTATAAAATTTATTCTTTTAATTAACATATATATATATACACACACACACTTACATTTTCAACAACCAAATAATCCATTTATATACACTTTAATAATTCTGAAAAATTATTCCTATATATGTAAAATATAATAAAGGTAAAAATATTTCATCTACCCAATTTAAAATGATACTATGTCCGTTTATCTCATTTAAAAGTTTAGAAAACCCTATCAATAATATGGCGTCCCACATACCGACCAGAATTCGCAAACAGCTCAACGGATAAGCAAACACAATATAAAACACTTTTCATATTCACTAACAAATACGCGCTCATATCAATCATTACACTCACACTCATTCTAGAGTACTACTGACGCTATCTCTAATGAGTAATTCCCAACAGAGCCAAGGTTTCACTTAACCAAATGCTCTGATACCACATTGTAACGCTCGGGATTTTCGACTTACGAAAGTCGACATTAATACGTCCACTGTATCAACTGCCGAGCAATCGAAGGCCAGAAAACCGTACTGTTAGGGTTAAAGAAGAGGTAGAAGATAGAAGAAGAAAGAAAGAAAAAACAACAGAACAATATCAGAATCTCACAATCGCAGCGGAACACATATAATAGATAAATGAATAATCTTTAAATCAAAAGAACTGTACATTTTATACATTCCATCACATTACATTACATTATCAGAGCTTACAACAAAAAACAGCGGAAAAGAAATTCTATATACTAGTTGATACGCCACGCCATCCAGCTTGCTCCTAGAGCTCCACAGCATCTCCTGAATTCCAGAATGACCTGATAACCTGACTCTAGACTGCCCGTGTGGAAATTAGTGGGCACCCAGAGTTTAGGAAGGGAACAATAAACTCCAAGTCAGTCATGGGACTGGTGTGAGAACTTAAAACAGATTATCTTAAAAAAATAAACAAAGAAATATTTTAAGATAGATCCGAATGCTTTTAGAAAATGTAACTATCATAAGGCCTCCCGCACACACACAATGCAAACGCAGAATCGGATGAGATTTCTCCTTATGATAGTCAAACATGCTTGATACGTAGAAAAATTTCTTTGATATTATTACTATAAGTGCAAAGTGGAAAACCTTTCGAAAGTATAATATAAATCTTAGCCAACATATGACTATTATCGTATGCCTACTATAGCTACCATGTTCAATAGCAGGTTACCGCCACATTCCATGGAAGGTTATACATCTAAAACCGTACAGGGCTCGTATTGTTTCTTTGGATTTTCTAACAAATGGTCAGGCCAAGGAACTTCCCATTTCCACATGGGTACGCCTCTGGAAAGACGCCCCGAGAACCTAACCGGGTCTCTGCCAACACAAGGCCGGGTTACCCCTATATGGGTAACAACTGACACGAGTATGTCGTTCTCCTGTCGTAACTGACCTAAATCCCAGGATTCACCAACAACCACAAAATAATAAGTTTGCAGCAACAACATAGGTTAAGTATCATGGCTCCATACCATAATACCACCTCTATCCAAAAGGAAATGAACATACACTAAGGGGGCGCTATCCCCTAATAACATTGCCGCATCTTTCCTGTTTTGACCATTACCGGGTGTGAGGTCCGACGAAGTCTCGTCCACAAAGCTACGCTTTATACAAAAGCTGTGCTTTGATCAACAAATGATCAGCAACACTCAGCATGCCACGTTACCAAATTGGGAATATATTACTAGTAAGCATCAAGTAGATAACCTCTCAGCTCGTACGTCTCAGAGAAGGGTGTTAAGCTAAGAGAATAAATTCTCCGCCACCAATAAAAATGTATTTGATAGAAACCAGCTTTGCATCTCAAATTGTAACGTCAGACACACATCCATACAAGTCCGCTCCGGGATCGAACAGAACTGAAGGCACTTCCAAAGAAGCCCGTGCAAATCCGGATATTCACTAATCACGTCTGAAATTCCCATCACAAAGGGTGATAAAGCCTCTATATCGGAGATCAGTCGATGCAGTGTCATTCGACGGTAATCCTTCTGTTTTCGAAAATATCTGGTCTTCAACACCGGTCTTGAAATGCTATCCATTACGACATGTCGCTATTCGAAATGGGATTTATGACCCAAAGGTCCTCTCCCGGCTAAAACGAATAACGAGCGCTTATTTTAAAATAAGTGTAGCATTCAAATTCAAGCAAATCACCACAAATACCCATTTAAAGGTAAATATTGATAGTCGGTTATTTAATTATCAATAGATATGCACAACATCACCAGATTCCAAATAATTTCCAAATTATTTATTTTCCAAAAATATCTTTACAACATATAATTTTCCACACTTCAACCATTTGAAAACAATTTCAAATCATTTTTCACCTTTACAACTTGTAAAACAAATTTTCAAATCATTTTCCTTACGCGGAAACAGTTCCAAATATTTATTCATTTTCATTTCAAAATGGTTCATTTAAACCAATTAAATAAATCCTTACCGATTTACTTCAAATTTACGTTCCAAATCCGTAATTTATTTTCACACTTCAAAAATAAATCAATGTCTATTTTTAAAATAATTTTCCCTTTCCTTTACAGATTCCATGGTGAATTCATATTTCCAAAATATCTATTAATATATGATTCTCAATTCGATTTCAAATATTCACTTTCAATTTATCTTCAAAAGATAAAATCTCTAAACATTTCACTTCATATTGGAAAACATTCCCATACTTATTTAATAATAAGTAATTCACAAATCTATTTATTTTCAATACTTAGAAAATATTCAATATACTTAAAACACGATTAAGTATATATTCTGTTCTTTAAGGAAAATGTTTTCTTTAAACGCATTTATTTGGGTCAAAACGAATGTTGCGTAAAACATCGTTACGACAACCCAAAATTTCTAGTATAGGGATTCGAAATTAAGATAGATATATAAATCCCAATACTATATAAAAAATTTCCTTTCGAAAATCATTTACTATAACAACAGTGTTATAGTCCACCATTTTCTTATTTCTCGAAAACGTCTATTCCAACAATGAATGTTGAAATCTATGGTTTCGATTCTTAACACATTTTAAAACAACTTTAAATCGTTTTAATTCTATTTAAAAGATCACTTCCTAAAACATTTCTTTAATATATTATTCACGGTTCAAAATCGTGAATATAAATCATTTACCAAATTCAACACTTCTACATATTTAATTTAAAGGATTATCCACCGTCCAAAATCGTGGATATATCTAATTTAATAAGCTTTCATATTTAATTATCAAATTCAATTGATTTCGGATTTATAAAACAAGTTTATAAATTCCAGTTATATATATTTTATGAAAACTTCAACTTATAAAATCCCTTAATTAACAAATTCTATTTATTCTCATTTAAATGCCAAAATCCAATTTATAAGTTAATTTATTATAAATCTTTTATTTTACAAAATCTATTCATTTTATAACTTTACAATTTATAAATTTATAAATTTCATTCACTTATAAAATCCATTGATACTTCATTTTAACACTTATAAAAACTCGTTTTATAATTCCAATATTTTAATTTATAAATGTCAATTTTATAAATCTTTTATACAAACCGTTTATAATAATTCAAAAATCCCAATTTAAACCATTTTAAAAATTATTTATCTACTTATTTTCAAAATCACATTTCGGTTATATTTTACAAAAATCATAATTTTTATAACATAAAAATTATAACATTTATTTATTTAAAATGAATTAATTCCAAAAATTTGAATAAAATGTATACTTTCAAAAATCACTTAAAAATCCTTTTAAATTCGAAATCGTTACTTTGACATTTTTAAAACTCCAAAAATAGGCCCAATGCTGCAACAGCACCAAATATAACAATCACGACATCCAAAAACGTCATATATCATATGATAACAGAATATATCACAATATATGTAAATAAATCAATACGGGTAAGGAATCCAGTTGGATCGCTCCAACCTGTTTCCCTGCATCCACAGATGTTAGCATAATATCAATCCCGTTTCAATACGGAATATCGCGATACACGGGTATATATAAAATATTATCCGCTATTATGCGGCGCAATAGGGTCTCATCCGCTATATAATGCGGGAAATCAACTCCAAGTACATATACAATACCAATTCCACCTCAAGATGGAATTATCGCGGTATATATGTTTAATAAACAACATCCGCTTAATATACGGCGTATATGGTCTATTTCAATACAGTAGATAACAATTTATCATTCAATCACAAAATCAAACAATTTTAAATCTAACAATTTAAATTTAAATTGAAACACAATTCGATTTGAGTGAAAAGTTCTCATCTTATTTCCAATAACAGTTGCAATGTTTTATCCCGAATAAAATTAAACGCGCGTTTAATTTTATCCAAAAATTTCATTAGCTCCAATCAACTTCAATCCAGCTCCATCGCGTAGTATTCGTTAATACGAAGCCAACGCGATTCGTTTCGTCCAAAACGGACCTCGTATGAATAAGTTACAGTTTTTTGAAGTTTATACGAATTTTAAATATAAAAATTTACAAATTCTTTTTATTTTTAAACCTTATTCAATCTGGGCCGTTAGATTTTACATCACGAAATCAGGGCCGCTACTTGCATCTTCTTCTCTACCCAGTTACATGCACCCGAAACCCATGAAGCCGCCGTAAAACCCTATATGACGTGACCAAACTACTCGACTTCACAATGATCAGCGACCACGGTTTTGAAGCCCATCGCAAGTGCTACCTTCGGCCAGAGGCCGGCCCCACTTGGCTACCCCAAGCTCTCGAAAAATGTGTGCGAACCGTGTACGTTTAAGCTCGAATTGACGACGATCTACCATATGAAATCCAATCATAACCGTTGGATTCAAGGATCTCATGATGCTCTTCGATGTTCATGTTGGAAGTTTTTGCTAAACAAGAGAGGATGTGAAGAAAAACGAGGGAGAAGAAAGAAGTATTCTCGGCCATTAAAATTGAAAGGGGCGGCCTGAAGCTTTAGGGTTAGGGTTTAGTGTAAATAATGAAGGTTGAGGTCCTCATATAGAAAATTGACGAAACACTATTCATCCGATTTTTTCCGGAACTCCAAACGAAGCGTGCCGCCTAGCGTTTATAATGTTTTACCCCCATTCCGAACGCAATGGAATATGTATCGAAAGCCAATTCGATCGTATTTGAAAGATAGGTTTTCAAATCGACTATTTAAATTTAAAATTCACTCAAACCGATTTCAGCGCGTCTTAGCTTGCCCCGGACAAACCGTAAATCCGATTGACACGAAATTTGAAACCATACAATGATATAACATTACGAATCCGATGAAACTAGTTTCGTCGAAATCCGAGACTGTTTGAAAAATGGCTATTTTTACTCGTCAATTAAATATTAAAATATTCAATTTCTACAAATTAACTTTTAATTCAATTTTATAAGTTCTATAACATCATTCTAATTCCAATATGATTTAATACAACTTTACAATCAAATTTAATCAAATTAAACCCAATTTTCAATTATTTCTGTAATTTCAAATATTAAATTATCGATTTAATTATCCAATTAAATCTAGATATTCGAAATATAAAATTTATTCGACTTACAAATTTTACTTGTTCATATTTAAAAATCAATTAAATATACGACTTTCAAATGACTAAAATTCTGGCTCGTTACAATTTATAATATTTTCGTCCATTCCACTTTTTCTCCCCCTCCATTATTTTTCCAATTCTATTTATGTTTTCTGGAAAACCTTTTCAATTCTATTTTGTTTTCAACATCTTTCCCCTCCTCACCAATGTTGTGCTCATGCAAATTTTCCCCTTTCCAAAGCTTTCGTCTGCTCGTTTCCCTTTTGCCTTCGGCCTCTACTTCATTCCACCATTCCATCTCCTCCCGGTGTAGCCATAATGAACAGCCGCTCCACTGTAAAATCGTCCCTACCTCCAGGCCGCTGCGACAAAACCCAACACCCCTCACCATAGCCATCATCCTCAGCCAAGCTCGGCTAAGCCAACCCAAACCTCGACCACCTTTCTCTTCTTCCTTTCCCTAGGCCGAGCAAACCCATGCGCAACCTCTCCCTCTTCGCCCAGGCCACCTCGGCCTTCTTTCCTCCATTTGCCGCCTGCACACAGCAGTTCCACCCAGTAACCAGTCGAAGACCTTACCTTCTTCCTCCTCCCCCTTTCATGTGAGCAAGTATATATATAAGTTAAGATTTTATATATTTATATATATATATATATAATTTCTTGAGTTATATATCAGTTTATGTAAATTTTTATATAATAGTTTACATATAATTGAAATGTTTGAGGTTTATGTATAAGATATAGAAGTATATGTATATAATAGTTGTTGTTATTTTAAATTTATATATATTATATAAAGTAGGTATGCATATTTAATATATGTATTGTACGTATAGATATAAGTTCATTAGTTATAAATATATGATGTGTATATATTTTAATATGTGTATAGTCTACAAAGATACGTTTATATATATATATATAGTAGGATGATATGCTTATTTCTATGTTAGTACATTTACAACCTACTGCTTGTATATTAGCTTTAAAGTTATGTATGTATAGTATAATAATTTATACATAATGGTTATAACCATGAATCTTCATGTTGTTGATAGTTTAGGATATATATTCAATATACATTGTTTAAATAACATATAAGGTAGATAAGTTTATGTTTGATCTATGGGAGTTCATATATTATATATATTTATGTAATTATCTATAAGGTATAAAAATCTATTTGACTATATAAGTTTGTGATGGTTATATATAGTATGCTGATTTGTGTACATATATATTAGTCTACTAGTGTGAACCTGTGCTTCGCACACGGATTGATGAAATAAGTTGTATAAATTAATAAATGAAAATAGCTGTCAAGGACCTATGTCTCAAATGGTTAGGGTGTCAACACATCATAGGATAAGATACTAAAAGCTCAGAATAAATTGAACCTATTATTCATTCAGAAATAATCACAATGGGATATCATAACCATGACTTGTCTAATTTTAACTAAAGTCAAGCGAGGAGGAAAAAAGTCAACTTTGCAAATGCACAACAATTGGACTTGGCCCTTTTTAGTTATAAATAAAACATAAGTTTTTAATTTTAGCAAGAGAAGGTGAAACATTCGTATGTTATAGAAGAAGAAAAGTCAATCCTACACATGCGCAACACCTGTTGAAGTATACAATGGCCATGAGTTTGTCTATTTTGTCATTATAAATGAAATTTCAGTTTGAATTGCATTTTCAGTCTTATAGTTGTAAGTGGTTAAAAATATATATCATTCAAAGGAAATAATAGTATTTGTGATTCAGGTGATATTGTAAACGAACACATTTACAGTAATCACTTGCAAGATATTGTTCCTGGCAGTCAGAGATAACTTAAAATTATCCAACTCAAAATATAAGAAACTACAATATAAAAATGTGTCAAAACTACTGCGAATGAAACAATGTTCTTCTAGCAACTGTAAACATAATTTGTCCATAAATTGTTCTCACACAGTTTTATTTTTATTGATGAAACATGGAAATTACTTGAAATATATTTCAATTATTGCGATGCAGCTTTGTAAAATGCAGTTGAAACCTAGCTGATAGCTTTATTCCATCCATATACATAATTTTTACCAAAACGTCAAGAGCAGCCTGCAAAATAACAAAAGTATCCATGCATAAGAGGGAATACTTCAATTAATATAGCTAGGAAGAACATAATTAAATAATAATAGATTGGCCCTGAACACAGTCCTAAAATAAGTAGTGAAATCATATAGTGTGCACCTTTGTTCCAGTAATGCATAGGTTGAGGTCCTGAATATTAAACAAAGTTTAATACTATTTAATTGCATAGAATAAAGTAGACAGAAAGTGAAAAACAAATATTCATGTGTGTGTCCATTTTCCTATTAGTGGCAGGTGCAGCATGAAGTTGGGTGTTTTTCTTTTTCCATAAATGTTTTGGTCTGTAGTGTACACTGCTCACTGCTAATATTCATGCAACTAGCAGTACAGCTAATTATATATACAACCTTTGTTTGAACATTCACAGCTATTTTGTTCAAAATAAATTCTTACATTTTTTTGTTACAAAATTAGCTATACAGTAAATTATAGGTCAAATTATCCTAGATATGAATTAAAAGGAATAAATAAACATTGACAAATTATTACATATAAATATCACATTTTCCAAATCAAAAATTATGTAGACCAAAGAATATATCTTGCTCCAAATAATTAGATAATCAATTTCTATAAAGTCACTCAAAATTTCAAATTTGATTTGATTGTGGAAATTAAGGTTAATAAGTAGAAGATAATGGTGGGCTGTTACATATTAATATGAAGATGAACTGTCTTTATTTATACAGACTTAAGGTTTAAGGCTTTACTTCAAGACTTAGTATATAAATTATTCAATTATCTTAAAATCTTTCCAATTTTCATGATATGATTTCAATGCAAGTAAATAACTATGATCTTGGTTTCCATAATTTTTCTGGTTTGATTGATCCTTCATAATCTTTTCTTTCTTTGTATTGCAAAACCAATTAATTAATTGAGTCACGATTAATACATTTTATATCCTTTATTTTCACATATAGCCTAATTAATTAATTGATTAAATCAATTAATTATTTTGCTTCTTTATGCGGTTGGAAAATATTTGAATCATGAAAATTTAACGCACGCGCACACACGCATAATATATATATATATATATATATGTATGTATGTGTGTATATATATATATGTGTATATATATATATATATATATGTTTAGAACACACACCTATACAAACACTCACACACCATACACATATATTACATATTAAAGCATTCCATATGTACAGAACTCAAGTTAAGAAAAATCTTTATAAATCTACTCTATTTGCAAATGTAGGAACCTACAATATCAGTCAAAACCTTTTCAAAACCTTTATTAGACATAATCTAATACATAATTAAATGGAAACCGGGTTACTAATGTTGCTCTATAAAATGAACAAAATTAGTTAATATGGATATACTACTAGAATAAGCATATTCATGAAATCATATGGTATGTTGCTAAACAATACGCGGGAAAGTGCTAGAGCATACGTTGTTTTTTTCTCTCTCTTTTTTTTTTTGGAAAACAAACTGCATCAATCATAACAATTTAAGTACCATAACCATAATCCAAAACATATAAAACTTACTTCAATGAATATTCCTCGGCATTTTGAAGGCAACTCTGCATTCTCTTTTATGACTGGTCTCCTATATGGTATCAAATATACCTTGACCAAGACAAAGAACAATGCGCACATGTATTCTTTTGCGCCCATATCTACATATTTATGTCAAAATTATAAAGCATAAAAAGAAAACTATATTTACTTAATATAATATTTTTATTATTTAATAGTACATAATTTAAATATGATAGGACATTCTCTTTGATCAAGCTGAAGATATCCTAAGACGGAAAGTAATATCATTACATCTTTAAACACAAACACTATTGAATCGGGAATTAGATGAATGAAAATAGAAACAAATTTTATATTGTCCTTCGACTCTAAAAGTAATCCATGAAAGAAAACAAAAATCAATGGCAAAATCTACGACTGTGTGACTGAATGTTTAATATGAATAGTTAAGTGCATTATTGTATAAATAATTAAGTGATATACTTAATTATTTCTATAATACCAGTTTAATTTTTCTTGTACTAATCACACATTCTTTGCTTTTTGGTAGGAATATCTTTCAATTTTTGTGCATATACTATCATTTCCATGTATAACAATTTTACTATACAAAAAAGCACGTGAATCTGTAAGTACTATAAACTGATTTGAAATGCCCATATTAAATTATAGAACAGTTTATATTTACTTATTTGAGCTATAATACCTAGCAGAACAAATCAAATCAATTTTAGAATGTGAATAAATTAGTTCATTGGAGGTAATGATATAGCTTGGCATCTTAATCACCAATCACTAATAATAATTCCTGAATCTAGGTAATCTGATTTATACATTCAATAGTTTCTCCAAGCCAGGGGAAAGATATAATTATCATTTCAACTAAGGAAATACTGTGTTGTTATGTTTGTCTTCCTAAATTTAGGTTTGCAATTGGTTTCAAATCGCTCATCTTTCTATAGACATTAATACTCAACATCATGCTGGCATACTAAAGTATAGGCAGACAATCAAGTTAACACTTAAAGATATTTAGTAAATAAAAATGGTAGAATTTAGACGTGATGAATTAGGATACCCATATTATGATAACTATATTAGTTAACCAAATTATTTTCCTAATGTAAATTCAATTAGATACAATTTAAAAATACAAATTCTCTTAATTTCTATATTTGTTAGAGAACACATTCAACCATAATTCACTATTAAAGTGTCTTAATTGATTAAATTTCTAAAATTTCTACGTTACTGGCAAATCAACCTAATTAAAATGTCCACCGTACAGTTCAAAAAAGGCAAAGAAACTTGAATTTTAGGTAAATATTTCAGGCAACATGAGCTTAAAGTATAAAAGAGATTACTATTATGAACTTAAAAAGGTATAAAAACTATTATATCTAGTCAATAATAGACAAATTAAGCACATTATTTGTCAAAATACTTAGATCACTCATACTTAATTCACCAAATACCCACATGATCAGATGCTAAATATTCCCATATAAATCAACGCATTATAATTATTGATAATACTTAATTCACCAAATATTATCATTGTCCCTTTGATAAATGATCTGAGACCACTTTAGTTGTAAATATTAAGTCAACAAAACCTTTTCTGCTCTTAATTTTCCAAAAGAAGTACATTGAAACTTTGAAATAAATTCTTTTATATAAAGATAATAATAGGTCTGAAGATTTAAAAATATCTTAAGGAAGCAATATATTGAATAAAGCAAAAATCAAATGGTTAAGGATACCTAAATGCTTTAAATTGCAAGTGGCAAAAATGGCAACAGGGAAGAGCAGAGAATCCAAAATCGATGGAGTGAACATAGAGGAAACATGTGAATTCGTTAAGAATTGCAAGTGGGGAAAGCGACTGCACAAAGTATATACACCATCTATGCAAAATTCAGTAGCGAACATGGATGATAAGCATGAATTGGAAAAGGGAGGAAAATCAAATTATGTCATAGAGAAAGTGATAAAAGGAATATGTTAACAAAAATGAACACTTATGCAATGGAATGAGAACACATGATATAGAGGAATATTTACTATGTTCATTAGAAGCATTGAATTTGACAAAGAGAAGTGTGCTTGCATTGTTCGATGCACATACCAAGATGAAAGCTTATTGTTTTAATGTTTAGTATATTTCTGTAGAGAAACACCAAATAGTGATGTATTTAAATATCATACTTCATTTGAAACAAATCTTACACGGTTTAGCACCTAACCATAACATATTCAACTAAGCACACCAATCCAAAATGCAGAAACAAAATTGAATACACACAGCAGAAACAACAAGGTGAAATATCCCCAAAATGGACTGTGGATATAAGGCGTCAAGAATTTCATTTATTTAGGGTAGTTGTAGATATTGATCCAGTTATCTTATTATAATTCTAGAACAAACACTGACTAATTTTCACATAAGTACAAATAACTTCACAGACTCAAAATGTGGCACCCAAAACTGAAATTCACTTTCGTCAACATTCAGTCTTGGATGTATCAAGCACCATTTCAGTGGCAACATAATGGATTCATAAACAAAAATTAGGTTTTTTTACCTCCAATATAATACAGAAGCAGGCAAATGGCACATACAGCTCATCTACACCTTTAACTGCAAACCAACCAAGCGTGGCCGAGTAAGCGTACAGTAGAAGCAGCCAGAAAACATGGGCGAGCAAGGAATGGCGAAAGAGGACATCGATGGAGGGCCGTCAAAGGTCAGGGCAGTGAGGCTAGGGTTTGTGCAGCAGTCGATGATGTTGACAGATACCGATGGCAAAGGAACGACGACGGTAGAAATTGAAGGGAATCTATTGATTTCCAATTGAGGAAGAGGGGATAACCTGAAGAGGAACCGGTCGATCTCGCGGACGAAACTGAGAAAAGGAGATAAGTGATGGGGAGAACGGAAGCTTCAGGTAGATGAAAAGGGAAAGGAGAAAATAACGAATAGTATAGAGGGAAACAAATTTGGAGACTGTTAGGCTGCCAAATTTTGAAGGGGTCTGTGTGAGCTTAAAATTCAACGCACTAATAATAGTATAGTATAGATATATACTGGATCTGGTGAGTTTTAAAATTTATAAGTTTATATATATGTATATATTAGTTTATATATAGATATACGTAAAATTAGTTTTCCAATATATATATATATATATATATGGATATTTTCATGTGTTCGAATTTTAAATTAATTTGAAATTTAAGTTTAAATTTATTTTTGGATATATATATAGATATTTTAAATGAGCATACAATATGTGTAAGTATTTTGCTTTTTTATTTAGTGTGTGTGTATATATATATATATATATGTTTTTATGTCAAATTATATTATGTAGATATGTTTGTTTTTTCATGTGTTTATTTTAAACTAATGATTCTTGAAATACGTATATATTTAGTTTAATAAGTGTTTAAATTTAGAATATGACTATATATACAGTTATACATAAGTTCACTTATATCATTGATCTTCATCAATCCAGTTTGATTTGATTTCGTCAATTCCAAGCCGTTAGCTTTGCTCATCAAAAATTCGTGCCAATCTAGAGTTGCTTTGGAATTCATAACTCATTTCTTTGTCCAATCTATCTAGCCTCGAAAGGTGAGAAATCACTCACGATTAACGTTCTTATATTTATTAAATTTGATTTCAATTGGAACGACAATTGAAATATGCTAATGTTAGTTATTTACATTGCTATATATATGGTATTATCTATATCAGTTTACCTATAACATCTGACACAATTATCTGTTATTTATATTGATGATATATGCCTGTTATATTATTATCATATCTGTAATCACCCTGCAAGTTCCCTGTTAGTATAGAATTCCCTTTGGGTTGAAATGGTACATACCCGAACGATCTGTAGAATAGGAGAAAATCGTTATGGGTTGAAATGATAAACCCAAACGATTTTTATTGAATTGAGTTTAGGATTGCGGGTTGAAATGATATATATATCCGTATATATTTAAATTTCGGGTTGAAATGAGAAATATCTGTATCAATTGACTATAGGATAGAAAATTATATACAGAAACCATTGGTCAATATATATATATATATATATATATTGTATTGATTTCCAAGGTTTTGAAATTGAATTTATTTAAGAATTATACTCAAATAAGTTTGAGTTGAAATTTATTAAATTTGGGATTTTAAAGATATGATTTTATAACTTGATTTTTTATTAAAAGTGATTTAAATGAATATTTCAAATTTACATAAATTGAAATGGTATATTTAGTTTTATTTAAATTTGAAATGTTAAGATTTATTTAAATGTTATGTGAATGATTAAGTAAATATTTAAAAATAAATAATAGTAAAGTGAATTTGATATATATATATATATATATATATGGAATTATCAAATCTAGTTTTGAAATATTTGAATATTTAAAGCTTTAAAATATTGAAACTGAAATGATTTATTTTGTGGTTAAAAATCTATATTTGAAATTGATGATTTGAGATTTGATTAAATTTGAATTTTTGGAATTCGATTTCATTTGGGATCGATTTGTGAAATTTGAGGAAACTATTTTATTTTATAAAGTATTTTTTAATTATACTTAAAACTATTTTATGTTCTACTTTATAAATTATTTTAATATAAACTATTTTAATATAAATCATGTTTAATATAAACTATTTTTAATATAAACTATTTTAATATACTAACTATTTTAATATAAACTATTTTAACTTATAAATTTTTATATAAACTATTTTACTTTATAAACTATTTTATTACATATACTATTTTAATATCTAAACTGTTTAAGTAGTGAAAGTTATATTTTCAAAGTTATGAATTTCAATGTATTATGTTTTGAAAGTGTAATAATTTCAAGTGTTTGATTTCGAAAGTGTTATAACTTTGAAAGTGCTATTATTTTGGAAATGGATATATTTGAAATGGAAATGATATCGTATTTGGTTTTGAAATGGAAATGATATCGTATTGATATGGTTTTAAAATGGCAATGATATTTTGGTTTTGAAGTATAAACTATTTTGAAATGACCGTGGTGTTATAATAACGATTGGTTGTTAAAGTGACCGGGGTCGGATATTGTCATACTCTCTGCTAATACCGAAAACCACTTTAACAACTGTGTATGCGATGGAGATTTCAGAATGAAGTAGGATGGTGGCGACTTTCTATTGAGGTATATACGTGGATCCGACTCCCATGAGTTGGCATAATGTGGCTAAAACAGGAGCGATTCTAGGGCTAAATGAGGTCATTCCTCCGATCGGGAACATTCCTTAGATATTATATTCTGACTTTGTGATTGATTCGGTTGTCACCCTTGATTTTGATTTGGGAGTGTGCTCCGGGGTAGGCGATAGTAGCTGCTATGCGTTACCACCAGCCTAGACGCGTAATTGATATATCAACCCTGGCATTGCCTGGTTGTGCCGTGTCACCTACCCTACTGTGCCTTCTACGAGTTTGATTTGTGTCGTACCTATGGAGTATCCTTTGATAGCCTCCCGATCAGGAGGTATTACGGTACTGTATAGAATATTGACATTATAAGATGTGTTAAGAGGAAAAATGTAACGCCTTAATGCTATTTTAATAGTTTACTTTGTTGATTCATGAGTTTTGATTCATGACACAAGCTTCAGAGATCATACAACGAGAATACTATACGAAAGCGACAAAAAGAGAATAAGTGTATATTATGCACTACAAAGGAGATAAGATTACAATCCAGAGATTAGTACGAATATTTTAATGTATTGAGTCTTAGAATATTGTAAAATCATTCCTCAAGTAGCCACACACATACACAAATTGATTTATATTAAGTTATACAAAAATTAGTGTGTACTGTGCAATTGACAACAGGTCGGCTGACCGACCAGAAACCTCGTTCGACCGACTCTGTGTCAAGTGCACAAATATACATTGTTTTTTATACGGTTTTAAACCTTAGCTGACCGGCCAGTTTTCTAGGTCGACCGACCTGAACATAACGGCTAGTTTTCTGAAGAGTTGCGATTGTTCATGAAGAGGAATGTCCCTCAATCTAAGAGATACGGACACAACTCTTGATTGAAACTCTTCATGAAAGATTATAACTATTCTACAACTACATAAACATGTTCAAATCACTTCTACAATCACCGATTCTTGTTTATAATTCTGCAATCTATTCTCTATTTATTTCTTCAAATAAAAGCATTCATTCTCATTCAATATCTCTAGAATCTCTGAATTAATTTATATACTTCGATTCTACGAGATTATATTCCTTCTAAATCTTCACATACACTACATATTCTTGAGGATTTGATTATAGGAAATTGTACTATCAAAAGACAATCCGTGTTATTTTGAACACACTCGTCAACAAAGTATTTGTATTAAGTTGAAGTCCTCTTCGGCTATTGAGGCGGAAAAATTCCTGTTCTGCTGCTCAGGTGTGATATACCTATTCCTCCGGGTTAAGTGAGGGGTTTTAGTCTAAATCCAGAGGATATTCTGGGACTGGACGTAGAACGGGAAGTTCGAACCAGTATAAAAATTCCTGGTGTGCTTACTTTAATTTTTATTTTACTGCTATTATCAGTTTCCGCATTTATATATCATATTACACGATCCTTAGTACTGCACGTACACTTTCATTTGGTATCAGAGCAAGGATTCCTATAACCGTCACAAAGTTATTTGATATTTATTTCTAGTAATATGGCAACGACACAAACTAACAATGTTAGCACTAACACTAATACTAGTTTCACAGAGGGTCAATCAACTTCACGACCTCCACTTTTTAATGGGTTAAATTATAATTATCGGTCAACTAGAATGAGAATCTATATGCAATCTAGTGGTTTTGATATCTGGAATATTATACAAAGAGAGTACATAACTCCTACTGGAGAATACTCAACTTGGAGTAACACACAAAAACTAGATGCTACATCAAATGCAAAGGCTATGAATATTTTATTTTGTGCATTAGATAGAAATGAATTCAATAGAGTTAGCATGTGCACTTCTGGTTATGAAATATGGAGAACACTTAAGATAACACACGAGGGAACGAACAAAGTTAAATTAAGCAAAATTTCTATGTTGAAAAATCAATTTGAAAATTTGAAAATTTCAAAATGAGGCCAAACGAATCTGTAAATGATATGTACTCTAGATTTCAGGATATTCATCATGCTCTACTATCATTAGAACAAACATTTACTGATTTTGATGTTGTCACAAAAATCTTAAATTCTTTAACTGACGAATGGGAAAGAAAAGTCCTAGCCATTGAAGAAGCAAGTGATTTGTCAACATTAAAACCAGAAGAATTGATAGGTAATTTAATGTCCTACGAAGTAAATTTGCAGGCAAAGAGAAATGTAGCACAAGAAAAGAAGAATGTGGCATTTCAAGCAGAAAAGGATGATTCCGACTCGGAGAATGAAGATATGACAATGATTGCTGAAAATTTCAAAAAATTTCTGAAATTCAAAAGAAATAAATTCAGGGGAAACAAAAATAATTTCAACAACAATACCAACAGTAGCAAACCATCATCTTCAGCAATGGAATGTTATGAATGTCACAAGAAAGGTCACATGAAGAAGGATTTTCCAGAACGTAAAAAGAGCAATTTTAAGAAGGACAGAACCAAACGAAGAGCTTTTTCAGTCACTTGGGACGACACAGACTCATCATCTTCATCAGAAAGTGAAAGTGATAATGAAAATGAACAAGCAAATGTGTGCTTCATGGCTTCATCAGACGATGTAAGTGATCTTAGTTTTGAAGATTTAATTGAAATTAATTCTGAATTAGTAGATTTAGCAAAGCAACTTAAAAAGAAAAATAAAGATTTACAAAGAAAATTAGTTATGACAGTCTTAGAAGTAGATATGCTGAAAGATGAAAAGAAAATATTAGAAGAAGAACTTGAAATTTCTCAACAATCAAACTCTAACTTATCTTCTCAAATTTCTTCAATAACTGAAGAACTAGAAATTCAGAAAAGTAAAAAGGATGTTTTATTTTTTGAAAATAATGGTTTAATTCTAAAATTAAAGATTTAGATTTAGAAAAATTAGTCTAAAAATAAATTTTGATGACATCTCTAACAATATCTCTAATTTCAATAAAGGAAGAGAGAATCTTTCTAAAATACTAGAAAATTCTCAATCCACTAACAACAAATCTGGACTAGGATTTAAGAAACAAACTAAGTTTGCTAGAAGTAGAATTAATAATAATATTAAAAAGGATATTAAGAAAACAGTTTGGTCAAACACTAAAACCATTAAGATATGGATTCCAAAAACAAATAATGTTTTAATAAGAAATAAACATATCAAAATGTTCATGGAAACTGTTCATAATAACAAAAATAATGTTTATAAAGGGAATTCTGAACCCATATGGGTTTGTCTTCCTAAGATCTAACTCTTAGGACCCTAAAAAGAAACGGGTACCAGCTTTTTATAAAAAAAAATTGCAGGTACCACATAAAAGGATAGGAAAATGGATTTTAGACAGCGGTTGCTCAAAACATATGACTGGAAACAAAGAAATGTTATCAAATATTATCTACTCAAATGGAGGATCAGTCACTTTTGGAGATAACTCTAAAGGTTATATCATCGGTAAAGGCGATGTCAGTAGCAATGGTACCACTAATTTACCTCTCATTACTGATGTTTTATTAGTCAAAAATCTAAAACATAATTTATTGAGTATTAGTCAGTTATGTGATAAAGGTTTTAATATAACTTTTTCAAAAAATAAATGTAATATTTTCGATAAAAATCATAACACTATTTTTGAAGGAATAAGAGATAAAAACATTTATATTTTAAATATGAATGTTAAAAATGATTCAAATTTATGTTTAATAGCTAAGGAAAACGATTCCTGTCTTTGGCACAAAAGATTTTGTCACATAATTTTTAAAACCATCAACAAATTAGCAAAAAATAAATTAGTTAAAGGTTTACCTGACATGAAATTCAAAACGAATATATTTTGTGATGCACGTAAATTAGGAAAATTAAAAAAATCTTCTTTTAAATCAAAAAAAGTAATTTCTACAGAACAACCACTTGAACTTTTACAAATGGATCTTTTTGGTCCAACTCAAGTTCAATCTATTAATCATAATAGATATGTGTTTGTTATTGTAGATGATTTTTCTAGACACACTTGGATTTTCTTTTTAAAAAATAAAAGTGATACTTTTTATAATTTTAAATTGTTTGTTAAAAGAATTCAAAATATTAAAAGTTTGAAAATTAAATATATCAGAAGTGATCATGGAGGAGAATTTGAAAATGAATTTTTTGAACAATTTTGTAACAAGAAAGGTATTAACCATAATTTTTCATTTCCTAGAACACCACAACAAAATGGCGTTGTAGAAAGAAAAAATAGAACATTACAAGAATGTGCAAGAACTTTATTAAATGGAACCAATTTATCAAAACATTTTTGGGCAGAAGCTGTAGCTACTGCTTGTTATGTATTGAATCGTGTTTCCATTCGACCATTAACTAAGAATACTCCATATGAACTTCTAAATGGAAGAAAACCAAATATTTCATATCTTTAATTTTTTGGCTCTAAATGTTTTATTTTAAATACTAAAGATCAATTAGGCAAATTCGATCCAAAATCCGATGAAGGAATATTCGTTGGATATTCGAAACGAAGTAAAGATTATCGAATTTTTAATAAAAGAACTCAAATTATTAAAGAAAGTTTACATGTTTCATTTGACGAAAATTTTAAATATATAAATCTAAATATTACTATCGAGTCTGCTGATGAAGCTACTTAGAATGAAAATAGTAATACTGAAGAAATTTTCAATAATGATCATGATATTACTCAAAATTAGAATATTACTACTAATATAATAAAATCTCCACCTAAAATTTTACGACATCATCCTGTGCAAAATATAATTGGAGAAGTAAATACGAACGTTAAAACCAGACATCAATTAAATCAAGTTGGTCATGTAGCTTTTCTCTCTAACATGGAACCTAAGAATATAAAAGAAGCCTCAACTGATGACTACTGGATTCTTGCTATGCAAGAAGAACTAAATCAATTTGAACGAAACGAAGTTTGGGAACTTGTTCCTAGACCAAGTGATCAATCATTTATCGGTACTAAATGAGTCTTTAAAAATAAAGCAGATGAATTAGGAAATATAACTAGGAATAAAGCTAGATTAGTTGCTCAAGGTTATAATCAAGAGGAAGGAATTGACTATGAAGAAACGTTTGCTCTAGTCGCTAGACTAGAAGCAATACGAATCTTACTGGCTTTTACATGTTTTCATAATTTTAAATTATATCAAATGGATGTCAAAAGTGCTCTTTTTAATGGTTTTATAAAAGAAAATGTTTATGTTGAACAACCTCCATTATTTATACATGAACAATTTCCTGACCATGTCTATAAACTCAAAAAGGCTTTATACGGTTTAAAACAAGCACCTCATGCTTGGTATGATCGTCTTAAAAGTTACTTACTAAATTCTGGTTTTGAAATTGGAAAGGTTGATCAAACTCTTTTTATTAAAAGAAACAAGCATGATATTTTAATTATCCAAATATATGTTGAAGATATAATTTTTGGATCTACAAATGAAAAGCTTTGTCAAGAATTTTCTAAAATAATGACAAATGAATTTGAAATGTCTCATATGGGTGAGTTAAATTATTTTCTTGGTTTGCAAATAAAACAAATATAAAATGGAATTTTTATTAATCAAGAAAAATATTGTTATAATTTAATTAAACGATTTGATCTGGAAAACACTTCTGCCAAACCAACTCCGATGAGCACAACGATTCATCTCGACAGAGACGAAGAAGGCAAAAGTGTTGATAAAAAAATATATCGTAGTATGATTGGATCGTTATTATATTTAACAGCGAGTCGGCCCGATATTATGATGAGTGTTTGTTTATGTGCTCGATTTCAAGCAAATCCCAAAGAATCACATATGCGAGCAGTTAAACGTATTATTCGTTATCTAACTAAAACCAAAGATTTCGGACTATTCTATCCGAAAGAATGTCCTTTCGAATTAGTCTCTTATAGCGATGCTGATTTTGGAGGAAGTCGGGCGGATCGAAAAAGTACGAGTGGAACGTGTCATTTCATTGGACGTTCCTTAGTCTCTTGGTTTAGTAAGAAACAAAACTGTGTTTCTTTATCAACCTGTGAAGCAGAATATATATCTGATGCTTTGGCATGTGCACAAGTCGTATACGTGCAACAAACACTACAAGATTTTAATTGTTATCTTGAAAAATCTATAATTTATTGTGATAATACTAGTGCAATAAATCTTTCTAAAAATCCGGTAAATCACTCACGAACAAAACACATTGATATTCGTCATCACTTTCTTCGTGATTGTTTGGAAAAAGGATCGATAAATTTAGAATTTATTAATACTGAAAATCAAATTGCTGACATCTTTACTAAACCTTTAAATGAAAATAGTTTTATCAAACTTAGACAAGATTTAGGAATAATGTCTTTAAAAGATTTATAAAAAAAAATGCAAAAATATTGAAAAATAAAAATTGTTTTATTTCTGACTAAAGTGGAAGTCGAACTCATGATCTCTGACTTGTTTGATAGATGTTGTGTTATAGCCACTTGAGCTATGAGTGTTTCTTGTCTCAATTTTCCTTCAAATTTGTTTTATTTGTTTTGTTTTTCAGGAATGACTAATTTTAGTTCTAAACTTATAAATCATACATTTACAAACGGTTTTATTGTTAAACTTCTATGATTATATTTAAAATTAGTTCCTATCCACTAGTTTTTCAGCAAACAGATGTTTATATATACTATGCTTATCTTTCAAAACATATACTAAGAAAATTTTTAAAAAAAAAACCTGAAAAATGTCTTCAAACAATGACACCTATAATTTCGAAAACTCCCATCTATCATGCTCATCTCCGGACGATGATGTTTCCGACCAAATTCCTAAAAATGGCCCTTATCCTACCTTTCCCATGCCTAAACGTATCCTTGATTTCTCTTCTCCGGATAAAGACCCCGACACGGGTGGAAACCATGGGATGAATCCTATACAGGCTATAAACCTGAAAAGAAAAAAGGGAAGAATACAATGGTAATATCTTCATCCACCAAACAAAAAATTGATGAATTACATCACTACCAACAACAACAAATGAATATGCAACGGGAACTCTACTATGAACAAAAAGTCACGGCAAGACGTTCAAGTTTTCTAGAAAAGATTGCCATGAAAGTTTGTTCATCAAAAAAAGATGATGTTGCTGAACCTTCTTATAGAACCCCATCCTCTTCAAAACCTGTTCAAACTCCAATAGCTCCAATATGGTCACCTATAGAAGATGTTCCGTCCCCAAACTCATGGGAACGTAGATTTTAACGAACGGTGGCTAAAACTTTTACATATACATACATACATACATATATATATATATATATATATATATGTTGTTTATTTTCAATAAGATGTATAAATATAATGCAATGATAATAAAATTTAAATTTCTATCATTTTCTTTTATAACAGCAAAAAATGTGCATTTCTAACAGTGTCGGCCGACCGAAGAACCCGAGTCGGTCAGCCGAAAGTATCAAATACACATTTTTTAATAGGGTCGGTCGACCGAAGGGCCTGTGTCGGTCAGCCGAACCCTTCCCGAGAGTTTCATCTACTCTCTGTTAACCAAGTCGGTCGACCGACCCAGTAGTTTTGGTTGACCGAACGTGCAGACAGCTGTTTGCTTTTCCTTTTTACCTCATATTAGTAACCCATCCTTTCACCTTTTCAACTTACCTCTTCACTCTTGCTTTTCCAATTTCAGTTTTTACCCTAGCCCCCGTTAAAGCTTTCTCAAATTTTTATCTTTCCTTCAAAAACAATGGCTCCAAAGAAGAAATCAAAGACTACCGGTGGCTCATCTTCATCAACTCCCGTAGATACTCAAATCGCCTTATGGTTTGTCAATGACGTAGCACTTCAAAGATGGATACAACTTCAAGATGCCAAAATCTTTGAAGAATCATTGGTAAGTTATCCTGATTTCGCTTCCTACCGTATTGAAAATGCCGCAATTAAAAGTGGGCTCGATACTTTTCTAGACCATAGAAAGAATAATTTGAAGATTAACCACATTATGGTCAAATTGTTCCTTGGTAACCTAAATCTTGTCCACCCTCCTAGAAACACTGAAAATTGTGTTTGGACATCGGTATGTGGCACCTCAATTTTCCTTTCTATTGATCGAATTAACCACATTTTAGATGCAAGACCGGGTGGAATCTCATTACACGATGTAGATTGTAATATATCAAGTCATGACCACATAAGCCATTTATTTTTCGAAGATGATGCTACGGATTTTAGACAAACATCATCACTTAGACCTAGGCTAGACTTTTTCATCGTTTCATGATGAAATCCATTATACCAAGAGGCGGCTCCTACTACTTAGTATATCCTGAAAATTTTAAAGCTTTATATGCTATATGTTCGAATACACAAGTCAGTTTGGCACAATTACTCATGAATGAGTTTCTCTCATTTAATCAAGGCAAGATGCTTCATATTTATTATGGAGAATACATAATGAGATTGATCAATAGCTTCGTCCCACATGCTCCGGAATCTGAAACCTCCAAAGTTCGTTCTTTTGATTCAAGGACCATAAAACTAATGAAGTTGCCCGATGCACCTCCTAGATTTATACCATTTAACCAATGGAGTACTACTCCTCGAGAACAACTACGCCGTAGCTTTTCTACACCTCAACCATCAACTCATGCTACGGAATGTCTAACACGCCAACATT
Organism: Allium cepa; assembly: GCA_030765085.1. Classification (NCBI taxonomy): domain Eukaryota; kingdom Viridiplantae; phylum Streptophyta; class Magnoliopsida; order Asparagales; family Amaryllidaceae; genus Allium; species Allium cepa. Next base: position 501,140,892 of record CM060931.1, read on the forward strand.
CAATTCAAAGACCAACTCTCGGAATTAGTACAAAGGCGGCCATTGATATTTTGGCTCAAAATCAACTAGCCTTGGATGCCCGGCTACGAAAAATTGATGGTCGTTTCAAGAAAATCAAGTGCTTCTTCGTGAATTTATGGTATGCCTTATCATGTACTTTCGAAGCCGGTGCCTCTTATGTTGCTCCCGGAAAAAGGCCAGTGTCAAACTTCTCTTTTTCCATTTCGGAGAATACAAGTTCCGGTACATCAAGAACTCACACTTCTAACGCTCAAAGACGTGGTAAGGAACATGCTCCTCCGGAAGAAAATATCCGTCCAGAATTTTGAGATTCCGATGATGATGAGGAGTAATCATATTGTTTTACAACTTGCTATTTCATAATTTCTAGTATTCTGTTTTTAGATGTTGTGTACTAAGTAAACATCATTAATATTCCTATTTGCTTTGAGTATATACTATTTAAAACTCGATGTTTTCTTATGTTGTGTTACATGTTCCATATTTTTTTTATACATCAAATAAGTATTCCTTTTTGTCAATGATGAAGGGGGAGAAATATATAAAAGCTAACAAGTTTTTGCAGAAAAATCGCCATATATTCAGGGGGAGAATTACAATATATACTACTTCGTTACATAAGTATTGTCATCAATCAAAAAGGGGGAGAATGTTGATTCATGAGTTTTGATTCATGACACAAGCTTCAGAGATCATACGACGAGAATACTATACGAAAGCGACAAAAAGAGAATAAGTGTATATTATGCACTACAAAGGAGACAAGACTACAATCCAGAGATTAGTATGAATATTTTAATGTATTGAGCCTTAGAATATTGTTAAAATCATTCCTCAAGTAGTCACACACATACAAAAATTGATTTATACTAAGTTATACAAAAATTAGTGTGTACTGTGCAATTGACAACAGGTCGGCTGACTGACCAGAAACCTCGGTCGACCGACTCTATGTCAAGTGCACAAATATACATTGTTTTGTATACGGTTTTAAACCTCAGCTGACCGGCCAGTTTTCTAGGTCGACCGACCTGAACATAACCGCTAGTTTTCTGAAGAGTTGCGATTGTTCATGAAGAGGAATGTCCCTCAATCCAAGAGATACGGACACAACTCTTGATTGAAACTCTTCATGAAAGATTATAACTATTCTACAACTATATAAACATGTTCACATCACTTCTACAATCTTCGATTCTTGTTTATAATTCTGCAATCTATTCTCTATTTATTTCTGCAAATAAAAGCATTCATTCTCATTCAATATCTCTAGAATCTCTGAATTAATTTATATACTTCGATTCTACGAGATTATCTTCCTTCTAAATCTTCACATACACTACATATTCTTGCGGATTTGATTATAGGAAATTGTACTATTAAAAGACAATCTGTGTTAGTCAGAACACACTCGTCAACAAAGTATTTGTATTAAGTTGAAATCCTCTTCGGCTGTTGAGGCGGAAAAATTCATGTTCGGCTGCTCAGGTGTGATATGCCTATTTCTCCGGGTTAAGTGAGGGGTTTTAGTCTAAATCCAGAGGATATTCTGGGACTGGACGTAGAACGGGAAGTTTGAACCAGTATAAAAATTCCTGGTGTGCTTACTTTAATTTTTATTTTACTGCTATTATCAGTTTCGGTATTTATATATCATATTACACGATTCTTAGTACTGCACGTACACTTTCATACTTTACTATAGACATTGTTATAATAGCGTATATTACTACATAGTAGATAGTTTAACGGATCCTTAGAGGATGGTTATCCCAAACATCCTTTGAGTCACTTTTATTTCAGTTATTATTTCACTTGAGTTGGATTTACTGATATAAGAATGTTAATCTTGACTCGAGTGTTTTGTGTTTTTCTTTATGCTCGAGTCAGATTGGGTGATACAGCTTTTGAGACTCAGCTTTTGAGTTGGAGCTTCGTTTGGAGGTCCATCTACATCTTTTCAGTTTGCAGTTATTCAGTTGATTCTGGTGATGTATTCTGATCTTGTATTTGACTATTGTATTTGAAACTTCTATTGTATCTTATTTAACTCTGATATATATATAGTAGCTTCATAAACTACTATTCATTTTATTTCTGCTGCATATTATATGTTACTCTATTTCTGTGATTTATTTATTTACTGTATATGCTGAGTTTTTCCAAAAATAAATTAACAATCTGGTATTTTGAGAAATTCAAATCCGACATGTGTGGTGCGAATGATAGAAAATATCAGGATGTTACACTGATTTAGTAATTTTGAACAATAACCATGTTGTAATTAATTTACAACAACAAACTACATCAATGACAACAACAAATTGATGTGTTAAACTATTGCGATAAACAAGCATTGTACTACTTCGTAGAAACAACACAACATTGAAACGGAAAGACTACAGAATGGTGTATAGAAATATACAAGTAAACAGAAATCTAACCGGATGATGAAGGAAATTTCATCCAAGGCTTGCTGTAACGATTTCCTTAAAATTTTATTCAATGTCTCCCAAGATACAACAGACATGATCTGCTTAAGATTGTGATGTATATGATCTTCTGTGTGATGTGCAGAAGCACACAGATTATAGAAATTCTAAAATGAGGAGGAAGAAGAGAAAATTCGAAGTATTCAACTGATCGGGTTTCCTTCTCCTTTTATAGGCTAATTTCCAACAGTTATGTATGTTGGGAACAGCCGCATCTCTTCTTCCGCAAAGGCCAAAAACTATTGCAGTTTACAACAGTCGCGTCTCTTCACTTGCTGCAGCTAAAAACTGTCGCGGTTTGCGATAGTCGCTTCTCTTCGTTTGCGACGGCTAAAAACTATCGTGGTTTGCAACAACCGCATCTCTTCATTTACATTTCAGTTTGGATTATATATCATAGTAAGGTTTAGTATTTCTTAAAAATAAATAATTGAAAGAAAAACTTAAAAAAGTGTTTATCATACTAACCTGACACCAATGGCTTGAGTATTACGGTCTTAAAGAACAAGAATCGAACTTCACCGAGTTGCATAAATAACTGAAACCGAAGATAGCTGAAATGAACATGTTAAACATAACAATCAATTTAATGCAAGCGGAGAGGAAGAAATTACGGAAAGAGGTGGCTACAGGAGTCGCAGCAAGAAAAGAATTAAAGGTTGCAAGGAACAAAATAAAGGAGTTGCAAAGGCAGATATAGCTTGACTCAGGGCAAACTAAAGGCCAATTGATGCTGCTGAAGCAACAAGTTTCCCTGTTACACATAAAAGAAGAAGAAGCAGCAAGAAAAGATGCTGGGCTTGAAAAGAAACTAAAAGGAATGAGAGAACTTGAACTTAAAGTTGTCGAGCTTAGAAGGAAAAGCAAAGAGCTCCAACACCAGAAGAGAGAGCTGACCGCCATGCTTGCCGATGCAGAGAAGAAAGTCAACGAACTAGTTACCATGACTGAGGTACACAACCCTTCAATTTTATGTGTTTTTAATAGCTAAATCACTCTGCACATGTCTTTGCTGTCTTTAACTGTGTTAGTTAGAGAAGATGGTGGAATTCATGAACTCCATTTCATCCCAATTAAATCAACAACATTATTGTCCATTAATAGCCAAAATACAGACCTACACTATAAGTGCAGACTCATTTATCTCTAGTATCAATAAGAAAACAGAAGTTTGCCTGTAAAATCTAAGAGAGTCAGCAATAAACCCACAACACATACTTTATTTGACTGTTAGATGTATACTATATGATAAAGCAAAGAAATCGTACTTTAAATCGCTATATATTATATAATATAATCAAAGCAACTACCAAATAAATGGTAATTCTATACATTGCCAGCTCGTTTATTTCCCCAATTTTGTGATATTTGACATTAATAGCCTATAAGGAAATACGAAATAAAGATGACAAGGAAGTTAAATATGCATATGATATGGGGGAAAATATATGTGTAGACTCATAAGCTATTGATGTACATTAGTACTTTATACCGTACCAATTTACCTTTAGATGACCTCTCTTGTAGAAGACCCATTTACTAATCTCAGTAATGAATTATCATTACCAGACTTCTCATGCCTATACAGTGAAAGAATTCTATTGTAAATATATCTAATCCAACAAGAAAATTGTGCTACTTTTTTATGAAGCAAGTATTTAGAACAACTCCAATTCTTTATATACAAAAATGGTTGAGTTTCTCAAATCATGGAACCTTCATCCTGTTTGCGTCAAAATTGGTCACAAACCCTGAGTATCGTGAAAGCACCAGTGTATGAATACAAATCAACAATATTCAAACACAAATCACAGATCTCAGCAACAACTAGCAGCAGTTCAGAAGTAATAAATAAGAACACACGATTTATAGTGGTTCGGCTATCCCCGGCCTACGTCCACTATAATAGTTTTCCTTTTTATTGATTATCCTTGCTGATTACAATCGATTACAGTGATTATAGTAAAGTAAATCATTTACAACAGTGATGGTTGCAAGTAGAATTGAATCCGGCAGAGTCTGGACGTTGAATGGCCAAAGATCCCTTTTCTGTTGGTTCTGAGGCTCTATTTATAGGCGTAGGAGGCTCAGATCTCGCTCAGATCTCGAGAGACTTTTTCTGGCACGTGAGTGAGCCCACGCGACCGACCCCACCAGGTTTCGACTCGATCTGTAATCGATACGAAGTCATTTCGTATCGATCAAGATGATGTCCAATTGGGTTGAAACCTGGTGGAGACGTTCTTCATCATGCATGCAAGCTCCTGTGAAAATTTCATGGCATTTGGATCAGTAGATCTCGAGTTATCGTGGATTCGAAATGTTGTTCTTCGTGTGGCTGTCGGCTTCAAACCCATGTCTTCGAATCGATGCCTTCGACTCCATGAACTCACGTGATTCTGTGATGAGTTGGCGCGCTTCCTTCGAGTCGATCCGGTCTTTTCTCCTAGTTGAATGCATCAACTCCCTAGATCTCGCCTACTTCGTATCGTGGAATGACACGTCATCCATGCTTGTTGACTTGGCGGGTACGAACATGTAATTGTTCGTGGATTCGAAATGGCCAGCACCTGATGGATACGAAGGACTTCCGATGGATTCGAATAGGTTATGGGCCATGCATTCGAACGGCAATTATATCGATGGATACGAATAAGGCTTTATATGGATTCGAACAATCGCCTTTATAATGGATACGAGGCATACTATCTGTTGATGGATGCGAAGTGAGATCATCTGACGGATGCGAACTAGATGGAGTCGAACTGAGGCGTGAGGATGGGTACAAACTTGATCGATATGAACGAGATCGGTTCAAAGTGCCTAACTCCTGATAGATTCGAACCTGATGGGTTCGAATGGACCATCACCTTGCCCTCTTCATGGATACGAACAGCATGCTCTTTCCTTAGATTGAATCGATCATAACTTGCACATACAAGCTCGGATTGACTTGAGATTTGAAGCACTGGCTTCTATAGCTTTGCTCATAATGTCCTGTCAATTGTGGCCCGATCCGGACTCGGATAAAATTCATCGATATCCATGGTGACCCTATAGCGTATAATCGATATTTGTGACTAGTAATCATTGAGTTTCTGTTAACTTTTGGGTATCTCGACTTTGCCAAAAGGCGGAATAACACTTTGCCCCCCAAAACATGACTTTTTGTAAAAGGTATGTTTTGAATGGTCTAAATCGAGTGTATTAAATTCATGTTTTATTCATAGTTGCAATGTTATCAATCAAGTTTATGGCTGTTCGAAGCCAAATCGTTATCAATTTCTTTCAGTGGAAATCAAGAATGAAGTTTTTTAATCTCTCCGGACTATCGTTGGTCACTCTGGACCCTTGACATGCCCATTCCAGACTTGGCGATTAAGTAGAAAGATCTCATTGCACTCCAGCCCCAGCTAGGGCATATAGTGATGTCTTGGTGGTTCTAAACCGATCATAGCCTCTCCGGGCTCTTGCTGAATCCCATCCTGTCACTCTCCGGTTAAGGGGAAATGTAACGATCGAGATTTTTCGTTGCCGAAAAATCGAACCGTTAGGGTTTAAGAAGAAGAAGAAAGAGGTAGGAGAAGAGAGAGAAAGATAGAAGAAAGAAAGGAGAGAAGAAACAAAAACAAGTAACAGAACAGGAACAATATCAGAATCTCACAGTCGCAGCGGAACAACATATAATAGATAAATGAATATTCATTAAAACAAAAGAACTATACCTTTTTATACATTACAGCACATTACATTACATCAATCAGAGTGTACAACAACAACAGCGGAAAAAGAAAAGATATATATACAATAGATAATAGACTACGCTATCTGGCTCGCCTCCAGATCTGCTCAGCAACTCCCGAATCCAGAATAACCTGATAACCTAACTCTAGACTGCCCGTGTGGAAAATAGTGGGCACCCAGAGTTTAAGAAAGGAACAATAAACTCCAGGTCAGTCATGGGACTGGTGTGAGAACTCAAAACAGTTTATCTTTAAACAAGCAACAAGAAAATTTAAATTTTTAAATCCGCAATGCTTTTTGGAAAATGAAACTACCATAAGGCCTCCCGCCACACACACAATGCAAACGCAGAATTGGAGGAGATTTCTCCTTATGATAGTCAAAGATGCTTACTACGCGAAAATCAAATCATTTTTGATATTATTACTAGTGCATAGTGTAGAAAACAATTCGAAAGTAGAATATAAATCCTAGCCAGCATAGACATTCCGAACTATGCCTACTATAGCTACCATCCAAACAGTGGTGACCACCATAAGTGAATGGCAGGTAATACAACTAAAACCGTACAAGGCGCGTATTGTTTTGATTGGATTTCCAACAAATGGTCAGGCTAAGGAACTTCCTACTGCCACATGGGATCGCCTCTGGCGGGACGTCCCGAGAAACTAACGTTACGGTTAGATCTCTGCCAACACAAGGCCGGGTTACCTCTGTAACTAGGTAACTACTACACGAATATGTCATCCCCCGGTCCTTTGGGACCTTTATCCGAGCGCTCGCAACAACACCACACACAGAAATATATATAGTGTATCAACATGAGTAAGCATCTGGGCTCCATACCATGATACCACCCTTTTCCAGAAGGAAATGACATACCCTAAAGGGCGCGACCCTCATAACCTTGCCGCATATTCCTGTTTCGACCATTTCCGGGGAGTGAGGTCCTGACGAAGTCTCGTCCACAAAGCTACGCTTTGTGTAACAAAGCCATGCTTCGGGTCCACAGATGACCAAAGCAATAATCACAAAGATAAATGATCAAACAAATGATCATATCCAAACGATCAACCAATGATCATCACACAGCAGCACTCAGCATGCCACATTACCAGATTGGGAAATATCGCTGATAACCTTCAACTACATAACCTCTGAGCTCGTACGTCTCAGAGAAGGGTGTTAAGCTAAGAGAATAAATTCTCCGCCACCAACAGAAATGTATTTGAAAGAAATCTGCTCTATCTCTCAAAACGTAATGTCAGACACGTAACCATACAAGTCTGTTCCGGGTTCGAACAGAACCGAAGGCACTTCCAAAGAAGCCCTTGCAATCCGGGTATTCACAATCCCGATAAAATTTCCCATCACAAAGGAAATCTCCATATCGTAGCTAACGATGCGGAGACAATCGATAGGTCATCCTATCGTTCTCACAAATACCCGGTCTTCAACACCGGTCTTCAGATGCAATCCAAACGACGTATCGCATATTCGGAATGGGATATATGACACAAAGGTCCTCTCCCGGCTAAACCGAATAGCGAGCGCTTATTTTTAAAAATAAGTGTAGCATTCAATTTCAACAATCACAACAATTACCATCCAAGGGTAAATACTGATAGTCGGTTATTTAACTATCAATAAAGATGCGCCACATCATCAGATTCCAAATAATTTTTCCAAAATTATTAAGTCCCAAAATATCTTTACAAGATATATATACACAATTTCCAAATAATTGCCCAAATTATTTGATTTACCAAAACCACTTCACGATAAAATTTTCCACACTTTACCCATTTGAAAACCCATTTCAAATTAAACACCTCAACCATTTGAAAACCAATTTCAAATCACCTTAACCATTTGAAAACCCATTTCAAATTAAACACCTCAACCATTTGAAAACCAATTTCAAATCACCTTAACCTTTATACCTTTTTTGAAAACAAATTTCAAATCCACAAATAAATCCTTACCGATTTGATTTAACTTACGTTCCAAATTTGTAAATTTTATTTCCATATTTTAAAAATAAATCAACATTTATTTTTAAACAAATTTCCCTTCCTATTTATAAATTCCAAAGTGAATTTCCAATTTCCCAAATATCTACACATACACGATTTCAAATCAATTTCAAACTATTCACTTCGATTTACCTTTAAAAGGTGAATTCTCAAAATGTTCCATTTCATATTAGAAAATCATTTCTAAACTTATTTAATAATAAGTAATTCACACTTTAATTTATTTTCAACAATTTTTGAAAATATTCAACATACTTAAGTTACCGTTAAGTATTTTATTCCATTCTCTTTGAGAAAACATCCTTTTATTCACATTTATTTGGGTTAAAACGAATGTTGCGTAAAACATCGTTACGACACCCCAAAAACACTAGTATATGGATTTGAAATTAAAAATAGATATATAAATCCAATACTATACCAATTATCCCCTTCTGTTTCTCGAAAACGTCTATTTCAACAATCAATGTTGAAATCTATGTTTTCAATACCCAATACATTTTAAAACACCTTTAATTCGTTTAAAATTCCATTTAAAACATTCCTTTCCCAAAAACAAACCCATTTTATTTAATAATCTATTCAATATTCAAAATAGTGAATATAGCCCACTTAACAAATTCCCATATTTCAATTTATCAAATTCGATGAATTTCAAATTTATAAACATAGTTTATAAATTCCATTTCTGTTATAAACCCCAATTTTATAAATTCCTTTATTAATCCGATGCAATTTTTACATAACCCAATTTCATACCCAAAAGCCATATTGTAAGTTAAATACTTATAATATTATTTATTTACCAAATCGTTCCTTTGAACTTCACCGATTTAAAATCTTATCACTTACAAGATTTCTTTATGGTTTATAATAATTTCAACTAATGAAATCTTCATTTATTAACAATTTCTATAAAATTCCCCTTTTTAATGCCCAAATCCATTTCTATAAGTTAATAACTTATAAACTTAAAATTTTCCAATAACCATTCGTTTTATAAATTTCACATTTATTAATCTATAAATCCTAGTGAAATTCATGTTATACATCAACTTAACACTTTATAAATTTATTCTATAACTTCAAAAAATTTTATTTAAAAACATCCATTTATAAAATCCTTTATATAACCCATTAATAATAATAACTTCCCAAAAACCAAATTTAACTATTTTATAAAAACCTATTATTGTTAAAAATTTCTTTTAAGTTATATTTCATAAAAATAAAAATTTTTAAAACATAAAAATTTTATCCATCTATTTATTTTAAAATTTAATCAATTCAAAATTTTTAATAAACCATATTCTTTGAGAAATCACTTTTAAATCCCTTTTTAAATTCAAAAACCGTTTTTTTTTTAATTTTTAAAAATTTGAATCCGATGATGCAACGACATCGAATGGTCAATCACGGGAATAAGTGTCATATATCAATATGATTATCAACAATCAACATAATATTTATAAACAAATAAATATGTGAGGAATCCAGTTGGATCCCTCCAACCTGTTACCCTGCATCCACAGACGTTAGCACAATACCAATTCCACTTCAAGGTGGAATATCGCGGTATATGGGATTTTATAAAATATCCGCTTAATAGGCGGCGCAATAGGGTCTCATCCGCTATACGAGGCGGGGAATCAAATCCGATATATACATATGCCAATATATATATATCGCTATATATAGTATATATCCTACTATATCTACTAGCACAATCAAACAGCAATCATCAATCAACATTAACTACTTAAAATTTTAAACAAAACCTTTCGATTGAGTGAGGAGTTCTCACCTTGATTTTATTTTTCGTTTTCGGCGTTCGTTTCGAATAAAATTAAACGAACGTTTAATTTTACCCGAAATTCAAACGAGCTCCAATCGACTCCAAACCAGCTGCATTGCGAAGAGCTCGGCGATACGAAGCCAACGCAAAAAACCTCGTCCGAATCCGACCTCGCATGCAAAAGTTATCACGTTTTAAACGCTGAACAATTAGATTTACAATTTAAATTACATTTCAAAAGAAATAAAGCACAACCTCTTCACGCGGGCCCCCTCCCCCTCTCTCATCCTCTACCCGTGCGCACGGTACCTCACTCCCCAGGCCGCTTCTCCTACCAGGTCTTGGAAAAAAAACACACGACACTTTGAACCCACCAAAGACCATTTAGGGTTTGACGTTGTCTCCTCCACGCCGAGCTATACAACGATCAGGACGTACCATTGCGACCGCCTACACAAGAGCCATGCTCGGCTGGAATGGCACTGAGCTCGGCCCTATGTCCTTCTCGAAAAACGTGAACCAAGTCGTGGCCTTTGAGGCACGATTCCCCTCCATCCGTTGCTCCAATCGCGATCATACCCGTTGGATTCGTAGATCTAAATGTGCTCTTCGATTTTCGTTTAGAAAGTTTGTTGAAATTGTCGACGGATTGGTGTGGATTTGAGGTGGAAGTTGGGTGATTTCTGGCCTTTGAATAATTAGGGCCGGCCATAAACATGATGAGCTAGGGTTTTGGTGAAAATTTGCATTTATAACCACATACAATTATTATTTAAATAATAAAAATCCCAAATTGACACTTTTGCAAACGAACTCCAAACGACGCGTGCCGCCAGGCGATCCTAAGGTTTTTCTGCATTCCGGACACAATGGAACAGGTTTCGTAAGCTAGTTCGGAAGTATGTGTGAGATACGACTATAAACGCTCAATTTAAATTTAAACCGATTTAAGCGATTTCTAGGCGTTTTGGCTTGTACCGGACAAACGATAAATCCGATCGACTTGAAATTTGGAATCTTACAATAATATCACATTACGGATCCGATGAAACTGGTTTCGTCGAAATCCGAGACCGTTTGAAAAATGGCTATTCTTACTCGCCGAATTTATATTAAAACGATATTGATGCGTTTCGAGCTGCCACGGTCAAACGACAACTCCGATTGCTACGAAAATTGAAATCCGATAATAACTAACTATTACGGATACAATGAAACTCGTTTCGTTCAATTCCGAGACTGTTCAAAAATTGGCTATTTTTCAGTCGATAATTAAATATTAAAATATTCAATTTTTACAAATTAACTCCAAATTCAGTTTTACAAGTTCTAAAACATTTCTATAACTTCAATATGATAAAACAAAATTTTCCAAATCATTTTCAATCATATTTAACCCAATATTTAATTATTTGTGGAATTTCACTATTAAATAAATCGATTTAATTGTCCCATTAAATCCAAATATTCGATAAATAAATTATTCGACTTAAAAATTCCACTTATTAATATTAAAAATAAATTAAATATTCAAATTCAAGTTATCAAAAATTCTGGGTCGTTACAATCTTCCCCCCTTAAAAGAATTTCGTCCTCGAAATTGCAAGTTAAGGAGAACGATCCTAATCCGTTTATTATTTTTCCAAAGCTAATCAGTTTTATCAACTTTTCAAACAAATCTTTTTATTAAGGATTTACTATCATTTCAATTAGCTTTCCAAACTCAATTTTAGGTTTCAAACAACATTGTTTACTCAACAATTCAAATTTAAATTTAAATTCAAATTTCAAACTTTCAAAATTTCTCAAAATTTTACTAACTCTCTAAATTTTCGAAAAATTTCGCCAGAGTCTCCTTTGCGCGGCTAGATCGGCACGACTACAAAATGGCACTACGGCCCCTCAGAATCAAAAAGAAAAGAGAAAGCCAAGTGGCTAGAGAAGGAAATCATCAAATCTCATATAAAAACTGAAATACGTACCTTTTTGTCGAGCCATTCAATTTTTAACTTCAAAATCAAAATTCCAATCCATTATATACCTGTATATCCTGCTAGCATAATATCCAATTATAATATTCAAACCAATTTGCCAATTCAATTATAAAATTTCCAATACATGCTTCTTATACCACTTTTAGTTTACTATTAAAGTTGCATATTCATTTTCATTCGTTTCAATTCCAATTCAATTCTATTCAATTTCATAGCTTCCAATTACGCTAGTTCAATTTCATTAACACTTAATGAATTTACATACAATCAACCAACAAGCAATAACGACCAATGTACATCCAATACAACCAAATTTATTTATTTTACTTACATTCAATTTGGTTCAACTGTTTTAATTCCAATTGGTTTAGCATTCAATTGATTTTCATTCTATTATTAAACTATTTTCAAATGAATTTACACTTGCATGCATCATTTCATATCAACTTATTCATATTCTATTGATTAACATTCAATTCATACTTTAACTCAATTGCTAGTTCTTTTTACAAATAAAATTGAATTTCATTTATATAACTTAAGTTCACCTTTTTTAACAATTTCATTTACTCACTTTATTCACTTACTTTGATATTAACATCAATTCTTTCAACATTACTTAACTTGCATTCCATTTCAACTTTATTTACATCATTTAATTCACTTGATTATTTAACTTTGATACAAATATCAATTTTTTATTCAACTTTGCTTAAGTTATTCCATTTAAACATCATTTGTTAATTAAACTTAAATTTTACTTATCAATTCAATTCGGATTTTAAATTCCAAAGTAAATCCTATTTAACTTTTACTTAAGTCAAATTCATATCAATATTCAAATTCATATTCCATTTTATTTAACTTAATTGTTTAACCATTTCAATAATTGGTTTTACTTACATTCTCCCATTTTATAAGTTATAAAACCTTTTATTCAACTTCTAACTTATATTATAAGTTCAAAACTTATTTCGCTTATACTTATCAACTTCAAGTTGAATTTTAATTTCAAATTGATTTATTACAACAAAACTTCAATTTTAAATTCATTATTGTAGCAAATCCATCACATAGAAACTCGAAAATGATACTGATGATGCTGCAGTCATCACCCTTATTATTTCCCAATGACAATAGTGAAATCAATGCTAATTATTCTTTCAAAAAGTTTTCTTTCTATTCATAAATCACTTTTATAACCCTTTTACTTATATAATTTTACTTCTTATATACATACATGATTATCTTACAATTGTAAATCATCATTAATTATTATTTCATCTTATGATTCATTGGTTTATACCATTATTCTTTTACAATAGTTGCTTTTATTAGCTTATTCAAACAACTTTTAATTATTTTATACATATATCATTTACAACAACCAAGCAATCAATTATATACACACTTCAATAATTCTTGAAAAATTATTTTCTTTTTATATATAAAATATAATCGAGGCAAAATTATTTCATTTACCCAATTTAAAACAATATTGTGTCGAATTGTTCTATTCAAGTGTTTAGGAACCCCTTCGATTCAGTTTTCGAGGCTGCGCCGACGAAGGTTCATATACCACTCAACAAACCAATCATCACAATATAAAACAATTTTATATTCACTAACAAATACGCACTCATATCTATTATTACACTCACACTCATTCTAGAGTACTGCTGACTCTATCTCTAATGAGTAACACCCAACAGAGCAGGTTGTCGCTTAACCATATGCTCTGATACCAAATGTAACGATCGAGATTTTTCGTTGCCGAAAAATCGAACCGTTAGGGTTTAAGAAGAAGAAGAAAGAGGTAGGAGAAGAGAGAGAAAGATAGAAGAAAGAAAGGAGAGAAGAAACAAAAACAAGTAACAGAACAGGAACAATATCAGAATCTCACAGTCGCAGCGGAACAACATATAATAGATAAATGAATATTCATTAAAACAAAAGAACTATACCTTTTTATACATTACAGCACATTACATTACATCAATCAGAGTGTACAACAACAACAGCGGAAAAAGAAAAGATATATATACAATAGATAATAGACTACGCTATCTGGCTCGCCTCCAGATCTGCTCAGCAACTCCCGAATCCAGAATAACCTGATAACCTAACTCTAGACTGCCCGTGTGGAAAATAGTGGGCACCCAGAGTTTAAGAAAGGAACAATAAACTCCAGGTCAGTCATGGGACTGGTGTGAGAACTCAAAACAGTTTATCTTTAAACAAGCAACAAGAAAATTTAAATTTTTAAATCCGCAATGCTTTTTGGAAAATGAAACTACCATAAGGCCTCCCGCCACACACACAATGCAAACGCAGAATTGGAGGAGATTTCTCCTTATGATAGTCAAAGATGCTTACTACGCGAAAATCAAATCATTTTTGATATTATTACTAGTGCATAGTGTAGAAAACAATTCGAAAGTAGAATATAAATCCTAGCCAGCATAGACATTCCGAACTATGCCTACTATAGCTACCATCCAAACAGTGGTGACCACCATAAGTGAATGGCAGGTAATACAACTAAAACCGTACAAGGCGCGTATTGTTTTGATTGGATTTCCAACAAATGGTCAGGCTAAGGAACTTCCTACTGCCACATGGGATCGCCTCTGGCGGGACGTCCCGAGAAACTAACGTTACGGTTAGATCTCTGCCAACACAAGGCCGGGTTACCTCTGTAACTAGGTAACTACTACACGAATATGTCATCCCCCGGTCCTTTGGGACCTTTATCCGAGCGCTCGCAACAACACCACACACAGAAATATATATAGTGTATCAACATGAGTAAGCATCTGGGCTCCATACCATGATACCACCCTTTTCCAGAAGGAAATGACATACCCTAAAGGGCGCGACCCTCATAACCTTGCCGCATATTCCTGTTTCGACCATTTCCGGGGAGTGAGGTCCTGACGAAGTCTCGTCCACAAAGCTACGCTTTGTGTAACAAAGCCATGCTTCGGGTCCACAGATGACCAAAGCAATAATCACAAAGATAAATGATCAAACAAATGATCATATCCAAACGATCAACCAATGATCATCACACAGCAGCACTCAGCATGCCACATTACCAGATTGGGAAATATCGCTGATAACCTTCAACTACATAACCTCTGAGCTCGTACGTCTCAGAGAAGGGTGTTAAGCTAAGAGAATAAATTCTCCGCCACCAACAGAAATGTATTTGAAAGAAATCTGCTCTATCTCTCAAAACGTAATGTCAGACACGTAACCATACAAGTCTGTTCCGGGTTCGAACAGAACCGAAGGCACTTCCAAAGAAGCCCTTGCAATCCGGGTATTCACAATCCCGATAAAATTTCCCATCACAAAGGAAATCTCCATATCGTAGCTAACGATGCGGAGACAATCGATAGGTCATCCTATCGTTCTCACAAATACCCGGTCTTCAACACCGGTCTTCAGATGCAATCCAAACGACGTATCGCATATTCGGAATGGGATATATGACACAAAGGTCCTCTCCCGGCTAAACCGAATAGCGAGCGCTTATTTTTAAAAATAAGTGTAGCATTCAATTTCAACAATCACAACAATTACCATCCAAGGGTAAATACTGATAGTCGGTTATTTAACTATCAATAAAGATGCGCCACATCATCAGATTCCAAATAATTTTTCCAAAATTATTAAGTCCCAAAATATCTTTACAAGATATATATACACAATTTCCAAATAATTGCCCAAATTATTTGATTTACCAAAACCACTTCACGATAAAATTTTCCACACTTTACCCATTTGAAAACCCATTTCAAATTAAACACCTCAACCATTTGAAAACCAATTTCAAATCACCTTAACCATTTGAAAACCCATTTCAAATTAAACACCTCAACCATTTGAAAACCAATTTCAAATCACCTTAACCTTTATACCTTTTTTGAAAACAAATTTCAAATCCACAAATAAATCCTTACCGATTTGATTTAACTTACGTTCCAAATTTGTAAATTTTATTTCCATATTTTAAAAATAAATCAACATTTATTTTTAAACAAATTTCCCTTCCTATTTATAAATTCCAAAGTGAATTTCCAATTTCCCAAATATCTACACATACACGATTTCAAATCAATTTCAAACTATTCACTTCGATTTACCTTTAAAAGGTGAATTCTCAAAATGTTCCATTTCATATTAGAAAATCATTTCTAAACTTATTTAATAATAAGTAATTCACACTTTAATTTATTTTCAACAATTTTTGAAAATATTCAACATACTTAAGTTACCGTTAAGTATTTTATTCCATTCTCTTTGAGAAAACATCCTTTTATTCACATTTATTTGGGTTAAAACGAATGTTGCGTAAAACATCGTTACGACACCCCAAAAACACTAGTATATGGATTTGAAATTAAAAATAGATATATAAATCCAATACTATACCAATTATCCCCTTCTGTTTCTCGAAAACGTCTATTTCAACAATCAATGTTGAAATCTATGTTTTCAATACCCAATACATTTTAAAACACCTTTAATTCGTTTAAAATTCCATTTAAAACATTCCTTTCCCAAAAACAAACCCATTTTATTTAATAATCTATTCAATATTCAAAATAGTGAATATAGCCCACTTAACAAATTCCCATATTTCAATTTATCAAATTCGATGAATTTCAAATTTATAAACATAGTTTATAAATTCCATTTCTGTTATAAACCCCAATTTTATAAATTCCTTTATTAATCCGATGCAATTTTTACATAACCCAATTTCATACCCAAAAGCCATATTGTAAGTTAAATACTTATAATATTATTTATTTACCAAATCGTTCCTTTGAACTTCACCGATTTAAAATCTTATCACTTACAAGATTTCTTTATGGTTTATAATAATTTCAACTAATGAAATCTTCATTTATTAACAATTTCTATAAAATTCCCCTTTTTAATGCCCAAATCCATTTCTATAAGTTAATAACTTATAAACTTAAAATTTTCCAATAACCATTCGTTTTATAAATTTCACATTTATTAATCTATAAATCCTAGTGAAATTCATGTTATACATCAACTTAACACTTTATAAATTTATTCTATAACTTCAAAAAATTTTATTTAAAAACATCCATTTATAAAATCCTTTATATAACCCATTAATAATAATAACTTCCCAAAAACCAAATTTAACTATTTTATAAAAACCTATTATTGTTAAAAATTTCTTTTAAGTTATATTTCATAAAAATAAAAATTTTTAAAACATAAAAATTTTATCCATCTATTTATTTTAAAATTTAATCAATTCAAAATTTTTAATAAACCATATTCTTTGAGAAATCACTTTTAAATCCCTTTTTAAATTCAAAAACCGTTTTTTTTTTAATTTTTAAAAATTTGAATCCGATGATGCAACGACATCGAATGGTCAATCACGGGAATAAGTGTCATATATCAATATGATTATCAACAATCAACATAATATTTATAAACAAATAAATATGTGAGGAATCCAGTTGGATCCCTCCAACCTGTTACCCTGCATCCACAGACGTTAGCACAATACCAATTCCACTTCAAGGTGGAATATCGCGGTATATGGGATTTTATAAAATATCCGCTTAATAGGCGGCGCAATAGGGTCTCATCCGCTATACGAGGCGGGGAATCAAATCCGATATATACATATGCCAATATATATATATCGCTATATATAGTATATATCCTACTATATCTACTAGCACAATCAAACAGCAATCATCAATCAACATTAACTACTTAAAATTTTAAACAAAACCTTTCGATTGAGTGAGGAGTTCTCACCTTGATTTTATTTTTCGTTTTCGGCGTTCGTTTCGAATAAAATTAAACGAACGTTTAATTTTACCCGAAATTCAAACGAGCTCCAATCGACTCCAAACCAGCTGCATTGCGAAGAGCTCGGCGATACGAAGCCAACGCAAAAAACCTCGTCCGAATCCGACCTCGCATGCAAAAGTTATCACGTTTTAAACGCTGAACAATTAGATTTACAATTTAAATTACATTTCAAAAGAAATAAAGCACAACCTCTTCACGCGGGCCCCCTCCCCCTCTCTCATCCTCTACCCGTGCGCACGGTACCTCACTCCCCAGGCCGCTTCTCCTACCAGGTCTTGGAAAAAAAACACACGACACTTTGAACCCACCAAAGACCATTTAGGGTTTGACGTTGTCTCCTCCACGCCGAGCTATACAACGATCAGGACGTACCATTGCGACCGCCTACACAAGAGCCATGCTCGGCTGGAATGGCACTGAGCTCGGCCCTATGTCCTTCTCGAAAAACGTGAACCAAGTCGTGGCCTTTGAGGCACGATTCCCCTCCATCCGTTGCTCCAATCGCGATCATACCCGTTGGATTCGTAGATCTAAATGTGCTCTTCGATTTTCGTTTAGAAAGTTTGTTGAAATTGTCGACGGATTGGTGTGGATTTGAGGTGGAAGTTGGGTGATTTCTGGCCTTTGAATAATTAGGGCCGGCCATAAACATGATGAGCTAGGGTTTTGGTGAAAATTTGCATTTATAACCACATACAATTATTATTTAAATAATAAAAATCCCAAATTGACACTTTTGCAAACGAACTCCAAACGACGCGTGCCGCCAGGCGATCCTAAGGTTTTTCTGCATTCCGGACACAATGGAACAGGTTTCGTAAGCTAGTTCGGAAGTATGTGTGAGATACGACTATAAACGCTCAATTTAAATTTAAACCGATTTAAGCGATTTCTAGGCGTTTTGGCTTGTACCGGACAAACGATAAATCCGATCGACTTGAAATTTGGAATCTTACAATAATATCACATTACGGATCCGATGAAACTGGTTTCGTCGAAATCCGAGACCGTTTGAAAAATGGCTATTCTTACTCGCCGAATTTATATTAAAACGATATTGATGCGTTTCGAGCTGCCACGGTCAAACGACAACTCCGATTGCTACGAAAATTGAAATCCGATAATAACTAACTATTACGGATACAATGAAACTCGTTTCGTTCAATTCCGAGACTGTTCAAAAATTGGCTATTTTTCAGTCGATAATTAAATATTAAAATATTCAATTTTTACAAATTAACTCCAAATTCAGTTTTACAAGTTCTAAAACATTTCTATAACTTCAATATGATAAAACAAAATTTTCCAAATCATTTTCAATCATATTTAACCCAATATTTAATTATTTGTGGAATTTCACTATTAAATAAATCGATTTAATTGTCCCATTAAATCCAAATATTCGATAAATAAATTATTCGACTTAAAAATTCCACTTATTAATATTAAAAATAAATTAAATATTCAAATTCAAGTTATCAAAAATTCTGGGTCGTTACAGGAAACAACGTTAAGTGGGTCGATCCTGTCGCTCTCCGGCGAAGCAACTCACTTCCTGCACTCCGGTTCAGTGCATCTGAACATTAAGCGATGTCATGGTCGCTCTAGACCGATCATGGCCTCTCCGGGCTCTTGTTGGATCACATCCTGTCACTTTCTAGTGAAGGGGAAACATCGCTTAAGTGAGTTGGTCCTGTCGCTCTCCGGCGAAGCAACTCACTTCTTGCACTCCGGACACCGTTTTTCCGGGTAGGGCCATAAAGCAATCAATTTTATATTGGTATTTAATGCTCATCCTTTAACTCTCCGGTCAAAGGTTTATTTCAAGAAATTCAAATTTATTTATTCAAATTAAGGTCCTAGATGTTCAATCTCAAACATCAGGATAAAGCTAAACATCGCCTCTCCGGGCATATCGGTCTATCTCCATCTCAGAGCATGCCTAGGGATCTCTCCAGTTCCCGTACATGAGTAAGTGGGGTAGCCATTTATTCCAAAAACAAATCTAAACAAAATTATTCGACCGAAGTCCAAATCCTAGACTTGGCCCCTGCCATCTTTAATCAGTGGATGACGAGTTGTGATCCCGATCCAAGATCGTTCCTGTTAGATGGAGGCGGTAGTTGTTCAGGCCTTGCCACCGCTGTCCGTTCTCTGACATATTGTGGCAATCTACCACTCCTGGCATGTTCTTCCACTTCATCTTTCAAATGGCGGCATTCATCTGTAGTATGCCCATCCAGCTCATGGAATAGGCAGTATTTATCAGTTCCGCGCACCCGCTCAGTAGGATCTCTCCTGGGTGGCTTTCGATAAGGGAGTTGCCCCCGAGTATCAGTGTAAATTCGTTCCAGGCCTGCAGTCAGATCTGTGTACTGTCTGAATCTAGGTTTCCGGAATTTCTTCCGTTTATCAGGACTATTGTATCTGTCATCCTGTTTCCTCTTTCCTTTATCTACTCTGGACTGTTCCCAGTAGGTTCCTTCACTTTGCGCGGCATTTGTTTCCTGTCTCTCGGCTCGTGATTCTTCTAATCGGATGAACTTTTCAGCTTTGTGATAGAACTCTCCGAGATCTTGCGGTGGATCTTTAGTCAGAGAATCTTTAAATTTGGAGCCTTCCCCAACTCCTGCCACCGCCGCCATCAAAATCATCGATGGATTCGGGCGATCTACAGAACCCACCGTTGCATTGAATCACAATAAGAAATCTTTTATGGACTCTCCGGTCCTTTGCTTTATCGAGGCTAAAGTCATCACACTCTTGGGTTGTGTCACATGGACCCTAAACTGTCTCATGAAGCAGTCTACAAGCTCGCCCCGTGTTCTGATTGATCCAGTTTCTTGTTGCCTGAACCAAAGTGCAGCCAAATCCGACAAGTATAAAGGGAAGCATCGAGCCATCACTTCCTCGGATGCTCCTAACACTTCCATGTGCCTAATATATCTGATGATGTGCATGGTCGGGTCTGACCTCCCGTCATAAGGATCTAGCATTGGTAGTTTGAATTTTGGGGGGTTCCTTGCATTTCTAAAGTTTGGAGTGAACGGACTCCGACTGACTTCTTCCAACCCTCCGCCAGACAATCCTCCTCTCATGATTCGTCGCATTAGACCAATCATTCTCTCATCTCCGTCTAGGGGTTGACCCCTGGCCACATTCCTGTCCTGCCCCCGAGCCTTGAAGGGAATTCTGGTACATACTCTTCGGGTGGCTCGTTAGTGTAAGCATCAGCTCCAGCTTGTTGAGCTCCGTCTATTGGTCTTCCAGTATCGGACCCTGAGGGTCTGCCTCCAAGTCCTTGTTGATCACCTTTAGCTCCTGCATTCTGGTCTTGAATCTGACCTTCATTAGCTTCTGTAATCCTGATTCCTTGTCCCGCACTTACAGTCGTTGTAGTTGGTCCAAGGTTTTGCACATTCACCGCCCTCATTTGTTCGAGGAAATTCTGCAGCATCTCCTGTTGAATCTTCACTATGCTTTCGCGTAATGAATTAGCTATAGCTTCCATCTCATCTCTAGTGATATACATCGAAGCCTGTCCCTCTCCGGCTCCAGAGGATGCTTCTTGGCTCCCTCCTTATTGGCTCCGATCAGCTCTTCGTCTTGTTTGTCGAGTCATTGTCTCTGAATCGGGATTCTTCAAACTCTTAAATCTGAATTCTGAATCTGGTGTAGCGGGTGCTAGTCCTTCTCAGTGGAAGCACCAAAGTGTTTGTGCCAAAATTGGTCACAAACCCCAAGTATCGTGAAAGCACCAGTGTATGAATACAAATCAACAATATTCAAACACAAATCACAGATCTCAGCAACAACTAGCAGCAATTCAGAAGTAATAAATAAGAACACACGATTTATAATGGTTCGGCTATCCCCGGCCTACGTCCACTTCAATAGTTTTCCTTTTTATTGATTATCCTTGCTGATTACAATCGATTACAACGATTATGGTGAAGTAAATCGTTTACAACAGTGATGGTTGCGAGTAGAATTGAATCCGGCAGAGTCTGGACGTTGAATGGCCAAAGATCCCTTTTCTGTTGGTTCTGGGGCTCTATTTATAGGCGTAGGAGGCTCAGATCTCGCTCAAATCTCGGGAGACTTTTTCTAGCACGTGAGTGGACCCATGCGACCGACCCCACCAGGTTTCGACTCGATCTGTGATCGATACGAAGTCATTTCGTATCGATCAAGATGATGTCCAATTGGGCTGAAACTTGGTGGAGATGTTCTTCATCATGCATGCAAGTTCTGTGAAAATTTCATGGCATTTGGATCAGTAGATCTCGAGTTATCGTGGATTCGAAATGTTGTTCTTCGTGTGGCTGTCGGCTTCGAATCGATGCCTTCGACTCCATGAACTCACGTGATTCTGTGATGAGTTGGCGCGCTTCCTTCGAGTCGATCCGGTCTTTTCTCCTAGTTGAACGCATCAACTCCCTAGATCTCGCCTACTTCGTATCGTGAAATGACACGTCACCATGCTTGTTGACTTGGTGGGTACGAACATGTAATTGTTCGTGGATTCGAAATGGCCAGCACCTGATGGATACGAAGGACTTCCGGTGGATTCGATTAGGTTATGGGCCATGGATTCGAACGGCAATTATATCGATGGATACGAATAAGGCTTTATCTATGGATTCGAACAATCGCCTTTATAATGCATACGAGGCATACTATCTGTTGATGGATGCGAAGTGAGATCATCTGACGGATGCGAACTAAATGGAGTCGAACTGAGGCGTGAGGATGGGTACGAACTTGATCGATGCGAACGAGATCGGTTCGAAGTGCCTAACTCCTGATGGATTCGAACCTGATGGGTTCGAATGGACCATCACCTTGCCCTCTTCATGGATACGAACAGCATGCTCTTTCCTTATATTGAATCGATCATAACTTGCACATACAAGCTCGGATTGACTTGATATTTGAAACACTGGCTTCTATAGCTTTGCTCATCATGTCCTGTCAATTGTGGCCCGATCCGGACTCGGATAAAATTCATCGATATCCATGGTGACCCTATAGCGTATAATCGATATTTGTGACTAGTAATCATTGAGTTTCTGTTAACTTTTGGGTATCTCGACTTTGCCAAAAGGCGGGATAACACATCCATTGTTAAGCATCTTAAAAAACAATAACATGATTGCCATGATGCACAACTTTCAGCTCCTTTTTTCTGTTAATCTCTTTGTTACCGATATTTTGATGCACAAGTTATGTTAATCATGCTAAACCCTTACGAGCCTCGTTATGATTTACCAACCATTTGAAATATCAGCTATATATTTAACATTCCATGATAATGGATAAAGTAACGGTATTTATATGCAGCTTAACAATTTCAAGGAATGGGAATAGATAATATCTAGGTTTGAAGCCAGTTTCTTGAAAATTGCACATTTGAACATCCTTTTTTTTTTTCATTGTTTTTTTGGACTATCCTAGGAAAATAGTAGCACAAGCATACATCAATAAGGTAAAGCATATATCACTTATTTCTGCACATCTGATTTCAAAAATCTAAATGGCCAGTGACTCATATGAAAAATGGAGTAATAATGAAAAATAAATGAAAATGAACCAACAATTTATAGAGTTATACACACCTATTGCCAAACATCTCCAAAGAACTAGAAATTACAATGCGAGCATTGTTCCTAGCTTGCAAATTATGAACAGTGCTTTTTCAGCATAGAAAAATACCACAAATATAATAAAATCAAAATATAAGCCAACGAATATTGGCTGTGATGTACAGTCAACTATACTAACATGACACCAATGCCGTAAAACCTACTAAGAGTCTACTGTATTCCTATTATAAAGCTAATTATAGTATATTATATAAGTCAAGGAAATTTAACAGTTAGAAGTTGTTTAAATACAGTAAAGAAATTTAACAGTTAGATGTATATAATCTAATATAACGTATACTTTATTATATATCATTTGAACAGCCTCTACTGTACATGTTTTATCTGAATACATGACCATGACTGCTTTAAGGGAAGAAACACTAGTTGACTGCAAAACTGCTGGATATGACTTTAGGAGAGGAAACACTACTCAATGTTAATGAGTCGAGCTGATAAAATTGAAATGAAAGTGGCTGAATTCTCAAATGAAACAAAATTGTAAACTGTCAAATGTGAAAGTAGGCACACAGTTTCATAAAGGAAGGTCCAAACTTAAATGAGGTGGGGGTGCATGCCTCAGGAAGAAAACACGAAACTGGTTATTTAGATCTCAATATCTTCAAAATAGAAACTTCAATAGCGAAGCTCATCAATGACAAAGGAAAAAAGAACAAACCTTAGTTCAAAAAACCAAACAGAAGCCTTGGTCAGAGCAGTGCAATAAATTCTGCAATATAATACGTCATTACATATACTTGTGGTGGAATAAATAATATGTTACGGATATTAACTGAAAATCAATATAAGCCTTGTATGAAAATTACCTATACCGCCATTAACAAATAGCTCTAGATTCTAAAAGCTTATACCGGCAAGTTGTCTATCTTGAAACAAATTGTTAAATGTTGTTTAAATCTGTAAATCCATCAGTTAATCCTAAAAACAATCCTTAGGTGTTCAAAATTATAGATCATGTTTACTTAATTGCAACTTTACAAGACATAATCATGACAATTAACACATCAATTATCTATTTATTTTTCAGCAATAGATTCTTTAAGCCAAGTTAATGTTAAAACGTGACCCAACTCGATTAAATAACTGAAATCAATAGAAAGAAATCAACTATAGTCAAAATGATTTAATTCACTGGATTTAATTTATCATTTATACATATCTAATAAGATTTAACCCAAGTAATTTTATTCAAACATGAATATAATGCATATTATTACTTAAAGTTCTTTTGAATTGAAATAAGTACAAAAGTTGAAGTTTCATATATCACACACAATATAAGTAATAAAATATGAATTTAAAGATGATGAATAAGAACATAATTTAACTTGATTAACTAGATTAATCATATGAATAGGTGTGCAATTATACCAAGAAGATACCTTATAATAATTTCATGCTTTATTTCATAATTTGCAGCTTCTGATATAATCTTTCTAGAAAGTCGATTTGATAGCTAGGTTGCCAAGTAACTCTACTTGTAGCAATACGATATTGTGTTTTTGTGGTGAATCAAAGCAAGTATACCAAGTGAACATGATTTAATATTGAATTTTCAATGCAAACCGTAGAATTATGTGTTTATCTACCGTATCTACACAAAAAATTCCCAATGTTTTATCTTAAATAGATTTAGAAAAAAATTCAGCATTTATTCAATTTATATGATTATTTTGCAAATTTTTACTAACCGATGATATGCTACATTTGTCAAATTGATTTTAAAGTTAAAAAAAAATCTTACCAAATCATTTTGATAATAAAATAGCTAATAGTTAGAGAATTAATCAAATTTAATTTCATAAATAAGTAAGATTAAATTAATGCTTAATTCCTTGCTAAAATCTGCTTAAAATATAACATATTTGAATCTGCATGTATGATAAAAAGATAATTATGGACAAGGTACACTATAACAAAAATACCCTTTCACAACTGCCAAAAACAGTTGTAGTAGGTCTATTACAACTGACACCCGCCAGTCTTCGTATCCGAAGTTGTAATAGAGCAGGATTATTTTACAAAGGGTATGTGCAGTTGCATAAGCAGTTGTAAAAAGTCATTTTACAACTAAAAATAGCAGTTGCAGAAGAGTTATTTAAAACTACTTTTAGCAGTTGTAAAAGATTTATTTACAACTATTTACGACACTTGTAATAAATATTTTAACAACCGTTTCCGTCTATTGCATTAACATTTTACAACAGTTTGTAATAATTGTAGTAGAATCTACTATAACTATTGATTACAATGCAACAAATATTTTTACAAGCGTTACAAACTACTATAATTCAACTTTTCACAACTGCTATTAACCATAAATTTCATGATATTATAATTAAAACCAATATTTCATTAATAATAACCACGATCATTTAAATACTTGGAGCAACACGAACCATTCACATTCAAAAGCAATTCAAGTTTACACCATTTATGAATTCATAACTCCATTCTAAAACATAACTAAATCCATAACATAAATCGGTAAAAGTACATATACGTACTAATCCAAAAAGATAAATTCTCTATGTCAAGCAACAGACATCCCAACCGCTTGTCCAGACATATAGATATCTGAAGTAGGCCTAAATAGAAGAGCTTTGGGATCCACCACCGCATCGATCCATTTTTGGTTGAACATAACTCGTCCCAGACCTGTAAACTAAAGGAAACGCAGTTTAAGAACATATTCTCAATGTTAACATAAGGCTAAGTTCTGAAAGAATGATGAAGTTGATTTTTATATGATCAACTTACATCGTTAGAAATAAACAATCAACATTATTAAACCATTTTGATATTTGAATTATTTAAGACCATTTTGATAGCTGTCCCATTTTTGCTTGCCTTCGTCACCAGGCTAAGGCATTCCAGAACTTTTCATTGCTTGTTTCAGCTCTTATACTTGATTTTTTTATTACTTGTTGCCCCTCAAGGCCATTGATAGACTGTTTGTATTATTTGGTTAAGAAAATATACACTGAAATAAGGGATTACACACACATGCATTTCATAAGCACAGACATACATATAACATACTGAGAGTTCTGTTATATAAGAAATACTACACATACCAATTAAGGATGTGCAGCAACATGCAAAACTTTTCTTCGGATTTCAGCCAAAAAATTAAACTTTCCTTTTTGTAGCCGTTCCATTAGTAGCTGAAGATCACTAGCCACTGCCTGATAAAATTAATTTATATTATATTACAAATGGGCCATATGATAACTAATAGCAAGTAATGCATGCATTTATCACTATATATATATATATATATATATATATATATATATATATATATATATATGATTCATGAATCTACATGGTAAAGTGCTGATGCATAGAACTTGTCGTTCAACAAATTATGTAAAGAAAATTGCATGTTAGCCAATTCTGCAAAACTAGATAAATGAGCCCAACCATGTTTGTATCATCTGATAGGACCTTATCAAAAACACCAAACGGAAGCGCTACTGACCTTCGGATTCCAACCCAAGAAGGAACTATTCTTTTTAAATATGATATGTACGCG
Organism: Allium cepa; assembly: GCA_030765085.1. Lineage (NCBI taxonomy): Eukaryota > Viridiplantae > Streptophyta > Magnoliopsida > Asparagales > Amaryllidaceae > Allium > Allium cepa. The sequence goes on from CM060931.1 coordinate 501,168,058, forward strand.
AATTAGGCCTAACCTAGAAAACAAACACCATTTTACAATTGAGAACATAAATAATCACATCTTTGCTCTAGAAAAAAGAATACAACTATAAACCTTGCACTTAGTATAAACATTTTGAACTGTAAGCAATTCATCCATAACAACAACATATCCAGCAACCTCAACTGGACTTATGATTTGCCAGTTGTCCATTTAAAAAACTTGAGTTGAATTATGTATTAGCTAATATTAATATAATTATCATCTGACTCCAGTTTCGTCACATGCATGATGTAAATAGTCACATCCAAGATCAAAATTTCTTGAGGGATCATAGAATATATGCATTATGTTAGAGTTGAGAGTAATTACTTTCTCAAGACATCAAGAGAATATGAAATCAGTCCAGGGAACAAGTTCTAAGAGAAAAACAGTTGCAATCTATTTATCTATCTAAGAATATTATAGCATGAATAAAACACACAAAAAAACAATCTATTACGATAGACTGCACTAACCTTCTTAAATTTGCCTCCTTATATAAAACAGGGTCAAATCGATTAACAAGAGCTGATATTAATTGATGCAACGGAGCCACTACGTGTGATTTCTTCTGTAAACACGTTCAACTAAGGAATATGCACATAATAATCGATTTCACAACATACGGTAAAACTGGTAATTGATGGTAAATAAATGCTTACTGCCCACTTGTCAACTTCAAGAACCGTTCCAAGATATTCAGCTGAAGGTTGCAGTAATTGATGGTAAATCTCTACTTTGCTATATAGAGTTAATTGAGTTTGATTAAGAAATGATTTTGCATATAATGCCCAATGTTTATTATTTTGTCTCAGCGTCTCCAATGCATGATGTCGTCCTTTCAGAAGCAGGAGAAAAAATAATGAATCCATTCTTCATTGCATTCAACCAATGTAAATGATGACATTGATATGACTTTTGAAAAGGAAAAATGAAAGACTATATGTAAAAACTTGTGACTTCACATAAATATTTTGGCTAACAATTCCGTACATCTTAGCTATCTTGGTCATTTGCTAGAGAAATTTAATCCTTTTTGCAATTCGTGTTTAAATTGACCACTGATATGAAGATAAAAAGAGTACTGCATATCATGTAGCAGTACCCGTAATCTATACCATCCGGATCAATATGAATATTATTGAAATCATCCCGAAACCATAGGATTGAGTTTTAACAAGATGAATTATCCAACCATTTTTCTCTCAAGCAATAAAAAATGAAAGTATACCTTAAAATCCAGAATTAAAGCATATTCCAAAATGGAAATATTATAAGATTTATATTGGTGCTGAAATCATTTTTAACAGACCTTTATCAGTATACCAAGATGATACTAATTGGGAAGACTGGAAACTGCTTGAAGACCCGGATTAAATATCTCATCCATGTCGAAGCTTTAAATGGAGATCGTTATACATCCTCTCTCTCTTAATGTGAAGTAAAGCAGGGATAGAATAATGTTAAAACGATTATTGTTTATTTGTAATTTACTTTATTTATACTGTTTAAAAAAATGTTAAATCAAATTATTTACTGGACTGATATCCAATAAAGCTGTTTTCCTTAAGTGAAGCAATGTTTCCCATGTATTTGTAGTGGTATGATTACCGTCATTACAGATTGCTGTCTGTTTTCTTGTGATATTAGCATGACTTTGATTTTTGTTCAGTATCCTTGGGTATGAAATATACAGTTTGGTCATTATATATGCTGCTGAATTAAAGTCAATAGCACTAGTAGTGGGTATCATTGTTTTTTCCCTTCTTTTGGAAACAATTTAGTGTCATCCTATTTATCAATCTATGCTACATCAAGTTATTTTAAGTTAAACAAACCAAATCAGGCAACATATAATCAAAAGACAAAACTCTGCTATACAATAGTTGAAAAGCCTTGCATGATTCTTGGATAGACCATTTTGTAATAAGTAAAAAAGGTATGATAAACCATCTATATAAGATAGTCATGTAACATATTTTCCAAAACAAACAGATTCAAGGCTATGCTATGCTAAAAAACGAAGCATTCCATTGGCCATAAATAAGCATAAGAAACAAGCTTAACCATGCAATTTAGAACAGAGCATTAATACAAAGCTTGATTGAAGAACTCATTCAATACTCATAAAAAGTGGATATATGATTTTAGCAGTAAAAATAAATATATTAGTATATGACCAGATATAAATAGACGTATTGGATGCGTGAACCAAATCATATCATAATGCATACTACAGAGAACAAACAATATGCGATCCAGTTAAAAATGCAAAATATTCTATCGAGTCACCAAAATGCTCAACTAAGAGTACTTAACAAACAACTATAAATATACTATCCAAAACCGAACTATGTTACTATTTTAAATATACTATGCATTATCCCCAATCCATATCACGCAATCCATTTAAATCAAGAAAACGTGCTCCTATGCAACTTAAAACATGAACATATGTTGTTGTGAGAATATGAACAAGCATATAGTTTAACTTGTTACTGTTCTAGGCAAAAAAACATGAATTAATAACAACTAGGTCCAGAACTATCCTTAGTTTATATAAAGATATAGCTAATATCAATACAAATTCATAAACGTGTGTGTACACACACACATCCAGAGAAATAAAAATAATTTGTAGAGCTTAAACCTTAAGCTTATAAGTTAGCTGCATATATGGATAACTACATTAAATCAGTATATAATGGTACAAAATACTATACTTCATTAATCTTAATTAATCAACCAGTAGAATAGTAAATATATGTCCCATATAACACATCATATTCATATAGCCCATAGTATATACCAACTCCGGCATACAGATGAGGACCAGGAAAAAGCTTTCGTGACCTCAAATAGGTGTTCACTCCACCGACAACTGCTTCCAGCGCACCAAATCCCAAAAGTATATTGATCCAACATTGAAATGTTTGTCCTCAAGTGATCCTTTCAGTAATGCCTTCCTTTCCTACAATCACAGTTGATTCATAATTAAAGTACACATACTAAGAAAGTTTATTTTCTAAGAAATCAATTGATAGTTTCTTGTTCATAATTAAATTACACTCCTAAAAGCACCACTTGGTCTTTTGGGGCTATATATTTCGACTAAATTTAGAGGGATACTCGACCAAGGGACTTATGAAATGTCTACATTACTTACAATTACAACGACGAGTTTTCGATACTGTTATTCATTATCCAGTGGATTGTGTACTAAAACAAACCCATTTGAGTGTGCTAATAATTGAAAACAACCCTACATAGAAAATCGTTGGTTATTTTTTTTATTAAACTTAGACACTATATATGCTTATAAACCCTTGACTTCTTAATCAAATTTGATCCGGCATTCGAATCGGACAATTTCTAAGTAAATCTGAATGCTTAAATGAATACAAAATAAATCAAGAACTTAAGCAAGCGCCCTGTCCTAGTTATATAATGTCCATCATGAGTACTGCCAGAACTGTTTCTCAAACCTTTTACGCAAGCATCATTTCCTTTCATTTAATCAAATTAATATGTAAAAAAATGAACTGAAAATACGGTATGTACCATCAAAATCACACATCAATCTACTGTGAATTATATGTATTTCGTATTTTATTGTGTACCAAAAATCTAGCGAGTTAAGCATCATTCAATTAGAACAAATACAGACGCAGATGGAAGAGAAATAGTAATAACATTTAATGGAACGAAATGAATGAAATCATCAAGCAACAGTGTACCTTAGGCGTAGGAGATCTGGACGATCGAGGAAGCAATTAACTCTCTGACGTCGACGCTAATGTGAGGAAGAGGATGGAAATAGTGTTCCGTCGATATCCAGCAGCGGTTTTGTAGAGCAGATTAGGTTTTTTTTGGGAAATTTGGGTTTCGCGATTTGAATCGGCGGTTGGGTTTAGTTTTGAGAATTTTTGATCTATTAATGAATTGTGCGGCCAACGAAAATTAGAGAGGGAGATGTAATTTTTTGGGGACAACAAAGTGACATGGGGAGACATCTGACAAAAACAGTTGTTCTAAATAGCTTTTTACAACTTGCTTAAATAAGTAGTTGCCAAAGAGGCATATTACAACTAATATACATTAACAGTTGTTAAAAGTATCTTTTTTACAACTGTTAAAAATAAGTAGTTGTTACAAACTACTTATTACAACTGTTATTTTATGTTGGTTGTAAAGGGAATGTTGTAATATGATTGTTTTGTTGTAGTGGTATTGCTTTTTAATTTACTGTTTTGACATAAACAGGCATATCACACTGATCAAAACAGATCTTAATGTAAATGCACGTAATTTTATTATTATTTATTTTTTTGAATCAAAGGGCGGGACCAATCCTAGCCTATAAACATATTTATTACATCAACGACAAGTATATACATGTAACCATATTAAAAATTATTAACTAGCGAAGATAACGTACAAACGCTTATTACAATGGCCCAGACAACTTATAAAAATATATCAGCCATGCATTTCATCAAACACCAAACATTCATGTTTAATAATGTATGAATTAAAAATCAAATGAACATACTGTACGTGTAACATCTCATCCATCAAATAATTTATGAACTACAAATCATATGAGTATACTGAAACTAGGTTTTCTTGTAGTATTATATATTCCACATAATGCTCTTGATGTTATATTTTAATTTGGCAGCATACCCCCTGAATTTTTGTACCATATCATCACCTTACTTTTAATGCTTACATAACATCAGTTTATTAATTATGAGACAAAAAATCATTCGAAAGGTCTATATGATTACCATTTATAATATGAAATAGATATGCACAAGACTTTTGTAGACTAAATTCCTTACCATGGAAAACCCATTCAAAAATTAAAGCAACATGTCTTCCAATCGTTTACACAAATAAACCTTTTACACTTGTTTCGGCTTACATAACATTAAATCTGAAAAGGCTTCCAACCAAGGGGCTTTGCATCGAAGGTCCCTATTTTCGATGTTGTTGTAAGAAAGTCTCTATGATAATAAGTATGTAAATTAAGTCCCTATTTTTTATAAATCAGAAAGCGCAAACTATCTTGTGCTTTTCTTATAAAAGTGCAAGTTAACTTGCGCTTTTCAAAAATTTAATTGTTTTTAAAAATTTCAAAATAAAAAAGCGCAAACTAGCTTGCGCTTTTCTGATAAAAGTTGCAAGTTAACTTGCATTTTCTGTCAAAAAAGTGCAAAGCACCTTGCGTTTTCTATTTTTCAAAAAATATGGACTAAATTTAGATACTTATGTATACAGAGACTTTTCTTATAACAACATAAAAAATAGGGACTTGTAACTCGTTTCTTGTCCAACCAAAGCATCAAATTTAACAGAAAATTAAAAGAAAAACAGTATATATAATTAACAATAAAAATAAGAATTCAAATACACATTATTCTAATATCAACAAAAAAGAAAAATACATTAAATAAACATAGACCATGCTATCTTCAATTGGAAATTGGAAAGGCTGAATCTCATTAGATTGAACAGACTTACCATTTGCTTCAAAATTCTCCTGTAGATGCAAATCCTTAATTGACCCAAAATGAAGTCAATAATTTACCATTGGATTTTAGGGATTGGGAGTTGGTGATATCCTCATCACATTCTTGGGTATGTGCGATTCCTCGATCCAGCACGGCGAATTTGGGCCATGTAATCAGCATCAAAATATTTTAAAGTTTGGGAGAAGGTAGAATCCATGTCAATTTGGTGGCGGAACCAACAAGTAGAGTGATTAAGGAGTAGAGCTACGAGGAAACAAGATGTTAAGGAAATGATTTAAGGAGTGGAGTGGAACTATCTTTTAGAAGAGAAGAGATACGGAGATTGATGTTTTTGTGTAACAGTAGAGCGCGCTAAAATGAAAAATAGGCGGGCGTGTAAAAAATTTAGCAGCGTTCGAACTAAATAAAATATCTTGAAAACACAATATAGTTGCTCTTAGCTTTTAAATATTGTCTATAAATGCAACTAAAAGCATGTTTTCATGTAGTTATATAAAGCTTTTTGGATATCTTTTGCTTATCCTAACCATTAGTCTCGGCCTGGGCTATTTGAGCCGTCGATTGTTGATGCTTGTTGAAATGCATTTGGTTTAGGAAACATCTGTGCTCAGCTACGCTTCTTGTCTTAGTTGGACAATGGCCTTGATCTTGGTCGATGCTTCAACTCATGCTCTCATCCTAAAAGCTCTCGGATATTGTCCAGTGCTTAAGCTCTGGTTGGAAACCAAACAATGGATCTTGAAATCACAAGCCAAAGAACTTTCCTCTCGAATATTTATAATTTTCCTGTAGAAATTATGGTTTAATATATGTCCCCTAAATTTCACCTCATATGGTTGATAAGAGGTGGACTTTGGAAAGAATAGTGTCATACCAAGCTTAATATTTGGCTTATTCGTTCTATTTCCATCATGAAGTTGATTCAAAGCTTTCAGGCAAAGTATCATTCTGAGAGGTTTAGGAAGCATTGTTTCACTAAGATAATTCATAAAGATCTCGTTTTAGAGGGTTTTGATAATAAATTGAAATCTATCTTCATCTAGAGGGTTTTGGAAATTGAAATTAGTGTCTAGAGTAAAAAAATAATTCTATACTGTGCTATAGTCATCTAGATCTAGTATTACATAGGTATTGAGTTTGAAAACTATTAGCGGTGTTATAATGCCTGTATTTTTCATGTTATTATAAGAACGTGGCCCGCTATAGAGCAATGTGCAAGGTACTATTTGACAATGGCTCACTCTTTGCATGACACGATTTGGCTATGACTCACTTTTTTCCACAACACTTTGGATGTGGCTCACTAGGTTAGTTCGACGCGGATTTTTTTCGTGACTCGCTCTTTGTAAGACACTATCGGCCATGGCTCACTATGCAGCACCTTGCATGGTACTATTCAACAATGACTCACTCTTTGCATGACACGATTCAGCCATGGCTCACTCTTTGCATAACACTTTTGGAGGTGACTCATTAGGTGCGTTTGGCATGGTCGTCTTTTTCGTGACTCACTCTTTGCACGACATTATCGACCATGGCTCGCTATTATTAGGGATCTACCCAATTCATTGAGAATCTACTCAATATTCTAATCTTATTTATAATTTACCCAATATTCTGATCTTATTGGAAATCTACCTAATATTCCAATCTCATTGGGAATCTACCCAATATTCGAATCTCATTAGGAATCTAGTCGATATTCTAATTCTATCGGGAATCTACCCAATATTCTAATCTCATTGAGAATATGCCCAATACTCTAAACTCATTGCGAATCCACCCAATATTTTGATCTCATTAGGAATCTACCCGATATTCTAATTTTATTAGGAATCTACTAATATTCCAATCTCAATGGGAATCCACCCAATATTCTAATCTCATTAGGAATTGTTAGCATTAGAATTGGTCACTAACACCCTTTAGATAGATTGTGCGGAGAGATTAACGAAGAAAGTAAATTAAAACAGATAATTGTATACTAAGTTAAATGCAGAAAACAAGAACATCAGATTTATAGTGGTTCAGCGTAATTGGCTACGTCCACTTTAATTTTTGATCTTTATTGCTTTTACAAGTGACTGAATACAGATACAATCCGTGCTATATAGACTTGAATACAAGTGCTAAATGAGATAAATTGGATCTTGAAAGCGGCAGAGTCTCCCCAGTGTTCTCCAAAGAAGGTCAATTTCACTGTGTCCATGCCCTTCTTTTTATAGACGAACATGGATTGGACTACCCTCGTGACCCTAAGAGTGAGTCGGCCCGTGGCGAGTGACATGTACGTGCCGAGCCACAAATGCCGAACGACCTTGCAATGCTTTGTGAGGAGAAATGCCGAGCGAGGCTTCATGCGGAACGAGGCTGGAATGCCGAACGAGGCTGGAATGCCGAACGGGGCATGAATGCCGAACGAGGAATGAATGCCGAACGAACATGCTATGCCAAACGAGGCAGGGATGCCGAACGAGGCGCGAATGCCGAACGAGGCATGGATGCCGAACGAACATGCTATGTTGAGGCAGGGATGTCGAACGAGGAAAGCTATGCCGAACGAGGCATGAATGCCGAACGAGGCATGAATGCCAAACGAGCATGCTATGTAGAACGAGGCAGGGATGCCGAACGACGCGTGAATGTCGAACGACGCGTGAATGCCGAACGACGCGTGAATGCCGAACGGGGCATGCTATGCCGAACGAGGCATGTATGCCGAACGAGGCATGTATGCCGAACGAGCATGGATGCCGAACGAGGCAGGGATGTCGAACGGCCTTGCTATGTCGAATGGCCCTTCCATGCCGAACGAGGCTCTATGATGAGCGATCAATTGATGGAGAACGAGGCCAGATGCCGGATGAGTCTAGAATGCCGAGCAGTACTCCTAATGCCGGACGATGCTTCCTTCCCGAACGGTATAAAATGCCGAACAACATAGACGTGCCGAACGAGGCAGGGATGCCAAACGGCCTTGCTACGTCGAACGAGCCTTCTACCTCAAGTCTCTTGTTGCCTGGTCAAACCACCGGCTAACACTTGCCCCCCAAAGTGTATATTGTGGACGAACATGATATGCTTTGAATCATGAGCACTCCATACACTCATTTAAGCTCTTGCTTCGATTTTTCGGTAGTGCTTTCCTGAGTGCCGAACGAGGCGTTGGGTGCCGAACGGTACTGGATGCCGAGCGACAGTTGGATGCCGAGCGACACTGGATGTCGAAAGACACCTAAATGCCAAACGAACATTGCCATGACCGGCTCTATCGGTCACCGTCCATTTGACTTCTCTTCTCTCTATATATGCCGAGGCTTCTTCTTCTTTTCCCTTTTACTTTTACTTCCACTCTTCAGTACTTACGAATTCGCCTTGAACCTCTGCAAATTACCTACCTTTCCCTCCTCTTCTCAAACTCGATACATTGCATCGCCTCCTTTCCCAAATCAACGAACCCAACCAGAGTCGTGCTTCCTACCCCAGGACATCCCTAATCTTCGAGTTATTTCTTAGATAATGGCCTTTCCCTTAAACACTTTACTCCCGAATAAGAAACATAGTACGAGATTCAAACTCGTGAATGTCTGTAAGACTGAGGATGATAGGAACCGCGTGAATAAAGGGCAATAGATTCAAGGTCCAAACATGTTTCAGGGATAGGCGTAGTGATGGAAAGAAGTAGACGTCAGAGATGTTCGGAGGAGGGTGTTGCTGGAAGAAGTAATGATGTGGCTCGGGAGGCTTCCTTATGCAGAGCGATGGGGCGGATGTTCTGAAGTGAAATTGGAGTTAAGGCTCGGCATGCCGAGTGATGCGGCTCGGCACGACTTGGCATGATTCTCTCATTCCGAACGAGGTAGGAGGGAAGGCAGGAGAGAAGTTGGAGCCTGGTGAAATGCTGATCGACATGGCTCGGTATGACTTGTCGAAGGACTTCGACCGTGTCGGTCGGTTGGGATGGAGGGAAGGAGTGAAATTGATGTTAAGGACAGAATGCCGAGCGATGTGGCTCGGCATAATTGTGGGTCCGCATGATTTGCCTTATGTCGAACGATGAAGAGGAAGAGTTGGTGAGTGATGTGTAGAGCGATGTGGCTCGCCATGATTGTGGTTCGGCATGTCTTGCCGCATACCGTACGGCGATGATGGATGGTAGGGGAGCGGTAAGCACATGACAGTTAAAACTATCTCCACCTGGACTTAGAACATTGTTAACTTAACACCTTTTTATGCCTGAATATATGACAGTGAACAAGGACGGACTTAAACAACCAAGCATATCGGACAATCCAGACTAATAACTCCCGTATTTAAACAACTGTAAACTTGAACTCAACTTGCTTAACAGTTATAATCTTTCACATACAGCGGTGATGTCGAGTTCAAGACATAAACCATCTTACGTCAGTCTCTTGTGGATGGTCAGCGATGACGGTCTTCAAAGATGACAATTCAAAGCTCAGTCTTATTTCATCAACTTAGTGGCTTTGCATTTCTTGGCACGTACATTTGAATGATCGCACTAGTTCACACATCGCGCAGGGGGGGGGGGTATTTATGTTGTTAAGTCTAGCGTCGATTGTTTTTCAAGTATAGTTCAAACAAATGCTTTGTCAGATTCATCTTTATTAGAGATGTCTAGGAAATCTAGCTCTGCTACGATCTCGGACAGACCCGGGCCATCCTCTCGACAAGAAGTTGTAGGAACTTCAAATCCGCCAACTACTCCTGCTCAAGACTTACCGAGCCCTGCGACTGCATCTGTCGACTTGGCTCCCGACGCTCTGGAGGCACCGATTTTCTTAGATGATCCAATCGATTCCCAGGCCTCGAAGATTAACGAAAGTACGCTCCGTCGAATATGCTCTGTCCATGGAATCCCCTTCGACGATGTGTTAGTTCCATCGGGACATGATCATCCTCACTTGTCCCTAGTCGGATATATATCCTGTAACAGATTCATGTGCTGGGTTGGCAGTGTGCCTCCATTCAACTCCTTTCTTCGTGACGTGTCGCAGTATATCGAGATTGCCCCATCGCAATTGCATCCGAACAGCCACACATTCATATACGGCACTTGCATCCTCTTTATGAGTGTTCTCTTCAGGCTTCCGACTCCGGACGATATCCGCTATATCTATCGCATCAAGAGATGGTCAGATAGCCCAACTTTCATGCTCCTTGAGCCACACAACAAGTGTCAAAACTTAACTGGGACATGGAGCAAGTTTGCCCAGTATAAACAAGAGTGGTTCTATATGCGCTGTCCTCCCGGCTTTGCGAGAAGATGGGTGGAAGGTAGTAAGTCTTTTCCCTGCACCAGTACTCATATTTGGTTGAAGATGTACCTTTTCTAAGTCTTCTTCCATCTTGTCAGGTATTAACACACATCCTGAGGGTCCCAGATATTCTGAAGCTGTCGAAGTTATTCGAGCCATTCCCGCCGAAGACCGGGACATCAGAACTCTCATTTCGAATGAGTCACTCACGAAATTTGGGTTGTTGGCAGAAGGTCGCTGGATAAGCCTCCTCCAAGGTGTTACCATTTTCAGGCCTGCTTCGGGCAAAGGAAAAAAGAAGGCCGAGTCCTCAGCACATGACGCCCCTGACACATAAGAGGAGGGGGCGATTAAAGAAGCCGAAACTCCCGAAGTATAGGGCGAAAATGTTAGTCCATCTTGGGACCCAATAGTCGAAGTTCATGACATTGAAACGACGCCTTCCCCTTCAAAGGGGATGAAAAAACTGACATATAAGCTGAGGAGAAAAATAATGGACGGAACTTCTAAAGTTACTCTTATTCCAGTGGAGAAAGAAGCTTTCTCGCAGCACTAAGAAAGTCCTCTAAAAGGCCTGTCGAACCTTACCATACCTGATGATCTGCTCAACTATGGTTTCGACGATCCAAAGGCCCTTAAGCTTCATTCGCCCATGATAGGCGATACAAGCGCTCAAGCCCAAAACCAGGGAGAAAAAACTCCTATTAGTAAAGAAACTGGTCCGTCGGGGGGTAACACTAGGACACACACAAACACATACACTTGACTTTGCACTTAAATTTCTGTCACCACTCTGCTCTTCGCTAACTCGTCGTTATTTAAACTCTACGTAGGTGACATGGGGCGTACACATGGACTTGACCACCTTCGCGGTTCATCGATTTTTCACCAATCCGATCGGGATTCGGGTTTTGGCAAGCGTCGAGATAGAGACGACTCCGACGATCGAGACTACCACCGTCGAGAATCGTATTACCGAAGAAAAACTTATAGTCGGTCCTTCTACCCTCGTGATCCTCCTTCTCAATCGGAGCACAGCAAAGAGAAACCTGCACATAAAGGGTCCCAGCCTGAGGCCCATTGGGATCAACACTCTGGTTCATCAAGTACCAGGCAATCTCGAGATCCCCATATAACACCTACAGTCTCCAAGCAGACTCCTCTTGCTCCTGTATCTGATCCATCGGTCGTAGAACAACTTGCTGAGCTTAAAGCCTCGTTTCCAAAGATATGCTTCGATGGCTTAAAATTTCTTTCGGCGATTCACCAGATTCGAGGGCATGTCAAGCAAAGTGCTATTGCTTGCACTAATGACGTCTATGTTCAACACGATGCATTCGTTCACTTAGCCGAAAAAGTTTCAGAAGTCTCCATTGAGCGTCAGCATGAAATTGATCGCCTGAAGCTCGAAGCTATCCATGATAAAGATATTATTAAAGCTCAGGACAAAGAGCTTGCTTCTTACAAGTCTTAGCTTGAAGCTGTCCAACAAAGCGCTAAAGATACGGTGGAAGCTGCCAATCGCCTGGAAACAACTCATAAAAAAGAAATTGACGAGGCATTCCAGCACTGTGGGGCCCTAGCTTTAGAGAAGGACTCAGTGCAGAAGGAGAGGGATGCATTTGCCCTCCGGGTCAAAGAGCTAGAGGATCAATTCCGCAAAGAAAGAGAAGAGAAGACTACTGCCCAAGAAGAGTCACAACGATATTGCGACGAGATCGTTGCTACGCGACTTCTAAAGGTGAAGCTCGACGATGATCTTTCTAAAGTCGGGATATTGAAGGATGAAGCCCGTGAAGAGGGGAAGAAGATAGCATCTGCGGAGATTGATTCTCACCTTGAGACGGCTAAAGAAGCTAGTAAGGAAGAGGTCAAATGCATGTTCGACCCACTGATTGCAGAATTCAACGCCCGTGCCCCCATGCATTGGGACTTAACTTTTCTGGGTGAAGGCTACCTCGAATCCCTAGCTGAGGCGTGGGAGACTTTGGTAAAAATCAGGAAGGTCGAACTTAGAACCGAGGAGGTCAATGAAGATGCTTTAATAAAAGAATTTCTTAAGGGGAACGAGCCTTCAGACCTGTCTACGGCGAAAGCTCTTTACTGCAAAGGTTCCTCCTAATCGAAAGGGAAAGATGTTATTGCCGGTCCATCCGGGACCGAGTCTCCAGCTCATGCTCCTACTCAGCCGGCTGATTGCCTAATACTTGATCCATTTGAGGAACATGTTGGTTATGACTCGGAGGACCCTAGCCTTGATGTTCACATTCTATCTCCCATTCCAGAGGGTGAGACCCCCCGGACGGTTGAGAGTCAGCCAGAAGCCGGTATGTGACCCTTCATTTCAAAATTCCAAGAGTTGTCATTTTTTGACGAGAGGTCATTGTATTCTAATGTTCATTTTTCGTGATTTTGCGCAGGCCGTTCTGATCCTGAGCCCACTCCAAGGAGCGATGATGCCAAGGAGGTGAAGGGGAAAACAAGTGAGGCTACTCATGTAGGAGAGACTCTCGGTCCAGACGCTCAGGTGATCGGGGCGCTTGATGAGGATAAGTCCGAGACTTCATCTCCCATCGAGGGAAGTTATGAAATCAAGATCACAAGCGCCTCTGAATATACTTCTAAAATGAGCATGAAGGAGCAGCTTGAGGAGGAAAAGAAAATGACGGCCGAGATTAAAGTCGAGCCTCGAGTCGTGGACCTAGATGATCCTGTGAATAAGCCGTTGAAGGTCATCCTCCCTGGCGGGTCCATGCCAGTGGAAGTTCCCCGTACTTCTTTGGTTGTTACCTCCCTATCAAAGAAAATTACCAAAGGAAAACGCACGGGAGAGGAGTCATCTAGGAAGACGAAGGAGAGGAAGAAGTCGAAAAAATCGAAGAAATAATTGTTACTCTCGTTAAACAAGAGTTAGTTTAGATTATGTAATTATTTTTATTTATTTTCGTAGTCCATGTAAATAAACTTTTGACTCCGAGTTTTGGAGGAGTTATAGTAGAAACTTATTTTTAAATAAATAAAGCTTAGTTCTTTTGTCTTTCAAAAGACTTTTATCGTTCATCTTTCTGTATGATTGTGGTCGAAACCCAAGCTATTGTGAGTTACACAAACGTCTCAATTTATCTTCGTATAACTATGAAATTCTTTGGAGTTGTTCATCCTTTATTCCATGCTTCAAGCACTTAGAATATTTTTTAGTCCGTACATCGAGGACTTGATGACTTCAAGTCATTTGTGTCCTAGTTCGCACTTTGGGGACTTATATAATTTAAACCGTTTATACTCCAATCCGCACTCCGAGGATTCAAAGGACTCCAGTCCGCACTCTAGGGGCTTAGATATTTTTAAGTCGTTTATACTCTGGTCCGCACTCAAGAGACTCAGAGTGCTCCAGTCCGCACTCAAGGGACTTGGAGATTCTGAGTCGATTACACTCTGGTCCGCACTCAGGGGACTCAGAGTACTCCAACTCACACTCAAGGGACTTGGAGATTTCAAGTCGTTTATACTCTGGTCCGCACTCAGGGGACTCAGAGAACCCCAGTCCGCACTTAGGGGACTTGGAGATTTTGAAGTCGTTTATACTCTTGTCCGCACTCATGGGACTCAGAGTACTCCAGTCCACACTCTGGGGGCTTGGAGATTTTGAGTCGTTTAGACTCTGATCCGCACTCAGGGGACTCAGAGCACTCCAGCCTGCACTTGAAGGACTTGGAGATTTTGAAGTCGTTTATACCATGGTCCGCACTCAGGGGACTCAAAGTACTCTAGTCCACGCTCAGGTGATTCAGAGTACTCCAGTCCACACTCAGGGGACTTGGAGATTTTAAGTCGTTTATACTCTGAACCGCACTCATGGAACTTAGAGTACTCCAGTCCACACTCAGGGGACTTGGATATTTTGAGTTGTTTATACTCTAGTCCGCACTCAGAGGACTCAGAGTACTCCAGTTCGCACTCAGGGGACTTGGAGATTTTGAGTGATCGTGTGCATTCGTACGTCAGACAGAATAATGTAACTCTTAATTGTTTTCCATAGAATTATCATATATAGAAACATCAACAATCCATGGAAAAAATGACTTTAAGCCTTTATTAATGCAAACAAGCTAACTTGCCTTATTACATACCGTAAACTAAGAATTAATGAAATAAAAACATGTTGGAAATAATTGCAACTAAAATATGAAAGAAACAAACTAAGTATAATAATGCCGCAAATGCTCGTTATTCGATGCTTTGGGGAGTGTCGCACCATCAACGGTTGCTAGCTTGAAAGTTCCTTCTCTAAACTTCCATTCAATGACATATGGACCCTCCCATGTGGGGCTCATATGTGATGGGACTGGAAAAACTCGTTTCAAAATGAGGTCACCCACATCAAAGATTCTCGGTCGGACCTTTTCGTTATAATATCGAGCGACTCGGTGTCTGTATGCGACTGCTCTTAAATTAGCTTCTTCGCATTTTTCATCAATAAAGCCAGTGATTCCAACAAAAGATCCTGATTCGACTCAGAGTCATAATAAGTTACCCAATGTGATGGAACTTCAAGTTCTATGGGTATAACAGCTTTTATGCCATATGCTAATGCGAATGGAGTGTGGCCAGTCGTAAACTTGTAGGTGGTTCTATAAGCCTAAAACGCTGTTGGAAGTTCATCCACCCACTTGCCTCTAGCCTTTTTCAAATGCTTTTTCAATATGAACTTGATTATTTTGTTCACGACTTCCACTTTTCCATTGGCTTTCGGATGAGAAAGCGCTGCAAACTTTTTCTCTATACCATATCTTTGGCAAAACCCTTTGAACTCTTTGCTTTCGAATTGAGTTCCATTGTCTGTAACGATGATCTTTGGAAGGCTAAAACGGCATATAATATTTCGTACAACGAAATTAATGACCTTTTTAGTGGTGATAGTGGCCAAAGGCTCTACTTCTGCCCACTTGGTAAAGTTATCGACCACAACTATCGCGTATTTCGCACCACGTTTAGATATGGGTAAGGAACCGACTATGTCGATCCCTCACATTGCAAACGGCCAGGGACTAACCATTCGTCTGATTTCCGTCAGCGGAGCTCGCGGGATCTTTGCATATTTCTGACATTTGTCACATCTTCTCACATAGTCCGCCGCATCCCGATTTACGGTCGGCCAATAGTATCTATAGCGGAGGATTTTCTTTACTAACGTCTGCCCCCCAGTATGGTCACCACACTCTCCTTCATGGACTTCCTTCAGGACTCGTTTTATCTCATCATGGGCTATGCACCGGAGTAAGGGGTTCTAGAATCCCCTCCGGTACATTACCCCGTCTTGCATTATATATCGCGAAGTCTTACGAATGACTTGTCATCTTTCGCTCCTTCTTTCGGGTACGACCCCATATAACAAGTATTGCATGAATAGGGTCATCCATGATTCCTTCTCGATTTATGTTTCTAACATGAAATCTACCTTCATCATATTTATGCTCGGAGCATGTAAGGTTTGGAAGGGAAACAATCCCATTTGCTACGCATCGCCAGTGCTTGCAAATTTTGCCAATGAATCGGCTACTCTATGTTGTTCACGCGGGACATGTGCAATATCATAATACTCCAGATTCACTAGCAGCACTTGAACCTGTGCCAGGCATGGGGCAAGTCTCTGTCCCTTTGCTTGATAGTCCCCACGAACTTGGTACACCACTAGTTGTGAGTCACAAAAGATTTCAACCGATCTCACCCCCATTTCTCTGATAAGTGTTAAGCCAGCGACCAATGCTTCATACTCGGCTTCATTATTTGTTGCTGTGAATTCGAGCTTCAAAGTGTAACAAACTGATTGGTTTTCAGGAGTCACAAGAACTATGCCAGCCCCCGAACAATAGTCGTTAGATGTCCCGTCGGTGTACATTTTCCATCGAACGGGAGGTATGACATTGTGACCGTTTGACTTGTCGGACACGGTGAATTCAGCAATGAAGTCTGTTGCGCTTGCCCTCGTATAGCCCTTCGTGGCAGGTAGGTGATTTCGAACTGACTCAACTCGATATTCCATTTTAACATCCTTTCAGAGGTCTCTAGTTATTAGAGTACCTGCCGCAAGGGTTGATCAGTGTAAACGCTGATTGAGTGTGCCTGAAAGTATGGACGAAGCTTGCGTGATGCAATCACCAAGCAATATGTCTGTTTCTCAATCTTGGAATAATTTCTTTCTGCCTCCGTTAAGCATTTACTGACATAATACACTAGCTTTTGAACTCGATCCTCCTCGCGAACCAAAGCTGTACTGATAGCATGTTGGGATACAGCCAGGTATACATACAGCATTTCATGGTCAATTGGTTTTGATAGCACCGGGGGACTTTCTAAATGCCTAACCAAAGCTTGGAATGCTTCCTCACAATCGGATGTCCACTTGAAATTTCTCTTTCCTTTCTTTAACACATTGAAAAAGGAAATACATTTATCCGTAGCTCTGGATATGAATCGACTCAACGAGGCCACCTTTTCGTTCAAGCTTGTACTTGCTTTATAGCTCTGGGAACTTGTATGTCCCGAATAGCCTGAATCTTCTCTGGCTTAGCTTTAATTCTCTGTGCATTCACAATCAAACCCAAGAACTTCCCTGATGCAACGCCAAAAGAGCACTTCAAAGGGTTGATTTTCATCACATAATGCCTGAGTATATCAAACATCTCTGCTAAAACTCGAATGTGGTTTTTTGACTGTCACGACTTTACGAGCATGTCGTCCACATAGACTTCAATCGTTCTACCAATCTGATCTATAAACATTCAGTTCACCAGACGCTGATAAGTTGCTCTCGCATTTTTCAATCCGAAGGGCATCACTACATAGCAATATAACCCAACGTCTGTGACAAAACTGGGTGTGTTCTTAATCTGGAATGTGCATCGGGATTCGATTATATCTCGAGTACGCATCCGTAAATGACAGTAGCTCGTGTCCGACTGTTGAATCGACCAGCTGGTCGATTCTAGGTAGGGGAAAACTATCCTTCGGGCATGCTTTGCTTAAATTAGAATAATCAATGCAAGTTCTCCACTTCCCATTCGCTTTCCTCACTAGCACAGGGTAGATACCCATTCAGAATAGAGGACATCGTGGACGAAACCATTGGCTTTGAGCTTGTCCACCTTCCCTCTGAGAGCGGCGGACCTCTCCAGGTCTATGCCTCTCCGTTTCAGTTTTACCGGAACGTACTTCGGGTCTATGTTCAATGTATGACTCGCAATAGCGGGAGAAATCCCGCACATATCAGAATGTGTCCAAGCAAACACATCAAGGTTTGCTTGGAGGAAATCAGTAAGATCCTCGGCCATTGATGGATCGAGTTGCGATCCAATCTTAAGGACTCGTGACGGGTCATCCCGGCTGACTGGTATGTCAATCATCATCTCGGACGGTGCTGCGTTCGCTTCCCTGGGTCCCATATCATCATCTCTCGGATCTATGTCTCTATAGATTCGAGAATGTCGCCCGAGCCAGGGCTCGGGGTCTACTTGTCAATTGTCGGATGCGGACGGAGTTGTCTGCATCCTTTCCTTTCTCTCTCCGCTGAGCCTCTCTCAGCTCAGCCACATAACATGCGCGACCGGTTTCCTGATCACCATGCACTACACCGACTCCTTTGTCTGTCGAAAACTTTAACGTCAAACACCATGGGGCCAAAGCTGCCCTAAACTCCGCCAGGGCCGGAAGACCAAGAAACACATTGTATGGAGAATCAACATCCAACACTATGAATGGTAGGATTCGCACCCTTCTACGCTCACCTTCTCCCAGTTCAATTGGCAACTCAACATACCCCATTGCGTCAGTCGCCGCACCATTAAAGCCATGGATACGGGCTTTAGATGGCTTTAAATCTTTTGTATCCATCTTCATTTGGTCATATGCCTTTTTGAAGATGATGCCGACGGAGCTTCCATAATCAATTAAAATTCTTTTAACGTATGTTGGCCCAATCGCCGCAGATATGACCATCGTGTCGATGGTAGGAGCCTCCACCTCGTTCGCATCTTGGCTCCTAAACATTATATCGTCTGTCATCATGCGTTGTTATTTTACGGGGGTTCCATCTTCCACATTCGAACAACATTCATAATCTGCATGTCTTAAGGAGGTAGCGTATCGTTCCATCTCCTGCTAATTCTTGTCTGTAGGGTGAGGTCCCCTGACTATAGTGTTTATGATCAATCTACCCATGGTTCGGGCAGGTTCCTCTGGATGGCGTGGAGCCGGCCCGCGTCCGGGGTCTGATGTTCCTTGCCAACCCTCTTTTGGGTTCTTAACAAACTCCTGCAGCTTTTTCTTCCTGATCAACTTTTCTATGGCGTCATGGAGGTATCTACACTCCTCAGTATTGTGTCCGTGAGTCTCATGGAAGCGACAGTACTTCCTCATCCGCTTCTATTCCTCTGTGGACTCCTTTGGGCGTGGCTTTCTGTATTGAAAAGTGTTACAGGTTGATAGATAAATATTTTCAAGAGACGTGTTCAGGGGATGTATTCGTTGTAGGTTGGAATCCTCGGCTTCCATTTCCCCGCTTCTCTGTTCTTTCCAGTATTTCCTCCTCCGGACCCTTTAGATTTCCCAAGCTTGTTCTGGACGTTGACTTGAACCTTTCCTGAGTTGTCACCTGATTACTTTACAACGATATTACTTTTCACAGTCTCCTGAACAGGCCCTGGTGCTTTATCTCGCCTTATCCATCGAGCTTCCTCCCTCCTTATGAATTGATGAGCTTTCGAATAGAATCGCTCCAACGTAGTTGGGGGCTTTCCCGCCAACCAATCTCCAAACTTCGAGTTTGGATCTACACCTCGCATTACCACCATCAAAATTGCATGGTCGTTAGGATTGCTAACTTCAATGGCCGCAATGTGAAATCTCTGCAAGTATGTTTTCAATGACTCTCTTGGAGCTTGGATTACGCTTGATAAGGACATCACATCCTTTGGACAAGTAGCATGTATCGTGAATTGTTATATAAATTTCATTGCCAATTCGTCAAAGCTGGATATAGACCGTGAGGGAAGTCGAGTAAACCACATAGTGGCAATTCTAGATAAAGTGATTGGGATGCACCTATACTTGGTCGCATCATTCGCTCTGGCAGAATCCATCATCCATCCATACCTCATTACGTGCTCTGGGATCAGTCTTCCCTTCGTAGGCCGGTATAGTTGGCATACTAAACTTCCTGGGATACTCGGCCTGCAGGATAGTATCTGTGAAGGGAGTATGACTCCTGGATACTCCTCAATCTTCATTGGTCAAGCCTTGGTTCTCTCTCATCAACTGCCTGACCATAGCCGATAAGTCCGGAGTTTGTATTGAGGATGGAAGGTTTGGTTCTGTTCTACGGGACCGCTTAGGTTGATGTCCCCTCTGTTGGCGATCGGCCAAACGTGCATCTTGAAGGCCAACTTCATTAAGATCTTGGTGAGCCGGGTATCCGGTCTCCTCACGTGTTGATCCATGGTTGATCGATCAGCGGCACCTGCTTATGCAGTTTCAGTCTTACGACATCTACGCCTGGGAGGTTCATCGGCTGAAGTCGAGCTATCAGATGAAGAATAAGGAGCAGGGCTACGTCTAGCATTCTGATGCTGCTGCTGAGTAAGCTGAGTCATAAGATTAGCGTTGGCCTGAATCTGCTCAGCAAGTTTCCTTCTACTTTCTCTGAGTTCCCTCATCAAGTCATTGAACTCCGTCCTGGTGACGACTTCCGTTTGAGTTTGGGCGGTAGTCCTTGCACCTAAATTTGCTTGTTGATTGCTAGGTCCAACTTGTTGCACGCTAGCAGTCTCATTAGCGTCTGCATTATGAGAGGTTGATCGAGTACGTAGTCTTCCCATAGCAGAGTTGCTGGTCGAAACTCTAAGTAGATTCAACGGACATCCTATGAGTAGGTTGGATCTCCTTCGAGGGATTTATTCAATCCAGTAGTGGCAAAGTAGATCCTATCGGCCTGAGAATTCGACTCTCAATGAAAGCACCAAAATGTTAGCATCATAATTGGTCACTAACACCCTTTAGATAGATTGTGTAGAGAGATTAATGAAGAAAGTAAATTAAAACAGATAACTGTATACTAAGTTAAATGCAGAAAACAAGAACACCGGATTTATAGTAGTTCAGCGTAATTGCCAACGTCCACTTTAAGTTTCAATCTTTATTGCTTTCACAAGTGACTAAAAACAGATACAATCCATACTATATAGACTTGGATACAAGTGCTAAATGAAATAAAGTGGGTCTTGAAAGCGGCAGAGTCTCCCCAGTGTTCTCCAAAGAAGGTCCATTTCACTATGCCCCTGCCCTTCTATTTATAGATGAAGATGGGTTGGACTTCCCTCTTGGGCCTAGGAGTGAGATACCTCGGCCCATGACAAGTGACATCCGCGCGCCGAGCCACAAATGCCGAACGACCTTACTATGCTTTGTGAGGAGAAATGCTGAGCGAGGCTTCATGCCGCACGAGGCTGGAATGCCGAACAGGGCATGAATGCCGAACGAGGCATGGATGCCGAACAAACATGCTATGCCGAACGAGGCAGGGATGTCGAACGAGTTGTGAATGCCGAACGAGGCATGTTATGCCGAACGAGGCATGGATGCCGAACGAACATGCTATGCCGAACGAGGCAGGGATGCCAAAAAAGTCATGAATGTCGAACGAGGCATGCTATGCTGAACGAGGCATGGATGCCGAACGAACATGCTACGCCGAACGGCCTTGCTACGCCGAACGACCCTTCTATGCCGAACATGGCTCTATGCCGAGCGACCAATTGATGCCGAACGAGGCCAGATGCCGGACGAGTCTGGAATGACGAGTGGTACTCCTAATGCTGGACGATGCTTCCTTGTCGAACGATATAAAATGCCGAACGACGTAGCCGTGCCGAACAAGGCAGGGATGCCAAACGGCCTTGCTATGCCGAACGAGCCTTCTACCTCATGTCTCTTGTTGCCTGGTCAAACCACCGGGTAATAAGAATGTACCCAATATTCTATTCTTGTGTATGGTACTGTTTGACCATGGCTAACAACCATGCTTCTTAGCTTGAAATAAAAAAATACTAGTAAGTTTTTATTTCTTGCGTGACACCACAAGGTCACAACTAAAAGATATTAATTTTTACCGCCAGTACTTTGCTCAGTGGCGGAACTATTTTTATGGCCCAGAGGCGAAACTAAGTAATTACTAAGAGGCCAAATCATTTACTTGCTCGAAGGCAAAAGCATGGCTTTGAAACTCACATGATGCTACTTGATCAAAGAAGTATCATGGCGAAAACATTTTTGATGCACATTTTAAAATTTGCAAGATATTACTTGACCATGACAATAACCATGACTAAAACGTTGGTTGAAATGTTTGAAATGCTTAAAAATTAAGGTGACTGAAGTCACATGTGGCATACCTAAGTCATGGATAAGAGATTGTTGTTGTCTCGAACTCCTAATAAAGATTTTATTCGGGTAGCAGCCTCATGCCGTGATAATGTTTTAGATGCTCGGTATTTCAAGTCTAAGGTATTACATTGTCATCCAGCTTCTTTAATCCATATGTTACCAAAGGGATAACGTCATGAATTATTAGGGGTCCTTCCTAATTTGGGCAGAAAGGTCCATCTGTCAAATCCTTTGTGTTTGGCCTTATCTTTTAGAGGACAAGGTCTCCTTTCTCAAACTTTCTAGTTCGAAATCTTTGGTTGTGTATCGGTCATCTTCTGGATATACTCTGATGTCCTCATAGCGGCTTGGGCCCAGAGCTCAGGCAACAAATCGAATGACTCCTCTTGGAGCTCCACCTTCTAGTGTGTATTATAATAGTACCTCTAGTGAGAGGCAATCGAGAGCATGTTTTCGAAGTCGTAAGCTTGATAGAAAGGAGTGTGTCCTATCAAAGTCTTAGAGATTGTTCTATAAGCCCACATAACAAAAGGCGATTCGTCTACCCATTTACCTTTTGCAGTGTTTAATCTTTTCGTCAAAATAGCCTTGACGGTCTTGTCGGCTACCTCTATGGCTCCATTTTCTTATGGATGGGCTATCGAAGAAAAACCCTTGATGATACTGTGACCTCGGTAATACTCTAAAAACTCTTGGCTCTCGAACTGAGTGCCATTATCTGTAATGATCTTATGCAAAAGACCGAATCTGGATACAATACTCTTCATTTTGAATTTTATTACTTGATTGGAGGTTATGATAGCTAAGGGCTCGGCCCTGACCCAATTTGTAAAGTAATTAATTGCCTCTATGGCATATCTTGCTCCTCCTTTAGCATTCGAAAGGGGACCAATAAGATCGATGCCCCAGATATCAAAGAGCCATGGACTCATTATTGGAATAGCTTGTTGGGAGGAGCACTCGACACCTTTGCATAAAAATAAAACTTATCACGTTTTCTTAAATATTCTAATACATCTAGATTTAGTGTCGTCCAATAAAAGCCTTGCCTGAGTATTTTCTTTGCCAACTTTTAGCCCCCATAATGGTCTCCACAAATTCCGTTGTGGGCTTTTTTCAGTAATAGACGACCTTCTGAGGTCGTTACACACTATGAGTATGGAGTTAAGAATCCCATCCTATAGAGTACTCCATCAATAATGTTGAACTTTGGAGCATTATATTTAATCTGCTTCTCTTTGGCAGCATTTGAAGGTAGAATATCCTTAGTCAAATATCAGATATATAGCGACATCCAATTCTCTTTGGCTATTACTGATATGTCGAGCGACTTGAGCCCGTGTTATAACTAACACTTTCTCCAATACCTATATGTTAGGTTTCTCTAGGATCTTGACTGGGGTGAAATTAAACTCTCTTGCATCCCTTGATCTTACATAGTTTGCTAAGGCATTGGTCCTAGCATTTCGATCTTTAGGGATGCTTTCTATGTGATAACTCTCGAAAGCTTCAAGTGGCTACTTTACCCACTTAGCATAGAGAACTAACCTTAGGTCTTGGGTTTGATAATGATCGAGAACATGATCGACGACTATCTGGGAGTCGTTTTATTCCCGAATCTCTAAGACCTTTATAATGATCGAGAACTTGATTGCCATTCTTAATCCATCGATCAAGAATTCATACTCGGATGCATTATTTGTTGCTGAGAAGGCAAGCTTAATTTCATAGTAAATTTGATAGTTGTTCGGGGTTACCAAGGTATAGTCGAAACATGCCCCTTGCTCATTTGAGGCTCCGTCAACATAAAGTGGCAAAGAGAGTTGCTTATTCTTGTTGTCTTTTTTTCAACTTCGTCTTCAAAACCAGTGAATTCAGTGATGAAGTCAGCTAATGCTTGACCTTTGATTGTTGTCCTTGACTCATATTTATCTCATATTGGATGAGTTCTATATCCCACCTGATTAACCTTTCCATCATCTTGGGTTTACTAAAAAATTGTCAATGTGGTTGTCTATTAGAATTTAATAGAAGGGGCATGGAAATATGGCTAAAGCTTTCTTGCTGTGAACATGTTCAATTTCAAGGTAGTGCTTCTCGATTGGACGTAGCCTTTTACTTATATAATATATAGGTCTCTGGATCCCATTATCATCTCTCACTAAAGTCGAACTTATGGCCTGATCCGAGGTAGACAAATAGAGCAATAGGGCTTCCCCATCTATCGGTGTAGGCAACATCGGAGGAGAACTTAGATGCTTTTGCAGATCCTCGAATGCTTTATGGCATCCATCTTTCCATTTGAAAGCAACATGCTACATCAAGATGTTGAAGAAGGGAACACATTATCGGTCGACCGCCTTATGAACATGTTCAAAGCAGCGATCTTTCCATTCAAGATCATTAAATCCTTTCCATTAGTCAGAGCCTTCATGTTAGTTATAGCTTTTATCTGATCTCGGTTTATCTCTATCCTTCTAACACATATTATGAGATCTTGGAATTTCCTAGATGTTATATTAAAGGTACATTTATAAGGTTTTAGCTTCATTTGATACTTCTGGAGAACAACAAACGTCTCGGCTAGACCCGAAATATGACTTATTGATTGTTAAGATTTGACCAACATGTCATTAACACCCACCTCCATGTTTTGACATATTTTCTTGGTAAAAATTCGGCTGAATAACCTCTGATATGTTTCCTCTACATTATTTCGACCAAAAGTTATTACGTTATAGCATATCAAAGCCCTATTGGTGACAAAAATTATGCTCCTCATCAAGCTTAAACATTAGGATCTGATTGTACCTGATATAGGCATCCATAAGTGAAAGCATTGATGCCCACAGGTAGCATCTACTAACTGATTGATTCTCGGCAATGGGAAGAAATCCTTTGGGAAAGCTTTGTTAAAATCCATAAAACCAATGCAAGTCCTCCATTTCTCATTTGACTTCTTTACTAATACCGAATTAGCGATCCATTTCGAATAGTAGACATCATGAATGAAATTATTCTTCAGTAACCTTTCGATTTCCTCTTGTAGAGCCACATATTGAACCTTGTCTGAAGGCCTTCTTTTTTGCTATACGACAGTCAACTTTGGATATATATTTAAACAATAGCAAATGACTGAGGGGTCGATTCCTATCATATCATTATAAGTCCAAGTGAATATATCTTGGTTATGCTAGAGGAAGGAAATTAATTCTTCTCGGGTAGAAGGATGGAAATAAGTTCCTATCTTAACTATCTTAGACTTGTCATTTTCATCGAGGCACACTTTTTCTAGAGTTTCAGCTATTAAAGCAGTATTGGCCTCGTGTCGCAATAGCCAATGTAGAGAAGGTAAAGTACTAGAAGTAACTAACACTAAGATTTTTACAGTGGTTTGGGATGAAAGTCCCTATGTCCACTGTCCTTTCCTTATTTATCCACTCCTACCTAGCCAAAAGGCTTATTACATTAAGTTTATACATTTCTGCCATTAATGAGTTTGTAAAGAGAGCTCTAATATAGGAAAGTATAATATGATTTTATATTTCAACTCTTTTTTAGTGTCAGCCTTTTAATGTAGCAGGCGATCCTTTATTTATAGCAAATTTAAGGCTCTTCCATTGGTGCAGGTACTTTCTCTTGGATTGATGACTGGCTTGGAATTTGCGACTTGGATTTGAACACTTATCATCATCTGATTGAGTGCATTTTGATGTGGATTTTTGATGTGATGAATTTGTAAACAGCTTCTTGGATATCTTTTACTTATCTTGACCGCTGGTCTCGACCTAGGCAATCTAAGTCGTTGATTATTGATACTCGTTGAAATGTTTTGGCTCAGGCAACTACTATCATCGACTAAGCTTCTTTTCTTAGCTAGACAATGACCTTGATTTTGGTTGATGCTTTGACTCGTGATCTTGGACTACATGCCCTTGGATACTGAGTCTAGTGCTTAAGCTCTGGTCGGAAACTAAACAATGGGTCTTAGAATCACAAGCCAAGGAACTTCCCTCTCGAGTATTCATAATTTGTACTTTGTTGAAATTATGGTGCAACACTCGGGTTATAATCAAATTCTCATGTTCAAACTAGATGAGGTAAACACGAGTTTCATAACAGATTGGGGAACTTATTGCTACAAGTTGTGCCTTTTGGACCAAAGAATCCAGTGGCTACATATAAAAGGCTAGTAAACAGAATATTTAAGGAACAAATTGGGAATAACATGGAAGTGTATGTGGATGTATGCTGGCCAAATCGTAAGAGGGAATCAATCACTTAGAAGACCTCGAGGAGATGTTTAGAGTACAAAGAAAGTACCAAAGGAAGCTCAATCCACATAAATGTTCTTTTGGAATACAATCGGGGAAGTTTCTATGATATATTTTTAGTGCTCGGGAAATTGACGTCAATCCTGGTCAAATCAAAGCAACTAAGGATATGGCAGAACCAAAAAAAAGTAAAGATGTGATAAGGTTAAATGGAAGAGTAGCAACTTTAGACAGATTTATATCTAAGGCCATTGATAAATGCATTCCTTTCTTTGATGCGATTAGAAAAAGAAAAATTTTGAGTAGAGATAGGATTTCCAAAAAGCCTTTAAAGAACTAAAGGACCATCTTGAGAAACCTCCGACCTTATATAGTCCCTTAGAAGGAGAGAATTCATACCTTTACATAGCAGTCTCTGAACATGCGGTAAGCTCGGTTCTAGTAAGGGAAGAAAACAAGGGCAATTTCAGTATACTACACTAGTAAAAGACTTATAGAGGCAGAAGCTAGATATCCAATTATAGAGAAGTTGGCATACTTTTTAATTCTCAGCTCGAAAATTAAGAGCCTATTTTCAAGCACGCCCAATTAAGGTCTTAAGTAATTTTTTGTTTAAGCAAGTTTTCGACAAACTCGAGGCATCAGGAAGGTTAGTAAAATGGGAAATAGAGCTGAGTTAATATGAGATTGAATTCCAACACCAATTTGAAATTAAGGGGTGGGCTTTAGCTGATTTCATTAATGAATACACAGGATTTATTAAAGAACAATAGGAAAGATAAAAGGATTTGAAGCCTAAATGGTTGTTGTTTGTTGATGGAACCTCAAATGAGTAAGGGGCTGGTGAAGGATACATAATCATTACCCCCGATGGACATCGATTACACTATGCAATGAAGCTAGGATTTCCCTCTACCAATAATGTGGCTGAGTAAGAATCAATGGTATCAGGACTTACCTTAGCCCTTATGTTGAGGATTCCAAGATGGAAATTTTCGACGGTTCTCAATTAATGGTTAACCAGCTGAATTATACATATCAAATGAAATATGTCAAATTGATCCTTGATGTAAAAAAGGTACCGAAAATATTAACTCATTTTAAAGATATTTCAATACACCAAGTAACTAGAGGGAAAAATTCTCGATCTTATTCTTTGGCCAAACTAGCTAGTTCACAAGGAGCACCAAAGACTTGAATTATGCCAGTAGGCTTCCAACATTATCCCAGTATTGAAGATAAAGCCCCAAGCTAAAATATGAGGTAATGGTATTGACTAGATCCTAAGCTCTCATGCAGGTGGAAAAAGGAAAAGAAATGGGAGGTGGAAGTAATGTCATCCAGGAAAAGAAATGAGCAACTAATATGAGAGCAATTGGACGAGACCTATATTAAGTACCTGGTAGATGGAAAACTACTAGAGCATAAAACAGAAGCTAGGGGGAAAAGACATCAAGCTCCAACTTCTAATATAATGGAGGAGACGCTTTATAAAAAAAGTCACTCACATATTTGAGATGTGTAAATTCGAAAAATGGCACAAAATTATATGAATGATTGCATATGGATGTGAAGCATTGCTTTCCATTGAAGTTCAAATAACAACCCCTTGGAGAATTGCATATGCTTTTAATCCCAATCAAGAATTAAGAATCTCTAGATTTGATTAATGAACAAAGGGATAAAGCATTTAAACGAACGGCGAAATATCAAGATACTATAACTCCAAAGTTAAGGAAAAATCATTACAAAAAAGAGATTTACTCCGAACAGTCATGGAAAATACCAAAAACAGGACAGATAGACCACTCGGACCAAATTGGGAAGGATCCCTTGTTATCCACAAAGTAATCGCAGTTGGGAGTTATCGACTATGTCGACTTGATGGCAATGTAATAGTAAGAACTTGGAATGCCGAGCAACTAAAACCTTACTTTCCTATAACGGATGAATAAAGAAATTGTGACAAGTATGTATATAGAAACGATAATCAAATGAAAGAAAGGAATTATAAGGAAATGAAAGCCTAAATCATCACGTATAAGGTAATATAGGGCGAAGGAAAAGCCTTTGATCCTTCCACAGGGCCTGGTCAAAGCACCACCTAGAGGGAGGTCAGAGTAAGTCTTTGGTCTCACCAAAGATGGCCTGGCCAAAGCACCACAAGCCTTCGCTCCCACCTACGTTGCCTGGCCGGAGTGCCTTTCAAAGGTAGGATGACGTAAGCCTTTGGTCCTACCTAAGTTAGCCTGGCCAAAGCACTGACCAACCTTCATCTCTGGAAATAAGCCCCGATTGGAGTGCCTCCTAGTGGGAGGAGGGGTAAGACTTTGGTTCTACCTAAGATAGCTAGCCCAACACACCGACCAGCCAGAACAATTACCTATAAGGCAACACAGAGCTCAATCAAAACCTAAATCATCACCTATAAGGTGATAAGGAATGAAAGAGACCAATCAAAGACTAAATCATTATCTATAAGGTGATAAGGGGCAAAAGAGACCAATCAAGGCCTAAATTATAACATCCCATGATTTTTACAGTAATTAATTAAAATGAAAATTATTTAAGAAATAGTAAACGGTGAAAAATAGAATTTTTGCAAATCTTTGAATTTGACTACCAAACTTGCACCATTATGTTCGTGGTGATTTTTTGATCAATTTTCATACATTATGTTTTTCGATCGGAGTTTAAACGAAAAAGTTAATAACGTTTAAAGTTTTAGCATTGGAAATAATTATATATATAAATATAATTATAAAATCAATTAAGACTAATTAGATGTTAATAAATGATAATATTTAAACTAAAATCTCAGAGGATTTATAAAAAAGGTAAAAAATGAACGACTCGTAATTTTAACACTTTGAAAATGGG
This sequence comes from Allium cepa, assembly GCA_030765085.1. Lineage (NCBI taxonomy): Eukaryota > Viridiplantae > Streptophyta > Magnoliopsida > Asparagales > Amaryllidaceae > Allium > Allium cepa. The sequence goes on from CM060931.1 coordinate 501,197,488, forward strand.
ATTTTTTTTAAATATTCAAAAGTAGAATTTTCAAACTTAAAAAATCGTGTTTTATATGATAAATAAGAATGACAAACTTATTTTTGATATTGAATAAAGATTTTGGATTTCCATTGTAAAATTGACAAAAGTTAGATTCCAATAAAGTAGGATAAATATTTGAGAAATGTGTTTAAACGATAAATAATTCCTTTCAAAGATATATAATCGATATCAAACTCATTTGATAATAATAGTAATTTAATTTATAATGGTTCGATAAATATATAAAACTTATTTTATAAAGTTGACAAATTTCGTCGCATATCGTTAAATCATGTCGTATTTCTATAAGAAGATTTGGAATTGTTTTACATTATTTTATAAGTCAAATATTTTTGTTTTAATAATTAAAGATAATAAGAAATTTATTTTTGAAATTTGTTTCACATGAATAAACAGTTTAACAAAAACGTCAAAATGTGACCGAAAAACGTTTTGTCGGAATCAACGTTTAGTTCAAAATAAGTTGTCGCAACATTATAGCACCTTTGCTAACATGTTTTAACATATATATTACGCATTTTAATAACTAAACATGTTTACTTTTACTCAATAATTAGAAAACTTCTGGAAGTCGTTAATAAAAGTAAGTAAGAATTAACAAAAGTAAGAAAAAGTAAACATCAAGTCACATCAAAATCCAATAAAATAATTACTTTTCTTTACTTAATCTTTAAGTGACTAAGATATAAGGTAAGTATGTGAAAGATGATATTAAGTATTGAAAAATTGGAGATTTCTTTAGGTTGAAGTAAGGTTAGTTTGGTAATTTGGTAAGAGGTCATTTTGGTAAATTTACCACTTCTTTTTTTTCTTCTATAAATGCCCAAATTCTTCTTCACTTTCATTCACATTTCTTCTTCTTCTTTTCTTTTCTCAAGCTTCTTTATCTTCTTTCTCTTCTATTTAACGGCTTCCGAGCCACAGAAAAAAATTATAAAGAAATAATGTCAAAATATATAAAAATATTCAAAAGAAATCAATGTTTATTCTCTTCAAATTAAACTCCTCTTTTCTCCATATTTTACCTCTTCTTCTCTCGGCCGTAAATTCTACAAATCAAAACAAAAATACAAAATTATTTTTGTAAAATCATGTATTTTTCTAGTGGCTACAACTTTCATGTTGACCACTTTGTCTCAAACTAAACTTAACTATGTCAAAATTAGACTTCTTACAAGTGCATTTTCTGGCCTAGTTTTTGAGCCAGAGAATATGCCATTTTGTTTTGATCAGAACTTGATCATAACCAATCCATATTAAGAAAATATTTTTTAAACCATATTAAATTCCAGTGGCTACAACTTTTATGTTGATCACTTTTACCAGTTTTGAGGTTTGCTGTATTTGAAACTCAATTCTTTGAAGTACATTTTCTGGCTTTATTTTGTGAATCCGAGAATATCACTTTTAATTTTGATCATATCTTCCAAAATTAATCAAAATAAAGTGATTCTTTTTTTTAAATTCAATAGAAAAGAATTTGCAACAACTTTTCAATTAATAAGTTTTTTTAATTTTAAGAGTAAGAGAATTAAAAATAACAGATAAGATGACCTATTTTTCGGGTCTAATTTTGAGAATTCAAGTTCAAAGCTCTACCACTCTTTCCCTATAATTTCAGGCCACCTCCATTTCAAGCCTTGGCCAAGCATTAGAAAGGAGGAATTCGGGTTTATTTTCATTTGGTTTCTAAAGCATGGTAGGAAGTATGCATTAGACCTTAAGTTCCTTGCCTTAAAGTTTGACGAAGTGGAATCCAATGTGAGTACAACTCACTCTTTCTGACTCGCTGGTCTTTTAATACAAGTGAGAATAAATTTTATTTATGATAATTGATGATTGTTTGGATGATATATTATATATATATTTTGATTGGTATTTGGATATATTCCTGCCTATTGGAGCAGATGAGACCATATACGTTCCCATGTATGAGCGGATGACCCTTTGTACGTGCGTCTGCCTCGAAGCGGACATTGTACACATATTCTAATATGTATATTTGTTGCAGGTGACATGTCGGAGCGATCCAACTGGATTCCTTACCATTGTTGACTTCTTTATAGATATTGTGATATATGCTGTTATCATGTGATATATGATGTTTTGGTTGATGTGATTGATGTATTTGGTACTATTGCAGCATTGGGTCTATTTTTAGGGTAATTTAAAAATGTTAAAGTGATGATTTCCTAATTTAAAAGGATTTTCAAGTGATTAGGAAATAGACGTTTTATTGAATTTTGAATTATTAAAGTAAATGGGTTTATCTTAAATAAATAAATGTTATAATTTTTATGTTATAAAAATTATAATTTTTGTGAAATATATCGAAATGTGATTTTTGAAATATGGAGTTAACTATTTTTGTAAAATATTTAAAAATAGATTTTTGAATTTATTATAAATGATTTATATATAAGATTTATAAAATTGATATTTTATAAATAAATAAATAATGGTATTATAAAGGAGTTTTATAAATGTTAAAATGAAGTTGTAAGTGGATCTTATAAGTGAATAAGATTTATAAGTTGTGAAGTTATAAAATGAAGAATTTGTAAATAAAGAGAATTATTAGTGAATTAACTTATAAATTGGATTTTGACATGTAAATGAAATATATATGGAATTGGTAAATAAAGAAATTTTATGTATGGAAGGTTTTGTTAAAATATAATTGTGATTTATAAACATTATTTTACAAATGTGAAATCAATTGAATTTTATAAGTTAATTATTATAGTTTATTAAAGGAATTTCATCCACGATTTTGGATAGTTGATAATCCTTTAATAAATATGCATAAGTAATGAATTTGGTAAAGGAGATATATTCACGATTTTGGACAGTGTGCCAGCCTTTAATAAATGTGTAGAAATGTGGGATTTGGTAAATGGACTATATTCACGATTTGGGATAGTGAATAATATATTAAATAAAATGGAATGATTTGCGAAGTGATATTGTAAATGTATTTAAATGATTTGAAGATATTTTAAAATGTGTTAAGTATCGAATACATAGATTTCAACATTCATTGTTGCAATGGACGTTTCGAGAAATAAGGAAATGTTGGACTATAAAACCGTTGTTATAGTAAGAGATTTTTGAAAGAAAATATTTTTATAATATATGGGAATTATAAATCTATCTTATTTTCAAATCCCTATACTAGTGATTTGGATTGTCATAACGATATTTTATGCATCATTCGTTTTGACTCAAATAAATGTGTTTAAACAGAATGTTTTCCTTTAAGAATAAGATATATACTTAATTGTGATTTAAGTGTATGTAATATTTTCTAAATGTTGAAAATAAATTTATTTGTGAATTACTTATTATTAAATAAGTGTATGGAAATGTTTCCAACATAGAAAGTTGAAATGGGTTTTGAGATTATATCTTTTTAAAGATAATTTGAAGTGAATATTTAGCAAGTGATTTAATCAATAAAAGATAATAAAAAGAGCCTAGTGATTGTTATGGTGCTAAATATTTGTTTATTTGTTTTGATAGTTAAAGAACCGACTATCAAAATTTAGCCATTTTAGTTCCTCGACTTGATGGGGGAACTATTTAGTCGTACAATTAGTACGTAGCATTCTGTATAGGCTTGATTATCGTTTGTGTTGAGGATGTTGATTCGTGTAGTGTGGAATATTACTCCAATCTATCGAGCTTCCTTCTTGGCTCGAAGGATATCAAGTTGAAAGTTAGAGACGTGACAAGTCTATGAGACTTAGTTTCTATGTGAGGTTGAGAAACACTTTTGCGTTGTTGGTGCGAAAAGACCGAGATTAATTTTATCTGAAAACCACTTCGGACCAACGTATATGCACTCGATTTGTACAGATTGTGATGATACTGATATTCTGGATTTTCATAGTGGGGGACTGCTTGTTGATCGTTTGGGGTTAAATCCCAATATATATATAGTAGCAGTGGTCTCTTCATTATGAATTATCCAATGCAAGGACTATTCGCTACTAATCCTAAGGATTTCCCGACAGGATGTGGTAGGAAAGTACCTTCAGTTTGTCCTGTTCCTGGACAACTTGTACAAGTGTTTGTTTGACATTGCATTTCTAAAGAATACGTACATTAGGTTCTACAAACGTACATCAATGGTGGCGGAGAAGGCTACTTCTCTTAGCTTAACACCCTCCTTGAGACGTACGAGCTTAAGGGTTGTACTTTTGTGGAAGACAATTAGTAGTCAACAGAAATGGTCGTATGGCATTCAAAGTGATGTGATATGTGATTGTGAAAGGTAACTGTTACCTCAGGCCTCATCAACCGAAAATGACCAAAACAGGATTAGATGCAGAGGGCTAAGTGGGTTGCTCCCAAGTAGGGTATGATCATCCTCTTCTAGATATATCTTTACATGCTATGATGACATGCATCTGATTATTGTGGTTTGTATGCTAGAGGTCCCTTGGTAAAGGTCGGTAACGACCGGAGGATGACATATTCGGTACCATCTAGTTATAGAGCTGGGCCGGTCTTGTGTTGGAAGAGGGTAGATGTTCTATGCCTCGGGACATCCATCTAGAGGTGTATCCGTCGGAAGGTAGTCCCTTTACCTAGTCATTTGTATGGAAATCCAAACTCCACTACATACCTGCCATTTTGTTTGTAGAGCCTAGTATGCTGGAATTTAATAATGGTACAATTATAGCAATTTTGAATATTATGTTTATACTAGACACTAGTATAATATAAGAGGATTTGATATGAAATATTATAGTTATCGTAAGGTAAAAACATGTTCATGTTTATGTGTGTACTTTTCTTAAGAGATACTTTTGTCTTGATAAAGGAAAAGTTTTTAATTTAATAAATTCAGTTGAGTGTGTTTCTCATGTTGGTTTGATAGAATGATCCGGGAGTTCTTCCCTTTCAATACTCGGGTCAGACCGAGTATATTTACTGTATAATTTCAGTTTCGTCATTCTCGTATATACATATCTGTTTTATTATGCGTTATGCTTAGTTGTTGTATATTATCGGCAATTGTGAGGACATGTTATTATAACAGTCCAGGCTGATAACTAGTGATTGATTGTTGAACTCTGATTGATGTATGTATATACAGTTTCTATTTTGTAAAGATCATTGATATGATAATATATGTTTTCCGCTGCGATGGAAGATTCTGTATTGTTCTGTTTGGTTCTACCATCTCTCTTTCTTCTCTTCTTTTCCTTCTCTTGACTTTCCATCAGTCTATGCTTTTTGGGTCGGACATGTGTGGTTTATTATCGATTCAAAGGGTATGGATTTGCTGGTCGTCACACATGGTACCAGAGCTTAGATTTTGTATATTCCTAAGCTTTGATGTGTACTCAGTATAGATAGGGACAGTAACACCCTAGATTGAGTTGAGTGTATTATATATATGAGCGCATATTTGTTAGTGATATAAAATGTTTTATATTATGTTTACTTATCCGTTGAGTTGTTTGCGAATTCTGTTGGTATATGGGACGCCATATTATCGATAGGGATTTCTAAACACTTAAACAAGGCAAGTCGATATAGTATCATTTTAAATTGGGTAGATGAAATAATTTTACCTCGATTATATTTTATATATAAAGAAATAATTTTTCTAAAATTACGAAAGTGTATATAAATGAATTGTTTGGTTGTTTGAAAATGTAAATGTATATCTGTTAATAAAAGCTGGTTTAATAATCTAAATAGAAGCAACAATTGTAAAACAATAAATTATATAAGCAAGGGAATTTTAAAATATGGAATTATAACTAATATGATTTACAATAGTGATCTTATGTATAAGAAATGAAACTACATGAATATGTTTATAAATATGAGTTATAAATTAAAAAAATGGATTTAAACTAAGAAGCTGAAAATTTGAATCCAGTTGATTTTAAAAGTTATTTTTCAAAATAAAGAGGTTATATTGTTATAAATCTAAATAAGATAAATAAATTTGAAATGATTTTATATAAGTAAAGTGAATAGTGAAATTATATAAGTGAAAGATTTATAAATGTGATTTATAAATAAAAGAATTTTTTAAAAGAATATAAAGCACTGAATTCACTACTGTTGCTGGGAAATAATAAGGGTGATGACTGCAGCAGCATCAGTATCATTTTTGAGTTTCTATGTAATGGATTTTCTACCAATAATAAATTGAAAACTGAAGTTTTGTTTTGTTAAACAAATTTGATTTAAAATCCAGTTGTAATTGATAAATATAAGTAAAATGATTTTGGACTTATAATATTAAAAAAAAGTTTAACTTTGGTAATGTTGAAATAAATTTGAGTTAGTATAATAAAATATATGATTTGAAATTTAACTAAAGGAAAGTTAAATAAATTGAATTGGATTTGAACCAGATTTGATAAGTTATTGGAATGAAAATTAAATGTAAGGGGTAAGTGATTATATAATATGAATTTCGAAGTTTAGATAATCAAGTTGTATAACTTAGAAAATGGGAAAATGTAAGTAAAAACAATTTTATTAAGCAAAAAAAAAATCTGAATTTGAATAAGTGTTATGAAATTTGATTTTGGTGAAGTTAAATAAAATAGAATTTGAATTAAATTAGTAGTGAACTTAAGTTGTATAGTGGAAGTAAATGCAAGTGAGAGTGAAATGAAATTTAACTTAAGTAATATTTAATCAAGTTGATTTTGATAAATAAAACGAATATGCAAAGTAGAGTTGAATAAAAAGAAGTTAATAAAGTGAAGTGATGAATATGAAAGTTATATAATGAAATTCAACTTTAGTTGTAAAATAAATTAGCAAACGAATTAATGAATGGATTTGAAAACTTAGAGAAGTTGTTATAAGAAGTTTAACTAAACGACTTTGGGAAAGTTAAACATTTAAGTGATTTTGGTAATCCAGTCTTAATGAGTTGTTTTGAAAAGTTAATGGATTCTGCGACTTTTTCTTACTTGGTAATTTCGAGAACAAAATTCTTTCAAGTAGAAGAGAATGTAGTGACCCATAATTTTAACATTTTGAAATTAGGATATTTAATTATTTTAAATATTCAAATGTAGAGTTTTCAAACATAAACAATCATGTTTTATATGATAAATAAGAATGACACACTTATTTTTGATATTGAATAAAGATTTTGGATTTCCATTGTAAAATTGACAAAAGTCGAATTCCAATAAAGTAGGATAAATATTTGAGAAATTTGTTTAAAGGATAAATAATTCCTTTCAAATATATACATAATCGATATCAAACTCGTTTGATAATAATAGTAATTTAATTTATAATGGTTCGATAAATATATAAAACTTGTTTTAAAAAATTGATAAATTTCGTCGCACATCCATAAATCGATGTCATATTTTTATAAGAAGATTTGGAATTGTTTTATATTATTTTATAAGTGAAGTATGATTGTTCTAATTATCTAAAGATAATAATAAATTTATTTTGAAGTTTGGTTTACATGAATAAATAGTCTAATAAAAACGTCAAAATGTGAAAGGAAAACGTTTTGTCGGAAATCAACATTTTGTTCAAAATAAGTTACCGCAACATTATTGCACCTTTGTTAATATGTTTTAACATATATATTACACATTTTAAAAACTAAACATGTTTACTTTTACTAAATATAATTAGAAAACTTCTAGAGGTCATTAGTAAAAGTAAACAAGAATTAACCAAAGTAAGAAAAAGTAAACATCAAATCACATCAAAATGCAACAAAATAATTACTTTTCTTTACTTAATTTTTAAGTGACCACGGCATAAAGTAAGGATATGAAAGATGATATTAAGTACTAAAAAAGTGTAGATTGATTTAGGTTGAAGTAATGTTAGTTTGGTAATTTGGTAAGAGGTTATTTGGTAAATTTACCACTTCTTTCTTTTTCTATAAATATCCACCTTCTTCTTCACTTTCATTCACATTTCTTCTTCTTTTTTTCTCAAGTTTCTTCATCTTCTTCCTCTTCTCTTTAATTGCTTCCAAGCCATAGAAAAAAAATTATAAAGAAATAATGTCAAAAATTTTAAAAATATTCAAAAGAATTAATGTTTATTCTCTTCAAATTAAACTCTTCTTCTCTCCATATTTTACCTCTTCTTCTCTTGGCCAAAATTCTTCAAACCTGAAACAAAATACAAAATTCTTTTTCTAAAATCATGTCTTTTTCCAGTGGCTACAACTTCATGTTGACCACTTTGTCTCAAACAAAATTTAACTATGTCAAAATTACACTTCTTTCAAGTGCATTTTCTGCCCAGTTTTTAAGGCGGAGAATATGTCATTTTCTTTTGATAAAAATTTGATCATAAATGATCCATATTAAGAAATTATTTTTTCAAACCATATAAAATTCGTGGCTACAATATTTGTGTTGATTACTTTTTCTAGTTTTGAGGTTTGCTATTTTTGAAACTCAATTCTTTTAAGTACATTTTCGGGCTATATTTTTGCAAATCCGAGAATAATTTTTTTATATTGACCATGTCTTCCTCCAAACTAATCAAAATCAAGTAATTATTTTTAAATTCGAGATAAAATAATTTGCAACAACTTATCAGTTAACAAGTTTTTCAAATTTTGAGAGTAATAGAGTCAAAAACAAGAGAGAATATAACCTATTTTTTAGGTCTGATTTTGAGAATTCAAGTTCAAAGCTCTACACTTTTTCTCTATACTTTCGGCCCACCTCCTTTTCAAGCCTTGGCAAAGAATTAGAAAGGAGGAATTTGGGTTTATTGTCATTGGTTTCTAAATCTTAGTAGGAAGTATGCGTTAGATCTCAAGTTCCTTGCCTTAAAGTTTGACGGAGTGGAATCCAATGTGAGTACAACTCACTCTTTACGACTCAGTGGTATTTTTATACAAGTGAGAATAAATTTTATTTATGATGATCAATGATTTTTTGGATGATATATGATATATATTATATATATTGATTGATATTTGGATATATTCCTACCTATTGGAGCAGATGAGACCCTATACGTTCATGTGTATGAGCGAATGACCCTTTGTACATGCGTCTGCCTCAATGCGGACATTGTACATATATTCTAATATGTATATTTGTTGTAGGTGACAGGTCGGAGGGATCCAACTGGATTCCTCATCAGTATTGACTTATTTACAACTATTGTGATATATGCTATTATCATGTGATATATGATGCGTGGTTGATGTGGTTGATGTATTTGGTGCTATTGCAGCATTGTTCCTATTTTGGTAATTTAAAAATGTTAAAGTGATGATTTACAAATTTAAAAGGATTTTAAAGTGATTTGGAAAATAGATGTTTTATTGAATTTTGAATTATTAAAGTAAATGGATTTATCTTAAACAAATAAATGTTGTAATTCTTATGTTATAAAAATTATGATTTTTGAGAAATATATCGAAATGTGATTTTTGAAATATGGAGCTAACTATTTTTGTAAAATAGTTTGAAAAGAGAATTTTGAATTTATTATAAACGGTTTATAAAAAAGATTTATAAAATTTATATTTTATAAATAAAAAATAATGGAATGCAAAGGAATTTTATAAATGTTAAAATGAAGTTGTAAGTGAATCTTATAAGTGAATAAGATTTATAATTTGTAAAGTTATAAAATGAAGAATTTGTAAATAAAGAAAATTATAAGTGAATTAACTTATAAATTGGATTTTGACATGTAAATGAAATATATATAGAATAGGTAAATAAAGGATTTTTGTGTATGGAAGTTTTTATTAAAATATAATTGTGATTTATTAATTGTTTTACAAATGTGAAATCAATTGAATTTGATAAGTTAATTATTATAGTTTATTAAGGGAATTTCATCCACAATTTTGGACAGTGGATAATCCTTTAATAAATATGTAGAAGCAATGAATTCGGTAAAGGAGATATATTCATGATTTTGGACAGTGGATTATTATTTAATAAATGTGTAGAAATGTTAGACTTGGTAAATGGACTATATTCACGATTTGGACACTGAAAAATATATTAAATAAAATGGATTGAATTGGGAAGTGATATTGTAAATGGATTTAAATGATTTGAAGATATTTTAAAATGTGTTAAGTATCGAATACATAGATTTCAACATTCACTGTTGAAATAGACATTTCAAGAAATGATGAAATGATGGACTATAACACTGTTGTTACAGTAAATGATTTTCGAAAGAAAATATTTTGTATATTATATGGGATTTATGTATCTATCTTATTTTCAAATCCCTATACTAGTGATTTTGGGTTGTCATAACGATGTTTTACGTAACATTCGTTTTGACCCAAATAAATGTGTTTAAAGAGAATGTTTTCCTTAAAGAATAAAATATATACTTAATTATGATTGAAGTATATGTAATATTTTCTAAATGTTGAAAATAAATTGATTTGTTAATTACTTATTATTAAACAAGCATATGGAAATGTTTACCAATATAGAAAGTTGAAATAGGTTTTGAGATTATACCTTTTTAAAGATAATTTGAAGTGAATATTTAGCAAGTGATTTAATCAATAAAAGATTAATAAAAAGGGCCTAGTGATTGTTATGGTGTTTAATTTTGTTTGTTTGTTTTGATATTTAAAGGACCAACTATCAAAATTTGGCCATTTTAGTTCCTTGACTTGATGTGGGAACTATTTAGTCGTATTCTTAGTAGGTAGCCTTCTGTGTAGGCTTGATTATCGTTTGTGTTGAGGATGTTGATTCGTGTAGTGTGGAGTATTACTCCAATCTATCGAGCTTCCTTATTGGCCCGAAGGATAGCAAGTTAAAAGTTGGAGACGTGATAAGTCTATGAGACTTAGTTTTTGTGTAAGGTTGAGAAACGCTTTTGCTTTGTTGGTGCGAGAAGACCGGGATCCAATTTATCTAAACACCATTTTCGACCGACGTATATGTGTTCGATTCGTGCAGATTATGATGATATTGATATTCTGGATTTTCATAATGGGGGACTGCTTGTTGATCGTTTGGGGTTAAAATCCCAATATACATATAGTAGTAGTGGTTTCTTCATTACGAAATATCCAATGCAAGGACTATACGCTACTAATCCTAGGCATTTCCCAACAGGATTTAATAGGATAGTACCTTTGGTTTGCCCTGTTCCTGGATGACTTATATGGAAGTTTGTCTGACATAGCATTTCTAAAGATTACGTACATTGGTTTTAAAAACGTACATCAGTGGTGGCGAAGAAGAAAACTTTTCTTAGCTTAACAACTTCCTTGAGACGTATGAGCTTAAGGGTTGTACTTTTATGGAAGGCAATTAGTAGTCAACGGAAATGGCCATGTGGCATTCGAAGTGATGTGATATATGATTATGACAGGTAATCGTTACCTCGGGCCTCATCAACCGGAAATGACCAAAACAAGGTTAGATGCAGCAGGGCTAAGTGGGTCACTCCCAAGGAAGGTATGATCATCCTCTTCTAGATATATCTTTACACGCTATGACGTCATGTATCTGATTATTGTGGTTTGTATGCTAGAGGGCCCTCGGTAGACGTAACAATCCGATATTTTCAACCATTCGCATATGCACATGTCGGACTTGAATTGCTTAAAATATCAGATTTTTAATTTAATTCTGGCAAAACTCAGCATGTACAATAAATAAATAAATCACAGAATCACAGGCACAAAGTAATATAACAATAAGCAGTGGAATAGAATAAATAGTAGTTCATGAAGCTAATATATAAAACATCAGAATTTGAAATCACATACAACAGAATATCTTAAATATAGTAAAGTCTCAAATACAACAGATGACACCTCGGAACAAGTCAACTGGAAAGCTGAATAAATGCAGATGGATCTCCAAGTGAAGCTCCAACTCCAAAGGTAAGTCTCAAAAGCTGTGACATCCAGTCTGACCCAAGCGTAAAGATTCGAGTCAGGATTAACATTCTTATATCAATAGATCCAACTCAAGTGAAATACCAATTGAAATACAAGTAATTTAAAGGATGTTTGGGATACTCATCCTCTAAGGATCTGTGGATCTATCTACTGTATAGTAATATACGCTATTATAATATGTCTATAGTAAAGTAAACTATTAAAATAGCGTTAAGGCGTTACCCATATCCCGCTTAACACATTTTATATAATGTCGTAGTCTATACTGATACTGCAAACTCCACCCACGGGTGGTCTATCAGGGAGCACTCCATAGGTACGATACAAAATAAACTCGTAAAAGGTGCGATAGGGAATGTGACATGACACTCGAGGTAATGTCAGGGTAGATATACCATTTGCACTCCTGGACTGGTGGTAACGAATAACAGCTACTATCGCCCACCTCGTGACACACTCCCAAATCAAAAGGGTGCACCCAATCACATTACAAAGGCAATAGAATGGTATCGAAGAAATGCGTCCGATGGGAGGAATGACCTCACTTGGCCCAGTAGAGCTCCTGTTTTAGCCACATCAAGCTGACTCATGCGAGTCAAGGCTACGTAAATACCATATAGAATCGTCACCAAACCATCCTACTTCATTCTAGAATCTCCACCACGTACACAGTTGTTAAAGTGGTTTTCGGTATTGGTAGAGAGTATGACAATATCCGATCCCGGTCTCTTTAACAACCAATCATTATTATAACACCATGGTTATTTCAAAATAGTTATACTTCAAAAGAAAAATACCATTTTCCATTTCAAAACCATATCAATACAATATCATTTCCATTTCAATATATATTCATTCCAAAAATCATATCACTTTCAAGGTTATAAAACTTTCAAAATCAAAACACTTGAAATTATAATACTTTTGAAATCATAACATTTTGAAATCATAGCACTTTAGAATACCATAACACTTTCCTTTTAACTTGTTTAGATATTAATAATAGTATGTATAATGAAATAGTTTATAAAATAAAATAGTTTATTTAAAAATAGTTATAAGTTAAAATAGTTTATAATAAAATAATTAGTATATTAAAATAGTTTATATTAAAACAGTTTATATTAAAATAATTTATAAAGTAAAATATATAAATAGTTTAAATATAATTTTAAAATACTTTGTCTAATAAAATAGCTTTCTCAAATTTAACAAACCGATTCAAATCTACTCGAATTCCAAAGTTCAATTTAATTAAATATCAATTCATCAATTTCAATTCAATTTAGTTTCTACATAAACCATTTCAAATTATATCGATTTCAACACACCCTTGAACCACAAAATAAACCATTTAAAATTCAGTATATTTCAAAGCTTTAATATTCAAATATTTTCAAAATTAGATTTGATAATTTCATATATCTCAAAATTTAACTTCGTTATAATTTATTTTCGAAATGTTTACTTAATAAATCTAATATCATTTAAATAAAACCCCAAATTACAAATAAACTAGATATTTCCTTTAATTTATCTAAACTTGAAATATTCACTTAATTACCTTAAACAAAAAATCAAGTTATAAAATCATATCCTTTAAAATCTCAATTTCAATAAGTTTCAAATCGATTTAATTAAATAAAATTCTTAATTAAATACAATTTCAAATAAATTCAAATTTATCTTCCCAACCTTATTCATAAAAATCACTATAGATCTATCTTAAAATAAAATTTCAAAACTAACTTATAACCTTAAAATTTTCAAACGTATAAATTTAAAAATCTAAAATTTAAACCCTTATGAAATAACAGATATATATAATATCTTAAAATTAATATTTATTTAAACCAAAATATTCATTTCAAAACCTTGGAAATCATTTTTAAAATATTTATATATATAGACCAATGGTGTCTGTATATAATTTTCTATCCTATGGTCGAGTAAAATACGGATATTTATCATTTCAATCTGCAATTTAAATTATATACGGGTATATATCATTTCAACCCGCAATTCCAAATTCAATTCAATGAAAATCTTTTGGGTTTATCATTTCAACCCATAACGATTTTTCTCTATTCTACAGATCATTCGGGTATGTATCATTTCAACCCATAGAGAATTCTACAGTAATAGGGAACTTGCAGAGTAAGAACATATATGATAAAATATAACATATAAAAATAGGCATATATCATCAGTAACGAACTGAATAAAATATAAATAGCAAGATATGGTGTCATATCTCACAGGTGAACAATTACATATAATGGAAAAATACAATAATGTAAATCTAACAGCAGCATATTTCAATTGTTGTTTTAATTGAAATTAAATTTAATAAATATAAGAACGTTAATCGTGAGTGATTGCTCACCTTTCGAGGCTAGAGATGAACGAGACTGAGATGAGTTATGAATCCGAGCATGAATTCCAAATCGATGCTAGATGGATACAGATTCGACGGACGAGCTGATAGATAAGGAATTAACGAAATCAAATCAGAACTGGATAGATGAGAAAAATTGGTAAAAGTGAACTTATATATAACTATATATATATATATATATCATATTTTAAATTCAAACACACTTATATTGAATTTGTATGTATTTCAAATTCTATTATTCAAGTTAAAACACATATATTAATATCAACGTATATACACTATTATTATATTTAAAATCAAAATTTATAAACCCAAATTACAAGAAGTACAACCATTTATTGTACACACTTATATTATATAGAACAAATTTAAAATCAGCCCTTTATACAACAAAAATATCACCCTTATATTAAACTAACAGACCATACAACCTTACAGTCTAAATAACATATAAATGCATAACAGATATATTATATACAATATATATATATATGTTTATATATAGTTCTACTTTTATTTTATAACAATAGATCAAAAATATTCGTGTATACAAACCATATGTATAACCAAACCCAGCAAACCAAAAGTTTTAAAAAAACTGATATATATATATATAAACACTATATGGTATATTTAAAATAATATATATTGACACAACGCTATACTGTAATATATATTGCAACTTGTTCAAAGTCTCAAGTATAAAATAGATCAAGTACACTGGCTAATATATATGTATTAGTACTATATATATAACATTTTATATCCAGTCTTATCTAACAGCATATATAACTGCATATTTTGTAACTTGTATAGACCCATTTCATGTTCCATAAAATGAACAGAGACTGCAGCCTTCACTTTATAAGGTAATATGTATATAATAATATTTTAATACCATCTCTTCCTTTATGACTGCAACATTCATATGTTATTTCAACAGATATATATATATATATATATATATATATAGTTACTGCATAGTACATACTTATATAATGTACCTAAACAAATCTGTAACCTTCATATGTTATATATATACATGTAACCAAACAGGTTGTATGCAACATGTAAAAGCTGTATAATAAAGTATAATACATATAGTTGTAAACAGTAAATAGCGCATCAACCAATAAAATATAGATGCAATATATATACGGTCTAATATATTCTGACATTCTTATACATGTAAACAATTGCTCGAAAATATGATTACCTTGTGTACAGCTAACACAAAAAAACCAATATAGACTAATAGTTTTAGGGGAAAACAAACCTATATATTATAAAGTTCCAAATACTTATATGTGTTTTCAAAACTATATAAATATATACATTATATAGACGATAGATTATGACCGAGAATATAAATGAGCAGTTATATATATACTAAATATAAATAGCATGATAAAGCTTGCCTGCACGATTGATGAGACAGATGAGTTGCTCGGGTTCAAGGAAGCGGATCTCAGCGTTGCTTATGGCCGGCGCAAGGCTTGAGTGTGCGTTTGAGCGTGCAAAACGCGGCAGGCGGAGGCTGTAACATGGCACGGCTGAGGACAGTGGGAAGGGAGATCGGCGGAGCACGATCAGATGAAAAGAGAGGGGGAAAAAGGGGCGGTGTTGACGATGGGAACGACGTTTGGGTTCGCCGCTAGGAAGTAGCATCGGTGCTTGGCTGCCGAGGCCATGGGGAAGAAGGAAGATGAGCATGATTCTAGGAAGCCAAAATGGATGTTGTTCTCAAGTAATATCAGGGAGAGAAGAAGATGGAACGCTTAAAAAATGGAATGAAACAAAATAGCAACGATCTAAAGCTTTGATTCCGAGGAATATTTATTAAAGCAATTAATTTTTTTAGCTTGGATGAAACGGATGGAGTTTTGAAAATGCGAAAGAAAATAAAAGGTCACGGATCCGGTACCGATACGGTTATCGATTTCATGGATTCCGCTATGCATCGGACTTCAAACACAGACTTGGATATACCGCAGAGATCAGTATGACAAGACGATCAAAACGATGTACAGATATCAGTGGTACGATCATCCTATCAAAAGTCAAAAATCGGTAGCAAAAATGCTGCTAATTTGTCAAAAATAAGGTAAACGGAGCAATAGCAGTCAAAATTTGAAGAAACAAAATATGACGTCTCACTCACGAGATGATTTACAAATTTTCTATTTAAAAATACTCAAGTTTCGAAAATATTATATTATCTTTTAATATTACTGATTTAAATTTAAACAAAACTACACAATAAATAAACTTTAATATGATCAGATGAAAATTTATCATTTGCTGTGTTTAGATAGACGTATTCCAAATATTAAATTTTTATTTCCAAATTCAATTATAAATTTTTTAGCAAAATTTCAGTTGATTGCATTATAAAAACTATTAAATTTTTTGGATTGTTACATTCTTCCCCACTCAAAACTTTTCGTCCCTGAAAAGGATGGAGGTAGGAGAATAGTTACAACCGGAAAGAAAAATAGATTGAAATCCTAAATACAACAATTAATTTAAAACCATATAAACTCCATTTATGTTAAAATTGGTTGATATTCAATTAAACAATTCATTTTATTTAATCAGTCCACTTATTGTGTTCACATTTGATTGACTTCATTTCGATATATTTTATTCAATAGGTTTGTTTCAAATTTATTAACAACTACTATAAAATTTTCACAAAAAATTTTGTTTTATTTTCTCATCTATTAAATCCATTTGATCACCTCTAGTAAATTCCACCTCAACATTCAACTTCAACTATTCAAAACCGTATAGATTTCAATTTTGGATAAATTAATATCCAATAATTTGGTTTAATCCATTTTATTATATCAATAACTATTCACTATATCCATATTTTATTGATTCGATTTAATGTATTTCAATTAATAGATTTGATTTTAGTTTATTATCATTTGTTACAAATTTCCTTTTCAAACAAAATCTGTTTGATTTAACTCATTTATTTACCCATTTATTAAATCTATTTGACCCTAGTTAAGTTGATTTCCCTTAAAATTTCAATTTCGCTATTCTTAAGTTCTTATTTATTTGCTTAACTAGCATTCTCCCTTATTTATTTAATTTATTCCACTTAATATACATTTTGCATCATATATTACGTGTATAGACATCTTATAACCATATATTATTCCACAATTAAATTTTCCTTTTTATTACCCTATTTATAGTCAACGTATTCCCTTAATAAAATATCATTTTTGATATCTTATTACTTATCATAGTGCATATATCCAACTACATTCTAATTACATTTAAACTTTCTAGGCAAGTTATATTAATGTTTCTTAATTTAACTAAATACTACACAAATTTTCTTTTCTTTTCAACATTTATTAAGCCAGATTTCAGTTTGAACAAATTTATTACTTAAGTTCCTTCTTGTACGACCCTCTTATATCCTAACATTTTAACTTTTTGAATATTCTAGGCAAGTTGTATATATTAGAATGAAATTTAGTGTTATAGAAATAGTTTGTTCAAATTCATTATTTCAGGTTGGTTAGATTTTATCATTTCAGATATTCCAACTATTCAAAAGTTTCACTTTTATTTCAATAACTGAAACCAGTTCTTAGTATAAAAATTAAGTTTCAAATTTCCGGTTTCAATTCAACTATACTGAAATAATTATATACATATATAGTTTATAAATAAATTTATACCCAAGAAATTTTTAATCAAATCCATTATTCTTATTCCGGAACAAAAGTGTAGTAAAGCTACAAGGGTCCTCTCCACTTCGGGACTCGAAAATGAATGTCGATGATGCGACCGTCATTACCGAAATAATTTTCCTGTGACAAACGAAGAGAGTATTGATTTAAAACCTTTAAAATTCATTAGAAAATGAATTCTATTTAAAAACACTTCCAAATAAATAATCTATTTTATTTTTTTCTTAAACTTTGAAACCCAAATTTGAAAACACAAAAAGTTAATTCTCAAATCCTTAATTCATTTAAATTCCAAATCAATTTACAAACCATATTTTATAATTTCACTCATTTATACCAAGTGACAATGTCAGTGGTTTACAAAACAACTAATGAAAATTAAATATTATCATCCATAACAACCAATTTATTTAACAATTATCTTTCAAAAAAATTTATACTTATATATCAAATATAATCATACAAAATTTATTTCATTTATCAAATTTGATAATAATATTGTGTCAGTTTGCTCTGTTCATGTGTTTTGGAATCCCTATCGATAACGTTAGCTAGACGAATGAATTGAAACCAAAAATCCAAACTTAACAACTCAAACAACACAATATAAAATATTTTTACGCTAGTACAAATACACTCCCTCACACGATGATTCAAGAGTGGATTTAGGACCAGGATAGAGATTCAAATACAAGGGGACTCTAATCAAAAGAATTTTAATTAGAAGATAGGCTCGAAAGGAAGATAAGAATATTAAATAACAAAGGACAAAAGATAGATAGACTTATATAAATCACAAGCGACCTTAACCGAGTCAACCGTGACTTCAAGAATAAGACTGATAAGGAATTCTGAGGTAAATCGTCATCTGATCGCTAGAGAATTAGACGTCGGACAGAGTAAGAGATAGCAGCATCTAAACCAATGATACAGAAATCTTCGGTGGATCGATTCTTGTTGCAAAGGAGTTTCACCCCTTTACAATCATTCTAGGATTGGCGGGACCGCCGGTTCGTTATAGAGATCAACAAGAGGGGGTTATGGGACACTCTAGAATCAAAAGAACATGAATAGGGAGAGACAAGTACGAATTTTAGTACAAAGGGAAGCTCCAATATTCAAAGGAAATTCGAATCGAATAGCACTACTACAAAGCATGCCATTTGCATCGGTTGTTTACCCCCCTTTTGCATCAGTTCAACATCCAATGCATATGCAACCGATGTAACAGGCTTAACAGTTTTGCATCAGTTCTAAAACAGATGCAAAACGGTCCTTTTTGCATCGGTTGTTACTAACAACCGATGAAACATAAGAGTCTTTGGGTTTAAAAGGCTTCTTTGTTGCATCGGTTTTTTATAACTGATGCAAACTAATCCCTCCATTGCATCGGCTATTTATAACTGATGCAAAAAAGCCATTCTCAAAAATCATTATTACAGTACTCAAATAGACAATATATGTATATTATTGATTATAATAAACAATTATTGCATGCAATATTGCAATCATCTAAAATTAAATTTGATGGCAAATACAAATTGAATAACATAATACCAAAATAAACATATATCAATTATAGTGTTAATAATCAATACAAAGTAATGGTTCATACATTCATTTTAGCAGCATAATTCAGACCTTTCAACAAAACTGCCATCATAGTGCTCCCTGACACTATCCACCATACCATTTCACTATTTCTCCACCACCCACCGTCAATAGATAGACAGTGCACTTACTTCCTTGCAACCCCCTAATATCGTCAATTCACCCAACTTTTGCAACAATACCCACTTCCATGTTCTCTACATTTCACATATGCCCTGTGGCCATTCCCTGATAACAACCCCCTGAAAACATCATATATTCTCCTCTACCAAACTGCACTCTTCCTTCACAATCTAGCTGTTGCTATTACAACTCCAAACCTCCTATGCACATTCCATCCACTTCAAAGTACCATACTTCAGTAAGACCACCATAACAGCCTGTAAATTCAATTGCAACTCACTGTTCTACTAGTCTACTGCTTCGTTCAAGTCTCCACTCTACTCACAATTGACAGTCCTTCCTACAGCAGCTTCAACACTACCTTCATACACTTCCTACAACTGCTTCACACAACTAACTGCACATATCACCACTGCCACCTCCTTTGAATCACCCCATCACCACAATGATCTTCATCACTGTCTTCATAAACATCACGACTACAACCAAGCACCACCCACCGAAGTGCTACAGACTTCACCACTTCTTAAGCATACAACCCAAGCATACAACAGTTCAACACTTCGACTTACCTGTTCAAATTGCAATCCCTCTCGCTTGTTCCATCTACTAAAAATCATACTCAAGTTAACCTAAATATAAACAAAGAAATTAGTGAGCTTTTTTCTTTTACAAATTGTGACATGAGAAAAGTCCTCAGTTCTATGATGAAATTTCAATGTCAAATCTTACCATGACAATGAATCATTAATATATAATCTAATACATGAAATCATGTTGGAAGAATTATGTACAACAAAATACTTTGTAAATGTTGGAAGAAAGCTTTTATAGGATGATCGACATCACTGAAATCAATACCATAATCCTACAAAGAATGATTTTCTTATATACAAAACATACTATATTTACATATAATATGATTCTTCAATAAAATGAAGTTAAAGCTTGAGAAAACAAATTTCAAAGAATGATCATTGTTGTATGTGCATTTTACATAAGTTGAGAGTAGGTAAAGAAATCAGCACACACCCAACATAGCTCTTATTTAGCCTCTATTTTTCTTATAGTGAAAAATTGCAACCTGAAGAGGTAAACATATATAGGTATAAAATATGTATTTGACAGCAAATTGGTTCAGCATATAATGCAAACTCAAAGCTCGTGTAAATTTCCAAATGTAGCACACATTATAGTAATGATGATTTGGTGCTTTAATCTCAACTGGAATATCTATTGTACTGTTTGCATCACAGAACCTGTACGAAAGAAAAAGGCAACAATGTTAGTAAAGATAAACTTTTGTTGAAACCGGTTGAGAGATTAACGTGGACGAAGGGAAACATCCTCTAATGTATAACAGATAGAAGAATAAAAATTAACTAAGAATCATTCTCATAGATCACAAGAGACTCTTTTTTACAGAAATGTGAATGTGGCATCAGTTTTTCTTTGGCTTAAAAACTGATTGTTTAACGTTCAAATTTATTTCACTAAAATGGTGAACTAAGCTAAAATTTACAACAAATTCTATTTATATTATATTCATACAACATCATATTTGCTTTGATTTTCAATTTTTTGTCACTTATATTGGCAACGAAACTAAGTTGTGCTTGACTTATATATCGACGATCTAAAAGGAAAGCAATGCTTTTAATAATAAGTATCTTTAATACATGTTAAAGTAAAATGTCATCAATTTTATAGAGGCTGCATGATGCACACATCTCTTAGATATATTAGCAAACATATTCTGGGCAACAACAATTGTCATATAAGTTATGAAAATTAATGATAGTAGATTTGCGCACAACAAAGTTTAGCAGCAACAGTTAGTTATATGAGATCAACAACAAAATAACACATGCACGTCAAATCCCTAAAGACTACTAAAGAAATTCAAATGGAATTGTTAAGATATATTAGTGCATGATTTTAATCGGGAGAGAGACAACAATGCAATAATTTATTCATTCTTCCAGTTTCACAAATCTACCTCTGTGTCATAACTTGCAAGAGGTGAGAACTGACGACATTAACATCATGTATCTCTGTGATTCTAATCGGAAGTTCTTTGTGAAGAAATTAAGCTGAGATTAGCAGACATTTTTCAGTAGGTTTCGCGCCAAATTCCATCATGTATCTCAAACTGAATCCACTTTGCTTCCTTTCTCTTATTGCTAGCATTCACCATTGCTCAAAATTCAAATAACAAAGGATGGAAACCAAGGAGGCGGCGAAGGATTGACAATAGCAGGGGCGAAAATTTTGTGAGTTGATTTTTTCTTTTGGGAACGAAAATCAACACGTTTACTTATTTTTGGGAACGAACTGTGAAATAGCGGCTGAAGAGAGCGTGATTCAACTAGGGTTTAGGAAAATTAAGTGGGCTGGTTGTGAAAATGATTTTTGATAAGGGATGCAAATTAATGTACTTGCATCGGTTGACTTTAAAACCGATGCAGCTAAAACTATTTGCATCGATGTATTTTCTTCGGTTGTTGATGACAACTGATGCAAATTTGATTTTTTATTAAATGCTTTCCACGTACCAATTGCATCAGTTATTAAGATAGAACTGATGCAAATAGTTCTATTTGCATCAGTTTTTACTTCAACGGATTCAAATGAGGTGAAGCAATATGCACTTTTTGTACTAGTGTAGGAAGGGATTCAAGCTCGAATGAAGGTGATTCCGTAATTAAATTTACTCTATATGCAAAGTTTTTGCCTAAAACCAGAGCTCTGATACCAACTGTAATGACCTGGTATTTTCAGCCATTCGCATCCGCACATGTCGGACTTGAATTTCCCAAAATATCATATTGTTAATTTAAGTTTGGAAAAATTCAGCATATACAGTAAATAAATAAATCATAGAATCACAGATACAGAGTAATATAACAATAAGCAGTGGAATAGAATAAATAGTAGTTCATGAAGCTACTGTATAAAACATCAGAATTTGAAATAACGTACAATAGAATATCTCAAATAGAGTAAAGTCTCAATACAACAGATGACATCTCTAAACAAATCAACTGGAAAGCTGAATAAATGCAGGTGGATCTCCAAGTGAAGCTCCAACTCCAAAGGCGAGTCTCAAAAGCTGTAACACTCAGACTTGCCCGAGCGTAAAGCAAAAGCACAAAACAATCGAGTCAAGATTAACATTCTAATATCAATAAATCCAACTCAAGTGAAATATCAACTGAAATACAGTGTAACAACCCGCATATTTATCGAGTTTGTATTTAAATATTTTATTTAAATATTAACTCGTTAATCGGATTTTGGTCCGAAAAGCTACTTTTTGCAAACGGTCAAATTAGGACTCGAGACCACTTCCATTGAGTTCGAAATGTCGTTTACAACTTTTTAAGTATAAACATCGATAGGTTTGGAGTTAGTGAAATTTCACTAACTTTTCCCGCTTTGGACTTTGGGTTAGTTTAGCCTATTAAGCCCAAGTTCCAACCCTCTTCTCCTCACTCTTCATAAATTTCCTAACTAATCAAGCTTTGGCATTAATGGTGGAGGGAATGGGAAATTAAAACTCCAAGCACAAATTCAATTGCAAATCCAACATTCAACTCCAAATTCAAGTAGAAGATATTGGATTCAAGCTTTGGATTGCTTCTCCTTGCTTTCAAGCTTCATCTTCATAAACTTTAGTGCAAAGGTGAGATTTTTATCTCACAATTCTAGTCTATATCTATCTTGGGCTATTGGGAATGCATCCCTATCATGTTTGCATGCACATTTGCATTTGGTTTGGATTGGATTGGCGAAAAACTCCACTTTTTAGTGTTTTGGGGTGAATTTCTGGCTTAGGTCGCTCTGTCCCCCTTAGGTCGCCCAGCATCTATAGGTCGTTTGCGTGGAAAAGTCATCACCTTCATTTGGGTCGTTTCTGGCCTTAGCCCATTCGCCCACCATAGGTCGTTAGGCCTTAGGTCGCTTGGAGTTAGGTCGTAGGTCGGCAGGTCTTCAGCTCGCACGCGTTGAAAAGGCGCGTCTGGAGTTAGGTCATTCGCGAGTTAACGTTAGGTCGTTTGCGAGTTAGCGCCCTAGGTCACTCGCGTATAGCTCGTTCGGAGTTAGGTCGTTAGGCCTTAGCTCGTATGGCCTATGCAATTTGGTTAGGTCGTTCAACCTCAACACCTTAGGTCGTAAGACCTTAGGTCGTACCCCTTAGGTCGTTAGACCTTAAGCCTTCACTATTGGAACTCGTTAGGTCGTAGCAACCATAGGTCGTAGGTCGCTCACACGGAGTTAAGTCGTAGGTCGTCTCCGACCTTATATCGCTCAGCCACGTTTCACTTTAAGTCGTTAGGTCGTTTGGACCTTGTTTCCAGTTAGGTCGCAAGACCCTTAAACCGTTAGGTCACTAGGTCGCGATCTTTTAGGTCGCGTCTCCTTTAGGTCGCGCCTCTTTTAGGTCGCGTCTCCTTTAGGCCACGCCTCTTTTAGGTCGTTCGAATGCTAGGTCGCTCGGCCCTTATTCCCTTAGGTCGCTCGGTCTCGTTTATGACCATAGGTCGCTCACCCCCTCTTCCTTAAGTCGTTTGGCCTTAGGTCGTTGCACCGTTAGGTCGCTCAACCGTTTATATCGTTAGGTCGCAAACCCACTTAGGTCGCTTAACCTTGTTTTCCCTCTAGGTCGCGTGGCCTTTAGACCCTTAGGTCGCGAGCAGTTAGGTCGTTAGACCTAGGTTGCCTTTTCTCCGTTAGGTCGTGAACCTTGTCAGGTCGCTCATCCTTAGCCCGCGAACTTTCTTAGGTCGCGTACCTTTAGGTCGCGTGTCCCCTCTACCTCGTTAGGTCGCAAAGAACATTAGGTCGCTCGACCTCCTTACCCACCAGGTCGCGCACTTAGTTAGGTCGCTCAGCCATTGTGTTAGGTCGCGTGAACCTCTTAGGTCGTTAGACCTCATTTTGTCTTCACTAAGTCGTACCGTTTTGGACGGGGCGCTGCCCCCTGGACCCCCGCGACCTGACCGGGCAGGTCGAACCCCGTAAGCGGTGGCGTTGCCCCCGCACCCCCACCTTGGGGGGTTGCACCCCCCCTCCGTAGGGGATCTTATCTGAAAAACATTGAGCTGATTTCCTTGGATTTTATTCGCATCTCCGTATGCGATCTTTGTGACTGATTGTTTCTACACTTGCTTATGTGTTTTGTCACTTTATAATATAAAGGTTTCAATACTAGTAGTAAATATCAAAACTCTTTTAACAAACAATTTCAACTCTATTTTTAATAACAAAGCTCTTTTCTTAAACCGTTTTCCAATCTATTAGTATATACAAGCCTTTACCTCACTCGGATGAGAAATCTAATTAAACGACTTAGTAAAACAAGTGGTATGAAACGCTTGCGTTCACTTCGTCGGTTAATTCTTGGACTTGTTCGATTGAACCTCTTGTGACAATTTTATTAGTGAAGATTTACAGTTTGTTCGTAAATATTTAAGTTAAGCAAGTGGTTATGGGACATGAAGCTAAACTTCTATATTTACTAGCTTAGTGTAATTGACACTTCTCGTTGATCTTGATGATCGCTTTATGAATTAGACTAGCAATTGCGCGATGCCTCCTTCATTGCAAGGTTAGACTAGACACCACTTGTGTGATTCCATTCACACATACCTTTCTGCTTTTTGGTTAGTCTTGACCTCAATCTGTGTGATTCCATTCACACATGCGGGGTAGCTCCCCTTGGTCTTCGGACCGTCATGTGATAGGCCTCTTTCCCTTTTTCTGATTTCTGGATTTCTCGTGTTGATTTCTGGAATTTATGTCATTGACTTGTTATGAGTACAAGTTTAGGGTATGATGCCCTCTTCGAATCTTTGAGAAGATTCTTGTGATATTGATTATCTCTTATTGATTGATCTTCTGTTGATCATTATTTACATACTTATAGTGGTATGTCGTTATGGATGTTTATGTTTATGCCATATCTTTTATGTTATATCATGTCATCTGATATTTATAGCTAGACTGATCTGTTTATTATTTTCTTAAATAATACTCGGGTCAGACCGAGATGTTACAGGTGCTTCTGCTTGACTTCTTCCCAGGGATTCATCACTCTGACTTTTGGCTAACTGTTTAGATTAGCAGTTTTTGTTGTATACGCTTGAGATATAGACTCATAGTTGTATTCTTTTGTATAGCACGTGTTGCTATTCTTTTGTATTATCGTGGATCTTATTGACCACTACTCTGATGTACACTTTCATGTGTTAGTTATATATTCATATCTTCTTCCGCCTTTGTGATATGGATATCTGTGACTGATTTGTGATATGATTATTTCTATGTTTGTTTCCGAAGATTATTTATAGCCACCGTGTGATAAGCAATTACATGGATGGTCGCTCCTCAACAGCCTTATTCTCCGTGCTAGTTGACAGCACTACTCCGGAGTGTTCTTGGCTAGCGTGGGTATAGAGGTGGGGCGTCACATACAGGTAACTTAAAGAATGTTTGGGATATCCACCTCTAAGAATCCATGGAACTATCCACTATGTAGTAATATACGCTATTATAATACGTCTATTGTAAAGTAAACTATTAAAATAGCGTTAAGTCGTTACCCATAACCCCTTTAACACATTTTATATAATGCTATAGTCTGTACAGATACTGTAAATTCCACCCGTGGGTGGGCTATCAGGGAGGACTCCATAAGTACGACACAAAAAAAACTAGTAGAAGGCGCGATAGGGTATGTGACATGACACTCGAGGCAATGCCAGGGTAGATATGCCATTTGCACTCCCGGACTGATGGTAACGCATAGCAGCTACTACCGCCCACCTCATGACACACTCCCAAATCAAAGAGAGCACCCAATCACAATCACAAAAGCAATAGAATGGTATCGAAGAAATGTGTCCGTTAGGAGGAATGACCTCAGTTGGCCCAGTATAGCTTCTATTTTAACCACATCAAGCTGACTCGTGGGGGTCAGGGCTACGTAAATACCATATAGAATCATCATCAAACCATCCTACTTCATTCTGGAATCTCCACTACATACACAGTTATCAAAGTGAATTTTGGATTGGCAGAGAGTGTGAAATATTCGATCCTGGTCTCCTTAATAACCAATCGTTATTATAACACCATGGTCATTTCAAAATAGTTTATACTTCAAAACTAAAATATCATTTTCCATTTCAAAACCATATCAATACAATATCATTTCCATTTCAATATATATCCCTTCCAAAAATCATATCACTTCCAAGGTTATAACACTTTAGAAATCAAAACACTTGAAATTATAATACTTTGGAAATCATAACATTTTGAAATCATAGCACTTTAGAATACCATAACACTTTCCTTTAAATAGTTTAGATATTAGTAATAGTATGTATAATAAAATAGTTTATAAAATAAAATAGTTTATTTAGAAATAGTAATAAGTTAAATTAGTTTATAATAAAATAATTAGTATATTAAAATAGTTTATATTAAAATAAATTATAGAGTAAAATATATAAATAGTTTAAATATAATTTTAAAATGCTTTATCTAATAAAATAGCTTTCTCAAATTTCACAAATCGATTTAAATCAACACGAATTCCAAATTTCAATTTAATTAGATTTCAATTCATCAACTTCAATTCAATTCAGTTTCTAAATAAACCATTTCAAATTATATCGATTTCAACACACCTTTGAACCACTAAATAAACCATTTCAAATTTAATATATTTCAAAGCTTTAATATTCAAACATTTCAAAACTAGATACGATAATTTAATATATCTCAAAATTTGACTTCGTTATTATTTAGTTTCGAAATGTTTACTTAATAAATCTAATACTAAATATAAAACTTTATTATATATTTACAATATGAGTTTTTTTGAAGTTTAACTATGGATAGAATATACAATTTTTTTTAAAAGGTAGTATTTTATTTCATTTATTAATTTGAATTAAATCTCTATTATGGTATTATTTAAATGTTTTGAAGTTTTTTCATTCTATATGATGAGAAATCTGAATAAACGAAGTTATAATAACATTTGATATGGAACTTCCGATAATATTTCTTCTTTTATTCTCTAGACTCGTTAGATTGAATAATATTGTGGAGATTCTAGATTGTGAGAATCTAAGTAAACATATTAGTAATATTATTTGGTATGGGATATTTGGTATTTCTTGTTACTTTTATAACTCATGATTTAGAATATATGTGGGAGTGAGGGTGACTTGTGAGCACTAAATAAATGGATTAGTAACATCGGATGGTATGGGATACCATAGTGATATTTATTTGGTTATTCTTTACGGGTGAATGACATCCATAGGGGATAAGCATGATATTGAGCTAACTGTGGCGAGTTAGGCATTGTGCCTATTGTCGTGCGTTAGCATATTTAGGTGGTTGTGTGTTGACCAATATATAGATAAGTAGTGTCTATTTTTCTATCACCGTCCAACTTCCTTTATGTTGTGAGAGTGAACCAAATTAGGCTAGTATCCATCTTGGCAGCCTAATTATAGGGTTACGCATCAAATCTATGACACACTACATTTATAATCGTGTGTTACCATTGTTTGCGTTCGCCCATGTGTCATCTAGACCAACAGTATGTTACCATATAGGCATGTGTCAGGTTATGACTAAGTTGAGGCCTCGCATTGATAAGAAAATGTTGGATCTTATCACAATATCGAGGGAAGGTAACCGAAGACTATTGAAGCCATATCAAACAGACACATGTGTAATCTTCTAGAGCAAGTATGTTCTCTCTGTCTCTATCTAGTTCTGATTTGTTGTAGATAGACATGTATTACTTATGATGATGAGCTATGATTATACATGAGACCGTGTCCAACATATGGTCAGCCACGTATCCTTCTTAGGCCTGTGACTATACTTCTCATTAGGTGTGCCACCATTTATTTGTTTGGATGTCTACATTATATATCTTAGGGAATTGTTGTGTGATATTCTAATCCATTTTGTTAATTTCAATGATTTGATGATGATATTTTATTACTTAAGATAGAAAGAAATACTTGGGCACTGTTGTATGCTAGCCTAACTATACTCGGTGATATCTCTATGTTATCGATTTATAGCTTTTGATGATGATTCCGAATTATGGATGATTCACCCATTTGATATTGTTTCTATGATTTATTATTTGTCTTGATTTTATATGCTTGAGGATATTTTAATGCAATGTTTCGTGATGGCTGTTGCTTTGAGTTATATTTATGTGATTATCATATTATTATACTATGTGTGTGTGTATTATGATATATATATATATATATATACATATATATATATATATTGACCTCTACATGACCCATGTGCTATTTACATAATAAGCAGGTCAGTTTGAGTCATTTTAGGTATAGCGACGATATGACCAGTGGCATGGTGGAGACATGATACTTAGGATTGTTGTATATTATTCTTATGTGATAGATAAATTGTTTGCATGTCACTGTGATGTATATACCTTATATACATTGTATTATATTGAGATAATGGACATTTGAGAGATTTTGTATTCACACCATCTTATGCATATTTTATATTATATATTTCACTACGATATTGTATCTATGTTCTCTATTATTTATAGTATATTATGTATTATTCTACTTTGAAACGCATGTGTTTATTGCTTTGTGCCGATACTGTCTTTGATGTTTAGATATATACCAGTGTTAGACCAAGCGAAATTCATGTTTGTACCATATATAGCCATATTCTTGATATTATCTGACAATATTACGTACTAATACTATTAGATAGTATAGGTATAGAGGTGGGGTGTTTCAAATGCCCAATTTGATTTGCTGTGGTTTGATTCTTTGCCTGACAGGCTCACTTTAGTACTAAGATTTGAATTGTTTCTGAGATTCTAGGTTCAGCTAGGTGCCCTACAGGAACTGCTTTCATCTCTTGTGTGACCTTAGTGCTTGCAAGCTTGGCTAAAGAGTTTGTTAAAGAATAATCTTCCTTGAGAATCTATTATATATCAAGTTTCTCAAACTGAGCTACTAGTTCTTTAGACAATTCTATACACTTAGCTAACTTAGGTTCTTTGGTTTTGTAATTCCCCTACCCTTGGTATACAATGAGTTGGGAATCAGTATGAATTTTAATATGTGTTACCATCATTAACTGCGCCATCTTAGGCCCAGCAATGAGTGCCTTATAAACTACAGTGTTATTTATTGCTTTGAACCTAAGTTGAAATACGTCATATAATTTTTTTGATCCGAAGTGACAAACAAGTACCCATTGTCTGCTCCTTATTAGTTCGCTCCATCAAAAAATAATTTCCACAATTACGGAGGTTTTATTACTTCTTAAATTTACTGCTTTTTTGGCACTAAGCATTCTACTATGAAGTCAGCAAAGGCTTGACCTTTGATCACAGTTAGTCGATAGTGGGAGATGCCATATTGATCGAGTTCAATTACTCATTTTAATAGACGGCCTGACGTTTCTGGCTTCAACTATTTGCTTCAGTGGTTTGCTTGTTGGTACTTTTAATGGGATGCGCTTGAAAATAGGGCTGCATTTTTGTTGTTGAAAGTAGTAAGTTATAAGATAACTTTTCTATCAGAGAATAATCCAACTATGCCCCAGATAGACGTTTTCTTATGAAGCATATTGGTCTTTGCACCCCTGCATCTTCTCGTACTATAGTTGCACTTGTAGCTTGATTATTTATAGCTAAATATACAAATAGATCCTTACATGGGATTGATTTTGGGAATATTAGATAAGTTATCTTTCAATGTTTGGAAATAAACTTTACATTCTTCTACCTACTTGAACATTCTACCTTTAGTGATTTGATCGAAGAATGCAATATACTTGTTAGTTGCCTTAGAAATAACTTACTCAAGGAAGCTACTTTCCCACTTAAGCACATGATATCTTTAGATTTTTTTTAGGATCTTCATTTTTTGATGGCATCAATTTTCTCGGGGTTTACTTCTATTCATCTTCCTCTCTGAAATATAATCAATGAACTTTCCTGATTTAATTGCGAAGATAGACTTCAGTTTGGCTTCATTCCGTATTGACTAAACTTACAAAGGTCTATTTCAGGTCTTTCATATGGTTAGAGGCAACATCGGACTTCACAAGCATATCATTGACATAAACTTTAATGTACTTCCCAATTTGATCTGTGAACATCATATTGACCAGCCTTTGGTATGTTTCCCATACGTTCTTTTGCCCAAATGGCATCACCTTATTGCAATACAATCCTTTGTCTATAATAGAACTGGTATGCTCTTAATCTGGTTCAAACAATCTATTTAGTTGTAAATTGAATAAGCATCCGTAAATGTTAGCATCTCATATATCCGCTAGTTGCCTCATTTAACAAATCGATTCTGTGCAGGGCAAAACTATCCTTTGGGCAAGCTTTATTGAGATTAGTGAAGTCAATGCAGGTTCTCCACTTCCCATTAGACTTCTTTACTAAGACTGAATTTTCCATAATATACTTCCCAACGAAACCATTTTCCTTTAGTTTTCTTACCTGTTCATGCAGAGCATTGTATCTTTCTTAATCCAAGTTAAGCTGCTTTTGCTACTTGAACATCTTCTAAACCATCCACTGGCTTTGTATCCTTCTCTTACTTTCCCATCTTAGGATATACTTCATCTTCTATTTCATTTAGCTTTGACGAAGCAGTGCTTTCCTAGTTTTGAGTAGTGTCGGAGAAGTATAATGCATATATTGAATAATATTTCTCTATCTCTATCATGTGTAGATAGACTCTTTTTTTCCTTCCTCGGGATATTATGGTCATAGATTATCCTATTTTGGTATCTACAAATACTGATGCGGTTCTTTGAACAAGCTTATTATTCATTTATGTTTTCATTATTACAAAAATTTAAGGAGACAATAGTATAACTTTAAATAACTTTATTGCAAGAATTTAGAGAGTTACATTGTAAAGCTCTCCAGCTAACAGTTATTCTCCCCTTACACTTCCTATTCCCAAGGGGTGTGGAATTTCTTAAGCATATCTTTTTGAGAAATAATTACTCTAAAACTTTCAGTGCAAGCCTTCCCACAAAGTCATTGTATGGAGACTACTAATCTATGGTAGAAAGCCTATACAAAAGAACTTGTGTAATTGCGTAGCTCCAACTGTGATAAGAAGTCGGGATGCCTAGTGGAACAATTACAGCGTTGTTGAAGTCGAATATCAATTTTAGGCTGGGCTTCAAAATTTCAACTGGAAGCTTAATTTTTTATATGTAGACTTAAAAATGACAATCGTTGAGCTTCCTAAATCGACAAAGACTTTCTTCATGCTGTTGTTATAAAGTTACCACAATTGGGTCTTAATACGGAAAATAATTCTAACTGAGTCTGCAGAAGCAAGTTTTTATCTAGAATGGTTTTCTGCTTAATGTGAAACATTATACTGTGCTCAGTTCTTGGCTCTGTATTTATCTTTCCCATGCTTTTTTTCTTTGCCCTATGAGGTGATGTCCTTCATGGATTGAAGCAATGAGGTTTCTGGGATGTCCTACCAAGTCTATATATGGATCCAAAGATTAATTAAGTGTCAAAGCTGTTATACTATATTTATGAAAGGTACCTAGGTAGCCTTTCAAGATAAATCTTTCTGTTTCATTCTTCAGGCAATCGTAACTGTCGGTGTGGTAGTCGTTTACCCTTTGAAAGCAAACTTATGCCCTTATTCATTCTAATTTGGTTTTTTCCCCTTATTAGAGACATTATAAGCTATCTCTATCCTAATCATGTAATAAATCTTCCCAGGAGTATGTGTCAAGGGAGTTTTTGTTATGAAGCTACATTCTGCATGTCTCTTGGTAGTTGAATTATTGTAGTTGTCCGGCCCCTGTTTTCTTTTATTTTGAGTTGGGGCGGTTCTTTCAAGAGGTATTCTGTGACGACCCGGCTTTCTACGCCCAGAAAGACGTGCCATCAATAAGAAAGAAAGGGATAGAAATAGAAAAGAAAGGAATGAAAGAATAACAGCATCAGAACCTCACAGCGGAATGGAATAAAATATAATACCTCAACATAAATATTACATAGTTATATATACATAAGAGTTAAACAATATCATACAACATGACTATCATATACATATCTGTCAGAACATACATCTCAAATATCATAAACTAACTAACACAGCGGAACTATATAAATATATATGCCTACAACGCTGAAGCCTCCTGCTCCATTTCTCCTCCAGAAGTCATCAAAGCTAACCTCAATCCCTTGGCTACCCGTAAAAATTTGGGTGCCCGAAAGTTTATGAAAAACAAAAATATAAACTCCGGGTCAGACATGGGTCTGGTATGAGTAAACGGGTTAAAGTTGTTTAACTTTGAAAATCATTTAAAATAAAGGTATCACGTAAGACTCCCCACAAATAAATACGGGTAAGTTTTTACCTTACACTAACCAAAACATTTCATAGGAAATCCAGTGATATTATAATAGTGTCTAGGGTTTTCAAGTAAAATACAGAAATAGCTGAAATGCTTACATCTCACATTTCAACATAGTTGGGCACAATCAAAACGTACGGCGCTTATTGGAAATTGGATCCCATACAATGGCAGGGCTACTGGGGTACCGTCCGTCACAGTACGTGGTCTAGATCACAGTACCGAGGAGCCACCCTAAATCTCCTGCAACACAAGGCCGAAACCATTCCTTACTGAACAGTCCCGAACAAGATAACCCCGCAGTTGGTGTTCATCCAACCGCCTACACAGCCGAAAAAAAGGACATCTAGACAGGGGTATATCTCGTCCTGCTTGGGCATGACCCACCTAACCTTGCTGCACATCCCCTGTTTTAGCCATTCTCGGTTGATGAGGCTTGAGGCTGCGATTACCTTTAAAGATCATATCACTTAGAATGCTCATCGTCCACCTGACAATGTGCTGAAAGCATTCAATCCATACAAGTTCGTTCCGGGTTCGAACGGAACCGAAGGCATTATCTCGTTACACTCGTTTTGGAATCACGCTCAGAGTTAACGACGATAACCTTGCATTCTGAAAACACCATCTCGATCTTCACTTGAGATTACACGACCTAACGTTTAATTTGGATCGATGTGGTTTTCGGAATATCAATTGGATACCCGATCCCGGTCTCATCGAAATCCAAACGCCATTTTAAAGTCCAAGTTGTCTGATTAACTTAACAGTTTAAATTTAACAATTGAATTCATATAGCAATTTAACACAGATAAATAACATCAGATAAATCATATAGCAAATTAACACAGATAAATCATATACAATCATCACGGATATATCCAGAATATCACAGCATAGAAATAAACATCAGATGCAATCAAATAGAATCATCGATTCATATCAACAAGTTTGATTTGGTTTTAAACCTAATTGCATACTCAAGAGTAAATTATATTTTATTCTTGCTTAATTATTTATTAATTAATTAACTTATTTTAAATCATTAATTACTTATTAATTATACACTTA
The DNA here is from genome assembly GCA_030765085.1 of Allium cepa. Taxonomy (NCBI): domain Eukaryota; kingdom Viridiplantae; phylum Streptophyta; class Magnoliopsida; order Asparagales; family Amaryllidaceae; genus Allium; species Allium cepa. Next base: position 501,231,797 of record CM060931.1, read on the forward strand.
ATTAATGAATTAATTATTAATCAATAATCTTAATTATTGATAAAACCCAATTACACATTTAATTATTACTAATTGTTTAATTAATCATTAATTATTAGTTAACTTAATCGTTCAATCATTAGTTATTTATTTAATCAGTTAGCTACGATTTGTTAATTAATCAACTTCGAATGATTATTTAAATTCTTAATTACACATGAGATTACATAAGATTATTAAAATCTTTAATTATAAATTTGATTATACTTTGAACTACTTATTCAATAACAATTATAAAATTAATTACATACATAATTAACTTTGATTGTAAACTAATTACTCATCTTTGTTACAGTAAAACTTTAAAGTTCATCTTGACTCAAAGCAATTTGTCAATCATTATAACTTTAAATGATACTTAACTTATAAACCTTAAACTTAGTATTAAGTTAACTAATTCCAGTGATTAGAAACCCGAAGCAAACCACGCGACATACTCGAGATTCACTCGAGATAACCCAGCAATTTCACGCGATCCTCCCCCTACCTCTCTTCTTCTCCCCTGTTTCTTACTTCAACTATTTCTCTCTCTGTTTTTTTTAAAGCTTAAAAGTTTAAACTGCTGAAGCATATTAATACACACGCGCGCATCAAAACTCGACTCAGAAACGACTCGAAGCAACGAACAATCATACTCGAGTTTTCCTCGAGTCGACCCAAACGTGGACACCTCCACCGCCGTGCACATGCACGGCGGTCCACCACCGCGCTAACCCCTTGCGATGCCACCAATATATCACAATTCTTCACCATACACGAAAACAAAACCCAGATCAACTTGAAACTTACGAAATCGAAATTCGACTAAAAAGTCGAAATGTAACTCAAACACAGTTGATAAAATCACCTCGCGATTATGACCGCGTCCACCAGAGATGTCAAGACTTTGGCCATACGTCACTGTCAACACACTCAAACTTCGCCCAAAATTTCATAGCACTCGGTTTCATGATGATCGAAATCAGTTACAGAGCATGAAAATTATTAGCACTAAACCCTACTTTAATCAAAATCTCCAAATCTATGTATTCGAAAGTTTTTCTAACAATTTTCCGTTAATCTCACATCAATCCCCTAGCTCCATGTCAAATTACAACAATTATAATAGCTTGAATCATCAAAATTTCACTGAAGTGCATTTTTGGTCTACCAATAAACTGCTCTGTAAATTGTTCTCTAAAAATTGTATGTTTTGTCTTAAAAATCATATCTTTCTATGTAGTTTCATGACATCAATTCAAATTTACAATTCGAGATATTTAAATTTTTGATCTTTGGTTTATTTGTACTGTAAAAATGTGTTTACAGTGCTTGTATTTTACAGCTACTAAATCAAATTATAATCCAAACCTAAATCTTAAACTTAAACTGATTTATTAGATAAGTTACCAATTAAAGTCAAGAATCTTATATAAGGTTGGTTATATTTACTGTCTTTTATTTATTTTTTTCCTCTTTGTCTCAGTAAAAACAATTGAAACCTGGAAGAACAATTATATGCACAACTACAGTAAACATCCCAGAACATTCAATATCAACATATCAATTATTCTCAAATTACTTATTAAAGTTAGATTTTTAAAACTGTTTACTCACCAAAATTGTTGAAACTTGAAACGGAGACTAGTTGTTGATGGACAAAGAAGACTGCAGTTGAAGCTTTGAATTTCCTATAACTTTTCTTTTGCTTGAATTTGTATTTGAACTTGAAAATATGTAGTTTTGTTTATTTTGTTTCTTATCTCAGGTTTGTTTTCATAGGTTACTGACTGAACTAAATGGAATAAGAGATGATGAATACATATATATATATATAACTTGCAACAAGCTGCCTTCTTGAACAAGCTTCACTTGATAAAATATCTTGCTTAATTTTCTATATACTAAAACCTGACAATCATATGAATATTTCGGCTGGTGATATTTTCATAAAACTTGAAATGATAATCTGTTGCTAATTGAATGTTTGTGTTTTCTTTAAGTTAACACAGATTAAATGCTTGCCGACATAAAGATTTATACAAAGAAGTTTTGCAGATTTGGTTTGTACTAAAATGTTTCATTTATGCTAACATCCTATTAATGTTTGCATAAAATTTAAATTTGTTTAAAGATATTTGCAGGTCTTTGTTTACAGATTATGTATATTTGTCCTTAATGCATGAATAACCCCTATATGTCATGTATTCACTATGTTTATGTTTACAAAGTTAACAGTTTTATTTATATCTTATTTTCATAACAAAGTTTTGTACTTATGTTTGTAATCCTACTTTATGTTATATTTATGTTAAATATATAGAAGCTTATGTTTATAACCATATTTTATGTTATACTTATTTTAAATATTTATAAACTTATTGTAAATATTATTCTTAAACATACAATAGGGTCAACTACTTAAATCTTATTTTTTTATTTAACGTTTAATCTTTCAATATTTGATGTATTTATATTTAATATGAAAAGAATTGTGTTATTGAACTTGTTCTTATTATTAACTGCATTCATATATCTGATATTAAATGTCATTAATACATCAATTTTAATTTGATTGAATAACACAGATTTATTTTTGAATATTGTTGAAAGAATCTATTTTATATTTTGAAGTTATATTCCCTTATGACCCATATACAACTAATAATATCCAAAATATTATTTATTTATAAATGAAAATCTTATATTTTATTTAAATTAGAAAAAAAACTTATTATAATAATAGGGTCAAAATTCCGGGATGTCACATATTCTATAACGACCATGACTCGACCTTCGAAAATCGGCATCGACCCGTATTCGGGTGCCACAGATCCAAATGTCGAATCTGGTTCGCTGGAGCTTAAAACACATTAAGTATAACAACACAGCAGAAGAAATGAATAATATATATCATTGATACACAATTGATACAACATCAGATACAACTGAATATCAATACAAATCAGAGCTAGAATATAATAGCAGAATAAAGATAACTTAAACTTGAAATCCAAAGAAGGAATTCTAATATCAGCAATCTCCATCTCCAAAGCACCAATCCAGAAATAGCTCAAACTCCCGATCAAGTTGTACCAAGCAAGGTCGGTCCAAAATGCTGAAGAGAAGCAAAAAGCGATAGCCGAAATCCAACGGCTGAATGCTACCGAATCTACACCGACTATTTGACTATCTGGTAAGAAAAATCTACCTCTAGACTGCCCTTGTGGAAAATTGTGGGCATCCAAAGTTTAGGAAGGGAACAATAAACTCCAGGTCAGTCATTGGACTGGTATGAGCAAACAAAAACATTTTATCTTTATCAAAAGCAAAACAAAAGATTTAAAAGAAATCCGCAATGCTTTTTGGAAAATGAAATTACCATAAGGCCTCTCGCCACACACACAATGCGAGCGTAAATTTGGAGGAGATTTCTCCTTATGACAGTCAAAAAATGCTTGATACGCAAAAATCTTTTTGATATTAGTGCATAGTGCAGAAAACATTTCGAAAGTATAATATAAATCTTAACGAGCATAGGTACCATTATATTATGACATCTACAGCTACCATCTGAGGTGGCAGGTTATACAATTGCAATCGTAAAGGGCTCATATTGTTTTTTTGGGATTTCCAACAAATGGTCAGGCAAAGGAACTTTCCACACAAAATGGAACGCCTCTGGAGGGACGTCCCTGAGAACCTAACCGGATCTCTGCCAACACAAGGCCGGCTTACCTCTGCAACTAGGTAACTATTGACACGAGCATGCCATCCCCCAGTCGTTTGCGACCTTTATCCGAGGTACCTCTCAACCGACAACCATAAAGCAATAAGTTTGTAGAAACCACAAAGTTAAGTATCTTGGCTCCATACCACGATACCACTCATAATCCATAAGGAAATGACATACCCTCAGGGGGCGTTATCCCAAAATAACCTTGCTGCCACGATTCTTGTTTCGACCATTACCTGGTTATGAGGCTCGATGAAGTCTCGTCCACAAAGCCACACTTTTCACAAATCCATGCTTTGATCAACAAATGATCAGCAGCACTTCGTATGCCACATTACCAAATTGGGAATGTATCATTAGTAACCATCAGCTACATAACCTCTGAGCTCGTACGTCATAGAGAAGGGTTTTAAGCTAAGAGAATAAATTCTCCGCCACGAAACAGAAATGTATTTGATAGAAACTAGTTTTACATCTCAAAGTGTAATGTCTGACACACATCCATACAAGTCTGCTCCGGGTTCGAATGGAACCGAAGGCACTTCCAAAGAAGCCCCTGTAAATCCGGATAATCCCTAATCACATCCAGACTACCCATCACAAAGGGCGATCAAATCTCTATACCGGGGATTAACTGGTGCAGAGACATTCGACGAGTTATGCTTTCGCTTTCGAAAATATCCGGTCTTCACCACCGGTCTTCAAATTCTATCCATATCGTCGTATCATTATTCGAAATGGGTTATATGACACAAGGTCCTCTCCCGGCTAAACCGAATAATGAGCGCAATATTTAAAAACATATGGATATTGGTATTTCAAATAAGTCACCACACAAAAACCCAAAACCTTTCTTCAAATGGTTTAAACAAATTACCATTTACAAATCTTTAAACAAAAAGATTTACTTCACAAAGTTCACCAATCTTTCACAAAGATTTATTCACAACTTTCAAACCAATTTTCTCTTCAATTGGATTAACTCATCCAATCATTAAATCAAAGACTCAATTCATAGCTTTCAAAACCATTTCCAAAGATTCATTCATAACTTTCAAAACAATTCCCATTTCAAATCTTTTATATATAAAAGATACACCATTTAAAATCCTCTTCGATTTCAAAACAAAGTTTAACAATCTTTCACAAAGAATAACTTCAAAACAATTCTAAATTCCATTTCAAACTTGAAATTTTTCAACACAAATTGGAAATCCTTTCTTTATATGAAAGCTATTATTATTTGAAAACAAATAATTTTCGTTTCGGAAAAATCCAAAAACATTTGCACGAGTTAAAGCTCTTCAAGTATAAAATTTGGGTTAAATTCAAATTCCCAAAACAATACTTTTAAAATGGTTTAGAACCCATATAAACACATTTATAACTCGTATAATCTTTTAAACCATAATTTCCAAACATAGAATTCAATTTCAAATCTTGAATTCAAATTCAAATCAAATTAATTAAATTTCAAAAATTTATCAAGTTATTCAAAATAACTTTTATCTTTAAAACTTCTTTTCAAAGGCTTTTATATTTAACCCAATTCCATTTCCAAAACTATTTGAATTTAAAATTCAACTTTAAAACTATTTCAAAAATATGCGAATTAACTAATTTCCTCGTGCAATCCATATTTGTGTGTGTATGGTGTAGTCAACATTCAATCACATCGATATCGATAAGCGTTATAATTCAACAACGCTTATCTCCATTCATAGATTCATAGATAAATAATATAAATTAATCACAGATAAATAGATTACATTCATCAAAGATCACACCAAAACAATTCCTAGCACAAAGCATAACATATAAGGGGTATCAAACAATTCAACCATCCATAGAGTTCAAACATCTATAAATAAGATCAATTAATTGTCTGATTAATTTAAATCAGATTAGTCACTAATTCTTGTTAATTAACACTAATTAATTACGAACTTAATCATTAATTAATCAAATAATTCTTTACTTAATTATCATTTAATTAATTACCGTTGATTAATTACAATAAGTGATTATCCTAATCACTTGTATTAATAAATCACAAATTAATTATTTTGAGTAATTATCCTTTAACCACTTGATTAGTCAACCCATAATCATAAATTAATTATCTTTAATTAATAACATCAATTAACCAGTCAACCTTTAATTAATCACATTAATTAATAAATCACTTTGGTTAATTATCCCTTGATTAATCACTCTAATTAATTAATTATCCTCAAATTAATTTCCTTGATTAAATAATCACTTAAATTAATTATCCTTTAATAAATGATAAATTAACATTTAATCAATCCTCCTTAATAAATAAATAAATAAATTATTCCCTTAACTGATTACATTAATTAATTTACCATCCTTTATTAATTAATTAAATCCATTACTAAACTACATCGTTAAATCCCCTTGGAAAACAATTAGAAATCAAACTATTATATAATTACCTTCTGAACAAATAATCTCAAAACATTTTAAAAACTTTGAAAACTTGTTTTAAACTTAGTAATACTTTATTTTGAAACTTGGTAATGTTTCCTTGAAAACTTAGTTACTTTATTAACCGTAAAACTTGACAATGCTTAAATTCTTTAACCTTTAAAAATCTGATAAATTCAATTTTCATACAAAACCCGGGTCATTTTAAATTTTTCTCGAGTAAAAACCCCGAGCTACCCGCATCACTTCGACTTCGAGCCAATTTTTCTTCTTCTCGCGCTCGAACCCGAGCTATCATCTTCTTCTTCCCGATCCAAATTTGCCCAGATACGTTAAGATACATGTGCATGTGTACACTAGGCTGTCGTTGTTCCGATCATCATCGATGATGCCATCAAATTGCCTATAACTTCCTCCATCGATCCCGACCATCCACGTTTTGAATCGCGCTCGAAATCAAAATCGAGTACTTTAATAAAATATGGAACCCAAACCAGTTGCCTAGATCAACATCGTGCCGACCATCTCGACCCCCAGACACTACGCCGCCGTGTCCATAGCCTCGCCCGAGTCCCCTCCTTCTGCTCCCTCGGGTCCCACCTCGTCCGATACAATGTTGACGATGCGATCGCATCAGGAATCACCCCAACCCAAACGCGATTCTAAACCATAAAATCATGTCGACCAGCCACCGTCGTCGTCTAGAATTCGAGTGGGTATTTTTCTAATGATCACCTAACCTCCAGCCTTCTTCCACCTCGATCAAGACATCCAATATTTTCCCGATCGCCAAAGATCGATGAAAATACAACTTTCGATCAACTCACAAAATCTCCCCAAACTCTAACTTAAAAATCCTGAAATTGTTATCTAAATTCCTCATTTTACAATACTATACTATTTATGAAATCCAAACTCGAATTTATCAACTTCGATTTTTGACTTATTATTTGATTTCTACTGTTATCTCTTATTTCCAGTAGTCCTATTTATCAATATACTTAATAATATTTTTAAAATCTTTATCTTGTTATTTCCAATAGATTTTGTTCATACATAGAGATCTAAAGAGAATCTGGGAAAGAGGAATTGAAATTTTAAACTTATTTAGGCCTGTAAATTTATAGAACAGAGCAAACTTCCCTGTACACAAACATGCACACCTATTTTTATGTATATATATAGACACACACACACACACCTATACAACACATTCACTTCTATGCAAATAATTTTTTTCTACCTACTCCACATACATCAAGCTGATAAACAATTTCAGAGTTTAAATTAAAGGTTTGCTCACCTGTGTTTTGACAGAGAACAAAGGACTGGAATTTTTAATTTGATCTTGCTTTTGTTTTCTGAAAGCTGGATTTTGATTTTGTTAGCTAGATTTTACTGCATGCTCTGATTTGTTTCTGGAATTGCTTGAGTTTGTTCTGAATGCTTTGATTTAAGCTTGCTCTTGATCAGGTTGAGAGCTTTGAAACTGGAAGTGCTTTGCTTCCAGGTTGATTTTATTTTTACTTTGCTCTAACTTTTAAAAAAAACTGGGATGGCCATGTATTCATGTTTTAGGATTTTATCAACTGCTTTTGTTTGTTTTTCTGGAATCTGATATTTGGTTTGATTTTGCTTTTGAATCCGCATGCTTCAGATTTTTAATTTTTTTTTTCAGACTTCAAATTGAAATCTGCTTTGTGTTTGAGACTGTGATGATTTTGTTTTATGATCTAAGTTTGTAATTGTTTCTTTGGTTTGTATTTATCTTTCTTAGGTTTGAGAAAATTTTAAAACTGAAGGAAAAAATTTTGTACTAAAATGGGCAGCCTGGTTTAAACAATTTGATTTGTATTTACATTATTTTGTTTCAAAAGAAAACGTATTTTCCACTTGTCTCTACGTATTTTAAACCTTTAACACTTGTAAATTCATATTTTCTTAATTTTCACAATGTCATTTATATGATACAATTATGTGTAAATCCCTAATTCCAATTAATTAATAGGTTTAGATTTAAACCCTTTCATAAATTTATTTACAAGTTATGTTTAAACCCTTAATTATTTATATTTTATATCTTAACATATGTAAATGTTTTACATTTTAAATTCAAAAATATACAAACTATATTTATTCATTTTAAAAGAATTTTTTAAATCCTTTTATCGAATTCATATCCAACTTAGCCTTTATATTTAAATTTTACAATTGTTTATTTTTATTAGTTTTTCAAAAGATATATGCACATATCAAAGATTTATATTTGTCTTCATACTTTTTATATTATTTGTACTTATATAACTTTTTAAAGAAAATGATTTAAAATTTAATTATACACAAATAAATAAACATGTATATATTAGTTCCTTTGAAATATAAAGTTAATAAAACCCAATTTCATTCTCAAAGGTATTTATTTTGAAATTCCCAAATAAAAATTTCTATTCACAATCAATTGAATTTCTAAATCAATATTTTATCAAAAATACACATCTTTATTTATTTCAAAAATTTTCATATTAACTTACCAATAAATTCACGATTAAATTCCAAAAATTTATTAATTTTCAAATTAAAATCTAGCTTAAAGACTATGATCGTTACAGATTCCCCCCTTAAGAAAATTTCATCCTCGAAATTAGCAAGGAAGACAACAAAGATAGATAAACACACAGTGAAATGGTTCACCAGATCAAATTGAATAGTTATTCTGCATTTGGCTTACCAAATCAGAACATTATCAATAATTATGAGAACAAACTCATTCAATACTACACAAGATACCCGGTTCACTCGGTCTATGAAATATGTAGGGGCATTGGTTAGTTTGAAGGAATAACCAACCATTCGTAGATTATATTGAAACCCAACAGAACAAACAGTGGATATTCAATCCAGGTTGAAGTATTCCAAAGTACACTCTAGCTTGCCCCACCTCAGACTTCAATTCTCACAAGAAATCACAACAAAACTTTCCAAAGTTTGGTTTTAACCAAAATCGATTCATTGATCCAATCAAATTTAACTTCATATTTTAGTTAACCAATTTATTTCAATTTAAAATTTCCAATTTATTTAAAGTTAACAATGATAGTAATCAATGAAGAGAATATGAAATAGGGACTTATCTATACGATTCGCAGGGCTACCATCATACCAAAGCTTCTCTTTCGAGCTGCCCCGAAGCAATCAAAGAATTTGAAATCGAGTGATGATCAATTGATAGAGAAAGTTGTTTCATTGTTGTCATAGGGTATCGACCATTTGTAGTCGTACTCCCCTGTCCCCTATCTCGTCCTCTTCTTCTAGTCATACTTACTATCAATGAATAGTAAGAGAATTTACTAAGACACACGAACGGATATCTTAGCGATATACTCATTCTAGCGTATACTTTACCCTATCTCTAATGAGTCACTTAATGTGTTATACTCCAAAAGCTAAAGTTTAACCTTCAACTCTGATAACAATTATGACGAACCTGACTCGACCTTCGAAAATCGGCACCGAATACGTCACCCGTATTCGGATGCCACAGATCCAAACGTCGAATCTGGTTCGCCGAAGCTCATAACACATTAAGTATAACAACACAACGGAAGAAATGAATAATATATATCATTGATACACAATTGATACAACATCAGATACAACTGAATATCAATACAAATCAGAGCTCGAATATAACAGCGGAATAAAGATAACTTAAACTTGAACTCCAAAGAAGGAATTCTGATATCAGCAATCTCCATCTCCTAAGCACCAATCTAGAAATAGCTCGAACTCCAGATCAAGTTGTACTAAGCAAGGTCAGTCCGGAATGCTGAAGAGAAGCACAAAGAAACAGCCGAAATCCAACGGCTGAATGCTACCGAATCTACACCTACTATCTGACTATCTAAAAAGAAAAATCCAACTCTAGACTGCCCGTGTGAAAAATTATGGGCACCCAGAGTTTAGGAAGGGAACAATAAACTCCAGATCAGTCATGGGAATGGTATGAGCAAACAAAAACGGTTTATTTTTATCAAAAGCAAAACAAAAGATTTAAATTAAATCCGCAAAGCTTTTTGGAAAATGAAACTTCCATAAGGCCTCCTGCCACACACACAATGCAAGCGCAAACTTGGAGGAGATTTCTCCTTATGATAGTCAAAAAATGCTTGATAGGCAAAAATCTTTTTGATATTATTATTATTAGTGCATTGTGCAGAAAACCTTTCGAAAGTATAATATAAATCTTAACCAGCATAGGTACCATTATATTATGCTAGTTATAGCTACCACCTGAGATGGCAGGTCATACAATTATAATCGTAAAGGGCTCGTATTGTTTTGTTTGGATTTCCAACAAATGGTCAGGCAAAGAAACTTCCCACTCAAAATAGAACGCCTCTGGAGGGACGTCCTCGAGAACATAACCGGATCTCTACCAACACAAGGTCGGGCTACCTCTATAACTAGGTAACACTGACACGAGCATGCCATCCCCTGGTCGTTTGCGACCTTTATCCGAGGTAACTCTCAACCGACAACCACAAAGCAATAAGTTTGCAGCAACCACAAAGTTAAGTATCTAGGATCCATACCATGATACCACTCATAATCCAGAAGGAAATGACATACCCTCAGGAGGCTCTACCCCTAAAAACCTTGCTGCCACGATTCCTGTTTCGACCATTACCGGGTTGTGAGGCTCGACGAAGTCTCGTCCACAAAGCTACACTTTTTAAAAATCCATGCTTTAATCAATAAATGATGAGCAGTACCTCATATGCCACAATACAAATTGGGAATGTATCACTAGTAACCATCAACTACATAACCTCTGAGCTCGTACGTCTCAGAAAAGGGTGTTAAGCTAAGAGAATAAATTCTCCGCCCCCAAACAGAAATGTATTTGATAGAAACTGGTTTTACATCTCAAAGTGTAATGTCTGACACACATCCATACAAGTCTGTTCCGGGTTCGAAATAGAACTGAAGGCAATTCCAAAGAATCCCTTGCAAATCCGGATAATCCCTAATCACGTCCGGACCTCCCATCACGAAGGATGATCAAATCTCTATACCGAGGATTAGCCGGTGCAGAGACATTCGACGAGTTATCCTTTCGCTTTTGAAAATATTCATTCTTCACCACCGGTCTTCCAATGCTATCCATATCCATCGTATCATTATCCGAAATGAGTTATATGACACAAGGTCCTCTCCCGGCTAAACTGAATAATGAGCGCAATATTTAAAAACATATGGATATTGGGATTTCAGTTAAGTCACCACTTAAAAACCCAAAACCTTTCTTCAAATGGTTTAAACAAATTACCATTTACAAATATTTAAACAAAAAAGATTTACTTCACAAAGTTCACTAATCTTTCATAAAGATTTATTCACAACTTTCAAACAATTTTTCTTTTCAAATTGGATTAACTCATCCAATCATTAAATTGTCAGGACCCGATTCTTCGACTTCCGAAAATCGACATCAGTAAGTCCATTGTATCAACTGCCGAACAATCGAATGCCGAAAAACCGAACCATGAGGGTTAAAAAAAAGTGGTAGAAGAAAAGATAGAAGAAGTAAGAAAACAGAACAGAAACTAAAACAGAATCTCACAGTCGCAGCGGAACAACATATAATAGATAAATGAATAATCTTTAAAACAAAGAACATCTCACTTATTACATTACATTATCATCAGAGTGTACAACAACAATATACAATACAACAAAACAATGGACAGTTATACAAACATGTCCCTACAAGTGAATTCTACAGCAGAAAGATAATACCATATACAAGTAATACGTCTCGCCATCCAGCTCGCCACCTGAGCTCCAAAGCACTTCTGAATCCAGAATGACCTGATAACCTGACTCTAGGCTGCCCGTGTGGAAAATTATGGGCACCCAGAATTTAGGAAGAGAACAATAAACTCCAGGTCAGTCATGGGACTGGTGTGAGAACTCAAAACAGTTATTTAACTTTAAAACAACAACAACAAGGGAAGTGAAAAATATCCGCAATGCTTTTGGAAAATGAAACTACCATAAGGCCTCCCCGCACACACATAACGCAAACGCAGAATTGGAGGAGATTTCTCCTTATGATAGTCAAAGATGCTTACTACGCAAAACAAATCATTTTTGATATTATTATTAGTGCATAGTGATGAAAAAAATTCGAAAATAGAATATTAATCTTAGCCAGCATAGGTACCATTATATTATGTCTGCTATAGCTACCTCCTGAGGAGGCAGGTTATACAATTGCAATCGTAAAGGGCTTGTAATGTTTCTTTGGATTTCCAACAAATGGTCAGGCTAAGGAACTACCTACTGCCACATGGGATCGCCTCTGGCGGGACGTCCCGAGAACCTAACCGGATCTCTGCCAATACAAGGCCGGGTTACCTTTGTAACTAGGTAACTACTTCTCGAGTATGCCACCCCCCGGTCCTTTGGGACCTTTATCCGAGGGCCCTCGATCACAAAGCAACAACCACACAGAAAATGAGATTGGAGCAACCACATAGGTTAAGCATCAGGGCTCCATACCTGACACCACCCTTTTCCAGAAGGAAATGACATACCCTAAAGGGAGCGACCCTCATAACCTTGCCGCATATTCCTGTTTCGGCCATTTCCGGGGTGTGAGGTCCGACGAAGTCTCATCCACAAAGCTACGCTTTTTCACAAAGCCACGCTTTGATCAACAAATGATCAATAAATAATCATCACACAGCAACACTCAGCATGCCATATTACCAAATTGGGAATATATCGCTGATAACCTCCTACTACATAACCTCTGAGCTCGTATGTCTCAGAGAAGGGTGTTAAGCTAAGAGAATAAATTCTCCGCCACCAACAGAGATGTATTTGAAAGAAATCTGCTTTATATCTCAAAATTTAATGTCAGACACGTAACCATACAAGTCTATGCTGGGTTCGAACAGAACCGAAGGCACTTCAAAAGAAGCCCTTGCAATCCGGGTATTCACAGTCCCGATTGAATTTCCCATCACAAAGGAAATCTCCATACCGTAGCTAATGGTGCAGAGACAATCGATAGGTCATCCTATCGTTTTCAAAAATACCCGATCTTTAACACCAGTCTTCAATGCTATCCATTACGTCGTATCACTATTCGGAATGGGTAATCCGAATAACGAGCACAATAATTTAAAAATAAGTGTAGCACAATTTCAACCAATTCACAACAAATAGCCCTTTAAGGGTCAATATTGATAGTCGGTTATTTAGCTATCAATCAATATTCACAACATCACCCAATTTCAAATAATTTTCCAAATTATTTATTTTCAAAAATATCTTTACAAGATATAATTTCCACACTTCAACCATTTGAAAACAAATTTCAAATCAATTTTCACCTTTACAACTTTTGAAATTAAATTTCAAATCATTTTCCTTAAGCGAAAAACACTTACAATAGCTATTCATTTTAACTGGAAATCTGCCGAGTTCCAATATTTTAAAATAATTGAAAATTTCTTATCCAAAAATATATCTAGAAAACACTTTCAAATAAAACTATTTTTCTTTAAACACTTTACTTAAAATATTAGTTATAAAATATTATACCTATATTATATAAACTTAAACCCAAACTAATTTTTCAAAATAAAATTAGTAGATAGAGTATAACTATTTAAATAACTATTTTCTAAAACAATTACTGATTAAATCTTAGAAATAGTCATTTCTATAAACAATTTAATAAATCTTTACTTAAAGGATTTAAAATAATTTAAGAGGTAAATTTCTTCAAAGTATCCCTTTCAAAACCAATACTAGAATTATATATATATATATATATATATATATATATATATATATGAATAATATTTTTTATCAAAGCTATTCAGAAATTTTATTTAGCTTTCAGGAAGGATACACTTTCATTTCAAAATGGTTTATTCAAACCAATTAAATAAATCCTTACCGATTTATTAAATTTACGTTCCAAATCCGTAAATTCATTTCCACACTTTTAAAAATAAATCAATGTTTATTTTTAAAACAAATTTCCCTTATAAATTTCCATTGTGAATTTACATTTCCAAATATTCACTTTTTATACGATTTTTTTTTCAAATCGATTTCAGTTATTCACTTTCAACACCAAATTAGTTTTCAGTTGATTTCCAAAAACACCAAATCAAATTCCATATTGATTTTCCAAGAAATTAAACTCTAAGTGAATTTCATTCAAATTTCCAATTGAAATCGATTTCTACTAAACCCCAAATTAATTTCCAAATTGATTCCAAATTAATTTCAAAACAGCAAATAAATTTCCAAATGGATTTCCAAAGTTTGTTTCTTTTCAAGATAATTTCTTTTTAAAGAATACAAATTCTTTTATTTTCCAATTCTTAAAAATCCATATTTTGAATAAATTTTCAACCTTTGAATAATATTATCGAAAATCCATTTATTAAGCCCTTTTACCATACTTTGGAATTTTATTCAACAAAAATAAAACTTTATCATTTAAAAAAAAAATCCTTCCTTCAAATTTATACGATTCTCAAAAATAAATTTTATTATAAATTTTCAACTTAAATTTCGAAAGTTCACATTTTACCTATTTTCGGTATCTAACGATACTAATTTATATTCGGCTAAAATTTAGCCTTTAACGATTTTAATCACAAAGATAATCACGCAGATTATAAATCAACCAACACACAACATATGAAATAAATTCAAATGTTTGAGGAATCCAGTTGGATCCCTCCAACCTGTTTCCCTGCATCCAAATATGTTAGCACAATACCAATTCCGCTTCAAGACGGAATATCACGATATATGGGATTTATAAAATATTATCCTCTATTATGCGGCGCAATAGGGTCTCATCCGCTATATAATGTGGTAAATCAACTCCAAGTACATATATAATACCAATTCCATATCAAGTTGGAATTATCGCGGTATATGTTTTTAATAAATAACATCCGCTTAATATACGGTGTATACGGTCTATTTCAATACAACAGATAATAACTATCATCCAATCACACAATCAAGCAATTTTAAATCTAAATATTTTAAATTTAAATCGAAACAATTCGATTGAGAAATTCTCACCTTGAGTTTCCGATAACAGTTGTAGCATTTTATTTCGAATAAAATTAAACGTGCATTTAATTTTAGCCAAAATTATCACTAGCTCCAAACGACTCCAAACCAGCTCCATTGCATAATGCTCGTCCATACGAACCCGTCGCAACTTGTTTCGTGCGTTTTCGACCTTGTCTGAACAAGTTATGATGTTAAAATTTTTTATATGAATTTAAATAAATTAATTTACGAATTATCTTTTATATTTTATAAACCTAATGAATCCGGGCCGCCCAAACCCTTTGATCAAATCGTGGCCGTCATCTTTTTCTTCCTCCCCCTCACCCAGTTTTCGTTCGAACGACCCATTACTGCCGCCGCCGCCACCATCCATTTATCGAGCCTCCATACGTCGACGAGACGATGATCAGAACCATTCGTTCGAACTGCCCCAGCGAGCTCCCCCCACGGCAACAACCCCGGCTAACTCGGCTACCCCTGCTTCCTAGAAAATCGTGTGCAACCAAGCACGAACGCAGGCCAAAAACTTCGCCTATGGTCGATGATTCGTCGACCCACCGTATGGATTTGAAGCTCTCGTTGCGATCTTTATTTTTGTAGTTGATGATTTTGGGTGAAAGCGAATGGATGGTGAGATAAACGAGGTGGAATCTCGACAATTTATGGCCATTCGAAATGTTAATGGCGGCCGTTGCTTAAAACCCTAGGGATTGAGTTGTGTTGCAAAAGTGAATTATTGAGTGCTTTTATAGAAAATTCTCAAATTACTATTCACTCGAAATTTTATGAACTCCAAATCTCACGCGGTGACCGGCGTTTCTAAGGTTTACCCCGCGTTCCGGACATAATGGAACATGTTTTGAAGGCTAATTGGGTAATATGTGTGAGTTACGGAAATAAACGATCAAATTTAATTTTAAATCGATTAAACCAAATTTCTATGCGTTTTGGCTTGTCCCGGACAAACCGTAAATCCGATTGACACGAAATTTGAAACCTTACTATATTTTGACATTACGGATCCGATGAAACTGGTTTCGTCGAAATCCAAGACTGTTTGAAAAATGGTTATTTTAACTCGTCAATTAAATATTAAAATATTCAATTTCTGCAAATTATCTTTTAGTTCAATTTTAAAAGTTCACAAACATTGTTCTAACTCCAATATGATTTAATACAACTTTATAAATCAATTTTAATCACATTAAACCCAATTTCCAATTATTTATGTAATTTCAAATATTAATTTGTCGATTTAATTATCCAATTAAATCTAAATATTTGAAATATAATTCATTCGACTTACAAATTTTACTTGTTGATATTTAAAATCAATTAAACATCTGAATTTCAAATGACAGAAATTCTGGATCGTTACAACATTCCCCCCTTAAAAGAATTTCGTCCTCGAAATTACCAAGTAAGAAAAAGTTTTGAAATCCATTAACTTTTCAAAACAACCCATTTCAAATTTGATTTACAAATCTCTTAAGCGTTTAACTTTCCCAAACATTCAATAGTTAAACGTCTTACAAAATATTTACTAAGTTTCCAAATCTATATATAGTTATCTTTTCAAAATCAACTATATCGTTTAACCTTTAACTTCAAATCAAAACTTAGTTTTCACAAATTTTTCTCAAAATTTCCCTAAAATTTTCTAACGCCTTAAATTTTCAGAAAATTTCACCATAACCTCCTTTGTACGGAGGAGCTTTTACAATATCACAGTAGATGCAAATATATATACATCGACCCACACGGTCGGAAAATAGAAAAACAGTCCATATTTCCTATTTTTATTGCGTAGGCATACATTTTAGCATTTTAAGAAAAGCAGTTATTTATTTAGCATTTTGCACAACCCAAATCCCAATAACGGTAGCCCGGTACCTGTACTTACTCAATATAAACACGTAAGTGACATATATAAGAAGTTATTAACATTTTACTCTTTTAAACAACTACAACACATGCATATTAAAAGAAATGCATACTAAGCAAGGTTTATAAACAACTTATATGATTTCGACATTACTTGTAATTGTTTACAACCAATTCATATACAACGACATTCAATTATTCATTTTCAATTAGTTTACATTCACTAATTTACATTCACATTGGTTCACTTTCAATTCAAATCAATTTCCATTTAATTTAAATTTACTTAACTTCCAATTTGAATTTAATCGCTTTAGCTTTCAATTTTATTCATTCAATTGCATATGAATTTCTATTCAATCAATTAACAATAATCTAATAACCAATGTATATCCGATACAACCGAATTTATTCACTTTACATTCAACATTCATATTCACTTTGTTTACCTTCAATTTGATTTAACATTCAATTAGCCTTAAACGAATTAACACTTATATCCATTATTTTATATCAATTCATTACATTCGATTGATTTACATTCAATTCATTAGTTCAATTACTAATTTATTTTACAAATAAAGTTGAATCTCCTTTATATAACTCAAGTTCATATTCATTCAATTAACTTCATTATTTTACTTCGATACCAAAATCAACCTTATTCAACATCACTTAAGTTATATTCCTTTTAAACATCATTTGTTTAACTTAACTTAAATTTCCATTTCAACAACATATCTAATCCAGCTAAAATCAAATCCAAATTCTAACTCCAAAGTAAATTCTATTTAACTTTTACCAAAGTCAATTTCATCACTTATTCAGATTCATACCTCGTTTTGCTGAACAAAGTTGTTTAACCATTTTTAATAATTGGTTTTACTTACATCTTCACATTTAATAAGTTATACAACTTATTATTCAACTTCCAAATCTGATTTAATTTATTTAACTTCCTTTAGTTAAATTTCACATCATATATTTTATCATACTAATTCAAATTTATTTCAACTTTACTAAAGTTAAATCTTTATTAACTCATATTACAAGTTCAAAACTCATTTCACTTATATCCAACAATGACAACTTGGATTTTAATTTCAAATCTGTTTATCACATCAAAATTCAATTTCAATTTACTATGGTAGCAAATCCATCACACAGAAACTCGAAAATGATACAGATGATGCTGTAGTCATCACCCTTATTATTCCATAACAACAGTAGTGAATCCAATGCTTTAAATTCTTTCAAAATTCCCTTTTATTTATAAATCACATTTATAAATCTTGCTTATATAATTTCACTATTTCCCTTTACCTATACAAGATTATTTCACAATTGTAAATCATTTCAATTATAATTCTATACTGATACAATTGTTGCTTTTATATAATTGATTCTTTCACAATTGTTGTTTTTATTCAGATTATTCGAACAACTTTGATTCACTTATATATTTTCATACATTTTCAACAGTCAAACAATTCAATTTTTTTCATACACTCCAATAATTCTGAAAAATTATTCCTTTATATATAAAATATAATCGAGGTAAAATTATTTCATTTACCCAATTTAAAATGATACTATGTCGGTTTATCTCGTTTAAGAGTTTAGAAACCCCTATCGATACAGTTAGCTAGACTGCGTCGACCAGAATCTATAAACAATCAACTGATAAGTCAACACAATACAAAACAATTTCATATTCACTAACAAATACGATCTCATATCTATTATTACACTCAAACTCATTCTAGAGTACTGCTGACTCTATCTCTAATGAGTAATCCCCAACAGAGCCAAGGCTGTCACTTAACCAAATGCTCTGATACCACATTTTCAGGACCTGATTCTTCGACTTCCGAAAATCGACATCAATACGTCCATTGTATCAACTGCCGAACAATCAAAGGCCGGAAAACCGAACCATGAGGGTTAAAAAAAGAGGTAGAAGAAAAGATAGAAGAAGTAAGAAAACAGAACAGAAACAAAAACAGAATCTCACAGTCCCAACGGAACAACATATAATAGATAAATGAATCATCTTTAAAACAAAGAACTATCTCACTTATTACATTACATTATCATCAGAGTGTACAACAATAATATACAATACAACAAAACAATGGACAGTTATACAAACATGTCCCTACAAGTGAATTCTACAGCGGAAAGTTAATATCAAATACAAGTAATACGTCTCGCCATCCAGCTCGCCACCTGAGCTCCAAAGCACTTTTGAATCCAGAATGACCTGATAACCTGGCTCTAGGCTGTACGTGTGGAAAATTATGAGGACCCAGAGTTTAGGAAGAGAACAATAAACTCCAGGTCAGTCATGGGACTGGTGTGAGAACTCAAAATAGTTATTTAACTTTAAAACAACAACAACAAGGGAAGTGAAAAATATCCGCAATGCTTTTGAAAAATGAAACTACCATAAGGCCTCCCCGCACACACATAACGCAAACGCAGAATTGGAGGAGATTTCTCCTTATGATAGTCAAAGATGCTTACTACGCAAAACAAATCATTTTTGATATTATTATTAGTGCATAGTGATGAAAAAAATTCGAAAATAGAATATTAATCTTAGCCAGCATAGGTACCATTATATTATGTCTGCTATAGCTACCTCCTGAGGAGGCAGGTTATACAATTGCAATCGTAAAGGGCTTGTAATGTTTCTTTGGATTTCCAACAAATGGTCAGGCTAAGGAACTACCTACTGCCACATGGGATCGCCTCTGGCGGGACGTCCCGAGAACCTAACCGGATCTCTGCCAACACAAGGCCGGGTTACCTTTGTAACTAGGTAACTACTTCTCGAGTATGCCACCCCCCAGTCCTTTGGGACCTTTATCCGAGGGCCCTCGATCACAAAGCAACAACTACACAGAAAATGAGATTGGAGCAACCACATAGGTTAAGCATCAGGGCTCCATACCTGACACCACCCTTTTCCAGAAGGAAATGACATACCCTAAAGGGAGCGACCCTCATAACCTTGCCGCATATTCCTGTTTCGGCCATTTCCGGGGTGTGAGCTCTGACGAAGTCTCATCCATAAAGCTACGCTTTTTCAAAAAGCCACGTTTTGATCAACAAATGATCAATAAATAATCATCACACAGCAACACTCAGCATGCCACATTACCAAATTGGGAATATATCGCTGATAACCTCCAACTACATAACCTCTGAGCTCGTACGTCTCGGAGAAGGGTGTTAAGCTAAGAGAATAAATTCTACGCCATCAACAGAGACGTATTTTAAAGAAATCTGCTTTATATCTCAAAAAGTAATGTTAGACACTTAACCATACAAGTCTGTTCCGGGTTCAAACAGAACCGAAGGCACTTCAAAAGTTGCAATCCGGGTATTCACAATCCCGATCGAATTTCCCATCACAAAGGAAATCTCTATACCGTAGCTAACGGTGCAGAGACAATCGATAGGTCATCCTATCGTTTTCACAAATACCCGGTCTTCAACACCGGTCTTTAATGCTATCCATTACGTCGTATCACTATTCGGAATGGGTAATCCGAATAACGAGCGCAATAATTTAAAAATAAGTGTAGCATTCAATTTCAACCAATTCACAACAAATAGCCCTTTAAGGGTCAATATTGATAGTCGGTTATTTACCTATCAATCAATATTCACAACATCACCCGATTTCAAATAATTTCCCAAATTATTTATTTTCAAAAGTATCTTTACAAGATATAATTTCCACACTTCAACCATTTGAAAACAAATTTCAAATCAATTTTCACCTGTACAACTTTTGAAATTAAATTTCAAATCATTTTCCTCAAGCGGAAAACACTTACAACACTTATTCATTTTTACTGGAAATCTGCCGAGTTCAAATATTTTAAAATAATTGAAAATTTCGTATCCAAAAATATATATGGAAAACACTTTTAAATAAATCTATTTTTCTTTAAACACTTTACTTAAAATATTAGTTACAAAATATTATACCTATATTATATGAACTTAAACCCAAACTAATTTTTCAAAATAAAATTAGTAAATAGAGTATAACTATTTAAATAACTATTTTCTAAAACAATTATTGATTAAATCTTAGAAATAATCATTTCTATAAACAATTTAATAAATCTTTACTTAAAGGATTTAAAATAATTTAAGAGGTAAATTTCTTCAAAGTATCCCTTTCAAAACCAATACTAGAATTTTATATATATGAATAATATATTTTTTTCAAAGCTATTCAGAAATTTTATTCGGCTTTCCAGGGAGGATACACTTTCATTTCAAAATGGTTTATTCAAACAAATTAAATAAATCCTTACCGATTTATTAAATTTACGTTCCAAAACCGTAAATTCATTTCCACACTTTTAAAAATAAATCAATGTTTATTTTTAAAGAAAATTTCCCTTATAAATTTCCATTGTGAATTTACATTTCCAAATATTCACTTTTTGTACGATTTTTTTTTTCAAATCGATTTCAATTATTCACTTTCAACACCAAATCAGTTTTCAATTGATTTCCAAAAACACCAAATCAAATTCCATATTGATTTTCCAAGAAATTAAACACTAAGTGAATTTCATTCAAATTTCAAATTCAAAATCAATTTCTACTAAACCCCAAATTAATTTCCAAATTGATTCCAAATTCATTTCAAAACACCAAATAAATTTCCAAATGGATTTTCAAAATTTATTTCTTTTCAAGATAATTTCTTTTTGAAGAATACAAATTCTTTTATTTTCCAATTCTTAAAAATCCATATTTTGAATAAATTTTCAACCTTTGAATAATATTATCGAAAATCCATTTATTAAGCCCTTTTACCATATTTTGAAATTTTATTCAATAAAAATAAAACTTTATCATTTTTAAAAAAATTCCTTCCTTGAAATTTATACGATTCTCAAAAATAAATTTTATTATAAATTTTCAACTTAAATTTCGAAAGTTCACATTTTACTTATTTTCGGTATCTAACGATACCAATTTATATTCGGCTAAAATTTAGCCTTTAACGATTTCAACCACAAAGATAATCACGCAGATTATAAATCAACCAACACACAATATATGAAATAAATTCAAATGTTTGAGGAATCCAGTTGGATCCCTCCAACCTGTTTCCCTGCATCCAAAGATGTTAGCACAATACCAATTCTGCTTCAAGCCGGAATATCGCGGTATATGGGATTTACAAAATATTATCCGCTATTATGCGGTGGAATATGGTCTCATCCGCTATATAATGCGGGAAATCAACTCCAAGTACGTATATAATTCCAATTCCATATCAAGTTGCAATTATCGCGGTATGTGTTTTTAATAAATAACATCCGCTTAATATACGGCGTATAGGGTCTATTTCAATACAACAGATAATAACTATCATCCAATCACACAATCAAGCAATTTTAAATCTAACTATTTAAAATTTAAATTGAAACTATTCGATTGAGTGAGAAGTTCTCACCTTGAGTTTTCGATAACAGTTGTAGCGTTTTATTTCGAATAAAATTAAACGTGTGTTTAATTCTACCCGAAATTATCACTAGCTCCAAACGACACCAAACCAGCTCCATTGCGTAGTGCTCGTCCATACGAACCCATCGCAATTTTTTTCGTGCATTTTCGACCTCGTATGAACAAGTTATGATGTTACAAAGTTTTATATGAATTTAAATAAATTAATTTACAAATTTTCTTTTATATTTTATAAACCTAATGAATCCGGGCCGCCCAAACCCTTTGATCAAATCGTGGTCGTCATCTTTTTCTTCCTCCCCCTCACCTAGTTTTCGTTCGAACGACCCATTACTGCCGCCGCCACCAACATCCATTTATCGAGCCTCCATACGTCGACGAGACGATGATTAGAACCCTACGTTCGAACCGCCCCAGCGAGCTCCCCCCATGGAAACAACCCCGACAAACTCGGCTACCCCTGCTGCCTAGAAAATCGTGTGCAACCAAGCATGAACGCAGGCCAAAAACTCCGCCTATGGTTGATGATTCGTCGACCACCGTATGGATTTGAAGCTCTTGTTGCGATCTTTATTTTTGTAGTTGATGATTTTGGATGAAAGCGAATGGATAGTGAGATAAACGAGGTGGAAGCTCGACAATTTCTGGCCATTCGAAATGTTAATGGCGGCCGCTGCTTAAAACCCTAGGGCTTGAGTTGTGTTGCAAAAGTGAATTATTGAGGTGCTTTTACAGAAAATTCTCAAATTACTATTCACTCGAAATTTTCCGAACTCCAAATCTCGCACGGTGACCGGCGTTTCTAGGGTTTACCCCGCGTTCCGGACACAATGGAATGTGTTTCGGAGGCTAATTCGGTCATATGTGCGAGTTATGGAAATAAACAATCAAATTTAAATTAAATTGATTAAACCAAATTTCTATGCGTTTTGGCTTGCCCCGGACAAACCGTAAATCCGATTGATACGAAATTTGAAATCTTGCTATAATTTGACATTGCGGAGCCGATGAAACTGGTTTCGTCGAAATCCGAGACTGTTTGAAAAATGGTTATTTTAACTCGTCAATTAAATATTAAAATATTCAATTTCTGCAAATTAACTTTTAATTCAATTTTAAAAGTTCACAAACATTTTTCTAACTCCAATATGATTTAATACAACTTTATAAATCAATTTTAATCACATTAAACCCAATTTCCAATTATTTCTGTAATTTCAAATATTAATTTGTCAATTTAATTATCCAATTAAATCTAAATATTCGAAATATAATTCATTCGACTTACAAATTTTACTTGTTGATATCTAAAATCAATTAAACATCTAAATTTAAAATGACATAAATTCTGGGTCATTACATAAATCAAAGACTCAATTCATAGCTTTCAAAACCATTTCCAAAGATTCATTCATAACTTTCAAAACAATTCCCATTTCAAATCTTTTATATATAAAAGATACACCATTAAAATCCTCTTCGATTTCAAAACAAAGTTTAACAATCTTTCATAAAGATTCATTCATAACTTTCAAAACAATTCTCAGTTCCATTTCAAACTTGAAAATTTTCCACACAAATTGGAAATCCTTTCTTTATATGAAAGCTATTATTATTTGAAAACAAATAGGTTTCGTTTCGGAAAAATCCAATTACATTTTCACGAGTTAAAACTCTTCAAATATAAAATTTGGGTTAAATTCAGATTCCCAAAACAATACTTTTAAAATGGTTTAGAACCCATATAAACACATTTATAACTCGCATAATCTTTTTAAACCATAATTTCCAAAAATAGAATTCAATTTCAAATCTTGAATCAAATTCAAATCAATTAATTAAATTTCAAAACTTTATCAAGTTATTCAAAATAAATTTTATATTTAAAACTTCTTTTCAAAGGCTTTTATATTTACCCAATTCCATTTCCAAAACTATTTGAATTTAAAATTCAACTTTAAAATTATTTCAAAAATCTATGACTTAACCAATTTCCTCGTGCAATCCATATTTGTGTGTGTATGGTGTAGTCTAGGGGTTTTACACAATAGTGCAACAGCATTCAATCATCACAATTCAATCACATTAATATCGATAAGCGGTATAATTCATGTAACAACCCTGTATTTTGTGATATTTTTTTGTATATTTTAATTATTTTAATTGAATTTTGATTTAAAAACTTATTTTATTTATTTTGAATGATAAACTTTAGTTTTGATATGAATTATCATTCCAAAACATGACTAAAAAGAATATTTTCCGAAAAGTGAATTTTTGGTCAAAATAGTCAAACTTTGACTTTTAATTTAAATTTTTAAAAGTTTGAAAAATTAAATTTTATCTTTCACTATGAAAGTACATAAAATTTTAAGAACACTGCTTTTTATTTCGTTGGAAACGGATTTAAATTGTGAAAGTTGTGTATATTTCAATATTGAGTGCAATTCGTCTATTCTGCAATTTTGTTATTTTAAATAGTATAAATTTTATTTTTCTTTGTCATATTTTATTGTAATATGTATTGATATGCTATTTTATGTATGCTTTATTTCTTTTAATATTTTTGAAGTGAGGTAGGAATTTTTCTAGAGCTAGTAGTATTTTTCTTGTAATTTCCATGCCATGTTTTCAATTTTAAACATTTTCTTTAGTTCTTTTCTATTTTTCACCAATTTAATTATTTATTTTATTTTAGAAATGATAAATAAATTATTTTATTTCAAAATTTTACTTTAGAATATTTTTAAAATGAAGTAGATATTTTTCCAAAGCCATTGATGTTTTAATTGTAATTTTTGAACCATGTTTTCAATTTTTAAGCATTTTCCTTAATTCTTTTTATATTTTCTTTAAATTTAATTATATATTTTTATTTTTTTTCTCTTTGTTTCGGTTTTAAATGTACTTGCTGAAGTTTATTTTGTTTTACTTGATTTAAAAGAAAAGGAAATATGGAAGGTTTTAAAAGCTAAGAAACGTAAAGTCGTTTCACCGTTTCTTTTACCGTTTCTTTTTCAATCAATACATCAATTATTTTGGCCGTTCCTTATACTATCTTTAGCTGACTTCTTTTCTTCATTTTCATGAATTTTCAAAGCTTCTCAACCTTAAAAAAAAAATCATGGCCTCCATCTTGCAAAAATTTGGTAAAATCTTCTTCTCTTCTCTTGTTTTCTAGTTTTTCATGTGATTTTGCAACTTGTTCTCTACTTCATGGCTCCACTCCTCCTCAACCAGATCTAGGCTGACCTCCACCTCCTCCTTCTCTGATCAACCACCCCTCTAGTCCATCGCCATGACCAGACCGAACCCACCTTAGCAAGAGACAACACCAAAAATGCACAAACCCATCACCTATTTACATAAATCGAGCCTAGTTTTCTAGCACCACCTTCTACAAACATTAGCCGCCACTTCCACCACCACCACCACCTCTGACCTGACCTCCACCCTCTGCCACATCACCCACCACCACCTGGACCCACTGGCCATGCCCCTAGAGCCTATGGCCGAACCCATTTATAGCGTAGAAGTGATGAATTTGCCTTGTAGTTGTTGTTTTGTTGCACCTATGTCCATCCACCTTTGCACCATTACTTCCAAGCTATGGCTGACCCTTATGAGCCCAAGACCTGATCCTAACCCACTCCTTAAACATGTATTTCAGATCTATAGCTGAAGCATAGGCGGTAGAAAGCAAGTGCAAAAACTTTGGCTTTGTTTTATGCATTTAATTCTAACATTGTTTTATTGAATTTGGGTTTGAAAACTTATGTTATTTGTTTGTTTTGTTTGAATGTTTGCAAGTCTATTAGCCTTGTCTCTCCCATAATCATATCATCATGGCTAAGAAAACGAACCCCTTAGTCGAGCTTTTGAATGGTTGTAGCAAGGTCAAGTTATCTTGTCTTTGTTGCCTTTCAATTTCAATTTATTTCAATATATTTTGGTTGAATATTCATAAGTTATATTGTCTTGTTTTGGGGTTGTTTACAAGATGATATCTCGGCTATTTCTCTCCACTCAAAATCAAAGTTCGTGCCTTCTGGATCCATTGTGCCATTCTAATTGATATCTCCAGAAAAAAAAGTGAGTATTTCTCACCGGATATTATGTACTTATATAAGTAGTAAATTGACACCCTGTGAATCTGTAGAACTATATTAACATGTTATAACTGCTTATATTATTATCATATGATGTTCACACCTGTTATTACACCTGTTATATCATATGTTACTGTTATTTCATGCTATTCTGTATATTTTATCAGTTTATCACACTGCAAGTTCCCTGTAAATTAGAAATCACTATGGGTTGAAACGATACATACCCGAACGGACTTTAGAATAAGGGAAACTTGTTATGGGCTAAAATGATAGGCCTGAATGATTTTCAATTTATTTCATTTTCTTGGGACTGCGGGTTTGAAATGACAAAACTCGGATTTTCTTTGTAAATTACGGGTTGAAATGATATATTACCTGTATCACTTTACTTAGCGTAAAAAATTATATACAGACCCGTAGTTAATATATGTTTTCTAAAAAATTTAAAATTATTTTAGAAATGTAAATATTAAAATATTTTGATTTAAATCTAATTAAAAAGGATTTTTGTAAAATATTGTTGATTTTTTGAATAATTGTAAGTGAAATGAATAAATGAAAAAGTTAGAAAATTTTGAATGTAAGTTATTTTGGAAAATTTGATTTAATTATAATTGGAAATTAATTTGAATATGAAATTATGATAAATTTACGATAATTTTAATTTAAATGAATTTAAAGTGATTTTATATCATACTAATGATTTTTAATAAAGTTGAAATGTGAAATGAATGAATATTTAAGTTGAAATTTTGAAATATAACTAAAATTGGAAATTTATGAAATTGACTTAAAAGTGAATATTTAGTTAAGTAAATAAAAATAAAACTATGTTATATTTGAGAATTTGAACTTAAGTGTTAAGTTAAAATTTACTGTAATGAATTTAAATTTGAATGTTGAAATTTAATAAGTAAATTATTAATAAATATTGATTTTTGAAAGGAAACTTAACTTTATAAAATCATGAATTTAAGAAAAATTAAATGATGCTTATGAATGTGAAAATGTATGATTTTATAAGTTAAAAATGATTTAAATAAAAAAATAGGTGTTTGTGAAATTCTATTGAATATTTGAAGTTAATTAACAGCATTTTTAAATGCTGTCTTTTGTTAAATTGAATTGTTTTGAATGTAACTTTCTGTAGCAATTTCCAAATGCAGCGAAACTTGAATTTTCATTGTTTTAATAAATTTAAGTGCATAAATGAACATTGAAAAGTTTAAATTTTTGGAATTTAATAATTTAATTATTAAATGTAATAACTTCATTTTTATGATTTAAAATGAAGTAATTTGTTTGAAATATAACTATTTGATATATTTAAATAATTTGAAATGTGGTTTTGAAAAGATATGATATTTTGATATATTAAAATGATTTGAAACGAAGTTTTGAAAGATATGATATTTTGATATTAAAATGATTTGAAAATAAGTTCTGAAAGATATGATATTTTGGAAATGAAGCTTTGAAAAGTTATGATATTTTGATATATTAAAATGTTTTGAAAGGAAGTTTTGAAAGGATATGATAATTTAATATATTGAAATGGTTAGAAATGACTTGATATTTATTTTGATACATATTTGAATTGAAAGATATGGTATGATGATATATTGAAATGGTTTGGAAATGACTTGATCTTTATTTTGATAAAGATTTCGATCGAAATGATATTTTATTTTGAAGTATATAATATTGTTTTAAATTTATAACTACGGGTTATAATAACGATTGGTTGTTAAAGAGACCGGGATCGGATATTGTCTTATAGCCGGCGAATACCGAAAACCACTTTAACAACTGTATACGCGGTGGAGATTCCAGAATGAAGTAGGATGGTGGCGACGTTCTCGAGGTATATTACGTGGACCCAACTCCCGTGAGTTGGCATAAATGACTAAAACAGGAGCTATACCGGGATACACAAAGGGTCACACCCTTTCATCGAGCATGCTCCATCGGAAACTATTCTATTACTTTTGTGATTCGATATGTGGCGCCACTTTGATTCGGGGGTATTGTTCGAGGTGGGCGGAAGCTGCTGGCTTGCCGTCACCACCGGTTCGGGAGTGCAAACGGTGTATCCACCCTTGTAACGACCTAGAATATTGAATAATTTAATTTGAAAATATTTAATTTATTTTAAATATTTGAATGATGGTTTGACTTGAATTTCAAATTATCAGAATGAATTTAGCAATTAAATTATAGAGTTTAATCTATTGAGGTTGAATAATAATTTGAATCTTCAATTTTAAGCCTATTAATAATATTTTAAAGGCTTGTAAAATTCATATTGATAATACTGAAGATAATAGAAGATTCAAAATTTAATTTGGAAGTGAATTGTTCAGTTTTGAAATTAAAACGTTTGGATCGATATTTAAAAATAGCCGTCCGAGGCACGGTCTCAGAATTCGACGAAACCAGTTCCATTGGGTCCGTAATATTGAATTATTATCGGATTTCAAATTTCGTAATTTTCTGAGTTGATATGTGAGCGTACGTTGAGTAAACGCATTGCAAATTTAAATTGGATTAAATTTAGATTTAAATTTATAAATAAACGACATATCCCTTCTATTATGCCTAACATCACGCTCCCTTGTTTCCGCCTAAAATCACGGCTAGATTATGCGAGCTTGCTTCCTCCATGTTTTTAAATAGTCCTTCATCTTCAATTTAGAAATCAGAACGAAAAAGAAAAAAATAAATATGATTAATGGCCGAAGCCCAGAAATCAACAGCAAATAAAAAAAAGCTTTGTTCAAATAATGGCCGTGTATCCTTCCACTCGTTCAAAATCGCGAGTACCTTTTTCATTCCAAATCAAATCCTTTGAAGAAAAAAAATTAATGGCCGCAGCCTTGTGGAAAATAAAAAAATAAAAATAAAAAAAGAGAAAGGGGGGCGATCGGCAACTGAAATCGTGAGTCAGAGAGGCGCACGCGATGATGGGGCGCGGCGAGGGGGTTCGCGGCAGTGGCGGTCGAACACTGGTGGAGGCTCGCGACGGCGACGATGGCGTTCGCGATGGAGTTGACGCGCGAGTGCTTGCGCGTGGAGAAGGCGAGTGTGGAGCATGAGATAATGGCCACGGCATCGAGAGGCGTTCTGGGGATTCAGTGGCGCACGCACGCATACGAGATGGCGGCGACCTTGGAGGCGGCCGCGTGAAGCTAGGGCTTAGGGAAAATAGCCGCGAGCAGTTAAGGTATAATTTTTGTTTAATTTAGAATGATAGATATGTAATTTAAAAATAATTACAATAAGGTGATTTTAACCACTAGGTAACTGAGTTGAAAATATTTGAAAAAAAATAATATGTATGTGATTTCAATTTATAAATCTATAAAAGAAAATGGGTTTAAAATTTAATTATTAGTTTAAATTAAACTTTTGGTTAATTAAATATAGCGAATGGAAATTAATTATGCAATTTGTCTAAATGTTATATATTCTAAAGATAATTTTATTTAATTTAGTTCTAAAAGTAAATTTTTGGTTAAATATTTTATTATAGAAAAATTAGTTGATTTAAAATAAAAAGGAAATTTAGTTTAATTGGAAATTTCTGGTTAGAATTATTTTAAAAAGGAAAATTAGTTTAAATAAATTTATTTAAGAAGAAATTGGTTTAAACAAAACTATTGATTAATTAAACAATCAAGAATGAAAATTTATTATTCGATTTGTTCGAATATTAATAAATTGTGTAAATATTTATACAAGGTATAAATCAAGAAAATCGAGTCAAGATGGGAAATGGATTGCAAAATAAAAGCTAAGGTGAGAACTTCTCACTCAAAAATTTATAAGTTGGATTTGCAGTTATTTATTGATTGCTATTTGATTGTGATATTAGATATAGTAGGATATATCTATATATATAGCAATATATATATATATATATATTGGCATATGTATATATTACAGTTGATTGATTTCCCGCATTGTATAGCGGATGAGACCCTATTGCGCCGTTAGTAAGCGGATAATATTTTATAAAATCCCATATACCGCGATATTCCACCTCGAAGTGGAATGGGTATTGTGCTAATGTCTGTGGATGCAGGGAAACAGGTTGGAGGGATCCAACTGGATTCCTCACAAATATTTATTTGATTCAAATATTGTGATATTTGATTGTTTATCATATCGATATATGATGTTTGAAAATCGGGATTGACTATTTGATGTGTTGCATCATCGAATCCAATTTTGAAGTTTAAAAATAACGATTTTTATTTTTAAGGGATTTCTAAAGTGATTTTTGAAAGTATACGTTTATAAAATATTTTTTGGAATTAATTCATCTTAAATAAATAAACGTTATAATTTTAATATTATAAAAATTATGATTTTTTGAGAAATTCAGTTAAAAGTTGATTTTAAAAAAAAATATGTGATTAATGATTTTACAAAATAGTTTAAACTGGGATTTCTGAATTTATTATAAAAAGTTTAAAAATAGTATTTATGAAATTTGATTATTTTACAAATCAAAATGATGAAATTATAAAGGAGTTGAAAGACGTTTTAAAAGAATAATATAAATTGATCCATATAAAAGATTTATAAATTGATATTTATAAATTTAGAATATCTTGAATTATAAAACGAGCTTTTATAAGTGCTAGAATGAATTGTGAATGAATTTCATAAATGAATGAAATTTATAGAATTATAACGGTGAAGTTATAAATGGAATTTTATAAACAGTAGGTTTATAAAATTTGTGAAGTTATTTAAAGGAATAGATTTGGATAAATAAATGAATCTTATAAGTTATAAGATTTATAATTTGGGAAGTTTGAAGGAACGTTTTTTTTAAACAAATAAATTATAAGCATTTAACTTATAATATGGACTTTCGGTATATAATTGAGTTATAAATCGAATAAGTTAATAAAGGAAATTTATAAGAGGAAGTGTTATAAAATAAATAGAAATGGAATTTATAAACATTATTTTATAAATCCGCAAACGACTTATTTTGATAAGTAAATTGATGTAACTTGTTAATGGAGTTATATTCACGTTTTAGACAGTGAATAATCCTTTAAAATAAAAGGAATAGAAATGATGAAATTGGTTAACAAGTATATTCACGTTTTTAATTAGTGAATAATATGTTAAGGAAATGGTTTTGAATGGGATGATTTAAATAGGATTAAAGCGATCTAAAGATGTTTTAAAAAGTATTAACTATCGAAACCATAGATTTCAACATTCATTGTTGAAATAGACGTTTTCGAGAAATAGAAGGAAACGGTAGACTATAACACTGTTGTTATAGTAAATGATTTTCGAAAGGAAGTGTTTTGTATAGTATTGGGATTTATATATCTATTTTAATTTCGAATCCCTATACTAGTGATTTTGGGTTGTCGTAACGATGTTTTACGCGACATTCGTTTTGGCCCAAATAAATATGTTTAAGAGAATGATTTCCTTAAAGAATGAAATATATACTTAATTTCGTTTAAGTATATTGAATATTTTCCAAGTATAGAAAATAAAAAGACTTGTGAATTACTTATAAATAAATAGGTATAGAAATGTTTTTTTTCAATGTGAAATAAAAAGTTTAGAGAATTTATCTTTTTGAAGATAAATTGAAAATCAATAATTGAAAACGTATATTCATAAATATTTTTGGAAATATAAATTCAATATGGAATTTATAAATGAAACTTGGAATTCGTTTAAAAATAAATATTGATTTATTTTTGAAGTATTGAGATTATATATCTTGTAAAGATATTTTTGGAAAGTTAATAATTTGGAAATTTTTTTGGAATATGGTGATGTTGTGCATATCTACTGATAGTTCAATAACCGACTATCAATATTTACCTTTGAATAGGTATTCGTTGTGATTTGCTTGAAATTGAATGCCACACTTATTTTTTTAAAATAAGCGCTCACTATTCGGGTTAACCGGGAAAGGACCTTGGGGTCGTATAACCCATTCCGAATATGTAATACGTCATTATGAATTGCATTTGAAGACCGGTGTTGAAGACCGGATATTTTCGAAAACGAAAGGGTTTCTTGTTGATTGTCTCTGCACTGGCTGATCCCCGGTATAGAGATCTCCATATGTGATGGGAAATTCGGACGTGATTAGAGATTATCCGGATTGCAAGGACTTCTTTGTAAGTGCCATCGGTTCTGTTCGAGCCCGGAACAGACTTGTATGGATTGTGTGTCTGACGTTACAAATTGAGATATAAAGCAGATTTCTTTTAAATATATTTCTGTTGGTGGCGGAGAATTTATTCTCTTAGCTTAACACCCTTCTCTGAGACGTACGAGCTCAGAGGTTATATAGTTGAAGGTTATCAGCGATATATTCCCAATTTGGTAATGTGACATGCTGAGTGTTGCTGTGAAATGATCATTGTGTTGATTATTTGTGATAGGATCATTTGTTTGATCGTCTATCTTGGTGATCATTTCTATGATCATTTGTTGACCCAAAGCATGACTTTGTATAAAGCGTGTTTTTGTGGACGTGACTTCGTCGAGCCTCACACCCCGGAATGGTCAAAACAGGAAAGATGCAGCAAGGATATGAGGGGTAGCTCCCTTTAGGGTATGTGCATTTCCTTCTGGAAAAGGGTGGTATCATGGTATGGAGCCCAGATACTTACTCATGTTGAAACACTTATTATTATGGTGTGATGTTGATTACGAGCGCTCCGTTAAAGGTCCCAAAGGACCGGGGGATGGCATACTCGTGTCAGTTGTTACCTAGTTTGAAAGGTAACCCGGCCTTGTGTTGGCAGAGATCCGGTTAGGTTCTCGGGGACGTCCTTCCAGAGGCGTTCTCATGTGGCAATGGGAAGTTCCTTGGCCTGACCATTCGTTGGAAATCCAATTCCCAATACGAAACCTTGTACGGTATTAGTTGTAGAACCTGCCATTTACTTATGGTGGTCACCACTGTTTAGATGGTAGCTATAGTAGGCATAGTTCGAAATGTCTATGCTGGCTAAGATTTATATCTTTATTTTCGAAATGAATTTTTCTCTACACTATGCACTAGTAATAATATCAAATGTTCTTTTAAATGTGTATCAAGCATCTTTGACTATCATAAGGAGAAATCTCCTCCGATTCTGCGTTTGCATTGTGTGTGTGTGCGGGAGGCCTTATGGTAGTCTCATTTTTAAAAAGCATTGCGAATTGACTTTAAAATATTACTCTATTTTGTTTTCAAAGATAAATAAACTGTTTTGAGTTCCCACACCAGTCACATGACTGACTCGGAGTTTATTGTTTTCCTTCCTAAACTCTGGGTGCCCACCAACTTCCACACGGGCAGTTAAGAGTTAGGTTTATCAGGATATTCTGGAATTCAGGAGTTGTTGGAGGCAAGTTGGATGGCATGGCGTATTTACTAGTATAGTACTTCTTTTTCCGCTGCATTGTTTGTTGTTGAACACTCTGATGTAATGTAATGTAATGTAATAACTGATATAGTTCTTTGTTTAAAGATTATTCATTTATTTATTATATGTTGTTCCGCTGCGAATTGTGAGATTCTGATGTTGTTCTGTTGTTTGTTTTCTGTTCCGTTCTATTCTCTTTCCTCTCTATTTTCTATCTTTTCTCTCTTCTTCTGTCTTTTTCTTTTTCTTAAAACCCTAACTATTCGGTTTTTCGACAACGAAAAATCGGGTCTGTTACAACCCTGGCATTGCCTCGCGTGCCGTGTCATATCCTTATATCGAGCCCACTACGATTTTGGTTTTAAAGATCCGATCGCATTAAGGTTCACCATCCCCTTAACGCTATTTTCTATATGATTATACTTTACTGATTAGACACTACTGTATATAGAGTATATTACTACATAGTAAATAGTTTAACGGATCCTTAGAGGATGGGTGGTCCCAAGCATCTTCTAAGTTACTTGTATCTTTGCTACAGTTCACTTGAGTTGGTTTACATTGTATAAGTATGTATGTCCTGACTCGAGTGTTGTATTTTTATTTACGCTCGGGTCAGCCTGAGTATTCACAGATTTGAATTTCCACTTTCTGGAGATTTGGAATCGCTGGAGATTATCTACTTGTCTAGTTTTATCTCTTCTGTCTATTGGTCCTTCCCAGCTATTGTATTAGTAGATTTCTATGTATTGAGACTTCTTTTGTACTTTATTTCTTCTGTTGTATCTTATGCAACTCTGGTATATTTATATAGTAGCTTCATGAACTACTATCTCTTTTACTTCCGCTGCATTATATTTACTCTATGTTTGTGATCTGTGATTTTTGTTTACTGTATATTCTGAGATTTGCCAAATTTTTATTTACAACGCGGTATTTTGAGCAATTCAATTCCGGCATGAGTGTCTACCTATACACTTATAATGGATGCGAATGGTTGAAAATATCGGGTTGTTACAGTTGGTATCAGAGCTTTGGTAGCTCTAGGCAAAACTCAGCATATGGAGTGAATGTATTTACAGAACCACTTTCATTCGAGTTTGAATCTCTTCTTTTTGACTTGATTCCTTTGAATTTTGGAACATTCCCTACGGTTCCAAGATCCATTCATATCCCTCACTATTCATCTTCTTTTGACCCTGGAGTATTCCATAACTCCGCTTCGAATGATCTTTTTAGTGACTTGGCAGTCCCGCCAATCTCAAAAATTGAATTGTAAAAGGGTGAAACTCCTTTACAATTATCATCGATTCACCAGAGATTTATATCTATCCTTGGTTTAGATGCTAACATCTTTTGTTATTCCAAACTTTAACTCTTGAGATCGAATGTAGATTTACCCTAAAAATCCACATCGATCTTATTATTTAAGTCACGGTTGACCCAGTTAAGGTTGCCCGCGATTTATTTAAGCTTACCCATCTCCCTACTCTGTTATTTAATCATCTTGTCTTTTGTTTCCAATCTATTCTTACAAACATTTTAAATTGTACTTGTATATCTATGTTTTGTTCTATATATTAAGTTGTTTGAGTTGTTGATGTTGATTTGGGTTTCCGATCGATTCGTCTGATCAGCGTTATCGATAGGATTTCTAAAACACTTTGACAGAACAAACTGACACAACATTATTTTAAAATTTGGTTAGTGAAATAAAATTTTGACATATAAGTAAATTTATGGAACTTAATAAATTGATTTAGATTGATTATTTGAAGTGATAATACTTGATTTATCATTTACTGTTCTATAAATGAATTTATAAATAGTTGTTTATAAATTGATTTGGGAACTGAAATGAATTTAGAACAAGAAATTTGAGAATTTAATTTTCGATGGTTTCAAACCTTGTGTTTAAGTTTTAAAGTATATTATTTAAAGTATTTTCGAATAAGAATATGTTTCCAAAAGATTTTTAAAGTTTAAAAATTTAGTGCTCTTCTCTTTGTCGCTGGGAAATAATTTCGGTGATGACTACAGCATCATCGACATTCATTTTCGAGTCTCGAAGTGAAGAGACCGCTCTGTAGTCTTGCTACATCTTTGTTTTGGTAAATCAAATTGATTTGAATTGAATTTCTAAAATATGACTTGATTTATAATATATATAGATATATGATTTAAATTTGATTTGATAAACTATGTACATATATTTAGTTATCTCTAAAATGGTTTGAAGAAATCGGAAATTTAATTCTTAAATTTAATTTTTAAAGAATAATTTCAATTATAAAAAAAAGAAAATCAAAATTTTTGAATAAATGATTTAAGCTTGAAATGATTGAATTGAAAGTTTTATTTGTATAATACTCAATTGCATTCAAATTAACTTACCTTAATTTCAGAAGTTAAAAATGTAATTGGTAATATACAATAGAAAAAGATTTATAAATAAAATTTGAGTGGTTATAATAAATGTTATATACTTAAATTTTAATTATAAAATGATTAACAGAGGTAATATAATAAGGGTAATTGAATAACTTACAATAAAATAATGTTAAAAGAACTAAGAATAAAAGAAAGCAGTTATAATAAGTGTAAGTATGTTTAACATAAGTGATAAATATATTGAGTGGAATAATTTTAATTTTAATTAGGAATAAAGAAGAATAAAATTTATTAAGTACATTGTGAGTGTAATAAATGATTATTTTTCAAACCATTTGGTTTTAAAAATTGTTAATTTAAGATGATTGGATAATAAGATAATGGAATTTGAGATAGTTAAGATTTATTTAACTTGTGTACAGATTTATTCTCTATTTAAGTTGAAATTTCCATGCTTTCAAATTTGTTTCCTTATTTTGTTTTTCAAACTATCTTTTGGTTGTCCTTATCATCATTATCTTGCTATAGATTGGTATAGGCATCTTTCTATAATCTTTGATAGATCTTTGGTAATCATTTTGAATCCACCTTTTCATGCTTGTGTTCTTAATTTTGGAGAATCTTGGAAAGATCATCTCCACCTTGTAAAAATTACCTATAACAATAGCCATCATGTATTCAGTCTCCTTGTCATCTTGTCCTAATCTTGTTTCACTCTATCTTTTTCGGTGCTTTTCCGTACCTCATTTCTTTTCGGGGACGAAAAGTTTTGAGTGGGGGAGAGTGTAACAACCCTGTATTTTGTGATTTATTTTTTTGTATTTTAATTATTTTAATTGAATTTTGATTTAAAAACTTGTTTTATTTATTTTGAATGATAAACTTTAGTTTTGATATGAATTATCATTCCAAAGCATGACTAAAAAGAATATTTTCCAAAAAGTGAATTTTTGGTCAAAATAGTCAAACTTTGACTTTTAATTTAAATTTTTAAAAGTTTGAAATTTTAAATTTTATCTTTTATTATGAAAGTACATAAAATTTTAAGAACACTGCTTTTTGTTTCGTTGGAAACGGATTTAAATTGTGAAAGTTATGTATATTTCAATATTGAGTGCAATTCGTTTATTCTGCAATTTTGTTATTTTAGATAGTATAAGTTTTATTTTTCTTTGTCATATTTTATTGTAATGTGTATTGATATGCTATT
This sequence comes from Allium cepa, assembly GCA_030765085.1. NCBI lineage: Eukaryota > Viridiplantae > Streptophyta > Magnoliopsida > Asparagales > Amaryllidaceae > Allium > Allium cepa. The sequence goes on from CM060931.1 coordinate 501,269,633, forward strand.
TTATGTATGTTTTTGTGTTTTAATATTTATGAAGTGAGGGTGGAATTTTTCTAGATCTAGTAGTATTTTATCTTGTAATTTCCAAGCCTTATTTTCAATTTTTAAACATTTTCTTTAGTTCTTTTCTATTTTTCTCCAATTTAATTATTTATTTTATTTTAGAAATGATAAATAGATTATTTTATTTAAAAAAATTTCTTTAAAATATTTTTAAAATGAAGTAGATATTTTTCCAAAGCCATTGATGTTTTAATTGTAATTTTTGAACCCTGTTTTCAATTTTTAAGCATTTTCTTTAATTCTTTTTATATTTTCTTTAAATTTAATTATATATTTTTATTTTTTTCACTTTGTTTCGGTTTTATATGTACTTTCTAAAGTTTATTTTGTTTTACTTGATTTAAAAGAAAAGGAAGTATGGAAGGTTTTAAAAGCTAAGAAACGTAAAGTCGTTTCACCGTTTCTTTTACCGTTTCTTTTTCAATCAATACATCAATTATTTTGGCCGTTCCTTATACTATCTTTAGCTGACTTCTTTTCTTCATTTTCATGAATTTTCAAAGCTTCTCAACCCTAAAAAAAAATCATGGCCTCCATCTTGCAAAAATTTGGTAAAATCTTCTTCTCTTCTCTTGTTTTCTAGTTTTTCTATGTGATTTTGCAACTTGTTCTCTACTTCATGGCTCCACTCCTCCTCAACCAGATCTAGGCTGACCTCCACCTCCTCCTTTTTCGATCAACCACCCCTCTAGTCCATCACCATGACCAGACTGAACCCACCTTAGCAAGAGACAACACCAAAAATGCACAAACCCATCACCTATTTACATAAATCGAGCCTAGTTTGCTAGCACCCCCTTCTACAAACATTAGCCGCCACTTCCACCACCACCACCTCTGACCTAACCTCCACCCTCTGCCACATCACCCACCACCACCTGGACCCACTGGCCATGCTCCTAGAGCCTATGGCCGAACCCATTTATAACGTAGAAGTGATGAATTTGCCTTGTAGTTGTTGTTTTGTTGCACCTATGTCCATCCACCTTTGCACCATTACTTCCAAGCTATGGCTGACCCTTATGAGCCCAAGACCTGATCCTAACCCACTTCTTAGACATGTATTTCAGATCTATAGCTGAAGCATATGTGGTAGAAAGCAAGTGCAAAAACTTTGGCTTTGTTTTATGCATTTAATTCTAACATTGCTTTATTGAATTTGGGTTTGAAAACTTATGTTATTTGTTTGTTTTGTTTGAATGTTTGCAAGGCTATTAGCCTTGTCTCTCCCACACTCATATCATCATCATGGATAAGAAAACGAACCCCTTAGTCGAGCTTTTGAATGGTTGTAGTAAGGTCAAGTTATCTTGTCTTTGTTGCCTTTCAATTTCAATTTATTTCAATATATTTTGGTTGAATATTCATAAGTTATATTGTCTTGTTTTGGGGTTGTTTACAAGATGATATCTCGGCTATTTCTCTCCACTCAAAATCAAAGGTCGTGCCTTCTGGATCCGTTGTGTCATTCTAATTGATATCTCCAGAAAAAAAAAGTGAGTATTTCCCACCAGATATTATGTACTTATATAAGTAGTAAATTGACACCCTGTGAATCTGTAGAACTATATTAACTTGTTATAACTGCTTATATTATTATCATATGATGTTCACACCTGTTATTTCACCTGTTATATCATATGTTACTGTTATTTAATGCTATTCTTTATATTTTATCAGTTTATCACACTGCAAGTTCCCTGTAAATTAGAAATCGCTATGGGTTGAAACGATACATACCCGAACGGACTTTAGAATAAGGGAAACTTGTTATGGGCTGAAATGATAGGCCTGAATGATTTTCAATTTATTTCATTTACTTGGGACTGCGGGTTTGAAATGATAAAACCCGGATTTTCTTTGTAAATTACGGGTTGAAATGATATATTACCTGTATCACTTTACCTAGCGTAGAAAATTATATACAGACCCGTAGTTAATATATGTTTTCTAAAAATTTTAAAATTATTTTAGAAATGTAAAAATTAAAATATTTTGATTTAAATCTAATTAAAAAGGATTTTTGTAAAATATTATTGATTTTTTGAATAATTGTAAGTGAAATGAATAAATGAAAAAGTTAGAAAATTTTGAATGTAAGTTATTTTGGAAAATTTGATTTAATTATAATTGGAGATTAAATTGAATATGAAATTATGATAAATTTACGATAATTTGAATTTAAATGAATTTAAAGTGATTTTATATCATATTAATGATTTTTAATAAAGTTGAAATGTGAAATGAATGAATATTTAAGTTGAAATTTTGAAATATAACTAAAATTGGAAATTTATGAAATTGACTTAAAAGTGAATTTTTAGTTAAGTAAATAAAAATAAAACTATGTTATATTTGAGAATTTGAACTTAACTGTTAAGTTAAAATTTAATGTAATGAATTTAAATTTGAATGTTGAAATTTAATAAGTAAATTATTAATAAATATTGATTTTTGAAAGGAAACTTAACTTTATAAAATCATGAATTTAAGAAAAATTAAATGATGCTTATGAATGTGAAAATGTATGATTTTATAAGTTAAAAATGATTTAAATAAAAAAATAAGTGTTTGTGAAATTCTATTGAATATTTGAAGTTAATTAACAGCATTTTTAAATGCTGTCTTTTGTTAAATTGAATTGTTTTGAATGTAACTTTCTGTAGCAATTTCCAAATGCAGCGAAACTTGAATTTTCATTGTTTTAATAAATTTAAGTGCATAAATGAACATTGAAAAGTTTAAATTTTTGGAATTTAATAATTTAATTATTAAATGTAATAACTTCATTTTTATGATTTAAAATGAAGTAATTTGTTTTGAAATATAACTATTTGATATACTTAAATAATTTGAAATGTGGTTTTGAAAAGATATGATATTTTGATATATTAAAATGATTTGAAACGAAGTTTTGAAAGATATGATATTTTGATATTAAAATGATTTGAAAATAAGTTCTGAAAGATATGATATTTTGGAAATGAAGCTTTGAAAAGTTATGATATTTTGATATATTAAAATGTTTTGAAAGGAAGTTTTGAAAGGATATGATAATTTAATATATTGAAATGGTTAGAAATGACTGATATTTATTTTGATACATATTTGAATTGAAAGATATGGTATGATGATATATTGAAATGGTTTGGAAATGACTTGATCTTTATTTTGATAAAGATTTCGGTCGAAATGATATTTTATTTTGAAGTATATAATATTGTTTTAAAGTTATAACTACGGGTTATAATAACGATTGGTTGTTAAAGAGACCGGGATCGGATATTGTCTTATAGCCGACCAATACCAAAAACCACTTTAACAACTGTGTACGCGATGGAGATTCCAGAATGAAGTAGGATGGTTGCGACGTTCTCGAGGTATATTACGTGGACCCAACTCCCGTGAGTTGGCATAAATGACTAAAACAGGAGCTATACCGGGCTACACAAAGGGTCGCACCCTTTCATCGAGCATGCTCCATCGGAAACCATTCTATTACTTTTGTGATTCGATATGTGGCGCCACTTTGATTCGGGGGTATTGTTCGAGGTGGGCGGAAGCTGCTGGCTCGCCGTCACCACCAGTCCGGGAGTGCAAACGGTGTATCCATCCTGGCATTGCCTCGCGTGCCGTGTCATATCCTTATATCGAGCCCGCTACGATTTTGGTTTTAAAGATCCGACCGCGTTAAGTTTCACCATCCCCTTAACGCTATTTTCTATATGATTATACTTTACCGATTAGACACTACTATATATAGCATATATTACTACATAGTAAATATTTTAACGGATCCTTAGAGGATGGGCGGTCCCAAGCATCTTCTAAGTTAATTGTATCTTTGCTACAGTTCACTTGAGTTGGTTTACATTGTATAAGTACGTATGTCCTGACTTGAGTGTTGTATTTTTATTTACGCTCGGGTCTGCCTGAGTATTCACAGATTTGGATTTTCACTTTCTGGAGATTTGGAATCGCTGAAGATTATCTGCTTGTCTAGTTTTATCTCTTCTGTCTGTTGGTCCTTTCCAGCTATTGTATTAGTAGATTTCTATGTATTGAGACTTCTTTTGTACTTTATTTCTTCTGTTGTATCTTATGTAACTCTGATATATTTATATAGTAGCTTCATAAACTACTATCTCTTTTACTTCCACTGCTTTATATTTACTCTGTGTCTGTGATTTTTGATTTTTATTTACTGTATATTCTGAGATTTGCCAAATTTTTATTTACAACGCGGTATTTTGAGCAATTCAATTCCGGCATGAGTGTCTACCTACGGATCACACCGAAACAATTCATAGCACAAAGCATAACATATCAAGGGTATCAAACAATTCAACCATCAATAGAGTTCAAACATCCATAAATAAGATCACTTAATTGTCTGATTAATTTAAATCAGATTAATCACTAATTCTGGTAAATTAACATTAATTAATTACGAACCTTAATCATTAATTAACCTTTAATCATTTATTAATAAACTTTAATTATTAATTAATCAACTTTAATTAATAAATTAACCTTTAATAATTAACCCCTAATTATTTAATTATCCTTTAAATTAATTACCCTTAATTAATTAATTATTCCTTAATTAATCTTATTAACTAAATTAACCTTTAAGTTAATTACATAATCAAATAATTCTTTAATTAATTATCATTTAATTAATTACCGTTGATTAATTACAATAAGTGATTATCCTAATCACTTGTATTAATAAATCACAAATTAATTATTTTGAGTAATTATCCTTTAACCACTTGATTAGTCAACCCATAATCATAAATTAATTATCTTTAATTAATAACATTAATTAACCAATCAACCTTTAATTAATCACATTAATTAATAAGTCACTTTGGTTAATTATCCCTTGTTTAATCACTCTAATTAATCAATTATCCTCAAATTAATTTCCTTGATTAAATAATCACATAAATTTATTATCCTTCGATTAATGATAAATTAACCTTTAATTAATCCTCTTTAATAAATAAATAAATAAATTATTCCCTTAACTGATTACATTAATTAATTTACTATCCTTTATTAATTAATTAAATCCATTACTTAACTACATCATTAAATCCCCTTAGAAAACATTTCGAAATCAAACTATTATATAATTACGTTTTGAACAAATAATCTAAAAACATTTTAAAAACTATGAAAACTTTTTTGAAACTTAGTAATACTTTATTTTGAAACTTGGTAATGTTTCCTTGAAAACTTAGTTACGTTATTAACCTTAAAACTTGACAATGCTTAAATTCTTTAACCTTCAAAAACCAGATAAATTTAATTTCCATACAAAAACCGGGCCATTTTAATTTTTTGTCGAGTAAAAACCCCTAGTTACCCGCATCACTTCAACTTCGAGCCAATTTTTCTTCTTCTCGCGCTCGAACCCGAGCTATCATCTTCTTCTTCCCAATCCAAATTTGCCCAGATACGTTGAGATATGTATACACGTGTACACTTGGCTGCCGTCATTCTGATCATCATCGCTGATGCCATCAAGTTGCCTACAACTTCCTCCATCAATCCCGACCATCCACATTTTGAATCGCACTCGAAATTAAAATCGAGTACTTCGATAAAATCTGGAACTCAAACCAGTTGCCTAGATCGATGTCGTGCCGACCATCTCGACCCCTAGACACTATGCCACCATGTCCACAGCCTCGTCCGAGTCCCCTCCTTCTGCTCCCCCAGGTCCCACCTCGTCTGGTACAATGTCGACGATGCGGTTGCATCAGGAATCACCCCAACCCAAACGCGATTCTAAACCCTAAAATCATGTCGACCAGCCACCGTCGTCATCTAGAATTCGAGTGGGTATTTTTCTAATGATCACCTAACCTCCAGCCTTCTTCCACCTCGATTGCAACATCCAATATTTTCTCGATCGCTAGAGATCGTTGAAAATACAACTTTCGATCAACTCGCAAAATCTCCCCAAACTCTGACTTAAAAATCCTGAAATTGTTATCTAAATTCCTCATTTTACAATACTATTCTATTTATGAAATCTAAACTCGAATTTATGAACTTCGGTTTTTGACTTATTATTTGATTTCTACTGTTATCTCTTATTTCCAGTAATCCTATTTATCAATATATTTAATAATATTTTTAAAATCTTTGTTTTGTTATTTTGAGCTGATTTTGTTCATACATCAAGATCTAAAGAGAATCTGGGGAAGAGGAATTGAAATTTTAAACTTATTTAGGCCTGTAAATTTTTAGAACAGAGCAAACTTTCCTGTACACAAACATGGACACCTATTTTTATGTATATATACGCACACACACAAATCTATACAACATATTCACTTCTGTGCAAACAATTTTTTTCTATCTACTCCACATACATCAAGCTGATAAACAATTTCAGAATTTAAATTAAAGGCTTGCTCACCTGTGTTTTGACAGAGAACAAAGGACCGGAATTTTTTATTTGATCTTGCTTTTGTTCTCTGAAAGCTAGATTTTGATTTTGTTAGCTAGATTTTCCTAGATTTGTTTCTGGAATTGCTTGAGTTCGTTCTGAATGCTTTGATTTAAGCTTGCTCTTGATCAGGTTGAGAGCTTTTGAAACTGGAAGTGCTTTGCTTCTAGGTTGAATTTATTTTTTACTTTGCTCTAACTTTTAAAAAAAACTAGGATGGCCTTGCATTCAGGTTTGAGGATTTATCAACTGCTATTGATTGTTTTTCTAAAATCTGATATTTGGTTTGATTTTTCTTTTGAATCTGCATGCTTCAGATTTTAAGTTTTTTTTCTGAATTCAAGTTGAAATCTGCTTTGAGTTTTAGACTGTGATGATTTTGTTTTCTGATCTGAGTTTGTAATTATTTCTTTGCTTTGTATTTATCTTTCTCAGGTTTGAGAAATTTTTAAAACTGAAGGAAATTTTTTGGAACTAAAATGGGCAGCCTAGTTTAAACAATTTGATTTGTATTTACATTATTTGTTTTCAAAAGAAAACATCTTTGCCACTTGTCTCTATATATTTTAAACCCTTAGCACTTGTAAATTCATATTTTCTTAATTTTTACAAATGTCATTTATGTGATACAATTATGTATAAATCCCTAATTCTAATTAATTTATAGGTTTAGCTTTAAACCCTTTCATACATTTATTTACAAGTTATGTTTAAACCCTTAATTATTTATATTTTATATTTTAACATATGTAAATGTTTTACATTTTAAATTCAAAAATATACAAACTATATTTATTCGTTTTAAAAGAAAATGTGTTTTAAATCCTTTATCGAATTCATATTCAACTTAGCCTTTATATTTAAATTTTACAAATGTTTATTTTTATTAGTTTTTCAAAAGATATATGCACATATCAAAGCTTTATATTTATCTTCATACGTTTTATATTATTTGTACTTATATAACTTTTTAAAGAAAATGATTTAAAATTTAATTATACACAAATAAATAAACATATATATATATATATATATATATATATATATATTAGTTCCTTTGAAATATAGAGTTAATAAAACCCAATTTCATTCTCAAAGGTATTTATTTTGAAATTCCCAAATAAAAATTTCTATTCACAACCAATTGAATTTCCAAATCAATATTTTAACAAAAATACACATCTTTATTTATTTTGAAAATTTTCATATTAACTTACCAATAGGTTCACAATTAAATTCCAAAAATTTATTAATTTTCAAATTAAAATTTAGCTTAAAGACTGGGATCGTTACATATTCCTTCGGCCGCTCTAGCTTCTTTAGTTCGTATTTATCCATTGACCCTTTCATAGAAAGCTTTTTTGACTTTGCAGGGTTTCTTGCTATTTTTGTTCCATATGCCCATGTTTTATTTTGTCCCATAATGAGCCGCCATGTGAAGAGCATCCTCACTGGCTTATCCAATCCTCATTGCCTCTAATTTGAAATGGTTAATGAAACTGCATAGGCTTTCATTCTCCCTTTGTATGATGCAGGACGAACTATTGGGATATGGGGAGACCTTTCTCCCTACATTGGACTACCTACGGAAGTATGCGGAAAACTATGCCCAGGAGTGGATCTTCCCAGGAAGGTATCTCCCAAACATACAAAGGCTGCTCTAGCGAGATATATTGGAAATAGTTTGCAATGGTCTAGCCTTCCAACCTTTAGTATATCTATGTAATACAAAATAATGCACAAATAGTCATCTAGGTCAGACTATCCATTATATTTTTCGATTGTAGGGGCTTTAAAGCTATCAAGAAAGTCTGATTCTATGACAGCTTCACTAAATGGAGAGGTACTTTTCTATCTCCTTCCTTTGCTATATTGTTATGATGGCATGATTTTGCTAACTGCTCTATATGGGCTTTAAACTCCCATATTTTCTCATCGTTTGTGCTTACTCTTAATGAGCCACCTTTGTAAATTAAGGTAGCTACATCTTTGTCTTACGCATCATGAGCGTTGCGCTTTTCAAGCAACAATGGACTAATATTAGCTGGCTTGGCTTTTATGTTAGGGTTGATTTGGACTTTGTTTTTGGCTTTTGGTCCTAGGCTCAATAAACATGCATCATCGTTCTAATAAATGAGCTTGTCGTGCTTTTTTGCCACATGCGCAGACTGTGCACGATATGAACTTTGGCATTGAACTACAGAGCTATAGGAGTTGGCTGGTCTAGGTAGAGGATATTGGGGTACCGGCATCTCAATCCTAGTCATTATGTCTTTGATTTGGGTTTCAAACGTGTTAAGGGCTATGAGTATAGGGTGAGTTTTGATTTTTTTTATGGTTGGTGTGATAACCAGGATTTTGGAGCATCTGATAAGTGGATTATTAACTGTTTATTCAATTTAACAAATAAATATTCTGTTAATAAAAAATACCTGGATTTGTAAATGAATATGAAAATATATATACTTATATAAATATATAAGTGTGTAATGATATATTTATATATGTATACCATGGGTAATAGGATATTTGAAAATTTTAGAAAGGTATGAATACCTATATATTGTGAATAAGAATTGATATAAGGGTCGTATACTTTCTTTTAAATTTATACATGAAAAATAAAATTAGTTATAAGTATAAAAATAAATACCAAACATATATAAATAAATATAAAACATTTTGACTTATGTTAATATAAAAGGGAAATGCATTAATTAAAATAGGAAAGTATAATATATATACCTAATTAATTGAAAATATAATATAAGGATTTTATAAACATATTAGAAACATTTAATTATATGTGTCATCATTTTAAAAATGAAATTTAACTAGTGTAAAATAATTAGATCACAAATTAACATTTGCATGTAAATTAGCTTCCAAACAAAACAAGTGTCACCCATTTGTTTTTATTTTCTTTTTATTTTAATAAAATCCTAATTAAATCTATATTAAACATATCTATCTCCTCTCTTAATTCTTTCCCATTTTTCATATTCTAAACCATGAAACAATAGCCTGGAAACAAATATACAACCAGAAATCAAAGTCTGTAAAGCATTTTCAATCTGTAGCCTGTAATCTTCTTCAACTTGTATCATCTTCAAGTTTTCAAAAAATCATAGCATTCAGTTTTCATAAACAAAGGATTTCCAGTTCAAAACAGCAAGCTTCCAAAGAACAAACAATTTCTTATTTTCAGAGTTCAAAGAAAAATAAACAATTCCAGATTTTAAACAAAAGCTTCTATGTTTTCTTCGTAAACAGGTGAGTACACTCAACATTTCAAGGTTAAAAATCTTTACATACTCATAGATCTGTGAAATGATATTGTATAGTTGTATTATGTTGATTATAGTGGGGCTCACTGTGTGTAAACTTGTGCATGTTTGTGAATATAATATATGTGCTCTGTTGTATTAACAGGCTAAGTTTCATCATAGAAAATTCATATCATCCCAAAAATTTAGATTTGGGTTATGATTTATAAAGGTAATATGTTTAAAACAATTTAATATAAATTTTAAAGACAGCTTCAGGAGTTCATATTTGGGAATTTTTCAAAAGGATGAATAACAGTGATGAACCAAATTTGAGCTAAAAATCAATCTTTATAATATCAGTTTTGACTATAGAATCTGATTCGCAGTTGTAAATCATGATTTTTTATTCAGATTTTATAGATTTTGGTATCATGGTGGTCGAGAATTGGGGAGTCGATCGTCATTGGGGATTCCATCGATCCTCGACAATCGAAGAGGGGATAGGCTTTGGAACTGGAGCTGGAGAAGGTTTGGGAGGTGTAGATCAGTGGAATAATGGTAGGAGGTTTTATCATGCTCCGAAGTGGCCGATCGAAGTGAGAGTAGTGTTTTAGGAGTTCGTTTGGTCAATGACGAGGTTGGGCATTTGCTCGTCATGTATGATCTAAAGGCTATCGGTGGTGGGTGAAAAGATGGAGGTAAGTGAGGCGAAACTCTGGACGGAATTGAGGGAACACCGATGGTCGAAATCGTCGAAATCGAGTTCTTTTTGATTGATGGTTCGTTCCAGATTGTAGATCATCAAGCTCGATTTTGCTTGGTCGTCGTTTTGACGATTCTGAGTGGTCGTACAGTATGTAGAGGCCAGCATCGACTTGGGTGATGGCCGGTGGGTTGATCGGAGGGCGTGTGTATGGCGTGCATACACACACGTGCACGTTGATGACGATGTTGAATCTGGCAATGGGAGACGATTGTTTGTCTCGAATTTTGACTCGGGTAGAAATGAGAATTGCTCGGTGATGGATTCGAGTATGAGAATGTTTAAGGAATGACAGTTTTAAATTTTATACAAGTATAAAAAAATGAGAAAGGAGAGGAAGAAGCTCGGGAAGTTGGGGTAACTTGGGTTTTGGTGAGGTAACACTCGAGATTGTTCTCGAAGTTATAAATTAGACGATTAACAAATTTTGAAACTTAACAAAGTCAAGACAAATCAATTTACTTAAAAACTATTTTAAGTGATAAATTGATTATTTAATGTTTGTTAATTTAGGCTGGGAAAGTATTTTAAGATACTAATTAAGTTAATCCTTAAGTTGTTTAAAAGCTTAATTAATCAGATAATTAAACAGTTTAATTAAAAGGTTAAGTGTTTTAAATTTTAATTAAACTTAATCTTTTAAATTATTTGGCTCCAAGGTTAGTAAATAAAGAGTAATTAATTATTAGCAAAAGAATAATAATAATTGTGATCAATTTTTGATTACGGATTAATTACTTAATGTGCTTAATTAAGGATTTATTAATCAAGGTTAATCAATTAAGAAATAATTAAGTAATAAGTAATTAGGAGGTTAATTCCTTAATGTAAAAGAATTATTATGAATAATTACTTAATGAAGTAATTAATTAAGTTGATGTGGTTAATTTTAGTTAATTAATTAAGTTTAATTAATTAAAGGTAATCATTTGATGTTGGGTTAAGTATAATTACTTAAGGGAATTATTGAGGTGCAATTACTTAGTGAAGTAATTAATGGATAATTACTGGATTAATTAATTAAAAGGAAATTACTTGATGGGAAGTAATTAAAGGATAATTACTTGGTGGAAGAAATTAGGTGATAATCACTTAGTGCAATTAAAGGATTAACTAATATAATTAATCAAGGAGTTAGTCTAATTGATGAAATAATTAAGGAAAGTTAATTACTGATTGTGATTAATCAAGGTTGATTAATGAATGAAATTAAGTTAAAGGTTAACTATTAAATGAAATTTAAGAATAATTAACTAATGAAAGTAATTAGAGGATCATTGATTAATTTAATTAATGAAAGTGATCAATCTTGCATATGAATGATTGAATGATGATAAGTGCCTTGGATTGATTGATATCTCTAATATGAATTGCTTTGTGATATGATACGTTTGGATGAATAGTGATAATGTGATTATCTATCAATTATGAATTGCTGTGTAAAAGTGTTATCCGGTAACTAAAGTTGAATTATATTTAATTGAATAACTTGGGTTAAGAAGGCATTGGATTCGAAGAGACCGGGGTCGGATATTAGTAAATACCTGAAATCACTTCGATTCTTTATAGATTGATATGTGAAATCAATAAGCTGGAATGAAATGATTTAAGTGAATTGGACCATTTAATCTAAGTTTTGGTATTTAGAATTTATGAGTGAAATAGGTGGTGTCTATAACAATTTGTGAATTTGTAATTGATACAAGTTATCCGAGTTATACAAATAAGTTGAATGCTTTTGAAATTTCATGTTATATGGGATTACTCACGCTGGTCTCCAACCTGACCCGAGTATTACTTTGATGTAATGCTCGGGTCAGACCGAGTATTGCAGATTTTCAAGTTAGGACGTTCTGGACCTCAGGAGGCGAGCTGGATGGCAGGAACGTATGGAGTGTATTCCACTGTGATATATTGTAGTGTATCGGGATTGTTTGCGCCAAAATTGGTCACAAACCCCAAATACCGTGAAAGCACCAGTGTATGGACACAAATCAACAATATTCAAGCACAAATATCATATCACAGCAAACAGTAAACAATAATCTAGAAATAATGAATAGAGACACAAGATTTATAGTGGTTCGGCTATCTCCGACCTACGTCCACTTCAAAGTTTTATCCTTTTATTGATTATCCTTGCTGGTTACAGTTGATTACAGCAATAGCAATGAAGAATTTCAAGTACAATAGTTATATTGAAGTGTTGAAATGAATCCGGCAGAGTCTGGACGTCCAATAGCCAAAAAGTTCCCTTCTCTATAGGCTTCAGGAGGCTATTTGTAGGCGTAGGAGGCCGAGATCGAGCTAAAACTCCAGGAGACTCCTTCTGGCACGTGAGTGGGCCCACGCGACCAACCCCACCAAGTTTCGACTCGATCTGCGATCGATACGAAGTGATTTCGTATCCATCAAAAAATGATCCAATCGAGCTGAAACTTGGCAGGATTGTTCTTTATCATGTAGGAAAGCTGCTGTGAAAATTTCATTGCATTTGGATCATCGGTTTAGGAGATACGATCGATACGAGTTGGTGTTCTTCGTGGATTGCAGATTTCGTATCCATCCTTCCCCATCCATCTCCTTCGAATCAATCAGAAGCGCGTGCGCATCGATGACATGGCTCTACTTCCTAGGCCAGATCCTGAATTCGTGCCGAGTTGAAGGTCTCTTCCTTCGAACCATGCATGTCCTTAGCCGCTTTGAATGCTTCTCCGCTTGATTCGCGCTCGCATCCATAATTCGCGTTCATTCGCGTCGATAATTTCGCTTCGCATCTGTATCCAACTGCACATCGTACCGTTCTTCATATCGATTTTAGGAGGGTGTTTCGTATCGATCTATGCGATCGATACGAAATAATGTTATGTGAGGCGATCGATACGAAAAACGCACGAAAGGTATGGATACGAAGCTAGATACGAATGAAGCCTTACCTGATGGATGCGAGCGAGGCCTTACCTGATGGACACGAACTTCGATAGCCTCCCATGGATACGAAAGCGCCAAAGTCCTTCTACTATCGATACAAGAGTATCGATTCAAAACATACCACCTCTTCCCATCCTGACCGATACGAAACCATTGAGTCGTGTCCATGATGATCGATACGAACAGTATCGATTCGAAGTCTTTCACCCTGCTCTGCCTTTGATCGATACGAACACTATCGAGTCTAACCAACACCTGATCGATGCGAACCCCATCGAGTCGAACTTCTGTCGATCGATACGAAGCCGATAGATACGAAACACCAACTACCTGATCGATATGAAACGTATCGATACGAACCATCCCTGCCGATCGGTGCGAAATGCATCGATACGAACCGTGCCATGCGCGCCTCAATCCTTCCATATCTTCTGCATATGACCTCCGATTGATCTGAAACTTGAAGCATAGCATCTCCTAGTCCTTATCATCATCTCCAATCGATTCCGTCCCGATCGAAGTTCAACCAAATTTTAACGACATCGATTGCAGCCTTGATTCCAATCGATCTCCAATCTCAATATCCATCATTCCTTGCCAATTGGTTGATATTCCAGCCTTAACCAAAAGGTGGGATAACATTTGCCCCCTAAAACATGCCTTGTGATAAGAAGGCGTGTTTTGAATAGTTCTGAATCCGATATGCGAAGTCCATAGCCAATTCCAATTCCATGTCCATTCGAACTCGACAACCGAGTCCTAATCCATCCTTATCCAATAGCCAATAACCGAATCCAGGACCTCTCCGGGTCGATATCCAAATTCATAACCTGTCCGGGCTCTTGCCAAGCGCAATCTGCACCTGACGACCATGGTCCAGTGTCCCTGGACGTTGAGCTAACCTCTCTGGGTTCTTGCCAAGCGCAATCCACACTTGACGACCATGGTCCAGTGTCCTTGGACGTTAGGCAATGCCATGGCTTAAGTCCTAAGCCGAATCCTGGTCTCTCCGGACCCTTGTTGAGCATAGTCCATACTCAACGACCTGAAACAATAATCGATAATATGGGGCCTAAGTCCTAGGCCGAATCCTGGTCACTCCGGACCCTTGCTGAGCATATTCCATACTCAGCGACCTAAAATAACAATTGATAAACAGGGCTTAAGTCCTTGGCCGAATCCTGGTCTCTCCGGACCCTTGCCGAGCATAGTCCATACTCAGCGACCTGAATAAGCCAATTTGCCACATGCGGACGAAGAGACTTACCCCTTGCCAGGTATAATGCATACACGACGACCATTTATCAAAAACCAGATAAAAAATCCAATCAAAATCCAATCCAAAATCCAATTCAAAACCATAAAATCAGAAATCCAAACCAGCATCCAAAACCGAAAACAATCATCCAAAGGAAAATCCAAATCAAAAAGAAAACAAAACCAGGAGTTCAATCCAAACTCCAAAACCAAACCAGAAAAAGCAGCGTCCAATTCAAAAGCAAAAGACAAATTTCACAAACCATAGCTTTGCGGTTTGTCATCATTCAGAGCATTCCTAGGGGCTATCTCCGTCCTCGTACATGTGTAAATGGTTTCGTCGCTCGACGAAGGTTTGTTACTTATTTCGTATTATCCTAGTCAATGGATAATCAATCGACCATCATCCCTGGGCCTCACACCATCGTTGCTCGAGGTAGGCGGTGGTTGCTCCTGCTCCACCGCTGCATTAGGTGCCCCAACATGCTGCCCCAGTTGTCCGTTCCTCACGTGCTCCTCAATTATGTCCTTTAAATGCCTACAGTTGTTGGTGTCATATCTGTCTAAGTCGTGGAAGAGACAATGCCTTCCTGATGCCCTCTCCCGATCGGATGATTCTCTCCTTGCTGGCCTTCGGTAAGGAAGTCGATTTCGAGTTTCCAAGTAAATCCGTTCCAACGTCTCATTCAATCCTGTGTATGTGGAAAACTTTGGATCCTTCCATCGCTTCCTTGCTTTTCTAGAATCATCATCCAACTTCCTCTTTCCTTTATCTTTATCCAAACCTCTACTGGATGGTCCTCCATCCTCAGTTGCATTTACCTCCTTCAATTTTAAATCCATACTCGCATCTTCTTGCCGAAGGAAACTTTCGGCTTCGTGAAAGAATTCCCCGAGATCCAGTGGGGGATCTTGTATCAAAGATGCCTTAAAGTCCGAATCCTCTCTGACTCCTAATACTGCCGCCATCAAAACCATCGATGGATCCGGCCGATCCACCGAAGCAACCGCCGCATTGAATCTGGTTAAAAAAGCCCTAAGTGATTCATCCATCCTTTGCTTTACCGATGTCAATGTCATTACGTTCTTCGGCCTCTTGATATGAACCCGAAATTGCCCCAAAAACCTATCCACCAATTCCCTCCAAGTCCTGATAGATCCTTCTTCCAGCTGGCTAAACCACATTGCAGCTAAGTCCATCAAGTACAAAAGGAAGCATCGGGCCATTACTTCCTCCGATGCCCCCAACACTTCCATGTGTTTGGTGTACCTCATCAAATGATAAGTTGGGTCTGCCTTGCCATCATATACCTCCATGCTAGGTAACTTAAACTTAGGTGGATTCTGAGCCTTCCTTATTTCCCGAGCGAATGGACTCCTGTTCACCCCTTCCAAGTCTCTATTGGTCAAGCCACCTCGCACAGTTTTCCTGATGATCTCCACTAATCCAGTTTTCCCGAAAGCACCAGCGTATGGACACAAATCAACAATATTCAAGCATAAATATCATATCACAGCAAACAGCAAACAATAATCCAGAAATAGTAAATAGAGACACAAGATTTATAGTGGTTCGGCTATCTCCGGCCTACGTCCACTTCAAAGTTTTATCCTTTTATTGATTATACTTGCTGGTTACAGATGATTACAGCAATACCAATAAAGAATTTCTAGTACAATAGTTATATTGAAGTGTTGAAATGAATCCGGCAGAGTCTGGACGTCCAATAGCCAAAAAGGTCCCTTCACTGTAGGCTTCAGGAGGCTATTTATAGGCGTAAGAGGCCGAGATCGAGCTAAAACTCCGCAAGACTCCTTCTGGCACGTGAGTGGGCCCACGCGACCGACCCCACCAAGTTTCAACTCGATCTGCGATCGATACGAAGTGATTTCGTATCCATCAAAAAATGATCCAATCGAGCTGAAACTTGGCAGGATTGTTCTTTATCATCTAGGCAAGCTGCTGTGAAAATTTCATTGCATTTGGATCATCGGTTTAGGAGATACGATCGATATGAGTTGGTGTTCTTCGTGGATTGCAGATTTCGAATCCATGCTTTCGCATCCATATCCTTCGACTCGATCAGAAGCGCGTGCGCATCGATGACGTGGCGCTACTTCCCAGGCCAGATCCTAAATTCATGTCGAGTTGAAGGTCTCTTCCTTCGAATCATGCATGTCCTTAGCCGCTTTGAATGCTTCTCCGCTTGATTCGCGCTGGCATCCATAATTCGCGTTCATTCGTGCCGATAATTTCGCTTCGCATCTGCATCCAACTGCACATCGTACCGTTCTTTATATCGATTTTAGGAGGGTGTTTCGTATCGATCTATCCGATCGATACGAAATAATGTTATGTGAGGCGATCGATACGAAAAACGCATGAAAGGTATGGATACGAAGCTAGATACGAACGAAGCCTTACCTGATGGATACGAGCGAGGCCTTACCCGATGGACACGAACTTTGATAGCCTCCCATGGATACAAAAACGCCAAAGTCCTTCTACTATCGATACGAGAGTATCAATTCGAAACATACCACCTCTTCCCATCCTGACCGATACGAAACCATTGAGTCATGTCCATGATGATCGATACGAACAGTATCGATTCGAAGTCCTTCACCCTGCTCAGCCTTTGATCAATACGAACACTATCGAGTCGAACCAACACCCGATCGATGCGAACCCCATCGAGTCGAACTTCTGCTGATCGATACGAAACACCAACTACCTGATCGATACGAAATGTATCGATACGAACCATCCCTGCTGATCGATGCGAAATGCATCGATACAAACCGTGCCTTGCACGCCTCAATCCATCCATATCTTATGCGTACGACCTCCGATTGATCTGAAACTTGAAGCATAGCCTCTCTTAGTCCTTATCATCATCTCTAATCGATTCCTTCCCGATCGGAGTTCAATCAAATTTTAACGACATAGATTGCAGCCTTGATTCCAATCGATCTCCAATCCCAATATCCATCATTCCTTTCCAATTTATTGATATTCCAGCCTTGACCAAAAGGTGGGATAACATTTGCCTCCCAAAACATGCCTTGTGATAAGAATGCGTGTTTTAAATAGTTCCGAATCCGATATCCGAAGTCCATAGCCAATTCCATGTCCATTCGAACTCGACAACCGAGTCCTTATCCATCCTTATCCAATGGCCAATAACCGAATCCAGGACCTCTTCGGGTCGATATCCAAATCCATAACCTCTCCGGGCTCTTGCCAAGCGCAATCCACACCTAACGACCGTGGTCCAGTGTCCCTGGATGTTGAGCTAACCTCTCTGGGTTCTTGCCAAGCGCAATCCACACTTGACGACCGTGGTCCAGTGTCCCTGGACGTTATGCAATCCCATGGCTTAAGTCCTAAGCCGAATCCTGGTCTCTCCGGACCCTTGTTGAGCATAGTCCATACTCAACGACCTGAAACAATAATCGATAATATGGGGCCTAAGTCCTAGGCCAAATCCTGGTCACTCCGGGCCCTTGCTGAGCATAGTCCATACTCAGCGACCTGAAAATAATAATTGATAATACATGGCCTAAGTCCTAGACCGAATCCTAGTCTCTTCGGACCCTTGTCGAGCATAGTCCATACTCGACGACCTGAAATAGTAACCGATAATATAGGGCCTAAGTCCTTGGCCGAATCCTGGTCCAGACCCTTGCCGAGCATAGTCCATACTCAGCGACCTGAATAAGCCAATTTGCCACATGCGGACAAAGAGACTTACCCCTTGCAAGGTATAATCCATATCCGACGACCATTTATCAAAAACCAGATAAAAAATCCAATCAAAATCCAATCCAAAATCCAATTCAAAACCATAAAATCAGAAATCCAAACCAGCATCCAAAACCGAAAACAATCATCCAAAGGAAAATCCAAATCAAAAAGCAAACAAAACCAGGAGTTCAATCCAAACTCCAAAACCAAATCAGAAAAAGCAGCGTCCAATCCAAAAGCAAAAGACAAATTTCACAAACCATAGCTTTGCGGTTTGTCATCATTCAGAGCATGCCTAGGGGCTATCTCCGTCCCCGTACATGTGTAAATGATTTGGTCGCTCGTCAAACGTTTGTTACTTATTCCATATTATCCTGGTCAATGGATAATCAATCGACCATCATCCCTGGGCCTCACACCATCGTTGCTCGAGGTAGGCGGTGGTAGCTCCTGCTCCACCGCTGCATTCCGTGCCCCAACCTACTGCCTCAGTTGTCCATTCCTCACATACTCCTTAATTATGTCCTTTAAATGCCTGCAGCTGTTGGTGTCATGTCCGTCTAAGTCGTGGAAGAGACAATGCCTTCCTGATGCCCTCTTCCATTCGGATGGTTCTCTCCTTGCCGGCCTTCGGTAAGGAAGGCGATTCCGAGTTTCCAAGTAAATCCGCTTCAACGTCTCATTCAATCCTGTGTATGTGGAAAACTTTGGATCCTTCTATCGCTTCCTAGCTTTTTCAGAATCATCATCCAACTTCCTCTTTCCTTTATCTTTATCTGAACCTCTACTGGATGGTCCTCCATCCTCAGTTGCATTTACCTCCTTCAACTTTAAATCCATACTCGCATCTTCTTGCCAAAGGAACCTTTTGGCTTCGTGAAAGAATTCCCCGAGATCTAGTGGGGGATCTCGTATCAAAGATACCTTAAAGTCAGAATCCTCTAACTCCTGATACTGCCGCCATCAAAACCATCGATGGATCTGGCCGATCCACTGAAGCAACCGCCGCATTGAATCGGGTTAAAAAAGCCCTAAGTGATTCATCCATCCTTTGCTTTACCGATGTCAATGTCATTACGTTCTTCGGCCTCTTGATATGAACCTGAAATTGCCCCAAAAACCTATCCACCAATTCCCTCCAAGTCCTGATAGATCCTTCTTCCAGCTGTCAAAACCACATTGCAGCTAAGTCCGTCAAGTACAAAGGGAAGCATCGGGCCATTACTTCCTCCGATGCCCCCAACACCTCCACGTGTCTGGTGTACCTCATCAAGTGATCAGTTGCGTCTGCCTTGCCATCATATACCTCCATGCTAGGTAACTTAAACTTAGGTGGATTCTGAGCCATCCTTATTTCCCGAGCGAATGGACTCCTATTCACCCCTTCCAAGTCTCTATTGGTCAAGCCACCTCGCACGGTTTTCCTGATGATCTTCACTAATCCAGTATTTTCTATCAGGGGTTGCCCCCGAGGGAACTCCGGCACATATTCTTCATGTGGCTCATTAGTAGCAACATTGGCCCTAAACTGTTAAGCTCCTTCCAAAGGTCCTCCTGCGTTACATCCTGTGGGCCTGCCCCTAAGCCCTTGTTGATTGCCTTTTGGCTCTGTATCCTGTCCTCTATTGGATTCCATAACCCTAGTTCCTTGTCCTGCATCCACAGCCGCTGTAGCCGTTCCTAAGTTCTGCGTTCCTGCAGCTCTCATCTGCTCAAAGAAAGTCTGCATCATTTCCTATTGACTTTTCAACAATCTCTCTTGCAAAGAATTTGCCATAGCTTTCATTTCATCCCTGGTGATGTAGATGGAGGCATGTCCTTCTCCTACTCCAAAGGATGCCACCTGGCTTCCTCCTTGTTGGCTTCTCTCAGCTCTTTGTCTTGTTTGTCGAGTCATTATCTTCAAATCCAAACTCCTCAAACTTCTTCAAATTTGAACTTTGATTCTGATATAGTGGGTGCTAGTTGCTTCTCAGTGAAAGCACCAAAGTGTTTGCACCAAAATTGGTCACAAACCCCAAATACCATGAAAGCACCAGCGTATGGACACAAATCAACAATATTCAAGCACAAATATCAGATCACAGCAAACAGCAAATAATAATCCAGAAATAATGAATAGAGACACAAGATTTATAGTGGTTCGGCTATCTCCGGCCTACGTCCATTTCAAAGTTTTATCCTTTTATTGATTATCCTTGCTGGTTACATATGATTACAGCAATAGCAATGAAGAATTTCTAGTACAATAGTTATACTGAAGTGTTGAAATGAATCTGGCAGAGTCTGGACGTCCAATAGCCAAAAATGTCCCTTCTATGTAGGCTTCAGGAGGCTATTTATAGGCGTAGGAGGCCGAGATCGAGATAAAATTTCGGAAGACTCCTTCTGGCACGTAAGTGGGCCCACGCGACCGACCCCACCAAGTTTCAATTCGATCTGCGATCGATACGAAGTGATTTCGTATCCATCAAAAAATGATCCAACCGAGCTGAAACTTGGCAGGACTGTTCTTTATTATGTAGGCAAGCTGCTGTGAAAATTTCATAGCATTTGGATCATCGGTTTAGGAGATACGATCGATACGAGTTGGTGTTCTTCGTGGATTGCAGATTTCGAATCCATGCTTTCGCATCCATCTCCTTCGACTCGATCAGAAGCGCGTGCGCATCGATGACGTAGCGCTACTTCCCAGGCCAGATCCTAAATTCATGCCGAGTTAAAGGTCTCTTCCTTCGAACCATGCATGTCCTTAGCCGCTTTGAATGCTTCTCCGCTTGATTCACGCTGGCATCCATAATTCGCGTTCATTCGTGCCGATAATTTCGCTTCGCATCTGCATCCAACTGCACATCGTACCGTTCTTCGTATCGATTTTAGGAGGGTGTTTCATATCGATCTATCCGATCGATACGAAATAATGTTATGCGAGGCGATCGATACGAAAAACGCATGAAAGTTATGGATACGAAGCTAGATACGAACGAAGCCTTACCGGATGGATACGAGCGAGGCCTTACCCGATGGACACGAACTTCGATAGCCTCCCATGGATACGAAAGCGCCAAAGACCTTCTACTATCGATACGAGATTATCGATTCGAAACATACCACCTCTTCCCATCCTGACCGATACGAAACCATTGAGTCGTGTCCATGATGATCGATACGAACAGTATCGATTCGAAGTCCTTCACCCTGCTCTGCATTTGATCGATACGAACACTATTGAGTCGAACCAACACCTGATCAATGCGAACCCCATCGAGTCAAACTTCTGCCGATCGATACGAAACACCAACTACCTGATCGATACGAAATGTATCGATACGAACCATCCCTGCTGATCGATGCGAAATGCATCGGTACGAACCGTGCCTTGCACGCCTCAATCCATCCATATCTTATGCGTACGACCTCCGATTGATCAAAAACTTGAAGCATAGCCTCCCATAGTCCTTATCATCATCTCCAACCGATTTCGTCCCGATCGGAGTTCAATCAAATTTTAACGACATAGATTGCAGCCTTGATTCCAATCGATCTCCAATCCCAATATCCATCATTCCTTTCCAATTTGTTGATATTCCAGCCTTGACCAAAAGGTGGGATTACATTTGCCCCCTAAAACATGCCTTGTGATAAGAATGCGTGTTTTGAATAGTTCCGAATACGATATCCGAAGTCCATAGCCAATTCCAATTCCATGTCCATTCAAATTCGACAACCGAGTCCTAATCCATCCTTATCCAATAGCCAATAACCGAATCCAGGACCTCTTCGGGTCGATGTCCAAATCCATAACCTCTACGGGCTCTTGCCAAGCGCAATCCACACCTGACGACCGTGGTCCAGTGTCCCTGGATGTTGAGCTAACCTCTTTGAGTTCTTGCCAAGCGCAATCTACACTTGACGACCGTGGTCCAGTGTCCCTGGACGTTATGCAATGCCAAGGCTTAAGTCCTAAGCCGAATCCTGGTCTCTCCGAACCCTTGTTGAGCATAGTCCATACTCAACGACCTGAAACAATAATCGATAATATGGGGCCTAAGTCCTAGGCCGAATCCTGGTCACTTCGGACCCTTGCTGAGCATAGTCTATACTCAGCGACCTGAAAATAACAATTGATAATACATGGCCTAAGTCCTAGACCGAATCCTGGTCTCTTCGGACCCTTGTCGAGCATAGTCCATACTCGACGACCTGAAATAGTAACCGATAATATATGGCCTAAGTCCTTGGCCGAATCCTGGTCTCTCCGGACCCTTGCTGAGCATAGTCCATACTCAGCGACCTGAATAAGCCAATTTGCCACATGCGAACGAAGAGACTTACTCCTTGCCAGGTATAATCCATACCCGACGACCATTTATCAAAAATCAGATAAAAATCCAATCAAAATCCAATCCAAAATCCAATTCAAAACCATAAAATCAGAAATCCAAACCAGCATCCAAAACCAAAACATCATCAAAAGGAAAATCCAAATCAAAAAGCAAACAAAACAAGGAGTTCAATCCAAACTCCAAAACCAAACCAGAAAAAGCAGCGTCCAATCCAAAAGCAAAAGACAAATTTCACAAACCATAGCTTGCGGTTTGTCATCATTCAGAGCATGCCTAGGGGCTATCTCCGTCCCCGTACATGTGTAAATGATTTGGTCGCTCGTCAAAGGTTTGTTACTTATTTCATGTTATCCTAGTCAATGGATAATCAATCGACCATCATCCCTGGGCCTCACACCATCGTTGCTCTAGGTAGGCGGTGGTTGCTTCCGCTCCACCGCTGCATTCCGTGCCCCAACCTACTGCTTCAGTTGTCCATTCCTCACATGCTCCTTAATTATGTCCTTTAAATGCCTGCAGTTGTTGGTGTCATGTCCGTCTAAGTCGTGGAAGAGACAATGCCTTCCTGATGCCCTCTTCCGTTCGGATGGTTCTCTCCTTGCTTGCCTTCGGTAAGGAAGGCGATTCCGAGTTTCCAAGTAAATCCGCTCCAACGTCTTATTCAACCTGTGTATGTGGAAAACTTTGGATCCTTCCATCGCTTCCTAGCTTTTCCAGAATCATCATCCAACTTCCTCTTTCCTTTATCTTTATCCGAACCTCTACTGGATGGTCCTCCATCCTCAGTTGCATTTACCTCCTTCAACTTTAAATCCATGCTCGCATCATCTTGCCGAAGGAACCTTTCGGCTTCGTGAAAGAATTCCCCGAGATCCAGTGGGGGATCTCGTATCAAAGATACCTTAAAGTCTGAATCCTCTCTAACTCCTGATACTGCCGCCATCAAAACCATCGATGGATCCGTCGACCCACCGAAGCAACCGCCGCATTGAATCGGGTTAAAAAGCCCTAAGTGATTCATCCATCCTTTGCTTTACCGATGTCGATGTCATTACGTTCTTCGGCCTCTTGATATGAACCCGAAATTGCCCCAAAAACCTATCCACCAATTCCCTCCAAGTCCTGATAGATCCTTCTTCCAGCTTCCTAAACCACATTGCAGCTATGTCCGTCAAGTACAAAGGGAAGCATCGGGCCATTACTTCCTCCGATGCCCCCAACACCTCCATGTGTCTGGTGTACCTTATCAAGTGATCAGTTGAGTCTGCCTTGCCATCATATACCTCCATGCTAGGTAACTTAAACTTAGGTGGATTTTGAGCCATCCTTATTTCCCGAGCGAATGGACTCCTGTTCACCCCGTCCAAGTCTCTATTGGTCAAGCCACCTCGCACAGTTTTCCTGATGATCTCCATTAATCCAGTATTGTCTGTCAGGGGTTGCCCCCATGCCCCCGAGGGAACTCCGGCACATATTCTTCATGTGGCTCATTAGCAGCAACATTGGCCCTAACCTGTTGAACTCCTTCCAAAGGTCCTCCTGCATTAGATCCTGTGGGCCTACCCCCAAGCCCTTGTTGATTGCCTTCTGGATCTGTATCCTATCCTCCATTGGGTTCCATAACCCTAGTTCCTTGTCCTGCATCCACAGCCGCTGTAGCTATTCCTAAGTTCCGCGTTCCTGCAGCTCTCATCTGCTCAAAGAAAGTCTGCATCATTTCTTGTTGACTTTTCAACAATCTCTCTTGCAAAGATTTTCCATAGCTTCCATTTCATCCCTGGTGATGTAGACAGAGGCCTGTCCTTCTCCTGCTCCAGAGGATGCCTCATGGCTTCCTCCTTGTTAGCTTCTCTCAGCTCTTTGCCTTGTTTGTCGAGTCATTTTCTTCAAATCCAAACTCCTCAAACTTCTTCAAATCTGAACTTTAATTCTGATATAGCAGGTGCTAGTTGCTTCTCAGTGAAAGCACCAAAGTATTTGCGCCAAAATTGGTCACAAACCCCAAATACCGTGAAAGTACCAGTGTATGGACACAAATCAACAATATTCAAGCATAAATATCAGATCACAGCAAATAGCAAACAATAATCCAGAAATAATGAATAGAGACACAAAATTTATAGTGGTTCGGCTATCTTCGGCCTACGTCCGCTTCAAAGTTTTATCCTTTTATTGATTATCCTTACTGGATACAGATGATTACAACAATAGCAATAAAGAATTTCGAGTATAATAATTATATTGAAGTGTTGAAATGAATCTGGCAGAGTTTGGACGTCCAGTAGCCAAAAGGTCCCTTCTCTATAGGCTTCAGGAGGCTATTTATAGGCGTATGAGGCCGAGATCGAGCTAAAACTCCGGGAGACTCCTTCTGGCACGTGAGTGGGCCCACGCGACCAACCCCACCAAGTTTCGACTCGATCTGTGATCGATACGAAGTGATTTCGTATCCATCAAAAAATGATCCAATCGAGCTGAAACTTGGCAGGATTGTTCTTTATCATCTAGACAAGTTGCTGTGAAAATTTCATTGCATTTGGATCATCGGTTTAGGAGATACGATCGATATGAGTTGGTATTCTTCGTGGATTACAGATTTCGAATCCATGCTTTGGCATCCATCTCCTTCGACTCAATCAGAAGCGCGTGTGCATCGATGACGTGGCGCTACTTCCCAGGCCAGATCCTGAATTCGTGCCGAGTTGAAGGTCTCTTCCTTCGAACCATGCATGTCCTTAGCCGCTTTGAATGTTTCTCTGCTTGATTCGCGATCGCATCCATAATTCTCGTTCATTCGTGCCGATAATTTCGCTTTGCATCTGTATCCAACTGCACATCGTACCGTTCTTCGTATCGATTTTAGGAGGGTGTTTCGTATCGATCTATCCGATCAATACGAAATAATGTTATGCGAGGCGATCGATACGAAAAACGCACGAAAGGTATGGATACGAAGCAAGATGCGAACGAAGCCTTACCTGATGGATACGAGCGAGGCCTTACCCGATGGACACGAACTTCGATAGCCTCCCATGGATACGAAAGCGCCAAAGTCCTTCTACTATCGGTACGAGAGTATCGATTCGAAACATACCACCTCTTCCCATCCTGGCCGATACGAAACCATTGAGTCGTGTCCATGATGATCGATACGAACAGTATCGATTCGAAGTCCTTCACCCTGCTCTGCCTTTGATCGATACGAACACTATCGAGTCGAACCAACACCCGATCGATGCGAACCCCATCGAGTCGAACTTCTGTCAATCGATACGAAGCCGATCGATACGAAACACCAACTACCTGATCGATACGAAACGTATCGATACGAACCATCCCTGTTGATCGATGCGAAATGCATCGATACGAACCGTGCCTTGCGCGCCTCAATCCATCCATATCTTATGCATACGACCTCCGATTGATCTGAAACTTGAAGCATAGCCTCTCCTAGTCCTTATCATCATCTCTAATCGATTCCGTCCCGATCGGAGTTCAACCAAATTTTAACGACATCGATTGCAGCCTTGATTCCAATCGATCTCCAATCCCAATATCCATCATTCCTTGCCAATTTGTTGATATTACAGCCTTGACCAAAAGGTGGGATAACAGGGATATGTTGAAAAGTTGAAATTGAAACTACTTAAATGAATTTTTTTAAAGGATTTAACTTGAAATCTTAAAGTTGAATTTTGAGACATGATTTATATTTATCGAAATTGAATTATTTACAAGGTTTAAGTTTCAATTTAAAATTTGGAGTTATTTAAATTAATGCGGGTTAAATTGGTATTTCAAATTTTGATTAGGAGATAGAAAATCCCATAACATCTCTTAAATTATTATATTCACGTTGTACACTTGATAGAAGATGGAAAATCCCATAACATCTCTAAAGCTATTGCATTCATATTTTACGTGATATTGATTTGAATTACATAGGAATTTTTAGCTCTAACTCGAGTGTATTGTTTTTCATTATGCTCGGTTCAGCTCGTGTATTTCAGTGTCTGAAGGTATTATTTCTTAAAGATGAAAATGGAGTTTGAAGATCGTATTTATTAATGTTATTCTGCTGCATTAATTTATTATATCTGTTAAATATATAACTCTGATGATGTTGCATAGTGAATTTATTGTATATTGTTAAATAGCTTCATGAACTGTTTAGTAATTATTATATTCTTATCATTCCGCTGCGAGATTTTGTACTTTTATTCTTCTATATCTTATTTCTTTAGAATATAACCACATTGATAATCTGTTCTTTTGGGCTGTTTGAGTCAGACATGTGAGTTTATTGTCGACTTGAATCGTCCAAAATGGCGGGTTGTCAGAGTTGGTATCATAGCTTAGGTTTATAGATACCTTAGCCTGTTGGGGTAAACTCATTAATAGATAGGGTAATGGAATGCCTTATTGTGAGTTGTGAGTATAAAAATGAGAGAGCGTATTTTTTAGTGTTATAATATGTTTTGAAATTGGAAAATGAAATAATTTTAACTCGGATTATATTTTGTATATATAAAAGAACGAATTTAATAAAATGATTGCTTCATGATTAGTGACTGTTATCACTTTATTGATTGATTGTAATGGTGGTGCTTATTATCGTTTTTTTAATTAGTTGTACTCGGCCAGTTTGTGAGCATCTGACTTTTGTTGTTAACTTTCGAATAGTGCATAACCTATTGTAAGTAATTTACCTTTTCATATGTGGGAAGGGTAGAAATTGTAATCTTTTGGGTATGTTGGTACGAACACCTTGTGAGTTAAGTTTCACAATTTGACTATAAGGTGTTCAGCGACAATTTGGGTTAAAAATTTATTATTCAGATAAAAATTATTTATTTTAATCCGAACGGAGAGTTATGATTTTTGAAATGAATACTATAAGATAATGACTCATACGCACATGATTTATGACTAAAAAAGAAATTCAAACTAGTAGTTTAAGAGTTTGACGTCCAAGAGTTTTTGAAATTGGTTTTTAAGATTCTGAAAATATATAACCGTATAATGTGAAGGTATTTTTCGAACAGAAATATTTTTAAATGATTCGAAAGTGATTTCAAAGTGGATTTTCAAAAGATCTAAAAGAAATGAAAGTCTAGAACTCACTTCTGTCGTTGGAAAATAAATTTTGGTGCTGAATGCAGCATCATCGGCGTTTATTTTCGAGTTTCAAAGTGGGGATGCCACTTTGTGCTTTACTACTCGATTGTTTAATGAAACTGATATGATATTCGAAAGAGATACATATATATTTATTTCAAACGATTTGGAATAAAACCCAAAGTCAAGTTCTCGAGTTTCTATTGAATAATATTATGAACACGTATATCATATGCATTAGGATTGATTGATCGATTGATTGTGCATCTTCTTGAGATGATTAGTTGTTGATTTCCAATTTTGAATTGGGATTTGATTTTTCAACTATTCTGAATAGTCGAACACTTCCAAATTGAGAATTAATTTTCAAAGCTAAGTATTTTGGAATGTATATAAAGTTTAGTTTTGGATATTTTAAAGTAAAGACTTATAGAAGTTGAACAAGTTTTAAAATTTTAAATAGTTTGATATGTAAATTATATAAGATTATTTCGATTTATACAAGTATGAAATTTAGCTCTCGATATTTTAAATGAAAAGAGTTTTAAGAAATGTTTTGAACATTGTAAATATTTACAATAACTTATTATTGGCAGCAGTTCTGACTTTGTATAAGTATGGAAAATAGTTTTGAAAGGTTTATACTAGAATTTGTTGTAAGAAACATTTTGAACCTCGTAAATGTTTTACAATAAAAGATTTTGAAATGTATCGGATTTGGAAAGAAATTTGATTTTATCTGAATTTGATATAAATATAAAACTGAAGTTGTGGAAAATTAGTGATTTGAAAATTGGAAAATTTTGAACTTGAATGATATGTGATTGAAAAAAATTGATTATTGAGATCATATACGGATTTGAAACTGAACTAATATTTGAAAATGGATTGATTTCGAAGTCCTTTAACTCTATATAAATATTTGATTTGAAAGTTTTCGATTCTTATACGAAAATGGTTCGTATAAGTATGAAGTAATTTTGAAAACTATTGATTTTGGAAGGTATTCGATCTGAAAAGAGATAAATCTTATATATAATTGAATTTATATAAGAATATTGTGATATATTCGAGACTATTTAATTTGAAAAGTACTCAATTTGGAAATGAAATTTTATATATAACGAAATTTATATAAGTGTGATGCTTGAAGTTATGATATTGAAAAGGGTACTATGTATATTATGATACATTTCGAAATTGAAGATATGGAACTACCTTCTACGAAATTCAGTAATCCGCTTTGGGTTTATTCTACTGATTTGATTTTTGGTTTCTCGGACATAAACTCATGAGTTCCTTTGAATTCTATAGTGTAACCTAGGTCTTATGATTTGGATAACACCGTAAATCGAAGGTAGAGATTACCTACGGTACAAATGGATTCGGCTGGGATAGAGACGTAACCATTTCGTACTTCGATCCACGGTGATCAAGTGGTACTTTCATATCTGCTTTTAAGTACTTTCACTGGGTGTTGAAACAGGTCTATATGTACTTGAAGAATTCTAGTCTTGCGCCTGATCAATGTGTGACAAGAGTCTGTAGAACGAGGATAAACTTGTTAAAACATTGAGTTCTAAAAGTATTTTGATCAAATTATTAAGGATTTTTTGATTATTTTTCTTTTCTAAATACTATAAATCTTTTTTAAAAGAATGTTTACTTATGTACGACATGGTTTAAAAGTTAATTATCGATGTTGTAAATATGGTAAGAAGTTATCAATTAAATAAAACATAGCAAAATTTAATGACTATAGATTTAGTAATCATATTTGAAAAGTATTTTGTGATTAGAACTAATAAATTTATAAATAGTGGATTTAAGGTTTTCAAAAGATCATTTCTAAATATAAGTTATGATGTAAATAATTGTTTTCAAGTACTTTACATATATTTATAAATACGTATTTAAAATATTTAAATGGCATTTTTAAATGGAGCAAGAAACTTTACAAATGAATTTTTGTAAAGTATTAAAGATGATTGATTTGCAAATGTACTTCTCAAATGAATGTTTCAAATAAAATTTATATAAGTTTCTTTGAATATATAATTTGGAGATATTATATAAATGGACTATATATATAAAAAAAATTGTTTTAAATTTTATGAAAAAATAAATGATTCGGGAAGTTTTATTTATAATAATAAGTTTGAAATTTGAATTTAAATCTCTATTTTTAAAAGTATGGTTTGAAATATTTACTTGATTTCGAAGTACTAATATGAAATATATGGGTTTATTTACTATTCAATTTTTTTATTAAACTGAAATAATTGTTTTCCATGATTTGAATATTCATTTTAAAACAAGTATTTTAAAATTAGTTATGATGACATGAAAGTTTACACTTTGATTTGAAAATTTAATGCAAGAGTTGAGTATATTATTAGTTTCAGTTTCATAATCTTTGAGTTTATACTTATTTTTAAAATAACAAGTCTAATAAATTATCGAATTTAAAGAACTATATTTTAAAGCTTGTTAAAATGTTTTGATATAAATATCTAACAGTATTTTAAACTTTTTAGAAAATCTTTGCATAATGCTATGCTGATGTTTTAAATATGTCTTGTATTTATACTAAGTGAATAAGGTTAAATGTTAAGTTGAATTTTAAGATATATTGAATTATTTCTTTCCTCTTCAAAAACGAATACCAAAAACTTAAAATTTTATTCTATAATCAAATTAACTTATAAACTTAATTAAACGAAGTAGAAGCTTAAGTAATATTTTATGAAATGATTCATTAATGACTTTAATATTTAATGGAAAATAAGTTATGTAAGTGATTAGTCTTTATAAATTAATGAGTGTCAAAAATGAATGAAACGTAAATTATGTGTAAAAGAAGCCAATAGAATAAAATATGTAAGTTTTGCGTAGATCATTTTATTTGCATAATAGTTCTGATCCAGATTCGAATACATGATTTGTAGTAATTAACACCAGTTCGAATTAGGATTTTTTGCTCTATTCTTGACGACGAACATTTGATGTGAATTTTTGATATAAATTAGAAGTTGTTTATCATAGTTTATGACTATGCAAGGAGAACGGAGATTTCTAATAAAGGAACCGGATCAAAGTCCACACTAGAGTAGTTGGGTTGTCAATACTAGTTCGAAAGTGGAATTTGTGTATTCAAACAAGTGATCTAAATTGATTTGGTATATAAATGATATATATACATCGTACGAACTTTAATAATTAAATGTTGTGCTATGATCGTTGCTTCTGATTGCTATACTATTTTGGTCGCGTGTAACTATTACATTCCATTAGAATTGCATATATAAGTGCATCATACTTATTAGTTGAATTGCATTGATTTGTTGCATACGATTGTTTTATTGTTATGTTGCTGGCAGTTATGGTATAAATAGCCAGTATATTATTCTTTCTTTTGTCATGTTTAATTCTCTTTTGATTTTGTAAGTAGTATTGAGGTATATGGAAGCAAAAGCTAGCCATTGTTCTTGGTTTTGAAAATATAGTTTTTTTTCCCAAAAATAGGTATGTTTTAGGATTATAGTATATGTTGTGATATGTTATTGTTCCTCATGTTTCTCATGTTTTGGGATGATATGCGATGTACACCATGTAATTATTGACATTATGAAATTTTTTCGAACCTAGCTGTGACGACCCAGAATTTTCAACGTTTGAAATTGAAATATTTAATTGATTTCAAATTTCTAAATTGTTAATTTAAGCTTGAGTTTCAATTTTAACTATGAATTTGGCAATTTAATTGTTAAATTTAATTTATTGAGATTGGGTAAAAATTGGAATCTTCAGTTTTAAGCTGTTTAAAAATATTTTCATGGCTTAGAAAATTTATATTGATGATACTAGATATAGTAGAATTTTTAAAATTGAATTTGACACTAATTTGTTCAGTTTTGAAAATATATCGTTTAAATCGATATTTAAAAGTAGCCTTCCGAGGCACAGTATCGGATTTCGATGAAACCAGTTCCATTGGATCCGTAATATTGTATTATTATCGGATTTCAATTTTCATTGCATTCGGAGTTGTCGTGTGATCGTACGTCAAACAAACGCTTTAAAATTTAGATCAAAAATTCGATATTTTAACTGGTCCAAAAAGTTATCTTCTTCATACGATCGAATTTGGATTCGGAACCTTTTCCATTGCATTCGGAATAGGCGTATAACATTATAAACGCCTCGCGGTACGTCTCAATTAGAGATCGAGATTTTGAGTTGCGTTTATAGAAGCATTTTGAATTTAAATTTAAATTAAAAAAAATATGTATATAATGTTTCACAAAGATAAATTTTACACCTTCTTTCATCTAACATTTGGCAATCTCTGGTAACACGTGTCTTACCAAATTAACACGCGTTCGTTTTCTTCGTATTCAAGAGAATAAAAAAATAAAATACCGAATATAAACCTCTTCGTGAAAGAAAAAAAAATTATCAAAAGAAAATGAAAGCGAAGAGATTAAATTTCTTGGCCTCGTTTCAAAGCAAACAATGGCAATCGAAATTTTGAAACAAAAACCCCCGAATCACTTCGATTTATTTCTCGAATCAAAGTCGACTCGTTCAATTCTCATATAGATATCAAATTTATTCGAGAAAATTTAATGGGAGCCGCGCACGAGAAGGGTTTCGATTTTTGGAAGGGGGCATTCGCAAAGCCGAGCTCGAATCTCAGAAAAGTAGGCGATGTCGCATCGCGTGGGGACGAAAGATCTTGGTGGCAGTCGAACCTATACGCAAGATAGCGAGGTAATGGGTCGTCGTTGATGGAGGCGGCCGTGTGCGCGCATCAGTAGCGTGGAAGAGGGCAGCATCATTGGAAGGTAGATGAGGAAAATTTGTGAAAGATGTGTGATGCTTTGGGATCGTGGTGCACGCTCGGTCAGAGGATATCGGGGAAATGCTACTCGTGGGTGGCGTATCATCGCGATGACGTCAGGAAGGTCGCGGCAAAGGCTCAATGCAGATATCGAGCAGGTGCTTGGTGTTTGGGTTCTCTTGTCGAACAGGTAATGCAATTTTGTTTTGCTCTTAACATCTTAATTAAAATCTGTTAAGGTCTAAAACTGGCAAGTAAAATCTGTTGATTCATTTAGAAATCAGGAATTTATTTAATTGATTTTAGTCTGAATCGATAAATAGGAAAAAAAAGAAAACAAAGAAAAAAGGGTATTTTACGGTAAAATAATTCTGTTTAAAATTTAATACTCCTACATATTATATATATATATATGGATAAAGAAAGTAAACATACACATATAAGGTTTTGGAAAAGAAAATATTTAAAGGGGAATTTATCAGTTAAAATTAATAGTTAGTTTTTAAACAATAAAATTTTAGTGGTTAAATTATTTGGTTAACCTATTTAATTATTTTTAGTTACTAAAAGGTGGTATTGAAGACCGGGTATTTTCAAAAGCGAATGGATTACCTGTCGAATGTCTCTGCACCGGGTTGCTCCGGTATAGAGATTTCATCACCCTTTGTAATAGGGATTTCGGACGTGATTAGTGAATATCCGGATTTGCAAGGACTTATTTGGAAGTGCCTTCGGTTCCGTTCGATCCCGGAATTGACATGTATGGATGTATGTCTGCCGTTACACTTTGAGATATAAAGTTGGTTTCCATCAAATACATTTCTATTGGTGGCGGAGAGTTTATACTTTTAGCTTAACACCCTTCTCTTAGACGTACGAGCTCAGAGGTTATGTAGTTGATGGTTACTAGTGATATATTCCCAAGTTGATAATGTGGCATACGAAGTGCTGCTGATCATTTTTTGATCAAAGCATGGCTTTTGCGAAAAGCGTAGCTTTGTGGACGAGACTTCGTCGAGCCTCATACCCCGGAATGGTCGAAACAGGAAGGATGCAGCAAGGTTATAGGGGGTAGTGCCCTTTACGGTATGTTCATTTCCTTCTGGATGAAGGTGGTATCATGGTATGGAGCCTAGATACTTAACCTATGTGGTTGCTGCAAATTTATTACTTTGTGGTTGTTGGTATTGAGGATCCTCGGATAAAGGTTGTTTACAACCGAGGGATGGCATACTCGTGTCAGTAGTTACCTATTTTTGTAGAGGTAACCCGGCCTTGTGTTGGCAGAGACCCGGTTAGGTTCTCGGGGCGTCCCTCCAGAGGCGTACCCATGTGGCAGTTGGAAGTTCCTTAGCCTGACCATTTGTTGAAAATCCGATCACCAATACGCGCCTTGTACGGTTTTAGTTGTATAACCTGCCATCTAACATGGTAGCTATAGTAGGCATACTATAACGGTACGTATGCTGGCTAAGATTAATATTATACTTGCAAATGTTTTTCCACTATGCACTAACAATAATATAATTTTTTTTTTGCATATTAAGCATGTTTGACTATCATAAGGAGAAATCTCCCCCAAGTGTGCAATTGCATGTGTGTGTGCCGGGAGGCCTTATGGTAGTTTCATTTTCCAAAAAGCATTGCGGATTTTTTTTTAAATTATTCTGTTAAAGTATAACTGTTTTAAGATCTCACACCAGTCTCATGACTGACCTGGAGTTTATTGTTCCCTTTCTAAACTCTGGGTGCCCACAATTTTCCACACGGGCAGCCTAGAGTCAGATTAGCATTATTCTAGAGCGAAGTCGTAAAAAAAGGTTGCTGTGGAGATCAGGAGTTGAAGCTGGATGGCGAGGCGTATAACGTATATATGTAATATTTCATTTCCGCTGTTTGTTGTTGTAAACTCTGATAATATGACGTATAAACTGATATAGTGTTTTTGTTTTAAAAGATTATTCTTTATCTATTATATACTGTTCCGTTGCGAAATGTGAGATTCTTTTATTGTCTTCTGTTTCTTCTTCTATCTTCTTCTTCTTAAACCCCAACGGTTCGATTTTCCGGTATTCGATTGTGAGGCATTTGATACAGTGGACGTATAAATGTCGACTTTCGGGCGTCGTAAAATCGGGTTGCGGCAACTTGGTATCAGAGCATTTGGTTAAGCGACAACCTTGGATCTGTTGGGTGTTACTCATTAGAGATAGAGTCAGCAGTACTCTAGAATGAGTTTGAGTGTATTAATAGATATGAGCGCGTATTTGTTAGTGAATATAAAATTATTTTATATTGTGATGATTGGTTTGTTGAGTGGTATATGGATTCGGGTCGGTATAGTCTGTACAACTCTATCGATAGGAATCTCTAAACACTCGTACAGAACAATTCGACACGATATTGTTTTAAATTAGGGTAAATGAAATAATTTTACCCAAAACTATTTTGTATATAAAAGGAAATAACTTTTGTAAATTACTATAGTATATGGCTGCTTGTTTGTTAGGAAGTGATAATATTAAATTGTTATCATTGATTATTGAATAAGTAATTGAAATCATAACTTAAAGCTGAGAAATAAAATTTATATACAAATGGGAATTGTAAATGTAAATGTGATTTATAATAAAATTCCAGAGGAATGTTTAAAAGAATTTGAAAGGATTTGAAGTTTGAGATTTGGGAAAGATTTAATTCCTTTTTAGTTTGAAAATGAATTTCAAAGGTTTTGGAAAGTATTTTAAAGGGATAAAAGCTCTAAACTCTCTTCGGTCGCTGGAAAATAATTCCAGTGATGTTCGCGACATCATCGGTGTTCATTTTAGAGTCTCCAAGGGAGGAATTGCTGCCGAATTATTTTAAATAAAAGCAGTTTGCAAAATTTGGGTTTGGGCTTTGAAATTCAAAGGATAATTTGAATTGATTTCAAAAAATGATTTCGAGATGTTGGAGAGACTCTGGAATGCTTTGTAAATATTTATGGAATATCATTAAGTTGATAACTTGTAAAGTTTAAAGTTGTTAAAGTAAAATCTAACTTAAAAGAGAAGTTAGAAAAGGTAAATGTGGAAACAAAATAAGTTGGAAGGAAAATTGAATTCTAGTAGAATTATAAAAAAAAATGAAAATTGAATAAAAGAATTGAGATTGAAAATTTGAGTTAATTTGTGTGAAGGTGAATTTGAGAAGTCTTATAGAATAAACGATTGGAATAAAATCTACAAAGGTGGAAATTAAAATTGTGAATGAATAAATGAATTTGCAATTGCAAATAAATGAAAGTGAATTGAATGTTGAAATTCATTTCGAATTTGTAAGTACTGAATTGGAATTGAATTTGATTTGTAAAGTAAAGTCTTAAAATAAAATTAGGTGAAATTAATTGAAGGAATGACAAATTTGATATGGTTTGAAATGAATTGAATTCAATATTTATAAATAAAAGGTAAATTGAATTCATATGGAATCTGAAACCCAGTTTAAATATAAGTGGTTGTAAACCAAAATGGTAAATTGAAAATAAATTTTTGGGAATGAATAAAAGAATAAAATTGGAATTGGAACTGAATATTGAAACCAATTTGAATTGTGTGAAATAAAATGAAGTTGTAAAAATTAGTTCAAAATAAACTAAAGATAATAAAGGTGGAAATGGAAAAAAAATTGTTTGAGATGAAATGAATTAGAACTTGTAATGAATTAGTAAACGAAGCTAATTTAAAATAGTAAGATGAATCAATTGTGAATGAAAGATAATTGATATAATTCAATATTCAAAAGGTAAATTGAATCTAAATAGAATTGAAATTGTTCAAATGAAAGTGTTGGTGCAAGATATAATGAAAATGGATGTATAACTTCAATAGTAAAGTAAAAATAGTATAAGAAGTATATATTGAAAATTTTGTAAAGGAATGTGCAAAAATGATTGGCAGGATATACAGATGTGCTAACGGAAATGGAATTGGGATTTTGATTTCGAAGATAAAATTGAATAGCTTGACAAAAAGGTGTGTATTTGAATTTCAGTATGAAATTTGACGATTTTCTTGTCCAGCCGCTTGGCGTTTCATTTTCTTTTTGAAATCTGGGGGCCATGATGCCATTTTTGTAGTCGTACCGAGCTAGCCGCGCAAAGGAGAAGCTGGCGAAATTTTTCAAAAATTTAGGGAGTAAGAAAAATTTTGAGAAAATTTTGGGAATTTGAAATTTAAATTTAAATTTGAATTGTTAAGAAAACAATGTTGTTTGGAATCTATGATTGATTTTGGAAAGTTAGATGAAATGATAGTGGGCCTCTCATAAAAAGATTTGTTTTGGCAAGTTGTTGAAAAAAATTATTTGAATTGGAAATGTGATAAACGGGTCAAGGATCATTCTTCTTTACTACTAATTTCGGGACGAAATTCTTTTAACGGGGGAGGATGTGACGACCCAGAATTTTCAACGCTTGAAATTGAAATATTTAATTAATTTCAAATATCTAAATTGTTAGTTTAAGCTTGAGTTTCAATTTTAACTATGAATTTGGCAATTTAATTGTTAAATTTAATTTATTGAGATTGGGTAAAAATTGGAATCTTCAGTTTTAAGCTGTTTAAAAATATTTTCAAGGCTTAGAAAATTTATATTGATGATACTCGAGATTAGAATTTTTAAAATTGAATTTGAAACTGATTTTTTCAGTTTTGAAAATATATCGTTTAAATCGATATTTAAAAATAGCCTTTCGGGGCACAGTCTCGGATTTCGATGAAACCAGTTCCACTGGATCCGTAATATTGTATTGCTAACGGATTTCACATTTC
The DNA here is from genome assembly GCA_030765085.1 of Allium cepa. Classification (NCBI taxonomy): domain Eukaryota; kingdom Viridiplantae; phylum Streptophyta; class Magnoliopsida; order Asparagales; family Amaryllidaceae; genus Allium; species Allium cepa. Next base: position 501,307,245 of record CM060931.1, read on the forward strand.
GTAGCATTCGGAGTTGTCGTGTGATCGTACGGTAAACAAATGCATTAAAATTTAAATCGAAAATTCGATATTTTAACTAGTCTGAAAACTATCTTCTCCATACGATCGAATTTGGACTCGGAACCATTTTCATTGCATTCGGAATGGGCGTATAACGTTATAAACACCTCGCGGCACGTCTCCATTGGAGATCGAGATTTTGAGTTGCGTTTATAGAAGCATTTTGAATTTGAATTTAAATTTAAAAAAATATATGTATATAATGTTTCACAAAGATAAATTTTACACCTTCCTTCATCTAACATTTAGCAATCTCTGGTAACACGTGTCTTTCCAAATTAACGCACGTTCGTTTTCTTCGTATTCAAGAGAATAAAAAAAAAAATACCAAACATAAACCTCTTCGTGAAAAAAAAAATTTATAAGAAGAAAAGGAAATCGAAGAGATTAAATTTCTCGGCCTCGTTTCAAAGCAAACAATGGCAATCGAAATTTTGAAAAAAAAAACCCAAATTACTTCGATTTATTTCTCGAGTCAAAGTCGACTCGTTCAATTCTCATATAGAAATCAAATTCATTCGAGAAAATTTAATGGGAGCCGCGCACGAGAAGGGTTTCGATTTTTTGAAGGGGGCGTTCGCAAAGCCGAGCTCGAATCTCAGAAAAGTAGGCGATGTCGTATCGCACGGGGATGAAAGATCGTGGTGGCAGTCGAAGCCTATACGCGAGATAGCGAGATGATGGGTTGTCGTTGATGGAGGCGACCGCGTGTGCGCGTAAGTGGCGTGGAAGAGGGTAGCGTCATTGGAAGGTAGATAAGGAAAATTCGTGAAAGACGTGCAATGCTTTGGGATCGTGGCGCACGCTCGGTCAGAGGATATCGGGGAAGAGCTATCCATGGGTGGCGTGTCACCGCGATGATGTCAGGAAGGTCGCAACAAAGGCTCAATGCAGATATCGAGCAGGAGCTTGGTGTTTGGGTTCTCTTGTCGAACAGGTAACGCGATTTTGTTTTGCTCTTAACATCTTAATTAAAATCTATCAAGGTCTAAAACTGGCGAGTAAAATCTGTTGGTTCATTTGGAATTTAGGAATTTATTTAATTGATTTTAGTCTGAATCGATAAACAGGAAAAAAAGAAAAAAGGGTATTTTACAATAAAATAATTCTGTTTAAAATTTAATACTCCTACATATTAAATATATGTGTATATATATTTGGATAAACAAAACATTAAACATACACATATAAGGTTTTGGAAAAGAAAATATTTAAAGGGAAATTTATCAGTTAAATTTAATAGTTAGTTTTTAAACAATAAAATTTTAGTGGTTAAATTATTTGGTTAACCGAATTAATTATTTTTAGTTACTAAAAGATTTTTTTAAATTGTTTAAGCTAGATTTTTAGTTGATTAATTTATTTAAAAGGAAATTTAGTTTTAATTTTAATTTTTGTTAAATAAATTATTAAAAGAAATTGATTTAAAATAAATATATTAGTCTAAAATAAAATCTTGGTTGAATAAATTTATTTAAAGGAAATCAGTTCAAATTTTAGATTATTAGTTTAAAATAAAATCATTGGTAATTAAATGGGAATTTAATGGTTCAATTTATTTGAATATTAATAAAATGATATAATTGTTTATACAAGGTCTAATACAATGAAGAAAACAACCTGGAATGAAAATGGATTGCATGCAAAGCAAAGGTGAGATCTTCTCACTCAATCGAATATTTTTCTGATTTAAATTTTGAATAGTTAGATTTAAAATTGATTGATGGTGTGCTCGGATAATTGATTTATTATAATTGTATTAGTTAGACCCTATGCGCCGCATAATAGCGGATGATATTATATTAAACCCATATACCACGATATTCCACCTCGAAGTGGTATTGGTATTATATATGTATTTGAAGTTGTTGATTTCCCGCATTATATAGCGGATGAGACCCTATACGCCGCATAATAGCGGATGATGTTTTATAAATCCCATACACCGCGATATTCCACCTCGAAGTAGAATTGGTTTCTTAATTTGTTGTGCTAACATCTGTTGATGTAGGGAAGCAGGTTGGAGGGATCCAACTGGATTCCTCAAACATTTTAAATTTGTTTCATATGTTGTACGTTGATTTATAATATGTGTGTGATTATATATGTGACTGTTGTGGAAGGCTATGATTTAGCCGAATATATTTTTGGTATCATTGGATACCAGAAATATGAAATTGGATTTTTGGAAATTAATGTAGAAAAGCCTAGACCATTACAATTAAAGTATTAAAGTTGATTTTTATAATCCGATCGAATTAATTCCAAAAATATTGGAAAATATTTTAATAAAGGAATTTCGAGTAATATTGTTTAATAGTTGAAGAATTTTTTAAGATACGTATTTTAAATATTTGAAAGAGATAAAGGAATTTATTTCAAAAGGAAATAAATTTAGAAATTTAATTTTGAATTTAATTTGGAGTTTAAATTAATTTTAGAAATTGATTTAGGAATTAATTTGGAGTAAAATAAATCTTCGGAATCGATTTGGAAATTTGGTTTTTTGTTTTGGAAATAAATTAGGAAATCGATTTGAAATTAATTTAGTGTAAAAAAAACTTTTGGGAAATTGATATGAAAATTTATTTGTTGTTTGAAACAAATTTAGAAATTAATTTGGACTTGGTAATTGAAATAATTTGGAAATCAATTTGAAAATTGATTTGGTGTTGAAAGTGAATACTTGGGACTCGATTTGGAAATCGTAAATTGGTGGATATTTAACAATTTAAATCCAAAATGGAAATTTTATAAATGAAAGGTAAATTGAAGAATTTACAGTTTTGGAACGTAAAATTTAAAATAAGTCAGACAAAATTATAAATTGATTTGAATGAACTATTTTGGAATGGAATGTGTATTTTCCCTGGAAAGCCGAGTATGATTTCAATATAGTTTATAAATATAGATTGAAGTTGTAAAGATGGTTTTAAGGAAAGAATGTTTTGGAAAAATTATTTACTTAAGTTATTTTGAAATCTTTAAAGTTAAAATATATTTTAAACTATTATGGAAGTGGTTATTTTAAAGATTAAATTGATATTGATTTAAAAATAGTTATTTAAATATTTATACACTATCTACTAATTTTATTTTAAATTAGTTCGGACTTGAAGTTTTATCTGTGATATTGATATAGCATTTTCATAACTAATATTCTAAAATAAAGTATTTTTAAAATAGTTTTTACATTAAATATTTCCAAGTATATTTTGAATAAGTATTTTATATTATTTTAAAATAATTGAACTCGGCAGATTTTCAGTGGAAATGAATAAATATTGAAAATGTTTTCCGCGTAAGGAAAAAAAACTTGATTTGAAATTTATTTTCAAAGGGTTGAAGTGTGAAAAATTGATTTGAATTTGTTTTCAAAGTGTTGAAAAGTGGAATTTTATCTTGTGGAGATATGTTGAAAATAATAATTGGGGGAAAATTATTAGAAATCCAGCGATTGTTGTGAATGATGATTGATAGTTAAATAACCGACTATCAATATTGGCCTTTAAATGGCATTTGAATTTCGATGCAACCGGGAGTCGAAATTCCAAATGGATATTCGAAACCCACATCGAACCTTTGTGATTGTGATCGATCTTTTATTTAAAAGATCAAAGTGGAATTTGTTGTGATTTGTTTGAATCTGAATGTAACACTTATTTTTAAAATAAGCGCGGGTTATCCGGATTAGCCGGGAGAGGACCTTGTGTCATTAAACCAATTCCGAATAACGATATGATGAAATGGGATAGCATTTGAAGATGGTGTCGAAGACCGGGTATTTTCGAAAGCGAAAGGATTACCTGTCGAATGTCTCTGCATCGAGTTGCTCCGCTATAGAGATTTTATCACCCTTTGTCATGGGGATTCCGGACGTGATTAGTGAATATCCGGATTTGCAAGGACTTCTTTGGAAGTGCCTTCGGTTCCTTTCGATCCCGGAACGGACTTGTATGGATGTGTGTCTGACGTTACACTTTGAGATGTAAAGCTGGTTTCTATCAAATACATTTCTGTTGGTGGCGGAGAATTTATTCTCTTAGCTTAACACCCTTCTCTGAGACGTACGAGCTCAGAGGTTATGTATTGATGGTTACTAGTGATATATTCCCAATTTTCTAATGTGGCATACGTAGTGCTGCTGATCATTTGTTGATCAAAACATGGCTTTTGTGAAAAGCGTAGCTTTGTGGACGAGACTTCGTCGAGCCTCACACCCCGGAATGGTCGAAACAGGAAGGATGCAGCAAGGTTATAGGGGATAGCGCCTCTTAGGGTATGTTTATTTCCATCTGGATGGAGGTGGTACCATGGTATGGAACCCAGATACTTAACCTATGTGGTTGCTGCAAATTTATTACTTTGTGGTTGTTGGTATTGAGGATCCTCGGATAAAGGTTGTTTACAACCGGGGGATGACATACTCGTGTCAGTAGTTACCTATTTTTGCAGGGGTTACCCGACCTTGTGTTGGCAGAGATCCGGTTAGGTTCTCGGTGCGTCTCTTTAGAGGCGTACCCATGTGGCAGTAGGAAGTTCCTTAGCCTGGCCATTTGTTGGAAATCCAATCACCAATACGCGCCTTGTACGGTTTTAGTTGTATAACATGCCATCTAATATGGTAGTTATAGTAGGTATACTATAACGGTACGTATGTCGGCTAAGATTAATATTATACTTGCAAATGTTTTTCCACTATGCACTAATAATAATATAATTTTTTTTGCGTATTAAGCATGTTTGACTATCATAAGGAGAAATCTCCCCCAAGTGTGCAATTGCATTGTGTGTATGCTGGGAGGCCTTATGGTAGTTTCATTTTCCAAAAACCATTGCGGATTTTTTTTTTAAATTATTCTGTTAAAGTATAACTATTTTAAGATCTCACACCAGTCCCATGACTGACCTGGAGTTTATTGTTCCCTTTCTAAACTCTGGATGCCCACAATTTTCCACACGGGCAGCCTAGAGTCAGGTTAGCATTATTCTGGAGCAAAGTCAAAAAAAAAAAGATTGCTGTGGAGATCATGAGTTGAAGCTGGATGGCGAGGCATATCACGTATATATGTAATATTTATTTTCCGCTGTTTGTTGTTGTAAACTCTTATAATGTGACGTATAAACTGATGTAGTGTTTTTGTTTTAAAAGATTATTCTTTATCTATTATATATTGTTCCGTTGTGAAATGTGAGATTCTGTTATTGTCTTCTATTTCTTCTTCTATCTTCTTCTTCTTAAACCCTTATGGTTCAATTTTCCAGCATTCGATTGTGAGGCATTTGATACAGTGGACGTATAAATGTCGACTTTCGAGCGCCGTAAAATCGGGTTGCTACAACTTGGTATCAGAGCATTTGGTTAAGCGACAACCTTGGCTTTGTTGGGTGTTACTCATTAGAGATAGAGTCAGTAGTAATCTAGAATGAGTTTGAGTGTATTAATAGATATGAGCGCGTATTTGTTAGTGAATATAAAATTATTTTATATTTTGATGATTGGTTTGTTGAGTGGTATATGGATTCTGGTCGGTATAGTATGTACAACTCTATCGATAGGAATCTCTAAACACTCGTATAGAACAATTCGACACGATATTGTTTTAATTTAGGGTAAATGAAATAATTTTACCCAAAACTATTTTGTATATAAAAGGAAATAACTTTTGTAAATTACTATAGTATATGGCTGCTTGTTTGTTAGGAAGTGATAATATTAAATTATTATCATTGATTATTGAATAAGTAATTGAAATCATAACTTAAAGTTGAGAAATAAAATTTATATACACATGGGAATTGTAAATGTAAATGTGATTTATAATAAAATTCCAGAAGAATGTTTAAAAGAATTTGAAAGGATTTGAAGTTTGAGATTTGGGAAAGATTTAATTACTTTCTAGTTTGAAAATGAATTTCAAAGGTTTTTGAAAGTATTTTGAAGGGATAGAAGCCCTAAACTCTTTTCGGTCGCTGGAAAATAATTCCGACGATGATCGCGACATCATCGGTGTTCATTTTCGAGTTTCCAAGGGAGGAAATGCTGCCGAATTATTTTAAATAAAAGCTGTTTCAAAATTTGGGTTTGGGATTTGAAATTCAAAGGATAATTTGAATTGATTTCAAAAAATGATTTCGAGATGTTGGGGAGACTCCGGAACGTTATGTAAAATATTTATGGAATATCATTAAGTTGATAACTTGTAAAGTTTAAAGTTGTTAAAGTAAAATCTAACTTAAAGAGAAGTTAGAAAAGGTAAATGTGGAAACAAAATAAGTTGGAAGGAAAATTTAATTCACATAGAATTATTAAAAAAATATGAAAACTGAATAAAAGAATTGAGATTTAAATTTTGAGTTAATTTGTATGAAGGTGAATTTGAGAAGTCTTATAGAATAAACGACTGGAATAAAATCTATAAAGGTGGAAATTAAAATTGTGAATGAATAAATTAATTTGCAATTGCAAATAAATGAAAGTGAATTGAATGTTGAAATTCATTTCGAATTTGTAAGTAGAACTGAATTGGAATTGAATTTGATTTGTAAAGCAAAGTATTAAAATAAAATTAGTAAGTGAAATTAATTGAAGGAATGACAAATTTGATATGGTTTGAAATGAATTGAATCCAATATTTATAAATAAAAGGTAAATTGAATTCATATGGAATCTGAAATCTAGTTTAAATATAAATGGTTGTAAACCAAAATGGTAAATTGAAAATAAATTTTTGGGAATGAATAAAAGAATAAAATTGGAATTGGAACTGAATATTGAAACCGATTTGAATTGTGTGAAATAAAATTGAGTTGTAAAAATTAGTTCGAAGTGAACTAAAGAAAATAAAGGTGGAAATGAAAAAAAATGGTTTGAGATGAAATGAATTAGAACTTGTAATGAATTAGTAAATAAAGCTAATTTAAAATAGTAAGATGAATCAATTGTGACTGAAAGATAATTGATATAATTCAATATGCAAAAGGTAAATTGAATCTAAATAGAATTGAAATTGTTCAAATGAAAGTGAAAGTGCAAGATAGAATGAAAATGGATATATAACTTCAATAGTAAAGTAAAAATGGTATAAGAAGTATATATTGAAAATTATGTAAAGGAATGTGCAAAAATGATAGGCAGGATATACAGGCGTGCTAACAGAATTGGAATTGGGATTTCGATTTCGAAGATAAAATTGAATTGCTCGACAAAAAGGTATGTGTTTGAATTTCAGTATGAAATTTGACGATTTTCTTGTCCAACCGCTTGACTTTTCATTTTCTTTTTGAAATCTGGGGGTCGTGGTGCCATTTTTGTAGTCGTACCGAGTTAGCCGCACAAAGGAGACGCTGGCGAAATTTTTCGAAAATTTAGGGAGCTAGAAAAATTTTGAGAAAATTTTGGAAATTTGAATTTAAATTTAAATTTGAATTGTCAATAAAACAATGTTGTTTGGAATCTATGACTGATGTTGGAAAGTTAGATTAAATAATAGTGGGTCTCTAATAAAAAGATTTGTTTTGGCAAGTTGTTAAAAAAATCTATTTGAATTGGAAAAGTGATAAACGGGTTAAGGATCATTCTTCTTTACTAGTAATTTCGGGACGAAATTCTTTTAACGGGGGAAGGATGTGACGACCCAACATTTTCAACGTTTGAAATTTAAATTTTTAATTGATTTCAAATATCTAAATTGTTAATTTAAGCTTGAGTTTTAATTTTAACTATGAATTTGGCAATTTAATTGTTAAATTTAATTTATTGATTGGAATCTTCAGTTTTAAGCTGTTTAAAAATATTTTCAAGGCTTATAAAATTTATATTGATGATACTGGAGATAGTAGAATTTTTAAAATTGAATTTGAAACTGGTTTATTCAGTTTTGAAAATATATCGTTTAAATCAATATTTAAAAATAGCCTTCCGAGGCACAGTCTCGGATTTCAATGAAACCAGTTACATTGGATCCGTAATATTGTATTATTATCGAATTTCAATTTTCGTAGCATTTGGAGTTGTCGTGTGATCGTATGGTAAACAAATGCGTTAAATTTTAAATCGAAAATTCGATATTTTAACTGGTCCAAAAAGCTATCTTCTCCATACGATCGAATTTGAATTCGAAACCTTTTCCATTGCATTCGGAATGGGCGTATAACATTATAAATGCCTCGTGGCACGTCTTGATTAGAGATCAAGATTTTGAGTTGCGTTTATAGAAGCATTTTGAATTTAAATTTAAATTAAAAAAAATATTCATATAATGTTTCACAAAGATAAATTTTACACCTTCTTTCATCTAACATTTGGCAATCTCTGGTAACACGTGTCTTACCAAATTAACACGCGTTCGTTTTCTTCGTATTCAAGAGAATAAAAAAATAAAATACCGAATATAAACCTCTTCGTGAAAGAAAAAAAAATTATCAAAAGAAAATGAAAGCGAAGAGATTAAATTTCTCGGCCTCGTTTCAAAGCAAACAATGGCAATTGTAATTTTGAAAAAAAACCCAAATCACTTCGATTTATTTCTCGAATCAAAGTCGACTCGTCCAATTCTCATATAGAAATCAAATTCATTCGCGAAAATTTAATGGGAGCCGCGCACGAGAAAGGTTTCATTTTTTGGAAGGGGGCGTTCGCAAAGCCGAGCTCGAATCTCAGAAAAGTAGGCGATGTCGCATCGCGTGGGGGTGAAAGATCGTGGTGGCAGTCGAAGCCTATACGCGAGATAGCGAGGTGATGGGTCGTCGTTGATGGAGGCGGCCGCGTGTGCGCGTCAATGGCATGGAAGAGGGCAGCGTCGTTGGAAGGTAGATAAGGAAAATTCATGAAAGACATGCGATGCTTTGGGATCGTGGCGCTCGCTCGGTCAGAGGATATCGGGGAAGAGCTACTCGTGGGTGGCGTGTTATGGCGATGACGTCAGGAAGGTCGTGGCAAAGGCTCAATGCAGATATCGAGCGGGAGCTTGGTGTTTGGGTTCTTTTGTCGAACATGTAACGCGATTTTGTTTTGCTCTTAACATCTTAATTAAAATCTATTAAGGTCTAAAACCGGCGAGTAAAATCTGTTGATTCATTTGGAAATTAGGAATTTATTTAATTGATTTTAGTCTGAATCGATAAACAGGAAAAAAAAGAAAAAAAAAGAAAAAGGGTATTTTACAGTAAAATAATTCTGTTTAAAATTTAATACTCCTATATATTAAATATATATATATATCGATAAAATAATAGTAAACATACATATATATGGTTTTGGAAAAGAAAATATTTAAAGGGAAATTTATCAGTCAAATTTAATAGTTAGTTTTTAAATAATAAAATTTTAGTAGTTAAATTATTTGGTTTACCTATTTAATTATTTTTAGTTACTAAAAGATATTTTTTTCAAATTATTTAAGCTAGATTTTTAGTTGATTAATTTATTTAAAATGAAATTTAGTTTTTAATTTTAATTTTTGTTAAATAAATTATTAAAAGAAATTGATTTAAAATAAAGATATTAGTCTAAAATAAAATCTTGGTTGAATAAATTTATTTAAAGGGAATCAGTTCAAATTTTAGAGCATTAGTTTAAAATAAAATCATTGGTAATTAAATGGGAATTTAATGGTTCAATTTATTTGAATATTAATAAAATTATATAATTGTTTATACAAGGTCTAATACAATGAAGAAAACAACCTGGAATGAAAATGGATTGCATGCAAAGAAAAGGTGAGATCTTCTCACTCAATCAAATATTTTTCTGATTTAAATTTTGAATAGTTAGATTTAAAATTGATTGATGGTGTGCTTAGATAATTGATTTATTATTAGTTATATTGGCTAGACCCTATGCGCCGCATAATAGCGGATGATATTATATTAAACCCATATATCGCGATATTCCATCTCGAAGTGGAATTAGTATTATATATGTATTTGGAGTAGTTGATTTCCCGCATTATATAGCGGACGAGACCCTATGTGCCGCATAATAGCGGATGATGTTTTATAAATCCCATATACCGCGATATTCCACCTCGAAGTGGAATTGATATTTAATTTGTTGTGCTAACATCTGTGGATGCAGGAAGCAGATTGGAAGGATCCAACTGGATTCCTCAAACATTTTAAATTTGTTTCATATGTTGTACGTTGATTTATAATCTATGTGTGATTATATCTGTGATTGGAATTGTGGAAGGCTATGATTTAGCCGATTATATTTTTGGTATCATAGGATACCAGAAATATGAAATTGGATTTTTTGAAATTAAGGTAGAAAAGCCTAGACCGTTACAATTAAAGTATTAAATTTGATTTTTAATAATCCGATCGTATTAATTCAAAATATATGGAAAAATATTTTAATAAAGGAATTTCGAGTAATATTGTTTAATAGTTGAAGAATTTGTTTAAGATACGTATTTTAAATATTTGAAAGAGATAAATGAATTTATTTCAAAAGGAAATGAATTTAGAAATTTAATTTGGAATTTAATTTGGAGTTGAAACTAAATTTTAGAAATCGATTTGGGAATTAATTTGGAGTTAAAATAAATCTTAGGAATCGATTTGGAAATTTGATTTGGTGTTTAGGAAATAAATTGGGAAATCGATTTGAAATTAATTTGATATAAAAAAATAAAACTTTGGGAAATTGATATGAAAATTTATTTGTTTTTTGAAACAAATTTAGAAATTAATTTGGAATTGGACTTGGTTAATTGAAATAATTTGGAAATCAATTTGAAAATTGATTTGGTGTTGAAAGTGAATACTTGAGAATCGATTTGGAAATCGTAAATTAGTGGATATTTAAAAATTTAAATCCAAAATGGAAATTTTATAAATGAAAGGTAAATTGAAGAATTTACAGTTTTGGAACGTAAATTTAAAATAAGTCAGAAAAAATTATAAATTGATTTGAATGAACCATTTTGGAATGGAATGTGTATTTTCCCTAGAAAGCCGAGTATGATTTCAATATAGTGTATAAATATAGATTGAAGTTGTAAAGAAGGTCTTAAGGAAAGAATGTTTGGGAAAATTACCTACTTAAGTTATTTTGAAATCTTTACAGTTAAAATATATTTTAAACTATTATGGAAGTGATTTTATTTTAAAGATTAAATTGATATTTGATTTAGAAAATAGTTATTTAAATATTTATACACTATCTACTAATTTTATTTTAAATTAGTTTGGACTTGAAGTTTTATCTATGATATTGATATAGTATTTTCATAACAAATATTCTAAAATAAAGTATTTTTAAAATAGTTTTTACATTAAATATTTCCAACTATATTTTGAATAAGTATTTTATATTATTTTAAAATATTTGAACTCGGCAGATTTTCAGTGGAAATGAATAAATATTGAAAATGTTTACCGCGTAAGGAAAAAAAATTTGATTTGAAATTTATTTTCAAAGGGTTGAAGTGTGAAAAATTGATTTGAATTTGTTTTCGAAGTGTTGAAAAGTGGAATTTTATCTTATGGAGATATGTTGAAAATAATAATTAGGGGAAAAGTATTAGAAATCCAGCGATTGTTGTGAATGATGATTGATAGTTAAATAATCGACTATCAATATTTGCCTTTAAATGGCATTTGAATTTCGATGCGACCGGGAGTCGAACTTCCAAATGGATATTCGAAACCCACATCGAACCTTTGTGATTGTGATGGATCTTTTATTTAAAAGATCAAAGTGGAATTTGTTGTGATTTGTTTGAATCTGAATGTAACACTTATTTTTAAAATAAGCGCTTGTTATTTGGATTAGCCGGGAGAGGACCTTGTGTCATAAAACCCATTCCGAATAACGATACGACGAAATGCGATTGCATTTGAAGATGGTGTTGAAGACCGGGTATTTTCAAAAGCGAATGGATTACCTGTCGAATGTCTCTGTACCGGGTTTCTCCGGTATAGAGATATTATCACCCTTTGTGATGGGGATTCCGGACGTGATTAGTGAATATCCGAATTTGCAAGGACTTCTTTGGAAGTGCCTTCGGTTCCGTTCGATCCTGGAACGGACTTGTATGGATGTGTGTCTAACGTTACACTTTGAGATGTAAAGATGGTTTCCATCAAATACATTTATGTTGGTAGCGGAGAATTTATTCTTTTAGCTTAACACCCTTCTCTGAGACGTACGAGCTCAGAGGTTATGTAGTTGATGGTTACTAGTGATATATTCCCAATTTGGTAATGTGGCATACGAAGTGCTGCTGATCATTTGTTGATCAAAGCATGACTTTTGTGAAAAGCGTAGCTTTGTGGACGAGACTTCGTCGAGCCTCACACCCCGGAATGGTCGAAACAGGAAGGATGCAGCAAGGTTATAGGGGGTAGCGCCCCTTAGGGTATGTTCATTTCCTTCTGGATGGAGGTGGTATCATGGTATGGAGCCCAGATACTTAACCTATGTGGTTGCTGCAAATTTATTACTTTGTGGTTGTTGGTATTGAGGATCCTCGGATAAAGGTTGTTTACAACCGGGGAATGGCATACTCGTGTCAGTAGTTACCTATTTTTGCAGAGGTAAATCGACCTTGTGTTGGCAGAGATCCGGTTAGGTTCTCGGCGCGTCCCTCCAGAGGCGTACCCATGTGGTAGTAGAAAGTTCCTTAGCCTGACCATTTGTTGGAAATCCAATCACCAATACGCGCCTTGTACGGTTTTAATTGTATAACCTGCCATCTAGTACGGTAGCTATAGTAGGCATACTATAATGGTACGTATGCTGGCTAAGATTAATATTATACTTGCAAAAAATTTTCCACTATGCACTAATAATAATATTATTATTTTTTTACGTATTAAGCATGTTTGACTATCATAAGGAGAAATCTCCCCAAGTGTGTGATTGCATTGTGTGTGTGCCGGGAGGCCTAATGGTAGTTTCATTTTTCAAAAAGCATTGCGGATTTTTTTTTTAAATTATTCTGTTAAAGTATAACTTTTTTAAGATCTCACACCAGTCCCATGACTGACCTGGATTTTATTGTTCTCTTTCTAAACTCTAGGTGCCCACAATTTTCCACACGGGCAGCTTAGAGTAAGGTTAGCATTATTCTAGAGCGAAGTCGAAAAAAAAGGTTGCTGTGGAGATCAGGAGTTGAAACTAGATGGCGAGGCGTATCACGTATATATGTAATATTTATTTTCCGCTGTTTGTTGTTGTAAACTCTGATAATGTGATGTATAAACTGATATAGTGTTTTTGTTTTAAAAGATTATTCTTTATCTATTATATATTGTTCCGCTGCGAAATGTGAGATTCTGTTATTGTCTTCTGTTTCTTCTTCTATCTTATTCTATCTTCTTATTCTTAAACCCTAACGGTTCGATTTTCTGGCATTCGATTGTGAGGCATTTGATACAGTGGACGTATAAATGTCGACTTTCGGGAATCGTTAAATCGGGTCTCTACACTAGCCGTGCAAAGGAGACGCTGTCGAATTTTTTCGTAAATTAGGACTTCGAAAGTTTTTCGTGGAAATTGGTTTTATTAATTTACATTAAAACTAACTAAGTAAATTTAAATTATTTTTTAAATTGATTCCTTCTTGCTCCTTTTCGGGGGCGAAAAGTTTTGAGCGGGGGAGATTGTAATGACCTGTATTTTTGACAATTAAAAATACTACATTGAATATGACTTGAAATTCAAAAAAAATAGAAACTAAAAATTTATGATTTATTGATGTAAAATTTGTTAGGATATTAACATGATCTTAGATAAATGCTAAAGCAACTAATTTTAATCCGGTAAAAGATTCTAGTGCTTATTAGAATATTATTTAATGATATTGATTTGAATATGATATTTAATAATTATTTGAATATAAGTTCGATTGATTGTAATAATATATGTTAATATAAGTATGGAATAGTTTAAGAAGTAAATTTGAAATACATGAAATGAACGGAAAACAATTGTGGTACGATGAGAATTCATTTGAAACCTAATTTTGAATGTAAACGGGAATAAGGGATGTTGGAATCCTCTAACTGAAAAGAAAAGACTGGTGCATTGTAATTAATAAGTTCAACAAAAGAACTTACATTTTAAATTAAATTAAAACGAACATTTTAGTGAGAATTAAGCCTTGACTTGAAATGACTAAATTGAATGTTTATCTCTAACTGGAATACAATTGTAAAGTTAATTTGGTTATTATTGTAAATTTTAATAAGGAATAAATTAAACGATCTATAAAAGGAGAAATTATATATTATTGAAATTGGTTTTAGCATAGAATATGAAATTAGTTATTGGTAGTGAACTTATTAACCCTTGTTGTAAACAATAAATTTATAGATAGTTGAATTACTTAGATGTAACAGTTGCTTTATTTCTCATCTTGATTAGTTAATCCGATTGAAATTAATTTTGCAATCAATGGAATCTCATGTAATCGAAATGTTTCAACTAATACGAGCAAAGTCGTTAAGTGTAAAATACTTGGGTGTAATAACTTATGTTAATGAATACGTAAGAGAAATTGTTGATTTAAGATGAAGGACTTTTGAATCAAAACAAAAGAATTTGTTGTAAATTTAATGGAAATAAAAATAGGATTTATTACGATTGCAATTAAATGTTAATATTAGTTTAATATTTAAATCTTAGTTTTAACATGAAAAATTGGATTTTAAAGGAATATTCTGTTTAAAAAAATTGATGATAGGAAACTTTAATTTAGAATTTGAAAGTGATTAAATCAGTTTATAATAATTTGTTTCAAATTAATGTGTAAAACTATAATATAATTTGATTTCAACGGTAACCTATGAATATGATGGAATTTGGCCTCAAAATCAGTTCCATTGTGTACAGAATGCCTTTAACATATAGATAGCCTATCGGCATGCTTCATGGTGGTGTTGTCAGATCTTGGTCGATGTGTGTGTAGTGGCAGCAGCATTGATGTGAAGTGGGCGGCATATGGGTTCGGTGTGTGATTGAGAGAGAGCACGATAGGGTTTGGGAAGATGAATATTTACTATTTTTCCATTTTTTTACTTTTATCTATATTTTAAAATTCAATCTTCTAACTCTAGTAACGTCTACAAACGAAATCGGATTGATGCGCGGTTTATTACATTGTACTCATATCGAAATTCCGGACAACATGAAACTGGTTTGGTTGAATTTGGAGGCTGTTGAGATTTTGGGCCTTTATTGGATTTTTAATGGGCTTTAAATCAAAGGTGAGTGACTTAAGTCACTCACGCAATATTAAATTTTCTTATGTTAGTTAAATTGAAATCGTGAAGTGATAAAAATTTATTGATTGTTGTTTGGTAGTTTAAATTGACAATTGAATTAATTTGAATTTTATATTGAATTAAATTGACATTTAAATTAATATTGAATTTAGTTGGTAGTTAAACACCCGACAATCGATAACTAGTAACTGTTTGGATATTTTGATTGATTTGGATGATGATTGTTATTGGTTGGCTATTGATTGATGTTGGATGCATGGTTGTTTATTTTTTTTGATATATGCCTGGTTATTACCCTGTATATCATTTATTATATAAACTGTCATTTTTATTTTTTGAAATGAACTAATAAACAGGTTGAAATGATATGTACCTATGTCATTTAATTATGGGTTGAAATGATATATATCCATTTATGTAATAAATATCGAATTAACTGATAACTTGGCCATAGGGTAGAAAATCACACATGGACACCGGATTGGTTAATTAAACGATTTTAAAAATCTTGAATTTGGATTAGTTTGAATGATATTGTTTTAAAGAAAATAATACTTTGGATTATATATACTGAATTATTTTATAATTCAAGCTTTTAAAAGTTGAAATTGAAACTACTTAAATGAAATTGTTTAAGGATTTAACTTGAAATCTTAAAGTTGAATCTGAGACATGATTTAAATTTATCGAAATTGAATTATTTGTAAGTTTTAAGTTTTAATTTAAAATCTGGATTTATTTAAATTAAAGTGTGTTAAATTGGTATTTCGAACTTTGATTAGGACATGGAAAATCCCGTAATCTCTCTGAAGCTATTGCACTCATGTTTTACGTGATATTGTTTTGACTTACATAGGTATTTTTAGTTCTGACTCGAGTGTATTGTTTTTCATTATGCTTGGGTTAGCCTATGTATTTCAGTGTTTGAATATATTATTTCTTGAAGATGAAGATAAAGTTTGAAGACAGTATTTATTAATATTATTCTGCTACATTACTTTATTGTATTTTTTAAATGTATAACTCTGATGATATTGTAAAGTGAATTTATTGTATATTGTTAAACAACTTCATGAACTATTTATGTAATTGTTATATTCTTGTCATTCCATTACGAGATTTTGTACTTTTATTCTTCTATATCTTATTTCTTTAGAATAAAACCCCATTGATAATCTATTCTTTTGGGTCATTGAGTTAGACATGTGCGGTTTATTGTCGACTTGCATCATCCAAAATGACGGGTCGTCGCAGGCCAATTACTGTAGAGGAGGAGGTGAAGAGTCTTTTACAGATCTTATCGGCTGAATAATCAGCTTTTGTTTGGGGGAGGAGCAAAGGAATTTTCAGGTTACATTTTTGGATTAGAATGGTGGTGGTCATTAAATACAAAGAATTTCTTTAAAAAAAATTGCCGGGATTGGCCCACTTTCTTACGCCAAAACAGTAGCGAGATTTTTCGTTCTCACAACACCAATTTAGTTACGTAGTAATTACAGTGGTAAACACTTCCACTGGAATTGAAAATTTTAATTAATATTATATTCACCTGAAAATGAAGTAATTATGTTGATTAAGCTTACATAATAAGGTAGGTGCACTTTAACTATTTGTTAAAGTGTCAACTTTAGTTCAATAAAAATCAAATAAAACCTAATATGGAAAACAAAGTAATAAATGCTAAAATATAAAAGCCATAAAGGTTTACATGGCTCGGATTTTAAGAAATCCTATGTCCATGGGTCAATTCTTTATCTCTTACATTCTTCTTAGCACAATCTTTTTTTGGATTTTAATGAAAGAGAGTACAACTTTTTATAATGTTTAATTCATAGACAACAAAGAATGTGAACATATTATTTCGCTACAGTGTCTTTCCTTCTGTAGTAAAAAATGAGGTCACATGGATTACTTACATCATAACCTCATATTCCTTCTTTTCCCTTAGATCCCATCATATATTACTCTTCTATTAAACTTTTAAATTGTGTACGGATTGCTAACATGGATATAGGCAGGAGGTCAATTTAGCAGGCAAATTTGGCTGTAAGAAGGAACTTTGAATTCGGCTTTAGGCGAGAACTTTGAATTTGATATATGGAGACCGGGGTTAGTTTTCAAGTTGTCTTGTTCTCACTTTTTATGTTGTCTTAGTGAAGTTTGTATGTAGTAGCACGGTTAGAATGGGATATGATGACATTTGACTCGACTGTAGTGGTAATCACTTTATCCCCTACTTACATTATTGGCGCAGTGTTATTTAAAGGTGGCAAAGCAGTTCGTCTTTAAAGTGGTGACGCCATTCGGCTTTGAAGTTACATTGCATTTTATTTTGAAGGCGGTGCAGTTTAAATTTGAAATGGTGGCTCGTTCTTGTTCAAGTATGGCAACTCGCTTTGCATGGAGCGTCTTTATGCCACTACCGGTATATTTTAGGTTGTGTTGACCTTATGTTAACACTGTAGTTTTTTTACTAGTCAGAGTCCTTCTTTGTTGTATTGTCACTTTGTATATTGGTAGCATTGACCATTAAGTGTAAGTTTGCAGTTTTTGCAGTTCCTTGCAAGAGCCTTTATTGGGCATTGGGTGTTGAATTGTCGGGCTTGTGCAATTTCCTTCTAATATGAAGGAAACCTGCTAAATCCCCCTACTACTTGGGGCGGTCTATTGATTTTTTTCATTTGAATATGCGCTCAACATATTATAAGAGCAAAAGGTGGATGTAAGAATAATTATGTAGTTTACTGATATTTTCTTTTCATCGAACTTTATGTCTGACTTTCTCAATGTTGTCTTTTTTATTGTGTATTCCTTGAATAAGTTGACTTAGAGAAGGGATTTTGCTAGATGGAGGCGAGTTTTAGAGCCATAACCATTATTGGTATAGTTGTCTAATATTTTAGGTTGAGATATGTGAGACTATATATATTGTGAGGCATGTTGTATATGGATTTGGTGTAGTATTTAGACTATAATTGTTTAGATGTACTATGATGTTATCTTTTATATTTTTCATTTACGTGATATGCATTTATTTCAATACATATTTATATCGATATTATATTCAAGGCATTATTAAAGGGACTTCAGTTTTGGACCCAGAAAGGGGGCAAATTTTAGGGGTACTCCACTTAGAAGAAAAAATTATTTTGGGACTCTACTCAAATAAAATGATTTAAAATTTACCCCTCAAGAAAAGCAAAATTCGGCAATTATGCAACAAAATTGTAAGAAAAAATTGATGATGGTTCACTGAAAACAATTTCAGTGGGACCTTGACGAAAAAATGGTGATTGATCACCGAAAACTGAAGGTAGTTACATAATTAATTTTTCCAACAAAGGGAGGACAATTTTTTTTTTCACATCCCCTAGCAGTTTTTTGAAAAATGAAAAATGACCCAATTATTCAATTTTGGAGCCCATTTAACAATGGACTACATTTATTCCTTCCGTCCTGAGATAATTAGTATATTGTATTGTGATAGATATGCTCTACTTGTTTTAAATTTCTGCCTTACGAATCGTCATTTATGATATTTATGGAATCTAAGTGCCTCTTGAGCGTGTATTAAGGTCACGGGTATCTTGAATGGTGGGTCGTTACAATAGTAGAACGATGCAAAAACAAAATGAATTCATAAAATTGATCATAGCGAATAAGTTAAACTTAGACGAACTAGAAACAGAAGGTGAATCGGCCGGAGCTAAATAGATATAATTATTCAAATCTGTTAGAGTACGTATATTATTGTTATGTTTGGCCCAAATACTTTTGTAAATAGGGCTTTGAATATAGCTGTAGGAAAAGCCAATCAACCGATGAATATGTAAATCAAACTTATATTTTTCTAAAATAAATAACACAAAGTAGCTTGCACTTTTCTGATGGAAAGTGCAAATTAAGTTGCGTTTTAAAAAAAATTCAAAATTATATTTCTTTTTCAAATGTAATCATACTTTTTTTTAAATGTATTTTTTATTAACAACATTTTCCATCACTACTAAATTTATTAGAAATTTGATATAGTTTTTGAGAAGTGCAAGTCAACCGGAATTGCAGTAGGAAAAGTGTAAATTAACTTACACGTCATGTTTTTTTAAAATATGATCCAAATTACATGTTTCACTTCTGCAATTTATTTTTTCTAACATTAAAATAATGAACCAATAAGTTTTAATACTTTTAAATACTTTTAACCTTGTTGTACCTGGTAAACTCCCTTTAAAGCACTAAAGGATTTCCTAAAAAACCAAATGGTTATAGAAATTATGTTTCTCTATAGATTCAAATGAAAAAGAAAATGTTTGTTGGTGATAATTCAGAATTATGATGAAATGATACAACGACAGTAGCAATTAAATCTGCAAACATTTCGTAAGAATGACTACAATGATAAGAGTTCCGAGTTTGCGATTTACAGTATAGAAACTCAAAATATTATTGTCTAAAATTTAAAAAAACAGAGCTCACAATGTGGTACGACATAAATTTTAAAAACCATGTAAATTTTAATAAAATCTTGCTAACAATGTCGTGAATTGGAATTATAATCTACTTGTTCAAATCTCACTAGAAAAGGGCAGCTTACCGATGAATGTATTTTTCTGTATTTTAAACCATTCATTTCATATAATTTTATTTCAATAAAACGGTATTATATGGGTATTTTGATGTGGTTTTGTAGATTACAGATTTTGAAATGCAACATTGAAAATAATCAGTTGTGGCATCCATTGGTTCAAAAGACATGCAGCAAAGAGTAAAACATTTTGAGCATCAAATAAATCAAAGAAAGCACATAACATTTCAAAAATGCCATCTCACCTTCATACTTTTCACACTTTCATACTTTGCTCAAGCACGGTCACATTGGATAAAAAATGGGATAAATTCAAGGTGTAGCTCATATGTGTAACTGGGCTTCATTTAAGATTAAACCATGGTCACATTTTCAAGTAAGGTAGGACCATTGTAAGGAGCAGCTCACATTTTCTTTCTGTCCTATATTTCAATGCTCAAGGATATATTAATTTCAAAGCAAGGCAACATTATTTTATTTCAGCAATTGAAGCTTTGAAAAAAGAAAAAAAATCAAAGTGGGAATAGGTCAGTACATATATTTCGACAGAGCAAGTGATGTGGGCTCATTCTTTTGTGAATAGCTAGACTAACATTACAGGGCTGAAAATCTATTTATAGAGAGTAGATAACAACGCACAATAGATCCGCATTCCCCTTCACTGTTCTTCTAGCTTAGTTTATACTCAACAAGGTAATTATTTTCAAAAAGAATGCATAGAATTGTTAATTATTTTTAGCAATTTATTTATTCATGTTCTAATGTCTTTTCAATATTCATTTCAGTTATTTAGTAAATTTAGTTAATTTTTATTTCAGTTGTTCTTGGCGTCAAAATTGGCCACCAACACCCAGTTGTATGAAAGCACCAATATCCAATCTAATCACAGAAGTATTAAGAGAAATACATAAAGAACAAAATTAAAATATTCAGAAAAAAGGTAAAAGGAGACAAGATTTATAGTGGTTCGGCTAACTCCGACCTATATCCACTCACAAAAAACCTTTATTATACTGAAGTTTATTTACAGTAACAATCTGAAATCCCAAAATAAAATTGGTAGAGTGTAGCCTAGGTTGAAGACAAAAAGAAGCAGAAAGAAGACCCCTTTTCTGATACTATACATGCTGTATTTATAGGGGAAGACATGAACGGATCGAGATGAAATTTTAATAAAAGTTTCAAGAGAACAAGACGAGCCATCAAAAAATTTCCAGAACCATTGGGGCCTATAATAGGGATCGGTATCGATCCCTATTCGTGCATCCAAATAGGCTACGATCCCTATGAGGAGTACCCCATGACGTTAGTTACTTGCTCTTCAAATTTCGTGCAATTCCGATGTACGGTTTATGAGATATCGCATTTTCCATGAAGTACTTAAATTCCAATTTTTGCCGATCCCTCTAGAGGGAGTGGTACCGATCCTCCAACTTGATCCAAATACCATGTGATCCCTAGAGGATGTTCTCTATATTGTATTACGCTTATGCTCCAAGCTTCATGCCAAGTGGACTAGTATAGCTCGAGTTATTGATCAATCTTTATTGCAATATATTGTGAAGGCTGATTATAACCGATTCCTATGGAAGAATAGGTATCGATCCCTCTAACTTGCTCAAAATGCCATGCAATCCCTATGGAGTGTTCCCATGTTCCAATTAGCTTGTTCTCTAAGTTTAATGACAATTGGATATGCAGATGTTGAGATATGGATCGATCTTTGCTATAAAGGTTGGATTAGCCAACCCCTAAGAAGGACAGATACTGATCCCTCTTTCTTCATCCAAACGATATGTGATCACTAAGGTAGGCTCCCTATGGTCCCCACAACTTATTGACAAAGTTTCATATGCATTGAACATGTAGATCTTGAGATATTGATTGCTTTTCACAAGAATGCCCTTGTACTTTGAAGTATGTCGATCCCTCTTGTTGGAGCCAATCTATGTCGATCCCTCTTATGCATTGAGCCATATTTCATATTTCAAACATTCTGCCTTTCCTATCTATCAACTCCATTCAATCTTGACTTGATACGATTATCTATACCTAATTTTAACACCCTACAATCATCGCTCTATACTCATCGGCCTTGATAATCATGAAGTCAGTTGGGTTAAATCCTCCTGTATACTGCCTTAGCAAAAGGTTTTGCCCCCCAAAACATGCCTATCAATAGGAAGGTGTGTTTTGAATTTCCATAAATCTAAAATCTAAAATCCATAATCCATTGATTTCCGTATTATCCTATCCATTGCCAATCCAAATCAATGATCTCTCCGGATCGTTAGCGAAATACATGACCATTCCGAGTCGATATCCAATTCTAAACATGTTATCTCTTCGAATTGTTAGCCAAATCCCAGAATGCTCCGGACCATATCCAAATCTATAGCCATTCGAAGCTGATTTCCAAATCTATAACCTCTCTGGGTTGTTGTTCTAATCCAAATCCTCGATCTTTTCAGATCCTTCCCAAGCACAATCTATACTAGACGACTTGAGTAGGTCGATCCATCACGCTCCAACGAAGCGACCTTCCCCTAGCCAGGTATAGTCCACACCTGACAGCCTTGATCTCCCTAGATCTTTGCCGAGCAGCATTCGTACTCGACGACCTGAGTAGGTCGATCCATCACGTTCGAGCGAAGCGACCTACCTTTTCCAGGCATAGTCCATACATGATGAACTTGATCCCTCTGGATCTTTGTCAAGCACAATCCATACTCGAAGACCCAAGTAGGCTGATCCATCGCATTCGAGTGAAGCAACCTAGCCTGCCTGACAACCTGTGTTATCTATTACATTGATCCAATTGATCCAAATTAAAAAGTTCCTAAGTCCATTTGCGAAAATATAAAGTAAAGGGTTGTACAACCAATAAACCAAAGTTCGAAGCAAATAAGGAGAATTTTTTTTTCACAAACCCTAGCATTACGGTTTATCATCATCTCAGAGCATGCCTAAGGACCGTCCTCGATCTCGTACATGTGTAAGTGACTTAGCCGTCCTACTGTGGAGTTTGCTACTTATTCCATGTCGTCCCAATCAATTGATGGCAAGTTCATGATGATGCCTTGAACCAATGCCATTTTCATTCAAGGTGGATGGTGGTGGCTACTCATGTTCCACTGCTGCAGCCCGAGCCCTTATGTATTGTTGTAACCGACAATTTCTCACGTGTTCCTTGATGATATCCTTCAACTTCCTACAGTCATTTGTATTATGCCCAGCCAGCTCATGGAATAGGCAGCGCTTTCCGGATGTCCATTTGCGTCTAGAGGGTTCCCTCCTTTCGGCAATTGATACGGAAGGCATCCTTGAGTATACAGATATTTTTTTCTAAATTTTCATTCAATTTCGAGTAAGAAGAGAATTTGGGTTCTTCCCTGTGCCGCTTCGATGGATCAAAGCTACTGTCTATGTTCTGTTTACCTTTATCCTTTCCTGAGCTTTCATCGGGCACTTCTCCACCTCATACCGTATTAACTTCCGTTGCCTCTTTATCAGCTTCTGCATCTTCCTATCATAGAATCTTTCTGCTTCATGGTAGGATTCTCCAAGATCCATCGGTGGATCCCATATCAATGATATCTTAAAAGCTGAATTATCTGCAACACTTGACGCTGCCGCCATCAAAAGCATCGATGGATCTGGTTGATCCATCGAAATAACTACTGCATTGAACCAAGTTAAGAAATTCTCCTGCCCACTACTTTACTGATGTCAACGTCATCACACACTTAGGTCTTGTAATGTGAACCCGAAACTGCTTCATAAATCTTTAGATCAATTCCATCCATTTGCTAATAGAACTGCTTTCCAACAATCTAAACCATAACACAGCTACATCCGTTAGGTACAAGGGAAAGCACCATGCCAAGACTTCGTTCGATGCCCCCAGTACTTTAGTGTGCCATATATACCTTATCATACGCATAGTTGGATCCAACTTTCCGTCATAAGCTTCCAGTGATGGTAGTTTGAATTATGGTGGATTCTTAGCATTCCTGTTGGAGCGAATGAACTTCTATTTACATCCTCCATATCCCTGCTCACTAAACCACCATACATAGCTTGCCTTATCAGCTCCACAAACCTATCATGGTCCTCTAACGGTAGTCTCCAACCATCATGTCCAAGCTGCCCCCCGAGTCTACGAAGGAATTCTGGAACGTATTCTTCTGGACAAGTATCCAAATTCCAATTCGTACCAAGCTCCATGGAATTGATCGCAGATCCTCTACCATCACGATAAACAAGACCTGAGGGCATGCCCCCAGCCTTTGAGGATCAAGGTCGATCCCTCTGGAGGGATCGGTGTCGATTCCTCTTGGATGGTAGAGGACTACCCCCGGCTGCTTTGTTCTATTCCTTTGTCTATTGGCTTCATCTTCATGTTCCCGGTTCTGATTTCCAGCGACTCCTGCTACTTCAACTCCTTTATTCTGTGCTCTAGCTTGTCTAATCCATTAGGGTAAATTATGCAACATCTCCTCCTTTCTTTTCAGCATCCCCTCCTGCATATCATCCATCATCGTTTCTGTTTCATCCCTGGTGATGTGGATAGATGCTTAATTGGCTCCAGCTCCTGAGGAAGCCTCCTGACTCCCTCCATGGTGGCTCCTTTTTGGTAGCCCGCTCCTTGCTGATTTCTTAGCCATTGCTTTCTAGATCCAAGTATCCAAGCTTCCAAATCTAAGATCTTCGCCTCCAAATCTATGGGTGCAAGTCTTCTCAGTGAAAGCACCAAAAAATATTGGCATCAAATTTGGCCTCCAACATCCAGTTGTATGAAAGCACCAATATCCAATACAATGACAGAAATATGAAGAGAAATAAATAAGGAACAAAACTAAAACAACCGAAAAGAAAGCAAAAGGAGACAAGATTTATAGTGGTTATGCTAATTCCGGCCTACTTCCACTCCCAAATAATCCTTTATTATACTGAAGTTTGTTTACAGTTACAATCCGAAATCCCAGAATAATAATGGCAGAGTATAGCCTAAGTTGTAGATGAAAAAAGCAGAAAGAAGATCCTTTTTATAAAGCCATGCCTACTATATTTATAGGGAAAGATGTGCATGGATCGGGCTGAAATTTCGACAGAAGGTTCGGAAGACCAAGATGAGGCCATTCAAAAATTTCCAAGCCTATTGGGGCCCACAATAGGGATCGATATCGATCTCTACTGGTGCATCCAAATGGTCTGTAATCCCTACGAGGGGTGCCCTATGATGTTAGCTATTTGCTCCCCAAATTTCGTGCAATTCCGATGTACAGTTTGTGAGATATTGCATTTTCCGTAGTATTGCTTGAATTCTGATTTCTACCGATCCCTCTAGAGGGATAGCTATCGATCCCTCCGACTTGCTCTAAATACCATGTGATCCCTATGGGAGCTTCTCCATATTGTATTATGCTTAGCTTCCAAGTTTTATGCTAATTAGACTAGTACAATGCAAGTTATTGATTAATTTATATTGCAATATGTTGTGAAGGCAAATTGTAACTGACCCCTATGGAGGAATAGGTACCGATCCCTCCAACTTGCTCCAAATTCCATGTGATCTCTATGGTGTGTTCCATACGTTCTAATTAGCTTGTCCTCTAAGTTTCATATCAATTGGGTATGTAGATGTTGAGATATTGATCCATCATTGCTATAAAGTTGGGTTTAGCCGATCCCTAAGAGGGATAGGTACCGATCCCTCTTTCTTCATCCAAATGATATGTGATCCCTATTGTAGGCTCCCTAGGGTCCCCACATCTTGTTCCTAATCTTTCTAAGTATTGGATTTATAGATCTTGAGATATTGATTGTTTTGCACAATAATGTTATTGTACTTTGAAGTATGTCGATCCCTCTTGTTTGGGCAATCTATGCCGATCCCTTTTATGCATTGAGCCATATTTCATACTTCGAACATTCTGCCTTACATATCTACCAATTTCATTCAATCTTGAATTGCAATATCTATACCCAATTTCTGGTCCATACAATCGTCATCTATACTCACCGTCCTTGATAATTGTGAAGTCTATTATGTTAAATCCGCATGTATACTGCATTAGCAAAAGGTGGGTTAGCACTTTTCCCCCCATAACATGCCTTGCAATTGGATGGCGTGTTTTGAATTTTCAAAACTCCAAAATATGAAATCCATAATCCATTGATTACCATATTATCTAATCCATTGTCAATCCAAATACATGATTTCTCTGGACCATTAGAGAAATCTATGACCATTCTGAGTCGATATCGAATTTCGAGCCCACGATATCTTCGGATTGTTAGCCAAAGCCTAGACCACTCCAGGCTTCATAGCTATTCGAAGATGATATCCAAATCCATAACCTCTCTAGGTTGTTATCCTAATCCAAATCCTCGATCTCACTAGATCTTTGCCGAGCGTGGTCTATACTCGATGACCTGAGTAGGCCGATCCATCATGTTCGAGCGAAGCGACCTACCCCTTGCCAGCATAGTCCATACCTGATGACCTTGATCTCCTTACATTCTTACCGAGCACAATCCATAATCGACGACCTGAGTAGGTCTGTTCATCGCATTCGAACGAAGCGACCTACCTCTTGCCAGACATAGTCAATACCTGACGACCTTGATCTCTCAGGATCCTTACCGAGCACAATCCATACTAAATGACTTGAGTAGGCCGATCCATCGCGTTCGAGCAAAGCGACTTCCCCTTGCCAAGCATGGTCCATACCTGACGACCTATGTTATCTATAACATTGATCCAAATTTAAACATTCCTATGCCCATTTGCTAAAATATAAAATAAGAGTCTATAACTAATAAACCAGAGTTCGAAGCAAACAAGAAGAAGAAAAATTCACAAACCCTAGCACTATGGTTTATCATCATCTCAGAGCATGCTTAATTACCGTCCTCGATCCCGTACATGTGTAAGTGACTTAGCCGTCCTACTATGGAGTTTGCTACTTATTCCATGCCATCTCGATCAATTGAAGATAAGTTGATGACGATGCCTTGATCTAGTGCCATTTTCATTCAAGGTGGATGATGGCTGCTCTTGTCCCACCGCCGCAGCTCGAGTCCATATGTATTATTGAAACTGACCATTCCTCATGTGTTCCTCAATGATATCCTTCAAATGAAGGCAGTCATTTGTATTGTGCTCATCCACCTCATGAAATAGGCAGCACATTCCTGATGTCCGTTCACGTTTGGAGGGTTTCCTCCTTGTCAGCCTTAAATATGGAAGGCATCCTCGGGTATTCAGATTTATCCATTCTAGGGTTTTATTCAATTTCGAATAAGAAGAGAATTTGGGTTCTCCCCTTAGTTGCTTCGATCCATCGAAGCTATTGTCTATGTTCCGTTTACCATTGTCCTTTCTGGAGCTTTCACCGGGCGGTTTTCCATCTCGTACCCTATTAACTTCCATTGCCTCTTTATCAGCTTTCGCATCTTCTTGTTGCAGATACCTTTATACTTCATGGTAGAATCCCCGAGATCCATCGGTGGATCGAGTATCAGTGATATCTTAAAATTTGAATTATCTTTAACTTTTGACACCGCCGCCATCAAAACCATCAATGGATCCGATCAATCCACCAAAAAAACTGCCGCATTGAACCTAGTTAAGAAATTATTGAGCGATTCTCCTGTCCGTTATTTTACTAACATCAATGTCATCACATTCTTGGGTCTTGTAATGTGAACCCGAAACTATTTCGTAAACTTTTCAACAATTCCATCCATGTGCTAATAGAACTACTTTCCAACTGTCTGAACAATAGTGCAGCTACATGCGTTAAGTACAAAGGAAAGCACCATGCTAAGATTTCTTCTGATGCACCCAGTACTTCCATGTGTCATATATACCTCATCACATGCATAGTTGGATCCAGCTTTCTATCATAAGCTTCCAATGCAGATAGTTTGAATAATGGTTGATTGTTAGCATTCATAACATATGGAGTGAATGTACTTCTATTTACATCATCCATATCATGTTCACTAATCCTCCACGCATAGCTCGCCTTATCATCTCCGCAAACCTGTCATTGTCCTCCAATGGTAGTCTCCTATCATCTTGTCCATCGGCCTTTCGAGTCTACGAGGGAATTCTAGAACGTATTTCTCTAGGCGAGCATCCAAATTCTGATTCACACAAGGCTCCATGAAATCGATCGTAGGTCCTCCAACATCACAATCAACTAGACCAAAGGGCATGCCCCTAACCTTTGGGCATCGAGACCGATCTTGTAACATCCCCTGTCTTGAGGCCTGAAGCTAAGCGCTACAGAAGCAACAGTCATCCATAGTATTAACTTCTGGTAGCAAATTACGATAATATTAATGGTATGCATAATATCAAAATCACATGAATATGAAATAAAATCATCACACATTAAGACAACTTTTCTGATTAAATTTCAAAAAAATATTTAATATTTAATTCTCATAAACCCATAATCGATTCCCAGGTTTTGATCAAATATAATCATTACAAAACACGCCAAGAGCGACATGTGAAAATGTCCCCTTGGATGATCGGAGTACTAAATAGACACATAAGTCTTAATACATCACAACGGAAATAAAACTAAATAGCAACTCCTAAATAGCTAACTTTTCCTCATGTACGTCTTTGGAAGCATTATTTATCCACCTACTAAACCTGAAAAAAATTAACTCTCAATCTACTCAAAATTATATTGAGCACCTAAGAGTTTAAGGGAAAAACAAAAACATCGAGTCAGACATAAAGCCTGGTATGAATAATACTATTACATCTTAGTTTACTGATATTAAGTGAGACCACACCGTTTACTGGAATGGGTTTCCCCTCACTGATATCCCTTTAAAAACGTATCTTTTTCGAAACCAAAATTTTGCAACTAAACTGTTAATCATACTAATTATATCAATAATAGCAATACATATATGCTCAAAAATTGGTAATGAATGGACCATTTGTATGAAAAATATAGTTTTTTAGTTAACTACTAACCATTGGTTGGCTTGGGCCTACCAAACAAAATAAAAAAATAATCTAACACCTGTTGAACAAACTTCTAGACGGTCTATCCTTAACTTACTTCTCCGAGGGTCACCTGATCCCAATGGTTTTGCGGGCTCACCAATTCCGCTCATCCCCTTCGTCAGCAGTTTGATCGGGATACTATAACCTAGGTCCCGAAACTTGGAATAGATGGCGGAGCGTAGGTCGCAAGCAGTTATATGGATACGGTGCTTTACCCGTAGACGCTTCTCCAGCTCTCGCAAGAATTGTATGGGAGTCGTCCCAACCTATCCACCTTCTCTATTTATATTTCTTTCCATCTATAACCATCACTAAATCTTACCTGTGACAAAGCCCTATGCACTAGAATTTTGGACTAAATTAGCTAGGAGCTATAGCTAATGTATAGGGTGTGACCTTACACCAGTCTCATCTGGTACTCTAATATTTGAGTTGTTTACTTAAGGTTAACTACCCACAAATTTTCCTTGAAAACCTTTCAAATTGATTTAACCCTTTAAATCATACTTAAACAAGGAAAATGTACTCTTTGCTTTACTAAAAGCTATTGCCATGTCATATAAATACTATACCCAAAAAAACAATGTTGATGAAATATATTGAGGGTAACCTATCCCTCCAAAATAAGTTAAAACCCTTTTTAACTTAAAAACTCTTAGGCCATAAAGCCAAGGTAAACCATTCGAAACTTTTGTTTAAAAACTTTAAACGTCCCATTTTGAAACCATTGAAAGAACCCTTTCAAAACATAATAACTATTACCCCTTGAAACGTTAGGCCAAAAGATCAAACTTATCTTTCGAAACCTTTGTAGCAACCTTTTGAAATCATTGAAGGTATCCCTTTGAAACCTTTATAAGCCTTAGACATCCTCTTTTCAATACTCTTTAATCTTGCCTTTCGAAAGCAATTGGAAACCTTCCATTTAAAATATTTCAAGTACCTTTCGAAACCATTGAGGAGCCTCCACTTTGAAACCTTTGTTTAAACCTTTCAAAAGCATTAAAGTTCTTTACTCAAATTAAACTTTCTGAAAGCATTGGGTTCAAGTAAAAGCTTGTGGAACATAGTTTCGAAACCATTTAAAAACCATTCTATTTCAAACCTATGGGTTTATCTTTCAACAGAAAAAGGGTCTTTAGTAAACTAAGTCAAAAGCACTCTTTCAAAAGCGATTTCCTAAGTAAAAGAAAGTGGAAGGTTTTGACACCAACCCTTACGAAAGCATTGGAGAAGTGGCTCAAGGTTCAAAGCAAAAGAACCCTTTCAAAGGCATTGCTTCAAAAGTAGAATGCGACCGTAGGAGTTTCGACCCCTTCGAAAGCAATTTCTTAAAACAAAGGCGGCAACCTCTTTCGAAAGCTCGTCTTTTAAAACGCTTGACTAAGTCAATAGCAATCTCATTCGAAAGCATTCTTTACGAAAGCAAAGCAAGCGGCATTTCCTTTTGAAACGAAACAAGGTCTCGACCCCTTCGAAAGCCCTGTTTCGACTCTATACCTTTCTCCTATCTCCAATCTACTATGTACCAAGTCCTTGATATCCTGTGTATTGGGTTCGCCTAAGGTGGAGGCGGAAGTATATGGTCGAGCAAAAACCTTATAAAACTGATTTTTAACTTCAAAAAGCAATTTCTTTTCAATTAACCTGCTTTGTTAGTAAAAATATGATTGGTTGCCAATATTTTTCCAAAATCTTTCCTAAAAATGTTACCAAATTTTGGAGATTAATAACTTAGAACAATTACAAATCGCCCCATCTCCTTTTATAAACATATAAAACATTTAAGTCCAATACCTTAAATAATTTTATATATTTATTAAAACCCTTGGAAAAATTATCTAAAAATTCCCATAAATTAACTAATATTTTTTCCAACATATATAAATTTCTGACCCAAAGCCAATATAAAACAGTCGTAATTAATTTTAAATCGAATTAACCATTTTCTTCACTAGAAAGTTCATAATAAATCCACATTAATTCATAAAATTATGAAACTTGAAACGCAGCCCTAAAATAATATTTTTGACCTTATATCAAAATCGCAAGTCATTTAACAGGTTTTCCAAGTCATTTCTTATCATGAAATCTATATTAAATAGCCTAAATCATCAACGAGCATATACATCCATTTAAACAATCAAAACATGGTAAAACATTCGCAAAATAAATTCGGATCTCAATCAAGCAACCAAAAACTGTGAGATGTAACCTATTATTCACCTTTAGCATGTGATTAAGGAGTTTGGGATTTG
The DNA here is from genome assembly GCA_030765085.1 of Allium cepa. NCBI lineage: Eukaryota > Viridiplantae > Streptophyta > Magnoliopsida > Asparagales > Amaryllidaceae > Allium > Allium cepa. The sequence continues at coordinate 501,338,422 of CM060931.1, forward strand.
CTTCTTGAATGAATTTGATTAACATTTTTCCAACTGGTTCTTGCTTATCTTCTTTTACTTCTTCTAATGGTGGCCAGCCTCTTCTTCAATTTATTTTATTAGTTTGTTAACATGTAAAATGAATGTGGTATGAGGGTTTAGGGTATATGGATATAACTTAATCCTATTTTGCCCTATCATATTACCCCTTATCTATTTAATTTTTTATTTTCCTTTATGTTTATTAGTTCTAGGCATGACTACCTTTAATCTTACAAATCTCAATCTCTAAACCATTTACGTTATTTCATTTAATTTAACGAATTAAATGTCCTAAATAATGTTAATCAAAATTATGGTCGTTATAGACTCCACTCCTTAAAGAATTTCATTCTTGAAATTATGATAAGGTACTCATCAAAGTCAATAATAAAGGTAAAGCATATCGTGAAAGAAGTCAGGATAAGCATCTCTAATCCTGCTCTCAGTTTCCCAAGTACAGTCTCATTCATCGTCGTTCCACCAGTCTCTAACTAATCTGACTGTCTTGTTCCTTAGCCACTTCTCATCTCTCGCGACTATACGAAATAGTTTTCTAATAAAGGTTCCACTACTAGATCATCTAACACAGTCGATGCAATAGTAGCCTTTGATCATGAATACACTTCCTTAAATGAGAAATATGAAAAACATCACGGACTCCTGCCAAACTATTCGATAACTCTACTCTATATGCAAATTTCTCAATCCTATCTACAATAGGGAATAATCCAACGAATCTTGGTGCCAACTTTCCCGATTTCACGAATCGAATTACACCTTTCATCAGTGATACTTAACAAAAACATGATCTCCGACTGAGAATTCTAAGTCCTTCTGTCTCCTATCAGCATAGCTTTGCTGCCTGGATTGAGCTTCCTTTATTCTAGCCCGAATTAACTCAATCTTTTTATAGCTTCTCTAACCAAATCCGGACCAAGAATTAATCTATTCCTGTTCTTTAACCAACAAACTGGAGATTGGCATAGCCTTCCATACAAAGCTTCAAATGATGCCATCCGTATACTAGCCTAATAACATGTTATATGAAAATTCGACTAAGTATAGATGGTCTTCCCATGATCCCCTAAAATCTAGCACACAAGCTCTTAACAATTCTTCTAAGATTTTGTTAACTCTTTCCATTTGCCCTTTTGTCTGGGGATGGTAAGTGATACTCATCTTGAGCTTGGTACCTAAATTCCTTTTTAGACTCTTCCAGAACTCGCTAGTGAATAAAGAATCTCTACCACTTACTATATTACTAGGAATTCTGTAACGATCCCATTTTTCAGTTAAAATTAATTTTAATATGAAATTTTGGATTAATTATGAATTAATTTGAAAAAAAAATTGTGAATGAAATAAAATATGTATATTTATAAAAAGATATTTGTTTGTTTATTCATATATAAATACAAATAGATTGTATTTTAATTTTTGAATTTGAAATTTGAAAATAAATGTTTTAAATAATACATTGGATTTGAAAACTATATTTTACAGTTAATAAGAGTTTGTTTTCAAATTTTATATATATGTAAATATATAAATGTTTTGGAAATTGTATTTTGAATTCAATTTTCAGAAGCTATTTAAGGGTTTATATATATATATATATATATTGTGTGTGTGTGTACTAATGCATGATTAAATTTTAAAATCATTTTCTTTAAAAAATAATATACGATATAAATTTGGTTTGAAAATATTAATAAATATTTATTTAAAAATATAATAAATTAAGTTTAAAATAGTATTGGTTATAAAGATTAGAAGATTTTCTTTTAAAATATAGTTAATATATATGTAAATAAATATAAAGATAAGAATGAGTAAAAAGTTTTAATATATACATATATCTTTTGAAATTAAATAAGATTATTAAAGGATCATCTCTTATAAAATAAATATAATTTGTATATATAACAAATCTATCTCATAATACTTAATAAATAAAAACATAAAAGCATTTTTCATAAATTTAAATAAGTAGGGTTTAAAACCATAATTTATAAATTAATTTAAATAAAGGTCTAAACATAAATTTATTGGTTTAAACAAGTGTAAGAAGAAAAATTAATGCATATAATAAGTGTAGATTAAAGAAAGTATGTATATACAAGTGTTGGCTCAATTTTATTTTATGATTACAAGTGCCATTTATCATCTTTTATTTTAGTTATTAATAAAAAGAAAAACAAGAATATAAATACCTCACTATCTCCTTCTTTCTTCATTTTCTTTCATATGCTTCAAAACTTAAAAGAAAGAAAAACTTAAACCTATAAAACAAATCAGAATTGAAAACCTGAAAAACAAACTACAACATATGATTTCAAACCTGGAAACTCAAAGATAAAGCAAAGATCAAAGTTCAAATCAAGTACAAAATTCAACTCGGTTTAAAAGCAAATCAAAACCTGGAAGCTTTAAAGCAAATCTGGAAATCAAACAGCAAAGTTTAGAATCAATTTTCAACCTGGAAAACCAAAGCAATTTCCAGTTTTAAAGATCAAATGGCAATCAAACAAGTGTAATGCAAATTCAACTCAGATGAGTCAAGTTTTAGATCAACTTAGCAATCAAAAAAAACTTCTCTGTTCTTCCCAAACATCCAGGTGAGCAAACTTGACCCTGTTATACCTTTTTGTGTTGGATTTGTATTTGAAATACGTGCCTGTGTAATTGTGTGAATATTTCTGCATATATGTATATATATAAACATAGAATAGTTGAATACATGTCTGTGTACATATAACAGATATATCTCTGTTTAACAACAGGTTAACAAACTTTCCAAAAAAAATTCATATCTTAAAATCTAAAAAAAAATTGGTAATGTTCGTCAAATGAAATTTGATTGTATTAACCTAATTAAAATTAAAAAATGTTTCGAAAATTGTATTAAGTAATTGATTTTGAAATAAGAAATCATAATGAAAATCATATATATGTTAAAATCGATGATCATAAATCTGTGTTTTGATTTCATAACTCAGTTCGAAATTGAAAATGATGATTTTAGAAAATCATTTCAACATTTTTAGTGAGAAAATGTTAGTTGAATGGAAAAGCCATTTTTATCAATTCCCGATGACCGACGACGAAGTGACCATCAGGGTTGATGCTGGAGATGGTCAGGGGTTTTGTGATCATAGGAAAAATATGGGTTGGATTTATTAATGATCAAGGCGGCGTAACGACGAGGAATTAGGGTTTAAAGTCGTGTTTGGGTTGAGGTGATTTCAGAAGTAACTGTGTCGTCGACGATGGGTTAGAGATGATCACACCGAGGGGAACAGAAGCCGGGGACTCCGGCGGAGGTCCTGGTGGAATGGCGTGGGTTCTGGCATGGGGTGGCGTCATAGCATGGCCGTTTCTGATGGTGATTGGGTTCCAGGTTGAGGCCTGATGTTTCGATTTTTGAACTATGGCAAACTGATGGGTTCTGGGTGTACATAGTGATCGAGAAGGTCATCGAGGATGTGTCGGAGGCCATGGTGATGATCGGTGGCCATTCTGATGATCGTGCATGTGCACGCGGGAGTAATTGTGTCAAGTTAGTTTGTGTAGTTGGTGGAGAAGAAGTATGCTCGGGTTTTGACTTGGGGAAACAATAGCGTGGCTCGAAGCAAAAGAAGGAGGGGAAAGACTCGAAGTCAGGCTCGGGCAAAACATGTGTATGGCTCGGGTCTGTGGATTTAATATAAATCAGTTTTGAACTTTAAAACAAATCTAGTTTATTAGTGATAATTTTGTTAAACTAGTTCTTTTGTAAATAATAAAGGATTATCCAAGTTTAAATTGGTCAAAAGGTTTTAAATAAAAATATTTTAAAATTAACTAAGTTTAAAGGTATTTTAGATACGTATAACCTTTGTTTTAAAAGTTTATTTTAACTAAATTTAGTAATGGAATTAAGTGGTTAGTAATATTTTAAGAAGATAAATGATTTATCTCAAATAGATGTTTTGATTTTTAACTAACTTAAAGATTAATTATCTTAACGTAATTGAAGGTTGAGTAATTAAAATATGTAATTAAGGGGCTAATTACTTAATGAAATTAATTAAAATTAATTAAAGGTTAATTAATTAAAGGTCGGTTAATGATTAAAATTGATCAATCAAGTGATTAAAGAATAATTAATTAAGGTTAATTAATTTGAGTGATTAATTAATTAAGGTAATTAATTTGAGGATAATTAATTAATTAAAGATTAATTAATAAAAATGATTAGGGATAATCACTTATTGTAATTAATTAAGGATAATTGATTAAATGGTAATTAATTAAGGGTTAATTAATTAATTAAGGAAAATTAATTAAATGATAATTAAATAATTAAAGGTTAATTATTTAATGATTAAAGGTTAATTGATTAAGGTTGGTTAATTAAAGGTTAGTTAATTTATTAAAGGTTAATTAATCAAGTGATTAAAGGATAATTAATTAAAAAGGTTTGTAATTAATTAATATTAATCAACCAGGATTAGCAATTTATTCATAAGTGATTAATCAGATGATTAATTAATCCTACTTATGGATGTTTGGATTGTGGAATGCTTTGAATTGTTTGATATCCCTGATGTGTGATTCTTTGTGATATGAATTATTTTGATTTGAGTTGTGATGAATGTAATTTATTTATCTATGACGAATTTATATTACTTTTCTGTGAATTTGTGAATGAAGATAAGCGTTATAGGATTATACCGCTTATCGATATTGCTATGATTGAATCTATAATGTTTGAGGATGTTGCACTATTATGTAAAACTCCTGGACTACATTATGTACTCAAGTATGGATTTCACGAGGAAATTGGTTAAGTCATAGATATTTTTGAGATCTAAATATTACTTTTTTTAAAAGTTAAAGTTTGAATCCAAATGGTTTTGGAAAGGAAATTGAACTGAATATGAAAAGCCTTTGAAAGGGGAGCTTTGAAATTGAAATTTAGTTTTGAATATACTATATGTTGTTAAATACTATTTGAAATTATTATGTAAATCATGGTTTGAAAGGTTTATACAACTTCTGTATATGAATTGAAAACTAATTTTAATAAATTGTTTTGGAAATTCGAATTTAATTTAAATTAGAATTGGCCAATAATACGGCAGTTCGTTGATTCACTGGTTTATACTTTTAAAGGCTATAACTTGTGTATATTTGATCAGATTTTTCCAAAAGAAAATGTATTTGTTTTCAAAAGATAAATGGCTTTCAAATAAAGGAAGGATTTCCAGTTTTGTTGAAAGGGGGTTTCAAATCTGAAATGGAATTGTTTTGAAAGCTATAGATGAATCTTTATAAAAGATTGGTGAACTTTGTTTTCAAATTGTAGAGGATCTTAAAAGTGTATCTTTTGTATAAAAGATTTGGAATTGAAATAGTTTTGAAAGCTATGAATTAATCTTTGTAAAAGATTGGTGAACTTTGTAAAGTGAATCTTTTTGTTTAAAAGATTTGAAAATGATAATTTGTTTAAACCATTTGAAGAAAGGTTTTGGGATTTAAGTTATGACTTAACTAGAATCCCAATATCCATAAGTTTTTAATCATTGCACTCATTATTCGGTTTAGCCGGGAGAGGACTTTGTGTCATATAACTCATTTCGAATAATGATACAATTTTATGGGTTGCATATGAAGACTGGTGGTGAAGATCGGGTATTTTTGAAAGCGAAAGGATTACCCGTCGAATGTCTCTACACCGAATGGATATAGAGATTTGATCACCCTTTGTGATGGGGAGTCCGGACGTGATAAGGAATTATCCAGATTGCAAGGGCTTCTTTTGAAGTGCCTTCGGTTCTGTTCGAACCCGAAACAGACTTGTATGGATGTATGTTTGACGTTACACTTTGAGATGTAAAGCTGGTGTGACGATCCTGAATTTTTGAATATTTGAAATGGAAATATTTAATTGATTTTAAATATTTGAAGGTTAATTTAACTTGAATTTCAAATATCAATATTTATTGGATAATTAATCGTTGAATTTAATTATCGGAATTGGGTAAATTATTGAATCTGGAGTTTTAAGCCTGATAAAAAAAATTTTAATGTCTAGTGACAAGCCTCGATAGGAGTTTGAATTAGTTAGTTGCTTTTGGAACAAGATACTTTGAGTTTAAAACAATGTAAAATAGTATACATATATTGTCAATTCAACATTATTTTCAGCCGTAAATCTATCAAATCAGACCTTTGATCTGTACATTCCTACGCCATTCAACACGCAACATTTCCTTTCGTTCATTCAATTAGTTCAGCAGTTTATCCAAATATCTCGACCTTGTTTCCTTTTTCATTTCTAAAGTCAGAAACGAAAAGAGAAAAAAAAAAAGGGCTTCCTTTAGAAGCAAACGAACTCCTCTTCATTTCAAAACCCACGCCCCTTTTCTCATTCTCGTTTTCATTAAATCAAATTGAATCACTAAAAAAAATTTGATCGAACGAATCCAATTGTTCGACGGGAAAAGGGGGGAAACTCGACTTCGAATCGCGGGCTTATACTCACGCATCCACTCATCTGAAGGCGGGTAGCTCGCCTATAGCGCAACAATAAGGGAAGGGCGGTGGAATGAGTTTGCAACACCATCTGATGGCGAAGCCTAGGAGTTCAAATCAGTAGTAGAGGCAGTCGCAACTCAGGAGCTTGCGCGAGTTCTTTCTTGCGTTAAATTAAGTCTTCGAATTTGAGGATTTCAGGGCTCTTGTTCGAGATCTGAAAACTCGGTGATGGCATCGATTTGGAGATCATGGATCTGGGATCTCGGAGCTAGAAACAAGGGGTGGGGTTCTTCGTTTTTCGCCGTTTTCAACAACGTTTGGGATGTCAGCGTTTGGTCAAGCGAGTGGGTCTAGGGTTCGGCTTTGGATGGCAGAGCAAACGGTGGTGAGGGCAGCGTCGAGCGGTGAGGTAATTGCATGTTATTCTCTCAATTTAAATCAATTTAAATTCATACATATATAAATATATAAATGGGAAGCTGACAGAATCTTGCAGAAAAATGTAAACTCATCCTAGTTTTAATTCTTTGTATATGGATGCATTTGTAGGTCAGAGAAATAAAATAGATAAACAAGATTTAATAACAAAAACCCTCTTCTTTCTGTTTTAGTTTTAAAATATACATATGGCCAGATTTTAATTTACAGCATATAGAAAATTTGTTGAAAACTTAATTATTTGTTTAAATTAAATCATTAGATAAGATAAATTTAATAAATGGTAATTAATTATTCGATTTGTTCGAATATTTATGAAATCTTATATAATTGATATTCAAGGTTTAAAAATCGTGAAATCAAGCTGGAAGGGATAATGAATTGCATGCATAGCTAAAGGTGAGTTAATCTCACTCAGTTACATTTAAATTTAAATGAATGAATTTAAATAATTGGTTGAATGGTTGAATTGGTTTGATATGCTATATTATAGTATATATTACATCTTGGAATGATTGATTTCCCGCATTTATATAGCGGATGAGACCCTATGCGCCGCATAATAGCGGATGATATTTTATTTAAATCCCATATACCGCGATATTCCACCTCGAAGTGGAATTGGTATTTTATGTTGTGCTAACATCTGTGGATGCAGGGAAACAGGTTGGAGGGATCCAACTGGATTCCTTAAAATATTTAATTTTGTTTAAATATTCTGTGATATGATTCTTGATATCCTGTGATGAATTATATGAATAATTGGATGTTATGGTTTGGTTGGACCTATTTGGATATGTTGAGTTATCAAATCTCTAGAATGGAATTTTTGAAAAGAAATAAAGAGTAAATTTTTAAGTAAAATAATTCTAGGGAATTGGAATAAATTAATAATAAATTGAAATGAAAATAAAATAAAGGTGAATGCAAAAGTTCTAACAAACTTGGAATTAGAGGATTTTGAATTAACAGGGGAAAATAATAAATTGTAAAGCTTAAGTGATATTATGTGAAAGAATAAAGAAATTATTTTTAAATTTAAGGATTAAATTTAATAAAAGGATAAGAAGGAATTTTAGAAATCTGAAACTGGTATTTTAAAAAAAAAAAGAATAAGCTTTAACTCATAATAAAGAAGTAAAAGTCTGCAAGTTAATGGACTTTAAATAGATGAAGTAAGGGAAGAAATTATTTCAAAGTAAATTATAAATAAATTGTAAATTTACTTAAGTGGTTGGAATTGAAATTAAAGAAAAGTAAGATTTTGAAATTTATAAACTGGGTTGATAAAAGTGAAGTGGATTTGGAAATATAAATTCAAGATGTGAATTTAATTAAGAAATGGTAAATTTGTTTAAAAATAAATGGTGATTTATTTTTTAGAGATGTGAAAGAGAAGAGTATTTCACTGGATAGCCAAGGTTGGTTTTCAAAGAAATTTTAAAAATAAATCAAAGGTTTTAATATTGTTTTAAAAAGCATGTTTTGGAAAGTTTATTATTTCTAAATATTAATTTTTAAAGTTAGTATATTTTTCCAAATTTATTATTATATAAAGTAACTTGGTATTGTGTTTAAAAGAGGAAATTTAGTTTATATTTTATAAAGTGTTTTATATAAAATATTCTTAAAGTATATATATTTTAATAAAATATTTGAAGTATTTTTAATTTTAATGTTATAAAGTATATTTTATAAAAAGTGCTTTTAAATTATTTAAATCTCAAGTGTTTTGTACTTGGTGTTCCAGTGGAAATAATTAATTGGGAATATACTCTGTGAATGGAAAACTGGTTTGAAACTGTTTTCAAAAGGGGTTGAAATTGGAAAATATATCTTGTGAAGATATTTTTGAGATTAATAAATAATTTGGAAAATTATTTATTGGTTGATGGTTGTTTGTGAATATAATTGATAGTTAAATAACCGACTGTCAATATTGGACAAATACGTTGATCGTTTCGAAGAGACCGGGATCGAGATTTATTTCTCGAAAACCACTTCGATCCGGTTCGTACGCTTTGTGTAAACGAGTTTGGATTCGAAGATGGAGCAGTGAAGTGCAAGGGCTAGTTGCTACTAATACTGAGGATATTTCCAAAATGGATGTAGTAGGAATAGTGCCTTCGGTTCCGTTCGAACCCGGGACGGACTTGTATGGATGAATGCTTGCGAAACATCGTCAGGTGGACGATGGGCATTCTAAGGGATATTGTTATTAAAGGTAACGCTTAGCCTCAAGCCTCACCAAATGGGAATGACTGAAAATCAGGGGTTATGCAGCAAGGCTAGGTGGGTAGCACCCAAGCAGGGTGAGGTCATTCCTGTCTAGATGTCCCTTTTTATTTCGGCTTAGTGGGCGGTTGCTGATCCCAACCGCGGGGTGATCTCACTCGGGATTATCCAGTAAGGGATAGTCCCGGCCTTGTGTTGCAGGGGAGCGGACGTACTCCTCGGTACGGTGATCTAGGCCCCGTACTGTGACAGGTGGTACCCCAGTCCTAGTCATTGGTTGGACATCCATTCTCCCTACGAGCCTTTTACGAGTTTTGTTTGTATTACCCACTCTGTGGCTAGTAGCTGGAATTTAATCATGTAACAATTTCGGCTATTTTATAAGTATTTGTAAATAGACCCTATTACAATATCAAAGGATTTCTACAAAAATGCTTTAGCTATCGTAAGGTAAAAACCCGACATGTTTATTCGTGGCGTGGTCTTACGAGATTCTTTTGTTTTCAAAAGGATTTTTTTGAAACTTTAATAATCAATTGAGTGTGATTTTCTCACGCTGGTATTCCATACTGACTCGGGTGTTATTAAACTATAATGCTCGGGTCAGACCGAGTATTATAGGATACACGATTGATGCTGTGGAGCTCAGGACGGGCAGGATGACGATACGTACTTCCGTACTTGTTTACCTATATATATATATATATATATATATTCTACTATGTTTGAGTTATTGTGTATTTTGAGTTGTTGTGTATCCATTGTATGATATTGATGTTGAGCTGGGATTGATGTACCCTGATGATGTAATATATAAACAGATATATTTGATTTTGTATATTAAAGATTATTTATCATCTATTATATTTTATTTCGCTGCGATGGTTAGATTCTGATGTTGTTTTGTATTCTCTTCTTCTACCTCTTCTTCTTAAATCCAAATGGTTCGTATTTCTGTACAACTTGAGTTGATTGACGTAGAATAGTGTTGACTCAAGGGGTACGGATTTGCGGGTTGTTACAGTTGGTATCAGAGCTTAGGTTGGCGATAACCTTGGCTCTGGTGGGAATTACTCATTAAATAGGGTCTATAGTACTCTGGAATGAGTTTGAGTGTATTAATAGATATGAGCGCGTATTTGTTACTGAATATAAAATGATTTGATATTGTGTTGATTGGTTTATTGAGTAATTTATGGATTCTGGTCAATACGAGTAATTAACGTTATTGATAGGGATCTCTAAACACTTGAATAGAACAATTCGACACAGTATTGTTTTAAAGTAGGGTAAATGAAATAATTTTACCCAAGCTATTTTTGTATATAAAAGATATAATTTTTGTAAAGGATTATAGTATTTGGATGCTTGGTTGTTAAGGGATGATAATATTAAATTATTAACACTATTGTGTAGAAATTGAATAAGAACTTGAAACTTATAACCAAAGTTGAAGAATAAATTTATATAACAAATGGAGTTTGAAAATATAGTTTATAAATGTAATTTATAAATTGAAATAAACTTCATATAAATGAGATTATAATTTTGAAATAGAATTCCAGAGAATATTTGAAAATAAATTATGATGAAAATTCCAGAGTAAGGTTGGAATATAAATTGGATGGATTTCGAATTTGGAATTTTGGAAAAACAAAAAGTTTAAATTCCTTTGGATTTGGAAATGGTTTTCAAAAAGTTTTGGAGAAATAATAGTGGTATTATTTCGGGAATATTTTTGAATTGGAATTGAATATGGAGAGATTTGGAATTTAAAAATATTTGAAAGGGATTTTAAAGAGATAAAAGCATCTAGTTCTCTTTCGGTCGCTGGAAAATGATTCCGATGATGATCGCGACATCATCGGTGTTCATTTTCGAGTTTCTAGAAGAGAAATTGCTACCAAATTGTTTAAAATTTAAATTGTTTGTGAACTGGGTTTGGTTTTGAAACTTCAAAAGGGAAATTGAATTTGCCAAGGGTTTTGGATGCAGTTGATTTCAAAGGTGATTTTGAAATTTTGAAAAAAATTGTATAAACTCTGGAATCATATTTAAAATGTTTATACAAATATATATATATATATATATATATGTATACTTGACCAAATTAAATCTATAGTCCAGAGTAAAAAGGTAAAATGTGAATGGGATTGATTGCAACTAAATGAAACTATGGATATAAGTAAATTTGTAACTTATAAAATTTGGAAGTAAAATAAATAAGCCAAATAAAATTATTTGTAATAGTTATGAATATAATCCAAAAATTAAATTATAAAATGGATAGAACTCCAGTAAGATAGTTAAAGTGAGTTTGAAATAAAATCATATATTGGGTATAAACTTTGGACATAGACTAATTTGATAATAAATTAGTTAATGAAATATGGAAATGAAACTTGAATTGGTAGTTAAAAATTGAATTGTGAATAAATAATAGAATTTGAAGGTGAAGTTTGAGTTATAAATATACATTCAATATGGAATTGTAAGTAAATTAAATATGAAGTGAAGCTGTTTGGAATTGGATTACAATAGAATGATTTGAGTTGAAAATAAAATCCAATATGAATATAACAAGTTACATATGTGCATGGATATTATTGTGATAAATTGAGAATGTGAACTAGCAATTTGAATTGGATAGAATTTGATGAAAATCGAATATAATGGAAATGAGAATTAAATAAATTCGATGAAGTGATAAAAGTAAAACAGATTGATTTTAAAATCGATTAAATTTGATATGAGTTGTTTCGATTGAAAATGGGTTGTATGCAAACAAGTGAGCGTAAGTCACTTAAATACGATAAAATGGTTTGAAAATTTGTTGGAAACAATTGAATTTGTGATTGAAACCTTATAAATTCACTTATGAAAAGTGGTTAGTGTATATTATTATATTATACATGTGCTTTGCTATTGAAATGAAGTGAATTGATAATAAACTGTGAATACTTGTCACTTACCTGTTTAAATTGAGTAGTACAGGTGTTTGGGAGCCGTTTGGCTGGATTTGATTGCGCAAATTTGCTAAATAAATAGCCGCTTGCTTAAAAATGCTAAATAAGGTACGCCTACGCAATACAAATAGGAGATATGAACTGCATATATTGATATATATTGTGATTTCCGGCCTGAGGCCGATGTATATATATTTGTGCATCCTGCGATATCGCGGAATTCCCTCCGTACAAAGGAGACTCTGCCAAAATTTTCCGTAAATTTTGAGAGTTAGAAATTATTTTTGAAAATTTTGAAAATTTTCATTAACGGCGGATGATCTAAATTTGCTAAGCAAATGGAATTGGAACTAAATAATTGAAATCTATTTTGAATGTGAATATAAAGTAAGTGAAATCGAAGGATCTAAAGAAAGTAAAGTTTACGAATAAACTTTAATTGAGATTTAAATTAAGTAGTAAGTGTAACTAATTCAATATTCAAAATGGAAGCCAAACTGAATTCAAATGGAATTGTAAAGGGAAAGGTGAATAGAAATGAATATAAATTTTAATAGTAAAGTAAAGATAAATATAAGAAGTATGTAAGATATTTATACTGAACTTAAGAACTATGGTGGGATTCTTAAGTAATTTGGTATCGAGGAAAATTATTCTAGGTGAATAATTAAATGACGATTAAATTTTTATTTGGAAGTTGTGAAATGGAATAATTGTGAATAAGTGAATAACAACCAAAATGAATGTGAATAAAGGAGAATTGGCATAGCTAGAAATCAATTGGGCAAATATGTAGGGTGTACGTATATTATTTTATTCGCATAGCAAATTAATCTAGAGTTCGAACACGGAATTTCGAGTTAGTTATATCGATACAAGTTGGAATTTTTCCTCGATTTTCGACGGCGAACCTAGATATGGATTGTTGATTGATTCTGGAAATCCTCTGTCATAGTTTACGGCTATGCAAGGAGAATAACGGTTTCTGATCAAGAAACCAGATCTAAGTCAGCACCAGGAAGTCGGGTGGACGATGCTAGTTCGAAAGTGAAATTGTGTGATCGAGCGAGCGATCAAATTTGATGTTGCGTACGGATGGTATAAGTACATCGTACGGGCTTGAATGAATAGATATTGAAATTTTTGTAAGAAGTCAGTTAAATAATTTTGAATGTTGTGATTGCATATTATTGCTAAATAGGATTCACAGGTATTATAAAGGAAAGGAAAATTGGGATTTTTGATTTCAGAAGATTAAATTTAATGGCCCGACAAAAAGGTATGTATTTGAATTTCCGTATGAAATTTGACTTGGGTTTTTGGATCAAGCCACTTGGCTTTTGTTTTTCTTTTAGGATTTGGGAGGCCGTAGAGCTGTTTTGTAGCAGTACCGAGCTAGCCGCGCAAAGGAGACGCTGGCAAAAATTTTCGTAAATTTTAGGAGTTAGAAAATTTTTGAGAAAATTTTGATAATTTAAAGTTTGAGTTTAAATTATAATTTAAATTGTTGAGTAAGTATTATTGTTTGGAACTATAGGAGAGTTGGGAAGTTAGTAAGAATGATAATAGGTCTTTATAATAGGATTGCATGGGTGTTGTTAAAGTTGTTTGGTTTTGGAAGATTGTGAAAACTATTTAGTTTGGGAAAATAGTTAACGGGTATTGAACCATTCCTCCTAACTAGTAATTTCGGGGATGAAATTCTTTTAAGGGGGAGGAATGTGATGACCCCGAATTTTTGAATATTTGAAATGGAAATATTTAATTGATTTTAAATATTTGGAGGTTAATTTAACTTGAATTTCAAATATCAATATTTATTGGATAATTAATCGTTGAATTTAATTATCGAAATTGGGTAAATTATTGAATCTGGAGTTTTAAGCCTGATAAAAATAATTTGAATGTCTAGTGACAAGCCTCGATAGGAGTTTGAATTTGTTAGTTGCTTTTGGAATGAGATACTTTGAGTTTAAAACAATGTAAAATAGTGTATATATATTGTCAATTCAACATTATTTTCAGCCGTAAATCTATCAAATCAGACCTTTTATCTGTACATTCCTACGCCATTCAACACGCGACATTTCCTTTCGTTCATTCAATTAGTTCAGCAGTTTATCCAAATATCTCGACCTTGTTTCCTTTTTCATTTCTAAAGTCAGAAACGAAAAGAGAAAAAAAAGGGCTTCCTTTAGAAGCAAACGAACTCCTCTTCATTTCAAAACCCACGCCCCTTTTCTCATTCATGTTTTCATTTAATCAAATTGAATCACTAAAAAAATTGATCGAACGAATCCAATTGTTCGATGGGAAAAAGGGGGAAAGTCGACTTCGAATCGCGGGCTTATACTCACGCGTCCACTCATCTGAAGGCGGGTAGCTCGCCTATAGCGCGACAATAAGGGAAGGGCAGTGGAATGAGTTCGCAACACCATCTGATGGCGAAGCCTGGGAGTTCAAATCAGTAGTAGAGGCAGCCGCAACTCAGGAGCTTGCGCGAGTTCTTTCTTGCGTTAAATTAAGTCTTCGAATTTGAGGATTTCAGGGCTCGTGTTCGAGATCTAAAAACTCGGCGATGGCATCGATTTGGAGATCATGGATCTGGGATCTCGGAACTAGAAACAAGGGGTGGGGTTCTTTGGTTTTCGTCGTTGCCAACAACGTTTGGGATGTCAGCGTTTGGTCAAGCGAGTGGGTCTAGGGTTCGGCTTTGGATGGTAGAGCAAACGGTGGTGAGGGCAGCGTCGAGCGGTGAGGTAATTGCACGTTATTCTCTCAATTTAAATCAATTTAAACTCATACATTTATGAATATATAAATGGGAAGCTGACAGAATCTTGCAGAAAAATGTAAACTCATCCTAGTTTTAATTCTATGTATATGGATGCATTTGTAGGTTAGAGAAAAAAAATAGATAAACAAGATTTAATAACAAAAACTCTCTTCTTTCTGTTTTTGTTTTAAAATATACATATGCTAGATTTTGATTTACAGCATATAGAAAATTTGTTGAAAACTTAATTATTTGTTTAAATTAAATCATTAGATAAGATAAATTTAATAAATGGTAATTAATTATTCGATTTGTTCGAATATTTATGAAATCTTATATAATTGATATTCAAGGTTTAAAAATCGTGAAATCAAGCTGGAAGGGATAATGAATTGCATGCATAGCTAAAGGTGAGTTAATCTCACTCAGTTACATTTAAATTTAAATGAATGAATTTAAATAATTGGTTGAATGGTTGAATTGGTTTGATATGCTATATTATAGTATATATTACATCTTGGAATGATTGATTTCCCGCATTTATATAGCGGATGAGACCCTATGCTCCGCATAATAGCGGATGATATTTTATTTAAATCCCATATACCGCGATATTTCACCTCGAAGTGGAATTGGTATTTTATGTTGTGCTAACATCTGTGGATGCAGGGAAACAGGTTGGAGGGATCCAACTGGATTCCTCAAAATATTTAATATTGTTTAAATATTCTGTGATATGATTCTTGATATCCTGTGACGAATTATATGAATAATTCGATGTTATGGTTTGGTTGGACCTATTTGGATATGTTGAGTTATCAAATCTCTAGAATGGAATTTTTGAAAAGAAATAAAGAGTAAATTTTTAAGTAAAATAATTCTAGTGAATTGGAATAAATTAATAATAAATTGAAATGAAAATAAAATAAAGGTGATTGCAAAAGTTCTAACAAATTTGGAATTAGAGGATTTTGAATTAACAGGGGAAAATAATAAATTGTAAAGCTTAAGTGATATTATGTGAAAGAATAAAGAAATTATTTTTAAATTTAAGGATTAAATTTAATAAAAGGATAAGAAGGAATTTTAGAAATCTGAAATTGGTATTTTTAAAAAAAAGAATAAGCTTTAACTCATAATAAAGAAGTAAAAATCTGCAAGTTAATGGACTTTAAATAGATGAAGTAAGGGAAGAAATTATTTCAAAGTAAAGTAAATTATAAATAAATCGTAAATTTACTTAAGTGGTTGGAATTGAAATTAAAGAAAAGTGAGATTTTGAAATTTATAAACTGGGTTGATAAAAGTGAAGTGGATTTGGAAATATAAATTCAAGATGTGAATTTAATTAAGAAATGGTAAATTTGTTTAAAAATAAATGGTGATTTATTTTTTAGAGATGTGAAAGAGAAGAGTATTTCACTGGATAGCCAAGGTTGGTTTTCAAAGAAATTTTAAAAATAAATCAAAGGTTTTAATATTGTTTTAAAAATCATGTTTTGGAAAGTTTATTATTTCTAAATATTAATTTTTAAAGTAAGTATATTTTTCCAAATTTATTATTATATAAAGTAACTTGGTATTGTGTTTAAAAGAGGAAATTTAGTTTATATTTTATAAAGTGTTTTATATAAAATATTCTTAAAGTATATATATTTTAATAAAATATTTGAAGTAGTTTTAATTTTAATGTTATAAAGTATATTTTGTAAAAAGTGCTTTTAAGTTATTTAAATCTCAAGTGTTTTATACTTGGTGTTCCAGTGGAAATAATTAATTGGGAATATACTCTATGAAAGGAAAACTGGTTTGAAACTGTTTTCAAAAGGGGTTGAAATTGGAAAATATATCTTGTGAAGATATTTTTGAGATTAATAAATAATTTGGAAAATTATTTATTGGTTGATGGTTGTTTGTGAATATAATTGATAGTTAAATAACCGACTGTCAATATTGGACAAATACGTTGATCGTTTCGAAGAGACCGGGATCGAGATTTATTTCTCGATAACCACTTCGATCCGGTTTGTACGTTTCGTGTAAACGAGTTTGGATTCGAAGAAGGAGCAGTGAAGTGCAAGGGCTAGTCGCTACTAATCCTGAGGATATTTCCAAAATGGATGTAGTAGGAATAGTGCCTTCGGTTCCGTTCGAACCCGGGACGGACTTGTATGGATGAATGCTTGCGAAACATCATCAGGTGGACGATGGGCATTCTAAAGGATATTGTTCTTAAAGGTAATGCTTAGCCTCAAGCCTCACCAAATGGGAATGACTGAAAATCAGGGGTTATGCAGCAAGGCTAGGTGGGTAGCACCCAAGCAGGGTGAGGTCATTCCTGTCTAGATGTCCCTTTTTATTTCGGCTTAGTGGGCGGTTGCTGATCCCAACTGCGGGGTGATCTCACTCGGGATTATCCAGTAAGGGATAGTCCCGCCCTTGTGTTGCAGGGGAGCGGGCGTACTCCTCGGTACGGTGATCTAGGCCCCGTACTGTGACAGGTGGTACCCCAGTGCCTAGTCATTGGTTGGACATCCATTCTCCCTACGAGCCTTTTACGAGTTTTGTTTGTATTACCCACTCTGTGGCTAGTAGCTGGAATTTAATCATGTAACAATTTCGGCTATTTTATAAGTATTTGTTAATAGACCCTATTATAATATCAAAGGATTTCTATAAAAATGCTTTAGCTATCGTAAGGTAAAAACCCGACATGTTTATTTGTGGCGTGGTCTTACGAGATGCTTTTGTTTTCAAAAGGATTTTTTTGAAACTTTAATAATCTATTGAGTGTGATTTTCTCACGCTGGTATTCCAGACTGACTCGGGTGCTATTAAACTATAATGCTCGGGTCAGACCGAGTATTATAGGATACAGGATTGATGCTGTGGAGCTCAGGACGGGCAGGATGACGATACGTACTTCCGTACTTGTTTACCTATATATATATATATATATTACGCTGTGTTTGAGTTGTTGTGTATTTTGAGTTATTGTGTATCCATTGTATGATATTGATGTTGAGCTGGGATTGATGTACCCTGATGATGTAATATATAAACAGATATATTTGATTTTGTATATTAAAGATTATTTATTATCTATTATACTTTATTTTGCTGCGATGGTTAGATTCTGATGTTGTTTTGCATTCTCTTCTTCTACCTCTTCTTCTTAAACCCAAATGGTTCGTATTTCTGTACAACTTGAGTTGATTGACGTAGAATAGTGTTGACTCAAGGGGTACGGATTTACGGGTTGTTACAGCTGGTTTCTATCAAATAAATTACTGTTTGGTGGGGGAGATTTATTCTCTTAGCTTAACACCCTTCTTTGATACGTACGAGCCCAGAGGTTTTGTAGTTGATGGTTACTAATGATACATTCCCAATTTGGTAATATGGCATACGAAGTGTTGTTGATCACGTGTTGATCGAAGCATGGCTTCTGTGTAAAGCGTAGCTTTGTGGACGTGACCTCGCCGGACCTCACAACCTAGAATGGTCGAAACAGGATGGATGCAGCAAGGTTATTTAGAGGTAGAGAACCTTGAGGATATTTCCATTTCCTTCTGGATAGAAGTGGTATCATGGTATGGAGCCTAGATACTTAACTTGTGGTTGTTGCAAACTTATTTCTTTGTGGTTGTTGGTTGAGAGGCGCCTCGGATAAAGGTCGGTTACGACTGGAGGATGGCATATTCGTGACAGTTAGTTACCTAATTACAGAGGTAACCCGGCCTTGTGTTGGTAGAGATCCGGTTAGGTTCTCGGGACGTCCCTCCAGAGGCGTATCCATGTTTCCCAGGAAGTTCCTTAGCTTGATTATTTGTTGGAAATCCAAAGAAACAATATGCGCCTGTACGGTTTTAGTTGTATAACCTGCCATGGAATGTGGTGGTAACCTGCTATTGAACATGGTAGCTATAGCAGGCATACAATAATGGTTGTAAGCTGGCTAAGATTAATATTATACTTTTAAAATATTTTCTACACTATGCACTAATAATAACATCAAAAGATTTTTACGTATCAAGCATGTTTGACTATCATAAGGAGAAATCTCCTCCAATTATGCGTTTACATTATATGTGTGGCAGGAGGTTTTATGGTAGTTTCATTTTCCAAAAAGCATTGTGGATTTCTTTTTAAATTCTTTTTTTTGATTTGTTTCAAATAAAACATTTTTTTTTTGCTCATACCAGTCCCATGACCGACCTGGAGTTTATTGTTCCCTTCCTAAACTCTGTGTGCCCATAATTTTCCACACGGGCAGTCTAGAGTTAGATTTTTCAGATAGTCGGATAGTAGATGTAGATTCGATATCTTTGAAGCCTTTGGATTTGGCAATTGCATTTGGTTCATCAATTGCCTAGTTTGCTTAAGTTCAACGTGATGGTGGTTCGAGCTTTTGATTTGGAGTCCTTGGAGCTTTGGCGATGGAGATGCATTCTATTGGATCCTCGCTTTCTCACTTGGAAATTCTATTGGAGTTATCTTTCCGCTGTCAGTGGTTGTAAAGTCTAGATCATTCAGTTGTGTTATTTTTCCGTCGTTCTCTTGTATCTCTGATATCTGTTAATATTCATCAGTATCATATTATATCAACTATTGTGTATCAATGATATTATTCAATTCTTTTCCACCGTGCTGTTGTACTTAATGTGTTATAAGCTTCGGCATGAATCGAATTCTCAACGTTTGAATCTGCGACATTCGAATACGGGAGAAGTACGGATATCGATTTTCGAATGCAGAAATTCGGGTTGTGACATTTTGGTATCAGAGCTAAAGGTTGAACTTTAGCTCAGGAGTATAACACATTAGGTGACTCATTAGAGATAGGGTAAAATAACCCTAGAATGAGTATACCCCTAAGATATCCGTCTGTATGCCTCAGTAATTTCTCTTACTCTCCACTGATAGTAAGTATGAGTGCAACAAGAGGACAAAGTAGGGGACAGGGGAGTACCACTACAAATGGTCGATACCATGCAACAACAGAAACAACTTTCTATCAATCTCTTTTATCATCGTTCACTTCCAATTCTTTGATGGCTTCGTGGCAGCTACAAGAGATGAAGCTTTGGTATGGTAGCCCTACGAATCGTGTAGATAAGTTCCTATTTCAATCGTCAGTTTCTTATCAGCTTTTCGTTTTAACTTTAATAAATTTGAAATTTTAATTGAAATAAATTGATTAACAAATATAAATTTAAATTGGATTGTATCAATGAAACGATTTCGGTCAAAACCAAAGTTTGAAATTTTTATTGTAGTTTCTTGTGAGGATCAAAGTCCGAAGAGGGACAAGTTGATGTATGCTTTGGGATATTCCAACCTGGATTGAGTATCCATTGTTTGCTCTGTTGGATCCAGATGTATTCTACGAACGGTTAGTTATCCCTTCAAACTAACCGATGCCCCTGCTTATTTCGTAGATCTAGTGACCCGAATATCTTGTGTAGTATTGAATGAGTTCGTTCTCATAATTATTGATGATATTCTGATTTGGTAACCCAAATGCAGAATAAATGTTCAGTTTGATATGGTAAACATCCTCCATCTATTCTTTGATTGTCTACCTGTCCGGGACGAAATTTTCTTAAGGGGGGAATCTGTAACGATCCCGGTTTTTAGTTAAAATTAATTTGGTAATTAATATGAAATTTTGGATTAATTATGAATTAATTTAAAAAGAAATATGTGAATGAAATAAAATATATATATTTATAAAAAGATATTTGTTTGTTTATTCATATATAAATACAAATTGATTGTATTTTAATTTTTGAATTTGAAATTTGAAAATAAATGTTTTAAATGGATTAGAAAAATATATTTTAAAGTTAATAAGAGTTTGTTTTCAAATTTTGTATATATAATACATATATGTAAATAAATAAATGTTTTGGAAGTTGTATTTTGAATTCAATTTTCAAAAGCTATTTAAGGGTTAGTGTGTGTGTGTGTGTGTGTGTGTGTATTTGTGTGTGTGTACTAATGCATGATTAAATTTTAAAATCATTTTCTTTAAAAATTTATATATGATATAAATTTGGTTTGTAAATGTTAATAAATATTTATTTAAAAGTATAATAAACTAAGTTTAAAATAGTATTGGTTATAAAGATTAGAATATTTTCTTTCAAAAATATAGTTAATATATACGTAAATAAATATAAAGATAAGAATGAATAAAAAGTTTTAATATATACATATATCTTTTGAAATTAAATAAGATTATTAAAGGATCGTCTCTTTTAAAATAAATGAAATTTGTACATATAACAAATTATCTCATAATACTTAATAAATAAAAACATAAAAGCATGTTTCATAAATTAAAATAAGTAGGGTTTAAGACCATAAGTTATAAATTAATTTAAATAATGGCGTAAACATAAATTTACTTTTTTAAACAAGTGTAAGAAGAAAAATAAATGCATATAACAAGTGTAGATTAAACAAAGTATGTATATACAAGTGTAAACTCAAATTTATTTTATGATTACAAGTGTCACTTATCATCTTTTATTTTAGTTATTAAGAAAAAGAAAAACAAGAATATAAATACCTCATTATCTCCTTCTTTCTTCATTTTCTTTCATATGTTTCAAAACATAAAAAAAAGAAAAACTTAAACCTGTAAAACAAATCAGAATTGAAAACCTGAAGAACAAACTACAACATATGATTTCAAACCTGGAAACTCAAAGGTAAAGCAAAGATCAAAGTTCAAATCAAGTAAATTCAACTCGGTTTAAAAGAAAATCAAAACCTGGAAGCTTTAAAGAAAACCTAGAAATCAAACAGCAAAGTTCAAAATCAATTTTCAACCTGGAAAATAAAAGCAATTTATAATTTTAAAGATTAGATGGCAATCAAACAAGTGTAATGCAAATTCAACTCAGATGAATCAAGTTTTAGATCAGCTCAGCAATCAAAAAAAACTTCGCTATTCTTCCCAAACATCCAGATGAGCAAACTTGACCCTGTTATACCTTTTTGTGTTGGATTTGTATTTGAAAAATGTGCCTGTGTAATTGTGCGAATATTTCTGCATATTCGTATGTATATATAAACATAGAATAGTTGAATACATGTATGTGTATATATAACAGATATATCTCTGTTTAACAACAGGTTAACAAACTATCTAGAAAAAAATTCATATCTTAAAATCTAAAAAGAATTGGGTAATGTTCTTCAAATGAAATTTGATTGTATTCACCTAATTCAAATTAAAAAATGGTTTCGAAAATTTATATCAAGTAATTGATTTTGAAATAAGAAATCACAATGAAAATCATGTATATGTTAAAAATCGATGATCATAAAGTTGTGTTTTGATTTCATAACTCAATTCAAAATTGAAAAGATGATTTTAGAAATCATTTCAAGATTTTTAGTGAGAAAATTTTAGTTGAACGGAAAAGCCATTTTTATCAATTCCCGATGATCGGCGACGAAGTGAT
The DNA here is from genome assembly GCA_030765085.1 of Allium cepa. NCBI lineage: Eukaryota > Viridiplantae > Streptophyta > Magnoliopsida > Asparagales > Amaryllidaceae > Allium > Allium cepa. The sequence continues at coordinate 501,360,858 of CM060931.1, forward strand.
CATCGAGGTTGATGCTGGAGATGGTCAGGGATTTTGTGATCATAGGAAAAATACGGGTTGGATTTATTAATGATCAGGGCAGATTAACGACGAGGAATTGGGGTTTAAAGTCTCGTTTGGGTTGAGGTGGTTTCAGAAGCAACTACATCATCGACGTTGAGTTAGAGATGATCGCACCGGGGGGAACAGAAGTCGGGGACTCAAGAGGAGGTCTTGGTGGAGTGGCGTGGGTTTTGGCGCGGGGTGGCGTCGTAGTGAGGCCTTTTCTGATGGTGATTGAGTTCCAGGTTGAGGCTTGATGTTTTGATTTTTGAACTAAGGCAAACTGATGGATTCTGGGTGGTCACAATGATCGGGGAGGTCATCGGGGATATGTCGGAGGCCACGGTGATGATCGGTTGCCGTTTTGATGATCGTGCACGTGCACGTGCGAGTAATTGTGTCAGGTTAGTTTATGTAGTTGGGGGACAAGAATTATGCTTGGATTTTGACTCGGGGAAACAATGGCGTGGCTCGAAGCAAAAGAAGGAAGGGAAAGACTCGAAGTCAGGCTCGGGCAAAACATGTGTATGGCACGGGTCTGTGGATTTAATATAAAATCAGTTTTAAACTTTAAAACAAATCTATTTTATTTGAGATAATTTTGTTAAAACTAGTTCTTTTGCAAATAATACAGGATTATCCAAGTTTAAATTGGTTAAAAGGTTTTAAATAAAAATATTTTAAAATTAACTAAGTTTAAAGGTATTTAAGATACGTATAACCTTTATTTTAAAAGTTTATTTTAAATAAACTTAGTAACGGAATTAAGTGGTTAGCAAGATTTTAAGAAGACAAATGATTTATCTCAAATAGATATTTTGATTTTTAATTAACTTAAAGGTTAATTATCTTAATGTAATTGAAGGTTGACTAATTAAAATAAGTAATGAATGGGGTAATTACTTAATGAAATTAATTAAAATTAAATATAGGTTAATTAATTAAAGGTTGGTTAATGATTAAAGTTGATCAATCAAGTGATTAAAGAATAATTAATTAAGGATAATAAATTTGAGTGATTAGTTAATTATGGTAATTAATTTGAGGGTAATTAATTAATTAAAGATAAATTAATGAAAGTGATTAGGGATAATCACTTATTGTAATTAATTATGGATAATTAATTAAGGGTTAATTAATTAATTACGATAATTAATTAAAGGATAATTAGATAATTGAAGGTTAATTATTTAATGATTAAAGGTTAATTGATTAAGGTTGGTTAATTAAAGGTTAGTTAATTTATTAAAGGTTAATTAATCAAGTTATTAAAGAATAATTAATTAAAACAGTTTGTAATTAATTAATATTAATAAACTAGGATTAGTAATTTATTCATAAGTAATTAATCTTATTAATCAGATGATTAATTAATCCTACTTATGGATGTTTGGATTGCATGGAATGCTTTGAATTGTTTGATATCCATGATGTGTGAGGCTTTGTGATATGAATTTTTTGATATGAGCTGTGATGAACATAATTTATTTATCTGTGACGATTTTTTTTTATGAATATGTGAATGAAGATAAGCGTTGTAGGATTATACCGCTTATCGATATTGCTGTGATTAAATCTGTAATGATTGCTGATGTTGCACTATTGTGTAAAACCCTTGGACAACACTATACACACACAAGTATGGATTTCACGAGGAAATCGGTTAAGTCACAAATATTTTTGAAATCTAAATATTACTTTGTTTAAAAGTTGAAGTTTTAATCCAAATGGTTTTGGAAAGGAAATTGAATTGAATCTGAAAAGCCTTTGAAAGGGGAGCTTTGAAATTGAAATTTAGTTTTGAATATACTATATCTTGTTAAATATTATTTGAAATTATTTTGGAAATCTTGGTTTGAAAGGTTTATACAATTTCTATATATGAATTTAAAACTATTTTTAATAAATTGTTTTGGGAATTTGAATTTAATTTAAATCAGAACTGGCCAATAATACGGTAGTTCGTTGATTCTATGGTTTATATTTTAAAGGCTATAACTTGTGTATATTTGATCATATTTTTCCAAAACAAAATGTATTTGTTTTCAAAAGATAAATGGCTTTAAAATAAAGGAAGGATTTTCAGTTTTTGTTGAAAAGGGGTTTCAAATCTGAAATGGAATTATTTTGAAAGCTATAGATGAATCTTTGTAAAAGATTGATGAATTTTATTTTCAAATTGAAGAGGATCTTAAAGGTGTATCTTCTGTATAAAAGATTTGGAATTGAAATAGTTTTGAAAGCTATGAATTAATCTTTATGAAAGATTGGTGAACTTTGTAAAGTGAACCTTTTTATTTAAAAGATTTGAAAATGATATTTTGTTTAAACCATTTGAAGAAAGGTTTTGGGCTTTAAGTGTGACTTAACTAAAATCCCAATATCCATATGTTTTTAAATATTGTGCTCATTATTCGGTTTAGCTGGGAGAGGACTTTGTGTCATATAACTCATTCTGAATAATGATACGATGTTATGGATTGCATTTGAAGACCGGTGGTGAAGACAGGGTATTTTCGAAAGCGAAAGGATTACCAGTCGAATGTTTCTGCATCGAATGGCCCTGATATAGATATTTGATCACCCTTTGTGATGGGGAGTCCGGACATGATTAGGAATTATCCGGATTGCAAGGGCTTCTTTTGAAGTGCCTTCGTTTCTGTTCGAACCTGGAACAAACTTGTATGGACGTATGTTTGATGTTATACTTTGAGATGTAAAGCTGGTTTCTATCAAATCCATTTCTATTTGGTGGCGGAGATTTATTCTTTTAGCTTAACACCCTTCTCTGAGATGTACGAGCTTAGAGGCTATGTAGTTGATGGTTACTAATGATACATTTCCAATTTGGTAATGTAGCATACGAAGTACTGCTGATCATGTGTTGATCGAAGCATGGCATTTGTGTAAAGCGTAGCTTTTGGACGTGACCTCGTCGGACCTCACAACCCGGAATGGTCGAAACAGGAAGGGTGCAGTAAGGTTATTTGGGGGTAGCACCCCCTGAGGGTATGTCCATTTCCTTCTGGATAGAAGTGGTATCATGGTATGGGGCCCAGATACTTAACTTATATAGTTGTTGCAAACTTATTGCTTTGTGGTTGTTGGTTGAGAAGCACCTCGGATAAAGCTCGGTTATGACCGGGGAATGGCATACTCGTGACAGTTAGTTACCAAGTTACAGAGGTAACCCGGCCTTGTGTTGGCAGAGATCCGGTTAGGTTCTCGGGGCTTCCCTCCAGAGGCGTACCCATGTGGCCTAGGAAGTTCCTTATCCAGACCATTTGTTGGAAATCCAAAGAAACAATATGTGCCATGTATGGTTTTAGTTGTATTACCTGCCATGGAATGTGGTGGTAACCTGCTATTGAACATGGTAGCTATAGCAGGCGTACAATAATGGTTGTATGCTGGCTAAGATTAATATTATGCTTTCGAAATGTTTTCTGCACTATGCACTAATAATATCAAATGATTTTTGCATATCAAGCATGTTTGACTATCATAAGGAGAAATCTCCTCCAATTGTGCGTTTGCATTGTGTGTGTGGCGGAAGGCCTTATGGTAGTTTCATTTTTCAAAAAGCATTGCAGATTTCCTTTTAAATTCTTTTGCTTGATTTGTTTCATATAAAACTGTTTTTGTTTGCTCACACCAGTCCCATGACTGACATGGAGTTTATTGTTCCCTTTCTAAACTTTGGATGCCCATAATTTTCCACACGGGAAGTCTAGAGTTAGATTTTTTTAGATAGTCAGGTAGTAGATGTAGATTCGATATCTTTGGAGCCTTTGGATTTGGCAATCGTATTTGGTTCATCAGTTGCCTAGTTTGCTTAGGTTCAACGTGATGGTGGTTCGAACTTTTGGATTGGAGTCCTTGGAGCTTTGGCAATGGAGATGCATTCTATTGGATCCTTTCTTTCTCACTTGGAAATTCTATTGGAGTTATCTTTCCGTTATCAATGGTTGCAAAGTCTAGACCATTCAGTTGTGTTATTTTTCCACTGTTGTCTTGTATCTTTGATATTTGTTGATATTCATTCGTATCATGTTGTATCAACTGTTGTATATCAATGATATTATTCATTTCTTTTCCGTTGTGTTATTGTACTTAATGTGTTATAAGCTCCGGCGCGAATCAAATTCTCAACTTTTGAATCTGCAGCATTGAATATGGGTGAAGTATGGATGTCAATTTTCGAATGCGGAAATTCGGGTCGTGACAAATTCCATGCAGTCTAACTATATTCTTCATAAATAACTTAGCTAAAACAAGTGCCGTCATGATTGACTTAACTAGAATGAAATAGGCACTTTTGGTCAATCTTTCCACTATGACCCATATAATCCCATTTCCACACCGAAATATCTAAAGGCTGAAGTAAACCTCTTAGTTTCTGATGTTTGGCTTTTATCTGCTGACAGTTCAAACACTGCTTCACCCATAAGCCCACATTTCTCTTCATACCTTACCAGAAGAAACTCCTCTTCATTTCCTGATACATCTTGGTTCCTTCCGAATGAATCATGAACTTGGATATATGACATTCTCCAAGAATTTCGTTCTTTAAGTCATCAATATTCAAAACACACAACCGTCTCCTCTTTCTCAACCATCCCTTCTGATCAAGACTAAATTCCCCTAGATCATCGATCTCGGTTATAACTTCAAGCCTTTTAATCCTTTCAGCTAACACTAGATCCTCTTATGGCCTAGAAGCAATCTTGTCGATCATCACCGGTCGAACTTCTAAGCATAACAACATAATAGTTTCCTTACTAGTTCTAGCTTCAGATCTCCACTATAACCTGCATGTAGTCAACGCTTCTAAATCTTTCCACTCGGCTATCATTGCTAACAACGCATTCTGATGTTTTCTCCTTTGTGCATCTGCAACCTTGTTGCCTTTTCCTGGTATGTACTCGATACCAAAATCATAAGCGGCTAAAAACTCTAAACACCTCTACTATCTCATATTCAATTCCTTCTGAGGGAATAAATATTTCAGTGAATTATGATCCGTATACAGCTTAAATTTCTCTCCAAAAAGGTAATCTCTTCATACCTCAATGCAAAAATTACAGTAGCTAATTCCAAATCATACGTTGGGTATCTAACCTCATGCGTTCTAAGCTGTTGAGATGTATAGGCAATCACTTTACCAATCTGCATTAGCGCAACCCATAATCATGTTCCATATGCATCTGTATATAACACTAAATCCCGATTCCCTACTAGAACAACTCATACATGTGCATTAGTGTTTCAGCTTCTGGAATGCCTCCTCACACTTATCGTTCCAAATGAACTTCAGATCCTTTCATGTTAGCTTGGTCATCGATGCATCTATCTACGAAAAATCCTTAATGAATCTCCGATAGTACCCAGTCTAAGAAAACTCTTTATCTCAGTCACTGTCTCGGGTCTCTTCCAATTATTCACTACTTGGATCTTAGTCAGATTTACTGACAACCCTTTCTCTGAGATTACATGACCAAGAAACTTCACTTCCTTCTTCCAGAAATGACACTTCAAAATCTTCGCTTTTAGCTAATGCTGCCTTAGTGTCTCAAGCACCACTCTAAGATGAACTTCATGCTCTCTCTAATCCTTGAGTATATCAAAATATCATCTATAAAACCAACACAATCCTATCCAAGTGCTCTTGGAAATTTCGGTTCATCAAATTTGCAAAGAATGTCGGCGCATTAGATAGTCCAAATGGCAATACTAGCCACTCATACGATCCATATTCGGTTCTAAACGCCGTCAAAGGAATACTATCCTCTGCCACTCTAAGCTGATGGAACCCTGTCGCCAAACCCAACTGGAAAAATACTTTGGCTCCACTCAACTGGTCGAACAAATCATCAATTCTAGGCAACGGATATCGATTCTCTACTGTCTTCTCATTCAACTTACGATAATAGATATGTAACATAAATGATCCGTCGGCTTCTTAGCGAACACTACGGTTGCTCCCTAAGGTGAACTGCTTGGCCTGATACAATTCTTGCCTTCTAAATCTACTAAATGCACCTTGAGCTCCCTCATCTTATTTGATGTCAGTCTGCTTGGCGGTCTACTCACCAGTTCTGCTCCTAGTACCAAATCTATCTGAAACTCAATAGCCATTTTGACGGTAATCCCACTACAGGTTCAAAGACATCTACGAATTCTCTAAGAACAAAAACTCAATTCAACTCATCTTCTCCCTCCATAACACCCAACAAAGCACTATCCTCAAAACTAAGGTTTTTTATGGAGTATATGATCCGATCTTTCCAGTCAGTGTGTCTGAGTGATATTTTCCTATCATGGAAAAATATCCTAGCATTGTATTTACTTAACCAATACATACCCAAAATAATTATGAACCCTTCGAAATCAAACACATGCAAACTGCAAACAAACACATAACCTAACAATTCAAATTCTAAGTGGTCGCATCTCATCCCAAGAGTCTCATAACCTCCTATCGGCCTTGCAACCCTTAAGGAAGTAACTAGATATGAGGGTTCTTAGTTAAGTTTATCTACCAAACAATGAGATATAAAATAATACGATGCATCCGTATCAAATAGAACTCTAACTGATACACCATAAATAAAAGTGTCACAGGTTTTTCTCTCTCTTATGCTTTTGGTCTTGAGGTAACTTGTTCCAGTGCAAATACTTTGCCTTTCCCATCCTTGGTTGGCTCCTTGCACAGGTTCTTATAGATCCCAATCTGATCGCAGTTGAAACACCTTACTTCTTTCTTCTCAGCAGATTTCTTTCCTTTGCCTATCCGGCATTCATGAGCATAGTATCCTTTATTGTCACACTTATAAATGACAACCTCTGCCTTTTCCTTTTTAGTAGCTTCACCCTTCTGAGCTTTTTTCTTATGGAAAATTTTCTTTTTCTGACTTTGCCCTCCTTGAGCTTCCTTTGCCTTATTTCCTTCAAGAAAATCAAGCGCCTCTTCATGCGTCAACGCCATCTCAACAACAACATTACATGGATCCCTAATGTGCGACTACATGGGCTTAGCAAGCCCAGCTTCAACCCCTGAATGATCTTTTCATTCTTCTTAATAACAGTACCAACCGTAGTGTAGCCATAGCTCGCTAGCTCCTCAAACCTCGTTACATACTCAAGTACAGTCATGCCCCCTACTCCAACTCAGCAAACTTCCTGAGAAAAGTGGACTTAGCAATTTTCGACATAAACCTTTCTTTAAACCTCATCCTGAACTTTGCTCAAGTCATAGTCTCCTTATTGACTTCAAAAGTAACACAATTCCACCAATACTGTGCTGCCTCTTGTAGCTGTCTAAGGCGAGTTTCCTTTCTTGCTCATCATTGAGCCACAAATCAGCAAAAATCCTCTTACAATGAAGTAATAGATTCTCCACCTTGATTGCATCTTCAGTATCAGAAAACGGCTTTCCTCCCAGCCGAGCATAATCTATACTCAAAATAGCATAGTTGTTCACCATTGGAGCTTCCTAATTTCCTCCTTCAGCATTTCCTTTAACTACTCTAACAACAATTCTTTCTTGCATCATGTTTATGAATAACTAATACATTGCACCCATGTCGACTTGTGGGGCTCCAACACCCGCATTTGCAGCTTATGCTTGACCTTGATTCTCTTAGTAATAGGTCTGGCATTTTCATTGGTTGTGGTGCTTCCCCCACCAAAGTTGACTCTTCCACCTCTAGCATCCACATCTATGTTCGAGTCTTCGAAAGATACATAAGAATAGCCTAATAGAGATGGGAGAATAGATATAAGGCATATACTTATATATAGCAAATGCAAGTACATTACTATAGTGTTATTCCATACCTCGATCTTTTCTCTAATCCCTTAGGATTATGTTTTCAAATAATTTTAATTTTAAAGTTTTTCATAAACCTATGTTTTGACACCAAGTTGTAACATCCCCTATCTTGAGGCCCAAAGCTAAGCGCTACAGATGCTGCAGTCATCCATAGTATTAACTTCCGATGACAAAATACGGTAATGTTAATGGTATCCATAATATCAAAAGCATATGAATATGAAATAAAATCATCACAAATTAAAACAACTTTTCTGATTACATTTCAAAGAAATATTTAATATTCAATTTACATAATCCTATAATAGAATCCCACGTTTTGATTAAATATAATTATTAAAAAATATGCCAAGAGAGACATGTGAAGATGACCCCTTGGATGATCAAAATACTAAATAGACATATAAGTCTTAGTACATCATAGTGGAAATAAAACTAAATAGCAACACCTTCATAGCTATCTTTGACTCATGCACGTCTTTGAAAGCTTTATTTGTCACGACCTGAAATTCAATGATTGAAAATCGACATCAAATACCTCACTTGTATTCGACTTCCGGAGATTCAAGCGTCGAATTTTAGTTCGGATGGAGCTTATAACAACATTAGATGAATATAAACTGTGGAAACAAAATGAATATCATTGATTGCAATACAGATACAACATGATACAGTATCCATTACAACACCGATCAACAATATTAGAGTGATACATATACGCTACAACAATAAAGCGACAACAGAAAACTTCAACAAATTTCTAACATACATCACTTCGATAAGGTCTTCAAAATTCCAATACCTCAAGATATTTCCAAGGCCATAAGCTTCGCAGAATCCGACATCTTCCAAAAGACTTCGAAATACAAGCTAGCTCCAAAAACAAGTTTAAGCTGCTTCTGGGCTGCCTGTGTGGAAATTATGGGCACCCAGAGTTTAGGAAAGGAACAATAAACTCCGGGTCAGTCATGGGACTGCGATGAGTAAACGAAAACAGTTGTTTGAAATAAATACAGTTTATAAAAGAAAACCGATATGCCTTTTTGGAAAATGAAACTTCCATAACGCCACACATACAATGCAACCGCAAACTTGGGGTAGATTTCCCCTTATGACAGTCCAAAATGCTTGATACGAGAAAACTTTTTTGATATTATTATTAGTGCATAGTGTAGAAAACATTTACAAGTATAATATTAATCGTAGCCAGCATACGTACCATTATAATATGCCTACTATAGCTACCATGTTAAATGGCAGGTTCTACAACTAAAACCGTAAAGGGCTCATATTGGATGATTGGATTTCCAACAAATGGTCAGGCGAAGGAACTTCCTACACAAAATGGAACGCCTCTGGAGGGACGTCCCCGAGAACCTAACCGGATCTCTTCCAACACAAGGCCGGGTTACCTCTGTTACTAGGTAACTACTGATACGAGTATGCCACCTCCCGGTTGTTACCAACCTTTATCCGAAGCGCTTCTCAACCAACAACCACAAAGCAATAAGTTTGCAGCAACCACAAAGTAAGTATCTGGGCTCCATACCATGATACCACTTATAATCCAGAAGAAAATGGACATCCCCTCAGGAGGCGCTACCCCCAAATAAACATGCTGCAACAATTCATGTTTCGACCATAACTGGGTTGTGAGGTTCGACGAAGTCTCGTCCACAAAGCTATGCTTTTTCACAAAGCCATGCTTCGATCAACAAATGATCAGCAGCACTCAGCATGCCACACTACCAAATGGGAGTATATCACTAATAACCTTCAACTACATAACCTTTGAGCTCGTACGTCTCAGAGAAGGGTGTTAAGCTAAGAGAATAAATTCTCCGCCACCAACAGAAATGTATTTGAAAGAAATCATCTTTATATCTCGAATTGTAATGTCAGACATACAACCATACAAGTCTGTTTCGGGTTCGAATAGAACCGAAGGCACTTCTGAAGAAGCCTTGCAATCCGGGCATCCACAATCCCAATCGGACTCCCCATCACATATGGTGATCTCTATACCGGAGCAACTCAGTGCAGAGTCATTCGACAGGTTATCCTATCATTCTCGAAGATGGTCGGTCTTCACCACCGTCTTCAAATGTTATCCATTTCGTCGTATCACATATTCGAAATGGGTTATACGACACAAAGGTCCTCTCGCCGCCTGAATAGTGAGCGTTTAATTTAAAAACATGTGGGTATATCATTCACAAAGATTCACATGTTCGATGTGGGTTTCGGATAACCAACTGGAATCCGACTCCCTGTCGCATCGAAGTTCAAATGTCGTTTTACGGACCAAAGGTTTTTCACGTTCACACAGAAGTATATTCATCACAGATATCACAGCTCAGCACAAAGCATTTCATATTACATAGCATCACATCACATATCAAAAATATCAATCCAATACACAGCATTCAATAACAATCAAACATCTTCAATTAAGATGAATAAATCGTGTGATTTTAAATTTATTAACCACATAATTACTTTCATTAGTAATCTTTAATCAATGATTAGTTATCATTAATTACAATTACTTATGTCTTAATCACCTTCATTAATTAATCATTCCTTAATTAATTATCTTAATTAATTAACCCTTAATTGTTAATTAATTAAATCTTAATTACTTTTATTTATTAATTACTTCTTAATTAGTTAATAATTAATTACAATTTAATTATCCTTAATTATTTATTGAATTAATCTTTAGTATTAAATAATTAATAAGTAATTACTTTTAAGTAATTATATTAACAAAATCATTAATCATTTAATAAACCAAGAGATAAGTTAATTGCTTTGGTTATCCTTTTAAACCTTGTTTAATAAATCGCCTTTATCACATTAGTTACTTTAAAAGGTTAAGGTTAGTTTAAACAACATTCTATCTTAATTACCCCTTTTTAAATTACATTATTTATTTAATATAAATAACTTTATAAAATAATGTTTCCAAATTAAATAAATTATAATTTAATTCCTTTAAAATATCATCTTACTTAAGTCTTTAATTAATTCAAAACTTCAATCAAATCATCATTTGAAAACATAGTTTTAAAAGTGTTTAAAATGTTTGAAATTTTTTAAAGTAAAAACTGTTTTTCGTGGTAGACCTGAGACTTCTTGGAGTCACACCCGAGAACCATTCTCATTTGCTTCGAGTTTTAACAAAACTTAACCCATGCTCCAAATTTTTTCAAACTTAAAATTTTACTAAGTGTTTATCCCTACGCATCAACAATTTTACTCGAGCCCAATCTCGAGCAAATACACGATACACCCAAAGATCGCTTCGAGTCGAACCCTTCTTCCCCAATCTTCTTCCACTGACGCCATTCAACTTGCTGTGCACGTACACAAACGGAATCGCCATCGTGGGTCCAAGCTCCAGCCACCATCGAGTCGATGGCAACTCACCTGAAACCCACGAGCACCCAGATAACCCATCATGTCGACGAATTCGAATTTTCACTATCGACCCCAAACTAGAGCCAAAACCGTTCATCATGTAATTGCATCGATCATCCACCTCATGCCATCAGCAGTCACGTGATCACACTGAAGCTTCCACGATGTCTAACGCTCGCGAAGGCACTGGCGCGATCAACTCCGGTCGACCAATGACGTCGCAACCAAAATTCCGACCCTTACAGAAAAATGGGTTTAAACCCTAATTCATCAATTTGCAGACACCACGTTGATTTAAAAATTTATTCAACAATTTTGTGATGATCCCATACCACCCTGCTAGCATCTACCATGATCGCAAGACATACTTCGTCGCCGATCATCAGAATTTCATTAAATCCCGTGCCACGTTCATCTTCAAATTTCTCATTGAATAAATTATTAAAAATATTGATTTTAATCTTAAAATTCAATATTTCAAAAGACGGTTTAGATTTTATAATCAAATCGAATAATCAAGGAAATCAAATTTTAATTATAAATTGAGCTTGCAGTACTTTCTTGTTCCTGAGCTCATATTCTTGATATTAATTTATAAAATTATTTTTAAAATTCAGTTTTAGTGAATCTGAACACTTTTTATTTTAACACTTTGATCTAACAAAGAGTAGGAGTAGAGATTTTTCTTTTTGACAGGTTTCTAAAAACCTAGAACTGGAACAGGAATTATCAACCCTGTACATCAACATGCACTGGCAAATTCATATAAACATACACACAGATTTTGTTCACATGCAAATGGTTTTCAACATCACTTCAGGCATGCATTCAAACAACAGTTAAAAACTGGATTTAAAAGAGGTACACTCACCTGTTATGCATGAAAGCAAAAAATAGAAAGGAAGTTGATTATTTGAAGTTTGGAATTACTATTTCAAATTTGATCCTAGATTTTTCCTGCAACTAGTTATTTAAATTTGCTTAGCTTCTGATGTATTTACTTGCTTGATTACTTAACAAATTAAAACTCAAATTCTTAAAAGAATTTACCTTTAGTTTATTTTTATAAAAACAGAGAGGAGCCTGAGTGTTGAACTTGAAAAATCTGGAAATTGCTTTTTGTCTGGGTTTGATTAAAATGCTCTGATCCCTGTTTGTTAGACGATGAAACTTTGATTTGTTAGCAGAAGCCTTACTGAGTTGAAATTGGGTTTTACAGTGCTTGTTTTCTGAACAGAGGTGAAATTCCAGGCTTGGAATCTTTTGAATTGAAGAAGTTGTTCTTTTTCTGGTTTGTGAATTTAATTTGTCTTAACTTGCCTGATGATCTGATTTGAAAATCTAACGCTTCTCAGTTTTTTTTTTACTTTTGTTTTCTTTTGGTTTTTAAGCCTTTGAAAGCGAGATCAAAGTGATGAAAGGAATGAGGGAAATAATTTAAATTTCTTTTATAAATTTTCTAAAAAATTAAAAATTAAGGAAGATAACACTTGTTCACTTCAATTGTTTAATAGATTACACTTGTTAAGCTCATATGTTAAATAAGAACACTTGTAAATACATGCATAAAGATTTTAAATAAATTTTCATAATTACTTTTCTCTTGTTTATATAATTACATTTTCTTTTATATTTATACAATCTTTTAAAAGAAAAGGTTTTAATACTAATTTATAAACTATACGCATATTTTAATATATTAGAATCCAAATATTTTTACTTAAGATATTTCATTTTAAATTTAAATTCAAATACAAGTTCAAATTCAAATTTGAAACTCAATTCATTCTATATACATATGTATATAGATACATAATTAAACAAACAAAATATTCATATGCTTTGAAAATTAAAAATTAATTCAAATTCAATTTCAGAATTTCAAATAAATTACTAATTTTAAATTGGTAAATTTGGGGATGTTACAGGTTCCCCCTTACGAAAATTTCATCCTCGAAATTTGAAAGAGAGAGAGAGAGAGACAAGCAAAGAATATACGAATTCAAAAAAAGATAAAAAATGGCCTACCAGATCGAGATATCCACTCTACAGTTGGGAGAGGACTTCTGCATACTATCCTCTGTTTTCCAAGTACAGTCCTTTGGATTGCCACTCCATTATACTTTAACTAATTTCACAAATTTTTTTCTCAACTTCTTTTCATCACGATCGATTATTTTCAATGACTCTCTTTTAACTGCTAAGTTGGGAGTGATCTCAAGATCCTGCTGAGCTGCCTCTTCAATGATACTATCTGGGTCCTGCACATATTTCCAGAGGTTAGAAATATGAAACACATTGTGCACGCCGGATAAGCAGTTGGGTAGCTGCACTCAATATGCTAGAGGACCGATCCTCTACAGAATAGGAAAAGTACCAATATACCATGGTGTTAGCTTACCAGTTTTCCCAAATCTTAACACGCCATGCATTGGAGACACTTTTAGAAAAAGAGAATCACCAACTTGAAATTCCAAATCTCTTCTTCTACGGTCATAATAGCTCTTCTGACGACTTTGAGAAGTTATTAACTTCTTTCGAATAATATCTACTTTCTCCATGGCTTCTTCAATCATACCTGGTCCAAGGACGAGTCTATCACCTGACTCGATCCAACATGTAGGTGATCGACACGAACGACCATATAAAGCCTCAAAAGGAGCCATCTTGATACTGGCTTGATAGCTATAGCTATATGAGAATTCTACCAGATGTATATGGTCCTCCCAAGAACCACCAAAGTCGAGAATACAATCCCGCAAAAGGCCTTCTAAAATTCGATTAATCCTTTCTATCTACCCATCAGACTGTGGGTGATAAGCAGTACTGAAGTCCAGTTTTGTTCCCAATGCGGCTTGGAATGCCTCCCAAAATCTACCAGTGAAGACCGGATTACGATCACTCGCTATACTACTAAGAATACCGTGGAGATGGAAAATTTCCTTTATATATAGCTCTGCTAAGCTTACCGCTGTCCGGGTGGATTTCACTGGAATGAAGTGAGCAGTTTTGGTCAGACGGTCTACTATAACCCAATTTGCTTCATTTCCTTTCTTGGTTCGTAGCAATCCATCGATGAAATCCATCGATACTTGATCCCATTTCCACTTCGATACTTCCAAAGGCTAAAGTAAACCCGCCATTTTCTTTTGATCACTTTTAATTTGTTGACAGGCAACACAACGACTCACATATATAGATATGTCCCTTTTCATCGTTTTCCACTAGAAAGTTCTCTTGATATCACGATACGTTTTATTGACTCCTGGATGGATACAAATTTGACTTGTGGCATTCGTCCAAAACTTCACGTTTCAAATCTGGAATGTCTGAGACACAGATCCTGTCTTTCAACTTTATAACTCCATTATTATCGATTCCAAAACTGGAATCCTCCCCTCGACGAATCCTTCCATAGATTCCCTGAAGAATTTGTCTTCTTTCTGTTTGCTGGCAATCTTTTCAAGGAAAGTAGGAGTGACAACAAGATGAGCAAGAATAGCGTGTTTCCTACTCAAAGCATCGGCAACTACATTGGCCTTTCCAGGTGTATACAGAATATCTAGGTCATAGGATGCTAGAAATTCCAACTAACGTTGTTGTCGCAGATTCAAATCTTTCTGGGTGAAGAGATACGTCAAAGATTTGTGGTCGATGAATAAATCGAATTTTCACCTAAACAAGAAGAATTTATTAAGTATAGATTAAGTTAAGTTGAACTTCAAAATTTTCTTTTAGAAAAGCTGAAGGAGATTCTTGCCCAGAAGATAATCTTGCTAAATTTTTAAGGCGAAAATAACAGCCAAGAGCTCCAAATCATGTGTTGGGTAGTTTCTCTCATGCGGATATAATTATCTACTCGCGTAGGCAATTACCTTTCCATTCTGCATTAACACTGCACCCATACCATCACCACAAGTGTCAATATAGATAGATAAGCCTTGGTTCCCGTTAATGATAGCGAGAACAGGAGCAGTTTTCAATCTCTTTTTCAATTTCTAAAAACCTTCATCACACTTCAGAGTCCAATTGAACTTGGCATTCTTCATTGTTAGTTTAGTCAACGGACTAGCAATCTGAGAAAAGTTCTAAACAAACTTCCGGTAATAGCCTGCTAAACCTAGAAAACTTCGAACTTCTTTCGGAGTTGTGAGTCGCTCCAGTCAAGAATAGCGGAAATTTTGCTCGGATCAATGAAATCCATTCTTCATTAAAAATATGGCCAAGAAACCTGACTTCTTTGAGCCAAAAGTGGCATTTTGAAAATTTAGCAAACAAAATGTTCCTTCTCAAAATCTCCAAAACAATTCTGATATGTTCAACATGCTCCTCTTCGGTTTTGGAGTAGATTAGGATATCATCGATAAATATAAGCACAGATTTATTCAATACTTCTCGGAACACACGGGTCATTAAATCTACGAAGTATGTGGGAGCGTTGGTTAGTCCGAAAGGCATGACTAACCATTCATAGAATACGTCCGGACCCTTAAAAGCAGTTAGGTGAACACAATCTTCGGCAATTCGCAACTGATGGAATCCCTGGGCTAGATCCATCTAAGAAAGAATCGGGTGTCGTGCAGTTGATCGAATAGATCGTCGATCCTGGGTAAAGAAAACTTGTTCTTGAGAGTTTGTTTATTGAGATCACGATAGTCGACACACAATCTCAAAGATCCGTCAGATTTAGCCACAAACACTACAGCTGAACCCCATTCAAAAACACTAGGACGAATCAATCCCTTCTTTAGCAAATCACCGGTTTGCTTGACTAGTTCAATTCTTTCCCAGGGTGCCATCCTGCGACTAGCATGAACAATAGGACGAGCATTCGGAATTGAGTCAATTCTGAATTCAATCTCTCTGTGCGGGGGTAAAGATATGACATCTTAGAATACATCGGGAAAATGCTGGACAATAGGAATGGACTCCAGACTAGGTTCTGGATATCCCAAAGTATACATCAGTTTATCCCTTTTTGGACTAGGGTCTTCACAAGAAATTTCAATGAAATCTCCAAGTTTTGTTTTGACCAAAGTCATTCGGTTGTTGCAATCTAATTTGGCTTTGTACCTTGTTAACTAGTTCATCCCAAGTAATATTTCAAATTCATTGAAGTCGAGAACATAAAGTTTGATAGGCAACTGATAGCCAGAATATGAGATAGGCACTCTCCTACAATATAGACAAAGATTTGCAGGACCACCCACCGGATTCTTCACAAAAATAGGTTCATCAACAAATTTAGGTTTAAGTTTTAATTCATTCACGATTTGTTGGGAAATAAAGCTATGCGAAGCTCCCGTGTCGAAGAAAACTCTAACAACTCTATCACCCACAATAAGGTTACCTTCTAAAACTCCCTTTCCTTCATCCGCCTTTGAAGTTGAGGGGTCATCTTCAATCGTGTACATTTTTGCTACTTATGCTTGTTTCTTTTTCGGGCAATTTTTAACTCCGTGACCTGGCTGGTGACAGCAATAACATTCTTTGGATCTTTGACTTACCTTCACGAGTTGATCTTTCTTTATTTGTTTCTTTGGTTTCTCACAATCGTTTGCTAAATGGCCTTTCTCTTGACAGTTATAACAAGTAATATTTCTAGCTGGATTCTCTTGATTACTCATATTCTTCTCCTTGCCTTGAACCGGCTTCTCTTCTTCGAATTTTCTTTTCTTCTAATTCGAACTGCTTGAACTCCCCTTCTCTTCCGAAACTTTCTCCATATCTAGGGTAGCATATCGATAACCCATATCGATCAAGTCCGAAAAGGATTCTTTTATATGGGCTGTCATCCTCTTGTGGTAGTCCTTATTCATTCCTCGAACGAATCTTTCATTCTTCTTTAAGGGTGTATTCACCAGCTCCGGACCGAATCGAGACAACTCATTGAATTTATTCAAGTATTCCTCAAATGATAGACTTCCCTGTTTCAAATGTATGAACTCCTGGTACATTCGAGAGATACCAGCAGATGAAATATATCGCTACTCAAACACTTCTTTAAATCATCTCCAAGTAAACTCATCTTCTGAATCATCCACAATAACTGTCTCCCACCAAGCTAATGCTTCATCTTGGAGTTGCCAAGAAGGCATTAGTCGCTTCTAATCGTCTTCCAATTTCAATCCCTTGAAAATTCTTTCACTGTATCGGATCCAAGCTTGGGCTTCAACAATAGATTCCTTGCCAGTGAACGGCTTTCCACCAAGTCTCGAGAAGCTTTTACATAGATTAGCCAGATTCGACTGAGGTTGAGTAGGTGTAGCTGCTATTGTAGGGACTTGACCAGTTGCAGTGGTATTTCCCCATCCCCTACCTCGTCCTCTTCTTTCGCTCATTTTCACTATCTGTAAATAGTAAGAAAACTTTATTTAGGCATGCGGACAAGATATCTTAGGGAATATCAACAGTTAAAAGGAATATACCAAGAAATTTAGGGTTTCGGTCCCTCAGTTTATACTCATTCTACGGTATACTTTACCCTATCTCTAATGGGCCACATAATGTGTTATACTTCGTTGCTAAAGTTCTTACTCAACCTTTAGCTCTGATACCACTTGTCACGACCCGAAATTCAGCGATTGAAAATCGACATCAAATACCTCACTTGTATTCGACTGCCGGAGATTCAAGCGTCGAACTTCGATTCGGATGGAGCTTATAACAACAGTAGATGAATATAAACAGCGGAAACAAAATGAATATCATTGATCACAATACAGATACAACATGATACAATATCCATTACAACATCGATCAACAATATCAGAGTGATACATATATGCTACAACAATAAAGTGACAACAGAAAACTCCAACAAATTTCCAACATACATCACTTCGATAAGGTCTTCAAAATTCCGATACTTCAAGAGATTTACAAGGCCAAAAGCTTCCCAGAATCCGACAGCTTCCAAAAGACTTCGAAATCCAAGCCAGCTCCAAAAACACGAATTACCTGCTTCTAGGCTGCCCGTGTGGAAATTATAGGCACCCAGAGTTTAGGAAAGGAACAATAAACTCCGGGTTAGTCATGAGACTGGTATGAGTAAACAAAAATAGTTGCTTGAAATAAAAACAGTTTACAATAGAAAACCGATATGCCTTTTTGGAAAATGAAACTGCCATAAGGCCTCCTGCCATACACACAGTGCAAGCGCAAACTTGGGGGAGATTTCCCCTTATGACAGTCAAAAATGCTTGATACGAGAAAACTCTTTTGATATTATTATTAGTGCATAGTGTAGAAAACATTTGCAAGTGTAATATTAATCTTAGCCAGCATACCATTATAGTATGCCTACTATAGCTACCATGTTAAATGTCAGGTTCTACAACTAAAACCGTAAAGGGCTAGTATTGGATGATTGGATTTCCAATAAATGGTCAGGTGAAAGAACTTCCCACACAAAATGGAATGCCTCAGGAGGGACGTCCCCGAGAACCTAACCGGATCTCTGCCAACACAAGGTCAGGTTACCTCTGTAACTAGGTAACCGCTAACACGAGTATGCCACCTCCCGGTCGTTACCAACCTTTATCCGAAGCGCTTCTCAACCAACAACCACAAAGCAGTAAGTTTGCAGCAACCACAAAGTAAGTATTTGGGCTCCATACCGTAATACCACTTATAATCCAAAAGAAAATGGACATACCCTCGAGGGGCGCTACCTCCAAATAACCTTGCTGCAACGATTCTTGTTTCGACCATAACCGGGTTGTGAGGTTCGATGAAGTCTCGTCCATAAAGCCAGGCTTTTTTACAAAGCCATGCTTCGGTCAACAAATGACCAGCTGCACTCAGCATCCCACACTACCAAATTGGGAGTATATCACTAATAACCATCAACTACAGAACCTCTAAGATCGTACGTCTCAGAGATGGGTGTTAAGCTAAGAGAATAAATTCTCCGCCACCAACAGAAATGTATTTGAAAGAAATCAGCTTTATATCTCAAATTGTAATGTCAGACATACAACCATACAAGTCTGATCCGGGTTCGAACAGAACCGAAGGCACTTCCAAAGAATCCCTTGCTATCCAAGCATCCACAATCCCGATCGGACTTCCCATCACATGTGGAGATCTCTATATCGGAGCAACTCAGTGCAGAGTCATTCGACAGGTTATCCTATCGTTCTCGAAGACGCCTGGTGTTCACCACCGTCTTCAAACGCTATCCATTTCGTCGTATCACATATTCCGAATGGGTTATATGACACAAAGGTCATCTTTCGGCTAAATCGAATAGTGAGCGTTTAATTAAAAAACATGTGGATATATCATTCACAAAGATTCACATGTTTGATGTGGGTTTCGGATAACCAACTGGATTCCGACTCCGTGTCGCGTCGAAGTTCAAATGTCGTTTTACGGGCTAAAGGGTTTTCACATTCACACAGAAGTATATTCATTACAGATATCACAGCTCAGCATAAAGCATTTCATATTACATAGCATCACATCACATATCAGAAATATCAATCCAATACACAGCATTCAATAACAATCAAACATCTTCAATTAAGATGAATAAATCGTGTGATTTTAAATTTATTAACCACATAATTACTTTCATTAGTAATCTTTAATCAATGATTAATTATCATTAATTACAATTAATTATGTCTTAATCACCTTCATTAATTAATCATTCCTTAATTAATTATCTTAATTAATTAACCCTTAATTGTTAATTAATTAAATCTTAATTACTATTATTAATTAATTACTTCTTAATTAATTAATAATTAATTATAAATTAATTCACCTTAATCATTTATTAAATTAATCTTTAATATTAAATTATTAATTAAGTAATTACATTTTAAGTAATTATATTAACAAAATCATTAATTATTTAATAAACCAAGAGATAAGTTAATTACTTTGGTTATCCTTTTAAACCTTGTTTAATAAATCACCTTTATCACATTAGTTACTTTAAAAGGTTAAGGTTAGTTTAAACAGCATTCTATCTTAATTACCCCATTTTAAATTACATTATTTATTTAACATAAACAACTTTATAAAATAATGTATCCAAATTTAATAAATTATAATTTAATTCCTTTAAAAAACATCTTACTTAAGTCCTGAATCAATTCAAAACTTCAATCAAATCATCATTTGAAAACATAGTTTTAAAAGTGTTTAAAAAGTTTGAATTTTTTTAAAGTAAAAACTGTTTTACGTGGTAGACCCGAGACTGCTTCGAGTCACACAAAGAACCATTCTCGTTTGCTTCGAGTTTTATCAAAAATCAACCCGTGCTCCAATTTTTTTCAAATTTAAAATTTTACTAAGTGTTTATCCCTGTGCATCAACAATTTTACTCGAGCCCAATCTCGAGCAAATACACGATACTCCTGAAGATCACTTCGAGTCGAACCCTTCTTCCCCAATCTTCTTCCACTAACACCAATCAACTTGTTGTGCACATGCACAAACGGAATCGCCACTGTTGGTCGAAGCTCCAGCCACCATCAAGTCGATGGCAACTCACCTGAACCCCACGAGCACCCAAAAACCCATCACATCGACGAATTCAAATTTTCACTATCGACCCCAAACTGGAGCCAAAACTGATCATCACGAAATTGCTTCGATCATCCACCTTAGGCCATCAGCAGTCACGTGATCTGTAACAATCCGAGATTTTAGAGATTAATGTTAATATTAAATTATAATGCAAATTATAATTTAATATTGTGTTTAAAAATGAACTGGATAATAAAATGTGGGATTATATTGTTTATTTTATATAAATAATATCTTGATGAATATAATTTGGGATTTGAAGTCATATTATTTTATTTGAAGCCTATTTCAACATTTGGTGGTAAAAAAATGTAAATGAATGAAATAAAGTTTGGAAAACTTTATTTATGGATTTGGATTGAAAGTAAATTATTTTGATGGTTTCATTTGAGTTAGTTAGTAGTATTGGAAATTTATTCCAATGTTAGCTTTTTATTGTAAAATAAAAGGAATAACATGAAGAAAATAAAATTTAGAAGTTTAATTAGGCTTGGAATGATGTGTTAATGTTATAAAAATGTTAAAAAAAATTAGTACACTTCATTAGACTTAAAAATAAATTTTATTTGGTTGAAATGGATGGTTAGTGATTTTTCACTAAAAATGAGAATACTGGTAAATATTGTTAAAAATTCGTGTTATATGGGAAAAATAATATTTTTAATGGGAAAATAATATTTTTAATTGAAAGCTAAATTTTTTATGTCACTAACAAGTTTCTTTTATTAAAACATGAACAATGCAACTTGTTTCATGTGATTTGGAAATTTTATGCAAAAGTTATGTGCAAATTACTAAAACACATATGCATATTTACTCTAAATATTTTCAAAGTGTGAGCATTGGGATTATATGGTTTTTTATGCCCACAAACCCAATTTCTAGAATTTTCAAAGAGATATACATTCATTTCTCTTTGACTATTTGTTCAATAAAACACTTTTCTTCTAAAAAACTTCAATATTCTAGTTAACGGCCTCCATATGAAGAAAAATCAAAATTCACTCATTCTCTTGCAAATTCAAGGTTTAATTCAAATTATAAATATAAGAGAAGGTAATCTCCTACCTATTTAATCCCAAATTCATATCAATTCTCGGATTTTACTCACTATAATTGAGTTTTGATATTTTCCTTGCTTGCATATTGTTTCTATAGCTTCTACAAGTTTCTAATTACTAATCCAAGGCCAGAGCTCTTTTCTTTGCAAGCAAAATCATTTAATTTGCTGCAATAAACCCTAAGGTCAGTAATCTCACTCACGCTAGCTGTAACAATCTTTCTTATTCATATTTAGTGTAAAATTGGATGTTTGGAGCTATAAAATCGAGTTTCGATCATATTTTGTGCTCAATCCAAAAACTGAATTTTGTCCATCTTTGAAGCTGAAAAAAATTAGGCATAACTTGCACATTTCTAATTGAAATTTGATAATTTTGGATGTTTCAGAAAGGTTAAATCATGTACTATAACTTTTATGTTTTGAGTTTTCTGTAATTTTGAGGTTAGCTATGTCAAAATCTAATTTTCCACCGCTAACCCGAGAGCAAAACCAATATTTGCTCTGTCCATGAAGATGAAACGAAATTGTGCATAACTTCTTCGTTTCTTAACCGATTTTGATAATTTTAGATTTTCTGGAAATACTAAATCATATACTACAACTTTCATGTTTGATTTTTCTATAATTTTGAGATTAGCTATGTCAAAATATAATTTTTCTACTGCTAACCCAAGAACAAAACAAATATTTTCTCTGTCCTTGAAGCTGAAACAAAATTAGCCATAACTTCTTTGTTTCTTAATCAATTTTGATAATTTTAGATGTTCAGGAAAGCATAAATCATTAACTACAACTTTTATGTTTTTTGTTTTTCGTAATTTTGAGGTTAGCTATGTAAAAATCTAATTTTTCTACTGCTAACCCGAGAGCAAAACCAATATTTGCTCTATGTTTGAAACCGAAACGAATTTGACCATAACTTCTTCATTGCTTAACTGAATTTGATTATATTAGATGTATTGGAAAGCTTAGGTCATGTGCCACAAGTTTTATTCGTTTTATTTTCTAAAATTTTAAAGTTTGCTTGGTCGTAATTATGGTTGTATGTTGTTGTCCTGAGAGCAAAATGACATCAACAACAATCGTTGACCTTAGAATTGTATTAGCTCGTTTTTGCTCTCATTCTCTTCGGTTTTGATGATGTTTTTGAGATATTTTTAGAGCTATGATGTCTATCAGTAGGCTAGCTATATCTGAATAATTTGAAATTCAAATTTAAATGGAATTTGAATTGATATTGGGTAAATTTGAATTGAATTCGTATGAATTCAAGTTATCGGTTTTGAGATATCCGTTTTAGTTTTCATTAGTTTCGAGAACAGTTTTCACTAAACCCTTTTTGAAATATATGGACATTCAAATTATTATTACATAGTATTTTTTATGTTATTTTTCTAAATAAAGATAGATTTATTTCCTATAATAAAGGAATTTCAAATATTAGTTTTAATAATCGTTTTCGGAAAATCGTTTTAAATTTCTGTTTTCTCTAATAAAATTATTATATAAATAAAATTACTTATTTTTATGAAATTCGGACATATAAGAAAGACAATTAAACAGTAAAGTAAAACATGTGGTATGAGACACATGGATTTGCTTTATCGCTTAATATCGGACTTATTCGATCGAAACCCTTTCGATGAATTGTTTGAGATGATTTTAAGATGTTATTAAATTTTGGGTAGATTATATGATCCGAGAAATCCAATTTAGGAGTACATTCGATGAAGGATCATTTTAAGATGTGTTTCTTAATCGTCGATGAAATGAGGTGAATTAAGAGCTAGAAATTCCTAATTGGAATTATGGTTATAAATAACCATCTGGATGTTATTTTTACTTGCCGATAAGATGAGGTAAGCTTCTTTATGATGATTTTACGATGTTGAGATGTATTATGATAGTTTTTACTTGTCGATGAGATGAGACAGGTCACAATTCCATTAGCACTCGTTAATGAGATGGAACGTCTATGGTATTGTATTTACTCGCCAATGAGATGAGGCTGAGTGTTATTTCATGATGTTTATGATGTTTTACTAGTGTGGTACCAACTAACGGCTAGTAAACCATTAGGGGCGAACGTATGGTATGGGACGTACGTCAACACCTATTGGGTTCCTATCTGAGAAGTTGAGACACATTCACGATGTTTACTAGTACTACAGACCATGAGTACTCGGTTGGAGTCATCATGATGTAGTTGCTACTCTGATCATCACGATGTTATTAACTCGGGTCTTTGTGACTGGGAGTCATTATGATGTTATAGACTATAGTCGTTCACGATGTTATGATGTTATTTGACTCCAGCATCATGATGTTTATGGCACCAAATAGTAGTACTAGTCATGATGTAGCACGCGTAGCATTGCTTCGGCATGCAATCGAGGATTTGGCCAGTCTGGGATTATTTTGAGTTTTGATGTTTTAGACTTCATTGCCTTTAGATGATTATTACATTGATAGCTTAGTGCCAGATGAAATGTATACATATATGGTGAAATCATTTATGATGTTACTCTTTGATTGAGTTATGTGCATTATGGATTGATGATTTGATGATTTTATAGACTATTTGATGTTAAGATGGAGTTGATATATATTTATATATCTATACCGATGAGATGAGGTATAAATGATTATGAAGAATCTTTTATGATGAGTTTTAGTGATGGATTTGAGATGTATTTATATTCATACCGATGAGATGAGGTATGAATAAGTATGATGCTTCTTTTATGATTGAGTTTTATATTTCCTTGAATGATCC
Organism: Allium cepa; assembly: GCA_030765085.1. NCBI lineage: Eukaryota > Viridiplantae > Streptophyta > Magnoliopsida > Asparagales > Amaryllidaceae > Allium > Allium cepa. The sequence goes on from CM060931.1 coordinate 501,385,539, forward strand.
TTGGGATGTGCCAATGAGATGAGGCACATCCATATGCGTTTTGTTCTATGTTTGAAGGATATGTACCTTTGATGTATTGCTATATTGACAACCACTTCTAAGAAGGTAGTTGAATCATTTGAAGTCATTATCCATATTCCTTTGTACCGCCGATGATATGAGGCAAAAGCGATTTTATTAAGTCTTATCTTTAAAACTTTGCTCGCCGATGTTCCATTTTCTTAAGTGTCAGTTATGCCACTTAAGTATGACTTTATCATTATTATCTCTTCTACTTGCCAAGAAGAGATGTTGTCCTTTCTTATGATGTTGAAACCCTATTTAGGGCATGACATCCTTTAAGAAAAAGGATACCATAGCTTTCACCTACTCATCCTTATCGATTATTCTGTTTAACTGATGATTTTAGCTAGCCTGACTCGTGTGTTTTCACTCGAGTCAGACCGAGTTGTTTCAGGTATCATCTATTGGACTTAGCTTGAAGTTGATGTTGGATATCAGCTCTTCATTCACTTGAGTAGTTTATTTCTTTCGCATACTCTGATGTTTTTACATTTTATTTGATGTATATGGTGTGGTCGTGTACCACCTTTATTGTATTCATATTGTACCATACTGAACGTGTATTAGTGTATATGTATATATATGATGTTGATTACTATTCTACGATGTGATTTACATTCAGCTATTATATTTTGTTTTGATAGATCCGTTAGCCACCTATAGTTTTGGATTAAGTATTTATTGGGTATGTCGATCCACATGAGTTGGAAAAAAATTATATCGCATTCATCGACGTATTCAATAGTTGTTTAAGACAAAATTCTAGATGGTCGCCCTTAACCAGCCATATTCTCCACTTTAGTAGATAGAATTACTTATTAATTCTCTTTGCTAAGGTGGGTCTCGGGGTGGGGCTTTACAGCTTGGTATCATAGCCAGGTTAGAACAAAGTAGAATAAACATAGAGCGGTATGTATATCATGATACATCGAAGTACAATATGGGTGAATCATTATTCTTTATTCCAGCTTGTTTTTGAATTGAGCCTTGATTCTTTTTTTGAGTTTTGGGATTGTTAAGATGTAATATGTCTAGGAATATAGATATATTGTATTCCGTAGTATTCCATAGTAGAGTTTGATGTCATCTTATCTTATATAAAATCTTATTTGGGATTATTAGATTCTTATTTTTGTCGATACGAGTGAGTTCGTATCGATGGAGCATATTGATTTCTTTAGGCATTCTTGTTGCATTCCTTTGAGAGTTGTGAATCATATTGAAAGGATCCACAACGATTGGCTTGTTGTGAGCATTCTGAGTTCTTTATTTGTTGCTGTTTTAGTGAGTATTTGTTTATTACTCACCATCTTGAGATGTATCTGATTTGAGATAGATTGACTTATTTGATGTAAAGTCTGATCCTTTTATTGTTATAGGATCCTATATTTATTTTTTCATCCTAGTTTGATTGGTTTATTATTTCTGTCACTTTGGAATGTTAATGATGATTCCAAAGTTTTTGATTTCACTCTTGAGTATCGATATGATGATGATCTATCTCAAACTCCAGTCATATTGACTTTGTTGAGTTTTTTGAGTCCATTCGGAATTGACATCCAATTGGGCAATCGAGTGTTAAGGTAACCTTATTCTTGGCTCTTAGCTCTTCGGTTATCCTTCCACGAGGATATCCACTGAGGAATGAGGTGAGTTTCTAGATTGTTCGAGTTTGGTTGAGTTTATCATTCAGCTTCGTTTGAGTGTTCTTTTCAGATACTTAGTCAATTTTATCCTTTGTAGCATTAATCCGTTTGAAGTAGTGATTCGTGGATTGTGTGCTTCTTCTCCTTTGAGAAGAATATCTTGCTTATCCTGGAGGTTAGTTTAACTTGAATTTCGGATATAAATATGATTGTGGCAATTTAATTATTGAAATTAATTTATTTAAAGTTGGATAAAAATTTAAATCTTCTGTTTTAAGCTAATTAAAAATATTTCAAAGACTTAGAAAATTTATATTGATAATACTAAAGATAGTGAAAGCTTCAGAAGTGAATTTAAAAGCGATTTAATCAGTTTTGAAAATATATTGTTTAAATCGATGTTTAAAAATAGCCCTTCGAGGCACAGTCTCGGAATTCGACGAAACCTCTGCCATTGGATCCGTAATATTTTTTTATCATCGGATTTCAATTTTCGTAGCAATCGGAGTTGTCGTTTGACCCTGGCAGCTCAAAACGATAGAAACTATTTTAATCGATTTAATTTAAAATTGATCGTTTACTTCTGTAACTTGCGCATATGATCGAATTAGCCTCCGAAACACGTTCCATTGTGTTCGGAATGCGGATAAAATCTTATAAACGCCTGACGGCATACCTCAATAGGGGTTCGGAATTTTGAGATATGTTAAACAAGATATTTTGAATATGAAATTATAAAAATCAATAAAAAAAGTCAAACTCAATCTATCGTATACCTGAAGCCACCTTCTCCTTTATACTTTAACTCGTAAATTCCTTCGTTCAGAGAAAAAAAATAAAACCCTTCGGCGAATCCCGGTTCCTTTTTCCCAAATCAAAACCAAATCGTGCCTAGGGTTCTCGAAACCAAATCCAATTTAAATCAAATCGATATTCGAATAATGGCTTGACATCAAAGGGATTTTCGACGAGGCAAGATTCACAAATTCAAAGTGCTGGCGCTCGAGGTGGTTGACATGCCTCGATCGATGAAAGTGCGTTGCCGATGGGGGAGAGTTGTGGCGTTCGATCTGGGCACTTTTGCGAGGTAGAGTTAGAGGTTCGTGCGATGTAATTTCGCATGCGGCAGCGATGGTCGCGAGCTAGGCACGATGATTGGTCAGTGGCGACTTCGTCGCAAAGCCAGAGGCTTGCGCGTGTGATCTGGAATCAAAGTCGAGGTGGTCTGAAGCTGGATCGCTCGCGTGGGTAGCAATAGTGGAGGTTGCGATGTCGTTCATTGATGATGACAGTAAGGTATAAAGATGATTTTGTTTTTTTATCTATTTAAAATCTTATAAATATATATATATATGTAATTCTAAAGAAAATAAATATGCATGTATATATTTTTGACTTATCCAGTTATGTTAAAATAATTATTAAGGTGATAAATTTTTAATTAATTTATCTAAATTATTTTAGATACTAAGAAAATTATCTAAAAGGAAATTAGTTTAAAATTTAATTCTTTGATTAAAATTGAATCATTAGTTAAAAAAAAATTAAATCCCTAGTTTAAAATTAAATTATTAGTTGAACTAAAATTATCAAATGGAATTTAATTATTCAATTTATTTCGAATATTAATAAAATTGTATAATGTTCATACAAGGTCTAGAAATCGTGAAAACAAGCTCGATTGGAAATGGATTGCATACGTAGTAAAATGTGAGATCTTCTCACTCAATCAAATATTGCCCTGATTTAAATTTTGAATAGCTAGATTTAAATTTGATTGATTGTGTGCTTGGATAATTGATTTATAATAATTATTCACTGGACGATATTATATATATAGTTGTGTATAGTATATATTGGGTGATTGATTTCCCGCATTATATAGCGGATGAGACCCTATTGCGCCGCATAATAGCGGATGATATTTTATAAATCGCATATACCGCGATATTTTTACCTCGGAGTGGAATTAGTATTTAATTGTTATGCTAACATCTGTGGATGCAGGAAAACAGGTTGGAGGGATCCAACTGGATTACTCGAACATTTGATTTTGTTTCACATGTGTGTGTTTATTTATTTATAATCTATGTGTGATTATACTGTGATTGAAATCGTTGAAGGCTAAAATTTAGCCGAATATATTTTTGGTATCGTAAGGTACCAGAAATAAATAAAATTTGATTTTTAAATTAAGTAGAAAAACTATAGTGAAATCCTATTGAATAGAACCCAAGAAAATAGGAAAAGATTTGATAAAGGAATTTATTTTTAAAGGCAGTGAATTTGTAAATCAAATTAAAAATATTGATTTGTTGTTTTAAAAATAAATCTTTGGGAAATCAATTTGGAATTTGATTTGGTGTTTAAAATAAAAATTTGAAATCAAATTGGAAATTGATTTGGTGTTTGTATACGATTCTTGAAATCGATTTAGAAAATCATATATCAGTGGAAATTTGGGAATTTAAATTCACAATGAGAATTTTATAAAAGAAAGGAAAATTTGTTTTTAAAATAAATATTGTTTTATTTTTAAAGGTGTGAAAAGAAATTTACAGATTTGGAATGTAAATTAAAATAAATCGAGAAGATTTATTAATTGATATAAATGGAAAGATAATTCTTCCCTGGAAAGTCGAGTATATTTCAAAGTAGCTTTTGAAGTATAAATTAAAAGTTCTAGAAATTGATTTGGAAGAATATAGTTGGAGAAATTATTTTTGGGATTGTTTTAAACCTCTAAAGTATGGATTTATTTAATTACTTATAGAAGGGATTATTTTAAAGACTAAATTGATATTTGATTTAGAAAATGGATATTTAAATAGTTATATCCTATCTATTAATTTATTTTAAAATTGGTTTGGACTTGAATCTTATATGAGATTTTAATATAATATCTTCACAACTAATGTTTTAGATAAAGTGTTTTAAAATAGTTTTTATTCTGAATATTCCAAGTATATAAGTTTGGATAAGTAATTTAAATTATTTTAAAGCATTTGATCTCGGCAGATTTTCAGTGGAAATAAATAAATATTTAGAAATGTATTCCGCGTAAGGAAAAGTAATTTGAAATTTGTTTTCAAATGGTTGAAGTGTGAAATATACCTTGCGAACATATTTTGAAAATAAATAATTGGAAAATTTTATTGAAATCCGGCAAATTGTTGTGGATGTTGATTGATAGTTGAATAACCGATCATCAATATTGGCCTTTTTAATAGCATTTGAATTTCGATGCAACCGGGTGTCGGATTCCAAGTGGATATCCAAAAACCACATCGAAAGTGATTGTAATGGATCTTTTATTTAAAAAATCAAAATAGAAATTGTTGTAATTTGTTGAAATCTGAATGTAACACTTATTTTTAAAAATAAGTGTTCGTTATTCGAATTAGCCGGGAGAGGACCTTATGTCATAAAATCCATTCCGAATAACGATACAACGAAATGAGATTGTATTTGAAGACGGTGTTGAAGACCGGGTATTTTCGAAAACGAAAGGATTACCTGTCGAATGTCTCTGCACCGGGTTGCTCCGGTATAGAGATTTTATCACCTTTGTGATGGGAATTCCAGACGTGATTTGTGAATATCCGGATTTGCAAGGACTTCTTTGAAGTGCCTTCGGTTCCGTTCGATCCCGGAACGGACTTGTATGGATGTGTCTGACGTTACACTTTGAGATGTAAAGCTAGTTTCTATCAAATACATTTCTGTTGGTGGCGGAGAATTTATTCTCTTAGCTTAACACACTTTTCTGAGACGTATGATCCCAGAGGTTATGTAGTTGATTGTTACTTATGCATTTCCAATTTGGTAACGTGACATACAAAGTGCTGCTGATTATTTGTTGATCAAAGCATGACTTTGTGAAAAGTGTAGCTTTGTGGACAAGACCTCATCGGACCTCACACCCCGGAAATGGTCGAAACAGGAAAAATGCGGCAAGGTTATGACGGTCGCGCCCTTTAGGGTATGTCATTTCCTTCTGGAAAACGGTAGTATCATGGTATGGAGCTCAGATACTTAACCTATGTTGTTGCCGCAAATTTATTATACTTTGTGGTTGTTGCTTTGTGGTTGAGAATCCTCGGATAAAGGTCCCAAATAACCGAGGGATGGCATACTCGAGTAGTAGTTACCTAGTTACAGAGGTAACCCGACCTTGTGTTGGCAGAGATCCGGGTAGGTTCTCGGGGCGTCCCTATAGAGGCGTACCTATGTGGCAGTAGGAAGTTCCTTAGCCTGACCATTTGTTGGAAATCCAAAGAAACAATACGTGCCCTGTACGGATTTAGTTGTATAACCTGCTATGGAATGTGGCGGTAACCTGCTATTGAACATGGTAGCTATAGTAGGCATACAATAATGGCTGTATGCTGGCTAAGATTAATATTATATTTTCGAAATGTTTTCTACACTATGCACTAATGATAATATTAAAAAGATTTTGCGTATTAAGCATGTTTGACTATCATAAGGAGAAATCTCCTCCAATTCTACGATTGCATTGTGTGTATGGCGGGAGGTCTTATGGTAGTTTTATTTTTTAAAAGCATAGCGGATTTCTTTTTATTATCTTTGTGAAAATAACTGTTTTTAAGATCTCACACCAGTCCCACGACTGACTTGGAGTTTATTGTTCCTTTTCTAAACCTTGAGTGCCCATAATTTTCCACACGGGCAGCCTAGAGTCAGGTTAGCAGTTATTCGGGAGCGAAGTCGAAAAGATGTTGTGGAGATCAGGAGCAAGCTGGATGGCGAAGCATATCACTAGTATATGTTATATTCTTTTCTGCTGTTTGTTGTTGTAACATTCTGATAATATAATGTGATGTAATAACTGATATATTGATTCTGTTTAAAGATATTCATTTATCTATTATATGTTATTCCGCTGCGAATTGTGAGATTTTGATGTTGTTTTCTTTTCTTCTTCTATCTTCTTCTTCTTAAACTCTAACGGTTCGGTTTCCCGGCATTCGACTATTCGGCATCGATACAGTGGACGTATTGATGTCGACTTTCGGGCGTTCGAAAAATTGTGTCGTTACAAGAATTTAATGTATTAAAACTTGAGTTATATTGAAATTTGTGACTAGTGATGAACCAAATATTTCTAGACGTTGACTAAAACTTATATACATTATTTTGTTGCAATTATTCTGAAATAAATGAGTCTCCATTTGTTTAAAAAAAATGCATTTATGTAGTATATTAGAATCGCATACTACATTTGGATTTTGTAGGTAGTTTCCACTAAAAACTTTCACGAGACACCACACGTCCTACTTGAGACACCTAAAGATTTAACGATTTGTTGCATATGTTCAATGCAATCGTGTTTCCTATGAAAAAGAATTTATTTAGATTTTATTTTCTTGTTTATTCAAGGACGAACAAAGTTTCAGTGTGGGGGTATTTGATAAACTTATTGTTCTGCATTTTAAACCTTTGATTTCATATATTTTTATTTTAACAAAACGGTATTATACGGATATTTTATTGTGGTTTTGCATACTATAGGTTTTGAAATGCAATATTGAAATTAATCAGTTGTAGCGTTCATTGGTCAAAAAACACGCAGCAAAGAGGATAACATTCTGAGCATCCAATAAATCAAAGCAAAGACACATATCATTCCAAAAATGTCAGCTCACCTTCATACTTTGTTCAAGCACGGTCACGTTTGGTAGAAAAAAAAAAAGGGACCAATTCAAGGAGCAACTCAAGGGGAGCACCTCAGTTTTCTTTCTATCTCATGTTTCAAAGATCAAGCATATATTAATTTCAATGCAAGGTCACGTGAATGCCAATTCAAGCAATGGCCACGTGGCCCCATTATTTTCTTTCACAATCGAAGCTTCGAAAAAAGAAAAAAAAATGGTCAGTGCATATATTTCGGCAGTGCAAGTGATCTGGACCCGTTCTTTTTGTGAATAGCTAGATTGACAATGCATGGCTGAAAGTCCATATATAGAGAGCAAATAGCTGGATTGACAATGCATAGAATTGTTAATTAGTTTATTAGTTCTTGTTCTTAGTTTTTTCAGTATTCATTTCAGTTATTTAGTAAATTAAGTTTATTTTTATTTCAGTTGTTTACTTTGTTCGTTTTCTTTCAGCATTTTTTCTGTTTCTACTCTGACTTCTACAATAAATTTTGTCAATTAGTTTCAATGAAATTTGAAATTTCAGGTTGATTGCTCTTTACAATTTTATATATTGATTTGTGATTTCGATTAGATTCGAATTATGTTACTGTTTTTATTATCTGTTCAAACCACCATCGAATTCGTTTAACACGTCTAAGATTTAAATATGGATTTCAAATGTTTTAAAACACAATTCCATGTGACCGACCTGTATGCTACACGTTTGTATACTTGCAGAATTTATTAAAATTTGTGTTTTTTTAATCAATAGAAAAGTCACTTGCTCCATTCAGAGAAAAAGGGAAATGAAGAATTCACTAGTGTATTACGTTATTTTAGAAGAACACACCATGCGTTACTGCATCAGAGTGCCACTTAGAGCGTTACTGCTTCAAAATTGCTGGCTTGAAGGCCACTAATTCCAGCAATTCAACTCCTACTGAACAAGCAATGCTACTACGAATATAATAGTACACTATCTTCATTCATTCGCATCCATAATCATATGAGGAACAAATTTTAATTTTAGACCTCAAAAATACAAAACTTATTATGAAAATATAAGTTGTTTTATAATGTATGGTTGAAAATGCGCATGCACAAATTTTATACATAAAAAAATAAAATTACACTTGTGTATTTTGAATTTGCACAAATACAAATAAAACTTTGTATTTGTGCATTTCAAATGGGTAAGTATAAAATGCTAAATACTAAAATACAAGTCTATTTTCGTGGCAAGTTTGGAGCAACTTCTTAATGTGAAGTTAGTTTTTACCCAAGACCTAAAATGAAAATTATCCCAATGTAAAATGATCCACAGATCGACATTTCATCATTGCAAAATCTATGCGTAATGCAATTAAAACCCATAAATTTAAAACAAAATGCATAGAGTAATTAATTTTATACAGCACCATAACAAAACAGCTAATTTGACAAAATAAAAACCATGCGAAAATAATTATGTTTGTTGAGCAAGCACTTCTGAGGGAAGATGAACTTTCCAAGTCCACAAAATTTTACTGCATAAATATCAGTAGCCTATTTCCAAATTTACCTTATAAGTTGAGTTATGTATAAATCTTTTCATTGTAGGACAGCAAAAGTCAGAGTCAATATGTTGCATAGCGAGGTCCCAATGGTCGAACAGGAGTTTTAGATGGGCTTATCCTGATGCATATCAAATATACATAGGCTCAAAGGATAATATGAAATATTTCGTAAAAATTATTCAAAGAGGTCAAAAAGCAAAGTTGTTTCACTACCTTAGTGGCAAGCTTCCGAGAACAGCTCCACTACAGTTGAGTGCAGCAGTTGCACTTTCTGCCTGAAAACAAGGCAGACATGAAATAATCAAGATATACCATTGCTTGCATAATTTACAGATATTTTGATCCATATTTACAAAGTAAAAGGAGGTTATGAGTATATGGTTCATCATGCAAGCATAACTAGCTATTTCTGTTTACAGATTAAAAATGTTAACAAGCATTTAAGCCAGACTACTATATACACTATAGTTTTGGAAAAACTGTGCATTTAGAGAGAAAATGCTAACCATAGCGAACTCAACAAATGCAATTCTAGTAGAGTGGCGTTGATCTCCGAGCATTCTCATGCGATACACCTTCCAAAACATATAGTTCTAATTCAAAAACACTTGAATGTATATATTTACATAGAGGTGAGAAAAGGAACAGAAAAAACAAACCTTTCCACATGCAGACTCAAAAAAACGTTTCAGCTTTTCATAATTAACCTACAATGGTTGTACTGTCAATGTATATATTGTAAATACGTAAAATATATGGATATTGTAAGAACTATCATGAACCTTCAAATCAATATTTGCACAATAGATTGTCCTTAAGCAAGTTTCTCTCTCATCGTCGGACTGAAAGGGAATTAGTTTGTATCCTCGATTAATTAGCGAAAATGTAAGTTATACTAATATAAAATTATAAATATGAGGAAAAAATATATAATAATAAGTGTTTACCCTTGGCAATAAGGTGGGATTAATAGGTGTGATTGCTGTTTTTGAAGGTCGAACTCTTATAGGGTAAAATCCAAGCATTGCACCAGTTACATGTAAAGCATTATTTGCACCCTCTGAATGCACATTAAAGTTCAGCTGAAGTGTCAGAGCACAAAACGAATGTATAATAAGCATTTATTAGATTTACCATAGTCTGTGAACTCTATAAAAGCGAATCGAAGAACGGATTTTGGATCACCGCACATACGACAGTCGACAACCTGACCGCAGTTGTTGAACAGAGCTGCAAGTTGTTCTTCGGTCACCTTTGAAAAAGTTAATTTAGGTGTAAAATATGTAAGTCGTTATTAATGTGGAAATTTGTAATATAGTGCAGAAATTTTGTAGTATACATTCTACCAGTTTTGTATGTTTATTTCAATATCTCTTGAGTTTTTTTTTTTATCATAAGAGCCTTTGCTGTGGTCCTTTTTTTTCTTCATTTATCGTTTAAGAAAGTCTATCATTCATCCAAGTTCCTCTAATTTTGCAATAATTTTTTGTAGCTTGATCGTAGCATTTTGGATGACTATTTGAATCAGCTACGCGATCATAGTATTTTTAGTGTCACAGCACACGCATGGCAGTTAAGCACATACATAACTATGATCTTAGATCTGACACCACTATTATCATATTTTTTCTGTGAACTACTCAATTATTTACAAAATCAATTGGCATACATGAATGGTAGTCTCTTTATACTAATACAGAACTATTTTTTAACATATTTCCCAATGATGAACTTTTGTTATAAATATACTAGGGTGTCTCTTAACAGCCCAATTTTATTTTATTTTTCCCATCCTGATGAAAAAGAATAAAGGTTTGCTGATCGACGTGCCCATAGAAAAAAAGGAGAAGAAGAAGAAATAAACACGCTATAATTCATGATCTACGCATTAGTTGTCTATTTCTATCATAATGAAATACTACAGCAATTTCAGGTAAAAAAATAACATTGTACATTTCTTCAATTTTTCACATTGACATGAGAGATGCAACATCAATAATTGCAAGATTTCCATCTATAATTATATACAATTCAAATTAAATATTATTGAAATCAATGTAGATTAAAATCGATATTACTAAAAAGATATTGCTGAAAAACTAGTTATTCAACAAATATATGCTTCATACAAAATTCGTGTGAAACAGTTTAATATTTCAGCAAATTCATTTTTTTAATAACAAGGGTAATTTAGATATAAAATGAGGTAGAAAAGACAAATGTGGGGCGTTCTTCCTTCCTGTAAACTATTCGGATGAGAAAGAAAATAATTGGGTTGCTAATAAAACTACCCAATATATTATTCCAATTATTGAGTGGTAATGACTATTCGATAATATAAGGTTTAAAATTTCCAATTTTCAGATATTCCACAAGTGTAACAGTGTTTGTAAGAAAAATAATACAACTGGTTTGCAGAGTTCATGGTAAACAAAATTAAGTTAAACCGCGCTAAAGAAAAGTCTTGGAATACTCTCAAATGTGGGTGGATTGTCCCCTACTAGACATTAGTTGGTTCTAATAAACCAACTAAAGGACTTTGGAAGTTGCAGCAACAAGGATTGCTTCAGGACCGGCCCTGAGATATAAGGCCCAAGGCAAGAATTTTTTTGAGGCCCTATTATATTAAAAAATGATGAAAAACAAAAAATAGAAAACAGAAAATTTACATTAATATCAAATGGTAAATGTGTGATTACATAAAAAAAACAACAAAAAGACTTTCTAATTATACTTAATGTTCTTACATTATGAGTTGTAAATTCGTAAGTAAAACACTTTAGTCGAGTGATTCTAACATTTTTAAGACATGGTCATTAGGAAAAAAACAATTTAATAACTTTAGTTTCGAAAAATATCATTTCGTCGAAGCAACTAACACAAGAATAATCAATAATAATTTATAAATAACTGACGCATCAATGCAATAACAACACATCATTTTAATGTAATTTGGCACATCAATAGCTTATTTGGCATTTGCAGGTAAAACCTCCTTATTGATAACAACTGCGCATATAACTCAAATTCTTCAAAATTCAATTAATAAAGTTAGCTAAAAAATAAAACTAATCTAAAAGCATGTATAACTTATGGAATTAATTTGCAATTCCACCGTAATAAAGTTTGTTGACTTGATCTTAAAACATATCTAATCTATTGAACTATATTGTAACAACAATCAATCTGAGACTCTAAAATCATATCTAATTTGTCCACTTGGTATAATTGTATACGGTACATCTAATTATTTATATTGTGGTAAGAGTGCAAATGTATGTGTTTTATTCTTAATATTTGTGTTTTTTTTCCTTGAAATTTATTTTTATTTCATCATAAATGGACACTGCAAGAATTCAATAACCTATGAACCCAATATTAGCACACACTTCAGTAAAGAAATACAGGAATCTATATGCTATTCCTCCAGACATAGGAATCTAAAGTTATGAAATATAATTTATCTCATCTCTAAAGTAAAATCAAGATTCCCCAAAATAATGCAAATGAACTTTCAAAAGATTTGTGCAAGAATTTCACCTGAATCCTATAATAACTAATTTAACTAGCAAATGCTTGATGGATACATGGACAGAAAAAGAGAATAAGCAAACTGGAAGGAGGAACTGAGCACGATTGAGGCGAACCGAGTGAGAACCCTAGATTTTTCTATTTTCTAATCGCGATAATTGAGCTTGTTGCAGGTTGTCGCTCCTTCGACATCGTCGCTTAATTCTTGAAGCGAGGTGGCTTGGGTCGACAAAATTGGTTTTTTTTTTAAGGCCCCCATCTCTGAGGCCCTAGGCTATTGCCTAGTGAGCCTATGCTCAAAACCGGGCCATGATTGCTTCAAAGTCAACCGTTATAAGGTCGATTATCACACAAAATCGTGGTTCGAAATTCCGCTGGAATTTCGGAAATTCCGCTGGAATTTCGGTTATTCTGATGATTTTATTCCGGCTCCATTCATAACCGAAACGGAATCCGGTTAAAATTTCGTTTCCGATCAAAACTCCGGATTTGCTTTTCAAATATTGAAAAAAACTTATAAAAAAAATAAAAAAATACAACATATATATGATAATTATAAAAAGAAAAATTAATTTGAACAATAAATAAATAGAGAAGGAATCATATAGTTTCATAAAAAAAAATATTGTTATAGTTTTGTTAATATACATCGAATCGTAATAAAAAATTCAAATTTTTTAAAATTGATCGAAGTTTTAAAATATTAAATAAACAATACAGAATCTTATACAATGGATTTTTAATTAAAGTATGTACTTTATATGTAATATAAAAAATGCACTATGAATTTATGACAGTATTGAATATTTTTTAGCGTATATAGCAAATTAAAGCAAAAAAAGTAACAGAGTTAGAAAATCAAAATGAAAGCGGAACTTTCGAAATTTCTGAAACGGAACCGAAAATTTTAAAATTATCAGTGGCCGGAACGGAAAGAAAATAGAATTTTGAACCTTGAACAAAATATATTTTTGTTTCTTTTATATTTTGTTTTACTTATATAAGATAAAATAATCGAACATCCGTCAGTCGATGATTTATGTAATTCAACAATGATGGCACCCAACGTTATGCATAGAGCTCAATTTTATGTGAAAATTGTAGGCACATATTGTGTTGAAAAAAGACCTGGTTGGAAAGGGGAAAAACCTACTTAAAAATCTAAGTGACATATTGGGCAACTATCTGTTCAATTCCTGTTAAAATAGTAAAGTTCCGTGTGGATAAATATACCGATTGATGACATTGAGGAATGAAGCTTATTTGATTCCTATCATTAACTCAAATTATCGAAAGTAATATCTAAGTTAGGCTACTTCTATTTAAATACGTTAACTTGCTGAGTAGTCCTATAAAATAAAAACAAAAAACCACTGTACTCTTAGTTTTGCTAAGTTTACGCATTGTATTATTATATTTTTTCCAAAAAATCCTTGTTAGTAAAAACATATACGGTAAACTAATTACTCATATTGTGACATGGGAAGTGAATGTTGTTTGTTCAACCATGTAGTCGATGTACATGGATGTGTACTTCACTCCGTAACGGCAATGCGAGGTAATAAAGCTAACCTTATACCGACTCTATGTGATGGTGTATAATCCACACACTATCATTGCATGATTATACTATCAATCTCTCACTTGATCTTCTACGACGTAAGCAATTTCGGACTTAAAAAAAAAATCAAAAAATACATCAAATTCTATGCGCGTTATTATCATCAAGGTCCATCAATTCAATCAAAATATTTGAGTTATTAGCTGAAATTTAAAGTAAAAGGGTTTAACGATTAATAGACTTTAGGTAGAATATGATAAGAATGAAATAAAGAGGTAAATGAGAATGTAAATCAAATAAGGCAATTTTGTCTAAGAATTTTCTAAAAATTAAGGTGGAAAACTCAACAAATTTTTGTATTTAAATAGAAATCGCCCTAAGTTTATCCATAGCGTGATATATCTACTTGTCAATTTTAAATTATGAATTAAATTATGAATACATAAGACATTAAATTTAAATTATGTAGATAAGAATTCATCATATCTGGAGTTCAAAATTTCTTGAAATAGTATAAAAGAGCCATCATGCAATTATACTTTCTTATTCAACATCGTGGTATTGTTTAAGATGCTTTTTGGGCATTGGACGTTCAATGAAGGTTTTGCACACAGTTGTTATCCTTTTCTATTGAAGACACTCAATATATAATAAATATTTTAGCCCTTAATGTTAGAGTCTAAGAAAGTTTAGAAACAATTAACTATCAAAATTCAAATCTGAATAAATCAGTCATTTTGATTTCATTGATAGGAATATAATTGGGATGTAAGCATATATGGAAGACATAACTGAGTGCATTATTAATGATTACATGTGAAGATTCAATTTGATTTTACAAATTGACACAAACCATGTATCAAAGGCTTAGAGAATAACTAAAACTTGTGCAATTTAGGGAAAATAACCATTTATTTATAATATTGACATTTTATAATTTGGTTCTTTAAGAAATTTATGAGAGAATGAGAATGAGGCTGTGCGTATAGGAAGACACATTATACTCAAGACAATCACAGCCATGCATCCAGATCTCAGTGGTTCTCATTCAAGTCACATTTTACAAAAGGATTATAACGGTTACAGGCTTCCTGAGTGCAAGCTCATTCAACATATAAATTCTGTATATAAGCAAGCAATGTACAACGTATATCATTATCATTTTTCTATGTATCAAATAATATCATCAATAAAGCTCAGTTTATACTTTTCTCGACATTCATTATCAATTCATCTCAAAATCTTTCATGGTATCAGAGCACAGATTCGCTTATCAGCGGTGCCTTGCCATACCATCGTCGGAGTCTATATCATCATTTGAGAATAAGCTACACGATCTGTTCTCATTAGATCAGAGATCATCATCTGAGATTCAATAAATCCATCACTGTTCTTATCATCTGATCACTATGCCATGCCAAGTCAGAAGGTATCAGTACTCATCATTCACCATCCAACCGGCTGCATCAGTAATCATCAAAGAAGTTCAGCGATTGTCAAATTTACCTGTTCTGTACTGAAAGGTGAATCAGAGAAGCCCTCTCATCATTTTCGCCTGTATCCTTTCTTTTTCCCTGTTCTTGATTCTTGATTTAATCTGATCATTATGACGGAAGAGGACATTGCTGCGTCCTCAACCTCTACACCAAGAACCACTCCAAGAACTACTTAAACCCAATCCAATATCACCCAAGAACTCATGAATTCCATCATTAAACCACAAAGTCAAACTTTCATCATTCAATTGGAAGAATCAAATTACTTATTGTGGAAATTTCAGATGGAAACCGCAATCAAAGGATATGGGATTGAGGATTATGTTCTTGGAACCTTAAGTGTCCCATCCAAGTTCACTGCAAATCAAGATGGAAAGCTAGTAAGTAACAAAGATTATACAGCACATCAGAGACAAGACAGTGTGATTAGTTCATGGCTGTTATCATCTATCAGTGCAAGTTTGTTACCACAACTTGTTGGATGTAAAACAATACATGAGATATGGCATACTATTGAACAAGTGTTTAGCTCTCAATCTGCTGCAAGAATCATGCAGTACAAGAGGCAGTTGCATCATTTAAAGAAAGACAACTTGAGTATGAGGGAATATCTATCAAAGGATGTAACAATATGTGATCAACTTGCTTCTACTGGACACAAAGTCTCTGATACTGAGCAAGTTTTATCTGTATTAAATGATCTTGATGAAGAGTATGAGTCAGTAGTGGCGGTAATATCTTCTAATGAAGTATTACCATCACCACAATATGTAGACTCTATACTTCTTTCTCGTGAAGGCAGGTTAGAGAAAAAGAAGTCAGCTAACTCAGAATATTCTATTAATTATAATGAAAACAATAGAAACAGAAATTAAGAAAGAAGCAACGGAAACGAAAATCAACTTAACAATAATCAAAGGGGTGGTCAATCTAATAAATCTAGAAGTAGGGGAGGCAGGCAGAGTTATAACAACAGATCAAGATGTCGGATATGTAAAAAATATGAGCACACAACAAATAGATGTTACTTTAGATTTGATGCTAATTTCATTCCATCTCAACAAAGCAATATCGGTTCAAAAACTCTAAATCCCAGTGCAAACTTGGTTAACACACAACCAGAAATCAAGGTTGAAAATGCAAATGATGACAGAGCCTTGACTGAGGATATACATGATGACAGTTGGTATCCTAACTCAGGAGCTACCAACCATGTAACTAGCAACTTGAATCTTGACAATAAGGAATACAAAGGTACACAGTTATTATATTTAGGTAATGATAAACCAATTCACATCTTCCATACTGGGAATGCAAGCTTAAGAGGTATAAGACAACTTTATCTCAATAATCTTTTGAGAGTCCCACTTATTAAAAAGAATTTAATGAGTGTATCTCAGTTTGCCAAAGATAATAGTGTTTACTTTGAATTCTACCTAAATTATTGCTTTGTAAAAGACATACTAACAACGAAAACTCTCTTGCAGGGTAAAGAATATAAGGGATTATACAAGTTTGATGTTACAAATTCTAGACATGATGGTCATAAAGAAAATTTGTGCTATTTTTCTGAATTAAAAACTGATGATAATTGTAAAAGCCTTAATACCTGGCACTGTGAACCAGGTCATCTTAGTATAAAAATCGTGAAACATGTTGTAAACAATTGCAGTGATATCTCTATCGATAAAATTTCAATTTCTTATACTTGTACATTTTGTCAAATGGGTAAATGTCATAAGCTTGCATTTCCAGATTCTGAGACTGTTTATCGTGAACCATTAGAATTATTTGCTACTGACCTATGACGACCAGCCCCAATATGTAGTGATTATGGTTATAAATATTATATCTCATTCATTGATGCATACTCTAGACATGTATGGATATATTTTCTAAAGGCAAAGTCTGAAACTAACAATGCAGTAATGCAGTTTGTAGCCAATGCAGAGGACAGACAGGATGTCGGGTAAAAGTTATTCAAACAGATGATGGAAAAGAGTTTCTACCACTGAAAATTATTTTCAAAAGAAGGGAATTACACAAAGAACCACATGTCTCTATACCTCTGAACAGAATGGTGTTATAGAAAGAAAACATAAGCACATTGTAGAAACTGACTTGACTTTGTTGTCTCAGACATCACTACCACTAAAATTTTGGCCTGATGCCTTTTCTACAACAGTTTATTTGATTAGTAGACTATCCACAAAGGTATTGAATTACAAAAGTCCATTAGAGACACTAACTAAAGTCAAGCCAGACTATCAAAATCTAAACGTATTTGGATGTCTATGTTTTTCTTACTTAAGACATTATAACACACACAAGTTAGAGTTTAGATCTCAACCTTGTACATTTCTAGGATATGCATCAAATAAAAAGGGGTTTAAGTGCCTTGACAGTAAGGGAAAAATATACATATCAAGACATGTAATTTTTAATGAACAAGAATTTCCTTTTAGTAATGCAGCAATCAAGACATTTGAAAAAAAAATACAATGCTAGATATTCATTACTTCCAATAACACTCTTTCCTGAAGAGATTGCTTTAGTTCACACCACCGGCAATATGGAAAGAGATGGTTCCAACAGTATTTACAGATTTAGAAGTAAAACTGATCAAGAGCGAGAAAATATGCCTGAAAGATCAAGTGATCTTTCTCAATCCAGCACCAGTCAGCAATCTAACACATGTCAGATATTGAATGATACTTCATCACTCAGTACTCAACAAGGTGTCACTGAAGACAGCAGTGATTAACCTGCTCAACCTGTAAACACTGGACACCACATGATAACAAGAGCCAAAAGCGGCATATTCAAACCAAAAATTTGCAGTGTTGTGTCAGATTGCACCGAGCCTAGTACTTATCAACAAGCAGTACATGATATCAATTGGAGAACTGCCATGAAAGAAGAGTATAATGCATTAATGAAGAACAAAACTTGGGATCTTGTATCCTTACCAATGCATAAAAAATATGGTTGGATGCAAGTGGACATACATAATTAAAAGGAACTCAGATGGTTCAGTTCTTAAGTACAAAGCAAGGCTAGTGGCAAAAAGGTATTCACAACAGAATGGATTTGATTTTAATGAAACTTTCTCTCATGTTGTAAAACTCTCAACCATTAGAATTATTTTGACTATTGTTTTGCATAAGAACTGGACAATCAGACAACTAGACGTTAGTAAATGGCATCTTGCAGGAGAAAGTATATATGGAACAACCACAAGGTTTCATAAAGAAAGGCAATGAAAATCTTGTGTGCGGATTAAGTAAAGCTATTTATGGGCTCAAGCAAGCAACAAGAGTGTGGTTCGAAAAGCTAAAATCAACATTTGCCAAGCTTGGATGCAATTCAACAAAATCAAACAATTCTTTATTCCTTAAACTCTCCAATAATACTATCACATATATACTAATTTATGTTGATGATTTTACCATTACAGGCAATAATAGGTCAGAGATTGAAAAGACTATACATTATCTACACAAGGAGTTTATAATCAAAGATTAGGAGTTAAATTACTTTCTTGGAACTGAAGTTAAAACACTGCCAAATAACGAAATGCTAAAATCGACACTTGCTAAGCTTGGATACAATTCAATAAAATCAGACAATTCTTTATTCCTTAAACTCTTCAATAATATTATCACATATATACTGAATTATGTTGATGATTTTATCATTACAAGCAATAATAGGTCAGAGATTGAAAAGACTGTATAATATCTACACAAGGAGTTTATAATCAAAGTTTAGGAGACCTGAATTGCTTTCTTGGAATTAAAGTTAAAAGACTGCCAAACAATGAAATGCAGTTGAATCAAAGAAAATGTATCACTGAGATTCTAGTAAAAGCCAATATGGACAAAGCCAATATGGACGAAGCCAATCCACTGCCTACACCTATGACAAGTAACTTGCATCTATCAAAACACAAGGGTGAACCCATATCTAATGACAAACAGTACAAGAGCATAGTTGGTGCACTGTAGTATGCCACTATAACAATACCAGATATTTCTTTCAATATAAAATAAAGTCAGTCAGTTTATGCAAAGATCATTAGACAAACATTGGGAAGCAGTCAAGCGCGTTCTAAGATATCTCAAGGGTACTCTAAGTCAAGGTTTAACCATGCAGTCAAGTAAATCATTGAATATCAATGCCTATGCAGATGTTGATTGGGCCACAGATCATGATGACATAATCTACTACTGGGTATTGTATTTTTCTAGGAAAGAATCTAGTATCATGGTGTGCAAAAAAACAATCAACTGTCTCATGATCAAGTACTGAAGCCGAGTACAGGAGCATAGCCAGTACAACGGCTGAAATCATGTGGATGCAATCATTAGTAAGCGAGCTACAAATTAACCGTAACAGCAAGGCAACTATTTGGTGCGACAATATTAGTGTAATATCACTCAGTGCTAATCCAATATTGCATTCTCGAACCAAATATATGGAACTCGATTACTTTATCAGAGGACAAGTCATTAAAAATAAAATCAGAGTCGACTACACACCTTCGACTTACCAAAAGGCCGATGTGCTCACTAAGCCTCTTTCAAGATAGAACTTCACGAAATTCAGGCATGAACTAAATGTTGACGTAGCCGGCATCAGCCAAAGATCTCAAACTGTAGTATACATACCAGAGGTCATTCAAGAGCATAATGAAGATAAACATCTAAAAAAGATGCCAACTTAAAGTCCTTCAAAACACTTTCTTCAATCTCTCTTCATTCTACGATCAAGCTGCTATCTTCGATTCATTAGAAGACAGAAGAATGAAGGAGAACACTATTGCATCAAAAATCGACTTTAATCTGTCGATCCTCTCCACGAATTTTTTGGAGGCAACAAACCTCATATCTCTCTTACAAATCCTAGCCGACATTGGGTTTGAGGGGGGTATGAGAGAATGAGAATGAGGCAATGCATATATGAAGACACAGTATACCTAAGACAATCACATCCATGCATATAGATCTCAATGGTTCTCATTCAAGTCTCATTTTACAAAAGGATTATAACGGATATGGGCTTCTTGAGTGCAAGCCCATTCAACATATAAATTTTGTACATATAGCAAGCTATGTACAACGTATATCATTATCATTTTTCTCTGTATCAAATAATATCATCAATAAATCTCAGTTTATACTTTTCTCAATATTCATTATCAATTCATCTCAAAATCTTTCAAAATTCAAACGATTAAAATGTTCCAATATCTACACATTTTTTCCACACTTTTGCAAGCTCCTTCATTTGGACCACAAGGACCCTTTCATATGAGCTCCAAATCGTGAACCGTTCAAATTGTTAGAAAACTCATTCAACCATCTACATTTTCAACATATAGTATCACAAATTCAACATGAAAATGATGTTTGGATTGAAGAAGTTTGAAAGATCAAGAGCAAAATATGAACCTAGCAACCAGTGAACCTTTGCTGATGGTAACAAACATTTATTTGATATTTTTTATTAAGTTTTGTAAATTTTCAATGTCAAGAACTTCGTGCATCAAAAGCCCATCCTCCAACCACCTTGACAGATCTACAATTTGAAATTATATGTCTGTTCAACGCAACTCCAACAATTATGTGAACGCAAATGTACAACAATTTGTGTGTATACAAATTTGGAATCAAAAGTCGATATGATACGAAGGACTTTTAATATTTAAAATATGGAACATTCGTCAGTCCTAACTGAGAAAAAAATAATAATTCAATTTTGTGATATAAAGCCAAGTAGCAATTACAACTTAAACCAAATATATTTCTTTACCAAAACAAGAAAGGTTCGATATTCTATTCAAGTGTATAATGCATATGCAATCTGTAAAATACATCCATTTAAGGAGAAAAATAATAATTCAGTAGGCTATTTTAAAATACAAAAAAGAAAGCATTTCATTAGGCGAAAAGGAATCAATCAAGTATGTAATAGAAAATCCAATATACACAACAATTAAGGTATCAGTAATTCAAGCAGCAACAAAAATCGTAATACAACATTACTGGTTTAAATTTACCAAAAGTTTAAAATTTTAATGGTTCAAATTTGGTTTTTCAATCAATATATTGTTGTGGGAATTCTAACTCTAGACCACTCAAATCAAAAACCAAAGCACGGCGGTAAACGAGATCGTAATAAAAAGTGCAAAAACAACCTATCAATATCTCAATCCAATCCAAAATCTATCACAATCACCAAACAAGAAATTGAAAACCAAAAAAGATAAAGATAAAATAAATTACACACCAATTTATAGTGGTTCCACTAACATGTTGTTAGTGTACATTCACTTTAAGAGAGAGCCTTTATTAATATTAACGAGAAGATTAGAAGATATTGGTTACAATAATCAATATTCAAATAGAATAGATCTATGGAGAAAAAAATTGAAGAAAACTAGGTTTTGCTAAACTCTAGTTAGGAATCCTTAGGTATCTTGCTTTGAATCCTGAAAGTAGTTTATATAATGAGCCATCCTTCCATGACAAATACCCGATTTGCCGCTTAAAACCCTACAAGCAAATTCGCAAATTCTGGGCCAAAAGAGCAAAAATGCACCGCGTTAGACATCTGTCACAACCTCTCAGACGTCTCTTGCAACTTTCGGACTACAGTAAACTCCTGTCAGACGTCTGATGATATTTGTCAGATGTCTGTTCAGCATTTGCATCTTCAAATCGCGATAATTTGAGCATCCGAGCTCCGATTCGCATGTCGTTTTCATCATTATCATGGTATTGTCGACCTCTTCAATTCACCATGTGTCGCCAAAATTCAACATATATACTCTTTCCACTTAGCACAAGCTCAGCATATATGTGTGCACTTATGTATGTACATGTGTGTGTTATATATTACCGCATACGTTAATATCTAAATATATGTGCTGTCTTTGACTAAGTCTAAATTAAGTGATTAATTTTCAAATAAATATCTTAGGTCTTAAAAGAGTATAATTATCATATGGGAATAATATGCTAGTACCAAAATGACATTTTTAATTTGTTGAAGGAACAAACTAAAAAAGTCACACTATTATGAATCTGATGTTATAGTTTTCGAATTACACAAGCTCTTTTTACTCTTTATCCTTCTTCTATGGATAGCTAATATCAAATTTAGGATTTGTGTTTATTTGGAAGACCAAATTCATTCTTCGCTCTTTTCAAGCAAATATGAGTTTAGGCACGATTTCCGTCATTTTATAGATTTTTTCCACTAATTTCCTCTCACGTAAATTAGTATGGATTATCTATTTGAATTAAAGTTTTATGATTAATTATTGCTAAAGTATATTGAAATTCTAATTCGCGTTGCCTAGAACTAGGTTTCACGAAATAGTACCCTGGAATTATTGATTATCGCAAGGGAAACTTCAAATATTTGCATGCTTTAAAAAACTGCATGTATTTGCAGTTCACAGTTGCAATTTAATATATAATTTTTTATAGTTTAAAATAAAATTATATATATTTTAATCTAAAATTATATATATTTTAATCGACAAATATTTGCATTTCTGTTTGGAAAAAAAATTTGCAAAACAAATTGTTTGAATCTGCTCATATCTGTTTCGGATTACAACTTCGAATTTAATGCAGATCTGATTTTGGGAAAAATGAAAAAAAAAAATCCACCTAAAATAATTATAGGGGTAATTTGAAACTTAGTTTTGAGAATGAGCCAAGATATCTTCTTAAATTCCACTGTTACTTGGGTAATGCTTACGTGTGCCTATTGGACATCCATTAACAATGATTATTTCAACCAAAAAGACAACAGACTTTGATTGAAAAATCAATTATATCCCTGTGAAATAAAATTAATGAGCACAGGAGAGCTGTAGCATTAAGCAACATAACCAACATTTTTTTTATTATAATGACACTTACATTGCTTACGTCTGAAGTTTTGTTTTAAATAAATTTCTCTTTGATGGATAATACGCATGACTTTTGCACCTCCCAACCCTTTGTAAATCCTGGATACGCTCATGATCAAAACTGGACAAACTAAAGTGTGGTTGAATTTATGATTTCCCAAATTATTTATTATTTTCTGAGCATTATATTCAACTTCCAGTAGTACATAAAGAATCCTAGATAATATGGAACCAGTTACGGTTATATATATGTGGATTATATTTGTTCTAATCATTTCCATATGGATAAAAGTAACCGCATCGGGCCCTATCCTTATCTTTCCTTTCATAAATAATTTTTTGGGCTTTGAAACCGTAGTATGCTAAAATATTTCCCCCAGTCTTTATGGTTTTAACCAATTATGTTAGCTGGTAGGCCCGTATCTAAGTAATAACAATGCAATATATGCAATTGAATTTGGCGATACAGGATTTTTGTTCACATTTTTGAACAAAACACTCGGTTTCTATTGAAAATATTCACCTGAAGCGTAAACAAAATTGTATTCCAGAAAATATCCTTCGCACGGAAATTTGAGGTGATGTGATATATGCTGGGCCAGTCCCAATAATTTCAATCCCAACTGTGCAATTAGAATTGGACTCTCCATTTGAGACATATTGTACCAAAAATTATCCAGAACTCGCTACTTGCGTGCTTATTAGATGATGATTGATTGTCTGATTGTGTATAAAACACACACGTCATATTTGTCTGATTGTTCTCAAAACACGAAATCAAAAACGGCTCGTGAACACTTACGTTGTAGTGCCTCGTTATATTTGTTTGAGGATTATTAACCGGACACAACCTGGTTCAACAGCAGCGTATACCCTCAGACCTTCAGTTCGAAGATCAACAAGCGTGAGTTGTGCATTCGATATTCCAACCAATGGTCCAATCGTCTATTTTATCAGGTTGAACCGTATGTTTTATCTTTTCAATACTTTCTCACTATGTCATGCTTTCTACTGAAAAAAAAAAAATCATATTGCAAAAATCATTATCGTTTCAAATTTTAACCAATGGACTCCACCATTTCATTTTCGTCATTGCAAACTTCTCCAAAACCACTGCAACTTCGTCAACTTCGCCACTACCATGTTATGCTGTTATGTGGTAATACTGTGTGCACCATGGTTCTGTCGGTGCAGTGCACAACTTCAGTAATTGTGCGCCGCAGTAGTACACAATTTTGATTTAGACATTGAAGATATACAGTTCATCCATCTATAATTTTTCTTCCAACATTTTTACGTATAAATTATAACTAGGTAAATGTATAAATTTTCAACAAATAAAAAAAATACATAGTTTTGACAGTTTAACTAATCGAATTATTAAAACTTTAAACCCTAAAGGGTGTAAATGGTGCGATAACTACGGTAATAATATATGATTTTGAATACCGAAAACAAGTTATATTGTTATGACAATACTAGGGAAACTCTATCAAAGTATTACCTACTGCAATGATTGATATATTCGCATATCTCATTGGATCAAATTATCATTAAAAGCCACAGAGGAAGCTACTTTCCTACAGAAACTTTGCCCATTTATGTGGCTTTTAAAATAAATTACAAAATTAAAACCATAATGACAAACTACTTAAAATATATTTGACTTACTTATAGGATAAAAGTGACATTAAATACTAGCTTTGTTTCAAACAGCATCACAATAATGGTTGGTTCTATTAACACCACGAAAATGGATTTACGCACCGCCATTTTAAAAAATAAATATATTCTTACCTTTTTGTTCCTAACAAACAAATTCAAATTTAAACAATTAAAATAAAAAAACCTTGGTCCTAAATAAAGGCATAAGGAAATGAATTCTTGAGCGATGAATATATAAATCATGAACATCATAATATATTTCCATTTGGATCTAAAAAATAAAAATTTATTAATAGAAGTTCTAAATTTGAATTACCAGCGAACATGAAAATCAAATATAGTGCATTTATATCAGGACAAACATGGAAACAAATAGTAAGTTAATACATTTTCATTTGAATTTCCATTTCTTTTGTATCACTTCTAACTTCGATAGACAAGAAGTATGATTCTTTCTTTTCTTTATAAAACTATATTGATTACTCAAAAGAGATGATGCGAGGGAAGTTGAAAAGTGTATTCCTAGATGTGGAAAAAGAATAGAAGAAGAAAAAGGGTATTTGAGAAATTATTGGA
Source organism: Allium cepa (assembly GCA_030765085.1). Classification (NCBI taxonomy): domain Eukaryota; kingdom Viridiplantae; phylum Streptophyta; class Magnoliopsida; order Asparagales; family Amaryllidaceae; genus Allium; species Allium cepa. The sequence goes on from CM060931.1 coordinate 501,411,223, forward strand.
CGGTGAAAAGGATTACATGGGGTGTGAATTTCTTTAAGAAAACGGCGGATGAGTCTGGCATTTTGCGGGGTGTTAATAGATGCTGAACAAATTTTTTTTTTTTTTTTTTTTTAATTTCACTTAGCAAAAAATAACTTGTTTTCTTGAATACATTTCAAATTTGTTTAAAACTGAAACATGTTTTTAAAACCGTTTTGCTATTTGTCCTTCGATTGTAAAACGCACAGACTTCCCAATAGTGAAGAAACTAGACATTGCATATATCATACTTTACTCTGTTTTTATGAAAGAAATATTGTATGCTAGGTTCAGTACAGAGCTCCTACATAAACTCTCTACAACCAACCAAGGAATGTGCAAATGATAACGCATCATAGCCAGCAATCTCAGGACCAAAACTGAACCAAGATTTCATACAAAGATCCGCACTCGTTATACGTTCGTTTATTTGTATAGTTTTTTAGAAATCTTTCAGTAATATAATTACTGAATACAAAAATCACACAACGTCTTTCAACGTTATCAGATACATAATAAAATAACTACTGAATACAAACTAAGTGATGATCCGCCGTAAAAAGAAGTGCTGCAATAAAAAAATATGTAAAATAAAATATATACCTGGTGATCAATGTCTGAAACATGAATAGTCCTCCTAATCGCATCCTCTCTCTGAGTTCTACTAGTTCGACTCTTCTTCCTTTCATTGTAGCTCGTGTTGCTCTTTTTGCAACAAATAACAAAAGAATGTTGAAAAAAATGAAAACCCAAAAATGGTCAAGTATAACAAAATGAACCTACAAAATAAAAATGAATACCCTTCTGACCAGAGAATTGTTTAGACCAAGCCCGTGGGTGTTTAATGCGTCATTAAAATAGTTAAAGAAGATGGAATTTGGAACAAATTCTTGAGCAAATGGGTTCAAATTAGACATCACAAGCTCCAGGTTTCTCATTTCTTCAGTGAACCCAGTGTTATGGTTAATGTTGGCCATTGTTTCTTTTTCCCTTGTTTTTGAAACAGAAAAGTGCATTTCTTCTCTGAATATTTTTTTGTTCTTTTTGTGATGAAAAAAATGGGAAAAGTAAAAGGTTGCTAAAATGGTGAATGAGTAGATGTACGAGGCAGAAGGTGACAGGTTTCTAGTTGTGCACAGCAGCTGCTGTGATTTCCAACAAAAAGCATTCACAGGTTTATGAAATGGATATAAAGGGTTGCATTAAACGGGTATTTTGAAAGGAATTGAAAAGGGAAAGCAGTGAAATGGGCGGAAGGAACGTCTGTTTTTTATGCGTTAGATGTTTAAAAGGATAATTATGTTGTAATAATTATAACTAGTGTGTAAGCCGTGCGTTGCACGCGGCAATGTTTTAAAGTTATAGTTTTTATATTTAAGTATAAATTTTTTTTAAACTATATTTTAAACTTAAAAATGCGTCGTAAAATTTTTATTGTTGTTTATGCAGGTATTATAGAGCTACTCAAAGGCACAGAAATAATTATTATTTTCAGCATTAAGGAAGTTATTGAGACATATATAGAATTGTCATTTATAGGATTTTCGTCATGAATTAATGATTATTAATTTAATGGCTTTTTTTAATAAGTTTAAATTTAAGATAATTAACTAATTTAAATGACAATTAATAGGAGATACCAATGAAAAGCTTTATAAGTATATATAAATATTTAAACATGGGGTATTTGAGTGTAAAATATTAATGAGAATTAATAAAACAATGTAGAAAGTTTAAATTATCATAAACTATTTAAAGATAATTTGTGATAAAATATCAGGAGAGAACTAAAGAAGTAAGAAATCGATATTAGTAATAAGAAGGGTAGAAATTCTTTTATTTTGGTGTTATTTAATAAATAAATTGATAATCAATTTTTCTTAATTAATTATAAAGTAAAGTTGTTTTTATTGATAATTTATTGAGATGAATGAACCATGAAGTTGAATTTTTATTGTTGTTTGTGTTTATAATTTTTATGTGCTTAAATATTTTTTTTTTACTATTTTGGTTAATATGAAAATGATGTGCATATTGGAATTGTAATTTTATGAATATATTACCTTTGCAAACTTTACATGTTTTTAAAAAGTTTAAAATATAAAAGTATAATCATTTACATAATGGATATCTTCTGATCAATTATTTAATTGGTTTGTGTTAATGAATCAATGTATTTTTATAGCATATTAAAAATGAAACTCATATTTTAAAAAAAAAGTTACCATATATTTTGAAATTGAACTTAATAAATGAAAGATGATTAATGTTAATGAATTGCCATATTTTGAATAATATAAAATGAAAGTTCATTACTTCATATTTTTACAAAATCCTAAATAAACCGGATTGAGAAAATGATTGAAAGCTCCAATATCATATGAATGTATTTGTACAGCCCAACTAACCAATCAAGCAGGAAAATTAGATGAAAAACAGCAGTATAATGAACCGCTAGGATACAATCTACCAGCAAAGGTAAAACGGAAATTTCGCATTTAACGCAACAATATCTTAAACCTAGCCGCCTTTCTCTGTTATCCCATTCAGTACTTACCTTGCGTATCTTTTTTCCCCCAAACAGCAGAATAAAGAAAGGGTGAAAATCATCATAAATTAAATGAAATCAATGTGAAATCTTCATCAATTCAATTCCGCGCATATTAAAGGTACTGTCTCCTATCTTCTCCGTAGGTTAAATTCCGCGAATATGAAGATAAGCTGCTGTTTTTGAAACTTACACTAATTTAGAGTCTGTAGGATATAGTTGTTGAAAATGAATCGCAATAGTAATTCAACCTATAAGAGTGTATTGCACGAATTTGGTTATGTCCTTTTTTGTACTTGTTAATTACTAATTTCAATTTGGTAAATTTCTATTTTATTATTTCAATCTGTAAATGTTTTTGAAAAATAGTCTGTAGGTTATATATTCATTTGGGCAACTTAGAATAATTTTTGTAGATTCTTTAAGCAGCTGCTTGCATTTGTTTCTGTTCACCAGATGGCGCTTTCCCTTTTCCGGTTAGTTGGTGCAGTAGGAAGAGCAATGGTTTTATCTAGTACGATTGGAAATTTTACCATGCTCGTGTTATTTGTGCTGGGAGGATTTGTCATTTCTAAAGGTTAGAATATCATCAAGGGTAGCAAATACATGTATCCTACCCTAACTTTATTACCCATCATATTCTTTCTATACTCTATAATATCCAATTCCACCCTCCTCTTATATTATTTATGCCTCATATAGGCTCAGTTGATGATAATCAGAACCTAAATCAGTATAAATTGTCTAAATCTATGCAAGTGACAATTTTGTTGAGTTTTTCTGGATAATTATTATGATTATAGTGTGTTGTTGAATTCGGTTGATTTTAAACAATAATTTAGAGATAGAAATGGTATTGTTCAATTAATATAACAAAAAAAAATTAATTTATTTTTGTACAACGATATTTTGATAATGTCAGCTTTCCAATTATTATTTTATTACATGTAACAACAATTATTTTGAATAAAATTTAAGTTTAGTTTTTTTGTCTTTTGAAGAAATCAAATAAATAAAATAACAGCGGATATTTTGGTCATTTGGAAAAACTAATTTTTAGCAGGATATGGAAAGTAACGTTGGGAGTTTTTTTTAATATTTAAAAAAATTGATTCTGTTATTCTTGTATTTTTTTGCACTGCAATCAAAAATAAAATGACGAATCTTGTCGCTACTGACTACATCTCGTTTAAATTCAATTACTTGTTTTTGCATGGTTTTTCTTATTCTTTTGTGTGTGCACGCGTGTGTAGTGATGTTTCTGGATATAATTTATTAAGAGATTATCATGAGATTACATATAAGATCCTTTAATGTTTCATCTGACAGATTACATAAAGCCATGGTGGGAATGGGCCTATTGGGCTTCGCCTATGATGTATGGACAAAATGCTATAGCACTCAATGAATTTCTTGATCCAAGATGGAGCACTGTAAGTAAAAGTGACATCTCCTTTAGAAAATTTGTTATGCCATTTTCAGAAGTATCACATATTTTTTGTTCAAACTCTTACAGTTACTTCCTCTCATTTTTTACAGCCGAATAATGATAGCAGTATTGATGCACTTACAGTAGGGAAGGCAATTCTCAAATCAAGAGGCATGTATTATCTTTTTTCTAGCTGCAGTAATAATGGTCGACATGTTAAAAGCAGTAATGACTTTGAATTTTTATTCCTTTTTGTCTGGCTGCAGTAATAAAGAGATTGCAACCGCCAAGCATTTTGTCGGAGATGATTTCAGAAATAAAAGTGGTAGAGGTTAAATTTTTTTATGCTACGTAGCATTTTTTATAGGTTAGAGGCATTAAGTAGGAAAATTAATATGCATTTAAAAATCTGTTCATTTTAGTATAAACGGTTCAGTTGATAATTTTTAAAAGTTGGTATGCATTTAAGATGAACCTTTCCAGCATGCTCATAAACATCAAGTCTTTTTTCTGATTCCATGAATATGCCTTATGCAGCATATAATTTTGTTACATTGAAATATATCTGCTATTATATTGAAAACAATGAACTTTGAATAATTTTTTAGAACTGTTTGAAACAAAGTAACGACAAACACAACGAACATAAAGTAAAAAAACATTGTTAGAAAGTGCGAAAATAATTTGGTTTATGCACACACACATATTTAGAATAATAGGAAAACCATTTAGCCTCGAACTTAAAACATTTAGTTCTTCCCTTTGTAGATGTTTTGAGTTCTTGAAACAGGTAGGTGTAGCAAGAGAGTACGGAAAGATGAGCTAAAATCCAATTTTGTTATCCTGTGAAAATAACATAACATATGAATACGGAATTGAATTTGGAAGTGGTTGTTTTTTGAATGAAGAAAATTAATAGATCATAAATGAAACTTTAGACATTACCTTTAAGGTTGTTGAAAATCTCCTTGTATACAATATTTTGTGTGTAGCCCTTTCTTTCTCCATTTTTATTATTGATCAAAATCTTCAACCCTTTTTGTGTCGTTGTGCGAGAAACAGCAACATATAACTGGCCATGAGTGAATATAGGACGTGGTAAATAAACCCCAACATTTTCTAGTGTTTGACCTTGACTTTTGTTGATTGTCATTGCAAAACATATTTTTATCGGAAATTGACGACGCCTAAGGAGAAAAGGCCATTTTGTGTCTGCTGAGGACATAACTATTCGTGGAATTAAAACCTTATTACCAATATTATTTCCAGTTATTATTTCCGCCTCTATTACTTTGGAAGCAACTTGTGTTACAATTAATCTTGTCCCATTGCAAAGACCTAAATTTTGATTTAAATTACGGAGAAGCATTATTGGAACCCCAACCTTTAAACGAAGTTCATGATTTGGTATTGAAGCTAGCTTTAGTGTATTAAGGAATTCCACGGGATACAAAAGCTTTTGTTGCTTGATGCCTTCCGATATTAGACTAATTGAGTCTGCACTTAGATAGGTACACAACTGACCAGGCATTTTATCAATAATAAATGAATTCACTTCATCCACGCATTCATTAGTCGGTGCCAATATACAACGACTTCTTAAGTAGTCTTATTCATCCAGCCTTTTCTCAAAGTCTGGATAAATGCTATCAACAATTTTTTGTATGGGATTATCATCCCATTCAATTAAGTTTTCCCTTGGAATTTGTACCCATGTTGGCTCCTCATTACCATACATTGCTACAGTTGGAAGCAGTCCATCCCCCACATCTAAAATCCATTTACTAAAATTTGCAATTTTATTCATCTCCTCATTAGTTGAACATTCACTTGAAAGACGCATATTTTGTGTAAGAGTAAAAATTTTACACTTGCTCCATAAACGTGATCGATTTATTGACGAACCAACAATTGTTTCCCTTTCCCCTTTATCAATAACCGGTAGTATTTGCCTAAAATCACCACCAAGTAGAACAGTCTTTTCACCAAAAATTTCACCACCATTTCCAACATGTTCCATTACATCTCTTAAAGTTCTTTCTAATGCTTCTAATGCATTTCTATGTGCCATTGGCGCTTCATCCCAGATAATTAGATCAGTTTTTTTAATTAACTCGCCTAGTGAAGACTGTCTTGTTATATAACAAATAGAATCCTCATCTAAATTTATTGGAATTTTCAAACGTGAATGTGCAGTTCTGCCACCCGGTAGTAATAACGCCGCTATACCTGATGTTGCAACTGCCAATACAATTTTACCATGTGATCGCAGTTTTGATACTATTGTTTTCCACAAAAATGTTTTCCCGGTACCTCCACTACCGTGAACAAAAAAAATCCACCAAAATTTCCATCAACTGCATTTATGACTTCATCAAATATTTTCCCTTGTTCAACATTTAAACAACACCTCATATTTACGTACTCTTCATTGAGTGCATCATGGTTGTACATTTGTTCCTCCATTATAAGTCTGTTTTGAAATCTGTCAAGAAACACCAAATCAGGAAAGGGTAACGTAGGATATTCTTTTAGAGATCTATTACTCTTATTCATGATTTTTTCAATTTCATACAATGTGTAATTTTGCAATTGGCATTGCGTCATAGTTAGCATATTGTTTTGTAGAACTCTTCTTTGCATATATAACATATCATCTGACAGTAACTCCCAATGGTTGTTCCAAAGCTCTAGAGGATTTGAAATTTCACAAAATAATAGTAAGGTAACAAACATTTCCCGCAGGGATTTTGTTGATGACCATCTTCCGGCTTCCACAATTGCATTATTCCATTCATTATCATCTTCCAACAAACCTCGTGCCATACATGCAGTTTTAAAATCATTGAAAATTGTACCGTTAAAAGTTTGTATGTCTTCATAATTTGTAGGTCCTTTCACTATGTTTAGCAACATACGTAGATAGAATCTTTCTCCAGAAGTTGGATGGGCATAATAAATTCTTCCAATTGTATTACCTTTTTGTCTCCTTTTCCATTTTTTATTTTTTTTTATCCCACACCCATTTTGTTGGAAAATCAACATATGTAAGGTCTCTTGCATCTTCGTTCAACCTATTTGTTTCCAACCATTCTGTAAATATTGACTTTTTAATATTCGGTCGATTAGTAATATCTTCTAAATTATCTGTATCATGAAATATAATCGATTGTTCATCGGGTAAATGAAATGGCAATCGTTGCACTGCAGGTGTGCGAAACTGAATATCGAATTCAAATATTCGCCAGCAAGATTCGGAGGCTGAAATATATCGACAATCGAGGTACGTTTTAATTTCGTCAACTTCTCGTACATTTAGTCCACCATCTTCAGTATTTTCTTCAATTACAACCGTTGCACGATCATATCCCTTATTGATATATTTGAACAAATACTTTACGGATCGGGTTCGATTACATATTTCCACATTTATGTGTGCTTGATATTTTACAATTAGATCCGTGTTGTGTGGAATTACCCATTTATTATCAAATTTCATACCCATTGCTGTCACATATCTATCATTTACTCTTCTTCTGTACACAGGGAAACCATCATCATCAAATGCTGTGTTAGAACAATTTTCTTTTGGATAATGTTTTGAACAATGATCTTTAACCATGCAGGAATTTTGTGGATTAGCTGCACCACATGGTCCATGCATCATAAACTGTGAGACGGATTGATATGCTAGCGGATCTACTTCTTTATTTGGTATTTCAGCTGTAATTATGCTATCAACATCTGAAGGTGTTTTAGGCTTATCGGCAGAATGAAGGAACAACAATATATGCGCATGTGGTAGGCCTCTTTTCTGAAATTCAATTGTGTATACCACTGTAAAAACATGCAAAAGATATCACCCCTAGTTAGACAAGTGAATAAGAATTTTTCCTCATCAAATTATACAAATGATAAAAAACATCAATCAATAATTCTGTATTGCTCAGTATGCCAAGAATAAATTACATTTTATGAGATTTTGTATCTATGAAATTTTGAAATAATAGTGAACTTGTTCTTGAAAAAGTTCTTCATACGATAACGATTTATCATTTTGTGTAATAAAATCATGTAGCATGCTGGCTGTATTGGCTTTAATCATACAAAGATTACCGGGTGAACTGTGATTCAGTAGACCTGACAGTAATCAGGTGTAGAAAACTGGTTTCGAGTCGATCAAATTAGAAAATGATAAATCCTAGAAAAGATTATTGGCTTTAATCATACAAAGATTATTGTCACTACTTGGTACATGAAACAGTTCCAACATCTAACTTAAGGAGACCGAGCTGTTAGTAGGAAGTGCATATAATTAATTATTGCCTTATTTCATAATCCATTTCTTGAGAGAAACAACACAAGTGAATTCCTAATCAACTTTATGACACTGTAAAACTTAGAGTGCAATGGCATGTTGCACTGCCAAATCTTTTTTGTGTATAACCAGTAGGCTATTTTTCCCACCTTTTAGTGATAAACTGAAGTAAATTATCTTCACATGATATCATATCTGCTTGGCACAATGTAATTCAAAATCCGATAGCTCAAACAAATGGTAAATGGTTATTTCCACGGTTTCTTATGGTAAAAAATCATAGTGTTGTTGAACTTTTTTGTCATATTTATCATGATTGTTAACCTCAAAAAATTTTCCTTATAAGAAATTGATGTTTGTTGTGTATGAGTAATGCACATAAGCAACTGTGGGTTTTACTGTCTAAAGTGATCCAACCTTCTAACAGGAAACCATACCAATTGGATTTATATCTCTATCCTACATTCATTTCTTTGATTAAAGATCTTGATCAACATAGAAAGAACAATATGAAAAGTCGGCCCAAGCACCTCCATTATCTGCTGTCAAAGGATATTCTCTACATGCTAAATATAATGCTAAAGCAAATTCTCTCAATCTTTTGGAGATTTCTGAAATGAAAATTGTGTAAGTTTTTTTCCGATATCCATTTGTTACTTTGTGTAATTGAATGGAGCAAATATTTTATTTTTGAGTAATTGCACAAGCTTTGGGCTGTTATTAAGTTTGCTAAAATATATTCAGGATAGCATATAAAGATAAAATAATTCACTACGCAACATCAAATTTTATGAATATTTGTTAACCTATTATATTTTTTGGTGTTGTTGAGTTGAGAGGTCCTATTTCTATAAATTCAAAACATTGTTAAAGGAAATATGATATTTATATTTTTTATTTTCTGTTAGTCTAATTGAAGAATCATTTAAGTAATATAAATGGAACAAATAGATGGTAATAATGGAAAAAAATGAATACCTGCGTGAACAGACCCAAAATGTTTCACTCCTCTTAAATCTGCCATTAGCTAATCGAGTTTAATTTTAAAAACTCTAGCTACAATATCTGGTCTATCTTGTATAGTTTGTCCAGGAATAAGTGATACAAACTTTTTAATCTCTATCCAATTAGGATTGCATGTGAAAGTAATGAATAAATCAGGCTGGCCTGCTGCTCTACAAATTGCAATAGCATCTTGATAGTTTTGTATCAAATATCGAGGACCTCCTGTAAATGAGGAAGGTAAAACCATTCTTTTTCCAGTTGAAGATGCATTTGTATCACCTGCTACTACTGCATCTCAGAGACCTTTATACATATCAGATCTAATATTAGATTGATTGTTGCGTATCCATCTTAGCCTATCTTCTTCTATGCAGGTGTAGGCATCCACCAGAAATTGTTGAAATAATCGACCACCTCTAAGTAATGTCTGCCCTTCATTTGGCCTTTGTTGGATACGAAATGCATAGTACTCCCTCATGGTAAGCATTTTCTCCTCAATTTGATCACTTTCATTGATTGTTTGTTCACCATTTATGAATCTGTGTGCGATATTTAATCTAAAGCCATCTTCTCCATAAGGAAATAATATAGGATATTACATTGCCATAAAACTTGGATGTTTTTCAGTTATTCTTCTTAAGAGTCCATTTTTTTCTTCTAATACGATGTCCCTGCATGCATCATTTTGAAAACCATCACCTACTATTAAAGCTGCTATCTCAGAAGATGTTGGCAAATTATACATTCTACCATCATTTTGTCGTGAATTAATCAATCGTAGCCTTACAGATTGAAAATTTGTTTCTTTAAAACGATCTCTTGCCATCCTAAATGCTTTTGTGAGTTCATTGCACTGATCAAACATGCTCATTAGTTCGCTAATGATGCCTTCATCCAGTTCTGCATCGTTGTTTGTTCTTACTACATTCATTCTATTTGACAATTCATTTTCTGTGTCATAAATATAAAGTTGTGCAAATTTAGGTTGGTTGTCTATTGGGAGAAGTGAACCGATTTTGTGATGGTTTTGACCGTTTATCCGAAAGACATAAGGGCCACGACCATCATTTATGGTTTTGTCAACATTACCTCCCATAGAGGTGAAAGAAAATATAGAGTTGTACAACCTTATCTTTTCTCTAAATCTTGATGCTCTTGGTCCACCATTATAATCTAATAAATGTTTTTAAAAAAGAGGACAGTGTTTCAGTATAGGAAGTACTACTTTCCCTAAACGACAACATAGGGAAAATTCTGGGTTAGGCGTGGCTTTTGATTTTGTATTCCTTTCTTCGTACCATAGTATGGCATTGCAGTTTGAACATGTATGCGTGGGTTCACCAATTTCCCATATTTTAAACATTTTCCCTGCAACATGTTTATATGTTATAAATTTTAAGATTTATGATAGACATCAATAAATTATTCCTTTGATATGAAATGAGTCTTCACTTACTTGTAATTGTGTCATAGGTAGCTGATGGTAGTTCTGGTATATAAGTTTGTCGACTTGGTTCATCTTGGTCAAAGGATGTATCATTAGACACATGAATTTGTTGTGCCGGCTGTAAGTTTGTGCCACTTCTTTCTACTGGTAACATACAATTATATTTTATGATGAAATACTTCATATATTATTGTAATATTAAATTTCTTGTTAAAACCATAGGCACTTACTTGTAGTTGTGCCATATCTACTTGGTGATGCTGTCACTGCCACTTTATGAGCTTGTTGATTTTGATTATTTTCAGTCGATCTTAAATCGTTGACATTTCTATGTGGTGCTTCTTGCAGGTTTGCATTGATTCCTTGAATGTGTACCATGGAATTATTATTTTCTTTAGGTGGAACAACAATGTCATCCATGTTCAACACTTTGATGATTAGGTAAATAAAGTTAACTAAAGGACTTATTTTATACAGTATTATTCTGTATTGTGTAATTGAACTATTTCTTACCAAGATTGCGGATTTGGTTTGCATTCCGTTTCTTGTGAACTTAGTTTGCAATCCGTTTATTCTGGAGGATACGACGCCTTTCCTGTCGCTTGTGCCATTGAAGTACTGTGATAGTTTATTTTCAAGGTTAATGTTTCAATATTTGTTGAGTATATTAAATTTATTGTTATCATATTGTAAGTAACATGCACCTTTTCTCCTTTTATAAATTGCAGCAGATTCTGTGGTCTGATCACAGCAGGTATCTTGTGAGTATACCTCAAATCTTTCAGTTGGAAAAATCAAATTATTGGTTTCTATGGTTGAATCATTAGTTGAACCTAAGTTTGAAACTTTCATGATCAGGTCCAGTACATCAAAAAATAAAGAATATTATTTACTGTAAACTTCATACATTCATTGAGTTTGAAGGGTCTCTTACTTTGATAACATATTTGTTTTGCCTTTCGTTTGTTGTAAAGGATACGGCGCCTTTCTTGCTGCCTTTGCCTTTGGGCTATGATGGACATTTGTATCAAAGGTGATTGCGTCAATAAATGTCATTTATTTTTCACATTTGTACTCGTACTATATTAATTTTACCTGATTTTCTGATAACAAAATCTGCTTCAATGGCATCGAAATTTGAAGTGGAGCAAGTGGCAGTTGGAATTTTAGGACCTCTGAATCGTTTGAAGGTATGGTTTTGGTGTCTTTGTTCATTATCTTCCCCATTTCCTTCTCTATGGATGCTTAGATTTCTACCGCGCTTACATGATATCTGTGTTTTACCTACTTCAATTGATTTAACCATTTATCTGTATTGATGATACCATATAATATAAGTTAAAAGGAAAACAATCAGAAGTAGGGTTCAGCTATGTTGTAAGAAAAATTAAGCTTTGTTATAGGTTTTAACTGGATTGTATTTGTAACATTTAAAAGCAACAACCTAAATTACTGTAATAAAGTTGTGTATGAAAGTAATTGTCATGTTGAAAAATAAAACTATTAACAATGCAATTGATTTCCAAAGATTAACAGAGATTACCGCTTCAAAAATAACGATCGAACTATCTTCATGTAAATAACAAAATTTGAAATTAGTCTGCAGTATATGAATAAAAACTTAAACATCGTAAACAATTATCATAAACATAAACTGAGTAAATGAACTAATCTATTTTATTATCACTCTAAAACTGTTTACACTTATAATCTAATTTCATTTTAGATTATTTCTTAATCCTTGAAATAAATTGACTTTATGTTTTTTTTTCTTCTTTTTTGACTATTTTCATTCTAAACAAAATCCATACTTGTTTCTGTAGAGCAATGCGATTTTAGATGAATGCTCAGGATATCTTTTTAGGTAATTTAAATATAGTACCTTTTTGTGTAAGAATTTAAAATTGACATTATAAGTCTGATTTTATTTTTGTAATTGATGTATTACATAGTCATTTCTCATTTTATGATTGTAACTGTAGCAAAACAATCAAGACGGCACTACTGCAATATACTTTGACGAATTTTAAAATATGATGATTGGGAAGATTGGAGAAGGGGACACCAGAGATGAACTTATGAAAGCATTTCATATCTTAGGTGAGGAAAAAAATTAATTTTTATTCGTATTTTTGGTATTTAATTAATATGACCGTGTTACAACACATGTTTATTACACGATTAACATATATGCATAGATCAAGTATATAACTAAGATATATACATACCTTTCGTAGTGGTTCAGATCCTTTTTTCAAATGATAGCACACCGAGATATGAGAAATATAACCTGAAGATTCAAAAGGGAAAAAATATATTTTTTGTTTAGATATTTATAGAAAAATCAGTAATGAGATAAATATAATCTCTAGTAATTAATGTATGTATCACATTCTTCCCTAGTATTTGCAGAAAATGAAAAATAATCTTGATAATTGAAGTTCAATTAAAAAAGGTAACTCATGTATGTGCATACCCTTAGGTTATTTCAATTATAACATATAGAAGAGGGAGAAATAGCAAAGAATTTTCTGTAAAGTAAAATTCAGAAACTTCCTGGGTTTTCTATTTGAGAGAAAGAGGAAGAACCTTTTGAAGTTGTTCGTTTTGGAGAATGACTTATACAAGATAAGTAATAAAAAAAGAGAATAAGTCTAAATTCAAAAAGTATAATAGTAATTATAATGTGATATTTAAATTCCTGTTGTGAAGAATAGGACTATATAGAGATTTTTGTTATTTGATTTATTCAAACGATGTTTACAATAAAATTTTATCTTTTTTATCCGTTCTTTTAATTTTATACTAATATATGAATTTTTGTCTAATACTAATTTTTTTATTGCTTCAATTTGATCTAATATACGGTTACAGGCTTTTAAATCTACAGTTCCAAAAAAAGTAGCCATAAACATATTAGTGTTTAAAAAATTCCCCTTTTTTATGATTTAGTGACTACTAAAAAATAAGTAGCACACATTTATAATTAGCATTTTCCTCTGGAAGCTTGAGTTGTTTCGGTAGTCAAAAAACATATAAAATTTGGTAACTCAGAAGTTTGTTTATGTTCACCTGAAGGCAGTTTATCTGATGTTCTTTTATTTAGGACAATTTCGTAAGTTAGGAATCCTAACTTCCTTGACAGAAATCTTCTATTAAAAGGAACCTTCGTGAAACATTCTTTGAACATGTAGAATTTCAAGAGCTACTGGTTCATCTAAAGATTCAATGTTGCATGTGGTTGCTTTATATTCGCTTAATAGTTATATGATCGACCATATTGAAGTGGTATCCATTGAAAATATATGAAGTTTCTGCCTTCTATTTCTTTAATTCGTCTACCATCCATCCTGAATCATTTAATCATTTTCCGTAGAAGATAATTTTAAAATCTATATTTCTTTAGAATTGAGCTGTTTTGGCATTCGTAGTTGTATTTAAGTTGTGGACCACTGCTTAGAATTTTTTTTGACTTGTATTTTATTATTCACTAATAGACGCCTTCATTAATTACTGGATTGATAACAACATTTTTACAATGCAAATCGCCACGCTAATATATACTACTCTGAAGCAGACAAATCTACAGTACCTCACTCAGGTCTGTACTGTGCTTAGAGGGAACAGTTGCTGCTATACAGAAGATTTTGAACTTTAGAAATTTTGCTAAAATTAGGCTAGTATAGAGTATTTGCTAAAAGATTATGCATTTTAGTACATATATGTTGACATGAATTTCCTACCCAGTAGCCTAACAAAATTGCAATTCATAATGTAAGTATTTGCAGCATGACTATGAATAATTTTTTTGTCTTATTAACCCAATTGCATTAAAAATTAGGGAATGATTACGAAACAATTGATGAATGATTTTTTTTTAATGTAAGTATTGTCATTGTCATACTTTATATGGTTTTTTAACCTTTACTCCACCTAGTTTTAACTCGTTTAACGTTTCATATTCTTCCATGCAGTATTTCTACTTCATCATTGTGCTGGTGATCACTGTATGTAGCAGTAATCTAGAGGTACAAAAACTTGTAAATGCACTTACTTTCTTTGTTTACGCTGTAATTAGTCATATATTTTTAACGCAACGCATTCTAAAGTTAATATCTTTTGCATTTTCCAGTGTTCACGGAAAAAGTAATGGTGGAAATCAAACATAAAATAATTAAGGTCTGGCACCAATTTTTACCAGGAATAATACAAAGGAGCGCAGTTATAGTGGTAAGTTATTTTGATCCAGGTTTTAAATTTTTCGCCCCTAATAACTTTATATTCTGGAATATATCAAGCATTATTTACACATATTCGTAAAAAACATTACCTATGCAAAATATAAAATTTAGGTACAGTGTTGTCCTATAAGCTAATGGGATACTTGATCTTGTTTTCTTTATATGTCTGACAGTGGATCCTCAAAAATATAATTATATTTTTCAAAAGAAAATGCACAAACAATGAGATGATAATATTCTAATTTGGATATAAATGTTCTAAGAGTTGCAACGCAAAAAAATGTTAAAAATATAATGGGAAAAGAATTTAAACGATATAATATACCAAATAAATAAAACTATCAACAAATAAGGTATTGTAATAAATAAAATTACTACAATACCTTAAAAAATTATTGAAGTATCACACCACAAAATTATTAATAAAAACATAAAAAAGTATTAAATAAAAATCATCATTTTATTCCAAGCCGATGCAATTTCTCTTGGAGACAGTCATGTCCTTGTCCAAGTTCTCTTTTTCCAATGTTCTTTTCAATTTGCATGGTTCAGATTTAGCCTCCTGAAACAAATAAAAACATATTTAGTTATTAGACTTGTTTTGGAACATAATTAAATTTTGTATGCAGATTTACCTTTCTCTTTTCTTCAGTGGTGCTAAAAGTTTTTTTATCGGCAATGACTGTTTGAATTTTATTTGCAGTAAATTTCCTCTTTTCCCAATTATTAATACAGTAATCCGTCTTTTTTATTTGTAAGACTATTTTTGTTCCAACCAAATCACTGAATAGCGAATCAATCTTTTCCTTTCCATTTTCCTATTATTATCAATTGAATGTCAATTAAATGAGAGATTAATATATATATATATATATATATATATATATTTATGTGACATATATGATATATATTGGACATAACCCGTGATTGTAGTTCAGTTAACTCTTTTACTGTATATTTTAATAATTGTTCGGCTTCTTTCTCAAATGCGACCAAATCAACCAATCCAGAATCATCCTCAATTTGCATATTCAGCTTGTATCTAAAAGAACCATTATAGGTAAAACATAAGTCAAAATTAATAAATAGTGATAAACTTTGTACAAAATTTACTGTAGAATTGGGCATCTAGTTTCAGTTTCACACTTGTTGCAGTAAAATACTTCATCTATCTTTTCCACCATCTTCTTACATTTGGGGCAAGACATATAACTCCAACCATATCGATCATAAATTTGTGATATACTGGCATGGCAATTAAACTTAGTTCCCTATAAAATGAAAAAAAAGCATTATATTTAATGACTTGCTTAATATAACCAAAATAAAATTTGGGTATCTTAGAAAAAAGTTGTAGATGAAGGCAAATCATACTTTGTTGTTTGGATTTTTCATTTCTAACAACAGTTCCTCCAATGTTTTTTCCTCCACAATTGCTTCCGTGGTATTATTCTTTTTATTGACAATTTGTACCGTTGATTCATTTAAAGTAATCGTTTCTCTGTGATGTTAAGATGTAAAAACAAATTATGCATCGAGGATCAAAAGTATCAAATTAAATCATTACTTATTTCTTGCTAAAACATACCTTGTTAAAACAGAAGAAACTTCCGGCACGTCCAAATTGATATACATTTTGGAAGCATTTGTTGACTGTAAGAAATATGAACCTGTTTATATAAATATATTAGTATTTTAGTAATAATTATTTAGTGAAGGAAGAATCATTATTTGATGGGGTATTTTTTTTACCTCCATAGGTTCTGACGGTAGTAGAGGTAACTATTATGACAATAGTTCCTTTAATTTTTGAAATATCTTCTTCATTGAATTGTTCAGCTAAATCTCCCCATAAAGTAATACGAATTGTTTTACCACTGCAGAGATAATATAATTCTTATCTACAATTTTCTGTGAAGATAATAATGATAATAAAGATTAAACCATTACCTGGAATTTGCAATGATAATATCTCTTTTCAAACTTTTGCTTTTTAGCTCGTCAAACTTGGTTACTTCTTCAATATTTGACATAGAACACAGTTTGCCAATCACAACTGGATAGTTATGAACACAATGTTAACTAAGCATGATTCAAGTAGTTCGTTCTACCAATGTATATTCGTACGATCATACCTAACAGATATGTGTCATTTCCATAATGCGATTCTATTTCATCCAATGGAAAAAAATCAAATTTGTATTTAGGAATCTCTGTTTCACCGTCAAACACCTTTATTATGCATGTGTTAGCTCGAAATTCAATATTGTATGGCTTTTCCACGACCTGATAAGATTTCTTTTGATTTTTGATGCTAAAGTTGCTTATTTCAAATATTGAACCCTCTGCAACTTTAGATTGGAACCTGTTTATTAAAAATTTTGGTATGACTGCAACCATTTGACACCCCTGAAAAAAAAAGTATTTTTTTTAATATGGTGAAGATAATTTTGAATAGTTACTTTCATTAATTCAGTACTTACCTCTTCATCGATAAGCAACATGTTAATTGCAAAAGTTTCATTGTTCTTCAAGTTAATCGACTTCCATATTCTAGAAACCCTCACTTTGATTTTGCAGTCCTTTATAAATGTGTGCAGAGACTGTAAACTGCAATAGTTGTCTTTCGTCTTTTCTGTTCCCTGTGAACATAAACTATTAGTAATTATTTTTTTAAGCATAAAAAGTAGCACATCAATTGAAGATAAGATGAACTTTATTGAATTTTTTTTATTAATCAAATTATAGATACTTTTCTGATGAGAAAATAGGTTTATCTTCTATGCATAATAATTTTTTGTAGAAAATAGGTTTATCGAGCTAAAATGTTTGTAAAAACTGCACTGTATTATCAGGATAATTAAACTGAATAAAATTCAAATTGAGAAAGCTAATTATACTTACATTGTATATAAAAGTATTTATTTCATTATGCATAAAAGTTAGGAAATAACACATTAGCTTAAAAAATTGAGATATGGAGAAATACCTAAGTGGAGCAACAATAAAATAGTGATCCGAGCTTGTGTAGTGATTATTGTTTACAATGTTCTGCTTATATAGAAAACGTGATAAGGATATGAAATAGGTGAAGCAAGATAATTGCATTGACTGAGAAAAAAGAGGAAGACTCTACCATATAATAGGTGATTTTTTTTGAATTTGAATAAAATATACCATATTGAACCATATGTGTACCTTTTATTATTGCATACAAATCTAATTAATTTGTTTCTGACCTTTGGGAATTAATTTCTTTACGCGATAAATTATTATTTGATATAAACAATCATTTCTAATTTGGTTTCTTATATGAGTAGAGGTATATTTACTTTACATTTTTTTTGATTACTGTAGGTTGGATGGACTTGCATCAAAGAAGAGGTGCTATGGAAGATTTGTTCTGTATATTTACTAAGTTTAATGTTAAATGGTGTCAACTTGTTCTGTATCGGATGTTGTATGAGATCTTAAAAAATAAATAATAAATGCTTTGAATAATTTAATTTCAACTGTATGAAGACTTCAAGTACCTTTGCATGGTTACAGAAATAAGTTGTACACGTTTTATTAGTATAAAGCTGTGAAAGATATTAGCTTGAATTTTTATGTGCGTTTGTTTTGATTATCCTTTCAATCATACAACCGGTTACTGTATAGATATATTACTGTAGATTTTATATATATTTATCTGTAAAAATATAGTTGTAAAATTGACTCAATATATTTGTGACATCTGTCAGTTTTAAACATCTGTATGGTGTTAAAAGTAGGTGCGTTGAATGATATATATAGATTTAACATTGAATACAAAATATCTAGAGACTTTTAAGGAGAGAAGAGAGAAATTGCGAATTTAATGAGAGAGCTTTAAAATCTTCTGCTTTACTATTATTTAATAGATTATTTATTTGTAGTGATTTTTTTATTTGATTAGGTAAAATGGATTAACTTACAACAGTGTAACAAAGATGGAACAATTTTGAACAACAAATACTATAATACATAAACAAAAAATTTAAATTACAAACATCGTCGAATATAAGTACAATAATTTTAAACAAAAATTGAGCATACAAATACGATAATTCGGAAAAATCATATAGCAACTACGTTGTTATTATGGTATTTGAACCATCGGGATACTATTTCTAATGGTTTTTTGTATTTGTTCATTCTTTCTTTATTAGACAATCTAAAACTACTGTATTCTCACTAATTGGCCTAGTTGAATTTTTTTGAATGAAATAATTGTGACAATCCGCATGATACGTATTAAAGGATTGTAAAATATTTTTATTTTATTCATATCAGGTTGTATGACTCTAAGATTTTAGAAAGCGATTCTTAAGAACATTTTCCACATCTATGATTTTTACCAAATTTCTATATGATCATTTTCATCCAGAAAATCTTGTTTGGCTATTATTTTGATAGAGCCGAATTAAGTTTTTAAACCACTTCCATTACTTCGGAATTATGGTTTTCCATTTCGTAGAGTGGTCATAATAGAAACAGACTTATCATTTGAGAGTTATTGCAATTTTAAGTTTTGGCTGCTGCTGGCCAGTTTTAGTGGGTAATTAACTAAGCCCGTGGGTCCACTAACCCACTTCGAAATTTATGCTAAGAGGAGATAGTAGGAACAGACCTAAGTCATTTTCTTCTTTCCCAAATTAGGTCTTAACTTCCACTAACCCTAATTTCATCAAAATCGCATCTTTTCCTTACCAATCTTAGCCAAATCATTGATTAGAAAGGTGACTAGCATATAGAAGTTAGAGATTATCGTTTTTCCTGATTTGAATCCTTCTTCCTTGCTGTCCACTTTAGACCTAAGGATTAATATTTTAGGTATCGGTGAGTGGTTCTTGACTTCCCACTCTCCTATACTTTCTATATAGTTAAAATGCTTGTTTTTAACATGATTTTGACCTTAAATGATTTTCTAACTTTAACCAAGTCTTAAAACATGTTTATGACCATAAATTAGGGATTTTAAAATTGGCTTTGTAATTCGTTTTACTCATATCCACATACTAGTGCAATTCCTATCATTTATATGCATATGCCAGTGCAAAAGTTAGATTTAGATTAAAATTCGATAGATTATCACATTTTTATGTATTGGTTATATGAGTGGATGTATATGCATGTTATTTTATGTTTGTATGCTGTGTTTTAATGTTGATTGCTGGTGTTTTGGATGTTAGGTAGATAAGTTGGGGGATTGAGCAAATCGAAGGCAAAGCTGTCGGAATTGGACGAAACTTGGAGGAGAGGCTCTAGAACATGGGTGAAGTTTGTTAGAAAATTCGCACCTTAAAATGAGTTAAGTACATAACTTGGCACCAAGTTATGCCCATAAGACATATGACTCGGTCGTTTGAATAGTCAGGAAGGGCTTGGCTAGTAGAGGTGGTTCATGGATTGAGGCAAGAGATTTGGCTAAGTGTTGAGTGGTATACAAAGTTATCCTAGAAGTTAGAAGATACAGGCTATAGGTGGGGGTGAAGTTATAAAGAAGGGATATGTCGGTATTGAAAGCTCTTGGGAAAAGAAAAATCGGGAGCTAGGAGGAGAACTTAGCCAAAATTGGCTAAGTATACAACTCGGCATCGAGTTATGGCTATAACTTCGTACCAAGTTGTCAAAATTTACTTGATGAAGTTGGAACTTTTAGGCTTGAAAGGGGGAGCTTTGTAGGTCATGTTGGAGGTGTTAGCTCATTCGCATGATGATTGATAGCAATGTAACAACATGATGAAAGTTAGGGTCTTTGGATAGCAACTCGATGATGAATGGAGTTAGATTTTGAAGATAACGACTTGATGTTGAAAGAAGTCGTGGAATGGGGAATGTAGATTGGTTCCTCAGAGTTAACATCTCGATTTTAAAAGGAGTCGTGGAGAGTGTAGAATGGTTCCTCGAAAGATAATGGAAGCTAGATGGAGCAAGGAAAGGACTCGGATACGCATACTAAGGGACCGCTGATAACCTGAGTGTTTTCTGTTGTACTCAAAATAGGGGTATTGTGAAGACACTTATGGGTATGTTGAAAGGTTGCCTAAGATCGGTTGAATGTAACCGTATACCCTGGACCGATTGCAAGGGTTTAATATCAGCTTCAGGCTAAAGTGAGCACACTAAAAACTGGGATTTTCATTAGTCCCTGGCAGTAGAAAGGTCATATGAGTTACCATATATCCAGAGTACATCGAGTGATAGTGAAGATTATTTGATGGATGCTATGGTTGCTTTGATTTCTTTTCTCGTGATTGATCACTCTAGGGTAGTCATTGAAGATAGGTATTCGAGATAGAGATACTTGGACACTTGTTATCATACTTAGTGTACTATGCCTTTATGACACATAGAGTAGCATATGATGTTATGTGCTAACTCTTTGGTTGTAGGGGCAGGTTAGGTATGACTCATATACCTTTGTTCCTTATTATATCGACTTATATAGTAGTTTGAGATTTATTTACCGCTCATACTATGCTAGTTCCTAAGATGATGGTTTTAATGACAACAACCTTATGACTTGTTATAAAATATAAATACTAATAGATGGTTTTTTCATGTGCTGTGTGAAAAAGTAGGACAACATGAAATCTGCCTTATGTTCTGTGATCATTATTATCCAATTCACTTTGTGGCATAGTGCGAAGTGTCCTCCTCCTCATCATCCTGATTTATGAATTCGACGATGAAGTCATCCAATGCTTGTCTATTAATCGCTCTTCAGGGATGGTAAGTCACATCAAACTGGCTTAGCTCAATATTCCACTTCACGAGCCGTCCCGAAGTCTCTGGTCGATAAAGTACCACTTCAAGGGTTGATCCATCAACACATTAATGAGGTGAGCTTGGAAATACAGTCGTAGCTTCCTCTATGCTATCAATAAGTAGTGCGCTAACTTTTCTAACTTCGAGTAGTTTCATTTAGCTGTAGTGAACCATTTGCCGAGGTTGTAGACGGGTCGTTGAGTCCTAGCCTCCTCATGCACAAGTGCTGCACTTAGCACAAGGGCTAATACAACAAAGTAGTCGAATTAATCTTTCCCATCTGTTAGTTTAGATAGGACCGGTTGTGTCTCATGTGTTGAAGTAATTCCTCAAAGGCTGTCCGGTAGTCTTGATTCCATTCGAAGTTCTTCTCATCCTTCTTCAATGCATCGAAGAATGGTACACACTTATCCATCGCTTTGGATATGAAGAGACTCAATGCTGCGATCTTCCCATTCAGACTCTGCAACTCCTTTTTTATCGATGGGGCTTTGACTCGAGGGTTTCTATTTCAACCCATACTTCTAAAAGATTTCAAACATCTTCAAGAGATTATCCAAATATTTTCTAGATACTCGTGATTTCATAATCATGTCATCCACATATACCTCCATCGTCCATTCAATCTGATTCTTGAACATTGCATTTACTAATCGTCGGCAAGTGGGGCCAGCATTCTTTAAACCGAATGGCATTACGTGACAATAGTATAGTCCCAAGTCGATAATGAAGCTAGTGTGCTCCAAATTGGGCTTATGCATTATAATCTGATTGTATCCTGATTAGGCGTCCATAAACGAGAGCAGGCCATGTCCTATGGTTCCATCATCTAGCTAGTCGATTCTAGACAATGGAAGCTATCCTTTGGATAGGCTTTGTTCAAGTCCGATTAGTCGACACAAGTCCACCACTTTCCATTCGATAACAGGGTTGACACCCATTTAGGATACGTTGCATCATGTATAAAGCCGTTGGCCAATGGCTTATCCACTTCTTCCTTCATTGCAGTGGATCGCTTCAGACCCAGATTGCGTCTCTTATTCCTTACTGGTGTGAATTTGGGGTTGATATTAAGTGCGTGACACGCTATCTCCGATGATATCCCATATGTAATGGAATGCGTCCAAGCGAACACATCTAGGTTGGCATGAAGAGATTTTATCAGTTCATTTTTTACATCTTGATTCCAAGCTACGAACTTATCTTCAAGATCTGATTTGGGTCATCCATGTCGACAGGAACAACAACCATAAACTCTACCGGTGATGCCCGTTCGTCCCCTGTGTTCTTCTTCCTAGGGCCTATAGTCTTATCGAAATGATTATGGTCCTTGAGCCAGGGGTCGTTCAATAATTGCTATTCTTATGGATCACGAATGTGGAGAGTCTTCCCCACATTCTTTCCCTTCTTACATCGTTTGGCTTCACACAATTCCACGACATAACATTCTCTTGCTGCACTTTGGTCTCTGCTTACCACTACGACCCTATTTTCCATTGGAAATTTCATTGTAAGGCGCCACAAAGCTAAAACTATTATAAAATTAGCAAGGGTTGGTCGGCCAAAAAAAGCACTATGAGTTGAGAATTCCTTAATTATCATGAAGATTTGAACAAGAACCACCCTTCATTCTCCTTCTTCAATTTCTGTGGTAAGTCAATCGCCTCGACTAGCTGTTTTGGTTCACATGTAAATCCTTGATCTTTATCCTACAAGCGGTCACATCTTTCATACTAATTTTCATCTGATCGAACATTTGTCGTAAAAGGATGTTAACTGAACTTCCATTGTCGACCAACACTCTACGCACAACTGCCAGCTAGATTCCAACTGCAACCACCATTGGGTGGGGAGTTGGCACCTATATACCTTCAGTATACTAATTTCGGAATACAATGTCATCGGTTATTTCTTTGTCGTTTGACCAGGGCTCCATATTCAATGGTATAACAAGTTTACTTAATAACATGCTTCAAAGAAGTAGTGTATCACTCCATCTCAGCCAAACTCTTTTGCGCTATGTGAAGTCCTTCAGTTATGGTACTTATCAATAGCCTTTAATCACGTTGTCTGGACCTTTCTTCGATGGGTCCGGGTTGATTTCCTTGATTTCTTGGAACTCGGGATCTAACAGGTCAAAATTATGTGGTTTGTTCACATACTATTGGTGCCTGTTATTCCTTATTAGTTCCTCATTTAAGTCCTTCAGATGCTAACATTCATTTGTGTTAAACCCGTGAGTCTCGTGAAAGCAACAAAAATTCCACGATTTCTTATGTTGTTCATACGCTTCACGCTTAGGTGGTTTGTTGTACCACCTAGTTCCTTGAGTGGCAAGGTAGATGTTTTCTAAGCTATCATTCAACGGTGTATAATCCTCAAATTTGAGATTCCTTAGACGCTTCCAGTTCCCGTCAGGCCTACCAGAGTTCTGATTCCTCTTCTTCCGATGAGAATTCTTTCTTGTTGTAGTTCCAAAACCATTTCTATCCTATTTAACTACGACATTGCTTTGAACTATTTCCTTTGGTTGCTTGCTGATAGTTTTGTCTTCGACTATACTTGCCTCTTCCAGTCTTAGAAACTGGTTTTCCTTTCGGTGGAATTCCTCCATTGTATTGGGTTGTTTCATTTTAATCCATCTACCATATTCTATATCTGGGTGAATGGCTTGGACCAAGGCCGTAAAAATCATTTCCTCTTTTGGATTGCTTACCTTAATGCGATGTTGAACTAGTTCATAGAAGATTTCAGTGACTCATTGGGTCCTTGAAAAAAGCTGGATAAGGACATCACATCTTTTTTTCGTGTAGTATAAAGTCTAAACTACTCTAGAATTTTTTTCCTAATTCGTCGAAAGTGGAATTGACCTTGGTGCAAGTTTAGTAAACCACATGGAAGAAACTCCTTCCAAGAAGATAGAGAAACATTTGTAGCGGGCAGCATCCGTCACCCTTGCAACATCCATGTGCCACTCATATTTTTACAAGTATTGTTTGGGGTTCGTCATTTCGTTATACGATGGCATAGTCGGCATAATAAACTTCATAGGATATCCTTCTCTTAAAACGTTTTTTTGTAAATGGAGTTCGGCTTAGTGTAGAACCCCAGTCTTCATTCTTTCTGCCCCTACTCTCCTCCGTTACCTATTTGAACATGTCGGCGATGTACTCCTCGCTAGCATGGTGGTCTATAGATTAGTTGTCAGGGGCTACGTCGAGTGTTTGACTCTACAAACGGTCTCGTTTTCTAGCTAAAGCCTAGGTTCTCCATTCTCCAGGAGAACCACTCCAGCAGGGCCCCATTGGCATGCATTGGTCTTACCGGGACAGTTTGAACTTCATTTCCAACATTTTCCCTGTATACAAAAGCATTTAGTTCCAATCTAGCATCATCAAATTGCATGTCATCTTCAGAGTCAAAAGCAAGTATTACATCGTTTACTTGAGGATGTTCACTCCAAGATTTGGATTTGCAGCGGGTTGCTTTTCGGTGGGAGAAGTATTTCCGTTGTCTTCTATTATGATTCCTGCAGCTCCACTAACAACCTCCTTCTACTTTTGTTTATAATTTCTCCTGTTCAACCATGAAATAAAAGAATTATCTTTTTCCATTGCAATTGCAGTTTCTTGTCTAGCTCTCGGAGCACTTGGTGATTGTAGCACTAGTAAAGCATCAATCTTATCCATAATAGCCTTTTGGCTATCGACCATTTTCTGGTTAAGTTCATAAACCATTTGGTTAAGTTCCCCTTTAGTCACAACATCCTATTGAGTGGAGGAACTTGGTGCTAGATTTCCAGTATTAATCTCTATTCGATGACTGTTAGTATTATTCACTTCAGTTTGTTAGGGGTTTGAATCATCACTACCTACTGTTGCTCTTGGGGATCTTCCAGAAGCAGTCCTCTATTTCTAGGTGCCACTGATCTCTAACAGCAAGTCTATAAATCTTCGAAGAAAATTCCCTAGATCTAACCGCTGGATCTCTTCTAATCCAAAATAGCAAGTTGGATCTAAGCCTGGGTTCAGATGTTCTCATTAAAAGCACAAAAATGTTAACGTCAAAAATGGATTAACATCCAAGAATAGGTTGTAGAAAACCTATGAGACCTAGATCTAGTAGATAATAGTAATAGTAAAGGTAAATAAACTACAATAAAAAAGACAAAAGATTTTATAGTGATTCGGCAAATTTTGGCCTACATCCACTTTATGTCTTTGTTGCTTATAAACTTGATTGAGATTACAAAGGATTTGAGAGAGAATAAGTCACAAGTACATGAGTTAGACCAAATATAAGTCCAAGAATTATCTAAAGTAGCTACCTTGGTGACTAATGTGTAGTGGAAAGAGATGAAGAGAGTCAAAGCTTCCGCGTAGTGATGGTAGAACCAGATCCTGTTTTAGTTGCTTTATGGTTTATATTATATGGGTAACATCATATTGGGCTAGAACGAGAGTTGGCCCAGAGTCCATATGAAGGTGTACGCAAAGTCGAATATGCTATCGAGTTGACATGACATGTTGGTACCGACCTCTCATGTCGGTGCCGACATGTGTAGTTAACTCCAATTGCTTTGAGCTCTTTTGTGTTGTGCTTCCTATTCCGTTTTGAGATGTCCCATGTTATTTCCATAGGTAATTGATTGAGATTGGCGATAGTTCCTTCATCTCTTAACTTGTTCTGCTGTTGTAGCTGCTAACTCTTCAACTCTGATAATTGGTTGTTTGAAACCCTTGGAAATCTCTTAAGCAAGCGTAGAAGAAGTATAGAATGACTCTTGTAAATTTTGAATGAAATGTATGGAGCCAGGAAAGTCCACCATCAACTTGATCAAGTCGACACCAATCTCTCCCCTTAGCTTATTTTGAGCGAAATTCTAACCATTTCTTTACCCCATCCAAGTATGCCTCTAGGATTCCAAGTCCTTTCATCATCCTTTGATGTTCTAACTGTTATTAATTTATGCTTAGTTGAAAACCCAGTTAACAACAACAATCCAAACTTGAATCCTCCCTCTCCCTCTTTCGAGTAGATTATCCCCATTCCTATATCTAAACCCAATAAGCAAAATAAGAAGGGAAAAAAACTCAAGTCCAACCCTAAATTCAAACTTGGCTCTTCCATTGCTGCCTTTAACTCAGATGATGAATCATCACTCTTGATTGGCCACATCAATCTTGAGAACAACTCATTAACTTCTGCTAGAAGTACTTGAAACTCATCCAAAAAATTCACATCAATTTTCCAATGATGCACAAAATTTAGAGCCTGAACATTAGTGGTGCCCACAAAGATATAAAGTTAGATCAAATCAATTTATTATTCAAGAACATAAATTATCTCTATCTATCTCAGAAACCAAATCGAATGCTAATCTCCCTGAAAGTGCCTCTTCTTGCATTAATGCCTTATGGCAATCAATGGATAATCTTGCTACTGCTCCTTATGGCAGACTTCTTATTCTCTTTAATCCTTCTATTTACACTATCTCTCCTATTCTTATCACAAATCAATTAATCACTCTCATGCTTTTCACATTCCTTCCTCCAGTTATATGTACTACACCTTCTGTAACGTCCCGCCTTTTCGCACACTTCAAATCGACACACATGTCGATTCAAACCATACGGAAGGGCGGATTGTTATGGGGTAAACAAGAAAAACAGAGAAGAAATAAAACAAAATAGAATCTCACAGCGGAAGGATAAAATATAATAATAAAATATACAGTTTAAAAACTGTTTACAAAACATTTGATTCTTCTATATACAATTAAATATCAGAGTTCAAATACCAAAAATATCAATGCAGCGGAATACAGTGCAGTGGAATAAAATAGATAATAGTAATACAAATCTTCGTCCTCGTCCTCCAAAGCTAAATCTCCTAATCCTAAAACGCTCGGACTGACCCGAGTGAATTTGAAAAGACAAAAACACTCGAGTCAGAACTAAAAGATCTTATGTGAGTCAAATTAACATAAATAAATATGAGTGCGGTAACTCAAGAGATGCTCGGGATTTACATCTCCTAAGGATCCGTTAAACTATTTACTATATAGTATATTGCGCTATTATAATAGTGTCTATTTGTAAAATAAACTTACTTTTTAATAGCGTTAAGGGGTTACCTATATAGCCCTTAACACAAATAATGCCAATAGTCTATACAGTACCGTAATACCTCCTGATCGGGAGGCTACCAGAGGATACTCCATAGGTACGACACAAATAGAAACTCGTACAAGGCGCGATAGGGTAGGTGACACGGCACAACTAGGCAATGCCAGGGTAGATATACCAATTGCTATCCGGGCTGGTGGAAACGCGCAGCGCGCAGCTACCGCCCACCTCGAACAACACCCCCAAAATCAAAATCAAAGTGGCCACCGAATCAATCCAAAAGTCAGAGTATAATATCGAAGGAGTGCGTTCGATCAGAGGAATGACCTCATTGGCCCGAGAATCGCTCCTGTTTTAGCCACCTTATGCCAACTCACGGGAGTTGGGTCCACGTATTTACCTCATAGGAAACGCCGCCACCAACCTACTTCATTCTGGAATCTCCACCGAGTACACGGTTGTTAAAGTGGTTTTCGAAGTTGGCAGAGAGTATGACAACTTCCGATCCCGGTCTCTTTAACAACCAAACGTTATTATAACACCGCGGTCATTTAAAATAATTTATAAGTTAAAACCAGAATAAAATATCCATTTTAAACCCATATAAATACGATATCATTTATATTTTTAAAACCCCAAATCAATACGATATCATTTAGACCCAAACCAATATAATGTCATTTTATTTTCCAATATATTCTTTTCCAAAGTCATAGTGTTTTCAAAGTAAAATATTTAGAAATCAAAACTCTTGAATATAATATTTCCAAATTATACTACCTTGAAAATCATAACTTTGAAACAAATTTCCATCTCTTAAATGGTTAAATATTAATTTACTTTTATAAAACAAAATAGCTTCTTTAGATTTCACAAATCAATTCCAAATATCGATTTAAACTTCCAAATACGATTTCAATTCTTACGTTTCAAAGCTTTAAATATTTCACCATTTCAAAAAGAAACTCATTTGACAATCCCATATATATTAAATTCAATTACTTATTATTTAGACTTGAAATGTTTACTTAATGAATTCAATATAATTTAAGAAAAACCTTTAACTTCACATAACTGGAAAATCTTTCAATTTATTATATATTCATTTAAATCCACCTGATATTCATTTAAATCACTCTACACAAAAAAATCAAGTTATAAAAATCATATCCTTTAAAAAGTTCTAACTTTATATTAAATTCCAATTTAACTTAATATTCATCTTCCAATCTTATTCTCACTTTAGTCATAAAAACTCCAGAATTTAAATTTTAAATAAATGCTAAATCTTATTTGGTCTTAAAATCAAACTTTATTTTAAACTTCAAATCAAATTTATACAAAGCTTAAAACCGGAAATTACTATATATATAATAACCTTTATCAATAACCAAATCAATATCCCATAAACCATATATATATATAACTTTACAAAAACCATAGAAAATCATTTCAAAATATTTTTTTTATATATATATACCGCGGTGCCTGTATAAAATTTTCTACCCTATGGTCAAGTGATACGGATGTTTATCATTTCAATCCGAAATTTTAAAAATTAAAAAAAATTGCGGTTGTATATCATTTCAAACCGCAATCCCGACTAAAATGAAATGCATGATAAATTACAGATTTTTAAAATATAGTACACATCATCCATTCACCAAACATCAATCAACAACCATTAATTATAATCATCATCCAATTTATTTCAATCATCATTAATTTATTTCAATCATCGTCAATTTAAAACAAACATCAATATATAGCATATGCAATATAACAGGAAATAAATGACAGTTATTAACTAACAGTTTATTCAAAATAAATTTAATAACTGTTTAACTAGCAGTTTTATGCAAATAAATAAATTTTAACTGTCAAATTTATATGCAAAAAAATAAAATTAATTAACAGTTGAATTAAATAAATGCGATTAACAGAGATAAAGAATAAAACATGCCAAACAGTCATAAATAAATTTCTACTCATATCTAAAAATCAATTTAACAAACATAAGAAATTTTAGAAGTTGTGAGTGGGTTAAAACACTCACCTTTTTGAATTTAAATTGAATTCAAATCCAATTTAAACCCAAAAATTGGACAGTCTCCAAATTCATCCAAACTAGTGCCAAAACGTCAGAAATTCCGATACGATCCTAGCAAAACAAACCGCGCGTGAATCCGAGATCGTATGCAAAAGTTATGAAAATTTGAAAAATGGAAAATTCTGGTCCTGGGTCGACTTCGGTGCGCCGCCTCAATTCCCCGGTGCTTGCTTGGAGTTTTCGCCAAAACGACCCGGAGAGACCCGAGTCATTTTCTTCCTGACCCGAAGTTGCTCTAGGGTTTTCTCCCTTGAAACCCGAAGCGCGACCAGAAGCTGCTGCAGATCCGCAATTTTTTTTTTTTTTTTTTTTTTTTGAAATTGAATTTTTTTTTTGGAATTTGGGAATTAGGTTTTTTTTCTGTCATTAGAATGAGAAGTTGAGAAGGAGATGTACGTATAGAAAAATGAAAATAAGGACTGGCTAGGGTTTATAACAGGTTATATATAGACAACGCTGAAAAATAATAGATGGATCAGATTGGATCTGAACATAAGTTTAAATTTAGGCATAAACATATATGCAATAAACTAGCATTAAATTTTGAAACGTGAATTGATTTAATTGGAAATAAATTACCCAATCCAAATTTATTTTAATCAGTTTCCAATTAAACTGATTAGATTCGATTCCAACCCTTTAATTGAGTCTATCATTACTTTGTAACGCAGTTAACATTTGTCTCACGTTTCATTCCATATATATTCAAATTTCCAGCTTCCCTTTGTATAAATTATTATTTCCAAATATATTGAAGTTGTTATTCCAAATTATTATTCCAACCCAACTATATACATGTGCTAAAATTAGAAATTATCAATTAAGTTTCCCAAAAATTTCATTGAATTAAATCTTCATTCTTATTATTCAATCCATTATAGCCAAATGGATGAAATTAACATACATAAATATTTTTCAAATTTCAACTAAATTTTCAATTAACGTAAAATAAATGTTTAATTTTTACTTAATTGCAAAAACTCAATTACCTTAATTCTTTATATTCATATAAATAAACAATTCTTGATTTACAATCTTTTCATTCACCCATAGTCATATTATAAATAGAATTTATATTATCTTCAATTATTTCGATTAAATCTATTATCATACATTACTTTAATATACTGACAACATTACTTTTGCACCCTTTCATTTACCCAACTGTCATTTTATAAATAAACTTAACAATAGATTCATACTCTATTACATAAATGCATACCCTTTTATCTAAATTAAAATCTTCATAACTTCAAACACTTAATCCATTTAATTCCAATTACTCCTTTCATTAAATTTTGGATTCAAATCAATTTATAAAGCTTTACCTCCATTCTTTATATACACTAACCATCATTTAATGAAGAATTTATTTACGTTATTCCCCATTTATTACCTTAATTTATTTATCGTAACATTTAATTTATAATTATTGCAATGATTTCCGATTTAATTGAAGGAATTAAGTATATAACTCATAATAGTTGTGGTAAAACTCTTAATCCTACATTTATAAGTATATACTTATCCGTTATATCTATTACTTAAATAAATTCCTTTTTATGTCCTTTAAATTTATTACTAAATATCCATTTACCTTTCCCATAAAATTTGAATTCCATCAAATTATTATAACCAATCAGATTTCCGTTCACACTTTATTATAAACCTAAAATTTGCAATTCATTATCTTGTAGTATTGTCATCCCATTTCTACTTATTATTATAACTTTACAATCTATACACATTCAATTACTATTCAATGCATATTTATTCATCAATCAATTCGATATTTACTTTTCTTTCCTCCTATTTGATAAATAACCTAGAATGCATTTACATTCACTCATTTCATTCAATTAATTAATGATTCCCTCAGTTAGCAATAACGTAACATTTTCTTTATTTGTATTGCAAATAATTCAAAATTCAATTCCTAATTCTTAATATCCTCTAAATTACAACTTCCAAACATTGTATTAATCATCATTTACGTACCTCTAATTATTTTAATTTACATTAACATAATAAATAAATTACCTTTAATGAAATCTATCCCCCAATTTATTATATGCAATAAATTTTGACCTTACAACAGTTTCAACTAATTATTTATATTTATTGCGATTGAATACCAAAATTTATTTAACACATAAAATAAATGAACAATTTATATTCATTGTCACCTATTTTCTTTTAAATTCAGTTATAAGTTTGTTACTTACCAACCAGGTTATAATAACACAATTTTTTTTATTCCATTGCTATATATGATATATTTGCATCACATACTTGAATTTTTCAATTTCATCTTAATTCCAATTCACGGTAGTATAATTTCTTACTATAAACTCATTTAAAATTTGCATACCAATTAATTAGTTTCAACTAAATAGATTGATTCAATTCAACTCTTTTATTAAGTCTATATAAATAAATATACTATTTCATTGGTAAATGTTTATTTCAATTATTCCTTTATTCCTTACAAATCTTATTTCATTCATGAATGCCATCATATATCAATTATTACATAATTTCATTAATTTACATTCAGTTACAACTAAATTAATGCACTGATTTCATTTGCAAATTAAATGCTTACAATTTATAAGCTTTCATTCCAAACAATATTTCAATTTGTACCGGACATTGATTTAATTCAATTTACTATTTAATATTATTAATTCATTAACTAAATTCACTACTTACCTTTGTTCTCTTATATGCAACTCTTAGCCTAATATAACAATTTGCATCACTTCAATTTATTCGTCATTTTGTTTCAACTGTAAATACTTAGCCTTATATTCCCATGGTTTCATTTCCTTCTCAACATTTGCTTCATTATTAATTATAAAATCTTTCTTTCTTCTAAATTAAATTTGCGTAAATATTATTAAAATGACAAATTTAATTAACGAAAATGACGGGTCGTTACACTCTCCCCCACTCAAACTTTTCGTCCCTGAAAAGGAAAAAGAAGGAAAAAGAAGAATTAAGAAATCAATATCATATCAAATATTAAATTTATAAACAAATAAATTTACAAAATTAATTTAGATAAAATATACTAATTTCTAATCATTAATTTTTTTTTAATACTCAAACTAATAAACTTTGGAAAACATTTTCAAGATATTTTCTAAGTCCAAAATTTACGAAATTTTTTGGCAGAGTCTCCTTTGTACGGGGAGGCTCGGAAGAAAGTATAATATCAAATATATCAAAATATCTCATATAATATCCAAAATATAATATCCCAACACGGGAAAATATATAAAATAGCGCTATAAACTGTAATCCGAAACGTACATATTTGTCGTGCAATATACGCTTAATTTATGGAACCAAAAGCAGTAGCAGTTGCTTCCATAACCTGCATTTCACTTATAAAATCCAAAGGGTTAACAATTTATATAAAATAAAATATTTAAGTGGTTTCCATCACTAATACAAAACAATACAACAACCACCAATTTTAACAGCAGCATACACAACAAATTCAAGCAACCATTCAACCAAACAAATAAATAGTCGTTCGGGTTCAAAACCTTTAAATCATACGGAATGAAGAATAAACCATCAAGTGCATCATTTACTCAACAGTCTAAGATAAACTAAATAGATTATTCATTCACTCCAAATTCAATTTTCAAAGTATTTTACCCAAACAACCATAACCAAACAACAACAATTCAAACAACAATCAACTTAACCTTTTATTAATTTCATACCTTTGTTATTTAATTTCTCTTTTTATTCATACCACATAAATTTTCCTTTTATAGTTTACATTTATTTCTAACAAACTTTTAATTTCATTTACTCGTTCAATGTTTGTTTCAGTTATTTTTTTTACTTATTACTTACAATTTTTCATTTCCATTATCTCAGGTCATGCCAGTTCTTTTTATTTCATTATAATTTTTCGTTCATTTATTGCATGCCCTCATTTATTTACATTTGTTTATCAATAGTGTTCATGTCCCATTTAATTTGTTAGCATTTCCATTTTATTTACTTAAGTTGATATTCATCCATTTGAATTACTTACCTTTAATTATATTCACTTATAGTAAAATTTCAATTGTAACTTAAGTTTATACATTAAATTCTTATTTATAATAGCAAATTCATTGAGTACTTCATTTCCTACTTTTACTTGTACGATTTTCATTACATTTTCTATTTAACATTTCAACTTTTTATATTGGTAAGTTATATATGTTAAAGAAAATGCAAATCAACTTATACAAGTTTTATCTCATCCTTTAATTAAATTTAATGTTCAACAATATTACTCTTTATTTCATATGTTACAAATTTCAAATTTTCTTTAAATCCATTAATAACTTAGCATTAAATCTCTTACCTAAATTAGAGGTTTCAATTATTAATTACTTACCTTTTATTTTACTACAATAATTGAAACATTTAATTAATGGAAATTTAAGCATTAAATACCAGGTTAAATTTCAAATTATTAAAAAAAATAGATAAATATATTCTTACAACTTATATATCTCTAATTATATTTAAAACAATTCAAAACTTATATATTTTCGAAAATGAATCTGCAGTAAAACTATTACAGTGGCCTTTCCCCTTCGAAACTCGAAAATGAAAGTCGATGATGCGGCCGCCATCACCGAAATTATTTTCCAGCGACAAAGAGGAAAGTACAAAACTTATTTTCTCCAAAAATCTTATTTAAAACAATTCTTCCGAATTATATTAAAATATTTATATCAGAAAGTACTTATACACAATATTATTATATTCCAAAAAAAATTTCAAAAGAAATTTCGAAACCCCGGAACTTAAGCCCTAAATTTCCAGATTTCATTTATTTTACTTTCAACTTAGTTTCAACTGTTATTTATATTTTCATTACCTAACACCCAATCTATAGCAACCAAATATATGTCATTATAAAATATTTTTATATATAGAAAATATAATAGGCAAAGTTATTTCATTCACCTATATTAAAATCAAATATTATGTCAGTCTGTCCTATTAAGTGTTTAGAAATCCTTATTGATGTCACAGCGTCCCATGCACCAACTAGAATTTATAAATACAAAACGGAACAGATTAACACAATATTAAAATCTTTTTATAACACTAACAAATACGCTCTCTCATATATATACACTCAGCGACTCCCATAGGGTATCGCTACCCTATTAGTAAAGAGTCAAACCCCACAAAGCTAAGGTTTATCGCTAAACCAAAGCACTGATACCAGATGTAACGTCCCGCCTTTTCGCACACTTCAAATCGACACACATGTCGATTCAAACCATACGGAAGGGCGGATTGTTATGGGGTAAACAAGAAAAACAGAGAAGAAATAAAACAAAATAGAATCTCACAGCGGAAGGATAAAATATAATAATAAAATATACAGTTTAAAAACTGTTTACAAAACATTTGATTCTTCTATATACAATTAAATATCAGAGTTCAAATACCAAAAATATCAATGCAGCAGAATACAGTGCAGTGGAATAAAA
This sequence comes from Allium cepa, assembly GCA_030765085.1. Lineage (NCBI taxonomy): Eukaryota > Viridiplantae > Streptophyta > Magnoliopsida > Asparagales > Amaryllidaceae > Allium > Allium cepa. The sequence continues at coordinate 501,446,781 of CM060931.1, forward strand.
TAGATAATAGTAATACAAATCTTCGTCCTCGTCCTCCAAAGCTAAATCCAAATCCTGAAACGCTCGGACTGACCCGAGCGAATTTGAAAAGACAAAAACACTCGAGTCAGAACTAAAAGATCTTATGTGAGTCAAATTAACATAAATAAATATGAGTGCGGTAACTCAAGAGATGCTCGGGATTTACATCTCCTAAGGATCCGTTAAACTATTTACTATATAGTATATTGCGCTATTACAATAGTGTCTATTTGTAAAATAAACTTACTTTTTAATAGCGTTAAGGGGTTACCCATATAGCCCTTAACACAAATAATGCCAATAGTCTATACAGTACCGTAATACCTCATGATCGGGAGGCTACCAGAGGATACTCCATAGGTACGACACAAATAGAAACTCGTACAAGGCGCGATAGGGTAGGTGACACGGCACAACTAGGCAATGCCAGGGTAGATATACCGATTGCTATCCGGGCTGGTGGAAACGCGCAGCGCGCAGCTACCGCCCACCTCGAACAACACCCCCAAAATCAAAATCAAAGTGGCCACCGAATCAATCCAAAAGTCAAAGTATAATATCGAAGGAGTGCGTTCGATCAGAGGAATGACCTCATTGGCCCGAGAATCACTCCTGTTTTAGCCACCTTATGCCAACTCACAGGAGTTGGGTCCACGTATTTACCTCATAGGAAACGCCGCCACCAACCTACTTCATTCTGGAATCTCCACCGAGTACACGGTTGTTAAAGTGGTTTTCGGAGTTGGCAGAGAGTATGACAACTTCCGATCCCGGTCTCTTTAACAACCAAACGTTATTATAACACCGCGGTCATTTAAAATAATTTATAATTTAAAAACAGAATAAAATATCCATTTTAAACCCATATAAATACGATATCATTTATATTTTTAAAACCCCAAATCAATACGATATCATTTAGACCCAAACCAATATAATGTCATTTTATTTTCCAATATATTCTTTTCCAAAGTCATAGTGTTTTCAAAGTAAAATATTTAGAAATCAAAACTCTTGAATATAATATTTTCAAATTATACTACCTTGAAAACCATAACTTTGAAACAAATTTCCATCTCTTAAATGGTTAAATATTAATTTACTTTTATAAAACAAAATAGCTTCTTTAGATTTCACAAATCAATTCCAAATATCGATTTAAACTTCCAAATACCATTTCAATTCTTACGTTTCAAAGCTTTAAATATTTCACCATTTCAAAAACAAAATCATTTGACAATCCCATATATATTAAATTCAATTACTTATTATTTAGACTTGAAATGTTTACTTAATGAATTCAATATAATTTAAGAAAAGCCTTTAACTTCACATAACTGGAAAATCTTTCAATTTATTATATATTCATTTAAATCCACCTGATATTCATTTAAATCACTCTACACAAAAAAATCAAGTTATAAAAATCATATCCTTTAAAAAGTTCTAACTTTATATTAAATTCCAATTTAACTTAATATTCATCTTCCAATCTTATTCTCACTTTAGTCATAAAAACTCCAGAATTTAAATTTTAAATAAATGCTAAATCTTATTTGGTCTTAAAATCAAACTTTATTTTAAACTTCAAATCAAATTTATACAAAGCTTAAAACCGGAAATTACTGTATATATAATAACCTTTATCAATAACCAAATCAATATCTCATAAACCATATATATATAACTTTACAAAAACCATAGAAAATCATTTCAAATTTTTTTTATATATATATACCGCAGTGCCTGTATAAAATTTTCTACCCTATGGTCAAGTGATACGGATGTTTATCATTTCAATCCGAAATTTTAAAAATTAAAAAAAATTGCGGTTGTATATCATTTCAAACCGCAATCCCGACTAAAATGAAATGCATGATAAATTACAGATTTTTAAAATATAGTACACATCATCCATTCACCAAACATCAATCAACAACCATTAATTATAATCATCATCCAATTTATTTCAATCATCATTAATTTATTTCAATCATCGTCAATTTAAAACAAACATCAATATATAGCATATGCAATATAACAGGAAATAAATGACAGTTATTAACTAACAGTTTATTCAAAATAAATTTAATAACTGTTTAACTAGCAGTTTTATGCAAATAAATAAATTTTAACTGTCAAATTTATATGCAAAAAAATAAAATTAATTAACAGTTGAATTAAATAAATGCGATTAACAGAGATAAAGAATAAAACATGCCAAACAGTCATAAATAAATTTCTACTCATATCTAAAAATCAATTTAACAAACATAAGAAATTTTAGAAGTTGTGAGTGGGTTAAAACACTCACCTTTTTGAATTTAAATTGAATTCAAATCCAATTTAAACCCAAAAATTGGACAGTCTCCAAATTCATCCAAACTAGTGCCAAAACGTCAGAAATTCCGATACGATCCTAGCAAAACAAACCGCGCGTGAATCCGAGCTCGTATGCAAAAGTTATGAAAATTTGAAAAATGGAAAATTCTGGTCCTGGGTCGACTTCGGGTTCGACTTCGGTGCGCCGCCTCAATTCGCCAGTGCTTGCTTGGAGTTTTCGCCAAAATGACCCGGAGCGACCCGAGTCATTTTCTTCCTGACCCGAAGTTGCTCTAGTGTTTTCTCCCCTGAAACCCGAAGCGCGACCAGAAGCTGCTACAGATCCGCAAAACTTTTTTTTTTTTTTTTTTTTTGAAATTGAAATTTTTTTTTTTGGAATTTGGGAATTAGGTTTTTTTTTTCTGTCATTAGAATGAGGAGTTGAGAAGGAGATGTACGTATAGAAAAATGAAAATAAGGAATGGCTAGGGTTTATAACAGGTTATATATAGACAACGCTGAAAAATAATAGATGGATCGGATTGGATCTAAACATAAGTTTAAATTTAGGCATAAACATATATGCAATAAACTAGCATTAAATTTTGAAACGTGAATTGATTTAATTGGAAATAAATTACCCAATCCAAATTTATTTTAATCAGTTTCCAATTAAACTGATTAGATTCAATTCCAACCCTTTAATTGAGTCTATCATTACTTTGTAACGCAGTTAACATTTGTCTCACGTTTCATTCCATATATATTCAAATTTCCAGCTTCCCTTTGTATAAATTATTATTTCCAAATATATTGAAGTTGTTATTCCAAATTATTATTCCAACCCAACTATATACATGTGCTAAAATTAGAAATTATCAATTAAGTTTCCCAAAAATTTCATTGAATTAAATCTTCATTCTTATTATTCAATCCATTATAGCCAAATGGATGAAATTAACATACATAAATATTTTTCAAATTTCAACTAAATTTTCAATTAACGTAAAATAAATGTTTAATTTTACTTAATTGCAAAAACTCAATTACCTTAATTCTTTATATTCATATAAATAAACAATTCTTGATTTACAATCTTTTCATTCACCCATAGTCATATTATAAATAGAATTTATATTATCTTCAATTATTTCGATTAAATCTATTATCATACATTACTTTAATATACTGACAACATTACTTTTGCACCCTTTCATTTACCCAACTGTCATTTTATAAATAAACTTAACAATAGATTCATACTCTATTACATAAATGCATACCCTTTTATCTAAATTAAAATCTTCATAACTTCAAACACTTAATCCATTTAATTCCAATTACTCCTTTCATTAAATTTTGGATTCAAATCAATTTATAAAGCTTTACCTCCATTCTTTATATACACTAACCATCATTTAATGAAGAATTTATTTACGTTATTCCCCATTTATTACCTTAATTTATTTATCGTAACATTTAATTTATAATTATTGCAATGATTTCCGATTTAATTGAAGGAATTAAGTATATAACTCATAATAGTTGTGGTAAAACTCTTAATCCTACATTTATAAGTATATACTTATCCGTTATATCTATTACTTAAATAAATTCCATTTTTATGTCCTTTAAATTTATTACTAAATATCCATTTACCTTTCCCATAAAATTTGAATTCCATCAAATTATTATAACCAATCAGATTTCCGTTCACACTTTATTATAAACCTAAAATTTGCAATTCATTATCTTGTAGTAATGTCATCCCATTTCTACTTATTATTATAACTTTACAATCTATACACATTCAATTACTATTCAATGCATATTTATTCATCAATCAATTCGATATTTACTTTTCTTTCCTCCTATTTGATAAATAACCTAGAATGCATTTACATTCACTCATTTCATTCAATTAATTAATGATTCCCTCAGTTAGCAATAAAGTAACATTTTCTTTATTTGTATTGCAAATAATTCAAAATTCAATTCCTAATTCTTAATATCCTCTAAATTACAACTTCCAAACATTGTATTAATCATCATTTACGTACCTCTAATTATTTTAATTTACATTAACATAATAAATAAATTACCTTTAATGAAATCTATCCCCCAATTTATTATATGCAATAAATTTTGACCTTACAACAGTTTCAACTAATTATTTATATTTATTGCGATTGAATACCAAAATTTATTTAACACATAAAATAAATGAACAATCTATATTCATTGTCACCTATTTTCTTTTAAATTCAGTTATAAGTTTGTTACTTACCAACCAGGTTATAATAACACAAATTTTTTTATTCCACTGCTATATATGATATATTTGCATCACATACTTGAATTTTTCAATTTCATCTTAATTCCAATTCACGGTAGTATAATTTCTTACTATAAACTCATTTAAAATTTGCATACCAATTAATTAGTTTCAACTAAATAGATTGATTCAATTCAACTCTTTTATTAAGTCTATATAAATAAATATACTATTTCATTGGTAAATGTTTATTTCAATTATTCCTTTATTCCTTACAAATCTTATTTCATTCATGAATGCCATCATATATCAATTATTACATAATTTCATTAATTTACATTCAGTTACAACTAAATTAATACACTGATTTCATTTGCAAATTAAATGCTTACAATTTATAAGCTTTCATTCCAAACAATATTTCAATTTGTACCGGACATTGATTTAATTCAATTTACTATTTAATATTATTAATTCATTAACTAAATTCACTACTTACCTTTGTTCTCTTATATGCAACTCTTAGCCTAATATAACAATTTACATCACTTCAATTTATTCGTCATTTTGTTTCAACTGTAAATACTTAGCTTTATATTCCCATGGTTTCATTTCCTTCTCAACATTTGCTTCATTATTAATTATAAAATCTTTATTTCTTCTAAATTAAATTTGCGTAAATATTATTAAAATGACAAATTTAATTAACGAAAATGACGGGTCGTTACACCTTCATTTATGCTGAAAATTCCCTCTCACAAAGATCTAGAATGCCCACTCTCCTTTCCTACCTCAGATAAAACTCTCATCCATGGATATTAATGGGTGATTTCACCCGTTCCTTCCTCTTATCTCATAAATTTGAAGCTAACTCTCTCTCCTTTAGAGAACCTGCTCCTCTAAATGAAGCTATGAACAATGCCTCAATCATTGACATCCCTTCCAATAGTTCTCCGTATTCATGGTCTAATAAGAGCGAAAATCATGTGAGAACTCTAACCAAGATTGACCATGGCTTTGCCAATTTTAAAGGGTAAGTTTGGCTCACATCCGTAACAAGTTTCAAAATAGAGAAAACATCCTTTCCAAACTAAACTTACATTTCTGGTCCCTATTTTCAAATTAGCGCACGCAAAAAGACCCAAATACCCTTTATGTTTTTAACTTTTCAAACGCATATAACTTTATGTAGAAAAATCGGATCAACATACCGTTTTCACCAAAAAATCACATATTATACGAACTTTGAAATGAGATCTATTGTTAATAATAAAATTCATATTTGTAGTAAATGTGCAATTATTTCATATATTTGCAGACAATTCAGCAAATTTTGAACACTTTTGATTTTTTTCTTCAAATTACAACATTTGCAAATAATTGCAGACATTTCTGCAACTATATGTAATAGTTGCAGAAATGTCTGCAACTATACCCTATAGTTGCTAAAACATCTGCGACTATTGCATATAGTTGTAAACATTTCTACAACTATATGCAATATAGTTGCAGAAATGCAATTATTGCATATTTTGCAGAAATGTCTGCAACTATTGCGTATAGTTGCAGAAATATCTGCATTTGGTATGGATCAAGTTGGATTGATTTTGAGCATTGCTTCATGCAATTGTTTCCAATCTTCAACAAAATCGAGCGTAGACACGTTCCAGGACTATAATCTCGTCAACAGTCGCTTTTTTGAAATAAGAATCCTCGCCGTGGGAAGATTATGTTCTCTTCGGATTTTCCAATCGAGAGTTCGGGTTCTAAACTGTGTTGAGATCCATCTGGTGTCGTTAACATAGTTTCTATGTTAATGTTAATATCTGATACAAAGTTTCATCCTATGTTAGAGCTTTTTTGCTAGCACGATAATCATAGAAGTATCCAAAAACATCTATAACTGCAACGACCGCTTACGCTTTTACACTGCCAACGATGACTTCTATCTCGGCACTGGCTTCAATTTCTACTATAGCTACTCCTTCGAGGCCTCGTCGATCTCATCGGCCATCAATAAATGTGGCTCTCTTGATGTTCATTAAGGATCCATGCAGCTAGATTCCTCCTAATGCTAACTTTTAAAGAGTCATGGTGTTATAAAATCCACCATATTCCTCTACTCCATCAAAATAACGAATTTGCTCTTAATCTTGTATACTATAGATATCTACACAAAGATGAAGAAAAAGACAAGTTTTGGTTATGGGGGATGAATCTCTACCAAACCACTAAAGAGAAAAATTTCCCCTTGAAGTTATGGAGCACGAAGATTAAGGCGTCGATAAAGAAAAATACAAGTTTTGGACCAAGGTCATGAATCGGTACCTATCTATCGGGCCTCGAGATTTGATCCAAAATCAACTCGGTCTTCCTTCTATTGTCTTGGATCTCACTGACCGACGATTCAAACTGCACCTGGGGATTTGGAGCATCCCAAATCACCTATTAATAGCACCCACTTCGACGAAGAAAAAAATTCTTGGCTTTTTTTATTAACTTTGGGATCAATTGTCAACTTTTGCTATGGTAAACTTTGCCAATTCAAAATCTAATCATCGTGTTTTGGAATTCTCTAATAATATTGGTCATTCTAGTAAAAGGTAATCAATGAAACAACTAAGCGGACGTATCAGTTGAGACATTATAATCTATTTTGTTTTTTTTCTTACTTCTGTCTTTGCATTCTTTCAATTTTACATTTTCCATTGATTGATGGTGTTAGTCTAAAAATAAGGCTAACATTTCTTTTAGATTTCTAGATCACCGTATAAATACAAAATACAATGATTATTGATTGAAAGAAATGAAAAATACAGCTCTAAGGATTCAGTTTGGCAAACTCCGTTAGGTAGTTTTTGTATTCTTAAATTTTTTTGTCCCTACTATTCATCTATGAGGTATTTTTTAGGTATAAGATTGTAAAGTAATCTGTTGGGTATTTTTCAAAAAATAGGTGCTTTGCATATTTGGCCTGTTTTGCATGGCAATTTGGTTCTACAACACATAACAAGCGTACCATTTTCTTAGTTCGATAGAGAAAACACTTGGACTCTTTTCCTTTATATAGACGCCACCAAACTGTTTCTTCTCTTAGCTAAATTTAGTTTATTCTTCTGATTCTTTTTAGTGTTAACTTATATAAAGTTATAATCATACATCAATTAATATCTGATTACTAATCAAAAATTAATTAGCTCCCCTATGCGTTCGTCTGAAATGGCTAACCTCTTTCTCTGGCTTTTTTTTTTGTATCTTTTGACAGTTTCATTAAAATATGTGTTTGAAAGCTCCGCTTGCTTCGCTCTCTCTGTTTAAAAAAAAAAAAAGATACAAGACAGCATTAAAAACCAAAATTATTGTCTGAATAAAAAAACAGGAGAAAACCAAGAAAGATGAATTTAAAGATGAAAAAACGAGGTAGAAAAAGAAGTGCGGGGTTGTTGGTAGTAGAGCAGAGCAGTGCAGAAAAGCAGCAGATGATACGATACATGGCAGCGTCTTCTACGGTCAAATGAATCGCTAAAAGCAAATACGTGTTTTGTCCTACTCAAATGCTGGAGCTGTAGTGTACACATATCCATTTCCTCACGGCCTGTGCTACTGCTTTTGTAGCTGTGCTAATACTTAGTTGCACCAATATGTTATGTTTTACTCGCTGTTTTCCTAAACATTAGGGTACGGTTGCTCAAATGAATCGAGGGAGCTGTTATTTGATATGATACAAGGAATGTATATTTTTGTAAAATACAACTGTTTTTTCTCACATGTTACGTTCTTTTCTACAATTATTGTCCAGGGGTACCAGCTCTCCCCGTACATACAAAGTAGTGACTAAGACCAAAGTGGATGAAGCCAGGATAAAGAGATGTTTAGAAAATTTAATATGAGATAGCTAATTGGTCTAAAATTTGAATAGGGCAATATTGATCCATTTGTTAACTTTGAGTAAGACACCAAAATACGGTGAAAATATTTCGAATTCAGATAGTCAAAATCATTTTTCCATTAGATCATCCTGATTACTTTTTAACATTTAGGCCATTTACTTGAGTCAAAAAACAAAAACATGGCGGATAATATAATAATAATACTACGACTAATAATAATAATAATATCAAAACTTTCCCATTGGAAAAACAATCATTTATTGATAATTCTGGTAGAATTATTCTACTAAATTATGGCATATGACTGTGCTATGCCCGACAATTCATTTGTGGACGGAACTAATAACAGGTAATCAAATTTTAATCTCGGTCTTGTTCTCCTATTTTCAATCTTTTCATGCGGCTAATCAAAAATGTACAAAGACGATAGATTCCGCTGTTGAATCGACCCGTAAACAATGGATAATTCCATTGTTATTTACGTCATTGGATCAAAACCATAATACTACCCATATTTTAAGGCACACATATTCCATGTATGGAAATCAACTCGGAAATTTCATATCATCTCCAAGGAGAATGATTTTTTCTCGATTAAATTTGATAATAATGATGACTATGACCGTGTTCTGGAAAGAGGACCGTATTTTTTGGCTAAAAAACTGGTCATGTCGAAAATTAAATTCCTATACTTAATTTGAACAAAGAGTTTCTCCAAACAATCCCTATTTGAATTAGATTCCTTGATTTACCTCTCAATTATTGGATATAAGATTGGGTTCCTATAAAAATGGACCAGTACACGTAAGGTATGGTCGAATTCATATGCTTGTGTACTTGTGGAAATTGGTAGTGATTCATCTTTCCCCAAACGAATTGCCATGTTAAATGAGGAAGATTAGTTAATACTACATAAAGTTGAATATGAGTGAAATTCTCTTAAATGTAAGATCATAATATGTTTGATCATAAGGGAAAATATCGTGCTTTTGACAAAATGTGGGTCTCAAAGCTTAAAGAACAAAATTAAATTAGTAATGGAAACATGAACATTGACAAAGTGGAAACGTTAATAAAAATAGACAGCCAAATCAGGCAACATAGAAAATCCTCAATAGGGCACAAGCTTCATCATCAATATGTAGTGAAAGTAATAATCAAGCATCCAATTGGAAAGGCATTTGTTACCATAATATTTACTTAGTTATATTTGACCTTTGGCTATATAAACAAAGACCCGAAAGAAGGATCCATAGGTATTCGTTACATATGAATGCTAAAAGCTTCAACTCTTTGGCAAACCCTTATAGCTCTACTCTTTATTTGAGCTTCCATAAGCATTAAATGTCAATGAATACTTTGTATAAGCTACTTCGATATGTTAGTCTGAAGGTTAAGCATACTTGTCGAATCATAGGCAATGTTGGAGCGGCTAGAGACTCCAAAAAATGGCCAAGGTGTCGAAGGCTAGATGCCAAGCTGTTAACTTAGCTTTTTCTAAGGCAGTATATAGGCAGATTTAATCCAACAGACTTCACGTTTATCAAGGCCGATGAGTCCAGAGTGATGATTGTGGGGCCCAGAAATAAAGTACAGATAATAACATAAAGTTGAGATTGAATGGAATCGATAGATATGCAAGGAAAAATGTTCAAAGTATGGAATATGTTTCAAGACGTAGGAGGGATCGGCAAAAATCAACTACCATCATAGGGATCGGCATGTTTTAGGGAGCATGTGCATTTTGATAGAAAACAACTAATAGCTCAACAACCACAAAAGAGATTAAGCTAAAACTCTAGGAATAGGAAGAGGGGACTCTAGGGAGTTCATCCTAGGGATTGTACCCCAAAACAGGCAACTTAAAGGGAACGGTACCGATCCATCCATAGGGATCGGTACTCTTCCCTTATAGGGATCCACTATACTCAAATTCTGGTAGTGATTAGTCAACAACTTGAGTACTACTAATCGAATTGGCATGAAACCTAGAGGCTATACATAATATGACATGCAAAAGCTTCCTTAGGGATCACATGTCATTTAGAGGAGTTTGGAGGGATCGAACCCCATTCCTTCAAAGGGATTGGAGGAAATCATGATTCAAACAACAACACTTTACGGAAAACGAGATATCTCATTAATCGTAAGGCGAAATGGCGCGAAATTTGGAGGATAGTTAGCTAACATCATGGGAAGCCTCCCTGAGGGATCGCACCCTATTTGGACACCAAAATAGGGATCGTTGTCGATCCCTATTGTGGGCCCCAATGGGCCTGAAAGTTCTTGGATGACATTGTCATAGCTTGGAGGTTCTTCTGGCAAAATTTCAGTCCAATCCGTGCACACATTCTCCTATAAATACAGCAGGCATGGTGTCAGAAAAGAGATATGGAGCATCTTCTTTATGATTTTATTTATCTTCAACCTAGGATACACTCTACCAATTTGATTCATTGATTTTAGATTATAACTATAAACAAACTATAGTATAATAAAAAAAGATTATCCTGGAGTGGACGTAGGCTGGAATTAACCAAACCACTATAAATTTTGCCTCTTTTTACTTCCTTTCATTTTTAGTTTGCTTGTTCTTCATATTTTATTCTCTACATAAGATACTATTTGAGATCTGTGACTGGATATTGGTGTTTTCATACAGATGGGTGTTGGTGGCTAATTTTGATGCCAACATTTTGGTGCTTTCACTTAGAAGGCTTGCGCCTACGGATTTGAAAGCTAGGATCTTAGATTTGGAAGATTGGATACTTGGATCTAGGAAGTAATGGATAGGCAATCAACAAGGAAAGTGCTACCGGAAAGGAGCCACTATAGAGGGAGTTAAGAGGCTTTCTTAGGAGCTAGAGCTAATCAAACATCTATCTACATCATCGAGGATGAAATGGAAACGATGATGGATGCTATGCAGGAGAGGATGCTGAAAAGATAGGAGAAGATGACGTAGAATTTACTCCAAAAGATTGGACAAAGTAGAGCATAGAATCAAGGGAATAGAGCAGCAAGAGCTAATGAAAACTTAAATCAAGGAGTTGAAGTGGCGAAAATCGCTGAAAATCAGAATAGGGAACGTGGAAATGGAACCCGTGGACAAAGAAATGGAACAGAGCAGCCGGGGGCAGTCCCCTGCCATCTTAGAGGGATCGGCACCGATCCCTACAGAGGGATCGACTCTGATCCCCAAAGGTTGAGGATATGCCCCCAAGTCTGGTCGATCGCGATGCGGGAGGACCTACGATCAATCCTATGGAGCTTGGTGTGAATCGAAATTTGGATGCTTGACCAGAGAAATATGTTCTAGAATTCCCTCGTAAATTTGGGGAAAACTTGGACATGATGATAAGAAACTACCATTGGAAGACAACGACAGGTTTGTAGAGATGATCGGGCAAGCTATGCATGTAGGATCAGTGAACATGGATCTGGAGGATGTAAATAGAAGTTCATTTACTCCTATTATCAGAAATGCTAGGAATCCAGTAGAATTCAAACTACCAACACTGGAAGCTTATGATGAAAAGTCGGATCCAACTATGCATATGATGTGGTATATATGGCATATGGAAGTACTGGTGGCATCGGAAGAAGTCTTGGCATGATTCTTTCCCCAATACTCAACGGATGTAGCTGCGCTATGGTTCGGGCAGTTGGAGAGCGATTCTATTAGTATATGAATGGAATTAGTTAAAAGATTTATGAAGCAGTTTCAGGTTCACGTTATGAGACCCAAGAATGTGATGACATTGACATCAATAAAGTAGCAGGCAGGAGAATCACTAAGAATTTCTTAACCAGGTTCAACGCGACGTTGTTTCAGTAGATCGACCAGATCCATTGATTGTTTTGATGGCAGTAGTGTAGTGTCAAGAATTGCAGATAATTCGGATTTTATGATATCACCGATATGGGATCCACCAATGGATCTCGGGGAATTCTGCCATGAAGCAAAAAGGTTTCTACGACAAGAAGATGCGAAAGATGATAAAGAGGCAACATAAGTTAATACGGTACAGGGTGAGAAATGCTCGGTGAAAGCTCAGGAAAGGATAAAGGTAAACGGAACATGGACAATAGCTTCGATGGATGGAACCGATAGAGGGTAGAACACAAATTCTCTTCTTACTCAGAATTGAATGAAACCCTAGAATGAATATACCTATACACTCAAGGATGCCTTTCGTGTCGAAGGCCGACAAGGAGGGAACCTTCTGAATGCGAACGAACATCAGGAAAGCACTGCCTATTTAATGAGATGGATGTGCACAATACAAATAACTGCCGACATTTGAAGGATATCATTGAGGAACACGCGAGGAATGGTCAGTTACAACAATACATATGGACTCGAGCTATGGTGATGGAATAGAAGCAGCCACCGTGCAACTCGAATGAAAATGGCACGGGATCATAGCATCATCATCACCTTGTCATCCGTTGATCATGATAGCATGAAATAAGTAACAAATTCAATAGTAGGATGGCTAAGTCACTTACACATATACGGGATCGAGGACGATCCCTAACCATGTTCTAAGGTGATGATAAACCATAGTGCTCGGGTTTACGAAATTTATATTTTCTTCTTGTTTGCTTCGAACTCTTGTTTTTCTAGTTTTATTTGAACTTTGGTTTTTTGATTATACAGACTCTTATTTTATATTTGGCAAATCGATTTTGGTTAAATTTGGATCAATGTAATGGATAACGCAGGTCGCGGTTGTGATCATATTCGGAGAGATAGGATAATAATCGCAAGGTACGTGTCTTTTTGTCGGGCGAACACGATGAAACAAACTTGGGCATCATGGATTAAGTCCTCAACTGGATATCAAGGCCGAAGAATAAAGCCCAATAGGTCATCAGGTATGGACTATGCCTGGAAAGGGCTAGGTTGCTTCGCTCGAACGTTATTGATCGACCTACTCAAGTCGTCAATTATGGATTATGCTTGGCAAGGATCTAGAGAGATCAAGGTCGTCGAGTATGGACTATGCCCAGCAAGTGGTAGGTTGCTTTGCTCGAATGGATGGATCGACCTACTCAGTCATCAAGTATGGATTGTGCTCGGCAATGATCTGAAGAGATCAAGATCATTAGGTATGTACTATGCCTAACAAGGGGTAGGTCGGTTCACTCAAACGTGATGGATCTGCCTACTCAGGTTGTCGAGTATGGATTGTGCTCGGTAAGGATTCAGAGAGATCAAGGTCATCATGTACAGACTATTCCTGGCAATGGGTAGGTCACTTCGCTCGAGCATAATGGATAGGTCAACACAGGTTGCCAAGTACGGATTGTGGTCGACAAGGATCCAGTGAAATCGAAGATTTGGATTAGGATAACAACACGAAGATGCCATGGATTTAGATATCAGTTTCGAATAGCAATGTATTTGGCTTTGGATGGATGCATATTTGGATAAAACGAACTGGAGAGGCTATGGATTTGAATTGGATTTTAGATTGGAAAATATGGCTACCAATGAATTATCTATTTCGGATTTTGGATTTATAGAAATTCAAAACACACCTTCTTATCACAAGGCATGTTTTGGGGGCAAAGTGTTAACCCACCTTTTGCTATGGTAGTATACATGCGGATTTAACCTAATAGACTTCATGATCATCAAGGCCGATGAGTCCAAAGTGATGATTGTGGGGCCCAGAAATCAAGTACAAATAATAGCATAAAGTTGTGATTGAATGGAGTTGATAGATATGCAAGATAGAATGTTCAAAATACGGAATATATTTCAACATAGAGGAGGGATCGGCAAAAATCAACTTCCATCATAGGGATAGACATGTTTCAAGGAGCAAGTGCATTTCGATAGAAAATAATTAATAACTTAACAAACATAAAAGGGATTGAAGTAAAACTCTAGAAACAGGAAGAGTGAATCCTAGGGAATTCACCCTAGGAATTGCACCTCAAAACATGCAACTTGAAGGGATCGATACTGATCCCTCCATAGGGGTCGGTGTTCTTCCTTTATAGGGATCCACTATATTTAAATTATTGTAATGATTAGTTAATAAATCTAATTCTACTAATCCAATTGGAATGAAATTTGGAGGCTATACATAATATAACATGGAGAAGCTTCCCTAGGAATCACATATCATTTGGAGGATTTTGGAGGGATTGGCCCCCATCCCTCCAAAGGGATCGGTAGAAATCAGAATTCAATTAACATCACTTCACAAAAAACGCAATATCTCACAAATCGTAAGTCAAAATGACATGAAATTTGGAAAGCAAGTAGCTAACAACATGGGAAACCCTCCAAAGGGGTCGCACCCCATTTGGACACCAAAATAAGGATCGGTACCCATCTCTATTATGGGCTCCAATCGGCTTAAAAATTCTTAGATGGCCTCGTCATAGCCTGGAGGTTCTTCTGTCAAAATTTCAGTCTGATCAGTGCACATCTTCCCCTATAAATATAGCAAACATGGAGTCAGAAAAGGGATCAAGAGCATCTTCTTTATGCTTCTCTTTATCTTCAACCTACGCTATACTCTGCTAATTTGATTCTAGGATTTCAGATTGTATTTGTAAACAAACTATTGTATAATAAAAAAAGGATTATTCTGGAGTGGACTTTGACCAGAATTAGATGAACCACTATAAATCTTGTCTCTTTTTACTCACTTTCATTTTTAGTTTGCTTGTTCTTCATATTATATCCTCTAGATAAGATACTATTTGAGATCCGTGATTGGATATTGGTGCTTTTATACAACTGGATGTTGGTGGCCAATTTTGATGCCAACACAAGCCTAAACAATAACCTAAAGAAAAAGTCCAGGATATAGTGAAAATCGAGGACCACATGCATCGCTAGTCATAAAACGTGATATATGACTTAGGTCAGGCAACTCGAATAAAAAACATAATATGAGCTCAATTGAAAAAAAAGATCAACATGTTGACCCTAAACCAAGAGTATAGACCTTAAATTGAAAGCATAAGTCATAAGTCTGACTTCTAACCAAAGATGAAAGTATCAAGTTGCGCTATTAATGAAAGCGTCAGGACATGTTACTATACTGATGCAAAATACATCCTCTATTTCATGTAACAAGACCCAATGAGTGTCTATTCTAAACTAACGACTTAACCAACCATAACCAAGAGTAAAGGCCTGGAGTGTCTCATTCAACATTTAAGACCAAAGCCGTCTTTATCCAAGACCAAGAGTGCCTTAATGAATAACTAAGATCAATGGCTAAGACAGCCTTATAATGTATGAACTTCTAGATAGCCCAAAGCTTATATGATGCATAATGACCAAGGCGCCTAAGCTAAATATTTGGAAATGACATGTACGTCATCAATCTGCATTAATCTACAAGTAACCAGATGATGACAAGTGTTCAGATCTTAGCTCTTCAAGCAGGCTATGTCGGCAGTCCAAGAGAGAGGATCTCATCTAATGGTAGAGCTACGAGATGACTCTAACCATAAGGCACAAACCCCTATACATAGGATGCGATCATATTGATAGCGAACTAACCGATTGACTAATCGTTTGTGATCAATTTTAACTTTTAGACTCAAGCTTTTAGCTAAGACTCATTAATGTGAGATATAGCCAACATAGACTTGTAAAGTCATTTTGGCCATTTGACCAAAGTACTAAAGAAATTTTCAGCAAAGGACATAGAAACTCAGCTCCCGAACCACAATTAATTTTCTTTTCTTTTACATTTCAGCACTTTATTCTCTATTACTTTCGGCTTGGGCACCCAACCTCCAATTGAACTACTTTCTTTTTACTTTAACTTTTGGAGTTAACCTTAGGAATTCTAGGGTGTTAATAGTGATGAAAAGCCACTCTAACATTTTTAAGCTGGTAGGAGGGCCCAACCTTTGTTTTGTTCCATTGGATTTGCTGTTTGCTCCAGTCAATTTTTAGTTAAAGAAAATGAAGTCAAAATCTATTCAAAGAAATAACTTGTAGTCGCTTACGACTAAGGATGATGTTACTAAGATACTAGTTAAGGCGGTGAATACTACTTCAGCCAAAGAACAAATCCTTCAGTCACCTCAGATGAACAATTCTAGTAAATGATGTTAGCTTTCATGGAAAATACCACAAAATGCTTGGATGAATATCGAGCTGCCTTGAAAAAGACCATCGAAAGTATGGAAAAGGCTAACATAGTGATTATTGATGAAGAGAAATAGCTACCGAAAGCTGATCGAAACCCTAGGAAAAGACCAATGACTAGGAAAAAGATGAATTTGAGCTTGTTAAAATACTTGAATTCCATAGCCGTTTATGACCAATTTCTAGTTTAATTAGTAATATAATTCTACCCACCCATCTGACTGAAGCCTCTAACTGGTAATAAATCCTTAAGAAAATCCCAATCAATTGAATCAAAAGCTTTTGCAAAATCAAGTTTTAAAGTGCACAAGTGATATTATTTTTGCAACAATATAATAAGTTATTGAATTACCGCTACCTCACCCATATTATTTCTACCTTTGATAAAAGCAATTTCAGGAATATCAATTAATACATTCATTTAGTATTTAACCTATTAACTAAAACCTTAGAAATGATTTTAAAAGAAAATTTTAGTAATGAAATACGTTTGAAGTCTTTTAACACATTTTCTTTGATTTTCTTGTATAATAAGATTATATTAGTGAAATGTAACCCACCTAATTGTAATAAAACATCAATTTTTTTCTTTCAATTTTCGTTATATCTTATTTTAAAACATTTAATTTTTTCATAAAATAGAATAGGAAACCCATCAAGACCATGCGATTTATCACTGGGTATATCCTTTATTGCCCTCAAAATCTTCTTTTCCGAAAACGAGTTATCTAATCCATCTAACTCAATCCTAGTGTCAATAAGATATAAATCGTCTCAATTAGCCCTAATCCTATGCCCAATCTTAGTTCCCAAAACTTCTTTATAATAGTTAGTAAATGGCTCATTTAATTATTTTTGGTAAAAAATGCAATATTAATTAAAATAAGGTTAATGGTGTTACTGTGTTCTCTATCATTTGCAACTTTATGAAAAAAATTGGTATTCTTGTCCCCACGTCCATCATTAGACTATAGATCTTTGTTTCCACATCATATATTCTTGTGTTAGAATTTTATTTAAATTTTTCTTCAAAGTTGAAAGGACGTTTTTTCTGAAATATTTAAAATTATTGGATTTTTATTCAGTTTTAGAATCTCATTTAGTAGTTTATCCTTTTTAATTCTAATGTTGCCAAAAACATCTTTATTCTATTTCCTAAGAAAAATTATTAAATCTCTATGTTTAATTACAAATATTTTAGCTACATTTTCTGAAATTTAACTCAAAGAAAGCCATTTATTTGTAACTAAATTGTGAAATTATTTTCCAGCAAAATACTTTTAGTAATTTTAAATAGTATTAATAATTTATCTTAAACAATTTAAGATGTGTGTGTGTGTGTATATATATTCAACAATAAAATTTATAGTTATACACACACACACATCTATCAACATGTTTATTTTAATTAACTAAATTTTATTTATTTAATCCGATTAACTAAATTTTGAATAATTTCAAAATAATTATTAATTGATTTTCAAAAAAATTTGAAAAATAGTTTATGAAATTTGTATAATTTCTTTTATATTTTATATTGAACTTTCATATTCAAAATATATTTTAAATTTACAATGTGAATTTTGAAAATTAGCCCAAGGCCCAAATCAATTTGGTCCTTTACAAACGGTACAACCTTTTGGACTTACTCCACCATTGGGCCAGGCCAGTAGAAAGGAAAGGGAGAATACTTGATTATCCAATCTCAAGCTTGGATATTATTGTTCTAGACACCCATAAATAGGTAGGTTTATTAGTTGAACCATAAAACTACTAATTTAGATCACATAGACCATTTGGACTCTAATACCGTTGATTAAATCTGGTTGGTCTATAGTGGATGAAATTGGTGAATTTCAAAAAATATTCCTATTTGGATCATAATGGGCCTATGAAGTCTAATGGGTTGTACTAGATCTAATCTAGAATATTTAAATAAAATCTAATTTTATTTAATTTTCTAATTTATT
Source organism: Allium cepa (assembly GCA_030765085.1). NCBI lineage: Eukaryota > Viridiplantae > Streptophyta > Magnoliopsida > Asparagales > Amaryllidaceae > Allium > Allium cepa. The sequence continues at coordinate 501,465,393 of CM060931.1, forward strand.
AATTAGTGAATTAAATTGTTAAATTATATAGCTTATGGGTACATCATTATATACTCGTATATGTATAATGTGCACATGCAACATCATAAAAGCATACATAGTCAAGTTTATGCATAAACTGATATTAAGATTTATATTTACTATGTATATACTTAGCTCTTACATATATGTCTATTGCTTGTCTATATAGTAGTTTAACAAAAATAAAATATTCAAAAAATTATATATATGTATATATATAAATATCTGTATGTGTGTAATTTTGTAAATATTACATAAAATTTTGGCTAAGTCTTTATTTTAAAATTTGAAATTTAAAATATTTAACTAGAAATAGTAAAGAAAATTAAAATTCAAAATAGTATCTAAGATCTAAATTCAAATTTAATATATATATATTTAAAAAGATTATAGTCGAAAATAAAATTTATTTTAATATAATATGTATATGTATTTATTAAAGATATATATATATGTATGTATGTATGTATATGATTATTAATAGATATTAGTATACACACACAAACATAATATATTGTTACACCATTATTTTCACAAAGTACAAATTACAACCATTTGGGAAGAAACTTCTTTGGCTTGTAATTCTAAGACCCATTATTTAGTTTCCAACGAGAGCTTAAACAACAAACTCACTAGTCGAGATCATGTGATCCATACGCAAGAGTAAAACGGTCAACCAAGAGTCAAGACTATCATCCAACTAGGACAACAAGCTTAGCCAAGAGCAGCAACTACTGAAAACAAGGGAATTTTAATAAGAACCAATAATCAATGACTTAGATAGCCCCAGATCGAGATCAACAGTCCAGGAATCAGGGAAGATAAATATATAAAAGTGCCACATCAGCAATCCGCATCAAAGTGCACTCAACCAGATGATGATAAGTGTTTAAATTTATACCACACATAGCAAGCCAGATCATTAATCCAAAGAGAAGCTTTTCCATTAATGGCGCCACGACATATTGGCTCTAAATAGGTGGCAATCCCAATGCACAAGGGATCTTTTAGGGGCATAAAGAGCTAATATAAATCATATAGCATTTTCCTATATTAGAACCCTATTCAACAACTCGTTAATGGAAGAAATGTGTGGATTCAATGTAATAACCCTTTCGGTTATATAAGGGTAACTAAACAAGGAAAGGACAATGGATGTAGGGACTTTGGCCCAAACCACTATAATAGTCTCGGTGTTATTTACTTTATGCGCTTTATCTTCTTCTTGTTTACCGTCATGACTCTATAATTCAATCTTCCATAATTCCAACTTAATTACATCGGTCTCAGTAAACTCATAACTAGGGCTTATAATTCAACTGAATTTCGGAGATATCCTTTGACCTCAGGATGTTGATGTAGACAAAATTCTACATTAACATTTTTAGCGCCTGAAGGAGGACATGAACCTCCGTCCTTTATTCCCTCATGGAAAATCCTGTAACATTACTTACAACCATGATTAACTTTGAGAAGCTAACTCCATAGTAGCCCCTCAACCTTTGTATTTGGCTCATTGAAGAAGACAACAATCGAAGATTAGTTACCTTCATTTTAGAGAAAGAGAATGGCGAAGAATATGATTCTGTTTATGAACTTCAAGCTCTCCAGACTAGACAACTTTTAGAGTATCTTCAGAAGTCTCTCTAAGAATCCGCTCAACATTGAGGGACGGTCAACGCTGTGGAGAACAAAGTTAAGGATTTGAGTATTGTGATAAAGAAAAATAAAGGTTCCTCTCTCTCTGCTGAATGAACCCTCCCGGTTACCTCTACTCTTCAACCACGAAAGAAGATCCAACAAGACCAAGTCCTTACTCCACTCAACCAGATCTTGTCTCGGATCTTTCTGAAAACACTAGAGAACTCTATTAGCTAAACTATCCCCCACCTATTAAAGAAGATCCAAAAGGAAAGAATTATTGTGTTTAGCATCAAGCGAATGGGCATGAAACAGATGAACGTCGAAGACTTTCTCAAGCCATAGGAAACCTCATACAAAAAGGGAGATTGACTGAGTTTATTAAATAGTTACTTAAATATCTCATCTTTATAACTGTTTAACTTTGCTTCTATGTTTCAGGGGAAGTTCGTATAGATTTATTCGACCGAATATATGTACGCCCCTTTTTGAAGACAAAGAATGCTATATGGATATTTATATTTGAAGAAACCTCTTATCTTACCAAAGACGTTCCTTTTGGGTTTAGCTCTTTCTTCTCTCGGTAAGTGCAATCTAGTCTCCATACGTATAAAATTTTGTCTAGTACGTCCCTCTTTTTAGTTAATTTCTATTGTTGTGTCTGCATTTAAAGTCCAAGGGTCGAAAACTCTTTTACCAATATGAAGAGGTTAATAAAGAGTTTTACCTTTTTCATAAAAATGTTAATTTTCTCAATAATTTTCTTTCTCAAACTTAAATAAAATATTTTTTCTACGCAGCGACAAAATCTACTAACTTCTCGTTTCAAAAATCTTTTATCATTCGAAAGCATTCTTTTCAAAAATTCATGTTTTCCTTTGGAATGATCATCAACTTAAAAGTATGGCTGACATCGGCCAAAAGTAACTTTAGATAGCCGACACCAATCAAAAGTGGTTGTAGATAATCGACATCAGTCAAAAGTGCTTGTAGATGGCCGACACCAGCAAAAAGTGGTTGTAGATTGTCGACACTAGCCAAAAGTGGTTATAGATGGCTAACGCCAACCATAAGTGGTTAGACTGGGACCTAACGATAAGTTGGTAGACCTCGACATAAGAGCACCCCTACAATAATGCGAAACAAAATGTAAGGCCAATATAACATGGTTTAAAAAGACACTGAAAAGTAGAATGCATGCTAAATAGTGAGCCATGGTCAAGTAGTACCATGAGCTGGGTATATTCCCAGTTAGATAGAGTGTTGGGTAGATTCCCAATAATAGTGAGCCATGGTCAAGTAATACCATGTGCTAGGTAGATTTCTAGTTAGGTTGGAGTGTTGGGTAGATTCCCAATAATAGTGAGCCATGGTAAGGTAGTACCATGCACTGTGTAGATTCTCAATCAGATTTGAGTGTCGGGTAGATTCCCAATGATAGTAAGCAATAGATGAGTAGTGCCATACATTAGGTAGATGCCAAGTTAGATTAGAGTGTTAGGTTGACCTCAATGATAGTGAGCCATAGATGATAATTACCATGCATTGGGTAGATTTCTCGTTAGACTTAAGTGTTGGGTAGATCCTAATGATGGTGAGCTATGGACGAGAAATGGCATGCATTAGTAGATTCCTAGTTAGATTAGTGTGTTGGGTAGATTCCCAATGACAATGAGTTATGGATGTGAAGTGCCATGCTTTGGGTAGATTCCTATTTAGAGTGTTGGATAGTTCCCAATTATAGTGACCCATGGACGAGAGGTGCCACATAGATTCCTTGTTAGGTAAGAATATTGGGTAGGTCCCTAGCCATAGTGAGCCACGATTGAGAAGTGTTATGCACAAGATTAAAATCGGATAGAATCCCTAATAAGATTAGAATTTTGGGAAGAGAGTTCCTAAGTGAAAATGAGCATTAGGTAGGGGTCCTAATCCAAGCCGTAAGGATGGCATCAAGCTAGTAAGAAAAGACATTGAAAACCCCAATACAGTGAGATGCCAAAGGGTAAGAAGAACCCCGAGATCGAATGAAAAAGAGCAAGCAAAATGGCTCGAGCTAAAAGAACTGGCCAATCGAAAAGACAAAATGTGACCTCAATGTTATAGACAAATTAAGTGACTATTAATACATCTGGAATACAATATATAAGAAGGAAAGAGGAAGGGGTAACATCTCATAAGCCTACATGCATATTTTTGACCATAGTTTCGGTCTCCTTAATAGCCTTCTCCAGGCGAGATTTAAAATGCTCCTCCATCTTGTTGTACGTCTTAGATATCCATTCCTTATTAAATTTCCTAAATGAGATTACCATCCCTTGTACAAACAAGAGTTTCTGATGCATTAAGCACTGGGACTAAAGGAGAAATCCCTTTTAGATTGAAAATGTCGAGAATGAGACCGAGAAGAGACGACGTAGTCATGTGAGAAGAAGAAAGTCCCGCCGCGGCATAACTTCTACCTCAACCTCTTCCATGAGTTAGAGGGGCAGCGACCATAACTTCATTAGTTTGCTTATTTTCAGTTTTAGGTTTTCGTAATTTGATTGTCTGAAGCTCTAAGTGAGCTTCATCCAATCACTGTTGGAATGTAGATATAGACTCCCATAAACTAGAAACAACATATTCTGAATCCTGACCAGTAACTGGCAATGCCTCTGGAATAACAAACATCTTTCTAGATAACTCTTTAAGAGATCGCTTTAAGGATTCATTTCCTTTCAAGAAGGCATGGAGGCCGATACTAAGATCAGGGATACACTTCGTTAGTTCAACTTTATCATCGAGACTCCATTGCAAAGAGGTATAGTCGGCCTCCTGAGATAGGAAAATTTCTCTTTTGTAGCTAAAATTATCCTAAGCCCTTTATTCTTAGTATCAACAAGGAACCGAGGGTCTAGCCATATTAGCAAAAGTAATGTCCTTTCCTATACCACCCTTTCTTACAGATAGTTCTGAAGGAGAAGAGTATACTAAGGTCTGTCTTAGTTAGCTTTCGGAATGCATCGGGGAACGCATTCCAAGACATGTTTACTTTCAAGAGTCTGCCCTTCTGTAATGGTTAAGGGTGGTGAGGTTACACTTCAGTAACCAGGAAGAGCCTCTAGAGTGATAGTTAGGCTTGGATCATAGAACCTTCTAAGGAAATATAACATTTTGTTTTTCAACTGTGAATCTCTTGGATATAGTTTAGAGAATCGGGTAAATTCTTGAAAGATCTCATCTCTATCTCCTAAAGAAAGTTTTAACTGGTCCCTAATATCTAAGATCTGATTGGCTAACCTAGTACCTCTAAGCCTTATGGGCTTAATTAATTTAGCATAGATTCGGTCATGTGTTTCTTACACCTCTTCATCCTTATTAGACAACTATGCATTCCTTAATCTACTGGATTTTAGTTGGATTTTGAGGGTGCCTATGGTCGCTAGCAATTCTGAGTTTCTAGTTTGGCTCCTCTTCCATAATACTTCATAATGAGAGGTGAAACTGGACTTCCTCTGTTTAAACATGGTTAAGGGAAAAGTACTTTGGAATATATGTGATGAAATTAGTAAGGAAATAGTTTATCAAAAACCTAATGCCAAGTAAAAAGACTACCAAGGTCAATGGTCACGATAAACAATAGCAAAAAGAAAGTGTACTAAAGATTAATGCAAACCAAAATTCAAACATCATTGATAAGAGGATTCAAGAATTTAGAATTATGACATACCTCTCCACTTTTGTCATCTTCTTCTCTCAGAACTGAGTATTCAACACTTGCTGGCTCAACTTTCTCATACCTCTGGGAGAAGCTCTCCTCAATCTTCTTGCCATTAGAATTAAAGTCCATAGAGAGAGTCACTCCTCTATCTCGGTTATGCTCATAAGTATCGCAGAGAATTTTGAAGGCCTCAGTAGCAGTTACCTTCTCAGCCTCCTCCTTGGTAATCAAGCCTGAAATATCCTCCTCGCCTTTTGTAAGTTCGTCCTCAACTATTTGATGCTTGGCCCTTAGGTCTTTTAGATCCTTCTCTAGATCAGCAATTTTGGCCTCTAATGCCTTCAGGCTCTTTTCCCTTTCGGTGTGGGGTATCCTTTTTTTCCTTAAATTCCTTCCTTGAAGCCTCGGCCTTCTCGACTTCCTCCTCCAATTTTTGAAATTCTCGATGCAAAACTGAAATGTCAGCTAAGGCCTGTAAAAAGAAATTTTGATTGAAAAACAAAGATATAAATACTTCGAAAAAATGAGAGGAGAAAGAGCCTAATCCCTGATTTGATCTTTCATCCTTAGAGTCATTATCCTCTTAAAACTTCTCATGTTATCAGCCAACTCCATCCAAGTGTTAACCATGACCATAGAAAAATGAGCGTCGATAGCGGAGCGGGTTAAGTTGACCATCCGACCCACTTGAATTTTTGGAACACGAGTCAAAGTAAGAGCACCTGAGGTTGTAGCAAGAAGAATACTCTTGTCTTTCTTTTGTTTCTTAATTACAAACAAATCCACCAAAGTGGGTTTTGGCCTAGTGGAACTGGAAGAAATCTATTTGTTTAAAAGCAACCCACCAATCTTAAGCATATCATTAGAAGCCATTGTTACATTAAAAGATTGAATGAGTTGGATAAGCAAGTTTATATTTCATAAAAGTTATATCCTAGAATACATTCTATAAGGTATCCAAAGCTGAGGTTTACGTTTGGAGGCAACATCTTGTCTTTCAGTCCTGGCGTTTTTGGGGGAAGCATGTGCGGATTATTCAGGATTGCATAGATCAATCACGTTTAAGGGCATAGTTTCAGTTGAAGGGAGGTTGTTCCAAGAAACCTAGCTGAGGACGATAACAAACCACAAATCTTGAGATTGACCTCGGTAAGAACCACACGTCAAAGCCTTTCCCCTTTCGAAATCTTCTTTACCTCCTCATACCTTGAGTCTTAGAGGTCCTTGAGGGTTAGTGTGTAACATCCCTTATTTTAAGGCTCAAAACTAAGTGCTATAGATGCTGCAGTCATCTATAGTATTAATCTTCAATGATAAAATGTGCATAGGTTAATTGTATCAATAACATCAAAGCACAAGAATATGAAATTTTCTTAATCACAAATTCAATCAAACTCTCTCATTTCATTTCAAAGATAATATTTTATATTCATTACATAATCCCGAGCATTGCTCGGCTTAAGATAAAATATAGTTATTGCAAAATTCTCCAAGAGCAACATATGAAGATCCCCCCTTGGTTGATCAGTGTTTATTATTAGACTGTTATAACATCTATCATTACATACATTCTAACAAAATAAAACTTCAACACAATGGATAACACTTATACATATATATAAACTTCTAATAGCTAGCTTTTCCTTCCGCACTTCTTTGGAAGCTTTATTCGTCATACCCAACAACCTGTAAATCCTTACTCTCGACTACTCAAATTGAATTTTGAGCACCTGAGAGTTTAAGAGGAAAAATATAAACTTTAAGTCAGACAAAAAGCCAGATGTGAAAAATAATATGTCATTTCGGTTTACAGATTCTAATGAGACCATGCTACTGAACGAAACAGGTTTTCCCTCACTAATATCACTTTTAAAATATATCTTTTGCAAAATAACTTGTGCAACTACAATGGTTAAAATAGGTAGTAAAAACAATAATATATATGCATGTAACATAGGCGATCATGACCAATTTGTCTAAATAACTGGACTATCTATCCCAACATCATAGTTTCTCAGGGTAACTACAACCCTATGGCTGACTCGGGCCTACCAGATATATCAAATTCTCAAACATACTATTAGAAGGCAACTGGATGGTATGTTCAAAACTTAGTGTTCCTAAGGTCACTCTGATCCTAGTGGTTTTGTAAACTCACCAATAACCTATCTCATCTTTGTGTATTCCATTCTGTGTGTAAACCTACTTTTAGTGTTATCCATGACAAAGCCCTATGCACTGGAATTTTGGACTTATTTCAGCTAGAGGCTAGCGACTAAAGTATATGTCGCTACCCTACAGCAGTCCCATATGATTTTCTAATCTCTATGTCAATTCTTCACATCATAGTTTATCTAAAGGTGATAATAACATTGATCTCTTTAGTAATATTCTGGGCTAAATACCCTTTTTATTTCCTTGAAAACATAACTCTTTATAAATAATTTAACCCTTGAAATCATACTTTAAAACATAGAAATTTGTAGCCCTTTACTTATTTCAATATATTTATGCCATAATATATGCTTTTATTAAATTATATTGGTGAAGTTCGAAATCACTCTGAGGTCATCACTTCTTAAACATAGGCCATAATGCCAAAACAACCAAACCATTATATTGATAAACCTCGGTTTGCATATTATAAAACTTGGTTTGTATAGAATAAAACCTTAAAAGATAGGCGTCGATGTTGATGATAAAAGCGACATCATTAGGGTCAAAGTTAAAATAAGCAACATCCTTGCCTCCTTCGAAACTATATGGCTTTGAATAAAAGTGGCATCGTTATCGTCGATGTCGTCATACATATAAGCGACATAATTTCTTATAGATTCGGAGTTGGTATATGGAAAAATGTAGCTTCAAAGCTTTTAAATGAGTCAACGACGTTATACCAACATATGCAGCACAATAATCACAATGTCATTATTATTGAAAACCATCAGCATTACTCACATCGAAGTCGTTAACATCGCCATCGCGGTTGCGCTTTGCACTTCGAACATGGTCGATCTATTACATAGCAACTATAGTTGATATCCTATACATCACCCATGATTGACAACAAAGACTCTAAACGCGGCACCACCGAAGGTAGCATCATTGACTTCGATGTGGCATTCTGATAATTAATGTTAAAACTACAAATTTGCTATTAAAAGTGATTTCTCTTTACCAGCTCCTTCTATTTGTCAAAACATTATTAGGTAACAATTACTTTATCAAAATTATTTTTAGAAAACTACTAAGAAGCGGATTTATCAATTCCCTCAAAATTCGCAAACCATACATTTTTATATTAGCAATTTAATATAATAATTAAGCTTTTCTTGCTCAAATAATTCATAATAAATCATAAAATTTGAGAAATATCCTCAAAAATCATGTTAAATTGGATCTATCACGTTCTTTAATATATAAAAATTTCGGAGCCAAAAACTTTATTTAATTACTTTTAATAATTAAAACCCGAAATAAACCATTTTCTACACTTTGAAAATTCATACTAAATTCATACTTGCTTGGAAAAATTTGAAATTAAAAACCCACTTCTAAAATAATAATTATAACATTATATCAAAATTTCTAGTCTTGGTTATCATATGATAGTTTTCACACTTAAACCTATCAACTAATTCCATAAATAAATCCAAATATTCATCAATAAGCATATGGTCATTCAATCCTTTAAAACATGGCCTAATAACATCAAAACTTTCAGATTTATATTTAAAATTGAAAATAGCAATTAAAACATGAGATGCATAACTATTATTCATCTTGAATGGTTTAAGAAGGTTGAGGTTTGTATTTGATTTGATTCCCTTAAGATTTGACCTTTCGTCATAGCTTATCTTCTCTTGAATACTTTGTTAATAGCTGGCCTATCCTTCTCTTTTAATTCATTTGTATCGAATGAAACAAAAATGGAAATGAGAATGAGAGTACATGTTAAGGAAATGTGCTCCTTTTCCATTTTTCTTTCCTCGTGTATCCTTCTTCTTATTAAAGTTTTAATTATCTCTTTAGTTCATTACTTAAGGATCAACCCATTATATTTAAAAAATCTCAATATCCTTATTATTCTTCATTATTTTATTTAATTTATCTCATCAAATACCCTAAATAATGTTAATCAAAATTAGGGGTGTTAAAGACTTCCCTCCTTAAAGAATTTCGTGCTTAAAATTACGATAAGGTTTACACATCAAACATATAAGCATAGATGTAAAACATACCATCCAACAATCCATGATAAGCATATCTTCTAATCGTATGACTTTTTCAACCAGCAATGGATCATCTCTTTACTTAAAAGTAATCTTTTCGATCAATACGGTTCGAACTTCTAAGCAAGATAACATTGCAGTGCTTTGACTAGAACTAGCAGTCAATCTTAACCATGCACCACAAGTAGTTAATGCTTCCAAATCTGTCCACTCTGATATCATTGCTAACACTGCATTTTGATGTATTTTGCTAAGTGCATCTTCAACTTTATTTCATTTCCATAGTGTGTACTTAATTCCAAAATCATAAGTACCTAAAAACTCCAACCATCTCTGCTTCAACTCCTTTTAAGAGAATAAGTATCTTAGAGCATTTTAATCTGTATACAACTTGAATGTTCTCCCAAAAGATAGTGTCTCCATAACTTCTAGGAAAATATTACGGCAGCAAACTCTAAATCATATTTCAAATATCAAACTTCGTGTGGTCTGAGTTGTCATGAAGCATAGGCAATCACTTTAACCCATCACATTAACATAGCCCCTAATCCAGGCCCATATGCATCGGTATACACCAGCAAGTCTTAATTTCCATCTAGAAATACTAGCACGGTGCATTGGTCAATAAATGTTTTAGCTCTGAAATGCCCCATCACATTTATCGGTCCAAACATATTTCATGTCCGTCCTTGTTAGTTTAGTCATCGGTGCCGCTATTCGAGAGAAATCCTTAATGAATCTCTGATAGTAGCTAGCTAATCCTAGAAAACTCTTTATCTCGGTCACTATCTCGGGTCTCTTCCAATTATTTATAGCTTCTATCTTTGCTGGATCCACAGACAACCTTTTTTTTCTAAGACTACATGACCAAGGAACTTCACTTCTTTCTTCCAAAAATGACACTTGAAAAACATTGCTTTAAGTTGATGCTGCCTCAACGTCTCAAGCACTATTCTAAGATGAATCTCACTATCTCTTTCATCCATAAAATATATCAAAATGTTGTGAATGAATATTAACATAAATCTACCCAAATGTTCTCGAAAGAACTGATTCATCAAGTCTACGAAGAAAGCAGGCGCATTTGTTAACTCAAGTGGCGTCACTAACCACTCATACAAACCATATCTTGTTCGAAATGCCGTTAAAGGTATACTGTCTTCTGCCACTCTCAATTGATGGAACCCTGTTGCCAAATCTAATTCAAAAATACTTTGGCTCCACTCGACTAAAAAATAATTCATCTATTCATGGAAAAGGATATTCGTTATTTATCGTCTTTTCATTCAACTTACAATGATCGATACATATCCTTATTGACCCATCCGGTTTCTTCACAAAACACCATCACCGCTCCCCAAGGAAAATTGCTTGGTTTTATAAAACCTTTTCCTTCTAAGTCCATAAACTGCACCTTCAACTCCTTCATCTCGGTAGGTGTCATTCTGTTGGGCGGTCTACTTACTGATTCAGCTCTGGGTACAAGATCTATTTGAAACTCAATAGCTTATTTTGCCAGTAGTCCTGTGGGAGGCTCAAAAACATCTACAACTTCTCTAACTATGAAAATCCGATTAAACTCATCTTTCTTCTCTATTACCCCCAACAAAGCATAAACATCAAAATTTAGATTCTCTACTGAGAATATGATTCAGTCGCTAATATTAGGGTATTTTAGTGATATTTTCCTCTCTTGGCAAAATATCCTAGCATTGTATTTCTTAACCAGTCCATACCCAAAATAATTCCAAAGCCTATGAAATCAAGTACATGCAAACTGCATGCTAATACATGACTAAATGATTCAAACTGTAAATGGTCACTTCTCAACCCAAGAGTTGCACACCCTCCTATTGAATTCGCAACCCTTAAGAAAGTAACTAGATATGAGTGTTTTAGGTTAAGCTCATCTACCAAAAAGAGAGATATAAAAGAATGTGATGCACCCATACCAAACAGTGCTTTAATAGGTAAGCCATGAATCAAAAGCATGCCTCCCATCATAGGTTTTCGATTTTCCACGGCTATTGGCCTTGAGGTAGCTGGTTCTAAGATGAACACTTTCCCTTCCTCAATCTTATTTGGTTCCTTGTACTGATTCTTGTAATGTCGGATCTGGTCATAATTAAAGTACTTGATGTTCTTTCTCCCAATCATCTTTTTTCCATCACTGGAATGACAATCACTTGCAAAATGCTCTTTCTTGTCACACTTGTAACACATAACTTTAGGCTTCCCTTTCTTGGCAACTCCATCCTTCTAAACTCTTTTTTTGTGAAAGAACTTCCTCTTCTTATTCTGTCCACTCTGAATCTCTACTAGCTTATTATTACTGAAAAAAGCAAGAATCTCTTCATTTCTTAAATCTATCTTTGTGACTACATCACATACATCCTTGAGATATGGTAAAGTTGCCCGAGCAAGCTCTGGTTCCAGTCCACGGATGACTTCTCATTCCTTTTGATCACTGTATTCACGATAGAATACCCATATCGGGACAACTCCTCATATCTGGTTATGTACTCAAGAACCGTCATATCACTTACCCCAATCTTATTCTTTAATTCATTTGGATTATTTTTTAAAACTCTTTTATGTTCAGAAATTCTTTTTGTTCTAAATAAACCTATGCTCTAAAATCCAAGTTATAACATCCCTTATTGGAAGCCTGAATCTACGCGCTACAAGTGTTGTAGTCATCTATAGTATTAATCTTTGGTGAAAAAATGCGGTTATGTTAATCGAATCAATAAAATCAAAGCATAAGAATATAAAATTTTCTTAATCACAATTTCATACAAACTTCTCATTTCATTTCAAAAACAAAATTTCATATTCATCGCATAATCCCAAACATTGCCCAGGTTCAAATAAAATATAGTTATTATAAAATACTGTAAGAGCAACATATGAAGATTCCCCCTTGATCGATTAGAGTTAATTACTAGATAGTTATAACATATTTCATTACATGGATTCTAACAGAATAAAACTTCAACACTTTGTATTATACATATACATATACATATACATATACATACACACATACACACACATACACACATATACACAAATATATATATATATATATACACCTAAATAGGTAGCTTTGCCTTTTGCACTTCTCCAGAAAATTTATTCATCAAATCTAAGGACCTATCCTTACTCTCGACCTACTAAAATCGAATTTTGAGCACCCGAGAGTTTAAGGGGAAAATTGTAAACTTCGAGTCAGACAAAAATCCTGGTGTGAATAATAATATGTCATCCCAGTTTATAGATATCTAGTGAGACCATGCCGTTGAGTTGAATAGATTTTCCCCTCACTGGTATCCCTTTTAAAATATATCCTTTGCAAAGTAACTCCTGCAACCATAATGATTAACATAAAAAGTAAAAATAATAATATGCATGCATGCAACATGGGTAATCATGAATAATCTAAATAAATGGACTATCCATCCCAACATCATAGTTTTTTTTAGGGTAACTATAAACCTATGGCTGACTCGGGTCTACCTAATATATCAAATTCTCTAACATACTGTTAGAAAGCAATTGGATGGTCTGTCCAAAACTTACTATTACTTGGGCCATTCCGATCCTAAGGGTCTTACGGACTCACCAACAATCTATCTCATCTTTATGTATTCCTTTCTGCGCATAAAACTACTTTTATTCTTACTCGTAACAAAGCCTTATGCATTGGAATTTTGGACTTATATCAGCTAAGGGGTAACAGCTGAAGTATATTACGCTACCCTACGCTAGTTCTATATCGTTTTCTAATCTCTTAGTCGATTCATCCTATCATAATTTGTCTGAAGGTGATAAGAGAACTGATCTCTTTAGTAAAATTATGGGCTAAAAGCCCTTTATATTTCCTTGAAATCATAAGTCTTTACAAATGATTTAACTCTTGAAATCATACTTTAAACAAGGAAATTTTTCGTCCTTTACTTATTTCAAAATATTTATGCCCTGATATATGCTTTTATAAAATTACATTGATGAAGTTCGAAATTACTTTGAGGTTATCGCCTCTCAAACATAGGCCATAAGGCCAAAACAATAAAACCTTTATATTGATAAACCTCAACATCACTATCACCACTAGGGTCTTCTTCCTTCTTTAATATAAAACATGTTAAATTCTTTAACTTATAAAACATATTGCCATAGGGCCATGTTCATAGAGTGTCGATGTTATATAGTATAAAACTTGGTTTGCATAGTACAAAACCTTAAAAGATAAGTGTCGTCGTTGATGAGAAAAGCGACGTCATCAGGGTTGAAGTTAAAGTAAGTGACATACTTGCCTTCTTCGAAACTATATGGCTTTGAATAAAAGCGGCATCGTTATCATCGATGTCGTTATATGTATAGGCGACATAATTTCCTATAGAGTCAGAGTTGGTATGTTAAAACATTCGGCTGCAAAGCTTTTAAATGGGTCGGCGATGTTTATACCAACATCTACGACATAATAATCTCAACGTCATTATCATTGAACCCATCAACATTACTCATGTTGAAGTCGTTAACATTGCCATCGGTGCTGCGCTTCGCACATTGACCAAGGTTGATCTATTACATACCAACTATAATTGATATCCTATACATCACCCATGATTGGCGATGAAGACCTTAAAAGCAGAGGCGGCGTCATTGACTTCGTTGTGGCATTCTAATAATTAATGTTAAATCTGCAAACTTGCCATTAAAAGTGATTTCTTTTTACCAACTATAGCTATTTGTCAAAACATTATTGGATAACAATTACTTTATCAAAATTCTTTTTAAAAAACTACTAAGAAGCAGATTTATCATTTCCAAAAAAATTCGCAAACAGTACATTTTTATATTGAATATTTATATAATAATTAAGCTTTTCATGCTCAAATAATTCATAATAAATCATATAAATTTGACAAAAATACCAAAAATCATGTTAAACCAGATTTACCCTATTCTTTAACATATAAAAATTTCGAGGCCAAATTTTTTATTAAATATTCTTAATAATTAAAAGACGAAATAAACTATTTTACACACTTAGAATATTCATAATAAATTCATACTTGCTTGAAAAATTATGAAATTTGCACTTCTAAACTAATATTTCTAATATCATATTTAAATTTGAAGTCATTTGGGTATCATATGGTAGGTTTTCATAATAAGTCTATTAACTAATTTCATAAATAAATCCAACTATTCATCAAGAAGCATATAATCATTCAATCCTTTAAAACATGGCATAGTAACATCAAAATGTTCGGATTTATACTTAAAACTACAAAGAGCAATTAGAACACGAGATGCATAACTGTCACCTTGAATGGTTCTAAAAGGTTGAGATTTGTATTTGATTTGATTCCCCTAAGCTTTGATGTTTCTTCCTAGCTTATCTTCTCTTGAATACTTTGTTAATGGTCGGCCTATTCTTCTCTTTTAATTCATTTATATTGAAAGAGGAAATAAGAATGAGAGTATATGTTAACAAAATGTGCTCCTTTCCTGTTTTGCGCTCCTCATATATCCTTCTTTTTGTGAAGGTTCTAATTATCTCATCAGTTCATTACCTAAGGCTAGACCCGTTACATTTACCAAATCTCAATCTCCTTATCATTCTACATTATTTATTTAATCAATCTAATTAAATATCCTAAAAAATGTTAATTAAAACTAGGTATGTCACATGGAGTCTTGTCCCTTCCAAATTTAGCTAAAGAGATAAAGGAGGAAAAGTTATTAGGGAATGGTATGATCAAAGCTTAGAGGCAAGACAATTCTAAACAGGAAGTGTTTGAAAACTTACAAGTCTCTAGTAGTTCAGTAACAACTCGAGGATCATCTATCTTCATAAAAAACCAGTGAGCGGCTATTACCTTTCTAAGTGGTTTGATTAGGGGCATTTTCTTCCAAAATCGAATGAAATACAAGGGAACTGCAGAACTATCTGATCTACATAAATTATATATGTAATGGATCTTGGAAGTAGTCATATTGCTGCACCTTTTCTTCCAGTATAGGATTGCTAAAGCTGATAAAGTGCTATACGAGGCCACCCCAAGTTGGATCGGGTTAATACCATAGAATTCCATGATATTAACAAACAAAGGAGCAAGAGGAAGTGATGTCCTATTTGTCAGATGCTCTAGTGTCTAGGTAAAGAACCCTCCAGGGGACTCACTCCAGTATTCTTTAGGACTTAGAGCCTTGACCTTGGCTCCCTTAAGCCTATAACTCTCCATCCAATTCTTCAGCTCCCATTGATTAGTTATAGGTTTGTTCATCGAGAGGTCTAAAAAGGGACCAGCATTAACCTAGTTACGCAATAAGAATTCTGAAACTACTATCGAAAAGACTTAAACTCTTATGGTCCAAAAAGGAATTGGGCCTAAAATTGGCTTCTGTAGCCCAAACTCAAATTTCTGAATTCTCTTAAAGAATTAGCTTTACAATAAGTGACTATCAACTTAAATCGATGAAAAATTCAGTTTGGGGACAAAATCTTAGTTTGTCAGATAATAGACATCAGGGATTAACTAATTGGGTAATACCCTAAATCAAAATTGATCATTGATATCACAATGGTGATCAAAATCAAAATCTACATAAATTTGAAAAAGGGAAATACTTAGTAAAGGATACTAATATAACCATAGGAAAAATTGAAGACATACCGATTCCAGTTGAAGATTTGCAATAGTCCATAGAAGTCTCCAAGCTTTAGTGGCAAACACAACTATTGGAAATATGAGTAAGGAAGAAGGGAAGAAAAGGGTTTATTAAAAGCTGCAGGACCATCGGTAGAGACTGACTGGGTAATTGAACCTTAGCTGTAGATTACGTATGGCTAAATCAGAATGGGAATCATCTTAGAGTAGAGAAAAGGAATACACTTTTCAAAGAGGCCGATGAAATCGTGACAATTGGAAAAAGCATTTAATGTATAAACAAGACTCGTCCTTTCAAAATTAGACCTCGACTTCCCTTAAGATCTCACAATACAAGTATCTCATTGACCTTGCAGTCTTAAATTAGATTTTGTCTCTCGACATCAAAATAGTTTTGCTTACCACTTAGTGTAGATAGCTTCAAGTGACAAGCATAGTTTTCAAATGTTTTGACCTCATAGTCTCAAGTAGATTTTGCCTCTCGGCATTGAAACAGTTTCGCTTACCACTTACAATAGACGGCTTCAAGTGACAAGCATAGTTTTCAAAAAAAATGACCTCACGGTCTCAAGTTAGATTTTGCCTCTCTGCATCAAAACAGTTTCACTTACCACTTAGCCTAGCCAACTTCATGTGACAAGCATAGTTTTCAAAGTTTTGACCTCATGGTCTGAAGTTAGATTTTGCCTCTTGACATCAAAACAGTTTCACTTACCACTTAGCCTAGTTGGTTTCAAGTGACAAGCATAGTTTTCAAAAGTTTTGAGCTCATGGTCTCAAGTTAGATTTTGTCTTTCGGCACCAAAATAATTTCGCTTACCTCTTAGCCTAGATGGCTTTAAGTGACAAGCATGGTTTCAAACATTTTGACCTCATGATCCCAAGCAAAATTTTCCTTTCGGCATCGAAGTAATTTCGCTTACCGCTTACTTAGATGGCTTCAAGTGGCAAGCATAGTTTCAAACATTTTAACCCCACAGCCTCAAGTTAGATTTTACCTTTTGGAACCAAAACAGTTTCACTTGCTTCTTAGCCTAGAAGGTTTCAAGTAGCAAGTAAAGTTTTTCAAAAGTTCTGACCTTATGGTCCCAGTTTAAATTTCGCCACTCGACACCCAAATAATTTCACTTATCATCTAGCCTAGATGGATTTAAGTGACAAATATGATTTTGAAATTTTTGACCTCACGGTCCAAATTAAAATTTTCACCTTTCAGTTTTCAAAACTGTTAACTACGCGTCATTTGACAAAAGAAACCATCTAAGACTTTTCCTTTGGGTACTAATTTCAAATTGTTTTCCAAACCTTATAAAAAAGATTAGATCTTTACGAGTTGTCAAAGTGCAACAATGATCCCAAAAGTTCCTAAAATACTACTTCGTACGAAAGCTTAGGATCAACTTTAAGATGGGAATGGAACAAACAAGCCAAGAACAAAGCATATCACAACAACATATTTTACAAAGCCGACCACATACAAAACTTATGAGGTAAACTTTGGGATGCATGTGTTATACCATAATTTTCATAAAGTGTAATTTACAACCATTTGCGAAGAAAGGCTCTTTGGCTTGTAATTTGGAGACCTATTAGCAAGATTAAAATTGTCAACCAAGAATCAAGTCATTGCCTAATTAGGAAAACGAGCTTAGCCGAGAGCAGAAACTGCCGAAACCAAGGGCATTTCAACAAGAATCAATAATCAAAATCCCAGATAGCCCCAGACCGAGATTAACGGTCAAGAGAGATGAACGTAATTAGGGAAGATATATATATATATATATATATATATATATATATATATATATATATATATCTGTGTGTGTGTGTAAGCGCCACGTCAACGATTCGCATCAAAACACACTTAACCAGATGATGATAAGTGTTTAAATCTATACCACACATAGCGAGCCAGGTCATCAATCCAAAAGGAAGGCTTTCCATTATTGGGCCACAACATATTGGCTATAAATAGGCGGCAATCCAAAGGCATAAGGGATCTTCTGGATGCAAAAAGAGCTGACATAAATCATATAGTACATTCCTATATTAGAACTCTATTCAGAAACTCATTAACGGCGGAAACGCCTAGATTCAATGTAATAAGCCTTTTAGCTATACAAGTGTAATTGCATATGGAAAATTGACATAAGGACTTTTGGTCCAAATCACTATAAAAGTCTCGGTGTTATTTACTTTCTACGCTTTATCTTCTTCTCATTTACCATTATCACTTTATAGTTCAACTTTCCTTTACTTTAACTTAATTGCATCAGGTCTTGGTTACTCATACCTAGGGCCTATAACTCAACGGACTTTTGGAGATATACCTTTGACCTCAGGGTGTTGGTGTAGACGAAATTCTACACTAACATATATATATTTTAGCAAAGCCATTTCTTTTTTTATTATTTAAGTAAAGAGCCATTTTTTTGAAATAAAAGTAATAATCAAACTACATATGCACATATGTACATATTTATTAATATGAAATTAAATCATTTTTTACGATATGGAAAAAAAAATTTTTGAAAATAATTTTTCAGCAAACAAGATTTACATATATAATACTTACACTGAATTTTTGTTATGCACAAACTTTCAATTAATAAACTATGTTCAAATTATTTATTTTGACACTTAACATTTTAAAACGATTTTTTAATTTTCGAATATATATGTGTTTATATATATAAAGTTTTTTAATCAAGGACATATCACAATATTAAGATGATGAAAAATAAACATTAATCATAATACTATATTTAAAAACAGCCATCAACTTATATGTAAGGTGAGAACATAAAATTCGTGTATAATAATCATTGTACAATATAAGATGAATTATTACATAGAGATGATGTTGTAGATTCACACTTATATTTATACTATCTCCTTGATATCTCAGATTTGCACCCATTACTACAAACGGATGGTGTGCCAACATCGATTCTAGATGTGTTTGTAAACAAGTTTAAAAAGGGGGTGTCAGAAGGGGGACAAACAAAAGGTAAAAAATAAAGTGAAGGCTTATGTTTAGAATTATAGGGGGGCTTAGAGAAAGAATCTCCACATTCTTATCCCGCCAAATCAATCCCAAGACCCCTTCCCTTCTCCCATTTCTTAGCCGATCTAGAAAGAATCCATGATTGACCAAATTCCCTCCAAATCAATTAGTTAATTATTTAACTAGGATCTAATTTGAATTCTTATCGATATTGTATTGTTACGAACATATATAACTTTTATATACGCACCTAATAAATTACTAGCAACACCTCGAACAATTCGAAAGGCGACTCCATATTATTAAACACACCCCATACAATTAAAACAATAATATATAATATTCACAATATGAATTAATTTAATTATTTTAGAACATTTAATTAATTCATAGGATTTAATTAATTTATAATTATTATAAATTAATTACGTAAAGCAGTGGTTTGGAGAATGAATAGATTCAATGGTGGGGTTACAGGTGTGAATTTAATTGGTGATTAGTTTTCGAACATTTCAGATACTAATGTTTATACATCACCTTAGCTAGTATTGTGGTAATTTGTCTCAATTCATTGGTTACAAATGTAACATCCCGGAATTTTTAACAATATTAATTTAGTAATCTGTATTAAAATTAAATTGATATCGATAATTTTGTTAATAATAATTCAAATTGATTTAATAATTTTCTTCAATAAATATTTAAATTGGTTATTTTATCTTTTAAAAAAATAATAAATTGGTTTCTATTTATAATATAAATATATAGTTCATGTTGTAAGTAGATTAGCTTTGTTTTAAATTTATAAATAAAGCATATTTTCTAATTCTAATATTTTTAGTAATTTGGAAATTTGTTTTTATTTAATATTAGCTTTTCAAAGTTATTAAATAAATGATCTTGGTTTAAAATTTAATAAATGAATCATGATTTAAAATTCTAATATATACATTAATAATTTGGAAATTTGATTTAATTTAATATTAAGTTTTCAAAAATATTCAATAAATAAATATATGGTTTTTAAATTGTTAAGAAAAATGTTTAAATGATTAAAATAGTTTTGGCTTGAGTTTTAAATTTAATTGAATTGACAAAAAAATTTATAGCTTAATTAAATAAGTAATTTATTAATAAAGGGATAATTTCTTTTACATTATTTTAATTTAATAAAAAGATATTTATAAAAACAATATTAATAGTGTATTATCTTTATAAATAGATTTTGAGTAAAAATGGCAATTGTTATTTCAAAGTTTAATTTGTTGTCATAACTTGATTTTAAAATATTAGATTCTGAATTTAATTTGACTTTAAATTCCAAAGTATAGATTTTAGATTGTTTTAATTTATATATATATATAAGTTTTATTTATAAACATGATTTGCTTTTACTTCTTTTTATGAATTTATATACATATTAAATATTAACTAACAAATTAGAATTAAGCTTAATACATATGTTAACTTGTAAATCAAATACAAATTACTTTAAAAAGGGACAAGTGTTATAAGATTAACATAACAATTTGACAAGTGTTAAAATAAGCTTACAAGTGTCAAATTGTTTTAATTTTTCTTCTTCTTTTATTTGATAAATCTGAAATTTACACTTACATAAGCCTACATCTTCATCTCTCTATTTCTTTTCTCATCTCAATTTAAAAGACAAAGAAACTTAAACCTATCTCATGCAGATCTGAAAAACATGAAACCCAAATTCAAGTTTTTTTTTCAAAAAAATCTATAACTTCATGATCAAATGCAGATCTGCAAATCTGCAATTACATGCACCTTCAAAACCCAACTCAGTTCACAAATACAAAATCAAAATCCCTGAAATTTCAAAACTATACCCTGCAGTTTCAAAAACCTGCACTTGCTATTTTCAATATAAATGTATCCGCACCTCGTCAAAATCTATACACTTATCATTTTTAAACTCCTCAATTCAAATTCTGTTCTACACCATTTTGTTTTCTTTCCCTGCAATCTTGAAGCCTGCACCTGCTATTTTCACACAAAAAGCAAGTTCAAAGGGAAATCTGCAACCCAAGTTTTACAATCAGCCTATTCAAAAGCATTTTGTATAAAGGCATAAGCAAACCTGCACTTCAATCAACAAGTTCAAAGCATAACAGAGGCTCTGCTTCTTTTAATCAGTGAGTAACTTTTTAAATTTAAAAGTTAAAAATAGGTTGCATGCTAGAATGTTTGATATAATAAGTATTATTTGTGTATTTATGAAAGTCTGATGTGAGGATGTAATGTGT
The DNA here is from genome assembly GCA_030765085.1 of Allium cepa. Taxonomy (NCBI): domain Eukaryota; kingdom Viridiplantae; phylum Streptophyta; class Magnoliopsida; order Asparagales; family Amaryllidaceae; genus Allium; species Allium cepa. Next base: position 501,486,953 of record CM060931.1, read on the forward strand.
GCATGTTGTGTTTTTACTTGCCTGTTCTGTTTGATTTTCCAGACACAAACTTCATTAAAATACTTATCTTTTAATTAAGTTCCCGATATGATGAAATCTATAAAATGTAGTTGTTGATTATCTTAAGTCAATATTTAAATTTTGAAGTAAGTTAAAATATTAGTTTGTGGTTTTCTGGAAACATATAAAAATCAGTGCATGTTGATTTTTTTTAATCAAAATCCTAACATGTTAAATTTGTAGTTCAGTATTAAAAATCTAAAGCATTAACAAAATCATGATTTTTAAATCAAGAACCATAATTTTTAGAAAAGAGTTGAAGGCACAGTTTTAGGATGAACTGTAAAGGGGATTATTTGATTTTCTGGTGTGCTATGGACAGTGGAGACATGGGGTTCTTCCTGGTGATGGAAGAGAGGTAGGAGCAGCTGGGAAAAATGCTAATTGGTGATGTAATTCACCAGAGAAGATGCGGCAGTGGAATTTTCTTTAGAACCCTAGTTTTAGGCAGGAGTAGGAATTCGGTCAATAACGGGTTCTAGGGTGGATCGAGTGTTTCAGCCTTTTTGGTGATGAATGTTGGGAAGTAGAAGAAAGGTTGGCCGGAGTTTCAACAACACCGATGGTCGGGATTGGGCTGGCGAGGCGATTTCAGGTTTGAAGGGGGACTGATGGTTGTTTCCAGGTTTGGGCATTTTGGGATCGAACTCGAATTCGAGAAAAGGGTAGCATGAATCTATGATTTTGGTGGGTTGCTGGATCATTTTCTGGTTTGTTGAGATCATCACTGATGATCAACGGTGGCCATAGTCACCGTGCATATGCGCGGTGACGAGATGTACCTGGTGATATTGGGTTGCTAGTGGAAACAGGGGGAGTAGTTTGGTTTCCTCGAAGTTTTTGGATATTTGGCTCGGGGAAGTCAGGCTTTAGACTCGAAGCAAATTTTTGATGCCTCGGGTTGAATTGTGCTTTACAGGTTTTACAGAAGCCTGGGATTACTGTTTTAAAATTTTTAAAAATCTGAAGTTTTAAAATATAGAGAAAGGTTTAAACCTAGTTTAAATTCAAGTTTAAATTGAATCCAAGATTAAAATCTAAAATCTCAGTTTTAAATAAAATCAAGTTTTAAAAATTGAACTTAACTAGCTACTTTATTTTCGTAAAAGTAGTTTAAACTTTTAAAAAAAATGAAGTTTTGTTAAAATATGAGCAAGTTTAAGATGAGGTTTAAATCTGGAAATTTAAAAATGAATTTCAGTTTTTAAAAATTAGAAGAAGATTTAAATTTGAAAATTTAAACTAAATATAAATTGAAGTTATTGAATTTTAAAATGAATTTAGTTTTAAAATTCATTTCTAAGACAAACACTTGTTTGTCTTGAAATTCTAAAAAGTTTTAAATTGATTAAACTTTGATTAAGTTTAAAATATATTCATTTTAAATCATGTATTTAAAGTGAAATTTAAAGTAATTTCAAAAGTAATTTGTTTTCAAATAAATTTGTTTTTAAACATAATTTAGAAATGTTTAATCTTAAAATTAATTAAGATTAATGTTTTGAAATTAATTTAATTAATGGAGTAATTAAGGAATGGTTAATTAATTTAATTAATTAATGATTTGGAATTAATAAATATTGATTAAGGATTAATAAATTTGTAATTAGGATCATTAATTAGATTATTAACTAATGATTAAAAAATTATTAATTAAGTTTTAATCAAGGTTAATTAATTGAATAATTAAGAATGAATTAAGTGACAGTTAACACTTAATTAATTAAATAATTAGACTTTAATTTATGGATAATTAAAGATAATCTAATTTGTAATTTATTTAAGTTAATTGCTTAATGAAGATAATTAGAGAATGGTTAATGAAGGTCATTAACCAAGATTATTTAATAGTTAATTAATGTGATTAATTTTTATAATTAATTAGATTAATTAATTTAATAATAATCATTTGTGAATGGTTTAAGTGTAATTACTTAATGAAGTAATTAAGAAATTAATTACATAATGTAATTAATTGAGTTAAATGTGATTTTTTTAATTTAATTAATTAAGTTTAATTAATTTTAAACACTCGAGGTTTTAAAGATAATTACTTGATGTAATTAATGGATTGGAAATTTCTTAGTAAAGTAATTGTTCGATAATTACTGAATGTAATTAATGGAAGATGTTTTAAATGTAAGTAATTTGGATTAAATTACTTAGTAATTAATTGTGACGCCCCACCTCTAATACCCACGCTAGCCAAGAACACTCCGGAGTAGTGCTGTCAACTAGCACGGAGAATAAGGCTGTTGAGGAGCGACCATCCATGTAATTGCTTATCACACGGTGGCTATAAATAATCTTCGAAAACAAACATAGAAATAATCATATCACAAATCAGTCACAGATATCCATATCACAAAGGCGGAAGAAGATATGAATATATAACTAACACATGAAAGTGTACATCAGAGTAGTGGTCAGTAAGATCCACGATAATACAAAAGAATAGCAACACGTGCTATACAAAAGAATACAACTATGAGTCTATATCTCAAGTGTATACAACAAAAACTGCTAATCTAAACAGTTAGCCAAAAGTCAGAGTGATGAATCCCTGGGAAGAAGTCAAGCAGAAGCACCTGTAACATCTCGGTCTGACCCGAGTATTATTTAAGAAAATAATAAACGGGTCAGTCTAGCTATAAATATCAGATGGCATGATATAACATAAAAGATATGGCATAAACATAAACATCCATAATGACATACCACTATAAGTATGTAAATAATGATCAACAGAAGATCAATCAATAAGAGATAATCAATATCACAAGAATCTTCTCAAAGATTCGGAAAGGGCATCATACCCCAAACTTGTACTCATAACAAGTCAATGACATAAATTCTAGAAATCAATGCAAGAAGTCCAGAAATCATAGAAAAGAGAAAGAGGCCTATCACATGACGGTCCGAAGACCAAGGGGAGATACCCCACATGTGTGAATGGAATCACACAGATTAAGGTCCAGACTAACCAAAAAGCAAAAAGGTATGTGTGAGTGGAATCACACAAGTGGTGTCTAGTCTAACCTCGCAACAAGAGACATCGCACAGTTGCTAGTCTAAATCATCAGAATGATCGTCATGATCAACGAGAAGTGTCAATTTCACTAAGCTAGTAAATATAGAAGTTTAGCTTCATGTCCCATAACCACTTGCTTAACTTAAATATTTACGAACGAACTGTAAATCTTCACTAATAAAATGTGTCACAAGTGGTTCAATCGAACAAGTCCAAGAATTAACCGACGAAGTGAACGCAAGCGTTTCATACCACTTGTTTTACTAAGTCGTTTAATTAGATTTCTCATCCGAGTGAGGTAAAGGTTTGTATATACTAATAGATTGGAAAACGGTTTAAGAAAAGAGCTTTGTTACGGAAAATAGAGTTGAAATCATTTTGTTGAAAGAGTTTTGATATTTACTACTAGTATTGAAACCTTTATATTTTTAAAGTGACAAATCACAGAAGAGATTGTAAAAACAATCATCACAAAGATCACATTCGGAGATGTGAATAAAGTCCAAGGAAATCAGCTCAAAAGCATCAAAGTGGAAGTTCCCCAACGACCAAACGTGGCCGAGATAACCAGAGATGGTTTTTCTCGAAGAATGGTCAACTCAGCATCTCAACAAAGCAAGTTCTGTTGAATGTTTTTCAGATAAGATCCCCTACGGAGGGGGGGTCCAGGGGGGGTGGCAACCCCCCAAGGTGGGGGTGCGGGGGCAACGCCACCGCTTACGGGGTACGACCTAGTGAAGACAAAATGAGGTCTAACGACCTAACGACTCAAAGATCTAACGACCTAACGACTCAAGGGTCATACGACCTAACGACTCAAGGGTCATACGACCTAACGAGCTATGGCCAAACGACCTAACGACTCAAGGGTCTAACGACCTAACGACTCAAGGGTCATACGACCTAACGACTCAAGGGTCATACGACCTAACGACTCAAGGGTCTAACGACCTAACGACTCAAGGGTCATACGACCTAACGACTCAAGGGTCTAACGACCTAACGTTGACTCGCGAGCGACCCAACTGAAGCGACCTAACTCCGAACGTGCCAAAAACGGCCAGAACGACCTAACAGCAGTTTCTCCCCAAAAACACTAAAATTTGGAGTCTTTCGCCAATCCAATCCAAACCAAATGCAAATGTGCATGCTAAAGTGATAGGGAATCATTCCCAACAGTCCAATATAGTTATAGACTAGAATTGTGAGATAAAAATCTCACCTTTGCACCAAATATCAATGAAAATGAAGTTTTAAGCAAGCAAGAATCAATCCTTCTTCTATCTAAGCACAAGAAGCTTGAATCCAATGTCTTCTTCTTGAATTTGGAGTAGGAAGATGGATTGCAATTGAATTTGAGTTTTGGAATTTTAATTTCCCATTCCCTCCACCATTAATGCCAAAGCTTGATTAGTTAGAAAATTTATGAAGAGTGAGGAGAAGAGGGTTGGAACTTGGGCTTAATAGGCTAAACTAACCCAAAGTCCAAAGCGGGAAAAGTTAGTGAAATTTCACTAACTCCAAACCTATCGATGTTTATACTTAAAAAAGTTGTAAACGACATTTCGAACTCAATGGAAGTGGTCTCGAGTCCTAATTTGACCGTTTGCAAAAAGTAGCTTTTCGGACCAAAATCCGATTAACGAGTTAATATTTAAATAAAATATTTAAATACAAACTCGATAAATATGCGGGTTGTTACATTAATCAAGGCATTAATTAAGAAATTAATTAAGGAATGATTAATTTATTTTAATGGGGTAATTAAGTTAGTTAATTACCGAATATGGTTAATCTGGAAGGATTAATAATAATGGATTAATTACTTAAGGTAATTAATTTAAGAAGATAATTAATTAAATATAATTAAGGGTCATTAATTAATATAATTAATAATGTAATTAAAGTTGATTAATTATGATTAATTAATCAATGATAAGTAATTAAAGGTAATTAATTAATGTAATTAATTAAGGATTAATGTAATTAATTATAGTTAATTAATTAATTAAAGTAATTAAAGGTTAATTACTGTTTTTGGTTGAGAATAATTAATTTATGAAATTAATTATGGATAATTACTTGAATGTAATTAAGGGTAACTAATCAAGGGTGATTAATTAAGGTGATTATTTTGAATGATTAATTAATTGATTGTAATCAATTAAATGCTTGAGTAAGCAAGGTTTATATTGATGAAATAATTAATTTAATTAATTTTAAATTTGTAATATCCAGGAATTTTTAACAATAACAATTTAATAATCTGTATTAAAAAAATTAAATTGATTTAATAATCTTCTTTAATAAATATTCAATTGGTTATTTTATCTTTTTAAAAATAAGAAATTGATTTCTATCTACAATATAAATATATGGTATATATTTTAAATAGAATTAGCATTGTTTAATTTTAATAAGTAAAGCATATTTTCTAGTTTTAGTATTTGTAGAAATTTGGAAAATTTGTTTTTATTTAATATTAGCTTTTCAAAGTTAAATGAATAAATCTTGGTTTAAATTTAATAATTGAATCATGTTTTAAAAATTCTATATATACATTTTAATTTGGAAAATTTTATTTCAAATTAGTATTGAGTTTTTAAAACTATTTAATAAATAAATATATGACTTTAAAATAGATAAGAAAAAATATTAAATGTTTAAATTAAATTGGATTGAGTTTTAAATTTAGAATAAACAAACAAAATGGGTTTATGGTTTAATAAAATAGATATTTTATTAATAAAAAATATAATTTCTTTTAAAATGATTTTAATTTAATAATAAGATATTTATGAAAGCAATATTAATAGTGTATTGTCTTTATAAATAGATTTTGAATTAAATTTGCAATTTGTTATTTCAAATTGAATTTATATTCATAACTTGATTTGAAAATAATTAATTTTGAATTTAATTTGAATTTAAATTCAAAAGTATAAAATCTTAATTATTTTAATTTCTGTATATATAAGTTTTAATTTATAAACATGGTTTGTTTTTATTTCATTTATAAATTTATACACATATTTAAATATAAACTAACAAAATTGAAATTAGGCTAACATACACATTAGTTTGTAAATCAAGTGTTAATTATTTGAAAGAAACTAGTGTTTCATTCTTTAACATTCATTTAACATGTGTTCAAAAACTAACATAACAAATTGACAAATGTATAAATTTGGACAAGTGTAAATCATTGTTTTAATTTTTTCTTTTATTTGATAAATCTGAAAATACATGTATATAAACTTGCATTTTCTTTCATACATGTTTTTCCATTTCTTTGATCAAAAAGGAGAAAACTTCAAAACTCTTCAAAAATCAAAATCATCTTCACATTAACAATCAAGCCTGCATATTCAAAACCATGCTCAAATCTGCATACACAAATTCATCAAAATCAAATCTGCATTTCCTCAAAAATCTAGAAATCTACATATGCAACCATACTCAAAATCAAAACCTCTTTCATCATGATGGTCTGCACTTCCTCAAATTCAAACATCAATCTGCATTGATCTACATGTCACTTCAAAAAAAAAAAAAAAGATGGGCCTGCATCCTGTTCTTAAAACCTGGAAATGATCAAGCTTGCACTTTTTTTCTCCCTGGACAACCTAAAAATTGAAGCTTGTCAAATACATCTACATGCAAGTAATTTAAGTCAGGGAAAACATATGCAAATCTGCATATCAATTCAATATGAAGTATATAGGGTCAAGCCTGCATTTTGATGTCTTCTGCAAAATTCAACAGATCAAAACAGAGCTCTGCATTCAAAGGTGAGTAACTTTAAATTTAAAAAAAATTTAAAATAAGTTGCATGTTAAATGTTGGATATAATTTCGCAATGTTTGTGTGATAATAAAAGTCAGATGTAAATATGTTGTGCATGCATGTTGTTTAAGCATCTGCTGTGTTCCCAGATCAATATCTAACCTCTGCATTTCTTTTAACATCAAAGCTCTGCATTTAAACAAATGTAGTAATGTTTGTGTTTATAAAGGCCTGATGTAAATATGGTTGTGTATGCATGTATGTTTATTCTCTGCAGTGTACCCATATCCATCTTCCCATTTAAAAGAATCCCCTACAATTGATTTAATTTGAGATTGTATCTGGGTTTTAAAATAATAAAAAGGGTTTGCTTATCATAGATTAGAATTAAAATTTATAAAGTAATGTTGTTTTATTTCTCTTAAGTTAATGATAAAAAAAATTTAGGTGAGTTAAAATACAGGATGTTATCTCTGTAAACACAGGTAACATCATGTGATCTTTAACAAAAACTTAAACATGTTGAACTTGTAATTTAGCATCATGAAACAAAAGTAATTACAAAAACATGATTTCTAAATTAAGAATTTGTATTTTAGAATGTTAATTCAAGTGGCGGTTTAAAATTGAACTAAAAATGGATCTTTAGTAAATTCTGTTGACTCATGGATTGAGAAGTTCTGGGATTCTTCTGAGTGGTGAATTAAGTATAGGAGATGCTCAGAAAAATCATAAATGGGTTTGAAATTGGATAGAGTGGATGCAGTTTAAATTTTTATGGATTAAACCCTAGTTTTGAATGGGTTTAAGAAGTGGGTCAGTTTGAGGTGAAGAATTGATCGAGTGTTTTGATATTTGGGGATTGTGTAGTTGAAGTGTGAAGGAGTTCGAGGCCGCAGGGGTTGAATGTCAGATGGTCGGAGAGGCGTAAACTCGCCGTTGACAGGTTTTGAAGAAAACCTGATGTATATGTTCCAGGTTTTGCTCACAGGGGTTAATTTTGAATTCTTGATTTATTGTTCGATCTGTTGATCGCATATGGGTGTAGATGAGTTTCTGGGGGTAGTTTGATCATCTCTGATGATCAGTGGTGGCGGTGGCCGCCGTGCATATGCATGGCGATGAGTTACTGGTGAAGTGTTTGGGGTTTTGTTTGTTGCAGGGGAGATGTGGAGTTTGCTCGAAGCTCATGGATTGAAGACTCGAAGTAGTTTTTGGGTTTCTCGGGTTTGTCCTGTGATTTCCAGGTTTTCAGAAACCTGTTTTAAACTAGGTTTATTTTTAAAAAAAAATATGCAGTCTTCTTGTTAAGGAAAGTTTAAATCAATTTAAAATTCAAGTTTGAATTTTTGAATTTAAGTTCAAAATTTAAAATCTCAGATTTTAAATAAAGTTTTAAAAGTATTTAATTTAATTAACTACTTTACTTTGTTAATAGTAGTTGAACTTTTTGGAAGATGAAGTTCTTGTTTAAATAAGAGCAAGTTTAAATGAAGTTTTAAAATCTGGAAATTTAAATATAAACTTTAGTTTTTAAATTAAAAGAAGATTTAAATTTGAAAGTTTTAAACTAAAGATGAATTGAAGTTACTGAAACATTGAAATGAAATAAACTTCAAATTTTTATGATTTCATTTTTAAGACAAACTTTTGTTTTGTCTTGAAAATTTTAAAAGTTTTAAATTATTCAAACTTTGATAAGTTTAAATTACTCTTATTTTAAAAACTTGTATTTAAAATGAAATTTAAAGGAAATTTCAAAAGTACTTTATTTTAAACAAAATTTGTTTTAAAACATAATTAAGAAAAAGTTTTATCTTAAAATTAAATTAAGATTAATGTTTTAGAGTTAATTTAATTAATAAGGTAATTAAGATTAATTAATTAATTTAATTAATTAATTGAATTTGGAATTAATAATTGATAAATGATTAATCAATTTATAATTAAGATCATTAGTTAGATTTTTAAAATTAATGATTAATGAATTATTAATTATGTAATTAAGTTTTAAATCAAGGTTAATTAATTAAATAATTAACTTTAATTAATGAATAATTAAAGATAATTTAATTGGTAATTAATCTAAATTAATTTCTTAATGAATAATTAAAGAATGGTTAATGAAGGTCATTAACCATGATTATTTAATAATTAATTAATCTGGTTAATTTCTATAATTAATTAGATTAATTAATTTAACAATAATCATATGTGAATGGTTTGAGTATAATTACTTAATGAAGTAATTAAGAATTAATTACTCAATGTAATTAATTTAGTTTGATGGAATTGTTTAATTTAATTAATTAAGTTTAATTAATTTTAAACACTTGAGTTTTAAGGATAATTACTGTATGTAATTAATGGATTGAAAATTTCTTAGTTAAGTAATTGATTAATAATTACAGGTTGTAATTAAGCGGAGATGTTTAAGAATGAAGTAATCTGGATTAAATTATTTAGTAATTAATCAAGGAATTAATTAAGAATTAATTACAGGATAATTAATTTGTTAAGTTAGTTAATTACTAAATGTAATTAATCTGGGATGATTAAAAATTATGAGTTAATTACTTAAGGTAATTAATAAAAGGGGATTATTAATTATTATAATTAATGAAGTAATTAAAGTTGATTAATTATGATTAATTAATCAATGATAAGTAATTAAAGGAAATTAATTAATGTAATTAATTAAGAATTAATGTAATCAATTATAGATAATTAATAAATTGAAGGTTAATTTTTGTTTGGTTGAGGATAATTAATTTGTGAAATTAATTCAGAATAATTACATGATGTAATTAAGGATAGTTAATCAAGAGTGATTAATTAAGGTGATTAATAATGAATGATTAATTGATTGTAATCAATTAAACAATTGGGTAAGCAAGATTTATATAGATGAAGTAATTAATTTAATTTATTTTAAATTAATTAAAGATGGAGTAATTAATTTAATTCATTTTAAATTAATTAGAGACGAAGATAGTTAATTTAATTCATTTTAAATTAATTATATTGTGATTAAGTAAATCATTGCTTATGTATGAATGGATGACATTGATTGTCTTGGATGCTTTGTGATCTCAGTAATGAGATAAGAAATGTTGTGTGGTATGAATGCTTGGTTGCGTTGTGATGATAACTTAGATTATCTGTTGTGATGGTAATATATGGATTACCTATGTTGATATTGATAATATGGATTACCTGTTATTTGATAATGTAGAGTATCAATTGTGATTTGTTAGTTATCTATCTGTGAGTATATAGATGTTGTATTGAATTGTTTTAAACTTTAAAACGACTTGGACCTAAACGACACGCTTTGGATTTCGATGAGACCGGGATCGGGTTTCCATATTTGGATATTCGAAAACCACATCGATCCAAATTAACGTTAGGTCGTGGATCAAAGTGAAGCTTTGTGAAGACTCGAGGTGTAAGGACTATACGTCAGTATAACTCTATGGGTGATGCCGTGATGAGTTTGACGGACTAGTTCTTATAGATTCGAGATGGTGATTCAGAGTGCAAGGGTTATTGTCGTTAACTCTGAGGGTGATTCCAAAACGAGTGTAACGAGATAATGCCTTTGGTTTCGTTCGAACCCGGAACGAGCTTGTATGGATTGAATGCTTTCAGAACATTGTCAGGTGGATGAGAATTCTAAGTGATATGTCCTATAAAGGTAATCGTAGCCTCAAGCCTCATCAACGGGGAATGGCTAAAACAGGGGAGGTGAGCAAGGCTTCGTGGGTAGTCCCCACTGGAGAGCAAGATTTACCCCTGTCTAGAAGTCCCTTTATATTCGGCTGTGTGGGTGGTTGCTAGCTACAACCACGGGGTTGTCTTGTTCGGAACTGTTCAGTAAGGAATGGGTCCGGCCTTGTGTTGCAGGGGAGCAGGCGTACTCCTGGGTACGTTGATCTAGGCCACGTACTGTGACGGGCGATACCCCAGTAGCCCTGCCATTGTATGGAATCCAAAATCCAATAAGTGCCATACGTATTAGTTGTTCCCAACTATGTTGCACCGTGAGATGTAAGCATTCCAGCTATTTCTGTATTTTACTTGAAAGCCCTTGACACTATTATAATATCACTGGATTTCCTATCAAATGTTTTGGTTAGCGTAAGGTAAAAACTTTTCCATGTTTATGTATGGGAAGTCTTACGTGATACCTTTTTCTTTCAAAAGGTTTTTTAAAAGTTAAGCAACTTTAACCTGTTACTCACACCAGACCCATGTCTGACCCGGAGTTTATTTTTGTTTTTCATAAACTCTTGGGTACTCAAATTTTTACGAGTAGCCAAGGGATTCAGGTTAGGATTCAGGTTAGCGTTGACGATTTGTGGAGGAGCAAATGGAGCAGGAGGCTTCTGCATGTAGATATATATAGTTTTCCGCTGTGTAGATTTCTCTGAGTTGTTCCTTGTACTGTATTGAGTTGTATAACTAGACAGGTGATTATAACTGTCTAGTATGTGATGTATATCTGTGTAACTCTGATAATGGTTGTAAACTATGTAATGTTTATGTTATTAATATAATTTATTCGTTCCGCTGTTTAGATTCTGATGTGTTGTCTCTTTCTTCTTCTCTTTCTTTCTATTTTCTATCCCTTTCTTTCTTCAAAACGATGCGATTTTCTATGGTAAGAAAGTCGGGTCGTTTCACTTGGTATCAGAGCATTAGGTTGAGTGAATACCTAGGCTCTGTAGTGGTGTCTTTCTTGAGAGAGCGTATTTGTAATTTTTATATATAACTATATATATATTTATTTATTTATTTCTACCTATCTGTTGGGTTACATGTTCAGGTTTTTCCAATATAAGTTATAAGGCAGATGGGGTAGTAGTGTGTGTGACACGACTACCATTGGTTGGAGTTTGAATATTTGAGGTTGGAAGTATTTGTCGAGACTGTAGACCTAATACGGTCTCGAGTGAGCTCTGTAGTGATGAAGAACTTCATTAATCTTTGAAGGTAACCTGTTAAGGTTCGGAGTTCATTTCTAAAGTTGAATGAGTAGTGTTTGGATCTGTTGGCTAGGAAGAAGCAAGTGATGGTATTTTGATACCTCAGGAAGTAGTAGCTGCGTGATGAGATGCAGTGACTATGGATGTTCCCGAAGATGTTTTCTTTGGAACAAGTTAAGGAGGTGAGTCTGCTTCAGTGTTGTGGCTGTGTTCAGCCGATGTTTCTGTTTGCTTTGAGGTTTGAGTTTCTCGAAGAGCTTTGATTTGGAATTCTTTAGCACCTGTGGCAGCAGTACAGTTTGGAGTGTTCTCGAGGTTGGCAAGAGATCTTATGGCTTAGCAGTTTTTCTTGAGTGGAATTCAGAAGCAGTTGAGTGGACCCGTTTCTTCGATGGGTTGGCTAGTTAAGTGTAAGTTGTTCTATTTGGTTAAGGGAGAACAGTTTTCCTTGGATTAGATTTGGATTGATCGCAAAGTGACTTGCGATTGTTTGAGTTTCTCTTGGATTATCTGAATTTTATGGATGTCTTCAGAGAAGTCAGAGTTTTGTCCGCATCTGGAGATTTAGTTTCTTATCATCTGGAATTCCAGGAGTGGTACCGGTGGTTCAGCTTAGTAGAAGAATGGTTCCTAGAGATTGAGATTGGTGTAGCAGCTCAGAGTTTTGGAGAATTTCTGAGTTTCTTATGGATTTGTTGAACCATATTTTTGGAATGTGTTCTTCTTCAGCATTTTCTTCTACTTTGGATCAGAGTTTAGCAACGGAAGCAGTTTGGAAGTGCATCTGCTTTTCTTTTCTGGACAGAAGAGGTTGTTGTCTTCTGATGTATGAAGAGTAGGGTTGATCTTGAGGAGATCATTTTGTTGTGTTGATTGGTCTAGTTTGTTTCTAGAAGCATCAGCAAGGATGAGATGATCAGTAAGATTGTAGGCAGCTCAGGATCGTCCGAAGAGTTTTTGTGGATTTGAGACGGAGGAATTTGGATTCTGAAGTCGGAGATTTGATTTGGATAAGTTTTCTCCGATCAAAAGTGAGCTATAAGATTGGGTAAGTCTGAGAAGTTAGCTCTGAAGTGTTTTGGGTCTTTTCTGTATTCTTGTGAGAATAAGTGATTGATCTACAGGATTGAATTGCCAGTTTGGATAACTGGGATTCGATGAGTTTCACGTATCTCTAAGGGAGTATGTGTATGATCTATCTCGGGTTGTGGAACCAGCAGTTCTGGAGTTTTGATTTGTTGAGTCAGACTCGTTTGTAGTCTGATATCTTGTCTAGTGTTGTAGATATATCTGAATAGGAGCTCTGTAGCTTCATAGTATTGATTGTTTGGATTTTCTAGAGCGACTATCCCGGTATATGTATATATATACTTGGGGAAACTCGATAAAATTCTATCCAGAATTTGTTTGGATAATTAGATTTGTTTGTTTGGTTAAATTGGTTGCTATGGTTATTAGCATATGTTTGATATATGCTTGTGTTTAAAATTAAAATTTAATGAGATTATTAAATTACCTTTTTTTTTAATTTCGAGGACGAAATTCTTTAAGGGGGCAGGATTGTAATATCCCGGAATTTTTAACAATATCAATTTGATAATTTGTAATAAAAAATTAAATTGATATTGATATTTTATTAATAATAATTCAAATTGATTTAATAATCTTCTTTAATAAATATTCAATTGGTTATTTTATCTTTTTAAAATAATAAATTGATTTCTATCTACAATATAAACATATGGTTTATATTTTAAATAGAATTAGCATTGTTTAATTTTAATAAGTAAAGCATATTTTCTAGTTTTAATATTTGTAGAAATTTGAAAAATTGTTTTTATTTAATATTAGCTTTTTAAAGTTAAATGAATACATCTTAGTTTAAATTTAATAACTGAATCATGTTTTAAAAATTCTATATATACATTTTAATTTGGAAAATTTATTTCAAATTAGTATTGAGTTTTTAAAACTATTTCATAAATAAATATATGACTTTAAAATTGATAAGAAAAAATATTAAATGTTTAAATTAAATTGGATTGAGTTTTAAATTTAGAATAAACAAACAAAATGGTTTTATGGCTTAATAAAATAGATATTTTATTAATAAAAATATAATTTCTTTTAAAATGATTTTAATTTAATAATAAGATATTTATGAAAAAATATATTAATAGTGTATTGTCTTTATAAATGATTTTGAATTAAATTTGCAATTTGTTATTTCAAATTGAATTTATATTCATAACTTGATTTGAAAATAATTGATTTTGAATTTAATTTGAATTTAAATTCAAAAGTATAAAATCTTAATTGTTTTAATTTCTATATGTATAAGTTTTAATTTATAAACATGGTTTTTTTTATTTCATTTACAAATTTATACACATATGTAAATATAAACTAACAAAATTGAAATTAGGCTAACATACAAATTAGTTTGTAAATCAAGTATTAATTATTTTAAAGAAACAAGTGTTTCATTCTTTAACATTCATTTAACATGTGTTCAAAAACTAACATAACAAATTGACAAATGTATAAATTTGGACAAGTGTAAATCATTGTTTTAATTTTTTCTTTTATTTGATAAATCTAAGTCGGGGAAAACACATGCAAATCTGCATATCAATTCAACATGAAGTATATAGGGTCAAGCCTGCATTTTGATGTCTTCTGCAAAATTCAACAGATCAAAACAGAGCTCTACATTCAAAGGTGAGTAACTTTAAATCTAAAAAAAAATTAAAATAAGTTGCATGTTAAATGTTGGATATAATTTAGTAATGTTTGTGTGATTATAAAAGTCGGATGTAAATATGTTGTGCATGCATGTTGTTTAAGCATCTGCTGTGTTCCCAGATCAATATCTAACCTCTGCATTTTTTTTAACATCAAAGCTCTGCATTTAAACAAATGTAGTAATGTTTGTGTTTATAAAGGCCTGATGTAAATGTGGTTGTGTATGCATGTATGTTTATGCTCTGCAGTGTACCCAGATCCATCTTCCCATTTAAAAGAATCCCTTACAATTGATTTAATTTGAGATTGTATCTGGGTTTTAAAATAATAAAAAGGGTTTGCTTATCATAGATTAGAATTAATATTTATAAAGTAATGTTGTTTTTCTTAAGTTAATGCTAAAAAAAAAATTAGGTGAGTTAAAATACAGGATGTTATCTCTGTAAACACAGGTAACATCATGTGATCTTTAACAAAAACTTAAACGTGTTGAACTTGTAATTCAGCATCATAAAACATAAGTAATTATAAAAACATGATTTTTAAATTAAGAATTTGTATTTTAGAATGTTAATTCAAGTGGCAGTTTAAAATTGAACTAAAAATGAATCTTTAGTAAATTCTGTTGACTCATGGATTGAGAAGATCTGGGATTCTCCTGAGTGGTGAATTAAGTATAGGAGATGCTCAGAAAAATCATGGATGGGGTTGAAATTGGATAGAGTGGATGCAGTTTAAATTTTTATGGATTAAACCCTAGTTTTGAATGGGTTTAAGAAGTGGGTCAGTTTGAGGTGAAGAATTGATCGAGTGTTTTGATATTTGGGGATTGTGTAGTTGAAGTGTGAAGGAGATCGAGGCCGGAGGGGTTGAATGTCAGATGGTCGGAGAGGCGTAAACTCGTCGTTGACGGGTTTTGAAGATAACCTGATGTATGTGTTCCAGGTTTTGCTCACAGGGGTTAATTTTGAATTCTTGATTTATTGTTCGATCTGTTGATCGCATATGGGTGTAGATGAGTTTCTGGGGGTAGTTCGATCATCTCTGATGATCAGTGGTGGCGGTGGCCGCCGTGCATATGCACGGCGATGAGTTACTGGTGAAGTGTTTGGGGTTTTGTTTGTTGCAGGGGAGATGTGGAGTTTGCTCGAAGCTGATGGATTGAAGACTCGGAGTAGTTAGCTTGGAAACTCGAAGTAGTTTTTGGGTTTCTCGGGTTTGTCCTGTGATTTCCAGGTTTTCAGAAACCTGTTTTAAACTAGGTTTAATTTTTTTTTAAATCTGTACTCTTCTTGTTAAGGAAAGTTTAAATCAATTTAAAATTCAAGTTTGAATTTTTGAATTTAAGTTCAAAATTTAAAATCTCAGATTTTAAATAAAGTTTTAAAAGTATTTAATTTAATTAACTACTTTACTTTGTTAATAATAGTTGAAATTTTTGGAAGATGAAGTTCTTGTTTGAATAAGAGTAAGTTTAAATGAAGTTTTAAAATCTGGAAATTTAAATATAAACTTTAGTTTTTAAATTTAAAAGAAGATTTAAATTTTAAAGTTTTAAACTAAAGAAGAATTGAAGTTACTGAAACTTTGAAATGAATTTAACTTCAAATTTTTATGATTTCATTTTTAAGAC
Source organism: Allium cepa (assembly GCA_030765085.1). Taxonomy (NCBI): domain Eukaryota; kingdom Viridiplantae; phylum Streptophyta; class Magnoliopsida; order Asparagales; family Amaryllidaceae; genus Allium; species Allium cepa. The sequence continues at coordinate 501,503,196 of CM060931.1, forward strand.
AAACTTTTGTTTTGTCTTGAAAATTTTAAAAGTTTTAAATTATTCAAACTTTGATAAGTTTAAATTACTCTTATTTTAAAAACTTGTACTTAAAATGAAATTTAAAGGAAATTTCAAAAGTACTTTATTTTAAACAAAATTTGTTTTAAAACATAATTAAGAAAAAGTTTTATCTTAAAATTAAATTAAGATTAATGTTTTAGAGTTAATTTAATTAATAAGGTAATTAAGATTAATTAATTAATTAATTTAATTAATTAATTGAATTTGGAATTAATAATTGATAAATGATTAATCAATTTATAATTAAGATCATTAATTAGATTTTTAAAATCAATGATTAATGAACTATTAATTATGTAACTAAGTTTTAAATCAAGGTTAATTAATTAAATAATTAACTTTAATTAATGAATAATCAAAGATAATTTAATTTGTAATTAATCTAAATTAATTCTTAATGAATAATTATAGAATGGTTAATGAAGGTCATTAACCTTGATTATTTAATAATTAATTAATATGGTTAATTTCTATAATTAATTAGATTAATTAATTTAACAATAATCATTTGTGAATGGTTTGAGTATAATTACTTAATGAAGTAATTAAGAATTAATTACTTAATGTAATTAATTTAGTTTAATGGAATTGATTAATTTAATTAATTAAGTTTAATTAATTTTAAACACTTGAGTTTTAAGGATAATTACCGTATGTAATTAATGGATTGAAAATTTCTTAGTTAAGTAATTGATTAATAATTACAGGTTGTAATTATGTGGAGATGTTTAAGAATGAAGTAATCTGGATTAAATTATTTAGTAGTTGATCAAGGAATTAATGAAGAATTAATTACCGGATAATTAATTTGTTATGTTAGTTAATCACTAAATGTAATTAATCTGGGATGATTAATAATTATGAGTTAATTACTTAAGGTAATTAATAAAAGAGGATCATTAATTATTATAATTAATGAAGTAATTAAAGTTGATTAATTATGGTTAATAAATCAATGATAAGTAATTAATGGAAATTAATTAATGTAATTAATTAAGAATTAATGTAATTAATTATAGTTAATTAAGTAATTGAAGGTTAATTTCTGTTTGGTTGAGGATAATTAATTTGTGAAATTAATTGAGAATAATTACATGATGAATTAAGGATAATTAATCAAGAGTGATTACTTAAGGTGATTAATAATGAATGATTAATTGATTGTAATCAATTAAATGATTGGGTAAGCAAGATTTATATAGATGAAGTAATTAATTTAATTTATTTTAAATTAATTAAAGATGGAGTAATTAATTTAATTCATTTTAAATTAATTAGAGACGAAGATAGTTAATTTAATTCATTTTAAATTAATTATATTGTGATTAAGTAAATCATTGCTTATGTATGAATGGATGACATTGATTGTCTTGGATGCTTTGTGATCTCAGTAATGAGATAAGAAATGTTGTGTGGTATGAATGCTTGGTTGCGTTGTGATGATAACTTAGATTATCTGTTGTGATGGTAATATATGGATTACCTATGTTGATATTGATAATATGGATTACCTGTTATTTGATAATGTAGAGTATCAATTGTGATTTGTTAGTTATCTATCTGTGAGTATATAGATGTTGTATTGAATTGTTTTAAACTTTAAAACGACTTGGACCTAAACGACACGCTTTGGATTTCGATGAGACCGGGATCGGGTTTCCATATTTGGATATTCGAAAACCACATCGATCCAAATTAACGTTAGGTCGTGAATCAAATTGGAGCTTTGTGAAGACTCGAGGTGTAAGGACTAAACGTCAGTATAACTCTGTGGGTGATGCCGTGATGAGTTTGACGGACTAGTTCTTATAGATTCGAGATGGTGATTTAGAGTGCAAGGGTTATTGTCGTTAACTCTGAGGGTGATTCCAAAACGAATGTAACGAGATAATGCCTTTGGTTTCGTTCGAACCCGGAACGAGCTTGTATGGATTGAATGCTTTCAGAACATCGTCGGGTGGATGAGCATTCTAAGTGATATGTCCAATAAAGGTAATCGTAGCCTCAAGCCTCATCAACCGGGAATGGATAAAACATGGGAGGTGCAGCAAGGCTTCGTGGGTAGCCCTCACTGGAGAGCAAGACTTATCACTGTCTAGAAGTCCCTTTATATTCGGCTGTGTGGGTGGTTGCTAGCTACAACCACGGGGTTGTCTTGTTCGGAACTATTCAGTAAGGAATGGGTCCGGCCTTGTGTTGCAGGGGATTGAGCATACTCCTCGGTACGTTGATCTAGGCCACGTACTGTGACGGGCGGTACCCCAGTAGCCCTGCCATTGTATGGAATCCAAAATCCAATAAGTGCCGTACGTATTAGTTGTGCCCAACTATGCTGGAACGTGAGATGTAAGCATTCCAGCTATTTCTGTATTTTACTTGAAAACCCTAGACATTATTATAATATCACTGAATTTCCTATCAAATGTTTTGGTTAGCGTAAGGTAAAAACTTTTCCATGTTTATGTATGGGAAGTCTTACGTGATACCTTTTTCTTTCAAAAGGTTTTTTAAAAGTTAAGCAACTTTAACCTGTTACTCACACCAGACCCATGTCTGACCCGGAGTTTATTTTTGTTTTTCATAAACTCTTGGGTACTCAAATTTTTACGAGTAGCCAAGGGAATCAGGTTAGGATTCAGGTTAGCTTTGACGATTTGTGGAGGAGCAAATGGAGCAGGAGGCTTCTGCATGTAGATATATATAGTTTTCCGCTGTGTAGATTTCTCTGAGTTGTTCCTTGTACTGTATTGAGTTGTATAACTAGACAGGTGTTTATAACTGTCTAATATGTGATGTATATCTGTGTAACTCTGATAATGGTTGTAAACTATGTAATGTTTATGTTATTAATATAATTTATTCGTTCCGCTGTCTAGATTCTGATGTGTTGTCTCTTTCTTCTTCTCTTTCTTTCTATTCTCTATCCCTTTCTTTCTTCAAAATGATGCGATTTTCTATGGTAAGAAAGTCGGGTCATTTCAAAATTAATTAAAGATGATGTAATTAATTTAATTCATTTTAAATTAATTTAATTCATTTTAAATTAATTAGAGATAGAGGTAATTAATTTAATTCATTTTGAATTAATTATATTGTGATTAAGTAAATCTTTGCTTATATATGAATGGGTGATATTGATTTGCCTTGGATACTTTGTGATCTCAGAAATGAGATAAGTAATATTGTGTGGTATGAATGCTTTGGTTGCATTGCGATGATAATATAGATTATCTATTGTGATGATGATATGGATTACCTATTATGATATGGATCTTCTGTTTATTTGATAATGTTGATTATCTATGGTGATTTGTGAAGTATCTATCTGTGTGTATATAGATAATTGAATTGTTTAACCTTAAACAACTTGGACCTAAAAGATACGCTTTGGATTTTGATGAGACCGAGATCGGCTTTCCATATTTGGATATCCGAAAACCACATCGATCCAAATTAACGGTAGGTCATGAATCTCAAGTGAAGATGAAGATTCAAAGTGCAAGGGTTATCGTCGTTAACTCTGAGGGTGATTCCAAAATGAGTGTAACGAGATAATGCATTTGGTTTCGTTCGAACCCGGAACGAACTTGTATGGATTGAATGCTTTCATAACATCGTTAGGTGGACGATGAGCATTCTAAGTGATGTGTTCACTAAAGGTAATCGTAGCCTCAAGCCTCATCAACCGGGAATGGCTAAAACAGGGGAGGTGCAGCAAGGTTAAGTGGGTCATGCCCAAGTAGGACAAGATTTTCCCCGTCTAGAGGTCCCTTTTATTTCGGCTGTGTGGACGGTTGTTGAGCTCCAACTGTCGGGGTTGTCTTGTTCGAAACTGTTCAGTAAGGAATGGTTCCAGCCTTTTGTTGCAGGGGAGCGGGCGGACTCCTCGGTACGGTGATCTAGGCCACGTACTGTGATGGGCGGTACCCCAGTAGCCCTGCCATTGATGGAATCCAAAATCCACTAAGTGACGTACGTATTAGTTGTGCCCAACTATGTTGGAACGTGAGATGTAAGCATTCCAGCTATTTCTGTATTTTACTTGAAAACCCTAGACCTATTATAATATCACTGGATTTCCTACCAAATGTTTTGGTTAGCGTAAGGTAAAAACTTTTCCATGTTTATGTGTGGGAAGTCTTATGTGATACCTTTCTTTTCAAAAGGTTTTGAAAATTAAGCAACCTTAATCTGTTACTCACACTAGACCCATGTCTGACCGGAGTTTATTCTGTTTTTCTTAAACTCTTGGGTACTCAAATTTTTACGAGTAGCCAAGGGATTCAGGTTTGCTTTGACGAATATTGAAGGAGCAATGGAGCAGGAGGCTTCTACGAGTAGATATATAGTATTCCGCTGTGTTGGTTTCTCTGAGTAGTTCTCTTGTATTGTTTTGAGTTGTATAGCTAGATAGGATTTATAACTGTCTAGTATGTGTTTGTGAAATCTGTGTAACTCCGATAGTGGTTGTAAACTATGTAATATTTATGTTATTAATATAATTTATTCATTCCGCTGTTAAGATTCTGATGTTGTTTCTTCTTTCTCTTCTTTCTTTTCTCTTTTCTACCCCTTTCTTTCTTATTAATGATGCGTCATTCTGTGGAGATGGATGGCAGGCCATCACAACAAATCTCATTGGTAAAATCCAATTTTAAAAATTAAAGCGCTATCTTTTAGTAACAATTATTTACACCAATTCTCTTCATCAATATTATATCACAGTAGGACTTATGGAATTTGGTTTTGGTTAAAATTCCTATATTATCCATATTTAACTAGATTAGTCCATAACCAATATCCTTGATTCATTCATAACATTTATTATTTATCATACTGCTCCGACCGGAGATTTTGACTTTGAGTTGACTATAGTTGACCGTGATACTAACCTCATACAATAGTGGAGATGAATTCTCTATTGTAGCGTTTCACTTCCAATAATTCAATTTACACCCACCTATAGTCACTCGATAGTCGCTATGGAATGATTTAACTATAATCAAAGTGGAGTCTCCATGTCGAAGTTCAACAGTGTTCTCAAGTCAGGAGAACTATGTAATATCGTTACTTTAGGATTTTATGTTTGACCTGGTTGTTATTAACCAATAGGAAACTCTCAGATAAGTCATTTCATAGTTATCCAACAACTATGAGTTTTAACCTCTTGGTGCCCATACATCCATCAGTACTACACCTCCGAACAATTTGGAGAGTGTAGTGTAATGTGATCTTAAAGGACATGTCGATTTCATTTCTCGAAACATTTTGACTAGGATTATATAAAATAGTATGTTATTTAATATTGTGATAATTTTATTAGTATTGTAACTCCTTGTTGTTATTCCTTTAAAATATCACTTAATGATTTTCTATTTAATATACATAAATTGATTAATTAATATATGTTTATACTAGATTGTGGTACAAACACTCAAGAGATTAAAATAGAATGAAGAATAATAAATGAAAATGAAAGAAAAAACGAAACACGCTGAGTTTATAGTAGTTTGCCTAACTAATGCCTACGTCCACTTAGCTTTGCTATAGATTATATTTTTCTTTACAACTTCCATTCTTATGGATCGGTATAGATCCTCGAGATTACAAGGGAATTATGGGAAATTAATAAACAACTTAAAAAATATCCTTTAAATAACCCCGTCCATCCATATTTATAGCTGTAGGTCGTTGAAAATTCCTTCACCACGATTGCAGCCATGTTCTCCACATCTAGTAGTAGTTGAGCACGAAAAGCTAGTGTCCATGCCAGCAAACATCATAGATCATTATCGATCCATAGGCTTGGATCGATACAGATTCATAAGATTGACTTATGGATCTCTTCCATTACCTTGTATAGATGCGACTTGTCGTTAGCTTCATGTTTTCCATCTCGATTACTCTACTAGAAGCTTGTTTCTAGGTTAATAAGTTGGATCGGTGATGTAATGGAGTTCCTGACTTTAAGTGCTCAAGAAAATCGATAACAAAAAGCATGCGATCGATTCTATGATGCTTCGAATAGGTTGGTACCAACAATACTTGAAAGTAGAGGGGATTTGTAACGACCTTCCTATACCATCAACACCAATAATATATAAATAGTGTGTTGTCCATGCCTGGTTGATATAAGACGATCGGTAGGGTTGAAATAAACCAATATTGCATATAACTTGTCATGTCTCACAGCGCATGGATAAGATATAATATCATAGATATAACAGAAGAGATAGTAATAACTGTTTGAATAAATCATCATAAGAGCAATAGGTCCACAAAGTTATACATCAAATGTAGTAGAGTTTATAAAACCGAAGTAAACTCAAATAATCTGTCTTAATAAATAGAAATAAACAAGCACTGTCAATGGCTCCACGGCATTGCTTAGTGAAAAGGCGTAGAAATCCATATATGTATATTATACGAGATAGCTCCATTCAACTCATCCTCCAAACAGTTATTGCGTCACCTAGACCTTTTATTTAGCCTACTCATTTAGGAGTATCCAATATAATAAGAAATAAGGCATAAAACCTAGAGTCATACAAATGATCTGTTGTGAGTAGTAAATAAGTCTCAAAATACTGTATAGGTAAACATGGTAAGAAACAAGAGCACACAAACCAAACTTGACATATCCCTGCAACCAAAGAGTTAGCATATAACACTATAATATGCTAATATACAATATCATAAAGGTATACCACAAATCGAATAAAGGATATCAGTCTTTCAGGTATTCCTATCTTCAATACCTACTTCACCTAATACCTATGAATGATAGCATATTAAAGAAAACAACCAAGCCTCCATAACATCCATCAACAATCTTAACTAACACTCCTTGTTCCCTGAATATATGATAACTCGTATGTCCCCAAGGCCTAGGACTAATGGCAATCAAGGTTCTTTGTTGTACTTCATATGTTGCAGTCCAATGCTAGAAACATGTCTGGCAGCCCAAAGTTGGACACTAGACCCAAAGTTACAAGTCCAAGGTATACAGGTCCCTCAATTGACCTTTGGGCGTCCCCACTTACAATACCCCTGCCTCGATTACAACTGAAAATTCTTCAAGCATCAACGATTCCTTAGCATATATACTCAAGCCCACCTTTGCTCCATTTGGATACCGTCCCCTTCTTAGTCAACCTTGTTTCCATTATTCATGAGGAACCCTTCCACATTCCCCGATTATATAACTTCCTCCTTTACGAGCTACCATCATCGGAACCTAATCCCAACATGAGCCAATATCCGAAGATCATAGCTTTTCATCATGCTATTATATAGTGATCCAACATGATACGAACAAGCCAATACCTCCAGCACGAACTACAGAACCTCAACAACAGTCCCTAGAAGTTCCTACCTCATATCATGCACCATGATAACTTGGTACGGAGTTATAGGTATAACTCGGTGCTGAGTTATACACTTAGCCAACTAATGGCTAATTCCTCTTCCATGACTCTAGTACCCTCTTCCAGCGCCTTGGACCCCGACTTATCCACCTTTGATAACTCAGCCTTCAAATTAAATCTCCACTTCAAATTTATAGAGATAACGTGGTGTGGTTTCAAATACTTAGCCAAATAGCATGCATCTTCCTATGGAATACCTCATTTAGCCAAGCTTTATCCATCCATGTCAACCACCGAGTCATAGCCACCTTCCCCGTTACCCAGTATCGAGTTATAGCCATAATTCAATGCCAAGTTATGCACTTGGCCCATTCTGAGTTGGGATTCATCATGCGTCTTCCCACCATACTCTAGAGTACATCTATCAAGTTTCATCCAATTCCGACAACTTAGCTTCTGATTTGCACAATTCTCTGACCTATTATTCTATGCATCACAACATTAGCAAACGACATCAAATCATATCATCCAAAATAAAAGCAATTTCATCTAATCAAACTTGCAATCCATCAAAATAAGATAAATGAAGCAATTTCTAACATAGATCTACATATGCATGAATATACGAACAAAAATCAAGGTGATATCCAATAAATCTATATCATGTGCATGGATTAACTTGTCTTTAAAGTAAGAAAAAAAATTTATGACCAAAAATCAATTTAAACATGTTAAATCCTATAATTTTACCATATAAACATGTATTGCATAGTGAAAAGGCATAAATCGATCACTAATTACCAAATTCACCAACTTGTATGTTGATCTAATCCAAACAACGAAGAAAAGCACTCCAAATTAAGAAATTCGATGATCCCTAGATTCTAATTGAGGATCCAATCTCTAATCCGTAGTCTAATTTGGTTTATAGAGCAATAAGGATGATTTTGGATTAAATTAGGATGGATCTAGGTATAATTTTGGTTTAGACTTGATTTAGAATGAAAGTGAAAAGTTTTAATTGGATTCTTCAGCCCTTTGTTTATTGTATTCTCCAATTTGACTAATGAGCTTAAATAATTACACATACTCCTGACCTGCAGCTTTAAAAACTTAAAACATACATTACTTTCTAATCATATGTCCGTTTTTCTACCGTAACCATTCTGTAGAACAGGAAACCACCATTCTAAAGCAATCGAACTGGTTCACGATCCTACTTCGGCTCTTATAAAAAATTATAGCCCAAACAAGATTTTTAGCGTTAAAATGATCGCATAGAAATTCGGGAATCGTATGTGTGTAAAAAGTCCTTAAGAGTCATATCCCGAAATTACAGAATAATATGACCTCGTATGAATTAAATAAAAATATTTTACAATCCTTTGATATGTAAAATACAGGTCGTTACATTTTCCCTCTTTCAGGAATTTCACACCCAAAATCCCCGGACAACCCAAAGTATAAGCAACCATGGTCATCCCGCATGCCTACCAATCATAAGCACTATCACACATATCAAAAAAGAAGCATGCAATCAATAGTATAGTGAACTTATCCTAGCAAGTAGAATACTAATTTATCGAATATAATATACAATGGTGAAAGTAGATACTATAAATGTTGGGTCTTAGCATTCAAACAGCTTCGGATGCCTAGTCCTCATGATCTCCTCCGTCTCCTACATACAATCTTCACCACTTCCATTCCTTTGTATCTTAACTAATTTCACCATCTTTCTCCTGAGTTGTTTTGTGTCATACCCAACAATACGAAGCGGCCTACAGGTATAAAAAATTCTGGTTCTACCTTAACATCTTCTAGCTAATCCGGTGTGATCATCACGCTTGAGTGATGAACAAACTTCCATAGATGAGAGACAGGAAAAAAATTGTGCACACCTGACATCTTCTAAGGTAAGTCATCCCCACATGCAACTTCTCGATTCTCTCGCTTGTCAGAAAAGGACCTATGAATCTTGGCGCCACCTTCCCTTTTCTACCAAATTGAACTACATTCTTTAGCGGAGAAACCTTTGCAAACCCCATCTCTCCGACAAAAAACTCTAAATCTCTTCGTTTCTTATCCACTTTTCTGTTGATCCTAAGTAGCTTTCATTCATTGTCTAATGACCTGAATCTTCTCCAAAGTCTCTCTAATCATTGCCCAATTATCAATTTTCGCTTGCTTTCCACCGACATGAAGGAGTATTACATTGTCGGCCATATAATTGTTTATACAAAGCCATATCAATACTCGACTGATAACTGTTGTTGCATGCAAACTCCACCAAATGCAAATGATCATCCCATGATTCACCAAAGTCTATAATGCATGCTCATAAGAGGTCTTCCAATATATGATTTATTCTTTTGGTCTTCCCATCTGTTTGTGAGCGATAAGTTGTACTACGAAGTAACTCTATTCCTAATGCTCCTGTACGCTCTTCCAAAACCCACTAGTGAACAATGGGTCTCGGTCGCTTAAAATGCTCTTCGGCGCACCGTGGAATCATACTATCCATTTTATGTTTAACTCTACCAGCTTGGATGCCTTCCTACTTGACGTGGCATGTACAAACCTTGCACTCTTAGTCAACCGATTAACTATAACGCAAATGCCATCGTACCTTGCTTGATTCCACGACATTCCACTTAATAAAATCTATTGATATTTCCTCCCATTTCATTTAAAAGTCTCTAATGGTTGCAACAATCCTCTAGGTTTCTTCTGTTTAACCTTTACCAACTGACAGCTTATACACTTCAAGATGAATGCACCAGCATCCCTCTTCATACCTTCCTAGTAGTAAGTTCGCTTCATATCTTGGTACATATTGTTACGACTAGGATAGATAGTTAACCTGTAATGGTGAAACTCTCTTAGTACTTCATCTCGTAATCCATCAATGTTTGGGACAATCTCCCGTCTTTACAAAACCAAACTTATCGATTGAGTTCATATTGCTTTATATTTTCAGATTCTACTCCTTCCTCTATCTTCGTTATGATCTCCGCTAGCCGGGTACCTCGTTTTGACCAGTATCGATCCTTTCGATCAGAGTAGGTCTAATCGATAAGCTTGCTAGCATTTCAGGTTCTAACCCGCAGTGAGGCCTGAAATCAAATCTAGTAACATACTCTATTTGCCACCATTCCAAGAATATTGCTCCCAACCTAGCATGTCTTTTACTCAATGCATCAGCGACTGCATTTCCTTTTCCTAGAGTGTAGGAATAACTGAAATCATAAGAGGCCAAGAACTCTAACCATCGTTGCTGACGAAGGTAGAGACCTTTCCAAGAGAAAAGTTACTTCAAGAATTTTTATTCCGTAAATAGCTCAAATCTTTCTCCGAACAAATAATGCTCCACATCTTCAAAGTAAAAACAATTCCCACCAGTTCTAAATTATGAGTTGGGCAATTCCTTTCATGCGGCTTTATTTGTCGAGTCGCATAAGCGACAACCCTTTGACATCACACATAATCCAGTACCACAAGAATCAGTGTATATGGTTAACTCTTCATTTTCACTTGGAATAGTCAATGCTGGTGCACTCGTCAACCTCTCTTTAAGACTCACAAATGCATGCTCACACTCGTACCAATACAAAAGTCTGATCCTTCTTTGTCAAGTTGGTCAATAGTGACACTACCTTTGAGAAGTCATTTATAAAGCATAGATAGTATCTCGCCAATCCTAGGAAACTCCACACATCTGTAGCATTGCTAGGCTGATTCCAACCTAGAATCATTGCCACCTTCACAGGATCCATAACTATACCTGTCCTAAAATGACATGACCTAAGAATCTCACTTTTTGTCTCAAGAAGTGACACTTAGAGAACTTCGCTCTCAACTTATACTTCCTAAATATCTCTAGCACACTCCTTAAGTTCATCTTTTGCTCCTTTTGAGTAGATTAGAATATCATCCATGAATACAAGCACGAACTTATTCAATCGGTCTTTGGAAACCCAATTCATGAGATCTATGAAGTATGCCAAAGCGTTGGTCAATCCAAATGGCATCACTAACCACTCGTAGAAACCTAACGGCATACGAAATGCAGTAGTAGGTACACTCCCCTTCACTAATCTCAACTACTATAGTTCCATTGCCAAATCCGTTTAGAAGAATACCCTCGCACCATGCAACTGATCAAATAAGACATCATTATGCGAGATTGGATATGATTTTTCTTCATCACCTTATTCAGCTCATGATAATCCACACAAAACTCAAAGAGCCATCCACCTTCATTGCGAATACTACAGGTGTGCCTCACTCGGATATGCTCCTTTGAATGAACCCTTTTTCAATAGGTCATTCACTTGCACCTCTAATTCCTTCTTCTCTCTAGGTTCCATACGCCTTAAAGGCATAATTATCAGTCTAGATTTTTTTGCCAAGTCTATTCGAAACTCGATCTCTTTATATGGTGGCAATCTAGTCACTTCCTCGAAGACATCTGGATACTCCCTAGCGATAGGCACTGAAGATAATCTCTCCTATGGAACCTCAAGCGAATATAGAAATATAACCATCACCCCATCCTCTGGTAGGCAGCTAATAGAAATAAACCGTCTCAACAAATAGAAATAAGCAAGCACAGTCATGGGCTCCACAGCGTTGCCCAGCGGAAAAGCGTAGAAATCCATATATATATATATATGTATATAATACGAGATAGCTCCATCCAGCTTGTCTTTCGAATAGACACTGCATTACCTAGACCTATTATATACTCTACTCATTTAAGAGTAGCCATGATGATAAGAACCAAAGCATAAAACCTTAGGTCAGACAATGATCTAGTGTGAGCAGTAAATGAATCTCAAAATACCATACAAGTAAATATAGCAAGGAGCAAGAGTACACGAACCATACCTGGCCTATCCCTACAATCAAAGAGTTAGCATATAAAACTATGATATGCTACTCTATAATATCATAAAGGTAAACCACAAACCAAATAAACGATATCAGTTTTTAGGTATTCTTATCTCCAATACGTTCTTCCCTCAATACCTATAAGTAATAGCCTACTAAGGAAAACAATTAAAGCATTCATAACATAAATTAACAATCCTAACTACCACTACTTGTGCCTTATATATATGATAACTTGTATGGTCCCCAAGACTGGGACTAATGGAAATCTTGGTTCTCTATTGTACTCTCATATCTTGCAGCCCAAAGCTGGATACATGCCTCGCAGCCCAAAGCTAGACATTAGACCCAAAGCTGCATGTACAAGGTATATGAGTCCTATAATTAACCCATGGGTGACTCCACTTACGATACCCCAACTTCGAGTACAAATGAAAACCCTTCAAGCTTCAACGCTTCCTTAGCATATATACCCTAGCCCACCTTTGCTCCATTTGGATATTGAACCCTTATTGCTCAATCCTGTTTCCATTACTCAAATGGAACCCTTCCACATTCTCAAATCATATAGCTTCCTCCTTTACGATCCATCATCTTCGCAACCTACTCCTAACAAGAGCCAATATCCAAAGATCATAGCTTTTCATCATGCTATTATATCATCATCCAACATGATACGAATAAGCCAACACCTCCAACACGTTCAACAGAACCTCAAAAAAATCTCTAGAAGTTTCAATCCCATGTCACGCACCATGATAACTTGGTACCGAGTTATAGGTACAACTCAGTGCTTAGTTATACACTTAGCCAACTAATAGAAAATTCATCTTCCATTTCTCTAGTACTCCCCTTCCAGTGCCTTGGACACTGACTCATCCAACTTTGATAACTCGACCCTCAATCGAAAGCTACACTTAAAGTTGTAGAGATAACTCGGTATAGCATTCAATCCATAGCTAAATACCATGCATCTTGCTATGGAATACTTTATTTAGCCAAGCTTTATCCATCCATGTCAACCACCGACTCATAGCCTCCTTCACCATAACTCGGTACCGAGTTATAAGCATAACACGGTGCCGAGTTATGTACTTAGCCTTATTTGAGTTGTGATTCATCATGCGTCTTCCCACTATACTCCAGAGCACATCTTCTAAGTTTCGTCCAATTTCGACAAACTTAGCTACCGATTTACTCATTTATCCAACCTATCTTTCTATGTATAACAACACTAGCAAACAATATCAAATCATATCGTCCAAACATAGAATGATAAGCAGTTTCATCCAATTAACCTTGCAAACCATCAAACCACGATAAACGAGGCAACTTCTAACATAGATATACATATGCATGAATATATGAACATAAATCAAGGTGATTTCTAATCAATCTATATCATGTGCATGGATTAACATGTCATTAAAACTAGAAAATGTTTTTATGGCCAATAAACAATTTAAAACATGTTAAATCCTATAATTCTACCATATAAACATGTATAGCATATTGAAAAGGCATAAAACACTCAACAATTACCAAATTCAACCTATTTTAGATCTAATCTGAAGAGTGAAGAAAATCACTCCAAATCAAGCAATTTGGTGATCCCTAACCTCTAATTGAGGATCCAATCTCTAATCTACAATCTAGTTTGATTTATAGAGCAATTTGGGTGATTTTTGATGAAATTAGGATGGATCTAGGGCTAGTTAGGGTATAGACCTGACTTAAAATGATAAGTAAAAGTTTTAATTTGACTCTTCTTCCCTCTATTTATCACATTCTCTAATTAGACAAATGGGTTTAATTAATTACACACCAATCCTAGCCAACAGCTTTAAAAGATTAAAATAGACATAACTTTCTGACCGTATATATTTTTTTCTATTATGACCACACTACGAAATGAGAAACCATCATCCAAGAAATGGAACTAGTTTGATATAATAATCCAACTCCTATCTAAAGTTATAGTCCAAAAAAGATTTTTAGGGTCTAAATAGTCACATAGAAATTCGGGAAAAAATCATAGGTGCGTAAAATGTCCCTAAGAGTCATATCCTAAAATTATAGAATCATATGACCCCATACGAATAAAATAAAAATATTTTTCGATCCTTTGACATGTAAAATACTAGTCGTTACAATATTTGAGGTATTTTAGGTGAGTTTTTATGGGTTGGTCTTGATCCATAGGGATGGATCGGTACTGATCCATCAATTATATGGATGGAAGCTTGTTGAACTGTAAGGAAGCCTTGCACTTGCCTTGTGGTCTTGATTGCACTTGGTATGTAGGTTCGTCAGCTATCTCTTTAGGCTCCCTGCCTTGACTACTTTCAAGTCTGACCAATCAAATTCGTCCAAACACTATCTGACCAAAAGGCTGAATAACATTTGTCCTTCAAAGTACACCTTGTTTCCAACCCGATGTGCTTTGAATCAAGAAAAGTTGAGATTATCGTAACCAATTCCAATCCATGCTTTTAATTGCTGTCATTCTTCCTTCAGATCATTTTGGTGAAGTATAGCACCTTTGGCTGTTTGTTACGACGCTTCGCTGGTATTTGACTTACCAAACTTAAGCATGCTTTTGTAATCATCACTTCGAATTTAGTATCCCCAAACAGATTCCTTTTCTAGATTCTACAGGTTTGAATCTACTGCTTTATAGTTCTAGTTGTTTGGTGTTGAGTATGCACATGAACTTAGATTAATCTATCATGTTTCAATTCCATATACGTGAACATTCTTGTAGAGTCATATGCATATATGCATGTTTAATGCACACATACATTTTCCATATATGGTTCGGTACCAATCCAACATTTCAAAATAGACGAGTTAATAGCCTATTTTCTTGGGTTCAGAGGTTATATGATCTAATCCAACACTTAGCCCCTTTCGCTTATCCATTGTTGGACTACCAAGCTCCCTTGTAGCCATTAAAACTTCTTGCCTCCGATTGAAGTTAAAATCACTAATGCCTGCCCTAAACACCACCATTGTCAATCGATGCCTTCTAACTTCCAACCACCATTTACTTTACCCCGATCGAACTCAATCCATCAGCCGAACCCGAGCCATTACTTCAATCACTACCACTCTCAAAATTTGTCACTCTAGGTAGGTGGCGGCACTGGTGGTTGATTTGGATAGTTTCTCATGTCATCGGTCATGCTTGAGAGGTGTAAGAAGAAGAAAATCAGTAGGATTTATACCAAGGATATGGATTGGCGTCGATCCAACACTCGGTGAAATCCTACCTCAATGCACTTGAGAAAAGCTTGTAAGAATGGTGAATATTTGGGTTCCCTCCAGTGACATCTTTTGATTTCCATCATGCTTTGATTATGTGGAGTCTGTTGGGGAGGTCAGCGATGATGGTTGTTGAGAACCTTTTCATCCCTTAACTTCTTGATTATATATAAAATTATTGATTCATTAATTACTCTGTTGATTTAGAACTGGCAAAACTAAGCAGTCTTAATTTCACCGTGAGGTAATGATCGTGCCACTGAACACTTACACAATCAAGTAGATGCACTTTAACTGTTTGTAAAAGTGTTAGATCTAACCAATATTTAATTAGAGTACAAGTATAAAAGAGTTTAGTATTACAACTAATGAGGAAATAGCATAAAGCAGTAAAGGACATAGGATTTACGTGATTTGGATTTTAAGAACTCCTATGTCCATGGGGAAGTTTCTCTTTCTTCCTTTGTCAATGGTTTATACAGAATTTCATGGCATAAAGTATAGTTGAACGTTATAGGTTTTCCCAAAAGAAGAAAATGTCAAGAAAAGGAAGTAGTCCTCTTTCATGCTACATTGCTTTTCTGTTTATAGTCGCAAAATGCACGTTGATTACTGGAATTTCTTTCTTGCCATTGTGCCTTGATCCTTGAATCATGCCAGATGTGATTTGTCTATATTTTCTATTTGACGTGACTAGATTACTGATGCGTCTTTGGTGGGAAGTTTGAATGGAGATGGAACCCAAAAATTAGAGCCAAAATATCTCAGATTGTGGTAGGAGAATTCAAATTTGAATTGACCTTGCTTATAAGCCTCTGAAGAGATACTTGTTGTTACTTCTTGACCTTGCTATGTCTATGCTAACAAGTACGCAATGTTATAGTGTTGACACACAAAAAGAGATAAAATGGTGAGTATTGCCTGATGCTCTGGTCATGCCGCCCTACTAATAATTTTGTTGTCTTTGCTTGACTTGATAGTATATCGGGTCGGAACATGCCTATTGCTACCTATGCTTTGAATTTTAAGTATGGCTCTACAGTGATGTACACATTGAAGTTACCCTTATAAAGCCCCTTTGACATGCTTTTGACTATATGCAGAATGGTTTAGCTTATCCTTAGCATGTGCTGGTATGGATTTGTTCCGATAGGTTTCGACAAAACATGAGCCTTAAAGACGTGCTCAGCTTAGCTCTCGCAATATTCATCTCTTGCTATGGTTCCATTAGTACCAAGCTCGGGTCGGTTTAGGTGTTATGACTTCGAGTCAGTTCCCCCATGTTTTGAAAGCTATTCTCAGTAAGAACGGGTGTAACATTTGCAGTCCAAGTCTACTGTGATCATAGGTCATGTTAGACTTATTGTCTTAAACACCCGATTCTGCGCCTCTTTTTCTGCCTAATTTCTCTTTCTTTCTAGTTATTTGGGAGATGGCCTTTTGTGCTCTGACCTATATCATTAGATATAGAGCCACCGATCTTATTTTTGAGATTTCCATGGTCACTCACATATAGAGTTGTTAGTGCTACTAATGAGTGATGGCGGTAGGTTATGCGCTTTGGATGACCTACCCTTTTTTATTTGGGGCGGAATGTCTTTGGCCATGTTTATGAACTTATGCTTGTTTTGACATGCCCCATGTTTGGGGTGTAATGTCCTTAGCATTGTCTTTGGCCGTATGTTTGTTTTGACTTGCCTCCTATTTGGGGGGTGTAATATCTTTGGCCATTTTTTTGCTATATGTTTATTTCAACCTGCACCCTGTTTGGGAGCGTAATGTCTTTTGACTGTATGCTTGGTCGTACATTTGGTGTGACCTACCCTTTTGCTTAGGCGTGTAATGTCCTTAGTTGTATGCTAAGATCGACATACCTCTTGTTTGGAAGTGTAATGCCATACGTATGCTGAGCATCATTCTTCTCTAGTATCACCGTTTTCATTTTTGAGATTGCCATTGCCCTTTGTATGTGAAACTATATCTCTGGAACCTTGGAATTGAGCTACGAAGAGTGAAAGAATATTTGAATGAGAAGCCAAGTCGAGTATATACAACCTGTTATCTCATGCACATGGTTTTTTGTACTGGTTTTAGTTGTCTAATATTTATGCGTCTAGTGTGGTATGTTGAATTGACTAACATAGAGGTTTTTTATACTGGTTCAGACTGTCCAATATCCTTACGACCAGTCTTCCTATGATTGTTTTTATAGGAATATTCATACTGAATAAGGGTAGTATTACATCCCATCCAGTGCAACATTTTGGCTGAAAAGCTGGACTAGCGTTGATGCAAGTCCAAGTGTGTAGGGCCAGTTTCTCTGTTCTCAGTGTTGAGGTTTCCATTTTCACCTAATTATGTGTTTCACTAAATCAGTGACTACTGATGGTGACCTATAAGTGTGCAATGATTTTTCGATGGACAATACAAAGAATTTTATACTGGTCCAGGCTGTATAATATCCTTATGTCCAGTTTATAGCATTGTTACTTCTTTATAATACCATGGTGTACATCACGTATGCAATGTAAGTTAGACAAGGTAAGGTCTGAAGTACTCCGAGTTCCAAGTTCTTGGAACTAGGTTGCCATCAGGTGTAGATAATTGGTATTATGCCCCATTTGCCAAAACTTCTGCTGACTAATGGGCCTTTCCAGTTTGGTCTTAATGCTCCATCAGTCCGGCCTTTTGTGTTAGCCTTTACTCTTTGCAATACTAAATCTCATTTGCAAAAGTTTCTTCCTTTGAGCCTCGCAGTATAATTCTTTACCATCCTTTGCCGATACATGGCCACTGCTGCTCTTCATCCTTTCTCTCTTGGATGAGATCCAAGGTAGCTTCTTTCTCTTTCTTATTCTTTTCTACGATATGTGATATTCCTGTATGTGATGGGATTTCAACTTCGATGAGTAGTATGGCCTCATATCCATAGGGTAGTGAAAATGGGATATGACATGTGCTGTGCAGTTAATGCGCTCGGTAGATTCAAAGCCGTGGAGGTGTAAAAGGTCATAGCGGAGATACAACGAGGATATAACGGGATATAGCGGATGGCTCTAAAATAGCATATAAAACTTGTACTTAATGTTTTTACAAATATATAAATGGTAATTAAATGAAAAATTATCATTCAATTGAATTATAAATAATACATAAATAATTTTAAATAAAACACGTGCGAATATACTTTAAATAAACGAAAAACTGTTATATAACATAATTGAATTCGGTAGAATATTAGAGTATTTTCGTTTCTAAAAATATATCAAAAATTAAATCAAATAAATTAATTTCATAATTTTATAATGTATAACTGCAAATTTTCAATTCATTTTATTAAAAAAGATATAGCGGAAATAGCGGAATATAGCAGAAATAGCGGGCTATAGCGGAAATAGCGGGGATTAAAGCGGAAATGCTATATTTTGGGGCTATGTGGAAAAATCGTAGCGGTAGCAATACGCTATGAGATATAGCGGGGTTGTAGCGGGGTAATAGTGGGGCATTAGCTACACAGGCTGTGCGGGTTCTGGTTGAAGTTTGATAGGCCTATAATACTAAGGAGAGTTCCTCTACCCACTTTCCTTTAGCTTTCTATAGCCTTTTCTTTAGTAGTTCGTTGATGGTTTTGTTCATAGCATCAATATTTTTCATTTGTCTATGGATGAGCGACCGAGGAGAAACTTTTTAGTATGCTATTTTTCTCGTAAAGGTCCGAGAATTACTTGCTCTCAAACTGGGAGCCAGTGTCATAAATAATTTTATGAGGTATCCCATATAGGGTAGTTATATTCCTTACTATGAAAGTGACTATCTTCTTTGCAGTAATTATGGCTAGAGGTTTTTCCTCTACCCATTTGGTGAAGTAATCTATGGTCATTATGGATATTTAGCTCCTGCTTTTATAAGTGGTCCTATCAGATCTGTTCCCTATATATCGAATGGCCATCTGCTCGGAAGTGGGATGAGATCATGGGATGTTGTCTAGGGATACTAGTAAACCATTGACATCTGTTGCACTTCCTCACAAATTCCTTTGCATCTTGAAGTGTGGTAGGTAAATATTACCCATGTCTTAGCACCTTTTTTGCTAATTTGTTTAGCCAGGAATAATGATCACATTACCCTTCATGTACTTCTCTCATGATGCGTACACCCTCTTCCTTGGAAACACACCTAAGATAAATGGTAGAATACCCTCTCTTGTATAATGTACCATCAAATAAGGAGTAGTATGAGGCCCGGTATCTTATCTTTCGAGCCTTATTCCTATTAGGAGGGAAGACTCCATTTAGAAGATATTGTTTGATGGGAATCATATAGTCGTTTACCTTAATTTGTTGAAGTGAGGATTCTGTAATAGGTTGATCTAGATTTTATACCATCTACCAGTTCAATATGCCTTGAATGGCGACCTGCTGGGCTCAGGTTAGGATTAGTATTTAATTTGATTTTGTTATACTTGGATCTGCTTGATGCCTAATTGGTACTACCTTCATCTCATTGGCCGTTTCGCTGCTAGCCAGTTTTGTCAAAGATTCGGCAAATTAGTTGCTTTCACTAGGGATTTTTCTATCTTAAATTGTTAAAACTGCTTTAGTAATTTCTTAAACAGTTTTGTATATTTGGATGGGGTGGTTTATTCGCTTGGTAATAATCCTTTACTTGATTCACAATTAACTGAGAATCACCGTGAACTTTAACACGTGTTACCTTCGTTACATGAGCCATTCGTAGGCATGTGTAGAGAGCCTCATCTTATGTCATATTGTTGGTTGCTCCAAAACCAAGCTGTATCGCTCTGTGTAGCTTTTTCCCGTTCGGTGTGATCAATACATATATGATCCCTTCCCCTTGTTCATTTGATGATCACTCAATGAATAAGTGGTTGAACTGTATGGTATTTGTTTCCTCCTTTAGATGGGGTTCGGTTAGTAAGGCGCATTCCGCAATAAAGTCTGCAAGTGTTTGACCTTTGACCGCCTTCCTGAGGTAGTAGATAATGTTGTACTAGCTAAGTTTAATGGCACACTTTTGTGCACGACCTAATGTCTCTAGCTTCTGTAGTATTTGTTTGAGTGGTTTGTCTATGAGGACTTTGATGGGATCTACTTGGAAATAAGGCCACCGCTTTCTCGCTATAAGAAGCAAGTTGTATGCAAGCTTTCAATAACTGAGTAGTTTAGCTTTGCCCTTGATAGTTGCTTTCTCATTAAATAAATGGGCCTTTGCTACCCTTCATCCCCTTGTCCCTCTACAACGCCAATGGCTTGATTAGTTCTACCTAAGTAAATGTATAAGTTCTCACCTGTTACGGGTTTTGATAATATAGGAGTATTGACCAGATGGTCCTCAGGTTTTGAAATGCTGCCTCACATTAATCAGTCCATACGAAGTTTTGATCCTTCTTTACTTGATATAAATCTTTTTAGGGCTGCGACTCTACCATTGAAGCTCATCAAATCTTTTGGATTCGTTTGGATTCCCATCCCTCTTATGGTGCCTTGCACAATTACTATATATATCGTCGGAACTTGCTTAACTGGATAGTTGTAACATCCCCCATTCTAAGGCCAAAACTAACCAATACGGATGTTGTAGTTATCCATATTTATTAATCTCCAACGACAAAATATGGCTATGCTAATCATTTCAATAATTAGAAGCACATGAATATGAAAATGTTTCAAACACAACTTAGGAATGACTTTTACATTCCATTTAAAAATATGATTTCATATTCATTACATAATCCAATTTCGATTCCACATTTAGAGAAAATATAACTATACAAAATACTCCAAGAGTGATACATGAAGATGCCTTCTTGGTAGATCAGAGTCAAATACTTGGCAATTATACACCTTTACCATTACATCTAAATAAACAAAACCAAACTACACAATGGAAATAGGTAAAGCTCCTAATGGCTAGATTGCCCCTTACATGTCTCCGAAAGCTTACTCATCTAATGGGAAACCTTAAATCCTTTATTCCCGACCTACTCAAATGAGAACTCAAGAGTTTATAGGAAAAAACTAAAAAATTCGGGTTAGACAATAGTCTTGTGTAAATAATAACCTACCATCTTGAACCAAATAAATATCTAGTGAGACCATGTCGTTGAGCGGAATGGGTTTCCCCCTCACTAATATCTTAAGCAAAACTAATTAACTATATACTATGCTTCTGCAACCAAAATGGTTAGAACAAAAATAGCATTTATAGTTATGCAACGTATACTGGATTACTCATCCCAATATATTAGATTACCCATCTTAATTTCAAATGACTTCCCGTCATAATTTAAACTGACTATCCATCTTATTTTAATCTAACTATCCATCTTATAATAATGTGGACTACCCATCTCACATTTAAACATATTCACGGTTATCTAAACTTTCCACTGCACATGCAATTGTTACTTGGATTACCCATCCCCAACCATATTGCCTACCAATCACATATGGTTCCATTGTTTAAATTATGTGGACTATCCATCACACATATTCCATTTAATTTACAATGATATGATTATCCATCACACATCTCATAGTTTTTCTAGGATGACTATGGATCCATTATTAATCTTATTGAGAATATCCATCTTCTGTATGATGTGGACTATCAATCTCACACCCCATAGTTTTTCTAGGATGACTATGAACCTAGCATTTAACAATTTGATCGTGCTAACCACATGTCTAACCTATGTCTATTAGTGTCCTCAACTAGGTTATCGCCCCTTCAAGTTATAACATTTCAAAGTGACATACATTGGTATCCTCGAATTATCAATGTCGAACTCATTTAAGAAAATGCATTGGTATCCTCAATGATAAAGTCCTGTTTATAAGACATTTAGTTTTTAGAAACTAATCTACTTTGGTGTCCCCATTGATAGTGCCAACATCTATAACCAAAATAGCATTGGTATCCTAATGTTTAAAATCGTAGTCCTAAAACAATAGGCTTGCCACTTTATTAGGTTAATATAAATCAATGTCGAAGTTAAAATCTTTAACAAGTCAAAGCTAATCTACAACCTAATGATAGTTTCGAAATTTATACTTTACAATATATTGTTATCCCCAATTACAACTTGAAGAAGAAAGCTAGAGGATCTTCACCCTTAATTGAAAGATATGCTACAACCTTGCTGCACTATATCATACTGAACCTTTACCAAAGCTTAAAAACAAAACTTAAGTTTAAGTATATAACTCTTATCGAAAATGTTTTCGTCAACTTACATACACTATAGGTTATCTGCCTTATTAAAAAAAATTCGATGCCAATATTTATGGCAACGATGCTGCACGACATGTGGCCAAAACAATAAAAACAACCTCGCCAACCTTAATGAAGAGCGGTATCAAGACCGTCGACGGCATTATAAAATAGTTTACTTAACTCACTGTGACTATTATGCCACCAAAAGTATAGAGTCGATACAAAGACAAGCGGCAACATTGCCTTCTTTTATTTAAGGATGTCAAAAACATTCAAAATAGTGGTAAACAACATTGCTTTAGGACAATGGTGAATACATGCGGTGATATTGATGTCCACGTTGTCATCAACGATCATGGAAATTGATATTTTAAACATCTAACAGTGTGCGATGCCGATAATAATGGTTGTCATTGATCTCCACTTCAATACGGTGAGAATCACTGCCTAACTACCTAAGAGTTATCATGCGCTTCCCACCTTATCGACTTTGACACTAACGGGTGCGACCATGTATTAGGCTCGGAGATGGTACTGGCGACATGGCATTATCGTAATTTATATGAAAACTGATTTATTTCCAATAAAAGCATATATTTTTCACCAAACTCAAACTTTTGTTCAATTTCTTTTGGATAAAAATTGTAAACATCTTTTAACCTTTTCTTTACAGAAATGCTGCTTTATAGCGTTCTCAAGTTCCAAAGTATTTATCAACTTTAATTAATTAATAATCTTAGTTAATTATTAATTTAAATGCTTATCTAGTATATTAAATTCATAATAAATCATATTCACTTTGGAAAAACCCCAAAAATTCACAGAAATTCGAGAATATTCTTCTCTTTACCATATAAAAATTTCAAGGCCAAAAACCATATTGAACTATTTTAAATAATTAAAACCTGAAATTAAGCTATTTCCACCTTTGTAAATTCATAAAATATTCAATTTAATTTGAAAAAGTTATGAAATTATATACTCATCTTTGAAATAATGTTTCACTCGACATACTGAAAATCGAAGATATTAAAGACAAAAAAACTTATGTTTTATCAATAAAACCAGTTAAATAATTTAATAAAAAATTCCATAATTATTTATCTATTCAAGTAATAATTCTACAACCATATCTTGGCAAAAACAATCAAAATTAATTCTGATACTACCTATAGATGAATTCAAAACAAGAAAATTAAGATGGAACATATATTATTCACCTTAAAATCAAATGTTGGAGTTGAGATTCGATGTTGATTTAGTTTCTCCTAATCCTTTTCTTGAATTCCCTTTTTGATTTCGTGACTTCTCCCTTAAGAATAGATGACCTTAGCTAGATTTCCTTTAGTTGTTTATGTTTTATGAAAATGTGAATGATATAAAGGGTAGCGGGTTCAAGGAGTAAAAGATTGGTCTACCTATTTTGCCCTTCTCATATATTCTTTTATATAATAAGTTATTAAAACAATCACTTTACTTAATTTAATTTATTAAGGCCTGATCTCAAAATGTTCAAATTTCATTTTTCTTGACTATTTACATTATTCTATTTAATCTATCCAATTAAATATCTTGAATAATGTTAAACATAAATCAGGGGTTTTACAATAAAAAGGTGCATTTTAGAGGATTTAACTTCATTTGATATTGCCCTAGGAATGTGAAGGTCTGCTTCAGGTCTTTGACGTTATCCTATGCTACCTTTGATTTAACTAACATGTCATCCACGTATACTTCGACATTCTTTCCCATTTGTTCAGCAAACATCGTGTTGATTAACCCTTGATAAGTTGCCCCCGCATTCTTAAGTCCGAATGGCATGAATTTATAGTAGTGTAACCCTTTGTTTGTCACGAAGCTAGTGTGTTCCTGATCCGGTTCAAACATAGATATTTGATTATATCTTGAATAAGCATCCATGAAGCAGAGTAGTTCATGCCCACTAGTCGCATCTACCAATTGGACGATCCTTGGCAAGGGAAAACTGTTCTTAGGGCAAGCCTTGTTGAGATTGGTGAAATCTATGCAGGTTCTTTATTTTCAATTAGGCTTTCCTACCAATATTAAGTTGGCAATCCACTTAGGGTAGTATACTTCCCTAATGAACCCATTCTCCTTTAGCTTCTCAACCTCTTCATGTAGAGCGTTGTATTTTTCTTGGTCTAGAGTTCTGCGCTTCTATCTGACTAAATTCGCATCTAGGTCAATGTTTAGCGCATGGCAGATGACGGCCAGGTTTATTTATACCATGTCTGAATGGGTCCAGGCGAATACATCTACTGAAAGTTAGGAAGTCTATTAATTCATCCTAGGCCTCTACACTAAGGTTCTTCCATATCTTGAGCACCTTTACGAGGTCCTCTAGATCATTTGTGTACCTTTAATACCATATACCGGTTTTAACTCTTTCTTTGTCACCATAATCTTGGATCTATCTCGCTTTCTGGCTCCAATTTTGGTGTTGAATTCACAAAGGAAGTCTTCCCGAGGGCTTCCTTAGAGAAATACTGTGCATAAACTGAATTATATTTATCAGTACCAATGATGTGCATAAATGTTCTCTTCTCTTTTCTCTTAGGTTTAGGCTGTCGGGGCCACTCATCGTAGTATTAGTTTGAATGTCTATTACCGTCGTAGTCTTTTTTTCGATTTAACCTTGCTTTTATCATTACAATTATCAAAAGAAACAGTAGAATAGTTTGGAACAATTTTATTGCTAGAGTTAAGAGTTACATGATATAATTCTCTAGCAAAAAACTATTCCCCTCTTACTATCCTACCCCATTTGGGGTACCAAATTTCATGAGCAAATCCTTTAAAGAGATGATTGCCCCTAGATCAACCAGACTAGATCTTCCTAAGAAAGCATTGTGGGGCGAGGGTTGATTGATGATTAAGAAACTTACATAGAATGACTTATGAATAAGGCAGTTCCAGCTGTGACGAGCAGGCATGCTGACCCCACTAGAATGGTTGCAGTATTGTTGTAACCAAAGATCTGTTCTGGGATGGATTTCAGGATTTTGGATGGTAATTTCATTTAATCATAAGGAGATTTGAAGATACCACTTACTGAACTACCCGAATCAACAAAGACTTTCTTCATAGTAAAGTTTGATATCCACACGGCAATGATAAGCGGGTATTGATGTGGGAATACAACCCCTACCTAGTAAGTTGTCATGAAGATAATTTCTATTGCAGGCTTTCGTTTGACATGGAAGATTACCCTTTAGGTTTTAGCTTCCTTCATGTATCTTTCCTATGCCTTCTTTCTTGCACCTACATTGTATGGTCTTTCATGAATAGAAGCTGTTAGGTTCGAAGGGTTGTCGGCTTGATGTTCATGTGGATCTGGAGTCAGATGGCTAGTCTTATCTCCCTCATTCTCCCTCTAGAAGCTGCCCCAATATCCCTTCTTAGTTAGCTTCTCTATCTCCTTCTCCAAATGCTGGCAGTTATTAATATGGTGTCGGTTCGCTATATGCAAGTGGCTGTAAGCTTCACCTTCATTTTATTTTGGTTGCTTTCCTTTTTTCAGCAAGTTGTAAGATAATTCATCCTTGGTCATCTCATATATCTACCCAAGAGGATGAGCGAAGGGAATATTTGTAGTGAGGTGTAGCTTGTTTTGTCGTTTTGCGGGTGGGTGGTACCCTTCTACCCCTCTTTTCCTGTCATAGTTGGGAAAAGAAATTTCACAAGATTAGGATACAGATCCAGCTTCCTCCATTGTGATATACCATGCTATCCTCTCATAAAAGGCTTTCATGCTATGGCAAGATTTCCTGCTATTTTTATCTTACATAGTGGTTCCTCTGCTAATTTCGACATGAGCCACCATTAGTAATTCTTTACCAGTTGCCTCAATTCGAAGAGCTTCTGTCTTGAAATGCTTGATGAAGATGCATAGACCATCATTCTCCCCTAACTTCACATAGGACATGGTATGAATGCCAGGGGAGGCTTCCCTCCTCGATGGATTGCCTTGAGAAATCAACAGACAATTCCTTTAAGATTTGACATCTCCCAGTCCGTACCTTCTGAACCACCTTGAAGCTGCACCAGATAATTATACATGGAATAATTTGCACCGGGCCATCCTTCTAACCTTAAGGATGTCCATAAAGTATTCTAAATTACTAAGGCGCTCCTTAAGGTTGGTAGTTCCTTCAAACTTATTAATCGCAGAGACGTTGAAATTATCGAGAAAGTCGGCCTCGATAATGGTCTCACTGAAAGGAGTGAAATTTCCTTCCTCTATCCTTTCTCCACTATTCTATTGATAAATCTTCGCTTGCTGCTCCACCCAAGTCCCTAGTTGTTAGATCTCATATTCCTTCAAGTTGACCTGAGCTGAATTACCATCCGATATGGCATCTTCATCATTTTCGATAGATTAGGTCTCTAGCAGCAAAGGGTTTATGTTGGCTGGCTTGGTTTTGAACCTGGGGTCAGCCTGAATTTTCCCTACAAATTGGTGTTTGTTTTAATCCAGTATCACCATTCCCATTAACAAGAGCGTCATTATCATTGACCTGTTGAATATTCAGTGCAACTGTGGAATGATGGCGGTGAGCTGTGGAGTAGGGAGGTGAAATTGGCCCACGAATGACACGTTGGGTCGTTGTTTTCTATAATCCTTCCATACGTCGATTTATTTGTTTTGAGAAGGATTGGAATATGGCCATATGGTATTTGTAGAGAACTTAGTAGAAGCACCTTCCTCATCCTGTTTTATTGAGAGTATAAATGATTTGGTGGTATTTTTTTCTACTAGATGTACAGCTTCTTAAATTGAGACAACAGGTGAATCAGTAGGATTCATGGTTCGTGGTATACTATTTTACCAAATGTAGAGAACGAACATAAGTATGGAGGTTCGAGCCCTCCTTCCAACGCTAAAAGATGTCGAGGAACCTTTTCGTCCTTCAACTCTTTGATTACATACAAAGAAATTGTTTCACTAATAACTTTGTTGATTTTGAACTAGCAAAACTAAATAATCTTAATTTTACCGTGAGGCGGTGATTGTGCCGCTGAAAACTTACACAATTAAGTAGCCGCATTTTAATTATTTGTTAAAGTTTCGATCTAACCAATATTTAATTCGAGTACAAGTAAAAATGAGTTTAGTTCTACAGCTAATGAGGAAATAACATAAAGAAGTAAAGCACACAAGACTAACATGGTTCGAATTTTTAAAAATATTACATCCACGGGGAATGTTTCTCTTCCTTCCTTTATCAATGGTTTGGTATAGAATTTCATGGCAGATATTACAGTTGAACCTTAATGGTTTTCACAAAAGAAGAGAATGTCAGAAAAAGGAAGAAGTCCCCTTTCTTGCTACCATGCCTTTTCTATTTATAGTTATGAAATGCATGTGGATTACTGGAATTTCTTTCTCATCATTGTGCTTCAACCCCTGGATCCTTCTAAATGTCATTTATCCATATTGTCTATTTGACGTTACTAAATTACTGATGTGTCTTTGGTGGAAAGTTTGAATGGAGGCTGGAATCCCAAAATTAAGAGGGGAGTATTCAAATTGCGGTTGGAGAATTCAAATTTGAATTAACCTTGCTTATGGGCCTCTAAAGAGATATTTATTGTCACTTATTGACCTTGTTTTATCTGTGCTGACTAGTATGCAATGTTATAGCGTTGATGCACATGAAGAGATAAAACGGTGAATATTGCCTGATTCTTTGGTCATGCCACACTGCTGATATTTTTGTTGTCTTTTCTTGGCCTAATAGTATATCGGATCGGATCGTGCCAATGGCTATCTATGTTCTAAATTGTAAGTATGGATCTAGACTGAAGTATATTTTGAGTGGCCTTGTATAAAGCCCCTTTGATATGCTTTCGACTATATACAAAGCGGTCTAGGTTGCCCTCGGCGGGTGTGGACTTGTTCCCATAAGTATCGACAAAACATAAGCCTTGAAGATGCGCTTTGCTCAGCTCTTGCAATATTTATCTCCTGTTGGAGTTCCATTAGTTGCTGAGCTCAGGTCAGGTTAGGTGTTATGACTTCAAGTCAGTTCCCTTGTGTTTTGAAAGTAGTTCTCGGTAAGAACGGGCATAACAACGATCACTTTGGATAATGACTTAGCTTTCAAGTAAATTTTTGCACATCATCAAACATTGGCACTGCATGGCATTGCACAGCACTGTAATTTGCATCACACCACACTAGGCTTTTAGTTTAGCATGTGACATTGCTTTTAATTTTTCTTATATCACTTGTATGTTAATTTTTGGTAGCTATGGGACATCAACGTTTAGGACGTCTTTCTACTCTGGTTGTAGGCCCATCGTCTCCTAAATATACTGAATCAGACATCGAATCAAACTCGACTATGGTTCGTTTTGCGTGACACACCCCTATGCCATCTATAACCCACCTATATATCGAAAAGCTGAATAGCCTCTCCCAGAGGTTCCTCTTGAGCCCGTAGAAGGTCCTGAATGTGAGGCTATTACGGATATCCTTAACGTTGTTATATTAGATGATCCCATTGATTCTGCTTCTTAGAAAGTCAAGGAGGGACCACTTAGGAGGATTTAGGAGAGGCATAGCGTCCCATTCGACATATTAATCCCCATATGCCACTTATGGGCACATCTCTCTTCAACTAGGTATACTGCATGCAACTGATATATGTGTTTGGCAGGGTGCGTCATAACATTTAATTATTTCATCTGATGGATACTACACTTCATGAAGCTGGCTCTAACTTAGCTACACTCTAATAGCTATGCATTTCTACAAAGCATGTCCATTATTTTTTCTCGCTATTAGATCTCTTTCTAAGCTACAAAATCCGATACCTGTATAGCTTCAAACACCGCAAAGGAAATGCTTTCCTTACATTTTTAGAATCGTCCAGGGGTTATAGAGTAGTGGTTTGCACCTGGAGTAAGCAAAGTTACTTTAAAGGCAAGTTTTTCTTTGTATGTTGTCCACCTTGATTTGCCCAGCGGTGGCTATCCTGGCGTAGGCTTTGCTCTAATTCTTTCCATATGAGATCGCTCTATAGTTTTGTTTGCTCAGATCATCTTCATTTGTTCTTTCAGATGTGCCGAACAGGCTTAGCAGCGTGACCCTAGTGAGGACTCTTAAATTCCTTCATAAAGTCCCAGATGCGAACAGTGAGGTAAGGACATTGCTTACCAATAGGAACCTCTAGGCATATGACTTATTAGAAGCAGGCCGTAGCGTTGGTCAAATCCTAGTAGCCTTTGATAGTGATGAGGATGACTCCCTATCCGAGAATAATGAAGAGGAGCCAGTGGTGCCTCCAGTCCAAAATCCTATGGCTAGAGTTGAAGAAGTTCAAGAGCACATTGAAGAGGAAGAAGGTGATGGTGCAGGCCATAATGATGTCGATATAGGT
Organism: Allium cepa; assembly: GCA_030765085.1. Taxonomy (NCBI): domain Eukaryota; kingdom Viridiplantae; phylum Streptophyta; class Magnoliopsida; order Asparagales; family Amaryllidaceae; genus Allium; species Allium cepa. The sequence goes on from CM060931.1 coordinate 501,533,425, forward strand.
CACAAATCTTCTAATGATGAGGGCGACACTGACCAATAGTTTCTCTTAAAGAAACAAACCATGATAAAGACTGTTACAAAGTGGACTTCCATGTATCCTCCACCAACCACCATAATAAAGAGAACTCCTATCCCACCTTCCTATGATGCCTACCAAAGCCTTGGTCTAATTTCAGATGAATTTAGTTCTTTTGGCCAAGATTGCACGAGCCTCGGGGGCATCGACTCCCATATTCATCTACAAAGTGACCTGCCAACCACTTGCCTAGGAGGAGATCACTACTGTCGGCAAAGTTCAAGCCTATGGTCCATGGGGGACACTATGATATTCATACACACACATACACTACATGTTGATTAGTCAGTATTGCATATTTCATCCTGTCAAGGCTAATCTCCTTTGTTTCACTTGTAGGTTCAAAGGAGCATTGCAACATGTTCGATTCCCTTGAGGACTAGATTTCTCATCACTAGAAATGCAATCCTTGAAAAACTCCTAAGGTACCGGCCTTGATTCTACTTTTAGTCGACGCTTAAGCTGAGGTAGAGAGGGCTAGTTCAGAGGCTATCAATCACATGATTCATCATCAAGGCACGGGTCTAAATCCCGGTCACCTTTACCCAGGAGTTTTGATAGGCATTCCAATAGATCCAATGGCATCCCTTCTAGTGATATTTCTTATGCCCCTTCGTCGGCTTCCCTCTCCTTCAGGCATGTAGTGCCACCTTGCACTCACTCACACTCTGAGCAATCATCGAAACTAGTCGCCCCTAAAACCTCTCATTAGAAGCATGAGAAAAGACTTATTGATCCTCCCGCAGTTATAATAGAGCAACAAGCTGCGTCCAAACCACAAATGGCTGAAATGAAGCCTGGCTTTCCTAAAATCTATTTAGACGGCATAAAGTTCATTCCCCATCTGAAGGAGATCCCACTAGAGGTCAAAGGCCAGACCATGGCTTATGTTGGTGATGTTTATGATTAGTATTTCACAAATAAGATATTGGCCGAGCATATTTCTGAATACGCCAAGAGCATGAAAGTTGATGTTCAGGGATTGCTGATTGCGGCTAATCAAGATAAAGATATTTTCGCTTGTCTTGACATAAAAGTTGCTGATTTATGGGAGGCATAGGAAAAGGTTGAGCAAAGAGTTAAGGATTTGACTGAAACGGTCGAATAGGAGAGGAAAGACCATGTAAGCTAGTTCGAATCCGCTCACCGTAGAAATCACCCTCTATCAGAAGTAAAGGAGCACCTAGCAGAAGAAGTGGTAGAGTTGAAAGCGCAACATGAGAGCATGAAAGAGCAACTGGAGAAAGAGCGTCTCGAGAAAGAGAAAAAGGAGAAAGTTGATTCTCTTATGTAAGCTCATACTATTATGAGGAATAGTTGGATGCTCGTAAGGAGAGGAACAAGTGTTGGCTTGCGTTATAAATGTGGATGAAACAACCATAACCACAGACAATCGAATCAAGGATAGATTTGATCAAGTTTAGAGACTTGGAATGGCTTGGAATGGATTATCCCAAAGATCTAGCTTTAGTGTGGGAGTAGATCATGTAGGAAGAATGAGAAGCTTTAGAGGGAGGTGAGGTGAATTTGGCAGAGCTGCAGCGTTAGATTTTGAGTCCAAATGAGATTGAAGCGCTCAAAGCCGGTGAGCTTATTTTGCATCCTGAGTTAGCTACCATGGTCCAAAAAGACCAAGGCAAAGGCTCCAGGACTACAACTTCGAGATCCTACTACAGGCCTCACTTGTGGACTCCTCACTGTCTCCATCTCTATCTGATCCTCCGTACAATTTGGATGCACCTCAAATGCCAGAGACAACTATTCTACCCTTATTTTGAAGGGAAATTCTAATGGCACCTCAGGTTATATCGAATCTCTGCCTATTGGAGGTATCACACTGATCTCACCCATATCTAAGAAGGTTGACATGACACCAACCGACATTGCTAATCTCTTCTTTTATGTTTCTCAAATTTCAGATCAACCTTTCGTCGCTTCTCTTCAAAAGGGAGGTCCATAACATGGGCAGAAAGTGTCGATAGCTAAATCGGTGGTCGTGTCTGACTCTCATGCCATTCCAAATATTTCAACTAGCGCATCCCTCGGACCTGGTGCACAAATGATTCACACTTTGGAAGAGGAGATGATTGGCAATCTCCTTGGAAATTAGGCCTAGCTCTAGCCATACCTATCTGGAATGTTTTTTCTGGTTGGGCTAGGCTCTAGGCAATATTTGGAGTTGGTTGCTCGAGGTGGTGGTTTGAATATCCATATATTAACCTTTGATTGCACCTGTCTCCAGGAACTTATTGAGGTTTGGATGCAGTCTTGTTCTATCTTCGAAAAACAATCTTTGGCTTTGCCACCCTCCAAGCAAGGCATTAGTGCTTTGCCAGACTCCAAGAATGAGCGGATGAAGAAAACTATCTCGTTCCACCCGCTTTTGTTTATACTCGTAGCCACAAGTCGGGGGTGAAAGAGTTAGTTGGCATGTATCTTCGAACGACAATTATGATTTTTACTTCAAAAGATCGATCATGGACTGCAGAAGCTCGATCGGTACCTATCTCTGGATACCTATATACATGCATTATACATATGCATATTTACTCACAAAAATTATAGTTCATAATTTTATCGTTAGAAAGGGATAGAGTCATAGATTTAGGAAGTCATTTCATTACATATACACAAGAAATGACATACTTCTATCCCGTTACATTAAATTTACAAAGTCGTACCTTAAGTGAAATAGCATCGCAAGTGTTCACTATATCATACTTAGGAAAGTGAAACCCCATCTACGGTTGCCGGCTTGAATGTTCCATCTCCAAACTTATGCTCGATTGTGTACCGACCTTCCTAACTCAGGCCTATACTTATGGGGCCTGGGAAGATTCATTTGAGAACATGGTCGTCGATCTCTAAGGTCCGACTCCTGATCTTGGTATTGTAATATCGGCCGACCCATATGCAGTTTGCGACTACACTCGGATAAGGTTCAGCTTTTTTTATTGACCATGTTAAGGGAATCTATTAAAAGTTCCTTGTTCATTCTGGGGTTGTAATGAGTCACCCAATGGGATTGTACTTCAATTTCAACTGGAATCATAACCTCCAATTTGTAGGCTAAGGTAAACGGAATGTGTCCGTTCATAGACTTATGGTTCCTTCTATATGCCCGAAGTGTCAATGGTAATTCATCAACCCACTTGCCTTTGGCCTTCTCCAATCACTTCTTGAGAATGGACTTAATGATTTAGTTCACAGATTCTACCTATCCATTCCCTTGCTGGTGTGCTACGTACCACTGCAAATCTCTTTTCGATGAGATACCTGTAGTAGAAATCTTGGAACTCGGTGCTGTCAAATTGGTTTTCGTCATCAGAATTAATCATTTGTGGGACCTTAAAGTGGAAGATGATATTTTTGACTACGAAGTTGATCACCTTCTTAGAATTGATGTTAGCCAGCCTTCACTTCAACCCACTTAGTGAAATAGTTAATAACAACAATGGTGTACTTGACGCCACATTAGACATTGGCATCACGCCAATGATATCGATTCTTGAAATTGCAAATGGGTAGGGACTGACCATCCATGTAATCTTTGTCGGCGGGGCTCTACAAATTTTGGCAAACCTCAAGAATTTATCGCACTTTCTGGTGTAATCAGCTGTGTTTTAGTTAACGGTCGGCTGTAAATAGCCGTAGCAAAAGATCTTCTTCGCTAATGTTTGCCCTCCGCTGTGATCACTAAAACCCCCTTATGTACTACCCCGAGGACCCGCTTGGCTTTATCATTAGCGATACACCGAAGCAAGGGTACTAAGAGTCCTTTCCTATATTACACTACTTCTTGCATGATAAATCCTGAAGCTTTACAAAGGTGCCATCATTGATCTTTTTTCCATTGGTAAGGATTCCCTTTTGCAAGTAATTTTAATCGAAGTCATCCATGACTCCTCTTTAGACTCAGCCTCCAAGATCCAATCGACATCCATCTAATCAGTGCTCGAAGCTGATAGTACTTTGACCGAGAATAAGCCCATGAATTGTGTGTCTCTAAAGTCGGCCAATTTAGCCAATGAATTAGCCTTTGCATTCTCCTCTCTAAGAATATGCATTGTAGTGTACTACTCGATGTCATTAAGTAACTCGAAGGCTCTATTCAGATAAGGAGCCAGTCTTATTCGCTATGCCTGAAAACTCTTTTCTCACTTTGCACAACACCAATTGGGGACATGCATTGGAATCTGGTTGTAGCCAGAATAGGCATTTATGAATTATAACAGTTTTTGCTCAGTAGTTAAATCTATCAATCTTCGGGAGTGGAAAGCTGTCATTCGAGCATGCTTTTTTAAGATCAGAACAGTCGACACACGTCCTCTATTTCACATTGGACTTCTTGACCAAGATTGGATTGGATACCCATTCTCGGTATAGAGCTTCTCAGATGAAGCCATTGTTTTTTAGCTTATCCATCTCTTCTTTCAGTGCAGCGAATCTCTCCGAACCTAGGTTGCGGTGCTTCTGTTTCAAAGGAGCACATTTGGGGTTCACAGTATAGGCATGGTATGCCATCTCCGGTGATATCCCACACATGTCAAAATGCATCTAGGGAATTACGTCTAGGTTCACCCAAAAAAACCAGTTAATTCCCTTATCATCATTATGCTAAGTTGAGATTCGATCTTCGAGACCAGTGTAGGATCATCCTGACTAACTGAGATGTTGATCGTCGACTCCGCATGAGACGCCCTTGCATCTTGTCTCTTTTGTTGGATCCATCTCCTTATGGAACTGACTGTGCTACTCGAGCCCGAGCTCAGGCAGTGGTTTCTTTGTGTCCAAAGATTTGATGCTAAAAGCCTTCTTCACATCCTTTCCATTATCACATCTCCTTGTCTCTTTCATCTCTATGATGTAACATCCACATCCATGCCTCTGGTCCCTCTACATTGTTCCTACTCCATTCTCTATTGGGAATTTCATCATTCAGCACCACGGGGCGATGGATGCTCGAAAATCAACTAAGGTCGGTTGTTCCAGAAATGAATTGGAGGTGGAGAAAATGTCCAACACAATGAAGGTCACAACCCCCACTCTTTTGTAGTCACCTTTTCCTAATACTACCGATAGGTTTATACATCCAACTGGCTCGGTTGTCATACCATTAAATCCCTGGATACAAGGTTTACAAGATTTCAAATCCTTGCCACCCAACAACATATGGTTATAAGCTTTCTTGAATAGAATGTTGACTGAACTGCCACAGTCAATCATTACCGTTCTCACGATAGCTGGCCCAATCATGGACGAAATCACTAGGGGATCTAATGTTATTAATGTTTTAAAACAATGTTACTAGTCATAGACTTTAGCCACTTTGTCGAAACTCCATATTCGATGGCAAAGTAGCTCTCAATCGTTGCATGTTTCAGGGCACTTTCATAACTTTCCATTTTATTTCGGCTCTTCTCGCCTGGATGCAGCCCACTTGAAATTATATTAATGATTAATATCTTCCTATGCCGCCTAGGCTCATCATCACCAAGCATGACTTACCCCCGATGGAACGGCGGTCCATGGGGGTTAGAACTTCCTTGCCTACCATTCTATGAGGCTTTCACTAATTTTATCAGTTTCTTCTTTATTATCAGATCTTTGATCACATCACGTATATGCATTTGTTTGTGTTGAGATCATAGGTTTCATGAAACCTATAATACTTTCTAGATTTCTTCTCCTACTTAATCGAATCCATCGGAGCTGGCTTCTTATACTGCTCTTAACATTGGGTTATAAGGTATATGTTCTCAATTGAATTGTTCAACTGTGCGTAATTGTTGTTGTTTGGAAATTAGCATGCCTTCGGGAATCAAACTTTTAATCTCTGGCCCATTCATTATTCCTTCTTTAGCCACCACTTTCATTCTCAATGTTACCATCGACATTCCTAGAATTCTCTCTGGACTGCTTTACAGCGACATTATTATGAATAACTTCCACTTACTGTTCGATATTGACCTTGTCCGTAGTGGTACTTGCCTCTTCCAAGCACACGAATTGATTCTCTTTTCTATAAAACATAGCCATCATTAGTGGGAGTTTCATCTTCAACCATCTCCAAAAGTCAGCATCAATACAATTTATTCTTGAGCATTAATAAATTTCATCATAGCCGTTTGGGATTTTTTTCAGGAAACCCTTCAATGATTCTCCTATATCCTGGAAGAGGTTTGACAGTGACATCACGTCTTTTGGACAGGTAGTGTGCAGAAGAAATTGCTCGATAAACATCCATGTCAGCCGATCAAAGGATGATATGGATCTCGGTGTAAGTCATTTGAACCACATCGTCGCAACGCCTTCGATGAAAATCAAGAAAGAGTGACATCTAACAACATTCGTTGCTCTGGCAGAATCTATATGCCAATCATACTTCGTTATATGCTGTCTTGGATCCATCTTTCCATTATACAACAGCATCATTGGCATCATGAATCCCTGGCATACTCTTCGTGCAATGTCCCTTTGGTGAATGGGTTCCAGCTGGGGGAAGAACCCCATTCATTGTTATATCGATGCTTATTCTCGCTTGTTAGTCTTCTCACCATCTCAGCCAAATGCTCCAGTTTTATGAATCTGCTGAATGGCGGTAATCGTGGTCCGCCCCAAGTTTCTAGCCCGACAAACGCTCTTCGTTATGCTCATGATACCTGGATTCTCCTAACTTCATGTGAACCATTTATCTAGCAGTCCTATTAGTTCAGTTTCTACATGGCGATCGACAGAAACTGCCTAACCTCCAGCACTTCGGTCCTCCACGACATGATTAAAGGTAAGCATAACACAATTACCAACTTGCTAACCCATCAAACAAAAGGCCAGAGGTTCGATACCGATCCATACGGATCGGTATTTTTAGCACCAAAATTGGTCACTAACACCCTTGAGTAGAAAGGTGTAGAGAGATTAATGAAGAAAATAAATTAAAACGAAAGAATATCGTAGTAAAATGCAATAAGAACAATAAAAATGAGGACATCAGAATTATAGTGGTTCGACGTAACTGCCTACGTCCACTTTGAGTGTAATCTTTGTTGCTTCTTTGAAGAGTTGAATATAGAACAATTGATACACAAATAACTTGAGTATAATTTTTTGGCAGAAAAGAGATGAGTGTTGAAAATGGCAGAGTCTTCCTGGAGTTCCTTAAAAAAAGGTCCCTTCAAATGTGCCCCTACCTCTCTATTTATAGACGAAGGTAGGCCAGATGCCCTATGCCGAACTAAAACCAAGGTGATTTGGTCCATACATGGTAATCTCGAGTTGGCCGGTCGAGGCATACCGAACGACTTTCGACTGATCGAAATGCCAAACCAATATGTTCGATCGGTGGTCATTTAGCAAATGATTTGAAGCAAGCTCTCAAGTGACTCGGAATAACTCGTAAATCTCAAAGTAAAGCAATGTTGATCTCCTCACTCCGCTATTTACCCCAAGAATAGGCTAAATCCCTCATCATGCACCGAACCAGATACACAGAACACTCATGTCGAACCACTCCTGACCGAACTTCCAATATTGAGCCTCAATTGAACGAAACAGCTTTTGCTCTCCTTCCTCGATCAAACGATGAGCGGTTGAACCATTCTCACCTTCTCTCCAAGGCCGAGCGATGAATTTTCGAGCGACGTTAACCTTCTCTCCAAGGCCGAGCGACACTACTCTCCAAGGCCGAGCGATGAGTGGCCGAACGATGCTGACCGGACGACCTTGTCTGAGCCACTATCAGCCGGTCCGCCATATCCACACTCCATCGCTGAACCACCTTGTGTTCTTGTGCCATACAATCATGCCGAACTATATCAGATATATCGACCTATGTGCATAGGCCGACCAAAAATTAAATCACACTGGTCTATTATACTTCCAATCCTTTCTTAGCTCAAGTCCATTCCCGGTTCAACCATAGACACTGAGACTTTCGCCATGTAGCCCGGGCCAAAGTGCAGGGTAACATTTGCCCCCCAAAGTGTATCGTGTGAAACAAAGCAACGTGCTTGGAATCAGCCATTAGTCCTCGTTTTCCGGAGCTGTTTCATTCGGAATGATAATTAGCAGTCGTCTAAATCCTGTTTTCAACGTTTTAGAAGTTGAATGCATACGATTCCTTGAAGGCTGAATCACAATGGGTTTCCCAAACCCACTCTACTCCACCTATCGAGTGAAATCCATCTCTCCATTGCGCTATCATCTTCGTCTACCATTACATGCATACATATACATACACATCTTATTTTTAATGTAACTTTCGTTCATCTATTATTATTATTTTTCTTCTTTTTTTTCTTCTTCTTTTATTTTTAAAAAACAAAGAGGTCAATTGGCATAAACAGTTCGACCCACTTGTTCAGCTTACTTGCCAAACCACATGGTCGGTCCTTCCACTTATCAACCCTTCAGGGCACAAAGATCGGTTCTCCAAGAGACAGTCTATTCAACTTCCCGTCCTCCGTATAAAAATCCATTCCTTCGTACCCTTCCTCCCACTTTTTGTTTCATATCTCACTTTCCTAGCGCTGTCCCAAACTTTATCTCTCCCATTCCACTGAATTACCACGTCCCTTTATCTTATCATTCTCCCAATGCAATTTCACCACACTTTGCGATTCCAAACTCCGAAAATCCCTCGCCCCCACTCCAGATTAACACACATATAGGTGAGCTTTTTATCATCATGAACTCCCAGGCTACTCCTTTTTTATTTTACTCAAACTAGGTCTGTACCTTAGGCGCATACATCCATGCACAATAAAAAGGAAAGATGAGTGACAAGGCGTGAGTGATAGGAACAGACAACAACGTGCTTTCGAAGCGAGTTTACAGTAGATTGAGAGGAATTAGCAAAGGCGTTTATAGGAATTAAATCGGTGGCATACAGGAGAAGTGAGTCGTGTAGCATGGGAGAGATGAGTTCTGTACTTTGAATGGGAGTGGCTTGGTAGGTCTTCCAAGGAGGCCTGGGCTGGTAGGATTTTGTCAGCTGAACTGTTCGGTAGGGGTCTAGGAGAAGAGTGGATCGGCATAGGTTGAGTGAGGCGGGTTTTCCATAATTCAAGTGAGCGAGTAGGTCGATTCTTCATGTTTGAGTGGGTCGGTTGTCTTTGGTCTAAGTAAGCATTCAGTGTCTGTAATAGAGTGGGTTGGTGAGCAGAGAGAAGAAAAGAGCGTAGGAAGTGAGATAGTTTTTAAGGGTTGGCACCGAACGAGGCAGTACGGTTCGGTATGCATGCATTTAAAAGCACGAACGGTCCTAGGTTCGGGGATCAACATTGACAAATACATTTACGTCACCTTGACTCATAGAACATAATATCACTACTTATTTCCCCATTTAATCATATACCAATAAATCCATGATACAAATCTGAGTTCGAAGGCACATGGAATTGTCAAGACTAACAACTTCACAATTTTAATCATTGTAAATGTGAACTTAAAACTTTTTTAAAGATGACAACTTAAAGCTCATTGCGCTACACTTTACCCTTTGGAACTTTAATTTATTCGTATTTTTGACTTGGATCATCACACTAGCTCACACACCATGCCGGGGGGGAGGGGGTGGAATTTTTGTCGTTATATCTGATAACTATTTTCTTTCAAGTATAGTATAAATAGGTATCTACCCATATTAAATGCTCATTGAAGATGTCCAAAAGATCCAACATTGCTATAGTTTTGGGTAATCCTGAGCCAAGTTCTCGGTAGGAGGTAGTAGGAACTTCGAATCCACCGATAACTTCTACACAGGGCATTCTGGATCCATCTGCTGTGGTTGTAGGCCTAGCTCCTGATGTTTTAGACGAAGCAGTTATCTTGGATAATCCTATCGATTCACAAGCCTAAAAAATTAGCAAACCCGCTCTTCATCGGCTGTGTTCAATTCATGGAATCCCTTTCGACGACGTTTTAGTTCCATCGGGGCAAGGTCGGCCTCATCTGCCCCTAGTAGGGTATATAGTGAGCAACAAATTTATGTGTTAGGTCGGAAACATGCCACCTTTTAATTCATTCCTTCGTGAAGTGTTACGGTATATTGGGATTGCTCTAGCACAGCTACACCCCAATAGTCATGAGTTTATTCATGACACTTGTATTCTCTTTATGAGCACCTTATTCAGGCTCCCTACTCTTGAGGATATCCGCTATATCTACCGCTTCAAAAGATAGTATGACAGTCCGTCTTTCATATTTTTCGACCACATTCTAAATGTCAAATCCTGATGGGGGCATGGAGTAAATTTTTCCCTTATAAGCAAGAGTGGTTTTTTCGTACGTTTCCCCTCTTGCTTTGCGAGAAGATGGCTGGAAGGGAGTAAGTTACATTCCTAGACAGATATTTGTCTAAATCTTAAAGTGCACCCTTTCTAATCTTCCTTTGACTTTTATAGGTATCCGCCCATGATCTGAAGGCGTCGGGTATTCTGAGGCCGTTGATGCCATTAGAGCTATCCCTATGAGGGACCGGGAGATTAAATCCATTATCTAACGAATTTCTTTCAAAGTTTGGATTATTGGCGGAGGGTCGTCGAACTAGCCTCCCAACTCGCACCATTACAATCGAATCCGCTATAGAAAAAGGCAAAGAAAAGGCTGGGCCTTTGGTTCCCCTTCAGAAGGGGCCACCGACACATCTGAGGAAGGTGAAATTAAAGAGGCCGGGGCGCCAGGAAAGCCTGATAAGAATAAAAGTTACAGCTCAGCACTAGTAGCTGATGCACCCGACATCGATTAACCGACTCCTCCTGCAAAGAGGAAAAAGAGTCTAGCCTATAAGCTAAGAAAGAAAATAGCGGGCAGAACCTCAAAAGTCACGATTACTCTAGTCGAGAAAGAGTCGTCTCCCCAACATTTAGAGGGTTCACTAAAAGGTCTATCAGAACTGACCATCCCTGACGACTTATTAAACTACGGCTTCAATGACCCATGCAACTCAATTCGCCCACGAAAAATGATGAAGGCTATCAAGCTCATTGTCAAGGAGAGAAAACTCCAATAAGTAAAGGAAAAAACACTGGTCCGTCCTGGGGAAGCACTAGGACACACACAAACACTTATACTTCACCCCACACTTGGATTTTAGTCATCATATGATTTTTACTAACCCGTCTTCACATGACTTCTGTGCAGATGATATGGGGCGCACACATGGCTTCGACCGCCTTTGCGGGTGCTCTATCTTCCACCATTCCAGTCGGGATTCGGGATCAGGTAGACATCGATACAAGGATGATAGCAGTGATAGGGATTACCGTCCCAGAGATTCATTGTCTTCTCGAAGAAAAACTTATAGCCCTTCCTTATATCCCAATGATCCTCCTCCTCAATCAGAGCACAGTAGGGAGAAATCTACCTAGAAGGGATCTTAATTCGAGGCTCCCCGTGACCAACACCCTGGCTTGTCCAGCACCAAACAATCTTGGGAGCCACACAAGAAGTCCGTGATTCCAGCTAGGCAGAATTCCTCAGCCTCTGCACACGATCCATCGATTGTAGAAAACTAGCTGAGCTTAAGGCCACATTTCCGAAGATATGCATCAACGGACTGAAGATTCTTCCTATGATTCATCCCATTCCAGGGCATGTCAAACATAGTTCCATTGCTTGCAACAACAATGTCTATGTCCAACACGATGCATTTGTTCACTTTGTAGAAAAAGTTTCAGAAAATTCTATGGAATGTCAACATGAAATCGATCGCCTGAAACTCAAAGCCATTCATGACAAAGTTACTATCAAAGCCCGGGACGACGAGCAATCCTTATGCAAATCCCAATTTGAGGCCGCATAGAAAAATGCCAAGGATACAACCGAGGCAGTTAGTCATTTGTAGGCCACTCACAAAAAGGAACTTAATGAGGCAATCCAAAGTAGTGGTGCTCTTGCCTTGGAAAAAGACTCCATCCAGAAGGAAAAATATTCTCGCTCGACAAGTTAAAGAGCTGGAGGAGTTGGTTCTTAAAGAAAAGGAAGAAAAAACAGCTGCGTAGGAAGAGTCCCAAAGATATTGTGATGAAATTTTCGCAACCTGACTCTTAAAGGCGAGGCTTGATGCGGAACTTTCTAAGGCCGTAGCGTTAAAGGTTGTAGCTCGTGAGGAAGGTAAAAGAATGGATTGAAAGAAATCGATTCTCGCCTCGAGCCAGCTACTGAAGCCGGTAGAGAAGAAATTAAATGCTTGTTTGATCCGCTTATCGCTGAATATAATGCTCGAGTTCTCATGCATTCAGATCTATCTTTTCTATGCGAGGGTTACCTCGAATCATTGGCCGAAGCATGGGATACTTTAATAAAAATAAAAAGAGTTAAGATGGGAGTCAAAGAGGTTGATGAAGATGCTCTTATAAGGGAAGTGCTTCGAGGAAACGATCCTTCCAAATTGTCTGCGATGAAAGCTCTTTTCAAAAGAAATTCCTCCTCATTAAAGGGGAAAGGCGACATTGCTGGCCCGTCCGCAACTGAGTCTCCAGTTCCTCCTTTCGCTCAACCGACTGGTTGTTCATCACTCGATCCTTTTGAGCAGCGTGTGGGCTATGACCCCGAGAAATCCCAAGCTTGATGTTCTCATTCTATCCCCTATTCCAGAGGGTGAGAATCTTAAAACAGCTGAGAGTAAGCTGGAAGCCGATATGTAATTCTTCCATTTAGGTTCCAAAGAACCATTGCTTTTGATGAATAATAGATTTATTCTAACACTTATCCTTAACGACTCCAAGTAGGTCATCTAGATCCGAACCAACTCCAAGGAGTGATGTCACCATAGGGAAGGAAGAAAAAATAACGGAAGAGCTTCTCACCAGCGATACTCCCTGACCCGATGCCCAAGTAATCGGAGCGCTCGATAAGGACAAGTCCGAGAATCCCTCGCCTACGGACGAACATGAGGAGGTTGAAATCACAGGCTCCTCTGAACCTACTTCAAAACTAAGCATGTCAGAGTGAATCATGGAAGAGGATAAAAGAAAGCCAAAATTAAGATTGAACCTCAGGTGGTGGAACTTGATGATCCTCTAAACAGGCCCCTAAAGGCGATTCTCCCCGGTGGTACCATACCTCTAAAAATTCCTCTTCCCTCCTCGGACACCACCTCACTAGGAAGAAAGACGTCTAAGAGAAAACGCTCGAGAAGGAGCCTTCGAAAAAATCGAAGAAGGAGAAAAAATAAAAAAGATAGCTATCCGGCCATGCCTCGTTTAGCCCGAATAATCCTGAATCATGTAGTTGTTTCTATTTATTTCTATAGCCGTCGTAAAAAGACTTTTGCTCCAAACTCCAAAATAGTTGTAATGGAACTGAATTTTGGATTAGTAAGTAAAATTTTATTTCTTTTTCTTGCATAATTTAACTGTTTAGCTTATTTTCTAACTTGTAGTTGAAATTTGAAATCTTGTGGGTTACATAAGCTTCAGTCCGCTTCCACAAGACTTGGAATTTTTTTGAATCATTTATACTCTAGCCGAGCTTCGGGGACTTAGAGATTTCTGAATCACTCTGGGGACTCAGAGTACTCTAGTCCGTGCTCCGGGGACTCACAGATTTTGAATCACTTAAACTCTAGTCGGCACTCCGAGGACACAGAGTACTCTAGTCCGTGCTCTGAGGACTTAGAGATTTTTGAATCGTTTATACTCTAGTCCACACACCTGGGACTCAGAGTACTCTAGCCCATGCTCTGGGGACTTAGAGAGCTTTGAATCATTTATACTCTAGTCCGCCCTCCGGGGACTCAGAGTACTCTAGTCCGTGCTTTGGGGACTTAGAGAATTTTGAATTTTTATACTCTAGTCTGCACTCTTGGGAGTCAGAGTACTCTAGTCTACGCTGCGTGGACATAGAGTTTTTGATTCGTTTATACTCTAGTCCGCACTCCGGAGACTCAAAGTACTCCAGTCCATGCTCTGGGGAATCAAAGATTTTTAAATCATTTATACTCTAGTTCGCACTACGGGGACACACAGTATTCTAGTCCACGCTTCGGGAACTTAGAGATTTTTGAATCATTTTTTGACTTTTTAATTTTGTATATGCGTTCATGCGCCATACAAAATAATGCAATTTAATTTTTTATCATGGAATTATAACATATAAGACGTCAACAGTTCACCAAAAAAACGGCTTCAAGCCTTTATTGATTATAGAAAATAGGGACAAGCTGAATTATCTTATTACATGTTGGGAACAAAGAACAACAAAAGGAAACATACACTGAAAACAACTGCTTCTAGAATGCAAAAGAAATAGACTAAGTGTAATAATGACGCAAATGCTCGTTATTCCATGCTTTGGGGAGTGTCATGCCATCAACAGTTGCTAGCTTGAAGGTTCCTTCCCTAAGCTTCCATTCGGTGACAAACAGACCTTCCCATGTAGGACTCATATGTGACGGGATTGGAAAAACTTGCTTCAATAAAAGATCACCCACATCAAAGATTTTCGGTCGAACCTTTTCATTATAATATCAAGCGACGCGGTGCCGATATACGACCTCCCTTAAATCAACTTCTTCACGTTTTTTGTCGACAAAGTCCAACGATTCTAGTAAGAGATCCCGATTCGTCTGAGGATCATAATGAGTACCAGGTGAGAGGGAACTTTAAGTTCCACGGGTATAACAGCTTTAGTGTCGTATCCCAAGGTGAATGGAGTGTGACCAGTCGCAGACTTATGGGTGGTTCTATAAGCCTAGAGTGCTGTCGGAAGCTCATCCACCCACTTTCCTCTAGCCTTCTCCAAACATTTTTCCAATATGGATTTGATTATTTTATTTACTGCTTTAACTTGTCCATTAGCTAAGGTGAGCGACTACCGCAAACCATTTCTCAATGCAATATTTTTGGCTGAATTCTTTGAACTCTCTACTCTCAAATTGAGTTCCATTGTCCATAATGGTAGTTCGTGGGAGGCCAAAATGGCATATGATGTTTCGCACAATGAAATTAATGACCTTTTTGGTGGTGATCATAGCTAAGGGCTCTGCTTCCGCCCATTTGGTAAAGTAGTCGACCGCAACAATTGCATATTTTGCACCACCTTTGGAGATTGGCAAAGAGCCAATTATATCGATCCCCCATATTGCAAATGGCCAGGGACTAACCATTTTCGTGAGCTCCGTCGATGGAGCTCTCGGGATCTTCGCATACTTTTGACATTTGTCGCATCTTCTTATATAGGGCGCGGCATCTCGATTCACAGTTGGCCAATAATATCCATAGCAGAGGATGTTTTTGGCTAGCATCTGCCCCCCCCAGTATGGTCGCTACATTCTCCTTCATAAACTTCTTTCAAAACACGCTTTATCTCATCGTGGGCGATGCACCAAAGTAAGGGAACTAAGAATCCCTTCGATACATTATTCCATCCTGCATTATATACAACGAGGCTTTGCGAATGACTTGTCATCTTTCGTTCTTTCTCTCGGGGAAAGTCCCATGTAGAAGGTATTGTTTGAACGGGGTTATCCACGACTCCCTCTTAGTTTCTGTTTCTAACACAAAATCTACTTCCATCTCGTTTATACTCGGGCATGTAAGATTTCAACGGGTACCAAGCTCGTCTGCTGTGCATCGCCAGTACTTGCAAATTTGGCCAATGAATCGGCTTCTCCATTTTGTTCACACGGGATATGTGAAATATCATTATATTCAAGGTCTGCCAACAGTTCTTGAACCCGAGCAAGGTATGGGGCAAGTCTTTGCCCCTTTGCTTAATAGTCTACCTATACTTGATACACCACCAATTGTGAATGACAAAGGATTTCAACCGATTTCACTATGAGTTCTTTGATAAGTCTTAAGCCAGCAACCAATGCTTCATATTCGGCTTCATTATTTGTAGCTGGGAAATCGAGTTTCAAAGCATAACAAACTAATCATTTTTCGAGAATTACAAGAATAACACCAGCCCCAGAACAATGGTCATTGGATGCCCCATCGGTGTATAGTTACCTTCGAATGAGGGGAATGACAACATCACTACTTAGATCGTCTGATATGGTGAATTCTGCATTGAAATCTGCTAGCGCTTGGCCTTGTATAGTCCTCCATGGTAGGTAGGTGATGTCGAATTGACTCAACTCAATGTTCCATTTTAGCAATCTTCTAGAGGTTTTTGGTCATTTCAACACCTGTAGTAGAGATTGATCGGTATAAACACTAATCGAGTGTGCCTGAAAATACGGACGAAGCTTGCATGATGCAATCACCAAGCAGTAGGCTAGCTTCTCTATCTTAGGATAATTTCTCTCTACCCCCGTTAGACATTTACTGACATAGTACACTAGCTTTTGAATTCATTCCTCCTTGCAAACCAAAGTTGTACTGATGGCATGCTGAGATACGGCGAAGTAAACATATAGTTCTTCATGATCTACAAGCTTCGATAGAATCGGGGGACTCTCCAAGTGCCTTACCAGGGCTCGGAATGCATCCTCACCGTCCGGCATCCATTCAAAATTTCTCTTTCTTTCCTTATCACATCGAAGAAATGAATACATTTATCGGTCAACCAAGATATGAATCGACTCAACATGGTGACTTTTCCATTCAGGCTTTGTACCTACTACATTGTTTTATGTGCTTGTATATCTCGAATGGCCAGAATCTTTCCAGCTTAGCTTCGATTCCCCGAGAATTGACGATAAAATCCAAAAACTTTCCTAACGCAACGCCAAAGGAGCATTTTTGTGGATTGATTTTCATTCCGTAGTATCTGAGTATTTCAAACATCTCCGTTAAGTCTCATATGTGGTTATTTGACTACCATGAATTCATGAGCATGCCATCTACATAGACTTCCATTGTTCTACCCATTTGGCCTTTAAACATCCGATTTACCAAACACTGGTAAGTCGCTCCTGCATTCTTCAACCCAAAAAGCATCACTACATAATAATATAGCCCAACATTCGTGACAAAACTAGTGTGTTCCTGATCTGGAATGGGCAACGGGATTTGATTGTATCCTGAATACGCATCCATGAATGACAATAAATCATGTCCTTTTGTTGAGTCGACCAATTGATCAATTCTGGGTAAAGGGAAACTATCCTTAGGGCATGCCTTGTTAAAGGTTGACTAATCAACATAGGTCCTCCATTTCCCATTCGCTTTTCTCACTAGTACGGGGTTAGATACCCATTCAGGGTAGAGGGCATCGCGGACGAACCCATTGGCTTTGAGAATGTCCACCTCCTCTCTGAGAGCAGCAGACCTCTCCGGGTCCATACCTCACCTTTTTTGATTTGCTGGCATGCATATTGGGTCAATTTTCAACATATTGCTTGCAATGGCAAGAGAAATCCTGCACATATCAGAGTGGGTCCAAGCGAAAACATCCAGGTTCATTTGGAGGAAATCGGTTAGATCCTCAATCATCTAGGGGTTGAGTTGCGATCCAATCTTAAGCATCCGTAATGGGCCATCATGGCTGACTGAAATGTCAATCATTAGTTCAGCCGGTGCAGTTTTAGACTCAGGTTCTTCATCATCGTCTCTCGGATCTATGTCTCTGTAGATCCAACTCTACTACCCAATCCAAGGCTTGGGCATTACTTGTCAATTTTAAGCAACGTGGGACAGAGTTGTCCACAACCTATCCCTTTTCTCTTCGCTGGGCCTCTCTCAGCTCAGCCACATAACATGCATGACTAGTCGCTTGATCGCCATGAGCTACACCAACTCCTCTATCCGTCGGAAACTTCAAAGTCAAACACCACGGGGCCAAACCTTCCCTAAACTCCGCCAGGGCCGGTCGGCCCAGAAATACATTACACGGGGAATCACATCCTAAACAAACGGTAGGATCCATAGCCATCTACATTCACCTTCTCCTAACTCAATTGGTAATTCGACAAAATCCACTGCATCGGTAGCCGCACCATTAAAGCCATGAATATGGACTTTAGATGGGTTTAGATCCTTTGTACCCATCTTCATTTGGTCATATGCCTTTTTGAAGATAATGTTAACAAAACTCCCACAATCAATCAATAACCTTCTCACAAACGCTAGCCCAATCGTGGCCGAGATGACCATCGGGTTAATGGTGGGTGCCTCTACCTGATCGACGTCTCTGCTCCTGAACACTATCTAATCCATCATCATTCACTGCTGTTTAGCTGGGGTCCCATCTTCTGTGTTTGAACAACATTCAACATCCATATGCTTTAGGGAACTAGCATAGTATCCATGTCTTGCCAATTCTTTTCTACTGGGTGGGGACCACCGACTATCGTGTTTATGACTAATCTACCACCAGTTCGAACGGGCTCCTAAGGTCAATGTGGAGCCTATCCGCGATTGGGATCGGATGTCCCATGTCCGCCTTCCTATGAGTTCTTAACGAACTGTTATAACTTCTTCTGTCTAACTAGCTTTTCTATTGCATCATGAGGTGTCTACATTCTTCAGTATTATGCCCATAAGTCTCATGGAAATGGAAATACTTCCCAGTCTTCTTTTGTTCCTCAGTGGATTCTTTTGGGCATGACTTTTGATGTTGGAATGTATTACAATTGATAAATAAATATTCTCCAAAGATGCATTCAGAGGAGTGCATTCGTTGTAGGTTGGGATCCTTGGTTTCCACTTTTCTGGTTCCCTCTTTCTTTTGGAATTTCCTACTCCGAAACCTTTAAACTGCTCTGGCTTGTTTTGAACATTGACCTGGACCTTTCTAGAGTTGTCGCTAGATTGTTTTACAGCAATGTTGCTTTACACCATCTCCTTGCCAGGCCCTTGTGCACAACCTCGTCGTGTCCACTTGGCTTCCTCCCTTTTCATGAATTGGTTCACCTTTGAATAAAACGGATCCAGGGTAGCTGAAGGTTTTACTGCCAGCAAATCGCCAAATTTCGAATCCGGATCTACTCCTTGCATCATAGCCATAAGGATAGCTTGGTCATTCGGGTTCCTAACTTCGGTAGCAGCAACATGAATCTTTGCAAATAATCCTTTAACGAGTGCCCTAAAGCCTGGATTACACTGGATAAAGACATTACATCCTTTGGACGAGTGGTATGAATCCTGAATTGCTCCATAAATTTTGTCGCTTACTCCTCAAACCTGGAGAACAATCACGGAGGAAGTTTGACGAACCACATGGTAGCAATTTCAGATAAGGTTGTAAGGAAACATCTATATTTAGTAGCATCATTTGCCCTTGTCGAGTCCATCATCTACTCATATCTCACTACATGCTGTCAAGGATCAGTCTTCCCTTTATAGGCTGGAATCGTTGGCATACTAAACTTTCAAGGGTACTCAACCTGTAGGACAACATATGTGAAGGGAGTGTGGCTCTTAGACACACCCCAATCATCATTGGATAAGCCTTGATTTTCTCTCATCAGTTGTCTGACCATAACTGCTAAGTCTGGGGTTTGATGGGAGGTACCAAGTTAGACTTCGTCCTACATGATCGTTTCGGCTGGTGCCTCCTCGGTCGGTGGTCTCCCAAATGCGTGTCCTGGGGACATGCTTCGCTATGACCCTAGTGAGCCGGTCGGCCCGCTTCCACTCTTGCTCCAAATCCTAAGTTTCTCATTCCAACTTGAGTGCAATTTCCTAGGTGAAAGTGAGGAGCCATGGATCCAGGTAGGGAACCAGGACCATTCTTGTTGCATTGATGTGCTGCATTTGTTTGTGATGTTTCAATTCTACGGCGTTTATGCCTGGTTTAGGACGATGGCGGGTTCTGCACCTACATTAGCTTGCTGATTGCTTGGTCCTACTTGTTGGACACTTGCGGTCTTATTAGCATTGGCATTGTGGGAGGCGGATCTGGTGCGTGGCCTTGACATCTTAGAGTTATCTGTAGGAACTCTAAGTAGGAATTATGAACTTTAGAGAATAAACTTGGATCTCCTTTGGGGGATTCCTTCAATCCAGTAGCGACAAAGTAGATCCTAATAGCTTGAGAACGCGATTCTCAATGAAAGCACCAAAATGTTAGCACCAAAATTGGTCACTAACACCCTTGAGTAGAATTATGTAGAGAAATTAATGAAGAAAATAAATTAAAATAGATGAATATCATAGTAAAATGCAATAAGAACAATAAAAATGAGAACATCAGAATTATAGTAGTTCGGCGTAACTGCCTACGTCCACTTTGAGTGTAATCTTTATTGCTTCTTCAAAGAGTTGAATACAGATACAATCCTTACACAAACAACTTGAGTACAAGTTTTTGATAGAAAAGAAATGAGTATTGAAAATGTCAGAGTCTTCCTGGAGTTCTGCAAAAAAAAGGTCCCATCAACTGTACCCCTGCCTCTTTATTTATAGACGAAGGTAGGGTAGATTCCCTATGCAGGCCCAAAACCAAGGTGACTCGGCCCATATACGGTAATCTGGAGTTGGCCTATCGAGGCATACCGAACGACTTTTGACCGGTCGATAAATGCCGAACCAATATGGTCGATCGGTGGTCATTTAGCAAATGACTCGAAGCAAGCTCTCAAGGGATTCAGAGTAACTCGTAGTGGATCTCGAAGTAAAGTGATGTTGATCTCCTCACTTCGCTGTTTATCCTAAGAATAGGCTAACTCCCTCATCGTGCACCAAACCAGATACACCGAACACTCGTGCCAAACCACTCCTGACTGAACCTCCAATACTGAGCCTTAATTGAATGAAACAGCTTTTGCTCTCCTTCTTAGACCGAACGACGGGCGGTTGAACCACGTTCACCTTCTCTCTAAGGCCGAGCGATGAGTTGCTGAATGACGTTAACCTTCTCTCCAAGGTTGAGCAATGAGTGGCCGAATAACACTAACCTTTTCTCCAAGGCCGAGCGATGAGTGGCCAAATGATGTTGACCGAATGACCTTGGCTGAGCCTCTACCGACCGGTCCGCCATATTCACACTCCAACGCCGAACCACCTTGTGTTCTTGTGCCATACAATCATGCCGAACAGTATCAGATATATCGCCCTATGTGCATAGACCGACCAAAAATTAAATTACACTAGTCTATTATACTTCCAATCCTTTCTTAGCTCAAGTCCCATCCCGGTTCAACCATAGACTCTAAGACTATCGCCATGTAGCCCGGGCCAAAAGTGCCGGGTAATAGTACATGCCTTAAACCTTGACCATGACTTGCTTCCGACCTTTGCTTCAAAGTGCCATCTTCGTTCCTAATCATCTTTCGCTTTCCTTCTATCTCTGGCCAAATGGTGAAGAAATATCAGACTCCCAATTGAAAGGCGTTGACTCCTTCCAATTTTTTCATCCATAGGTTAATTCATTCGGCAAACTCAAGCTCTCCTACAATTTTTGATTCACCTCATCACGGCTCTCCTGCAAATTGTCGTTCATCCACTTCATCATGCGATCCGTATCAACACTCGTTATCACATCTGATGGATTTTGAGCTTGGGGAATGGTTGGCTATGCAACCTCTTTAACATGCTATGAACTAGCATTCTCAACATCATCAGCGGGTTTAGAAGCAACAGAGTGGTATTTTCATTAGGCAATAGCTTAAACTAGCTTTCCGTAGATTTTGTTGAAATATGAGTAGTTAAAATGCAAAAAATAGAGTAACTGGTCCTATCTCTCAAATTCAAGCAATCCAACAGTAGAAGATCGGTCCAAATGTCCTAAGAATTATGCTCTTAATGAAAGCACTAAAATGTTTACACAAGAATGTGGCACAAACACCCAACAGATTAAAGTAGAGAAGTAAAATGAAGAATTTTAAATGAAAATAAAGTAAAAAATGGAACACATGTAGTTTATATTAGTTTGGCCAACTAATGCCTACATCCACTTAGGTTTGCTATTAGTTATATTGCTCTTTATAACTTCTGTTCTTATGAATCGGTATGGATCCTTGGGATTATAAGGGAATTCTGCGAAATTAGAAAACAAATGGAAACGATCCTTTTAAATGAACCCCTCCACCTCTATCTGTAGTTGTAGGTCATCGAAAGTTCCTCCACCATGATTGCGGCCACATTCTCCATGCCCAGCGACAGTTGAGCTCGAAAAGATCGTGGTGATTTTAGCAAAAATCATGGATCGGCACAAATCCATAGGCATGGATTAGTACCGATCCATAAGATTGATTATGGGTCTCCTCCATTACCTTACATAGTTGCAACTTTTTGTTAGCTTTGTGTTTCCCATCTTAATTGCTCTGCTAGAAGCTTATTTCTATGTCAATAAGTTGGATCGATGATGGAATAGAGTTCATAACTTTAAGTGCTTGAGGTACGCATTAACAAAATGCATGCAATCGTTCCTATGAAACTTGGAATAGGTTGCTCTTGACTATACTTGAATTAAGGGGATTTGTGGTATTTTGGGAAAGATTTTATGGATCATTACCGATCCATCACTTAAATGGATTGAAGCTCATTAAACTCTAGTAGCCTTGCACTCTTCTTGTGGTTTTGATTGCACTTGGTTTTTATGCTCGTCAACTATCTCTTGGGCTCCTCGCCTCGACAAGTTTCGAGTCCGATTCATCAAGTTCGTCCAAACATTGTCTGGCCAAAAGACTGGATAACGATACACATACATACATACATACATATATATATTTACACACACATATATGTGTATGTGTATCATAATATAACAAGTATATATTGAAAAAAAAAACCTTTAATTTCAAACTAGATTTTTATTATAGGGTTAATTATTTATGATAAATTAAAAAATTGCCCATAGGGCATAACCCTAACACACTCAGGTTATGCTGTTTGGGCTAACTAATGCAAGGGAATACTTTGTTAATCTTATGAATAATGTTTTCAAGGATCAGCTCAATAAGTTTTTAGTTATGTTCGTTGATGATATTCTTGTCTATTCATGGATGAAAGAATGCAAGGCACATTTACGAGCTATTCTTGAGACATTGAGAAAGCATCGGCTTAAAGCGAATTTTTTATAATACCAAGCATTTTTGATGTGTATTTAAATGAGGTTTGATAGGCAAAGTTTTACAAATAAATGAATATGGCTCCTAGACCAATTCCATTGTATCCGAAACATGTTAAAACCTATAGTTTGATATAGGGCATCAATATGTTTTGAGAAAGTGTATTTAAGGGCAAAATGGTCATTTGAGGTGCAAATTTATGGTTTAGGCTAGGTGATGCATGGGCCGAGTGCTTGGTCTACTATCGGCTGTGCTATCTCATTTTAGTCTCATTTCAAATCATGTTCACTTCTAAAGCTCCTTAAAAACAAAAAAAAATTCGTAGCTCAAATCAATAAAAGCTCCACTTTTAAAAAAATTGAGAAAAATTAAGGAAAAATCACGTAGATTCAAGTTAGGAGAATGAGCAACATCACTGGAAGTTTGAAAGCCAACAACAAAGGATTTGGAAAACACCTCTTTTTCCTTAAAGCTAGGTGCAAGATTTTGGGTTTGGTTAATTACTTAGTGAGTTGCACTCACTCTTACTACTTGTTGTATGTACTGCTTTTTATATACATTCGGCTACAATTTATATACATGAGATTGAATATTAATTAGTGGCATGCATGTTTATCATTATAATTATAAAATGATAAGGGAGGTGTTCTTAGCTTATGCTTAGAGTGATGAAGCTAAAACAGTAAGCTTTAGATTTTAAAAGAGTCACTTTGATTTAAAAGAAAGTAATTTGCTCATTTTAATTATATAAAAAGATGCATGTTTACATATTATTTGATTTTGAGTAACAAAGCTATTTCTGAACTGATTTGGGGATAATCTTGGTAACTTACCGCTTTCATAAAAAGAGAATTATGAAATTATAGTTTCTAGAAAAAGCATGTTTTATTTTAAAAAGAAAATGGCCAAAATAAAGGAGAGCTTATACATATTTAACCTTGGATAATTAGTATACATTTTGAATGGCTAAGTAATCTCATGAAAATACATTATTGAGTGATTGTTGGCATATGTTTCAATTATTGGTTTTTAGGGTGGATTGATGGCTTAGGATAGGACTATATCACACTTTATAGAGGTGTGATAGAGATACTACTTTTCGGAATACAGATTTCCTCTTTTCTTACATTACGTGTATGTAGCGTACGATGTGGTTTATTGTGACAACCGCACCCCCTAACACATCGAACCAAACCATAATATGACTTTCATGCTATGTCGAGAAATGCAGATCATCGGGGTTTAAAACATTTTACAACATAGAAACAAACAAAAGCAGATATAATTTAAGATATACCATGCTTCAAAACTCATAGTGGTAGGAATAAAACATATAACATGGAAAAAATTATGTCTTAGAAAATATCCAAATTATGGTCTTAGAAAACCAGTACATGATCCAATACAGAGTATATAGAAAATATCACTCCAAGTCTATCAAAAGAGATAAACTATACCCATAATATAGATAAATACATGGAGAGCAAATATGATAAAAAGCGGTCTCCAAAGAGAAGCTCGACTCTCCAAGTATCAAGAATGGACCAATCACCTACTGCTCTGTTCACTTGTGGTAGGGAAAAAGGAGGAAATAGAATGGATGAGACATAACATCTGGAGAATGAGTACAAGTTTAATATGATAATCGTATGCAGTTAATTTAATACCACTCTAATTGATATAGAGTGTGATACACATGTCTGTGAATTCCTAAAGTCCATTACCTAAGGGTTCTTGTCTAGTTCATTCCTATACTATAAATTGTGTAGGCTAATTCAATGGATTGAACTAAGGATTGAATTTCATATCTGATGATTGATCAACACTCTTAGAGCTACTCAATGTTTAAGACAACGTCCTGTTGCTACTAACAATGAAAAACACTGCCATTAGGCTACTATGGACATAAACTTCCACTACTATCACCGCCACTAGGATATTAGGAATGTTCCCCCTCACTACGCCTCAAGATGAAGAACTCAGATTGCCGACTCTTCGCAGTGTGTCATCGTCTTCATTCTCTTCTACCCCTCAATTGTAGTGTTAGCCTCTTATTTCACACTCTGGGTCCTCCTCTCTAATTGTATCACATGCATCGGGAATTTGTGAGTATTAGGACCACTCGTTATGCCAGATCCACTCCTTCAAGCATCCACGCTAGCCGCACACCCACCGTTAGAACCTCATGCGAGTTCCAATTGCGAAAATACATTGCTTCGAATTGATTATTATCCTAAATTGGATGAACAACATTTATCCAACACCGCTATAACCTAGCGTCCTGCTTCTGGGGAAATAGTTTCTTCTACAAGTCCTAACATGCATTTATTTTCCCTTAAATAGACCCACAACCCCTCACATTTTATATAATATTTATTTATAAGTGTTAACAAGTTTTCTTGTTAACACCCTAAAGTAATGCTAAGAAGGTTAGAGATCCTTTGCAAGAATAGCGAACAAAATTCACTTAGGAGTTGCCTTCCAATTTGATTTTATTTATTTATAATTCTTGAATCAGACCTTTCGACGTTGTCCAAAAGTTTAGAATTTGGGTTAAGTAACCTTCCGGCTTTGTTGAGCCAATATAAGATCCCAACAATGGTCTTCCTTTTGATTAGGCTATGATTCTTTGAGTTAAGTCCTCTACAGATAAGTTTCAATCTTGTCGAAGGCTAGGGTGATAACCTTCCTTGAGTGGAAGTAAGAAGTCAACACTTTAGTGGATATTAAGTAGATTCCGACCCTGTCGAAAGGTTAGACCACTTGTTTTGTAGCTTCGAAAGGTTACAGGTATTATTAGAGCATAAAAACTATCGACCTTCTCATAAGGTTTTGACTACGGAGCTAATGGCTTCGGAAGGTTGCAGTGAATCGTTTGGGCCAGCTGAGTTGTCGACCTAGTCGAAAGTTTCAGGTCATAGGTTTGATGGCTTCGAAAGGTTGCAACAGGTATGTGGATCAGAGGTGTTGTTGATCTTGTCGACAAGAACCTTTAGGTGAAATTAAACCTAGAAAATAGAGGTTAATCCAACAAAGGTTGTAGTGAACAACAATGTAATTAACAACACTCAAGATTCCTTCTTTATACAAGAAACTTTATTTGATTAAGTTCCTAAATCATCATCCAATTTGGGTTACAATGCTTTGTTTAAGAAGAGTACAAGTTTTTAATCAAAGAGAAAGGATCCCCCAAAACATGACACCTTGGGTCTTATTTATAGATGCAGGCGGCCCCCGTTTCAACTCCATACTCTCAACCAGGTCGGAAGGTTCTCTTTCTATATGCAGCTATAAACCTTTCGACCTTGTCGAAAGGTTTGTCCCTCATATGTCATTATGAACCTTTCGACATTGTCGAAAGGTTTGACTTTTTTTATGCCTTCATGATCGTTTCGAATTTGTCAAAAGATATGCCTTTCATAGACAGTTGTGAACCCTTCGACCTTGATGAAAGGTTTGCCTTTTGCTTGAATGTTGATAAGAGTTGTGCTTCTCTTTAACGTTGTCGAAAGGTTGTCATCCATGTGCTGTTATGTCGAAAGGTTCGCATTCTGATACCTTCACAAACCTTTCAACTTTATCGAAAGGTTTGCCTTTTATATCCTTTGCCTTTGGTGACTCCTGAGTATAGCTTTCTTCATAGAACCTTTCAACATCGTCGAAAGGTATCCTGGATGTGTCTTACCCGGTTCGAATGGCTTGTTATGCTTTCGAAAAGGCCACTATGGGGTTGCTAACTCTTTCTTTCGCATCTTCATCGTCTTTGAAAGGTAAGAACTCCCTAGATACTGTGAGATGGAACCTTTCGACCCCTTCGAAAGGTTTTGAAGCTGTTGACTATGATGGTGGCATCCGTTCGACTCCTTCGAAATGTTTGGTCTGAGCTCCTCTTTCTTAGTTTTTGTTGAAAGACCTTCCGACTTAGTCGAAAGGTGGATTTTTTGGAGTAACATTTACCCCCTCCTATTCGAAGGGATGCTCTTGACTTTCATCTTTGTCGAAAGCTAAAATCTTCCATCTTCTTAGCCTTCCCGCGATCTGGGTCATCCATTTGAATCTTATCCAATGGTTGGGAATTCGGGCGACTTTTCTTATAATGTATGCTTCTTCTCTTTCTTCCTCTTTTACCTGCAATCAAAATTATCGTGCACAAGTAAAAGGATTCTCCAAAACTTCCTAAATTTTGCTTAAAAACGACAAGGTAATTTCTCGAATTCAATTCATCAGTTTTAGAGTAACCTCGGTTCTTATTAGTTTTCAATCAAAATTTTAGTTTTCTAGATCCCACGATTGAAATTCAATTTTGATTTGGTTTCCTAAAAAAATTTCCTCCTAAATAAGTTTCTTAAATTATCATCTTTGGCTTTGGATTTTGAGGTTGATGGTGACTGTTATTGAAAATTCCCTTATCGGGTTTAGCTCTAAAATCTTTGAATTTTTCCTTTTACCTTTAACCTGGGTTTTTGACTTGTCAATTATCTTTAAGCTTCACTTGAAATCAAGTTGGAGCAATTTCAGCTTAAATCCATTTTGTTAGGTTTGACTTACTTGTTATTCAAGAAAAATTTGAAAACTTTATTTACAATCGGGTTTGGGGTTGGTACCCCTTAAAAAGAGACTGAGGCAGCAATAATGGATATCCCTTCTTAGCATATTTCGATGGGGTCGAAAGGTATTGTGATGCCAACTTTACCAATGTTGTCGAAAGAATAGGTGGTTAACCTTTCGACAAGAAGCTCTTAACAAGATTGAAGAGTTTCAAACCTTTCGGGTACTAGCTTTCGACAGGGTTGAAATTATTTGACCTTAGAGTTTCCTCTGCCCATCTTTGTCGAAACGTTTAAAACAAATATCTGAAACCTTTCGACTTCAATGGGTAAGATATGTTTCGACAACATTGACCAGACCTTTCGATAACGTCAAAAACACTAATGTTTTTACTTTGGAATTTTGAATTATTGGTTTTGGCCATGTCGAAAGGTCCTACCACTTAGCCTTATGTTACATTTGAAGTGTATCCAGGCTTTCATAGAGCTTTCGATGTTGTCGAAAGGTGACGAATGGATTATTGTTTCATCTCTTCCTTTCACCTTTGTTGATAGCCTAAGGAATTCATAATTTTATTTATTAACAACTTAACCTTTCAATCAATGTTGAAGTATGATGGTTTAGGTTGATGCTGACCTTTCGACATTGTCGAAAGCTTGTGCTGCTGACATTTCTACAATTCCTTTCGATAGTGTCGAAAGCTTGAGCTGTTGACCTTTTGACATTGTCAAAAGCTCAAACTACTTAGTTTTTGACTTAAACTGTTTACACCATTTTAAAACTTTATGTCTTTTTTTCATACTTAAGTTACTTCAGTAAATTTCTTTGTTCAATTCTTGAATGCCTTTTAAATTCATAAATAACCAAGGGTTTTAACTAAAATGTTTTCACCTAGCAGAATCATAAGCTCTCTTAAAGTTAAAGCCATTGCTAAGAATTCTTTCATCGTGTCTTAGAATTAGGTCAATGCTATTATTAAAGATTTTGGTATTTCTAGGATCAAAGCTATCCCTCCTCAACCAACTGATACCATTGACAGCCCTCTTGAAGGGTACTTTGCTTACAATGCCTTCCATATATGACACGGCAGATTTCTTCCTTTTCCAGAGTTCCTGAGTTCATACATATCTCATGTCGGAGTTGCTCCGATTCAACTATCTCCAAATGTCTATAATCGTCTACTGTCTCTAGAGATGTTGACGTTCGAATCTGGATTTCCTTCGATTAACGCTGAAGTTCTAAACTCCTTGACCAAGTTGGCAAGGTTGAGTAATATCAACAAGCAGATATACAGTGTCAACGTATACAAGAAATTAATATTAGATAGCATTAACAATTTAAGGACTGGGAGAACCAGTTTTTCTTTGTCATGTGCATTGCTGATGTTCGTGGGAATTTATCTTCCCCCTTAATTCTGCTCTAATGTCATCTTTGCTCTTTCTTTATGTTTTCCTTTAACTAATCTCTTGCTTTTTCAGGTGAATCTTCTAAGGCACTTAATGATGTCGATAAGAAAACCGTCAATTCTCTAGTCGCAGCTTCAAAACTAATTGGGAGCAGGTTGATGCCCGTAACCCCTGCAAACTTAAGAAAGCATTCTTTACTACTATCTGGTTAGAGGATCCTAGGAACTCCTTCCACCATCATGCACATTTCTCGTGGCAAGCGCTTCCACTCCTTAGGAGATGTCGAATACCTCACTACAATGTCGCCTATTTGCGCTGGTCCTTCATGTATATTAATGGTTCAGAAATCTCCTTCCTTTGTCCCTGTCATTCTTTTGAATTACTTTGTTTGATTTTATATCCGCTTGAATTTGTTCCAGCATCTTCCAAAGCCATCGTATCTTCTAACGGTGCTGCCCCTCCTCCATCATCTCCTGAAGTAACATCAATCCTGGAGGCTTTTGCTAAATCCAAATGAACCTTCAAAAGAAAACTAGCGGAGCATTATGAGGACCATCCTTCAACGAAAATGGCTAAAATTACTGACATGGAGGAAGAGGAGGAGCGCATATCTCCTAAATAAGCTTCGAAGAGCCCATGTCGTTGAAGCTTCCAAAGATGAAACGAAGCAAACGCCACCCACTCCTAAAAAATTTCCTCGCACTACTATCTCCTACTCGCCGGTTGCACAAGAGAAGATGCAGCTGGCCTTGTTGATGATTCCTTCTGTAATGCAAACTCTTTCAAAGTCGTCATCTTCTGCTTCTCTGCCCATGAATTTTGAAGAACTTTTTAAGTTTAATCTACTTTCTAAATCTTTTACTTCTTCCTTTCTGCTGTCGTTCACTCTAGACTTAGCAGAAAATTATTGCTCTCTTATGAAGCAGCAAATATTGGTAAGCTCTCACCTAATTGATTCTATCATTGTTGGATTTATCTAATCGCTAACTCGTGTTTCGCTTCTTGATATAGATTTCCAGGAAATGGATAGCTCTAAACAATCAAGTTTTGAAGTCTTCGATCGAATCCTCTTGGCTGCAGAAGGAGAATTCCGAGCTTAAAAATAAATTATCTTCCTTGATTGCCGCTCTAAACGATGCTTCTACTGAGTTGGAGCGAACAAGGGCTTCCCTAACCAGGGTTGAAGCTAATCTAGAGGCGGAGAGGCAAGCTCACCAACTCATCTCTGATGGAAAACTTGCAGTAGAGCTCACACGGAATGATGCAGAAGCTGAAAAAGCTCATCTAGTCACTAAGAACGCTTCTTTGAGAAATAAATTTAAAAAATGATTAGGGTTTTTCTCAAACTAGCTATTCATACCCTCTTCGATATCAAGAAGCAAGTATCTCAGTTCGTTGATGTTACCCTAGGGCTTATGATGCTAAAAAATTATGAAGATGCTCTTGTGCTCGCATATGCTGAGAAATGTCCTTACTTCGGCTTCCTTTCTCTCGACCAGCTTAGCCGAGAGAGTGATGGACAAGATTGATCAAAGCAGGGCATCAAAGCCGAAGATGAAGAAGAAATTAATTCATTCGAAACTCTTTCATTCGATATCCCCTCCTTCGACATCAAATCTTATTCCGAGGAGGAGGGTGACACTCATGATGCTGAAGAGGAAAAATATGATGATGGTGATGAGGGCAGTGACAATGATAATAATGATGATGACAATGACGATGATAATGGTCCTGTTAGAGGCCAAGCCCTCGGTAGAGATAAATGGGGGCTTTCTGGAGCCTCTGAAAAAGATGGTGGAAACTAAGCTGAATTCTCCAAAAAGGAGCCATCTTCTCAGAAGGATATGCCTCCTACATCACCCGGGCCTTCTGTTCCTCTTAGTGATGAACCTTCTCCCGCTTATACTAAAGGTCCAACAGAGAAGGCGCAGACCTTCCAGACTTCCATTCCAGTTTCATAGGTATGGGCTTCTCTTTTCAAATCTCTTACACTTCGAAAATAATAATTAGTGCTAAATCATATTTTTTAGATAAAGAAGAAGTCTACTTTTTCCTATAGAAAGAAACTTGATAGAAAATAAGCAGAAATTAACAAGTTATATAGGGAGTTAGACAAATTGATAAAGGAGCACAACGTTCTATCTGAGAAATATCATAGCCTTGAAAAGAGTACCTCCGTATCAACATCTTGTAAATATCAAAGGGCTGCCGTTTATTAAAGAGAGCGCGCCTTCGATATGACAGTCTCTTAAAGGAAAATCAAGAGTTACTAACTTTATTTTGGATGGTGATTGAAGAGATAAACATTTTAGCTAACTTTTTGTATAAAGCATATTGTAGACATTCTATCATAGATTTTTTTACTTAGGCGAATTCAGTGGGTTTCTACTCAAACGCTTTCATGAAAGATACTTAGATGAACTCGGACCTGACCCACATCTTGGTGCTTGCCGAAACTTACCGTGGTTTAGATCGATTCCTCAAGATCTTCCCTCTAAATAGCTTAAGTGCTATAAAGATAAATTTGTATATGAGTTTTTCTCTAAATCTGTTCTGTATGAACCCAATGAAAAATTGTAAACCATTAATTGATTTGTATATATATATGTTTTAGTCTATTTTATATGCTTAGTTTCTTTTACTGTACTATTTCTGAATAACAGCTCTTTAGGATGATTGTCCCAAGAGATCACTTAAGCCAATATGTTAAACTAAGGAGATTTACTCTGAAAAAGCATCGTTTTTAAAGACTTCGAAATTAGCGAGATATTTCTTCCTTCGGGACTTACAAAAATTGTGCTTGGAATACCCTCGCCCTCGTTTTGACTTTCTCGTTGACGAGAAAGAAAAATTCCTTAGAGAAATTAGAACCTTTCACACTAAATTAATTTGTGGTCGTGATAGTCCCCCAACTGGGAAATGGCACTATAGTCGATGCCCACCAGTAATAACCCTCAAAGGAATCACTATGCCCTTTGACTGTACAGTTATGCTTTCAGCTAACTCTCTTGATAAAGTTAGAAAGGTAGTTTCTAAACTGTAAATGTAATCAAATTTCATATTGTATCCTTTAACTTTATTACTGCTTCAGTTCCAATCTATTGTGATAATAATAAATATATCTTTAATCTCTATCTTGATTTTCATTTCATTTCCTTTGTTTAAATAGGAGCTACAATTATCTACCACTTATCTTTCTCAAATTTATTGTCTCACGTCAATGACATCAGAGAGAGACTATTAACAACAAGTAGAGGAATCATGGTCCACGATGAAGTCTTACTTGAGTGTTTTGGTGGCAATGTTGAAGCCGTGAAACGGCATAACAGATACTTTATCCAAAAGACCATCGCCAGTGGCTACAAAAACCATATTGCCTATCTTGAGGCTGATATTAAGGAAAAAGGTTAGACGATCTCTATGCTTAAAAGACAAGTGAAGACAAACCCCGCAGCCGATTTCGATCAAAAAATGTCTGCACTTATTCAGCGAATATATGATTTGGAGTTAATGCTAAAAGAAAGCCAGGAGTAATGTGCCTCTTTGGAGTTCATTTTGGGCGATAAGACTTTAAAGATTGATCTTCCAATCTCTCAAGTAACCCCTCTTATGGTCAAACCTACTAGGTCAAAGCTTTTTTTGGCTTAGAATTCCCTACTATGCTTAACCCTCCCCCAGGTTTAGATGATAATATAGTGGGGAACTAGTGTCGAAGGGTAAAGTTCAAAATGGCCAAATATTTTGATGAGCAGCATAAAGTGAATTACTCTCAGACCATTAATGTATATGTTGCCAAAACCAAAAGCTGGAGCATGACAAGTACTTGCTCGATAAGCGTGTCGCGAGTTAGAAAGAGAGAATAAAACAGTCAAGGTTGTGATAGAGCTTTTAAGCATGCCCTAAAGACCAACATCGATACAATTGATGATGAGAACCAAATAAGGGGAAAAGAAAAGAAGCTTAAGGAAGTTCTTAGCATGGCCATCAAACATGTAGTTTATCCTACAGTTGCAGAAACTCTCGATAGAGCCGTCCAAGATTTGTAACTCCTCTATATATTTAAAATATGCAAATCCATCTTGTACAGAATTTTTTTATGTTGTGAATGATTTCATAACTTATGTAAATCACATAAATTTTGTAAATATCACCTGATTTGCAATCCTTCTCCGTAACGATACTTTTAAAATATTTTTGAATTGCTCACTCATTGATTTCTGGACTTTCTGAATCTTTTGCTATTCCTTGTAGTCTTGATTTCCCTAAAAAGCATGTAGCAAACAATATTTATAATGTTAGCTTGAAATCGACATATTTGTCTATGTATGTCATTTTCTTAGATTAACAAATCATTCTGTTAATTATACGATAAATAGATTATAATAAATGTTAAATCTCATCTTTAACCAAGATGAGAGGTGATCAAGAATGCAACTCCTTCCACTTGGCTGGAAAGTTTAAAATTTGGTAGAAAATTCTACCTTGTCATAGAGATATAAATATTAGAACATAACCTTTATTTAATAAAGAACCTGATTAAGAGAACAGTGTCTGAAATTTGGATGTAGTAACTCTCCAACCCATTCCTTGAGATTAATGGGATTTAAAAAATTTAGAAACTCGAAGGCCCCGTTCAGAGACTTTTAATAGTGATCTTTAACACTCCTTGACCATGATCCGGGCATTAGTGATGAATAGAAATCCAAAATTTTGCTCCCTGATTAGGGTTCGGATAAGTAGCAGTCTTGATATCTAGATTCGAATATACTAAGGTAATGATTGATGAATACTCGAAACCGAGATTCTAGTGATAGATGATGAAATTCTTTTATGGAAGACCCAAAAACCTAAATAGGGTATTAACAGCTGATGTTTAAAAAATGAGAATTGCAAAACCCAGATTCAGGTGCATTAAGATAACCAGAAGTCAATAGAGACCTAAAACCTAGATTCAAGTATTATATAGTGAAGTTCTGAAATGAATATAGTGAAACCGAGATTCGGGTATTAATTGATGTATTTCTGATGTAAGAGACTGAAACCCAGATTCAAGTATTAGTAAATGATGTTTTAGAAATGAGAGTCTGATAACCCAGATTCGGGTAATAATAAGCGAAGTCCCATTCCGCTCTTTTGCTTCCGTCTTCTTTGACATGTATGAACACTTCAAGTTTTGAATACACAGAAATAACCTGATTAGCTACCTCTTGAGCTAAGACGTCTTAGTCCATGAACGAATGTACTTTTTCTTGAGCTTGAACATCTTAGTTCATGACTTGATGAGCCTCGTCCTGGGCTTGGACATCTTAGTCCTTTGCTGAATGTGCCTCTTCTTGGGCTTGGACGTCTTAGTCCTTTATTAATTGAGCCTCCCCATGGGCTTGGACATCTTAGTCCCATATTGATTGAGCCTCCCCTTGGGCTTGGACATATTGTCCATTGTTGTTCGGTGCTCTTAGTTAGCTCATCTTAGAGGCCAGGACCAAGGACTTACCCGATCTCCCTCTAGGAGGCGCCCTGCCTTGGCCCTTTTGTGGCGTGAACAAAGGTTAGAGATCCTTTGTAAGAATAGCGAACAAAATTCCTTTAGGAGTTGCCTTCTAATTTGGTTTTATTTATTGATATTTCTTGAATCAAACCTTTCGACGTCATCGAAAGGTTTAGAACCTAGGCTAAATAACCTTTCAGCTTTGCTAAGCCAATAAGAGATCTCCTACAATGATCTTCCTTTTGATTAGGCTAAGATTCTCTGAGTTAAGTCCTCTATGGATATTTTTCAATCTTGTTAAAGGCTAGGGTAATAACTTTCCTTAAGTGGAATTAAGAAGTCAACACTTTAGTGGATATTAAGTAGATTTTGACCCTGTCGAAAGGTTAGACCGCTTGGTTTGTAGCTTCGAAAGGTTACAGGTATTATTGGAGCATAAAAACGGTCAACCTTGTCGTAAGATTTCGACCATGGAGCTAATGGCTTCGAAATGTTGCAGTGAACCGTTTGGGCCAGTTGAGTTGTCGACCTGGTCGAAATGTTCAAGTCATAGGTTTGATGGCTTTGAAAGGTTGCAGCAGATATGTGGATCAGAGGTGTTGTTGATCGTGTCGACAAGAACCTTTTGATGAAATTAAACTTGGAAAATAGAGGTTAATCCAACAATGGTTGTAGTAAACATCAATATAATTAATAATGCTCAAGACTTCCCTCTTTATACTAGAAACTTTATTTAATTAAGTTCCTAAATCATCACCCAAATAGGGTTACAATGCTTTGTTTAAGAAGAATACAAGTTTTGAATCAAAGAGAAAGGATCACCCAAAACATGACCCCTTAGGTCTTACTTATAGATGCAGGTGGCCTCCCTTTCGATTCCATGCTCTAGACCGGGTCGGAAGGTTCTCATTATATATGCAGCTATAAACCTTTCGACCTTGTTGAAAGGTTTGTCCCTCATATGCCATTATGAACCTTTCGACATCGTTGAAAGGTTTGACTTTCTTTATGGCTTCATGATCCTTTCGACTTTGTCGAAAGCTATGCCTTTCATAGACTGTTGTGAACACTTCTACCTTGACGAAAGGTTTGCTCTTCACTTGAATGTTGATAGAGCTGTGCTTCTCTTTAATGTTTTCGAAAGGTTGTCTTCCATGTGTTGTTATGAACCTTTCGACCTTGTCGAAAGGTTTTCCATTCTGATGCCTTCATAAACCTTTCGACTTTATCAAAAGGTTTGCCTTTTATATCCTTTGCCTTTGCTGAATCCTGAGTGTAGTTTCTTCATAGAACCTTTCGACATCGTTGGAAGGTATCCTGGACGTGTCTTAACCGGTTCGAATGGCTTGCTATGCTTTCAAAAAGGCCACTATGGGGTTGCTAACTCCTGCTTTGACTTCTTCATCTTCTTCGAAAGGTTAGAACTCCCTGGATACTGTGAGATGGAACCTTTCGACCCCTTCGAAAGGTTTTGAAGCTGTTAACTATGATGGCTGCTTCTCTTCGACTCATTCGAAAGGTTTGATTTGAGCCCCTCTTTCTTAGTTTTTGTTAAAAGAACTTTCGACTTAGCCGAAAGGTGTATTTTTTTGGAGTAACAATAAATTTGGAATTTATGTCGAGGTTCGATCGCCAACTTTCAATATGAGTGGTCAACCTCTTATACCCTTTGGTCGATTGCTACCCGTCAACCGCTAGGGTTTCTAGGTTGATCGTTGATGAACTAAATTTTACAGTTTCTTCTATTTCGATTATGGATTGTTTATACAGGTTATTCATAAATCGTACAGTGCTTTGTGAATCCTAATTACTATCTAATCTATAGTCCGCAGTTGAGTTTAGTGCTCCTTGATTTAGGATTTCAAATTTTAAGAGAAAATGGGGTATATGCATAATTCCAACTAACAGTTAACTTATAATTTAAAAATAGTTTTTAGATTCAAACTTAGGATTTAACATGTTAGCATACTCAATTTAGGGTTTCAAACATCCTTAAATCAATTACAATAGTTCAAATTAACTACAATAATTAACTTATCAAATTTTTGCCCACTTACCTTTAGCCTAATCTCTTACTAGTGTCTGCACTTGAGAATTTGTCCCCCAAATTGATAGCTCTCCTTAGATTGTCTTGATCCACCTTCATTTTCTTGCTCTAATATCCTAGTTTGAATAGAATTGATTTTCGAAATTTCAGTAATTGGGGTTTTATGGAAAAATTAGGCAGATTTTAGTTACTATAAGTTTTGATTAGAGAATTAGGGTTTCATTAGTTACAAATTCATAGTGTAGGATTAGATTTTAGGCCATTGGATTAGCTTAGGGAATAATTTTGTAAAATATGGTTCACACATCCCATCCTTCATTCCTAAGCAGTCAATCACGTTTATTCATCTCGCGTCCCTGAAAATTGATACGTTTGATTTTTCATATATGGGTCGACCGCCCTCACCACGTCGACCTTGAACCCCCTTGGGTTTACCGGTGGATAGTTTGAATTCGTTCCAACTCCCATAACTTCTCCATACTGACTTAGATTACGAAGCATTATATTTGAAAATCATTTGAAAAATTATTACGAACACAATGGTGCAAGTTTCATAGCCAACCTCAGATGTCCATGAAAATTTTCTTTTATGTCCTTGTTTTCATTTAATTTAAGTTTCTTATTAAATTTCTCTCTAATTTTCTTTTAAATTTTTAGGGTGGTATATTCGTAGTGCATTGTTTGAAGCATTTTGTATATGACATTGTCTTATATTGTGCTTAGCACTATATTATGATTGTGTTAACTTGTTGGATGTAGCGGCGAAGTAAGATGAGGTATATGATAAATATTCCCCATAGAACTTGCTTATGATTACTTATATGTTTAAGTAGCATTTCATATAGGATTTTTAGAGTTGATTTTTCTCACTAGACTCATGTCTGACCCGAATTTTCCTTTGTTCATTTTCCCCTATTAGCTCTCGACTACTCATCTGAGTAGCCTAGAAGTCAGGTAGCTTCTGAGGGTAAGCTCGCATGGTAGCATTTTTGAAGCATGGAGGCAATATGCTAGATTTGCACTTAATGTACTATTTTGTATTTTATGAATGTGATAGACTTTTGTATCCATTTATGGGACATGTATTATCAGTATCATAGTACGAATCCATATCATTTTGGAGCATGATGTTGTGTAATTATTAGTACTGAGATGTTATTTATTCTGTTGCATTAGTCCCATATTAATCCACTGATTATTCTATCAATGTAAATTGAGAGATTATCTTTTTTCGTTCTATTCATGTAATGGAATTACATGACTAACTTACGCTAAAATCTAAAACTAACCAAACAAATTTTGTTAATTTTTCTCCCTTTCACTTTAATTAATAAACCCTCTAATGAACCACTTTTTGTCGTACATGCAATTTGCAAGTGGTCTTTCGATGTTAATTCAAGGTACAATAAAGGGCGAGGCATTACAGTTGGTATCAGAGCATAGGTTTAAAGCTAGGACCAAATCCTTACCATTTGTGTGGATAATAAAAATATCTAATAAGGCATACTTGTTATTTCTATTATGCAGTATGCATAAATCCCTATTTTCTGCACTTGCAACCATTCCTCTTGAAAAAGTTGCTAATGTCTCTTCATCCCATGTTCATTAGGATGAGCGAAAGAGGAAGAGTAAGAGACGGCAAAGCAACAAGAAGGAACAAAATCAAGAAGCTATAAATGTTGAAGAGATGATAGCTTGGTTCCATTGGTGTTTGTAGGCCACCGCTCAGAATGCCCCCATGCACTAGCACTAGCAATTGTGCTGGGTATTATTGAGGTTGTATAGATGTAAGGGGAGATATAGCACCAGCTCCTGATGCATCACCACCTCTCGGCTTTCCGAAGCAATGGAAGAATTACCCCCATCTTGGCTGAAATTTATATCTTAGCTTAGAGTCTTTTGTAGAGACACAAGCATGGATCTGCACTTATGAACACATCTTTGGAGATTTGGGCTTGGTAGGCAATGTAAGGAGGAAGATAGCCTCTCGACATCTGTCAAAGAAGGCATTGAGATGGTGGGAGAAAATGATAGAGGCGGTTGAGGAAGAGACCATCACTTGGGATGACTTCAAGCTCCGTGTCACGACCCGAAATCCAATGTTCGAAAATTGACATTAAATACCTCACTTGTATTCGACTGCCGAAGATTCAAACATTGAACTCCAGTCGGATGGAGCTTATAACAACATTAGATGAATATAAAAACAGCGGAAACAAAATGAATAACATTCATTTACATCACAGATACAACATCATCATAATATCCATTACAACATCATCATCAACATCAAAGTATTTTTATACATATATCACAACTTCAAAATAGAACTTCACAATAGAACAACAAGTGATCACATTCCAAGAAAGTCTTCAAAGAAAATAAAGCGATAGCTAACATCCAAAACTAAACACCTTGAGATCCAAAAGCTTTCATAATATCTCCAAGTCAAAAGCCTTCAAAAACCGATAGCCTCCAAACCAAAAGACTTAAAAATCCAGCTAGTACCAAATCAAGGAAAACCTGCTACTAGGTTGCCCGTGTGGAAATTATGGGCACCCAGAGTTTAGAAAAGAAACAATAAACTCCGGGTCAGTCATGTGACTGGTATGAGTAAACAAAAACAGTTGCTTTTAAATAAAACCAGATTTATAAAAGAAAATCCAGTATGCTTTTTGGAGAATGAAACTACCATTAGACCTCCCACCACACACACAATGCAATCGCAGAATTGGAGGAGATTTCTTCTTATGATAGTCAAATATGCTTGATACGAGAAAAATTCTTTGATATTATTACTAGTGTAGAAAACCATTTCGAAGGTATAATATTAATCTTAGCCAGCATGCAACCATTATTGTATGCCTATTATAGCTACCATCTAAACAGTGGGGCGCCACCATAAGTAAATGGCAGGTTATATAACTAAAATTGTACTGTGTTCGTATTGGGAATTGGATTTCCAACAAATGGTCAGGCTAACAAACTTCCTACTTCCACATGGGTACGCCTCTGGAGGGACGTCCGGAGAACCTACCCGGCTCCCTGCCAACACAAGGCCAGGTTACCTCTGTAACTAGGTAACTACTACTCGAGTATGCCGCCCCCGGTCATTTGTGACCTTTATCCGAGGGACCTCAAACACAAATCAACAACCACACAGTAATGAGATTGCAGCAACCATATAGGTTAAGTATCTAGGCTCCATACTATGATACCACCTTTTTCCAGAAGGAAATGACATACCCTAAAGGGTGCGACCTTCATAACCTTGTCGCATATTTCCTGTTTTGACCATTTCCGGGATGTGAGGTCCAATGAGGTCACGTCCACAAAGCTACGCTTTACACGAAAGCCATGCTTTGATCACAAATGATCAACAAATGATCATCAACACACAACAGCACTTAGCATGCCATACTACCAAATTGGGAGTATATCACTGATTACCTTCAATTACATAACCTCTAAGCTCATACGTCTTAGAGAAGGGTGTTAAGCTAAGAGAATAAATTCTCTTCCACCAACAGATACGTATTTGAAAGAAATCTGCTTTATATCTCAAAATGTAGTGTCGGACATACAACCATACAAGTCTGTTCCAGGTTCGAACAGAACCGAAGGCACTTCGTCCAATAAAGGAAGAAACCCTTGCAAATTCGGGTATCCACAATCCCGATCGGACTCCCCATCACATGTGGAGATCTCTATACCGGAGCAACTCAGTGCAGAGACATTCGATAGGTTATCCTATCGTTTTCGAAGACACCCGGTCTTCACCACCGTCTTCAAATGCTATTCATTCTATTGTATCACTATTCGGAATGGGTTATATGACACAAAGGTCCTCTTCCACCTAAACCGAATAGTGAGCGTCAATTTAAAACACGTGGATGTATCAATCACAAAGATTCACATTCAGGGTTCGATGTGGGTTTCGGATAACCAACTGGAATCTGACTCCCTGTCACATCGAAGTTTAAATGCCATTTTACGGGCAAAAGGGTTTTCTCATACACATAGAAACAAATCACAATTGCAGTTCAGCACAAAGCATTCACATCACACAGTATCACAATTACAATAGAAATATTAATCCAGTACACAACATTTGATAATAGTCAATCATCTTTAAATAAGATGAATTCATTATGTGATTTTACTTAATTAACCACATAATTATTTTCATTAGTTATTTTTAATCAATGATTAATTATTCTTAACTATGAATTAATTAAATCTTAATTAACTTCAATAATTAATTATTCCTTAATTAATTATTTTAATTAATTAATTCTTAATTGTTAATTAATTAAATTTTAATTACTTTTCTTAATTAATTAATTATTAATTACAAAGTAATTTCAAATCATTAATTGTTTAATCATTATAAATAAATTTGTTTTAAGTTAACAATTTGAATAATTGATTAACTTCTCAATTATTTTATTAAGTTAATATTTAAAACAACTTTATTTAAAAATATAAGTTTAAAACATTTTTGAACTTAATTAATTTCAAATAATTATTTCAATACCATAAACTTTACATTCCATTAACAAACAATCATCATTTTATAAAGAATGAATTTTGAATCATTTAAACTTATGTTTTTAAATTTTAAAACTGGAAATACTGTTTCCACGACCAACCCGAGGCTATCTCGAGTCACACCCAAGAAATAGTGCTCCTTGCTTCGAGTTTTCCACAGATCGACCCACTGCGTATATGTTTGTTTTTTCAAAACCCAAAATTTTCTAAATATAGACCCGTGTGGCCATAATTTGCTTCGAGTTCGAACGCTAGCTATTTCCTTCATTTCCCGAGAGTCGCTTCGAGTCATTCCCCTTCTTTCCCAACTGCTGCCACCTGACACAATTTCATCGTTGTGCACATGCACAACCCCTCCGGCCGGCTACGATCGGCACTACTGTCGTTGATGTGACGACAATGATCTCCATGCACCACCCAAACGCCCAGTAAACCAATTTATCGAAGGATCAAAATTTTGAACCTGAACCCAACTGGAACACTGATCATCTAAAAATGCCATGTCCTCCCTCCACCGACCATCAGAGGTCGTGCGATCGTACCTGAAGCATCAGTGATGACTAACGCTTCTATCGGCGCACGTGCGATCAATCCCGGTCCTCTGACGAACTCGCGGCGTACAAAATTTGACAACCTCGTTCAAGTATGGGTTTAACCCTACTTCGCTGCCGTGCAATCGCCACGGCGAATAGAAAAATTTCTGAGCATTTTTCTGACGAACTACAAGCTTCCAGCAAGCCTCGACCACGATCTCGAGGCCCATAAACACACAGATCATCAGAATTTTACAAATTCCACTTTCTGATCAACTTACGATTTCTCAGTCAAAACTATATTAAAAATTAAGATTTAACTTTCAAAAATCATTATTTTCAGTGACGATTCAGATAGTATTCCTGAAATTAAAATTTATGATATTCGAATTTTTACATAGTTTGAATTGTGGCCGTGTTTTCAATTTTCCAAGGAAAACTAAATTGTTTTGCTTTGATTTATTCTTAAAACATAATGCATGTTAAAAAAATAATTTATTTTGTTTAGATTTCAATTCTTGAAGAAACACAGAGAGAAGGAGGTTTAGAATTTGACATGGGTTTACTCTGTAAACCAGAGACTAAGAAGAACAGGGATGGAAGACCCTGGATATAAACATGCCCAAGCAAATATACACATGCACACAGATATGTTCGCATGCAAAGGGTTTCAACATCATTTCAAGCGTGCTAACAACAAGTAAAGTGGATAAATCATAAGTTTACTCACCTTGTTGCTTGAGAACAGAGAACAGAAGCTTTTGACTGTTTTTTTTTTAAATTTGAAAGCCTGGATATTGATTTTTTCAAGTTTGATCTTGAAATTTTATCTGCAACTTGTAAATACAAATTTTGTTTAATCTTTGATGTATTTGCTTACTTAATTCCAATTAACAAACAAAAATCCAAACTTACTTATTGTTTTATTTTAATGCAACAGAGAAAAC
Organism: Allium cepa; assembly: GCA_030765085.1. Classification (NCBI taxonomy): domain Eukaryota; kingdom Viridiplantae; phylum Streptophyta; class Magnoliopsida; order Asparagales; family Amaryllidaceae; genus Allium; species Allium cepa. Next base: position 501,575,923 of record CM060931.1, read on the forward strand.
TTGATCTGCTACTTGAAATCCAGAAACTAATTTGGTTTTTGAACTTCATTTTTCTGCAACTGATTGATACAACTTGCTTAATTCTTGCTTTATTACTAATTAGCAAATTCAAACTTAAATTTTAAAAAAGAATTTTACTTGCCTTAAGTTTACTTCAGAAGAATCCAGCTCTGTTTCTCGGGGGAAACTAGAGCATTGATTTCACTGAGCTGCAGTTTGAAATTTTGATGTTAAAACTTGATTTTCGAAATTACTAATTCACTTAATTATGAAGTTTAAAACTTACCTGAGATATGGAATTAAAACTACTACTTTGATGCTTGAGATGATTCTCAGTTTTTAAACTTTGAATTCAAGAAAAAGTTGCAGTTTCAGATTTTCTTATTTTCTTTGGTGTTGAGATTTGTAATGTTCAAGATTTTTTTTTTCTTTTAGAAATTTGAGAAGCTAAGGAATGAAAAAGAGAAGCTGAAATGTTTTCTTTATGATTTTAAGTTTTATTATTTTTTTCAATTAACTAAATTGAATGCCACTTGTTGAAACCAATTATGAGATTTCTACACTTGTTTATTTTCACACCATCTTCCTCATGCATGCTTAACACTTGTATTTTTTACAAAGATAAAAGAATTTTAAGTAAATTCTATATCAAATTCACTTTATTAATAAATACGTCCCTTATTCATTTGTATATTCAATGTTAAAAAAAGAAATGTTTTTAACCAATCTTTTACATTATATAAATTACACATTTATTATTTCAAAAGAAAATTATTTTTCTAAAACATTTATTTTAAATTTAAATTCAAATTCTAATTCAAACTTGAATTATAATCCATTTATATCTATACATATACTCATACATATACTTTTATAACTTAAATTCAAATTCAATATATACATTCAAGTCTACTCATATATGTATTATATACATATTATTTAAACTCAAATGATTTTTAAAAACATTTATTATTTCAATTTTTTAAACACAAAAGAAATTGAAATTTTATTCGTGTAAATTATCAATTATTTTATTTGTTTTGAGACTTTTCAAATTATTTTCAAATTAAATTCCAAAAGTTCAAATGAATTACCAAATTTTAAATTGATAAATTTTGGGATGTTACACTCCGATTCGGGGCTCAGTTTATTTCTGAGTTAGAAAAAGGCGTCTAGATCGAAAAGTTTATTCATCTTGTCTAAGGAAAGATTCCTATAAAGGAACATGCTGGCCAGTTCAATCTTTTAGCAAAGTATGGCATGAATCTTATTAATGCTGCGACGAGAAAGGAAGGAAGTTTGCTATGGGTCCTAACCCACCTATGAAGGACATAGTCCTGACTCATATTCTTATGTGGCCACTTATGAGACCTTAGTAGAGATGGCTATATTACACGAGAGTACTCATGATAGTCTTAAGGAAGTTGCTGGAAAAGGGGAGGAAGATCGGAAAGGGATGCTAAGATAAAGTGATAGAACTGGTACAAGAACAAGAAAGTTGCAAAGACGGCTAATATGATATGCCGTAGGTGTAAGGGGCATTTTGAGACGAAGAGCAAGGAGGACTTGTCAAAGAAGTAGTGTTTCAACTGCAATTCCTATGGTCATTTTTGGAACTAGTTTCCAACGCCAGCGAAGGCCAGATTAGCAGGGAGAGCTTATGCTTTAGATGTTGTACGTACTTCTAGCTTACCAGCTCCCGAAGTTCCATCTTCTAGTGGATCAACCGCGCAACACAAAGGGAAGAATTTCACTATAAGGTGTGATATATATATATTTTTTGTACCTATTCATGTTTTATTTGACATGAGTGTTTCACACTTTTTCATTTCTAGTAGTTTGATTGATGGCTTGCATATAGTATGTGATCTTATTCATGAGCCACTTGTTGTGTCAAATCCGATAGGATGTATGGCTAATCTTTCTATGACATGTCGTGGTATTCGATTTGTGATAGATGGGTTTGGTTTCTTTTTAAATGCATACGTTCTTAGCTTTTCTAGCTATAATCTTATTATCGACATGGATTAGATGTATTGGCATGGCATAGTTCTTGATTGTGAAAGTATGGTAGTTCAAATCCATGATAAAAGCGGAAAGGAGCTAGAAGTGAAGTGCAGGTCAGAATTCTCCTCGATGTTCAGTTACTTGTATTCCCTTGGTGTTTTCGAGAGGGAGTTATCATCCATTCCTATAGTATGCAAATTTTCTGATGTATTCGAAGAGGTGCGTGTTCATGACCATATCAATAAATAGAGTTCCGCGCTGATTTAGTGAAAGGCGCTAAGGCTGTCATTTTACTATTTAGGTGTATGACGCTGAGGTAGCGCCATGAGTTAGATGTTCAAGGTGCGGACCTCTTTAAGAAGGGTCTTACTTGTAGAAGTATTTTTGAATGGGGAGCACCTATTGTGTTCGTCACTAAGGTGGATGGCTTTTTGAGACTTTACGTTGACTATATAGAGTTAAATGACTAGGAAGAATAAATTTCCGTTGTCATGCATCGATGACTTATTTGATTAGCTTGGAGGTGCCAAAGAATTTTCTTAGCAGGACTTAGCTACAGGGTTCCATCAGCTAAGAGTTGCTTAGGATAGTATTATGAAGACAACTTTTAGAATTCTGGATGGTTTTTTTGAGTGGCTAGTTATGCCAATTGGGCTAACTAATGACCCTGCTTATTTTATAGACCTTACAAGTCGTTTTTTCAGGAACTAGCTAAACAAGTTTGTGGCGGTATTCATGGATGATATTCTTATATATTCTGGGAGTGACGAAGAGAACAATAACACTCTGGAAATTTGCATAAAATTTAACAAGAATTTAATAGGAATTTAAATGTAAATTTAATAAGGAAAGTTGATTGAATTAAAACAAGGACTAAAATGTAAATTTCCACATATGCTTGAATTTCCATGGATGATTTTCAAATATAACACTTCGAAAACAGAGTTCGTATGGAGAAGTTATGGGTACAAAAAAATTTAAAATAAAATGAAATAGAAAAGGTATATAAAAACAAAACGCATCCAGGTCGACCAAGGAGGTATCATGGTCAACATAAAACAGTCGACCATGGGTCATTGAAAGTCGACCTTGGGTAGTGTAAAATGACAAGTAATAGAGCATGCTCGAGGGTTAACTTGGATGGTACAGATTGTTGCTTCGTGCCTAAGTATAGATGACTGTTCAAGACGTTAGAATAATATTCTCCAACCGAAATCAACGTCCCTAATTCATTACAAACCCCTATATAAGTAAGCCTAACCTAACCCTAAACTCTCATATTAATTTACAGTAACAAAGTGCTGCCAAAATCCACTATCTCCACTAAACATAAAACTGTTCTAAAATCAAATAAAACCAAACTAGAAGCACAAAATCCATTGGATCTAGATGAAGCAAGTAGAATAAGTTTAAGGAGAAATGATTCAAAAGCAAGACAAATAGGAAGAGCTTAGGCTTGAGGTGATTGGAAACAATTGTTAGTAAGGTAATTACTACAGTTAGGCTTAATCTATTTTAATTGATTTTAGGTGTTAGAGATCTAAATTGAAGTGTAAAACCTTTTAAAGTAAACTGTCAAAACTAAATTATGTTTAATCTCTTTATTGTTAAACTTGAAAACCCTAAATTGACAAACCCTAAATTTAATTGGTAATAAAAATATAAACTGGCCATCCATCTAGCAATTAGGGTTAATCAAGCACTGTAAACAACATCAATTAAGTGCATAAATAATTAACAATCAAAATTGAGAAAACCCTAATTTTTATTCATCAACAGTCGACCTGGGAAGCCTTACAGTCAGCTAGTGGCGGTCGACCGTAGGGTATAAGTGGTCGATCGTTAGAATAGAAAATGATAAAATTGAACCTCGGCCTAAGGCCCAAATTTATTAATAAAAATTATATGAATTATGAATGTTTACGGGCCTATTTAATGGCAGTTAGATGTATTTTTGGACTCACAAGTAAGCTAGTTTCCTAGGAGCAAATGCTTGTTAATGGCGGTAATGGGTAAATATTGTTTACCGAATTTAGGATAATAATCGATTTAAGGCGATGTATTTTCGCAAATGACACTCACATAAGGTTCCAAATGGTGGGCGTGCAGCCTGTGCAGATGCCTGATGAAGTGGGTCTAGCACATCGAGAGGTCTTGGTATTCACAAATTCTTGATGTATGTGATGTAATTAGAGAGGAAGACCCAAAGCATGTAGTAAGAGGCCAACGCTATGATTGAGAAGTGGAGGCGAATGCAAACGATGAGATATTTCGATGACTCAGCATTGTGGATTATTTTTCTTCAGGCGTAGTAAGAGGGAACATTCCTAGTAGCTTAGTGGCGGTGATTGTAGGGAGAATTGAGCCCATAGTAGCCTTTTTGTGGTGTTTACATGATTTAGTAGTCTAGTGACATTGTTTACATAGAGTAGCTATAGGGGTAGTAGCCGATCGTTAGACATGAGATTCGATCCATAGTTCAATCCATTGCATTAGCCTACACCAATTATAGCGTAGGAATGTATTAGACAAGAATATTTAGGCAACAAACCTTAAGAATTCACAAACACTTGTATCACACCCTATATCATCTAGATTAGTATTGAAGTAACCACGCATGACCATCATATATTAAACTTGTACTCATTCACCAGTCTTTTATGACAGGTTAGTAGTTGATTGGACATAGTATGTGGAAAAAGGAGCTTCATATTAGGTTTCTCCTATTCTTAGTGTCCCATCTTGTGGTTATTTACTATACTAAAAGAATGTAAAACAAAGGTTGTACCTTAAACAGTGTATATGTAAAACAAATATTTTGGAGACTATTTTTCTTAGTTGTCTATTTTATGTACTTATATTTTAATTCCTTTCGTTGTGAGATCTGAAAGTGTAGAATATCTTAGAACTTACATATATAATTATGCTCAATAATGTTTTAAAAACCCAACGGCTCATATTTCTTTGCATGACTCGAGTCCAAAAGTCATATTATGCTTTGGATCGATGTGTCAGGAAGTGCAGGTTGTTACAACTGAACTCATATTACACTAGTATACAATATGGATGTGCCTCGCCTTATTGCTTCGCTTGTGTTGTCAACCGAAGCAAATAGTATCATTTTCTTTGATCCTCCTTTAACAAATAAAGCAATTGGTACATGCAAATTATTAGGAATTACAAAAATGAAATTTTCTTTGGTTGTCATTTATGACCGAAGCAATTGCATGGAAGTAAATAAGGTTAATTCCTTCAGTTTTCTTTATGATCAAAGAAAATATGGTTATTTGCTTCTGTTCCTTTTTAGAACCGAAGTAATTTGATTTTCATTTTTCTCCTTTCCGCTTCATTTCATCGACCCGCTCGGCAATTTTCGTTTGCCGCCTAAATTTTTATTTTTTTCATCTAAACCAAATCCCAAATTGCTCATCTCCTCGAAACCCCAACCTCCAACTTCCCACAAATTCAAACCATTTATTCCAAAAATCTAAGTTTATGCAATTCAAATTCATTCTAGATTATAAAAATGCATCTTCTTCTTCATTTATTCTGCTTCGTTCGAGGACGATTGCCTTCGCCTAACACCAAAGCTTGCGATTTCATAGCTGTCGCTGCTACCGATTCCTCCTTTGGAGATTCGAAGGCATGGAAGTGGAATATCCATAAGAGGATCTGGGATTTAATGGAGAATGTGGCTCAAACTCCGATGCCCGTTCATCATAGAGTTCGTAATTTTGTTGATGCTACTGTCACTGTTGAAAATATGTTTTCCTTGGTCTTGATTTGGATTCCTTTAGGGTTTACATCTGCATTTATGTTTCATTTTGTTTCATTGAATTGTAATTAGGAAGTTTGGAAGTAATTTCAAAAGGCAGAGTGTGTGAAAGTCAATGCTGATTTGCCTAAAAAAAAGTTAAATTCCCGATATTAACATGTTAAATAGGCATGATATGAGTCCAGTTTTATAAATGTTAGTCAGCAACACTATTATTATTTTTAAATATCTGATTATAAGAATCAATGGTACCTACATAAAATATAAATGATACTTTAGTTATTGTAGAGAAATGTATGTAGATCATAATTGTTACTATATGTGCATGTCGCAACTATCTTTAACAAAAACAACTTATGTGTCACTTATTTTTGTTACATGCATGGCAAAGAGGTGACCTTTGTACTGTTATGTATATAATGTGGATAATTTAACTTAAGCTACTTATTAATATCAATTGAATTCATTTATAGGTTTTATATAGTCCTTTGAGATGTAAAGTTATTTAAATGGAATGAGTGGTGGAATGAGGGGTCGTTCGGGCTCATATCCGTTGAGCTTGCTAAATAGTTACTACAGGTAATTTTATTTCTATGAGCCTTTTACTTTCTTTACTTTTCTCTATTCTAGGGCCTATTTTTCTTTTTCATCATTGTCGATTTTTGGTTTACTATACAACCTTTATTGAAACTAATAGAATATGAAAACAAGTATTTACCTGGTTAGGTACCTAATTTAAGCATAGGTTAAGTGGCACCAAAAGTGACGATTAGAGATGTTCAACCTATTCAAACTTTATTTTCCTTCTTTGGTATGGGACCTTTATCCTCTTATCACCATTAAATTAGAAAAAGCTTTTACCACATAATATACCTGATCTTGTATGGAATATTTATTATTAGAATAAAAAAACATGCATCTTACACCCTCGATTAATATACCAGTTCAAATAACCCCTGATACTCCTTAAGAGTTGATGCATGTGATGAGTATGTGATAAACCTTTAGGAACTTGTAAGATATATACACCTAAAGAACACAGACAACCTGAATAGAATGTGTCATTGATGGATCTTGCTTATGATATATTTATCTTATCTCTTGGGGATGACTAAAGCTTTAAAGTTTATAGTTTAGACAACAAAAAAATTCCTATATCTTCTTCTTAATACTTGCTCTAGGAGTTGGTTATCAGCAAATATTTAGATTACAAACATGTATAATAATTATACATGTTCTGCTATGATGTCAAAAGTATGTTCAGTTCCTATATTTCTACTAAAGCTTCTAAAATATCCATGCTTTTCTTTCAAAATTCACATATATTCATAATACAAAAAATTCATAAATCATAATTATAGATCATGCTGCATTAAGATCACATGTGAATCCAATAGAAATGGGTACATGGTATCAAAATGGTCAAGTTCATTACAATAGTTGGTACTATATTAATTAAGATTTTCAAGTTTAATGGAGTGGTAATCTTTTCCAACTAATACGAGTCTACAAAATACCCTAATAATAATATGTACATATCATAAGGTTTTAACATTTTAAGGGATCCTAACACACGATTATTCGCCCCTCTTTTTTATTTATAAGGGTTTAAAAGCGATCATTTTGGAAAGAAGCCTCGTAGACTTGTAAGTTTAACGTGCCGCCAAAGATGACACTTAAAAGCATGTTACATTCAAAAACATATAATCATGAGCATTGGCATGAACATAAAGAAGCCTGTGAAATCGATAAGCTTCATTGATTATGTGAGTGCAAATGTTTAATAGGAGGTTGTTGGAGTAGAATATATTCAACCACATAAAAGAAGTGAAATAAATATCTAGAAAATTTAACAGCAACCAAATTATGATTTTTCAAGCTTTAGGATTAAATGAATTGCTTATTAGATATAATGAGATGCACTTTTTGACGAATCACACTTGTACAAAATATGAAATTGCAAAAGTATCACGAATTTGCAAAAATGTTACACACTTTATTCAGCTTAGATACCACAATTACTGCAAATAAAAAATGTTTGTTAAACTGTCTAAAAATATTCCGATTTATTTCTTAACATGGTAAAAGAATAATTATGTTTGCAACCAATTATATTGATTAGCATATATGGCTGTATGAATTTTTCATCAAATGGGAAGATTAAAAACCCGCATTGTTATCCCATTTTTGGTCAAAACTGGAATATCAACAAATTGGCAAGGAATGATGGAGATCAGTTGGAATCAAGGCTACGATCGATATCGCCAAAATTTGGTTGAGCTCCGATCGGGACGAAATTGATTGGAAATGATGATAAGGACTAGGAAAGGCTATGTTTCAAATTTCATGTTAATCGGAGTTCGTATGATGGAGATATAACCAAGCCAAATGAAAGGAAGCGCTGCCGAACCATTCATCCTCCACTTCCAAGCACTGCCGGTCCAAACCAAACCCTGTTCCATTACCTGCCGAACCAACTCCCTGCCGAACCAACTTTCTGCCGAACCAACACACTTCCCACACCTTGGCCGGACCAACCTCCACCGGTCCAACTCCATCCCCATGCACTGCCGGCCCACTCACCACCGAACCAACCTCCTGCCGAACCAAACCATCTACCACCTACCACCGAACCAAGGCATACCGGACCGACACTACTAAGCCAGATTGCATCAGCTCAGGCCCACCAGTAGCTATATACATACAGGACCCCTGCCCCCAGCCTCACTCTATAAATAGAGGGGCAGAGGTACCACAATGGCAGACAAGTTTGAGAGCTCAAGCACGGATAGAACTTTCAAACAACTTTCAGTTACTTGTAATCAAAGCTTTGTACTTGTAATCTGAATAGAAAAGGAGAATAACATATAAAGTGGACGTAGGCACGTTCTGGCCGAACCACTATAAATCTGTGTGTCTTTTACAGTTTAGTCCCTGCTTTTTACATATTTGCATAAATCATCCAAATCACTAAGAACAACTTAAAATCGACTAAATCATACGACTTGGAGGTGTTTGCCCATTTTTTGTGCAAACATTTTTGGTGCTTTCACTGAGAACAACTCAGGAGCACTTTAATCATTGCCTCGCAAAGATTTGTTGAGAGACTCTCTTTAAGAACCAGAAGTCTATCCGAGATTATGGCTCTTGGAAGGAAAACAAGTAGACGACAGAGACCAAAAAGAAGTCAGCACGAAGGGAGTCAAGGAGCTTCCTCAGAAGAGAACCAAACTTCAGTCTTCATCACCAGGGATGAGATGGAGACAATGATGAAAAGACAAGAGGAGTTGATTCAGAATTTGTTTCGGCAGATTGGGCAACTTGGAGCACAGAATAGGGAAGCGGATGGAGTTCGGAACGGAGCAGGACCATCCGGCATAGCACCTGGATTAGGAGGCACACCCATGGAGAACATAGATCCAATTTCGGAGAGAGAAAGAGGAGAATCTGCACAGCCTGAGAGCAGCAGAGGAGTGAACGCTCAGTCAAGGGGGCAGATCCCAGAATTCCCTCGTGGACTCGGGGGGCAGGTCGAAAGTAATGAACAAAGATTGCATCTTAGAGACAATGACAGGTTGGCGGAGATGGTTAGAAAAGCTATGAGAGGCGGTTTGGTAAACAAAGATTTGGAGGATGTTAATAGGAGTCCTTTTACTCCAGCAATCAGACAAGCTAGAAACCCACCGGATTTCAAGTTACCATCGCTAGACATGTATGACGGGAGAACGGACCCCACGGTTCATCTAACGAAGTATATGAGGCATATGGAAGTGCTGGGGGCATCAGAGGAGGTTATGGCCCGGTGCTTTCCATTGTACTTGGCGGATATTGCAGCATTGTGCTTTAGACAATTGGAGAATAGATCCATCAGAACATGGAATGATTTAATTGAGAGGTTTATGAGGCAATTCAGGGTCCACATTACAAGACCCAAGAATGTGATGACTTTGGCAACCCTAAAGCAGAAAACCGAAGAGACTTTGAGGAGTTACCTAACGCGATTCAATGCGGTAGCAGCTTCGGTGGATCGACCAGATCCATCCATGGTTATGATAGCAGCTGTGTCCGGGACAGCTGACGGAACAGAGTTCAAAAATTCATTAACTAAGGATCCACCCGTGGATCTAGGAGAATTCTATCATGAGGCGGAAAAGTTTCTACGGTTGGAGGATGCGAACGCCGAAAGAGAAGAAGGGGAAGGAATTGATATTTATGCGATCAAAGGAGGAAATCCCCCTGAGAAAGACGTGGAAACTATTAGAGGTAAAAGAAAGACTGAGAATGACGAGGACAGGTCAAAGCGGCATAGGAGGGAGCCACGATTCATCACTTACTCTGAGCTGAATGAGAGTCTGGAACGAATTTATCAGGATACTAAAGAGCAGGTTCCGTATCGTAGACCGATGCAAAGGGATCCAACTTCTGACGAAAAAAAATCAGACAAGTTTTGTGTATTTCATGAATTGAACGGTCATAACACTAATGATTGTAGGCATTTGAAGGACGAGGTGGAAGGGCATATCAGGAACGGTATGCTCCTTCAGTACGTGAGGAGGCGAACTCCAGCAGTGGAGCCAGAGCGACCACCGTCTACATCGGCCAGAGGTGACCCTGGATCGGGGCACCGTTTGATTATCCATTGATTGCTTGATTAAAATAACGATGAACAAGTTGTAAACCTCTCACTAACGCGGTTAAATCATTTACACATGTGAGCGATCGCGCACGATCCATAGGCATGCTCTGAATGACTACCAACCGCGTTATAGTAAGAGTTTACGCTTTAACATCTTCATTTTGCTTTTTGCTTTGATTTTGATTTGAACATTTAAATTCTGCCTGTTTGGACATTTCTGCTGTAAGGTTCATATGATTATTGCTTTAATATTTACAATTCTATGGAAAAACAAATCTACTTGTATGCCCGTTGGATCGCGAACGGTCCACGAGCACCTCTTGCATGGCAGTGAACTGTCGAAGTCTTTGATTCGGAAACTCCCCCAAACAATAACTCCGACACTGATAATATTAAGCCCCCCCGGGCACACTCATTCGCCTCGAACGGCACCCGACCTCGAACGGTCACAACTCGCCTCGAACGGCACCCGACCTCGAACGGCACCCGACCTCGAACGGTCACAACTCGCCTCGAACGGCACCCGACCTCGAACGGTCACAACTCGCCTCGAACGGCACCCGACCTCGAACGGTCACAACTCGCCCCGAATGGCACAACTCGCCTCACCTCAAATGGCTCGATCACGAATGGTCGTCATTTGAGGTCCGCCACTTGACCGCGCACGGTCGCACTTCACCTCAAATGGCTCGATTCCGAACGATCATCATTTGAAGTTGGGCGCTTGACCATGAAAGGTCGCACTTCATCTCAAATATCTCGATCCCGAACGGTCGCCATTTGAGGTCACATAAAACTGTAAATTCCTTTGCAGGACATCAACAGGATATGAACATCCAGCTCATGGCATTACAAAACACGCCTTCCTATCACAAGGCATGTTTTGGGGGGCAAAGTGTTATCCCATTTTTGGTCAAAACTGGAATATCAACAAATTGGCAAGGAATGATGGAGATCAGTTGGAATCAAGGCTACGATCGATATCGCCAAAATTTGGTTGAGCTCCGATCGGGACGAAATTGATTGGAAATGATGATAAGGACTAGGAAAGGCTATGTTTCAAATTTCATGTTAAACGGAGTTCGTATGAAGGAGATATAACCAAGCCAAATGAAAGGAAGCGCTGTCGAACCATCCATCCTCCACTTCCAAGCACTGCCGGTCCAAACCAAACCCTGTTCTATTACCTGCCGAACCAACTCCCTGCCGAACCAACTTTCTGCCGAACCAACACACTTCCCACACCTTGGCCGGACCAACCTCCACCGGTCCAACTCCATCCCCATGCACTGCCGGTCCACTCACCACCGAACCAACCTCCTACCGAACCAAACCATCTACCACCTACCACCGAACCAAGGCATACCGGACCGACACTACTAAGCCAGATTGCATCAGCCCAGGCCCACTAGCAGCTATATACATACAGGACCCCTGCCCCCAGCCTCACTCTATAAATAGAGGGGCATGGGTACCACAATGACAGACAAGTTTGAGAGCTCAAGCACGGATAGAACTTTCAAACAACTTTCAGTTACTTGTAATCAAAGCTTTGTACTTGTAATCTGAATAGAAAAGGAGAATAACATATAAAGTGGACGTAGGCACGTTCTGGCCGAACCACTATAAATCTGTGTCTTTTACAGTTTAGTCCCTGCTTTTTACATATTTTCATAAATCATCCAAATCACTAAGAACAACTTAAAATCGACTAAATCATACGACTTGGAGGTGTTTGCCCATTTTTTGTGCAAACACGCATGTTTGTAATTAAGTACTTTGTAATTTTGAAAAATTGGTAATCAAAATAAATTATTGTGAGGTATAATTAGTTTCTTTAAATAATATGGAAATCTAATTATAACATGGTATATAGTATTTGAATATTTTATAAGGAAAATGTAGGAGTGTTACGGAGATAATACAATTTTGTTATATAGCGAAGAATGGAATTAAGAGAAATATGGTTAAAACAATGATATGTAGAATACAAACATTATTAAAAAACTAAAAGTAGAAGAATTAATTTGGCGGTTGAGCTAAATAATTTTTAGAAGTTAATTACAAAAAGAGAGCATGGACGGTTTGAAGATATTGTGGACCGGATTAGAATTTCAGTTAACCAATGAAATATGCAAAAAGAGTTGCAATAATTGAAGCTGTTGGTAAGGAATACAATCCCTAATAATATTGAATAACGACAAGCACATTGTCCCAGTGGTTAAGTGATTTGGCTTTGGTGCGAGAGGTCACAAGTTCAAAACTTGCCTAGCGTGATTCGAACGTTTATTGACCATTGATATGTTGTCACAGTGGTTTGTTGTATAAAAAGTACCATTTAAAAAAAAATATTGAATTACTAGAGATAAAGCAGTTCATTATATAATGAAAACAGAAGGAAAAACCCAAAAACTATAGTTTGAAAGAACACATAAAAAGAAAAACATCATAAGTTTTGCAAATCTTGATTAGGAAAATAATAATAATGATGTGTATCATTGCATAAAAACAGTTTTCTCTATCCAATGTGTAGATGGTACATAAATGTAGCATGCAGTTGGTGTGTTAAGTTCACGTTATTGGTTGATTACTAAGATAAATTATTTTACATCAATTGTGAAATTATGATTCTACTCTATTAACATGGTCTAAAGGATAAGATTTTTTCTAGACAAAATAAATCAATCTAAATGAGTTAAACCACTATATTCGTTAGTATATGTTTGGACATAACAGGAAGAAATGAACTTAGAAAATAAATTATATTGAAAAAAAAGTTTACTAGTAGCACAAATATAGCAAATGTGTTGCTAAAAGCACCCAAAAATATGGTTCCTAATAACATTTTAATTTTTAATCATATTTAATAAATAGACATGCTGCTTAATACTTCTTCTTTCTCTCTACATAGGCATCAATCACTAAAAGCTTTACGCTTCAAAAAAACAACGTACCTACGTTAAAAATCTTTGCTCTCAAATTTCAACAATCTTGAAACCCCAAATTTCATTATAGAAATTCAGTAAATTTTCAATTTTAGTTCACTAATCCATTGAGGTAGAGCATTATGCTAAGGAGGAAGTTAAACATCAAAAGATGACAAATAATATAGTGGATAATTGGTGTTCTAGAGAAGGAAAGGAGCGTACTTGATTAAAGATAAATTTGTTTGATTTTTTGATTTGTCAATCAATATTTTTTGATAGGGTTGTATCAATCGTTTTGTTGTATTTATAGATAATGTTTAATGTTTATTACTGATTTTGTTAGTTGATTGATAGTAGGAAAAGGTCTTAAATTATTCAAATTATGAAACAGATGTAGAGTACCCTAAAAATGCAAATGAGGAATTATGCAACGGGTTTTGGTTGAAGAAGAAGAAAAGTGGGAGTTGGGATTTAAATGATTTGGGTGCTTCATTTTTGCGCTATTTGGTATTAAGTGACACATAATTTAGTAAAGAATGTGCTCTTTAGTAATGGTATTAGAAAGCACATTTCTATATGCTTTTAGCAACACACTATAACAAAGAATTTTTTTTCAAAAACATATTCAGTTTGTACGTATCGTTGCAATTACTTAAAAATTCTCTTGAAAGCTACCATGATCGAACCTATCATAAAGAAAATCAAATTAAAATTAAATGACATGCTTGAAATATTATTCTAATCATCCTTGGATTGAAAAAATTAGATAAGTGAATTTCATTTTTTTTTCTTACTTTTCAATCAATGTTACTTTACAATATAAATATTTTTGAAATTATTTTGTTATGTTATTCCAAAAAAATCAATAATCATACTAATTTGTGAAAAGGAAGTGTTTATTTGCCTCTAATTTTTGAGAATACTACTAGATGTCATATACTGATTATTAAAATTTAAAAAACCATATTTTAATAACAACCTATAACTGTATGTGATAACTTTGATCTGTTCCATTCCTTAACATCGCAACTTGCAGTGTTATGCACAAACTAGAAGTGGTTGTAGCACAACTTGCGCTACAACTATTAACTTGTTAAATGGATCAGGTTCACACAATATGCATATTCTACTTGTCATTACAAAAAATATTTCAGATTGCATATGTTTGCTTGTATAGAAAGCACCATCATATTCTCCGAAGCATCAACTTCTTGTTGGAATAATTCAGCATTATGGGGCCACATATTTTGATATTTGAATGTATGAGCTATCTTGGGATTAAGTTTAATTATGTGATCTATTTGGAATAAATACAACAAGACTTAAGGGGTATATTCATCATGTAAATTTATAATGTGTGGATACCAGAGTGACAATTTTAGTTTGTTGAAAGCCCGAACTGAAAAATGTCACACACTATATATATGGGGTTATGGTCCCCAAATTACGCAAGTCTTATCATATTCTCTCCACCCTCTTCTAAAGAAAATTTTCAGATCTTAACTTGTGTCAATTTGGAAGATCTAGAACCTAGTTGATCTTCTTTTTGCAAACATCAATGGATTCAGGTACGACTTCTGCTGAACTATTTAATTTCATATATTTGTTTCTCGATAGAATCAATATGAGTTGTATGTATTCAGATCTAGAATTTATTTATTTATTATAACACTTCTTGCTAAATAAAAGGTCAAAGTTTTACAAAACTAATAACAATTACACCCATGCCTTAGTTGCATTTTTACTTTGAGTAAGTATTACTTCATGTTAATTAACTTTGTGCTATTACAAATTGATATAATCAAGCTTGACTAGCATAACTGCTTTTGGCAACAAACACAAGAATAGTGAAATTAATATTTGAAATTATGTTCCCATTTTGATACTTCTAAATGTCCAACTATTTTTCCTTCAGCAATGTGTTCATTGAATGCCATTCAGGGTAGCTCAAAGTATATTGAGGTAGGCATGTAAAATGATATGAAATAATCTATGCAACTCTATGTTTTTGACTAGTTTATCCGGGATCATGTTACTTTAAAATAGTTCTAACAACATCATTTCTAATTTATTAGTTTATTACAAATTATACATAAGGGAGCACAAGTTTAAGCCCATCATTCAAAGAGATCTTTTAGTATACTGTGATGTTGATCCTATAGGAAATCAATTGATGTAATCCGCATGTAATGACATATAAACATTACATTCACTTTATTTAGTATATTAAGTGGTTTATTTATAACTTTAAAGTTTATTACAAAATCTTATTGTTTACTATTTTCATAACTGAATACGTGCTCAAAAATACCATGCATAAACACGATAATTTACTAGAAACAAAGCCATCAAGTGGAATTTGAATCCTAAACCTTTATTAAGATCTTTAGTTGTTAGGGGTTTTATCAATTATAACATCGTTGTCGTTAGGAAAAAGGGACTTTGTAGAAGAGATAAATGCAATCATTATTAGGAAGATGATGGTTCATAATGTTAAACTCCACATAAGCTAAAGAGCTTAATCATGCTGTTGAGAGGAGGAAACATATGTGTAGAATATTTCTCTAGAATTGAATCAACTTTGTTTCATTTTTATCTTAATATGCACTTTTAAATATTCAAATATTATTTTTGTACATATTATCCTAGCGGCTACCTTGTTGTGTTTCAGTTGCTGACATAAACTTTGCATGGATACTTAGAATGCAACTCAATTTCACATGTTATGTAGTATCTCTTTACTTATATTTTCTTTTTTTATGTGACTCTTCCAGACTTGTATCTTGGTTGAGGACGTGGTTTCTTCTCTAGATCTTGCATTTGATGCCCCCTCCTCATCAACAAAACTTCACCGTCTGTCAAATTATACGATAGCGTCATTAACCCATTTTAATTGTTATTTGTCTTTATTTCTTTTGGAATGTTATTACGTGTAATTATGTAAGATTGGTATCTTGCGAGGTGTGAAAAATAATATCTCCAAAGTCCTTAATTATATATTAAATAAGGTTTTTGAATTTGATTCATATTTGAAATTATCTTAGAATATTACACCAAGATAACGTTCCATTCGCTTTTGAGTGTATATTCAACAATTAGTGTTGCCGACACGACTCATTTCCTTGGAATGGAAGAAGATGATGCCATAAAAAATTTGTAACAATGGGTAGATAAAATCTAGGACTCATAAACACTAAAGTTTCTATTTTTTCTTTTAAAACTACATTTATACTTGAAAATTATTTTTAAGATAAAGTATGATATTTAGCACTTCAAATTAGAAATAAAATATAATATGCCCTTTGCGAATATAAAGAATCTGTTTTTTGGTAGAGAGATTATCTCCTTTTTATTTACACCTAACCGAATATAGTGTTCTTACTTTTACAAAAAGGAATATGTATTTTTAGTTTTTTGATGTGTATCTTTGATAGTAACAACGGTAGAAGAATGATGACTAATAATGATATCTTGATAAACTTAACCGGAGTGTATAAATGCATTTTATAATTGTACCTGTCAATTATTATAAATTATATATGAACTGATATATAATAAGTATGTGAATTATACAAACTATATATATGGAATAAATATTATATAGAAAATAATATAAATTAAATCATATATTTATACATATACACGCAAATAATATAGATTATATATGTAAATTGCATATGTATAAGCTACATATTATCAGTAACAGTAATTAGTATGTCAACATTTTTTTAGAAAACGAAAGAGTTTGCTTTGGTTGTCATGTGACAGTTGAAGCAAAATAACCTTAATTGCTTCGGTTGTCACATGACAAAAAAAGTAAAAGAAGTATAGCATTAACTATCTAGTTCAATTTTTCTTATGTTGTCATGTGACAATAGAAGCAAAATATACTCAATTGCTTCAGTTGTCATGTGTTGGACAAAGCAAAAATTGGGCTTTTTTTGCTTCGGTTGTTTAAACAACAAAATCAAATAACATGTTTCTGCTTCAGTTAAACAACCGAAGCAATAGATTTTAGTCTATTGCTTCATCTTTGTATGCATCGGTCGAGGAACTGAAGGAGCAAGGGTAAATGACCGAAGCAACAGGACGATTTTGCATTAGTGTTTGTAGATGAATCCTAGCTTAAATCCCATGATCCTAGGCTTGGGCGTATCTTTTTTCTTTAGATATGAAGTTCTAGCATGAAGAGCAGGTCGTCATGCGTATTTTTCAAGACATCCAATCACGTCGGTACCAACATATTTTTTTGTATTGAAACTTCGATATTTCTTTATAGCTGAAATCCTAAACCTCCAAAGTGAGCAATTCAAAATCTAAAATAATGTCGGTACCAACACGAATCATGTTAGTACCAACATGATTTTGTTGTTTAGAACTTGGTCGAATTAGGTATACTCATTCCTTTGACCATTCTTGATACTTCCCAAACAATGTTAGTGCAAATCATGTCGGTACGAACATGAATCATGTCAGTACTAACCTAATCTACATTTCTAAATCTTGCCAAACCATTAATGTCTTCAACCTTGACGTCTTCCAAACTCCTTGACTCATTTCTTCATCAGTTTGTAGTTCAGTTCATCTATTTGAGTCTATTCTGGTACTATAGAAAATTTGTTAGTAACATTCTACCCTCCAAAGTACGCCCTGTGGATAAAAGGTATGCTTTACTCAAGAACAAACTTCGAGACCGACAAATTTTCGTCGCTTACGTCCTTTGGCTATCCACTGGACCAATCATAGCGAATCGTCCGGTTCCTTTAGTTCACCCACAAATCAAAGATGTTTCTAGACTATCGTGGCTAAGGACTAAATTCCTTGCTTAAGTTAGTTATGAAGCATAATCATGCTGTTTTTCCTTGTAATCATCTTATCATATGTCATAAATATAAGTCACCCCGCATTCGCTTGGATTAAATTATCGTGTCATAAATCGATATCAATATCATCCCATGTTCGCCCATAATTCATTTATCTTAGCTTAATCACATTTCATGCTGTTATGCATCATTAATCATATGGGCACATTGCCATCGATTGGAACATTACTAATAAATCATCATATCGCCTAGCACTCCATTATAAGTAAGTCCAACCGAATTGAGGTAATGACAACCATTAATCATTAAGTAATCACTATCAAATCATAAGGCATTTAAATCCTAAAGTTAGGTTTAGATCTCTTCGGATCGCATAAACATGTATACAGTTTATTTTCTGATCCCTATGGATCACATGATCATATATCTAGTTTCCGTTCTCTTTGGATCATATATCCAGTTTAATTTTTGATCTCTCCAGATCGTATATCCAAATTGAGCCTAATCCGCTTGCTCTTCGGTATGGGGACCTAATATTCGAGCAAGTCTAGCAGCTCATGGGGGAATTGCTATTAAAGTGGGCCCATTCGCTCACTCTTCGATGAGGGGACTTGCTATCCTGTACAGATCCATCCAGTCACTCTCGGTAAAGGAACTTGCGCTTCATGGTTCATCGCCTCATTTTTCATGTCGAGGGAACTAAGTCCAATCATTTCATCCATTAGGTTTAAAGTACAACCAAGCTCCATTGGTATTCCATATTAATATCAACATTGGATATCATGTTCCAATGATCTTCAAATTCAATTATTCATCATTTATTCATAAATTTCAGATCAAATGCATCAAGCAAAAATCAAAAATTCAATCTAGTCAAAGATTATCCTTGGACCCTGACTCAGAGTATGCCTTAGGATCGATTAAAATCCCATACATAAATAAGTAGCATGGTGGTTATCCTTTAAATCAATTCAAAGAAAAATCAAAAATGCAAAAGTTAAACTCTACTCTAGTTCATCACTATCATGTGATCACAATACCTGACCTAGATCCTCGACCATAATTCGATACATCTGCCATAGATAGTGAACACTTTTGCAACACCTCCATAGATTGATTCCTCACATATTGTTGTAGTCGGTCGCTTCGAACCTATTCCTCAATCAAGTCATGCTGATGCCTACATTCATTGGTGTCATGCCAGTCCAGCTCATGGAACAAGTAGTGCTTTCTAGACTTTCTCTCCCAATCCATAGGCTCTCCCCTTGTACGTTTTCTATAGGATCTACCCACTAGTATCTACGTAGATCTTCTCCGAGGTCTCTATCAGCTCAGTGTACAAGGAGAACTTCTATTCTCTCTTCATTCTCTTTGGCCCTTTGAAGCCATCATCGGTTTTTCATTTTCTTTTATCCTTCCCATATCTTGTTTTGAATGATCTTCCATTATTCACAACATTAACATCCATATTCTCATCCTCAACGTCCTCCGAATGCCGATATTTTTCAACTTGATAGTAAAGTTTTATAAGTTCCATCGGTGGATTCCCCATCTAAAGCAACTTCAAAGTCAATCTTACTCGCAACTCCAGAAACTGTCGCCATTAGTACTATTGATCACCACAAGAAAAGTGGATTTTTATAATGCCAATAGATAATGCTTTATTTCATAGTATGATTATAGTTTTTAATTTGTTTGATTTAGAGGATAAATTGGCTGTACAATGCATTCTAAGCAGCCTATTATTTTTGTGGTCACCAATTCCCTCAATTGTTTCCCTAATTCTTATCTCAAACGACCACAACCTAAAATTAAGACCCTAGCTAGGGTGCTAATTCGCCACTGAAAAAATAATGATTGAACTCTCACTCGCGATTGACAACGGCGAAGGGAAGGTGATGAAAGCATGGTGATAGGAGGAAATATAGTTTAGTTGACTCATGCATGATGAAGAGACTGGTGTTAGGGCTTGGAGATTGTCCGTGCGAGACGAGCTGATGGCGGCTGAAGTTGGTGATGGTGACGTAGGTAGAGTTCAAGCTCGCAATCTTAATTCATCAAAACAAAATGCAATAACCCTCCTTCTCAAATTTAATTCGAATGCCTCGACCTCAAATCAATTCAGACCCTATGCAACCTACATCTCTCTTCAATATGGTTGCTCTCCTCCTTGTCAAAATCCGCAATCAAAATTAGAGTCCGCAATCATCATCTGTTAAGCCGCCTTTTAGCAAGGCCGTAGACAGCGGATTTAATTCAATAGACTGCACTCTTTTTCGAGGCTGGAATATTATGGATTTGGTTTAAAT
The DNA here is from genome assembly GCA_030765085.1 of Allium cepa. Taxonomy (NCBI): domain Eukaryota; kingdom Viridiplantae; phylum Streptophyta; class Magnoliopsida; order Asparagales; family Amaryllidaceae; genus Allium; species Allium cepa. Next base: position 501,596,400 of record CM060931.1, read on the forward strand.
GGATGGATGGATGATCAATTACGGATAATATATATGAATGTGAAGCCGGGATTAAGCATAGTTGATGGATAAATGACGCAGGGTATTTGAAATATGGATTTTGGAAAGGATGGGAGTTTCTTTGAGTCGCCATATAGTTGGCTTTGGGTCGGTGTAACTATTTGCTAGGGATCATATAGTTGGCTATAAGCATAACTTCGGGTTGGCTATAAGCATAACTCCGGGTAGGCATATGTATATCATCGGGTTGGCATTTGGTTGAAGGTTGTATCACTTCGAGGGGTCGGCATAAAGAAACAACTTTGGATCGACGTCGAGTTAACATCGGGTCGACATCATCTTCACCTTGGATCGGCAAAGAAGAAGGAGCTTCAGGTCAGCATACGGAAGTGCTTCGGGCCTGCACTATCTTCACTCCAGGTCGACACTCACTCGGATCAGCATTGAGGTGGAGGTCGTATCGGCATTTGGTTCACTCTGAGTCGACATTGGTACTGCTTCGAAATTAACTCCGGGCACGCAAGGAAGTAACTTCGGGTCGGCAGAGAATGATCGACTTTGGGTCAGCATCGAGTTTTCTATGGGTCGGCACATTGGTTACTTCGAGTTGGCAAGTTGTTTGCTTTGGGTCAGCATGTTATCTACTTTAGGTCGGTGTATTTGAACGAGTTCGGTTCGACGGTCGTTATGATAGGCCCATGTAGGTAGGAGACCCTGTAGCCAGAGTTTCGCCTATAAATATAGTAGGTGTGTTTTTAGAAAGGGGATCTTCACTTTGTTTCTCTTCAACTTCCTCCTAGAGGATACTTTGCCATTTTTATTCAGAAATTCCAGATTGTAACTGTAATCAAATTTCTGATAATAAAATGGAATTTTCTAGAGTGGACGTAGACCAGAGTTAGCCAAACCACTATAAATCTTGTCTTTTTTAATTGCTTTATTTTAATTTTGGTTATTCTTCATATTATATACTCTACCTATACTCTATCTGTGATCTGTGAGTGGATATTGGTGCTTTCACTTATAATTGGGTGTTGGTGGCTAATTTTGACGCCAACATTTTAGTGCTTTCACTGAGAGAGCTAGCACTCAGGGATTTGGAAGTTTGGATCTTATATTTGAAAGCTTAGGAACTCATATTTAGGAAGCTATAGCTAGGCAATCAACAAGGAGATAGAGGTCAGTGAGGAGTCATCATGAAGGAAGTCAGGAGGCTTCCTCAGGAGCTAATCAGACTTCAATCTTCAACGTCAAAGACGAGATGGAAATGATGATGGATGCTATGTAGTTAAGGATGCTGAAGAGACAGGAAGATATGATGCAGAACTTATTCCAACAGATTGCACAAGTTGGAATCCAAAACCAAGGGAATGGAGCTATAGGGAATACTGGAAATGTTGACCACAGAGTTGGAGCAGTAGGAATAGAGGAAATCCAGAATAAGAACAAAGGAAATGAAGCCAGCAGGATGTGAGATAGAGCGGAACCACCGGGAGCTGCTCATGATCGTTTCACACTTGGAGGCATGCCTCAAGATCATATTGGCCCAATTCCAAGAAGGATACAAGGCAGTGCTATGCAGTTTGGCATTAATCGGGATATGGATGCTCATCCAGAAGGACAGGTTTTAGGATTGCCTCATGGACTCGAGGGAAAAGTTAAAGACAATGGACAAAGACTACCACTTGATGATAATGACAGGTTGGCGGATATGATCAGATGGGCCATGAGAATAAGATTGGTGAATAGAGATTTGAAGGATGTGAATAGAAGCCCCTTCGCTCTTGCAATCAGGCAAGTTAGGAATCCACCAGAATTAAATCTACCAATACTGGAGACGTATAATGGAAGGACGGTTCCCGCTGTTCATCTAGCAAGGTATATGGGGCATATGGAAGTACTAGAAGCATCGGAGGAGGTCATGGCACGGTGCTTCCCTTTGTATTTAACGGATACATCAGAATTATGATTCAGACAACTAGAAAATGACTCCATTGTTACGTGGAAAAAATTGACCGGACAGTTTATGATGCAGTTTAGAGTTCACATCTCGAGACCTAAGAATGTGATGAGTTTGAAAAAACTGAAGCAGATGACCAGAGAGGCTCTGAGAAGTTTTCTAACACGGTTTAATGCTGCAGCGGCATCGGTGGATCGTCCAGATCCATCCACGATTTTGATGGCGGTTGTATCTGGCATCGCTGGTAGCATAGAGTTCAAGGATTCGCCAGCAAGTGATCCACCTATGGATATACGGGAGTTTTACCATGATGCAGAAAGGTTCCTTTGACAGAAAGATGCATGCAAACAAACAAGAGGTGAATGTTGTGCAAGCTAGAGGATCATCAGGAGATGTAAACGAGAATGATAAAGGCAAACGGAAAATGAATGATAGCAGTAATACATCGAAAAGGCAATGGAGAGAATCAAAATTCACTTCTTACACAGATTTGACTGAAACTCTGAAAAGAATCTATTTGGATACTCGAGGGTGCCTCCAATATCGAAGGCCGACGAAAAGGAAACCCTCCGAATAAGAGCAGGCATCAGGAAAGCATTGCCTATTCCATGAGCTAGATGGGCACAACACGAATGACTACAGGCATTTGAAGGATATCGTTGAAGAGCATGTGAGGAATGGTCACTTTCAACAATACATAAGGAATCAATTTGTGGCTATGGAACAGGAGCAATCACCACCTACCTCAGATGACGATGGCACTGGATCAAGGCATCGTCGTAAGCTTATTATTAGCTGATTGGATTTATGGCATGAAATAATAATAAAACCCGAAATAATGCGGTTAAGTCATTTATATATGTACGGGATCGAGGACGATCCCTAGGCATGCTCTGAGATGACGATGAACTATGGTGCTCTGGTTTATGAAACATTGTTTTTTCTGTTTACTGCAAACTTTGGTTTTTATGGTACTATGGCTATTTAGTTTTCTTGGTTGTACAGACTTTTATTTTTTATTTTATCAATTGAAATCTGGAACGATTGGATTTCGATTAATGTAATAAATAACATAGGTCATGGTTGCGGCCTCGACCGAAGAGACGGGGCAATAATCGCAAGTTAAGAGTCGTTTCGTCGAAGAGCAACAAGATGGACTCGAACATGGACAAGTCCTCGACTAGGGATCGAGGTCGGGGTAGGATACCCCACAGATGAAGTCCTCGACTAGGTATCAAGACCGGAGTAGGATACCCTGCAGATTAAGTCCTCGGTTTGGGGATCGATACCAGAGTAGGATGCCACATAGATTAAGTCCTTGACCAGAGAGTCGAGGCCAGAGAAGAATAACCTGGGATAAGCCCTCAACTGGAGAGTCAAGGCTGGAGTAGGATAAAATGTCCCGAAGAGGTCTATGGATCCGGAGAGATCCCGGATTCGAATATGGACCCAGAGAGGTCCCAGATTTGGATATGGACCCGGAGAGGTCATAGATTTGAATATGGACTCGAAGAGGTCCTGGACTTTGATAAAACAATCCTGAGAGATCGTGGATTCGGTTAATGGATTTGGAATGGATTCGTAATTGGATACCGATTCAGAACAATCATGGATTTCGCTAATGATCTAAAGAGATCAAGGACCGGATTGGGCTTTAGGATGGATGATATGACGATCAATGGATTTTGGACTTTGGATTTTGGACTTGTGGAAATTCAAAACATGCCTTCTAATAGTAAGGCATGTTTTGGGGGGCAAATATTAAGCCACCTTTTGGCAGGGCCGTACACAGACAGATTTAACTTAATAGACAACATGGTTGTCGAGGCTGGAATATTATGGATTTGGTTCAAATGGATGGATGGATGATCAATTACGGATAATAAATATGAATATGAGTTAGGATTAAGCATGGTTGATGGATAAACGACCAAGGGTATTTGGAATATGGATTTTGGCAAGGATGGGAGTTGCTTCGGTTCAGGTCGGCATTTGCTTCAAGTCGTCATATGGTTGGCTTCGGGTCGATGTAAGGATTTGCTAGGGATCGGCATATTACTTGGGGTCGGCATGTACTGGGGGTCGGCAATGGTAGATGCTTCGGGTCGGCTATAGGAATAACTCTGGGTCAGCATAGGTATGGCTGGGTCGGCATTTGGTTGAAGGTTGTATTACTTCGAGGGGTGGCATAAGGAAACAACTTCGATCGGCGTTGAGTTAACATCGGGTCGGCGTCGTCTTCACCTCAGATCGGCAAAAAAGATGGAGCTTTAGGTCATCATATGGAAGTGCTTCGAGTCGGCGTTGTCTTCACTCCGGGTTGGCATTCACTGGGTCGCCATTGAGATGGAGGTTGTATCACTTCAAGGGGTCAGCATTCGGTTCACTCAGGGTTGGCATTGGTGCTGCTTCGAGATTAACTCCGGGTCGGCAATGAAGTGACTTTTGGTCAGTAGAGAATGATCGACTTGGGTCAGCATCAAGTTTGCTCCGGGTCGGCACATTGGTTACTTCGGGTCAGCAAGTTGTTTGCTCCGAGTCGACATGTTATCTACTTCAGGTCGGCATATTTAAATGAGTTGGGTTCGACGGTCGCTATGATGGGCCCAACGAAGATGAGGAGACCCTGTATCTAGAGTTTCGCCTATAAATACAACAGGTGTGGCTTTAGAAAGGGAATCTTCACTTTGTTTCTCTTCATCTTCCACCTAGACGCTACTCTGCCATTTTTTATTCAGAAATTCCAGACTAACTGTAATCAAATTTTTGATAATAAAAAGAATTTTTCTGGAGTGGACGTAGGCCGGAGTTATCCGAACCACTATAAATCTTGTCTTTTTTACTTGCTTTCATTTTAATTTTGGTTATTCTTCATATTATATTCTTTACCTATATTCTATCTGCGATCTGTGATTGGATATTGGTACTTTTACTTATAATTGGGTGTTGGTGGCCAATTTTAATGCCAACATGATCTAAAATCCCTAAAGTGATAAGGCCCACAATCCATGGTTATAGCGAGTAGTTGTGAGTAACATTAGTTTACTATTGATTAGTTAACTTGCTGATGCCTTATTTCTTTCATTGAATCAAGTAGCTTTTCAAAATTTCTACAATTTGAATTATTAAGTTATTAAAAGATTAAAATTTGCCAAATAAACTGTCCTTCACTTGTAAAAAGAAAAAATTGGACAGTTATTAAATTAACAGACATTAAGTTAACAATATTTATGTTAAAATGAAATTTTCATGTACTGTTGAATTTATTCAACTTGTGTTTTCTTTAAGGATCAACGTATAAGTTTTTTGGAGCAATGGAGACTTCAGGAATGATTAAATGCACCTTGATGTCAAGGTACGTATATCTTCATTTAGGCTGTGCACTTTGCTTGTTTAAATATTGTACATTCATAAAGTATATGCTCAATTATATATGGTAAATTCTTATTTTCCTTAAACATTGCGTTATAACATCATTGTATCAAGTCCCATATGGAATCACGGATTAAATGATATTTTACTAAGATCTCATGTACCAGAGTATAAATTATTGTACTAATTTGAAAACTGTTGTGCTACGAACTAATATTTAAAAAGCAATGTTTCGGTATTTAGATTCATATCACGTAAGTGTTTGATGTTGAGTAGTAAATTTGGCAGTCCCATATGTATGTATAGCTATGCGCTTTTTTCTTGCCTATTTTAATCTAACAGTGGTCGTAAGTACTATTTAATTGGATGATTAGAATATTTAAGGGAATTTTTTTAGTACAACTGTTTGGATTGTGGCCTTGCCTGTCCGAATTGTGACCTAGCCAGCCACAATTCCTACCTCTACCACTGAATACAGCAAACATTATGGCAACAATTGCCTTATCAATGTTGATTCCCAAATTCTTTACTGTATTTTAATCTAATATATTCACTCTTTACTTAATTTTAAATGTTGATTCACAGACTCAAATGCTTTCTATTTTGAAAGTTAACGTTGTATTGTATAATAAAGTTGTAGACTAATATCATCGTTGGAATAAATTTTTTGATGCGGGAGATCAAAGATAAGATAGTAATGGTCCAATTTAATGATCATTACCAACTTTAATAACATTTTTTACGCACATGTGGATCAGAAAGTATGCATACTTGTAACAACAACAATTATGAAATAAGCCTGTATAAAAGGTAACTAAATCTATATATAATAGCAATACTCTCATCTGAAGCTTTTGTGATTACGTAAAAGCCCCAGTAGATTTGTATTGGTAGGAGGGATGAATGTATCTTTGGAAATAAAATCAGCCACGTGCTTTCCCAGGTATCATTTGAGTTCCACTTGTCATGCACTTGCCTCCAAATCTACCTCTTCCCAAATTAATGAAAACACAAATTCATGGCTTCTTATTCCAGCAATTTAAATGCATGTTTATATCAACTCATGTTCTATTCGGTAATCAATTTTTTACCATTCTTTCTAATCTATTTTCTTTGTTTTCACCCTATTGAAATTCGTTGCCCCCTATTGTTGAAAAGGTGGAGTTTTTGATGAAGTTGAGCTTGATTAGTGTTGTCAGGTATATTTGATTTATTCAAAGCAAAATATTTTCAACTTTTTTATTTCTCTCTTTTGTACACATCAATTTATAGTTAATTACTTCTTGAATCTCCTGAACATTCAATTGATTTAACTATTTTTTCTAATTTACGTACCTCTCTTTTACACACCCATTAATAATTAATTACATTTAGAAATATTTTTAATATTGCAATCAAAAAATGCTTATGTGGGTGTCGCTTATCCATCACAAGTTAGTAGTTTGTTGAAATGTGCATCTTAAATAGAAAAAAAGGTCATTCAAGTAATGGTAGACTGTTATATGTTTTATACGTAGTCTTAACAGTACTCAGTTGCTGCAGTTATTATTATTCTTCTTCTTCTTGTTCAATTAACTATTTAACTATTTTTTCATCACGATCATTTTTATATAGTTTAATATCGTAGATTAGGAAAAGCATTTCGATTGACCTACTAAGTAAAAGAAAAGCAAAAAACTGCTCAGGCTCTTGTTGATCTTCCAGCATTGTATATACTACAAGTTCATTATTTTGTTGTTGTTGTTCTTTTCATGTCATATTTATTTTAGGCGATGCAAGTCATGAATAGGCTAGATCAAGGGACGGTATTAGGCTTTAAATAGTATAAGGTTTTTCATTAACCATATTGGATAAGTGTGTTTGTCTATACATTGGAACCTTATCAAATATTGATGTAATTTTTTATTTATCCAAATTAATCCTTATTGGTTAAGTTAATTAGTTTTTTCGCCATTCTGACCTTAGCATTTGCAATCAATGTTGTGCAATTTAACTTGACAGCAGCTACAGTGAAATCTCAAATGCGTGAGGTATTTTTTAACCAAAAAAACTGACTAAGCATGGACAAACGCAAGCATAGGTTGTCAATTCGGTAAAAAAAAAAACAATACTTGACTTAAATTTGCATCTAGACTATAAAACAACATGTAATTTCAGTGTTGGATTTATTTTTGGTAACAATTATTTTAACCTCTAATTAGACAATTAGACAATAGTCTTAAGGGTCTATTCCTGTACAATTTGGCAAACTACCTTTGAATACAAGCTGTTGGATATGAAACCATAGATAAAGATGATCAAAGCCATTATGCATATTGCAGCAAAATATGCTCATTGTGATTATATTGACTTGCTTTCTCTTTTTAATTGTGCAAGAATTTTTGTTAGGATTTTTAAACTTCATTTAAATTTTCTTTTATTTTTTGGCATAAAGCGAGACTTGTCGAGTGAGTATATTAAGATCAATGAATGTTGTAGGCACATAAAGTGAAGAGAGAGAATCATATTGAAACATAATAATGTACAAGTCCAAAAGAGTTAAAATGCAATTTTGAAGCCTTGCAACATAATTAACAAATCATATAGTGCGTCTAAATTATGTTTGGCGGTTTTACTCAAAGCAATGACATTTGTTGATAAAGTATGTACATTGGAAAGAAGGTTTATATTTGCCAAATTCTGATGTACATTTTTTGATTTTTTGCCATGATATATATATATACATGTGTGTGTATATATATGTATGTATGTATGTATGTATGTATGTATGTATATACATGTATATATATATATGTATGTATGTATACATGTATATATATACAGGGTCGGTCCTAGCGGTTTTGGTACCTAAAGCGAATTATGAAAATAAGGCCCCAATACAAAACTAATATTATATTTGTTAATTAAATCATCGAGATAATTTATATTGTTTATAAATAATGAGAGAAGGAAAAAAATAACTTCATTCGTACCAGTAAATCAAGTCATACAACAAAACTAATACTAATTGCTTATGAACATTTTTCTAGCCTTCTGACTTGCAAAATTACTAATAATATTGTCATATTCAAGTTCATTGACCATATCTTGTTCAATCGATAAAAGTGCCAAACCATTTAATCTTTCTTGTGACATAGTGGAACGAAGATAAAAGAGAAATTTGTTTATTTTACTCCATGTGTCTTCGTTCAGGAATCAATTATTGACAATATCGCTCTTAATAAGTTAGTGACAAATGACAGCCCCCAGACAACAGTTTTTTACCGGCATTCATATTATGTAACATACATACATGTAGATAGCATATCCAAAGGTTGCATAATTTGCTGGCATGTGTGCCATATATAGTATATCCATAGATTGCATAATTTACAAGGCATTTTATTTTTCTTTTTGTTTGGGACTGCACTGGCAAACCTATAGCAAAAGTAGTTTAGTCTAAAAATTTGTTACAGTCATATACTCATATAGATGTTTAAATTCCATCAACATTTTATTTGGTGCATTTATAAGACTAGAAGAATCATAGAAATTCCATCAATATTTGATTTGCTGCTGCTGCATTCATATTATGTTTATATGAGTCTGACAATCATTTATTTACAGGCACGCAATGGTACTTTTACACCTTTTTGGTGAAAAAACAAAAAATGACATTGACATAAAAGCTCAAATGAGCAATGGAGTGGATAGAAGTAAAACAATGAAAACTATACCAATACCAATGCATATGAAATCGAAAACTAAGCCAAATTCGAAATTTATACAGTTGTGTACCTTCAATTCAAATTAATTTGTGCGTTCTTCTTTTTATTTTTTTGTGCGGCTGTGCCCTAACGGCTGCGGTAGGCGGAGGCGACAGTTGCAAAGTTGCTGAGATGGTCTGATCAAGAGGAGAGGCTGCCGCAACTGGAGCCTGGAGAGTGGAGAACAGTACCGCGTCGAGTTACAGCGTTGATGGAGATGATTTGAGAAATCACCGATTCAGTTTTTTTTTAATCGAACGCGTTTGATTTGGTAAATTGGTGCCCTAGAGTTGCTGAGGCCCTAAGCAACCGCTTCTGTTGCTTTGGGGAAGGGCCGGGCCTGTATATATACATATACATATACATGTATATATATGTTGACATATGTATATGTATGTATATATACATATGTATATGTATGTATATATACATATGTATATGTATGTATATATACATATGTATATGTATATATACATACATGTACATATGTATGTATGTACATGTACACATGTATGTATCTACATGTACATATATATATACATACTACATATATGTACATGTACATATATATACATATATGTATATATATGTAGACATATGTATATGTATGTATATATACATATGTATATGTATGTATATATACATATGTACATGTACATATACATACATGTACATATGTATGTATGTACATGTACACACGTATGTATCTACATGTACATATATACATACACACATATATGTATATATATATGTACATGTACATAGATGTATATATATATACATATATATATATACATACATATATGCATATATATTCCAATGTATATATATACATGTATATATATATGTATACATGTATATATATGTACATGTATATATATATGTATATATGTATATATATACATGTATATACATATATATGTGTGTATACACACATATACATGCATATACATCTATATGTGTGTATAGATATGTGTGTAGATACATATATATGTGTGTACACACACACATATATATATGTATCATGGCAAAAAAACATATATATATATATATATATATATATATATATATATATATATATATATGTATCATGGCAAAAATTCAAAAAATGTACATCAGAATTTATATATATATATTTCGTGAATACAATCAAATCATTGATGATCGATCTTCAACTATTTTTGGAATCATGACCGATTTCCTCTTGACTTAAAAATTAAGGAAACGTCGAAGATTTTTAATTTTTCAATCTATATATTTGATCAGTTCCTACAAGTAATGGGACCACTACTAAAATCGGCTCGTATAGCGACAGAGGCTAGCGATGGCTAAAAAATGCGGCCGTCGCTAGCCATCGTTAGCCGTCACCAATCGCGTATATACAGAACCAAGCCGTATATACAGAACCAAGCCGAGAGAACATTTTCCACTTTCCTCCTCCCATTCACTCAGCTCCTTCTCCACCTTCCCGCAGCCAGCCGCCGCTACCCGCCACCAGAGACCGTCGCAACCTTCCACCGCTACTTTGAACCTCCCTACACTTGCCGGTAACTCCTATTTTCCATTAGCTTTGTTTAATTTAGGTTTAAATTAAATTAGTTAATGATTTAGAGATTTGTAATTGGATGATTTAAGGGTTTGAAATTGATGAATATATGTTATTACTTTATGATACATAGTTTATTATTTGAATTAGGTATATAATGGTAAACCTAATTTAGAAAATTAGTTGATTACGTATTTGAAAATGGTGATTATTGCTATTAGGTGATGATAATTAGTGTTGATTTGACGGTATTAATTAGTGAATTTATTGTTCACTTTGTTGTTAAAAATTATGGCTAATTTAAAATCCAAAAAATAATACATGATCGTTGAATAATATGTTCATTGATAAGTTTACGAGAATGTTTGTTATACTGTTGTAAGCGCAGACTATTTATTTTGTTCATAAAATCGTTAATTAAAATTTATGTAGTTAAACAAAAGTTTAAATATTAATATTTCACTACAGACCACTAACACTTCAATATTAATATTTAAGATCGTTATTTCACTACAGACCACTAACACTTCAATATTAATATTTTTTAATTTGTGCTTTATTTTTTTGAACCCCTTAGAGAATTTCACTACAAGAAAATTTGCTTTTTGCAACTTTATATAACAGCGTTTAATGCAAAAGGCTGTAATTGTTCAATCTACTTTTAACATGCAACTAAATGGAAAGTCCAAAACGATGTTTAACTAGGGCAAAAAAACTAAAATCGCTGCTAGTCATTCGTGAGGCGGGAGACGATTATTTTTGGCGGCCTTGTTTTTCCCTCTATGTGAAATTTCGCTCGCGCTTGTTATTTCCCCTTTCTTTTGTACTCCCAAAAACATCGAAAACTTTTCTTCTCCGTCGTTCATTTCCTCGAGCACGCCTTTCATCGAGCACGACTGTGAAACGTCCCTCCTCGAGCTCGCCTTTCATCGAGCACGCCTTTAATCTCCAACTCCGTAGATTCGCCTCTCCGTAGATTCGCGGAGTCGTCGCTCTTTCTCTTCTCCGTTGGTTCGTGGAGTCGTCGCTCTTCCTCTTCTCCGTAGATTCGCGTCAAGGGTATGTTTTCTGTTATACTCCGTTAGATTAAGTACGAAAACAGATATTTTCTAAACACTGTCATTTTGGATATACCTGTGAGAAGAAAAGATATTGTAAGACAATAGACCTTTTAGATCCTAAGCACGAACCATTTCTGAGAATTTTTTTTAATTCTTTATTGAATATTGATGTTCTGTATATCAGTATTTGCAATATGTCAATGATTTTAAATGACCGTCTTATGATTGGTATTGGGTAGAAATCGAGCATTGAGAGTTGTATACATGTTTCACATTATGTTTTTGCAGTGGGTGAACATGCTAATGGCTGTACTAATGTTAAACTTTTATTATTTTCCTTTTAGTAATAGGGGAATTAGGTTCCTTACATAAAGTCATGCTAATAGGAATATTAGGCTTAACCTTCGAATGTTCGCTTTAATATACACAGATTTTGTTTTGTTTGAATGTACATTTGTATAAATGTTATGGAAAATAATTATTATAATATATTGTCAGGAATAAATCTAATATCATTGCCATATGAAGTTGTGACAAAAATTATCATGTTTCATTTTACAAAGTGTGCGCACTTGATAATTAGCAGACGGTTTCGCTATCCATTGATCATAAATGCGAATTTTATAACTTAAACACATTAGTATTATATAGAACGTAATTCAAGTATGATCATTAAAACTGAACTAACTATGCCTTGAATCGAAACCACATTTAAGTTTTGATGCTAAAATCTTAATAACACTCGAAATTTATGTCCTTCCAAGCAAAGTTAATAGTGTATTCTTGTTCTAATTTGTCTAATTATCCTTTGAGACAAAAAAAAAATATTAATCTGAAATATTGTTTAAAAAAGCTCTAACCGTCTTCCCAAGAATGGTATACATATTTTGGTTCTCATTCTTGTTAACAAGTCATGCACTATGGATTTTCATCCATTGAATTCTTGTCCATAATTTCTTGTTAGAAGTGCATGATATTTATTAAGAACAGAGAACTGTGTCACTATCTTGGAGTTAAATGATGCAGCTACTGTCTAAGTAAGATGGCTTGACACTTATAATAAATCAGGTTATACCTGATAGCACTACCGACTCTATCAAAGATTATCTTAAGAAGAGAAAAGCTAGGAGTCACGATTTCAGTGAAACGAATGCTAGATTATATATGTAGGAGAGATTTGAATATGAGTTCTGGAAGAACAAGCTGATTTTCTTGTAGTCCAAATTTTCAAAATTTTGTGGATTTTTTGGTGAATAATGTCTACCATCATCAATTAATGTTTGGTAACATAGGCCCTTCTAACTTTGGTTAACTAAATATTAGAACATCTAAGTTTAAGTCAAATGAATCAATAAATTTGAAGATTTGATTAGCATATTCCGCTTGTCAATTCATATGATCAACATGCTCCATAATCGAGGAGGAGCAGAAATAATTAACACAAACGGTTGTTAATTAATGTTAGAATGCTTTTTCTGGATATAGAGTAAATTTTGTTTATTTAGAAAATAAAATTGACAATGATATTTTTGTCTTTTTTATAAACCAATGTGATGTCACATTGTGTGTTCACTCTTCTTTCTGTTTGGTTTTCAAGTTCCATTCTTATGCATTTCACTGACTTTTAAAGTGACATATATGAGACTATCATATAACAAAAAAATGAAAATATAATATTTAGAATTGACCAGTAATATGTTTCATCGGGCTCTATCACTACAAACTTCTATAATTTAGTTGGCATTGTCTGAAGTTGAGTTGAAACCTTAAAATAAATTGTTTAGAATTGATGAATAATATGGTTTTGATTTTTCCTTTTAGAAAACTTTACAAATTAGTGATCGGCTTGAAATAAAGTTTAATCAGCTTAGCTTCATTCTCTTACAATGTTTGGATGACAGTTATGGTCACTTCTGCCTTTGAAAATACAGTGATGAAATTCAATTTATAGTTCATTGTAGTTAAACTAGTATTGTGAAAGTGGTTACTCGGGGTTAAGACACAAAGCAAATCCTTATTATGATGGGTGCATTGTTGGATAAATCAGCAAGTGACAGTTACTAGATAGAGTCATCCTCTATAGGAGGTACTTGGTCAGAGGTGAGGTGAAAATGTGGTTGTTTGAAACTGAAAGATGACGTGGTGTATAGGAGGTACTTGGTCAGAGGTGTTCGGTGTGGAAGTGGCTTGGATGGTTTGTGTATTGAGTGGGGAGGAGTATGTATGGGTAGTGTTGAAGTGACGTTGATCTACAAAATTGGTAGTCATTTCATTATTGAGTCGAATACCTATACTAAGTGTCCATTTCCTCAAAATGTGTTTATAGGCTAACAATATACCATGCTTTAATAACCAAAAATATTTATTCTCTAGTGATAACTCTAATCACGATTATAGTTAGTTGTTATTTTATTTGCATTCAATAACCGATTATTACTTCAAATTTTAGAAATTTACTTCCTCTCATATTGGTTGGTGATGGATAAAAGTTGGGTGCATCTACACAGGTAACAATATAATACTAAATATATTTTGAGAGTTAAATCATATATTTTAACATCAAAGTTAATAGTTATTTCATTTTATTCATAGAGCTAGTAGCGAGTATGAGCAAGGAGCTTGGATGTTTGTGCATGCTGCTTTGAGAAATTCAAGAAATCCAGAAAAGATTTTATGTCCTTGCTCAGATTGTCGAAATCTTAGTCATCATTATGGGAAGATTGTTGTTGAGCATTTGATTATAAGAGGAATGAATCCGATATACAAGGGTGGTAGGTGGTACAATCATGGCGAACAAATAACTATAAGCAAAGATATCGAGTCTAATGACACTTACGATTTACTCAAAACCATTCATTATGAAGATGAAGATTTCATCAATCATACATACTCTGATGATGATAAAGATGAAGATAGTGCACAGAAACGAGAGGAAGATTTATTAAAAAATTTGGAAGATGCCGAAACCCCGTTGTATCCTAGTTGCACCGATCAAACTAAATTATCTGCCATTATTGCCTTATATAATCTAAAATGTGAGACTGGGTTGTCCGATAATGGATTCGATAAACTTCTAAATGTGCAACAACTATTGTTGCCAAAGGATAATGTACTTCTTAGGATTTTGTACGAGGTGAAAAAATTTCTCAAAGTATTCGATATGGGTTTTGAGAAAATTCATGCTTGTCAGAATGATTGTTGTCTTTTTAGAAGAGAGTACAAAGGTTTGGATAGTTGTCCAAAATGTGAAGAGGAATGAATGTACAAATGAAATTATGCATGGTATTCCAGTTAAAGTTTTGAGGTATTTTCCAATCATTTCAAGATTTAAAAGAATGTTTAGATCTAAAAAAATGGCAGAAGATTTAAGATGGCATTTTAACAACAAAAGTGATGATGGGAAAATGCGTCATCCTGTTGATTCTATAACATGGAATGTGGTAGATGAGAAGTATGAATCGTTTGCAGCAGATCCACGCAATCGAAGGCTTGGCCTAGGTACTGATGGTTTTAATCCATTTTTAACATTGAGTTCGAAATATAGTTGTTGGCCCGTGATGCTAGTGACATACAATCTCTCGCCACTGTTATGCTTGAAAAAAGAAAATATCATGCTAACATTGTTGATTCCCGGTCCAAAGCAACCAGGAAATGATATAGATGTATATTTGGCGCCATTGGTAGAAGACCTGCAACATTTATGGATTAATGGAGTTCAAACTTATGATGCATTTAGTAGATCGCTTTTTACTATGAGAGCAATTTTACTATGGACGATAAGTAACTTTCCAGCATATGGTAATCTGGCTGGATGTTGTGTGAAGGGTAAAAAAGCTTGTCCATTATGCCATGTCAACACTCATCATCGATGATTGAAGTATAGTCGGAAAAATATCTACATGGGTCATAGGAGATTCTTACCACCCTCGGATTCGTTGAGAAAACAGAAATCCTGGTTTGATAATACTATAGAAAAGGGTCGTAGACCTAGAGTTTTAACATGAAGAAACATCTCTAGTATTTTGAAAAACTTTCCAAATGATTTTGGAAAAGAAATTGATAATAAAAGCAAGAAAGGAAATGGTTAAAAGAAGCCAAGCAAGAAGCAACATAGTAAGAAAAGAAAAAGTTCTACTTTCAAACAAGATGATGATCCTGCAAAAATAGAACTATCAAGATGGAAAAAACGATCAATATTTTTTTTATTTACCATATTGGGAGGTTAGTGCTATTATTTTTTGATGAATGAATAATATTTATATATATTAATGAAGTATAACAATATGATTTTTGTAGGAACTTCCCGTGCGTCATAATTTAGACGTAATGCATGTAGAAAAAAATGTTGGTGAAAGCATAATAGCGACGATGTTGCATGATAGCAAATCAAAAGACGGAATTAATTGCAGAAAAGATTTGGAAGATTTGAGAATCCGGCATGGCCTTTATGCACAATCTCGTGGGAAAAAAACATATCTTCCACCAGCTCCATATACATCGTCCACTGTCGAGAAAAAAACATTTTGCCAAAGGTTATATGATTTCAAGGGACCTGATGGTTATTGCTCAAATTTTAGAAGTTCTGTGTCGTTGGAGGATTGTAAAATTATTGGCTTGAAGTCACATGACTACCATGTTCTAATGCAACAATTATTACCAGTTGCAATAAGAGGACTGTTGCCAAAAAAGCCAAGAAGGACAATAATTCGTTTATGTTCGTTCTTCAATAAATTATGCCAGCGTGTTCTTGATAAAGAAAAACTGCAACAACTTGATGATGAAATTATTATAACTTTGTGCGAAATTGAAAGATATTTCCCACCTTCTTTCTTTGACATGATGATACACTTGACCGTTCATCTTGAAAGAGAAGCCCGATTGTGTGGACCGGTTCATTTCCGTTGGATGTACCCTTTTGAAAGATATATGAAGACGCTTAAACATTATGTAAGAAATCATGCACGTCCCGAGGGTTGTATTGCAGAATCCTATCTTGCAGAAGAGTGCATGAGATTTTTTAGTGAATTTTTAAAGAAATTAATACAAACAGAGAAGGAATTCCGAAATGAAGATCATGAAGATGATTCCATACTCGAAGGACGACCAATTTCAGCTTGTAAAATTATTACATTGTCCGCCAATGAGAAACAGATTGCACATTTGGCTGTGTTAATGAATATGACCGTGGTGGAACCATTTCTAGAGTAAGTAACTATTACAATTTGTTATTACCATTTCATATAATTTGTACCAACAAATATAACTTAGTATATTTTTTTGCGCTATAATAGTTTGCATTTGGAGGAGTTACAACACTCAAACAAGCGCATGGAAAAAAATGCAACTTTACTTTGGAAAACCCATATAGATAACTTTGCCGATTGGATTAAAAATAAGGTGAGTGGAATTTTGAAATATTATCTCATTAACATTAGATTTATTATTATTGAGATCCATTTTAAATAACTATTTTTTTTATAGACATCTATTGATTCAATGGATCATGACACGATGTTAAAATGGATTGCATATGGTCCGAGGAGTAGTGCATATTCCTGTGGTGGATATATCATTAATGGACAACGTTTTCACACAAAAGATATTGAGAGAGAAACTCAAAATAGCGGGGTCACTTACGATGCGACTACTATGTGTAGAGAAAGTGCAAAAGATACTTCCCAAGTAGTTGATGTTGTTACTTATTATGGGATATTGACTGATATAATTTTGTTAGACTATCATGTTTTTTATATTCCCGTCTTTAAATGTCATTGGGCAAACATAGGGAATGGTGTGAAGGTAGAAGATGGATTCACCCTTGTTAACTTACATCAAAATCAAACTTCATTTTCAAAAGATCCATATATCCTCGCATCTCAAGCGAAACAAATTTTTTTCAAGAGAAGACGATTCTTCTAATTAGTATGTTGTGATGAAGGCACCATCAAGAAGCTTTCATGAGATAGATATATATGAATCATTTGAGGAAGTTAGCTTTGCTATGGAGAATTACGAAGATATTGACATGGATGTTGATGATTTCATTAAGGATGTTAGTTATGTTAGGGAAGATTGTGAAGGCATGCTTGAGTAGTTTAATTATTTTGCTATCTAGTTTTAATTCTATGGACTTTACTATCTATCTTCTTTGATTAAGTAAAATGTTTGTATGTGATGACTTGTTTTTAATATCTAGTTTTTAATATTGTTTCATTGCTGTGTTTGTTTTTAACTCATTTTGGGTTATGTTAGCAAATAATTAGGTAGCATGTATGGTAATTTTCTAAACATAGTTTGCTTATTGTGTTATGGACCCTAAAAAGAAATTAAATACTTTGATAATAATTAATTCTCATATATTATGATAAATAATGCTCATATATTATTGTGCTACTACCTTTTCCCATCAGCTTTAGTTGTTTATATAATGATAAATAATGCTCATATATTATGATAAATAATATAGTTAGAGTTTGTGCAAAACTATGCAAATGTACTTGATGCCTTGTTTCAAATAGATGCATTTTCTTGCCATATTCTTGGTGATTTTCCAACAAATTTCTTAAGCAGACCTTAAATTCCAATAGCGAGATAGAGTTTCAATTGTCTTTGTTTTCCTATAACTAATATGGTGGCTAGAAATAACGAGCATTTGAGACGTTCCCTTTTCAAATGTTCGCTGCTCACGAATGAGAGATGACACAATTAGTGACCCGGTAGCTCTCAAGTCTCAACTACTAAATTTTGCTATGTTTTCAGATGTGATATACCGTCTAAAATCCATTATATTTCAACTTGCTTCCACTAATATAAAATTTCGACACACATAATAGCACGTGATGGACAAACTGTTTCTACTACTATAAAATTTTGCTCATATATTTACATCTCAGTTATAACCATCTCTGCATAAGCTATGCTTGTTTGAATAATTCTTGCACGGTAAAATCAATATTTCAGAATAACAATCAAAATATATGTTTCAACGGTTAACTTTTGACTTCTAATTTAAAATGATTCTAGGGATGATTTTCATAATCTAAGATCAGAAGTTTACAAAAATTTGTAACATAGTATAAGCCATATAACAGAGGTGCTAAAGAAATGTTACAATAGAGTCATTATGGTTGTTTTTATATTATTATATACACCAAGATTAATATACAACCATTAGGCTACAAACAAATAAAAATACTCATTATATTTGCTAAGTTACTAGAATCAAAATTTTGAAATCGTTGGGGGTTGCGTGGATCTAGTAGCAGTTGGACCCTCGTCATTTTTCATTAGTCAAAAGGAGCATCAGTTAGCAAGAGCCACCTTGCCTGCATTTTGATCCAAAGAAGACTGTGTTCTCATCCCAGGAGATTTGCCTGAAAATTCAGTTTAAATTATATTTTCAATCCATTGACATTAAAATTGCCAACCAATCATTTAGTGTGCAATTTCATATATCCAAATGCTAGTTTCAAAACCAAAAGAAAAAGTAGAAACTCAAAGTTTTTATATCATAGAGAAGTAGAATGATAGATACAGAGGTACTTCCAACACATCACTATGAAGAATTAATTAATAATCCCTTTTGATACACAAAGTGAGTGAGTTTTGATCTTGAAATACTGACCTTCTCTTTCAGATTTTCTTCTGCTATGCCATAAAAGACGAATTGGAGTGCCAGGAAATCCAGCATCATACCTGAGCTGCTTCTCCATATAACGTCGATACGTCTCGGGGAAAAGCTTGGCATCATTAACAAAGAAAACAAAGGTTGGGGGTCGAATGGCAGCCTACACAAATGATCATGATGAATATTACAAATAAAACAGATACCTGCAAGTGTAAAATTTATAATACGAGTATTCTTTGAATTCTATATTTGCATTATAACACAAAAAATTCACCTGTGTAACATGAAAAACCCGACCTCTCCTGCCACCTCTAGTTCTTGGTCATAGCAATAGGGAGAAGAAGAAAAAAAAAGTGGCACATTTTATTAACAGAATACTTAACACTTTTATTATTTAAGTTTGAAGAGGTGTGAATACATGCACATGCATGTCTGTAAACTAAAGAATGTATTACTGATTGTTTTGAATTATTTATGTAGATATTTCAGCTATCCAGCTGAATGTTGACCTTCATTCATTTAAAGATGCTTACCCTTGATGCCTTATTATTTAGAACAAAATATTCAAGTCTGATTTAGTTTGATAAATTTTGGTGTAAATTTGAATCTTAAAAGGATAAGCTTAGTAACATAAGCATTAGAAGCTTAAGTGATCATGAATATACCCCAATTTATTGTTTTTGATTTTTGCTTCATATCTATACAGGAAATGAAGAGGATTACTCGAAAAAAAAAACAAAAGAAGCTGAAATTGCACTCAAGGAGTCTAGTGAACAGAATAAGCATGTTGAAGACAAAAACGTTCAAAATGAAGACAATAACGTTCAAAATGAAAACAACAACGTTCAAATTGAAGACAACCGACAATTAGTTGAAGGCAATAATCAAAATAAAAACAATCCTTGTGCACTTGAAGACAACACAATGCAAAATGAACAAAATTTGGAAGACATGATGGAAACCGATGGACCTATTCA
This sequence comes from Allium cepa, assembly GCA_030765085.1. Classification (NCBI taxonomy): domain Eukaryota; kingdom Viridiplantae; phylum Streptophyta; class Magnoliopsida; order Asparagales; family Amaryllidaceae; genus Allium; species Allium cepa. Next base: position 501,616,689 of record CM060931.1, read on the forward strand.
AGATGTGAGGGAAAATTTAGTTCGGAAAAGAATTGCTAGAGGTCCTACTAAAATGAAGAGACTTCCTTCAAATTTCGCAAATCGTGTTGAAGTTGAATTTAATGAGAGTGGTGTTCCAATAAGAAAAGGGTCAATCCACTTATCTTCTTATCTAGGACCACTTGTACGGGAGCATGTTCCAGTCACGCTTACTGATTGGAGACGTCTTGGTGATGATTTGAAAGCTCTCTTATGGGATTGCATTCAGGTATATTTTGGAGTATTATTGTAGACATAATAGCAAAAGAGATACGTATGAGTCAGTACAAGTCTAACATGATAAGATACGTGTGAGAGAAAGATAGGATAGCAAATGTATGTTTATAGTTTGTGCAGATGATAAGATATGAATCCACGTATATCTGTAATATATAACATGATAAGTAAGCAAAAAGTACTTTTGCTTGAATAAATGATGCATAAATTTGTTGACATTAATTATTATGAACGGTCATATTGAGATATCTACAATGTAGACGACTTTTTGTGTAAATTAGAAACATTACTATTTAATATTAAAATGTCAATGATCTAACATGATCTATTGCAATTTATGATGAGTTTTCACGTTCTTATAAACAAAAGGAAGTGATAGTTACAATTTTCACTTCTAATATTTGAGAGATATCTTTGTTTGAAATCTAATGCTAACTAACTGCTTCACAATGTTGTTTTAGTTTTCATAAAAAGAGGCAATATCAATGATAAAATCATACATATAGTTTTAAAGTTACTTTATGTACTTAGATTATTTTATATACGAAATGTATAGTTAGGCTGGAATAACACATTTTGTATTTTCACCCATGGATGTTGAATTTTCATAATTTCATATGTTTAATAATATGTAATATATGCAACTATCCTGTATAGAATCCAATGTAGAAATGACTTGCGTGTTATTTCTAACGAATGTGCTAATTTCAATTTAATCAATTAATGGATACAGGCTAGATTTAAGGTGGATGAGGAATGGCAAAAGGTCTCTATATTTCAGCAAATGGGTTGTATTTTTAGGTGTTCAAAATGTAGATTAGTCAATCAATTAGTAAAAGCAAAGTCAAAGGAGGAAAGACTTCGACTCAAACCAGATAATATTGGAAGTATGACAGAGTGGAATGATTTTATCAATTTGAAAACAAGTTCAAAATTTAAGGTAAATTACATCTAATTGGTCATTCTTTCAATAAATGAGATAACTTTTTGATGCGTTCTATTTTTTTTAAATCCAGATAAAAAGTGACATATACAAGGCTCTCAGGCGCAAGCAAGTGCCACACACATGCAGCCGTAAAGGAATGGCTCGATTAGCTGCGGATATGGTGAGAATTTTTTGGTTAACAACTTGTGTTTGTCATGCCATCTATTTATATAGTTACAACAATTGTTCTATTAAATTTTTATTATTGTAGAAAAAAGAGAGTTCCAACCCCTCTTCCATTTCTAGAACTCATGTTTGGATTAGATCTCGCACTCGAAAAAATGGTGAACCAGTGAGCTTGGCTGTTAAAGATACAATTGTATGTGCTTTTGTTTCTATTTGATTATTATCAAATCACTTTAGAATATTGTAATAATTATGGAAATTATAATAAATGTTAACATTTGTAGGAGAAAATTAAAAAAAGTGACACTGATTCACAATCCAGCTCAAAAACTAATGTGAGAGAAGATGCTCTTTCAGTAGTGCTAGGACAAGATAGACCTGGACGATTAAGAGGAATAGGAAGAAGTATGACATACACCAAGTTTATTGTGTCACAAGCTAATCAAAAACAAGCAAACCAACTTCAATATAGAATAAGCGATTTGGAGAAGACGCTTCAAATGCTACATAATAAGGTTACCACTTCCTGAGTACTTTCATATCACCATCATATGTCATTTCCTTACAGCAGTAATATGCTCTTCTTGATTTTATTCAGTCCAGCATTGGAACAAAAAAAATCAGTTTATCGCTTCCTGAGTAAAAAGATTGGTTGTTATGTATGACCCCTGTGCAGTCCTTTATCATCTACATATTTATGATTTCAAATAATGTATACTGTAATGTGTTAGGTATTTTATATGCTGATATGGGAAAATGTCACTAAGAAGTACAGGTTAGTTCTTGGGTTAATTAAAAGTAAATATCGGTAGCCTTTACTATACAATGACCATGAACAAACAAATTAAAATATTATACTATTCTAGTTTAGGTGTTGTACCACAATTTATACTCATACAAACAGTGTAAATTTGTGCTCGTACTACGTGAGTCCTTAAGTAGATGTTAAAGAACATCATAAAGCATAAGACTTTTGCTTTTGAAACGTTTCATTACTCTTGTTTTTGAACATCATAAAGCATCCACTGCTTGGAGTCAGAAAGTGCACGATGCATGATCAAATTTTTGAACAATTCTTTGCCCTTCCATCAACTGCATAATTGATTTGGATATGAAAATAAATGCTTGCTAAATTATTTATTCACCGCTTTTACATCAATAACCAGAATTAAGTTGTAAAAAAGATAAGCTAGTTCAGTTAAATGGCCAATCAAATACAAAAGCAAGAGCAATCAATATTGTTCGTCAACCTTACAAAACAAATGTAGATGATAAAAAACAATCAATACTTTACAAAATAAGATAATTGCATATTTGAAATTGAATGTTCATCTTGATTGACAGTATTTTTTTGTTTTGATTCAGCTAATGCAGCAATCAAGAATGGACGAACAACCAAGAAGGGACGAAGATGAGAATGCGTCTCAAGCGGTAAAAGTTATTTATGTTATTCATGTGACGTCATTTGAATTTGAATTTGAATTTTTAGTCAAGTATTTACCGTGATTGTTTTTGACTAATTTTAGAATAAGTATGACAAAACACATGCCAAGTGTAATTTATTGGATTGGACCGGGATTGATGAAATAGTTGCCGAAGGAAGAGTCCTTTCAACTGACCCGGAAGAGCTTGTATATAACATTCCTCTTGGACCGAAAGCCATGAAAATTTTAATAGTTATTCCAAAGAAATTGGATGCTTTCTTATGGAGGTCTACACCTTAGATGCTCTCACAAATTGGAGAAGCTAAGAATGAGATAGTAGCATGACCAGCTGATAGAGTTGTTTTGCACACAATGATTCACTTTGAAAAGGATGACGTTATGGTAAACTTAATTTTTTTCATTTATTTGGTATCTTTATGAATTGAATACAAAATTTATACTTAATTTTGTTTTCATATGTTCTAATTTGTTTTTATAGAGTAATAGTAGCGGTACAAATATCAAATGCAAGCTGTATGATTGGACCGGAAGCAAAGAACAAGTTGCTGAAGGAAAGTTTTACTCTAGTGATCCAAATCAGCTTGTGAATAATATTCCTCTGGGACCATCCGCCGTGCTTGTTTGGATTGATGAGGCTAAAAACCAGATGCATTCTTGTCGAGACCACCAGCTGGTATGACATATGTTGGAGTAGCTATTGGCAGCAAAATAGCTTGGCCAGAAACAAATGTAGTACTTGAAAATGTAAATGCTACAACGTCTTCTGGTACGGCTAATGTTGTATTATCTCCAACGGTAATGTGTATTCCTTATATACTGATTTATCCAAACATATGCATTGACAAGCTTTTATTTTCAGGATCGCTTCTATTTTCAAAACAAATTTAAACGGTTTCATTTGTTGCATGACAGAGCGCAAACTCCAAGACAGATACTAAATGCAAGTTGATCGGCGTTCATGGAGCCAAAGAAGTAATTGCTGAAGGGCGTGTGGCTTCAACCCACCCTGAAGCATTAGTCCATTTTGTTCCACTAGGGGAAAATGCAGTCAAAATTTGGGTTGATGTTATAAAAGTTCCAAATGCGCCTTTGTGGAGACCTACTTCTTATTTTGAGATTATTGAAGATGCACTTGGTTCGACTATAGCTTGGCCTTCCACGAATATTATAACCGAATCAACTTCAAGTAAGTATGAATTATCTTTTTTTTATGATGAAGAGTTTATATATTGATGAAGAACTGTATAGCATTATCTCTATATTGATAAATATATTGAGAAAAAGGAAAAAATAAATATGAGAAAAAGTACTAAACAAGAATTGTTTTCTTTTTTGGAAGCTTATACTAACAAGAGTTTGTAGTAAAAGAGTTAAAAAAAAACTTATTCAGAAATTAAATGGTCTCTTCTTTTTTTTTGTACATTTTTTTTTGTAAATGGACTTTAAACACAAAACGTAAAAACTAGATACAACACACAACACGTATGCAAAACAAATTAAACAAAACAAGACAACACCAAAACAAATTAACATGCAACAGCAAAACACTAGTCAATAACACACACATAAATTAGCAAAGAAAAGAGGTGAGAAAAAAAGAAAATAACAAGTTTTTTTAAATCTATTTCTGTAAGCCCATCCCAAAACAATACAAACCAGAACTTAAAAAATAAAAATAAAATAAAAAAAATAAGACAATCAAACAATAACTCCTAGCCAAAAATGATTTGCTAAACCAAAATCATAGAATTTCTCAAAAAGAAAATTTCACAAAACAAGCTTGTCTCAAGAAATCCAAATAAAGTCCAAATCAAAACTTCGTTTGATTTAGTGTTTCGAATGGGATTGGAAATCGATTTAAGGAGGGGGTTTTGGGTTGTGGTCAGTTTTAAGGATGCGAATTCAGAGTGGATTTCAGGTCGGTTTTGAGAGGAAGAGATGCTTTTCGAACAAAGGGTAATGGATGCATTGCAGGTAAGGTTATGGTGGAGATAGATGAGATTGAAGTTGCGGCTTTTTGTTTTCTTTGGTGGTTTCGAATGGTCTGAGGAGAGTTGGCAGTATGAACTGTTGGTCTGAATGTGGTGCTGGACTTGGGTGAAGTGGTAAGTGCGGTAGTGGATTTGTTGGTGAGGAGATGTAGCAGTGATGTAGCTAGTTTGTTGAGTGTTGAGTGAAAGGGAATGTTGAGTAGGATATATGAAGAGAAGGAAGGGTGGAATGGTTCAGGTGAGTTATGAGTTTGTCGGAGAAGCTGTTTGTAAATAGGTCGGAGGGTAGGGTTTGTAGATATATGCAGTGATATGCAGTGATGTATGAAGACAGTTCGGAGGTGGGTGGTTTTGCAGTCTGATAAATGGAAGGCAGTGGTTTTAGTGGGACAGTTTGAAGGTGATGATGGGCAGAAAACAAAATTAATTAGACAACAAAATAAGAAAAAAATTAGACAATAAAATAGGATGATGATGGGCAGTATGATCGGTTTTTTGGTGGGACGGTTTGAAGGTGAGGGTGTTCGGGTAGTGCAGGTGTGATTCAGGTAGAGGTATGGTTGACTGTTTGGTTTCTAAGGAGGAATTGGTGCATTAGCTTGTTGGTTGATGGATGGTGGTGTATGCAGTGATAAACAGAGATGAAGAAGTGGAATGGTACTGGGTTGATGGAGGATGTGCAAATAGTGATGAAGTATGTGCACTGATTGAACTAGCAAGGGGATGATGAGTGAAGCACCAGGTGCAATGCAACTAAAACTGTAAACGCATATACTAAGTGTGTGAATCTAAATCCTAAATTTAGTGAAATGAAACTGAAAAATGACGTACAAATTGCATATACAGTGCACCCAAAATTGTTGTATGTACCACATGTATGTAAGGACCGATATCGTGATGCAGATTTTGTGAACATATACAGTGTACCCAAAATTAAGCTAATATAGTGACGCAGATTTTATGAACAAATTTGCATTAGGAAAATCATTTGCACAACTTGAGCCACCACTTTTCTTATTTTGCTTAATTGTCTAACTTTGCAAAATGTTGATCCACCACTTTAACTGTTTTCCAGAGTAAAGCTAACCGACTTACTTAAAGAAACGGATGGAAGAAAGGAGTTTATTCGGTAAGAATATCGGTTGCCCTTACTCAGATTTTATGTAGTTTAACATATGTTGGGTTGTTCTGGTTATTACCACTAAGAACAGTTGTCATTTTGACCACCTAGATTTCTCAGTTTGGAATCATTTCCTACATTGGGCATTGTTGTTGATACCGGAGCAATGTTGCTCCCTAAGCACTTTGCTTCAGTTTTAGCCTTTTTTTAATTTCATGCACAATTAGCTCAACCCTACCAAGCATTGTTGCTGATGTTTTTTTTACATCTTAGCAGTTTCAAAGTGGGCATTCTTATGTAATTTGGCTGACCTAGTTGAGGATGAATTGTTGAAGATGACGAGATTGGACTCTACACACTACTCATATTTTGCTTTATTTAATATACTATTTTTGTAAAACAATGTTGCTATCATATTTTCTCTACTTAATATGCTATTTCTATAAAACAATGTATGAAATGTTGTATACGATTATCGTTTATTTTGCGTATGAAGATAGTGCATTTTTAATTATGTTTAATATAACATGCGAAGACTATATTTATGGTGTTTCAATTAACTAATGTTATACGATATAAAATTTTATAGTTGGCGGGAATGTTTGCAGATGTAGAAGAGTAGACTGAATTAAGAAGGCTGTGGAAAAGGGGATGAAATTATGGTAATTTTTATATATAACAGCGTTTTATAAATGCTGACAAATGGATAAACGTATATGAAATATAACTGACCAAAACGCTGTGAAACCAAACTCACATGCAGCGTTTTATTTCTGCCAATAAATCTTCAGTTACAAGTGTTTATAAACGCTGTAACAAAACTCGCAGCGTTTCTGGAATGGCTGTCCAAAAGAGGGGTGCGTGGTGGGTAAGGACATGTTGCAGCGTTTATTGGAAGGCTGTAATAAATAAAACGCTACGATACACTATTTCTTTTGCAGCGTTCGAAAAATGTTATGGTACATCTTGATTCTATAACAGCTTGTCGTTAGACAGCGATCTTTGAAACGCTGTTAAACTGTGTAACAACGTTTCTGAAACGCTGCGAAAGCAAATTTTCTTGTAGTGTTTTTGGCCCCGTCTGACAAGTGTTGTATATGATCGTTATATGGATATTCGTTTTTCCACAGAACGGACATCTATAATCATTTGATGCACCATTTGTTGGATTTGTTCTAGTATTTGGACAATATACAAACACAATAAAGTAATCATATTTTATAAATTATTTCAGTTTAAACGGTTCAGAAAATTTCGATGGCACTTTCTTTTTTCCCTGTGTACACGCATTTGTGTACAATACAGGAAAAAAGGAAAGTGCTGCTGAAATTTTTTTAAATCGTTTAACCTAAAATGATTTATAAAATATGATTACGTTATTTTGTTTGTAATGGGAAGTAGGATAACCGGTCGTCAAAGAAAAAACAATAAACTTAAGAATTGAAAATTTTATTGCAGTATTTATTTGAATTTGTTAAAATAATATGGTATGATATTTATTTTAAGTATTTATTTAAACTTAAGTGAACCGTTTAAAATGATATGATTTACGAAATGTAGTTACTTTATTGTATTTGTAAAGGGAAGTAGGATGGTCGACCATCAAAGTTAAAACAATAAAGCAAAAAGCAGAAAATAAATTGAATTGATTATTTGGATTAATAAACGATAAACCTTATTATGTTTCTAACATATATTTTCAAATCAGGAAAAATGTTCGATTATTTTCTCGACCGTAGTTGGATGTATGAAGTCAGAACTGATATGAAAGGTTCAATAAAGAAATATTTCTGTAACGGTGTACACAAATTTATTAGATTCGCTAAATCTAATAATCGTAATAACGAAGAACTTCGTTGTCTGTGTAGTAAGTGCAAACATTTGACGCATTGAAAAGCAGATATAGTTGAAGTACATTTGTATAAAAATGGTTTTGTGCCGAATTATGACTTGTGGGATCGTCATGGAGAACTTCTTGCACCTACACCTAATCCTGTAGCGTTAGATGACAATAATATTATGACGAATCCAATAGAAAATATGGTGGAAGATGTAGCACGATCAATGTTTCCAATGTTTGATCAAGATGACGATGAAGATGTAAACGTCGAAGAAGAACCGAATGTGGGAGCTAAAAAAATATATGATTTATTGGACTCTGCTAAAAGGCCGTTGTGGGATGGTTGTAAAAGTGGAACCGAATTATCAGTAACTGCGGAACACATTACTATGAAATCAAAATTCAACCTTACAGAAGCTGGATTTACAGCAGTTGTACAAGCAGCAAAAAGACACATGCCATCCAATAATCTGATGTGCGATAGTCATTATAAAGTGAAAAAACTTATGTCCGCTTTCGGTCTACCGTACCAAAAGATAGATATATGTGTAAAAGGTTGCATGTTGTATTGTAAAGATGACGTTGAGCTTAGAAAATGCAGAATATGTAACGAAGAAAGATACAAACCAAAAAAAGAAAAAGAATTTCCATACATGAGGATGCATTATTTACTCATCACTCCTAGACTTTAAAGGTTATATGCATCTTCTGCTATGGTGTGCCATATGCGATGGCACAGGGTGAGAACACCGGAAGAAGGAACTTTGATACATCCATCCGATGGAGAAGCATGGAAACATTTCGATAGGACTTATCCCGCATTTGATGCCGAAAGCCGTAATGTCAGACTCGGTTTATGTAGGATGGATTTGCACCATTCTCTCAGTTTGGTAGTAAATATTCATCATGGCCTATTATCGTAACTCTTTATAATTTACCTCCATGAATGTGTATGAAAACCCCATATATGTTTCTCACTACGTCGTCCTTGGGCCTGATGATCCAATACAAGGAATCGATGTTTGTTTACAACCATTGATCGAAGAGTTGAAAACTCTATGGAATAAAGGTGTTGAAACGTACGACATTCCGAGAAAAAATAATTTTCGTATGTTCGCTACTTTGTTGTGGATTATTAGTGATTTTCCTGCATACGGGATGCTTTCAGGTTGGAGTATGGCTGGTCATCTAGCTTGTCCTTATTGCATGGAAGAAACACGGGTGTTTTCGCTACGGTATGGAAAGAAAATTTCTTGGTTTGATTGTCATTGGTGTTTTCTCCATCTCAATCATCCTTTTAGAAAAGATAGAAAAAGCTTTATAGCTAACAGAGAAGAGAGTATGTAACCACCGAAGATTTGGTCAAGCAAAGAAATATATGAAATTGTAAAAGAGTATCCGAAGATACATGAAACTGGAGTGCAGACTGAAATTCCAAGTAAATCAGACATTAATAATTGGTGCAAACAAAGTATATTTTGGGAGTTACCCTACTGGAAAGATCTCCTATTCCGACATAATATTGACGTGATGCACAACGAAAAAAACGTGTTTGATAATGTGTTTAATACAGTTATGAATGTAGAGGGGAAAAAAGGACGATTTGAATTCAAGACTTGATATAGAAAACTTTTGTAAACGTCCCGAACTTCATATGAAACCCAATGACAATAAAAAAACCCAAAGAATGCTATGAGCTAGACAGTAAGCAAGTAAAACTCGAGCTAAAATAGGTGGAAGCACTAAGATGCGCTGATGGAATTTCTTCTAATCTTCGTAGATGTGTTGACTTTAAAAATAATAAATTGAGTGGGATGAAAAGTCACGACTGTCATATCATGATGGAATATCTATTACCCATGATTCTCAAAGAAATGCTGCCCGTAAAAGTATGGAGCGTTATAACATAATTAAGTTTGTTTTATAAACAACTTTGTTCGACGACGTTAAATGTCGACCGTATACGCAGATTTGAAGTAGAAATTCCTATACTGCTCTGCAAGTTGGAAAAAAATTTCCGCCAGGTTTCTTTAATGTAATGGAGCATCTACCTGTACATCTTCCATCCGAAGCACTTCTTAGAGGTCGTGTTCAACATGGTTGGATGTATCCATTTGAGAGGTAATATTGAATATCGGCAATATTTATGTTAGTTTAAAATTCAGTTTTATATACCTAAATTTAAAATAAATTTGTAATAGGTACTTGAATCATTTAAAGAAAAAAATTAGGCAAAAATCACGAGTTGAAGGTTCGATTTGCAAATCATATCTTTAAGAAGAAGCCTCATTCTTTTTCTCTCATTATTGTAGTGATCATGTGAACTTATCGTTTCTAAGTGTTCCACGTAATGAAGAAGTCGTTGAACATGATTCTCTTCAAGCAATGTTATCTATTTTTAGACAATATGGCCGACATGCTGGAAAATGTATGGAAATATGGTTAGACGATAGAGATCAGCACACACATATATTCTTCTAAATTATCCAGAAGTTGCACCATTTGTCAGGTAATTATAAATTCATATATAATTCAATTATACTTACATATTAATTATATTAAAACATATTACATATTTGCAGTATATACGAATCACTGCATCCATCTGGCGATCTCAATAAAGAATTTGCTAAATGGTTTTCAAATTACGTTTATGATCCAATAAACTGTGTCGTTGACGAAGGATTACGATATCTTGCGATCAGACCAAAAAGAAATGTCAAGACGTATCCAATATTCTTTGTCAATGGATTCAAATTCAACACCAAAGATTACGGTGCCGAAAAATTGACATATAACAGCGGTGTTTTTGTCAACGGTAGTGACGATCTAGATGAGCATATAAAAGATTTTTACGGCATTTAACACTGGTTTTAGAGTTGACATATTACATACGACCTGCAGAAAAGGTTTTTTTATTCAAATGCAACTGGTTTAGCAATGTTCCTAGTACTGGAATCAACGTGCACAAAGATTATAAACTTATTGAAATAAAACATACCTCACATTACTATAAGCATGATCCTTTCGTATTGGCAAGGCAAGCATTACAGGTTTATTTTGCTCCGTATCCATCCTTGAAAAGAGATAAAGCAGATTGGTCGGTTGTTTTTAAAACAAAGGCAAAATTTACATTTGAAGGAAATAATATTCCAGACGAAACAACGTATCAAGCGGACATTGATCCAAATACTGAAGTAATAATAACTGATGGCATTGATGTAGGGTTGTTGAATGATGAATCAAATGTTTTGGTAGATGCATTTGAAAGTGTTGAAGAAAACGATATAGAGTACGAGACCGAGTCTGAACCAGAGAACGACGAAGACTGATAATGTTAAATATTTGAATTGCATGTTGTATAATGTATTTTTATGACATATATAATATTTAGAGTCTGAATATGACATATGTAAATATTTGAATTGCATGTTGTATAATGTTTTTTATGACATATGTAATATTTAAAGTCTGAATCAAGTGAAATGTTTTATGCGATGATATGATATGTTCTGATATGATATGATATGTTATGTTCTGATATGATATGATATATTCTGATATGATATACGATATATGATATGATATGTTTGTAGCAGATATGTCTTACAGGAGACACGACAGTAGGTATGAGCCTTCTCCCTCTCCCGACGCAGGTGCCAGTGGCAGTGCGCCGGATTTACGCCCCGTTGCTGAGTTAGTTCCAAAGACGACAGGGTAAGTATCAAATATATTTCAAGTATGTTATTTAAAATATGTTAAATATGTACATCAAAATTTATACAGGGGCTTTGAGGTTGAGCCTTCAGATTTCATTCTATAATCGTCGAGACAGGCGTTTATGAGTAGGATGTCCGGCTGATGGCCACGGTGGGACGACATCCCCGCGCCTGTAAAGAAAGCAATATGGGCAGATTTGATGGTAATTAAGTATAAATTTTTATTTGATTTGAATGTCAATAGAATGTTTATAATTCAAGTTAATTTCAATATGCAGGCTGTCGTACGTGTTGAGCCGCAGGATCTGGACGTGTTTAGAAATTATTGGAATCAAAGAATGATAAAAAAATTATAGAAACACGTTAACTAAAGTAAAGAGTGTGGGAAAAAAGCCTAGTTGGGTGAGCACTGACGTATATAGTGAGTTTCTTCAGCTCTGGGATACTGCTGAATTCAAAGTAAGCTATCCACTTTCGAATTGTAATTTAATTTTTTTAAGATTTCGTGTATTAGTTGCATTAATATAGTTAACCTTGTGTTTAAATGTATAGGAAATATCAGCGCGGAACCGTGAAAACAGGAATAAGAATCCTGCTGTACATCGTGGTGGCTCGAAATCTTTTCAGCAACACAAAAACGAATTGGTAAATTTATAAATTGTGTTTATGAATATCTGTAACATTATTTAATCACATTGGTAACATTGTTTATACATATATATATTTTTAGTCTAAGAAGTACAATCGCGAGCCTACGATGGCTGAGTTGTTTACTGCCACACATGCAGTGGAGGAGACAGACGAGAAAGGAAATATTTCGTATAGATAGACAGACGCCAAATCTCAACCTGTAATGGTAGACATGCTTATCCATAATGATAGTGTTTGATAATACTTTATTTCACAGCTAAAAAATCATAAATTAAATTTTTTCGTGTCAAATTTTTATTTATCATCGCAGGAGTCATATGAGGCGGAACGGGCATGTGTGGCGCAGACTAGTGGACTGAGGAGTTGACCGTTGAGGAGTCAAACCATATTTGGGACGCCATTGTAGATCCGCCTACGCGAAATAGGCGATATAGTTATGGAAATATGGAGGTAAACTACTTCATTAACTAATATATACATTTAATATGATATGAAGCATAAATTACAACTAGTTATTAACTATTTCACAGGCGATATCGTCCTAGAGAGCTTACAGGAGATCCCAGGCAGAGGAGGAGATAGCGTTGTTGCGTCAGCAGATTGCAGAGATCAATGACTGGCGGAAGAGCACTGCTTTTGCACAGCAGCTCGATGCGCATATCGCGGCATACCTGGCAGAGCATGGAAGAATGCCTGGAGATGATGCATTTGGAGATGATGAGTAGGTAAGGTTGTTTTTTGTTGAACTTATTGTGTTGTTTTGTGTTGAACTTATTGTTGTCTGGTTTGATGTATGTTGATGAGTAGGACAATGATGTATGATTTGTTTGATAGTACTTATATGTATTGTGGAGTATGATGTATATTAGTGAGTGTTGTGTTTGATTGATGAGTTTTTGAATATATAGTTGTTGTTTGATGGAAAATTGTGAATTTTATGTTTGATTGATGAGAGGTTGGTGTTATACTTGTGTTGGAAGATTGAATGTTGTTATAGTTCGACGGAAATCGTTTATATTATGGTTTGAAGGCGCAAATAACAGCTGTTTGTAAACGGAACTCAGGTTTGCGTCGGCTAGCGATGGCTCATAGGTTTCAGGTTGGCGTCGGCTAGCGACGGCTAGCGATGGCTTTTTGGTTACAGGTTAGCGACGGCTTAAATCGGCTTGTTACGACAAACAGAATTTTTAAAAAAATGACCACGTGGATAGAGCCGTCACTAAAGTGGTGACGATGCCGACCAAAAGCCGACTCGAATACTGTTTGGTGACGTCTGATATAGCGAAGGCTTTTAGAAACGGCTTGCGTCGGCTAGCGACGGCCTGCGTCGGTTTTTAGTCGACGTAAAATCCGGTTTTCCTTGTAGTGGACGTGCCCTGATATCAAATCTAAACTGCATTTTAATATGCAAAAACCATCATGCAAAACATTGAGGGTCAAGTGCTCCTTTACTCTTTTTTAGTTCTAATTCCATATATATTCGCTTAATGTTAAAACTCACAAAACTTTTCATTTTTATTTATAATACATGAAGCTAGCCATATTCTTCATATTGTATTCCTAAAGCTTTTAATCATGTATTTCAGAACAGAAGTTACAGAAGTTATATATGGTTATTTTCTAATAGAAAATTAAGAATGCTTACCAGATATGACCAAATTTAAATATTAATTCCTTTGACTAAAATGTTCAAATGAATAAAGACTTAAATTAATAAATTCATCTAAATGTAAACGATGAGTCTAAGAAATGATAATTTAGTGATGAGTCTAAGAAACGATAATTTAGTGGTAAAGTGCATTGAATTTTATTAGAAGAATAAGAACATGAAGATCTTATTGACATGAAAATGAACACATGCGTCACTTACAAGAGAGCCAATCGTTTATCATATACCTCTAATTTAAACTACTTAGCGCCTTTACAAGGTTAAATCTATTTGTTGTATGTTATATAAATAATCATTAACTTGCTTAAATAAGCGCTTTAGACCGTAGTTCTATAAGTCGTGAATTTGAATTCTAAAGAAACTAAAATTATGTTGCTACCAGTTTCACCATTTTTTACGTAAATTTTTTCTAAGAAAACAGACGAATGATTCTTTTTCTATACATATGTGTCATTTACAAATTGTCCTTTATAGTTTGTAATACATAGAGTGATTATTTTTGTCATTGTATTCTCCACATTTCACTCTAATTTGAATCTTTTGTGTTAAATTTGGATGATTCAAATATTTTTTGAGAAGAAAAGAAATTGATTAATTGGTTCAATCAGTCAATTAATTTAGCTTGTGTATGGAAAGATTTGAGAGGATATTTGAAAGGAAACTAATTAATTAGCCAATCAATTAATTAGTCAATACATTTGTTATATAAAGAAATAAATGATTAGGAATGGAGAATTAACCAATCAAGGAAAAATATGAAAATCAAGCTTACGCCATCTATTTGTACTCATGCAATTTGGAAGGATATTTGGGTAATTAGGAAATTAAATCTCTTAATCTCCAAGTAACTCTTCATTATCAAGTCTATTTAAATGAAAGAATTCCATCTTTATAAGCATATGAGTGTGTGAGAGCATACACCATTATTTTTCTCTCTCTTTTGTACTCTTTTCATCAGTGGAATAAAAGAAGTTGTTATATCTCCGTGGACATAGGATATTCATATTCGAACCACATTAAATCTTCTGTGTCTCTTATTTCTACTATTGTTTCTGTGAGACCGCATAATTGATTTTTTTTTTAAAGTTCCATTGATACATAAATAAATAATACTAGATCATAATCAAATAAATCGCTTCCGCTCAAATTGAAACAAATTTCACTACATTTTGGTATCAGAGTTAGTGTTATTGTTCTTGTTTGGATATTAATGGCTACTTCCAATAAGTCTGTTAGTAAATCTAGTGTCAATTATGGAGTAACACGTTTTGACGGAAAGAGATATTTTAGTACTTAGAAGATGAAGATGGAGGCTGTATTAAAGAAGGAGAAGACTTATAAGGTTGTTTCTGCGCCTGAGAAATTGAAACATATTGATGCAGCTGATTTAGACGAGATGGAAGATGAAGCTCTCACAACAATTCAGTCTTTCAGATGAAGTTCTTAGAGAATTCTCCCAAAATAAGATGGTGAGGGAACTATGGGATGCGTTATCGGATGCATATCAAGACAAGTCTCCCACTAATCGGATTATTCTTCAGCAAAACTCTATTCGCTCAAGATGAAGCGTGGAGCTAATCTCGTGGAGCATGTAGATGCTTTGACCACTTTGATTATGAACCTGAAGGTAGCGGAAGTTGATATTACTAATGAGGCTCAAGCCGTGATCCTCTTATGTTTCATGCCTAAGGAGTATGCTGCTTTTGTTAGTTCCATAATTTATGGCACAGTAAAATTAGTGAGTTTGATGTAAAGGCTGGTCTTCATAATGAAGTATTAAGAGGTAGATTGGGGAGCACTGTCTTGGATATTGATACCGAAGGCTTATCTGTTCAAGAGGTAGAAGCCAAAGCAGGTCGAAGAAAGGTGAAGGACAGAATTCTTCTCGGTCTCAGTCTAGGGGCCTAAGAAGTTGACTTGTCATTATTGTCTGAAACCAAGGTACTTCATAGCACAAATGTCCCAAGCTTGAAGGTAGAAGAAAAGATCCAAAGCAAGTCTCAACTTCTACAGTCGAGAAATCAGATAAAGAAAATGACACCGATGAATTTACAGCTTCTGGCTCTTCTAGAAAGAGAAACTTAAGGTTGATTGATTCTGGTGCATCCTATCATATGACACCTAATAGGAACTGTTTTTTCACTTGCCATGAAATTGATGGAGGAGAACTTTTGATGGGTAATGATGCTTCTTGCCGTATAGTTGGCATTGGTAGCGTGATGATTTGGATGTTTGACGATGTTATTCGTACGATCACTGATGTTATACATGTACCTGATTTGAGGAGGATCTTGATTTTTGGTGGGGCATTGAGTAGACTTGAAGATTGCAGCGGAAGGAAAGAAAATGAAGATATCGAAGGGTTTCATGATTCTTATGAGAGGTGAGGGCAGGAAATCTTTATCTATTATAGGGCATTACTATTGTTGGTGAATCAGCTTCTCTTACATCTGTTGATTCGGATTCTTACAGATTATGGCACTTACGGATGGTCACATCGGTGTGCAGCGTGGAAGAGTTTAGAAAAAAAGGATTGATTAATGGAGTTCATCATTCAAAACTTGGTTTTTGTGAAGAGTGTGTTCTTGGAAAACAGACGAAGATTTCTTTTGGTATAGAAGAGCATAAAACAAAAGTTGTCCTAGAATATGTTCATATTGATGTCTAGGGTCCCTCCCCTTGTCAGTCTTTAGGTGGAGCCAGGTATTTCGTTTTATTTGTAAATGATTTCTCTCATAAAGTATGGGCATACTTTCTTCAGTCAAAGAGTGAAACCTTTGCCAGGTTTCAAAAGTGAAAATCTTTGGTTGAAAAGCAGTCAGGGAAGCAATTGATAGTTCTCTGTTTTGATAATGGCGATGAATTTGTATCATAGGAATTCATCAATTATTGTGAGTCTAATGGCATTAAGAGGCATTGTATTACACCTGGCTACCACTGTATAATAGAGTTGCAGAAAGGATGAACCAGACATTATTGAAGAGAACAAGATGTTTTAAACTGACTGCTAAATTGAATAAGGGATTTTGGGCTGAATCTTTATTTATGGCGGCTTTCCTCATCAACCGCACACCTTCTACTGTCATAGATATAAAGATCCCTAAAAAAGTATGGAAAGGAGAGCCTATTAGCTATTCATTTCTCAGAGTGTTTGGTTGCCCAGCTTATGTGCATGAGAGTAAAGGGAAGCCGAAACCTAGAGCTCGCAAGTGTACATTTCTAGGTTATAGGAGATGAGTGAAGAGATATAGGTTGTGGTGTCATATTAGCAAGAAGATCGTTATGAGAAGGAATGTGATTTTTGATGACAAAGCTATGTTGAAGGTGGAGCCTTCCTCATCGAATGACAATGAGAGGACATGTGAAGAATACTATACACAAAGTAAGTCATCTGTTGATTCCTTCCAAAGATGTTCAGATGGTGTTTTCGATGACACAGTGGTTGATGAGGGCAATATTGACGTTGGTACATAGGATCAAACTCAAGGTGGATCTGATTCAAAACCTAGGCCTATCAGACAAAGAAGAAAGCCTAAGTGGCTTGATGAGTTTGTTGGATTGAGCATCAAAGACATTAACTTTGATGATATGGCAACATATGCTTTAAATGTTGTCCATGACGAGCCCTGTGATTATAAAGAAGCTGTCGCATCAGTTAACAGTTCCAGTTGGTTAGTTTCTATGGAGGGGCAGATTGAATCATTGTAAGGAAATCATACTTGGGATTTGGTGCCTCTTCCCTACGACAAGACGGTGAAAATGGTAACCTCGTATACAAGGCAAGATTAGTCGCAAAGGTGATTGTTTAGAAGAAGGGGGTAGAGTGTCATGATATCTTTGCTCCAGTGGTTAGGCATAGTTCTATTCGTACTCTTTTGGCATTAATTTCTCATTATGATATTAAATTAGAGCAACTAGATGTCAAAACTGCATTCTTGCATGGTGATTTGGATAATAAGATTTATTTAAAGTGACCAAAAGGGTTCATCTATAGTAGTAGACCAGATTATGTTTGCAAACTCAACAAATCTCTATATGGACTGAAGCAGTCTCCTAGACTATGGTATAAGAGGTTTGATAATTTTATGCTTTCACAGAGATGCTCCTGAAGTTTCAAAGACTAGTGTGTTTATTTTAGGAGATGTGATGGTGTGATGATTTATTTGTTGTTATATGTAGATGATATGCTAATTGCATCTTGGAGTATGGTCAGAATTAAGGAGTTGAAAGCGGAGCTCAGCGGAGAGTTTGACATGAAGGATTTGAGAAAGACACAAAGAATATTGGGTATGGAGACAAGCAGGAATATGAAGCGGAGAGAGTTAAGGCTTACTCAATCGTAGTACATCAAGATGGTCCTCGCTCGATTTGGAATGGAGAAAGCCAAACCATTGGCGCTCCATTAGGCTCTCATTTTAAGTTGTCAAAAGGCTTATCTCCCTCACCGAAAGAAGAAAAAAGGTATATGGCCAATATACCTTATTCTAGTGCTATTGGTAATCTTATGCATGCGATGGCGTGACAAGACTAGATTTGGTCCATGCAGTGGGTGTTGTGAGTTGATATATGTCTAATCCAAGCAAAGAGCATTGGCAAGCAGTGAAGTGGATTCGTAGATATCTTTGAGACACTTCTTCGGTGGGCTTGTTGTCACGACCCGAAATCCAGCGTTCAAAAGTCAACATCAAATACCTCACTTGTATACGAATTCAGAGATTCAAACATTGAACTCCAGTTCGTTGGAGCTTATAACAACATTAGATGAATACATCACATCGGAAACAAAATATGATTTATCATTGATAAACAACATAGATACAACATGGATCCAACATCATTACAACAATAACCACCATCAAAGTACTACATACTTGATGCAACAATAACAATGATAATGCCACAACAGAACAACAAGAAGGTCTTCAAAAATATTCCAACATACTACGACTTCGATAGGGCCTTCTAAAACTCCAAAAACTTTCCAAACCAAAAGCTTCCAAAAGAGTTCCAAACCAAAATCTCAAAAAACTTCAAAAAAAACTTCCAAATATTTCAAGGATTCCTAGATCCAAATCTACTATCTTGAACAAGCTCCAGAATACGGATAACCTGCTTCTAGGTTGCCCGTGTGGATAATTATGGACACCCAGAGTTTAGGAAGGGAACAATAAACTTTGGATCAGTCATGGGACTGGTATGAGTAAACAAAAACAGTTATTTGTACAAAAACAATTTATAAAAAGAAATTCGTTATGCATTTTGAAAAATGAAACTACCATAAGACCTCCCACCACACACACAATGCAACCACACAATTGAAGGAGATTTGTCCTTATGATAGTCAAACATGCTTGATACGAGAAAATTCTTTCTGATATTATTATTAGTGCATAGTGTGAAAACATTTCGAAAGAATAATATTAATCTTAGCCAGCATACTACCATTATAGTATACCAACTATAACTACCATGTTTTATGGCAGGTTACCGCCACGCTGCATGGAAGGTTATACAACTAAAACCATACAAGGCTCGTATTTTTTTGTTTGGATTTTCAACAACTGGCCAAGCTAAGGAACTTCCTTTAACCGATAGGGTACGCCTCTGGAGGGACGCCCCGAGAACTTAACCAGCTCTCTTCCAACACAAGGCTGGGTTTCCTCTGTAACTAGTTAACTAACTATCACGAGTATGTCATCCCCCGGTCGTAAGCGACCTTTATCGAGGGCGCTTAACACCAACAACCACAAAGTAAATTATCTGGGCTCCATACCAGAACACCACTTATTATCCAAAAGGAAATGCACATACCCTAAAGGGCGCCACCCTCATAATCATGCTGCATCCATTCCTGTTTCGACCATTTCCGGGGTGTGAGGTTCGATGAAGTCAAGCTCCACCAAGCTACGCTTTTCACAAAAGTCATGCTTCGATCAACAAATGATCAGCACTCAGCATGCCACGCTACCAAATTAGGAATATATTACTAATAACCATAAACTACATAACCTCTGAGCTCATACATCTCAGAGAAGGGTTCTAAGTTAAGAGAATAAATTCTCTGCCACCAAACAGAAATGTATTTGATAGAAATCAGCTTTATATCTCAAAGTGTAATGTCAGACATACAACCATACAAGTCCATCCCGAGTCTGAATGGAACCGAAGGCACTTCGTCCAATAAAGGAAGAAACCCTTGCAATCCAGGTATCCATAATCCCGACCGGACTCCTCATCACATATGGAGATCTCTATACCGGAGCAACTTAGTGCAGAGACAATCGACAGGTAATCCTTTCGTTCTCAAAAATACCCGGTCGTCACCACCGTCTTCAAATACACTCCAATTTGTCGTATCATTAATTCAGAATGAGTTTTATGACACAAAGTCCTCTCCCGGTTAATCCGAAAAATGAGCGTTTATTTTAAAAAACGTGGATACACAAGTCACAAAGATTCACTATTAAGATTCGATGTGGGTTTCAAATAACCATTTGGAATCTACTCCCTGTCGCATCGAAATTTTAATGCCATTTTAAGGCCAAGTGGTTTTCACATTCACACAGTAATATATCACAGATATCACAGCTCAATTCACATCAATTCATATCACAAAGTATCATAATCACAAACCGGAGATATCAACCAAACCAAGGTATTCAATAATAATCAATCATTTATAAGCAAGATTAATTAATCGTGCGATTATAATTAATAAATCACATAATTACATTCATTATTTATCTGTAATTAATGATTAATTATCCTTAATTTTAAATTAATTAACCCTTAATTATTAATTAATAAATCTTAATTATTTACTAATGAACCTTGATTATTATTTAATTAACCTTTAATTATCAGTTAATAAATTAATTAATTATTCTTTAATTACTGTCATTAAGTAATTATTATTTAAGTAATTATCTTTAGCTACTATTATTAATTAATTAATCTTCAATTACTTAGACTTTGATTAATTAATTAAAAGATAAATCATTTATCTTAATGAATCACTTAATTGTCATCAAAAATATTTAAGTAACAAACCTTGTGGTTAATTAGCATTAAACCATAAATTAACTTGAGGGATTGAGGTTAATTAATAATTTAATAACATTTTATCTTAATTATAATTACATTATTTATTTAAAATAAGTTAAGATTTAATTAACAAATAATGTCACAAAATTAAATAAATTAGACTTAATTACTTTTGAAATAATTTACTTTTAAAACCTTAAACCAAATCATTATTTAAAAGAATAAGTTAAACATGTTTTAAATTTGAATTTGGTTTTTAAATTTTTGAAAACTGTTTTATACTAACCCGAGATTGACTCGAGTATTACCCTGAGCCAAAACAAATATTTCCTGAGTCATGCTCGAGTAAAACCCCTCCCCTTTATGTTTTACTTAGTTTTATTTTTAAAATTTAAAACCTGTTAATATGTTAAGTTCACGCGAACGCACCCATGTTTTTACTCGAGCCAACAGCAGATTTTCCCGAAGACAACTTCGAGACAACCACCTATCTTCCTTTACCAAGCTGCTGACACAAACCTAGATCATGTGCACATGCACCGCCGATTGCCGGCGTTCTGGCCGTCGCCACCACCTTCCACAAGTCATTGTCAACTCGCTTGAGCACCACGAACACTCAGATCCTCGTATTGACGACCCACTTAAACTTTAGCTATTCGATGCAATCTGGAACCAAAACGATGTTAAACAATCGCCTTGCACGGCCACCTTTGGCCATCAGAGATCACACGAACATATCCGAAGCTTCATCGATGTCCAACACCTCGATTCACCCATGTCCGACCACCTCCGATCTACACATGACACTGCAGTTTATCGAATTCCGACCACAACCTAAACTTGGGTTAAAACCCAAGATCATCATTGTTCGTCCACCACGATGATCAGGAATTTTCCTGATCATTTTTCCCAAGTTCATCCATCACCCAGCTACCCTCAGCCACGATTCCGAGACCACCACGCTCATCGATCACCAGAATTTGCCACAAAACTCAAAACCGTTCAACGTCGAATTTCTCGATAAATACGACTTTACCTTCTTTAAAATTTATGGTTTTCCACGTCAAATTAGGTGATGTAGAGAAAATTGAAATCATAATGTTCAAATTTTCAACATATATTGATTTTTCCTGTATTTTTCAATTTCCAAAAAAAGCTTTAATTAATTATGTTTGAAATTATTTTTAAAACTTAAAGCACGATCATACAAACATGTTTTATTTAGATCTTGAAGCCTATCAAAAATCGGAGGAGGAGAATTTGATTTTTGAAACAGGTTTTAAACCTATAAACAAAGCAGAGGCAAACTTGCCTATTTCCAGACATGCACAGATATATGTATACATATTTATATACATGCAACGTATTTTTGTACATTCAACATTATTCACAGCTTTCATTTTCAAAAATTTATCACTACATCAAGTTTATAGATCGGATCAAAGAGGTTTACTCACCTGGTCAAGAAGAAATAGAAAGCTTTGTGTAAAGCCTAGAAGTTGATTTGAAATTTGAAAATATGGAAATTGCTTCTCTGTTTTGATCTTTGTTGTTTGATGTTGAAGACTCTGATTTATTTAACTTGTTGAAATGAATTTTGATATGCTTGCTTCAGGTTGTTTGTTGGAGATAATCTTTAAACTGCTTTAGACTCATGTTTCAAATTGTAGAAGATGTTTGATCTATTTCTGGCTTGATTACTTATTGGTTTGAGGTGGTTTACTTTGATGTTTTTCTTTTTTTTGTGATTTGTACGGGCTTTTGTTATTTGGAAACTTTTTTTTTAGGTTTCTAAAGTTTGAACAGATAAAGGAAATGAGAAGGGAAAGGATAGATATATATATGGCTTTTTTTATTAATTCTAAAATGGAAAGAAAATAAATTGACACTGTCTTTGCATGAATTTAAAATCTCAACACTTGTTATTTTCCATAATAAAACTATTACACTTGTTAAACTATAGGTTAATAGTTCAACACTTTTTATTTACATGATGATTTGGTTTTTTATATAATTTATACATATTAGATTTCTTTTTAGTTTTGTACTTATATATATATATATATATGGTTTTTATTAATCTATATTCTATACTTTTTCTTCATTAATATTTATATAAAATCTCAAAGACTATGTTTTAATACAAAAATGACATATATATTATTTTTAAATCCAAATATTTTTAAATTATTTATTATTTTGAATTTTAAACTCAAATTCAAATTACAATCTATTCATATATATAAATCAGTACTTATCTAATTTGTTTTGAAAAATTCAAATTAATTTCAAATTAAATTCTAGAATTTATATTATTTACTAAATTAATATTTGGCTTAAAAATGGGATGTTACGATTTCCCCCTCCCCTAAAGAAAATGTAACGACCCGATATTTTCAACCATTCGCATCCATTATAAGTGTACAGGTAGACACTCATGCTGGAATTGAATTGCTCAAAATACCGCGTTGTAAATAAAAATTTGGCAAATCTCAGAATATGCAGTAAATAAAAATCACAGATCACAGACACAGAGTAATAATAATGCAGCGGAAGTAAAAGAGATAGTAGTTCATGAAGCTACTATATAAATATATCAGAGTAACATAAGATACAATAGAAGAAATAAAGTACATCAGAAGTTTAAATATGATAACCAAGTACAAGCTGAATAGAACAACTGATTTGAAAAGATGAAACTTGACAAGTAGATAATCTCTAGCGATTCCAATCTCCAGAAAGTGGAAATCCAAATCTGTGAATAACTCAGGCTGACCCGAGCGTAAATAAAAATACAAATACTCGAGTCAGGACATACATACTTATATAATGTAAACCAACTCAAGTGAACTGTAGCAAAGGTACAAGTAACTTAGAAGATGCTTGGGACCGCCCATCCTCTAAGGATCCGTTAAACTATTTACTATGTAGTAATATACGCTATATACAGTAGTGTCTAATCAGTAAAGTATAATCGTATAGAAAATTGCGTTAAGGGGATGGTGAACCTTAACGCGGTCGGATCTTTAAAACCAAATCGTAGTGGGCTCGCTAAGGAGATGACACGACATGCGAGGCAATGCCAGGGTGGATACACCGTTTGCACTCTCGGAACGGTGGTGACGGCAAGCCAGCAGCTTCCGCCCACCTCGAACAATACACACGAATCAAAGTGGCGCCACATATCGAATCACAAAAGTAATAGAATGGTTTTCGATGGAGCATGCTCGATGAAAGGGTGCGACCCTTTGTGTAGCCCGGTATAGCTCCTGTTTTAGTCATTTATGCCAACTCACGGGAGTTGGGTCCACGTAATATACCTCGAGAACGTCGCCACCATCCTACTTCATTCTGGAGTCTCCACCGCGTACATAGTTGTTAAAGTGGTTTTGGGTATTGGCCGGCTATAAGACAATATCCGATCCCGGTCTCTTTAACAACCAATCGTTATTATAACCCGTAGTTATAACTTTAAAACAATATTTTATACTTCAAAAATAAAATGTCATTTCAGCCCAAACCTTTATCAAAATAAAGATTAAATCATTTCCAAACCATTTCAATATATCATCATACCATATCTTTCAATTCAAATATTTATCAAAGTAAATATCAAGTCATTTCTAACCATTTCAATATTTTAAATTATCATATCCTTTAAAAACTTCCTTTCAAATCATTTTAATACATCAAAATATCATAACCTTTCAAAGCTTCATTTTTCAAATCATTTAATGTCAAAATATCATATCTTTCAAAACTTCGTTTCAAATCATTTTAATATATCAAAATATCATATCTTTCAGTACCACATTTCAAATCATTTTAGTTTATCAAAATATCATATCTTTTCGAAACCACATTTCAAATCATTTTAATATATCAAAATATCATATCTTTTCGAAACCACATTTCAAATCATTATTCATTTTATTCAATTTAAAATATCATTTCAATTCATATTTCAAAACAGTTTATATTCCAAAAAAAAATCATTTTTAATCATTAAAATGAAGTTATTATGTTAAAAATTAAATTACTAAATTTCCAAAATTTTCAACTTCCAAAGTTCATTTATTCACTTACGTTTATCAAAACAGTGAAATTTTACTTTTCACAGTATTTAGAAAACGCTACGGAAAGATACATTCAAAACAGTTCAATTTAACAAAAGACAACATTTTAAAATGTTGTAATAGGGTTTACATAAATTCCAAATAAACTTAGTTAAATTCAAAAATTATAGCACTTAGAAAATTGCTATAATAGTTTCTAATTCAATTTAGCTTTTTAGTTCATTATCATCAACTACAGCATTTACAAATGCTGTAATATCAATTACATTGTAATTAATAGCATTTCAAAAATGCAGTCAATTAACTCCAAATATTCAATATAATTTCTCAACCAATTATATTTTTATTTAAAACATTATAAAATCATACATTTTCACATTTATAAACATCATTCAATTTTCCTCAAGTTCATGATTTTATAAAGTTAAATTTCCATTCAAAAATCAAGATTTAATAATAATTCACTCATTAAAATGCAATGTTCAATTTTAAATTCATTACATTAAATTTCAACTTAACACTTAAGTTTAAATTCTCAAATATAACTTAATTTTATTTTTATTTATTTAACTAAAAGTTCACTTTTAAGTCAATTTCATAAATTTCCAATTTTAGCTATATTTCAAAATTTCAACTTAAAATATCCATTCATTTCACATTTTAACTTTATTCAAAATCATTAATATGATATAAAATCACTTTAAATTAATTTAAATTCAAAATATCATAAATTTATCATATTTTCAAAGTTAATTTAAATTCCATTAAAAATTAAATCAAAATTTCCAAAATAACTTACATTCATATTTTCTAACTTTTCCATAATTTATTTAACTTACAGATTTCCAGAAAATAAATAATACTTTACAAAAGTTATATTTTTATTAAATTTCAAATCAAATATTATAATAATTAAATTTCTAAAATATTTTAAATTTTTTAGAAAAACATATTTTAACTACGGGCCTGTATATAATTTTCTACGCTAGGTAAAGTGATGCGGGTAATATATCATTTCAACCCGTAATTTACAAAGAAAATCAGGTTTTATCATTTCAAACCCGCAGTCCCAAGTAAATGAAATAAACTGAAAATCATTCAGGCCTATCATTTCAGCCCATAACAATTTTCCCTTATTCTAAAGTCCGTTCGGGTATGTATCATTTCAACCCATAGTGATTTCTAATTTACAGAGAACTTGCAGTGTGATAAACTGATAAAATATACAGAATAGCATGAAATAACAGTAACATATGATATAACAGGTGTTTTAGCATGGGTGAATATCATATGATAATAATATAAGCATATATAACATGATAATATAGTTCTACAGATTCACAGGGTGTCAATTCACATTTGTATAAGTATAAACATCTGGTGAGAAATACTCACGTGTCACAAGCTGGAGAACGACACCAAAGCACACGATACAGACACAACGAAGGCACAACAACACTACCATGATTTGAGAGTGGAGAGACAAATATAATTGCCTTGTATACATATAAACAAAACAATTCAAAATACATAAGTTTTTCAAAGCCAAATTACACTAAACGACACTAGGAATCAAAGCCCAAAACAAAGACAAATGCTTTGCACTTGTTCTCAACTTCACATACTTCAGTTATGAACTGAAATAGCACAACCAAGGTATGTATAAAGGTCTGGTTTGGGTCCATAGTGGTCATCCTATCATGGTTTAAAAGTGTGGAGATTTATAGGTGCAACAAGTCAACACTACAAAGCAATTTCAAGGCAAATTCAACAACTCTATGCTACAATTTGGTTTGGCCATAGGCTCTTGGGTCATGGTCAGAGACTCAGGTGGTGATGGCTGATGTGCCAAGGGATGGTGGTTAGGTCAGAGCTGGTGGTGGTGGTGGAAGTGGCGGCAAAAGGTTGATGAAGGTGATGGTACCAAAACTAGGTCAGCTTGAGTGCATAGGTGATGGATTTGTGGATTTTGGTCGTGGTGCTTGCCTTGGGGTTGCTTGGCCTGCCATGGTGGTGATCTAGGGTGGATGATGATCAGAGAATAAAGTGGTGGAGGTTGGCCTAGATCTGGTTGAGGAGGAGTGGATCCATGAAGTTGAGAACAAGTTGCAAAATCACATAGAAAACTTGAAAACAAGAGAAGAGAAGAAGATTTTACCAAATTTTTGCAAGATGTGTATTATTGATGGAATGAGAAACTTTCACGTGAATAAGCAAAAGAGAAGGAACGGCTACAATAAATTGATGTATTGATTGAAAAAGAAACGGTAAAAGAAACAGTGAAACGACTTTACGTTTCTTAGCTTTTAAAACCTTCCATACTTCCTTTTCTTTTAAATCAAGTAAAACAAAATAAACTTCAGAAAGTACATCTAAAACCGAAACAAAGTGAAATAAAATAAAATTATATAATTAAATTTAAAGAAAATATAAAAAGAATTAAGAAAATTGCTTAAAAATTGAAAACAGGGTTCAAAAATTATAATTAAAACATCGATGGCTTTGGAAAAATATCTACTTCATTTTAAAAATATTTTAAAGCAAACTTTTGAAATAAAATAATTTATTTATCATTTCTAAAATAAAATAAATAACTAAATTTTAATTAAATAGAATTTAAATTAAGAAAATGGCGTAAAATTGCGAAGTAGACTTTAAAATTAGAAATAAATTCAATGCACTTTGGAAAAATTTTATATACTTGGAAAATATTTATAAATAAAGATAAGTACACAAAATAAAAATGAATTCACAAAATAAATATATAAAATTAAATTTAAATAAAATTTTAATGAAGAAAATAGCAGAAAATAAGAAAACAGCCAAAAAAAGAAATCAACACGGTAAACTTTGGAAAAATTATAACATCAGAAAAATAATGTTTTAAAAAAAATATATATATATCTAACATGTCATATAACACATATTAGAACATTATTTGACAATTAAAAATATAATTTATAAAATTTAACATAAAGAAAATTGTTAAATAATTCAATGTACACACAATATTGAAAACAATATAACTTTCACAAATTAAATCCGTTTTCAACGGAACAAAAAGCAGTGTTCTTAAAATTTTATGTACTTTCATAATAAAAGATAAAATTTAAATTTTAAAACTTTTAAAAATTTAAATTAAAAGTCAAAGTTTGATTATTTTGACCAAAAATTCACTTTTTGGAAAATATTCTTTTTAGTTATGCTTTGGAATGATAATTCATATCAAAACTAAAGTTTATCATTCAAAATAAATAAAATAAGTTTTTTTAAAAAAAAAATCAAAATTCAATTAAAATAATTAAAATATACAATTAAAAATAATCACAAAATACAGGGTTGTTACACTCTCCCCCACTCAAAACTTTTCGTCCCCGAAAAGGAATGAGGTACGGGAAAGCACAGAAAAAGATAGAGTGAAACAAGATTAGGACAAGATGACAAGGAGAAGGAAATTATACGTGATGGCTATTGTTATAGGTAAGTTTTACAAGGTGCAGATTTATCAAAGATTATAGAAAGATTTCTAAACAGAAAGATTATAGAAAGATGCCTATACCAGTCTATAGCAAGATGAGGATGATAAGGACAACCAAAAGATAGTTTGAAAAACAAAATAAGCAAATAAATTTGAAAGCATGTAAATTTCACCTTAAATAGAGAATAAATCTTTTACACAAGTTAAATAAATCTTAACTGTCTCAAATTTCATTATCTTATTATCCAACCATCTAAAATTAACAATTTTTAAAACCATGGGTTTGAAAAATAATCATTTATTACACTCACAATGTACTTAATAAATTTTATTTTTCTTTATTCCTAATTAAAATTAAATTTATTCCTCCCAATATATTTTTCACTTATGTTAAATATACTTACTTATTATAACTGCTTTCTTTTATTCTCAGTTCCTTTAATGTTATTTTATTGTAAGTTATTCAATTACCCTTTACTATATTTACCTTTGTTAATCATTTTATAATTAAAATTTAAGTGTATAACATTTATTATAACCACTCAAATTTCATTTATAAAATCTTTTTATATTGTATATTATCCAATTACATTGTTAACTTCTGAAATTAAGGTAAGTTATATTGGAATGCAATTGAGTATTATTCAAATAAAACTTTCCAATTCAATTATCTCAAGTTTAAATCATTTATTCAAAAAAAATGATTTTTTTTATAATTGAAATTATTCTTTAAAATAAAATTTAAGAATTAAATTTTCGATTTCTTCAACACATTTAGAGATAAATAAATATATGTACATAATTTATCGAATTAAATTTAAATCATATGTCTATATATATTTTAGATCAAGTCATATTTTAGAAATTCAAATCAACTTGATTTCCAAAACAAAGCTGTAGCAAGACTACAGAGCGGTCTCTTCACTTCGAAACTCGAAAATGAATGTCGATGATGCTGCAGTCATCACCGAAGTTATTTCCCAGCGACAAAGAGAAGAGCGCTAATTTTTTTAAACTTTAAAATCCTTTGGAAACATATTCTTATTCGAAAGTACTTTAAATAATATACTTTAAAACTTAAACGCAAGGTTTGAAACCATCGGAAATTAAATTCTCAAATTTCTTGTTCAAAATTCATTTCAGTTCCCAAATCAATTTATAGACAACTATCTATAAATTCATTTATAGAACAATAAATGATAAATTAAGTATTATCATTTCAAATAATCAATTTTAAATCAACTTATTAAGCTCCATAAATTTACTTATATATCAAAAATTTATTTCATTAACCAAATTTTAAAATAATATTGTGTCAGTTTGTTCTGTCAAAGTGTTTTAGAAATCCTATCGATAACTCTGATCAGACGAATCGATCAGAAACCCAAATCAACATCAACAACTCAAACAACACAATATATAAAACAAAACATAGATACACAAGTACAATTCAAAATGTTTGGAAGAATAGATTGGAAACAAAAGACAAGATGATTAAATAACAGAGTAGGGAGGTGGATAAGCTTAAATAAATTGCGGGCAACCTTAACTGGGTCAACCGTGACTTAAATAATAAGATCAATGTAGATTTTTAGGGTAAATCTACATTCGATCTCAAGAGTTAAAGTTTGGAATAACAAAAGATATTAGCATCTAAACCAAGGATAGATATAAATCTATGGTGAATCGATGCTAATTGTAAAGGAGTTTCGCCCTTTTACAATTCAATTCTTTTTTTTAGAGATTGGCGGGACTACCAACTCGTTATAAAGATCAATTTGAAGTGGAGTTATGAGATACTTCAGAATCTAAAGAAGATGAATAGTGAGGGACATGAATGGATTTTGGAACCGTAGGGAACGTTCCAAAATTCAAAGGAATCGAGTCAAAAAGGAAGAGATTCAAACTCGAATGAAAGTGATTCTGTAAATACATTCACTCCATATGCTAGGTTTTGCCTAGAGCTACCAAAGCTCTGATACCAACTGTAACGACCCGATATTTTCAACCATTCGCATCCATTATAAGTGTACAGGTAGACACTCATGCTGGAATTGAATTGCTCAAAATACCGCGTTGTAAATAAAAATTTGGCAAATCTCAGAATATGCAGTAAATAAAAATCACAGATCACAGACACAGAGTAATAATAATGCAGCGGAAGTAAAAGAGATAGTAGTTCATGAAGCTACTATATAAATATATCAGAGTAACATAAGATACAATAGAAGAAATAAAGTACATCAGAAGTTTAAATATGATAACCAAGTACAAGCTGAATAGAACAACTGATTTGAAAAGATGAAACTTGACAAGTAGATAATCTCTAGCGATTCCAATCTCCAGAAAGTGGAAATCCAAATCTGTGAATAACTCAGGCTGACCCGAGCGTAAATAAAAATACAAATACTCGAGTCAGGACATACATACTTATATAATGTAAACCAACTCAAGTGAACTGTAGCAAAGGTACAAGTAACTTAGAAGATGCTTGGGACCGCCCATCCTCTAAGGATCCGTTAAACTATTTACTATGTAGTAATATACGCTATATACAGTAGTGTCTAATCAGTAAAGTATAATCGTATAGAAAATTACGTTAAGGGGATGGTGAACCTTAACGCGGTCGGATCTTTAAAACCAAATCGTAGTGGGCTCGCTAAGGAGATGACACGACATGCGAGGCAATGCCAGGGTGGATACACCGTTTGCACTCTCGGAACGGTGGTGACGGCAAGCCAGCAGCTTCCGCCCACCTCGAACAATACACACGAATCAAAGTGGCGCCACATATCGAATCACAAAAGTAATAGAATGGTTTTCGATGGAGCATGCTCGATGAAAGGGTGCGACCCTTTGTGTAGCCCGGTATAGCTCCTGTTTTAGTCATTTATGCCAACTCACGGGAGTTGGGTCCACGTAATATACCTCGAGAACATCGCCACCATCCTACTTCATTCTGGAGTCTCCACCGCGTACACAGTTGTTAAAGTGGTTTTCGGTATTGGCCGGCTATAAGACAATATCTGATCCCGGTCTCTTTAACAACCAATCGTTATTATAACCCGTAGTTATAACTTTAAAACAATATTTTATACTTCAAAAATAAAATGTCATTTCAACCCAAACCTTTATCAAAATAAAGATTAAATCATTTCCAAACCATTTCAATATATCATCATACCATATCTTTCAATTCAAATATTATCAAAGTAAATATCAAGTCATTTCTAACCATTTCAATATTTTAAATTATCATATCCTTTAAAAACTTCCTTTCAAATCATTTTAATACATCAAAATATCATAACCTTTCAAAGCTTCATTTTTCAAATCATTTAATATCAAAATATCATATCTTTCAAAACTTCGTTTCAAATCATTTTAATATATCAAAATATCATATCTTTCAGTACCACATTTCAAATCATTTTAGTTTATCAAAATATCAATCTTTTCGAAACAACATTTCAAATCATTTTAATATATCAAAATATCATATCTTTTCGAAACCACATTTCAAATCATTATTCATTTTATTCAATTTAAAATACCATTTCAATTCATATTTCAAAACAGTTTATATTCCAAAAAAAATCATTTTTAATCATTAAAATGAAGTTATTATATTAAAAATTAAATTATTAAATTTTCAAAATTTTCAACTTCCAAAGTTCATTTATTCACTTACGTTTATCAAAACAGTGAAATTTCACTTTTCGCAGCATTTAGAAAACGCTACGGAAAGATACATTCAAAACAGTTCAATTTAACAAAAGACAACATTTTAAAATGTTGTAATAGGGTTTACATAAATTCCAAATAAACTTAGTTAAATTCAAAAATTATAGCACTTAGAAAATTGCTATAATAGTTTTTAATTCAATTTAGCTTTTTAGTTCATTATCATCAACTACAGCATTTACAAATGTTGTAATATCATTTACATTGTAATTAATAGCATTTCAAAAATGCAGTCAATTAACTCCAAATATTCAATATAATTTCTCAACCAATTATATTTTTATTAAAACATTATAAAATCATACATTTTCACATTTATAAACATCATTCAATTTTCCTCAAGTTCATGATTTTATAAAGTTAAATTTCCATTCAAAAATCAAGATTTAATAATAATTCACTTATTAAAATGCAATGTTCAATTTTAAATTCATTACATTAAATTTCAACTCAACACTTAAGTTCAAATTCTCAAATATAACTTAATTTTATTTTTATTTACTTAACTAAAAGTTCACTTTTAAGTCAATTTCATAAATTTCCAATTTTAGTTATATTTCAAAATTTCAACTTAAAATATCCATTCATTCCACATTTTAACTTTATTCAAAATCATTAATATGATATAAAATCACTTTAAATTAATTTAAATTCAAAATATCATAAATTTATCATATTTTCAAAGTTAATTTAAATTCCATTAAAAATTAAATCAAAATTTCCAAAATAACTTACATTCATATTTTCTAACTTTTCCATAATTTATTTAACTTATAGATTTCCAGAAAATAAATAATACTTTACAAAAGTTATATTTTTATTAAATTTCAAATCAAATATTATAATAATTAAATTTCTAAAATATTTTAAATTTTTTAGAAAAACATATTTTAACTACGGGCCTGTATATAATTTTCTACGCTAGGTAAAGTGATACGGGTAATATATCATTTCAACCCGTAATTTACAAAGAAAATCCGGGTTTTATAATTTCAAACCCGCAGTCCCAAGTAAATGAAATAAACTGAAAATCATTCAGGCCTATCATTTCAGCCCATAATAATTTTCCCTTATTCTAAAGTCCGTTCGGGTATGTATCATTTCAACCCATAGTGATTTCTAATTTACAGGGAACTTGCAGTGTGATAAACTGATAAAATATACATAATAGCATGAAATAACAGTAACATATGATATAACAGGTGTTTTAGCATGGGTGAACATCATATGATAATCATATAAGCATATATAACATGATAATATAGTTCTACAGATTCACATGGTGTCAATTCACATTTGTATAAGTATAAACATCTGGTGAGAAATACTCACATGTCACAAGCTGGAGAACAACATCAAAGCACACGATACAGACACAACGAAGGCACGACAACACTACCATGATTTGATAGTGGAGAGACGAATATAATTGCCTTGTATACATATAAACAAAACAATTCAAAATACATAAGTTTTTCAAAGCCAAATTACACTAAACGACACTAGGAATCAAAGCCCAAAACAAAGACAAATGCTTTGCACTTGTTCTCAACTTCACATACTTCAGTTATGAACTGAAATAGCACAACCAAGGTATGTATAAAGGTCTGGTTTGGGTCCATATTGGTCATCCTATCATGGTTTAAAAGTGTGGAGATTTATAGGTGCAACAAGTCAACACTACAAGGCAATTTCAAGGCAAATTCAACAACTCTATGCTACAATTTGGTTCGGCCATAGGCTCTAGGGTCATGGTCAGAGACTTAGATGGTGATGGCTGATGTGCCAGGGGATGGTGGTTAGGTCAGAGCTGGTGGTGGTGGTGGAAGTGGCGGCAAAAGGTGGATGAAGGTGATGGTACCAAAACTAGGTCAGCTTGAGTGCATAGGTGATGGATTTGTGGATTTTGGTCATGGTGCTTGCCTTGTGGTTGCTTGGCCTGCCATGGTGGTGATCTAGGGTGGATGATGATCAGAGAATAAAGTGGTGGAGGTTGGTCTAGATCTGGTTGAGGAGGAGTGGATCCATGAAGTTGAGAACAAGTTGCAAAATCACATAGAAAACTAGAAAACAAGAGAAGAGAAGAAGATTTTACCAAATTTTTGCAAGATGTGTATTATTGATGGAATGAGAAACTTTCACGTGAATAAGAAAAAGAAAAGGAACGGCTACAATAAATTGATGCATTGATTGAAAAAGAAACGGTAAAAGAAACGGTGAAACGAATTTACGTTTCTTAGCTTTTAAAACCTTCCATACTTCATTTTCTTTTAAATCAAGTAAAACAAAACAAACTTCAGAAAGTACATCTAAAACCGAAACAAAGTGAAATAAAATAAAAATATATAATTAAATTTAAAGAAAATATAAAAAGAATTAAGGAAATTGCTTAAAAATTGTAAACAGGGTTCAAAAATTATAATTAAAACATCGATGGCTTTGGAAAAATATCTACTTCATTTTAAAAATATTCTAAAGCAAACTTTTGAAATAAAATAATTTATTTATCATTTATAAAATAAAATAATTAATTAAATTTTAATTAGATAGAATTTAAATTAAGAAAATGGCGTAAAATTGCGAAGTAGACTTTAAAATTAGAAATAAATTCAATGCACTTTGGAAAAATTTTATATACTTGAAAAATATTTATAAATAAAGATAATTACACAAAATACTAATGAATTCACAAAATAAAAATGAATTCACAAAATAAATATATAAAATTACATTTAAATAAAATTTTAATGAAGAAAATAGCAGAAAATAAGAAAACAGCCAAAAAAAGAAATCAATACGGTAAACTTTGGAAAAATTATAACATCACAAAAATAATGTTTTTAAAAAAATAAATATATATCTAACATGTCATATAACACATATTAGAACATTATTTGACAATTAAAAATATAATTTATAAAATTTAACATAAAGAAAATTATTAAATAATTCAATGTACACACAATATTGAAAACAGTATAACTTTCACAAATTAAATCCGTTTTCAACGAAACAAAAAGCAGTGTTCTTAAAATTTTATGTACTTTCATAGTAAAGGATAAATTTTAAATTTTAAAACTTTTAAAAATTTAAATTAAAAGTCAAAGTTTGATTATTTTGACCAAAAAATCACTTTTTGGAAAATATTCTTTTTAGTTATGCTTTGGAATGATAATTCATATCAAAACTAAAGTTTATCATTCAAAATAAATAAAATAAGTTTTTTAAAAAAAAATCAAAATTCAATTAAAATAATTAAAATATACAATTAAAAATAATCACAAAATACAGGGTTGTTACAGAAAATTTCATCCTCGAAATTTGAAAGAGAGAGACAAACAAAGAATATAAGAACACATAAAAGATAGATAAATGGCTTACCAATCAAGCCGGAATATCCACTCTACAATTGGAATAGGACTTCTGCATGCTATCCTCCATTTCTCAAGTAAAATCATTTGGATCACTACTCCATTGAGCTCTTACTAATTTCACCACTTTATTTCTCAATTGCTTTTCATCTCGATCAATAATCTTTAACGGTTCTCTTTTAACTGCCAGATTTGGTGTGATCTCTAAATCCTGCTGAGCTGCCTCTTCAATGATACAATTTGGATCGTGCACATATTTTCGAAGGTGTGAAACATGAAACACATTATGTAAGCCAGATAACCAATTAGATAACTGCACTCGATATGCCAAAGGACCGGTCCTCTTCAGTATAGGAAAAGGACCTATATATCGCGGTGCTAGCTTACTAGTCTTCTCAAATCTCAACACTCCACGCATTGGAGAAACCTTTAGGAAAACATAATCTCCAACATGGAATGCTAAATTTCTTCTCTTGAGATCAGCATAACTTTTATGACGACTTTGAGTCGTTTTCAACTTCTTTTGAATA
Source organism: Allium cepa (assembly GCA_030765085.1). Lineage (NCBI taxonomy): Eukaryota > Viridiplantae > Streptophyta > Magnoliopsida > Asparagales > Amaryllidaceae > Allium > Allium cepa. Next base: position 501,652,733 of record CM060931.1, read on the forward strand.
AAATCAAATTTCTCAGTAGCTTCCTTTATCATATCTGGTCCAAGGACAAGCCTATCACTTGACTCAATCCAACACGCAGGTAATTGACAAGGACGACCATATAATGCTTCGAAAGGAGCCATTTTGATACTGGCTTGATAACTATTATTATATGAAAATTCAACCATATGCAAATGGTCCTTCCATGGACCTCTAAAGTCAAGAATACAAGCACGCAAAAGATCTTCTAAGATTTGATTTATTCTTTTTGTTTGCCCATCAGATTGCGGATGGTAAGCAGTGCTAAATTTTAACTTGGTTCCTAATGTGGCTTGAAATGCCTCCCAAAATCTACTAGTGAAGATCGGGTCACGATCACTCACTGTACTACTCGATATTCCATGGAGATGAACAATTTCTTTCATATACAATTCTGCTAAAATTGCTGCCGTTCGGGTAGATTTTACTGGAATAAGTAGGCAGTCTTGGTCAGACGATCCCCGATAACCCAAATTGCCTCGTTACCTTTTCGAGTGCGTGGCAACCCGTCTATGAAATCCATAGACACCTGATCCTAATTTCACTTAGGCACCTCCAACGGTTGAAGTAAGCCAGCCATTTTCATATGATCACTCTTTATTTGCTGACAAATTGCACAAAGATTGACATAAATAGATATATCCCTTTTCATTATTTTCCACCAGAAGGTCCTTTTGATGTCTCGATACATCTTATTAACCCCTGGATGGATACCAAGTTTGGACTTGTCTCACTCGTCCAAAACCTCATATCTGGAATATCTATGACACACATCATGCCTTTCAATCTTATAATTCCACAACTATCGATTCAAAACTAGAATATTCACCTCGACGAATCCTTCCATAAATTTCTTGAAGAAACTTGTCTTCTTTCTGCTTACTTGTGACTTTCTCAAGAAGAGTAGGAGTGACAACAAGATAAGCGAGAACAACATGTTTTCTACTCAAAGCATCGGCTACCACGTTGGCCTTTCCGGGCGTATATAGAATATCCAGGTCGTATGACACTAGAAATTCTAAACAACGTTGTTGCCTTAAATTCAAATCCTTCTGGGTAAAGAGATACTTTAGAGATTTATGGTCGGTGAATAATTCAAAATTTTCACCTAAAACAAGAAGGGTTTATTAAGTGTATATATTAAGTTAAGTTAAACTTTTAAATTTTTAGAAAAGCTGAAAGAGATTTTTACCCAGAAGATAATGATGCCAGATTTTCAAAGCAAAAATAACAGCCAAGAGCTCAAGATCGTAGGTTAAGTGGTTTTTCTCACGTGGTCGCAATTGTCTACTCGCGTGGGCAATCACTCTACCCTCTTGCATTGGAACAGCACCCACACCATCACCACAAGTGTCTGTATAAACAGATAAACCTTGGTTCCCGTAAATAATAGCAAGAACTGGAGCGGTGGTCAATCTTCTCTTCAACTCCTGGAACGCTTCTTCGCACTTTGGAGTCCAATCAAACTTAGCATTCTTCATAGTCAGTTTAGTTAATCGAACTAGCTATCTTGGAGAAACCTTGGACAAATTTTCTGTAATACCCAGCTAAACCCAGAAAACTTCAGACTTCTTTCGGTGTTGTGGGTTGCTTCCAATCCTACGGAAATTCCCTCTTCTGTAACAATGTGACCGAGAATTCTAACTTCCTTGACCCAAAAATGACACTTAGAAAATTTGGCAAATAGAACATTCCTCCTCGGTATTTCCAAAACAATCCTTAAGTGCTCGGCGTGCTCTTCTTCAGTTTTGAAGTAGATTAAAATATCATCAGTAAACATAAAAACGAATTTATTTAACACTTCTCAGAATACTCGGGTCATTAAATCTATGAAATATGCGAAAGCATTGGTTAGTCCGAAAGGCATAACTAACCATTCGAGAATGTGTCAGGACACATGAAAGCAGTTAATTGAATATAGTCTTCGGCAATTCTCAACTGATGGAATCCTTGATCTAGATCCATCTTTAAAAAGAATCGAGTGGCGTACAATTGATCGAACAGTCGTCGATTCTGGGCAAAGGAAATTTATTTTTGAGAGTTAATTTATTGAGATCGCGGTAGTCCATGCACAATCTCAAAGATCCGTCATACTTGGCCACAACCACCACAGCTGAATCCCAACTGGAAACACTGGGACGTATTAATCCTTTCTCTAGCAAATCTCGGGTTTGCTTGACTAGTTCTATTCTTTCCCTTGGTTCCATCCTGCGACTTGCATGAACGATAGGACGAGTATTGGGAACCAAGTCAATTCTGAATCCAATTTCCCTATGCGAAGGCAAAGATTTAACCTCTTCGAACACGTCGGGAAATTCGCGGACAATAGGTATAGATTCCAGACTAGGTTCGGGATACCCTAAAGTATACATCAACGTATCCCTTTTCAGACTTGGGTCCTCACAAGAAATCACAATGAAATTCCCAAGTTTTGTTTTGACCGAAATCGTTCGATTGTTACAATCTAATTTAGCTTCATATTTCATTAACCAGTTCATTCCGAATAAGATTTCAAATTCAATAAAGTCGAGAAAAAAGTGATTGATAGGAAATTGATGACGAGAATACGAGATAGGAACTTCTCTACATGGTTGACAAAGGTTCGCAGGGCCACCAACCAGATTCTTCACACAAATAGGTTCGTCGAAAAATTCGGGTGCAAGTTTTAATTCATTTACGGTTTATTAGGAGATAAAGCTATGTATGGCTCCAATATCGAATATCGAACAAAACCCTAAAAACTTTATAATAAATAAGAAGGTTACCTTCTAAAACTCCTTTTCCTTTGTCTGCTCCAGAGGTTGAAGGTTTATCTTTAAGGCATATACTTTCGCTACTTGATCTTGCTTCATTGTTGGGCAATCTTTAACTACGTGATCTGGCTTGTGACATTAATAGCATTCCCTTGCTTGTTGTCCTGGCCTCTTATGTTGATCCACCTTTCCTTGCTTCTTTGGCTTCATACATCTACTTGAGTAATGACCCTTCTCCAAACAATTAAAACAAGTAACGTCCTTCGCCTGATTCTCCCAATTATTCTTCTTTTCCTTTCCTTGCCACGGTTTCTTCCCTCCGAACTTCCTTTTCTTCCAATTCGGATTGCTTGCACTTCCTTTCTCCTCTGGAAATTCCTACTTATCTATGGTAGCAAATCTATAACCCATATCTATCAGATCAGAAAAAGATTCCTTCATGTGGGCTGTCATTCCCTCATGGAACTTCTTAATCATCCCTCGAAGAAATCTTTCATTCTTCTTTAGAAGGGTGTTTACTAACTCCGAACCAAACCGAGATAACTCTTTAAACTTGTTCAAGTACACTTCAAATGATAGACTCCCTTGCTTCAAGTCTGTAAACTCCTGGTACATTCCAGAGATACCAGCAGACGGCATATAACATTTCTCAAACACCTCTTTGAAATGATACCAAGTGAACTCATCCTCCGGCTCATCCACTGTAATAGTCTCCCACCAGGCTAGATCTTCCTCCTGGAGTTGCCAAGAGGCTATCAATCTCATCTTCTCATCTTCCAACTTCAATCCTCTAAAAATTCTTTCACACGATCGAATCCAGGCTTGTGCTTCGATAATATACTCCTTGCCTGTGAATGGCTTTCCACTAAGTCTGGAAAAACTTCGATGCAAATTAGCCAGATTCGACTGTAGTTGAGGGGGAATAGATTATTCTGTTGTTGTAGGGCGTTGACCAGTTGTAGTGGTACTTCCCCGTCCACTACCTCGCCCCCTTCTAGTGCTCATTCTCACTATCTATAAACAGTCAAAAAACTTGATTTAGGCATACGGACGAGATATCTTAGTGATATACTCATTGTAGGGTATTTCTAACCCTATCTCTAATGAGTCACCTAATGTGTTATAGTCCAAAGATAAAGTTCTTGCTTAACCTTTAGCTTTGATATCACTTGTCACGACCCGAAATCCAACGTTCAAAAATTAACATCAAATGTCTCACTTGTATTCGAATGTTGGAGATTCAAACATTTAATTCTAGTTTGGTAGAGCTTATAACAACATTAGATGAATACATCACAACGGAAACAAAAGATGATTTATCATTGATAAAAACACACAGATACAACATGGATACAACATCATTACAACAATAACCACCATTAGAGTATTATATACTTGATACAACAATAACAATGATAACACAACAGCAGAATAACAATAAGGTCTTCAAAAAGATTCCAACATACTTCGACTTCGATAGAGTCTTTCAAAATGCCAAAACATTCCAAACCAAAAGCTTCCAAAAGAGTTCCAAACCAAAAGCTCAAAACCATCAAAAAAGCTTCCAAAGACTTCAAGGATTCCTAACTCCAAATCTACTATCTTGAACTAACTCCAGAACACGGATAACTTGCTTCTAGGCTGCCCATGTGGAAAATTATGGGCACCCAGAGTTTAGGAAGGGAACAATAAACTCCGGGTCAATCATGGGACTGGTATGAGTAAACAAAAATAGTTATTTGTACAAAAACAATTTGTAAAAAGAATTCCATTATATTTTTTGGAAAATGAAACTTCCATAAGGGCTCCCGCCACACACACAATGTAATCCCACAATTGGAGGAGATTTCTCCTTATGATAGTCAAACATGATTGATACGAGAAAATTCTTTTTGATATTATTATCAGTGCATAGTGTGAAAACATTTCAAAAGTATAATATTAATCTTAGCCAGCATACTACCATTATAGTATACCTACTATAGCTACCATGTTTTATGGCAGGTTACCGCCACGCTGCATGGCAGGTTATACAACTAAAACCGTACATGACTCGTATTGTTTTGTTTGGATTTCCAACAAATGGCCAAGGTTGCGGAACTTCCTTTAACCGAAAGGGTAAGCCTCTAGAGGGACGCCCCGAGAACTTAACCAGCTCTCTGCCAACACAAGGCTGGGTTACCTTTGTAACTAGGCAACTAACTATCATGAGTATGCCATCCTCCAGTCGTAAACGTCCTTAATCGAGGGCCTTCAACACCAATAACCACAAAGAAAATAATCTAGGCTCCATACCAGAATACCACTTAATATCCAAAAGGAAATGCAGCGACCCTCATAACCTTGCTGCATCCATTCATGTTTCGACCTTTTTAGGGTGTGAGGTTCGATGAAGTCTCGTCCCACAAAGCTACGATTTTCACAAAAGCCATGCTTCGATCAACAAATGATCAACACTCAGCATGCCACACTACCAAATTGGGAATATATTACTAATAACCATCAACTACATAACCTCTGAGCTCGTACGTCTCAAAGAAGTGTATTAAGCTAAGAGAATAAATTCTTCGCCATCAAACATAAATGTATTCGATAGAAATCAGCTTTATATCTCAAAGTGTAATGTCAGACACACAACCATACAAGTCCATCATGTGTCTGAATGGAACCGAAGGCACTTCAACCAATAAAGGAAGAAGCCCTTGCAATCCGAGTTTCCACAATCCCGACCGGACTCCCCGTCACATATGGAGATCTTTATACCCAAGCAACTCAGTGTAGAGACAGTCGACAGGTAATCCTTTCGTTCCTGAAAATACCCGGTCTTCACCACCGTCTTCAAATGCACTCCAATTCGTCGTATCATTAATTCAGAATGGGTTTTATGACACAAAGTCCTCTCCCAGCTAATCCAAATAATGAGCATTTATTTTTAAAAAATTAGGATACATAAGTCACAAATATTCACTATTAAGATTCGATGTGGGTTTTAGATAACCATTTGGAATCCGACTCTCTGTCGCATCGAAATTTAAATGTCGTTTTATGGCCAAGTGGTTTTCACATTTACACAGTAATATATCATAGATATCACAGCTCAATTCATAGCAATTCACATCACAAAGTATCACAATCACAAATCCGAGATATCAAACAAATCAAGGTATTCAATAATAATCAAACATCTATAAGCAAGATTAATTAATCGCGTGGTTATAATTAATAAATCACATAATTACATTCATTAATTATCCTTAATTAATGATTAATTATCCTTAATTTTAAATTAATTAACCCTTAATTATTAATTAATAAATCTTAATTATTTATTAATTAACCACTTGATCAGTATTTAATTAAACTTTAATTATCAGTTAATAAATTAATTAATTATTCTTTAATTATTGTCATTAAGTAATTATTCTTTAAGTAATTATCTTTAATTACTGTTATTAATTAATTAATATTATATTACTTAAACTTTAATTAATTAAAAGATAAATCATTTATCTTAATTAATCACTTAATTATCATTAAAAATCTTCAAGTAACAAACCTTACAATTAATTAGCGTTAACCCATAACTTAACTTTTCAGGGATTGAGGTTAATTAATAATTTAAAAACATTTTATCTTAATTAACTCTTTAGTTACAATATTTATTTAAAATAAATTAAGAATTAATTGAATAATGTCACAAAATTAAATAAATTAAACTTAATTGCTTTGAATTTACTTTTAAAACCTTAAACCATATCATTATTTAAAAGAATAAGTTAAACGTGTTTTAAATTTGAATTTGGTTTTTAAATTTTTGAAAACTGTTTTATGCTAACCCGAGATTGACTCGAGTGTTACCCCGAGACAAAACCAATATTTCCCGAGTCATGCCCGAGTAAAACCCCTCCCCTTTATGTTTTAGTTTTATTTTTAAAATTTAAAACCTGTTAATATGTTAATTTCACCCGAACACACCCGTGTTTTGACTCGAGCCAATAACAGATTTTCCTGAAGACAACTACGAGACAGCCACCTTTCTTCCTCAACCAGGCTACTGACACAAACCTGGAACATGTGCACATGCACCGCCGATCGCCGGCGTTCTGGCCATTGCCACCACCTTCCACAAGTCACCGTCAACCCACTTGAGCACCACGAACACCCAGATCCTCGTATGGACGACGAACTCGAACTTTAGCTATTCGACACAATCTAGAACCAAAACGATCGTCAAAAAATCCCCTCGCACGTCCATCTCTGGCCATCAGAGATCACGCGAACGTGGCCGAAGCTTCATCGATGTCTAGCGCCTTGATTCCCCTATGTCCGGCCACCTCCGATCTACAGATGACAGTGCAGTTTATCGAATTCTGACCACAACCCAAACTTTGGTTTAAACCCAAGATCATCATGTTCGTCCACCACGATGATCGGGAATTTTCCTGATCATTTTTCCCAAGTTCATCCATCACCCAGCTATCCTCAGCCACGATCCCGAGAACACCACGTTCATTGATCACCAGAATTTGCCACAAAACTCAAAAACGTTCAACCTCGAATTTCTCAATAAATACGACATTAAAAATCTTGATTCTTTCTTTAAATTTATGGTTTTCCATAGCGAAACTGGTGATGTAGAGAAAAATGGAAATCATGATGTTCAAATTTTCAACGTATATTGATTTTTCCTATATTTTTCAATTTCCAGAAAAGATCTTTAATTAATTATGTTTGAAATTATTTTTAAAACTTAAAAGCATGATCATACAAAAATGTTTTATTTAGATCTTGAAGCCTATCAAAAATCAGAGGAGGAGAATTTGATTTTTGAAACAGGTTTTAAACCTGTAAACAAAGTAGAGGAAAACTTGTCTATTTCCAAACATGCACATATATATGTATACATATTTGTATACATGAAACATATTTTTGTACATTCAACATTATTCACAGCTTCATTTTCACAAATTTATCACTGCATCAAGTTTATAGATCAGATCAAAGAGGTTTACTCACTTGGTCAAGAAGAAACAAAAAGCTTTGTGTAAAGCCTGGAAGTTGATTTGAAATTTGAAAATCTGGAAATTGTTTCTCTATTTTGAACTTTTTTATTTGATGTTAAAGACTCTAATTTGTTTAACTAGTTGAAATGAACTTTGATATGCTTGCTTCAGGTTATTTGTTGGAGATAATGTTTAAACTGCTTTAAACTAAGGTTTGGAATTATAGAAGATGTTTGATCTATTTCTGGTTTGATTACTTGCTAGTTTGAGGTGGTTTACTTTGATGTTTTTCTTTGTTTTGTGATTTGTGCAGGCTTTTGTTTTTTGAAAACTTTTGTTTTTTGGTTTCTAAAGTTTGAACATATAAAAGAAATGAGAAGGGAAAGGATATATATATATATATATATATACACACATATATATGGCTTTTTTCTTTTTTCTTTTTATTAATTCTAAAATGGAAAGAAAATAAATTGACATTTGTCTTTGCATGAATTTAAAATCTCAACACTTGTTATATTCCATAATAAAAGTATTACACTTGTTAAACTATAGGTTAATATTTCAACACTTGTTATTTACATGAGAATTTCGTTTTTTATATAATTTATACATATTAGATTTCTTTTTAGTTTTGTACTTATATATATATATATATATATATATATATGGTTTTTATTAATCTATATTTTATACTTTTTGTTTATTAATATTTATATAATTTCAAAAAACATATTTTAATACAAAAATCACATATATATTATTTTTAAATCCAAATATTTTTATAATATTTATTATTTTGAATTTTAAACTCAAATTCAAGTTACAATCCAATTCAAATTACAAACCATTCATATATATAAATCAATACTTATCTAATTTATTTTGAAAAATTCAAATTAATTTCAAATTAAATTCCAGAATTTATATTAATTACTAAGTTAATATTTGGCTTAAAAATGGATGTTACACTTGTTATATGGTGGAGTGGACGGTGACATCTTTCTTAGAGGATACTGTGATTCTGATTATGCTGGGGATAGAGATGCTAGGAAGTTAGTGTCGGGATATGTTTTTACAATTGGCATAGGCTCGATTACATGGAGATCAAAGCTTCAATCTATCGTAGCTTTATCGACTACCGAAGCAGAGTTGATATCGATTGCGGAAGCAACAAAGGAAGGGTTATACTTACTTCAGTTGTTGGACGATATTTTAATGGTGCAAGCTGCCAGCAAAGCTATTTTCAGACGGTCAGAATGTGATTCATCTTGTAGAGAATCAAGCTTATAGTTCACGAACGAAGCACATTGATGTTAGAGGTATCTTTCTTATGCTTGAGGAAGAACGAAGCAAGATCAAATTGTTGACGGTGAGTACTTTGGATAATCCTTCAGATATGATGACAAAGTCACTTCCAAAGGACAAGTTTGAGCATTGCTCAAACTTGATCAGTTTGGTTCCTGTTACTTGAGCGTCATAAAGCGCTAAACCCAACAACTTCTTTGTTAATGATGAGGTGATGAAGAGAGGTTGTTATATTTGAATCAAGATGGAGTGCTAAATTTGGATGATTAAAATATTTGTTGAGGAGGAAAGAAATTGATTAATTGGTTTAATCAATCAATTAATTTGGCTTGCATATGGAAAGATATGAGATGATATTTTGGAAGGAAACTAATTAATTAGCCAATCAATTAATTAGTCAATGCATCTGTTATATGAAGAAATAAATGATTAGGCATAGAGAATCAATCAATCAAAGGAAAGATATGAAAACCAAGATTACGCCATCTATTTATACTAAAATCAAATCATGCAATTTGAAAATGTAACGATCCCGATTTTAATCCAAATTAATTTAGTAATTAATTTGATTTTTAGATTAAATTAAGGATTAAGTGGTAATTAATTACTTAAAGATAATTACTTAGTTAAAAGTAATTAATGAATGGTTAAGGTTAATTAAGTAATTAGGGATAATTACTTATTAAAAAAAAGGACTAGAGGAAAGAAGTAACCAGGCTATTGCATTATGTCATCTATTTTTCAAAACTGAAGAATGAGATCAAAAATAAAAACCAAAAAATGAAATTCAAAGGAAGGTAGAAAACCCAAAAAAAAATCTAAAGCAAACAAGAATCATGAAAAAAACCAAACTCTGGTGAATCAAGCTTCATATTCATTAAAGATCAGATCATGTTTCCTCTGTTTTAAGAATCAAAATCAACTCAAGTTCTTAAATCTGGAAAAGAAATTTCAAGTTTGGAAGAACAAGAAAAGGAAATCAAAGTAAAATCAGAAAATAAACTCAAACAAGTAGGAGCTTTCAACCTGGATTGGAAGATCAGAGAAAAAACATTACAAACCTGATCGAGCCTGGAATCAAATCAGTAATCAAAAGCAAGTTTAAAATCAAAACCAAGAAGCAAACTAGAAATCAAAAACAGCATCACCTCATTCATAAAATCAAGAACAAGTTTCCAGTAAAAAAAATATCCGGCTTCTGTTCTTGCAGGAAACTGGTGAGCAAACCCTTTAACCCTCTTTTATCTTAGTGATCATTGAAATATGATCTGGATTAGGCTTAAATAATTGTGTGGATGTTCTTGCATGTCTGTGAATATCGGTGAATTGAAGTATACATGTTTGTCTCTGTGCATGTATCTCTCTGTTCTAATTACAGGCTTTAGAAAACATGATAAAAATATCAATCTTTTCTTCCCTGACCTCTTATAGAATATGATTTATAAACAAAACATGTTTATAATAATAAGATATAAGTTTTAGAAAAATATTCAGGTGAAATTGGAAGAAATTACTGGAGATAAAAGTTACAGTAAATTTTAATAAGTATGACCAAATTCAACTTTGTCAATTTAATTGATTCATTCATATGATCTGTTTTGCAATCAAAAATAATGATTTTTAAAGATAGTTTCAAGATTTTTAGTTTTGAATTGAAGGGGGATTTGCGAGATAAACTAAATTGGGTGTTTCGTCATTTTATGGTGATCACGACGACATTGAACTTCAGGGTCTCTACTGAAGCAAGCATGGTGATGGATAAGGTCGGCAAAAATGGTGGAAGTAGGTCTAAGCCACTGCGGCGACGACAGGGTGTTTTTATAGGGTTTTATCTCGTCGAAATTTGAGGTGAAAGTTCATCGTCGTCATGGGTTCGAGTTGAATGGTACTTTGGGGAATCAAAGCAAAGGAAGTTGGTGAAGTTTTGGTCAAGTCGGCAGGGATGATCATGGACAGGTTGTCATCGGCGAGGCGTTTTGACCAGGGGTGTTGGTTCCAGAAAAGGATGTGATCGGCTCGATTTTAATCGACAACATGATTGGGTGATCTGGGAGCTCAGGTGAGGTGATGATCGATGACTGGTAAGCGTCGGCGTTGATGATCGAAGTCGCTCCGATTAATCGTGTACGTGCACACGATAGGTTCGTGTATCTGGGAGATGATGTTGGTTTGGGAAGATGAAGTTGGACTCGAAGTTGAACTCAAGATCGTTTGGGTTTGTCTCGAGGCAAGGGGAAGTACGTGGGTTACTCGAGTGTGTTATCGGGTCTTACTTGGGGTTGTTTCGGATCTGAAGAGTTTGAACAAAATAGTTGAGAAATTTAATAAGTTTTGTTTTTCCTAAAGTTTATTTTGAAAATAAAAATTGAAAATTTAATAGTTTAAATGAAGAGACTGATTTAAAGGATAATGGTTTATTTTAATGATGTTTTAGATTGTAATTGAACTTAAAGATATTAAGTTATTTTACATAATGATAATAATCTAATCTCTAGATTATTCAGATAAGATTTTTAAAAAATAAAATAAAAATGGTTTTAAATATGCAAATGATGATTACATGATTTAATAAAAGGTTATTAAAGATAATTACTTTATGCAATTACATTAAAGGATAATTAATTAAGGGCTGATTAATTAATGTGATTAAGTAAGGATAATTAATTCATTAAAGGTAAATTAATTAATGAAGGTGATTAAGGAATGATAATTAATTAAGAAGTAATTAATTAATATAATTAATTAAGGTTAATTAATTAAAGGATAATTAAGTAATTAAAGGTTAATTACTTAATAATTAAGGGTTATTAAATAAAGAAATTAATAAGAGGATAATTAATTTAATGTGATTAATTAAGTAATAATTAATTAAGTAAAGGTAATTAATTAAATAATTAAGGTTGATTAATTTCATCAATTAATATCAAATGATTTGTAATTAATCAAGATTTGATAATTAACTCATAAGTAATTAATTTAATTGGAAATTAAATTAAATTAATTAGGATTTAAACAATTAATTGATCCTATTTATAAATGATCATTGAATTCTAGGATTGCTTATGAATGTTTGTATTGTATGAAATGTCTTGAATTGATTGTTATCTCTGAACTGTAATATTTTAATCTGTGAATTGAGTTGTGTGTAATTTATTTATTTATTTTACCTGTGATACACTTATCTATGAATATGTGAATGAAGATAAGCGTTATAGATTATACCGCTTATCGATCTTTGATGATTGATGGTGTTGCACTATTGTGTAAAACCCCTGGACCACACTATACACACACAAATATGGATTGCACGAGGAAATTAGTTAAGTCACCGATTTTTGAAATGATTTTAAAAGTGAATTTTGAATTCAAATGATTTTGGAAATAGAACTGGGATAAATATGAAAAGCGTTTGTAAAAAAGTTGTAAAGATAAAAGTTATTTTGAATAACTTGATAAAGTTTTGAAATTTAAATAATTTGATTTGAACTTAAATTCAAGATTTGAAATTTAATTCCATGTTTGAAAATTATGGTTTAAAATTATAAATGTGTTTATATGGGTTTTAAACCATTTTAAAAGTATTACTTTGGGAATTTAAAATTCAACCCAAGTTTATGCTTAAAAGGCTTTAACTCGTGCAAATGTAATCAGATTTTTCCGAAACAAAAACTATTTGTTTTCAAATAAAGATAGGTTTCATATAAAGGAAGGATTTCCAACTTGTATTGAAAAGATTTCAAATTGAAATAGAATTGTTTTGGAAGCTATGAATTAATCTTTGTGAAAGATGGTTGAACCTTGTTTTGATATTGAAGAGGATTTTAAATGGTGCATCTTTTATATAAAAGGGATTTGAAATGAGAATTGTTTTTAAAAGCTATGAATCTTTGGAAATGGGTTTGAAAGCGATAAATTGATGTTTGCACAAAAATTGACCACAAACCCCAAATACCGTGAAAGCACCAGTGTATGAATACAAATCAGCGATATTCAAACACAAATCACAGATCTCAGCAAATAACCCAAATATGTTTGCACAAAAAAGGGCAAACACCTCCAAGTCGTATGATTTAGTTGATTTTATGTTGTTCGTAGTGATTTGGATGGTTTATGCAAATACGTAAAAAACAGGGACTAAACTGTAAAAGACACACAGATTAATAGTGTTTTGGCCAGAATGTGCCTACGTCCACTTTATATGTTATTTTCCTTTTCCGATCCGATTACAAGTACAAAGCTTTGATTACAAGTATATCAAAGTTGTTTGAAAGTTCCTTCCAGGCTTGAGCTCTCAAACTTGTCCCCCATTGTTGTACCCCTGCTCTTCTATTTATAGAGTGAGGCTGGGGGCAGAGGTCTTGGATGTACATAGCTGCTGGTGGGCCTGGGCTGATGCAATCTGGCCTGGCAAAGTTGGTTCGGTAGCTCCTTGGTTCGGCGGTGAGTGGAGTGTTGACTGGACCGGTAGTGTGTGGAGCGTGGGTTGGTTCGGTAGCCACGGTCCGGTAGTGGTTGGTTTGACTCGGTGGTGAGTTGGTTCGGCGAGGCCTTGGACCGGTGGAGCTTGGTTCGGTGGGAAGGGAAGTGGAGTTGGTTCGGTGGTGAGAGGAAGTGGAGTTGGTTTGGTGGGAAGGGAAGATGGCTGGTTCGGCTATGCTTTGGATCGGCATTGTTTGAAGATGGAGCTTGGACCGGCATTGTTTTGGACCGGTAATAGGTAAAAACGTGCCCAGCAGATCATATCTCCTTCATACGAACTCCGATTATCCTGAAAATTGAAACATAGCCTTTCCTAGTCCTTATCATCATTTCCAGTCAATTTCGTCCCGATCGAAACTCAACCAAATTTTAATAATATCGACCGTAGCCTTGATCCCAATCGATTTCCAATCCCGACATCCATCATTCCTTGCGAATTTGTTGGTATTCCAGTTTTTACCCAAAAAGTGGGATAACACTTTACCCCCCAAAACATGCCTTGTGATAACAAGGCATGTTTTGAATAATTTCAAATCCAATATCCGAAGTCCATAACCATATTGCCCGAGTATATCATCCTTGACTGCTCTGAGTCGATATCCAATCCCAAATCCAATAACCAAAGCTTGATCCAATTCCATGTCTATTCGAACTCGACAACCGAGTCCCAAACCATCCTTATCCAATAGCCAATAACCGAATCCAGGACCTCTCCGGGTCGATATCCAAATCCATAACCTCTCCGGGCTCTTGCCAAGTGCAATCTACACCTGACGGTCGTGATCCAGTGTCCCTGGATGTTAAGCTAGCCTCATCGTGTTCTTGTTGAGCGTAATCCACACTTGATGGCCTTGGTCCAGTGTCCCTGGACGTTGAGCTAACCTCTCCGGGTTCTTGCCAAGCGTAATCCACACTTGACGACCTTGGTCCAGTGTCCCTGGACGTTGTACAATGCCATGGCTTAAGTCCTAAGCCGAATCCGGGTCTCTCCGGACCCTTGTTGAGCATAGTCCATACTCAACGACCTGAAAATAACAATTGATAATACAGGGCCTAAGTCCTAGGCCGAATTCTGGTCACTCCGGACCCTTGCCGAGCATAGTCCATACTCGACGACCTGAGTGAGTCAATTTACCACGTTCGGGCAAAGCAACTCACCCCTTGCCAGGCATAATCCATACCTGACGACTGTTTATCAAAAATCAGATAAAAATCCAGTCAAAATCCAATCCAAAATCCACATCCAAAATCCAAATCAAAACCAGAAAACCAGAAATCCAAACCAGCATCCAAAACGGAAAACAATCATCTAAAGGAAAATCCAAATCAAAAAGCAAGAAAAACCAGGAGCACAATCCAAGCTCCAAAACCGAAAACCAAAAAGAAAAGCAGTGTCCAATCCAAAAGCAAAAGATAAATTTCACAAACCATAGCATTGCAGTTTATCATCATTCAGAGCATGCCTAGGGGCTGTCTCCGTCCCCGTACATGTGTAAATGACTTGGTTGCTTGCCAATAGTTCGCTACTTATTTCATATTAAACTGGTCAATGGATGATCAACCAACCATCATTCTTGGGCCTCCCACCATTGTAGCTTGAGGTAGGCGGCGGTTGCTCCTGCCCCGCCGTTGCATTCCGAGGTCCAACATATTGTGGCAGCTGTCCATTCCTTACATGCTCCTCAATTATGTCCTTTAGGTGCCTGCAGCTGTTGGTGTCGTGTCCATCCAAATCATGGAAGAGACAGTGCCTTCCTGATGTCCTTTCCCGTTCTGTTGGTTCTCTCCTAGCCGGCCTTCGGTAGGGAAGGCGATTCCGAGTATCCAGGTATATCCGCTCCAGCGTCTCGTTCAATCCTGTGTATGTGGAAAACTTTGGATCCTTCCATTGCTTCCTAGCATTTCCAGAACCATCGTCCAACTTCCTTTTTCCTTTGTCTTTATCCAAACCTTTGCTGGATGGTCCTCCAACCTCAACTGCATTAACCTTTTTCAACTTTAAATCCGTACTCGCATCTTCTTGCCGAAGGAACCTTTCTACCTCGTGAAAGAATTCGTCGAGATCCCGTGGGGGATCTCGTATCAGAGATACCTTGAAATCCGAGTTCTCCCTGACTCCTGATACTGCTGCCATTAAAACCATCGATGGATCGGGCCGATCCACCGAAGCAACTGCGGCACTGAATCGAGTTAGAAAGGCTCTAAGTGATTCATCGATCCTTTGCTTTACCGATGTCAATGTCATCACGTTCTTCGGTCTCTTGACATGAACCCGAAACTGTCCCAAAAACCTTTCCACCGTTTCCCTCCAAGTCCTGATAGATCCTTCTCCCAGCTGCCTAAACCACATCGCAGCTAAGTCCGTTAAGTACAAAGGGAAACATCGGGTCATCACTTCCTCCGATGCCCCCAGCACCTCCATGTGTCTGGTGTACCTCATCAAGTGATCCGTAGGGTCTGTCTTGCCATCGTATACCTCCACGCTAGGTAGCTTGAACTTAGGTGGATTCTGAGCCATCCTTATTTCCTGAGCAAACGGACTCCTGTTCACTCCTTCCAAGTCTCCGTTGGTCAAACCACCTCGCACAGTCTTCCTGATTATATCTACCAATCCAGCGTTGTCTGTCGGGGGTTGCCCCCGAGGGAATTCCGGTACATACTCTTCATGTGGCTCGCTAGCAGCAACGTTGGTTCTAGGCTGTTGAACTCCTTCCAAAGGTTCTCCTGTGTTGGATCCTGCGGGCCTGCCCCCAAGTCCTTGTCGATTGCCCTCTGGCTCTGCATCCTGTCCTCCATTGGGTTCCATAACCCTAGCTCCTTGTCCTGCATCCACAGCTGTTGTAGCTGTTCCTAAGTTCTGGGCCCCTGCAGCTCTCATTTGCTCCAAGAAAGTTTGCATCATCTCCTGTTGACTCTTCAACAACCTCTCTTGCAGTGAATTTGTTATGGCTTCCATTTCATCCCGGGTTATGTAGATCGAAGCTAGTACTTCCTCACCTCCGGAGGATGCTTGTTGACTTCCTTCCTGTTGGCTTCTCTCAGCCCTTAGCCTTCTACTGTTTTGCCTAGCCATTGTCTTCCAAATCCAAACTTCTATCCGATGCAGCGGGTGCTAGTCCTTCTCAGTGAAAGCACCAAAGTGTTTGCGCCAAAATTGGCCACAAACCCCAAATACCGTGAAAGCACCAGTGTATGAATACAAATCAGCGATATTCAAACACAAATCACAGATCTCAACAAATAACCCAAATATGTTTGCACAAAAAATGGGCAAACACCTCCAAGTCGTATGATTTAGTTGATTTTATGTTGTTCGTAGTGATTTGGATGGTTTATGCAAATACGTAAAAAACAGAGACTAAACTGTAAAAGACACACAGATTTATAGTGGTTCGGCCAGAATGTGCCTACGTCCACTTTATATGTTATTTTCCTTTTCCGATCCGATTACAAGTACAAAGCTTTGATTACAAGTATATCAAAGTTGTTTGAAAGTTCCTTCCAGGCTTGAGCTCTCAAACTTGTCCCCCATTGTTGTACCCCTGCCCCTCTATTTATAGAGTGAGGCTGGGGGTAGAGGTCTTGGATGTACATGGCTACTGGTGGGCCTGGGCTGATGCAATCTGGCCTGGCAAAGTTGGTTCGGTAGCTCCTTGGTTCGGCGGTGAGTGAAGTGTTGACTGGACCGGTAGTGTGTGGAGCGTGGGTTGGTTCGGTAGCCCCGGTCCGGTAGTGGTTGGTTTGACTCGGTGGTGAGTTGGTTCGGCGAGGCCTTGGACCGGTGGAGCTTGGTTCGGTGGGAAGGGAAGTGGAGTTGATTCGGTGGTGAGAGGAAGTGGAGTTAGTTCGGTGGGAAGGGAAGATGGCTGGTTCGGCTATGCTTTGGATCGGCATTGTTTGAAGATGGAGCTTGGACCGGCATTGTTTTGGACCGGTAATAGGTAAAAACGTGCCCAGCAGATCATATTCCTTCATACGAACTCCGATTATCCTGAAAATTGAAACATAGCCTTTCCTAGTCCTTATCATCATTTCCAATCAATTTCGTCCCGATCGGAACTCAACCAAATTTTAATAATATCGACCGTAGCATTGATCCCAATCGATTTCCAATCCCGACATCCATCATTCCTTACGAATTTGTTGGTATTCCAGTTTTTACCCAAAAAGTGGGATAACAATTGAGTTTTTGATTTAGTAATTGGATGAATTAATCCAATTTGGGCAGGAAATTGTTTTGAAAAGGTGTGAATGAATCTTTGTGAAAGGTGGGTGAACTTTGTGAAATGAATCTTTTTGTTTAAAAGATTTTAAATGGTAATTTATTTAAACCATTTGAAATAAAGGTTTTGGGTTTTAAAGTTGTGACTTAACTGAAATCCCATATTCATATGTTTTTAAATATTGCGCTCATTATTCGGTTTAGCCGAGAGAGGGCCATATGTCATATAACCCATTCTGAATAATGATACGACGATATGGATAGCATTTGAAGACCGGTGGTGAAGACCGGGTATCTTCGAGAACGAAATGATAACACGTCAATTGTCTCTGCACTGAGTCGCGTCGGTATAGAGATCTCCATATGTGGTGGGGAGTCCAATCGGGATTGCGAATACCTAGATTGCAAGGGCTTCTTCGGAAGTGCCTTCGGTTCTGTTCGAACCCAGAACAGACTTGTATGGATGTGTGTCTAACATTACACTTTGAGATGTAAAACCGGTTTCTATCAAATACATTTCTGTTTAGTGGCAGAGATTTATTCTCTTAGCATAAAACCCTTCTCTGAGACGTATGAGCTCAGATGTTATATAGTTGATGGTTACTAGTGATACATTCCCATTTGGTAATGTGGCATGCGAAGTACTGTTGATCATTTGTTGATCAAAGCATGACTTTGTGAAAAAGCGTAGCTTTGTGGACGAGACTGCATCAGGACCTCACAACCCGGAAATGGTGGAAACATGAAAGATGCGGCAAGGTTGCAGGGGTCGCGCCCTTAGGATATGTCTATTCCTTCTAGAAAAGGGTGGTATCATGGTATGGAACGTAGATAATTAACTCATGTGGACACTGTATATTTATTACTGTGTGATGTTGCTTTGTGGTTGAGGATCCTTGGATAAAGGTCGCAAACGACCGGGGGTGGCATATCTTAGATTTTACTCCCGGGAAGGGAGTAAACCGGCCTTGTGTTGGCAGAGAGCTGGGTAAGTTCTCGGTGCGTCCCTACAGAGGCGTACCCATGTGGCAATGGGAAGTTCCTTGGCCTGACCATTTGTTGGAAAATCCAAAGAAACGATACGCGTTCTGTACGGTTTTAGTTGTATAACCTGCCATGGAATGTGGCGGTAACATGATATTGAACATGCTAGCTATAGTAGGCATACAATAATGGTTGTATGCTGGCTAAGATTAATATTATACTTTCGAAATGTTTTCCGCTATGCACTAATAATAATATCAAAATGGTTTTTCGTATCAAGCATTTTTGACTATCATAAGGAGAAATCTTCTCCAATTTTGCATTTGCATGGTGTGTGCGGCGAGAGGCCTTATGGTAGTTTCATTTTCCAAAAAGCATTGCGGATTTCAATGTTTTAAAATCTTTTGTTGTTTATTTTAAAGATAAACTGTTTTTGTTTGCTCATACCAGTCGCATGACTGATCCGGAGTTTATTGTTCCCTTCCTAGACTCTGTGTGTTCAAATTTTCCACACGGGCAGTCTAGAGTTGGGTTTTTCAGATAATCAAATAGTAGGTATATAATTCGATAGCATCCAGCCTATGGTTTTGGCGATCGCATTTGGGTCGAGTTGCTTCACTTCAGTTTTGATGGTGCTTTGGAGCTTATTGGATTGGAGTCCTCGTAGCTTTTGGGATGAGCTTTTGGTTTGGAGTTGCAGATTTTGGATCACTCTTCATTGATGATCATATTAAGTTATCTCTTCCGTTGTATCATATTCCGCTGTGTGTATTTATCTCTGATATTGTTGTATCATATTGTATCAGATATTGTATTCATTGTTGTATAAATGATATATTATTCATTTTCCTTCCGATGTGTTGTACTTAATGTGTTATAAGCTCTGGCACGAGTCGAATTTCAACGGTGAATCTGCGGCATTCAAGTACAAGTGGAGTACGGATGTCGATTTTCGAACGCTGAAAATTTGGATCGTTAGATTTAGTATCAGAGCTGAAGGTTGAAACTTTAGCTCATGAGTATAACACATTAAGTAACTCATTAGAGATAGGGTGAAGTATACCCTAGAATGAGTATATCCCTAAGATATCCGTCTGTATGCCTCAGTAAATTCTCTTACTATCCACTGATAGTGAGTGTGCGCGCAAGAAGTGGACGAGATAGGAGATAGGGAAGTACTACTACAAATGGTCGATAACCTGTAACAACAAGGAAGAAATCTTTTCTATTTATCTCTTCTAACCATCATCCGATTTTGATTCTTTGATGATTTCATGGCAGCTACAAGAAGAAGCTTCAGTGCGGTGATGG
This sequence comes from Allium cepa, assembly GCA_030765085.1. Taxonomy (NCBI): domain Eukaryota; kingdom Viridiplantae; phylum Streptophyta; class Magnoliopsida; order Asparagales; family Amaryllidaceae; genus Allium; species Allium cepa. Next base: position 501,672,811 of record CM060931.1, read on the forward strand.
CCTTACGAATCATTGTAGATAAGTTCTATTTCGTATTCTCATCTTCAGTCTTAACTTTAAATGAATTTGAAATTTTAAAATTGAAATGAATTGGTGAATTAAATATGAAGTTAAATTAAATTATATTGATAAAACGATTTCGATTAACCCAAATTCGAAATTCTATTGTGAGTATCGAAGTCCGAAGAGGGACAAGTTATATACTTTGGAGATCATCACAAAAATGTTCGATGATTTTATAAATCATTGTGGAGGTCGAACGAGGTTAGTTTAGTGTTAATTAATTATGTAATTAACTTAAAGGTTAGTTTAATTTATGTGATTAATTAAGAACTTGAGTTGATTTTGATTCTTAAAACAGAGGAAACTTGATCTGATCTTTAATAAATCTGAAGCTTGATTCACCAGAGTTTGTTTTTTTTTCTTGATTCTTGTTTGCTTCAGAATTTTTTTCAGGTTTTCTACCTTCCTTTAAATTTCATTATCTGGTTTTTATTTTTGATCTCATTCCTCATTATTGAAAAATAGAGGAGATAATGCAATAGCGTGATTAATTCTTTCCTCTAGTCCTTTTTTTAATTATAATAAGTAATTATCCCTAATTGCTTAATTAACCTTAACCACTCATTAATTACTTTTAACTAAGTAATTAATTTTAAGTAATTAATTACCACTTAATCCTTAATTTAATCCAAAAATCAAATTAATTACTAAATTAATTTGGCTTAAAAATCGGGATCGTTACAGAAAACATAATTGGATAATCAGTAAACTTTTTTTTTTAATCTCCAAACAACCCTTCATTATCAAGTCTATTTAAATGAAGGAATTTCATCTTCATATGTATATGAGTGCGTGAGAGCATCCACCATTATTTTTTTCTTTGTTTTGTATTCTTTTCTTCAGTGGAATAAAAGAACTTGTTAGGTCTCCGTGGACGTAGGATATTCATATCTGAACCACGTTAAATCTTCTGTGTCTCTTATTTCTGCTATTGTTTCTGTGAGACTTCATAATTGATTTTCTTAAAGTTCCATTAATATTTAGATAGACAATACTATATCTTGGTCAAATAATTCGCTTCCGCTCAAATTAAAACAAATTTCACTATATTGAATTGTTCAAAATGCTCTGTATAGTTTTTACTACATAGAGCGATTACTTTTGTCATTGTATTTCCCAATTTTCTATACCATTATACTAGGGCAAACCCATGTTACGCACATGGATATCTGCGAATCAATTATTTAACATTCTAATAGTTATTTATTTTAAACATAATTTGTAACTAAGGGTGATTTGTTATGAAAATTGGTATGATAACTGCATCTCAAAACATAAGTATCTTAAACATGTATCATTTAGGTTGGTTAATCTTGCTAGTAAAATGCATATATGATTGTTATGCCGTCAAATTTTAATTTCATGCCAATGAAAAAAAATACTGTAGAATAGCCGATCTTGGATTCTTGGTGTAACTTCAATAGATGAGTAAAGCCAATCGAAAATCCACATGATGGCAAAGAGTCTCCTCCACATGCATATGAATTACATTCGGTAATGTGGTAATGTGTTTTTGGATAAATAACTACGAAGCTATTTATTTGAAAAGCAGAACCACAATGTTTCGTCATTAACAACAATGGGTGTTTGGCTAATTGTATACCGTAGCTCCATGGCCTGTCAAGAAGTTAAAGTTAAGTAAGAGGAACTAAGAAGCTTTAAATTTTGCAGTAATTTAGGGAAAAAACATAAGAAGAGTACATAGTATTCGGAGCTGTTTTCATTTTACTCCTTTTTTTTTTTTTGTAAAGATGTGCAAAAAATGTGCACTTAGCAAATAATAATATTTTTTGAATAATATGAATATTCACAGGAATTCATGCGAAAACATTATTATAGTACCAGATATAAACATTCTCTTACTCTGAACGTTAGACACAAACACACATTCCACATTGATTCAACGTAATAATAGTAACAAAAGCTGTCAAACATATTTGTACACGAAATTTTAAAATAGACGAAATGTACTTGTCGACGATACTAAAATGAGGAAAAAGGAACAGATAGCAATAAAACGCTGAAAACAGAATAGCAGCATTCATTGAAAATGATACTAATAAGATCAGTTTTGTCCTAAACCTCAACCTTTGATTGCATCTTCTCTTCTTTGCGCCAAAACAAATATGATATAAATAATGAGGTATCGCATGGCCACATAACTTTATATATATCATAAACAAAGGAATTTTTGGGAAAAAATGATACCTAGAAGGGGGAAATGTTTCTTTTCGGTTCATACATTTAATTTTAGAATTTGTCAATTCTTATTATTTCTTCCAAACATAAACGCAAAAATATCAAGTTGCGGCTGTTTTAGCATATCCAGATGGTAAATTGACAGCGGAACATAATTAAAAAATGTTTACTAATACATGGATGGCCTTTAAAATGACATCACATCAAATGTGTAATTATTGAGTATAATTTGTTTGTCAATGAAATTTTAGTTTTAGCTTTTCTCAACTTGTAACTCCTTTGAATGCACAAAGTTTTTTTTAAAACGTTCTGAAAATTTGACAGATATTAAATTTCAAGCCATAGGCAATCCGATAGCCAAAGGTATAACCGTTAAAACCATATATTGCATTTGGCATGGTTCATATAATATCAACTGCTGCAACATTGAAATAAGCAAATGGAAGGGTGGGTAACATGTAATATTGAAAATATGCATGGTAGTTTTCTATAGTAAATAGATGCATTATTGTTGTTCATCTAAATTTGAGGAAAAAACTAAACTTTAGTATGCTGTGTAAATATTGGAATGACACCTTCCGGTTATTTCAGTTTTTATACATATATATAATACAGAACTTATATACAAATAGGTAAAGTACAAAGTTCATTTTGAATTAACGTAACAAAATATTTATTACTTTGAGATATTGTGAACAGAGCGTGGACTTCCATGTGCAGAAAAATATCATGCAACAGCCTCTGTTGGTGCCATAATTCTTGACTATAAACCATGGTTCAAAATTTGGTTTTTGTTCCGAAAGTACTTTCGGGTGAGTAATTTAAAAAAATTCGATTCCGTTTCAAAATTTTTGAAAATTCCACTTTAGTTTCGGTTTTTTAATTCCAATACCTTTATCGTTTTAATTTTCTATATGCGCTAATAAATATTCAGCACTGTCATAAGTTTATAGTACATTTCTTATATTACATGTAAATTACATACTTTAATTAAAAAGACATTGTTCAAGATTCTGTATTTTTCATTTGAGATTTTAAAATTTTAATAAATTTTGAATTTTTTTATCATAATCCGATGTAAATTAACAAAAAGTATAAGTGCTTTTTTTTCGAAAGTGCATGATTTCTTGTTCATTTATTTATTGTCCCATTTAATCTGAATTCTTTTTTTAGTTTGTTGTATTTTTTTATTTGCTATAATTTCTTTTCAATATTTAAAAACCAAATCCGGAATTTATATCAAAACTGGAATTTTGGTCGGGTTCCTTTCCGGTTATGAGCGGAATCGGAATCATGAACCGAAACGAAATAACTGGAATTCCGTCAGAATTTCGAACCATGCTTGTCCATTTATTTATTTTTCTGTTTAATTTTTTTTTTAATTACTATATGTTTGTTGCATTTTTTGTATTTTCTATAATTTTTTTCAATATTTGAAAAGCAAATCCAAAATATAGACCGAAGCTGGAATTTTGATAGGATTCAGCTATGAGCGAAACTGGAATGGAACCATTGAAATAATTGGAATTCCGTCGGAATTTTGAACCATGCTATTAACATGTCTTTTGCAGCCCATCGTGTAAAATGTGGCCAAGAAAATATAAAAAAATCGTTTGCGGTCGTTGAATGATATTTCGATGCGGATAAGGAAAAAATCCGTAAAATGGAGAACCTTATGCATGTTAAGTGTACTTGCATATATATGCCATAATGATGGTGAGAGCATTTTAGAGAAAGTACAAAAGTAAGAGTGATTATTCTCTATGATGAGTCTTTATCTCAAGTTGTATTGTTTATGGCTCAAAGTTTGGCATAAAATAGACTACACAGATTCTATCCCAATCCACGGCGAGGAAATACTATTATATAGTAGCTACAGTATCTTTTTAGAGATAATTATCATAGATGAAAGTTGCACGCAGAGGAAGAAAAAGATTTGAGCATTTTTGTAAAATTTAATCCAAATAATTATTTGATAACCCAAAAAATGGTCGAAGAATATGTTATCAAAGACCGGCTTTAAAATATAGCTAGCACTTTCACTCAAAGAATATTCAACAGTATCCAACAGAGCCAAAAAACAGGCAGCATTAAAATATGAACTCATTCCATGCAACAACAATTAAAATTGCTTCATGCATGCACATCAAAAGTCAAAATATCATATAAAAAAAAAAAAAAAAAAATTTCTACTACCTTTAAGTTTGCAATTTAACTATAACTTAAATAAAAGAGCTAGCATTCAAATATTCTTTTAAAAAATTAAGTAGTTTTTATTCTTTAATCTCTACTTTTCATTGGGAACGGTCATTAAAATACAGTTTCTTCATCCAATTTCTCTCCATAATTTCTGTATAACTAATTAGATCTCATATCTATCTATATAAAAGCGCATCTTTCAGCAAATATTTAACATCCTTAATCCATCTTGATCAATTGATTTACAAACTTGATCCTAAAATATCAAACAGCTCAAAGAACCACCATCTCTATCACCATGCAAAGAAATATTTTTTAGTACAATCTATTTTATTCAACACCAATTTAGGAGAATACAGGAAATTATTGTCAAGGACAAAATTTCACAGCTTTTTAGCCTCAAGGACAGACCTTCGATATTTTATCCTGAAGGACAACTTTCTGTAGGTATCAGTTTTTAGTTATTTATAGCAGTTTTTAGGTATCGGTTTGTAGTTACCGGCAGCATTTTTAGGTATCAGTTTTTAGCTCGGTAGCAGTTTTGTTGTGCTTATGAATAATTTTAAAAAATGTTTGTCCTTATGAATAATTTTTAGAAGAATATTTGTCCTTGTGGTAAAAATACTGATGTCCTTGAGGCAAAAAATATACAAATCTTTGTCCTTTAGATTAATTCCCCGCAAAAACAATGCTGTAAATCTTTTCTCTGCCATCTTTATAACTTCATTTCTATCGTCATAATGTGCAAGTGATTCTGAAGCACACCTTGTGTTTCAATATGATATCCATAAACACATTGTAATATTAAATAAATATTTTACTATGCACTAAGAAAAATTATATATATCCATGATATGGAAATGTCCAAAGAAATATACAGAGCAAGAAAGCTCCATCAGTTGAATGAAATGTATACAAAAAGAAAGTGTTACCAAAATTTAGATTCAAAAAATATTAGAAACTTAAACGATACTTAACTATTCCATCTGAAGGTAAAGATTTCTTGCAAGTAGGCATCATGCCACTTGGATATTGGTAGCATTTAGTAAAAATTCGCATAAGTTTCATTGAATTATGTGTTGTTGGTAACTTAGTAGAGAACTGTTTTGCAACAGTTCCTAGATGTTGCTAATTTATGAAAGAAGAAGCTTTCGTAACAGAGAAAAGCGTTACGAAACCCGCTAGGAGGAAAAAGTGATTTGCAACAACCTTGGGTGTTGCTATTTATAGGCAACGAATGGATGCTTCCATTCGTTAACAGCCGCGTCCGTAACCGTTTAAACGTTGCGCCCGTATCCGTTCGTTTGAACGGATCTGACCATTTGCTTGCGTCTCCCGCCAAAACTATTCGAACAGTTCTGGGTCCTTAACAAGCCGAACTTGGCTTATTTACTGTTTGCAGATCCGGTCCAAAATTATATCGTATGGACCCGAACCCGAAACCCGAGACCCGGCACGGCACGGTCGGTCGGACGGCGGCGGCGGCGCGCGTGTGTGTGGAGACGGTGCATGGTCTCCCTCCTCACAACGGAGCAAGCTTTGGGTGCCCAAAGGGCCCAACCCTTCATTTGAGAATCATCTATATAAATATAGACTTGCTTCCTCTTTCCTATGGTGTGGGACAATAGTTTCCCTCCTTCTTCTTCTTTCCTTCAAAACAAAACTAGAGGCCAAATTTTGAAAATATCCAACATTCTCCCCCCTATTTTCAAGATTGGATAATTACAACAATTTAATTTAAAAACGGAATGACTGCATCACTTGAGTGATTGCCTACGTACCCAAGTGGGATCAAGCCTAACGTAGTTCAGGGACAAGAATTTGCATCATCGTGAAAACCAACACATACATGATAGGTATCTTTTGGATTTGAACCTTCACTTAGTGTAAACCATTCAAAACCTTATCGAGATTCTATGGTGAACGAATCTTGAACCAAGTATCCCTAATGATAAAACCGGAACAATCACACATGTTGATTTTCTTAGGTAAAGTGTTCTGTATTGCTAGCACGTTAATGGCCATGTGCTTTAATCCTGGATTCATGAGTCTACTTTAGAAAGCGGTCTTACTTTCTTAGGAAACGGCCTGATTTCCGTACTCATATAGGTATGTCTCTTAAGGTGTTTCTGCGATACACCTTTTAATTTTCTAGACTTATTAAGGATCTATTATCCATCCTTTGTTCTTGCAGAATCCAACACTAAATACTATGGGAGTTTTTGATTTAGTGTTCCATAATTGTTCTCTTAATTTGTTGGTACCCACTGAACTTTGTCTATCCATTTCAAGACATAAGTTGGGTTTCTGTTAAGGACGATCAAACTTCATTCACAGACCTTAGTCCCATCTCCTTTGATTTTATAGAAACCATTGCCTTTGGAAGACTCTTAGTAAGAGGATCAGCCAAGTTTTTTTTTGTTTCTATATAGTCAATAGTTATTACTCCTCGTTTGAGTAATTGTCTTATCATCTGATGTCTTAGACTCACGTGTCTAGACTTTCCATTATATGTCTTATTAGAAACATTATATATCGTAGCCTGATTATCACAATTAATCAAGACTGCTGGAGATGGCTTCTTCCATAGTGGAATTTCTATTAATAAATTCCTAAGCCATTCTGCCTCTTTACATGCATCTGCTAATGCAATTAATTCTGATAACATAGTTGAGTCAGATATGCAAGATTGTTTCTTGGAACCCCAAGATACCGCTGCACCCCCTAATGTAAAGATCCATCCAGTTGTAGACTTGGATTTGGATTCTACATTGTTCCAAGTTGCGTCACTATACCCTTCTATAACAGCAGGATATCCTTTATAAGATAAACCATAGTCAATGGTTCCTTTTAGATACGCTAGAACTCTGGAAATAGCTTTCCAATGTTCGTAACCTGGATCACTCGTAAATCGACATAGCACACTAACAGCATGTGCAATGTCAGGTCTGGTGCAATGCATAGCATACATAAGACTCCCAATAACACTAGAGTACTCAAGTTGAGAAATGGTACGTCCAGTGTTCTTTAGTAATTTAATACTAGGATCTAGAGGAGTTGGGGCTGGTTTGTCATTATAATGACCATACTTCTTAAAGAACATCTCAATATAGTGAGATTGGGTTAGTAATAACTCCCCCTCTTTCCTTATGATTTTAATTCCTAGAATTACGTCAGCCTCACCTAGATCTTTCATATCAAACTTAGAGGATAGAAACCTTTTAGTTTCATTTACACATGATATATTAGAACCAAATATTAGCATGTCATCAACGTATAAACATATTATAACATTGTCGGTATTATCCGATTTGCTATAAATACATTTATCAGCATCATTAACAATGAAGCCATATGACAATGCTATCTTATCAAACTTCTCATGCCATTGCATAGGAGCTTGTTTCAGGCCATAAAGAGATTTTACCAATTTGCAAACTTTCTTTTCTTGGCCAGGGGTTTTAAAACCTTCTGGTTGTTCCATATATATCTCTTCCTCTAAATCTCCATTTAGAAAAGCGGTCTTTACATCCATTTGATGTACGACCAATTTATGAGTGGATGCAAGTGCTATTAAACAACGTATAGAAGAAATGCGAGCAACAGGAGCATAAGTATCGAAGTAATCTACTCTGTGTCTTTGCTTATATCCCTTAGCAACTAATCTGGCTTTAAACTTATCAATGGATCCATTTGTATTCAATTTTTTCTTGAATATCCATTTACATCCTATTGGTTTAGTACCAGGAGGTAAATCAGTCAAAACCCAGGTTTGGTTAGACAATATGGAGTTCATTTCATCATTGATAGCATCTTTCCAAAAAATGGAATCTCTGGAATTCATAGCTTCAGAATAAGTCTTAGGATCATCATCGACGTTCATTACATATCTAGTTACATTAAGGACTTCGTCCTTACTACCTTCTATAAGATATGTTATGAAGTCAGGACCATAGTCCTTCTCAATTCTCACTCTTTTACTTCTCCTTTGTTCAGTACTATGATCTGGTACTGATACATCCTTGTTATTTTGAGCAGGAGTATACTCATCGTCATTGACATCATTAGTCGTATCAGGACTAGATGATCTCAATGGAATCTCAACAGTTTGATTTTCAAAAAATTCTACATCTACTTATTCTATAATATCTAAGGTGTCAAGCATTAAGAATCTATAAGTCATACCGGCAAGGGAATAACCTATAAAAGCACATTTAAAAGCTCTATTTCCTAACTTTGGTCGTTTGGGGTCTGGTTTTCTAACATATGCTAAACAACTCCAAACTTTTAATCTATTCAAATTAGGTTTTCTATTAAACCATAATTCATAAGGGGAAATATTATTCTTTTTAAGTGGTACTCTATTTAAAATATAACAAGCAGATAACATAGCATCTCCCCACAAATTATTAGGTAAATTAGAACTAATAAGAATGGCATTAACCATCTGTACTAAAGTTCTATTTTTTCTTTCAACGATACCATTTTGTTGTGGTGTATAAGGGGCAGTGCATTGGTGAATTAAACCATGTTGTTTACAAAACAACATGAACTCATTTGAGAAATATTCACCACCACGATCTGAATGTAATACTTTAATTTTAACTCCTAATTGTGTTTCAACTTCAGCTTTGTAAATCTTAAATTTATCAAAGGCTTCATCTTTTGTTTTCATTAGATAAACATAAGCATATCTAGTATAATCATCAATAAATGTGATATAGTATTGGTTACCACCATAGGTGATATGACCTTTTAGGTCACCCACATCACTATATATCAAATCAAGCAAACCGGTTTTCCTTTCTACGGATTTAAAAGATTTTCGGTGAATTTTTGCTTGAACACAAATTTCACATTTAGAGATAGAATTGAAATCACAATCAGAAATTAATCCTAACTTATGCATATTTTTAAGGGAATTATAATTAACATGTCCTAACTTACTATGCCATAAGCTAACTGAATCAACAATATAAACTAAGGAATTCTTTATTAGATTCAACTTAATCATGCCGTTACAAGAGTATCCATGTCCAATGAATTTGCCGTTCTTGGACAACACTAACTTATCAGACTCATACACCATCTTGAATCCTCCTATGTTAAGAAGGTATCCAGATATCAAATTCTTACAAATGTATGGTACATAAAATACATTGACTAAAGTAAGAACTTTTCCAGAGGTGAGTGGCAGTTCTATAGTGCCCTTTCCCATGACTTTACTCGGAACCTTGTTCGCTCCAGTAACTTCGTTCGCTTCTCCATTTTCTTCGTAGGTCTTGAATAGTCTACGGTCTTTGCAAATATGAATGGTTGCTCCGGTATCAAGCCACCAATCATTATCTATGCCACTAACGGAGTTTGCCTCTTGTACTACAGCCACAAGTGAGTCTTCGACCATATTCACTTTTTGTTGTTTCTTCCGTAGACGGCAGTCTCGGGCATAATGGCCGGGCTTGTTACAGAAATAACAAGCGCCTTTCCTTTTGTTGTTCTTGGGATGACTTTTCTTTTTAAACCGTGTCTCATTCTTAGGCTTTAACTTGTCAGTTATTTCGACATTATTAATCTTCGTATGAGACTCAGTTTGCGGATTATCATCTAGTTCGCGTTTACGAGAGTCTTCTTCTATACGAAGATGACGCTGTAAACCATCTAAATCATAATCCGTTTCCGCATGTTTCAATTTTTTCTTATAATCATTCCAAGAGTGAGGAAGTCGAGAAATTATGACCCCAACAACAAAAGATTCAGGGAGATCGATACTAGCATCTTTAAGTTGACTTACCAAAAGTAAGATTTCACTTACTTGTCCCACTATGGACTTATTGGCGATCATTTTGAAATCCATAAAATTACAAATAAGAAATTTCTTATTACTTGCCTCGGATATACGGTATTTGCTCTCTAGTGCAGTCCAAAGTGCTTTAGCAGTTTCCAGGCTTCGATGTGCGTTGTACACAGAAGTTGACAATGCATTCAGGATGTGCCCTCTACATAGGAAGTCGTCTTCTTTACGTTTGGCTCGTTTCAGTTTCAGCGCAGCATCGTCCTTGTCAGTTTCTTCTGGAATCTCCTCCTATCCGTCTTCCAATATATAGAACAACTTGACGGTGATCAAGAAGAACTTCATTGTCTCTTGCCAACGAGTGAAGTTATCCCCGTCAAACCGCACCAATCGAGTAAAATGTTGATTCATCACTTTCAACGCGCTCGAACCTTCCATGGTTGAAGAATATCGTCTAAAAATTATTGGTAAATTTGCGGTTCGAGACGATGGAGATAGCGATGAAACTGTACTACGGACTTGAAGGATCTAGGAGTAGATTCTTTTAGACGATAGTTCAACCCACCACGTACAATCGGGTATCGAACTATAGCCTTCAGGATTCAATCAAGCCCTTAAACAGTGTAATCGGATTCAAGAATTGTACAGTTCTTGATCCGACCAAGAACACCTTGTATATAATCTTTGAATTGATGCAAGTAGCAAGAAACCGAATGAAGAAAGAAGAAGTATAAATTAGCAACGTTTCTGGTCTGCAACGCCTGAGGGACGTTACAAAAACTTAGTAGAGAACTGTTTTGCAACAGTTCCTAGATGTTGCTAATTTATGGAAGAAGAAGCTTTCGTAACAGAGAAAAGCGTTACGAAACCCGCTAGGAGGAAAAAGTGATTTGCAACAACCTTGGGTGTTGCTATTTATAGGCAACGAATGGATGCTTCCATTCGTTAACAGCCGCGTCCGTAACCGTTTAAACGTTGCGCCCGTATCCGTTCGTTTGAACGGATCTGACCATTTGCTTGCGTCTCCCGCCAAAACTATTCGAACAGTTCTGGGTCCTTAACAAGCCGAACTTGGCTTATTTACTGTTTGCAGATCCGGTCCAAAATTATATCGTATGGACCCGAACCCGAAACCCGAGACCCGGCACGGCACGGTCGGTCGGACGGCGGCGGCGGCGCGCGTGTGTGTGGAGACGGTGCATGGTCTCCCTCCTCACAACGGAGCAAGCTTTGGGTGCCCAAAGGGCCCAACCCTTCATTTGAGAATCATCTATATAAATATAGACTTGCTTCCTCTTTCCTATGGTGTGGGACAATAGTTTCCCTCCTTCTTCTTCTTTCCTTCAAAACAAAACTAGAGGCCAAATGTTGAAAATATCCAACATTTGCATACTACATATCAATGAAAATTAGGTGTCTACGTACGTTTAGATGAATCATGAACTAACATACCTACAAAAATTGTTATGATCACCCATTGTCTGTTGTTCCAGCTCTTTACTGAGCCTATTAGTTAACTTTTACGATACAAATTTGATCTATGTCATTCAAATCTGGTTGTGGAAGAGTTACTAATTACACTACTTACTATAAAAAGGCTGCTCAGCTGTATTGTCCACTGTCTCTTAATGTAATAAAACTTGATTTGGCCACCTTAAAACCATATTGAAATTGGTAGTATCTGGAAAACAAAAGAATTCGCATAGGAAGCAGATTTTGCATATTTTGTTTTGAAGTTATTTTATGTATGTTCAGCTTACTTCTCTTGAGTATTAAAGCTCCCAATGTGGCTACTGTATGCAGATTGTACCTGTTTGCATAATAGTATTGGCAGAAATATTTAAAGTTAGTCCAATTTATTGATAATAGCAACGGTCTGCATGTCTTCTCTGTGTAAAAGATTTGAGTAAAAATGAATTTGAATAAGCAATTAGAAATTTGTATTGATGAATTGATAATTAAAGAGATGATTGAATATTGAACATGAAGTATTTGATTTCTCTGTATTTACTTCAGTACTCTTCAATACACGGTACTTAGCATATTTATGTTGTACATTGTAATCTTGGGCTAAAACAACCCGGCCCAAGCTACACAAATGTTAATACAATAGTTTCTCAATGAAGCCGAAGCTATCAAACGGTAATACTTCATTTCTTTTACCCCCTCAAACCGAATTTAGTGTTAGGGCATGTCGATCAAAACTTTATTTCATCAGCTTCAAATCTTCGGAAAAAAGTCCCGTCTTTAATGAAAAAACAGAATATAAATGAGTAGATCTACTCAACTCTCATCTGGATCTAAGCTTGTTTGAAGTTGAATAAACTCAAAATTGCAGAAAATTCAAAAACGAAGATGAATTTTGCACTGGAAAGATCAAATCAGTCAGTACCTTCTCTTGTATCTTCTGGAATCTCTTTTAGCTTCTGGAATCTCTTTTAGCTTCAAGTCGCTTCGAAATCTGACAAAGTTTCAAGCCGATAAAGCCTTCGTGAGTGTATCTGCTCGTTGGTAAGGTGCAGGTACATAATTTATTTGTAAGTTTCCCTTTAACACATGCTCTCGAATAAAATAAAGATCAATTTCTATATATTTTGTCTTCGAATGTTGAATATGATTAGCTGCCATGTATACTGCACTTTGATTATCACACCACAAAGTTGGTTTGATCTGTAACTTGAGGTTAAGTTCACTTAATAATGCCTGAATCCAAGTCATCTATGTTGTTGCATTAGCCACACTTCTATATTCTGCTTCTGTGCCAGATCTAGATATTGTAGACTGCTTTTTCGAACACCATGATATAGGATTATTACCAATATAAATGCAATATCCTGTTACAGACCTTCTGTTATCTAAATCAGTAGCCCAATCTGCATCTAAATATCCAGTTAAAGTAAGATTGTTGCAATCCTTTAGCGGTAGACCAAAATTAGCAATTCCTTTTAGATTTCTCAATTTTAACTGTTTTCCAATGATTATCCAATGGTTCCTGCATAAATTGACAAACTTTATTCACACTGAAAGATATATCAGGTCTAGTGATAGTTATATATTGCAAAGCACCAACAACATTTTTGTATTGTTTGATATTAGTTATGGGTTCTCCCCTGTTTTTAGCCAATTGCTGACTGCTTATCATTGGTGTTGGTTGAGACTTTGCTTTATCCATTTTTGTTTTGAATAGCAGCTCTAAAATATATTTCTGTTGACTTAAGAACATTGCTGAATTTGATCTCCTTTTGACTTCTATAACCCAAAAAATAATTTAATTCACAAAGATCCTTAATTGAAAATTGTTCATCAAGATATTGAGTAAGTTTTTTGATTTCATTTCCATCATCTTCTATAATAATTAAATCATCAACATATATCAGAATATATATATACCTGAATTTTTATTGAGCTTGATGAATAAAGAATTATCTGATTTGGCAGATTGATAATCTAATGTAGATAATGTGGTTTTCAATCTATCAAACCAGACTGTTGGAGCCTGTTTAAGACCATATAGGCCTTATTCAATTTACAAACACTATAATATCTTGTTTATATCCTTGAGGTTGTTCCATAAATATTTCTTCCTGCAAAGTGTCATTCAAAAAAGCATTATTGACATCAAGTTGCCTAATATTTCAATGTTTTATATAAAGCAATAGACAAAATAATTCTTATGGTTGTAGGTTTGACTACAGGAGAAAATGTCTCATTGTAGTCAAAACCATACTCCTGTGTGTAACCTTTGGCTACAAGTATGGCCTTGTATCTAGCCACTGTTCCATCTGGATTTTTCTTTATTTTGAAGATCCATTTGCGTCTAATTATATTTTTATTCTTTAGAGAATATACTAAACTCCATGTTTTCTTTTTCATGAGAGCATTATATTTCTCATCCATAGGGTCTTTCTAGTTCTTGTCAACAATAGCTTGCTCAAAGGTTTCAGACTCTTCTGTACTGGTTACAGCAGTATATAACTTCGGTTTGAAAGTACCACTTTTTTCTCTTGTGATCATGAGATGACCTGCCCTAGCTTATGGTTGTGCTTCTTCATTTGTGTTGCTATTTTTTGATTGATCTTCCTAATTTTCTGTATTGCTTTCACTTATTGTGATTGTATATTTGTATTTGCAAGAGATTGCTTGTGATAGTTGGACTGCTCATATGATTCTTGACCTAGTTGATCAGGAACTATGTGTTGAGAATCATCATCTCCAAAAGTCCTTTCATTCTTCCAAGTCTGCAGATCATCGGTATATAAGTATGTCAGGTATGGATACATTTGGATTATAAATCTTTCTGCTTGTTTTATGGTGGAATTGCTGAAAGGAAATACCTTCTCATTAAGAACAACATGTTTGCTATCATATATCCTTCCATTATCATTAGGACATTTATAACCTTTTTGATTGGTTCCTTATCCTAAGAATGTACATGGTTTTGATCTAAAATCTAATTTATTGCTATTGTAAGATCTTAAGTAAGAAAAACATAAACATCCAAAGGTTCTCAAGTATTGAGAATCAGTTTTAACTCCAAATAGTTTTTCTATAGGAGATATTCCTTTGAGAACCCTTGTTGGCAATCTATTAATTAGATACACAGCTGTATTAAAAGACTCAGGCCAAAATTTCAGTGGCAGAGACGTTTGAGCTAATAAAGTAAGACCTGTCTCAATAATATGTCTATGTTTTCTTTCAATTAACCCCATTTTGTTCAGATTTATAGGGACAAGTAATTCTATGAAATATTCCCTTTTTATTGAAATAGCTACTGAGTGACTTATACTCAGTCCCACCATCAGTTCGCATGATTTTAACCTGACAGCCAGTTTGTTTTTCTGCTAGGGGTGTAAATGAATAACAACTTTACATGTTTCAGACTTTAATTCAAAAAATATATCCATGTATGCCTTGAAAAAGTATCAATAAATGATACATAATACATGTACCCATAATCTGAATATATTGGAGTTGGACCCCATAAATCTATTGCAACTAATTCCAGTGGTTTTGAATATACAGTTAAAGAATCACTAAATGCTAATTTGTGACTCTTACCCAATAAGAACATACATATGGCAAAGATATATCAATAGAATCAATTTATTTTCACTGAGAACTTGTTTAACTACGTTTTCATTAGGATGACCAAGTTTATAATGCCAAAGATCAAACACATCTTTATTTTTCTTTGTCTGACTAACTTCAGCAATATTGCAACATTGATGATTTCTCACAAACTTTTCTGAACTAATAAGATTGAATCTGTACAGACCTCTCACAGCATTACCCTGTAACAAAATTTCTTTAGTTAGAATGTCTCTAACTAAAAAATAATTTGGGTAAAATTCAAAATAAACATTATTGTCTCTAGAAAATTGAGAGACATTCATGAGATTTTTCTTTATTTTTGGCACTCTTAACAAATTGTTCAAAAATAACTTTCTTGCACCTTTAATAGATGCATTTCCAGCATGAGTAATATTAATAGACTCACCATTTCCCATGCAAATTGTTTGTTTACCTCTGTACTCTCTATTGCCAAGATTTAACTTGTCAAGATTGCTAGTAATGTGATTTTTAGCTCCTGAATCTGGATACCAGCTTTCATCATGTATATGTTCTAACTTTGCTGTTGTATCTTGATTGATTACTCTGCTATTATCAGGTGGACTGTTTGTATCAGGTTGCACCTGTTCTATATTGATACTTGGACTACCATTTCTCTAATTATTTTGATTTTGATTTGGCATGTAATTAGCATTAAATCTGAAGTAGGACTTCCTTGCTGTATGATCAAATTTCTCACATATTTGGCATCTTGGTCTATTGTTGTTGTTGTTTCCCCACCTTCCTCTGCCTCTAGATTTATTTGAGTTACCCCCTCTTTGATAAGATTGACCTTGTTTATTGATACTTGAACCTCTGTTTTTATTACTAGTAGCATAATTAATTGATAGATCTGAATCTTGAGGTCTCTTATGATCAAGTCTTGCTTCATGAGCAAGCAGTGTTGAATGAACATACTCCACAGATGGTAAGGTGGGTTGAGATGATAAAACTGCAACTACAGCCTGATACTCATCACTGAGGCCATTCAATATGGACAATACATGTTCAGTTTCAGTAATCTTAAGCCCAGTTGCTTCTAACATGTTGCATATGTTGCTAACTTGTGCCAAATAATCTCATATGTTGATTATCCTTATTGACATTTTAAAGTTGTCTCTCGTAGTGCATAATCTTTGATGCAGATTGTGTATTGAATATTCTTTCTAATGTAATCCATATTTCATTAGCAGTTTTACAGCCTCTAACTTGTGATAACAGCTTTATATTGATAGAAGATAACAACCAAGAACTTATTAATCTATCTTGTCTATAATATCTTCTGTATTCTTCATTGCTAACTGTTTTCCCATGTGTATCAGCAATGAATCTTGAGGGAATTGAATTGGTGCCAAGAATGAAACTTTCAAGACCATACCCTTATATGGCAGTTTCAACTTGAAGCTTCCATAGAAGATAATTATCTTCTTCTAAATGGATGGTAATAAGCTGGCTTTGAGGACTAATGACAGTTTTGATCAACTTTTCTACTGCATCAACTGTCTGCTATTGAGAATTGTGATTAGTATCTGATGTTGCTGATGAGTTATCTCCTTCAGTCATGAAGAAATCAGTTACAAAGAATCGGTCACAGAGTAAACCAATGAACTTGTAGATTCAAGAAGGCTTGACTGAAGACAGATCAGGCAAATTGCAGCCAAGTCCAATGATGATTATATAACCTGATGGATTCTTGGCAGGGCAATGATATCTTTCTGCTTATGATTGCTTTCTTGATTTCAAAAACTGATTTTCTTAAGATGTTTCTTGCAACTGAATTTGCACTCCTTTTCTATAAAACTAGCTGCAGTCAGAAATTTATCTATTTCTTTGGCATGGTACATGTTTTATAGACAAATTCAACTTTATAAACCCAAATGATGAAATATACCTGATGAGTTTCAAGGAATTAAATGACTATATTTCTCTGTTTCTTGAATATCAATAAACTTCTAGTTTCGAAAGTGATTTCAAAAATGCTCTACAGAACCTTTAGTTCTGATATCTTTCAAATGGAAAATCAAAACTTCATATTTTGAATTATTTTCCGGAATGTCATTAGGCTTTTAAAAATGGCTCTGATACCATATTATTTATTTGAGTAGAAATGAATTTGAATGAGTAATTAGAAATTTGTATTGATGAATTGATAATTGAAGAGATGATTGAATATTGAACAGGAAGTATTTGAGTTCTCCGTATTCGCTTCAATACTCTTCAATACATGGTACTTAGCATATTTATATTATACATTGTAATCTTGGGCTAAAACAACCCGACCCAAGCTACACAAATGGTAATACAATACTTTCTCAATGAAGCTGATGCTATCGAATGGTAATACTTCATTTCTTTTACTCTATTCATCACACAATGCATATTGGTTGACTTAAAAATAAAAGTACTTTAACTGAACATTGATTTGCCTTCTTCTTCATTATTGTTCAATTACCTAAATTATGAAGTGAATTTCCTAGTTAGAATCAAGAAAGGGACACTAACTTGACTTAAGTTGCATCTTTACACACATGCACGCATATGTACGCACACGTGCAAACACACACGTATACATGTATTTTTCTTCGTTATTTTTGTTCCTATTTGAGAAGTTTTATCATTTGTAGAACCATGATAATAACAATAAACTTAATATATTATAGGTAGTTGAATAACTTATAATAGAATATGTTGTAAGTGGTCATTTATGCTATTTTTCGTGGCATACCTAAAAACATATCATGTCATTGTTTGAAGAGAAAATAATACTTTCTTGGTTAATAGATTAAATCCTTAGTATGATTAAATTGGTAGTAAAAAAATGCATCTTGCTAGGGAGATATTCTCACTCAAATATGAAAATCTAAGGTAGTATTTAGTTTTTCCTTTTTTGTTTTGGGTTTTCGTTCATAAAAAATACGCACGATGCATTTATATTGTGGAAAACGACAACTTAAAAAATAAATTTAACATACAAAAAGGAAAAAAATTCTTTTTATTTTTCATGTTTTGAGAAATAAGAGAAAACAAATTCTTTTTATTTTTCATGTTTTGAGAAACACGAGAAACAATCCATCATTCCTCTATCCCCTCCATGGTCCCCTTCATTTTTCTTCCATCCTATCCTTCGTCCCTCCACTTCTGTCATATTTTGTAATTAATGTTGAAAACTTAAAACACAAAATTTATTTTAAACTAAACGCTACATACACTATTAAATATAGATGAATAGCATAGAGATGAAAATACTTAGATTAAACACGATATAATCAGCAATCTTTTCAATAATACGAATTTGTACAGTTATTAAAGCTAATTGTTTTGAAAATTATTTTCTTTTGAAAGTTCAAATATGAATTAGGTTACAATTCGACCATTTAAAATTAACCTAGGATATGTAGCTTAGGTTGCTCAATTGCTACTCCGTACTGTGAATTTGAAATCTACTCACATATGATGCATTTTTTATACCAGCCCTTCTACTTCGTTGTTTAAAACTTAAGGACCAAATGAAAATTAATAATGTGCCTTTCTATGAAATTTCATATTTCTTCCTAAATTAGTTGTTAAGTTCTTTTTGCTTAAATAATTGTCATTTCTCGACCGCAACCCCAACCCAAGGTATATCCTACATTATCAATGTATTAAAGATCGAAACCAAGATGATTGAGGAACCAGTAAAGAAAAATAGTACATAAACTAAAGTCTATGAACTATTTAAAAAGGCAAATAAAGAAAATAGAGTATGCATTGCCTTAAACACTACTTAATAATGTATTGTTTGAAATTATTTTATTCTAACATGAAACATTGCCCTTAGATTGTTTTTTTTTGCTTCCATTGCTTGAAGTTATCCAAGGTAGCAAATACGTGCATTTTGTACTGAATTAATTTTTACATTTTAACCATTAAACTAAATTGCCACAGAGGTGGAAAAAAATCACGTCTTGAAAAGAAACTGATCCACTAGCAATGGGCAGTGGAGTTGATCAAAAGTACGCAGTATCTAATCCAATCAACGAAAATTATGTATTTTAGCACAAAAAGTAAAAGAAACCCTGTAATATACATTGGTGAGAAAATAACCATATTCATTTTTTGATTAGATTTTAGTGATAAAAATATAAATATAGGTCATACGGTAGGGTTAAATAAACATACAGATAATAAGGTTAAGATAAAACTTATTGCTTGATACAGAAAATTCACCATGAAATTTCATTTGAGAAAATTAACCTTTTTGGCTTATGTCAAATCTTTGAATAAATTTATTATAAAAAATTTCTTTTAATACATGGAACTCCTAACGTTTGAAGTAAGTTTTGATATACATAATTAATTAATGGATTATAACAAAACTTATACATAATAAGTGAACATGTTCAAAAAAAGTAAGAAAAAATACAGTCTCAAATCATTTATTAGACTAAAATTATTATAGTTGTTAACATTAACCTTGCATAAAAATGAGCGAAAATTTGTTATGAAAAATTGATTGCTGTAATAAATAACTCATTTTGCCAAGTTTACCAAATTATGCATATGATTAAGCATGTCACTATTTTAACCAATTTTGAGTTATTACATTGGAAATTTAAGTGAAGATAGAAACAAACAATTATGAAAAATCAAAACTTGATTTTGTAGAACAGTCATTCAGATTCAAAATATATATATGTTTAGTATTAATCTCAAAACGATGAAGAAGAAACCACATTGTAACTCACTATTTTGACTTATATTATCATAATCAAGTCACATTCATATTGCACTCTACTTGCTTTTTAGATAAATTTATTTGTACTGATTGAGAGGTATTAGTGTTAGGAATACGATAATTCATAGTTGCAACAACCCTTGCAAACTTTCTAACATTGCTAACCTTATTCGTGAGTAGGAACGATGGTGTACAACCCTTATTTTGTCACATCGTTATCCAACCTTTTGGTCATGGCTGGGATATCAAAAAATGGGCTAAAAAGGATGAAAACCAGTATTAGAGATCGATTAGAAACAAGGCTATGATAGATATCGTCAAAATTTGACCGAGCTCTAATCAAGACGGGAACGATTGCGAATGATGAACAAGGCTAGGAAAGGCTACGTTTCAAATTTCAAGTCAATCGGCATTCGTATGCTCATGTTATGATCGATGCAAATTAAACAACATTCTCATTTGTGTCCATCACGTTCGTATCGATTCGAGGTGGGCTTCTTCGTATCCATCACGTTCGTATAGATCCAAGTAACTTCACTTCGTATCCATCAGGGTTGGCCTTGTTCGTATCCATAAAGGAAGCCTGTTTCATATCCGTCAACTCCATCAGTCCATCAGGTTTTCACTTGTCCTCTTCGTATCGATTGGACGACTGCATCTCTCAAACCGATTAAGGTCGATATATGCATGTTAATATATGATATGTTTCGTATCGATCAACCAAATCATCGAGACTAAACCCAACTTTCCCAACGATGCGAAGTAGCCTATAGCTATCTACTTCGTATCGATCGTGTGGATGTATATTTCGCATCGATCACCCAGATGATCGATACGAAACTGTCATTTTCCGTCGATATGAAACTGACACCAGTTGATCGATACGAAGAGTGCACGCCGGCATTGGCACAAGAGAAATGATATAGGATGGATACAAAGAGCATGGTCAGGTAGGAGAAGCATTCAACTCGGCACCAAAAATGGATCTACCTTAGGTTTTCGAGCCACGTCATCAATGCGAACTACATCGATACGAAGAGAGGAGAATGTGGATCTTTGGATCAATACGAACGCGACAGCCAACTTACAAACACAAACTTGCATCGATCATAATTCAAAATCTACAAGTCCAAACGCTACGAAATTTTCAAAAGAGCTTCGTGATGCATTCAAGAACCTCCGTGATTGATCTCGGCTCGATTAGACCACTTTTGGATCGATACAAATTGAATACTCATCGATCCCAAATCGCTCTAAATCGGTCTGGTGGGCCCACTTGCTCAAGAGAAGAGGTATTCCAGGTTTTGAGGCGGATATTTTCGAGTATACACCTATAAATAGGAGTCATATGGCAAATAAAAAGGGATATTCTCCTTCTCTAACGCTGAAACTCTGCCATTTTTGTAATTGATACTAAAGGCTTATAATTATAACTACAGCACAAAATGCAATAAAAAGGATTGATTCAAAGTGGATGTAGGTCAGATTGCCAAACCACTATAAACCTTGTGTTCTTTCCTGCTTTCTTCTATTTTAATTGTACTGTTTCTTCATTTTGATTCTCTACTTTATCTGGATCTGAGATTTGTGTGTGAATATTGTGGATCTGTGTGTAAACACTGGTGCTTTCATGGATTTTGGGTTTTGTGACCAATTTTGGCGTAAACACTTTGGTGCTATCACCGAGAAGAATAGCATCCGCTATCTCGGATTCGGAATTTAGATTTGGAAAGCTAAAGGACCACATCTAAAAGGGACCATGGTTAACTAATTAGCTAGAAGACAAAGGACTGAAAGGAGTCAGCATAAAGGGAGTCAGGAGGCTTCCTTGGGAGCGAATCAGGTGTCGATCTTCATCACCAAAGACGAGATGGAAACGATGCTCAAGAGATAAAAGGAAATGATTCAGAACCTACTTTGACAAGTTGGAGTGCAGAATCAAGTTAACGCAACTACAGGAGATAGTGGAGATAGGGATCGGGAGCACGTAGCAACCAGAGTTCAGAATGTAGCAGGACCATCCGGTACAGCTCCATAAGTAGGGGGCACTCACTCAGAGCATGATCCAATCCCTGGAAAAGTACCAGGTGGAGCCGAGCAACATGGCATTGATAAAGGAATGAATGCTCGTCTAGGAGAGCAGATTCCAGGATTACCTCATGAACTCGTAGGGCAGATCGGAGGCAACGGACGAGAATTGCAGCTTGGTGACAGCGATAGATTAGCAGAGATGGTTAGGCAAGCCATGAGAGGCAGATTGGTGAATAGAGACTTGGAGGATGTGAATATGGGTCATTTTTCTCCCATGATCAGGCAAGCTAGGAACCCGCCATATTTCTAATTGCCGACACTGGAGATGTATGACGGGAGAACGGACCCTACTGTTAACTTGACAAGGTACATGAGGCATATGGAAGTGCTGGGGGGATCGAAGGAAGTCATGGCATGATGCTTCCCTTTGTGTTTGATAGATATTGCAGCATTATGGTTCAGACAGCTGGAAAGTGGCTCTATTGGCACATGGACAGAACTAATTGAAAGGTTTATGAGGCAATTTTGGGTCTACATAGTCCGACCCAAGAATGTGATGACTTTGGCATCGATGAAAAAATGGAAAGGAGAGTCATTCAGGGATTTATTAACCAGATTCAATGCGGTAGTGGCTTCACTGGATCCACCTGATCCATCGATGGTTTTGATAGCGGCAGTTTCAAAAATTATAGATAATTCAAATTTCAAGATATCGTTGGAACGGGACCCATTGAGGGATCTCTAGGAGCTCTACCATGAGGTGGAAAGGTTTCCAAGGAAAGAAGATGCACAAGCTGAGAGAGATGGGAGAAAGGATGAAGCTTATGCAGTAAGGGGTGGAGGTCCACCTAGGGAGGACCCAGTCAAAGATGATAAAGGAAAAAGGAAAATGAATGACAACGATAGCACTTCGAAAAGGCCATGGAGGGATTCAAAATTTACTTCTTACACGGATCTAACCAAAACTCGAGTAAGGATTTACTTGGATGCTCGAGGGTGCCTCCAGTATCGAAAGCTGGCAAGAAAGGAACCTTTTGAATATGAGAGGGCATTGTAAAAGCATTGTGTATTCCATGAGCTGAATGGGCACAACACAAATGGCTATAGACATTTGAAGGATATCGGTGAGGAGCATATAAGGAATGGTCATCTGCAACAATGTGTAAAGAATCGAGTTGTGGCAGTGGAACAGGAGTGGCCACCGCCCATCACGAACGAGGATGGAACTAGATCTAGGAATCGTCAGCTCGTCATAAACTAAATAAATTTACGCCATTGAATAAGTAATAGTGCTCGAAGTAATACAGCGAAGTCGCTTACACATGTATGGGATCGAGAACGGTTCCTACGCATGCTCTGAGACGATGACAAACCATATTGCTCGAGTCTATGAAATCCTATTTTCTTTCTGTTTTCCTACAAACTTTGGTTCTTTCTTTGGTTGCACGGACATTTGTTTAGTTTTCCCTGTTTGTTTGGGCTTTCAATTTGTTAACTGGATTCTGTAACAAGTGGATTTGGATGAATGTAATAAATAATACAGGTCTCGCGGTTACGGTCCCAACCGGAGAGACGGGGCAGTAATCGCAAATAACGAGTCCCTTCGCTGGAGAGCGATGGAATGTACTAAAACGGAATATGAAAGTCCTTGGCCGGAGAACCGAGGAATATAAAAGTTCTTAGCTGGAGATCCGAGGCCAGAGAATATAAAATTCCTTGGCCGGAGTGCCGAGGCTGGAGAATATAAAAGTCCTTGGCCGAAAAGCCGAGGTCGAAGAATATAAAAAGTGCTTGGCCGGAGAACATAAAAGCCCTCGATCGAAGTGCCGGGGTAAGAATAGGATAGTGAGAGTTGAAGAGGTCCTGGGTTCTGATTTCGGCTTAGGATAAATGGACCCGCGAGGTCCTGGATTTGGCAAAGGGCTTGAAGCGGTCCCAAATTTGGATATCAACCCATAAAGGTTATGGATTTGATTGTTGGTCATTGGATAGATTAAAGTTCGATTGACGGATTCAGATAGCTATGGAATTGGTTAAGGATGTGGTTATAGGACTTCGAATCAGACATCGGCTTGGAGCAGTCGCGGACTTGGATATAGCTGTGGCACTTGGATAGGATGGCTTAGTAATAGATTGGATTATGGATCAGATGGAATGACTATGAATGGAATATGGACTTTGGATGTTGGATTCAGAGCTATTCAAAACACACATTCTTACCACAAGGCATATTTTGAGAGGCAAATGTTATCACACCTTTTGGTCAAGGCTGGGATATAAAAAAATAGGCTAAAAAGGATGGAAACCAGTATTAGAGTGAATATCTTCAAAATTTGACCGAGCTCTAATCAAGACGGGATCGATTGGGAATGATGAACAAGGCTAGGAAAGGCAATGTTTCAAATCTCAAGTCAACCGGTGTTCGTATGCTCAAGATATGATCGATGCAAATTAAACAACATTCTCATTCGTATCTATCACGTTCGTATCGATCCGAGGTGGCCTTCTTCGTATCCATCACGTTCGTATCAATCCAAGTAACTTCACTTCGTATCCATCAGGGTTGGCCTTATTCGTATCCATAAAGGAAGACATTTTCATATCCGTCAACTCCATCATGTCCATCAGGTTTTCACTCGTCCTCTTCGTATCAATTGGACGACTGCATCTCTCAGATAGATTAAGGTCGTTCACTTCGTATCGATATATGCATGTTAATATATGATATGTTTCATATCGATCGACCAAATCATCAATTCGAAACCTGACCTTTCCCATTGATGCGAAGTAGCCTATAGCTATCTACATCGTATCGATCGTGTGGATGTATATTTCGTATCAATCACCCAGATGATCGATACGAAACTATCATTTTCCATCGATATGAAGCCGATACCAGTTGATCGATATGAAGAGTGCACGCCGGCATTGATACGAGAGGAATAATGCAGATGGATACGAAGAGCATGGTCAGGCAAGAGAAGCATTCACCTTGGCACCGAAAATGGATCTACCCTGGGTTTCTAAGCCACTTCGTCGATGCGAACAACATTGATACGAAGAGAGGAGAATGTGAAGCTTTGGATCGATACAAACGTGACAACCAACTTATAAACACAAACTTGCATCGATCATAATTCAAAATCTATAAGTCCAAACATTACGAAATTTTCAAAAGATCTTCCTGATGCATTCAAGAACCTCCATGATCGATCTCGGCTCGATTGGACCACTTTTGGATTGATAGGAATTGAACACACATTGATCCCAAATTGCTCTAAATCAGTCTGGTGGGCCCACTTGTGCAAGAGAAGAGGTGTTCCAGGTTTTGAGGCGGATATTTTTGGATCTACACCTATAAATAGGAGTAATATGGCAACTAAAAAGGGGATTTTCTCCTTCGTTGACGCTGAAACTTTTCCATTTTCGTAATTGATACTGAAGGCTTGTAATTATAACTACAGTACGAAAGGCAATAAAAAGGATTGATTCAAAGTGGACATAGGCCGGATTGCTGAATCACTATAAATCTTGTGTTCTTTCGTGCTTTCTTCCATTTTAACTTTACTGTTTCTTCATTCTAATTTCTACTTTATCTGGATCTGAGATCCATGTATAATATTATGGATCTGTGTGTGAACACTGGTACTTTCATGGGTTTTGGAGTTTGTGTCCAATTTTAGCGCAAACACACATCATAAACTTTTATTTCAGCATCAAACTCTACTTGCGTTCTAGTTTATTAAGAAAATATGTGTCACCGTAAACAGTAGGGAGCTAATGCATAGCCTATAAAGTAAGTTATGTTGTCATCTAACAAAATTTAACATGAGGTCTCGGTTCTCACTTTTGTAAGGTTCAATTTTTCATTAATACTTCAATCAGCTTTGTTATAAACCTGAACCTTGGTGAAAACTTTTCAGCTTAACTCTCCTAAAATAAACATCGATTGTAATGACTTAGAATTTGATTACTTAAAATATGGATATTTAATTATATCATTAATAATTAATTAATGGTTTTTATAACTAAAATAAACTTAGTGAAATTATTTTTAAATTTTGTTTTTAAAAATAATTAATTCGAAGAAATATTGAAAATGTGATCGAAAGTCGTTTTCTGAATTTTCGATTTTTCATCGACTAAAAGTTATCGAAAATGTTGTAACACTTTTGTGTACACATGCGCACATTTATAAATCACATTGGACATGGAAATATACATGTGAATGTATACATTTGAGTATGTACATATGCATGTATAAGACAAGATTTTATTTGTAATATATATATATATATATATATATATATATATCTTCGACATTTAGTACAAAAGGACCATGATTAAGTTTGTTTTGACAAGATGGGATGGTGACTAAGGAGAGAGGTGGAATTTGCATTGAAAAAGGAGGGGATGAGGTGGCAAAAGAAGAGAGCGGGGTATAGTACTAAGGGTATTTCTGTAATTTCACTTATTAACATATTATAAAAGGGAATTTTCTTAATTTAATTCAATTTTTCTCATTCCATTCTCTTATTTCCTAAAGCTTAGCAAATTTTCATGGCTTCATAACCTATTTCCAAAGTCTCAAAAACGTAGATCCCCATTTCACAATCGATTCCAAAAGCTTGCAAAAACACTTCTTTATCCATTTCTCCACTTCATCTTCAAAGTTGAAGCACACATTCTCCTTTCAACTTAAAGGCCATACCCTACATGCATAAGGCCTAACTCTTTGTGCAAGTTTAGGCCACTTAAAGACATCACTTTTCCAAGAAAATACAAAGGCCTAGGTCATTCTCAAATTCGAGAAGATAATACTTTAGTCTAGTCGAATTTCGGTGAGTAAATTCTAAACTTTTGGAAAGATGATGCCTTTACTTTGATGGTTGTTATATACTTGTGTAACTGTTGTTTATATGTTTGGATTATTATATAGTTTGGCTATATATGTGTGAGGTGGTTTGAGTTTTAGTTTGTGACTTAAAACGATGGATTAAAGTGATGTACTGGTTATATAGTTGTGATCTTCCATGTGTATGGTTCGCGAGATGTAATCTTGTGATGTATGGTAATGGTATAAATTAGTATTCATAATCTTGGGTATATGTCGAATGGTTTGGAAATTAGATATGTCACTTGTTGAAAAGGACTTGGGATCCTTTTTAAAAATCAAATCGTTTACCAGTTTTTATTTTAGTAAATGTTTTCTTTGGTTTCTAACCTAGAAATGTTTTTTTAGAAACTCTTTGAAATTATTTTAAAATAAAAGTATAAGTGGAAGTTTAAGTTTTGGACGGTAACTTAGAAAAGTAATTCTAATTTACGACATCTGTAGCGATAGTCGCTATGGATGCAGTTCAGAAATGTATGATTTTCAAGTTTTTAAGCTCTCCTTTAAAATTGTTTTAAAAACCATTTCAAACTTAGTTAGAGATTTTAAAACTTAATTAATTATTAAAAACTGAGAATGATAATTAAATAATTCATTAAAAATAATTATTTAGCAATTAAGTTATGTAATTAAGGTTTAAGAATTACTTAACTAAGTTAATTTTTTATAGTTAATTAAGAAAATTTTAGTTAATGATTAATTAAGTTAAGAGGTAATTATTTCAATTTATTTGTTCAATAAAGCTAATTATTATTTAATTATTTAAATAAATTATTATTTAATCAAGAGTTATTTATTTACTTAATTATTAATTAATTAGGGTTTAATTTCAAATAAACGTTTATTAAATAAATTTTAATAATGCATTTATTTTTAACTAATTAGCGTTTAATTATTATTTAATTAGAGTTTGATTATTTAATTAATTTTTAACCAATTAAGGGTAATTATTAGTAACTAATTAAGACTTAACTAAGATTAATTAAGCTTTAAATTTTGACTTAAGTGTGATTAATTAAGGATTAGTTAAGCTTTAATTTATGATTTAATGATGATTTACTTATTATTTTTAAGTTATTTTAAACCCCAACAGTTATTTATTTTAGGTCAACTTTCTTTTACAGTGAATTGCTTTTAGACCAACGGATCTCTTGCCCATGCCATTAAGTAGCCAAATAATTTAAAATAGTTAGAATAAAACGTTGACGCGTTTTATTGGAAGTAAGTCGACTTGTACTTATCACAAATACCGCATTTTGGAAATGTGATGAATATAAGGGAGTTGATTTCGATAAGCGGGTCGTGATAATTTAAGCATATGGAATATATTTCCATATGTAAATCTTTACATCCTGATAGTGAGTTGTCCATTATATAAACTTGACCCTTTGACATTATCGAATGTTGGTTTGGAGAGATCGAGCAGTTGTTATCCGAAAACCACTTCGAACCAATGTAAGCATTCGAATTAGAAATATTAAAGGCAAGGTTCAAGATGTAGACTTTGAAATGCAAGGTTGTTTGTTACTAAACCTTAAGGTGATTCCAAAATGGGTATACTAGAAGTAGTGCCTTTAGTTCATTCATCTCCTAAGCGATTTGTATGGATGAGTGCTAACATTATGTCAACATCTAGAATACAATATTAGCATTCAAAGTGGCAGTGCTATAATTAAGGTAAACGTAGCCCCAGGCCTCATCAATTGAGAAATACTAAAACATGGGATATGTCGCAAGGCTAAGTGGGTCGCTCCCATTAGGGTAAGGTCACTCCTATCTAGAATCCCTACTATCAACTCATGTATGCTTCAGTATGGTTGTTGATCCCAACCGAGGGGTGATCATATTTGGTACTATCCAACAAGGGGTAGGCTGGTCTTATATTGGCAGGGAATCCTGGTGAGGTCGTCGGTGTTATTTTATTTAGAGATGCACCATGATGGGTGGTACCCCAGTAGCCCAGTCATTATATGGAATCCATTCCCCCAATAAGTGCATTCAGTCTTAGTTGTATACCTATTATGCTATAATTAACGTAAATTTTTTGGCTATATTAATTACTTACTTGAAAACCCTAGACGTTATGATCATCATAAGGTAAAAACCCGTCCATGTTTATGTGCGGTGTGGTCTTATGATGCACCCTTGAATTTCAAAGAGTTTTTAAAGTAATAATTCAATTGTTTTGAGTTTGCTCACACCGGACCCATGTCTAACCCAGATTTTTATTTTCCTTCCCTAAAACTCTTAGGTACTCAAATATTTATGAGTAGCTAAGTGATCCAAGTTTCTTACGGTTTCATTTTGGGGGAGCTGGAGTAGGTGGCTTCAATGCTAGCTAGCTACAATCTTATTCCACTATGTGTATATGTATATATTTTGTATTAGTGATGTAAGGATATGTAATTATAACTGTCATAGTTTGAAACTTGTTCTATTTTCACTCTGATGTACTATCATGGAAGTATCTATGTAAAACCTTATGTTGATTAACCTATGTTGTTTTGTTTCGTTGTGAGATTCTATGATTATTATTATTTCTTCCTATTTTTTCTTTTCTTATACCCTTAATGACTCGTCTTTTAGAGTGAGAAAGGCAGTTCGTTACATTTGGTATCGGAGCTTAGGTTGAGCGAACTCCTAGGCTTTAGGTTGGGGTCAACTTCGAGATAGTGTATTTGTAAATTTTTATACCTATATATATTGATGATAGTTAGATCCTCTTGATAGGTTTGGCTAGTACTCTTCTTTCAAGATTTATCTCGTCTAAATATTCTAAGAGTTATCTTACTATGTCAAGGTAGTAAGACAATGATCAACAGAGGTAGACGAGGTAGGGAAGCAGGTAGCACTATGACTACAAATGGCCGAACCCAAATCCTAGAGGATTTCGGACTGTCAAAGAGGCAACACCAGAGCAACTAAGAGTGAATTTCACAAATTTATGCCAGGATTACACCAATTTAGGAGGGAAACCATTTAAAGGAACCGAGTCTATCATGGAAGTGCAAGCTTGGTTGCAATCTTGCGAAAGGATTTTTAATGATCTTGGTTTATTGGATGAACAGAAAAGGTTCTTATCGATATGGCAACTGCAAGTGGGGTAGCAGCTTGGTGGGACTTCCTTACCGCAAATGTTCCAGAAAAAGAGTTTTCATGGGCTCAATTTTAATAGGAACTTAAGGATCAGTTTCTACCTGCAGCGGGAAGGACTAGGATGTATAGGAACTTCATGGACTTGAAGCGGGGGGATTTTTCTGCAGCAGAATATGAGAAAAAGTTCAACGAGATATCTTTTTTGGATCAGAATTGATCACTACCCTATTGAAGAAAAACAAGATGTTGGTTTTGGGAATGAGGGAATGTTTCCACGAGAAGATGACTGCTCATATAAATGGTTCTTTTCTTAGTTTAGTGGACATGGCTCTTAGGTATGATGTCTTGGAAAAGAAGAAGCCTACATTAGTGACAACCAGTGGAAATGCTAACGGTAACAATTCCAACAAATGAATGTTTAATCCAAATTGGAAGAAGCAAGAAAAAGAAAAACAGGGAGAAGGTCAAGAAGGCAAGCCTAAGGCTAGTGGTTGTTATATCTGCAATAAGAGAGGACACATTGCCAGGTACTATTCGAATCGTGAAGCTCCGAAGCAGCAAAGTGGACTAATCTCTTCAATAGTGTAGAAGACTCTTTTTTTTAATTGCCAACAGCCCGACCATATGGTGAAGGAGTGCCCACTCATGAAAATGGTGCAGCAGCCCAAGGTGTACGCTATTAAGAATGAACCGTCGACTTCAACGGATGTAAAGGGAAAAAGCGTCCATGAAGGTACCTTATTAATTAATGCTATTTTTGTTCGAGCATTATTTGATACTGGTGTCTATCATAGTTTTATCTCATTAGAATTAGTACGTAAATTTCATCATATCTCGAGTATTATAGAAAACCCTATGTGTGTGTCTAACCCCATAGACGGGGTAACCCATTTGAATATGATTTGTGAAAATATGCCAATTTCCAACCTTCTTCGTCATTTTTCTTGCGATCCGTCTATCTTAGACTTTAAAGGATTTGACATTATTCTTAGTATGGATTGGTTATCAAAATATGGAAATGTTCAAGATTGAAATGAAAGAACCATTTTATTAGTAACCGATTTGGGAAGAATTGCTAAAGTATCATGTAAGGAACCTGATATCCATATATGTAGTTTCTTGTATGCCCTGAAAGCATCCCAAGAAAATTTAGGTCTATTGATGTTGTTGAGAATTTTTCCGATATATTCGAAGAGTTTAAAAGTTTACCCCCGTAAACGGAGATAGATTTCTAAATTGATTTGGTCCTTGGTGCAAGGTTCGTGGTTCAACCAAAGTGAAGGATAGCTCCGAGGGAGAGATAGGAGTTGATAAGACAAACCCAAGTCCTATTGAGGATAGGATTGATTAGGCCCAGTCGTTCGAGTTGGGGATCGACTGTGGCGTTTGCGGGTGATGTGCACGTAAATGTGCATATTTTTACCGCCGTATTTAATCTATTTAAATTAAATAAATGATTGTATTAGGTATTTTAACTTGTTTTAACCAAAATCCACATTAATTCCAAATTGTCACATATCCATCTTCATATAGTGGCAAAACGGTCATTTGTGTGCATATATTTCTTTGAGAAAAATTAATTGAAAAAATATATATAATTGTGTAGGAATTTGATCTCAAATAGTAGTGGTTTCATGAAGACACATGCATGCAAAAAATGAATACAAAGGAATGAAGATGGAAATAATTCAAAGTGAAGAACATGGAGGACCCCACTTACCCACCTACCTTAACGTACAAATTAAAGGCTAATGCACATGCTTACGGAATTAATGGCTTCATGTACACTTAAATGATGATTGGTAGAAGCTAATGATTACTCGGCCTCCACACTTTCTCAAGGGTATTTTGGGCATTCTCCAAAAATATAAATTAGGGTTTAACACGCGCGTGTGTGTGTGTATATATATACACCCTTTATGTTTCATGTAACTCTCTCCCTTAGTCTCTCTTTTAAGCTCTCTTCTCTTAAAGACATAAAATAAAAGCTCTCTATTTTTTCATGGCTACTTAGCCATTTCTTCTTTTATGTAATTCCTTTTTATGCAATTTAATACATGTTTTTTTCCTTTTCTTATTTATTTCCTTTCATGTTGTAGTGTAAATCTCTTTTATTTTATGCCAGTAGAATAGTAGTTCTCTTTTCCATTAGCTTTCATTTTCCTTTTCTTTTTCTTTTGCTTTCATGTTGCTAGCTACATTTATTAATCAAATGACAAATATGAGAGGCTAAACCCCTTCAATTTAAGGGTAATGAAGCTCTCTAATTATGTAGCTTCAACTATTTGTTAATTCATGCTCTCTTTTTGTGCTTAATGATGATCAATTAAGTGTTTTATTTGTTGTTCTTGCTTTGAATTTGATAGCCTATATTGCTAACACCAAATATGCTATGCTTAAACAATCAGTAACGCAAATGCCTAAAATATGATTATGGCATAAGAAAGTGATTTGAAATTCAAATTTGATGGTCTATATTTCTAGTCAATAGTTAATAGCTCATACTTAAAATAGATTTCATTTTCATTTTCTTTGTCAAGTTTCATGAAAGTTAGTAAGTGCTTTAAGTGATGTGTTATAGTTTGATGGCTTATGTTGGCTAATCAATAGCACAAATATGTCATACTTATAATAAGCACATCAATTAAAGCATTAATGACCATAAAAGAGAGATCACGATTTCATATATGTTGAACTACATGATCTAGAGAGTGGATTTATTCTCTAAATTGTCATTTAACTCTTATATTTGCATCTCTTTTCTTTTAGTTAGTTAGCTAATTTTCTAATTCTCTAGCTTAACTTTCACTCGACTTTGGTATAATTTGATTGAATATAATCTTAAAATCTACAATTCCCTACGGATCGACCCGTATTCGCCATTTACTACAAGTGTACGCCGTGCGTTTGCGGTAAATTTAATTTGCAATTTATCGATTATTTTTTAAACCGATAGAAAATTAGTCGATTAACAAGTTTTTGACGCCGTTGCCGAGGAATTAGTTTAATTTTAATTTTCTATTCTTCGAATTATTTTCGTTTGAATTTTTGTGTTTTATTTTGTGTGTTTGTTTGCAATTAAAAATAAAATAAAATTCGTTGTGTGTTTATTGCTTGAATTTGTTTGTGTGATTGTTTTTGTTTCTATTTGCATTGCATTTGCATATTTAAAAAAACGAAAAAAAAAACCATACAATTTCAAAACAGTAAAAAAAAAAAAAAAAAAAAAATATTTCATTTTCGTTTCTCATTTACAATTTCTGCCTTAAGTTATATTGCATTTATATTTCTATGCACAAATACATTTCTGTGCACATTACTCCACCTTCTACCAACAGTGCTTCAGCAGCCACCACTTCTCCTACAGTGCCTCGCCACCCCTCCACTTCTTCTCACTGTCAAACCCTTGAAAATATTCTCTTTGACCATCCCAATCCCACCACATCTCATCCACCATCCCACCGTCTTCAAGTCGTCATCAGTGCCAAAACATTCTTCCCCTTACCATCCCAGATTTCAACAGAACCATATATCTTCCAAAACACCAACAGTTTTCACTAAAGCATTTACTACACACAAATCTTCCACTATCTTACTTCATTTCCATCAGTTCACATTGTTCTGCCATCAAAACAAAACAATTGCCTGACCATATCAAAACAAAACAATTGCCTGACCATATCAAAACAATTGCCATCAAATCAAAACTGTGCTGACCATATCACTTCTCTGGCCACTGCACTGACCTTCCTTATACTTCCTCCCACAGCCCAGAGCCTTACCACTGCTCTTCATCATACTTTGTTGCCATAACCCACATTACATACCACAAATCACAGCATACCACCATTCTACATTCATTTCTCTTCACAGTCTCCACCTGAACTCAGCAGCATCATTCAATCAAACAGCCTACAAAACATCTCACATACACTCGTATCAGACACCCATATCGGACAACCATCTTCTACAAACCACCATACACCCGTATCATCAACCTGCCACACAATCCATTGTTCAACGTTCACTGCTACATCATAACCTGACTTCCCTACACTTGCTCCCCTATCATATAAAGTCAGTACCACCACCCTGTCATCTCCGCATATGACTGTACACATTCAACAAAACTGCCATACTCTACAAACCATTTCATCAACACAACTGCAAACAAACAACTACAATTTGCCTTCACCGGAGCAGCAACTCGAAACCTAGTTCCACAACCCACGAACCACTTTCGTAATTCAGAGAACTCCCGATACCATTCCCCAACCCATCGAAACCAAACTCGCTACCTACCTCTTGCATCAAAAATCCATCACCTGACTGTAACATCCCCAATCGCTTAAACACTTCCAACCACTTCAAACCCAAGGCAACAATCGAACAGAACCACCGCGACCTTATCCACCTCAGCCATACCCCAAATTCACCAAACCCACAATCGAGCAGCCTCGAATCGAATTCGCGAACAACCCTGAACCAATTCGCTACCTTCAATCGCTAGCACCCTTCACCGTCTCAAAGCTCCAACCATCATCACCAAATCGCCGATCTCAATCGTGGAATTTTAAGGGCTTTTGATTTTCGAATTGTGGATTTTTGATTTTCGAGTTGTGGATGATTTCACTAGATATTAGCTGTCATCACAAGTGCTAGACTAAGCGGTGTTTAAACGATAAAAAAAGAGAGAACGAAAACAGTTTGCGTGGTTAAGTGTTTAAGTTAATAAAGTGTTTTAAGTTTGGGCTTGTGGATTCGTGACCTGAGTATTTTACTAAGTTAAGTGTTTTAAGTTTGAATTTGTTTTGGTGTTTTGTTCATAAATAAATTGTTTTGTTTTGTTTGTTTGTGTACCTTGCTTTTATTTACTTTGTTTACTTATTTTTATTTTTTGTTTTGTTTTACTCTTAAAAAAAAGTGTTTGTTTTGGGTTTTCTTTTGTTTTCCAATTTGTTAAGTTTGTTTTTCTTTTGTTTGTTTGTTTGTTTAGTTTTACTTGTCATAAAAAAATGTATATATTTTGTTTGTATTTTTCAGGCTGCCAAAGCAGAGTTGCAGTAGAAGCAGAAGTGCTTGCTAAAATAAATTGCTTGATTTGCTAATCTTGTCAAAAAATAACTGCTTGCTTCTAATTTTCTTTTTATTTTCCTTGCATTTGTATACATCTGTTGTTTTTTGTCTTGCATTGTCGGTTGTTTGCGTTTGCATTTAAAAACAAAATTCAAAAAAAAATCAAAAATCTTTTCGTAGTTGCATTGTTAATACACGTTTAATTGCTGCTTTGCATTTCATCTTAGAATTGTGATTTATAAATATTACGGCGATTCGTAAATAATATAATGGTTGTTCCTCTGAAGGTACTTAAACGTTCGGCTGCATTGCTACGGTGATTCGTGGTGCACCGATAAATCCTGTCCGTTACCTGGCTGAGAACCATCTTGTTGATTTAAGACAATTTGTGATTATACAATTTTGGGTTAACTTAGGATAAATCATTTGTAATCAACCCTTGCATTCAGTTGCATTAATTCATGCATATTTAAAAAGAATTCAAAATCCAAAACTAAAAAATATTGTAATATTCCTTTTCCTTTGAAATTTTTAAATCCTTTTTCTTTGAAATTTCAAAAATCCAAAATAATATAGAAAAACCAAAATTCAAAAAAAAATCTTTTCAAAAAACAAAAAAATTGAAAAATCAAAAACAAAACAAAAATCAATTTTCCTTTTGAAAATAAATTTTATTTATAAATATTTTTCCTTTAAAAAAAAACAAAAACATTCTTCAAAATTTCCGAGTTTCCCCAGTCACTTGAATTTTACGATAGTTGTGAAAATCAATATAGTCCATATAATTTCACTCCAAATTCGTATGGATATTTTAACGACAACTTTTGTATAAACAATTCAAATTTCGAACTACAAAATTTTCAAAATGACGAACAACCCTCAACTTTTGAAAATACCATTTCATTTTACTTGAGTACTCTACACAACAAAATCAAAGTATAAACGATTTGTGTAATTCATATTTGTGTAATAACTCGAGTCAAGGATTTCATCGAATTCAATTCAAAATTCAAATGATTTTGATTATAACCCATGCCAATTCAATTTCGAACTCCAAAATGAATTCCAAACTTAAAATGAAATGGAAACAACTTTTCAAATGAATTTGGCAATGAGAATAATCTTAACCATGTTACGATTGAAAACTTTTGTCCTCAACAACTTCAAAGTGAAAATTTTCAAGTTAATAATTACAAATTTGACTTTGTTGAGCAAATGAACGAAATTCATAATAATCACATGGATTTGTTGTTTGAAACATATATGAAACAATGTGATAAACAAAATCAAATCCCAACATATGACGAGTCAAATGATAATCCATCTTTTACGCAAATCGATGATTTTCAAACAACAACTTTTGAAACTGAAAATAATGATCTTAATGAAGTTATTGAAAACACAGTAGATTTCAATTCTTTTGAGGGTGAGAAACTCGATTTAAAATTCGATCTTCTTTTTTCGATTTTGAAATTTTAAACACAACAACTTTGGATTTTGAACTTGACATGTATAACAAAGTTGGTAATAACGCAATAAAGGGAGACAAATTCAATGGACACGATTTCTTTTGGACTTTTCAAAAATGAGATGTTAAATTTTGAAGGGGAAGATTTGAATGACCATTTTAATTTTGAAATCAATAATTTTGAAAAAATTGTTGATGGTGAGCTTAACTTTCAATTTGGTGAAAACAAACTTGAATTTTAATCAATTATTTTATCAACCCCAAAAATCATTGAAAATAAGACAACTCGTACGATTTTTAATAAAACGACATTCGTTTTTCCAAATCAACATCTAATTTTGAAATTTTTTATGATTTGGTTTTTCATGCTTAAGTTGTGTCTCGCATACTTGACGAGACAAATGAATCGGTCTTTGGAAGACCGTTTCATTTACTTTTTGACGATATACTTTCTGATTCCATGTAAATACATTTAATTTTCATGTAAATAATAATAAATATATCTTTCACTTGGGTTGACCGTGGGGACACAATCAAAATCAAGTGTGGGGGGGACTCATCTTCTTCTTGATTTTTCAGGATTAATTTTTCATTTT
Source organism: Allium cepa (assembly GCA_030765085.1). Classification (NCBI taxonomy): domain Eukaryota; kingdom Viridiplantae; phylum Streptophyta; class Magnoliopsida; order Asparagales; family Amaryllidaceae; genus Allium; species Allium cepa. Next base: position 501,710,047 of record CM060931.1, read on the forward strand.
TCTTCCAAAAACTCAATATATATATATATATATATATTTTCAAAAACAAAAAGAAGAATTTTTTTTAATCATTGGATTTATTTTTAAAGAAACACTATAGGATAAATATATGGTTTTGGTTAAATTAAAATGTTTGAAAATTTATTCGTCTTAACAAAAATAAAAATGAAGTTTTATTACAAATAACAATGGTTTAATTAGTATATAGGAAGATTCATATGTGTTAATTATGAAATACATCCTAATTGAAAATCTTTGTTTTAAAAGTGGTGAATTTAAAGTAAATGATATAACATTTTTTTGTCTTCTAAGTTAAATGGTGCTAAGATGATTTTGCAAAACTCTCTCTCTTTCTAAAAAAACGTATTAAAAAAACATATTAAGAAAAAACAAAACATTTGTATATATATATATATATTCTATTAACACCTACGGTCGACAGGTGTACACACTTGTGTGTACACTCGCCATGCTCTGTAACTTTCTCACTTAAGCCCGAAAGGCAGTGCATAATCGGTATTCTAGCCTCAGTTTATCCGAGCTAGGTGTATGTATATAAAAATTCTTTTATTAATAATGCCTATAGTCGATAGGTGCTCACACTCGTGTGTTCACTCGCCACGCTATGTACTCCCCTCACATAAGTCCGCAAGGCAGTGCATGGGTAATATATGTGGCCTTAATTTACCTGAGTTAGGCATATAAATATTGTAAGTATCAATAAAATTTTCAAAAATACAAGAGAGAATAAGCAATTGAAATCCTTTCACTATTTTTAACTTATTTGATTTGACCTGTTATTGAAAAGAAATGAATATACCACTTTGGTAAACTTTGATAATCAATTAATGATCCATTTTATAGTTACACTTTGTTATCAACCGAAACAACAAGTTAAACTATAGCCTATTTGTTATGATAACGTAATTTTTGTTGGAAATTTTGACGAGTAAATGACTAAAATTTTCTGGATAATAATCAAAACCTATATTTAACTTATTTGTGTCGATTTAGAAGTGAATCTTCATTGTAAATATTTTCAAAAACTTGCATGCACATCTTTGTAAATAAATCTTGTATTTTGTATATATTTTCATCCTGCATTTGGATTTTGTGGGTAGTATCCGTTGAAAACCCTCACGAGACAACACTCATCCTACTGGGGACACCTAGAGGTTTAACGGCTTGTTGCATACGCTCAATGCAATTGTGCTCCCTACGAAAAAAGATTTATCTTAGTTTTTCTTTATTCGAGGACGAACAAAATGATAAGTGTGAGGGTATTTGATGTGCACGTAAATGTGCATATTTTTACCACCATATATAATTTATTTAAATTAAATAAATGATCATATTGGATATTTTAACTTGTTTTAACCAAAATCCATATTAATTCCAAATTGTCACATATCCATCTTAATATAGGGCTAAACGGTCATTTGTGTGCATATATTTCTTTGAGAAAAATTAATTGGAATTTTTTTTTAATATATATATATAGGAATTTGATCTCAAATAGGAGTGGTTTCATGAAGACACATGCATGCACAAAATGAATACAAAGGAATGAAGATGGAAATAATTCAAAGTGAAGAACATGGAGGACGCCACTTACCCACCTACCTTAATGTACAAATTAAAGGCTAATGCACATGCTTACTGAATTAATGGCTTCATGTACACTTAAATGATGATTAGTAGAAGCTAATGATTACTTGGCCTCCACACTTTCTCAAGGGTATTTGGGCATTCCCCAAAAATATGAATTAGGGTTTAATACATGTATATATACCCCTTATGTTTCATGTAACTCTCTCCCTTAGTCTCTCTCTTTTAGGCCCTCTTCTCTTAGGAAAATAAAATGAAATCTCTCTTTCTTTTCATGGCTATTTAGCCATTTCTTCTTTTATGTAATTCTTTTTTATGCAATTTAATACGTGTTCTTTTCCTTTTCTTGTTTATTTCCTTTCATGTTGTAGTGTGGATCTCTTTTATTTTACGCAAGTATAATAGTAGTTCTCTTTTCTATTAGCTTTCATTTTCCTTTTCTTTTCTTTTTGCTTTCATGTTGCTAGATGCGTTTGTTAATCAAATGACTAATAAGAGAGGCTAAACCCCTTCAATTTAGGGGTAATGAAGCTCTCTAATTATGTAGCTTAACTTATTTGTTAATTTATGCTCTCCTTTTGTGCTTAATGACGATCAATGAAGTGTTTTATTTGTTGATCTTGCTTTGAATTTGATAGCCTATATTGTTAATACCAAATAGGCTATGCTTGAAAAATCACTATCACAAATGCCTCTTCATCAAAATATGATTATGGCACAAGAAAGTGATTTTAAATTCAAGTTGATGGTATATATTTCTAATCAATAGTTAATAGGCCATACTTAAAATAGATTTCATTTCCTTTGTCAAGTTCCATGAAAGTTGGTAAGTGCTTTAAGTGATGTGTTATAGTTTGATGACTTATGTTGGCTAATCAGTAGCACAAATATGACATACTTATGATAAGCACATCAGTTAAAGCACTAATGGCCATAAAAGAGAGACAGTGATTTCATATATGTTAAACTACATGATCTAGAGAGTGGATTTATTCTCTAAATTGTCATTTAACTCTTATATTTGCATCTCTCTTCTTTTAGTTAGTTAGCTAATTTTCTAATTCTTTAGCTTAACTTTCACTCGATTTTGGTATAATTTGATTGAATAGAATTTTAAAATCTACAGTTCCCTGTGGATCGACCCGTATTTGCCATTTACTACAAGTGTACGCCGTGCGCGCTTGCGGTAAATTTAGTTTGCAATTTATCGACTATTTTCTAGATTGGAATGAAAGAACCATTTCATTAGTAACCAATTTGGAAAGAATTGCTAAAGTATCATATAAAGAACCTAATATCCATATATATAGTTTCTTGTATGCCCTGGAAGCATCCCAAGAAAATTTAGGTCTATTGAAGTTGTTGAGAATTTTTTCGATGTATGCGAAGAGTTTAAAAGTTTACCCCCGTAAACAGAGATAGAGTTGTAAATTGATTTGGTCCCTGGTGCAAGGTTCGTGGTTCAACCAAAGTGAAGGATAGCTCCGAGGGAGAGATAGGAGTTGATAAGACAAAACCAGGACCTATTGAGGAGAGGATTGATTAGGCCCAGTCGTTCGAGTTGGGGATCGACTATGGCGTTTGCGGCTAAGTCTGATGGATCATTAAGGTTGTGCGTGGATTTTAGGAAGTTAAATAATTTGACAATTAGGAATAAGTATCCCTTACCCTACATCGATGATCTTTTTAACCAACTTCGTGGAGCTATGTTATTTTCTTAGATGGATCTAACTACTGGATTTCATCAATTTAGGGTTGATGAAGAAATTATACCCTTAACTGCGTTTAGGGGTCCTGACTTTTCTTTGAGTGGTTGGTTATGCTTTTCGGGCCAACCAATGCTTCTACATATTTTGTAGACCTCAAGAACGGTGTTTTCCAAGATGTTCTTAACAAGTTTGTGTTTGTTTACATTGATGATATTCTTATCTACTCAAAATCCAAGGAGGAACATAGACATCATTTGGAAGGATTATTGAAAACAATGAAGAGACATGTCCAAAATGCAAAGTTTTCTAATTTCCATTCCCAAAAATCGAAAGTGAAATTCTTGGGACATATTATATCAGGAGAGAGCATTTCGGTTGACCCAATAAAAGTGGAAACTGTTCAGGAACGAAAGCGACTGTAGACTCCTACTGAAGTTTGTAGCTTCTTTGGTTTGGCAGGTTACTATAGGAGGTTCATTCAGGATTATTCTAAGATTCCCTTCCATTTGATCAAGCTGGCTAAGAAGGGAGAGAAGTTTATATGGATTCTAAAGTGTGAAGAAGCATTTTTAAAATTGAAGAAGAGATTGATGAGTGCAACAATTTTGACCGTTCCAGATGGAATTAGTGGTTCACAGTTTACACAAATTCTTATGGAGTAGGACTAGGCGTTGTTTTGATGCAGCATGGTAGAATGATTGCATATGCAAGTAGATAGTTGAAGCCTCACGAGAAGAACTATGCAAGGCATGACCTGGAGTTCCTGGCTATTGTCTTTGTACTGAAATGTGGAGGCACTACTTGCTGGGTAAGGATCATTCTATTTCTCTTAGTTTCTTTCCAATCTTTCGAGATTTTTGGAGTACGTTTTCTTTCTTTATGTAGGTGAAAATTTTGGGCCTTCATGGATCATAAATCCCTGAAGTGACTTTTTACTCAGAATGATATGAACCTGAGGCAGTGGAGATGGTTAGAGTTTCTAGCGTCCTATGACTTGGATATTTTTTATACGCCAGGAAATGCTAATGTTTTGGTAGATGCTTTAAGCAGGAATACAGTCTTGGGACTTTTAGCAGTTACCCCAACTCTCCTAGAAGGAATAGCGAGCAAACAAATAGTGGCCAGAAGCTTAGTGGCGATCATCAGGATGGTTGAGAAGGGACGGAGTATAAGTTTTAAGATTGACAATTGAGGAGTTTTGAGAATGAATGGATGAATATGTGTACCGAATATCAACAGCCTTAGGCAAGAAGTTTTGTCATAATGCCATCGTTCTAAGTTGAGTATCCGTCTAGGTATCTCAACAATGCATAAGGATATAAAGTGGATGTTTTGGTAGAAGGGGATGAAGAGAGATATCTCTATCTTTGTTAACAGGTGTTCATGCTGTCAACAATAAAAGGTGATCATCAAAAAACAGGCAGATCGTTGCAACCCCTGGAAACACCTAAATGGAAATGGAAAATGATATCAGTTGATTTTATCGATGGTTTGCCTAGAACCAGAAAAGGATATGAAGGAGTATGGGCTATTGTGAACCGATTAACTAAGAGTGCTCATTTTATTCCGGTGAAGCCAACTAGAACTGCAGCTTCATCAGCATAGATTTATGTAAGAGAAAATTCGCCTACATAAAGTCCAATGAGTATAGTAGGCGATCGAGATCCTATCTTTACAAGTCAGTTCTGGGAAGCCTTGCAAGTTACATTGGGAACAAAGTTGAGTCTGAGCACAGCCTACCACCCTCAAACCAATGGACAAACTAAGAAGGTTAACCGCATCTTCGAGGATATGTTGAGGGACTTCATCATGGAATTTGGAGTGTCTTAGGAAGCCTTTGACACCTTACTGACATCCTTGAGCACCACTTCTGACGATCAGGAGGCCAAACTCTGGTTAGTTTGGTCAGAACTTGCATTGTCAGATTTCCTATAACTTGCTACCATGGACATTACATCTTGGGCATAGAGTGCCCACTTCATCTTCATCATTAGTTTTTTACCCTTTATTTGTTGTCATGGAACTGGAATATCATTTGTGGTAGAAAAAGCTTCAGGAGTGGTTGTGGATGCAAAGTGTTTGTGGAAATGCCTCAAAGAACTTTCGTATGCAAACTGTTTGCTGAAATGATTCCAAGGCTAACATTAGCCGGTTTAAACAACGGTTTTCCTTCTTCGAAATTATAGAAATAATTGTGTGGTTGTTACATCTCCTTTCCTATTAAAGAACAACCTCACCCTCAAGGTTGAGTGGTAGCATAGGAGGTAGCTATGGTAGTTTATATGAAATATCATTGGTAATGACACCTACAAGTGAAAATAATATACTCCCGTCCCCTACTTTATTGGTTGTACTAAGTTTGAAATATTCATCACTTTCAAAGACAAACAAAATAGCTTCAAATTGTTTTTCTTCATCCGCATCTTTCAATTCATATTCGAAATTATAAATGTTCTCTAAAATAATTGCTTGTTCAAAAACCATATCAAATGATTCTTCTGAATCTGTATCTATGTCTCTAAGTACAGGTTCATAAAAACACTCTTGGTCACTAAGAATATACTTGTATAAAGCTTGGCATGAAGATGGGGTTTTAGAGTCTACTTTTCATTGAAAAGGAACTTTTTCCTCCACTATTTCAGTTTCAGACAATCAAATCTTTAGCTGTTTGAATAATAGCTATGTTTTGGTCTACACGTAGGCAAGAGGCATCAAAAAGTGAATCATCCTTACCATACAAATCTTCAGAAATTTGGGGAACTGACAAATTATGTCCACCTAGGCAACTATAACAAGAAGAATCAGCATGTATAGATTCAGCATGAAAATCGACAATACAATAATTCTCTAACTATTCATCCCAGATCACATAAAAGAAGCCAAATTCATTAATAAACAAATCATAACCTATAGGATATTGTTTTGTTAATTCGATGCAAATATTCCAAATTCTATAAGAAAACCCAATGATCCCTTTTTTCTCAAACGTTGAAAGAGATGTTGCTCATAGGCTACTTTGAAGTGAAGTGATAGTATCACCAATCTTTTTGTTGATAGATTCGATGAGCGTCATTACAGTGCTTAACTCGATAGATTCCAAGGCATTGATTGAATGCACTAATTCAAATACTAGCCATATGGTGATTCAAAATCTTGGGTTTTAGGGATGTTAAGGATATTATAAGCAGCAGTTCTTGAGTTTTGGAAATGGTTTGAATTATTAGGTGGTAAGGTGATACTTGATGAATATTGAAGGTTCTTGGAACATTTGCAGTGATTCTTAGTGGTGCAGGTTGAGGAAATGCAGGCATGGGTAGGGTAATGATTGGGTTAACTAGGAGTGGTTCTTGAAGTATATAGGGATTCTTGGTGGAGGGTATGGTGCCGGTCGAGAAAATATCGGCATTTGCATAGGGTAGGGATTTGGCAGATGAGGATCTTGGTATGGTATAGGAGATTTTTGAGGAATATTTGGGTCATAGCGGTACATGTGTGGTGAAGGAATAGCTGGTGACTGATTTTTGAATTACCAAAAGTTATGGGAAAGGGTAGTTAAGATGTTGTGTTTGCCCTTCGAACTTGGTGCTTAAACCATGAGAGGTCTGCTCTATATTTCTTAAATAAAAGTGGGTTCTGCTGCTGATTTCTTCTTGCAATGTCCATGAACCTTGATTTGGAGGGACAATTTAGGAAAAGGTGGTAGTGAGGTTAGGACCTAACTGCTTGTAAGAGGTTGCCCTGGTCTGTAATGACATAGAATTTCAGTAATTCAAAATTGGAATAATTAATTGATTTTAAATATTGAAAAGTTAATTTTATAAGTAATAACTTATATTTCAAATATAGTGATTTATTTGATAATTAAATTGTTAAATTTGAAATTGTTTAAAAAAATTGAATCTTGAATGTAATGTGAATGAAAATGATTTCTAAAGTTGACTTAAAATCTATCTGAATAAGAAAGAAGATAGTAAATTTTTAAATTTTGATTTAAAAGTAATTAAACTAATTTTGGAAATAACTCATTTTACTATCTTGGATTTCGACAAAACCAAATTCATTAGATCCGTAATAGTGAATTATTATACGCTGTCGAAATTCGTGGCGATTGGACGTATCGTTTGGTCATGCGAGTTCGAAATACGTAGAAATTGATTAAAGGAATTTAAATTAATATAAATTGATTTTGAAAGGTTAACTTCTGTATATGATGGACTTGGCTACCAATATATATATTCCAATGTGTTCGAATAAGAGTATAACATATAGAATGTCAGGCGGCATGCTTCTTTTGGAGTCTGAAATTTTAATGGATGAATAACGCTTTGGAAAAATTTCTATATAAGGCCCTCAACTTTCTTTCATTTGCAAACCCAAACCCTAAAATAAATTTCAACCGCCTTTAAAATTATAGATTCCAAAGATAGATAATCATCAGAGCCTCTAGGGACGGAATTAGCCAACGACTTCAACTAGGAAATATAGAACACGTTGATACGAGCTTGTTCAACGGTGGGATAAGCGAATCGTCGACCGAGACGGTGACAGTTGGCTCGCGTTCGTCGATAGTTTTATACGTTTGACGCTGGTTCGTGGTAGTGCGCTAGCATGTGAAGGTGGTGGGGTGCAGGTGCGGTAGAGCAGCGGAAGGGGCTGGAGCATGGAAGGTCAGCAATGGAGGTGGATTGGGCAACGGTGCCGGTTGGGTGGCGCGCGATCGAGATTTTCAAAAAAGAAATCACGTGTGCCTGGAGTTATAAATGAGAGCGAGGAAGAAAATGTTTAAATGTTTAAATGGGTGTGTTGTGAGTTGTGTGTTTTCTTTCTTATGTCAGTTTGTATGTATATATACGTTCAGATGTACATGTTTCTTATATACTGCATTTTGGGCTTTGGGGTGCGTTTTATCAGCCTTTGTTCATGTATATAAACTGATTAACTGAAGTATGAAATAAGTTTTTGCCTCTTTCTTTATTTTCATATATTCACTCTGACAACATGGTATCAGAGCGAAGAAAATCCAATATCCAAATCTATTGAGGAAAAGAGCTTGAATCTATGAAGATGGGAGAATCCACTGAAGAAAGCAAGGATAAGGTTGCGATGGATGCGATGCAGTTGATGCCTAAAATTACAGATCACAAATTGAACAATCTGAACTTCTTGAATTGGATTAAGACGATTCGATTGTATCTTCGCAGTATAGATAAAGATAATCATCTAACCGAAGATCCACCTGTTCCAGAATCAAAAGCTGAGAAGGATTTGATGTGGCTCAGATCTGATGCTCGACTGTTCTTACAAATTAGGAATTCAATTGACAGTGAGGTAATTGATCTAGTCAATCATTGTGAATTTGTTAAGGAATAGATGGAATATCTAGAATTCTTATATTCTGGAAAAGGGAACTTAACTCGAATGTATGATGTATGCAAGTCCTTTTATCGAGCAGAGAAGCAAGAACAAACTCTTATGAGTTATTTCATGAATTTCAAAAAGGTGTATGAAGAATTCAATATGCTTCTTCCATTTAGTTCAGATGTTAAGATTCAGCAACAACGACGTGAGCAGATGGCTTGTATGAGTTTCTTAGCTGGCTTACCATCAGAATTTGAAGCTGCTAGGTCTCAAATCTTATCTGGATCTGATATCCCCTCTTTGCAAGAAGTGTTTAGTAGAGTACTTCGTTCTGATGTTACTCAAATGTCAAATAAAGTGGAGAGTGCTTTGGTTAGTAGTAACAGAAACTATGTACAAAGAAATCAAGGTCAGAATAATCCAGCGAGACCAAATGCTCCAGAGTTCATAAATTCAAATAAAGGGAAGTTTTGCACATATTGCAAGAAGCCAGGGCATATGAAATTTGAGTGTAGGAAGCTTCAGTACAAGAATTCACAGTTAAATAAAGATATGAAGTCTGTTCTTATGTCAGCAGAAGATTATGATCAATATATGAAGATTCAAGGTTTATTGAAGAAAGAATCAACAACAAAGGAATCAGGATCTTCTGTTTCAGCTATTGCTAATTCTACAAGTCAGACTAAATGGATCATAGATTCTGGAGCAACTGATCGTATGACAGGTAATAGTAAATTAATTTCAGATATACACTATAAACAATCTCCTCATGCGGTTACATTGGCTGATGGATCACAAGCATTTGTTCAAGGAATTGGAAAGTTGAGGTTAAGTTCACATTTAATATTAAATTCAGTATTATACCTGCCAAAGCTATCATTCAATTTGATATCTGTAAGTCAAATTACTAAAGATCTGAAATATAGCATATCATTCTTTCCTGATCATTGTGAATTTCATGATCTAACCACGAGGAATATTATTGGTAGAGGTGAAGCATGTGGTGGATTGTATGTGTTTGACAATGTACCATCAAAATCTACAAGTTGTTCAAGTGTAACCTCTTCTGCAATTCAGTTGCATTGTCAGCTAGGACATCCATCATTACCTTTGTTCAAGAAATTATGTCCACGGTTTAGCTCTTTATCTACATTACACTGTGAGTCTTGTCAATATGCAAAGCATCATCGGGTTAGCCTATATCCTAGGTTGAATAAGAGGTCTAGTTCATTTTTTGAAGTTGTACACTCTGATATTTGGGGTCCATCTACAGTTGTATCAAAGCAAGGATATAGATATTTTGTTACATTTGTTGATGATTATACACGTGTGACTTGGTTGTTTCTAATGAAAAGTAGATCAGAATTGTTTTCTATATTTTGTGTTTTTTGTGCTGAAATACAGAATCAATTCAATGCATCTATCAAAATATTGAGAAGTGATAACGCTAAGGAATATACAAGCAATCAGTTCCACTCGTATATGACACAACATGGCATTCTTCATGAGACTTCGTGTGTAGATACAGCAACACAAAATGGGGTAGCAGAGAGGAAAAATAGGCACTTGCCAGAAACTGCTAGAGCACTTCTCTTTCAAATGAATGTTCCAAAGAGTTTCTGGGCAGAGGCTGTAAGTACTGCATGTTTTTTGATTAATAGAATGCCTTCAACCATTTTAGATTATCAAATACCTTATCAAGTCTTGTGTCCAAGCAAGCAGATTTACCCAGTGAAACTAAGGATATTTGGTTGTACATGTTTTGTTAGAGATGTCAATCCACAGTTAACAAAATTAGATCCCAAGTCACTTAAATGTAATTTTCTTGGATATTCAAGGCTACAAAAGGGGTACAAATTCTTTTGTCCAAAGCTTAACAAAAACATTGTATCTGTTGATGTTAACTTTGTTGAAGATGAACCCTTCTATTCATTACCAGTAGTTCCTCCAACCCAAGAAATTAATGATGAATCAATTATAGAAGAAGATGATGAATTTCTGATATATCCTGTTATGTCTACACATAATCATGAACATAGTGGAAATGAGGATTCTAATTCAAATACTTCATCCTCATCTGTATCTGCTCCAGAGGATACTCAACTACCAATGTTGAATACTGATTTACCTATTGCTTTACGTAAAGAGAAGAGAAAATGTACTTATCCCATTTCCTCATGTGTGACATATAATAACATATCCTCTAAATCTCATGCATTTATATCTACACTGGATTCAATTCCTACTCCAAAAATAGTTAAAGAAGAACTATCAAATAAAGAATGGCATGATGCTATGCTAGAGGAAATACATGCTTTAGAACAGAATGAAACATGTGAGTTAGTGCAGTTACCAGATAATAAAAAAGCAATAGGTTGCAAATGGGTGTATTCAGTCAATTAAAGTCAGATGGATCTCTTGAAAGATTGAAAGCACGTTTAGTTGCGAAAGGATATGCTCAAACATATGGGGTTGACTACTCCGAAACATTCTCGCCTGTGGCTAAAATGACTTCAATAAGGATATTCATATCCTTGGCAGCACAGAACAGCTGGGTACTACATCAATTAGACATCAAGAATGCCTTCCTCCATGGAGATCTGGTTGAAGAAGTGTATATGGAGCAACGTCCTGGGTATATTGCTCAGGGGGAGTATGGAAAGGTGTGCAAGTTAAAAAAGAGCTTGTATGGTCTGAAGCAAAGCCCCAGAGCATGGTTTGGCAAATTCAGTCAGGCAATAGAAAAGTTTGGGATGAAGCAAAGCAAATCTGATAATTCAGTCTTCTATAGGAATGAGAAAGGTATATTGATTCTATTAATTGTGTATGTAGATGATATTATCATAACTGGTAATGATAGAAGTGGAATCTCTTCACTCAAGACATTATTCACTCACAGTTTCACACAAAAGAATTGGGAGAGTTAAATTACTTTTTAGGCATTGAGGTGATTAGAGAGAATGGCAAAATATGTCTATCACAGAGAAAATACACTCTTGATCTTCTGAAAGAAACAGGGAAATTAGGTGCTAAGCCTTGCAATACACCCATATTAGTTAATACAGTTTTGACAAAAGAAGGAGAATTGTTTGAGGACCCTGAGAAATATAGAAGGTTGGTTGGTAAACTGAATTATTTAGTGGTGACAAGGCCTGATATTGCTTACTCTGTGAGCATGGTGAGTCAATTTATAACTTCACCTACTGTTGATCACTGGAAGTCTTTGAATCAAATTTATGTTACCTGAAAAATACTGTTGGACAGTGTATAGAATACACAAATCAGGGGCATAACAAAATTGAAGCATTTGCTGATGCTGATTGGGCTGGTTCAAAAGTGGATAGGAGATCTACCACAGGATTTTGTGTACTGATGGGTGGTAACTTGATTTCATGGAAGAGCAAGAAACAAAATGTGGTATCTCGGTCAAGTGCTGAGTCAGAATATAGGCCAATGGCTAACACAGTGTGTGAATTGATGTGGATTAAGCACTTGATGGATGAAATAGGACTGAAGTGTGAGTTGCCTATGAGACTGTGGTGTGATAATCAAGCAGCTCTTCATATTGCGTCTAACTCGGTTTTCCATGAAAGAACAAAGCATATAGAAGTGGATTGCCACTTCATTAGAGAGAAAATTCAGCAAGGAGTAATTTGTACAAGCTATGTGAAATCTGAAGAGCAGCTGGCTGACTTACTAACTAAATCACTGCATGGCAATAAGATTAAATTTCTGTGCAACAAGTTGGGCATATATGATTTGTATGCTCCAACTTGAGGGGGAGTGTTGTGAGTTGTGTGTTTTCTTTCTTATGTCAGTTTGTATGTATATATACGTTCAGATGTACATGTTTCTTATATACTGCATTTTGGGCTTTGGGCTGCGTTTTATCAGCCTTTGTTCATGTATATAAACTGATTAACTGAAGTATGAAATAAGTTTTTCCCTCTTTCTTTATTTTCATATATTCACTCTTACAACAGGGTGAAAAGTTAAAAATGTTTAGATGTTTATTTAATTAAGTTAATTTATTTTACTAATATCAAATGTTAATAAATCCTTAACTTTCTCTTACGAAGTCCAAATTGAGCACGGTAAGTTGCGTTCATATCAACGAGTACTATGCTATGGAGTTGGATTGGATGAATTCAGAGCTAATAGGAATTTTGGATTAGATTGAACGATCGTCCAATTTTAATTCAAACAAAGCGCTTGGCGACATTTGGCATTTTTGTGAGTAATCTCATCTCTTTGGCCCGCTTATATTTTTGTATAAGGGGGGATAATTTTATTTATGATGTTTGTTGCTTGTTTGGATAATATACTATACTTATTAGTTGTTTTGGATATATTCCTACGTATTGAAGTGGATGAGACCCTATTACGTTCCCGTGTGAGAGCGGACGACCATTTGTAAACAAATCCTGACTCGAAGCGGTTGATTTATATTTTCGTGATTACATTCTTTATGTGATTCAAGGGGACAAGTTGGAAGGATCTAAAGGGATTCCTCACCACCGTTGATTTACTTTTTGTACATATGCTGATATATGATTAGATATCATGTTATTCATTTTGATATAATCTGACTTATTTAATGCTTTAGTAGCACCAGGCCATGTTTTTAGTATTTTGAAATACTATAAAACAGTGATTTTGAATTGAAATGGTTTTCAAAGTGATTTTCAAAGTATACATGTTTTATAAAAATTTAAATTATAATAAGAAAATGAATTTATTTTTAAATAACTTAAAATTATGATTTTGGAATTTTTGATTTACTATATTATAAAGTGTTTATAAATAGAGATTTTTGAATAAGTTTATATAAACAATTTATAAAAGTGATATTTTATAAATAAAGAAATAGATTTATAATCAGAATTTGTGAATATTTGTAAATGGATTTGAAGTTTGTTTGGTAAATGGATTTATAAACGGATTTTATAAATAAAAATGGATTTATAATTGGATTTTGATAGTAAAATTAGTTTTATAAAGAATGGATTTATAAACAGAATTTTGTAAATAAAGGAATTTTATAAAATAGAAAGGAGGTTTATAAAAATAGTTTTATAAATATGAATATGACTTATGTTGAGATTTAAATATAGATTTTTATTCAAAGGAATGTCGAAAGAAATATTTTTATGGAGTTTATGGTTTTAAAAGTAATTTACCTTTTTAAAGGAAAGGTTTTGAAAGTAATAATTCCAAATGGAATTAAATGGTTTTGAAAAATGTTTTAAAATGAGATAAGTATCAAAAACATAGATTTCAACACTTATTGTTGTAATAGAGGTTTTCGGGAAAGTATGGAAGGCATGAACTATAACACTGTTGTTATAGTAAATGATTTCCCAAAGGAAATATTTATATAGTATGTGGGGTTATATATATATAATAAATTAATCAAATCCATATACTAATGTTTTTGGGTTGTCGTAAATATGTTTTACGCAACATTCGTTTTAACCCAATAAATTGTGACCTTCCATCGTGAAATAAATGAATCATTACTTATGATCATACTAAAGGCTTGGTGGTGTAGGAGCATTGCTTCCTATACTTAACACCCGTCCTGAGGCGTACGAACTCAGGAGTTGTATGGTTATAGAAATCTATTAGACGTGTCTTCAAATGGTAGTGTTATTAAATATACTTATACAATTGATATAAGTATATGGAAATATTTTCCAAGTGTTGAAAATGAAATGATTTGTGAATATACTCATACCGTCGACATAAGTATATGGAAATGTTTTCCATTTATTGAATTTTTTTAATGGTTTTGTGAATATATCTTTGAAAAGATAATTTGAATTAAAAATTTGGAAATTGATTTAAGTAATAAAAGATTTATTAAGTGGGCCTTCTTGCAATGACATCGTAGAGATGTTATATTAGATGAAGATGATTGAGCTAAAGTAGTTTTATAAACGAGTGAGGATAGAAGAGGTGTGTTTGAGGAATGAAAAAATGATGCATATTTATACTAGTCTTATATACCGTTTCAGGTTTTTAAAGATTGAGGTGAAAAACGTTTGGAGATTCTCAACCAAGGAAAAATGTGAGGTAAAAAAACTAAGATTTAATAGCCATAGGAATAATTAAAGGTGATGTATGATGTTGAAACAAGAAATATAATAGCACATTGGAACAACATACAACTTCCTCCCAATTGGAAGCTACTAATGATCGTAATATGGAATATTATCTTAGTTATCTACTAGTGCGGAATATAAATGTAACAGTAAATAGTAAAGTAAATGACATCAGATATTTTTATACCGGTTCAAACTTCCCATTCTACGTCCAGTCACAAACTCCTTTCGGAATTTAACTATCAACCCTCTCTTAACCTAGAGGAATAGGTATTACACCGTCCGAGCAACCGAATAGGACTTCACCATCTGAGCAACTGAACAGAACTTCTATCGCCTAAGCAATATAATAGGACTTCAACCGCTTGAGCAACCGAACATGACTTCAATAATACAGAGAATTTTCTTGATTAGTTATGCTCTTTTAATAGGACGGATAAGTCTTTAGAGTACACCCTTTCTATAGTCTTCTCCTTTGTGGTATATAGTGTAGTTCGTGAAGATAAGAAGTTAATTTAATCACAAATGAATTTGTGCTATAATATGCAAGTGATTCGAACTGAAAATTGAATGAAAATGGAAGAATGTTTAGACAATAAGTATAAGAGAATAGAATCAGAAATTAGGTGATTAAAACAAATGGATTGAAGGCTATATATAGTGTTTAAGTGTTGCAACTTATCATGAAAAGTAAGGATCAAACGATATGAAAACAACTCTTGAATCAAGGGTTGCTTCTGTTAGATGAATGGAAGTGACCATTCAAAAAAAATAGCCGTAATGAAATCTCATTCGATTGAATAAAAAATTCAGTCAGCTGAAATTTGACAAATTCAAATAAGAAAGTGATATGTGCAAAAAAAATCATAATTCAGTCTACTGAAATGGTCAGTTTAGTCGACTGGACATTCATATGCATTGTGCATGTGCATAAGTCGACTGAACTGTGCGTTTCAGCCCGCTGAATACAATATTTTTTACCATATTGAAGTTCTTTTGAGAAATTTTTGTGTGTGAACTAATACTAAGATACTTGGCATACATAAATTTATTAGAAAACATTTTTTAAGTACGTGTGTGTGCCTATATACCACTTTGGAGAAATTTTAACAAAAATCTACTACTAGACTAGACTATAGACAAACCATAAACAATGTTGAAACTTCTATCTAAATTTCAATATGCAATCTATTGTTCAGTAGAATAGCATCTTCTCCTGCAAATATGCTTAGTTCACATAATATTTACTTATATATTTGTCATTATCAAAACATCAAAATACGAGGTTCTAGTAGTTACCGATAGGGTTTTTTAAATGCTTAAACAAGGCAAACCGACATAGTATTGTTTTGAAATTGGACAAATGAAATAATTTTACCTAAATTATATTATATATAAAGAGATAATTTTTCAAAAATTATTATAGTTATACATGATGTGTTTGGTTGTTAGTAAATGATAATATTTGATTATTATCATTTGTTGTTTGTGTTTTAATCAAAGTTGTTATTATAATAATGTAAACAAAGATAAAAGTAAGAAATGATTTTATATAATTTTTACCTAGAGGTTTGACCAGATAACTAGAGACACGACATTTGTGCATCGTTCGGCATCCATCGCCGTTCGGCACAGCATTCTCATTCGGCACAACTGGGTCGCTCGGCATTCCAGCCTCGCCCGACATCCAGCATCGCTCGACATTCAGGCCTCGTTCAGCATTCATGCCTAGTTCGGCATTCCTGCCTTGTTCGGCATTCCAGCCTTGCCCGACATCCAGCATCGCTCGGCATTCAGGCCTCGACCGGCATTCAACCTTACCTGGCATTCAGGCCTCGACCGGCATTCAGTCTCGCTCGGCATTCAAGCCTCGACCGGCATTCCAGCCTCGCTCGGCATTCAGCCTCGTTTGGCATTCATGCCTCGTTCGGCATTCCAGCCTTGTTCGGCATTATAGCCCCGTTCGGCACATGGCCTCGCTCGGCATGAGCATGTCGTTCGGCATCTCCCCTCGATTGGCATCGGACCTCGTTCGGCCTACACATTTCACTCAACGTACTGCCTCATTCGGCTTAGAGACATGGCTCGGCATTTGCCGCTCAGCATTTGTGGCTCGGCCCACAGAAGTCATTCATTTTGGGCCGAGGTATCTTGCTACTAGGCCCATCAGGAAAGTCCAACCCATGTTCGTCTATAAATAGAGAGGCAGGGGCACAGTGAAAGGGACCTTTTTTCGAGAACACCGAGGAGAATCTGCCGCATTCAAGACTCATTCAAGACTTATCTTCTTTGCTTAACAATTGTATTCAAGTAGTTGGTGTACGGATTGTATCTGTAATCGATTGTGGAGAAAAGCAATAAAGATTAACCTCAAAGTGGACGTAGGCAATTACGCCGAACCACTATAAATCTGGTGTTCTTGTTTTCTACATTTAATTTAGCATATTATTCTCTGTTTAAATTTACTTTCTTCATTAATCTCTCTACACAATCTCTCTTAAGGGTGTTAGTGACCAATACTGGTGCTAACAATTTGGTGCTTTCATTGAGAATCGAATTCTCAGGCCGATAGGATCTACTTTTAGCTACTGGATTGAAAAATCCGCCGAAGATCCGACTTATTCATAGGATGCCCGTGGAATCTATTCAGAGTTTTGACCGACAACTCTACCATGGGACGACCACGTACCCGATTAGCCTCTCGCAATATGGACGTCCACAAGACTGCTAGCGTGCAACAAGTTGAACCTAGCAATCAATAAGCAAATTTAGGTGCAGGGACTACCGCCCAAACTCAAACGGAAGTCGTCACTAGGACGAAGTTCAATGATTTGATGAGTGAACTCCGGGAAAGTAGAAGGCAACTCGCTGAGCAGATTCAGCCTAATGCTAATCTCATGACCCAGTTGACTCAGTAGGAGCATCAGAATGCTGAGGTATCCCTGCTCCTTATTCTTCGTCTGATAGCTCGACCTCAGCCGATGAACCTCCTAGGCGTAGACGCTGTAAGACTGAAGCTGCACAGGCAAGTGCCATAGATCGATCCACCAGGGATCAGGCACGTGAAGTGACCAGATGCCTGACTCACTAAGACCCTAATGAAGCTAGCCTTCAGGATGCACGTTTGGCGGATCGCCAACAGGCAGGACATCAACCCACATGGTCCCGTGGAACGAAACCCAACCTTCCATCCTCCATACAAACTCCAGACTTATCAGCCATGGTCAGGCAGTTAATGAGAGAGAACCAAGGTTTGACCAATGAAGATTGGGGAGTGTCTAGGAGTTATACTCCCTTCACATATAGTATTCTACAGGCTGAGTATCCCAGGAAGTTTAGTATGTCGACTATCCCAACCTACGAAGGGAAGACTGACCCTAGGCAACACATGTTGAGGTACGAATGGATGATGGATTCTGCAAGAGCGAATGATGCGACCAAGTGTAGGTGCTTCCCAATCACTTTGTCCGGAATCGCCACCATGTGGTTTACTCGGCTTTCTCCGCGGTCTATATCTAGCTTTGACGAGTTGGCAATGAAATTTGTTGAACAATTCAGGATACATGCTACTCGTCCAAAGGACGTGATGTCCTTATTAGGCGTAATCCAGGCTCCGAGAGAGTCTCTGAAAGCATACTTGCATAGGTTTTATGTTGCTACCACCGAAGTTAGCAACCCTAACGATCATGTAATTTTGATGGCAGTAATGCGAGGTGTAGATCCAGACTTGGAGTTTGGAGATTGGTTGGCGGGAAAGCCCCCAACTACGTTGGAGCATTTCTATTCGAAAGCTCATCAATTCATAAGGAGGGAAGAGGCTCGATGGACAAGATGAGATAAGGCACCATGGCCTGCTCAGGAGACTGTGAAAAGTAACATCGCCATGAAGCAATTCGGCGACAACTCAGGAAAAGTTCAAGCCAATGTCCAGAACAAGCCTGGGCAATCTAAAGGATCCGGAGGTGGAAATCTCAGAAAGAAAAGAGATACAGGAAAATGGAAGTCGAGGATTCCGACCTACAACGAATACACCCCCTGAATACGTCTCTTGAAAATATTTACCTATCTACCTGTAACACCTTTCAATACAGAAAGCCGCGCCCAAAGGAGTCCATAGAGGAATAGAAGTGGACGGGGAAGTATTGTCGCTTCCATGAAACCCGCGGGCACAATACTGAGGAGTGTAGACACTTCCATTACACCATAGAAAAGTTAATCAGGCAGAAAAAGCTGCAGGAGTTTGTTAAGAACCCACCAGACGGACCCTGGACGCGGGCCGGCTCCACGCCATCCAGAGGAACCTGCCTGGACCGTGGGTAGGTTGATCATAAACATTATAGTCGGAGGACCTCATCCTACTAACAAGATTTGGCAGGAGATGGAATGATATGCTACCTCCTTGAGGCATGCGAATTATGAATGTTGTTCGAATGTGGAAGATGGGACCCCCGCAAAACAACAACGCATGATGACAGATGATATAGTATTTAGGAGTCAAGATGCAGACAAGATGGAGGCTCCTACTATCGACCCGATGGTCATATCTGCGACGATCGGACCAGCTTACATCAAAAGAATTTTGATTAATTATGGAAGCTCTGTCAACATCATCTTCAAGAAGGCTTATGATCAAATGAAGATGGAGACAAACGATTTAAAACCATGCAAAGACCGTATCCACGACTTTAATGGTGTCGCGACTGACGCAATTGGGTATATCGAGTTACCAGTTGAACTGGGAGAAGTGAGCGTAGGAGAGTGAGAATCCTACCGTTCATAGCGATGAATGTTGACTCTCCATAAAATATATTTCTGGGTCATCCGGCCCTGGCAGAGTTTAGGACAGCTTTGGCCCCATGGTGTTTGCCATTAAAATTTCCGACAGACAAAGGAGTCGACGTAATGCATGGCAATTAGGCGACCGGTCGCACATGTTATGTGGCAGAGCTGAGAGAGGCTCGGCGGAGAGAAAAAGGGAAGGTTGCGGACAGCTCCGTCCGGATCCAAAACACTTACAATTGACAAGTAGTGCCCAAGCCCTGGCTCGGGCAACATTCTCGGATCTACAGAGACATAGATCCGAGAGATGTTGATGGGGGACCCAGGGAAGTTAATGCAGCACCGGCTGAGCTGACGATTGACATTCCAGTCAGCCGGAATGACCTGTCATGAGTTCTTAAGATTGAATTGCAACTCGACCCGCCATTGGCCGAGGATCTTGCTGATTTCCTCCGAGCGAACCTGGACGTTTTCGCTTGGACACATTCTGATATGTGCGGGATTTCTCCTACCACTGCAAGTCATATGCTAAACATAGACCCGAAGTACGTCCCAGTAAAATAGAAACGTAGAGGCATGGACCCAGAGAGGTCTGCTGCTCTCAAAGAGGAGTGGACAAACTCAAAGCCAATGGGTTCATCCGCGACGCCCTCTACCCCGAATGGGTATCTAACCCTGTGCTGGTAAGAAAAGCAAATGGGAAGTGGAGAACTTGCATTGATTATTCTGATTTAAACAAAGCATGCCCGAAAGATAGTTTCCCCTTACCTAGGATTGACCAGCTGGTCGATTCAACGGCCGGACACGAGCTGCTGTTATTTATGAATGCGTACTCGGGATACAATCAAATCCCGATGCTTATTCCAGACCAAGAACACACCAGTTTCGCCACAGACGTTGGGTTGTATTGCTATGTAGTGATGCCCTTCGGATTGAAAAATGCTGGAGCGACTTATCAGCGTTCGGTGAACCGAATGTTTAAAGATCAGATCGGCAGAACAATGGAAGTCTATGTGAATGACATGCTCATGAAGTCACGACGGTCAAACGACCACATTCGAGACTTAGCAGAGATGTTTGATATACTCAGGCATTATGGGACGAAGATCAACCCTTTGAAGTGTTCTTTTGGCGTTGCATCAGGGAAGTTCTTGG
The DNA here is from genome assembly GCA_030765085.1 of Allium cepa. Lineage (NCBI taxonomy): Eukaryota > Viridiplantae > Streptophyta > Magnoliopsida > Asparagales > Amaryllidaceae > Allium > Allium cepa. The sequence goes on from CM060931.1 coordinate 501,730,760, forward strand.
GTTTCATTGTGAATGCACGCGGAATTAAAGCTAACCCGGAAAGATTCAGGCTATTCGGGACATACAAGTGCCTAGAACTATAAAGAAGTACAAAGCTTGAACGGAAAGGTGGCCACGCTGAGTCGATCCATATCCAGAGCTACGGATAAGTGCATTCCTTTCTTTAATGTGACAAAGAAAGGAAAGAGGAATTACGAGTGGACGTCTGACTGTGAGGAAGCATTCCGAGCTCTAGTTGGACATCTAGAAAGTCCCCTGGTGCTATCAAAACCAATTGACCATGAAATGCTATATGTATACCTGACTGTATACTAGCATGCTATCTGTACGGCGTTAGCTTGCGAGGAGGACCGAGTTTAAAAGCCAGTGTATTATGTCAGTAAACGTTTGACGGGGGCAGAAATAAATTATCCCAGGATTGAGAAACTAGCTTACTACTTAGTAATTGCATCACGCAAGCTTCGCCCATACTTCCAGGCACACTCGATCAGTGTTTACACTGATCAACCCTTGAGACAGGTACTCCAACGACCAAAAACTTCTGCAAGGATGTTAAAATGGAATATCGAGTATAGTTAGTTCGATATTACCAACCTGCCACGAAGGGCCATACAGGGGCAAGCGCTAGCAGATTTCATTGCTGAATTCACCATGATAGATGAATCAAACGGCCACAATATCATACCTTCCGTTAGATGGAAGATGCATACCGATGGGGCATCTAACGACCGTTGTTCGGGGGCTATCATAGTTCTTGTGACTCCTGAAAACCGATCAATTTGCTATGCTTTGAAGCTCGAATTCACAGCAATGAATGACGAAGCCGAGTATGAAGCATTGATTGCTGGCTTGAGGCTTATCAGAGAATTAGGGGTAAGATAGGTTGAAATCTTTTGTGACTCACAAATGGTGGTGTACTAAGTCCGGGGGGACTATCAAGCAATGGGGCAGAGACTTGCCCCATACCTGGCCCGAGTTCAAGAGCTGCTAGCGAATCTCGAGTATTATGATATTTCACATGTCCCGCATGAGCAAAACAGAGCAGCCGATTCATTGGCAAAATTTGCAAGCACTGGCGATGCACAGCAGATGGGATTGTTTCCCGTTGAAACCTTACATGCTCCGAGCATAAATATGATGGAGGTAGATTTCATGTTAGAAATAAAAATCGAGAAGGAATCATGAATGGCCCCATTCAAGCAGTACTTGTTACACGAGGTCGTGCCCGAAAGAAGGAGCGAAAGATGACAAGTCATTCGTAAGGCTTCGCGTTATGTAATGCAAGATGGGGTAATGTATCAGAGGGGATTCTCGACCCTCTTACTCCGGTGCATTGCCCATGATGAGATAAAACAAGTCCTGAAGGAAGTCCATGAAGGGGAATATGGTGACCATACTGGGGGGCAGACGTTAGCGAAGAAAATCCTCCGCTATGGATACTATTGGCCGACTGTAAATCGGGGTGCCGCAGACTATGTGAGAAGATTTGACAAATGTCAGAAATATGAGAAAATCCCGAGTGCTCCTCCAACGGAACTCATACAAATGGTTAGTCCCTAGCCGTTTGCAATGTGGGGGATCGATATAGTCGGTTCCTTATCTATATCTAAAGGTGGTGTGAAATACGCAATAGTTGCGGTCGATTACTTTACCAAGTGGGAAGAAGCAGAGCCTTTGGCCACTATCGCCACCAAAAAGGTCATTAATTTCTTTGTAAGAAATATTATATGTCGTTTTGGCCTTCCATGAACCATCACTACAGACAGCGGAACTCAATTCGAAAGCAAAGAGTTCAAAGAATTTTTCCAAAAATATGGTATTAAGAAAAAGTTTGCAGCAGTTTCTCATCCGAAAGCCAATGGACAAGTGGAAGCCGTGAACAAAATAATCAAATTCATATTGAAAAAGTGTTTGGAAAAGGCTAGAGGCAAGTGGGTGGATGGGCTTCCAATAGTGCTTTGGGCTTATAGAACCACCCATAAGTCCACGACTGGCCACACTCCATTTGCATTGGCATATGGCATGGAAGCTATTATACCCATAGAACTTGAAGTTCCATCACATCGGGTAACTTATTATGACTCTGAGTCAAATCAAGATCTTTTTCTGGAATCATTGGACTTCATTGATGAAAAGCGCGTAGAAGCTAATTTAAGAGTGGCCGCATACAGACACCGAGTTGCTCGATATTATAATGAAAAAGTCCGACCGAGAATCTTTGGTGTAGGTGATCTCGTTTTGAAACGAATTTTCCCAGTTCCATCACATATGAGCCCCGCATGGGAAGGTCCATATGTCATTGAACGGAAGCTTGGAGAAGGAACTTTCAAGCCAGCGACCGTTGATGGTGGGACACTCCCTCGAGCCTGGAATAGCGAGCATTTGCGGCATTATTATACTTAGTTCATGTCTTTCATATTTTAGTTGCAATTATTTCCAGCAAATTTTTATTCCTAGTTTATGGCATGTAATAAGACAATTTAGCTTGTTGCATTAATAAAGGCTTGAAGCCATTTTTTCCATGAATTGTCGATGTTTCTATGTATGATAACTCTGTGACGAATAACTAAGAGATACATTATTCTGTCTGACGTACGAACTCGCACGAGCACTAAATATCTTCAAGTCCCCAAAGTGCGGACTGTAGTATTCTGAGTCCCCAGAGTGCAGACTAGAGTATAAACGACTCAAAATCTCCATATCCTCAGAGTATGGACTAGAGTACTCTGAGTCCCCATAGTGTGGACTAGAGTATAAACGACTAAGAATTTCTAAGTCCCTTGAGTGCGGACTGGAGTGCTCTAAGTCCCCAGAGTGCGGACTAGAGTATAAACGGCTCAAAATCTCCATGTCCCCAGAGTGCGGACTGGAGTACTCTGAGTCCCCAGAGTGCGGACCGGAGTATAAATGACCAAAATCTCCATATCCCCAGAGTGCGGACTGGAGTACTCTGAGTCCTCAGAGTGCGTACTAGAGTATAACGACTCAAAATCTCCATGTCCCCAGAGTGTGGACTGGAGTACTCTGAGTCCCCAGAGTGCGGACCGGGGTATAAATGACTCAAAATCTCCATGTCCCCAGAGTGCGGACTGGAGTACTCTGAGTCCCAGAGTGCGAACCGGAGTACAAACGACCAAAAATCTCCAAGTCCCCTGAGTGTGAACTGGAGTACTCTGAGTCCCCAGAGTGCGGACTAGAGTATAAACGATTCAAAATCTCCATGTTTTTAGAGTGCGGACTGGAGTACTCTGAGTCCCCAGAGTGTGGACCGGAGTATAAACGAGTAAAAATCTCCAAGTCCCCTGAGTGCGGACTAGAGTACTCTAAGTCCTCTGAGTGCGGACCAGAGTATAAGCGGCTTAAAAATCTCTAAGTCCCCAGAGTGCGGACCGGGACACGAATGACTTGAAGTCATCACGTCCCCGACGTACGAACTAAAAATATTATAAGTGTTTGAAGCATGGAATACAGGATGAACAACTCCAAATAATTTCAGAGTTATATGAGGATAAATTGAGAAGTTTATGTAACTTACAACAGCTTGGGTTTCAACCACAATCACACAGAAAGCTGAATGATAAAAGTCTTTTGAAAGACAAAAGAACTAGGCTTTTTTTATTCAAAAGTAAGTCTCTACTACAATTCCTCCAAAATTCAGAGTCAAAAGTCTATTTACACAGACTACGAAAATAAATAAAAATAATTACATAATCTAAACTAACTCTCATTGAACGAGAGCAACGATTACTTCTTCGACTTCTTCGACTTCTTCCCAGACGACTCCTCTCCCGTGCGTTTGCCCTTGGTAGTTTTCTTTGGCGAGGAGGTAATAACTGAAGAAGTATGGGGAACTTCCATTGGCCTGGACCTGTTAGGGAGGATGACCTTTAACGGCTTATTCAGAGGATCGTCTAGGTCCACAACTTGAGGCTCGACTTTGATTTCAACCGTCATTTTCTTCTCCTTCTCAAGCTACTCCTTCATGCTCAGTTTAGATGTATGTTCAGAGGCGCTTGTAATCTCGATTTCGTAACTCCCATCGATGGGAGAGGATGTCTCGGACTTATCCTCATCAAGCGCTCTGATCACCTGAGCATCTGGACCGGGAGCCTCCCCTGCGTGAGTAGCCTCACTTGTTTTTTCCTTCACCTCCTTAGCGACGTCGCTCCTCGGAGTAGGCTCGGGATCTGAATGGCCTGCACAGAATCATGAAAAACAAGCATTATAATACAATAGCCTCTCGTGAAAAACGACGACTTTTGGAATGTTAAATTGAAGGGTTATCTACCAGGTTCCGGCTGGCTTTCAGCCGTCCGAGGGGTCTGACCCTCTTATGAACGCCGAGGCCAGGGTCCTCTGGGTCGTAACCGATATGCTGATCAAACGGATCAAGTATCGACCGATCGGCCGATTGTGTAGGCGCATGAGCTGGAGACTCGATCCCGAATGGACCGGCCCTAACATCTTTCCCTTTCGATGAGGGGGAGCCTTTGCAGTAAAGAGCTTTCGCCGTAGACAAGTTTGAAGGCTCGTTCCCCTTAAGAAATTCCCTTTTCAAAGCTTCCTCATCGACCTCCTCGGTGCCAAGTTCAACCTTTCTGATTTTTACTAAATTCACCCACGCCTAAGCTAGGGATTTGAGGTAGCCCTCTCCCAGAAAAGTTAAGTCTCGATGCATGAGGACACGGGCATTGAATTCTGCAATCAATGAGTTGAACATGCATTTGACCTCCTCCCCACCAGCCTCTTTAGCCGCCTCCAGGTGAGAGTCAATCTCTGTAGATGCTATTTTCTTGCCCTCTTCACGGGCTTCATCTTTTAGCATCCCAACTTTAGAAAGTTCATCATCAAGCTTCGCCTTTAGGAGTCGTGTAGCAATGATTTCGTCATAATATCATTGCGACTCTTCTTGGGCAGCGATCTTCTCCTCTCTTTCTTTGCAGAGTTGCTACTCCAGTTCTTTGACCCGGAGGCCAAATGCATCCCTCTCTTTTTGCACTGAGTCCTTCTCTAAAGCTAGGGCCCCACAGCGTTGGGCAGCCTCGTCGATTTCTTTTTTATGGGTTGACTCCAGATGAGTAACGGCCTCGGCAATGTCATTAGCGCTCTGCTGGGCGGCTTTAAGCTAAGACTTATAAAAAGAAAGCTCTTCGTCCTGAGCTTTAATAATGTCTTTATCATGGATAGCCTCAAGCTTCAGGCGATCTATCTCATGTTGACGCTCTATGGAAACTTTTGAAACTTTCTCGGCTTAATGCACGAACGCATCGTGCTGGACATAGACATCATTGGTATAAGCATTGGCACCTTGCTTGACATGCCCTGGAATCTGGTGAATCGCCGGAAGAAACTTTAAACCATCAAAGCATATCTTCGGAAACGAGGCTTTAAGCTCAGCGAGTCGATTAGCGATTGATGGATCAGTTACAGGAGCAAGAGGAGTCTGCTTGGAGACTACAGGCGTTCTGTGGCGATCTCGAGATTGCCTGGTACTTGATAAACCGGAGTGTTGGTCCCGATGTGCCTCAGGCTGAGACCCCTTATGTGCAGGTTTCTCTTTGCTATGCTTCTGTTGGAAAGGAGGATCACGAGGGTAGGAGGATTGACTATAAGATTTTCTCCGGTAGGACGATACCCAGCAGTGGTAGTCTCAATCACAGGAGTTGTCTCTATCTCGACGCTTGGCGGAACTCGAATCTCGGCCGGATTGGTGAAAAATCGATGAACCGCAAAGGCGGTCAAGTCCATACGTGTGCCCTATATCACCTACATAGAATTTAAATAACGTCGAGTTAGCAAATAGTAGAGTGATGACAGAAAGTCGAGTGCGGGGTGAAGTGCATGTGTTAGTGTGTGTCCTAGTGTTTCCCCTCGATGGACCAATTTCTTTACTAATAGGAGTTTTTCCTCCCTGGTTTTGGGCTTGAGCACTTGTATTGCCTCTCGCGGGCGAATGAAGCTTAAGGTTCTCTGGATCGTCAAAATCATAATTGAGCAGATCTTTAGGTATGGAGAGGTTCGACAGGCCTTTTAGAAAACTTTTCAAATGCTGCAAGGAAGCTTCTTTCTATATTGGAACGAGAGTAACTTTAGAAGTTCCGTCGATTGTTTTCTTCCTCAGCTTATATGTCGGTTTCTTCTTCCCCTTCGAAGGGGAGGGCATCGTTTTAATGTCGTGAACTTCGACTATTTGGTCCCGAGATGTACTAACATTTTTGCCTTGTACTTCGGGCATTTTGGTTTCTTCAATCTCCCACTCCTATGGCGTGTTAGGGGCGTTATGTGCTGAGGACTCGGCCTTCTTTTTTCCTTTGCCCGAAGCAGACTTGGGTATGGAGACACCTTGGGGGAGACTTATCCGGCGACCTTCCGCCAGCAACCTAAATTTCGCGAGCGACTCATTCGAAATGAGAGTCCTGATGTCCCGGTCTTCGGCGGGAATGGCTCGGATAGCTTTGATAGCTTCGGAATATCCGCAGCCATCGGGACATGGATTAATACTTGAAAAGATGAAAGAAGAGTAAGAAAAGGTACATCTTCGACCGGGCATGAATTTTAGTCTAAAAGAAAGACTTACATCCTTCCACCCATCTCCTCGCGAAGCCGGGAGGACAGCGCACATAGAACCACTCTTGTTTGTACTAGGCAAACTTGCTCCATGCCCCAGTTAAGATTTGATATTTTTTGTGCGGCTCAAGAAACATGAAAGATGGGCTATCTGTCTGTCTCTTAATGCGATAGATGTATCGGATATCACCCGGAGTCGGAAGCCCGAAGAGAACACTCATGAAGAGGATGCAAGTGCCGTATATAAATGCGTGGTTGTTCGGATGCAGTTGCGAGGGGGTAAACTCGATATACTACAGCACATCTCGGAGAAAAGAGTTGAATGGAGGCATGCTGCCAACCCAGCACATAAATTTGTTACAAGCTGTATATCCGACTAGGGGCAAGTGCGGACGATCGTGCCCCGATGGAACTAACATATCGTCGAAGGGGATTCCATGGATAGAGCATATCCGACAAAGTGTACTTTCATTAATCTTTGATGCCTGTGAATCGATTGGGTCGTCTAGGAAAATAGCTGCCTCCAAAGCGTCAGGAGCTAAGTCGACAGATGCAGTCGCAGGGCTCGGTAAGTCTTAAGTAGGGGTAGTTGATGGATTTGAAGTTCCTACGACTTCTTATCGAGAGGATGGCCCATGTTTGTTGGAGATCGTAGCAGAGCTTGATTTTCTAGACATCTCTAATGAAGATTGAATCTGACAAGGCACATGTTTGAACTATACTTGAAAAACAATGGACATTAGACTTAACAACATAAATATTCCCCCCGTGTGGTGTGTGAACAAGTGCGATCATTCAAATGTAAGTGCCAAGCGCTGAAAAGACACTGGATTGATTAAATAAGTCTAAGCTTTGAAATGTCGTCTTCGAAGAACGTCATCGCTGACCGTCTATGAAAGTTTGTCGTAAGACAGTTTACGTTTTGAACTCAATATCGTCACTGCATTTGAAAGGTTATTAGCTGTTAAACAAGTTAAGGTCCAAATTTTCAGTTGTTCAAACACGAGATTTACAGTCTGGATTGTCCGATATGCTTTGTTGTTTGAGTCTGTCCTTGTTCATTATCCTATGTTTAGGCATAAAGTATATGTTTAGTCAATTATGCATTAGGTTCGACTGGTGTTGCTGTTGTACACAACCCTCCTACCTAACCACTTCATTGTTCGGCATTCAACTAGTTATGACGAACCACAATCATGCCGAGCCACCTCGCTCGGCATTCGGCCCTCGACAACAAACACTCACCTACTATTCACTATTACCGTTTGGCATGCGGCAAGACATGCCGAACCGTAAGCATGCCGAGCAACACCGTTCGGCACGCCACTCTTCCAACTCTTCCTCCTCACCGTTCGACATGCGACAAATCATGCCGAACCATGCTCGTGCCGAACCACAATGTTCGGCACGCCACTCTTCCAACTCTTCCTCTTCACCGTTCAACATGCGGCAAATCATGCCAAACCATGCTCGTGCCGAGCCGCATCGTTCGGAATTCTATCCTTAACGACACTTTTACTCCTTCCCTCCGTCCCTACCGACTGGCATGGCCATGTCCTTCGGCAAGTCATACCGAGCCATGTCGCTCGGCATTCTACCTAATTACTACTTCTTTTCTGCTTTTCCCTCCAATCTCGGTCGGCATAAAGGAATTATGCCGAGCCGTGGCTATGCCGAGCTGTATCGCTCGACGCATTAAACCATAACTCCATTTCTACTCCCGTACTTCCCCTCCATCGCTCGGCATAAGGGGTCATGCCGAGCCACAACGTTACTTCTTCCACCAACTCTCTCCTTCAAGCACCTCCAACGTCCACTTCTCCCCTCCACTCCACCCAACCTTAAACTCCTGTAAACAACAACGCCTCGCCCTTAACTCCTGTTCCACACGATTCCTAATGACCTCGATTTTATAGAGATTCACGAGCTCGAATCTCTTGCTAGGTTTCTTGTTCGGGGTGTAGTGTTTAGAAGAAAGGTCGTTACCTAAAGAACGAGTTGAAACTTAGGGAGATTCTAGAGTAGGAGCGTGGTTCTAATTGGACCCACTGATTTGAGAAGGAGACGAGGCAACGTATAGAGCTAGGGGGAGGAAAGATTGGTAGTTTGCTAAAGTCTGTTGGGAGTTGAGTTCGTAGTTTCTGAAAAGTAGAGGTAAAAAAGAAAAAAAAAGAAGGAGTATCAGCTTAAATAGAGAGAGGGGAAGTTGAATGGGCCGTGACCGGTAGAACCAGTCAATGCACGCCCCTCGTTCGGCATTATGTCGTTCGGCATTAGCATGTGGCTTGGCATACAATGCCTCGATCGGCATTCAGGGAAAAATACTATTGAGAAGACTAAGCCAAGGCTCGAAGCAAAACACGGAGGACTCGTGATTCAAAGCGCATCATGTTCGACCACATAATGCACTTTGGGGACCAAGTGTTACCTGTAGGTTTGACCTAGTAACTAGAGACACCGCATTTGTGCACCGTTCGGCATCCAATGTCGTTCGGTACAACATTCTCCTTCGGCACAACTGGATCGCTCGGCATTCCAGCCTCGCTCGGCGTCCGGTATCGCTTGGCATTCAGGCCTCGTTCGACATTCATACCTCGTTCGACATTCCAGCCGTATTCGGCATTCCAGCCTCGTCCGGCATCTAGCATCACTTGGCATTCAAGCCTCGACCAGCATTCAACCTCGCTCGGCATTCAGGCCTCGACCGGCATTCAGGCTCGCTCGGCATTCAAGCCTCGATCGACATTCCAGCCTCGCTCGGCATGCACCCTCATTCGGCATTCATGCCTCGTTCGGCATTCATGCATCGTTCGGCATTCCAGCCTTGTTCGGCATTCCAGCCCCGTTCGACACATGGCCTCGCTCGTCATGAGCATGTCGTTCGGCATCTCCCCTCGATCGGCATTGGATCTTGTTCGGCCTACACATTTCACTCAACATATTACCTCATTCGGCTTAGAGACATGGCTCGGTATTTTCCGCTCGGCATTTGTGGCTCGGCACACAGAAGTCATTCATTTTGGGCCGAGGTATCTTGCTACTAGGCCCATCAGGGAAGTCCAACCCACCTTCGTCTATAAATAGAGAGGTAGGGGCACAGTGAAAGGGACCTTTTTTCGAGAACACCGGGGAGACTCTACCGCATTCAAGACTCATTCATGACTTATCTTCTTTGCTTAACAATTATATTCAAGTAGTTGGTGTACAGATTGTATCTGTAATCAATTGTTTAGAAAAGTAATTAACCTCAAAGTGGACGTAGACAGTTACGCCGAACCACTATAAATATGGTGTTCTTGTTTTCTACGTTTAATTTAGCATATTTTTCTCTGTCTAAATTTACTTTCTTCATTAATCTCTCTACATAATCTCTCTTAAGGGTGTTAGTGACCAATTCTGGTGCTAACTATAACCAAAGTGAAATTATATATAAGTATAAATTTATAAATGTGATTTAAAAATAAAAAGAATTTAAAAGAAATTAAAAAGCATTAAACTCATTTAGTCACTGGAAAATTATTTGGGTGATGACTGCAGTATCATCAATATTCATTTTCGAGTTTCTAAGTGATGAATTGCTAACTTAATAATTTCCCGTTGAAGTTGTGTTTTGATAAAGCAAGTATTGATTGTAAAATTCCAAGTATGATTTGATAAATATGAAAAATATATATAATAAGTTTACAACTTATGAATTTGAATAGGGAAGTAAAACCAAATTTTAAAATGGTTGAACATTTTAGTTAAGCAAACAAATGGAAATTTGAAAAGAATTTATGAAGTGAAATGAAGTAAATGAAATGAAGTTTGTCTTAAGAAAGGTTAAATGAAAGTGCATTGTATTTGTAGACATATTACAAGAATAACTTAAGTCAAATAAATTCATGAAAGTTTAGTAAATAAGTTTGTATACCTGATAGATTTGAAGAATATTAAGCTAAAACAAAAAATTTAATTTGTTGAATGTGAATATTTAAAAAAAGGAATATGAATTTGAATTATAAAATGAAATTTAACTCAAGTTAAGTGAAGTGGGATTAAATGAATTAAATAAAATAGAATTTGACTTTTGAAATGAAAAGGAATTTAAGTTATAAAATGCAATTCAACATAAGTTGTAAATAGGACTGAATATGAACTTAAGTTTAAAGTGGAATAAAAATAAGAAAGGATTGTATAAAATGTTAATAAACTTAAGTAAATAATTTTATGCGATTTCTATTAAGTGTTATTAGTACTATTAAAAAAGATATACTAAGTAAATGGAGTATGGAATGAAATTTTGTTAAACACTTTCTAAGGCCATAGACATCCTCTTTCAAAACACTTTAAACATGTCTTTCGAAACCATTGGAAACGTTCCATTTAAAATCTTTCAAAAATGTTGGGGAACCACCCTTTCGAAACTTTTATCTTTAGTCTTTCGAAAGCGTTAAGTTCTTTACATAAATCAAACCTTTTGTTTAATATTCAATAGAACAAAAGGCCGTAAAACAACTAAATCGAAAGCAATCTTTGGAAAGCAATTTCGTAAGTAAATGAAGTGGATGGTGTTAAAACAAATCCATTCGAAAGAAGTGGAGAAACGGCTATGGTTTTAAAACAAGGAAACCATTTCGAAAGCATTGCTTCGAAAGGAAAGATATGGCAGCTAGGGATTTCGACCCATTCGAAAGTTTCTTTATAAAACAAAAGCGCAACCTCTTTCGAAACCACTCTTTAAATGCATTTTACCAAGTTGAAAGCTACCTAGGTCAAAATTATTCTTTTCAAAAACAAAGCAGGAGCATTTCCTTTTAAAATCAAAGTAAGGTTCGACCCCTTCGGAACCCCCTGATTCGACCCAGTACCTTTCGCCTACATCTAATTCACTACATACCAAGTCTTTAATACCATGCACATTGGTTTCGATGGAGATGGAGGTGGGGGTACTTGGTCGAAAGGTACTGCTGAAAGTGGCGAAACACCAAAAGCATACAAAACTGTTTTCTTTCATTATAAAGTAATTTCTTTCCAACTAACCTGCTTATTTGTCCACATGTGATTGGTTGCTAATTTATTTTTCAAATCATTTTCTAAAAGTGCTGCCGAAATTTCAAAAGTATATAATTTATAAGATTTACAAATTGCTCCTTCTCCTTTTATAAATATATAAATCATTTAAGTCCTATTATTTAAATAATTTTATATACTTATTAAAACACTTATGAAATTCTACAAAAATTTCCAAAAATCATTTTTAATATGTTTTATATTAATTTCTGAGCCAAAAATAATAAAATTAGCTGAATAAATTCTTAACCCAATTAACTATTTTGCTCACTAGAAAATTAATAATAAATCCACATTAATTCAGAAAATTATGAAATTTAAAATCCATCTCTAAAATATTATTTTTAACCTTATCTCAAAATCGCAAGGCATTTGGATGTCATCTAATAGGATTTTCAAATTAAAACTTATCATAAAATCCGTATGAAATATCATAAATCATCAACAAGCACATATATCCATATTAACAACCAAAAACATGGCAAAACATTTACAAAATAATTTGGATTTCAATCTAAAACCGAAAATAATAAAAACATGAGATGTAACCTATTATTCACCATAGCTTGTGATTAAGGAGTTGAGATTTTATCTTGGATTAAGTTGATTAGTTTCTTCCTCTTGATTCTTGCCCATCTTCCCCTTTATCTTCTTTAATGGTGGTCGGCCTCTAGTTTAGTTTCAGTTTGTGGAAATGAAAGTGTAAATGAAAATCAGTAAGGGTTTAGGGTGTAAGAATGTTACTTATTCCTATATTGCCCTTATAAACTACCCTAACTTACACTATTTCATTTTCCCTTAGTTCATTTGTTTATATGGCACATCTAACTTCTAATTACACAAACCTCAATCCCTTAGTCATTTACATCATTTAATTTAATTTAACTAATTAAATGCCCTAAATAATATTACTAAAAATTAGGGTTGTTATAGACTCCCCTCGGTAAAGAATTTCGTCCTCATAATTACGATAAGTTCACATACAAATCAAACATAAAGGTAAAACATACCATGAAAAAAATCAGGATAAGCGTCTCTAATCCTGCTCTCAGTTTCCCAAGTACAGACTCTCTCATCGTCGCTCCACTGAACCTTAACTAATCTGACTATCTTGTTCCCCAGCCTCTTCTCATCTCTCATGACTATACGAATAGGCTTCCTAACTATAGTCAAGTTTGGTTCTACTACTAAGTCTTCTAACGTAGTCGATGTTATAGTAGTCTTTGGATCTCGAATACATTTCCTTAGATGAGAAATATGAAAAACATCGTGGACTCTTGCCAAACTGTCCGGTAACTCCACTCTATATGCGAGTTTTCCGATCCTCTCTGCAATAGGAAACAGTCCTACAAATCTCGATGCCAATTTCCCTTATTTCCCGAATCAAGTTACACCTTTCATCGATGAAATCTTAACGAAAAACATGATCTCCTACTGAGAACTCTACGTCCTTCCATCTTCTATCAGCATAAATCTTCTGCTTAGACCGAGCTTCCTTCACTCTAGTTCGAATCAACTCAATCTTCTCTGCAGCTTCTCTAACTAAATTCGGACCAAGAACCAACATATCCCCGGTCTCTAACCAACAAACTGGAGATTTGCATGGCCTTCCATACAAAGCTTCAAACGACGCCATCACTATACTAGCCTGATAATTTTCGTTATACAAAAACTTAAATAAGCGTAAATGATCTTTCCGTGATCTTCCAAAATCTAGCACACAAACTCTTTACAAATCTTTGAAGACTTTGTTAACTCGTTCTGTTTGCCCGTCGTGGATGGTAAGCAGTACTCATTTTGAGCTAGGTACCTGAAGTATCCTGCAGATTCTTCCTAAAATCTCTAGTGAATAATTTGTTCTATCACTTATTATACTACTAGGAATTCGATGTAGTCTAACTATATTCTTCATAACAACTTAGCCGAAATTGGTGCCCTCCTAGTTGACTTAACTAGAATGAAATGGGCATTCTTGGTTATCCTATCCACTATGACCCATATACTATCATTTCCTCTATTTGATCTTGGTAACCCGTCTACAAAATCCATTGAAATAGAATCCCACTTCCATACTGGAATATCTAAAGGTTGAAGCAACTCACTTGGTTTTCGATGTTCGACCTTTACTTGTTGACAGTTTAGACACTGCTTTACCCATAAGCCTACATCCCCCTTCATACCTTCCCAGAAGAAACTCCTCTTCGTATCTGGATACATCTTAGTTCCTCCCGGATGAATAGTGAACTTCGAACAATGGAATTCTTTAAGAACTTCCTTCCTAATGCTTCCTCCATTCAGAACACATAACCTTCCTTTCTTCCTTAACCACCCATTTAGGTCAAGACTAAAATTTTTCAAGTCATTGCTCTCCCTGATCCATTCAACTAATAATGGATCCTCCTTCTGCTTAGAAGCAATCTTTCTTATTATCACCGGTCAAACCTCTAAACATGACATCATAGCAGTCTCCTTACTAGATCTAGCTTTAGATATCCACTATATCCTACATGTAGTCAACGCTTCTAAATCTTTCCACTCAGCTATCATCGCCAACACTGCATTCTGATGTCTTCTGCTAAGGGCATCTGCAACGTTGTTGCCTTTTCCTAGTGTGTACTCAATACCAAAATCATAAGCGGCTATAAAATCCAACCACCTTTCCTGTCTCATATTCAAGTCCTTCTAAGAGAATAAATACTTCCGTGACTTATGATCCATGTACAACTCGAATCTTTCTCCCAAAGATAATGTCCCTACACCTTCAATGCATAAATCACCACAGCTAATTCCAAATCGTGAGTTGGGTACCTAACCTCATGCGGTTTAAGCTGTCAAGAAGCATTGACAATCACTTTACCTCTTTGCATTAACACAACTCCTTATCCAGTTCCACATGCATTCGTATATACTACTAAATTCTGATTCCCTTTTGGAACAACTAACACAGGTGTGTTTCAGCTTTTGGAATGCCTCCTCACACTTATCGGTCCTAACAAACTTCACATCCTTTCGCGTTAGCTTGGTCATTGGTGCTGCTATCCACGAAAAATCCTTAAGAATCTTCGATAGTACCCAGCTAATCCAAGAAAACTCTTTGTCTCAGTCACCATCTTGGGTCTCTTCCAATTATTCACCTCTTGGATCTTAGTCAGATCTATAGACAACCCTTTTTCTGAGACTACATGACCAATAAACTTCACTTCCTTCTTCCAAAAAAGACATTTTGAAAACTTCGCCTTCAATTGATGTTGCCTCAACGCCTCAAGCACCAATATAAGATGAACTTCATGCTCTCTTTAATCTTTAGAGTATATCAAAATATTACTGATGAAAACTAACATGAACCTATCCAAGTTCTCTCGGAAACTCGGTTCATCAAGTCTACAAAGCATGCTGGCACATTAGTTAGCCCGAACGGCATTACTAACCATTTGTACGTTCCATATCTAGTTCTAACTGCTGTCAAATGAATACTATCTTTTGCTACTCTAAGCAGATGGAGCCCTATCGCTAAATCCAACTGGGAGAATACCTTGGCTCCACTCAACTGATCGAACGAATCGTTAATTCTGGGTAATGGATATCGATTCTTTGTCATCTTCTCATCCAACATACAATAATCAATACACCACCTTAATGATCCATCTGGCTTCTTAGCAAACACTGCTATTTCTCCCCAAGGCGAACTACTAGGTCTGATAAAATTCTTGCCTTCCAAATCCACCAATTACACCTTTAGCTCCTTCATCTCGGTAGGTGTCATTCTTCATGGCGGTCTACTTACTAGTTCTGCTCTAGGTACTTGTTTCAACGGTAGTCCCTAGGTTCAAAGACATCTATGAATTATCTAACAATGAAAACGCAATTCAACTCATCTTCTACCTTCACAACACCCAATAAAACTTTAACCTCACAACTAGGGTTTCTACGGAGTATACTATCTGATCTCTACAGTCAGGGTTTCTAATTTATGTTAGCATATCATGGCAAAATATTTTGGCATCGTATTTACTTAACTAATCCATACCCAAAATAATTCCGAACCCTATGAAATTAAACACATGTAAACTACAAACAAAGGAATGATCTAACAACTTATTCTCTAGGCGGTCACACTTCATCCCAAGTATTGCATGGCCTCCCACTGGATTTGAAACCCTTAAGGAAGTAACTAAGCATGAAGATTCTAGGTTAAGCTTATTTACCAAACAATGAGATATAAAAGCATGCGATGCACCGTTATCAAATAGAATGCTAAGTGACATACCATGAATCATAAGCGTACCTCTTAACACAGCCTTTCCTTTTTCTGCTGTTGTTGGCTTCGCCGTAGCTGGTTCAAATGCAAAAACTTTAAACCCAAAATGCCTGAAGCTAAGTGCTATAGATGCTGTAGTCATCCATAGTATTAACATACGGTGACCGAAAATGGTAATGTTAATGGTATCCATAATATCAGAAGCACTTGAATATGAAATAAAATCATCACAGATTAAAATATTTTTCTGATTACATCTCAAAACAACATTTCAAAACAACATTTCATATCCAAGTTACATAATCCCAAACATTTTCTAGTTTCAAATCAAATATAGTTATTACAAAATATGCCAAGTGCGACATGTGAAAATGCCCCCTTAGTTGGCCAGAGTACCAAGTAGTCATAACAAGCTTAATACAACACAGTGGAAATAAAACGTAACAACTTCTAAATAGCTAACATCAACCTCCTGCTCATCTTCGGAAGCTTTGTTCGTCCACCTACTAAAACCTGTAAATCCTGCACCCTCGGCCTACTCAAATCAATTTTGAGCACCATAGAGTTTAAGGGGAAAAACATGAACTTCGAGTCAGACATAAAGCCTAGTGTGAAAAATACTATACATCTCGGTTAAATAATATTAAGTGAGACCATGCCACTTAGCGATACATGTTTCCCTTTACTAATATCCCTTTAAAACATATCTTCTACAAACCAAAATCCTGCAACCAAACTGGTTAAAACAATAATATCGATATCATGTAAGCATATAAATCAGATAATCAATAGAGTAACTGTTCAAACACTATAGTTTTATTTGGCTAACTACTAACCTTTGGCTGACTCGACCTACCAGATAAAATAAAAAAATAGTCTAAGTTCTCATAGATACTCTTCTAAACGATCTGTCTCTAACTTGCTCCTTCTACGGTCAACTGATCCTAATGGTTTTACAGGCTCACCAATAACCTATCCTCATTCTGTATATTCCTTTCTATGTGTAACATTATTTTAGTCTTACTTATGACAAAGCCCTACACACTGGAATTTTGGACTTATATTAGCTAGGGGCTACTAGCTAAAGTATAGGGCACGTCCCCGTACCAGTCTCATCTGGTATTATAATATTTGAGTCATTTACTTAAGGACATTTACCCTTAAAATTTTCCTTGAAAACATTTCTTTAAAATTGATTTAACCCTTTTTAGATCATACTTAAACGAGGAAAATATACTCTATGCTTTACTCAAATCACTTTCTCGTGTTGTATATACTTTACTCAAAAAATTATAGATGAAAACATTCGAAACCTTTGAAAGTACGCCTTTCAAAACCATTGAAAGTTCCCCTTTCAATACAAGTAAGCCCCTTTCAATACAAGTAAGCTACTTCACTTTATAATTTAGGTCGAAGGACAAAACATACCTTTCGAAACCATTTACCTTAACCTTTCAAAAATAGTGAAATCATTCCTTTCGAAAGCTTTATAAAGCCATAGACATCCTCTTTCAAAACACTTTAAACATGTCTTTCTAAACCATTGGAAACCTTTCATTTAAAATGTTTCGAAAACACTGGGGAACCACCCTTTGGAAACCTTTATCTTAAGCCTTACGAAAGCATTAATTTTTTTACATAGACCAAACATTTTGAAAGCATTTGCGTTCAAGTAAAACATGTGGAACAACCTTTTGAAACCATATAAAACTATTCCTTTTGAAATCTTTGGGTTTAACTTTCAATATAACAAAGGGCCATAAAACAACTAAATCAAAAGCACTCTTTCAAAAGAAATTTCCTAAGTAAAAGAAGTGGATGATGTCAAAACCATTCCCTTTGAAAGCATTGGAGAAGCGGCTTCGGTTTTAAAATAAGAAACCCTTTCAAAATCATTGTTTGAAAGGTAAGATGCCACAGCTAGGGGTTTCAACCCGTTCGAAAGCTTCTTATAAAACAAAAGTGCAATCTCTTTCAAAACCACTCTTTAAAACCATTTGTGTCATAATAGAACAACAAGAGATCATATGTCAAAAATCTTCAAGACGATAGAGTGATAGAGAACTCTAAACTAAGCACCTTAAGATCCAAAAGCTTCCAAAATGTCTCTAAAGTAAAAGCCTCCAAGAACCGCTAATCTCCAAACCAAAATATAGCTAATGCCAAAATACGGAAAACCTGCTACTAGGCTGCCCGTGTAGAAATGGTGGGCACCCAGTTTAGAAATGAAACAATAAACTCTAGGTCAGTCATGGGACTAGTATGAGTAAACAAAAACAGTTGCTTTCAAATAGAACAGATTTATACAAGAAAACCGGTATGCTTTTGGAAAATGAAACTACCATAAGACCTCCTGCCACACACACAATGCAATCGAAGAATTAGAGGAGATTTCTTCTTACGATAGTCAAGTATGCTTGATACGGAAAAATTCTTTGATATTATTACTAGTGCATAGTGTAGAAAGCCATTTCGAAAGTATAATATAAATCCTAGCCAGCATACAATATTTCGTCGTATGCCTACTATAGCTACCATGTTTTATGGCCAGTTACCGCCACGCTGCATGGCAGGTTATACAATTAAAACCGTACAGGGTTCGTATTGTTTCTTTAGATTTCCAATAAATGGTCAGGCTAAGGAACTTCCTATGCCACATGGGTACGCCTCTGGTGGAATGTCCCGAGAACCTACCCGGCTCTCTGCCAACACAAGGCCGGGTTACCTCTGTAACTAGGTAACTACTACTCGAGTATGCCATTCCTCGGTCCTTTGGGACCTTTATCCGAGGGCCCTCTGTCACAAAGCAACAACCAACCAGTAGATGAGATTGAAGCAACCACATAGGTAAGTATCTAAGCTCCATACCATGACACCACCTTTTTCCAGAAGGAATTGACATACCCTAAAGGGCGCGACCCTCATAACCTTGCCGCATCTTTCCTGTTTTGACTATTTTCGGGGTGTGAGGTCCGATGAGGTCTCGTCCACAAAGCTACGCTTTACACGAAAGCCATGCTTTGATCACAAATGATCATCAATACACAGGAGCACTTAGCATGCCACACTACCAAATTGGGAGTATATTGTTGATAACCTTCAACTACATAACCTCTGAGCTCGTACGTCTCAGAGAAGGGTGTTAAGCTAAGAGAATAAATTCTTCGCCACCAACAGATGTGTATTTGAAAGAAATCGGCTTTATATCTCAAAGTGTAGTGTCAGACACACGACCATACAAGTCTGTTTTGGGTTCAAACAGAACCGAAGGCACTTCATCTTATAAAGGAAGAAGCCCTTGCAAATCCGGACGTCCATAATCCCGATCGAACTTCCCATCACTTAGGGAGTCCCTATACCGGAGCAACTCGGTGAGAGACAATCGATAGGTTATCCTATCGTTTTCGAAGACACCCAGTCTTCAACATCGTCTTCAAATGCTATCCATTTCGTCGAATCACTATTCGAAATGGGTTATATGACACAAAGGTCCTTTCCCGGCTAATCCGAATAGTGAACGCTCAATTTAAGAACATGTGGGTGTATCAATTACAAGGATTCACATTCTATGTGGGTTTCAGATAACAAACTGAAATCCGACTCCCTGTCTCATCGAAGTTTAAATGTCGTTTTACGGGAAAAAGGGTTTCACATACATATTGGAACAAATCACAGTTCATCACAAAGCAATCACGGTATCACAACAGAAGTATCAATCCAGTACAGAATATTTGATGATAGTCAATCATATTTGATTAAGGTGATTGTGATTAAAGTGAATTAACCATATAATTATCTTTATTAATTATTTTAAATCAATGTTTAATTTTTACTTAATTATGAATTAATTTAATTGGCTTAATTAATTAATTATTCTTTAATTTATTATTTTAATTTATTAATTCTTGGTTGTTAACTAATTAAGTTTAATTACCTTTATTCATTGACTATTCTTTAATTGATTATTTATTTATTTATAAAATCATTACAAAACATTAATTGTTAATTACTATTTCAAAATAAATTTGGTTTAAAGTTAACACTTGGATATATGCTTTACTTTAAAATTTTAATTTTTTTATTAAGTTAAATTTTAAAACAATCTTTTATAAAATTTAAAATCTTCATAAATTTTAAATAATTGACTCAATATCATTACCTGAAATTCCATTTACAATTATCACTAATTTATTCAAAAAAATAAATTTAACTTGTGTTTCAAAAATTTAGTTCAAAAATGGGTTTGCTGTTTTTATTGACTAACCCAAGGCTTGCTTCGAGTTGTTCCCGAGGATAACACCCCCCTACTTCCAGTTTTAACCAAAATTGGCCCGTGTGACATTTTTTTGCAAAAATTTCGTTAAGTTTTTTTTTAAAAAAAACAACCCGTTACAATCCCCAAACGACACGAGCTTGTCTTCGAGCTATCTCCACAATCCCCCGCATTGTGCTTCGAGCTGCCACCTTTCTTCCCCAACCCATCACAACTGACACCACTTCCTCCACGTGCACGTGCACGGCCAGAATCGCCGCCGTTGGTTGAAGCTGCGGCCATCAACGAGTCAACTACTGATCTCCAAGACACCACAAACACCCAGAATTTGAGAAAGATTTGAAAACGAGAATCGCGACACTTCGACCCAAAACAACCCATCAGGACCGTCATCGGAAAAACAGCTCGCGCCGCCACCCCCGACCGCTTGCGGCCACCAAACTTTGACCCAAGCTTCATCATCGCGCGACGCATCGATTTGCACCAGAGGCACACAGTCCGATCAACCCATGATGGTGCAGCACCATCGTTTCAAGCGTGAACAAAAATGGGTTCTTAAACCCTACTTTGATCTCAAATCAAAGATTCGATGATTCATAAATTTAGCTAGTATTTTTCTGGTGATCTCGAACACTAAATCTTGTTGCCACAACGAACTCGAGCCCTATAATTTCATAGATCACCAGGATTTGACAAAATTGCATTTTTTTGATCAACCCCAAATTCTCAGTGAAAAGTTAATGGAAAAATTGGATTTTAGTTTCAAAAATCATACTTTTACAGGGGATTCACATAGTATTATTGAATTTAAAATTCATGAAGTTCGAATTCCTTGGAAAGTTTGAATGGTAACTGTTTTCATAATTTCCAGAAAAAGGCTGTGTATAATCTTACTTTTGAGTTGTTACTGGAACATAGTACATGTTAAAAAACAAAATTTCAACTCGTTTTCAATTCATTTTCAGAAGAAAGGAGGGAGAGAAAGATTTAGATTTTTGATATGGATTACCATGTAAACTAAAATTTAGATGAACTGTGTTTTCCATAGTTTCCAGTAAAAAGGAAATTTCAAGACTTGCTTTGATTTAGTACTGAAAAACATGGTGCAAGTTTAAGCACAAAACTCCAATTTGTTACAATCCAGTTTCAAAAGAAATGAGGGAGAGTAAGATTTTTGGGTTGGCCATAGTTTTTTACTCTAAATCAGAAAGCTAAGGAAACAGGGAAAAGAAATGACATTCCCAGGCATGCATCCTTGATTTTGATTCATACAAATATTTTTAAAATTCAATTTAGGTGCATCTGAACCATTTTCATTCTAACACTTTAATCTATACAAAGCTAGCAACAAATCAAACTTGGGGTTTGTCAGGTTTTGGTTTTCCTGACGTTAAACAAGGATTTGCTTTTTTTGTACAATCAACATGCACAGGCCAAAATTCAATCACATACTCAAGGTTCTTGCGTGCAAACCAAGTTTAAACTTTCCTAATCATTCAAGCATTCACACAGCAACAAAAGATTGAAAAAACACAAGGGTTTACTCACCTATTTTCCAGAAGACAGAATTGTTTTCCTGACAGTTTTCAAAAGAAAATGAAGGCTGCCAACTTTTTTTCTTCTCCTACTTTAGTTCTTTTAAGTTTAGATCTGCAAACTATAAACACAGATCTTTGATTATTCCTTGTTATGTTTATTTACTTAATTTATTAATAACAGTAGTTTTTTTTATTTACTTACAGTTGAATAACAGAGATGCTTTTTTTTTCTGCAACTAGAAATCCAGAAATGGTTTAAGTCTTGGACTTTATTTTTCCTGCAAGTAATTGATTGAATATTATTGTATTAAATTCTTTCTTCATTAGAAATTATAACTTCATGTTCAAATTTTAAAAAGAAAGTTACTTGCCTTTTAAATTATTTCCATAAAAAAAACTATACATTGCTTTGAAACCCAGAAGCTTACCGCCATTACAAATCTGCAGTTTTGTTTTGAATTAATTGTTAAAACTTGATTTAAAAATCACAATCTCACTAAACTATGAAGTTTTAAACTTACCTGAGAGATGAGATGTATCATTACAGTTTGATGCTTAAGAAAACACTTCAGATTTAATTTTTGAATTGAATTGAAGAGGAGTTTTGACAGTTTCTCTTTTTTCTGAACTCTTTTTTTCTTGTTTGAGTGTCGGAGTTAAGATAGCAAAATCTTTTGGATTACTGAACTTCAGAGATTTGGAGGTTTAAAAATTTGAATTTGGAAGCTGAAAGGTTTTTCTGAAATTTTTTATTTGAATATTTTATTAAGGAAATGACGTCTCATTCCATTTGTAAAAAGTATCATAAGATCTAGATTTTGTTAATTACTCTACTCTATCTCCCATGTGCATGTATGTTTACATTTGTGATTTTTACAAGACAAAATAAATTTATAAACTTTATTTTTTATATTATATACACTTTATAAATAAATGTATTCCTTTATTCATTTTTATGTATATATGTGTGTGTGTACAATGTTAAAAGAATTTAACTAATATTTACATTACATATATTACATCTTAATGATTTTAAATGCTACTAATTTTTAAAACATTCATTTTAAATCTAAATTCAAATTTCAATTTCAAACTTGAAATATAAACTCTCATGTCCATTTATATATTCACACTCACCTTGAATAATTTTAAATTAAATTTCAATATGTATTCAATTTTACTCATATTTGTAATATACATATATATAAGATTTTAAATAAAAATGACTATTTAAAACATTCATTATTTCAATATTTTAAACTCAAAATAAAATTGGAATTTCATTGATATACTATTTTCACTTATTTAATTTGTTTAAGATTTTTTCAATTTATTTTCAAATTAAATTCCAAGGGTTTAAATATATTATTAATTTAATTTGATAAATTTTTGGGATGTTACAATTTGACCACGTCAAAAATTATTTAAGTTGAAAGTATTCTTTTCGAAAACAAAGAAGGAGCATTTCCTTTTAAAAGTAAAGCTTCGACCACTTCGGAACCCCTTGTTTGACCCAGTACCTTTCGCCTATGTCTAATTCACTACGTACCAAGTCTTTGATACCATGCGCATTGGTTCGATGGAGATGAAGGTGGGAGTACTTGGTCGAAAGGTGCTGCCAAAAGTGGCAAAACAACAACAGCATGAAAAACTATTTTCTTTCTTTTTAAAGTAATTTCTTTCCAACTAGCATGCTTATTTGTCAACATGTGATTGGTTGCTAATTTCTTTTCCAAATCCTTTTCTAAAAGCGCTGTCGAAATTTCGGAAGTACATAATTTAATAGATTTCCAAATTACTCTTTCTCCTTTTATAAATATATAAAACATTTAAGTCCCATACCTTAAATAATTTTATATACTTGCTAAAACAATTAGGAAAATTCTATAAAAATTTCCAAAAATCATTTTTAATATGTTTTCTATTTTATATTAATTTTTGACCAAGAAATAATAAAAATTAGCAATAATAAATTCTAAATCCAGTTAATTATTTTCTCCACTAGAAATTTAATAATAAATCCACAATAATTCAGAAAATTATGAAATTTGAAACTCATCTTCAAAATATTATTTCTGACCTTATCTCAAAATAGAAAGACATTTGGATGTCATCTAATAGGATTTTTACATTAAAACTTATCATAAAATCCATGTGAAATATCATAGATCATCAATAACATATATATATATATATCCATATTTACAATAAAAAACATGGCAAAGCATATGCAAAATAATTCGAATCTCAATCTAAAACCGAAAATTATAAAAACATGAGATGTAACATATTATTCACCTTAGCTTTGTGATTAAGGAGTTGAATTTTGATCTTGGGTTAAGTTGATTAGTTTCTTCCTCTTGATTCTTTCTTATCTTCACTTTTATTATTTTTAATGCTGGTCGACCTCTAGTTTTAGTTTATGGAAATGAATGTGTAAAATGAGAATGAGTGAGGGTTTAAGGTTTAAGAATGTTGCTTATTCCTATATTGCCCTTATCAACTACCCTAACTTATTCTATTTCATTTTACCTTAATTCATTTGTTTAAATGGCACAACTAACTTTTAATTACACAAACCTCAATACCTTAATGATTTACATTATTCATTTAATTTAACTAATTAAATTTCCAAAATAATGTTACTAAAAATTAGGGTCGTTACATACTGCGTTACTTAGACCTGTTATCTTGTCTACTCATTTAAGAGTACCCAAGATAATAAGAAGCAAAGCATAAAACCTTGGGTCAGACAACTGTCTATTGTGAACGGTAAATACATCTCAAGATAATATACATGTAAATATGGTAAGAAATAGGAGTACACGAACCATACCTGACCTGTCCCTGCAGCCAAAGAGTTTGCATATAATAGTATAATATGCTACTCTACTACATCATAAAGGTATAATAAAGAATACCATAGTGGATGCCCAAAAATCCTTATCTCCAGTACCTACTTCCAATGATATTCCCGATTAAAATCCCACTAAAGGAAAGCAACCGTAGCATCCATCAAGACTCACTATCACTTATCCATGTGCTATGAGTATATGATAACTCGTATGGCCTCCTTATTACCAGGGACTAATGGAAATCCCAGTTCGTTGTGTACTCTCATATCATGTTGCCCAAAGCTCGTTACGTG
This sequence comes from Allium cepa, assembly GCA_030765085.1. NCBI lineage: Eukaryota > Viridiplantae > Streptophyta > Magnoliopsida > Asparagales > Amaryllidaceae > Allium > Allium cepa. The sequence continues at coordinate 501,755,596 of CM060931.1, forward strand.
TCTGATAGCCCTAAAGCTTGACACTAGACCCAAAGCCACTGGTCCAGGGAATTCAGATCCATGCTACCAATCATGAGCATCTCCACTTATAATACCCTTGCTTCTAGTGCACAAGAAAACACTCCGAGCTTCAACAATTCCTTAGCACATACTTATTGAAGCACTCCTTTTCTCCTTTTGGACATCGGACCATTATTGCTCAATCCAGTTTCCACTATTGGAACCCCTTCGCATTCTCCGATCCCATGACTCCCTCCATTACCAAGCTGCCATATTCGAAACCTCCCAATAGAAGCCAACATTTGAAGATTCAAGCTTTTTATCATGTTGTTACATTGCCATCCAACCTTGATGCGAACTAGCCTACTCCTCTAGCAAGATGTACAAAACCCCAACACCATTTCCCAGAAGATCCACTCCTATTGGACTCACTATGACAAGTCGGTACTAACCTCTTCATGTCAATGTCAATCTCTCTACTTAGCCAACTAATGGCTGAGTTTTCTTCCACTCCTTTCTTACTTCTAGTACCCTAAGCCAGGATGCATTGACCCTGCCCTATCCATCCTAAACATCTCGGTATATTAATATATATCCTCTTCAAAGCACTCCACTTCACGATCTAGAAATAAGTCGACATAGCTTCCACCACTTAGCCAACCGCTAATCCATTACCTTGGGCAGTCGCCACTAGTCTTACTCTCACTCTCTCCAAAATCGATAACCCATAGGACCAACCAAAACATATCAGTGCCGAGCTCTTCATGTCAGTGCCGACATGTGTACTTCATGAATTTGAGCTCGTGGCTTGAACCCCAATCTCTTCACATAGCCTCCTATCCAAGTTTCTTCCAATTCTAATCCTCTTTGCCTCCGATATGCTCATTTTCCCTACTTATCTTTCTAAACATCCAATATAGTAAAAGAAACAACATCAAACCACATCATACAAACTTAAAACAACAAGCAATTTCATCCATTCAAACATGCAGTCCATAGAAATAAGATAAACAAGTCAATCTCTAGCATTGATCAAAAAATAACATGAATATATAAACATAAACAAAGGTGATTTCTAATCACCTACATCATATGCATGGATTAACATGTAATTAGGATTAGAAAGGTTTTTATGGTCAAAAATCAATTTAAAGCATGTTAAATTCTATAATTCTATCATAAAAACATGCAAAATATACGAGACAGTAAAAACCACGCATCAATTACCAAATTCAATCAATTTGAATGTAGTTCCAATCCGGACAGTAATAAAAAGCACTTCTAATCAACCAATTTGATTATCTCTAGCTTCTAATCAAAGATATAATCTCCAACCCATAATCTATTTTGATTTATAGAGAAATTTGGATGAATTTTGATGGATTTAGGGCTGATTAGGGTTTAGACTTGATTTGGAATGAAAGGGAATTTTTTTAGTTTGACTCTTACAACCCCTATTTATAGTGATTCTCTAATTTGACTAATGGGGCAACTAGTGGACTTAATTAATTACACATTAATTCCAGTTAAGAGCTTTTAAAACTTAAAACAAACATAATTTCTTAATCATAAGTCCGTTTTTCTATTATGACCACTCTACGGAAAGGGGAACATCATCCTGAAGCAATAGAACTGAGTTGAGACCCTAATTCGAATTCGATCAAAATTTATAGCTCAAATAAGGTTTTGGGGTCTAAATGGTCACGTAGAATTTTGGAAAAAATCACAAGTGTGTAAAATGTCCCTAAGAGTCATACCTTAAAATTATGGAATCATATAACCTCATACGAATAAAATAGAATTATTTTATGATCCTTCGATATGTAAAATACAACTCGTTACGTTCTCCCACCTTTAGAAATTTCGCCCTCGAAATCCCCAAATAAGCCAAAGTTTAAGCAATCATAGTTATCCCACATACCTATTAATCGTAAACGGCCATCACACATACTAAACAAGCAACCATGCAATCAATAATATAGGTGATCTGTCATAGCATATGGAATATTAACCTGTCTAATATAATATACAATGGTTAAAGTAGATACGATGAACATTAAGTCTTTCCATTCAAAGAGCTCTGGACACTCTATCCTCATGCTCTCCTCTGTCTTCCATGTACAATCATCACCACTTCCACTCTATTTTATCTTAACTAGTTTTACCATCTTCTCTTAAGCTGTTTTGTATTGTACCGAACAATACAAACTAACTTACAAGATATAGAAATTTCTGGTCTACCTTAACATCTTCTAATTGATCTGATGTAATCTTCTTTCCTAGGTCATGTACAAACTTCCAAAGATAAGAGATATAAAAAATGTTGTATACATTCTCCATCTTCTGAGGTAAGTCCACCTTATACGCTAACTTGTTAGTCCTCTCGATTATCGGAAAATGACCTATGAATCTTGGTGCCAATTCCCCTTTCCACGAAGTGGAACTACGTTCTTTAGAGGATAAACCTTCACAAACACCATATCTTGACATAAAATCCCAAATCTCTTCATCTTTTATCTGCATAGCTTTTCTATCGATACCGAGTAACTTTCATTCATTACCGGATGATCTCAATCTTCTTCGATATCTCTCTAATCATATCTGGTCCGTATCAATTTTTCGCCCACTTACCACCGAAATGAAGAACGTTACACGGTCTTCCACACAATACTTTATTTGGAGCCAATATAATACTCGACTGACAAATGTTATTGTATGCAAACTCCGCTGTGTAGTTAATGCCCCGCTATTACCCCGCTATAACCCCGCAATATCTCATAGCGGATTTCTACCGCTATGATTTTTCCATTTAGCCCCAAAATATAGCCTTTCCGCTTTAATCCCCGCTATTTTCGCTATATCCCGTTATTCCCGCTATATTTTGCTATTTCCGCTATATCTTCTTTAATAAAATGAATTAAAAAATTGCATTTATACATTATAAAAATTTTGAAACTAATTTAATTGATTTAATTTTTAATATATTTTCAGAAATGAAAATACTATAATATTCTACTAAATTCAATTATGTTATATAACAGTTATACGTTTATTTAAAGTATATTCGCACATATTTTTTTGTTTAAAATCATTTATGTATTAACTATAATTCAATTGAATGATAATTTTTCATTTATTTACCATTTATATATTTGTAAAAACATCAAGTACGAGTTTTATATGCTATTTTAGAGCTATCTGCTATATCCCGCTATATCCTCGCTGTATCCCCGCTATGACTTTTTGCACCTCACCGCTATGAATCTACCGAGCGCTTTAACTGCACAGAAACTCCATCAAATGCAAATGATCATCCCATGATCCACCAAAGTCTAAAATGCATGCTCGTAAGAGATCTTCTAATATACGATTTACTCTTTTGGTATGTCCATCTGTTTACATGTGACAAGCTGTACTAAGATGTGGTTCTGTCCCTTGTGCCTCTTGTAAGCTCTTTCAAAACTCACTAGTGAACAACGGGTCTTGGTTGCTCACAATGCTCATCGGCACATCGTGAAATCATATATCCACTTTACATACTATAACATCTCCTATCTTGAGGCCCTGCTGTCGTCATAATATTAACTTCTGGTGAAAAAATATGGTAATGCTAATGGTATGTGTAATATCAGAAGCGCATGAATATGAAATAAAATCAACACAGATTTCAAAACAGCTTTTCTAATTACATTTCAAATCAATATTTCATATTTAATTACATAACCCCAAAGCAATTCTCAAGTTTTGATCAAATATAAGTATTACAAATTATGCCAAGAGCAACATACGACAATGCACCATTAGATGATCATAGTACTAGATGAACATATCAGTCATAAACACATCACAAAGGAAATAATACTAAAAATCCCCTACATAGCTAGCTTTGCCTCTTGTACATCTTGGGAAGCTTATTCGTCCAACTTACTAAACATGAAAAGTCCTTAACACTCAACCCACTCAAATTAATTTCGAGCACCCGAGAGTTTAAGGGGAAACATAAACTTCGAGTCAGACAGAAAGCCTAGTGTGAATAATTCTATTACATCTCGATATACTGATATTAAGTGAGACCATGCCACTTAGCGGAATGAGTTTCCCCTCACTATTATCTTTTAAAATCATATCTTTTGTAAATTAAAATCCTGCAATCAAACTGATTATAATAATATAACAATAACATATATGCATATAAATCAAGTAATCAATGGACTATCTGTCCACACTATAGTTTTATTTAGCTAACTATTAACCATTAGCTGACTCGGGCCTACCGAACATAATAAACCTTCTAACTTCTATTAGACACAATATTGTGCAATCTTCCCTTAACTATCTTCTTCTAAGGTCAATTGATCTTAATAGTTTTGCGGGCTCGCCAATAACCTATCTTTACTCTGTATATTCCCTTTTGTGTGTAACATTATTTTAATCCCATCTATGAAAAAACCCTACACATCGGAATTTCGGACTTATATTAGCTAAGGGCTATTAACTAAAGAATAGGGCGGTACCCCATACCAATCCTGTCCGGTCTTCTAATATTTGAGTCATAAACTTAGTGTTAATTACCCTATTCAAGTTTAATGTCCTTGTAAATAGTCTTTACAAATGATTTACCCGTGAAATCATATCTTTGTAAAACAAGGAAATCATACTCTTTGCTTTACTCAAAATACTTATGTCATGATATATGCTTTACACAAAATAATGTTGATGAAATCTAATTAATGGGATTATCTATTCCATCAAAATAAGTTAAAGCTTTTTTTATATTATAAAACTTTAGGCTTTAAAGCCAAAGCAATATTTTCAAAACCTTGCTTACTTCAAAAAATTGAAAGCATCCCTTTCGAAACCATTGTGTAAAATCTTAGACATCCCCTTTCGAAACCATTTAAACTTGTCTTTCGAAAACATTAGAAACCTTCTTTTCAAAACACTTAAAACAAACTTTTTAGAACACTTAAAATATACCTTTAGAAAGCATTGGGTTCAAGTAACGGTTTGTGGAAACATTGCTTCGAAACCACTTAAAATTATTGTGCTCGAAACCATTTGAGTTTAACCATTAATATAACTAAAGGTTCGTAAAGAACAAGGATGAAAGCATCACGTTTGAAAGCATTAATCTTGAGTAAAAGAACGAAGATAGTTTCGAAACCCACCCTTTTGAAACCATTGCCTTGGAAACCATTAGAAAGCAGCTATACAACACTTTCGAAAGCATTAAGAAGGCGGCTTGAAAGTAAAAAGGAGAAAGCACCCCATTCGAATACATTGTAGGTATGAATGTGGCAGCAAGGGTATCGAATTGGTTCAAAAGTGGCTATCCTTTCGAAGGCTTCTTTTAAGAAAAAAACAAGCGGCAACTCTTTTGAAATCTTCTTTCTAAAAACAATAGCAAGTCGATTAATTTGAAAGTAATTAAAAGTGGCTTCAACCCCTTCGAAAGCATGCCTTCGACACTGTTAATCGACGAATTTTCTATTGAATTAGAAAACACCCGAGAATTTTCAAATTAAAATTTAACCGCAAGCGCACAGCGTACGATTGTGGCACGTATGCGAGTACTGGTCGATCCATAGAGAAATGTTTAGATTTTAAATTTCTAATAGACCAAATTAAAACAAAGTCGAGGGATTGTTAACTAACTAAAAAAAGGTAAAAACAAGCTAAAACTAAGGAGAATAAAAATATGAGATTAAAGAGCAATTTAGAGGCAAATCCCCTCTTATGATCACATAAATCAACATAATGAAATTATGATCTCTTTTTGGCCATTTATGAGTTTAGTTGATGCATTTATCATAAGCATGGCCTAATTGTGTTGTTAATTAACACACTTAAACCATCAAACTTTAATGCACCCTCTAAAACACTTACTAACTTCAATAAAAATGACATGAAATTAAAAGTATATTCTATTTTAAGTATGGCTTATTATCTATTGAATTACAAACATAAACCATAAAATTTTGATTCTAAATCCACTTCCATTACCATGATCATATGTAGATGAAGAGGTAATTAGTAATTCATATGACTAAGCATAGCCTATTTGTTCTGAACAATATAAGCTATCAAACTCAATATTAAACACAAAATCACACAAACATCTAACTTCCCATTAAGCACAAAAGTGACACAAATGAAAAATTATATTGCATCTACATGATTCAAGAGAGCATCATTACCCCTAAATTGTAGGGTTAGATTCTCATTGGTATTATCATACCAACACAAGTAGAAAGCAACATGAAATAAACAAGAACAAAAAGTAGAGGAAAATGAAAGCTAATGGAAAAGAGAACTAATCTAATTGCATAAAAAAAAATCAACACTACTACCATGAAAGGAAATGAACATATAATTAAAAGGAAACAATAATTAACATTGCATAAAAAGAAAAGAAAATTACATAAAATAAAAATGGCTAAGTAGCCATGAAAAGATAAAGAGGGCTTTCTTTTATTTACGAGCCAAAACTAAAGAGAAGAGACCTAAAGAAGAAACTAAGGAAGAAGATTACATGAAACATAAGGGGTATTTATACATGTTAGAAACCCTAATCCATATTTTGGAGGGATGCCCAAAATGCCTTTGTAGGAAATGTGGCCACCAAGTAATCATTATCATGTCTTAATTCCCCACTAAGTGTACATAAAGCTTTAATGGTCTTTTAGCATATGCATTAGCTCTTAATTGAAAATCAAGGTAAGTGGGTAGGTGGGGTCCTCCATGTTCATGCGTTTGAATTATTTTCATCTTCATTTGCTTTGTTTCCTTTGTGCATGCATATCTTCATGAAACCACTTGTAATTTTCATCCCATTTTTCTACAAAATAATATTGAAATTTTCAATTAATTTTAGAAAATTTATATATGCACAAAAATGACCATTTTGCCCTTGGATGAAGATGAATATGTGACGAATTGAAATAATTTGAATTTTAGGTTTAAACAAGTTATACCTAGTATGATCATTTATTTAATTTAAATAGACTAAATATGGTGGCAAAAATATGCACATTCATGTGCACATCAAATACCCCCACACTTATCTTTTTATTCGTCCTCGCATAAAGAAAAACTAAGATAAATCCATTTTCATAGGGAGCACGATTACGTTGAGCGTATGCAAAAAGACGTTAAACCTTTGTGTGTCCCCGGTAGGATGAGTTTTGTCTCGTGAGGGTTTTCAATGGATACTACCCATAAAATCCGAATGCGGTATGAAAATATTTAGAAAATGCAAGATTTATTTACAAACACAATAATGCAATTTTTTTTGAAAATATATACAAATGAAGGGTTTACTTTTAAATCTACACAAATAAGTTAAACATAAGTTTTGGTCATTATCTTCAAATTTAAGTCATTTACTCGTCAAAATTTCCAATAAAAACAAAGTTATCGTAACAAATGGGCTATAGTTTAACTCGTTGTTTTGGTTGATAATACATTGTAACTATGAAATGGATCCTTAGTTGATTATCGAAGTTCATCAAAGTGGTGTTTTCATTTCTATTCAATAACAAGTCAAATCAAACTAGTTAAAATAGTCCTTGGCTTTCAGTTGTTTACTCTCTCTAATTTTTGTTTGAAATTTTTATTTACATTAACAATATTTACATATGCCCAACTTAGGTAAACTGAGACCAGATATATTACCCATGCACTGCCTTGTGGAATGATGTGAGGGGAATAGAGCGTGGCGAGTGAACACATAAATGTGAACACTTATCGGCTGTAGGCGTTACTAAAAAGAATTTTTATATACATACACCTAACTCAGATAAACTGAGGCCATATATGCCGATCGTGCACTGCCTTTCGGGCTTATATGAGAAGGGAACAAAGCTTGGCGAGTGAACACACGAGTGTGAAATCATGACTCTAGGTGTTTATTCAAAAATATACATATATACAAGAAATATTTTTTTTTGTTTTTGTGCTCTTTTTTTTGTTTGTTTCTTGAAGATAGAGTTTTCCAAAATCATCTTAGCACGATTTAACTTAGAAGACAAAACAAATGTTATAACCTTTTATTTGAATTCACCACTTTTTAAAACAAAGATTTTCAATTAGGATATTTCATAATTAACACGTATGAACCTTCCTATATACTAGTTAAACCATTGTTACTTGTAATCAAACTTCATTTCTATTTTTATAAAGACAAATTAAATTTCAAAAATTTCAGTTTAATAAACCAAAGCCATATATTTATTCTATAGTGTTTCTTTAAAAATAAATCAATATATATATATATATATGTATATATATATATATATTTTGATTTTTTGATTTTTTTGTTAATTTTTGGAAAGAAATAAAAATAAATAAACCATGAAAAATCAAAAATGATGACGAGTCTCCCCCCTCACTTGATTTTGACTATGTCCCCACAGTCAACCCAAGTGAAAGGAACATTTATTATTATTTACATGAAAATGAAATGTATTTACACATCATCAAAAAGTATATCGTTAAAAAGTAAATGAAACGGTCTTTCAAAGACCGATTCATTTGTCTCGTCAAGTATGAGAGACACGGCTTAAGCTCGAAAAACCAAACCGTAAAAGATTTCGAAGTTGATGTCGATTTGGAAAAACGAATATCGTTTTATTGAAAACCATATGAGTTGTTTCATTTTCGATGATTTTTGGGGTTGATAAAACAATTGATTGAAATTAAAGTTTGTTTTCACCAAATTGAAATTCCAGTTTGTCATTGAATTTTTTTTCAAAATTATCGATTTCAAAATCAAAGTGGTGATTTAAATCTTCCCCGTCGGAATTTATCCAAATTTAAATTTCAATTTTCCTTTGTTGGGTTATCAACAACTTTATTACACGTGTCAAATTTAAAGTTCAAAGTTGTTGTGTTCAAACTTTCAAAATTGGGAAAAGGAAGATCGAATCTTAAATCGAGTTTCTCACCCTCAAAAGAATTGAAATCCAACTCAATTACTATGTTTTCAATAACTTCATTGAGATCATCATTTTCAGTTTCAAAAGTTGTTATTTGAAAATCGTCAATTGTGGTAAAAGATGGATTATTTTTGACTCATCACACACTGGGATTTGATTTCGTTTTTCACATTGTTTCATCTATGTTTCAAACAACGAATCCGTGTGATCATCGTAAATTTCGTTCATTTGTTCAAAAAAATCCAATTCGTGGTTATTAACTTGAGAATATTCGATTTGGATTTGTTGAGGACAAAAATTTTCAATCGCATCGTAGTCGAGATTATTCCTATTGCCAAAATTATTTGAAAAGTGTATCACAATTCGTTTTGATTTTGGAATTCATTTTGGAGTTCAAAATTGAATTGGCATGGGTTATACTCGAAATCGTTTGAATTTTGAAGTGAATTCAAGTTTTGATTATTTTGGAAACTTTGATTCGAGTTATCGCGCAAATATGAATTACACAACTCATCTATCATTTGATTTTATTTTGCAGAGATTTCAAGTAAAGATGAAATGTTATTTTCAAGAGTCGAGGGTTGTTCATTGTTTTGAAAATTTTGTTGTTCGAAATTCGAATTATTTACACAATAGTTGTTGTTAAAATTTCCATACGAAGTTGGAGTGAAATCATATGAATTATATTGATTTTCACAACTATTGTAAAATTCAAATGAATATGGAAATTCGGACATTTTCAAGAACGTTTCTGGTTTTTTTTTATAAAGGAAAAATATTTACAAATAGAATTTATTTTTATTTTAAATGGAAAATTGATTTTTGTTTTGTATTTTGGTTTTTCATTTTTGAAAAGATTTTATATTTTTTTTTTGTATTTTGGTTTTTCTAATTTTTTTTTTGGATTTTCAATATTTCAAAGAAAAAGGATTTAAAAGTTTCAAAGGAAAAGGAATATTTACATTTTTTTTAATTTTGGATTTTGGAATTTTTTTTTAAATATGCATGAACTAATGCAACTAAATGAATGCAATGGTTAATTACACATTATTTATTGTAAGTTAACCCAAAATTGTAAAATCACACTTTGTCTTAGATTAACAAGATAGTTCTCAACCAGGTAACAGACAGGATTTATCGGTGCACCACGAGTCACCATAGCAATGCAGCCGAAGGTTTAAGTACCTTCAAAGAAATAATTCAGTATAATTTTTATGAATCACTGTAATATTTATAACTGGTTATTGCTCTGCCGTAGTCTAGATACCAAGAAATTAAATTGTCGAAAAAGGACAAATTGTCAATATACAATTAAGTGTTATCGATGTCTAATCGTTATTATTAATCAAATTCTAAGATGAAATGCAAAGCAAAAAATAAACGTGTATTAACAATGCAACTACAAATGAATTTTTTTATCGGTTTTGAATTTTTTTTTATAAATGTAAATGCAAGCAACCAACAATGCAATTCAAATAAAAACAAGGGAAAATGCACGATACCAGAGCGTGTAGAATTATTAGCATACAATTTTTTTTTTTAGAATTTTTTTTTGTACGGATGGAACTTAAAACAATTTAAAATAACACAAAACAAATTAAATATTTTTTTTAAGGATGAAACAAAACGAAAAACAAAGTACACACAACAGATTAAGAAAAAACTTTTTTTTAAGGATTGGACTAAAAAAAAGTTAACAAAACAAATTAAAACAAAAGAAGGCAAATAATTTTTTTTTTTAAAAAAAGCTATAACTAAATGATACCCAGCGCACTAAAGCAATCTTTTTTTTGTACTTTAACAAACTTCTCACATGCTCGATCAGAGAACACAATCAACGATAAACTCCTTTGACTTGAATTTCGCAAATTCATATGTTATATGTCTAGTGTACTAAAACAGATAGCACGCTACAATAAACTCGTCGCACAAGTTTATTAATTAGAATTCCGCTACGCTGGAATTCTGTATTAGATAAATGTAACAATAAGTTACGTTGTAAATAAATTACAACAACAACGTTATACTATTGTAAGAAATAGTATAACTTATAAACGGGAAAGATTACCGTGAATCTAACCAGTATATAAAGGAAATTCCGTCTGAGGCTTGTCGTAACAATTTCCTTAAGAATTTTATTTCAAAACTCTCCCAAGATACAACAGACGTAATCTGCACGAGATTGTAATGAGTATGTCAACTCTGTGATATATATATGGAATATAGAGCAGTAGAGCAAAGAAGCAGAAGAAATTAGATTGGAATAGGATAAGAATGTGATCAGTATTCTCTCCTATTTATAATTTCGTCCGTATCCCTTCGAACAGTCGCGTCTACTTGACGGGTCGCACCCGTTGCCTTTTGGTCGCTGCTGTTCGTTAACGGGTCGCACCCGCCCGTCCAACGGTACTGTTTCGTACCTGCTCGCACTGTTTCGCCCGCGCCTGTTCAGTCGGGTCGCACCCGCTTGCGTCGGCGTCCGCTTCAATCGGCTCGCTCGCACCTGTTTGCTTCCAACGGGTCGCACCCGTTTACAGTTCGCGTCCGTTCATGAACAGTCGCATCTGCTCAGGCAAAAAACCCTGCGTCTGTTCACCCGCCCGCTTCTCTTTAAATTCCAGGCCCAGCCCAGTTTCAGACGAAGCCCAAAACCGTTAAACAATGGCCTAGTAAAAAGAATGGTCATTTTAGACCCGTACCCGAACCCGAACCCGGCCCGGTTCGGTCGGACGGACGGCGGCGGCGGCGCGCGTGTGGTGGTGATGCATGATCTCCCTCCTCACAACGAAGCATACATTTGGGAGCCCCAGGCCCCCAACCTGCACTTGAGAAAACCATATATAAACCAATATAGCTCTCAAGAATTTGGCGATGTGGGACTTTGTATATTTCCATTCATTCTAGCTTTAGGAATTCCAACAATCCCCCACATGAATGATAATATACATATCCCCCACACAAAGCGAAATATCACAGAGTACATATGGAATAATGCTTTATCGTGGATAAGTAGATATTTCACTTTGAACTTTCCCTAGTTAAAACTTATCGGATCTACTTGGCTAATCGGTGAATTATTTCATCTTGAACCGTCGGCCTTTATTGTATATCCAAACAATAAGCTTTACGAAGCATTGATTCCCTTCTCATGCAATCTCTTGGTTTTGTTCATTTTGGTCCTGAACATATTTTGGTTCTGCGAGTGTTATAGAGAATTTAAGCCTTTAATATTCTCATAAAGCCGACCCAGCTCACACTAACATAGGTGATCGCAACCATTAAGAGTATCCTACATATACCCCACTTGTTATTTTCAAGATATGGTCATCATTAAAAAACATAGTTTTAACCTTTAACTACTTCTGTAGGTATGCATTATATTTTGCACCATAGGAATGGAGTAGGACCAAGTCCAGACAAATGCATTACTTCTTGAGTTACTCATAACTGGTTTGCCTATTGATCCTAGTCCGTGGGATCTCCAGTCGCTAGGATAGGTTTCCGTATAAGGTAACTCTTGTTGGTTTAGGCTTTTTTAAACCCATTCCCCTCGATGCGCAGTCAATTTTCTCTCTTGATAAACCTTTAGTAAATGGATCCGCTAGATAATCATTTGTTCTCACATAATCTATGGAAATAGTTCCATTTGAGAGTAACTGCCTAACTGTATTATGGCGTCGACGAATATGTCGTGACTTTCCATTATACACAAAGTTTTGCGCTCTGCTTAGCGCTGCTTGGTTATCACAGTGTATGCATATGGCCGGTACAGGTTTAGGCCAAAACGGAATATCTTCTAAAAAGTGACGAAGCCATTCTGCTTCTTCGCCTGCTTTATCTAATGCAATGAACTCTGATTCCATAGTGGATCGAGCTATGCATGTTTGTTTAGTAGATTTCCATGACACCGCTGCCCCTGCTAGGGTAAAGACATAACCACTCGTTGATTTTGATTCCTCTGAATCTGCAATCCAGTTTGCATCACTATATCCTTCTAAGACGGCAGGATATTTTCCATAATGTAAGGAATAGTTAGTGGTATTTTTTAAATATCCAAGCACTCTCATTAGTGCTTTCCAGTGTTCCTTCCCTGGATTGCTTGTATACCTGCTCAATCGACTTACTGCATAAGCTATATCTGGTCTGGTGCAATTCATCAGATACATTAAGCATCCTATTACACGAGAGTATTCCAGTTGCATTACACTCTCATCAGTGTTTTTATGCAGTACTTCCGATGGATTAAAGGGTGTATTTACTCCTTTAATTCCAAAGTTTTGAAATCTTTCAATTACTTTTTCTACATAATGTGATTGAGATAACTCAATTCCATTCGATGTTCTTATTATTTTTATTCCCAAAATAATATCTGCAACACCCAAGTCTTTCATGTCGAAATTGTTGATCAACATTTTCTTTATGGTCTCAATTACCTGAGTATTTGGACCGAATATTAGCATATCGTCCACATATAGACAAATCATCACATATGATTGCCCAACCTGTTTGTAATAAACACATTTATCACATTCATTTATACGAAAACCATTTTTCATCATGACACTATCAAATTTTGCGTGCCATTGCTTTGGAGCTTGTTTTAGTCCGTATAATGATTTGACTAATCTACAGACTTTGTTTTCATTTCCTTTGGAAATAAATCCCTCAGGTTGCTCCATGTAAATCTCCTCATCGAGATTTCCATTTAAGAATGCTGTTTTTACATCCATTTGATGAATCTCTAGATTATAAATGGATGCAATTGCTATTAACATTCTTATAGAGGTTATTCGTGTAACCGGTGAATAGGTATCAAAGAAGTCTACTCCTTCTTGTTGACGATATCCTTTGGCTACTAATCTGGCTTTATACTTGTCGATAGAGCCATCTGCTTTCATTTTCTTCTTGAAAATCCATTTGCAGCCAATTGGTTTTATTCCTGGTGGAATATCAACAATTTCCCAAGTTTTATTACTTAGAATTGAATCAATCTCACTTTGGATTGCTTCTTTCCAACATGAAGATTCAGAAGATGACATTGCTTCCTTGTACGTTTGAGGTTCGTGTTCTAACATATAAGTTAAAAAATCCGAACCAAATGTTTTGGAAGTTCTTGCCCTTACGCTTCTTCTTGGTTCAACCTTCTCGTTGTCCTGATGAGTTTCATCTTCACATGTCTCATCTCTGTTATCTCTTGTCCTTTTTGGGACAGGATTTCCATCGTTTCTTTTATGTGGAAACACATCTTCAAAGAATGAGGCATCTCTTGATTCCATGATTGTATTTACATGAATATCATTTATATCAGACTTGAATACCAAAAATCTATAGGCACTACTATTTTGGGCTGGCCCAAGATAATAACAGTCCACTGTTTTTGGTCCAAGTTTGACTCTCTTGGGAGGCGGAACTGGAACTTTTGTCAAGCACCCCCACACTTTGAGGTATTTAAAGCTTGGTTTGTGTCCTTTCCATATCTCATATGGAATTGTTCCCGTTTTATTGTGAGGAACTTTGTTTAATATGTGATTAGACATATTTAAGGCTTCCCCCCACAAGTTCGTCGGCAGACCAGAAGTTAAAAGCATGGCAGTAATCATGTCTTTTAATGTTCTGTTCTTCCTCTCGGCTACACCATTTTGTTGTGGTGAATATGGAGCTGTTGTTTGATGAATTATACCATTTTCGGCACAGAACTGTTCAAATGGTGATTCATATTCTCCACCTCGATCAGATCTCAATATCTTGATCTTTTTATTTAACTGATTTTCTACCTCAGCCTTTATAAACGCGGTTATTGCTTCATCCTTACTATTTAAAAGATATACATAAAAATATCGCGTATAATCGTCAATAAAAGTAATAAAATACTTTTTCCCACCTCTTGTAGGTAGTGATTTAAAATCACATAAATCTGTATGTACCAAACCTAATGGTTCGGTGCTTCTGTCAACAGATTTAAATGGTTGTTTGACCATTTTTGCTTCTACACATGTCTCACATTTGTAGTTCTTATCTACTTGGAAATTTGGAATCAATCCCAAGTTTGATAATTTCTTCATTTTTCGAAAGTTTATGTGTCCTAATCTATCGTGCCATAGTAAAATTTCGTGCTCAAGCAAGTAAGAGACTTCAATTTTATTATTAGCACAATCAGAATACATAGATTTATTGCCCGTAACGGCTACATTTGCCTTAAATAGGCCATCACATAGATATCCCCTTCCGATATACATTCCAGCTTTGGACAGAACCATCTTGTCTGACTCAAACACCATCTTGAATCCCTTCTTTGATAGGACTGCACCAGAGATGAGATTCTTGCGTATGTCTGGAACGTGAAGCACGTCATTCAATTTGACAGTTTTTCCAGAAGTGAACTTGAGGATAACTGTTCCACTTCCTTCGATCATGGAAACTGCAGAATTACCCATGTAGAGTCTTTCTTTCTGATCGAATTTCTGGTATGTTGAAAACATGGATTTTTCAGAGCAAACATGACGAGTAGCTCCTGTGTCAACCCACCATTGGTTAGGGTTCTGAATCAAATTGCATTCAGAAATAACCGCTGAAAAGTTGGACTTATCCATTTTCATGTTGTCAACTGTTAACATCTCTGTTTTAGTGTAAAACAGTAAAATTCTTAAGATGTTATATGTCTAGTGTACTAAAACAGATAGCACGCTACAATAAACTCGTCGCACAAGTTTATTAATTAGAATTCCGCTACGCTGGAATTCTGTATTAGATAAATGTAACAATAAGTTACGTTGTAAATAAATTACAACAACAACGTTATACTATTGTAAGAAATAGTATAACTTATAAACGGGAAAGATTACCGTGAATCTAACCAGTATATAAAGGAAATTCCGTCTGAGGCTTGTCGTAACAATTTCCTTAAGAATTTTATTTCAAAACTCTCCCAAGATACAACAGACGTAATCTGCACGAGATTGTAATGAGTATGTCAACTCTGTGATATATATATGGAATATAGAGCAGTAGAGCAAAGAAGCAGAAGAAATTAGATTGGAATAGGATAAGAATGTGATCAGTATTCTCTCCTATTTATAATTTCGTCCGTATCCCTTCGAACAGTCGCGTCTGCTTGACGGGTCGCACCCGTTGCCTTTTGGTCGCTGCTGTTCGTTAACGGGTCGCACCCGCCCGTCCAACGGTACTGTTTCGTACCTGCTCGCACTGTTTCGCCCGCGCCTGTTCAGTCGGGTCGCACCCGCTTGCGTCGGCGTCCGCTTCAATCGGCTCGCTCGCACCTGTTTGCTTCCAACGGGTCGCACCCGTTTACTGTTCGCGTCCGTTCATGAACAGTCGCATCTGCTCAGGCAAAAAACCCTGCGTCTGTTCACCCGCCCGCTTCTCTTTAAATTCCAGGCCCAGCCCAGTTTCAGACGAAGCCCAAAACCGTTAAACAATGGCCTAGTAAAAAGAATGGTCATTTTAGACCCGTACCCGAACCCGAACCCGGCCCGGTTCGGTCGGACGGACGGCGGCGGCGGCGCGCGTGTGGTGGTGATGCATGATCTCCCTCCTCACAACGAAGCATACATTTGGGAGCCCCAGGCCCCCAACCTGCACTTGAGAAAACCATATATAAACCAATATAGCTCTCAAGAATTTGGCAATGTGGGACTTTGTATATTTCCATTCATTCTAGCTTTAGGAATTCCAACAATCCCCCACATGAATGATAATATACATATCCCCCACACAAAGCGAAATATCACAGAGTACATATGGAATAATGCTTTATCGTGGATAAGTAGATATTTCACTTTGAACTTTCCCTAGTTAAAACTTATCGGATCTACTTGGCTAATCGGTGAATTATTTCATCTTGAACCGTCGGCCTTTATTGTATATCCAAACAATAAGCTTTACGAAACATTGATTCCCTTCTCATCCAATCTCTTGGTTTTGTTCATTTTGGTCCTGAACATATTTTGGTTCTGCGAGTGTTATAGAGAATTTAAGCCTTTAATATTCTCATAAAGCCGACCCAGCTCACACTAACATAGGTGATCGCAACCATTAAGAGTATCCTACATATACCCCACTTGTTATTTTCAAGATATGGTCATCATTAAAAAACATAGTTTTAACCTTTAACTACTTCTGTAGGTATGCATTATATTTTGCACCATAGGAATGGAGTAGGACCAAGTCCAGACAAATGCATTACTTCTTGAGTTACTCATAACTGGTTTGCCTATTGATCCTAGTCCGTGGGATCTCCAGTCGCTAGGATAGGTTTCCGTATAAGGTAACTCTTGTTGGTTTAGGCTTTTTTAAACCCATTCCCCTCGATGCGCAGTCAATTTTCTCTCTTGATAAACCTTTAGTAAATGGATCCGCTAGGTTATCATTTGTTCTCACATAATCTATGGAAATAGTTCCATTTGAGAGTAACTGCCTAACTGTATTATGGCATCGACGAATATGTCGTGACTTTCCATTATACACAAAGTTTTGCGCTCTGCTTAGCGCTGCTTGGTTATCACAGTGTATGCATATGGCCGGTACAGGTTTAGGCCAAAACGGAATATCTTCTAAAAAGTGACGAAGCCATTCTGCTTCTTCGCCTGCTTTATCTAATGCAATGAACTCTGATTCCATAGTGGATCGAGCTATGCATGTTTGTTTAGTAGATTTCCATGACACCGCTGCCCCTGCTAGGGTAAAGACATAACCACTCGTTGATTTTGATTCCTCTGAATCTGCAATCCAGTTTGCATCACTATATCCTTCTAAGACGGCAGGATATTTTCCATAATGTAAGGAATAGTTAGTGGTATTTTTTAAATATCCAAGCACTCTCATTAGTGCTTTCCAGTGTTCCTTCCCTGGATTGCTTGTATACCTGCTCAATCGACTTACTGCATAAGCTATATCTGGTCTGGTGCAATTCATCAGATACATTAAGCATCCTATTACACGAGAGTATTCCAGTTGCATTACACTCTCATCAGTGTTTTTATGCAGTACTTCCGATGGATTAAAGGGTGTATTTACTCCTTTAATTCCAAAGTTTTGAAATCTTTCAATTACTTTTTCTACATAATGTGATTGAGATAACTCAATTCCATTCGATGTTCTTATTATTTTTATTCCCAAAATAATATCTGCAACACCCAAGTCTTTCATGTCGAAATTGTTGATCAACATTTTCTTTATGGTCTCAATTACCTGAGTATTTGGACCGAATATTAGCATATCGTCCACATATAGACAAATCATCACATATGATTGCCCAACCTGTTTGTAATAAACACATTTATCACATTCATTTATACGAAAACCATTTTTCATCATGACACTATCAAATTTTGCGTGCCATTGCTTTGGAGCTTGTTTTAGTCCGTATAATGATTTGACTAATCTACAGACTTTGTTTTCATTTCCTTTGGAAATAAATCCCTCAGGTTGCTCCATGTAAATCTCCTCATCGAGATTTCCATTTAAGAATGCTGTTTTTACATCCATTTGATGAATCTCTAGATTATAAATGGATGCAATTGCTATTAACATTCTTATAGAGGTTATTCGTGTAACCGGTGAATAGGTATCAAAGAAGTCTACTCCTTCTTGTTGACGATATCCTTTGGCTACTAATCTGGCTTTATACTTGTCGATAGAGCCATCTGCTTTCATTTTCTTCTTGAAAATCCATTTGCAGCCAATTGGTTTTATTCCTGGTGGAATATCAACAATTTCCCAAGTTTTATTACTTAGAATTGAATCAATCTCACTTTGGATTGCTTCTTTCCAACATGAAGATTCAGAAGATGACATTGCTTCCTTGTACGTTTGAGGTTCGTGTTCTAACATATAAGTTAAAAAATCCGAACCAAATGTTTTGGAAGTTCTTGCCCTTACGCTTCTTCTTGGTTCAACCTTCTCGTTGTCCTGATGAGTTTCATCTTCACATGTCTCATCTCTGTTATCTCTTGTCCTTTTTGGGACAGGATTTCCATCGTTTCTTTTATGTGGAAACACATCTTCAAAGAACGAGGCATCTCTTGATTCCATGATTGTATTTACATGAATATCATTTATATCAGACTTGAATACCAAAAATCTATAGGCACTACTATTTTGGGCTGGCCCAAGATAATAACAGTCCACTGTTTTTGGTCCAAGTTTGACTCTCTTGGGAGGCGGAACTGGAACTTTTGTCAAGCACCCCCACACTTTGAGGTATTTAAAGCTTGGTTTGTGTCCTTTCCATATCTCATATGGAATTGTTCCCGTTTTATTGTGAGGAACTTTGTTTAATATGTGATTAGACATATTTAAGGCTTCCCCCCACAAGTTCGTCGGCAGACCAGAAGTTAAAAGCATGGCAGTAATCATGTCTTTTAACGTTCTGTTCTTCCTCTCGGCTACACCATTTTGTTGTGGTGAATATGGAGCTGTTGTTTGATGAATTATACCATTTTCGGCACAGAACTGTTCAAATGGTGATTCATATTCTCCACCTCGATCAGATCTCAATATCTTGATCTTTTTATTTAACTGATTTTCTACCTCAGCCTTTATAAACGCGGTTATTGCTTCATCCTTACTATTTAAAAGATATACATAACAATATCGCGTATAATCGTCAATAAAAGTAATAAAATACTTTTTCCCACCTCTTGTAGGTAGTGATTTAAAATCACATAAATCTGTATGTACCAAACCTAATGGTTCGGTGCTTCTGTCAACAGATTTAAATGGTTGTTTGACCATTTTTGCTTCTACACATGTCTCACATTTGTAGTTCTTATCTACTTGGAAATTTGGAATCAATCCCAAGTTTGATAATTTCTTCATTTTTCGGAAGTTTATGTGTCCTAATCTATCGTGCCATAGTAAAATTTCGTGCTCAAGCAAGTAAGAGACTTCAATTTTATTATTAGCACAATCAGAATACATAAATTTATTGCCCGTAACGGCTACATTTGCCTTAAATAGGCCATCACATAGATATCCCCTTCCGATATACATTCCAGCTTTGGACAGAACCATCTTGTCTGACTCAAACACCATCTTGAATCCCTTCTTTGATAGGACTGCACCAGAGATGAGATTCTCGCGTATGTCTGGAACGTGAAGCACGTCATTCAATTTGACAGTTTTTCCAGAAGTGAACTTGAGGATAACTGTTCCACTTCCTTCGATCATGGAAACTGCAGAATTACCCATGTAGAGTCTTTCTTTCTGATCGAATTTCTGGTATGTTGAAAACATGGATTTTTCAGAGCAAACATGACGAGTAGCTCCTGTGTCAACCCACAATTGGTTAGGGTTCTGAATCAAATTGCATTTAGAAATAACCACTGAAAAGTTGGACTTATCCATTTTCATGTTGTCAAATGTTAACATCTCTGTTTTAGTGTAAAACAGTAAAATTCTTAAGATGTTATATGTCTAGTGTACTAAAACAGATAGCACGCTACAATAAACTCGTCGCACAAGTTTATTAATTAGAATTCCGCTACGCTGGAATTCTGTATTAGATAAATGTAACAATAAGTTACGTTGTAAATAAATTACAACAACAACGTTATACTATTGTAAGAAATAGTATAACTTATAAACGGGAAAGATTACCGTGAATCTAACCAGTATATAAAGGAAATTCCGTCTGAGGCTTGTCGTAACAATTTCCTTAAGAATTTTATTTCAAAACTCTCCCAAGATACAACAGACGTAATCTGCACGAGATTGTAATGAGTATGTCAACTCTGTGATATATATATGGAATATAGAGCAGTAGAGCAAAGAAGCAGAAGAAATTAGATTGGAATAGGATAAGAATGTGATCAGTATTCTCTCCTATTTATAATTTCGTCCGTATCCCTTCGAACAGTCGCGTCTGCTTGACGGGTCGCACCCGTTGCCTTTTGGTCGCTGCTGTTCGTTAACGGGTCGCACCCGCCCGTCCAACGGTACTGTTTCGTACCTGCTCGCACTGTTTCGCCCGCGCCTGTTCAGTCGGGTCGCACCCGCTTGCGTCGGCGTCCGCTTCAATCGGCTCGCTCGCACCTGTTTGCTTCCAACGGGTCGCACCCGTTTACTGTTCGCGTCCGTTCATGAACAGTCGCATCTGCTCAGGCAAAAAACCCTGCGTCTGTTCACCCGCCCGCTTCTCTTTAAATTCCAGGCCCAGCCCAGTTTCAGACGAAGCCCAAAACCGTTAAACAATGGCCTAGTAAAAAGAATGGTCATTTTAGACCCGTATCCGAACCCGAACCCGGCCCGGTTCGGTCGGACGGACGGCGGCGGCGGCGCGCGTGTGGTGGTGATGCATGATCTCCCTCCTCACAACGAAGCATACATTTGGGAGCCCCAGGCCCCCAACCTGCACTTGAGAAAACCATATATAAACCAATATAGCTCTCAAGAATTTGGCGATGTGGGACTTTGTATATTTCCATTCATTCTAGCTTTAGGAATTCCAACAATCCCCCACATGAATGATAATATACATATCCCCCACACAAAGCGAAATATCACAGAGTACATATGGAATAATGCTTTATCGTGGATAAGTAGATATTTCACTTTGAACTTTCCCTAGTTAAAACTTATCGGATCTACTTGGCTAATCGGTGAATTATTTCATCTTGAACCGTCGGCCTTTATTGTATATCCAAACAATAAGCTTTACGAAGCATTGATTCCCTTCTCATCCAATCTCTTGGTTTTGTTCATTTTGGTCCTGAACATATTTTGGTTCTGCGAGTGTTATAGAGAATTTAAGCCTTTAATATTCTCATAAAGCCGACCCAGCTCACACTAACATAGGTGATCGCAACCATTAAGAGTATCCTACATATACCCCACTTGTTATTTTCAAGATATGGTCATCATTAAAAAACATAGTTTTAACCTTTAACTACTTCTGTAGGTATGCATTATATTTTGCACCATAGGAATGGAGTAGGACCAAGTCCAGACAAATGCATTACTTCTTGAGTTACTCATAACTGGTTTGCCTATTGATCCTAGTCCGTGGGATCTCCAGTCGCTAGGATAGGTTTCCGTATAAGGTAACTCTTGTTGGTTTAGGCTTTTTTAAACCCATTCCCCTCGATGCGCAGTCAATTTTCTCTTTTGATAAACCTTTAGTAAATGGATCCGCTAGGTTATCATTTGTTCTCACATAATCTATGGAAATAGTTCCATTTGAGAGTAACTGCCTAACTGTATTATGGCGTCGACGAATATGTCGTGACTTTCCATTATACACAAAGTTTTGCGCTCTGCTTAGCGCTGCTTGGTTATCACAGTGTATGCATATGGCCGGTACAGGTTTAGGCCAAAACGGAATATCTTCTAAAAAGTGACGAAGCCATTCTGCTTCTTCGCCTGCTTTATCTAATGCAATGAACTCTGATTCCATAGTGGATCGAGCTATGCATGTTTGTTTAGTAGATTTCCATGACACCGCTGCCCCTGCTAGGGTAAAGACATAACCACTCGTTGATTTTGATTCCTCTGAATCTGCAATCCAGTTTGCATCACTATATCCTTCTAAGACGGCAGGATATTTTCCATAATGTAAGGAATAGTTAGTGGTATTTTTTAAATATCCAAGCACTCTCATTAGTGCTTTCCAGTGTTCCTTCCCTGGATTGCTTGTATACCTGCTCAATCGACTTACTGCATAAGCTATATCTGGTCTGGTGCAATTCATCAGATACATTAAGCATCCTATTACACGAGAGTATTCCAGTTGCATTACACTCTCATCAGTGTTTTTATGCAGTACTTCCGATGGATTAAAGGGTGTATTTACTCCTTTAATTCCAAAGTTTTGAAATCTTTCAATTACTTTTTCTACAAAATGTGATTGAGATAACTCAATTCCATTCGATGTTCTTATTATTTTTATTCCCAAAATAATATCTGCAACACCCAAGTCTTTCATGTCGAAATTGTTGATCAACATTTTCTTTATGGTCTCAATTACCTGAGTATTTGGACCGAATATTAGCATATCGTCCACATATAGACAAATCATCACATATGATTGCCCAACCTGTTTGTAATAAACACATTTATCACATTCATTTATACGAAAACCATTTTTCATCATGACACTATTAAATTTTGCGTGCCATTGCTTTGGAGCTTGTTTTAGTCCGTATAATGATTTGACTAATCTACAGACTTTGTTTTCATTTCCTTTGGAAATAAATCCCTCAGGTTGCTCCATGTAAATCTCCTCATCGAGATTTCCATTTAAGAATGCTGTTTTTACATCCATTTGATGAATCTCTAGATTATAAATGGATGCAATTGCTATTAACATTCTTATAGAGGTTATTCGTGTAACCGGTGAATAGTTATCAAAGAAGTCTACTCCTTCTTGTTGACGATATCCTTTGGCTACTAATCTGGCTTTATACTTGTCGATAGAGCCATCTGCTTTCATTTTCTTCTTGAAAATCCATTTGCAGCCAATTGGTTTTATTCCTGGTGGAATATCAACAATTTCCCAAGTTTTATTACTTAGAATTGAATCAATCTCACTTTGGATTGCTTCTTTCCAACATGAAGATTCAGAAGATGACATTGCTTCCTTGTACGTTTGAGGTTCGTGTTCTAACATATAAGTTAAAAAATCCGAACCAAATGTTTTGGAAGTTCTTTCCCTTACGCTTCTTCTTGGTTCAACCTTCTCGTTGTCCTGATGATTTTCATCTTCACATGTCTCATCTCTGTTATCTCTTGTCCTTTTTGGGACAGGATTTCCATCGTTTCTTTTATGTGGAAACACATCTTCAAAGAACGAGGCATCTCTTGATTCCATGATTGTATTTACATGAATATCATTTATATCAGACTTGAATACCAAAAATCTATAGGCACTACTATTTTGGGCTGGCCCAAGATAATAACAGTCCACTGTTTTTGGTCCAAGTTTGACTCTCTTGGGAGGCGGAACTGGAACTTTTGTCAAGCACCCCCACACTTTGAGGTATTTAAAGCTTGGTTTGTGTCCTTTCCATATCTCATATGGAATTGTTCCCGTTTTATTGTGAGGAACTTTGTTTAATATGTGATTAGACATATTTAAGGCTTCCCCCCACAAGTTCGTCGGCAGACCAGAAGTTAAAAGCATGGCAGTAATCATGTCTTTTAACGTTCTGTTCTTCCTCTCGGCTACACCATTTTGTTGTGGTGAATATGGAGCTGTTGTTTGATGAATTATACCATTTTCGGCACAGAACTGTTCAAATGGTGATTCATATTCTCCACCTCGATCAGATCTCAATATCTTGATCTTTTTATTTAACTGATTTTCTACCTCAGCCTTTATAAACGCGGTTATTGCTTCATCCTTACTATTTAAAAGATATACATAACAATATCGCGTATAATCGTCAATAAAAGTAATAAAATACTTTTTCCCACCTCTTGTAGGTAGTGATTTAAAATCACATAAATCTGTATGTACCAAACCTAATGGTTCGGTGCTTCTGTCAACAGATTTAAATGGTTGTTTGACCATTTTTGCTTCTACACATGTCTCACATTTGTAGTTCTTATCTACTTGGAAATTTGGAATCAATCCCAAGTTTGATAATTTCTTCATTTTTCGGAAGTTTATGTGTCCTAATCTATCGTGCCATAGTAAAATTTCGTGCTCAAGCAAGTAAGAGACTTCAATTTTATTATTAGCACAATCAGAATACATAGATTTATTGCCCGTAACGGCTACATTTGCCTTAAATAGGCCATCACATAGATATCCCCTTCCGATATACATTCCAGCTTTGGACAGAACCATCTTGTCTGACTCAAACACCATCTTGAATCCCTTCTTTGATAGGACTGCACCAGAGATGAGATTCTTGCGTATGTCTGGAACGTGAAGCACGTCATTCAATTTGACAGTTTTTCCAGAAGTGAACTTGAGGATAACTGTTCCACTTCCTTCGGTCATGGAAACTGCAGAATTACCCATGTAGAGTCTTTCTTTCTGATCGAATTTCTGGTATGTTGAAAACATGGATTTTTCAGAGCAAACATGACGAGTAGCTCCTGTGTCAACCCACAATTGGTTAGGGTTCTGAATCAAATTGCATTCAGAAATAACCGCTGAAAAGTTGGACTTATCCATTTTCATGTTGTCAACTGTTAACATCTCTGTTTTAGTGTAAAACAGTAAAATTCTTAAGATGTTATATGTCTAGTGTACTAAAATAGATAGCACGCTACAATAAACTCGTCGCACAAGTTTATTAATTAGAATTCCGCTACGCTGGAATTCTGTATTAGATAAATGTAACAATAAGTTACGTTGTAAATAAATTACAACAACAACGTTATACTATTGTAAGAAATAGTATAACTTATAAACGGGAAAGATTACCGTGAATCTAACCAGTATATAAAGGAAATTCCGTCTGAGGCTTGTCGTAACAATTTCCTTAAGAATTTTATTTCAAAACTCTCCCAAGATACAACAGACGTAATCTGCACGAGATTGTAATGAGTATGTCAACTCTGTGATATATATATATGGAATATAGAGCAGTAGAGCAAAGAAGCAGAAGAAATTAGATTGGAATAGGATAAGAATGTGATCAGTATTCTCTCCTATTTATAATTTCGTCCGTATCCCTTCGAACAGTCGCGTCTGCTTGACGGGTCGCACCCGTTGCCTTTTGGTCGCTGCTGTTCGTTAACGGGTCGCACCCGCCCGTCCAACGGTACTGTTTCGTACCTGCTCGCACTGTTTCGCCCGCGCCTGTTCAGTCGGGTCGCACCCGCTTGCGTCGGCGTCCGCTTCAATCGGCTCGCTCGCACCTGTTTGCTTCCAACGGGTCGCACCCGTTTACTGTTCGCGTCCGTTCATGAACAGTCGCATCTGCTCAGGCAAAAAACCCTGCGTCTGTTCACCCGCCCGCTTCTCTTTAAATTCCAGGCCCAGCCCAGTTTCAGACGAAGCCCAAAACCGTTAAACAATGGCCTAGTAAAAAGAATGGTCATTTTAGACCCGAACCCGAACCCGAACCCGGCACGGTTCGGTCGGACGGACGGCGGCGGCGGCGCGCGTGTGGTGGTGATGCATGATCTCCCTCCTCACAACGAAGCATACATTTGGGAGCCCCAGGCCCCCAACCTGCACTTGAGAAAACCATATATAAACCAATATAGCTCTCAAGAATTTGGCGATGTGGGACTTTGTATATTTCCATTCATTCTAGCTTTAGGAATTCCAACATCATATACCAAATCGCAATCTTTCCCCTTTCTCTGTATTTTTAAAATAAGGATTGCAGAAGTTCGATTGGGGGATGGAGTGGTCAATGGATTTCGAGGGGATAACTACAGAGAGACAGTGGGATTTTGGGTTATGTAATTGGAAGTTGTGGCGATTTGGTGAGGCAATTGGTTACAGCAGAGGAATATGCGTTGGATTTGGGCGCTGATGATGATCTGCGTTTTTTTTTTTTGGGTTTGAGAGTTCGATTATTTGTTGAACTTCAGGCGATTGCTGAATGTCAGTAGCAGCAGTAGTTCAGGAGCCTGTGAAGGGAGTTCGGTGATTGGTGTTGCGATTTGAAGGATTGCTGAAGTCGCGGCGATTTTTTTGGGTGAAATTGCAGCGGTGGTCAGTGGTATCGCAAGGCAGTTTTGTGTGGAGAGGAGGAGGAGTTAGACGATGTTGTTCAGAACTGATTGGCAGTTTTTGGTGGCCAGTACATGTGAATTTGATATGCTGTCTTGTGGCTGATGGAAGGAGAAGTGGTGAAGGAGGTTGGTTGTGTGACTGTGAATTGATGACAGAGGACAGGTTATTGAAGAAGGCAAGTATGGATGTTTTGGATGTGGGTTATGTGTTGTATATGCTGTTTTGACAGTAGTGCACTGAGTATACACTGATGCACAGTGGATTGTGAAAAGGTTAAAGGCAGAAGCGTGGTTATGTCGCTTATTTGCTATAGAGTTGTAGAAGTTTGATGGTTGCAGGAGTGTAGTGGTTGCAGGAGTGTAGAAGTTATGGAATTGTATGGTTGCATGTGATCAGTGGAGGATCTGTGGTGGTAGAGACGAACTGGTGAAGTTGAGTGGTGAAGTTGTGAAGTTTCAGGTAGATGATTTCAAGGTTGTTGAAGGTGGAGAGGCAGAGTGGTTTGATGTCGTTCGGTGAGTTGCTATGATGTTTACCGTGATTAGTCAAGGCAGTCAGTCGATATGATGGTTTGGTGAGGCAGTCAGTGGGAATGTTGTAGGAGCTGCTATGTGGTCGAAGTGCTGCTATGTGACTGCTGTAGTGAAATTTTGTAAAGAGGAGTGGTTGTACGGCTATGGTTGAAGGTTGAGGCGAAGGCTGCAGTCTGTGGTTCGGGTTGATTGCTGATGATAGAGCAGTTTAGTGTTGAATGTGCAGTGGGGAATGGCGAAGGAGTTATGCTACAGTTTGATGTCGATGTTAGAAGTGTGTGACTGTGTTGGAGTGGATGCTATGGTTGAAGTGATTGAGGGTATGTCTGAGGATGGTTGTGCCTTTGTAAGGCAAGGGGAAGGAGGGTGACAGTTATATGTAAATGACTGTGGTGGAGCTTGTGGAATAAGGTAATCACAGAGAAGTTTGTGGGTGGTAATAGGTTGAAGGCAGTTGGAAGTGATGTTGAAGTGTTGTATGTTGGTGATAAATGGAAGTATTGGTGAGTGCTGTCAGTAACCGTGGTGAACTGTATGAAGTTGGGGCAGGAGGGAAGCTAGAACTGCAGTGTTTCAGGTGGACTTGAAGTATGCTGTTGATGTGTGGCAGCAGAAGTTAACAGGGTGATGTTTTGGGGTTCGAAGTGGCAGTTTTGTGATGCCAGAGGAGGGTTGAAGTGGATATGCACAGTTTTGACAATATGGAATGTAAAATAGAGAAGTGAATTGAAATCAATAAATTGTAAATAGAGAAAGCAATCACAATGTAAATAGTGAAATGTAAATTGTAAAACAATGAATAGTGAAATATATATATATATATATATATATATATAGTTTCAAAATTTATATGTTTTTTTTATATACATGCCAATGCAAAATGAAAAGAAAACAAATGCAAACAAACACAAACAAATGCAAGAAACAAAATTTTTTTTAATGCAAACAAACACAAAAAAACACAATAAAATCAAACAACTAATCCGAAGAATAAAAAATTAAAATCAAAGCAATCCCTAGTAACGGCGACAAAAACTTGTTAATTGACGGATTTTCTATCGAATTAGAAAACTGTCGAAAAATTTCAAATTAAAATTTAACCGAAAGCGTACGGCGTACAATGTAGCACGTATGCGAGTACGGATCGATCCATAGAAAATCGTTTAGATTTTAAATTTTTAATCAATCAAATTAAACCAAAGTCGAGAGATTGTTAACTAACTAAAAAAAGGTAAAAACAAGCTAAAACTATAGAGAATAAAAATATGAGATTAAAGATCAATTTAGAGGCAAATCCACTCTCATGATCACATAAATCAACATAATGAAATTATGATATCTTTTTAGTCATTTGTGAGTTTAGTTGATGCATTTATCATAAGCATGACCTAATTGTGTTATTAATTAGCACACTTAAACCATCAAACTTTAGTGGACCCTCTAACCCACTTACCAACTTCAATGATGACATGAAATTAAAAGTAGAATCTATTTTAAGCATGGCTCATTATCTATTGAATTAGAAATATAAACTATCAAATTTTGATTCTAAATCCACTTCCATTACCTTGATCATATGCAGATGAAGAGGTAATTAGTGATTCATATGACTAAGCATAGCCTATTTGTTTTGAACAACATAAGCTATCAAACTCAATATTAAACACAAAATCACACAAACATCCAACTTTCCATTAAGCACAAAAGAGACATAAATGAAAAATTATGTTGCATCTACATGATTCAAGAGAGCTTCATTACCCCTAAATTGCAGGGATTAGCTTATTATTGGTGTTATCATATCAACACAAGTAGAAAGCAACATGAAAAGAAAAAAAAGAGGAAAATGAAAGCTAATGCAAAAAAGAGCTAATCTGACTGCATAAAAGAAAATCTACACTACTAGCATGAAAGAAAATGAACATGTAATTGAAAGGAAACAATAATTAACATTGCATAAAAAGAAAATAAAATTACATAAAATAAAAAGTGCTAAGTAGCCATGAAAATAGAAAGAGAGCTTTCTTTTATTTATGAGCCAAAACTAAAGAGAAGAGAGCCTAAAGAAGAGACAAAGGAAGAAGATTACATGAAACATAAACGGTATTTATACATGTTAGAAACCTTAATTCATATTTTGGAGGAATGCGCAAAATGCCCTTGTAGGAAGTGTGATCACCAAGTAATCATTGTCATATTTTAATCCTCCACTAAGTGTACATGAAGCTTTAATGACCTTTTAGCCTGTGCATTAGCTTCTAATTGAAAATCAAGGTAAGTAGGTAGGTGGGGTCATCCGTGTTCATACGTTTGAATTATTTTTATCTTCATTTGCTTTGTTTCCTTTTGTACATGCATATCTTCATGAAACCACTCGTAATTTCCATCCTATTTTCTTACAAAATAATATAGAAATTTTCAATTAATTTTTAGAAAATTAATATATGCACAAAAATGACCATTTTGCACTTGAATGAAGATGAATATGTGACGATTTGAAATAATTCAAAATTTTGATTTAAACAAGTTAAATACCAGTATGATCATTTATTTAATTTAAATAGATTAAACATGGTGGCAAAAATATGCACATTCACGTGCACATCAGACACCATTATCCCTTCCGCCTTTCTCCAATACGCTACATACCAATTACTTGATATCATTCGCATTGGTTTCGAATAGGTACGAAAGGTCCAACTGGGATGGTGACGGAAGCAAGCAAAGTGGTAAAGTTGTAGTTTGAAATAAAACCGATTTTATGCCTTTCAAAGTGGTTTCTTTTCACCTAACTTGCCTAATTTATCAAAATATGATTGGTTTCTATTTCTTTATCAAAATCCTTTTGTAAAATGGCAACAAAATTCACAATTAACAATTAAAAACATTTTAAGAAAATAAGCCCTTCTCCTTAATAAATCATAAATTATTTAAGTCCCATAACATAAATAATTTTATAACCATAGTAAAATACTTAGGAAAATTTCTCAAAAATCATACCAATTCACTTTTAATATGTTTTCTAACATATATAAATTTTAGACGTGAAATCATTACATAATTGCCTTAAATAATTTAAATTCAATATTAACTATTTTCTCTCATAGAAAATTCATAATAAATCCACTGTTACTTAGAAAATTACGAAACTTGAAATCCACTTCTAAAATAATGTTTTTGATCATATATCGAAAACGCAAATTATATGGATGTCATTTAATAGGTTTTTCTATATAAACTTATCATAAAGTCTATAAGAAACTATATAAATCATCAGTAAACATATATATCCATTTAAACAAACATTACATGGCATACTACTTGCAAAATAGTTCGGATCAAACCTTGAAACCGAAATCATTATCAAAAGTGAGTTGTAAATCAGTTATTTACCTTGGCTTGGTGTTAAGAAGGTTGAGATTTTCCCTTTAATTAATTTTTTCAAGCTTTTTACTTGATTCCTAGCTTATCTCCTTTTTGATTCCTCTTAATGGTGGCTGACCAAGTCTTAGGGTTTTGATTTTATTTGTGAATGTCAAAATGAATAAGGAATGGAGAATGAAAGGTTTTAGGGTATTAGAATGGAGAATGTTTCAATTTTACCCTTATCATATTCCTTCTACTTGCTTATTATTAATTCTATTTTGCTTATACATTTATTAAGGCACGACCCCTTATTAATCAACAAATCTTAGTCGCTTAACTATTAACATTATTTTATTTTATTTATTCAATTAAATGTTCTAAATAATGTCACTCAAAATTAGTGCATTACAGACTCTCCTTCCTTAAAGAATTTCATCATCAAAATTATGATAGGGTACTCATAACAATCAAACATAAAGGTAAAACATATCGTGAAACAAGCTAGGATAAGTATCTCTAATCCCACTCTCTATTTCCCAAGTACACTCTCTCTTCTCTTCACTCCACCAGACTTTGACTAATCTAACTATCATGTTCCTTAGTCTATTCTCATCTCTCGCAATTATACGAACTGGCTTTCTAACTATAGTCATAAACATCCATTACTAGATCATCCAATACCGTCGGGTTAATAGTGGTCCTTGAATCTCGAATACACTTCTTTAGATGGTAAATATGGAAAACATTGTGGATTTCTACCAAACTATTCTGTAACTCTACTCTATACTTGAGTTTTTCGATCCTTTCTATAATAGGAAATAGTCCAATGAATCTTGGTGCCAATTTTCTTGATTTTCCAGATCTGATTACACCTTTCCTCGGTGACATATTGATGAAAACATAATCTTCAACTGAGAACTCTAAGTCTTTCCATTTTTGTCAGCATTACTCTTCTGCCTAGACCGAGCTTCCTTCATCCTATCTTGAATTAACTCAATCTTTTCTGCAGCTTCTTTAACCAAATCTGGTCCAAGAATTAGCCTATCCTCATTTTCTAACTAACAAATGGGAGATTTGCACGGCCTTCCATCAATGCTTTAAGAAGCACCATCCCTATACTAGTCTGATAACTGTTGCTAATGAAAACTCGGCTAAGTGTAGATGGTATTCCCATGATCCTCCAAAATCTAGCACTCAAGCTCTTAAAAATCCTCTAAGATTTTGTTAACTCTCTCTGTTTGCCCATCTGTCTACAAATGATAAGCGATACTCGTATTGAGCTTGGTACCTGAGGTCTCCGCAGACTCTTTTGGAACTCACAAGTGAATAAGTAATCTCTGTCACTTACTATACTACTGGAAATTCCATGCAGTCTAACTATATTCCTTATGGATAACTTTGTTAAATCTTGTGTTGTCCTGGTCGACTTACGGGTATAAATTGTGCACTCTTAGTCAATCTACCCACTATAACCTATATACTCTCATTTCCTCTATTCGATATTGGCAACCCATCTACGAAATCCATTGAGATAGAATCTTATTTCCAGACTGGAACATCTAAAGGCTGAAGTAACCCACTCAGTTTCTGATAATCTGCTTTTAACTATTGACAGTTCAAACATTGCCCCACCCATAAGCCTATATCTCTCTTCATATCTTCCTATAAGAAACTTCTTTTCATATCCTAATACATCTTAGTTTCTCCCGCATGAATGACAAATCTTGATCAATGGCATTCTCTAAGGACCTCCTCCCTTTGGTTCTCTACATTCGGGACACATAGTTGTCCTTTCTTCCTCATCCACCCTCTCTGGTCAAGATTAAAATCCTTCAGATCATCAATCTCAACTCTTGCCTCTAGCCTTCTAATCCTCTCAGCTAACTCTGGATTATCCTTCTGCTTCGATGCAATCCTTTTAATCATTATCGGTCAAACTTATAAACATGATAAAATGGAAATTTATTGACTAGAGCTACTCTATGATCTCCATTGTATACCACATGGAGTCAGTGCTTCTAAATCTTGCCACTTAGTTAACATTGCCAATACAGCATTCCGATGTTTTCTGCCAAGTGCATCTGCAACCTTATTCCTTTTTCATGTTGTATACTCAATACTGTAGTCGTAAGTGGATAAGAACTCCAACCGCCTCTGTTGTCTCACGTTCAACTCCTTCTAAGAGAATAAATATCTCAGTGACTTATAATCTGCATACAACTTGAGCCTTTCTCCCAAAAGGTAATGCCTCCATACATTCAACGTGAAAATCACCACGGCTTATTCCAAATCATGAGTTGGGTACCTAACTTAATGCGGTCTGAGCTGTTCGAGAAGCATAGGTAATCATTTTACCTCTTTGCATTAGCATAACTTCTATCCCTGTCCTATATGCATCCGTGTACACCTCCAAGTTTCGATTCCCCTTTGAAACAACTAACATGGATGCATTAGTCAACAAATGTTTTGGTTTCTGGAATGCCTCCTCATATTTATCAGTCCAGACAAACTTCAAACAATGCAGCTATCCGCAAAAAATCTTTAATGAATCTTCGATAATAACCAACTAATCTACGAAAACTCTTTATCTTAGTCATTGTCTCGAGTCTCTTCCAACTATTTACTGCCTCAATCTTAATTGGGTCTACTGACAATCCTTTATCTGAAACTAGATGACCAAGAAACTTTACTTCCTTCTTTCAGAAATGACACTTTGAAAATTTTGCTTTCAGTTGATGCCGCCTCAATGTATCAAGCAACACTCTAAGGTGAACCTCATGCTCTCTTCCATCCTTAGATTATGTCAAAATGTCGCTAATAAATACTAACATAAACCTGTCCAGATGTTCTCGGAAGATTCTGTTCATCAAGTCCACGAATAATGCTGGCGCATTAGTTGACACGAACGACATCGCTAACCATTCGTATGATCCATATCTGTTCCTAAACATCGTCAAAGGAATACTATCGTCTACTAGTCTAAGCTGATGGACCCTGTTTGCCAAATCCAACTGAGAAAATACTTTGGCTCCACTCAACTAGTCGAAAAAATCGTCAATTTTAAGTAACATATATCGATTATTTATTGTCTTCTCATTCAACTTATGATAATCGATGCACTATCTTAACAATCCGTCAAGTTTCTTTCCAAACATTGCGGTTGCTCCCCTGGTGAACTGCTTGGTCTGATAAAATCCATACCTTCTAAATCGACCAGTCGAACCTTTAACTCCTTCATCTCGGTAGGTATCATTCTACTTGGTGGTGTAGTCACAGGTTCTTCTCCTTGTACTAAATCCATCTGAAATTCAGTAGCTCATTTTGGCGCGACTCTTTCGAAAACATTAAGAAGGCGGCTTCAAAGTAAAAAAGAAAAATCACCCCTTTCCAATACATTGTAATTCGAAAGGGATGAATGTGTTAGGAAGGGTATCGAATTGGTTCAAAAGCGGCTATTATTTCGAAGGCTTATTTTAAAACAAAAACAAGCGACAACTCTTTCGAAAGCTTCTTTCTAAAAACAAAGGCAAGTTGATTGATTTGAAAGCAATTAAAAGTGGCTTCAACCCCTTCGAAAGCGCACCTTCAACATCATCATTCCTTCCGCCTTTCTCCAATATGCTACATACCAATTGCTTGATATCATACACATTGGTTTTGAATTGATGCAAAAAGTCCAACTGGGATGGTGACAGAAGCAAGCAAGGGATGTGGGAAAGTTGTAATTTGAAACGAAACTAATTTTATGCCTCTCAAAGTAATTCCTTTGCACTAAACTTTCCTATTCTGTCAAAGTATAATTGGTTACCATTTCTTTATCAAATTCCTTTTCTAAAAAGGCGGCCAAATTCACAATTAGCAATTTAAAACATATTTATCAAATAAGCCATTCTCCTTGATTAATCATATATAACATTTAAGTCCTATAAGTTAAATAATTTTATAAGCATAGTAAAATACTTAGGAAAATTCCCTAAAAATCATAATAATTCACTTTTAATATGTATATACTACTTCTTGTTGCTGGCTTGGCCTGCGCTTATCAGACAGAGTAGTGGAGCTTAATTTCCTATCTGACTTGGAAGACATCGCAGGAGAGCGCCTTATGTAGCTGGATACCTGTGTTAGCTATACTTGAAAGACAATCGATACAAGAAGCAATAATAATCCATCCCTCAGTGTTGTGTGTGAACTAGTGCAGTGGATTTGACATAAAGGCAAATAGCTTAAGACAGGAAAAACAAAAGTAAAATGATGAAATTTTGAGTATCCGTCTGAAGAGACCGTTATCGCTAACAGTCCCGGACAGTGTGAAAGGTAGTCAGTGATAGGGGTCCTAGGATCAGATGTTGACATTCTAGATTATGAAGTCCGTTGCCAAAATTTGTTGGGCTAGTATTACATTTAAGTCATGACGTATGAACTTATTTATTAATTTGAGTTGAGTCCATGGGCTTGTATGTGCTAAGTCGTGTCATTATTCGTCACTTTATGCTTGGGCAAGCATATATGTAGTCATCGTATTTGGATAACTCAGGTTAAAACAGTTTCAGTTGTCAATGCCGATCCCAGCTACCTTATGTCGACCCTTGCACCTTAGCCCATTGTAGGATCAATTTCACCCTAGAGGGGAGGTGAATATGGTGATACTAATAATTATAAAAAATTTATGCAGAAATACATAAAATAATTGCAATACAAATATAGCATAATAATAACAGCATAGATAATAGCAGAATAAAAGCAGAAATAAAACAACATAGATTTATCTAGCTTCGGCAAAACCCTGCCTAGTGCCACCTCTAAGATTTCTACTAAAAATTAAGTAGTCAGACGCTTACAAATGTAAACTCGCAACACCTGCTATCGACTAACCTAACTTACACTCAAAACCCTGCCACAACTCAGCCACTGAGTTGCGAATTCTCGAACTACACCACCGTAGTTCGCCTTTGGTCACATGACTAGATTTTACAAAAGTTTAAAAATAAATTACAAATAAAAAAACACAAAACCCTAATTTATAAACTAAAGCCTAATAACTATTTAAGAAAACCAGCCGAAAATAAAAATAAAAGAGAATCCCCTTTTTCTTTTCTATTATCGGCCGTATCCTCTTTTGTTTCTTCGTTCGTTCCTCTTTCATATTTAAGGCTTTACGAATTTGTTGAAATTGCCGCTGAAAAGAAAATGATGCTTCGAAACCTTTCTTTGATCGATTTATTTGTTCATGGCGGCTTCAATTTGTTGATTTCGATTTGAATAATCGTGGTATGTAATTTTCTTTATGACTCATGTTGACATGCTTGAACTCTATTCGATTATAGTTATTGATTTGAAACTTTTGCTCTATGATATTGCTTAAACTCGAATACCTGATAATGCCGATGATGATTGGGTTAAATAGGTTTCGAAATCCTATAATCTAATTCATATATATTTCATTTGAATTCTTCATGTGCTATGCTAGGCCACTAATTTTCGTTTGGATGCTTGTGATGTTTTCTGATTTTTCGATTCGTATATTTTCGTTGCTTGAATATCACGGCTTCGATTTTGACTTGTTCGACTCTTCCTTGATTACCACGGCTCTGACTTTGGTATTCAAAATTGTGATAATCCGAAAGTTTTGGTTTTTTTTATTTTCTAGTTTTGACGTTGACTTGATCGATTCCTGTTATCACTTTGACCACCACGGCTTTGGCTTTGTTATTTGACATTTAAACTTGACTTTGGTTTGAAATTGCCCCAGTCATGTGTACTTGATTTGTGCACTTGTATAGACTTCGAGTCACTGAACATTTAACTTGTAGATTTCTTTTGTCTTTACTATGATCATTGCTATTGCATTTCATGTAAATTGAGCATGTCGACTTGTATTCAGTTGCATATGTAATTGTTTACATTTTCATGTGATTTGCCATCGTCTTGTATTTGCATGCTTGGATTCTTGATTGATTTGCTCACTGGACTTTACTGTTAAGGCCGCACCTGTACCATTTTGTTTCCACCTGAATTAACCTGTTTTTATTTAAACTGTGCTAGGTTGTAGCCTCACTTGCATACCCCTGTGTGTTCGTGCATTTGAGTTAATTTATTCACTGCCTTGTACATGAGATGTTGATCCACTTTGTTGAACATGTGATTTTGCTTTTGAACTCATATATATGTTTACATATATATATATATATATATGCATATATGTAT
The DNA here is from genome assembly GCA_030765085.1 of Allium cepa. Taxonomy (NCBI): domain Eukaryota; kingdom Viridiplantae; phylum Streptophyta; class Magnoliopsida; order Asparagales; family Amaryllidaceae; genus Allium; species Allium cepa. Next base: position 501,792,294 of record CM060931.1, read on the forward strand.
ATCTGTTTTGTGGTCTTTGTTTCAATGCTTTACTTGTGCATGTCACTTTCGTACTGCTTCATTGTGATTTTGGATTTTGTCTTGGTAATTTGAGTTCATTCGAGTCTCTATTTCATTGGTGGTTGTTTTGCATTAAGTTGTATTCATGTTACTTCAAGCTAGTTTATTATTGTCATTGGAGTTGTGAGTTTGACCATTTGAACCATTGACCGTGCAGTCTGTACTTGTATTGTCCACTTTTGTTCAACAGATTTGTGTTGTTGTTTATGTCTTTGAGCCTGGGCATGTGTGCTTATTACTGCCGCTACCTTAATTTTGTATGGTTCGAGCCAGTGCAATTCTGTTTCTCTTGAGTGCTTTGATTTGTTATTAGTTGTGTTATGTATGTGTGTGTATGTGTTGTCGCAGTCCTCTCTGTTGTATAACATCATGCTTGTGATTGCTCTGCTATTTCACTTGATCTGGTTCATCTTAAAGTCTACATGTGATTATTTATTTGAAATATTGCCTTGTGTTTGCAGTCTTCATTTCTGGGTTTAGTTGAACCTGAACTTTGTTTCATACTTGATTTTGTACATTCTGTCTGAAGTAGTTCTGAATTATATACATACATACATACATACATACATACATACATACATACATATATATATATATATATATGCGTGTACACCACATTTATCTTGATATTTCCTTTTGCATTGAGCTGATGTGCAATTGTTGTTGGTCTTCACATATATTGATGTTGTGTTCATTTGTTTGGGGCTTTTGTTTTTCATGTGTATAGTACTGTTTGGACTGTCTAGCCTGAACAGTTGAACTGTTTGGTGCACCACTTCGACTGGATTGAAATTTAGGTCTGCACTTGCCTTGAGTTTGAATGGTTGAGTATTTTTCAAGTGTACACATTGAATTTTTGATCGAGGCTTGTTTTATGTTGGTTTTTGGGTTATAGTACCATGAGAACTTGTACTCCATAATTTTTTTGATGTTTTTGTACTGCACTTGAGTTAAATATAGCTTTGGCTTGGGTTTGACCTTATGCTCGTAACGTGACTTTGTTTTTATTTCACTTGAGTTGAATCTAGCTTTTGGTTGGGTTTGACCTTGTGCTCACCTGTCCGTACAGTTTTATCAAATGTATATCGGTGTGTAAGGCTTTATGGCATGTGTAGTGTACACTGTGCATAAGTTGTTCGTGTATGATGAATTTAAAATAAATATAATGACAAACAACCCAAATAACTGAGGTCGATAATATTTTTAAAACACATTTTATTTTACACTGCAGAAAATATTTCTTTTTCAATTTTACTGCGTCAATGTTTACTTTGCAGATAATTCAGATGCTGGATTAAATCTGAAATAGAGTAGAAGATAAATATGAGTGAATGAGTGATATGTAGTGAGGTTCAAATATAAATGATAATTATATGGTGAAAAATTGATATGTAATTGAAATTGTATTGTAATTGAAAATTATATATAGTGAGAGCACAAATTTGTACTATTCAAAATTATAATAAAATATTTGTTTAAATAAAATATCTATTTGAATTTAAATTCTATGCTATTTATTTTATTCAGCAAATATTTATTTAATTATGTGAAAAATAAAATAGTACAATAACAAATACATTTAAATGAATGTGTGTATATATATGTTTATTATCATCAAACGAAAATCATATACTAGCATATTCAATAATCTTCCCCTTTTGATGATAACAATCATATATTTATGATTTTGAATTTATCAAATGTATCGACCATTCAATTTGCTCCTCCTATTTGAATGCTCCCTCTCTACAACAAAGCTCCCACTTCATATATGCATGAAAATAAATAAAAATATGCAAATGAACCTTGATGCAAATAGAAAATACAAAATAAAACATTTGATCTTCATTTGCCAAAATCTTAACTTTTCTCTCCTCTTTTGTTATCAATATAAGTGTAATAGTGTTAGAAAAATAGAGATAAGGTGATAGACATTAATACAACATTAATACCCAATCGAGTATAAATATTAAATTTCAACAAAAAATCAAACAAAAATCATAAATACTCAGTTAGGCGCATATTCCACTTTAGAATGATAGCGATGAGTAAAACCACATAGTTATGTCTATTTGTGGTATATTTTTATCAGGAATTTGAATATCTACTAACCATGCATAACCATTAGGACTTTAAAATGAGATTAGTAGTATTCCAAAGTTTTATAAAATATAAAATAAAAAAAATGAATTCAAGTATCTTCTAACCACGCATAACCGTGAGGACTTTTAAATGGGACTGGAATCAACTTGTCTATCTAATAACCAATTTTGATATGTGTACCATACATGCATAACCGTGAGGATTTTTAAATGAGCATGAGGGAGAAAAAATCAAAAATTTCAAGTAATTCACCCATGCATAACCGTGAGGACCTTTAAATGAGAGTGAATACTTTGATTTTTTATTGCTATAAATAAAATAAAATATAAACGAATGATTTCCTGTTTAAAAATACCACATTTTAACATACTATATTGGATTTTAATGAGTGACGATCGTTAGAAATATGATAGCAATAGAGATGGCCATGGAATTTTTACCCATCAAAATTTATTATAAAACTTGTTTAAAGTTTTTAAAGAAATTTACTAAATATACCGTCTCAAGTTATAATATATGGTAAATATCAACACTCATCGCTTTTTCAATCACTATTTAACTTTTTGATAATCAGTAGGGGGTCAGATTAGTTAATATAGTCGTTTAAGATTAAATCCAAAAATAATTATACAATCATATTTTCTAAAAATGACTAATCTGAAACAAGGTCAACAAAAAATCTATTTTCTGGACAGGGCTTCACAAAAAATATCTGCTAATTGAAAATCAATTGAAATGACAAATCTGCAGATATTTTCTTTCAAAACGTGATGCAACTAATGAATTCTCTTCATAAAACACTTTCCACTAGTATTTTTCTATCAACTAGATTACTAGTGTAATCTGCGTTTGAATTTCCCTTTGACTCAAGATCATCATTAACTAGATGCCATAGACCAGATCATGGAGTGTGCAACAGTTACCTTAAAATCCTTTATACAGCTTTTAAATGATATTATTTTGGATTTGAATTGAAATCGTGCAAATTTACAAACAGTGAACATAGTGTCAGATCCATAAGCAGTAAGATAAGCAAATATATCAACGTGTATCTAGAATAATCAACAACCGATAAAACAACATCAATAGTTCAAAAAAATCCACATGAACTAGTCCAAAGATTCTAGAGGTACTTATAGTGTTCTGAGTATAAAAAAAATAATTGGCCGACATTTTGAATAAGTCAGAATCAAAATCAACATTTATTTCTTCATCGCATAACTGGCTGAATTAAATCATATTACGGTGCAGATTATCACATTAATATATCGTTGAAGATAGATGTACCATTACCTATTTTACCTTTACGATAATTTTTCGTTGTTGTCTATTGTGATTCTGCCACCTTTATACTAGCCTAAGAAATTTTGATTTGTAGCCCATTGCGTGCCTGAAAAGCCAGAATCTAGGTAACACTGTTGTTGTTCCTTATCCTACCACCACATCTGCACGAGAAAAGATTTTTATGACCTCTTTTTTTTATAGGTCCATGGTTGTTAGTGGCAAACGATTTTGAAAAATATGTTTAAGTAGACCCAAGAGAATTTATATTTGTTCCTTTTGGCACCCAGATTTGTTTGACTTTAAGAGATTTTATGTTCGTGCCTTTTGAAACCCAAATTTGTATTGTTTTCACATGTTTGGGTCTATACCAGTAATAATTGTGATTATGTCCAGTTTTTCCGTAAATCGTGCACTTTGGATTGACTTGACTAGTTTCACATCTAATACGTTCAGATTGATTATACCCAAGTCCTTGTCTAACAGGATTGATAGTTTGCTTCCCTAATAGCATATTTGACGATCTTTCTCCTTAGGAAAATTTTCTAAAGTTGTAGAAAATTATTGGACTTGTGTTTTAAGAAATTATTTTCATTTAATAATTATGTGCACTTTTTAATAGAATTCTCTCCTCGTATTTTCACTTTCTTTCAAAATCAGAATTTCATTTTCGAGCGATTTAATTTTAATTTTTGATTTTTAATCTCTTCTTCGAATGATGGACACTTATCACACTTAGGGCTTTTGTTTCAATAGTTTTTGAATAATTGGTCTAGTTGTTTAATTCTATCAAAGTATCTTTTTGTGATTCAATTTAGTGTATTTCTCTCTAAGTTATTGAAAATGGCCATTTATTTCGTGAAAATATATAAGTAGTTCTGAGTGAGTAAGTTTTGATATCTCGCTTGGCTTGTCATTATCACCGTTAGTTATATCACCTCGAAGGCACAAATCAGCTTTTTCACTCTCAGTGCCAGTGCTTTTACCGTCTTCATCTGTTTCATCCCAAGTGACTGCAAAACTTCTCCTTTTCGATTTCTTTTCTTGGCCGAGTCGAGTTTGAGGACAATTGGGCTTGATGTGATCAGGTTTATTACACTTATGATGGATGATCTCTTGCTTTTTTGGGTTGGCTATTACTTTGACTATTCTGCTTTTTAATTATCGATTTAGAGCTGGATTTCGTATTTGTGATTCCACCTTTTGAATTTCTTTATTATCGGTGCTAGTTCTACTGCACCATCTTCATCATCACCTCACTCTCGGTTGTTCCTTTAAGAACTAATATTTTCTTTAGCATATCACCTCCTTCGCCTACTTCCTCGAATTCCATTTCTAGCTCATAAGTGGTGAGATTTCTAATGAGCTCTTCAACTTCGATTTGTTTCAAATTTTTTGATTCTTGAATAGCAGTGACTTTACTTTAAAATTTCGTGGAAGGACTTTGAGGATTTTTTGGACTATTTCCAACTCTATGTATGATCTTACAAGAGCTTTTGATTTATATACGAGATTGGAAAGTCGTCCATACATCTCTTCGACATTTTTATCCTTGGACATTGTGAAGCCTCCTATTCGCTACTGAGCATGGCAAGCGAGATTCCTTGACTTGAGATGTTCCTTTGTGAGTCACTTCAAGTGTGAGTCAGATTCCTATGCAATTAGACAATGTGAGACACGATTAAATTCAATTTGATCCAATGAACAAATAATAGAATTCATAGCATTAGCATTCTGTAGTCTATTTTCAAGATCTATCCATTGATCCATCCGTTTAACTATTTCCTGATTATTTACCACTATAGTTGGTGTCCTATAACCTATCTCAACAATATTCCAAGCATCAGTGGTTTTCAGAAATAATTTCATTCTATTTTTCTAGTGAGCCTATTCACTATAGGACATTGGTGGTCTAACTATGGACTAACCCTCAGCAAAAGCATTATTAAAAGAAGCCATTTAAAATTTTTAAAACAACAATTTGTTTTTGAAAAATCAAAATTTTAAAATCAAAAACTAGATTTTTTTCCCTAGTTCTGATACCACTTGTAGGATCGATTTCACCATAGAGGAGGAGTAATAGGGCGATACTAATAATTATAAAAAAATTATGCGTAAATATATAAAATAATTGCAACATAGATGTAGCGGTATTGTAACGACCCGCCTTTTTGGATGTTTTAAGCAGACACATATGCCAGACTCAAACCATTCAAAAGGGCAGATTGTTATGGGATAAATAAGAAAAAGAGAAAGAAATAAAACAAATATAGAATCTCGTAGGCGAATGAAAAAATATAATAATAAAATAACAGTTCATGAATTTGTTTTATAAATACATTTGACTGTTCTTTTACAACACACAAATCAGAGTTACATAAGCAAGAATAAATAAATAATGCAGTGGAACAACATGATGCCGTGGAATACATATCATAAATAATAATAGTACAAAACTTTGTCTTTGTCCTCCAGAAATAAGATCTTCAACCTTGAAATGCTCACGCTGACCCGAGTGGATTGAAAAGACAAAACACTTGAGTTAGAACTAAAAGATCCTATATAAGTTATATCAACGGTAAATATGTGTGTGACGGCGTCGGAGATGTTTATGGGGTTTGACATTTACTATATAGTATCCAACGTAATTGCGATAACTTAAGAGATGTTCGGGATTTACATCTCCTAAGGATCTGTTAAACTATCTACTATGTAGTACAATACGCTATTATAATATGTGTATAGTAAAGCAAAAGTATTAAAATAGCGTAAAGGTGTTACCCATATCCTCCTTAACGCATTTTTTATGTTTCCATAGTCAATACAGTACCGTACGCTCCTCATAAACTGGAGGTTTAGATAGAGGGCACGCCATAGGTATGGTACAAAACAAACTCGTAGAAGGCGTGCTAGGGCATGTGAATACGACACTCGAGGCGATGCCAAGGTAGATATACCAATTGCATATCCGGACTGGTGGTAACACATACAGCTACTACCGTCCACCTCAGAACATACTCCCGTAATCAAAATCAAGGGGTGGCCACCAAATCAATCACAAAGCAACAGATATGGTATCGAAGAAATGTGTCCGATAGGAGGAATGGCCTCACTTGACTCGGCGTGTCTCCTGTTTTAGTCACATCTAAGCTGACTCACGGAAGTCAGGGTCACGTCATACCTCATATGGAAATCCTTCGCCAAACCATCCTACTTCATTTCTGAAATCTTCACTATGTACACTGTTGTTAAAGTAGTTTCTGGTATTGACAGAGAGTATGACAATATTCGATCCTAGTCTCTTTAACAACTAAATGCTTACTACACACCGGATGGTTGTTTTAAATTTTCAAAAAGTCAATTCACAATTTATATCAAAGTATCATATTCAATTTCAAATCATGTCTCTTTCAAAATCATATTCATTTTCAAAGATCATATTTACTCAAATATGTCATTTAGAAAAAATGTACCAATTCCAAATTCCAACTTAGGTTGTATGACCATCAAGGATCTAAATATAAATACTTCAACTTTACACGGTTTGAAATTTTAGAAAATAGTGTAGATAATCATAAATAGTTTTAATAGTTAAAAATAGTTTACATAGATTAAAATAGTTTAAATAGTAAAACAATTTAAATAGATTAAATTTGATTTAATTAGATTTAAAAATGATTTAAATCGATTCAAAATAGATTAAATAGATTTTTTTAGGCTTAAAATGTTTAAAATGGATTATTATGGATTGAATTGATTTAAGTTATATCAAGTAGATTTTTAAATAGATTAAATAAATTTAAAATAAATTAAATAGATTTAAATCATGTTAAATAGATTTAAAATAGAATAAACAAGTTAAATTAGTTTAAATAGGTAAAATAGATAAAATTGTACACAATAGGTTATAGTAGATTAAATAAATTAAAATAATTTTAAATTGATTAAAATAGTTTAAATTAATTTAAAGTACATTTCAAAGCTATATCCAAACATTTTAATAACCCAGTTCTGATAAATTCATTTATATTTTCCACTTCAACTTTGAAATTTCAGTTTAAATCCTTTAGACAATTCATTTAAATCAATTCCAATTTCAGCATCTACACTTGGATTATCGAAGATACTTTAGTTTATATAAATCAATCTCTATTCCAAAATACCAGTTAACTGATTCAAATTCTAAAGAGTCAAAAATCATTTAATTTAACCAATCCAGTGTCCGTATACAATTTTCTATCCTAGGGTCAAGTGATATAGATATTTATTATTTCAATTCGCCAATTTAAAATTTTACGGTTATATACCGTTTCAAACCGCAATCCCAAATTAAATAAAATCCAAAACGGCTATTTTCACGCTAATTAAATAAAATAACATAAAATAAATTAATCACTTTTTATATTCAAATTAATTAACTAATCAATCTTTATCATTTTTGATTGCATAGACATTTAAATTAAATTTAAACAACTTTACTATAATTCAGTGTTAAATATTTTACAAATTATAGTGTTCAATTGCAACTGTAATTAAATTCAATTAATATAATTTAATTTCAATTTTTTTTAATTTGGTTTTGATCTTTTAATTCAATCAATTATTTCTCTACGTACATAATTAACAATGTTATATATTTTATTAAATTTTCATCTTACTTTTCATTAACGTAATCTTTAATTGCATTAAATTGTAATAAACCCATTTATTATAATTTAAATTCCAATTAGTTGGGCAAACTTGATCCTAATTCTTTTTATTCAATCAATTGTCATATCATGCATAATTTTCCATTGGTTACATCTTATTGAATCAATATTCTATAATTATTAATTTAACCTATATTAACCACACTAATTAAATGAATTAATTTCAATTGATTTCTAATTTTAATTTAACAGGCCATGTAAAGAGGTAACATATAATAATTGTCACTCTTAACTTTTAGTTACATTTGTATGTTTGTTATTTACATACATTTGTCATAGTTGTTCATACAATATTTATTTTTTCAAGTTACAATTTACTACATACTATTTAATTAATACAACACTTGAATTATCAATTGCACTTTTAATTCAGTTATCAACTAATACATACATTACTAAAATTTATTCACAACCTATATCAGTTATAACTTTTTAATCCTTTTAATTAATTGGAATTACATTCCAAGCCATTATCAATTTCCTTAAATTAATATAATTTAAATTCATTCCAGTTATATTCTCATTACTAATTCACAAATTTTTATTTCTTCCAACATTAAATCACAAAACCTTATTAAATTAACTATTTTTAATTATCGGAATTTATGGGTCGTTACACTTCCACAACTCAAAACTTTTTGTCCTCGAAAAGGAAAAGAAGAGAAAAGAAGGAACTAAGAAATCAATATATCTTATTCAAAATATTAAATTCATAAACAATTGATTTAAATAATTAAATAATTTTTTATAAATATATTGATTTATAAGAATTAAATCCTTTTATATTCAAGTCTATAAAAGTTTGAAAAACATTTCATAAAAATATTTCTAAGTCCAAAATTCATGGAAAATTTCAGCAGAGTCTCCTTTGTACGGAGAGGTCTGGAAGAAATAATGATATCAATAATATATATATATATATATATATATCATATTTTCAAAATAAAATATCTCAAACGACGGAAAAACAATATAATATCGCTAGAAAACCGTAATCTGAGAACGTACCTATTTGTCGGGCAAATAAAGCTTAAATTATGAAACCAAAAGTAGTAGCAATTGCTTCCATAACCTGTATTTCGCTTATATAATCTAAAAGAAGTTAGCAAATTGTGTAAAGAGAAATATTTGAGTTGTTTCAATAATTAACAAATAAAACATTAGAATGAAACAATAATCATTTGCAAACAAACAATTGTACAAGCATCATTTCAACAAAGAGAACAATCATCCATCCATAACAACCAATACAAATGGTTTTTTCGGGTTCAGAACTTCTAATCATATAAAATGATAAATAAACTATGAAGCAAACCATTCACTCAACCGTCGTAGATAACTTTATAGATTATTTATACATCCTACATAATAAAAGTATCCTTTCCCAACCAATCCATAAGTTAAGTGAACAAAGAATTCAATACATTTTCAAGTTTACTCTATTTATCTTCTTCACATCATTTATTGTTCACCCATTTTTTTCATACAATGATTTTCCTTAATTCACGTTCATTACATACAAAATTTTAAATTCATGCATTCATGTAAGGCTTATTTCATTAGTTTTTACTTACAAAAGTTATATCCATTTAAATTACTTGGGTCATAAATGAATTCATTATTGAAGTATTGTATCACTATATTTCAGTTTACTTCACATTTACAATTTAGTTTGATTTCCCCTTTTTTGATTAATAAAATTTTCTTTTCTTATTCATATAATGTTTCTTTTCATAAATTTACATTCGTTATTTCTAACAATGGTTTCTTTCCCTTTTATTCATATAGTGCCATTTTCTTTCATTTTATTACTTTACATTCATTGTTTAAGTAAGCATTTTTTTTTCAATTATTGAATTATACATTATTAGGTAGGTTTCTTTGCAATCCAATTCACCATTTATAGACTATTTCCTTTTTCACATTCATTCTTCCATATATAGTATTGTTGATTATTAAATCCATTTTAAATCATTTCAATGTTTTTTAAGTAATAATCATTCAATTAATATAGTACTCACTTTATTTATAAATGGCTTCAATATTAATTCAAGTTAATAATTATTTACTTACAGTATTCACCTTTTGCTATTCAATTTGATTATAGATAGCTTAAATGTCAACTTAAGCTTAAAATCATTTTTCTTACATTATTCACTTTTATCACATTTAATTAGTAGCATTTCAAACTATTTACTTTAGTTTGTAACAATTTATAACACTAAAATTCTTACTTATAGAAGTAGTTCCATAGAACACTTTTATTTTTCCCAAGTTTTACATGTATAATATTCTATTACATATTCTTATTAACATTTCAAATTTTAATAATTTGGTAAGTTATATATAAATATCTTTTAGAATGCAATAGAAAGTTACACAAATTTCTCTTATTTGTTTAGCTAACAAAAGGTTCAATAGTTACCATTTCTTATTTTTATTTCCTTTTTATTTTCAGTTTTCAAAATTTCAGTTTCTTTCCTATTTCATTAATCATTTTTAACATTAAATTTCTTATTTTCAGCTTAGAAATTTCCACTTATTAATATAGTCAAGATTCCATTATTACCATAATTTCACTTTCTAATTTACAGAAACTTAAGAACTAAACAACCGGGTTTCATTCCAATTATTTTAAAATAATAATATATATAATCATATCTTTTATATATATCAAATCATATTTGGAATTTAAATTAAGATTAATTTATTGAAACAATTGTGCAGTAAAACTACTACACGGTCTTCTCACTTTGAAACTCGAAAATGAACGTCGATGATGCGTGCACTCATCACCGAAATTATTTTCCAGCGACAGACAGGGGAGTACAAAACTTACTTCCTTCTAAAATTCTTTAAAAACATTTCATTCAAATCACATTGAAATATTTATATTTGTACATTTCCGTTTTTAAATTAAATTCAAATTGGAAATTAATTTAATTTTTGGAATTAAATTGTGAATTAATTTGGTATTTTCCAAATTTAAATAGATATTTGTTTGTTTATTAATATGAATGAATATAAATATGATTTTAAAACAGAATTCTAATTGGAAATTCAGAAATAAATATATGGAAAATATTTATAGATTGTGAATGAATAAAATATATATATGTATAAAAAGATATTGTTTGTTTATTCATTCCTAGATATAAATTGATTGTATATAAATTTTTTAATTTGAAATTTAAAAATAAAGTTTAAATAATATAATGGATTGGAAAACTCTATATTTTAAAGATAATAAAGTTTGTTTTCTTATTTTAATATATATATATATACACACATATACATACATACATACATACATACATACATACATACATATATATACACGTGTGTGTTTATGGATTAATTTGAAATTCAAAATAAATATATTTGAAAAATTAAAGTTAAAAATCTTTATAATTTAAAGAACTAATAAATATGTATATATATAATTTGTAATTTGTGTATAATTACATTTTAAGTCATTTCTTTAAAAAGTTGTATAAAAATATCAATAAAGGAAAATGTATTTATTTAAATAAGAAGATATATAGTATAAAGTTATATTTAAATATTATTATTATTTTCAAGTGTTAAAAGTACAATTTGATTTCAAATCATTTTTCTTAAAGTTATTTAAAAAGTTATAAAGTTAATATAATCAAGCTTAAATCTTTTTCTTTAAAAGTTGTAAAGTAATAAAATATAAAATGAGAATATCTTTTATAAGTATAAGATTTGATAAAATATTTAAATTACTTCTCTTTTATATATTTGGAAATTAATAAGATAAACATTTGTAAAATATAAACATATGTAAATATAATTAAAATGAAGACATGATTTAAAACAAAGTTTTAAATTTATTTAATGCAAGGGTTTAGACATAAAAATGCATACATTTTACAAGTGTAAAAACATTAATATCATACAATTACAAGTGTTAGTTAGTGTTAACAAGTGGCTTAAAAATTTCTCTTGGAATTAAAATATATACAAATAAGGAAACGTAAAAGATAAGCTATTTTCAGATTTAAACTTCTCGAAACAAAGAAAAGAATAAATCAAAAACAAAAGCAAAGTTCAAAACTGAAACAAACTACAAAAATTAGAAACTAAAAGCAAAGGAAAATATACAAAATAGAAACTGAAATAAGGATCTGATTGTTTCATATCAAAAGCAAGTAATGATCAAGTTGAGACAATGCAAAGTAATCAAACAACTTCCCCTGTTCAAACCTGGAAATCAAAAAAATGGAAGGAAAACACAAATGAATTTAGCCTGGAAAACAAAAACAAAAGATGAGTCAAAATCTTCAATCTGGAACAAGGGTCAAGATTAAGAAATTCCAGAAATAAGATCAAGTCATCCAGTTAAAAACCAATCAGGCTTCAGCAATTCAAGTTTTCAATCCAGTTTCAAGCCCTCTTCCTCTTTAATCTTCTGAGTAAACTTTTGAATTAAAAAGTTTAAGTAGGTAAATGATTGCTGCTTGTGAAATTTCTGTGTTGATGATGCCCTGCATGTGTATATATAAGTATAGAATCTGTGTATATAAGTGTGTACAGGTGTGCATGTCCGGTGTATTCATGCTCCTTTCTATTTCCATATTGCACAATTTTAAATCTGGATAAAAATCCATTCTCTCTTCCTCTAATTTCTGATAAGACTTAGTTTTCAAACAATAAAGGTTTGTGTAGACATAAATTAAATTTTAAAAATGAATTTAAGTAAAAATATTTAACAGTTTATCTAGGAATTGCGAATACAGTAGAAATTCTTTTAAACATGCTAAAATCAATAACTTTAATTCACTATTTCAAGATTATAATTTGAATCTACTTTAAAATTTAGGTTTTTTTTAAAAACAAAAATCATAATTTTTAGCATTGCGATGAATGTGCAATTTAGAGATGACCAGAAATTGTATTTTTGGGTTTTTTTTGGTGACTGCAGCATCTATGGTGGTTGGGGTTTCGGCTGGAGGAGGTCGAATGTAGGAGAGCTCGGGAAAAATGTCTGGATGATGGATAGCTCGACATGGCGGCGGCGGTGGGTCAATCTAGGGTTTAACCCTAGTTTTTGTCTCGGTCGGAAAAGAGATCATTGCGACAACTCTGGTGATTCGAGTTGCATAAGGCCTTGGGCATTGGTGACGTGGAAGACTGGCAAAGCTTGGGACGAGGTTTCTTAACCTCTGGTGGTCGCAATCAATGGGATGAGAGGTTTTTCAGGCATGGTTTTGGTTCCTGATTCATTTGTGAAACTCGATTTTGATCAAGGGCTTGTGTTTGTGATCTGGTGGTCGGGATGGGTTGCTGCAACGATCGTTGGTGTGTCGAGGGTGCCGTGGAGGGTCAGAGCTCCAGGGATAGTTGGTGCATGTGGACGAGGAGGTTTTCGTGTCAGAGTTTTTGGTTTGGGCCGGTCTCGAATGGGTGCTCGGGGGATTGAGGGATGGACTCGAGTCTATACTTGAGTAATTTGTAAGTGATAGGATAGCAGGATTTTTTAACTTAAAATAAAACTAAGTTTTTTTAATTGGGAAGAAGGGGAAACTCGAGGCTAGATCCGAGTGGTCTTCGAGTTTGACTCGAAGCAAAGGGTTGGGCACAGTTTTAAAAAGGTTGTAAAATCAAGTTTTTGAAATTTAAAAATAAGGTTAGTTAAAACTTTTTATATAAATATACTTTAAAAATAATAATTGTTTTCTTTAACAAATTGGTTAAGAAGTTACAAATTTGTTTAATTTAAATTTGGTTAAGTAAAGTTTTAAAGTTATTTTAAAACTTTAGTTAGAAATGAAATTTTGAAAAGTTTTTATAAAAGAAAGTTTTACAATTTAAATTGAGACCAGTTTTAAACTTGGTAAATGTTTAAAGCATTTAAAGGAAGTTATGTTTTGTTAACTTTAATTTATGAAGTTAAATGATTATTTTATTTTAAAACTTAATTAACGATTTAATTAAGAAAAGTTAGTTGTTAAGATAAAATGTTTTAATGATAAGTAAGGCATTAATAAGATAATGTTTTAACTTAAGATAATTAAGTTTTTATTGACTAGAGATTAATTAAGTTAATAAAAAACAAGTATGATTAATTAATTTAATTAATTAATGATAAAGGAATAATTAAGTAATTAATTATGAGTAATTATTTAATTTGGTTAATTTAATAATTAGAGATTGATTAATTAATGATTTGAGATGAATTAATTAAGAAATTAAGATTGATTAAATAATGATTTAAAAATTGATTATCAATGAAAGTATTTAAGGAATGATTTATTAATAAAGATAACTAATTAATTAAGTAAGTAAGGGTAATTAATTGATTAAAGACAATTACTTAATTAAAAGTAATTAATTTATGATTAAAGATTTATTAATCAAGTGATCAAAGAATAGTTAATTTAAGGATAATTAATTAATATGATTAATTAATTAATGTGATTAAATAATTAATATGATTAATTAAGGATAATTAATTAATTAAAGGCTAATTAATTAATAAAGGTGATTAAGGAATGATAATTAATTGACGACTAATTAATTAATGGAATTAATTAAGAATAATTAATTAAAGGATAATAAATTAATTAAAGGATAATCAGTTAATGATTAAAGGTTGATGAATTAATAATTAAAAGTTGATTGAGTCATTTTTAAGGTTAATTAATGAATAATTAAAGGATAATTAATTAAGATGGATTGTAATTAACTAATATTAGTTAACTAGGATTAATAATTAATTCATAAGCGACTAATCTGATTTGAAGTAACCAGATGAGTAATTAATCTTACTTATGGATGTTTGAATTGTATGAAATGCCTTGTAGTGTTTGATATCCCTGATGTATGATGCTTTGTGACATGAATTGTTTTGTTTGAGCTGTAATAAATGCAATTTATTTATTTATCCATGATGAATGTAATTTGTTTATCAGTGATAAATTTATATTATCTATGAATCTGTAGATGAAGATAAGTGTTCTAGGAATATACTGCTTATCGACATTGATGTGCTTGAATCTGTAATGATTGATGATGCTGCACTATTGTGTAAAAACCCTGGACTACACCATATAGACACAAAATATGGATTTCATGGGAAATCGGTTAAGTCGCAGATAATTTGAATTAAATATTATTTTATTCAAATGATGTAATGGTTTTTGAATCCAAATGGTTTTGGAAATGGAATTGGATTAAATATGGAAAGCTTTTGTAAAGGAGTTTTGAAGATAAAAGTCATTTTGAATAACTTGATAAAGTTTTGAAATTTAAATAATTTGAATTCAAGATTTGAAATTGAATTCTATGTTTGGAAATCATGGTTTAAAAAGGTTATACAAGTTATAATTGTGTTTATATGGGTTTTAAACCATTTTAAAAGTATTGTTTTGGGAATTTAAATTTGACCCAAGTTTTATACTTAAAGGGCTTTAGCTTGTGCAAATATAAACGGATTTTTTTGAAACGAAAACCATTTGTTTTCAGATAATAATAGCTTTCATATAAGGAAAGGATTTCCAATTTGTGTTGAAAGATTTCAAGTTTGAAATGGAATTGAAATAGTTTTGAAAACTATAAATGAATCTTTGTGGAAGATTGGTGAACTTTGTGAAGTAAATCTTTTTGTTTAAAGATTTGAAAATGGTCATTTGTTTAAACCATTTGAAAGAAAGGTTTTGGGTAATAAGTTGTGAATTAACTGATATCCCATTATCCATATGGTTTTTAAATATTGCGCTCATTATTCGATTTAGCCAGGAGAGGACCTTGTGTCATATAACCCATTCTGAATAATGATACAATGATATGGATAGCATTTGAAGACCAGTGGTGAAGACCGGATATTTTCAGAAGCGAAAGGACAACCCTTCGAATGTCTCTGCACCGAATGGCCTCGGTATAGAGATTTGACTACCCTTTGTGATGGGGAGTCTGGACGTGATTAGGGATTATCCGGATTGCAAGGGCTTCTTTAGAAGTGCCATCGGTTCTATTCAAACCCAGAACAGACTTGTATGGATGTGTGTCTGACATTACACTTTGAGATGTAAAGCTAGTTTCTATCAAACACATTTCTGTTTGGTGGTGGAGATTTATTCTCTGAGACGTACGAGCTCAGAGGTTATGTAGCTGATGGTTACTAGTGATACATTCCCGACTTGGTAATGTGACATACGAAGTGCGACTG
Source organism: Allium cepa (assembly GCA_030765085.1). Classification (NCBI taxonomy): domain Eukaryota; kingdom Viridiplantae; phylum Streptophyta; class Magnoliopsida; order Asparagales; family Amaryllidaceae; genus Allium; species Allium cepa. The sequence continues at coordinate 501,808,641 of CM060931.1, forward strand.
ATCATTTGTTGATAAAAGTAAGGCTTTGTGAAAAAGTGTAGCTTTGTGGAGGAGACTACACTTGGACCTCACACCTCGAAAATGGTCGAAACAGGAAAATGCGGCAAGGTTATCAGGGGTCGCGCCCCTAGGGTATGTCCATTTCTTTTGGAAAAGGGTGGTATCATGGTATGGAGCCCATATACTTAACTCATGTGGACACTGCAAAATTATTACTTTGTGGTTGCTTTGTGGTTGAGCGCTCTCGATTAATGGTCGCTAACGACCGGGGATGGCATACTTGTAAGTGTTACTTCCAGGTAGGGGTAACCCGGCCTTGTGTTGGCAGAGAGCCGGGTAGGTTCTTGGGGCGTCCCTCCAGAGGCGTACCCATGTGGCAATAGAAAGTTTCTTAGCCTGACCATTTATTGGAAATCCAATCTCCAATACGCGCCCTGTACGGTTTTAGTTGTAGAACCTTCCATTTAACATGGCAGTTACAGTAGGCATATTATAATGGTATGTATGCTGGCTAAGATTAATATTATACTTGCAAATGTTTTCAACTATGCACTAGTAATAATATAAAAAGGTTTTCGTGTATCAAGCTTGTTTGACTATCATAAGGAGAAATCTCCTCCAAGTGTGCGATTGCATGGTGCGTGTGCCGGGAGGCCTTATGGTAGTTTCATTTTCCAAAAACATTACGGATTTCAATTTTAAATTCTTTTGTTTTGTTTAAAGATAAACTGTTTTTGTTTGCTCATACCAGTCCCATGACCGATCCGGAGTTTATTGTTCCCTTCCTAAACTCTGGGTGCCCACAATTTTCCGCACGGGCAGTCTAGAGTTGGGTTTCTCAAAGAATCAAATAATAGGTGTAGATTCGATAGCCTTCAGTCTTTGGATGACTGACCTTGCTTAATGCATCGATGATAGTGGTTCGAGCTTTTGGTTCGAGCTATTTCTAGATTGGTGCTTTGGAGATGGAGTGTAACGCCCCGGAAATTTTCGACTTTCGAAAATTCGACATCGACACTCGCTTTATCGACTGCCGAGAAATCGAAGGCCGGAAACACGGAATGTTATGGGTTTTAAAAAGAATTTAAGAAAAGAAAAAGAGAGAAAAGATAGAAAATAGAGAGGAAAGAAGATAGACGATTTTTAGAAAACAGAGAATTTTGAAAAATAGAAGATAGAAGAATTTTAAAAATAGAACGGACAGAAAGGAAACAAAAAGAATAACTTCAGAATCTCACAATTCGCAGCGGAACAACATATAATAATAAATGAATAATCTTTAAACAAAGAACTATATCAGTTATTACATTACATTTCATTTCATTACATCATATCATCAGAGTGTACAACAACATACAACATCAACAAACAGTGCAGCGGAAAAAGAAATACTATATACTAGTAATACGCCATGCCATCCAGCTTGCCTCCAGCAACTCCAGAACATCAAGAATATCCTGATAAACCTAACTCTTAACTGCCCGTGTGGAAATTGGTGGGCACCCAGAGTTTAGGAAGGAAAACAATAAACTCCGAGTCAGTCATGTGACTGGTGTGAGAACTCAAAACAGTTTATTTAACTTTAAAATCAAATAGAGGAATATTTTTAAACTCAATTCGCAATGCTTTTAAAAATGAGACTACCATAAGGCCTCCCGCACACACACACATGCAAACGCAGAATCGGAGGAGATTTCTCCTTATGATAGTCAAAGATGCTTGATACGCATTTAAAATAACATTTGATATTATTATTAGTGCATAGTGTATAACAAATTCATTTCGAAAGTAGAATATAAATCTTAGCCAACATACGACCATTATCGTATGCCTACTATAGCTACTATCCAAACAGTGGTGACCACCATAAGTGAATAGCAGGTTCTACAACTAATACCGTACAAGTTTCGTATTGAGAATTGGATTTCCAACAAATGGTCAGGCCAAGGAACTTCCCATTGCCACATGAGAATGCCTCTGGATGGACATCCCCGAGAACCAAACCGGATCTCTACCAACACAAGGCCAGGTTACTCCTAACTGAGTAACAACTGACCGAATATGCCATCCCCCGGTCCTTTGGGACCTTTATCAACCGAGCGCTCGTAATCAATTCACACAATCATAAAGTGTTTTCAACATGAGTAAGTATCTGGGCTCCATACCATGATACCACCCTTTTCCAGAAGGAAATGAACATATCCTAAAGGGCGCTACCCCTCATAACCTTGCCGCATCTTTCCTGTTTTGACCATTTCCGGGATGTGAGGCTCGACGAATTCACGTCCACAAAAACATACTTTATACAAAAGCCATGCTTTGGGTCAACAAATGATCAACACAATGATCACTAGGATAGACGATCAAATAAATGATCCTATCACAAATAATCAACACAATGATCATTTCAGCATCACTCAGCATGTCACATTACCAAATTGGGAATATATCGCTGATAACTTCAACTATATAACCTTTGAGCACATACGTCTCAAAGAAGGGTGTTAAGCAAAGAATAAATTCTCCGCCACCAACAGAAATATATTTGAAAGAAATCGGCTTTATATCTCAACTTGTAATGTCAGGCATACAATCCATACAAGTCTGTTCCGGGCTCGAACAAAACCGAAGGCACTTACAAAGAAGTCCTTGCAATCCGGATATTCAAAATCCTGATCGGATTTCCCATCACTTAGGGAGTTTCTATACCGGCGCGACTCGGTGCAGAAACAATCGATAGGTCATCCTATCGCTCTTGCAAATATCCGGTCTTCAACACCGATCTTCAAATGCAATTCACAACGACGTATCACATATTCGGAATGGGTTATACGACCCCATGGTCCTTTCCCGGTTAACCCGAATAGTGAGCGCTTATTCAAAAATAAGTGTGCATTCAAATTCAAACAAATCACATCAAATACCCATTCAAAGGGAAATACTGATAGTCGGCTATTGAACTATCAATGGATATGCATACATCACCAGATTCCAAATAATTTTCCAAATTATTTATTTTCCAAAATATCTTTGCAAGATATATAATTTCAACACTTTAAAATAAATCAACATTTATTTTCAAACAAATTCCCTTTCACATATAAATTCCATAATGAATTTATATTTCAAAATATTCATGCATATCATTTCAATTATTCATTTCAATTTATCTTCAAAAAGATAAATTCTAATTATTCACTTCATATTGGAAAACATTTCCATACTTATTTATTCATAAGTAATTCACAAATCTTTTTATTTTCAACCTTGGAAAATATTCAATATACTTAAATCGAATTAAGTATATATTTCATTCTTTAAGGAAATCATTTACTTAAACATATTTATTTGGGCCAAAAACGAATGTTGCGTAAAACATCGTTACGACAACCCAAGATCACTAGTATAGGGATTCGGAATTAAAATAGATATATAAATCCCAATACTATGCAAAACATTTCCTTTCGGAAATCATTTACTATAACAACAGTGTTATAGTCCATTATTTCCTTCTATTTCTCGAAAACGTCTATTCCAACAATAAATGTTGAAATCTATGGTTTCGAATCTCAACACATTTTAAAACATCGTTAGATCGTTTTAATTCAGTTCAAAATATCACATTCTAAACAATCTCTTTAACATACTATTCACTATTCCAAAATGTGAATATACTATGTTAACTAATCTCATCAATTCTATTCTTTTTAAATTTAAAGGATTATTCACTATTCAAAAATGTGAATATAACTCCATTTATAAGTTATAACAATTAACTTATCAAAATAAGTCATTTGCGAATTTATAAAGCAACGTTTATAAATTCCATTTCTATTTAATTATAAAAACTTCCTTGTTATAAATCTCATTTATTAACTTATTCGATTTATAACTCGGTTATAAACTACAGGTTCATATTATAAGTTAAACACTTATAATCTATTCGTTTGCAAAAAACCATTCCATTGAACTTCATAATTATAAATCTTATAACTTATAAGATTCAATTTATTTATCCAAATCTTATTACTTTAATAACTTTACAAATTTTATAAACCTACTGTTTATACAATTCCATTTATAACTTTATCGTTATATAATTCTATGAATTCCATTCATTTACAAAATTCATTTTTACTTCATCCAAACACTTATAAAATCTCATTTTATAATTCCAACATTTTAATTTACAAATATTCATTTGTAAATCCTTTAATATAAATCAATCTATATTATTCTTTAAAACGTCTTAACTCCTTTATAGTTTCACCATTTTTTTGATTTATAAAATAATCAAACTTCATAAATTCTATATTTAAACTTTTATAATATATTCAAAAATCCAATTTAACTATTTTATAAAATCATTAACCCATATTTCTCAAAAATCAATCTTTAACTATATTTCTCAAAATCATAATTTTTATAACTTTAAAAATTATAACCTTTATTTATTTAAAATAAATCAGTTTCCAAAAATATAGAATAATTTCAACAATCACTTTTAAAAATCATTTTAAAATCCCAAAATTTGGGTCCAATGATGCTACACACCAAATAGTCAATCACGACTACAACGATATCATATATCAATATGAAAATCCATCAAATATCAAAATATTTGAAATCAAATAAAAACTGTTGAGGAATCCAGTTGGATCCCTCCAACCTGTTTCCTGCATCCAAAAACATTAGCACAATACCAATTTCGCTCCAGTACGAAATTATCGCGGTACATGTTCTTATTAAATATTATCCGCTTAATAACGGCGTAATAGGGTCTCATCCGCTAAACAAAAAATGCGGGAAATCAACAACTGCAATATATACATATGCCAATATATATATATTGATATTATATATAATACCAATTTCACTGTTTATGAAATATTCGCGGTATATGTTTTTATTAAATAACATCCGCTTACTAACGGCGTATAATGTCTATTTTAACAATCAATAATTTACAGTCATCATTCAAACATGCATTCAAATATTTTAAATCTAACTATTTAAAATAAAAATCGAAATCTATTCGATTGAGTGAGGAGTTCTCACTTTGATTTTAATTTCCGTTTTAGCGATTTATTTCGAATAAAATTAAACGCGCGTTTAATTTTACCCGAAATTCTCACTAACTCCAAACGACTTTAAACCAACTCCATCGCGTAGTGCTCGTCCATACGATTCCAACGCAACTGAGTTTGCATTTTTTCGACCTCGTATGAAAAAGATATGCAATTTACAAGTTTGTACACGTTTTATATAAACTAATATAACATAACTTAATTAATTTATAACCTAAAGCAATCCAGGCCCTCAGATCTTGCTCCAACCTCATCACCACCGTGCATAGCTTCTTCCCCATCCTCCTTCGTTCCAGGCCGACACAAAGAACCCATCAACGTAGATTTAGGGTTAAATAATTCGCCACTTATACTCGACGATATCTCATCACACTACCACCAATGCGAAGCTCTCGTCGCAAGCTACCTCCACCTGCCACCATGGCCAACTCGGCCCCCCATAGGCACGCGCGCACGCAAGAGGAACGGCCTCGTTCGTGCTCAATTTCCCATCGATCCGCTCAACTATTCTCGATCTTGACCGTTGATCTTGTAGATCTTGATGTGCTCTATAACTTTGTAGTTGATGGCTTCGTGAATCGATGAATGGATTGAGAGATTTTGAGGGAGGAAGGAAGAGCATTTTCGGCCATCCAATATTAACTGGCGGCTAGCTATAGGAAATTAGGGTTTAGTTTTTAATTTTATAAAATTTGTGATTTTAACTTCTATTTATAGAAAAAGCAAGCGTAAACACTATTCATCCCGGGAATTCCGAACTCCGATTTAGGCGCCGTAACCAGCGTACCTAGGGTTTATCCCGCGTTCCGGACACAATGGAACAGGTTTCGGAAGCTAATTCGGAAGTATGTGCGAGTTATGGCTGTAAACGCTCAATTTAAATTAAACCAATTTAAATCGATTTCTAGGCGTTTTAATTCGTACCGGACAAATGGTAAATCCAATTGACTTGAAATTTGAAACCTTACAATAATATCACATTACGGATCCGATGAAACTGGTTTCGTCGAAATCCGAGACTTTTTGAAAAATGGCTATTTTGACTCGCCAAATTTAAATTAAAAATAATTCGATGCGTTTCGAGCTGCCACGATCAAACGATAGCTCCGATTGACACGAAAATTGAAATCCGGTAATAACTAACTATTACGGATCCAATGGAACTGGTTTCGTTCAATTCTGAGACTGTCCAAAAATTGGCTATTTTACAGTCGATTATTAAATATTAAAATATTCAATTTTCACAAATTAACTTTTAATTCGATTTTAAAAGTTCTAAAATATTTCTATAACTCCAGTATGATTAAATAAAATTTTCCAAATTATTTTCAATCATTTTTAACTCAATTTTTAATTATTTTCCATAATTTAACGTATTAAATTATCGATTTAATTATCCAATTAAATCCAATAATTCAAATAAAAATTTATTTGACTTATAAATTCACTTTTTAATATTTAAAATTAATTAAATATTTAAATTTAAATTAATAAAAATTCTGGGTCGTTACAATCTTTCCCCCTTAAAAGAATTTCGTCCTCGAAATTACAATTAAGAAAGGTTACAGAATTTATTAACTTTCCAAAATTCATAATTAAATTCCTTACAATACTTTACTAAGTTTTCCAAATCATACTTAGTTATCTTTTCAAAAACAACTACTATTGTTTAACTTTCAATTCCAAAATCAAAGTTAAAGTTTTCAAAATTTTCCAAATTTTCTCAAAATTTTTCTAACGCCTTAAATTTCCGGAAAAATTCGCCATAGTCTCCTTTGCGCGGCTCGATCCGAAAAAAAATGACAGTATATATATCACAAATATACATCTCATCAAGTAATGAGGCATCCCGAAGGGAAAAAAGTATAAAAGTGCGATATTTAATCCGAGATATGTACCTTATATTTTATTAGCGAGCATATACGGCTAATATAGCGCTAAAGCGAACTCCAAATGCGAAGCAAACGCGATCCGCACCTACTAAATACTCAACAAACAACATGAGAATCATGCATATATGAAAATAGTATCAATATACAACATATAGCAACATAATAACTATATATGTCACATAGCAAATGCAACTAAACTACAATTGCAATATATATTCAACCATCATCCAACTAACATCCATAACCAATAAACATTCATTCATATTCTCATTCATATTTAATGAATTGGTTTTCACTTTAAATTACATTTGATTCATTTACATTGGATTTACTAACATTCATTCTCAATTCAATTAGTTTACATTTACTAATTAAATCTAATTCACATTCAATTCTATTCAAATTTATTTACTTCTAATTTGAATTTAATTTCTTTAGCTTTCAATTTCGCTAATTCACTTTCATTAACACTTAATGAATTATATACAATCAATCAACAATCAAATAACAACCAATGTATATTAATTACAACCAAATTCCTTTGCTTTAAATTGATTTTCATTCAATTTTATTCAACTTCTAATAACATTAGATTTTAAATGAATTAACATTCATTATTTCATACCAACTTGATTCACATTCAATTGATTAACGTCCAATCCATTAATTCAATTCAATTACTAAAGTTGAATTCTATTACATACCTCAAGTTCATATTCATTTAATCCACTTGATTATTTACTTCGATACCAAAAATCAATTCCATCCAACAACACTTAAGTTATATTCCATTTAACTTTAAAATTCACTTTTATTTACAACTCATATTAATATAGTTTCACTTCTTATATATATAAGTTTATTTCACAATTGTAAATCACTTTAATTATAATTCAATTCTTACAATTCTTTTTGCTTATACAATTCTTCTTTTATTTAGATTATTCAAACAACCTAACAATCAACTTACATACAATTTAATAATTTTGAAAAATCATTTCTTTATATATAAAATATAATCAAGGCAAAAATTATTTCATTTACCCAATTTAAAACAATACTGTGCCGAATTGTTCTATTCAAGTGTTTAGAAACCCCTTCGGCATAGTTTGACTGACCGTGCTGACGAAGGTTCATATACCACTCAACAAACCAATCATCACAATATAAAACAATTTCATATTCACTAACAAATACGCTCTCATAGCTATTATTACACTCAAACTCATTCTAGAGTACTACTGACTCTATCTCTAATGAGTTAATACCCTACAGAACCATGGTTGTCGCTTAACCAACAGCTCTGATACCAACTGTAATGCCCCGGAAATTTTCGACTTTCGAAAATTCGACATCGACACTCGCTTTATCGACTGCCGAGAAATCGAAGGCCGGAAACACGGAATGTTATGGGTTTTAAAAAGAATTTAAGAAAAGAAAAGAGAGAAAAGATAGAAAATAGAGAGGAAAGAAGATAGACGATTTTTAGAAAACAGAGAATTTTGAAAAATAGAAGATAGAAGAATTTTAAAAATAGAACGGACAGAAAGGAAACAAAAAGAACAACTTCAGAATCTCACAATTCGCAGCGGAACAACATATAATAATAAATGAATAATCTTTAAACAAAGAACTATATCAGTTATTACATTACATTTCATTTCATTACATCATATCATCAGAGTGTACAACAACATACAACATCAACAAACAGTGCAGCGGAAAAAGAAATACTATATACTAGTAATACGCCATGCCATCCAGCTTGCCTCCAGCAACTCCAGAACATCAAGAATATCCTGATAAACCTAACTCTTAACTGCCCGTGTGGAAATTGGTGGGCACCCAGAGTTTAGGAAGGAAAACAATAAACTCCGAGTCAGTCATGTGACTGGTGTGAGAACTCAAAACAGTTTATTTAACTTTAAAATCAAATAGAGGAATATTTTTAAACTCAATTCGCAATGCTTTTAAAAATGAGACTACCATAAGGCCTCCCGCACACACACACATGCAAACGCAGAATCGGAGGAGATTTCTCCTTATGATAGTCAAAGATGCTTGATACGCATTTAAAATAACATTTGATATTATTATTAGTGCATAGTGTATAACAAATTCATTTCGAAAGTAGAATATAAATCTTAGCCAACATACGACCATTATCGTATGCCTACTATAGCTACTATCCAAACAGTGGTGACCACCATAAGTGAATAGCAGGTTCTACAACTAATACCGTACAAGTTTCGTATTGAGAATTGGATTTTCAACAAATGGTCAGGCCAAGGAACTTCCCATTGCCACATGAGAATGCCTCTGGATGGACATCCCCGAGAACCAAACCGGATCTCTACCAACACAAGGCCGGGTTACTCCTAACTGAGTAACAACTGACCGAATATGCCATCCCCCGGTCCTTTGGGACCTTTATCAACCGAGCGCTCGTAATCAATTCACACAATCATAAAGTGTTTTCAACATGAGTAAGTATCTGGGCTCCATACCATGATACCACCCTTTTCCAGAAGGAAATGAACATATCCTAAAGGGCGCTACCCCTCATAACCTTGCCGCATCTTTCCTGTTTTGACCATTTCCGGGATGTGAGGCTCGACGAATTCACGTCCACAAAAACATACTTTATACAAAAGCCATGCTTTGGGTCAACAAATGATCAACACAATGATCACTAGGATAGACGATCAAATAAATGATCCTATCACAAATAATCAACACAATGATCATTTCAGCATCACTCAGCATGTCACATTACCAAATTGGGAATATATCGCTGATAACTTCAACTATATAACCTTTGAGCACATACGTCTCAAAGAAGGGTGTTAAGCAAAGAATAAATTCTCCGCCACCAACAGAAATATATTTGAAAGAAATCGGCTTTATATCTCAACTTGTAATGTCAGGCATACAATCCATACAAGTCTGTTCCGGGCTCGAACAAAACCGAAGGCACTTACAAAGAAGTCCTTGCAATCCGGATATTCAAAATCCTGATCGGATTTCCCATCACTTAGGGAGTTTCTATACCGGCGCGACTCGGTGCAGAAACAATCGATAGGTCATCCTATCGCTCTTGCAAATATCCGGTCTTCAACACCGATCTTCAAATGCAATTCACAACGACGTATCACATATTCGGAATGGGTTATACGACCCCATGGTCCTTTCCCGGTTAACCCGAATAGTGAGCGCTTATTCAAAAATAAGTGTGCATTCAAATTCAAACAAATCACATCAAATACCCATTCAAAGGGAAATACTGATAGTCGGCTATTGAACTATCAATGGATATGCATACATCACCAGATTCCAAATAATTTTCCAAATTATTTATTTTCCAAAATATCTTTGCAAGATATATAATTTCAACACTTTAAAATAAATCAACATTTATTTTCAAACAAATTCCCTTTCACATATAAATTCCATAATGAATTTATATTTCAAAATATTCATGCATATCATTTCAATTATTCATTTCAATTTATCTTCAAAAAGATAAATTCTAATTATTCACTTCATATTGGAAAACATTTCCATACTTATTTATTCATAAGTAATTCACAAATCTTTTTATTTTCAACCTTGGAAAATATTCAATATACTTAAATCGAATTAAGTATATATTTCATTCTTTAAGGAAATCATTTACTTAAACATATTTATTTGGGCCAAAAACGAATGTTGCGTAAAACATCGTTACGACAACCCAAGATCACTAGTATAGGGATTCGGAATTAAAATAGATATATAAATCCCAATACTATGCAAAACATTTCCTTTCGGAAATCATTTACTATAACAACAGTGTTATAGTCCATTATTTCCTTCTATTTCTCGAAAACGTCTATTCCAACAATAAATGTTGAAATCTATGGTTTCGAATCTCAACACATTTTAAAACATCGTTAGATCGTTTTAATTCAGTTCAAAATATCACATTCTAAACAATCTCTTTAACATACTATTCACTATTCCAAAATGTGAATATACTATGTTAACTAATCTCATCAATTCTATTCTTTTTAAATTTAAAGGATTATTCACTATTCAAAAATGTGAATATAACTCCATTTATAAGTTATAACAATTAACTTATCAAAATAAGTCATTTGCGAATTTATAAAGCAACGTTTATAAATTCCATTTCTATTTAATTATAAAAACTTCCTTGTTATAAATCTCATTTATTAACTTATTCGATTTATAACTCGGTTATAAACTACAGGTTCATATTATAAGTTAAACACTTATAATCTATTCGTTTGCAAAAAACCATTCCATTGAACTTCATAATTATAAATCTTATAACTTATAAGATTCAATTCATTTATCCAAATCTTATTACTTTAATAACTTTACAAATTTTATAAACCTACTGTTTATACAATTCCATTTATAACTTTATCGTTATATAATTCTATGAATTCCATTCATTTACAAAATTCATTTTTACTTCATCCAAACACTTATAAAATCTCATTTTATAATTCCAACATTTTAATTTACAAATATTCATTTGTAAATCCTTTAATATAAATCAATCTATATTATTCTTTAAAACGTCTTAACTCCTTTATAGTTTCACCATTTTTTTGATTTATAAAATAATCAAACTTCATAAATTCTATATTTAAACTTTTATAATATATTCAAAAATCCAATTTAACTATTTTATAAAATCATTAACCCATATTTCTCAAAAATCAATCTTTAACTATATTTCTCAAAATCATAATTTTTATAACTTTAAAAATTATAACCTTTATTTATTTAAAATAAATCAGTTTCCAAAAATATAGAATAATTTCAACAATCACTTTTAAAAATCATTTTAAAATCCCAAAATTTGGGTCCAATGATGCTACACACCAAATAGTCAATCACGACTACAACGATATCATATATCAATATGAAAATCCATCAAATATCAAAATATTTGAAATCAAATAAAAACTGTTGAGGAATCCAGTTGGATCCCTCCAACCTGTTTCCTGCATCCAAAAACATTAGCACAATACCAATTTCGCTCCAGTACGAAATTATCGCGGTACATGTTCTTATTAAATATTATCCACTTAATAACGGCGTAATAGGGTCTCATCCGCTAAACAAAAAATGCGGGAAATCAACAACTGCAATATATACATATGCCAATATATATATATTGATATTATATATAATACCAATTTCACTGTTTATGAAATATTCGCGGTATATGTTTTTATTAAATAACATCCGCTTACTAACGGCGTATAATGTCTATTTTAACAATCAATAATTTACAGTCATCATTCAAACATGCATTCAAATATTTTAAATCTAACTATTTAAAATAAAAATCGAAATCTATTCGATTGAGTGAGGAGTTCTCACTTTGATTTTAATTTCCGTTTTAGCGATTTATTTCGAATAAAATTAAACGCGCGTTTAATTTTACCCGAAATTCTCACTAACTCCAAACGACTTTAAACCAACTCCATCGCGTAGTGCTCGTCCATACGATTCCAACGCAACTGAGTTTGCATTTTTTCGACCTCGTATGAAAAAGATATGCAATTTACAAGTTTGTACACGTTTTATATAAACTAATATAACATAACTTAATTAATTTATAACCTAAAGCAATCCAGGCCCTCAGATCTTGCTCCAACCTCATCACCACCGTGCATAGCTTCTTCCCCATCCTCCTTCGTTCCAGGCCGACACAAAGAACCCATCAACGTAGATTTAGGGTTAAATAATTCGCCACTTATACTCGACGATATCTCATCACACTACCACCAATGCGAAGCTCTCGTCGCAAGCTACCTCCACCTGCCACCATGGCCAACTCGGCCCCCCATAGGCACGCGCGCACGCAAGAGGAACGGCCTCGTTCGTGCTCAATTTCCCATCGATCCGCTCAACTATTCTCGATCTTGACCGTTGATCTTGTAGATCTTGATGTGCTCTATAACTTTGTAGTTGATGGCTTCGTGAATCGATGAATGGATTGAGAGATTTTGAGGGAGGAAGGAAGAGCATTTTCGGCCATCCAATATTAACTGGCGGCTAGCTATAGGAAATTAGGGTTTAGTTTTTAATTTTATAAAATTTGTGATTTTAACTTCTATTTATAGAAAAAGCAAGCGTAAACACTATTCATCCCGGGAATTCCGAACTCCGATTTAGGCGCCGTAACCAGCGTACCTAGGGTTTATCCTGCGTTCCGGACACAATGGAACAGGTTTCAGAAGCTAATTCGGAAGTATGTGCGAGTTATGGCTGTAAACGCTCAATTTAAATTAAACCGATTTAAATCGATTTCTAGGCGTTTTAATTCGTACCGGACAAACGGTAAATCCAATTGACTTGAAATTTGAAACCTTACAATAATATCACATTACGGATCCGATGAAACTGGTTTCGTCGAAATCCGAGACTTTTTGAAAAATGGCTATTTTGACTCGCCAAATTTAAATTAAAAATAATTCGATGCGTTTCGAGCTGCCACGATCAAACGATAGCTCCGATTGACACGAAAATTGAAATCCGGTAATAACTAACTATTACGGATCCAATGGAACTGGTTTCGTTCAATTCTGAGACTGTCCAAAAATTGGCTATTTTACAGTCGATTATTAAATATTAAAATATTCAATTTTCACAAATTAACTTTTAATTCGATTTTAAAAGTTCTAAAATATTTCTATAACTCCAGTATGATTAAATAAAATTTTCCAAATTATTTTCAATCATTTTTAACTCAATTTTTAATTATTTTCCATAATTTAACGTATTAAATTATCGATTTAATTATCCAATTAAATCCAATAATTCAAATAAAAATTTATTTGACTTATAAATTCACTTTTTAATATTTAAAATTAATTAAATATTCAAATTTAAATTAATAAAAATTCTGGGTCGTTACATGGAGATTGTTGATATTGGAGTTCCTTCTTTGGAGTTCAAGTTTATGTTATTATTCCGCCGCTGGGATTGTGTATCTTCCGCTGTGATTTGTAGTATCATATCTCCGATATATGTTGGGTTGTTGTATCATTGTTGTAATTCACTGTTGTATATTGATGCAATTCCATCTACAAAATCAATGGATTTGAATTGCTCGAGGGATTTAGGTCGCTCACGACCTAGTGAAGGTCGCTCGCGAGTGAAATCTACATTGGAGTTGTATCGGCAGCGACCTAGTATGTTGGTTCGTCCAAGCGATCTAATGAGTCGAGATGAGCAACCTAACGACCTTCACCCCAACGTCTTAACAGGTTATATCTAACTTGTGCATCTTCAGCGACCTTACTTAAGTCGCTCACCCAAGGTCGCATCAGTTAAGTCGCTTCGTTGAAGCCGTGCTACTATCTTATGTCGCCGCTCAGTTGCTAAGTCGCTGAAGCCTTATCCTTAAGTCGCTTCTGGAGATGGGTCGCTATGTCGCTCCTGGAGGAGAGTTATGTCGCATGAAGATGTTGCCGTTATGCGTAGGTCGCATTGTTTGTTTTGTTTTAAGTCGCGTATGTTGTAAAATTGTTAGGTCGTGTACTGCATATTTTGTTAAAACGTTTCTTGTAGCTCGTTTGATTGTTAGGTCGTTAACGACCATAGTTAGGTCGTATGTCGTTGGCTGTGTATGTGGTTAGGTCGCTTTGTTGCCGCGTGTTGTAATAAGTTGAGTCGCATACTGTTAGGTCGTACACGACCTAAGTCAGGTCGTGTAAGTGTGGAGGTGTAACCCTATAAATAGGGGGGTCGTGTCATTTGTAGGTTGTTGATTTTTGAATAAAACTTTGTTTGTGTGCTTTGTGCCACTTTTAAAATTGGTAGTTGAGTGTTATCTCCTATCTCCACCTTCGGCATTCGAGTGCGCTCGAATCAACGATTGTTGAAGCCAATTCACGGAATCAAGTGCGCTTGATCAACATTCGAAGAATTGTAGATCTTCTCTCACGGTATCGTGCGCGATCAACGTGTCGAAGATAGCTAGAATTTGGTATCTTTCGAGATCAACGAATTTGGGAATTTGGGTATTTTCAATCCATCGATTTATTTTGCTTCATCTAATCGTTTCATCGATTAGTTTGACACGAAATATTCATTTCGTCGTCATCTGTTATAATCCACTGCATCATTTGGTATCAGAGCTAGACTTAGCCAATCATAGCTAAGCCGAGTCTAGGAGCCAAGGAGAAGTATTTGAAGTTTAGTGTTCATCGTGTTCATCGTGAAGTTGCAACAAGTTGGGAGTTTTGATCCATATCATTTTGGACCAAAGTTCGGAAAGTGTTTGAATTTTTCTCATTGGAATTTTTGTGCGCCAAAGTGAAGTTTGACTTAGGCCGAGCCGAGCTAGTTGGAGTTTGAGCCGTGCATCAAGTGTTCAAGCCGAGAGTTGAAGTGTAGAAGCCATGCATTGTTTTGTTCAAAGTAGATCAAGGCCGAAGTTGTATTTGTTGAAGATTTGTTGAAGTTCTACAATGCCGCCGAGAAGAGCTAATTGCCATCAGAATGTTGAAGATTTGTACAAGAGAGAAGATGCTGAATAGATGGAACAACACATTAGAAATAAATTCAATGAGAAGTTAGATGAAGGTATTGGTAGGTTGGAGAAATTGATGATAGATATGAATCAAGGGTGAAGGTCGCCAGTCTCGAACCATGGAGGAAACAGAGTTTCGCCATCGGTTACGGAAGCGAGGAGGGTGTCGCCACAATCTTTTAGAGAAAGAAGAGAAACATCAATTTCATCGAGGAGAGATCACCATGAATATAGACACGAAGAGAGAAGAACTCCTCATGAGTTTGAAGATGAGCCATATCGAGATGAAGAGAGACATAGTAGAAGAGACATGCGTGATTGAAGGGATGTTGATGGTCGGGATCGATATAGACGTACATTTGATTTTGATGAAGAGGGTGATAGAGCTAGCATGCATTATCGAGATCGAGACCAAGTTCGAAGATGTTGAAGATGATCGTAAATGGGAGTCAGTGATGAAGACTGAAATTCCAGAATTCAAAGGTGGAATGATAGCTGAAGAATTTCTTGATTGGTTATCTAATGTTGAAGAGATTTTTGATTTTAAGGAAGTTCCCGAGCATCATAGAGTTAAGTTAGTTGCTACTCGTTTGAGAGGAAGAGCTATGGCATGGTGGCAGCAAACTAAACTTACACGGGAAAGAATGGGGAAGTCAAAGATTGAGTCATGGGAGAAGATGAAGAAACTGATGAAGGCTACATTCTTGCCTTACAATTATCAATCACTCATGTATCAGAGGTTGCAGAATCTGAGGGAAGGGACGAAGATTGTTAATGATTATGCTGATGAATTTTATCAACTGATTGCCAGGAATGATATCATGGAGACAGAGGAACAATTGACTGCTAGGTTTGTTGGAGGGTTGAGAATGCAGGTAGAGGATATGGTGAATATGTTTGATCCTATATCTGTAGCTGAAGCGCACCAGAAAGCGTTGGCTTGGGAGAAGCAGGGAAGACGAGGAGGTGGTGTGTTTCCAAGTTCCAATACTCAGAGCAAGGGTGCTAGTGGGAGTTCCAATGTTTCTAAAGCTGTCAGTAAACCAGTTGAGAATGAGGTTGCAAAGGCAAAGGTCAACAACAATATCAAATGCTTTAATTGTCAGGAATTTGGTCACAAAAGCAATGAATGTCCGAAGCCGAAGAAGCGAACGATGATTGCTGAGGTTGAGGGTGAGGATGTTGGTGAAGGTTATTCTAGTCCAGTTGAGGAGAATGAACAGGATATCACGTCAGGAGATGAAGGATGTAATCTAATGTTGAGGAGATTATGTTTGACACCGAAGCAGGAAGAAGAGGCTAGTTAGTTGAGGTGTAATATTTTTCAGTCGACATGCACTATATTGGAAAAGGTTTGTAAATTTGTGATTGACGCGGGAAGCTGTGACAATATCATTTCTACCGAAGCTGTGAGAAAGTTGAAGTTGAAAACGGAGAAGCATCCAAATCCTTACAAGTTAGCGTGGTTAAGGAAAGGAGGAGAGGTGAAGGTGGACAGGCGAGTTCATGTTCCTTTTTCTATTGGAAAGAAGTGTAAAGACGAGATCTGGTGTGATGTGGTGGAGATGGATGTTTGTCACTTGCTTTTGGGAAGACCATGGCAGTATGACCGAGCAGTGCAGCATGATGGTCGAACCAATAACTACAGATTTATGTTTGAGAATACTAAGATCATTTTAGTTCCAAAGAAGAGACAGCAAGGAGAGAGCAAGTCAGAAGAGATTGAGGAGCTAAAGACTTTGTTGACTTTGAAGGAATTTATTGAAGAAGTAGAGGAAAGTCCAGAGGTGTTCTTGTTGATTGGACATGAAGCTACTGAATCTGTTGAAGTTCTAGAGGACGTAAAGCCGGTATTGGAAGAATTCAGAGATGTGTTTCCTAAAGAGTTGCCAAAGGAGCTATCACCGTTAAGGGACATTCAACATCAGATAGATCTTGTTCCAGGAGCAGTGTTGCCTCACAGGCCACATTACCGGATGAGTCCTAAGGAGCATGAAGAACTGAGAAGGCAGGTGGAGGAGCTGTTAGAACAAGGGCGTGTTCAGGAGAGCTTGAGTCCTCGTGCAGTGCCAGCCTTATTGTTGCCGAAGAAGGATGGGACTTGGCGGATGTGTACGGACAGTCGGGCTCTAAACAAGATCACTGTGAGATACAGGTTTCCTATGCCGAGGTTCGATGATTTGATTGATAAGTTGAGTGGAGCTGTTGTGTTCTCAAAGATTGACTTGAAGAGTGGATACCATCAGATTCGTATTAGACCGGGTGATGAGTGGAAGACTGCTTTTAAAACTAGGGAGGGTCTATACGAATGGCTGGTTATGCCGTTTGGCTTGTCAAATGTTCCTAGCACTTTTATGAGAGTGATGAACTAGATTTTCAGACCATTCATTGGGAAGTTTGTAGTAGTTTACTTTGATGATATTCTGATCTATAGTGGGAGTATGGAAGAGCATGTCCAGCATTTGCGAGAAGCACTGTTGATTCGACGACAGGAACAATTTTATGCTGCAACGAAGAAGTGCGTGTTCATGACGCGCAGTATTTTGTTTCTGGGGTATATTCTGTCGAAGGAGGGTATACAAGTGGATGAAAGCAAAGTGGAAGTTGTCAGGAGTTGGCCACAACCCAAGACAATTACTTAAGTGAGGAGCTTTCATGGGTTGGTATCTTTTTATCGAAGATTCATTCCACATTTTAGCAGTGTGATGGCACCTGTGACCGATTGCATGAAAGGAAAGAAGTTCGTGTGGACAGAGGAAGCAGAGTTAGCTTTTGAGAAGATCAAGACACTTTTGACGACAGCACCAATCCTGGTACTGCCGGATTTTCAGTTGTTGTTTGAGTTACATACTGATGCATCGAAGGTTGGGATTGGTGGAGTATTGAGTCAGAATGGAAGACCAGTTGCTTATTTCAGCGAGAAATTATCTGGAGCCAAGTTGAGATATATCACTTATGATGTGGAGTTTTACGCGATTGTTCAAGCTGTGAAACACTGGAGACATTATCTGTTTCAGAAGGAGTTTGTTCTTTATACGGATCACGAAGCTTTGAAACATTTGCAAGGGCAGGACAAAATTTCAGCTAGGCATGCTTCATGGGTCGCGTATCTACAGCAGTTTACTTTTGTTGTAAAGCACAAATCAGGGGTGACGAATCGTGTAGCTGATGCCTTGAGCAGGAGGAATCATTTGCTGACGACGATGAAGATTGAAGTGACAGGATTTGAACTATTTCCAGAGTTGTTTGAAGAAAATCCTTACTTTACGAAGATTGTTGAGAAAGTCAAGGATGGGAGTACTGATGAGTTTGTATTGGTAGATGGATTCTTATTCAAATGGAATCGATTATGCATACCAGATTGCAATTTGAGAATGAAAATTATAAAAGAGTTACATGAAGAAGGGCATGTTGGATGGGATCGCACATTGCAGTTGATTTCTCAATCTTACTATTGGCCCTCGATGAGGCGGGAAGTTGAAAAGTTTGTGCGTAGATGTCATGTTTGTCAGGTTTCGAAAGGGACAGCTTCAAATGCAAGATTGTATACGCCTTATCTGTTCCTACAAAACCATGGGTAGATATAATCATGGATTTCGTGTTGGGTTTGCCGAGGACTCAACGGGGGAATGACTCTATATATGTTGTGGTGGACCGTTTCTCAAAGATGGTACATTTTGTTGCTTGTAAGAAGACAACATATGCAGTCCATGTGGCACAGTTGTTCTTTAGAGAGATCTATCGCTTGCATGGTTTACCAGAATCTATAGTTTCAGACAGGGATACCAGATTTCTAAGTCATTTTTGGCTGAGTTTGTGGAAGATGCTGGCAACGAAGCTGAAATTCAGTAGTACTTATCATCCACAGACAGATGGACAGACTGAAGTTGTGAACAGATCCCTGGGAAATTTGTTGCGTTGTCTTGTGAAGGATAATCTGAAGAGTTGGGATGTGAAGTTATGTCAAGCGGAGTTTGCTCATAATCATGCTATCAACCGTAGTATGGGTTTCAGTCCATTTCAGATTGTATATTCAAGCTGGCCAAAGGGACCGTTGGATTTAACGATAGTGCCACAACCGAAGGGGACAATTAAGCGGGCTACTGATTTCGTTGTGAGTTGACAGAATGCCATAGAATCGTTCAAGAATGATTGAAGAAGACGAATGAAAAGTATAAACGATATGTGGATCTGAAGCGAAGAAGTGTTGAATTTAATGAAGGAGATTTAGTATATGCTGTACTAATAAAGGATCGTTTTCCAGTGGGAGCATACAATAAAGTTAAAGCTCGAAAGATTGGTCCTGTAAAGATTGTGAAACGGATCAATGAAAACGCTTATAGGTTGAAGCTGCCAGAGGATGTGTACACTTCTGATGTGTTTACTGTTAAACATCTTATACCTTATTATGGAGATGAACAATCCAATGGGGAAGAACTTTTAAATTCGAGGACGAATTTTTCCCAACCAGGGGAGGACGATGCAGCGCCATCTACAAAATCAATGGATTTGAATTGCTAGAGGGATTTAGGTCACTCACGATCTGGTGAAGGTCGCTCGCGAGTGAAATCTACATTGGAGTTGTATCGGCAGCGACCTAGTATGTTGGTTCGTCCAAGCGATCTAATGAGTCGAGATGAGCAACCTAACGACCTTCACCCCAACGGCTTAACAGGTTATATCAAACTTGTGCATCTCCAGCGACCTTACTTAAGTCGTTCACCTAAGGTCG
The DNA here is from genome assembly GCA_030765085.1 of Allium cepa. Classification (NCBI taxonomy): domain Eukaryota; kingdom Viridiplantae; phylum Streptophyta; class Magnoliopsida; order Asparagales; family Amaryllidaceae; genus Allium; species Allium cepa. The sequence goes on from CM060931.1 coordinate 501,828,912, forward strand.
CATCAGTTAAGTCGCTTCGTTGAAGCCGTGCTACTATCTTATGACGCCGCTCAGTTGCTAAGTCGCTGAAGCCTTATCCTTAAGTCGCTTCTGGAGATGGGTCGCTAAGTCACTTCTGGAGGAGAGTTATGTTGCATGAAGATGTTTCCATTATGCGTAGGTCGCATTGTTTGTTTTTTTTAAGTCGCGTATGTTGTAAAATTCTTAGGTCGTGTACTGTATATTTTGTTAAAATGTTTGTTGTAGCCCGTTTGATTGTTAGGTCGTATGTCGTTGGCTGTGTATATGGTTAGGTCGCTTTGTTGCTGCGTGTTGTAATAAGTTGAGTCGCATACTGTTAGGTCGTTAACGACCCAAGTCAGGTCGTGTATGTGTGGAGGTGTAACCCTATAAATAGGGGGGTCGTGTCATTTGTAGGTTGTTGATTTTTGAATAAAACTTTGTTTGTGTGCTTTGTGCCACTTTTAAAATTGGTAGTTGAGTGTCATCTCCTATCTCCACCTTCGACATTCGAGTGCACTCGAATCAACGATTGTCGAAGCGAATTCACGGAATCAAGTGCGCTTGATCAATGTTCGAAGAATTGTAGATCTTCTCTCACGGTATCGTGCGCGATCAACGTGTCGAAGATAGCTAGAATTCGGTATCTTTCGAGATCAACGAATTTGGGCATTTTCAATCCATCGATTTATTTTGCTTCATCTAATCGTTTCATCGATTAGTTTGACACAAAATATTCATTTCGTCGTCATCTGTTATAATCCGTTGCATCATATATCAATGATATATCTTGTTTTCTTCCGCTTGTTGTTGTAATTAATGTGTTATAAGCTCCGGCGAATCATATTGAACGTTTGAATCTACGGCATTCGAATACGGGTAAAGTATGGATGTCGATTTTCAAACGCGAAAATTCGGATCGTCACATTTGATATCAGAGCTAAAGGTTATACTTTAGCTATTGGAGTATAACACATTAGGTAACTCATTAGAGATAGGGTTACAAATACCCTAGAATGAGTATATCCCTAAGATATCTGTCCGAATGCCTCAGTAAATTTTCGTGCTATCCATTAATAGTGAGTATGAGTGAAAGAAGAGGACGAGGTAGGGGACAGGAGAATACCACTACAAATGGTCAATACCATGCAACAATAAGGAAACAATCTTTTCTCCATCAATCTCTTTTGATCATCATCTGATATCAATTCTTTGATTGCTTCGTGCCAACTATGAGGAAGAAGCTTTTGTGTGGATGGTGGCCCTGTAAATCGTTCTTATTTCGTATTTTCTTCATCGGTTCCCTATCAGCTTTCCGTTTTAAAATTAAATGAATTAAAATTTTTATTTAAAATAAATAGATGAATAAAATATGAAGATTTGTATCGATAAAACGGTTTCGGTCAAAACTTGAGTTGATGTATACTTTGGGATATTTAAAATAAATAGTTTGAAGTTTTTGTTGTAATTTCTTGTGAAAATCAAAGTCCGAAGAGGGACAAGTTGATGTATACTTTATGATATTCCAACCTGAGTTGAGTATTCATTTATTTGTTCTTTGGGATCCAGATATATCCTACGATGATTAATTATCCTTTGAACTAACCACTGCCCTGCATATTTCGTAGACTGGATGACCTGAGTATCCTGTGTAATATTGAATGAGTTTGTTCTCATAATTATTGGTGATATTATGATTTGGTAAGCCAAATAAAGAATAGATAATCAGCTTGATTGATGAGTCGATTCTCTATCTTTGTGTATTCATCCTTTGTTGTCTCCCTTGCAAATTTCGAGGACGAAATTTTCTTAAGGGGGATTTATAGCATTCCCATTTTTAAATCAAATTCAAATTGGAAATTAATTTATTTTTTGGAATTAAATTATGAATTAATTTGGTATTTTCTAAATTTAAATTGGTATTTGTTTATTTATTAATATAAATGAATATAAATATGATTTTAAAATAGAATTTGTAATTGGAAATTCAGAAATAAATATCTGGAAATATTTATAGACCGTGAATGAATAAAATATATAATTATAAAAAGATATTGTTTGTTTATTTATTCATAGATATAAATTGATTTTGTATTAATTTTTAAATTTGAAATTTAAAAATAAAAGTTTAAATATTATAATGGATTTGAAAACTCTATGTTTTAAAGATAATAAAAGTTTGTTTTCTAATTTAAATATATATATATATGGATTAATTTGAAAGTTAAAATAAATATATTTGAAAAATTAAAGTCAAAAATCTTTATATTTTAAAGAACTAATAAATATGTATATATTTAATTTGTAATTTATGTATAATTACATTGTAAATCATTTCTTTAAAAAGTTGTATAAAAATATCAATAAAGGAAAATGTATTTATTTAAATAAGAAGATATTTAGTATAAAGTTATATTTAAATATTATTATTTTCAAATGTTAAAATTATAATTTGATTTCAAATCATTTTTCTTAAAGTTATTTAAAAAGTTATAAAGTTAATATAATCAAGCTTAAGTCTTTTTCTTTAAAAGTTGTAATGGGATAAAATATAAAATGAGAATATCTTTTATAACTATAAGAATTGATAAAAGATTTAAATTACTTTTCTTTTATATATTTGGAAATTAATAAGATAAACATTTGTAAAATATAAACATATGTAAATATAATCAGAATGAAGAGAGGGTTTAAAACAAAATTTTAAATTTATTTAATGCAAGGGTTTAAACATAAAAATGCATACATTTTACAAGTGTAGAAACATTAATATCATACAATTACAAGTGTTAGTTAGTGTTAACAAGTGGCTTAAAAATTTCTCTTGGAATTAAAACATATAAAAATAAGGAAATGTAAAAGAAAAGCTATTTTCAGATTTAAACTTCTCGAACCTGAAACAAAGAAAAGAATAAATCAAAAACAAAAGCAAAGTTCAAAACTGAAACAAACTACAAAAATTAGAAACTAAAAGCAAAGGAAAATATACAAAGCAGAAACTGAAATAAGGATTTGATTGTTTCAGATCCAAAGCAAGTATTAATCAACCTGAAACAATGCAAAGCAATCAAACAACTTCCCCTGTTCAAACCTGGAAATTGGAAGCAAAGCATAAAACGAATTCAGCCTAGAAAAAAAGAATAAAAGCTGAGTCAAAATCTTCAGTCTAGAACAAGGGTCAAGATCAAGCAATTCCAGAAACAAGATCAAGTCTTCCAGTTAAAAACCAATCAGGCTTCAGCAATTCAAGTTTTCAATCTAGTTTCAAGCCCTCTGCCTCTTTAATCTTGTGAGTAAACTTTTGAATTAAAAAGTTTAAGTAGGTAAATGATTGTTGCTTGTGAAATTTCTGTGATGATGATACCCCGCATGTGTATATATAAGTATAGAATCTATGTACATAAGTGTGTACAGGTGTGTATGTCTGTTGTATTCATGCTCCTCTCCGTTTCCATATTGCAGAGTTTCAAATCTAGACAAAAATTCATTCTCTCTTCCTCTGATTTCTAATAAGACTTAGTTTTCAAACAATAAAGGTTTGTGTAGACATATATTAAATTTTAAAAATGAATTTAATTAAAAATATTTAAAAGTTTATCTGGGAATTGTGAATACAGTAGAAATTCTTTTAAACATGCTAAAATCAATCACTTTAATTTACAGTTTCAAGATTATAACTTGAATCGACTTTAAAAGTTAGGTTTTTTAGAACAAAAATTAGAGTTTTTAGCATTGTGATGAATATGCAATTTAGATATGACCAGAAATTGTATTTTTTGGTTTTTCTGGTGACTGCAGCATCTATGGTGGTCGGGGTTTTGACTGGAGGAGGTCGAGGTGTAGGAGAGGTTGGAAAAAATGTTTGGATGATGGATTGCTCAACGTGGCGGTGGCGGTAGGTAAATCTAGGGTTTAAACCTAGTTTTTCTCTCGGTCGGAAAAGAGATCACCGCGGCAACTCTGGTGACTCGAGTTGCATAAGGCCTTGGGGATTGGTGACGTGGAAGACTGGCAAAGCTTGGGACGAGGTTTCTTAACCTCTGGTGGTTGGAATCAACAGGATGAGGGGTTTTTCAGGCTTGGTTTTGGTTCCTCTTTCATCAGTGAAACACGATTTTGATCAAGGGCTTGTGTTTGTGATCTGATGGTCGGGATAGGTTGTTGCAACGATCGTTGTGTGCCGAGGGTGCCGTGGAGGGTTGGAGCTCTGGCGATAGTTGGTGCATGTGCACGAGGAGGTTTTCGTGTTAGAGTTTTTAGTTTGGGTTGGTCCCGAATGAGTGCTCGAGGGATTGAGGGATGGACTCGAGTCTATACTCGAGTAATTTGTGAGCGGTAGGATAGCAGGATTTTTTAACTAAAAACAAAACTAAGTTTGTTTGAAATTGGGAAGGAGGGGAAACTCGGGTCTAGACCCGAGTGGCCTTCGGGTTTGACCCGAAGCAAAGGGTTGAGCAGATTTTTAAAAAGGTTGATAAGTTTTTGAAATTTAAAAATAAGTTTAGTTAAAACTTTTTATATAAATTTACTTTAAAAATAATACTTATTTTCTTTAACAATTTGGTTAAGAAGTTACAAATTTTTTAAATTTAAAATTGGTTAAATAAAGTTTTAAAGTTATTTTAAAACTTAAGTTAGAAATGAATTTTGAAAAGTTTTTATAAAAGCAAGTTTTAAAATTTAAATTGAGACTACACTACACCATAGGGAGGATTTTGGCGCTGCCGTAGGCGGCGCATTTGATAAGGCTACAAGCCGTATCAAATATTAATACGGCTTATAGCCGTATCTAAATTGTTTAATATGGCTTTAAGCCGTATTAATATTTGATACGGCTTGTAGCCGTATTAAATTCCGTGCCTCTTTTCGTGGGAAAGTTTTCCCCAAAACGCACACTCTCCCTCCCTTTTTTTTATTTCCACCTCTTTCGTTTTCACCGTTCCTTTTCGTTTTCACTGCAATCCTCGCTTCTTCCAATTTTAGCCCCTCCTAACATTTTAAAGGCTTCCTCGATAATTTCTGCATACGCCGCCTTCTTCTTCTTTGAGCTTGAACTTTTGTAGCTCAAAATATCTCTAAAAGGTTTGTTCTTTAAACTCATTCTTTATTCTCTTGGATTCTTTACTCAACTTATATGTTTACATGTGTATGTTGGGTTTTCAATGTCAGGTTGTTTATTATAAATTTGTTATCAAATGTTCTAATATATTCTCTCTAATTATATGGATTTTTAGTTGGAGATAATTGAAGCATTTACTGTAATATTATTGAGTAATTGAGCTTTATTCATACAGCTATTTGATTTAAGTTTTAGGATTTATTTGATGTGGTTTAATTTTTCATAAGATGTATTTTTCGTAGGCTGAAGAAATATGTTCTATTAGAGCTTCCAGTTAAACGCAGGCATCGGTGATATACTAATGTACAAATTATTCTCTTTCTTATCTTTGGATTTTATCATGGAAGTTCAGGAAACAGAGTTTTCTTATTTAAGATGGCCATACCTTGGTAATTGGAAGTGTTCATGCTTATAAAAGCACATCAATTAGTTCAATTCCTCTAACAAATTTCCACAGATGTGAAAATTTTAGGCCACTCTTACAAATGCCTAGATGTTCAATTATTGCAACGGTCTCATACCATAAATTATAAATGAAATTACGCTCTTCATTAGTTGTATTTTGTATTCCAAATGCTTGTTTTTAAATATACTGTAAGTGCTATATTTTTGTTTCTGTAGTGGTAATCTGCATGTATCATTCATTCTGTTTACATTTAATTGATATTTGTTTTTGTTTGAGGAGGACATTAACCATGGTCACATGTTTTTACCGTGAAATGCATGTAAACCGATATTTGATGTAACCTAATCTTCAACGTTTCACTCACTGTGGCAACATGGAAACATTCTTTTTTTCGTAAGTTGTCATTTATATGTATCGCAAGTGGTAATTATTTATTATTTTGAAAATAAATGATAAGATGCATATTGTCAGAAAACATGGGCTAATACAAAATAAATTCATCTCATCGCAAGTGGTAATTATTTATTACGTTCCTTATATGGTTGTCTAGGATCAGTGTTTTATGCATTTTTTTTCATCTTCTTACTGTCAGACAGTGAAACTTAAATCAATTTGGATTTGGGTGGGTTCGCGTGTATTCATTATAACAAAACCAAGTGGCTTCTTCAATAAAGTCGTAGATTAACCATGTAACTTGGTAGAGGTTCAATATGATTGGATTTTTTTATCCTTGCATGATTTACAGCTTGGTGCTAATATTGTATATGGTTCTGACATTGCATATGGTTTTGATATTGTTAGTGGATAAAATTATTGTTAATGGCGCAAGCCAAGTATCAAGAGAGGGGTAATGCATAGACATTACTCCGGTGCTACAAAATAGCGCCATTGTAATGGCAAATTTTTTGGAAACAGTTTGGACAACAGGTGTCATTTTTTGTATGCACCATATGAAACGTGTGTGATTTATATTAACATTCGCCTACATGAACTTGCAATTAATGTACAGTGGTGGTAGTATATAGGCTGTTGGCTTATTAGTATTTTGAACTTGCACAAATTTCTTATTATAGTTTTCATTTCGCATATTCTTTCCTTAGCAATATGTAACAGACTTGTGTGACATTCCCTTGACATTTCTGAACACCAAACAAAGTGATACTATGAATATTAGATCTTAGCGAGTTAGTGCTATAGTTTAAACTGTTTATATACTGTCCAAGTAATAATAAACTTAAAACTAAAAGTATGAATTTAGTGAGTTAATGTAATTGTTGTTGGTTTACTTGTTATTGTTGTACCGTAGTTAGTTTTCATGTCTATGACATAAATATAGAGTGAACACTCTTTCTTTTCATTTGTGGTCGTAGACTGCTTTGTTTAGGGATTCAAATCTATAAATCAGTAATAGCTAGAAAAAAAAATATCAAAAATCTGATAAGGCAAACTAGATTTGATCAAATATTAGAAGATCTGTAGATTGTGTGTTTGTAGAGATTAGAAAAAGATTTGAAGCATTCTCATTATACTATAGGTCTGAAAATGTGTGCCTATTGGCAGGAAATAGTAGAAAGAAAGTCATAACTACATCTATGTAACTTTGTAGTTGATACCAGTGTTTATATATTGATTATGTAGATGGACTTCATATTTTACCAGTAATAATTGATTTAAGATATGCTATAAGACTAGTATCAACTTTATTGATATAATACAATATTAATTGATACGTGACTTGCATATTTATTGACTTTGTTGATTTAATTTAATATGCAACATATTAATTAATCTTAATACAACAAATGTAACGACCCAGAATTTTATTTAATTAAAATTTGAATATTTAATTAATTTTAAATATTTATAAGTGAATTTATAAGTCAAATAAATTTTTATTTGAATTTTTGGATTTAATTGAATAATTAAATCGATAATTTAATATGTGAAATTATGGAAATAATTAAAAATTGAGTTAAATATGATTGAAAATAATTTGGAAAATTTTATTTTATCATACTGGAGTTATAGAAATATTTTAGAACTTTTAAAATCGAATTAAAAGTTAATTTGTGAAAATTGAATATTTTAATATTTAATAATCGACTGTAAAATAGCCAATTTTTGAACAGTCTCAGAATTGAACGAAACCAGTTTCATTGGATCCGTAATAGTTAGTTATTACCGGATTTCAAATTTCGTGTCAATCGGAGTTATCGTTTGATCGTGGCAGCTCGAAACGCATCGAATTATTTTTAATTTAAATTTGGCGAGTCAAAATAGCCATTTTTCAAAAAGTCTCGGATTTCGACGAAACCAGTTTCATCGGATCCGTAATGTGATATTATTGTAAGGTTTCAAATTTCAAGTCAATTGGATTTACCGTTTGTCCGGTGCAAATTAAAACGCCTAGAAAATCGCTTAAATCGGTTTAATTTAAATTGAGCGTTTTCAGCCATAACTCGCACATACTTCCGAATTAGCTTCCGAAACTTGTTCCATTGTGTCCGGAACGCGGGATAAACCCTAAGTACGCTGGTTACGGCGTCTAAATCGGAGTTCGGAATTTCCGGGATGAATAGTGTCGCTCGTTCCTTATAAATACCCCCATAACACAAGAAAATAAAAAAATAAAATATACAAAACCCTTCTTCCTTCTTGTAGCCGGCCCTAGGATTTTAATGGCCAGAAATTTGTTTCGTTCTTCCCTCTAGATCTTCCAATCCGTCAACAATTAGAGGAAGTTGTCAACATGAAAGTTGGAGAGGGGAGTGAGAGCTACGTTGTGAACGGTGGTGATCGGAAACGGAGTCGTGTGGAGGGAGTATAGGGGGGCCGACAGTCAAGGCCTGCGCACGCAGTTCTAGGACGTGGTGGTGGCTGAGTTCCATGGCCTTGGGGCCGAGTGTAGCTAGTGGTGAGGCGCACGTCATGGAGCTACCTGATCGAGCTCTCGTCGAGTGTGGTGAGATCGAATTGGAACCCTAGTATTGGGTTAATGGGTTTGTTCGGCTGTAGGGTGTCGTGTGCGTGAGAAAGCAGGTTGGGGGAGAAGCAAATTCACGGCTATGATGGAGGGGAGCTTTGATCCTGTGGCCAGAAACTGTTTAGGTTTAAAAATATAAAGTTTATATTGTAATTAGTTAATATAAAACGTGTACAATCTTATAAAATGCATAACTTTTTCATACGAGGTCGAAAAATTGCAAACTCAGTTGCGTTGGAATCGTATGGACGAGCACTACGCGATGAAGTTGGTTTGGAGTCGTTTGGAGTTAGTGAGAATTTCGGGTAAAATTAAACGCGCGTTTAATTTTATTCGAAATAAAAGCTAAAACGGAATTTAAAACCAAGGTGAGAACTTCTCACTCAATCGAATAGATTTCGATTTTATTTTAAATAGTTAGATTTAAAATATTTGAATGCATGTTTGAATGATGACTGTAAATTATTGATTGTTAAAATAGACATTATGCGCCGTTAGTAAGCGGATGTTATTTAATATAAACATATACCGCGAATATTTCATAAACAGTGAAATTGGTATTATATATAATATCAATATATATATATTGGCATATGTATATATTGCAGTTGTTGATTTCCCGCATTTATTTGTTTAGCGGATGAGACCCTATTACGCCGTTAGTAAGCGGATAATATTTATTAAGAACATATACCGCGATAATTTCGTACTGGAGCGAAATTGGTATTGTGCTAATGTTTTTGGATGCAGGAAACAGGTTGGAGGGATCCAACTGGATTCCTCAACAGTATTTATTTAATTTCAGATATTTTGATATTTGATAGATTATCATATCGATATATGATATCGTTGTTAGTCGTGATTGACTACTTGGTGTGTAGCATCATTGGACCCAAATTTTGGGATTTTAAAATGATCTTTAAAATGATTTTTGAAAATATACTTTATTTCTGGAATTGATCCATTATAAATAAATAAACGTTATAATTTTTAAAGTTATAAAAATTATGGTTTTTGTGAAATATAGTTAAAAAGCTGATTTTTAGAAATACGATTAAAAGTCGATTTTTGAGAAATATGAACTAATGATTTTATAAAATAATTTAGATTGGATTTTTGAATATATGATAAAAGTTTAAATATAGGATTTATAAAATTTGATTATTTTATAAATCGAAATGATGAAATTATAAAGGAATTTAAAGACGTTTTTAAAAGAAAAATATAAATTGATTTATATTAAAGATTTATAAATTGATAATTTATAAATTAGAACGTAGGAATTATAAAACGAGCTTTTATAAGTGTAAGAATAAATTGTGAATGAATTTCATAAATAGAATGAAATTTATAGAATTTTATACGGTGAAGTCATAAATGGAATTTTATAAGCAGTAGGTTTATAAAATTTATTATGTTGTTAAAATAATAGTTTTGGATAAATAAATGAATCTTATAAGTTATAAGATTTATAATTATGAAATTCTAAGGAACGATTTTGTGAAATAATCGTTTATAAGTAGTTAACTTATAATATGAACGTTTAGTTTATAATTTAGTTATAAACTGGAATATGTTAATAAAGGAATTTATAAAAAGGAAGTTTTTATAAATAAATAGAAATGGAATTTATAAACGTTGTTTTATAAATTCGCAAACGACTTATTTTGATAAGTTAATTGTTATAACTTAGAAATAGAGTTATATTCACGTTTTAGACAGTGAATAATCCTTAGAGTAAAATGAATAGAAAAGATGAAGTTTGTTAACGGAGTTTATTCACGTTTTTGAATAGTGAATAACACGTTAAAGAAATTGTTTAGAATGTGAATGTTTTAAATAGAATTAAAACGATCTAACGATGTTTTAAAAGGGATTGAGATTCGAAACCATAGATTTCAACATTTATTGTTGAAATAGACGTTTTCGAGAAATAAAAGGAAATGGTGGACTATAACACTGTAGTTATAGTAAATGATTTCCGAAAGGAAATGTTTTGTATAGTATTGGGATTTATATATCTATTTTAATTTCGAATCCCTATACTAATGATTTTGGGTTGTTGTAACGATGTTTTACGCAACATTCGTTTTGGCCCAAATAAATATGTTAAGTGAATGATTTCCTTAAAGAATGAAATATATACTTAATTCGATTTAAGTATATTGAATATTTTCTAAGTGTTGAAAATAAATGATTGTGAATTACTTATTTAATAAGTATGGAAATGTTTTCCAATGTGAAGTGAATATAGAGAATTTATCTTTTTTGAAGATAAATTGAAATGGATAATTGAAATCGTATATGCATGAATATTTTGAAATATAAATTCATTATGGAATTTATATGTGAAAAGTGGAATTTGTTGAAAATAAATATTGATTTATTTTTGAAGTGTTGAAATTATATATCTAGTAAAGATATTTTGGAAAATAAATAATTTGGAAAATTATTTGGAATCTGGTGATGTATGCATATCCATTGATAGTTCAATAACCGACTATCAATATTTCCCTTTGATTGGGTATTTGATATGATTGTTTGAATTTGAATGCACACTTATTTTTGAATAAGCGCTCACTATTCGGGTTAACCGGGAAAGGACCATGGGGTCGTATAACCCATTCCGAATATGTGATACGTCGTTATGAATTGCATTTGAAGATCGGTGTTGAAGACCGAGTATTTGTGAAAGCGATAGGATGACCTATCGATTGTCTCTGCACTGGGTAGCTCCTGGTATAGAGATCTCTTAAGTGATGGGAAATTCGATCGGGATTGTGAATACCCGTATTGCAAGGGCTTCGTAAGAAGTGCCTTCGGTTTTGTTCGAGCCCGGAACAGACTTGTATGGATTGTATGTCTGACATTACAAGTTGAGATATAAAGCCGATTTCATTCAAATATATTTCTGTTGGTGGCGGAGAATTTATTCTTTTTGCTTAACACCCTTCTCTGAGACGTATGTGCTCAGAGGTTATATAGTTGAAGTTATCAGCGATATATTCCCAGTTTGGTAATGTGACATGCTGAGTGATGCTGAAATGATCATTGTGTTGATTATTTGTGATAGGATCATTTATTTGATCGTCTATCCTTGTGATCATTGTGTTGATCATTTGTTGACCCAAAGCATGGCTTTTGTATAAAGTATGTTTTTGTGGACGTGACTTCGTCGAGCCTCACACCCCGTGAATGGTCAAAACAGGAAAGAAGCAGCAAGGTTATGAGGGGTAGCACCCTTTAGGATGTGTCCATTTCCTTCTGGAAAAGGGTGGTATCATGGTATGGAGCCCAGATACTTACTCATGTTGAAAACACTTTATGATTGTGTGAATTGATTACGAGCGCTCGGTGAAAAGGTCCCAAAGGACCGGGGGATGGCATATTCGGTCAGTTGTTACTCAGTTAGGAGTAACCCGGCCTTGTGTTGGTAGAGATCCGGTTTGGTTCTCGGGGATGTCCATCCAGAGGCATTCTCAGTGGCAATGGGAAGTTCCTTGGCCTGATCATTCGTTGGAAATCCAATTCCCAATACGAAACTTGTACGGTATTAGTTGTAGAACCTGCCATTCACTTATGGTGGTCACCACTGTTTGGATGGTAGCTATAGTAGGCATAGTTCGAAATGTCTATGCTGGCTAAGATTTATATTCTACTTTCGAAATGAATTTTTTTTCTACACTATCCACTAATAATAATATCAAATGTTATTTTAAATGCGTATCAAGCATCTTTGACTATCATAAGGAGAAATCTCCTCCGATTCTGCGTTTGCATTGTGTGTGTGTGCGGGAGGCCTTATGGTAGTCTCATTTTTAAAAGCATTGCGAATTGAATTAAAAATATTCCTCTATTTTGATTTTAAAGATAAATAAACTGTTTTGAGTTCTCACACCAGTCACATGACTGACTTGGAGTTTATTGTTTTCCTTCCTAAACTCTGGGTGCCCACCAATTTCCACACGGGCAGTTAAGAGTTAAGGTTTATCAGGATATTCTGGATATTCTGGAGTTGCTGGAGGCAAGCTGGATGGCATGGCGTATTACTAGTTTATATAGTATTTCTTTTCCGCTGCACTGTTGTTGTTGTATGTTGTTGTACACTCTGATGATATGATGTAATATAATGTAATGTAATAACTGATATAGTTCTTGTTTAAAGATTATTCATTTATTATTATATGTTTTTCCGCTGCGAATTGTGAGATTCTGTTGTTGTTCTGTTGTTTCCTTTCTGTCCCGTTCTATTTTTAAAATTCTTCTATCTTCTGTTTTTTCTAATTCTCTGTTTTCTAAAAACCGTCTATCTTCTTTCCTCTCTATTTTCTCTCTTTTTCTCTCTTCTTTCTTTTCTTTTCTTTTTAAAACCCATAACATCTCGGTTTTCGGCCTTTGATTTCTCGGCAGTCGATAAAGTGAGTGTCGATGTCGGATCATCGAAGAACGAAACTCCGCGATCGTTACAACAAACATCATAAATCAATAAATATTAGTTAGTAGTCAATCTCATTTATACTCAGATCTCATATGCATTCAATCTAATTTTGGGCATTGATTCAATATTTGCCTTGTTTTTGTACTATAGCGTGTAGATATAATCTGGAAGACTTCTCCATTGTGGTGTTCATAAAATTTGTGGTGGTTGATATGCCTATTATATTATTGGATAGGAGAAAAATAGTTTTATGAGAATTAAATAGATTAGTGGTTAAAGTACTTACAATAAAGAGGTCTTTAGCTTGTACCAATATCCAGTTTTCTAGTCATCCTAGTAATGAGATATTTCAAGCCTACAAGTTAAAAATAAGGAATACAGTAGTTTGAACGTTAATAGCTATTATTGCTATATAAAGGAAACAAAAACTTAACAATTAAAGATCATAGTAGTCAGCCATTAACATGTAATTCTTACTCTTAGTTGCCCCTTGTAAAATGCTAAAAGAGAACCACAAGAATAAGCCCACTAAAAGATAATGCTGTCATAAAGTAAAATAAAGTTAACAGTCAAGCAAAATGAAATAATCTACAGCTGTCATAATGAAGATCTATGATATTATTAATTAATGAGACATGAATAATAATCAAACAAAATTAATTTTTAATAAAAATATAATGCTTTCACTGATCAGTGAAAGGAAAATAATTATATTTAGAAATGATTATCTGGGGAAAACCAATTTAATTTACGCCAATAGGCAAATTATTTTGATTGAACGTTGTCTTGATGGGTGCTTTCATTCCTTACATTTGTAGTATGTTGATAAAGGAACTAAGCACTACACTTCAAAAGAAATATTGATTTCTTCGCATTTCAAATTGTACAAAGACAAACATAACTCCCATAATTTATTTCATTGGTTATGCAAAATCAGTTAATGACAGACAGAATAATGCCTTAAATGGGTAAATTTCTTCAGTATTGTACCTTTTATTGTCAAGAATTCCCATTAATGGCACCTTCAGGATCCTTACCATTAGACACGCAAAGATCAAATGCATTTTATTTAGTAAAATATTGTGTGGATTTGGTTCCATCCTTTTATTTCTACTTTCTTTTATTTTTAGAAAATGCAGGATGAAACGATATTTTGTTTTAGCAGTGAACAAAAACATTGAAAAACTGAGCTAAGCATTTATTGTTTTTTTCCAAGGTATATTCAACACTACGTGGTCGCTTAGCAGTGCAAGAAAATTGTCAAAATCTTAGCAATAAGACTTTGCGGGAACTAGGGCACAGTAAGATAAAAAGGTGAGTCCCAACATTAACTCTTAAAGATATTTGATTATTTATTTCAGCACAGAGCATTTCCTTAAAATATTTGGTAATTAGTGCACAACAATATTTTTCAACGTTAGCTCTTTAAAATATTTGGTAATTATGCATGGAAGTTGTTTCGTTAGTAATATGGTGTTGTTATGCGTGGAAGTTGTTTCGTAAATACTTCAGTCGTGCAAATTGATTTATTTAGACACCTATTTATAAAAAATCAGTTGGAACGTTTAGTTTTATGTATTATCGTTTATTTGTTATTAGTTATATAATGGAATGTCGAAATTCACACAACGTTGCTTTAGTTTTTGTTTGTGTTAATGTTTGTCAGTTGACTGTATTAATTTATTTTTTAGTAAACTATTTCAAATCGGAGATGATTTTTTTTCATTTATCGGGTTCGTGACATAATGGAACGGAAAACTGCAAGTGAAGGCAATACAAATTGACCAAATAAAAAGTTTTATGTTCTGCAATGTCCTCTAGTGTAAGTTTAATCTGTCATATACATTTTCATTTTCTGTTAATTTTTGTTCATTTTGTCTTTGATTAGTTCCATTAAGAATTACAGTGAATTTTTTAAAAGTTCTACACAATTTTTGTACCATTTTATAATTTTCCAATATCAAAACAATACCTCTATGTGACAGTGGTAATGCAATGCAAAGCTGAAATTAAGCCAAATATCATCACTTTCAGATACCAAAATAAATATATTTCAGTATTCCATCAATTTTTTTCCTAATTTTTTCAGAACTAAACAAGCATACTACTATTTTCAAGATCAAAGAGAACAATTTAAGTGAACCAAAAAATTGGATTCGAGATCAAATGTCGATAATCTTGAACAAATTTCTACCACATAAATGTTACAGCTATATTGAAGTGGTCCTTCACTAGCTACTCGCTTCCTCTTCGACCAAGCCATAATCTAATGAAAAAAACTTTGTTGCGAGCTGATTATTGAGAAGCATGCGAGATTTGAGGATGAAAGTCGTGATTTTTAGGATTGGTTGTTTAGGGAGAATAATTTGTTGGTTTATAAAAACTTGTCCTGCTTCAGCTCCCCACTAGTAGCCTCATTCTACTCTTCAGGTCAACTGCATCAGGTCTAAATGCAAATTATCATACTCAACGTTTACCTCAGTCTACTATTCAGATAATCTACAACTCAAGTTCAATTCGGTCTGTGATCTAACATAAAATTAACTTATAAATTCATATTATAACTTGGCAAAGAAAATAATCAAAATTTAAGGCCAATGGACACAGATAAACGCACTTAAAAATTAAGGCCAATGAAATCAAACTTGGGACTTTTAGAGTACGTCCTATATATACACTCATATATATATATATATATATATATATATATATATATATATATATTTACGTCTAATGTTCTAATATATATGATATAGGAGGGCAATATGTCTTTCAGTATAGACAAAAAGTGGATAAATGAATATGATCAAAGATCTACATACTATATAGACGGGGTGAAGAAGTTTATTAGTTTCGTTGATGAAAATGGTGGTAGGAAAGGAGTGTATTTATGCTCTTGCACTCGGTGCAAAAATATGAAGACGATCAAATTAGATGACATTCATTTTCATTTGCTTAGATGGGGTTTTATCCAATCATATACCATATGGTATTTTCATGGGGAAAAAAGGGTAGAGAAGGAAAAACAACAAGCAGTTAGTCATGCCACAAGTTCCGACGAGTCTGAACCTATTATGATGGAAGATCTAGTCAATGATGCAGATAGATTTCATCATTTTCAACCTGAAAATCTGTTGTCTGATCATGCTAATGTTGGAAAGCCGTCTACGGTTGATGGCAGTTGGCAGGCCAATGAAAGTATGAAGTATAAATCACTTTTTGGTAGCGCAAAAGAGCCCCTGTATCCTTCATGTTCAAAAGGGTTGACGAAGCTGTATGCCATTGTGAAACTGAATAGCTTGAAGACCCAATACGGCTTTTCAAATAATGGTGTGACTGCACTCCTTGAACTAATAAAGGAGTTACTCCCCGAAGGTAACACGCTGCCGACAAAGTACTCCGACGTGAAGAAGTTAATTAAGCAAGTTGGGATGAATTACAAAAATTATGATGCATGCATCAATGATTGCATATTATACTGGAAAGATGATACGAATAGAGTTTCGTGTACAAATTGCAACGAACCAAGATATATGACATCATTCAACGAAGAAAGAAAAGGCATCAAAATACCTTGAAAGACATTAAGACATTTTCCTTTAATTTCTAGATTGAAGAGATTGTATAGTGTACCATGGATAGCAGATGAGATGACCTGGCATGGTCGTGCCAAGTCTGATCCAACCGTAATGCGTCATCCATGTGACACTTCTCAATGGAAAGCCGTGGATTATTTTGACCAAACGTTTGCTATCGAGCCACGAAATGTCACACTTGAAATAGCAACAGATGGTTTCTGTCCACATGCTTCTCTATCTATCCCTTACAGTTGTTGGCCAGTAATTGTAGTACCATATAATCTTCCACCGTCTATGTGCATGAAACGAGAGTTTTCAATGTTAACACTGTTGATTTCTGGGCCAAAACAACCAGGGAAGGATATTGATGTTTATTCACAGCCGTTGATAGACGAGTTAAAGCAGTTATGGGAAGGAGTCGTTACATATGATTCATTAAATAAATCCGAATTCACAATGAGAGCTAGGGTGTTGTGGGCAATCCATGATCACCCTGCTCTTGGGACTTTATCGGGATGTACAACTCACGGTTATTTTGCATGTCCGGTTTGTGGGGAAAACACTTGTTCTTATCATCTTCCTGAAAGTAAGAAGGTGTGTTACATGGGACATCGAATGTTTCTTCCTAAAGAACACAAGTTTCGATACGACAAGACAAATTTCAACAACGAACAAGAATTTCAACGTCCTAAACGGACATTGACTGGTTTTGAAGTTGAAAAGAAAGTAGAGAATATCAAAATGAAAGTTGGTAAACACAAAGAAGAAATTAGTCGAAAATGGAAAAAGTCAATTTATGAAGAAGTTGACAATGTTTCTGCATGGTACAAGAGGTCTATCTTTTTTGATTTGCCATATTGGAAAGCAAATATGATTCGCCATAATATTGATGTTATGCATACGGATAAAAATGTCACAGAGCATCTCATCAGCACATTGTGGACCATAAAGATAAGTCAAAAGATGGCATCAATGCACGCAAGGATTTGAAAATCATGGGTATAAAACAAAAGTTATGGGTGATGGAAGATCCTGAAACAAATAAAATAATCATACCAAAGGCAACTTTCACTTTGAGCAAAGAAGAAAAGATACGGTTTTGCACCGTTTTGAAAAACCTGAAAGTGCCCAACAAATTCTCTTCAAACTTCCTCAACAATGTGAGCATCAATCCTCCCGAACTAAGAAATATGAAGTCACATGATTACCACGTCATAATGCAACATTTGCTTCCGGTATTGCTTCAACATTCTTATCCACAACATAAGGATCTGCGAAATGCTATTCATCGTATTAGTCTATTCTTTAACATTTGTGCTCAAAGGTGATCAATAGGGAACACCTTATAAAAGCAAAGGCTAGTTTGGTAGAAGCAATGTGTGTTTTTGAAAAACATTTTCCACCTGCATTTTTTGATATCAGTATCCATCTTATGGTTCATTTAGCCGATGAAGCATTAATTTGTGGTCCTGTCAGATATAGATGGATGTATCCCTTTGAACGGTAAATAACTAATTTCAGTTATGTACATTATTATTCGATAGAAATAGCTATTATGTACAATATATAATTGATCACATTCACAGGTTGATGAAAACATATAAAGGATATGTGCGCAACAAAAGATACATTGAAGGTTGTATTGCAGAAGGATATATCGTACAAGAAGCTAGCCTTTACTGCATGGAATATATGCCAAACGGAGGTGATGGCAATCATAAACATACCTTACCAAAACCATTTGCTAACTGATGAAATTTTAAATGCTTCATTTCTCGTTTGAATTCCTATTCCTTGGGGTAGGAGTGTGAGATATCATTGAACCAAACAAAAATTCACATAAAGAGAAGGTTTCTTAAAATGTCTATATTTTTGTTGGTTTCTGTTATATTGAAAAGTTTCATGATAGTATGTTTTTTATAGACTTGTAGATAAAAGGGGATTTTACTGTTGTTGGTTTCTTAAAATGTCTATATTGTTGTTGGTTTCTTAAAATCCAAGTAGTTCTTCTGTTGTTATTGCTTTTTTACTTTTGTTATTGCCATGAATTGATGGTTGATGAGAACGCTTTTATTGGCTAAACAACAAATTTTACAGTGATGTTGATTTCATTTTTATTTCAGGACAGCTGAGTTAATCAAAACTTATTTGGTATTCAGAAAATCCAGCATTTTACAGTTATGTCACAAAATCCAGCATCATCACATTCATCCTGTTCAGAAGAAAAAATAGTTAATCAAAACTTATTTGGTATTCCAGTCTCAGAAAACGCTGGAAAAATCGCCACTATGCTGGGTAAACTAGTAAGAGCTCATGTGCCGATATCATACATAAGTTGGAACAAAGTACCCGGTACATATAAGGATGATGTTTGGAACCAATTGGTGGTAAGTTTTTACTTTGATTCATTTCTGACGATATTTAAAAAATATTTATGGTCAGTCACTCTATTTGCAATGTATATGCACTACCTGTTACAGTCGGTTTCTGAAACCCGTTTTAAGTCTGATAGAATTGATTAACTTGTTTATGTATTTTACTTTTTGCAGAAAATGTATGCGCTCGACCCGCTTTCAAAGGAATTTTTTTTAAAAAGAATGTCCGAGGCTTTTAGGAGGCACAAAAAAACTTGAGAGCAAGTTTTTATGACACTTTCGACAATGACGAAGAACGAATGAAAAATTATCCACCTACAATTGCTCAAGAAGATTGGAACGAGTTCATAAAAAATGAAGCAACGCCTGAACCGAGCGGAAGAAGGGAGTTAGCCAAAAAAATAGATCATTGCTCAGTTATGCTCACCATGCAGGCCGTAAAAGTCACGCTAGAATAGAACACGAAATGGTAAGTTATATTCATTTTTTTTCCAAAATGATAAAAATCACAACTAACATATTTTATATATTGCAGATCGTTGCAAATCCATCTGCAAATATCAACCGTCGTCATGTATGGGAGAAGACACATACGAAAAAAGATGGTAGCATATCAGATGCCAATTCTTCGTACTTCGTAAGTTATTTTTGCTCCTAAAGTTAAACATAAGCAATTTTCTTGCTTTTATGCACTATGTGTCCATATAAGTATTATGCAATCTCAGGATCAAATTGCGAAATTGAAGGAAAAGATCACCGATAGTGATGAAGAAAAATTGACAGTGGATGAAGATATCGTATCACAAGTGATGGAAAAGGATACAAGGGGTAGGAGCCGCGGTGTTGGGACCGTCATACCAAAGACTAATATTAAGGCTTCTGCTATTGCACATAAACGATTGAAACATGTTTGTGGAGACAATGCTGAGTTGAAAATGAGGATGGGAAGTTCGGAAGGTACGGTGGGAAATTTGGAGAGTACAGTAGGAAATTTGTCTGGGCAAATGGAGCTTCTGATCAACATGGTGGGAAACATAGAACAAGGAGAACGCAACACACAACCCAATGCTTCTAAATTCGTTGTTTCTCAATCCCAGGATACGACCAATGTGGTGAACAATCAAAAATGTGAAATCCTCAACTCTGATCTAGACATAATAGCAACAGGTATTTATTAGTTGCTTTTTATTCTTACTTGTTTTCGATGCAGTTATTTTGTTGGATAGATCTAGACAATAAATTTTATTGCAATAGGTACCGTATGTCGAGATTCTACATCGTCCAAAATCCATGGGAAATCTGTACCATCCACACATGAAAAATTGGTTTTGGACAATATACTGCTACCAGATGAGAGAACCAACAAAATAAATCATCAATTTGCAGAGACCTTTGTTGATGTTGGAGTGGGTGGGTATGTGTGCCATCCGAAGATTATGATTCGATATCTTTAGCAGGTATGTGAGCTCATCCAAAACTTATTTATCTTTACATGCCATTCCTTAGTAGCAAAGTGTATGTCCATATCCAATATATCTTTCTTAACCACCCGTTGCCACAATATATTAAACTTAACCACCCAGTATTCATTTTATTATTTACTCAAATTAGTTCATTATTTTTGCGAAACTGTTATGTGCCTATTTCAATCCTTCTAGTTGCAAAGGTATATATCAATCTCAAGTACGCTAAGCCCAACGCTCTGCAATAGATGGTACTGTTATTTAATTATAATGCTATGCTAAAAGCCAATCCAAATTGAAAGCTGCTTATCAGCTTAGAGTTTAGTGATATATACTTGTTTGTCGGTGATAGATGGTACTGTTTAGAGGCTAGTGATATATACTTGTCTATCAGCTGGTATGGCTCTGGAACTCAATAATCAAATAATTTACTTTTTACATTGTGGTCGAAGGAATCAAAATTGTAGTACAGTCAGTAACAGAGTTTTCTATAGTTGGGAATACGAATGTGTCTTGCATTTTGGAACATAAAGACAGATAATCTCAAGGTCGTCGAGCAAGGAAAAAAATATTACACAACTGCAATTGAAAAGAAAAAAAATCATTCCATTACTCTTTCACATTTTATATTTTACATTGTCATTCACATTTTCATTTGTACATATATTTTCCATCCTCTTTTCACTGTTACATTTTTTTTCTCTCTGTTCTCATTTTCTATTTGCATTTTCTGTTCTTCTTACAAATCCGGATCAACATTCATCTCCATAAACTAGCCACTACCTGACACTTCCTCTATGCACTTCTGCTACAGCCATTACACCAAACAACCACTGCATAGAGCAACCCACCCCTCTGCCTTGCAACAATCACCAACATTTCATTACCGCCTTGCCACAAAGTTGCTCAACATCACAGACTCCCCTTTGTCAAATTGCTCAACACATTTCAATTCCACCGAAAACAACACTTCAAACGTCAAACTGCAACTTCAAGACTTCACTCACTCTTCACATTTCAATTCCACAATAACCCTTGCATCACACCCCTTCCACTGTCACATACCTCTGCTACCTGACCCACTGTCAATCACCGTGACACAACTCACCACCGAAAACATCTACCCTCATTGTCATATTCACATCTGCCAACATACTTCCTCCACAACCATTACTGCACATTGTTGTGCAAATCAGTTCTACAGCCACCAAGCATCATACTTCCTCCAGCTCCTCAGCAATACAGAGCCCGTTTTCCACTTCAAACACCCTTGAGTCCACGTACAACCTGATCATCAAGACCTTTCCATCATTCACTCGCTTCTGCAACACTGAACCAAAACTGCCTTGTACACAAATACAACCACAACTTTCCACTGCCTTTCAATCATTGAACTCCTGAGTTTTTTAAACATGGATTCATTTTGACAACAGTCAATGATACAGACATAATTAAAGTTGTACAGTGAGTAAAGCAAATGCAGAGCCATGCACGCCAGATAGCAGAAAGCAACTGACAGAACAATTCAACATGTCTGATATCTCTGGCATCTGCTCACCTGCCTATGCCCACATTACCACTTGGTCATTTACAGTAAATATAGCACAACTTATATAATCTGCGTGTGTTGAATCCTCATTTGCTGCTGATTTTATGAGGAATCTCTTGACTGAACAACTTTTTATGTCATAGCTAGCTGTTGTTCTACTACATATTCCTTTTCTTTTTGGTATTCATTCATAGCCCACTGCTACTTATTTAAGGCAAGACTTATCCAAAGTTTGATAAATAATTAAGCTAGACTAGAAATAGATCGCATTAAATCATACTTATTGGTTACAAAGAACCAAAGAACCTGAATAAGGAAACCATGTATTTTATCGCATTAAATTCAGTGTGACAACCACAGTAATCAAGTACCTGTCACTAAATCAGAATGTAATAGAATATGTCAGTGGAACTATGTCAGTGGTGCTTTACTATTGCCCTCTTTTATAATCACCATGTATTTTGTGCATACTCGAATATAATGTATGGTAGTTTTAATAGATGGATAAGTGATTCTATATGCAACTGCTTAAGCTTGGGTTTTGTTTATAATATTTCCAAGTGTATTATTTAATTATTTTCTTCTTTGACAGTGTCTCCTTTGCTACAACTTGCTTCATGCTTGCGAACATGCTGGTAACTGCAACTTGCTCCTTTCTGCCTTGTTGAACGTTGTAGTTTGTACTCGATGTATATCTTCTAGTTTGTATTGTTTGTAACTTTGCTGTATGTGTTGCTGTACATTTATTTACTGTGTTTGAGCTGTGATCGGTGATGACTTGACAATGAAGTTTAATGTATTAAACCATTATGTGTTGTATGTATTGAAGTATTATACTTTGGCGGAGAATGAAATGTGATGGGTTGAGAATGAAGTATAATATTTATTTGCCGAGTTTGAACTGTAATGGATTGAGAATGAAGTTAACATAATGCTTTGAGTTTTATTTTAAGTGTACAAACGAAATCAGTAATTTTGAAATGGAGTTTTTATTTTACCTGGAGAAATAGATACGGTCCATGGCCGTATCTAAATATCCAATTAGATACGGCCCATGGTCGTATCTAATTGGTGAATTAGATACGGTCCATGGCCGTATCTAATTGGTGAAATAGATACGGCCTTGGGCCATATCTAATTGGTGAAATAGATACGACCATGAACCGTATCTATTTATCCAGTTAGATACGGCCATGGACCGTATCTAACTGATAAATAGATACGGTTCGTGGCCGTATCTAAATCTCTAATTAGATACGGCCCATGGCCGTATCTAATCGACAAGTAGATACGGTCCGGAGCCGTATCTAATTGGAGAAATAGATACGGACTTGGGCTGTATCTAATGATTAAACACGCTTATTTTTGATACCGCTTATGGCCGTGCCGAATGGTTTTTGATACGGCCCTAAGCACTGCCTAATTAGCCTATGTGGTGTAGTGCTAGTTTTAAACTTGGTAAATGTTTAAAGCATTTAAAGGAAGTTATGTTTTGTTAACTTTATTTTATCAAGTTAAATGATTATTTTATTTTAAAACTTAATTAATGATTTAGTTAAGAAAAGTTACTTGTTAAGATAATTTTTTTTAATGATAATTAAGGTATTAATAAGATAATGTTTTATCTTAAGATAACTAAGCTTTTCTTTACTTGAGATTAATCATGTTAATAAAAAAATAAGTATAATTAATTAATTTAATTAATTAACGATAAACGATTAATTAAGTAATTAATTAATTTTATTAATTTAGTAATTAGAGTTGATTAATTAATGACTTGAGATGAATTAATTAAGAAATTAAGATGGATTAAATAATGATTTAAAGATTAATTTATTAATGAAAGTATTTAAGGAATGATTTATTAATAAAGATAATTAATTAATTAAGTAATTAAAGGTAATTAATTGCTTAAAGATAATTACTTAATTAAAAGTTACTAATTTATGATTAAAGATTGATTAATCAAGAGATCAAAGAATAATTAATTTAAGGATAATTAATTAAAGTGATTAATTAATTAATGTGATTAATTAAGGATAATTAATTAATTAAAGGTTAATTAATTAATAAAGGTGATTAAGGAATGATAATTAATTGAGGATTAATTAATTAGTGGAATTAATTAAGAATAATTAATTAAAGGATAATAAATTAATTAAAGGATAATCATTTAATGATTAATGGTTGATTAATTAATAATTAAAAGTTGACTGAGTCATTTTAAAAGTTAATTAATGAATAATTAAAGGATAATTAATTAAAATGGATTGTAATTAATTAATATTAATTAACCAGGATTAATAATTAATTCATGAGGGGTTAATCTGATTTAGACTAATCGGATGAGTAATTAATCTTACTTATGGATGTTTGAATTGTACGAAATGCCTTGTATGTTTGATATCCCTGATATATGATGCTTCGTGACATGAGTTGTTTTGTTTGAGCTGTGATGAATGTAATTTATTTATCAGTGATGAATTTATATTATCTATGAATCTGTGGATAAAGATAAGCATTATAGGAATATACCGCTTATCGATATTGATGTGCTTGAATCTGTAATGATTGATGATGTTGCACTATTGTGTAAAACCACAGGACTACACCATGCATACATAAAATATGGACTTCACGAGAAACGGTTAAGTCAAAGATAATTTGAATTCAATATTATTTGATTCAAATGATGTAGTGGTTTTAAAACTTGAAGTTTGAATCCAAGTGGTGTTGGAAATGGAATTGGGTTAAATATGAAAAGCTTTTGCAAAGGAGTTTTGAAGATAAAAGTTATTTTGAATAACCTGATAAAATTTTGAAATTTAAATAATTTGAACTCAAGATTTGAAATTGAATTCTATGTTTGGAAATTATGGTTTAAAAGGTTATACAAGTTATAAATGTGTTTATATGGGCTTTAAACAATTTTAAAAGTATTGTTTTGGTAATTTAAATTTAACCCAAGTTTATACTTGAAGGGCTTTTACTTGTGCAAATATAATCGGATTTTTTCGAAACGGAAACTATTTGTTTTCAAATAATAAAAGCTTTCATATAAGGAAACGATTTCCAATTTGTGTTGAAAGATTTCAAGTTTGAAATGGAATTGAAATAGTTATGAAAACTATGAATGAATCTTTATGGAAGATTGGTGAACTTTGTGAAGTAAATCTTTTTGTTTAAAGATTTGAAATTGGTCATTTGTTTAAACCATTTGAAATAAAGGTTTTGGGTAATAAGTTGTGACTTAATTGAGATCCCATTATCCATATGGTTTTTAAATATTGCGCCTATTAATCGGTTTAGCCGGGAGAGGACCTTGTGTCATATAACCTGTAACAACCCAATATTATTAAAATTATTTTTTACTTGAATTTATTTCACTTTGAAAATGTTTTAGAAATTATTTTACTTAAAATTTTGTTTTAAATATTTTTTAAAGTGAAGTGGATATTTTTCTAAAGATAGTGATGATTTATTTGTAACTTTTGAACCCTGTTTGGAATTTTTAACCAATTTCTTTAATTTTTTTATATTTCCTTTAAATTTAATTATTTATTTTAATTTTATTTTACTTTGTTCCATTTTTTAAATTCATTTACTTATTTTATTTTGTTTTATTTGAATTAAAGAAAAAGGGAAATATGAAGATTTAAAAAGCTTTAATAACTTAAGACTTTTCAATTGCCGAACTTTTCAATTTCCATAACTTTTCATTTATTTTGTTTGGCCATGCATTTTGGCTTCTTAGACGTGTATTCATCTAACATTTCACGCACAAAAATTATCACCTCCATCTCATTCACGGCTTGACAAAAATTCTCGGTAATGGCCTCTTCTTTTTCTTCTTTTTCTTCTCTTTTTTCTATGTTTTTGCCTTGTTTTCTTGGATAGTTTTGCTCGGCCTCCTATGATAGCCACGGCCACCATCTTCACCATCTCTTCCTTGCCACCAGCACCACCTATCCCTCGGATCTTGACCATGGCCGCACCATCTATGAAGACAAACTCCATAAAACAATTGCTTATTGCCTTAAAACTATGCTAGGCCGAGCCATGTTGCTTCATCACTCCATTGTTCACCACCACCACCACCATAGGCTGCCATCACCACATTTTCCAAACCTCTTCTCATCACTACAGCCACTGACCAGAGCCACACCCCACTGGCCAAGCCTAAACCCTACATGGTCAAGCACTTTTGTTGACATAAAACTCCTTTTTGTTGCATAAACTCTTCGCATTCTCAAGTGTGTAACCTCCTCCATCATGTCTAGCCTTGTACCAGAGCCATGCTAGGACCCACCCTGAGCCAAACCATGATCAAACCCAAGCCAAATGCACCCCTAGGCCATGCAAGCATCTGTAGAAAACAAGGAAAAAGTTTGTGTGTTCAATTTGCTTTTTTTTATAAAGTTATTTAAATTAAATATTGTATTGAATTTTAATTTTATTTCGTTTTGTTTTAGGTTGTAACACAGGATCTATAGCTTGGATCTCGCTCTCCACTCGAGTCTGTAGTCTTGTCATTGTGTTATGGAATCCGTTGTGTCATTTGAATTGATATCTCCAGCGCAAAGAGATGAGTAAATCTCATATAACATTATATACTTATGCAAATGTGAAGCTATAACAATTGAATGCGTAGAATTATATATGATGTTATAACTGCCTATGATTATTAATTATATGATGTTAAACTTATTATTTTACCTGTCATCTCATTTGTTATAGGTATATGTTGTTAAACTATTTATTTTATCTGTTTCTCACACTGCAAGTTCCGTGTAGAATAGAATCATGGGTTGAAATAATACATACCCGAACGGATTTTAGAATAGGGAAAAATCGTTATGGGCTGAAATGATAGGGCTGAATGGTTTTTATTTATTTTATTTTATTTACTTAGGACTACGGGTTTGAAATGATAGGACCTGGATTTTTCTTTGTAAACTGTTGATTGAAATGATATATATCTGTATCACTTGACCTAGGTTAGAAAAACTATATACAGGCCCGTGGTTAATTTTAATAAGTATTTTCATATTTTAAATATTTTTAAATAGTGTAATATTATGAAATTTTGATTTAAATTAGGTTTTAAATGTTTTAATAAAGAAATTTTGATTTTTCTGTAAGTTAAAATGTAATTTAAATGAATGGTGAAAGTAAATTTTTGGAAACATAACTTTAGTTGGAAAATTTGGACTTTTGGTTTAAAATGAAAATTATGTTATATAAATAAAATGGAAATTTAATTATATTGGAAAATGGAAGAAAAATATAAATGTTAAGTTTATTTGTTAAAATGCGAAGAAAAGTTAATGTTACACTTGAATTTGTTAAATGAAATTATTGAAAAATTTGATTTAATTATAAGAAATTTATTTATAAAAATCATAAGTTAAAAGTAAGTTAAACGAACATGTTAATGTTAAAATACGATTTTTATAATGTTTAAAGGGTATAAATTGAAGTTATTTATTTGCTGGAAATACACTAAAATCTGGAAAATACTTTTATAGCATTCAAAATGCCATGATTTCTGTAAATGAACTAAAACTGAATAAAAGAGGGTATTTCAACAGTTCTAAAATGCTGTAGTTGCTGTAGTAAATTTAAAAGACTAAAACTTAATAAAGGCCAATTACAGCAGTTGTGTAAATGCTGTAGCGGTCTGCTGTCTTTGCTGAAATTAATAAAAACCTTAAACTTGAAACCTGAGCTATTACAGGATTTCTGGAAATGCTGTCTTTGCTGTTTTAAACTAAAACTAAATTTCAACTAAAACTGAGTTTTAGCAGCAGTTTTTAAATGCTATCTTTGCTGAATTAAAATGTTTTCAAATATAACTTATAACAGCTTTTTCTAAATGTTGTGAAGCTGAAATTTTAAATATTTATGGTTTTTGACTTAGTAAACGAGCTCAGAATGGTTTGAAACTTTGGAAATTGAATACTTGACTTGAAAGAATAATAACTTCACTTTTAAATGAATAAATTTAATTGGAAAATAAATCATTTTAAAAGGTGATTTGGATTGAAATAAATGAATGTTATCTTTGTATTTAAAAGGGTATTTAAATTGGATATTTGGATTTGAATTCAAATAATGATTTGAAAAGGAGGTTTTAAAAGATATGATATTTTGGTATATTGAAATGATTTGGAAATGATTTAATCTTTATTTGAAAAAGATTTGGATTTGAAAGGATATTATATTTTGAAGTATAAATTATTAGTTTGAAAAGTTATAACCACGGGGTATAATAACCATTGGTTGGCAAAGAGACCGAGATCGGTTATGAACGTACTCTCTGTCGATACCGAAAACCACTTTGACAACCGTGTATGCGGTGGAGATTCCAAAATGAAGTAGGATGGTGGCGACGTTCTTATGGTATGTTACATGGACCCAACTCCCGTGAGTTGGCATAAGGTGGCTAAAACAGGAGCGATCTCGGGCCAAGTGAGGTCATACCTTCGATTTGACGCATTTCTTCGATACTATACTATTACTTTGTGATTGTTTGGTGGCCACCCTCCGATTTGGGAATGCGTTCCAAGTTGGGCATAGTGGCTGCTACGTTACCACCAGCTGTGTGAGTAATTGGTATATCTACCTTGGCATTGCCTCGTTGTGCCATGTCACCTACCATATCGAGCCTTTACTACGAGCTTCCTTTTCTCTCGTAGCCCATGCGTACCTTCTCATAGTCTCCCGACCAGGAGATATGCAGAAATTGGATGGACTATTGGGACTATTACGTGTCTGGGGCTATATGGGTAACCCCGTGATGCTATTTTAACGTAAGTTTATTTTACTGATAGACATTATTATAATAGCGTATACTACTACATAGTAAATAGTTTAACGGATCCTTAGAGGATGGACGGTCCCAAGCATCTTCTAAGTTACTTGTACCTTTACTACAATTCACTTGAGTTGATTTACATTGGATAAATATGTACGTTCTGACTCGAGTGTTTATGTTTTATTTACGCTCGGGTCAACTTGAGTATTCACAGACTTGGATTTCCACTCTCTGGAGGTATGGAATCGTTGAAGATTATCAGCTTATCTAGTTTATCTATATTCAGTTCTATTGTTCTATTTCAGTTCTGCTGTTCTCTTGTAAGCTTTATACCTGTGGACTTCTGTGTATTTGGGATTTTATGTTGTATTTGTTTTCAGACTAATATAATGTATTTGGTTTTGAGACTTTATGATAGTAGCTTCATGAACTACTGAGGTATTTTATTTTCCGCTGCGAGATATTCTGATGTTCTGTGTTTGTGATTTCATTTGATTTGCTCCGAATTTTATTACAATATATTATTTTGTACTATTCATGTCCGACATGTGTTGATTATTGTCGATTTGAATGGTGGAAAATAATGGGTCGATACAGTTGGTATCAGAGCTTTGGTTTTTAGGCAAACCTTAGCCTACGGAGCAAAAACTCATTAAAGATAGGGTAGAAATACCCGTGAATAAGTGAAATCAACTTCAAAATCATTTCTTTGTGAGAGAACGTATTTTCAAAGTATAAAATAATTGTCAAAGATTATTTTGATGTAAATTCTTTTTTCTTGTTTTAAAAGCAAATTTTTCTGAACTTCTTTCCTTTCGTATCTATCTTGTTAGAAATTTCTATAATTCGATGTTCATCCAAGTGAATTTATCTTGTTTTGTCTTGCCTTGTCTTGTCTTTATCTTAACTTTACCTTTGTCCTAATATTCATTCTTGAATTTTTAAGATGAATCGTAGGAATGCTAGAGGTCAGGGTAGTGGTGCTGCCCCAGTTCCAGCCCCAGCTCCTGTTCGTTTCACTATTCTTTGTAAAGAATTTACTCAGCTTGGATGTACCAAGTTCACTGGTTCTGAGTCTATCGTTGAGGCTCAACAATGGCTGAGGAGTATCGAGAGGATATTTACTAGTCTTGAGATTACTGATGCCCAGAAGCGTCAGTTAGCCGCATGGAAGTTGCAGGAGGCTGCCCAAGATTAGTAGGAGTCTATTACGGCTAACACTGTTGAGGCTGATCTTACTTGGGAACAGTTCAGGTATCTCCTTGTGTTTCTTTGAATTCTGTTTTTCTATTTCTTCGTGCCTTTTCTAAGCTTATCTATCATTCTAGTCAGGGAGGCTTTCGTTGCTAAGTGGATGCCCGAAGCCGGGAAATCCCAGCTTTATAGGGAGTTCATGGACCTCAAATAGGGAAGCATGTCTTTTTCAGAGTACGAGAGGAAGTTTAACGAACTTTCTAAGTTCGGACCTGGTCTGATAGACACTCCTCTGAAGAAGAATGAAAAGTTTATTGCTGGTGCTCGTCCTGAGTGCTATGATCGTCTTATTGCCCATATTCACAGCCCCTTCACTGGACTTATGGATATGGCTATTCGTTATGAGAACCCTACTTCCAAGGGCCCTGCTTCTGTTGGTGCTCCTTCATCTCAGACTTCCTCTGCAAATTCTAAGAAGAGAAAGCCAAGTTTCATTCAGCAGAAGAAGAATTGGCTTAAGAATCCTGGTTTGGGATCTTCATCGTCTGCTCTTTCTCAGAGGCAGCCCGTTGACCTTTCTTCCATCACCTGCTTTAAGTGTGACCAGAAGGGACACTATGCGAATAGTTGTCCTACTATTGTTGGTGCTGCTGTTCCTTCCCCTTCTCATTCAGCTAGGCGTGATCTTTGCCACATATGTCTCCAGCGTGGCCATTTCAGGAAGGATTTCCCTACCCAGCAAAAGGGTAATCCTTCTGGTATATTTTCTGTCACCTCCGCGTCTTCTCCAGCTCCTCAAGCTCCTAGTGATGACCAAGGAACTCTTCAGGGCTCTTTTTCTTTATTTCAGCATCCTGTTCGTGTTTTATTTGATACAGGAGCTTCCCACGGTTTTATATCTGTTGATTCGTGTGATAAGTTTGAGAATCTCCTTTCTCTTGAGTATGTTTCTGAATTCTTATGTGTTTCAAATCCAAGTGGGGGTCCCGCAAACCTTAATAGGATTTGTAAACAAGTGAAGCTTCTCTATTCTGATCATCGCTTCAATAGTGATTTCTATGTTTTGGGCTTTGATGCTTTTGATTTGTTGCTTGGAAGTGATTGGCTTGGTAGGCATGATGCTCATGTCTCTTGTCAAGCCCGGTCTGTTCACCTTGTTGATGATCTGGGTAATTCCTTTATTATTCAGTGCCGCATGCCTCAGGATTTTGCAGGCAGTTTTATTTATTCTTTGGAGTCCGCACCTGGTGGTCTTCATTCTATCCGTGTGGTCAAACTCTTTCCCGATGTATTTGGTGAAGTCACTTTTTTGCCTCCTCAGCGGGAAATTGATTTTCCGATTGATCTTATTCCTGGTGCTCGACCTGTAGTTCTTCCTCCTAGAAGAATGGCACCTCGTGAGAAGGTTGAGTTGGGAAAGCAGATTGAGGAATTGTCTTCCAAAGGTCTGATCAGACCTAGCCATTCCGAATGGCGAGCAGCAGTGGTCTTTGTCGCTAAGTCGGATGGTTCTTTGAGGATGTGTGTTGATTATAGGGAGCTGAACAAGATCACTATGAAAAACAGATATCCAATGCCTCGCATCAATGATATGTTTGATCAGCTTTATGGTGCCACTTGTTTAGCTCAGCTTGATCTTGCCATAGGTTTCCACTAGCTCAGAGTTGTTGAGGAAAGCATTCCCAAGACTACTTTCCAGACTAAGAATGGGTTTTATGAATGGATAGTCATGCCTTTTGGTTTGACTAATGCTCCTGCTTTCTTTGTGGATCTTATGAATCGAGTTTTTCGTGCTGTGCTTAATAAATTTGTTTTAGTCTTTGTTGATGATATCTTGGTTTCTCTAAGTCCGAGAATGAGCATGAGTCACATTTGCAGTATGTTCTAGAGACTCTCAAAAATCATCAGTTGAAGGCTAATTTTTCTAAATGCCATTTCTGGAAGGATGAAGCCCGATTCCTTCGGCACATTGTTTCTGGTAATGGAGTTTCTGTTGATCCAGTCAAGATCGTTGCGATCAATGTAAGTCTTTTCTTCTTTCTCTTTTCCTTTATCATTTAATTATTCTGTCTCTTTTGTGGTTCTTATTTTCCCTATTTCTGTTATAGGATTAGGAAACTCCTAAGACTCCTTCTGAGATTCGTAGTTTTCTGGGCCTTGCCGGTTACTATCGGAGATTCATTGAGAATTTTGCTCGGATTGCTGCACCTCTCACTACTTTGACCCGTAAGAATGTTAAGTTTATCTAGGATAAGAAGTTTGAAGCCGCGTTTTAATGAGCAAGCTAACTTCTGCACCAGTTCTTACCGTCCCGAACGGAAGTGAGGGATTGATGGTATATACTGCTGCTAGTCGTGAGGGATTGGGTGTTGTTCTCATGTAGGATGGTAGGGTCATTGCCTATGCCAGCCGTTAGTTGAAAACCCATGAAGCTAATTATACTGCCCATGATTTAGAGTTGCTTTCTGTTGTCTTTGCTTTGAAGCTTTGGAGGCATCATCTGCTAGGAACCAAGTTTGAGCTTTTCACCGATCATCAGTCTCTAAGATATATCTTCACCCAGAAGGTTTTGAATCTGAGGCAAGTTCGTTGGCTTGAGTTTTTGGCTTCTTATGACCTTGATATTAGCTATACTCTCGGTAAAGCTAATGTTGTGGCCGATGCTCTGAGTCGGAAGAAGGCTTTGTTGTGTTAGATGGTTGTTTCTTCTTCTCCTCTTTTGGAGCGCATCATAGCTAAGCAAGATGAGGATGAGATGCTTAGGTTGATGGAGAGTGTTTGAAGTAGAATTGATGGTAGTAGTTGCGATAGTAGTGGAGCTCAGATCGATGATAGAGGGATTTTGAGGATAAATGGCAGGATTTGTGTCCCAAATGTTGATGGTTTCAAGCGGGAATTACTTCGCGAGAATCGTCGACCTAGACTTTCTATCCATCCTGGTGTGTCGAAGATGTATCAGGATATGAAGAGGCTTTATTAGTGGAAGGGAATGAAGAGGGATCTCTCTATCTTTGTTAGTAGGCGTGCGACTTGTCAGCAAGTCAAGGTCGATCATCAGAAGACCCCTGCTTTGTTGCAGCACTTTGAGATTTCCAACTGGAAGTGGGAACAGGTTTCCATGGATTTCATTGATGGATTGCCGAGGTCTAAGGAAGGCAATGAGAGTATCTGGGTTATTGTGGATAGGCAGACCAAGTCTGCTCATTTCATTCCGGTCAAGTCTACCCATTTTGCTTCTAGCTTGTCTGAGATCTACATGAGGGAGACTGTTTGTCTCCATGGTGTTCCTCTCAGTATTGTTTGTGATCGTGATCCTATCCTTACCAGCGAGTTCTGGAAAGCTTTTCAGGAATCTTTGGGTGCTCATCTGAATCTGAGCACTGCTTACCATCCGCAGATGGATGGTCAAACGGAAAGAGTGAATCAGATACTCGAAGATGTTCTTCATGCTTGTGTGCTTGATTATGGTGGATGTTGGGAAGATCATCTTCATCTTGTCGAGCTCACCTACAATAATAGTTATTAGGTATAATCTTATCTTCTGTTTTAAGCTTATCTTAATCTTTTATCTATCTCTTTCTGTCTTTGAATTCAGGCCAGTATCAAGACATCTCCATTTGCTGCTCTATATGGACGACCTTGTTGATGTCCATCTTGCTGGATTGAATTCGGTAATCGTCTGGTTCTTGGTCCTGATATGATTTTGGAAGCTTCGGAGAGAGTTAAGGAGATTAAGAGAAGGTTGAGGGTTGCTCAGGATAGGCATAAGAAGTATGCAGATAGGCGTAGGCGGATTTTGGACTTTGTTGTTGGAGATCTGGGTTTCCTTAAGGTTTCTCCCTTAAGGAATGTTCTTCACTTTGGTCGTAGAGGGAAGCTTTCTCCTAGGTTCATTAGCCCTTTCCGCATTGTGGAAAGAGTTGGTTCCTTGGCTTATCGTCTAAAGTTACCCAAGAAGCTTTCTGGAGTGCATGATGTATTCCACGTCTCACACCTTCGTCGATATCTCCATGACCCATCTCTATTTGTTCAGCCTTCTGCTCTAGATAGCTTGGATATTGAGCCTAATCTGACTGTCGAGAGGAAGCCGCCTCGTATTGCAGATAGAGGTACGAAGCAACTAAGAAGGAAATCTGTTAGTCTGGTCAAAGTACAGTGGAGTACTGATGATCGTGATTGTTCTTGGGAGACGGAGGAGGGCATTCATGCTTCGAATCAGAAATTGTTTATTCCAGGCACTATTTTGTTTTTCTATCTTGTTTTTTCCTTATTTCCTTCTTTATGTTCTTTTCAAGGACGAAAAGGTTTGAGTGGGGGAGAGTGTAACAACCCAATATTTTTAAAATTAATTTTTATTTGAATTTATTTCACTTTGAAAATATTTTATAAATACATAAAATTTTGTTTTAAAATATTTTTTTAAAGTGAAGTAGATATTTTTCTAAAGATAGTGATGATTTATTTGTAATTTTTGAACCCTGTTTGGAATTTTTAAGCAATTTCTTTAATTTTTTTTATATTTCCTTTAAATTTAATTATTTATTTTTATTTATTTTTACCTTGTTTTAGTTTTTAAATTCATTTATAGATTTTATTTTGTTTTATTTGAATTAAAGAAAAAGGAAATATGAAGAGTTTAAAAAGCTTTAATAACTTAAGACTTTTCATTTGCTAACCTTCTCAATTTCCATAACTCTTCATTTATTTTGTTTGGCCGTGCATTTTGGCTTCTTAGCTATATATTCATTTAACATTTTATGCACAAAAATTATCATCTCCATCTCCATTCACGGCTTGATAAAAATTCTTGGTAATGGCCTCTTCCTTTTCTTCTCTTTTTTTTCTATGTTTTTGCCTCGTTTTCTTGGATAGTTTTGCTCAGTCTCTTCTTGATAGTCACGACCACCACCTCCACCATCTCTTCCTTACCTCCACCACCACCTATCCCTCAGAGCTTGACCATGGCCGCACCATCTATGAAGAGAAACTCCACAAAAAAATTTCTTATTGCCTTAAAACTATGCTAGGCCGAGCCATGTTGCTTCATCACCCCATTGTTCACCACCACCACATTTTCCAGACCTCCTTTCATCACTCCAATCACTGACCAGAGCCACACCACATTGGCCGAGCCCAAACCCTACATGCTCGATCCCTTATGTTGACATAAAACTCCTCATTGTTGCATAAACTCTTCACATTCTCAAGTGTGTAAACTCCTCCATTATGTCTAGCCTTGTACCTGAGCCATGCTAGGACCAACCTGAGCCAAACCATGATAAAACCCAAGCCAAATGTACCCCTAGGCTGTAACGACCCAGAATTTCTATTAATTAAAATTTGAATATTTAATTAATTTTAAATATTAATAAGTGAAATTTATAAGTCGAATAAATTTTTATTTCAAAGAATTGGATTTAATTGAATAATTAAATCGATAATTTAATATGTTAAAATACAGAAATAATTGAAATTGAGTTAAATATGATTGAAAATGATTTGTAAAATTTTATTATATCATATTGGAGTTAGAATGATGTTATAGAACTTTTAAAATCGAATTAAAAGTTTATTTGTGAAAATTGAATATTTTAATATTTAATCGACTAGTGAAATTAGCCATTTTTCGAACAGTCTCAGAATTGGACGAAACTAGTTACATTGGATCCGTAATAGTTTTTTATTATCGGATTTCAATTTTCGTAGCAATTGGAGTTGTCGTTTTATCGTGGCAGCTCGAAACGCATCGAAATTGTTTTTAATATTAATTTGGCGAGTTAAAATAGCCATTTTTCAAACAGTCTCGGATTTCGACGAAACTAGTTTCATCGGATCCGTAATGTTATATTATTGTATGGTTTCAAATTTCAAGTCAATCGGATTTACATTTTGTCCGGTGCAAGCTAAAACGCCTAGAAAATCATTTAATCGGTTTAATTTTAAATCGAACGTTTATTGCCATAACTCGCACAGATGACCGAATTAGCTCCCGAAACACGTTCCATTGTGTTCGAAACACAAGGTAAACCTTAGGAACGCCAACCAGCATGCTTCGTTTGGAGTTCGGAAAATTCGGGGTGAATAGTGTTCGTGAAATTTTCTATATAAGGACTTATAATTCACAAATTTGCAAAGAAAAGAGCTAGGGTTTCATGGAAGCTTCAGCCGCCACTTTCTGAAACCTAAGGCCGAAAATTGTTCAACTTCATCCTCTTTTATCCCTTCATCCATCAACAATTAGCGAAATCTTTCAACATGAAACTTGTAGAGGGGAGTGAGATCTAGGTATTCAATGGTCATGATCGCGTTTGGGTTAGCGGATTGGTGGCAAATCGTCCTCAAACTGCCGAAAGTCATGCACGCTTTTCAAAGTGGGGAGATGGCCGAGCTCGCTATGCTTACAGCCGAAGGTGGTTTTTGCTTTGGGCTTCAATATGGAGGTGGTTGATCAACTTTGAAATGCTCGTGGAGGTCGCAAAATCAAACCCTAGTTTCGACTATAATGGGTTGCCGTGCGTGATTTACTTCCTGTAGAATCACGTTAGATGGAAGAAGAAAGGAAGGCAGGGTCACGATTGCAGGGGTTTGGATCTGGTGGCTGAGGTTTAGCTGTAGGTTTAAAATAAAGAAATTATGTTGTAAATTATATATTAAAAATTCGTGTAACTTTAAAAATTCATATCTTTTTCATACGAGGTCGAAAACGCGCGAAACCAGTTGCGTTGGAATCGTATGGACGAGCACTACGCTATGAAATTTGATTGGAGTCGTTTAGAGTTAGTGAGAATTTTGGATAAAATTAAACGTCCGTTTAATTTTATTCGAAATAAATCGCTAAAACGAAATTGAAATCAAGGTGAGAACTTCTCACTCAATCGAACCGGTTTCGATTTTAATTTTAAATAGTTAGATTTAAAATTCTTGAATGCATGTTTGAATGATGATTGTTATCAATTGATTGTTAAAATAGACATTATGCGCCGTTAGTAAGCGGATGTTATTTATTAAAAACATATACCGCGAATATTTCATAAACAATGAAATTGGTATTATTTATGTACTTCGAATTGATTTCCCGCGGTATATAGCGGATGAGACCCTATTGCGCCGTCTATTAAGCGGATAATATTTTAAATCCCATATACGGCGATAATTCCTTACTGGAACGGAATTGGTATTGTGCTAAAATCTTTGGATGTAGGAAAACAGGTTGGAGAGGTCCAACTGGATTCCTCAACAGTATTTATTTGATTTCAGATATTTTGATATTTTATGGATTATCATATCGATATATGATGCCGTTGTTGTCGTGATTGACTATTTGCTGTGTAGCATCACTAGGCCAATTTTGGAATCTTAAAAGGATTTTAAAGTGATTTTTGAAAGTATACGTTTATAAAATATTTTTGGAATTGATTCATTATAAATAAATAAACGTTATAATTTTAATGTTATAAAAAATTATGATTTTTGAGAAATATAGTTAAAAGTTGATTTTTGAAAATATGGGATAAATGATTTTATAAAATAGTTTAAATCGGGATTTTTGAATTTATTATAAAAAGTTTAAATATAGGATTTATGAAATTTGATTATTTTATAAATCAAAGAAAATGGTGAAATTATAAAGGAGTTTAAAGACGTTTTTAAAGTAATAATAAAAATTGATTTGTATAAAAGAATTATAAGATGGATATTTATAAATTAAAATATTTGAATTATAAAATGAGTTTTTATAAGTGTTAGAATGAATTGTAAATGAATTTCATAAATGAATGAAATTTATAGGATTATAAACGGTGAAGTTATAAATGGAATTTTATAAGCAGTAGGTTTATAAAACTTGTAAAGTTATTTGAAGAATAGATATGGGTAAATAAATGAATCTTATAAGTTATAAGATTTATAATTTGGGAAGTTTAAAGGAACGTTTTTTGCAAACAAATAAATTATAAGTATTTAACTTAAATTATGGACTTTTGGTTTATAATTGAGTTATAAATTGAAATAGGTTAATAAAGGAGATTTATAAAAGGAAGTTGTTATAAAATAAATAGAAATGGAATTATAAACGTTGTTTTATAAATCCGCAAACGGCTTATTTTGATAAGTAAATTGTTATAATCTATTAATGGAGTTATATTCACGTTTTAGACAGTGAATAATCCTTTAAAATAAAATGTATAGAAATGATGAAATTGGTTAACGAAGTATATTCACGTTTTTGAATAGTGAATAATGTGTTAAAGGAAATGTTTTGGATGAGACGTTTTAAATAGAATTAAAACGATCTAACGATGTTTTTAAAATGTGTTAAGATTCGAAACCATAGATTTCAACATTTATTGTTGAAATAGACGTTTTCGACAAATTGAAGGAAATGGTGGACTATAACACTGTTGTTATAGTAAATGATTTCCGAAAGGAAATGTTTTGTTTAGTATTGGGATTTATATATCTATTTTAATATTGAATCCCTATATTAGTGATTTTGGGTTGTCGTAACGATGTTTTACGTAACATTCGTTTTGGCCCAAATAAATATGTTTAAGAGAATGATTTCCTTAAAGAATGAAATATATACTTAATTTCGATTCAAGTATATTGAATATTTTCCAAAGGTTGAAAATAAATAGATTTGTGAATTACTTATGAATAAGTAAGTATGGAAATGTTTTCCAATGTGAAATGAAACGTTTTGAGAATTTATCTTTTTGAAGATAAATTGAAAATGAATAATTGAAATCGTGTATTCATAAATATTTTAGAATATAAATTCATTATGGAATTTATAAATGAAAAGGGGAATTTGTTTAAAAATAAACGTTGATTAGTTTTTGAAGTATGGGAATTAATTTACGGATTTGGAACGTAAATATAAAGTAAATCGTTAAGGATTTATTTAATTGTTTTAAATGAACCATGTTGAAATGAAAGTATTTTCGCATAAGGAAATGTTTGAAACATGTTTTCAAAAGTGGTAAGTGTGAAAAGTGATTTGAAAATTGTTTTCAAATGGTTGAAGTGTGAAAATTATATATCTTGTAAAGATATTTTTGGAAAATAAATAATTTGGAAAATTATTTGGAATCTGGTGATGTTGTGCATATCCATCGATAGTTCAATAACCGACTATCAATATTTACCTTTGAATAGGTATTTGTTGTGATTTGCTTAAATTTGAATGCCACACTTATTTTTAAATAAGCGCTCACTATTCGGGTTAACCGGGAAAGGACCTTGGGGTCGTATAACCCATTCCGAATACGTGATACGTCGTTATGAATTGCATTTGAAGACCGCTGTTGAAGACCGGATATTTTTGAAAGCGAAAGGACAACTCGTCGAATGTCTTTGCATCGACTGGTCCCCGGTATAGAGACTCCATATGTGATGGGAAGTCCGAATGTGATTAGTGAATATCCGGATTGCAAGGACTTCTTTGTAAGTGCCTTCGGTTCTGTTCGAGCCCGGAACAGACTTGTATGGATAGTATGTCTGACGTTACAAATTGAGATATAAAGTATATTTCTTTCAAATACATTTCTGTTGGTGGCGGAGAATTTATTCTTTTAGCTTAACACCCTTCTCTGAGACGTACGAGCTCAGAGGTTATGTAGTTGAAGGTTATCAGCGATATATTCTCAATTTGGTAATGTGACATGCTGAGTGTTGCTGTGAAATGATCATTGTTTGATCATTTGTGATATGATCATTTGTTTGATCACTTATCTTTGTGATCATTTCTATGATCGTTTGTTGACCCAAAGCACAGCTTTTGTATAAAGCGTGGCTTTGTGGACGAAACTTCGTCGAGCCTCACACCCCGGAATGGTCAAAACAGGAAAGATGCAGCAAGGTTATTGGGGGTAGCGCCCCTTAGGGTATGTGCATTTCCTTCTGGAAAAGGGTGGTATCATGGTATGGAGCCCAGATACTTACTCATGTTGAAACACTTTATTATTTTGGTGTGATGTTGGTTACGAGCGCTCGGATAAACGTCCCAAAGGACCGGGGGATGGCATACTCGTGTCAGTTGTTACCTAGTTTGAAAGGTAACCCAGCCTTGTGTTGGCAGAGATCCGGTTAGGTTCTCGGGGACGTCCTTCCAGAGGCGTTCTCATGTGGCAATGGGAAGTTCCTTGGCCTGACCATTTGTTGGAAATCCAAAGAAACAATACGATCTTGTACGGTTTTAGTTGTATAACCTGCCATGGAATGTGGCGGTAACCTGCTATTGAACATGGTAGCTATAGTAGGCATACGATAATGGTCGTATGCTGGCTAAGATTTATATCTTTATTTTCGAAATGATTTTCTCTACACTATGCACTAGTAATAATATCAAATGTTCTTTTTAATGCGTATCAAGCATCTTTGACTATCATAAGGAGAAATCTCCTCCGATTCTACGTTTGCATTGTGTGTGTGTGCGGGAGGCCTTATGGTAGTCTCATTTTTAAAAGCATTGCG
Source organism: Allium cepa (assembly GCA_030765085.1). Lineage (NCBI taxonomy): Eukaryota > Viridiplantae > Streptophyta > Magnoliopsida > Asparagales > Amaryllidaceae > Allium > Allium cepa. The sequence continues at coordinate 501,869,307 of CM060931.1, forward strand.
AATTGACTTTAAAAATATTCCTCTATTTTGATTTTAAAGATAAATAAACTGTTTTGAGTTCTCACACCAGTCACATGACTGACTCGGAGTTTATTGTTTTCCTTCCTAAACTCTGGGTGCCCACCAATTTCCACACGGGCAGTCAAGAGACAGGTTTATCAGGATATTCTGGAATTCAGGAGTTGCTGGAGGCAAGCTGGATGACATGGCGTAATACTAGTATATAGTATTTCTTTTCCGCTGTTTGTTGTTGTTTGTTGTACACTCTGATGATGATGTAATGTGATGTAATGTGTTGTAATGTAATAATAGATATAGTTCTTTGTTTAAAGATTATTCATTTATTTATTATATGTTGTTCCGCTGCGATTGTGAGATTCTGATGTTGTTCTTCTGTTGTTTTCTTTCTGTTCTATTCTATCTTTTCTCTCTTCTTTTTCTTCTTCTACCTCTTTATTTTTTTTAAAAACCCTGAGAATACGTATTTCCGTTCATCTTGAGTTAATCACTGGAGATTAGTGTTTATTCAAGGAGTACGGATTTGCGGGTCCTCACAGCTGGTATCAGAGCATATGGTTAAGTGACAACCATGGCTCTGTTGGGTATTACTCATTAGAGATAGAGTCAGTAGTACTGTAAAATGAGTTTGAGTGTAATAATAGCTATGAGAGCGTATTTGTTAGTGAATATAAAATTGTTTTATATTGTGATGATTGGTTTGTTGAGTGGTATATGGATTCTAGTTAATACGAGTAATTGACGTTGTTGATAGGGATCTCTAAACACTTGTATAGAACAATTCGACACGATATTGTTTTAAATTGGGTAAATGAAATAATTTTACGTTGATTATATTTATATATATAAAGGAATAATTTTTCAGAATTATTAAAGTATTTATAAGTTGATTGTTTGGTTGTTGAATAAGTTAAATAAAAAACATCTAAATAAAAGAATAATTGTATAAGCAAAAGAATTATAAGAATTGAATTATAATGAAAGTGATTTACAATTGCGAAATAAACTTATATATATAAGAAGTGAAACTATATGAGTATGAGTTGTAATAAAAATGAATTTAAAGTTAAATGGAAATTTACTTTAGAATTGGAATCTGAAATTGATTTATAAGTGGGAATTTAAGTTATGTAAAACCAAGTGATGTTTATAAAATGGAATATAACTTAAGTGATGTTGAATGAAGTTGATTTTGGTATCAAAGTAAATTAATAAAGTTAAGTGATAGATATGAACTTGAGTTATGTAATGAAATTCAACTTTAGAAATTGCATTGAATGAATGGATTAAATGTTAATTAAATGAATGTAAATTAAGTTGATATGGAATAATGAATGTAGGTGTTAATTCATTAAAATCTTATGTTATTGGAAGTTGAATAATTGAATGAAAATCAATTTAATTAAACCAAAATGAATGAATTTAAGCAAATAAATTTGGTTGTAATTAATATACATTGGTTGTTATATGGTTGTTAGTTGATTGTATATAATTCATTAAGTATTAATGAAATTGAAAGCTAAAGTAATTGAAATCCAATTGGAAGTTAAGTAAATCTTAAATAGAATTGAATTTGATTTGGGAGTGAACCAACATGAATATGGATTAGTGAATATAAACTAATTGAAAATGAATGTTAGTAAAAAAGCATCCACTGTTAATGAATCAAATGTGATTAAATTGAAAACCTATTTCATTGAATATTAATGAGAATATGAATGAATATTTATAGGTTATGAATGTTAGTTGGATGCCAGTTGGTTGATGGTTGAATATATTGTTTTTACTACATTTGCTATGTTGGCATATATAGTTATTATGTTGCTATATGTTGTATATCGATACTATTGTCTATATACATGTTTCTCATCTGTTTGTTGAGTGTTTAGTAGGTGCGGATCACGTTTGCTTCGCATTTGGAGCTCGCTTTCGCGCTATATTAGCCTTATATGCTCGCTAATAATAAATAAGGTACATATCTCGGATTACATATCGTACTTTTGCACTTTTTTCCCTGCGGGATGCCTCATCACTTGATGAGATGTATATTTGTGATATATATACTGTCATTTTTTTTCGGATCGAGCCGCGCAAAGGAGACTATGGCGAATTTTTCCGAAAATTTAAGGCGTTGGAATATTTTTGAGAAAAAATGGAAAATTTTGAAAACTATAACTTTGATTTGGAATTGAAAGTTAAACAATAGTAGATTGGTTTGAAAAGATAACTAAGTATGATTTGAAAACTTAGTAAAGTTATTATAAGAAGCTTAACCATGAATTTTGGGAAAGATAATAGATTCTGTAACTTTTCTTACTTGTTAATTTCGAGGACGAAATTCTTTTAAGGGGGGAAGTATGTAACGACCCAGAATTTCTATTAATTAAAATTTGAATATTTAATTAATTTTAAATATTAATAAGTGAAATTTATAAGTCGAATAAATTTTTATTTCAAATAATTGGATTTAATTGAATAATTAAATCGATAATTTAATATGTGAAAATACAGAAATAATTGAAAATTGAGTTAAATATGATTGAAAATGATTAGTAAAATTTTATTTTATCATATTGGAGTTAGAATGATGTTATAGAACTTTTAAAATTGAATTAAAAGTTTATTTGTGAAAATTGAATATTTTAATATTTAATCGACTAGTGAAATTAGCCATTTTTCGAACAGTCTCAGAATTGGACGAAACTAGTTCCATTGGATCCGTAATAGTTTGTTATTATCGGATTTCAATTTTCGTAGCAATCGGAGTTGTCGTTTGATCGTGGCAGCTCGAAACGCATCAAAATTGTTTTTAATATTAATTTGGCGAGTTAAAATAGCCATTTTTCAAACAGTCTCGGATTTCGACGAAACCAGTTTCATCGGATCCATAATGTTATATTATTGTATGGTTTCAAATTTCAAGTCAATCGGATTTACCTTTTGTCCGGTGCAAGCTAAAACGCCTAGAAAATCGTTTAATCGATTTAATTTTAAATCGAACGTTTATTGCCATAACTCGCACAGATGACCGAATTAGCTCCCGAAACACGTTCCATTGTGTTTGGAACGCGAGGTAAACCTTAGGAACGCCAACCGGCACGCTTCGTTTGGAGTTCGGAAAATTCGGGGTGAATAGTGTTCGTGAAATTTTCTATATAAGGACTTATAATTCACAAATTTGCAAAGAAAAGAGCTAGGGTTTCATGGAAGCTTCAGCCGCCACTTTCTGAAACCTAAGGCCGAAAATTGTTCAACTTCATCCTCTTTTATCTCTTCATCCATCAACAATTAGCGAAATCTTTCAACATGAAACTTGTAGAGGGGAGTGAGATCTAGGTATTCAACGGTAATGATCGCGTTTGGGTGAGCGGATTGGTGGCAAATCGTCCTCAAACTGCCGAAAGACGTGCACGCTTTTCGAAGTGGAGAGATGGCCGAGCTCGCTCTGCTTACAGCCGAAGGTGGTTTTTGCTTTGGGCTTCAATATGGAGGTGGTTGATCAAATTTGAAATGCTCGTGGAGGTCGCAAAATCAAACCCTAGTTTCGACTATAATGGGTTGCCGTGCGTGATTTACTTCCTATAGAATCGCGTGAGATGGAAGAAGAAAGGAAGGCACGGTCACGATTGCAGGGGTTTGGATCTGGTGGCTGAGATTAAGCTGTAGGTTTAAAATAAAGAAATTATGTTGTAAATTATATATTAAAAATTCGTGTAACTTTAAAAATTCATATCTTTTTCATACGAGGTCGAAAACGCGCGAAACCAGTTGCGTTGGAATCGTATGGACGAGCACTACGCTATGGAATTGGATTGGAGTCGTTTGGAGTTAGTGAGAATTTCTGGTAAAATTAAACGTCCGTTTAATTTTATTCGAAATAAATCGCTAAAAGGAAATTGAAATCAAGGTGAGAACTTCTCACTCAATCGAATCGGTTTCGATTTTAATTTTAAATAGTTAGATTTAAATTCTTGAATGCATGTTTGAATGATGATTGTTATCAATTGATTGTTAAAATAGACATTATGCGCCGTTAGTAAGCGGATGTAATTTATTAAAAACATATACCGCGAATATTTCATAAACAGTGAAATTGGTATTATTTATGTACTTGGAATTGATTTCCCGCAGTATATAGCGGATGAGACCCTATTGCGCCGTCTATTAAGCGGATAATATTTTAAATCCCATATACCGCGATAATTCCGTACTGGAACGGAATTGGTATTGTGCTAACATCTGTGGATGCAGGAAAACAGGTTGGAGGGATCCAACTGGATTCTTCAACTGTATTTATTTGATTTCAGATATTTTGATATTTGATGGATTATCATATCGATATATGATGTCGTTGTTGTCGTGATTGACTATTTGGTGTGTAGCATCACTAGGCCAATTTTGGAATTTTAAAAGGATTTTAAAGTAATATTTGAAAGTATACGTTTATAAAATATTTTTGGAATTGATTCATTATAAATAAATAAACGTTGTAATTTTAATGTTATAAAAAATTATGATTTTTGAGAAATATAGTTAAAAGTTGATTTTTGAAAATATGGGATAAATGATTTTATAAAATAGTTTAAATCGGGATTTTTGAATTTATTATAAAAAGTTTAAATATAGGATTTATGAAATTTGATTATTTTATAAATCAACGAAAATGGTGAAATTATAAAGGAGTTTAAAGACGTTTTTAAAGTGATAATACAAATTGATTTGTACAAAAGAATTATAAGATGGATATTTATAAATTAAAATATTTGAATTATAAAATGAGTTTTTATAAGTGTTAGAATGAATTGTAAATGAATTTCATAAATGAATGAAATTTATAGGATTATAAACGGTGAAGTTATAAATGGAATTTTATAAGCAGTAGGTTTATAAAATTTGTAAAGTTATTTGAAGAATAGATGTGGGTAAATAAATGAATCTTATAAGTTATAAGATTTATAATTTGGGAAGTTTAAAGGAACAATTTTTGCAAACAAATAAATTATAAGTATTTAACTTAAATTATGGACTTTTGGTTTATAATTGAGTTATAAATTGAAATAGGTTAATAAAGGAGATTTATAAAAGGAAGTTGTTATAAAATAAATAGAAATGGAATTTATAAACGTTGTTTTATAAATCCGCAAACGGCTTATTTTGATAAGTAAATTGTTATAACCTATTAATGGAGTTATATTCACGTTTCAGACAGTGAATAATCCTTTAAAATAAAATGTATAGAAATGATGAAATTGGTTAATGAAGTACATTCACGTTTTTGAATAGTGAATAATGTATTAAAGGAAATGTTTTGGATGAGACGTTGTAAATAGAATTAAAACGATCTAACGATGTTTTTAAAATGTGTTAAGATTCGAAACCATAGATTTCAACATTCATTGTTGAAATAGACGTTTTCGAGAAATAGAAGGAAATGGTGGACTATAACACTGTTGTTATAGTAAATGATTTCCGAAAGAAAATGTTTTGTTTAGTATTGGGATTTATATATCTATTTTAATTTCGAATCCCTATACTAGTGATTTTCGGTTGTCGTAACGATGTTTTTCGTAACATTCGTTTTGGTCCAAATAAATATGTTTAAGAGAATGATTTCCTTAAAGAATGAAATATATACTTAATTTCGATTTAAGTATATTGAATATTTTCCAAAGGTTGAAAATAAATAGATTTGTGAATTACTTATGAATAAGTGAGTATGGAAATGTTTTCCAATGTGAAATGAAACGTTTTGAGAATTTATCTTTTTGAAGATAAATTGAAAATGAATAATTGAAATCGTGTATTCATAAATATTTTGGAATATAAATTCATTATGGAATTCACAAATGAAAAGGGGAATTTGTTTAAAAATAAACGTTGATTAGTTTTTGAAGTATGGGAATTAATTTGTTTAAATGAACCATGTTGAAATGAAAGTATTTTCGCATAAGGAAATGTTTGAAACATGTTTTCAAAAGTGGTAAATGTGAAAAGAGATTTGAAAATTGTTTTCAAATGGTTGAAGTGTGAAAATTATATATCTTGTAAAGATACTTTTGGAAAATAAATATTTTGGAAAATTATTTGGAATCTGGTGATGTTGTGCATATCCATTGATAGTTCAATAACCGACTATCAATATTTACCTTTGAATAGTTATTTGTTGTGATTTGATTGAATTTGAATGCCACACTTATTTTTAAATAAGCGCTCACTATTCGGGTTAACCGGGAAAGGACCTTGGGGTCGTATAACCCATTCCGAATACGTGATACGTCGTTATGAATTGCATTTGAAGACCGGTGTTGAAGACCGGATATTTTTAAAAGCAAAAGGACAACTCGTCGAATGTCTTTGCATCGACTGGTCCCCGGTATAGAGACTCCATATGTAATGGGAAGTCCGAACGTGATTAGTGAATATCCGGATTGCAAGGACTTCTTTGTAAGTGCCCTCGGTTCTGTTCGAGCCCGGAACAGACTTGTATGGATAGTATGTCTGACGTTACAAATTGAGATATAAAGCAGATTTCTTTCAAATACATTTCTGTTGGTGGCGGAGAATTTATTCTTTTAGCTTAACACCCTTCTCTGAGACGTACGGGCTCAGAGGTTATGTAGTTGAAGGTTATCAGCGATATATTCCCAATTTGGTAATGTGACATGCTGAGTGTTGCTGTGAAATGATCATTGTTTGATCATTTGTGATATGATCATTTATTTGATCACTTATCTTTGTGATCATTTCTATGATCGTTTGTTGACCCAAAGAACAGCTTTTGTATAAAGCGTGGCTTTGTGGACGATACTTCGTCGAGCCTCACACCCCGAAATGGTCAAAACAGGAAAGACGCAGCAAGGTTATTGGGGGTAGCGCCCCTTAGGGTATGTGCATTTCCTTCTGGAAAAGGGTGGTATCATGGTATGGAGCCCAGATACTTACTCATGTTGAAACACTTTATTATTTTGGTGTGATGTTGGTTACGAGCGCTCGGATAAAGGTCCCAAAGGACCGGGGGATGGCATACTCGTGTCAGTTGTTACCTAGTTTGAAAGGTAACCCGGCCTTGTGTTGGCAGAGATCCGGTTAGGTTCTCGGGGACGTCCTTCCAGAGGCGTTCTCATGTGGCAATGGGAAGTTCCTTGGCCTAACCATTTTTTGGAAATCCAAAGAAACAATACGATCTTGTACGGTTTTAGTTGTATAACCTGCCATGGAATGTGGCGGTAACCTGCTATTGAACATGGTAGCTATAGTAGGCATACGATAATGGTCGTATGCTGGCTAAGATTTATATCTTTATTTTCGAAATGATTTTCTCTACACTATGCACTAGTTATAATATCAAATGTTCTTTTTAATGCGTATCAAGCATCTTTGACTATCATAAGGAGAAATCTCCTCCGATTCTGCGTTTGCATTGTGTGTGTGTGCGGGAGGCCTTATGGTAGTCTCATTTTTAAAAGCATTGCGAATTGACTTTAAAAATATTCCTCTGTTTTGTTTTTAAAGATAAATAAACTGTTTTGAGTTCTCACACCAGTCACATGACTGACCGGAGTTTATTGTTTTCCTTCCTAAACTCTGGGTGCCCACCAATTTCCACACGGGCAGTCAAGAGACAGGTTTATCAGGATATTTTGGAATTCAGGAGTTGCTGGAGGCAAGTTGGATGGCATGGCGTAATACTAGTATATAGTATTTCTTTTCCGCTGTTTGTTGTTGTTTGTTGTACACTCTGATGATGATGTAATGTAATGTAATGTGTTGTAATGTAATAACTAATATAGTTCTTTGTTTAAAGATTATTCATTTATTTATTATATGTTGTTCCGCTGCGATTGTGAGATTCTGATGTTGTTCTTCTGTTGTTTCCTTTCTGTTCTATTCTATTTTTTCTCTCTTCTTTTTCTTCTTCTACCTCTTTCTTTTTTTTTAAAAACCCTGAGAATACGTATTTCCGTTCATCTTGAGTTAATCACTGGAGATTAGTGTTTATTCAAGGAGTACGGATTTGCGGGTCCTCACATAGGCCATGCAAGCATATGTAGAAAACAAGGCAAAAGTTTGTGTGTTCAATTTGCTTTTTATTTCAGAGTTATTTAAATTCAATGTTGTATTGAATTTTAATTTTATTTGGTTTTTTTTGGGTTGTAACACTAGATCTATAGCTTGGATCTCGCTGTCCACTCGAGTCTATAGTCTTGTCATTGTGTTCTGGAACCCGTTATGTCATTTGAATTGATATCCCCAACGTATAGAGGTGAGTAAATCTCACATGACATTATATACTTATGCAAATGTGAAGCGATAACAATTGAATGTGTAAAATTATATAAGATGTTATAACTGCCTGTGATTATTAATTATATGATGTTAAACTTGTTATTTTACCTATCATCTCATTTGTTATTGATATTTGTTGTTAAACTTTTTATTTTATCTATTTCTCACACTGCAAGTTCCCTGTAGAATAGACTCACTATTGATTGAAATGATACATACCCGAACGGACTTTAAAATAGGGAAAAATCATTATGGGCTGAAATGATAGGCCTGAACGGTTTTTATTTTACTTTTTTTACTTAGGACTGCGGGTTTGAAATGATAGGACCTGGATTTTTCTTTGTAAACTGCGGATTGAAATGATATATATATGTATCACTTGACCTAGTTACAAAAGTACGTACATACCCGTGGTTAATTTCATAAAGTATTTTGAATATTTAAATATTTTTAAAATGCGTAAAATTATGAAAATTTTATTTAAATTGGGTTTTAAATGTTTTAATAAAGAAATTTTGATTTTTCTGTAAGTTAAAATGTAATTTAAATGAATGGTAAAAGTGAATTTTTGGAAATATAACTTTAGTTGGAAAATTTGGAATTTTGGTTTAAAATGAAAATTAATTATATAAATAAAATGGAAATTTAATTATATTGAAAAATGGAAGAAAAATGTAGGTGTTAAGTTATTTGTTAAAAAGCGAAGAAAAGAAAATGTTACACTTGAATTTGTTAAGTGAAATTATTGAAAAAATTGATTTAATTATAAGAAATTTAGTTATAAAAATCATAAGTTAAAAGTAAGTTAAATGAACATTTTAATGTTAAAATATGATTTTTATAATGTTTAAAGGGTTTAAATTGAAGTTATTTATTTGCTGGAAATACGCTAAAATCTGGAAAATACTTTTTATAGCATTCAGAAATGCTATGGTTTCTGTAAATGAACTAAAACTGAATAAAAGAGGCTATTACAGCAGTTTTGAAATGCTGTAGTTGCTGTAGTAAATTTAAAAGGCTAAAACTTAATAAAGGTCTTTTACAGCAGTTCTGTAAATGCTGTAGTGGTCTGCTGTCTTTGTTGAAATTAATAAAAACCTTAAAACTTGAAACCCGAGCTATTACAACATTTATGGAAATGCTTCTTTGCTGTTTTAAACTAAATTTCAACTGAAACTGAGTTTGAACAGTAGTTTTTTAAATGCTCTCTTTGCTGAATTAAAATGTTTTCAAGTATAACTTATAATAGCCTTTTCTAAATGCCGTGAAAGGATGAAATTTTAAATATCTATGGTTTTTGACTTAGTAAACGAGTTCAGAATGGTTTGAAACTTTGGAAATTGAATACTTGACTTGAAAGAATAATAACTTTTAAATGATTTAAATGAATAAAGTTAATTGGAAAATAAATCATTTTAAAAGGTGATTTGAATTGAAATAAATAAATGTTATCTTTGAATTTAAAAGGGTATTTAAATTGGATATTTGGATTTGAATTCGAATAATGATTTGAAAAGGAAGTTTTGAAATATATGATATTTTGAGGTATTGAAATGATTTAATCTTTATTTGACAAAGATTTGGATTTGAAAGGATATTATATTTTGAAGTATAAATTATTAGTTTTAAAAGTTATAACCACGGGTTATAATAACGATTGGTTGGCAAAGATACCGAGATCGGATATGGACATACTCTCTATCGATACCGAAAATCGCTTTGACAACCATGTACACGGTGGAGATTCCAAAATGAAGTAGGATGGTGGCGACGTTCTTGTGGTATGTTACGTGGACCCAACTCCCATGAGTTGGCATAAGGTGGCTAAAACATGAGCGATCTCGGGCCAAGTGAGGTCATACCTTCGATCAGACGTATTTCTTCGATGCCATACTATTACTTTGTGATTGTTTGGTGGCCACCCTCCAATTTAGGAACGTGATCCAAGGTGGGCATAGCGGCTCCTACGTTACCACCAGCCCGTGTGCGTAATTGGTATATCTACCCTGACATTGCCTCATTGTGCCGTGGCACCCATCATATCGAGCCTTTACTACGAGTTTGGTTTTCTCCCGTAGCCTATGCGTATCTTCTCGTAGTCTGCCGATCAGCAGATATTCAGATATTGGATGGACTATTGGGACTATTACGTGTTTGGGGCTATATGGATAACCTCGTGATGCTATTTTAAAGTAAGTTTATTTTACTGATAGACATTATTATAATAGTGTATACTACTACATAGTAAATAGTTTAACGGATCCTTAGAGGATGGGCGGTCCCAATCATCTTCTAAGTTACTTGTACCTTTACTACAGTTCACTTGAGTTGGTTTACATTGGATAAGTATGTATGTCCTGACTCGAGTGTTTGTGTTTTATTTATGCTCGGGTCAGCATGAGTATTCACAGATTTGGATTTCCACTCTCTAGATGTCTGGATCGCTGGAGATTATCGGCTTATCTAGTCTATCTATATTCAGTTCTATTGTTCTATTTCAGTTACGTTGTTCTGTTGTCAGCTTTGTATTAGTGGACTTTTTTGTATTTGGGATTTTATATTGTATCTATTTTCAGACTGATGTTATGTATTTGGTTTCGAGACTTTGTGATAGTAGCTTCATGAACTACTACGGTATTTTATTTTCCGCTGCGAGATATTCTGATGTTCTATGTCTGTGATTCTGTGATTTGATATTATTTGCTCCGAATTTTATTACAATATATTGTTTTGTACTATTCAAGTCTGACATGTGTGGATTATTGTCGATTTGAATGGTGGAAAATGATGGTCGTTACAGTTGGTATCAGAGCTTTGTTTTTTAGGCAAATCTTAGCCTACGGAGCAAAAACTCATTAGAGATAGGGTAGAAATACCCTAGATGAGTGAAATCAACTTCAGAATCATTTCTTTGTGGGAGAACATATTTTCAAAGTATAAAATGATTTTAAAATGATTTTCAAAGGATTTCTCAAAGATTATTTTGATGTAAATTTTTTTTTCTTGTTTTAAAAGCAAATTTTTCTAAACTTCTTTCCTTTCGTATCTACCTTATTAGAAGTTTCTGTAATTAGGATGTTCATCCAAGTGAATTTATCTTGTCTTGTCTTGTCTTATCTTTATCTTATCTTTACCTTTGTCCTAATATTCATTCTTGAATTTTCAGGATGAATCGTAGGAATGCTAGAGTTCAGGGCCGTGGTGCTGCCCCAATTCCTGCCCTAACTCCTGTTCATTTCACCATTCTTTGCAAAGAATTCACTTATCTTAGTGGTACCAAGTTCACTCGTTCTGAGTCTATCGTTAAGGCTCAATAATGGTTGAGGAGTATCGAGAAAATATTTACTATCTTGAGATTACTGATGCCTAGAAGCATCAGTTAGCCGCAAGGCAGTTGCAGGAGGCTGCCCAAGATTGGTGGGAGTCTGTTACGGCTAACACCGTTGAGACTGATCTTACTTGGGAACAGTTCAGGTATCTCCTTGTGTTTCTTTGAATTCTGTTTTTCTATCTCTTCGTGCCTTTTCTAAGCTTATCTATCATTCCTCAGGGAGGCTTTCGTTGCTAAGTGGATGTCCGAAGCCGGGAAATACCAGCTTTATGGGGAGTTCATGGACCTCAAATAGGGAAGCGTGTCTTTTTCAGGGTACGAGAGGAAGTTTAACGAATTTTCTAAGTTCGGACCTGGCCTGATAGACACTCCTCTGAAGAAGAATGAGAATTTTATTGCTGGTGCTCGTCTTGAGTACTATGATCAATTAATTGCCCATGTTCACAGCCCTTTCACTGTACTTATGGATATGGCTATGCGTTATGAGAATCCTACTTCTAAGGGCCCTGCTTCTATTAGTGCTCCTTCATCTCAGACTTCCTCTGCAAATTCTAAGAAGAGAAAGCCTAGTTTCCTTCGGCAGAAGAAGAATTGGCTCAAGAATCTTGATTTGGGATCTTCATCATCTGCTCCTTCTCAGAGGTAGCCGTTGATCTTTCTTCCATCACCTGCTTTAAGTGTGACCAGAAGAGACACTATGCAAATAGTTGTCCTACTATTGTTGGTGCTTCTGTTCCTCCCCCTTCTCAGTCAGCTAGGCATGATCTTTACCACATCTGTCTCCAGCCTAGCCATTTCAGGAAGGATTGCCCTACCCAGCAGAAGGGCAAGCCTTTTGGTATATTTGTTGTCACCTCCGCATCTTCTCTAGCTCCTCCAGCTCCTAGTGATGACCAAGGTACTCTTTAGGGCTCTTTTTCTTTATTTCAGCATCCTGTTCGTGTTTTATTTGATACTGGAGATTCCCACAGTTTTATATATATGTTGATTTGTGTGATAAGTTTGAGCATCTCCTTTCTCCTAAGTATGTTTCTGAATCCTTATGTGTTTCAAATCCAATTGGGGGTCCCGCAAACCTTAATAGGATTTGTAAACAAGTGAAGCTTCTCTATTCTGATCATCGCTTCAGTGGCGATTTCTATGTTTTAGGCTTTGATGCTTTTGATTTGTTGCTTGGAAGTGATTGGCTTGGTAGGCCTGATGCCATATCTCTTCTCAATCCCGGTCTATTCACCTTGTTAATGCTATGGGTAATTCCTTTATTATTCAGTGCTGCATGCCTCAGGATTTTGCAGGCAGTTTTATTTATTCTCTGGATTCTTCTCCTGGTGATCTTCATTCTACCAGTGTGATCAAACTCTTTCCCAATGTATTTGGCGAAGTCACTTCTTTACCTCCTAAGCGGGAAATTGATTTTCGGATTGATCTTATTCTCGCTGCTCGACCTGTAGTTCTTCCTCCTAGAAGAATGGCACCTCATGAGAAGGTTGAGTTGGGAAAGAAGATTGAGGACTTGTCTTCCAAAGGTCTGATCAGACCTAGCTATTCCGAATGGGGAGCAGCAATGGTCTTTGTCGCTAAGTCGGATGGTTCTTTGAGGATGTGTATTGATTATAGGGAGCTGAACAAGCTCACTATGAAAAACAGATATCCAATGCCTCGCATCAATGATATGTTTGATCATCTTTATGATGCCACTTGTTTCTCTCAGCTTGATCTTGCCACAGGTTCCCACCAGCTCAGAGTTGCTGAGGAAAGCATTCCTAAGATTTTCGGGTATCAAGCATGTTTGACTATCATAAGGAGAAACCTCCCCCAAGTGTGCGATTGCATGGTGTGTGTGTGCCGGGAGGCCTTATGGTAGTTTCATTTTCCTAAAAGCATTGCGAATTTTGATTTTTCAATTCTTTTGTTTCGTTTAAAGGTAAACTATTTTTGTTTGCTCATACCAGTCCCATACCGTTTATTGTTCCCTTCCTAAACGTTAGGTGCCCACAATTTTCCACACGAGCAGTCTAGAGTTGGATTTTTCAAATAATCAAATAATAGGTGTAGATTCGATTGCCTTCAGTCTTTAGATGATTGACCTTGCTTAATGCATTGATGATGGTGGTTCGAGCTTTTGGTTCGAGGTATTTCTGGATTGGTGCTTTGGAGATGGAGATTGCCGTATTGGAGTTCCTTCTTTGGAGTTCAAGTTTATGTAATTGATTCGCTGCTGGGATTATGTATCTTCCACTGTGATTTATAGTATAATATCTCTGATATATGTTGGGTTTTTGTATCATTGTTGTAATTGACTATTGTATATCAATGACATATCTTGTTTTCTTCAGCTGTGTTGTTGTACTTAATGTGTTATAAGCGTCGGCAAATTGGATTGAACGTTTGAATCTATGATATTCGAATACGAGTAAAGTATGGATGTTGATTTTCGAACGCGAAAATTCGGGTCATCACAATATCCGAAAATGCTTTCAGACAATATTAATATTATATTCCAAAATCTTTTGAAATAAAATTTTAAAAATCCTAGAAATTATGTTCTTAAATTTTCAGTTTATATTCGTTTAATTTACAATCTCCTTTTTCAATCAATACTTATAAATTTCACTACCTAACAAACAAATATATTACAATTAAATATATCATTTATAAAATTTATTATTTTATATACAAAATATAATAGGAAATTTTTTTCATTTACCTACGTTTCAAAACAAATATTGTGTCGGTCTGCCCTATTAAGTGTTTAGAGATCCCTATCAATGTCATAGCGTCCAATGCAACAGCCGGAATTTATAAATACAAAATGGAACAAATTAACACAATGTAAAAAAGAATTGTAACATTAACAAATATGCTCCCTCATATATATGCAATTGACGACTCATTCTAGGGTATTACTGCCTTATTTAATATGAGTCGGACCCCACAATGCTAAGGTTATTGCTAAACCAAAACTCTGATACCAACTGTAACAACCTGCCTTTTTGGACCTTTTAAGAAGACACACATGCCAGACTCAAACCATTCAAAAGTGCAGATTGTTATGGGGTAAATAAGAAAAAGAGAAAGAAATAAAACTAATGTAGAATCTCACAACGGAATGACAAAATACAATAATCAAATAACAGTTCATGAAGCTGCTTTACAAATACATTTGATTATTCTTTTACAAACAAAAATCAGAGTTACATAAACAGAAATAAATAAATAAAGCAGCGGAGCAACATGATGTAGTGGAATAAATATCATAAATAATAATAGTACAAATCTTCTTCTTCGTCCTCCAGAAATAAGGTCTTTAACCCTGAGATGCTAAGGCTGACCCGACCTAATTAGAAAGACAATACTCGAGTCAGAACTAAAAGATCCTATGTAAGTTATATCAATGGAAAATATGAGTGTGACGGCATCAGAGATATTTATGGGGTTTGACATCTACTATCTAGTGTCTAACTTGATTGCAATAACTTAAGAGATGTTCGGGATTTACATCTCCTAAGGATCCATTAAACTAACTACTGTGTAGTACAATACGCTATCATAATATGTCTACAGTAAAGTAAAAGTATTAAAATAGCGTTAAGGCATTACCCATACCCCCTTAACACATTTTATATACTCCCATAGTCTATACAATACCCCACGCTCCTCGTAAACTGGAGGTTTACACAGAGGGCACTCCATCGATATGGTACAAAGCAAACTCATAGAAGGTACGCTAGGGGATGTGAACACAACACTCGAGGTAACGCCAGGGTACCAATTGCGTATCCGGACTGGTTGTAACGCATAGCAGCTACTGCTGCCCACCATGGAACACACTCCTATAATCAAAATCAAGGGGTGGCTAACAAATCAATCTCAAAGCAACAGATATGGTATCGAAGAAATGTGTCCGATCGGAGGAATGACCTCATATGGTCTGGCATGGCTTTTGTTTTAGTTATATCTAAGCTGACTCATGGGAGTCAGGATCATGCCATACCTCATATAGAAATCGTTCGCCAAACCATCCAACCTCATTTCTGGAATCTCCGCCACGTACACAGTTGTTAAAGTGGTTTTTAGTATTGGCAGAGAGTATGACAATATCCAATCCCAGTCTCTTGAACAACCAAACGCTTATTACACATCGAATGGTTCTTTTAAATTTCTAAAAAGTCAATTCACAATTTATATCAAAATATCATATTCAATTTCAAACCATATCTCTTTCGAAATCATATTCACTTTCAAAAATCATATTTACTCAAATATGTCATTTCACAAAAAGTATTAATTCCAAATTTCAACTTATGTTGTATCACCATCAAGGATTTAAACATAAATTCTTCAACTTTACACAGTTTGAAATTTTAGAAAATAGTTTAGATAATCATAAATAATTTTAAGTTAAAAATAGTTTAAATAGTAAAATAGTTCAGATAGATTAAATTTGATTTAATTAGATTTAAAAGTGATTTAAATCGATTTAAAATAGATTAAGTAGATTTTTATTAGGTTTAAAATGTTTAAAATGGATTGATTATAGATTAAATTGATTTAAATAATATTAAGTAAATTTTTAAATATATTAAATAGATTTAATTATATTAAATAAATTTAAAATAGATTAAATAATTTAAATTAGTTTAAATAGGTAAAATAGATTAAATTGTATAAAAATAGGTTATACTAGATTAAATAAATTAAAATAATTTTAAATTGATTAAAATAGTTTAAATTAATTTAAAATATATTTCAAAGTTATATCCAAACTTTTCAATAACTCTGTTCTGTTAAATTCATTTATATTTTTCACTTCAACTTTGAAATTTCAATATAAATCCTTTGGATGATTAATTTAAATCAATTCCAATTCAGCATGAACACTTGGATTATCGAAAATACTTCAGTTTATATAATTCAATTTCTATTCCAAAATATCAGTTAACTGAATTCAAGTTTTAAAGAGTCAAAAATAATTTAATTTAACCAATCCAATGTCCGAATACAATTTTCTATCCTAGGGTCAAGTGATACGGATATTTATCATTTCAATCTGCAATTAAATTTTTACTGTTATATATCATTTCAAACCGCAATCCCGAATTAAATAAAATCCATAAAATTGCTTGAATCTATCATTTCAAGCCTTAACAATTTTTCCTAGTCTATAGATCATTCGGGTATTTATCATTTCAACCCATATGGAACTTGCAGTATTACAACAATATAAAATACAACATCCAGTCATCCAATATCAAAAATCAAACATCCATCACAATCATCATCCAAATCGATCAATAACATTAATGGATAACTGATAATCAACAACAGGTTTTAATTGACAATTTTAAATTGATTATTAAATTGAACTATGATTAAATGCTATAAAAACAAATTTAACTAGAATACAATTAAAACATACCAAACATCAATCAAGTAATTTTTAATCACATCATAAATTAAATCTAACTAACATAAGATAATCTAGAAGATGTGAGTGGGTTAAAAACTCACCTTTGATTTCAAATCAATTTGAAATTCAATTTAGGGCCCAAAATCTAATAGTTTCAGAATTTGACCAAACAAGTTCCAGAATGTTTGAAATTTCAATACGATCCCAATGGAAAAAATCGCGCTTGAATTCGAGCTCATATGCAAAAGTTATTAACGTTAGAGGATTGGAAAATTTCGACTTCGGGTCCTACTTCGAGTCGCCGCCTCAATTACCCAGTGCTTGCTCTAGGTTTTTGCCAAAATGACCCGAAATCCGACTCATTTGGCTCCTGATCCAAAATCGCCCTAGGGTTTTCGCCTCCAGAACACGATGCTCGCCCAAATGCGCCTTGTTTGGCCTTGAACTCTCTTTGACCCCAAGTCGCTGTAGGGTTTCCTCCTTTGAAACTCGAAGTAAACCTCTACCCGACTCGAAATAAACCTGGAGCATTTTTTTTCTTCAGTTTTTTGTTTAAAATTAGGTTTTGAAATTTGAGAATTAGGTTTGAAAAGGAGGAAGAAGATGTATGTAAAGAAATAATATTATAAGAAACGACTATGATTTACAACAGCCTATATATTGGCACGGTTGGATCGAAACGACTACGCGACCCAAATAGCCCGTTCTGACACCGAAACGAAAATATGTCATTCCATATATCAAAATAGATGTTTTTGATAATTTTAAACTCAATGGAATATGTTTCAAGTTCTAATTCCATTGTATGAAAAAGTTAGCTTTAAAGTCAGCTTATTTCAAAATGATTTCAATTGAATAAATTTCTACACGTTTCAAGTCCGTACGATCAAATGACAAGTCTGATCGCTAGGAAACTTGAACTCCTGCAAAAGTTCACCGCTATGGATCCGATGAAACTGGTTTCGTCGAAATTCGAGTTAGTGGCCAAAATGGCTATTTTCACGCTAATTAAATAAATAAATATATAATAAATAAATCACTTTTTTATTCAAATTAATTAACAAACCAATTTTTATAATTTTTGATTGCGTAGACATTTAAAATAAATTAAAACAAGTTTACATATAATTCAGTGTTAGACATTTTACAAATTACAGTATTCAATTATAACTGTAATTTTATCCAATTAATATAATTTAATTTCAATAAATTTAACAATCAATTATTTCTTTACATACATAGTTAACATTGTTATATATTTTGTTACATCATTATCTTACCATTTTCATCTAACTTTTCATTAACGTAATCTTTAATTGCGTTTAATTGCAATAAATCTATTTATTATAATTTAAATTCCAATAAATTGGGAAAACTTGATTCCAATTATTTTTATTCAATAATTGTTAGTCATGCATATATTTTCCATTGGTTACGTCTTATTGAATCAACATTCTAAAATTATCAATTTAACCTACATTAATTGTATTAATTAAGTGAATTAATTTCAATTGATTTCCAATTTTAATTTGGCAGGCTAAATGAAGAGGTAACATATAATAATTGTCACCCTTAACTTTTAGTTATATTTGAATGTTTGCTATTTACACCCAAATGTTATAGTTGTTGATACAACGTTCTTTTTTTCAAGTTACAATTTATTACATACTGTTTAATTAATACAACACTTAAATTCAGTTATCAATTAATACATACATTACTAAAATTTATTCATAACCTATATTAGTTGTAACTCTTTAATCCTTTTAATTAATTGGAATTACATTCCAAGCCATTATCGGTTTCCTTAAATTAAAACAATTTAATTTCATTTTAGTTATATTCTCATTATCAATCCACAAATTTTTATTTCTTCCAACATTAAATCATAGAACCTTATCAAATTAACTATTTTTAATTATCATACTTTATGGTTCATTACAAGAACAATAGCAACAATGATAATAGCAGAATTAGAACAACACGGATTTACCCAGCTTTAGAAAAACCCTGCCTACTTGTTGCCCCCAATGTTTCTACTAGAAATTAAGTAGTCAGACGCTTACACACATAAACTCGCGACACCCGCTATCGACTAACCTAACTCTACGCTCAAAGTCCCACCACAACTCAGCCACCGAGTTGTGAATTCTCGAACTACATTACCGTAGTTTGTCCTCTAGTCACATGACTAGATTTTACAATGTTTAAAAATTAATTACAAATAAAAAAAATTTAAAAGCACAAAATTCTAATTTATAAACTAAAGCCCAACAACTATTTAAAACAGGCCTAAAATAAACATAAAAGAGAATCCTCTTTTTCTTTTCTATTATCGGCAGTATCCTCTTTCATTTCTTCGAATGTTCGTCTTTTAGATTTAAGGCTTTGCGAATTTGTTGGAGTCGCTGCTTAAATGAAAATAATGCTTCGAAACCTTTCTTCAATCGATTTATTTGTTCACGGTAGCTTCAATTTGTTGAGTTTGATTCGAATCATCCTGGTATATAATTTCCTTTTTGACTCACTTTGATATGCTTGAACTCTATTTGATTCGAGTTATTGATTTGAAACTTTTACTCTGTGATATTGATTAAACTCGAGTACCTAATAATACCGATGATGATTGGGTTAAATAGGATTTGAAATCATATAATCTTGTTCCTAGATATTTTATTTGAATTTTTCATGTGCTATGCTTGGCCACTTATTTTCGTTTGGATGCTTGTGATGTTTTCTAAAATTTTCAATTCGTTTATTTTTGTTGTTGGAATATCACGGCTTCGATTTGACTTGTTCGACTCTTCCTTAGTCACCATGGCTCTGACTTTGGTATTTAAAATTGTAATAATATGGAAGTTTTGACTAATGTTATCTTCAGATTTTGACTCTGACTTGATCGATTCCGGTTATCACTTTGACCACCACGGCTTTGGCTTTGTTATTTAACATTTAAACTTGACTTTTTTTTGAAATTGCTCGAGTCATGTGTACTTGATTTGTGTACTTGTATAAACTTTGAGTCATTGAACATTTAACTTGTAGATTTCTTGTGTCTTTACTATGATCATTGCTGTTGCATTTCATGTAAATTGAGCATGTCGACTTATATTCAGTTACATATGTAATTGTGTACATTTTTCTGTGATTTTCCATCGTCTTGTATTTGCATGCTTGGAGTCTTAATTGATTTGCTCACCGAACTTTACTTTTGAGGCTGCACTTGTACCACTTTGTTTTCACTTGAAGTTAACCTGTTCTTATTTGAACTATGCTGGGTGGTAGCCCCACTTGCATACTGCTGCGTTGAGGTTCATGCAGTTGAGTTAATTCATTCGTTGCCTTGTACATGAGATGTTGATCCACTTGGTTGAACATGTGTTGTTGCTGTTGAACTCATATATGTGTATACATACATACATACATACATACATACATACATATATGTGTGTGTGTGTGTGTGTGCATATATGTATATATGTTTATGTGGTCTTTGTTTCAGTGCTTTACTTATGCATGTCGCTTTTGTACTGGTTCATTATGATTTTGGTTTTTGTCTTGGTACATTTGAGTTCTTTTGAGTCTCTATTTCATTGATGATTGTTTTGCATTGAGTTGTATTCATGTTACTTCGAACCAGTTTATTGATGTCACTGGACTCGTGAGTCTGACCATTTGAACCATTGACTGTGCAGTCTGTACTTGTATTGTCCACTTTTGTTCAACTGCATTGTGTTATTGTTTATGTCTTTGAGCCTGGGCATATGTGCTTGTTACTGCATCCACCTTTGTTTTGTATGATTCGATCCAGCACAGTTCTGTTTCTCTTAAATGCTTTGATATGTTATTATTTGTGTTATCACCACATACGTACATACATACATATGTATGTGTGTATATGTGTTGTTGCAGTCCTCTCTGTTTTATATCATCAGCTTGTGATTTCTTTGCTGTTTTACTTGATCTGGTTCATCTTGAAGTCTACATGTGATTATTGATTTGAAATACTGCCGTGTGTTTGCAGTCTTCATTTCTGGGTTTAGTTGAACCTGAACTTTGTTTTCCTTGACCACCATGCCTAATTTTGTACATTCTGTCTGGACTAGTTTTGAGCTATATATAAATATATGCATGCGCACCACTGTTATCTTGATATTTCTTTGTTTGCATTGAGTTGATGAGCACTTGTTGTTG
Organism: Allium cepa; assembly: GCA_030765085.1. Lineage (NCBI taxonomy): Eukaryota > Viridiplantae > Streptophyta > Magnoliopsida > Asparagales > Amaryllidaceae > Allium > Allium cepa. The sequence goes on from CM060931.1 coordinate 501,890,546, forward strand.
GTCTTCATGTATATTGATGTTGTGTTCATTTGTTTGGGGCTTTTGTTTTTCATGTGTAAATACTGTTTGGACTGTCAAGCCTAAACAATTGAACCGGTTGGTGCACCACTTTGACCAGATTGAAGTTTTGGTCCACACATGCCTTGAGTTTGAATGGTTGAGTATTTTTCAAATGTATACATTGAATATTTGATCGGGGCTTGTTTAATGTTGGTTTTTGGATTCTAGTACCATAAGTTCTTGTACTCGACAATTTTTTGATGTTTTTGTATTGCAACTGAGTTGAATCTAGCTTTGGCTCATGTTGGACCTTGTGCTCATATCATGACTTTATTTGTATTTGCTTGAGTTGAACCTAGCTTTTGGTTGGGTTTGACCTTGCACCCACCTGTCCCTACGGTTTTATCAAGTGTATATCGGTATGCACGGCTTTGTGGCATGTATAGTGATACACTGTGCATGTCACAAGTTTTTCATGTATGATGACTTCAAAATAAATATGATGACGAACAACCCAAATAACTGAGGCAGATAATATTTTTAAAACACATTTTATTTTACACTCTAAAAAATATTCCTATTTCAGTTTTACCATGTCAGTGTTTACTTTGTAGATAATTCAGATGTTGGATTCAATCTGTAATAGAGTTGAAGATAAATATGAGTGAGTGAGTGATATGTAGTAAGGTGCAAATGTAAATGATAATTGTATAGTGAAAAATTGAGATGTAATAAAAATTGTAGTGTAATTGAAAATTGTATATAGTGAGAGCTCGAATTTGTATTATTTAAAATTGTAATAAAACATTTGTTTGAATAAAATATCTATTTGAATTTAATTTTTGTGTTATTTATTTTACTCAGCAAATATTTATTTAATTATGTGAAAAATAAAATATTAAAATAACAAATACATTTAAATGATTATATATATATATATATATATATGTTTATTATCATCAAACAAAAATCATATACTAGCATATTCAACACCCATAACCAATCCCTTCTCACTACAAACTACATCGGCCCGCTCCTCTCAATAATATACCGATCCCTCTCCTTAAGCTCTTATACCGATCTCTCTCTACCCCTTTCCCAAACTCCCTCAAATCAAATCCAACCTAAGCCGAATCATTTTCTTCCATCCCTACATTCTCTCTCCCTCGTTCCCTCCTCTTCTTCTCGATGTGAAACTATACATGCCTACATACCTCTCAAACTAGGTCAAGATCGGAAGGCATGACGTAATAGTTTGAAAAGAAGCATGAATTCATACCTATGTAGTGGTTTCGAGTTAAGTATGTGGATGTTGAGACTTGGAGCTGAGAATTGATGGGGTGTTGTGATTGGGAAGGTGAATTTTGATATGGTAATGGTAGTTTGGCAAGGGAGGGGTGTAGTGATTCCGAGGAAAAATAAAACTTAAGAAAAAATAAGAGTGAAGGAGTAGAGAAATGTAGGGTCAAGTTCTTATATGGGGAGAAATGAAGAGTTTGAACCGGCCTCTTCCGAAAGGCCCAGTTGTTATTGTTGAAGGGGTCGGCCATTGGGTATGCAGACCCCAACTCCTACGGGTGTTTGAAGGGATCTGCCTTCTTATGTTAACCCCTATATTTTCAAAAAAAAGAAAAAAAATTGAAATAAACAAATGAAAATGAAAATGACAATAAAAAAAGAAGAGAAAAATAATATATTAAATGCATAGTGCATTAAAAATGAAAATAAATTGAAATAAAGTGGCGGGATGATTGTAACATTGAAAGAAAATGAAAATTTCCTTATAAATTCATCCTTTGAAAGGCTAAACCAGGAAAGCCCGAGGACTCCGTATGACTAGACTTAAACATTCAGATGGGGTAGGACATTGTCAGAAGGTCAGTGGAAAATGGCAATCAATTGATGAATATGACGAGCTTGCTTCTAGAAATAAGGATTATTCACTGATTCAAATCAAGTCATGTCGTTTACAAGACGCACTTTGGGGGGCAAATGTTATCTGGTACCTTGTCTCGGCTACAAGATGATCTTGAAAATGGATGAATTTCTTAGGATCTACTTCGGGTCGTACCATGGTTTATTTTAGGATAGGATTTCTCTTTCTCTTGTTAGCTATAGTGGTCTCTCCAGGTTGGCACATGGGTGGACTTCGGGTTGATGTAGCATTTACTCCAGGTCAATGCTTGGGTCAGCCATCGCTACCAGAGATCAGCATAGTTGAAGGGTTCGACAAAAGCTTAGAACATGTTGTAATAGCTATGGGACCGACATAACATGGTCAGGTCGGCATAATTGGGAGCCGTCAGCGTAACTTGATCAGGTCGGCATGCTCAAAAGGGATATGCATAGCTTGTTCGGGTTGGCAATCACCATAACGGATCGACATGCCAATATCAAGTCGGCATACGTCTTTAGGTTCGGTGTTGCTTCGGATCGGTGGAGTAAAGACATGAAGTCGGCAAAGTGCTTAGTTCGGCAAAAGGCTTGGGTCGGCATGATATAGGATGAAGATCGGATTGGCATTCCCTGTGCTTATACTCAGGACGTCATGTTTGAAGTGTTCGTCATGTATGTCATTTGGGTCAGCATTATAAGATCGGCTTAGTGGGATTGGCATGTTCAGGTCCGCATTATTAGGTCGGTATTAATGAAATAGAAATGTTGGGCTAAGGGCTCTTGATGATGGGCCTAAGTGACTGAAGAGAAGTCTAAGCTCTGAGATGCCAGACCATCTCCATCTATAAATAGAGGGACAGGGGTCCACTTTTGGGGATCCTTTTCGAGAAATCAAGGAAAACTCTGCTATTTTTTTGTACTCTCTTACCTTTTGCTCCAACTTGTATTCAAGCATTCTCTTGTGGATTGTACTTGTACTCAAGCAATCGATAAAGCAATAAAGAATATATTCAAAGTGGACATAGGCAATTAACGCCGAATTATAAATTCTGTTTTTCTTGTTTTTTACTATTTTATTTTGCATATATTGTGTTATTCCTTTTTTCCATTTACTTTCTTCATTTATCTCACTAACATAATTAATTCTAGTATGTTAGTGACCAATTCTAGTGCTAACAATTTGGTGCTTTCACCAAGAACATCGATTCTCGGGATGTTAGGATCATCTTTGTTGCTACTGGATTGAAGAAAACCCCTGAAGGATATCCAAGTTCGTTCTCAAGTGTTTGCATATACTATTAGTCGTTTTTGAAATCTAGACAAAGAACTCTAAGATGACAAGGCCGCCCTCCAGATCTACATCTCATAATGTCGATTCTAGTGAAACTGCTAGTGTCCAACAAGTAGGGCCAAGAAACCAACCAGCTAATGCAGGGATGGAACCCATTGTGACCTAGAACCTTGGTGATTCCGTTACAGGGCTGAATTCAATGACCTGATGAGGGAGCTAATGGAAAGCAGGAGGCAGCTGAATGAGCAAATCTACGCGATTCCCAACCTGAAGAACAAGATTACTCAACAACAGCGTCAGAATGCTGGAGGAAGTCCCGCTTCATACTCAACGTCCGATCGCTCAACTTCGTTAGACGAGCACCATAGGCATAGGCATCGTAGGATTGAAATGACACAAAGCAACGCAACAGAGCAATTTGTGGCAAGCCACCTCGTGCAATCCAACGGAGCTGATCCCAATCCCTTAACTAGGATGATGGCTCCTCAACTACACCTGGGAAGCCACGCTCAACCTTGAGTGAGAAACTTAGGCTTTAAAGCGTGCATGGAAGCTGGTTAATTGCCTCGCCAGGATGGTAGTGAAGCGGATCCTCAGAATACAAACCTAGATGATAATAGACCAAGTAGGCGTGAAATGCCCGTGAGGCGCCAGCTGGAACAATCACACAGGATGGATCCCGACCTGGCACCCCCTATCCAAGTCTAGATTTACCTGCAATGGTCAATCAGCTAATAAGGGAGAATCGAGGCTTGACTAATGACGATTGGGGAATCATTAGGATTCATACTTCAATTACCGATAACATTTTACAAGCTAAATATCCCCGAAGGTTTAGCGTGCCTATAATGCCTGCTTACGAAGGGAAGACCCACCCCCAATAGCACATTATGAGGCATCAATGGTTGATGGACTCTGCTAGGGCGAATGACGTGACCAAATGCAGGTGCTTCCCAATAACTCTATCTGGAATCACTACAATAAGGTTCACAAGATTACCCTTATGATCAATCTCGAGAATTGTTGAGCTAGCAACAAGGTTTGTGGAGCATTTCTGGATCCATGCTACTCGCCCTAAAGATGTGATGTCGTTGTCCAGTGTGATCCAGCCTCTGGGTGAATCGTTGAAATATTATTTAAAGAGGTTTCACGTTGCTAGTAACGAAGTTAGTAATCCGAATGACCATGCTGTTCTTATGGCCGCGATGAGGGGGGTGGACTTAGAATCCAAGTTTGGTGATTGGCTAGCCTGGAAACTGCCTACCATGTTGGAACATTTTTACCCAAAGGTGAATCTGTTCATGAGAAAGGAAGAAGCCAGGTTGTCAAGAAGTAGCAATGCCAGAGGACCAAGTAGAGAGGTGGTACAAAGCAAATTGCAGTGAAGCTATCGAGCAAGAGCTTCAGAAAGGTCCTGGTTAACATCTAGAATATGCCGGGACAACGAAATAGGACCGGAGGAGGAAATCCCGTTCGAAAGAGGGAATCCGAAAAGTGGAAACTGAGAATTCCTACTTATAATGAGTATACGCCCCTGAACACATCCTTGGAAAACATCTAACCGTCCATCGGTAACACTTTCCATTACTGAAATTTTCGTTCGAATGAATCGCCCGAAGAACAAATGCAAACCAAGAAATATGGTCGATTTCATGAGTTTTATGGGCACAACACTGATCAGTATAGGCACCTCCATGATGCCATAGAAAAATTGATTCTCCAAAATAATTTGCAATAGTTTGTTAAGAATCCAAAGGAAGATGGACAGGGAACGTCCGATCCCAACCGAGGACAAGCTCCGTGTTGACTTGAAGAGCCTGCACAAACCGATGGAAGATGGTAATAAACATGATAGTTGGTGGACCACATCCCTCGGATAGGAGTTGGCAGGAGATGGAGCATTATGCTAGTTCTTTAAGACATGTGAATTTTGAATGTTGCTCAAAGACGAAGGATGGGACTCCAGCAAAACAACATCATATGATGATAGATGATGTAGTATTTAGAAGTAGGGATGGAGATTGAGTGGAGGCTACTAATATTGAACTGATGGTTATTTCCATTATGATCGGACATGTGCTTGTGAGGAGAATATTGACTGATTATGGAAGTTCTATCAATATCATTTTTAAGAAGGATTATGATCAAATGAAGATGGAGGCTAAGGATCTGAAACCATTTAAAGCCCGTATACACAGCTTTAGTGGTGCTGCTACTGAAGTAGTGGATTTTGTTGAGTTGCCAGTTGAGTTAGGTGAAGTGAACGTAGGAGGGTACTGATCCTATCGTTCATTATTTTACATGTTGATTCCCCGTATAATGTTTTTCTGGACGGACCATCCCTAGTTGAGTTTAGGGCAACTCTGACCTCGCGGTGCTTGACTTTGAAATTTCATATAGATAATGGAGATGGTGTTATGCATGGTGATCAAGCGACTGGTTGTGCTTGTTATGTGACCGAGCTAAGAGAAACCCAGCGAAAGAAAAAGGGAAAGAGCGTGGACAAATCCATCCACATCCAAGTTACTGAAAGTTGAGAAGTAGCGCCCAAGCCTTGGCTTAGGCACCACAGTTGGCTCTATAGAGATATAGATCCAGAGATGATGAAGAGGAACCCAAAGAGGCTAAGGTGTCGCCGGTTGAACTGACGATAGATATCATAGTCAGCCACCATCACGGATATTGAAAATCGGATCACAACCCAACCCCTCACCGATGATGGAGCTTAGTAATTTTCTATAAGCGAACCTTGATGTATTCGCTTGGACTCCTTCTGATATGTGTAGGATCTCACCCGCCATCAAGAACCACATGTTGAATATTGATCTGAAGTATGTCCCTATGAAACAAAAAAGACAAGGCATGGACACATAGAGGTCTTTTGCTCTCAAGGAGGAGATGGATAAACATAAAGCCAGCGTGTTCATTCACGACACCTTCTATCCTGAATGGGTATCTAACCCTGTATTGGTAAGGAAGGAAAATGGGAAATGGAGAACATGTATTGATTATTCAGACCTGAATAAGGCATGCCCTAAGGATAGTTTTCCCTTGCCTAGAATTGATCAGCTGTTTGACTTGACGGCATGGCACGAATTGTTATCGTTCGTGCATGCGTACTAGGGATACAATCAAATTTCGATGCATGTCTTGGATCAGAAGCATACTAGTTTTGTCATAGATGTTGGGTTATAATGTTATGTGGTGATGCCATTTAGGTTGAAGAATGCTGCAACAGCATATCAACGTCTGGTAAGCCGAACGTTTAAAGGCCAGATCGGCAAGACGACGGAAGTCTATGTGGATGATATGCTTGTGAAGTCACATCAATCAAATGACCACATTCGAGACTTAGCAGAGATGTTCAACATCCTCAGATTTTATGGTATGAAAATAAACACGTTGAAGTGCTCGTTTAGCGTTACATAAGGAAAGATTTTGGGTTTCATTGTCAATGCACGAGGAATTTAAGGAACCCAGAAAAGATTCAAGCCATTCGAGATATACAAGCATCCGAGACTATTAAGCAAGCACAGAGCCTGAACGGGAAGATTGTTGCATTGAGTCGATTTATATCCAGGGCAACCGATAAGTGCATTGCTTTCTTCAATTTGATAAGAAAGGAAAAAATGAATTTTGAATGGATGTAAGACCATGAAGACACGGTCTTAGCTCTGGTGAGTCATTTGGAGAGGCCCCCTATCTTGTCGAAGTTGGTGGACCATGAAGAGTTGTATGTTTATCTAGTCGTGTCACCGCACGCCATAAGCACTACCTTGATTCGTGAAGAGGAATGGATCCATAGATCGGTGTATTATGTCAGTAAATGATTAACGGGGGTAGATAAAAATTACTCGAGGATAGAAAATTTGGCATACCGCTTGGTGATCATGTCGCGCAAGCTTCGCCTGTACTTCCAAGCACATCCAATCAACATCGATACTGACCAACCTTTGCAGCGGGTACTCCAATGGCCTGAAACCTCTGGAAGGTTGCTCAAATGGAACATCAAGCTCAGCCAGTTCAACATCACCTACCTGCCTTGAAGAATATCCAAGTACAAGCATTAACAGATTTCATAGTTGAGTTTACTATGCAAAAAGAACCCAATAGGAGCGACACAATTCCTGTCGTGTAACGGAAACTATACACCGATGGAGCATCCAATGATAATTGTTCTGTGGATGGTGCCATTTTTGTAACCCCTGGGAGCCGATCGATTTGTTATACCTTGAAGCTTAATTTCCCCTCTATGAACAATGAAGCCGAATATGAAGCATTGATTGCTGGATTGAAGCTTGCTAAAGAGCTCGGGGTGAAATCGATCAAAATATTTTGTGACTCGCAGCTGGTGGTGTACGAAGTTAGAGGGGATTACCAAGCGAAGGGGCAGTGGCTTGCCCATACCTCACCCGAGTTTAGGAGTTATTGGCAGACCTTGAACACTACAACATTTCGCACATTCCTTGCATGTAGAACAGGGAAGACGATTTGTTGGAAAAGTTCGCAAGCACTGGTGATGCATAGCAGATGAATTTGGTTCACGTTGAAACCCTACATACCCCAAGTATAAATGCAATGGAAGTTGATCATGTGCTTGAGATAAAAACGATAAGGAGTCGTGGATGTCCCCATTTAAAGAATACTTCTCGCACGGAACCTTGCCTGAGAAAAGGAGTGAAAAATGGCAAGTCCTTTGCAAGGTCTCACGATATGTTATGCGAGATGGGATTAGGTATCAGAAGGGATTCTCTGTTCCTTTACCCAGGTACATCTCCCATGACGAGATAAAGTGGGTCTTGAAAGAAGTACATGAAGGAGAATATTGCAACCACACTGGGAGGCAAATGCTGGCTAAAAAGATACTTCGTTATGGGTACTACTGCCCGACCATGAATAGGGACGCAGTAGATTATGTAAAAAGATGTGATAAATGGAAGATATATGCAAAAGTACCAAGAGCGTCGCCAACGAAAATCACAAAAATGGTCATCCCATGGCCATTTGTGATATGGGGAATTGATATTGTCGGCTCATTGCCGATTTCCGAAGATGTATGCAATTGTCGTGGTCGATTAGTTTAATCAATGGACAGAAGAGGAAACATTTGCTACAATCACCACCAAAATGGTCACCGATTTCATTATGTGAAACATTATATGCTATTTTAGTCTCCCGTGGACTATTGTCACCGACAACGGAACTTAATTTGATAGTGTTGAACTCAAAGAGTTTAGTCGAAAGTAGCATATTGAGAAAAGGTTTGTAGAAGTCGCTCACCCTAAGGCGAATGGGCAGGTTGAAGCTATAAATATGATAATTAAATACATCCTGAAAAAGCGTTTGGAAAAGGTTAGAGGTAAGTGGGTGGGTGAAATTCTAAAGAGACTCTAGGCATACAAAACCACTCACAAGTCAGCGACTGGCCATACTCCATTCACCTTAACCTACATGGCTAAAGAAGTTATACCTGTGGAGCTCGAAGTCCCTTCCCATCGAGTAAGTTATTACGATCCCAGAACCAACCAAGATCTCTTATTGGAATCAATGGACTTTATTGACAAAAAGCGTGAGGAGGCTAAGTTAAGGGTGGCCGCACATCGGCACCAAGTCCCCCTATATTATATATAAAAGTCTGACCAAGAGTTTTTGATATGGGCGATCCTTTTCTAAAGCAAATTTTTCTGGTCCCATCACACATAAATCCCACATGGGAAGGTCCTTACACTATCGAACGGAGGCTTAGAGAAGGAACTTTCAAGCTAGCAACTGTTGACCGTGTAATACATCCGAGGGCATGGAGTAGCGAACATTCGCCCCACTATTTAGCCTAGTCCTTTTCTTTTGCATTTCAATTATAGGTCTTTTCATTATTTTTTTGTTTTTTTGTTTTTTGTTTTGATTTGTAATAAGATAATTAGTCTATCCCTGTTTTCAATGATGGATAAAAGCTTGAAGCTACTTTTCTGCGAAGGATTGTTGTTTCATGTTATATAATTACATGTTGAAACTAATTAACACTGACATATGTGACTTATGAATGCACGCATAGAACTAAAATCGACCAGCTATAAAAAGATCTCTAAGTTCCCAGAGTGTGGATTAGAGTACTATGAGTCCTAGAGCGTGGGCTAGACTATAAATGACTTGAGAAATCTCCAAGTCCTCATAGTGTGGATTAGAGTACTAGAGTCCCAAAGCATGCACTAGAGTATAAACGACCTGAAAAATCTCTAAGTCCCCAGAGTGTGGATTAGAGTACTCTGAGTCATAGAGCGCGGATTGGAGTATAAACGAATTGAAAAATATCTAAGTCCCTAGAGTGTGGATTAGAGTACTCTGAGTCCCCAGAGCGTGGACTAGTTGGAAAATCTCTAAGTCCACAGAATGCGGTTAGAGTACTTCGAGTCCCCAGAGCGTGAACCAGAGTATAAACGACTTGAAAATCTCTAAGTGCCTGGAGTCTGGATTAGAGTATTCTGAGATTCCAGAGTTCGGATTAGAGTATAAACGATTTGAAAAATCTCTAAGTCCCTAGAGTGCGGATTAGAGTACAATGAGCCCCCAGAGCGTGAATTAGAGTATAAACGATTTTAAAAATCTCTACGTCCCAAGAGTGCGGATTAGAGTACTCTGAGTCCCCAGAGCGGCGACTAGAGTATAAGTGATTTGAAAAATCTCTAAGTCCCAAGAGTGCGAATTAGAGTACTCTGGATCCTCAGAATGCGAACTAGAGTATAAATGATTCGTAAAATCTCCAAGTCCATAGTTGTGGGCTAAATTATGAGTGATGTGAGAAAAGTAATAAGTCCAAGGGGCGGACTTAAAAATGTCTTCTACTCAATGCATCAACGACTACATTCCCTTATCCTGGAGTATAGGAAATACTAAAATCATACAAGGCTAAGAACTCTTACAATGGTTGCTGATGATGGTTGAGATCTTTCTAAGAGAAAATGTACTTTAGGGATTTATGGTACGTAAATGGCTTAAACCTCTCTCACAATAGATAGTGCCTTTACATCTTCAAAGAAAAACAAACGCCGCCAACTCCAAATCATGAGTTGGATGCTTCCTTTCATGAAGCTTTAGTGTCGACTGGCATAAGCGACAATTCTTCCGTTCTACAATAAAACCTCACCCAATCCATTACAATCATTAGTGTATGCTATTAAATCTTCATTTCCACTTAGAATGGTCAACACTTGCGCACTTGTCAAGCTCTTTTATAGACTTACAAACACATGCTCGTATTTTTTACCTCAAACAAAAGTCTGATTCTTTCTTGTCAAATTGGTTAACGGTGCTACTATCTTCAAGAAGTCCTTGATGAAACATCTATAATATCTTACCAAACTTAGGAAACTCCTTACATCCATAGTATTCTTGGGCTAATTCCAAACTTGGGCCAGTACTACCTTAAAGGATCAACCACTATAACATGTCCCAAAAGGAAATAACCTAAGAATCTCACTACTTTTTCCTAGAAGTGATGCTAAGAGAATTTTGCTCCTAACTTGTGCTTCCTCAATATCTCTAGCATAATCCTCAAGTTTGTCTTATGCTCCTCTTCAGTTCTATAGTAGATCAGAATATCATCCACAAGTACATGCACGAACTTATTCAGCTAGTCTCTGAGAACCTGATTCATAAAATCCACAAAGCATGCCAGAGAGTTGATCAACCTGAATGGCATGACCAACCACTCATAAAAACTCGGCAGTGTACTAAACGCAGTATTATACACACTCTCCTTCGCTACTCTGAGCTGGTGAAATATCATTGCTAAATCAATTTATGATAACACCTTCACACTATGCAGTTGATCGAACAAATCATCAATGCATGTGAGTGGAGACTTGTTCTTCTTTATCGCTATAATCAGCTCATGATAATCTACATACAACCTCAAAGACACATCTGCCTTAGTTAAGAACACAACTAGTGCGCACCACTCAGATATGCTTCTCCAAATAAAGCTTTTCCTAAACAGATCATTCACTTGCATCTCCAATTCCTTTCGCTCTCTGGATGTCATACGCCTCAGTGTGGATTTCTTCACTAAGTCTATTCGAAACTCAATCTCTTTATGCGGCGGCATTGCAGTCACTTCCTCAAAGATATTTAGATACTCTCGAGCGATTGGCATAGATGAAAACCCCTTCGATACCTCAAGCAAATATAGAAAGCTAACCATCACCTTATCCTTTGGTAGGTAGCTAATCACTACTATTCGATATCCATATTTTCTGTTGTTACCACAGCTTCTCATGGTCCACAATAGTTGTATGCTTCTTTAGCCAATCCATTCCCAAGATAATTTCGAACTCGATGAAATTAAAGACAAAACAATCACAAACAAAAAAGCATCCATGAATCGATAAAACTAAATTGTTACCAACCATGCACATGCTAGTCGAGCCTCCAACTAGGTTTGTCACGATCAAGGGCCGGTCTATTATCTTGGGTCTCAATCCCAATATATCTACTCGGTCACTATATATGAATGAATATGAAGCATCGGTATCAAACAAAACTTGAACAGGAACATCAACAACAAAAATAATACCATGAATCATGACTCCTTTCCCTTTCTCATTCACCGAGGTAGCACTCGACGAAGTCAGGACCACGTCCAAGCATATACCTTTACTATCTGCTTATCCTTTACTATTTTTGAACAATCATTCTTCAAATGTCCTGGTTTATCATAGTTGTAGCATTTCTTCTTATCACATACTTTGCAATTCTTAATCAATTGACATTTCTCCTTGCATATGTAACAAATAGGTTCCCATTTGCCCTTCTTCTTACCATCATTTCCTAGGACTACTTTCTTTTTCCATTCCACTTTTTCTTACTTTCACTGCCTTGTTGTGGCGTTGGCTCCTCTTTCTAAGCAGAAAAAATAATAGCAGCCTTAGCTTTATGGTACAAATTCTCACGGCGAAGTGCCTTCTCTACAAGCTTTTCAAATGACTCTTTGATTTGGTCCACTAGCATCTCCCCAAGAAGTCATCCAATCCTATGATGAACTTTTCATTCTTCCTCATGGGAGAATCAATGAATGACATCCCATACTTAGAAAAAGCATCAAATTTTGCCGCATATTCAGAAACCTTCATCTCTTCCTGCTTAAGATCAGCGAACTTCCTAAACAATACCGACATCTAAGCAGCCGGAATGACCTTCTCTTCAAACCTCATCCTAATATGTTCCCAAGAAAACTAGGCTTCTAGAGTAGCTATAGTGACGGCATTCCACCAATTCAAAGCTCGACCCTGGTACCGCCTCAAAGCCAACTTTCTTTTAATAGCATCTTCTACCTCCAAATTACCAAAGATGCTCACAATTATACAACTACTCTTGTATTCTATGGCTGATTCTGTTCCATTTAAAGGCTTCCCTTCCAAAATGGAGAATCCATGCTTAACTTGACGAAATCAACCCTAGGCGCCTGCACTATAGCATCTACTCCCATCACAACTCCAAGAGTATTTCTCATCATATTAACTATCATAGCATTGAAAATGGTTTGGAAATTAGGCATAGCAGCTCCTGATCTGCTCCTTCCTCCACTCTTGAAGTCGATCTCACAGTATTTCTAATTTGTTGGCTCATCCTTATATGTCCAAAGAATGATCAATCTATCATAAAGAAAACTATGCTAATAGTGCTCATGTGCATGCGACTTATATTATACTACTATATAATTCTAACAATCAAACTTACAACAAGTACGCACTCACTCGTATGTATACACTCTAGATCTTATCTAAGGTGATAACCCCTTCATTATTCTACTGGATCGTGGTATCAAATTAAGTTAATCACGTAACCAAAGCCCTGATACCAAATGTGACGACCTCCTTATACCACCGGCACCAGCAGATTATAAATAATGCGCTACATTCATACACAAGAAAACACTACGAACATCAACGATTCCTTAGCACATGCTTATCTGAGCCCTCCTTTTCTCATTTTGGACATCGAGCCATTCTTGCTCAATCAAGTTTCCATTATTCATGAGGAACCCTTCCACATTCCCCAATCCTACGGCTCCCTCCATTACCAAGCTGTCATCTCCGGAACCTACTCTCGATACGAGCCGACATTCGATGATTCTAGCTTTTCATCATGTTGTTACATTACGATCCAACCCTGATGCGAATGAGGCAACTCCTCTAGCATGATCTAAAAAGCCTCTACACTATTCCATAGAAGTTCCACTCCCATTGGACTCACCATAAAAAGTTGGTGCCGACCTCTTCATGTTGGTGTCGATCTCTCTACTTGGACAACTAAAGGCTGAGTTTTCTTTCACTCCTTCATTGCTTCTAGTACCCATGCCTAGATGCTTTGACCCTAACCTATCAATCGCAAACATCTCGGTATAGAAATAAGTATCCTTCAAAGCACTCCGCTTTACGATTTAGAATGTTGGCACAGCCTCCACTACTTAGCCAATCACCAATCCATCACCTTGGGCAACCTCCACTAGTCTTACTCTCACTCTCCCCAAAATCGATAACCCATAGGGCCAACCAGAACATCTCGGTGCCAAGCTCTTTATGTCGGTATCGATATGTGCACTCATGAATTGGAGCTTGTGAATTGAACCCCAAGCTCTTCCCATACTCCAGAGCCTCTTCCAAGTTTCAACCAATTCCAATCATTTTTGCCTCCAATATGCTCGATTCTACTACCCATCTTTCTAAATAGCCGAACCAATAACGACGATATTGTGATATCCTGGAATTTTTGACAATATCAATTTAATAATCTGTATTTAAAATTAAATTGATTTGATAATCTTTGTTAATAAGATTGGAATTAATTTAATAATCTAATTGAATAAATATTTAATTGATAGATTTTATCTTTTAAAAGCTAATAAATTGTTTTCTATTTATAATGTATATAGAATATGTATATATTGTAAATAGATAAACCTTGTTTTAAATTTAATAAATAAATAAATCTTGTTTTCTAAATATACATATCTTTGGTAAAATTGGGAATTATGATTTTATTTTTAAAGTTAAACTTTTAAAAAAGCTGTTTCATAAATAACTATATTGTTTTAAATTGTTAAAATAGAAATTTAATTTGTTTAAATTGATTTTGAGTCTAAAATTTAATAAACTAACAATAAAGTTTACTTTAATTTCCTTTTTAAATATAGTTGGATAAAATAAGTAATTTATTAATAAAGAAAACAATTTCTTTTATAAATTATTTAAAGTTATCAAATTTGTTATTTTCAAAATATAACATTGTATTGTTTTTACAAATAGATTTTAATAAAAATAGATGTTTTTCAAAAATTAATTGTGTAGTTATATATGTATATATATATAACTTGATTTCAAAATCTAATTTTAAAATTTGATTTGAATTTGAATTTAAAGCTTTGAAAATTTAAAGTACAAATATTTTTAATTTTTTTGGATTTTAAAATATTTGTATAAACTTTAATTTTATAAATATAATTGGATTTATTCATTTCAAAATTATCTACATGTAAATAAGTATATATTAACTAATTAATTAAATATAAGTTTTCATTTATCTTATATTAACATCTGACTAAATACTAATTAACATTTAATTATAACTAATTAAACTTAAAAAGACAAGTGTATGTATATAAGGTTGTTTTAAATAAGTGTAAATAAATAAACAAGAGTTTTGACAAGTGTCATGTTTTAATTTTATTTTTCTTTGATTTTTATTAAACCATAAATTAAGTTATATAAACAAACACCTCTCATTTCTTTTTCTTTTCCTAATCTCATTTGTAAACAAAGAAAATAAAAGCAATCTCAGATCAAAAACTATAAATCATTTTTTAAAAATCAAGCCAAATCTATAATTCATTTCAAAGCTAAAAACAAAATCTGAAGCATGCATCATTTAAAATCTAGGAATCAAAAGCATATGCATTCTTCAACCTGGAATTAAAAAAAATCCAGTAACAGCTGCATACATTCAAGTCTGAAACCATCTGCATATCATCTTCAACTCAAATCTTTTGCATGCATTCATGTTTTCAAGAGCATTTCAGTTTCAAGTTTGCAGCCTGCAAATTCCAAACTGCTTTCAACATAAACCTGCTCTGTTCTTCATTTGCTGTGAGTAACACTTTCTGAAGCTTAAGTATATAATTTGTTGCATGTTGAGTTCTGAATGAAAGATGGTTGCATGTGAATATGTATAGGTAGTTCTGCATATATGTATTGAATGTATGAATGTGTATAAACTAGTCTGTTTCACTTAAACATGTATGTTTCCAGTTCAAGCAAGTTTGGTCAAACTTCTTTTCTCTTGATCCAATCTATATCTAGGTTTAAGTATTTAACAAAATTTGTCTATTAGACCATAGAGTAGGCTTAAAAATTTAATTAAGTTAAAATTTATTTTAATTACTCTGTAAAACCAATAAGAGCAGAGAAAACTTAGAATAAGTAAGATTTCAAACATGTTAGTTCATTGATTTAGATATATAACATGAATCCCTAAACAAAGCCTTGATTTTTAAAACAAAAATTATATTTTTTTAGCAATGGGATGTAAGAGCAGTTTTAAGTTTGTCTGTTTTGGGTTTTTTTTGTGAATCACTGGTGATCCCAGTGATTGGGGAGGTTGAGTTTCTCTCTGATGGTAGAAGGGTGACTGGAGAGGCCAGGAAAAATGACCGGTGGCTGGTCAGTGGCGGTGGTGGCAGTGGTGTTTGGGTTTTAGTTTCTAAACCTAGTTTGTCTGGGTGGTAGATTTTGGCTCTGTTTGTTTTCTAGGAGCATCGAGTGTCATGGGATTTTGGAGATCGCTTGAAGGAAGGTAGTCGAGGCAGTGGCAGGTGGTGGTGGCTCTCAGGTGGTTGGAGTTTCGAGGAAGGGGCGTTGACAGATTTGGGTATTAGATGCAGTCTGGTTTCCAGGTTTTGATTTAGCTACTCGATTTTGATTTGAGTTGTTGTGATGGATTCTGGTGATTGTGATCGAGATTGGAGATGATCGGCGATGTGTTGACGCCTGGGTGGATGGCCAGAGATGGCCAGAGTCACGGTGCATGTGCACCGTGCATTTTGGAAGTTCTGGTGAACTTTGTTTGTGCAGAGAATTTGAACTCGAATTTACTCGAGTAAATGTAGAGGTTTACTCGAAGCAATAAGGGTTTTGACTCGAAGCACTTTGCTATTGCCTCGGGTTGATTTTGTTTTGTTAAAGGTTTTATAAAACCTGTCGGTAAAAATTTAAACCAAATTTAAATGAATTTAAAAGTTGTGATGATAAATTTAAACAAGTTTAAATCTAGTATGAAGTATAGATTCAAAAAGCTTTGAATCTTAAAAGTTTTAAAATATTTAAAGTGGGTTTTTAGGTTTTTAAAAACTTGACAGTTTTCTAGATTTTGAATTTTATTTTAAAATCTGAAAACATAATTTAAACAGTGGTTTAAATTTAAAGGTTAAGTTCAGTTTTCAAATAACTTTTGAATCTTAAGGTTTTAAAATGAAATTTGGATTTTTAATAAAGAGTTTTAAATCATGGTTTAAAACAAGTTTAAATCAAAGTTTAAAATCAAATGTTTTAAATAAATAGTGGATTCAAGTTTCTTGAATTCAGATCTAGGTATTTGAATAAGTTTTTTAAATTTCGAATGTTTTTAAAAAAAAGTTTAAACTAAAATAGCTTTTTAAAAGTAAATTTGTTTTCAAACAAATATTTAAACTTGATTTTTGATTAAGTTCTTTTATAAAAGGTTTTTAAATGGAAATTAAATGATTTGTTAACTTGAATTTGCAAGTTAAATAGTAATTTATTTAAAAGCTTAATTTTTAAATAAAATTAAGTAAATTAATTTAAAGGCTTTTCTTATATAAGTTTCATATGTAAGTAATAATGTTATTTACATTTATATAAAGGATTAAAAATTGAATTTAAATTTGGTTAATGTTTAAATAAATAATCAAAATGGAATTTGGAATTAAGTTTAAAATGTAATGCTCTAAATACACTTTAATATTAATGAAGTCATTAATAAAGAAATGGATTATCTTAGAGATTATTAAGGTATTAAAATGACTAAATGAATAAGATAATTAAGGAATGACTTATTTATTTAATTTATTAATTAATAATTTTGGTTAATTTATAATTAGAGATTAATTAAGAAGTAAATTAAGAAAAGTAATTAAAGAATGATTAATAGTTAATGAGGGTTATTAACTAGGGATTATTTAACAATTAATATGATTAATTTTAATAATTAATTAAATAATAATCATTTGTGAATTGGTTAAGTATAATTACTTAATGGAAGTAATTAAGAAATTAATTACTTAATGTAATTAATGGAGTTTAAATGTGATTGGTTTAGATTAATTAATTAAGTTTAATTAATTTTAATCACTTGATGATTTGATAATAATTACTTAATGTAATTAACGAAGTATAATTACTTAGTGAAGTAGTTAATGATAATTACCGGATGTAATTAGTGAAAGATGGTTTAATTGTGGAAGTAATTTGGATTAAATTACTTAGCATAATTAATCAAGGGATTAATTAATGATGATTAATTAAGGAGTAATTAATTTGATAAGTAACGAAGGGTAGTTAATTACTGAATGTGATTAAGGGTTAACTAATTAAGATTAATCAATAATGATAAGTGATTAAAGGTAATTAATTAATATAATTAATTAAGGATTAATGTAATTAATTATAGTTAATTAATTAATGAGATGATTAAAGGTTAATTACTGTTTTTGGTTAAGAGTAATTAATTTGTGAAATTAATTAAAGGATAATTACTTGAATGTAATTAAAGAATAATTAATCAATGGTGATTAATTAAGGTGATTAATTAGAGAATAATTAATTAATTAATTTGTAATTAATTAATGGATATGTAAGCAAATTTATATTAATGTAAGTAGTTAATTTAATTCACTTTATATTAATTAGAAATGTGAGTAATTAATTTAATTCATTTTAAATTAATTATAGATTGTGTGATTATAGATCATTGCTTATGTATGGATGGATGATATTGTTTGCCTTAAATGCTTTGAAATTTCAGAAATGAGATAAGTAATGTTGTGTGATATAGATGCATTGGTTGCGTTGTGATGATAATATGGATTATCTTTGATAATGATGATATGAATTATCTGTTGTGATAATAATGTTGATTATCTATTGTGTTATATGAATTATCTATCTGTGTGTATATAGATAATGAAATTGAATTGTTTTTAAACTTTAAAACAACTTGGCCTTAAAAGATATGCTTTGGATTTCGATGAGACCAGGATCGGGTTTTCAGATTTGGATATCCGAAAACCACATCGATCCAAATTAACGATAGGTCGTGAATCTTAAGTGAAGAGTGAAGACTCGAGGTGTAAGGACTATTCGACGTTAAACTCTGAGGGTGATTCCAATACGAGTTAACGGGGTAGTACTTTCAGATTCGAGATGAAGATTCAGAGTGCAAGGGTTATTGTCGTTAACTCTGAGGGTGATTCCAAAATGAGTGTAAGAGATAATGCCTTCGGTTTTGTTCAATCCAGGAACGAACTTGTATGGATTGAATGCTTTCAGAACATCGTCAGGTGGACGATGAGCATTCTAAGATAGATGTGTCCTATAAAGGTAATCGTAGCCACAAGCCTCATCAACCGGGAATGGCTAAAACAGGGGAGATGCAGCAAGGCTAAGTGGGTCATGCCCAAGTAGGACGAGATTTTCCCCTCTCTAGAAGTCCCTTTTATTTCGGCATAGTGGGCAGTTAGATACACGCGCCAACTGCGGGGTTGTCTTGTTCGGAATTATTCAGCAAGGAATGGTTCCGGCCTTGTGTTGCAAGAGAGTTAGGGTGGCTCCTCGGTATGGTGATCTAGGACACGTACTGTGACGGACGGTACCCCAGTAGCCCTACCATTGTATGGAATCCAAAATCCAATAAGTGCCATCGGTTTTGATTGTATTGCCCACTTTTGTGGCTAGGAGCTGGAATTTAATAAATGTAACAATTTCGGCTATTTCATATTTACTTGAAAACCCTAGACCTATTATTATATCACCGGATTTACTATCAAATGTTTTAGTTAGCATAAGGTAAAAACTTTTCCATATTTATATGTGAGAAGTCTTACGTGATACCTTTCTTTTCAAAGGTTTTTCAAAGTTAAGCAACCTTAACCTGTTACTCACACCAGACCCATGTCTGACCCGGAGTTTATTTCTGTTTTTCTTAAACTCTTGGGTACTCAAATTTTTACGAGTAGCTAAGGGATTCAGGTTAGCTTTGACGAATTGTGGAGAAGCAACGGAGCAGGAGGCTTCTGCGTGTAGATATGTGTAGTGTTCCGCTGTGTTTGGTATCTCTGTGTTGTATTGAGTCGTAATAACTAGACAGGTGTTTATAACTGTAACGACTCGGAATTTTGGGTTGCCAAATTTGAACATTTAAGTCATTTTAAATGTTGTATATGGATTATAATTTGATTTTAAAATATAAAAGACATTGGTTAAATTTCTAATACGGTAATTTAATTGAAATTTGAATAATAATAATTTAATATTATAATTGGGATAATTGGTGAATTTGAGTGTAAATAAATATAAAAATGGTTTCTAAAAATTTATTTAAGTTTATTTTGATTTAAATAGTAATATTGGACCATTAGATGGAACTAATAGTCGATAGATTGAATTTGGAATTTTATATTAATTTAATAATGGAATTTAATAATATAATAATGCAAATATTCAAATTTTGGTTTAAACTAAATCAGAATGATTTCTAATGTGAATATAAGTTTTATACAAAGTATAATAGAGTTAATAAAGTTTCAAAAAGTGAAATTTTTGATGATTTCGACGATTGTGGAAATCGCTCGATTTAATCGACGAGTTAAAATAGCCTTCCGGGGCACAGTCTCGAAATTCAACGAAACTAGTTCCATTGGATCTGTAATGGTTAGTTATTATC
This sequence comes from Allium cepa, assembly GCA_030765085.1. Taxonomy (NCBI): domain Eukaryota; kingdom Viridiplantae; phylum Streptophyta; class Magnoliopsida; order Asparagales; family Amaryllidaceae; genus Allium; species Allium cepa. The sequence continues at coordinate 501,910,740 of CM060931.1, forward strand.
GGATTTCAATTTTCGTAGCAATCGGAATTGTCGTTTGACCCCGGCAGCTTGAAACACATAGAAAATACTTTAATTGATTTAATTTAAAATTGATCGTTTACTCGCGTATATGATCGAATTAGCCTTCAAAACATGTTCCATTATATTCGAAACGTAGGTAAACTCTTAGGAACGCCTGGCGGCACGTGAGTTTTGGAGTTCGTTTGTAAAAGCTTGTTAAAATTGGTTTTAATATTAAAATAGTATAATTAAATGTGTGTGTATATATATATATCAAAATCAGGGCCGAAACCTAATTCATTCCAGCCGCCACTTATTTAACTCCTATGGCCGGAAATTATCGACCTTCTTCCCCAATTTGCAATCAATCCATCGAGTTTTAGAAGATGCTTCCAACTAGAAAGTCGAAGAACACCTCGACGTCAACCTATCCAACGTGGATCTTGAGCGCCGTCGCCATATGGAGCCAGATTTGGGCCATATGTCGCCGTCATTCATGCGTGTTTTACCAATCAAGGAGGCGACCGAGCTTCGTGAGGTTTGGGGTGGAGGTTGAGGCGATGGAGGGCTTCGAGATGGAGGCGCTTGATCGAAGTCTCGGCGATCGTTGGTGAGGCCGTGGTTAGGGTTTTTAGTCGAGTGATGCATTCGGCTTTGTCCTGGACATCGCGTTCGAGAGGAAGAAAAGAGGACGGGCTGTGTATTTTGGTAAATAATAATAATAATAAAAAAATATTTAAATTTGAAATTGAAATTTATAAAATTCATATCTATTTCATACATTATCAGATTCAGACGAAACTGGCGACGTCGGAATCGCAGAGACGCGTACTACGCAGTGGAGTAGTTCTAGAATCGTTTCGAGCAAGTAAAAATTTAGGTTAAATCGAACATTGTTCGATTTAATTTAAATTTGAACGCTCGCCGAAAATCCAAGGTGAGTTTAACTCACTCACATCTGGAATATTATCTAATTTAAATAGTCAATAATTGAATGATTGCTTGATTGGTTGAATATGATAATTATTATCAAGTTGAATCGATATATTGTTGTGCTAATATCTATGGATGCAGGGAAAACAGGTTGGAGGGATCCAACTAGATCCCTCACAAATAGAAATTTAGATTTATATTCTGTGATATATCCTATTTATTATTCTGTGATAAATTATTTAGATCTTGTTATGCCGTGTTTTACTTATATGCTATGATGAATTAAATTGAGGTTTAAATTATGTTGTGCTGTGATTGGGTAAATACAACCTGAAAATTTTAAATATAAATTGATGAATTGGGTTTAAAGGATACAAAAGAAATTCCTAAGTAAAGAATTTTAAAGGAATCAAATTTCAAGAAGATTGGTTGATAATTTGAAATGTTTGGAAATGTGATCTATAAAGGAAATGTGAATTGTTTAAAGAATAGCGAGATTTATTTTTAAAAGTAGGAAGTGTGCTTTGTCCTGGAAATTTTATTTTGTTTTTAGGAAAGCTTTCAAATTATAAAATTTGCAGTTTAAATATGTTAGAATATTTTTAGAAAGAAATATTATTTTAAAATGTTTTTGAGTGAAAGCAAAGATTTGATTAAGTAATTATGGTAATTAATTATTATTTTAAAAAAAAAGTAAAGTGGTATTAAGATTTCAAAAGAAATTTTTAATATGAATATTTGATTTAATAACCTTATTTTAAAAAGGTTAAATTTTATTTAAATTACCTAGGAAACCCCTATATATTTCCTTAAGTATTATTTTCAATTAAATAATTTCTAGAGTTTATTTTAAATGTTTTAAACGTATGTTTGAAAGTGATTTCCAGGAAATAACAACGTGTTTAAAATAAAAGGAGCTATTTTTAAAGTATGGAAAGGATTTTACGGGATGAAGTAAAATGGAATTGGGATAAAACGTGTTGGATTGATAAAAGGAATTCTTAGGTTATTCTAAGATGGAGGTGTATTTCCCTGAAAGCCAAGTACGTTTTTAAAATAGATTTTTGAAACATTAGAGTTTGAAGTTATATTAAAAAACAGTTTCAATAAAATTATTTAAGTTGTAAGAATTTTTAAAAGTGAACATATATCTAAGTAATTATAGAAGTAATTATTTCCAGAAGGTAAATAGAATTATGTTTTAAAGAATATTATTATTATTTATACTTTATAAAATGGTTCTATTTTAAAGATAATCAATCAAAGTATTATTTAGAAATAGTATAGTGTTTCACAACTTTATTTTAAATTTTGTATGACTTAACTTTATTTAAAAAATAATAGTTTATATTTTATAAGCAGTTTTATTTGATGCACTTTTTTTTAAAGTTTATATATGTATTTTAAATTAAGTATGCAAGAAGTTTTAACATAAATTTTTAATGTATTTTCAAGAATAAAGGATTTAAATTATTTTAAAACCTTAAACATTGGTACTTGGATGTTTCAAGGGAAATAGCAATTTGGGAAATCTATTCCATGGAAAGAGTAGGAATTGAAATTGTTTCAAAAGTGATTTGAAAACGAAAATATATCTTGTAAAGATATTTTGAGGAAGTAAATAATGTGCGGATTATTTATTGTGTGATGGATGCTTATGGATGTTAATTGATAGTTTAATCACCGACTATCAATATTGAACAAATGCGTTGATCGTTTCGAAGAGACCGGGATCGAGATTTATTTCTCGAAAACCACTTCGATCCGGTTTGTACGTTTCGTGGGAAAACGTGTTCGGAGTCGAAGATGGAGCAGTGAAGTGCAAGGGCTAGTCGCTACTAATCCTGAGGATATTTCCAAAATGGATGTAGTAGGAATTGTGCCTTCGGTTCCATTCGAACCCGGGGCGGACTTGTATGGACGAATGCTTTCGGAACATCGTCAGATGGGCGATGGGCATTCTAGGTGAAACGTTTTAAAAGGTAGCGCTTAGCCTCAAGCCTTAAACCATCCCGAATTATACAAATTCGAGTTAAATTTTTAAATGTTGATTTAATCCTTTAAATCAAATCAAATTAACTTATACCTTTAAACCATTTAATTCTGAATCCAAATTCCATTTTATCTTAATAATGGATATATTACCATACCCCATTTCTTCATTTATTTAAGCAAATCCAATTTCAGCTTAAAGATTATTAATAACAACAGGACGATATCATTATTTTAGAATATTCATCCATTTCAAATTTCTGGATCTCAAACCCATTTTGAGATCACACAAACTTCCAATTCAAATCAACCATTTAACTTCCCAAGTTAAATTCCAATTTCATCTTGAAATTTCCAAATCAAATTATTCTTTCAAACTTATTTAACTTCCTCCGAGTTAAACTCAATTAATCCCGTTAACCTTACTCAAATTTGAATTCTCCATTTCAAATTTCAAAAATTCTTTCTTACTTATAAGTTCAAAAACTTATCACTTTTGGGTGTCACATCTCATTCCAAATTTAAAACTCAACATTTAGAGTTTTATTTCAAACCATCTTTGATATTATGTATATTCTTCATATATACATATTATTTCCTTTGCACACCAAGTTATCCTTAAATTTTAAACCACCTTTGGTTTATTAATTCCAAACAAATTCCTTTAAATTTTCAAACAACTCTTGTTTGAAACAAGACTCTTCATTCAAATACATTATTTATTACTTCTTTGTCATTTTGAAGCAATTTTCAAATTCAACCCAGATTTAAAACTTCACAATTCAGATCATCTTCAATTCTAATTTATAAATCATACGTACCTAAATGTTTTACTTCCTTAAAACATTTCATTATTAAATACAACAACCATTTATGATAATAACCAAGTTTATCATATTTTATTCTAAAACTCTTCCCCCAAATTCAAGATTTTAATTTCAGATTGTATCCATTTCAAACTTATCTTTGTTTAATTTCAATTTGGTTATATTTCTATTACCACTTAATTTAATTCCAACAATTTAGCAACCAATTTTTTTTGTATACAATAATTGGAAAATTATTTGCTTTTTATATAAAAACATAAGCTTATATAAGAATCATTCAGTAAAATCATTTTTAAAACTTTTATATAAGAAAATAACAAGTACGCTCTCGTATATATATACACACTCAACTCATCTTAGGGTACCACTGACCCTATACTTGATGAGTAAACCCACCAGAGCTAAGGTTCTCACTTAACCCTCTGCTCTGATACCAAATGTAACGATTTGGAAATTTCTATCCCTGAAAATTCCAAAGAGTTAGGAAAAGAAGAAAAGGGATAGAAGAAGAAACAGAAATGAAACATAGAATCTCACATTCGCAGCGGATCAAAATATAATATCAAATAAAATAACAGTTATGCAAAGGAAACTATATTAGTTAATATACATTAATACATCAGAGTTGTAATATTTACACAACACCGGACAGTTTAAAGCAACAAGTCCAAGATATACACAATATATCACAGCGGAAACACTTCATACGTTCCTGCCATCCATCTCGCCTCCTGACCTCAGAACATCCTTACCTGAAAATATGTAATACTCGGTCTGACCCGAGCGTTACATCAAAGTAACACCGGGGTCAGGCTGGAAACCAATATGAGTAAATCCATCTAACATGGAACACAAAAACATACAACTTATATAAACCCAGGGTAACTTGTATCAATTTACAACTTCACAAGTGGTTATAGACATCACTTATTTCACATATCAGTTTTTAAGTACCAAAACTTAGAGTAAATGGTCCAATTCACTAAAATCATTCCATTCCAGCCTATTGATTTCGCATATCAAATCTGTATGGAATTTTTTATAGATTACAAATCAAAGCAGTTTCGGGTATTTACTAATACCCAACTCTGGTCTCTTTGAATTCAATACCATCTTAACCCACACTATTTATGTGGAACCTAATTCAACCTTTAATCATAAGATGTCACTTTTTACATAGCAATTCATCATCGATAGATAACCACATAATCACTGTTCAAGACAAACATATCATATCACAAACATTTCATATCAGAAATATCAACCAATCATTCATAAGCAAGATTAATTAGTCACCCCTTCCTAATTAAATCAAATTAATTACTTTAATCACTTTTAATATTGCTTACTTAACAATAATTAATTACAAACCATTAATTATTCATTCCCTAATTATCCTCTCTAATTACATTTAGTAATTAACCTTTAATAAATTTACCACATTCATTAATCAACCTTAATTAATCACATTCAGTCATTAATTATTCTTAATTACTTCCATTAATTAATTAACCTCTTAATTAATTAATAAATCCTTTAATTAATTACACTGAATAATTAACACTTAATTACTTCCACTAAGTAATTATTCTTTAATTACTTTCCATCAAGTAATTACCGATTAATTAATTACTGCCTGTAATTATCCATTAATTACTTCACTAAGTAATTACACTTCGTTAATTACCTTAAGTAGTTATACTTAACCCTAACTAATTCTTAATTAACAATTAATTAATACTTAAACCTTTATAAATTAATTAATCCTAAATTATTAATTAATTTAACTTTAATTACCTTATTAATTTAAGTAATCTTTAATCATAAAAACTTAACTAACTATCAAGATAAAACAATTACCATCAATTACCTAAAATTAATACATGTTTTAAAACACATTTCATCTTTATTTATACTTAATTACCTTTTAAAAATTAAGTTTTAAAAATACTTAACATTTCTTAAATTTAAGTTAACCAAAGCATAAAACTTTATAATACTCTTTTGAAAAATTGATTAATTAAAGTTACCTTGCTATAATATCATGTTACTAACAAAAGCTAAACCGAACCTGAGGTAAATTCCTTCAAATCAACACTCCAGTTTCCCTCTCAAAATCTCGAGAACGAACCCCGGCTAACAACCAAAATACTCAAGCAATCACCCGAGTAAACCCCAACCTCTCTCCTTCTTCTTCTTGGTAATGAATTCCAGCACACCCGGACACACAGCGATACGTGTGCACCCACACACCCACATGTCGTCGCTCTAGCCATCGCCTTCGGCCCCAAAGCATCACTCACGACATCGATCAATCGCGCAGCAACCCAAAATTTTAAATAGAAGGCCAGGTCGCAAAATTGACATTCGATCGAAAAAATGGAAAGAACCCATCGAAAAATCGAACATTGCCATCGATCAGGTCCACGTCCTTCTTCGCCATCAACCCCAAACGTTCAGCACGACCTCCTGCTTCTATCCCTCATCATGCAATCGACTCCGATCATCCATGGCTAGCTTCGAGAACAAGAACGTCCCAAACTGACACTCAAACCGTAGTTCACCTCCAATCTCACCGCTTGATCACCCGAAAAATCCATCCCCATTTTTCCTGTGATCAACCATCCACCGGTCACCTCTAGTCTAAGCCTCGCCGCGCATTTCGACACTGATCGCCAGAATTCGACAAAAATGCTGAAACCCATCATTCCACAATACCTCATCCATTTCTAATCTGAAAATCACAATTCCTATCTCTAAATTCGTGAATTACAAATTAAAATCAGGTTATATAATTGATTCATCAAACCATGACAATTTATTTTTGCCTATAATTTGATTAGACCCGTAAATTCATACATTTATAAATAAACAGTTCATGTATATATATATATATATATGAATCTATTTTAAAATTTTAGTTTATACACTTACAAACATTTTCTGTTTACAAATTTTAGCCTATCATCAATTGTCTGAAGAGACATGAATTTCTTCTTTAAATTTAGGAACCTGTAAATAAACAGAGTACAATTTTTTTACACACACAATTTTGAACAGGCAAATACATATATACATTCTCATTATAACATTATATAAACCATATTTTTCCTTTCAAAAATTCATCACCAATATATAACCATATTTACAGATTTTCAAAACTAGTTTTTAAGTTCATTGTTTATTTACCAAAGTTATAAATAGAGAGATGATCATCATTTCTAGGCATGCATCCATTTATACACAGCACATAAGATACATACATGCATTCATACCCATAAACATAAGCAACCATAATCACACACAATCTATCATAAGCATCAGGTTATGATCATAAGTTTTAAGCTGTTTTAAAAATTTATTACTCACCTGGGAACCAGTTGAACAGAGCTTGAATAGTTTTGAAACTTAAAGACTTGATTGCTTTTAATCTCTGAAATCTTGTTACTGGAAACTTTAGTTGTTGAGAGAGATGATCTTGCCTTTAAAACTGAATTGGAATTGCTTTGATGATCCAGGTAGACGATTGCTTGATTAAATTTTCTGGTTTGAAAGCGTTCACAGGTTTTTGTTCTGATCTTTCTTGTGTTTTGTATAATGGTCTACAGGTTTGTTTTCTTGTTTTGAAAAGAAGATAGAAAAAAAAGAAATGAAGAGAAGAGAAGAGGTATAGACTAAAATTATGATTATTAAAAATAAAGGAAAAATAAAATTAAAATAGCGACACTTGTTTATTCATATAACACTTGTCATATATACCTATTTATCAACTTACATTTGTTACATTCTATTTATGTGTAAATATGCATGTTTTATTTATTTTTAAATGTTTTTATAACGCTTTTTATTTTTAATTTACTATTTAATAATACATTACTTAATTTTATATAAATAATTTTTTTAAAGAAAATAATATAAAAACAATTATATCCTAAATAAAATCATATATAACATATTTTAAGATGTTTACCTTTTGAATTTCCCATTCAAACTCTATTTCTTATTTAATTTAAAATCAACTCATAAATTAAGTTTGTAAATAATAATTCTATTTATACCTATATTTATATACATCACATTATTATTATTGTTTGAAAATAACAATTTTGTCAAATTTTAAATAATTTATAAAGGAGATTGTCAAATAAATATTTTCCCAGATATGAATATTAATTATCCGATTTATTTGTTTCAAATTTAACAACCAATATTTAATAGTTAAAATTAGTGTTTCTTATTAATTTACCCAATTAATTATCAATCAACAGATATTAAAAATCAGGGTTATCACAGTAACATCGACAGACTGCGATCTATGAAGACATAGCGTAAGTCGGAGGCCGTGAGAGCCTAAGGCTACGTTGGGACTTGACTGATGTAGTCTGTCATTCTTTTGGCAGCGAAATTCGAGTGCGTTGATGCCTATAGTTACATGGACTTTTGTTGTGATTGCAACGTAACCACGGATGTAACTGCGATCTGTAGCGGCTTCCATGGCGTAATCGAGGGGAGCGGAGTGCCTACAGTTATCTATGAATTTTGCGAGGATGGCAACGTAACCATCGGGTCAACTGCGACCGTGGATGGGGGTGATGATTTCCAGAGCATTCTCACCAAAGATGTTTCCTCTATTTTCAAAATATTTTCTATATTTTTAATAAATTATTTTCCTAATATTTTCACTGGATGTTGAAAACGTGTTTACCAAGTATCTTTATATTTTAAGTCTTATGTCTGATCAACGTATGATCGAATTTCTTTGAGATCGTGGAGGGACTGGTTGAGACATCGAGTTATAAAAAGTATTTTTATAAAAACTATTTTAGTAATACTATATCGATTTTAAAGTATTTTAAAAATGATTAAAGAATAAATTATATGATTTTACGTTATTAAATAGATTCGGACTTCGTTCCTTTTCGAGGACGAAAAGATTCAAAGCGGGGAGGAATGTAATAACCCAAATTTTTGGACATCCGATAACTGGATAATTAACTGGTTTATTCAATTGAACAGATGAAAATTCTAATAATGAAAGATATCTGGTTATATAAGTGAATTTGAAAATATAATAAAAATTGGATTTTAAATCTATGGATAAATATTTGATAATCTCCTAGTATAATTACTTGAAATTTGACAAATTATCTTTTGAACAAATAATAATGGTTGTTTATACACACACACACACACACACATGGATATAAGAAGATTTTAAATAGAAATATTATTATTTTCAAACAAATTGAGTCTGTATTTGTTTAAGTAAATATATTTATGTGAGTTGATTTCAAATTGGATTTTAATTTGAACTTAAATTTGGAATTCAAAAGATAGATATATACATGTCTTAAATATATTTTGGATTTTTAAATATATTATATATGATTTTTTTAGAATACAGTTTGTTTTATATTATTTTCTTTTAAAGGGTTTTATATAAATAAATTATGAAGTTTATAAATTAGGAAATTAAATATATATATGTAAATCATTTTTCTCATGCAAAGACACATGTTAGGTTAATAACATATTAAATAACAAGTGTAAAGTGATTATAACATGCTAATGACATTTGTAAGACAATTGAAAAAGTGTCCTTTATTTTCTCATTATTTTAAAATAATTAAGCTAAGTTATATAACATATCTCCATCCCTCTCTTTCATTTTTTTCCTTTATCTTCATTTCAAGTCTGTAAAATAAAATACATAAATCAAAAATAAAGCTTGAAATCAAATTTATCAAGCCTGAAAGTTAATTCTAACAGCAAATCTTCTTTTTGTTTTAAAAGCAAATTCATTTCAAGAAATCAACTATAATCATCAACATTTTTTTAAAACCTGGAGATCAGTTTTAGTTGTAATTCAACATATCGAAGCAAGATTTAATCAGTTATCAAATCAAGTTTCAGGAAACTAAAGCATTTCCAGATCAAGATTTAATTCAAAAACAGAATAGTTTTCCAGCTTTCAGAATCAAACTTAACTTCCACATCTCCTCTGTACATAGTTCAGTTGAGTAGACTACATCCTTTAAAAGTAAAATTTGGTGCATAAACACTTGTAGTGATGTGTGAATAAGGATTGGCATGGATGAATTAATATGGTTGATATGTATTATGGTGGAAAAACTTGAGCATGTCTGATTTAAATATTTACATATGTCTCTGTTAGACAGCAGGTTCAAGCTAAATCAAATAAAAATCGAATTACCTTCGTACATTCAATTTTAGGTTTTAATCTTTGAAGTAAAATGGGTATATGGATGTAACATCACTACTAAAGATAATTTCAAGAAAATATATTAAGTGATTATTGTTGGAAGAGGAATAAGCAGTGATGGTCAATTTGAATCAAAAAAATCAATCATTTAAAATATACGTTTTGATTACATAACCTAAATCACAATGGGAATTGATGAATTTTGAGATTAATTTCAGGAATTTTAGGTTTGTAAATCAAGGGGAATTTTATGTTGAACGAAATTGAGTAATTGCTCGATTCCTGGTGAACGGCGGCACGTTGGGGGCCGAAGTTGTTATCGGAGGTAGCTGGCAAGTTGGAGGTCATCAGAAAATTAGTAATCATATTTTTAGGTGGCTGTGGCATTCTGACGGCGGCAAGTTAGGGTTTAATTGGTGATTTTGGCCAACATTTGATTTCGAGGTCTTGTGATGTCTGGGAAGCATCCGACTTGAAAGCGAAAGGTTGAATCAATGCTTGGGTATGGGATGAAGTTCTAGTGAGGTCGGAAGGGTGTCGATGGTTCGAGGTGACGACTGGGGTGGTTCTTCTGTTTGGGTTGGTTTCAGATGTTCGGTCGAGTGCTCGATTTTCGTTCTACCAGCATTATCGTTGATCTGAGTAGTCGAATATGACGACTAGATGATCGACGACTTATCGAGGTTAAGGAAGTTACTCGGAGAGGCGTGAGGCTACCGTGCATGTGCACGTGTGCACGATTGAGTTGGGTTGTTTCTTTTTTTTGGGAGATGAGGGTTTATCGAGTTTGGATCGAGAAGCATACGTGTTTGACTCGAAGCAGTTTGGGTTTGGGAAGTGCATGAGGTTGCTAAGGGGTTTGGTCGGGATATATCTCATTTGGCTTAGGGATTATTGTTTGGGCCAGAATTTTTGTAAGCTGAAGAAGTTTTAAACCTTATCAAGGTGGGTATGTTTCAAAGTTAATGTAAACCAAGTTAAACAAGGTATTAGTGAGTTTTAAAAAAATTTCCAAAGTTTAAAATGTTTTCAAATTGTTATTTTAAGGTGAACTAAAGTTGTAACTAAACAAAAGTTCATATTTTTTTAATATATCAGGATGGTTAATTGATTAATTAATTAAAGTTTAATGAATTTGTGAAATCAATTTTAAAGATTGATTTATTAATATGATTAAGTATTAAAAGATGAATAATTAAGGATAAATCACTTAATGTAAATAATTAATGATAATCACTATAACTTAAAAATAATTGCTTAATGTCATTAATTAAGGTGGATAGTTATGATTTATTACTAAATGTGATTTATTAAATGATGATTACTTAATGTAAGTAATTAAAGGATTAGTCTATTGAGAGATAATTAATTTAATTAGAAATTAAAAGTTAATTAAGGGAGGTTAATTAACAAATGGGATATTTACTTGATGAAAGTAATTAAAGGTTAATTACTTAAGGGAAGTAATAAAGGATTAATTATTTAGTGTAATCAATTAAAAGATTGATTAATTAAAGAAGTTAGTTATGAGTGTGATTAATTAAAAGATAATTAATCAATGAAGTGATTATAGAATAATTAATTTTTAGAAATAAATTAAGGATAAATGTAATTAATTTAAGTTATTTATTAAAGTTATTAATTAAAGGCTAATTACTTAAAATAATTAGAGAGGATAATTAAGGGATTATTAATTAATGGTTTATAATTAATTAACGTTAAGTAGGCAGGATTAAAAGTGATTAAAGAAATTAATTTAATTTATTGGAAGGGTGTGACTATTTAACTTTGCTTACGAATGATTAAATGATACTGAATGCCTTGAATAATTTGATATTTCTGTTATGAAATGTTTGTGATATGATTGGGTTAGATAATGATAATATAGTGATCCATCGATGGTTAATTACTGTGTAAAATGACATCCTGCATTTAAAGTTGAATTGGTTTTAATTGAATAACTTAGGTTAAGATGTCGTGGGATCCAAAGAAACCGGGGTCGGGCATCAGTAAATACCCGAAACCACTTCGTTTTGAAATCTACTATAACTCTTTACGGATTGATATGTGAAATCTATAGACACTGGAATGGAATAATTTAAGTAAACTGGACCATTTGAATTTGGTAATGATACTTAAAGGATTATGTATGAAATAAGTTTTGATTATAGCAAGTTAAGAACTCGTGATAAGATACAAGTTACCCGGGTTTTAAGGGTTGTATGCATTGGTATTTCTTGTTAGATGGGTTTAGTCATGTTGGTTTCCAGCCTGACCCAGGTGTTACTTTGATGTAATGCTTGGGTCGGACCAAGTATTACAGCTTTTCAGGTAAGGACGTTCTAGAGCTCAGGAGGCGAGCTGGATGTCAGAAACGTATGGAGTGTTTCAGCTATGTTATATTGTTGTATCTCTGGGACAAGTTGATTTTAACTATCTAATGTTTGTGTAAATGTTGCAACTCTGATATATTAATGTATATTAACTGATACAGTTTTCCTTTGTATAGCTGTTATTTTATTTGATATTATATTTTGATCCGCTGCGAATGTGAGATTCTGTGTTTCTTTTCTATTTCTTTTCTGTCTCTTTTCTTCTTTTGCTAACTATCTGGAATTTTCGAGATCAAAATTCTGGGTTGTTACATATATGGCCCAGAACAAATCATAGAAACAACTTCTCAGCATGACATGGAGATAGAACCAGACTTGGCAGTTATTAGAAGACTCGTTCTAATCGTGGATTAAGATGAAAAACGATTAAGAAGGAAGGTTGTAAGGTTGGTAAAAATTCAATGGAGTGGGGATGCTGATGATTGCACATGGGAAACATAAGATAGAATGAGAAAAGCATATCCAGAGTTGAGGATCGATGTGTAGACTTTATCTATCATTTTAGTGTACTCGCCACCTGTGGTGTAGTCACTTATTATGTATATTCCATCTTATTGAATATATATTTCCTTTTGAGCTATTTTATTCTTATCTAATTTTGAGGACGAAATTCTTTTAAGTATGGGAGAATGTAATGACCCAAAATTTAACCATTTCAAAATATAATATTTAAAGTGATTTTAAATATAAAATATAAAAGGTTTTGTGATGCAAATAATATTAGATAGGATTTGGAAATAGAAATATACATAAAAATAGTAACATTTTCTTATATCGACAAAAGTGATAAAATCCTGATTTCAGAAAAGTATGTTTAAATGGTTTAATAAATTATTTTTATTTATTTATGAGTATTTATATTTTTAAATAATATTATAAAAATTTATTTTTAAATTTGGTCTACATAGATAAATATTTTAAATAAAACGTCAAAATATGACCGTAAAATATTTTTTCAAAAATCAATATTTTGTCAATTTAAAGTTGTCGCAACGTTGTTGCACCTTTACATACACAATTTAATAAACATGTTAACATATAAAGATAGTTAACAATTAACTAAATAAGGTTACTTTTAATAATCACACGTATGAAATTCTAGAAAGTAATTAGCAAAAGTAAACTAAAAAACAAAACATATGTCACATCAAACGTGACATAAAGTAAAAAGAAGTGATATAAAGTAAAGTAATCATTTTTACTCTTTTATTAACTCTAAAGTATTTGAATTTTAAAAGTGTGATGTGATGTGGATGGTAAGTTTTGAATTAAATAAGTTTACTTAATTCTTAAGAAAAGTTATTTTAAGTAAGAGCACAAATCTATATTTATTCTCAAAATAATTTCTATAAATACATACCCATTTTCTCATTCCTTCCACATTTATTCTTCTCAAAATTTTAAGCTTCTTCTTTCCTCCTTTAATGGCTTCCAACCTTAACAAAGTTATGTCAAAATATTCCCAAAAATAAAATAAAGAAAAATATCAACAAAACTCCGTTCGAACCACTTCAAATAGCTTCTTCCCTCTCCTATTGCTCACGCCCCCCTCTTTCTCCATTTGGCCGAGTACAATTTTCCTTTCAAGCATGGTCGTGGCCTCCTAAGGCAAGTACGCGGAAGTTTAGAAAGTTATAAAGAGCTTAAAGCAAAGTTTATCAAAGTTAGAAAAGTTTAAAACTAGTTCGAAAGTGACAAAAGGTGAGAACTCTAAATCGATAAATTGAAAATATTTATATGATGATTTGTAAGTTATAAATGTTGTTTGGATGTTAATAATGATGTTTGATACGTGTTTGAAAAAGAAAGCAACCACCTTTAAGTCATTTGTAAAAGTTAGTAAGCAAATATGTACATAAATGAAAATCTTGTGACATTGTAAAGAAAAGTTGTTGAATTGATTTGCAAGTTCATATGACATGTAGAATATGTTAAAATTATTATAAACATTATTTTGGATGTTTATTAGTTGTATATTGAATATATATGTTGAAATAATTCATGGATTTACACGACATATAATTACATGGAAATCACTTTCCAAAAGAAATGAAATGTGATATGCAATCATTTATACCTCTGAAAAATGTTAGGATACGCTTTTGAAATGATTCCTAAGTGTTTAAACTTGTTTCGACAAAGTTTGGATATGAATCTCAAAATACACCAAAAATTTGACGCGTCGTGTAACGGTAGTTTGCGTTTTCACGTCAAAAGTTCAAATGAACATACGAAGTGGAATATAGTTTGGAATTCTTCGAAGTAAGAATTTTCCGAATCCTTATATCCATATCTTTCATAAAAAAAAAGAAAATCAAGATTTCATCTTGTATATTTTGAAATATGGCAAAATCAATTTTCCAGAAAAATACCGTTTTCACACTAAATGACCAAGGTTGGGAATTGATAGAATAATCATTTTAAAAATATCAAATAAATTCTAAAAATCTTTTAAAATGTTTTAAAAGTGACTTAAGTTAAAAATATGGTTTTCTAAATGATATAAAAGTCGTCTAGAAGAATATAGCATTTAAAGCACTTTTTGTAACACTATTTGCAACACTTTTTGCACCGCTTTTCAATAACTTTTGAAATAAAGTTTGAAACTTAAAAATTCTTTTCCAAGTCCTTAGTAAATGTTTTTAAGTAAATAATAAAGCATTTAAAAAGAAATTTAAACAATTTAACATTATTTCAAAGATGGTTAAACAAGTAGTTAAGTGATTCAAAAAGGAAAAATGAGTACGCGGAAACGACTAGTACATTTGTCCCACCTGTGAGATCTAAAAGTGGAAACTAGGTGTGTAATAAAGGTTAGGGATGGAGAAACCAGTGCTATAAACTTATGTGGCCTCAGTTTTCTCTTTTAGACGAAGGGTGGAACATATTGAAAGGAAAGTCTGGATGCTCAACTTGGATTTTATAGAAATAAACTTCTTATACTCATTATTAAAATCCGAAGAGGGAACTTGCCCTATTTGTGGAATTCAAAAGATGATCTCACCATTATTATGTCCATAGCACTCGTCAAATACGGAAGTTGATTTTGAATAAAATTAGAATGATTTCTATAATCCTATTTTCTCAAAGGATAATCTTTAAAAATGATTTGAGAAATATTCAAAAAGAGGTTTAAATGATTCCATATTCACTAAAAGAATTTTTTTTAAAATATATATCTTATGAAGATATCTTGGTGAAGGAAATGAATGAATTGAAAAACAATCACCTAATTACATCATTTTTATCGATGATTAGATTTCGAAGGAATTGGGGTCGGATTTGAGTGATTCCTATCTGAAGACCACTTCAAACAAATTTACGTGTTCGATGATTGAAGATGTTTGAAGACGGAGATATTGAGACGAATAATAATAATAAGGGACTACTTGTTGATTAAGTGGGGATAAACTCTCGATTCAATATATTATAGCGATAGTCTCTTTGTTATAAAAAAACCTCAAAACCTCAAGGATTTCTCGTCTAGCAATGGTCGAGGAAAGTGCCTTCGGTTTGTCCTCTTCCTAGACAATTTGTACGGACATTTGTCTGACATTGCATTTCTGAAAATTACATACATTGGTTTTTACAAACATACATCAGTGGTGGCGGAGAAGGCAACTTCTCTTAGCTTATTACCCTCCTTGAGACGTACAGCCCGACAGTCTAACAGGCGTAGATCACAGTGGATCAAGGATTGTATTTTTGTGCAAGGCAATTAGTAGTCGACGGAAATTGCAATGTAATATTCAAAGATGTGATATGTGCTATGTGAAAAGGTAATCATAGTCTCGAACCTCATCAACCGGAAATGACCAAAACAGGGTTAGATGCGGCAAGGCTAAGTGGTCATTCCCAATTAGGGTATGATAATCCCCTTCTAGATATATTTCTTCCCACTATGACGTTCGGGATGTAAATTATTGTGGATGTATGCGAAGAGAGCTCTCGAATAAAGGTCAGTAATGACCGAGGGATGACATATTTGGTACTATCTAGTTATAGATATAGGCCGGTCTTGTGTTGGTAGAGGAGCTTTGTGATGATTCCTCGAGACATCCATCAAGAGGTGTACCCATCGGAAGGTAGTCCCTTCACCTGGTCATTTGTATGGAAATCCATTCTCTAATAAGAACCTACGGACTTAATTGTAGAACCTAGTACGCTGGAATTTAATAATGGTAACAATTTCGGCTAAGATTTATAAGTTTATTTGCAAATGTTTTCAAAGAAACTCATTAAGAATAATATCCCCAAATTTTATGTAATAAAGAGTTTTGGTTATCATAATGTAAAAACTCGTTCTGTGTTTATATGCAGCGTAGTCTTATGAGATACCTTTTTATTTCAAAACATCGTACTTTGAGTTCTTACACCAGTCTCATGACTGACCCGTAGTTTGTTTTTTCCCTTTAAACTTTGGGTGCCCTACTTTTCGGGCAGCCGTATAGTCAGGATACCTTAGGAGCATTTTAGAGAAGTCTTTTGGAGCTATGAAGCTGAAGTACCTTATGTAGATATGTACCCATTTCCGTTGTGTTATGTAGCATTTATTTCTAGCATATGTACGGATAGACGGTTATTACCATCCCGCTGGATTGTATTTGACTCTGATTATTTATGTATGATTAAAATGTTAAATGCGATGTGAGATTCTATTATTGTGTTATTTTCTATCTTTATTTTCTTTTACACCCCTGATAATCTGCATCCCCGGCACTTGGATTTACGGCATGTGAATACCGTGAATGTATTAATGTCGATTTTTGACGGTCGAGGAGGCGGATTGTTACACTTGGTATCAGAGCTGAAGGTTAAGCGAGAACCTTGGTTTTATTGAGGTATCACTCATTAGAGATAAGGTTAGCAATGCCCTAGAATGAGTTTAGTCAGAGAGAACGCATGATTAAAACTTTTAACTTAAATAAGTATATTCATGCTGTATAACATTCCCTAAGATATCTCGTCTATATATCCTAAAGATTTTTATCTTACTATATACAAATAGTAGAAAATGAGTGGAAGAAGAGTAGGAGGTAGGGGAGGAAGTAATACCACAAATGGTCAAACTCTCGTAGCTACAGTAGTCGAGGAAGTAGTTATTCCGGTACTCAAATTAACTTTGCAACTTTATGCAATAACTATACCAGCCTTAGTGGTAAACCTTTCAAAGGAATAGAAACCATCATTGAAGTACTAGCTTGGATCCGCTCATGTGAAAGAAATTTCAAAGGACTGAATATTGGAGATGAGCAGAAGAGATTCTTAGCTTCTTGGCAACTACAAGATGTAGCTCTAGTTTGGTGGGAATCTATAACTCTAAATGAGTCAGAAGATGATTTTTCATGGGAATGATTCAAGAAAGTTCTGGAGGAGCTATATATGTCGGAAGTAGGAAAATCCCGTCGTTACCAAAATTTAATGGATTTTAAACAAGAAGAGGAGATGTCATTTGAGGAGTATGCTAACAAGTTTAACGAATTATCTTGTTTTGGGCCTGGATTGATAGATACACCCCTTAAAAAGAATGAAATGTTTATCTTGGGAATGAAGAAGCAATACCATGTCAGAATGACTGGGCATGTAAATGCACCATTTGTAGACTTAATAGACATGGGACACAGATATGAAGCTTTGGATAAAGTAGATCCACCAGTAGTACAAGAAAGTAACAACAATAGTTGGAAGAAGAGGAAGTCCAATGGCAAGAAGCAGTGGCAAGGAAAACCCAAAGGAGGATCTTAGGATAACCGCTTCAAAGATGTCATTTGCTATAATTGCCAACAAAAAAGCCATCTATCAACTCATTTAGAAAACCCAGAACTCAAGAAACTCAAGGATCACCACCAAGAAGCTGCTTTAATTGTCAACAACCAAGACACATGATAAAGGATTGTCCCCTAATGAAGAAAGGAGAACAAGCCAAAATTAATGCTATCAAGAATGAGCCTTCAGCCTTCAAAGATGTGAAGGGAAAATATGTGTTGGAAGGTAATATTTTTATCAAAGATGTTTTAGATAGAATAGTATTTGATACAGGAGCTTCTCATAGTTTTATTTCTAAAACAACTGTAGAAGAATTAGAACTTTAACCTAAAATTGTTGACGACCCTATCTGCGTAATGAATCCTATAGGAGGTTCCATTAATCTTCGTATGCAATGTGAAAAAGTCCCAATTTCCTATCCTCCCCATCACTTTCCTTTTGATCTTTTCATCTTAGATTTTATTGGATTTAAATTTTACTCGGTATGGATTGGTTGGCTAAGTATGAAGCTGTGCTCGATTGCGAAAATAGAACGATATCCTTATGGAGCTTCTTTGGGAAAATCATAGAAATATCTTGTGAAGGTCCTAGTCCAAGAAGGGATAGTTTTCTTTATTCTTTAGATAGATCCCAGACAGAATTAGAAACGATACCCGTTGTTAAAGATTTTGCAGATGTCTTTGAGGAAGTAAAAACTTTGCCCCCACATTGAGAAATCGAATTCCGTATTGGTTTAGTTCCTTGTGCAATGCCGAGTAAACAACAAGATAGAAGGATGGCTCCAACATAAAGGGATGAGTTAAATAACCAAACCCAAAACGTATTAAAGAAAGGACTGATAAGACCTAGTCGTTCAAATTGGGGATCGGCCGTAGTTTTTGTTGCTAAGTCAGATGGATCTTTGAGATTGTGTGTAGACTATCGGGATCAAAATAAGAAAACCATTAAAAACAACTATCCTTTACCCCGAATAGATGACTTGTTTTACCAATTGCACGGAGCTCGAGTTTTCTCTAAAATGGACCTAGCTATAGGATTCCATCAGTTAAGAATCGCTGAAGATTGCATCCATCTGACTGCATTCAAATGTCCGAATACTTTCTATGAGTGGTTGGCTGTGCTTTTTGGGTTGACTAATGTGCCCGCTTATTTTATTGACCTTATGAATAGAGTGTTTAGAGATGTGATAAACAAATTCGTATTAGTCTTTATCGATGATATTCTCATCTACTCAAAGACAGAAGAAGAACATGCAAGGATCTAGAAACTATGTTGGAAATATTGATGGATAATGTGCTTAAAACCAAATTCTCAAAGTGTCATTTTTGGGAAAAGGAGGTAAGATTCCTTGGACATATAATATCAAGGGATGGAATTTTGATGGATCCAGAGAAAGTTGCTGCTATCCAAGATTGGAAGCACCCATAAACCCCTAAAGAGATTCGTAGCTTCTTAGTTTTGGTGGGATTTTACAGAGGATTCCATGAAGACTTCTCTAGGATTACCTATCACCTAACGAAGTTGATAATGAAGGATGCTAAATTTATTTGGACTCCTAAGTGTGAACAAGCATTCCAAGAACTAAAGAAGAGATTGACTACCGTCCCTAAGTATGATTTAAATGGTTGAATCAATTCAAAAAGTTTTTCAAGGAAAATTTTGATAGGTAGTTAATCCTAAGTAAATGACTCAAATATTTAAATACCAGATGGGACTGGTATAGGTAACGCCCTTACATTAGCTATAGCCATACCTAATTTTGTCCAAATTTTCAGTGTGTAGGGCTTAGTCATAGGTAAGACTTAAATGATATTATGCAATGAAAGGAATATGTATGGAGAAGGAGGATAGGTTATTGGTGAGCCTCCAAAACCATTAGGAATAGGTGACCCTAGAAGAAGTAAGTTAAGGACAGACTATCTAGAAGTTTGTCTAGCAGATGTTAGATTATTTATTTTGTCTGTGTTATCCGGTGCCTTGGCCCGGCTATAAGAAGATTTTGGAAAAGGATGAAATTCTTAGGGTCTACTTCAAGTCGTACCATGGTTTACTTCGGGACAGGCTTGCTCCTACTTCTGGTTGGCATAGTGGTTGCTCTGGGTTGGCATATGGGTGGACTTCTAGTGGAGGTGGCATTTACTTCAGGTCAATGCTTGATTCAGCCATTCTACTAGAGATCGGCATAGTTGAAGGGTTCGGTAAAGGCTTAAAATGTATTGTCACGCTATGGGATCGGCATAACTTGATCAAGTCGACATTCTCAGAAGGGATGGGCATAGCTGGTTCGATTCGGCAATCACCATAATGGATTGGCATGCCTATATCAGGTCAGCATACATCTATGGGTTCGGTGTTGCTTCGAGTTGGTGAAGTAAAGGCGTGAAATTAGCAAAAGGCTCAAGTTAGCAAGAAGCTCAAGTCGGCAAAAGTTTTGGGCCGGCATGACATGGGATGAAGGTTGGATCGGCACTCCCTGTGCTTGCACTCAGTTCGACATGTTTGGAGTGTTCGGTGTGTTTAGAATTCGATTCGGCATTATGAGATCGGCCTTGTGGGGTCGGCATGTTCAGGTTGGCACTACCACGTCGGTATTGTTGAAATAGCACTGTTGGGTTGAGGTCTCTAGGTGATGGGCCTAAGTGACTAAAGAAAAGTCCAAGCTCTGAGACGCCAGACTGTCTCCATCTATAAATAGAGGGGCAAGGATCCATTTTTGGGGATCCTTTTCGAGAACTTAAGGAAGACTCTGTCATTTTTTGTACTCGCTTTCTTTTTGCTCCAACTTGTATTCAGAGTTTTCCTTATGGATTGTATTTTTATTCAAGTGATTGATAAAGCAATAAAGAATATATTCAGAGCGGACGTAGGCAATTAACACCGAACCACTACATTTTCTATTGTTATTGTTCTCTATTGTTCAATTTTGCAATACATTGTGTTATTCCTTTTTTTCCATTTAATTTCTTCATTTATATCGCTCCTCAAATCTACTCAAGGGTGCTAGTGACCAATTTTGGTGCTTTCACTAAGAATCGTTGATTCTCATGCTGTTAGGATCACCTTTTGTTGCTATTGGATTGATGAAATCCCACAAAGGAGATCGAAGTTTGTTCTCAAGAGTTTGTGTATTCTATTTCAAATTTTCTCAAATTTAGACAAAGAACTCTAAGTTAACAAGGCCATGCACCAAATCTACCTCCCATAATGTCGATGCTAATGAAACTGCTAGTATATAATAAGTAGGTTCAAGCAACAAACCAGCTAATGCAGGGATGGAACCCGTTGCGACCCATAAGCTTGCCGATTCCGTTACCTGGGCTGAACTCAATAATCTGATTAGGGAGCCAATGGAAAGCAAGAGGCAGCTGAATGAGCAAATCCAGGCGAATGCCAACCTGATGAACCAGATCACTCAACAGCAGTGTCAGAATGTTTGAGGAAGTCCTGCTTCATACTCGTCATCCGATAGCTCAGCTTCGTTAGATGAGCACCACAGGCATAGGCGTCGTAGGATTGAAATGGCACAAACTAGAGCAACAGAGCAATTTGTGGCAAGCCACTATGGGCAATCCAATAGAGCTGATCTTGATCCCTTAGCTGGGAGAGTGGCTCCTTAACTGCACCTGGGAAGTCACGCTCCACCTGGAGTGAGAAACTTGGGCTCTGGAGCATGTATGAAAGCTGGTCAATTGCCATGCCAGGATGGTAATGAAGAGGATCCTTAGAATGCAAACCTAGATGGTAACAAGCCAAGAAGGAATGAAATGCCCGTGAGGCGCCAGTTAGAACAATCACGTAGGATGGATCCCGACATGGCACCTCCTATCCAAACTCTAGATTTATCTACAATGGCCGTGCAGCTGATAAGGGAGATCCAGGGTTTGACTAATGATGGTTGGGGAATCTCTATGTGTCATACTCCATTTGCTAATAACATTTTACAAGCTGAATACCCCTGGAGGTTTAGCATGCCTACAATGCCTGCTTACGAAGGAAAGACTGGCCAACAACAGCACATTATGAGGTACGAGTGGTTGATGGGCTCGGCTATGGAGAATGATGCGACCATATGCAGGTGCTTCCCAATAACTCTATCTGGAAACGCTACAATGTGGTTCACGAGGTTTCCCCTACGATCGTTCTCCAGATTTGATGAGCCAGTGACGAGGTTCATGGAGCAGATCAGGATCCATGCTACTCGTCACAAAGACGTGATGTCGTTATCTAGTGTGATCCAAGCTCCATGTGAATCATTGAAAGATTATTTGCAAAGGTTTCACGTTGCTGCTACTGAAGTTAGTAATCCAAATGACCAAGCTATTCTTATAGTCGTGGTGAGAGGGTTAACACAGAATCTGAGTATGGTGATTGGCTAGCTACGTAACCACCTACCACGTTGGAGAATTTTTACTCAAAGGAGAATCAGTTCATGAGAAAGGAAGAAGCTAGGTTGTCAAGAAGGGGCAATGTTGCAGGACCAAGCAAAGAGGCGGTGCAAATCAACATTGCAGTGTAGCAATCAGGCAAGAGCTTTGGAAAGGTACAGGTTAATGTCCAGAATAAGCCGGAGTAACAAAAAGGGATCGAAGGGGGAAATTTTAGTCAGAAGAGTGAATCCGGAAAATGGAAACCGAGAATTCCTACTTATAATGAATATATGCCTCTCAACACATCTTTGGAAAACATCTATCTGTCCACCTATAACACTTTCCAGTACTGAAAGCCGCGTCCAAAGGAATTGGCCGAAGAATAAAAGCTAACCGAGAAATACTATCAGTTCCAAGAGTCTTATGGGCACAACATTGATGAGTGTAGGCACCTCCATGATGCCATAGAAAATTTGATTCTCTGGAAGAAGATGTAGTAGTTTATTTAGAATCTACAAGAAGGCGGGCAGGGAACATCCAATCCCAATCGAGGACAAGCTCCGTGCTGACCCGAAGTGCCTGCACAAACCGGTGGAAGATTGGTGATAAATATGATAGTTGGTGGACCATATCCTGTAGATAGGAGTTGGCATAAGATGGAGCGTTATGCTAGTTCTTTGAGACATGTGAATTTTGAGTGTTTCTCAAACACGGAGGATGGGACTCAAGAAAAAGTATAGCATACGATGACAGATGATATAGTGTTCAGGAGTAGGGATGCAGATCGAGTAGAGGATCCCACAACTGATCCGGTGGTTATCTTTACTATGATCGGACCCGTGTATATAAGGAGAATATTGATCAATTATGGAAGTTCTATCAATATCATTTTTAAGAAGGCTTATGATCAGAAAAGGATGGAGGCTAAGGATCTGAAGCCATCCAAAGCCCATTACAAGGCTTTAATGGTGCAGCTACTGAAGCAGTGGGTTTTCTTGAATTGCCAGGTGAGCTGGGTGAAGGTGAACATAGGAGGGTATGGATCCTACCATTCATTGTTTTGGATGTTGATTCACGGTATAATGTTTTTCTGGGACAACCGGCCCTGGCTAAGTTTATGGCAGCGCTAGCCCCGTATGCTTGACTTTGAAATTTCCTATAGCTAATGCAGTTGGTGTTGTGCATGGCAATCAAGCGACTGGTCATGCTTGCTATATGGATGAGTTTAGAGAAGCCCAGTGAAAGGAAAAGGGAAAGGATGTGGCAAATCCGTCTGCATCCAAGTTACTGAAAGTTGACAAGTAGCTGCTGAGCCTTGGCTTGGGCACCAAACTCGGTTCTATAGAGATATAGATCCGAGAGATGACGAGAGGAACCCTAGGAAGCCAAGGCAGTGCCAGATGAAGTACTGATAGATATCACAATCAACCACGGTGATCCATCATGGGTATTGAAAATCGGATCACAACTCATCCCCTCACTGATGACGGAGCTTATTGATTTTCTTCGAGCGAACCCTTGATTTATTCGCTTGGACTCATTCTGGTATGTACGGATTTCACCTGCTATCACGACCCACATGCTGAATATTGAATTAAAATACATCCCTGTAAAACAAAAGAGATGAGGTATGGACCCAGAGAGGTCTGTTGCTCTCAAGGAGGAGGTGGATGAACTTAAAGCCAACGGGTTTATTCGCGACGCACTCTATCCTGAATGGGTATCTAATCCTGTACTGGCAAGGAAGAAAATGGGAAATGAAGAACATGAGTTGATTATTCAGACCTGAACAAGGCATGCCGTAAGGATAGTTTTCTTTTCCCTAGAATTGATCAGCCGGTTGACTAGACAGTGGGGCATGAATTACTATCATTCATGGATGCGTACTTGAGATACAATCAAATTCCGATGCACATCTCAGGTTAGGGGCATATAGGTTTTGTCATAGATGTTGGGTTATATTGTTATATGGTGATACGATTCAGTTTGAAGAATGCATGTGCGACCTATCAGCATCTAGTAAATCGAATGTGTAAAGATCAGATAGGTAGGATGATGGAAGCATATGTGGATGTTATGCTCGTGATGTCACGACAATCAAATGATCACATTCGAGACTTAGTAGAAATGTTCGACATCCTTAGATTTTATGGTATGAAAATCAACTCATTGAAGTGCTCCTTTGGCGATGCGTCAAGAAAGTTTCTGGGCTTCATTGTCAACGCATGAGGAATCGAAGCGAACCCATAAAAGATTCAAGCCATTCAGGATATAAGCACCCAGGACCATTAAGCAAGTACAGAGCCTGAATGGGAAGGTTGCTGCATTGAGTCGATTTATATCTAGGGCAACCAATAAGTGCATCCCTTTCTACGATTTGATAAGAAAAGGGAAAAGGAATTTTAAATGTACGCAAGACTGTGAAGACGCGTTCTGAGCTCAGGTCGGTCATCTGGAGAGGCCCTCTATTTTTTCAAAGCCCGTGGACGATGAGGAGCTGTATGTTTATCTAGCCGTGTCGTCGCATGCCATAAGTGCTGCCTTGATTTGTGAAGAGGACCAGATCTAGAAACCGGTGTATTATATCAGTAAACAATTAACAGGGGCAGAGAAAAATTACCCGAGGATAGAAAAGTTGGCATACTGCTTGGTGATCGCGTCGCACAAACTTCGTTCATTCTTCTAGGCACATCCATTCAACATCTATACCGACCAACCTTTGCGATAGGTACTCCAATGGCCCGAAACTTCTGAAGGTTGCTTAAATGGAACATCAAGCTCAGCCAGTTCGACATTACTTACCTGCCTCGAAGAACTATCCAAAGACAAGCGTTAGTAGATTTTATAGCAGAGTTCACTATGTTGGACGAACCAAATGGGAGCGATATGATTCCTACCGTACAATGGAAACTATATACCGATGGAGCATCTGATGATTATTGTTTTGAGGCCGGAGTAGTTCATGTAACTCCTGAGAACCGATCGATATTTTATGCTTTAAAGATTAATTTTCCCGCTATGAACAATGAAGACAAATACGAAGCACTGATTGCTGTATTGAAGCTTGCTAAAGAGTTCAGGGTGAAATCGATCGAAATCTTTTCTGACACAGCTGGTGGTGTACCAAGTTAGAGGGGATTACCAGGCGAAGGGGCAATGGCTTGCCCCATACCTTGCCTAGTTACTTGAGTTCAGGAGTTATTGGCAGACCTCAAATACTATGACATTTTGCAAATTCCACGCGAGCAGAATAGGGAAGCCAATTCGTTGGCAAAGTTTGCAAGCACTAGTCATTCACAACAAATGGGCTTGGTTCCTGTCGAAACCCTACATGCCTCGAGTATAAATGTAATGGAAGTCGATCATGTACCAAAGTCAGAAACTGAAAGGGAGTTGTGGATGTCCCCATTTAAAGAATATTTGTTGAGTGGTACCTTGCCTAGGAAAAGGAAAGAGAAAAATGCCAAGTCCTTCGCAAGATCTCACGATACGTTATGCGAGATGGGATTATATATCGAAAGGGAATCTTCGTTCCTTTACTCAGGTGCATAGCTCATGATGAAATAAAGCAGGTCCTAAAAGAAGTCCATGAAGGAGAATGTAGCGACCACACTAGGAGCAAATGATAGCTGAAAAGATACTTCATTGTGGGTACTACCGGCCGACCATGAATCGGGATGCCGTAGATTATGTGAGAAGATGTGATAAATGCTAGAAATGTACGAAAGTCCCAAGAGCACCACCAACGAAAATCACACAAATGGTTAGCCCATAGCCATTTGCGATATGGGAATTGACATTGTCGGCTCGTCATCGATTTCCAAAGGTGGTGTGAGGTATGCAATTGTCGCAGTCAATTATTTCACCAAATGGATAGAGGTGAAACCATTAGCTAAGATCACCACCAAAGAGGTCATTAATTTCGTTGTGCAAAACATTAAATGCCATTTCGATCTCCCATGGACTATTATCACCGACAATGGAACTCAATTTGATAGTGCTGAATTCAAAGAGTTTTGTTGGAAGTATCATATTTAGAAAAGGTTTACAGCAGTCACTCAACCTAAGGTGAATTGATAGGTTGAAGCTGTAAATAAGATAATTAAATCCATCCTGAAAAAGCATTTGGAAATGGCTAGAGGTAAGTCGGTGGATGAACTTCCAACGACACTCTAAGCATATAGAACCATTCACAAGTCAGCAACTAGCCATACTCCATTCGCCTTGGCCTACGGTGCTGAAGCAGTTATACCCATGGAGCTTGAAGTCCCTTCCCATTAGATAACTTATTACGATCCTAGAATAAACCTAGATCTCTTGTTGGAGTCATTGGACTTTATTGATGAGAAGCGTGAGGAGGTTGATCTGAGAGAGGCCGCACATTGGCACCAATTCGGCCGATATTATAATATGAAAGTCTAATCGAGAGCTTTTGATGTGGGCGATCTTGTTCTGAAGCATGTCTTTCCGATCCCATCACACATGAATCCTACATAGGAAGGTTCGTATGTCATCGAATGGAGGCTTGGAGAAAGAACTTTCAGCTAGCAACTGCTGATGGTGTAACGCTTCCTAGAGCATGGAATAGCGAATATCTATGTCGCTATTTTACCTAGGTTATTTCTTTTGCATTTCAATCATAGTTGTTTTCAGTATTTGCCTTTCTTGTTGTTTTTGTTTTCGATATGAAATAAGACAAATTAGTCTGTCCCTATTTTCTGTGATGAATAAAAGCTTGAAGCTACTTTTCTGTAAACAACTGTTGTTTCATGTTATATAATTATGTATTGAGATTTATTAACACTGAGATATGTGATGTATGAACGCACACATAGAACTAAAAATCAACCAGCTATATTTAAAAAAGAGAACACTCTGAGTTCCCAAAGCACGGACTAAAATGTAAACGATTTGAAAAATCTCTAAACCCCCAGAGTGTGGACTAGAGTACTCTGAGTTCCCAGAGCGCTTACTAGAGTATAAACGATTTGAAAAATCTCCAAGTCCCCAGAGTGTGGATTAGAGTACTCTAAGTCCATAGAGTGCAGACTTGAGTATAAACGATTTGAAAAATCTCTAAGTCCCCAAAATGAGGATTAGAGTACTCTGAGTCCCCAGAGCACGGACTAGAGTATAAACGATTTGAAAAATCTACAAGTCCTCAGAGTGCGGATTAGAATCTAAGTTCCTAGAGCGTGGACTAGAGTATAAATGATTTGAAAAATCTCTAAATCCCCAGAGTGCGGATTAGAGTACTCTAGGTCCTCAGAACATAGACTAGAGTATAAATGACTGGTAGAGTCCCTGAGTCCTCGATTGTATACTAAATTATGAGTGATGTGAGAAAAGTCTATAAGTCCAAGGGCGAACTAAAAAATGCCAAGCGTCCGAACCTATGGATGAACGAGAGAACTTTTGACTGTTTGCTACCTATGGGCTCCAGTCTAAGATCGATAAAAAATGCTTGAACCTTAAGCGATGGAGTACTATCGTCATTTGCGATTCTGGCCTAGCACCAACGGTGACTTTCAATTAAATCCGCAGAGAAGCTCTGAGATTGAGATGATAAATTATCAACAAAACCTGAAAATATCATCGCAACTACTTGGAGTATAAAGATTAATCTGCCATTGAAATAATAACGCATTCGATGATTGGTAAAGGAACAAAATTTTATTTACACTCCAAAATTTCCTTGCAACCCCTTCAAAGGCTTGTAGGCTAAGCCTGTACATTTGCTACTAAAAAAAGAAAGGAAAAGCTACCACAAAACTCTAATTTATTCAAACCAAGCAAAATATTACAAGGCCACGACTATTTCTTTGCTTTTTTGTCTTTCTTTGGGTTTTTGGGAGTCGTCTCAGCCAAATGTTTCTTTCAAGACCCCTTGCTCCCTTGGAAGGACATATTTGAAGAAGGATGGGGAACTACCACGGGGATAGACCCGCCAGGAGGAATGAATTGCAATGGCCTATTAAGGGTATCGTCAATCTCTACCACCCTAGCTCATCCTTAACTTTAAGCTTCGCCTTTTCCTCTTTTTCGATCTGCTCCATGAAACTAAACTTGGCGGTGTGCTCAGAAGCGCCTGTAATCATAACATCATCATGCTCCTTAGTAAGTAATGGATCTTCGGTTTTATCCTCATCTAGCTCCTAAATTGCTTGAGCATCAGGAGCAGGAATGTCTCCAGCAGCTGGTGCATTGGCTTCTTTTTCCTCCTATTCCATGGCAACATCGGCCCTCAGATTAAACTCAAGACCATGATGACCTACATAGTTTCACAAAATTCAAATGTTAGATTACGGTCATTATTCGTCGAGGACAACTACTTTTCAGATTAGAAGAGGTTAAGATAAGTACCATCATCCGGTTGACTTTCGGTGGTCATAGGAGTACTCCCTTCAATAACCAGAGATAACATGTGGATGCTAAGTCCAGGCTTTTTAGGGTCGTAACGACATGTTGCTTGAGAGGTTGAGAAGATGAACTCTCGGTCGGTTGAATGGGAATAGGCTCCTAGGACTTAGTGCCAGATGGTCAGGCGATATCCTCTTTCTCCTTAAACGTTGGGGGAGCTCCGCCAAATAGAAGCTTTATTGCAGCTAAGTCGGATGGCTCATTTCCTCGAAGCACTTCTTTTGCGAGTTCCTCTTCATCAATCTCTGCCATTCCTCACCCCACTTTCTTGATTTTAACGACGGTGTTCCAAGCTTCAGCAAGTGACTCGAGATAACCATCGCCTGAGAAGGATAAATCATGGTGGAGGAGAACCCTTGCATTATATTCAGCAATGAGTGGGTCGAATAAGCATTTAATTTACTCCCTAACCGATTCGGTCGCCGCCTCAATTTGGGAGTCAGTCTCCGTGAGTATTGCTTTCTTGCCCTCTTCGCGAGTGGCTTCCTTCAGTGCTTCAATTTGGGAGAATTCCTCATCGAGCTTCGCCTCCAAGTTTCTTGTCTCGACGATTTCCTCGTAATATTTATGCAACTCCTTTTGCGCTTCTATTTTCTTCTCCTTTTCCTTAGATAGAAGTCTCCCTAGATCCTCCATACGGCGGGCTAAGGCGTCTTTCAGCTTTTGCAGGGAGTCTTTTTCCAAAGTCAAAGTGCCACTGCACTAAAGTGCATCGTTTCATTCCTTTTTGTGAGTAGCTTCAATATGATTAACTATCTCGGCCGTCTCTTTGGCATTCCTTTTTGCATCCTCAAGTTGGGCTTTGAATGAGAGCAATTCAACATCCTGATACTTTATGATGTCCTTGTCATATGTTTATAAAAGGAGAAGGGTTAATTTATAATGTTTTAAATTGTTAATCTCGGAAATTCGGCAGCTTTGTTAGAAAAAATTTTGGAGAAGTATTAGCAACTAATCATATGTTGACAAACAAAGCAAGTTAGTTAGAAAGAAATTACTTTATAAAGTTAAAAATATGTTTTACAAGTTTTTGATGTTTCGCCACTTTCAGCTGCTACCTTTGAACAACATACTTCCGCCTCCATTCTAGTCGAAACCAATACACATGATATCAAAGACTTGGTACGTTGCCGATTGGAGATAGGCAAAAGGTATAGAGTCAAATGCCTTTGAAGGGGTCAAGAATTTGTTTTTCTTTTAAAGGAAATGCACTTGCCTTGCTTTCAAATGAGAAAGCTTTCGACTTGGTCAAGTGTTTTAAAGAAAAGAGCTTTCGAAAGGGGTTGTCGTCTTAATTTTAAGAATATGCTTTCGAAGAGGTCGAAACCCTACTGCCGCATGTTACCTTTTGTAGCAATGCCTTCAAATGGGTTCTTTCACTTTAAACCCTGAGCCACTTCCCCAATGCTTTTGAAGGGGTTGATTTCGACACAATCCACTTCTTTTATTAATGGAAATGCTTCTGAAAGAGTTGCTTTCATCCCAACTGTTTTAAGGCCATTCTTATATTTTTAAAGTTAAACCGAAAGGTTTTGAAAGGAATAGTTTTAAAGGTTTCAAACTATGTTCCACAAACTTATACTTGAACCCAATGCTTTCGAAAGGTATGTTTTAAGCAAAGGACTTTAATACTTTCGAAAGGAATATAATGAAGGTTACGAAGGGGATGTTCCCTAGTTTTTTGAAAGGTATACGATAAAGGTTTTGAAGGAGTGATTCCTTAATATTTTGAAAGGTTAACCTTTAGTAAATGAATGAAAGTTTTCCAACGTTTTCAAAAGGAACATTTGAAGTGTTACAAAAGAGGATGTCTAAGGTTTTATAAAGCTTTCGAAAAGAAAATTTCCATGGTTTCAAAAGGTCTATTATAAATGGTTTCGAAAGGGATGTGTTGGCCTTTCGGCCTAGAGTTCTAAGTAGTTAACTGATTTCAAATGGTGTACTTTCAAGATTTTCGAAAGAAATTGTTTAAAGGTTTTAAACAAATGTTTTGAAGGTTTTCATCAACAATGTTTTAAGTAAATCATATATTATGGAAAAGAGATTTGAGTAAAACAAATAGTATGTTTTTCTTGTTTAACTATGATTTAAATGGTTGAATCAATTTGAAAATGTTTTCAAGGAAAATTTTGATGGGTAGTTAACCCTAAGTAAATGACTCAGATTTTTAAATACCAAACGGGACTGGTACAGGGTCACGCCCATACATTAGTTATAGCCCCTAGCCAATTTTGCCCAAATTTCTAGTGTGTAGGGCTTAGTCATAGGTACGACTTAAATGATGTTACACATACAAAGGAATAAGTACAGAGAAGGAGGATAGATTATTGATGAGCCCAAAAAACCATTAGGATCAGGTGACCCTGGGAGAAGTAAGTTAAGGTCAGACCATCGATAAGTTTTTCTAACAGATGCTAGATTATTATTTTTGTCTGGTAGGCTCGAGTTAGCCAATTAATAGTTAGCCAAACAAAACTATATTGTTCGAACAGATGGTCTATTTATTACCTAACTTATGAGCATATATGATATTTCTATTATTGTTTTAATCTATTTGATTGTAGGATTTTGACTTGCAAAAAGATATGTTTAAACGGATATCAGTGAGGGGGAACTCATTCCATTAAGTGGCATGGTCTCACTTAATATCAATAAACCGAGATCTAATAGTATTATTCATACCAGGCTTTATGTCTGACTCGAAGTTTATGTTTTCCCCTTACACTCTTGGGTGCTCTAAATTAATTTGAGTAGATTGACAGTGAAGGTTTTTTACGTTTAGTAGGTTGGACGAATAAAGCTTCTGAAGACATGCAGGAGGCAGAGCTAGCTATATAGGAGCTATTTAGTTTTATTTCCGCTGTGTTGTATTAGACTGATATGTCTATTTAGTACTTGGGTGATCCAAGGGGGCATCTTCATATGTCTCTCTTGGTGTATTTTGTAGTAATTATATTTAATCAAAACTCGAGGATCGTTTGGGATTATGTAATTGAATATGAAACATGATTTTGCAATGTAATAAGTAAAGTTTTTTTTGAATCTGTGATTTTGTTTCATATTCATGTGCTTCTGATATTATATACACTATTAACATTACCATATTTTATCATCGAAAGTTAATACTATAGATGACTATAAAATTTGTAGTGCTTAGTTTCGAGCCTCGAGATAGGAGATGTTATAGTGAAGTTTAGATAAGTTATGAAAGTTGAGTTAAAATAGACGCATCGCGTAATGACAATTCACGATTTCATGCCACAAAAGTTCAAATCCATTTTAACAATGGAATTGGAGATAAAAAGAATTTTCTAAACTCCTATAACCATAGTTTTCAAACAAAATAAAATGATAGAGATTTCGTTTAGTATATTTTGAAATATGAGTAAATCAAGTTTTAAACAGTCGTGCTTTGGCTATTCCAAAACCAAACTGACAAATTCTTTATAAATGATATTTTTAAATCTTTAAAAATATAAAATAAATTCTATAAATATTTTAAAATGTTTTAAAAGAGATTTGACTTATAAAAATGGATTTCTAAATGATTGAAAAGTGATTTTGATCAAATAAGCCTTAAAAGCACTATTCGCATCACTTTTTGCAGCACTTTTTATAACTTTTGAAATACGACTTTAAACTTAAGTATTCTTTCCTAAATATTTATAAATGTTTTCAAATAAATAATTAAGTACTTTAAAGATGGTTTAAAGGTTTTATAATTTATTTAAAAGGTCTAAATAAATGATTTAAATAAAGCTGTTATAATTAAGTGATTTAATCTGTGCTTTAAAAGCAGAATGAGCATATAGGATTTCTTTATTCGTGAGATCCGGATATGTGGTGCTTAAAATAAGAAGTTGCTCAGGAGCAACTAGTGCCATGGCCTACCTAGCCCCTTTACTGGGTGAAGAATAGATAAGTCAGAAATGTCAGAAATAAGGCAAGTATAAAATATTTAATCTTCTTGTGCTTGGTATTAAATTCTAAGGAGGGAACCAATATGTATGTGAATTTAAAAGGTGATTTCTCCATTATTCGATGGATAGTAAAGGTTGAATATGGACATTGATGTTGAGCAGCATTAGTATAATGTCTATCGACCCTTTTTACTCAAAAATGTTTTGCAATATGATTTATGAGAAATGATTTTGATTTGGTATTTCTAAAGATAAAGAGAGGTTTAGTGATTCTATATATACTGAAAAGAAATGGTTTTAAAAGACATATATCTCTGAGAAGGTATTTTGGCTATAAGGACACAAATTAATGGAATATTAATCACCCACTTAACATCTTTTTATCAATAATTGGTTCGGAGATACTGGGTTCAGATTTGGTGAATCCCTATCTGAAACCTCTTCAAACAAATTTACATGTTTGAAAGTGAAGACATGTTAAAGACAATAAATTTAAAGGCGGGTATCTTCATAATGAAAGGGCTGTTTTTTGGCAATTTCAGTGTAGCTCTTGAGATAAATAAATATCAATGGTCCATCCATTCAAGGATTTTTGTATACAAGGACTACTCACTACTAATCCTAGAAGTAATGCCCAATAGGATGTGGTAAGAGAGTGCTTTTGGTTTGTCTTATTCCTGGACAACCTATATGGATGGATGTCTGATATTGAATTTATAATATCATAGTGCATTGATGTGTACAAACGTACATCTGTTTGGTGGTATAGGTGGTAACCCCTCTTATGCTTAACACCCTTCTTTGTGATGTACGAGCTTAGAGCAATAGCGTGTTGTTGGAAATGGCAATGTAACATTTTAAGTGAAAATATTCTAAGAATGGTTAACATTACCTCAAGCCTCGCCCCTGAAGAATTGTGAAACACGGGTTGCTTTAAAGCTAAGTTGTTCGCAACAATTAGGGTATAATATCACCTTTCTAGATTTATTTATTTCTACCTGTTATAAATTCAGGTTTAAATTTATGGTGTACGCTATGGGTCATCTCGCAGAGGTCGAAAACGACCAGGGTAATATCATATCCGGTGTTATCCATACCATTTGTTGGACTCAGGTAGACCGGTCTTAATTCGTAGTGGACCATCTGTTGATGGCCTCGATACGTTCCTCTAAGTATATTCCTCTAGAAATGTATTGTACAGGAGGTAGTCTCTTATCTCACTATTCATTGAAAATCCATTCTCCAATAAGTGCCTACAGACTTAGTATTAGACCTATTATGCCTTCAAATTTAATCAATGTAATAATTTCAGCTATTTGAATATGTTTATTTGAAAGGTTTTTCGAAGAATTTCATTAAAAATAATATCATTGAATTTTACGTAGAAATAAAATGGTTATCATAAGGTAAAAACGCACTCTTTTTTTATGTGCGGTGTAGTCTTATGAGATGCCCTTTGT
The DNA here is from genome assembly GCA_030765085.1 of Allium cepa. Lineage (NCBI taxonomy): Eukaryota > Viridiplantae > Streptophyta > Magnoliopsida > Asparagales > Amaryllidaceae > Allium > Allium cepa. Next base: position 501,945,041 of record CM060931.1, read on the forward strand.
TTTCAAATGGTTGTATTTTGAGTTTCTCAAACCATTCGCATGACTGATCTAGAGTTTATTTTCATTCCCATAAACTTTGGGTGCCCAATTTTTCGAAAAATCCTAGCAGTCAGGTTTAGTTTGGAGCATTCAAAAAGAGCTCGGAGCATGGAGCTATAAGATTCTTCTAAAGATTGTTATCCATTTCCACCACACTTATATGCTATTTTATTCCACATTTATAAGGATAATGATTTGTAACTGTCTATGTTGATGTTAAGTTAAACTCTAATAAATGTATTTAAATTTTCCGCTATAAAGATTATATGTTGAAATAATATATGTTATTCCATTTGTGTAAGATTCGGTTCTATCTTTATTTTCTTTTTACCCTTTACTATCCGTCCTTTCGACACTTGGTTTTGCAGGACGACTATATCTCGAGGATGCATTAGTTTCGATTTTTGAGAGTCGGAAATCCCATTAATCACAAAGAAGGATGTAGGCTTATGGGTGGAGCAATGTGCAACTCGCCAGCAAGTGATAGTCGAACATCAGAAGCCAAGTGGATTACTTCAGCCTTTAGATATACCAGTTTGGGAATGGGATTTGGTATCCATGGATTTTATTGATGGGTTGCCAAAGTCAAATCGAGGAAATGAAAGTATATGGGTCATAGATGACACATTGACCAAGGGTGCCATTTTAATTTTGTTACTCAACCAGTATGATATTTGTATTGGCCAAGTTGTTTATGAAGAACATAATTAGACTGTATGGGATTCCTAGTAGTATAGTTGGTGATAGAGATACTTTGGTTGCTAGCGAGTTCTGGAAGAGTATACAGAAAGTGTTAGGTACCAAGCTTAAGAGAAGTACCGCTTATCACCCTCAGACAGATAGGCAGATAGAGAGAGTCAGAAAGGTACTCAAGGATTTGTTTAGATTTTGTATGCTAGATTTTGGTGGGTCATGGGAGGTCCATTTACACCTAGTTGCATTTTACAATAATATATTTACCAGACTAGTATAGGAATGGTGCCTTTCAAAGATTTATATGTAAATCCATGAAAATCACTAGCATGTTTGTTAGAGACCGCAGACGGATTAGTCCTTGGTCCAGATATGGTAAGAGAGGTCCTTGTGAAGGTTGAGTTAATCTAGGATAGGAAGAGAGAAGCTCGGTCTAGGAAGAAAAGTAACACAGATAAGAGGCGTAAGGATCTTGAATTCTCAGTTGGAGACCATGTTTTTATTAAAGTATCACCAATGAACGGTGTGGTATAGTTTGGGAAGTCAGGGAAACTGGCACCGAGATATATTGGATTGTTCCCTATTATAGAGAGGATCGAAAAACTCGTGTACCGAGTAGTTTGGCAGGTGTCCACAATGTGTTTCATGTATCTCTTCTTAGGAAGTATGTGCACGATCCAAAGACTACTATTTCTCCAACAACACTAAAATATTTAGTAGTAGAACCTAATCTAACTTTTGCGAGATGACCAGTTCGGGTTGTAGTGAGAGATGAGAAGAGATTAAGGAAAAAGACAGTCGGATTAGTGAAGTCCAATGGAATGACAATGAGAAAGACTGTACTTGGAAGATAGAGGACATGATTAGAGATACTTATCTTGGGTTGTTATGATTGTTTGTTTTGTATTTATTGTAAATAGACTTTATAGCTTGCACGGTATACTAACATAGGTGGTCATAGATGTTTGCATGTTTGATATTCTTGCTTATAGTCCTCACTGAATTTCTTGGATGAAATTCTTTAAGGAGGGGAGTCTGTAACACCCTTAATTTTGATTAACATTATTCAAGAGATTTAATAATATAAATTGAATAGAATAATGAAACATGTAGTAAGTTTAAGGGGATTGAGATCTGATAAATATTAAGGTCGGGCATTAACTAAATAAATTGATAAGATTGTTTTGATAACCTTAAACATAGAAGAATATATAGGAGTGGTAAAATTGGAATAGATAAACCTTTTATCCCTTAAACCCTTACCTCCCATATCATTCACGTTTTCATCAAACTAAAACAATCATAAAGAAAAAGCAAGGTCGGTCATAAGCAAGAAGAGGAAGAAAACCTAAAAAACTAAGTTAAAGCTAAGGAGAATCAAACCTACTCACTCTAGTCTCAAATCTCATTAACATCAATGTTAATAATGATAGACCGCCTCTTTCTTATACCTATTTGATATCGAATCTTATTTGGGTAGATTATGATGACTTTTTGTCTCGCCTTGATTATGTCATTCTTTAGGTAAAGAATGATTTATGGAAATTGTATAAAATTATTTATACGAGTTTTAAGGTAAAAGCTAAGATTTTTATCTCCAAACAATTCGATTTGTGGATATGTTAAGTAAAACATTATTTTGAAGATTGGTTTTTAATTTCATAATTTTCCAAAAGTAAAGAGAATATTTTATAAATTTCCTAAATTGGAGATTAGGGTTAATTTCGGGTTTTAATTATTAAAAATAACTAAAATATGGTTTTTTGACTTTGAAGATTTGTAGTCAAAAAAATACATCCTCTAGTTTCTATGATTTTTAGGATTCTTCCCAAGTGGTTTTGATTTATGGTAAATTTATATGCTAGATAAGCATTTTAAAGGTTAATTAATTATGGATACTAATTAATTGTTTTGAAGTATGTTTTGGAACTTGAATAATGAGTGCAACTGAGATTTATGAAAAGAATTTGTAAAAGATTATTTTATCCAATAGAAATGGGACATGAATAATAATTTGGTGAAAAGAGTTTGCTTTATTTGAAAATCAGTAATTATTATAATTACGATAAAGCCATACCACTCCATTGTCTTCGAGCCTAAGATAAGGCCGTATTCCATGAGGTTAATGTCATATCAAAAGGAAGAATAGGATAGTTACTCCAGTAACTATCCTAATGATTCTAGGCAGGTTGAAGTCGACCTCGTCGACGACATAGGGCAGGTGGCAATGGTACTTCGTGTTGTACTTAACGTTTAAAAGCTAATGTCGACGATTGTTGCTTGTCTTCACCGCAGTTTTAAATAATACCGCATCTCATATCTTCATTGTTTTTAAACTAAGGCAGTAATGCCATCTTTACTAACTTCGACTTCGACTTCATATAAGAAGCGACATAGTAGCTACAGTAACTTAGGTATCAAAGTTTATAACATCATTGAGGGTCTTTGGGGTCGATGTGCATTAAGGTCGATGGCTTTATATATGTTGATTTATCCTAGCCACGACATCGCACCTTATCTTTTTAATGCCCAAGAGACTTGCCTTTGAAGTTAATTAAAACTATTTTTAAGAAGGGTGAAGAAGCCTATGTTTATGAGAGTCAATGTCCCTATACCTTTAGTAATGATCCACAAAACTTATGAAGGTTTTAAGATTCTGTCTTGAAACTAGATGAAGGTCGACACGGTTAGTACCGCATGTGTTGAACTCTATTTTTATATCAAAAGGTGAAGAGCTTTAATCTACCATGTCAACACTATAAACGACGTTGACTTTGGTACGTGTTAAACTATTTATAAGGCTATAAGTTTTCCTTGTTTTAAATATGATTTAAGGGGACTAATCATATATCATGATGAACGTGATTTCAAGGATAATTATAAAATAGCCCAAGGTGTGTTAAAATTTTCTAAAGAGAATATTACTTAAGACTAACTAATTTGAACTTATTGATTGATGAATATTATATGTTCTTATGTATTTGATAAGTTATTACGTATGTTGTTATCACATCATTTATGATCCATAACCGCATTTTAGCGTGTTAAGGGGCAGAATAACCGGCTAGACTAACCCAGTAGTGAGTATTGCATCCAGGAGATCGGGTAGATCAGAAGAAGTATAGGATGCCCAAAACTAATCCTAGAAGGGTCCAATAGGTTCATTGTCATACCATATGACATGAGAAATGTTACTAGAAGGGTCTAATAGGTTCCTAGTGATCCCATGAAAACTATATCTGAATGATGTTATTTAATAGAAATCAATAGGTTCATGGTGATCCCATGAAATGATTTGAGAGATGTTATTGGAGAATCCAATAGGTTTATAGTAGGCCCATGAAACTATGATTGGAAGGGTATTGGTAGAAACCAGTAGCTTCGTAGCGGTCTAATGAAAACTATAAAGTTGGACAAGTTGTCCCTAAGAATTGAGATAGGTTATTAGTCAGCTTATGAAAACTAATAGGTTTATAGTGATCTTAGAAAAACTATAAATTTGGACAGATAGTTAGATAAACTGGGATGGCTAATCCAAGGTATATTGCATTCTTGCGTATCATCATAAATTATTATGTTTCAACTATTGTCTAAGTAGGAGCACAGTATATGGTTAATGTATTTTGGTTAAGATACTACTGAGGGGAAACCCCGTTTCGCCTAGCGGCATGGCCTTATTAGATATCCATTTGGTTCAAGATGGTAGGTTATTATTCACACTAGACTTTTTGACTGAGCCAAAATTTTTGTCTTTCCCCTTAAAATCTCTAGTGCTCATTTGAGTAGATTGAGAGTAAGGGTTTTCAGTTTTTTGGTTAGATGAATAACCTTCCAGAGACGTGCAAGGGGCAATCTAGCTATTAGACACTTTATCTGTTTTCGCTATGTAGTCTAGTTTTATTTATTTGGATATAATGGCTAAGTTGTATAATTGCCGAGTATTTGACTTTGATCAGCCGAGGGTGCATCTTCATATATTGCAATTAGAGTATTTTGTAATAATTATATTTTCTCGGAATGTGGGTTTACAAATGGGATTATGCAATGAACGTGAATTATCATCTGTAAAATTTTTATTATTAAACCATGTTGTAATTTTTTTCATATTCATGTGCTTTTGGTTAATTATATGATTAACATAGCCACATTTCATCATCAAGAATTAATAACTATGGATGACTGGACCATCCATAACACTTAGTATTGGACCTCGGAATGGGAGTTGTTACAATATCGACGCTAGACAATAAGTGACTATAGGAAACCGATTGCTAGATTGTGCCTGGTTCTAACGAGAGTTCACATACAGTGGGTACCGGCACTAGACAGTAAGTGGCTATAAGAAATCGATTGTTAAATGGAGCCCGATGCTAATGGAAGTTCACATACCATGGGCATCAAAGCGATATAATAAGAGGCTTTTTACCACAATTTTGAGAGATGGACATGGGTGCATATGATGAGTCACTTTGCGAGTTTGCATTACAGTGTTCTCCCTCTTCGGGCATAAGTGAGTAGAAAAGGGACAGTAGATCCCAATTCGGCTGATGTATAGTGTGAAATTTTATAACGACCAAGAATTTTCGATCCCGAAAACTCCAAATAGTTACAAAAAGAAGAAAAGAGATAAAAGAAAAAGAAGAAACAAAAAAACACCAACATCTCACATTCGCAGCGGATAAAATATAATATCAAATAATATTCTTTACACAAAAAAAAGCTGAATCAGTAAATTTACATTTTAATACATCAGAGTTACAACATTTCACAATCTTTGAACAGATTAAATCAACCTGTCCCAGATAACTACAATATACCACAGATGAATACGCTTTATACGTCCCTACCATCCAGCTCGCCCCCTGAGCTCCAGAACATCCTTTCCTGAAAATCTGTAATACTCGGTCTGACCCGAGCATTACATCAAAGTAACACCCGGGTCAGGCTGGTAACCAACATGAGTAAACCCATCTAACATGGAACACAAAAGCATACAACGTATATAAACCTGAGTAACTTGTATCAATTTACAACTTCGCAAGTCGTTATAGACATCACTTACATCACACATCAATTTCTAAGTACCAAAAGTTAGATTAGATGGTCTAATTCACTTAAATCATTTCATTTCAGCCTATTGATTCCACATATCAATCTATAAAGAATCGAAGTGGTTTCGGGTATTTACTAATACCCGACTCCAGTCTCTTGGAACCCAATGTCATCTTAACCCAAGTTATCTAATTAAATAAAATTCAACTTTAATTACCGGATTACACTTTTACATAGCAATTCATAATTGATAGATATTCACATTATCACTGTCCACCCAAACATATCGTATCACAAAGCAATTCATATTAGAGATATCGAAACAATCCAAGTCACTTATAATCTTTCAATCATTCATAAGCAAGATTGATCATTTTCATTAATTACATTAATTAATGATCCTCTAATTACTTTCATTAGTAAACTATTCTTAAATTTAAATTAAATAATTAACCTTTAACTAAATTACATTCATTAAACAACCTTGATTAATCATAATTAGTAATTAACTTTCCTTAATTACTTCATCAATTAAACCAACTTCGTGATTAATTGTATTAATTAATCCTTCAATTATACTAAGTCATTAACACTTAATTACTTCCAATAAGTAATTTTCCTTTAATTACTATTCATCAAGTAATTTCCCTTAATTAATTACATCCAGTAATTATCCATTACTTCACTAAGTAATTACACTTCATTAATTACATTAAGTAATTATACTTAACCCATCATCAAGTAATTTTCTTTAATTAATTACTTAATTAATTAACTAATTCTAACCACATTAACTTAATTAATTACACTCAGTAATTAATTCCTTTAACTACTTCATTAAGTAATTATTCACTATTTACCTCTCTAAAGTAGTTTCTCTTTAAGTAATTATCCATTAATTACTTATGCTAAGTAAATATTCTTTATAAATTTCATTCAGTAATTATGCTTTAATCCATTTCACAAGTGATTATTATTAATTAATTTACCATTAATTATTCTCATAAATTAATTAATTACCTCCTTAAATCAATTATTTAATCTAAATTACTCAACCTTAATTAATTTGAAAGATGGGTCATTTACCTTAATCACATTCTTAACTATATTCAGAATGAAATAAACTTTGGAATTGAATATCCTTAACTTAAAACAATAAGTTTAATTAAAAATTTAAACACTAAATCTTTTAATTAAACTACTTAATTACATGATTTATCTTAAAAAAACTTCTTTAAGTATTAACTTAATTAATTAAAACTTAAAATAAATTTTAACTTAAACTATCAAACATTAATTAATTCATCATTACTTAAAATAGTTTAAGATAATTAGTTTAAAATTCTACCCTGTTAATCTTCTATTATTTTCCCAAGGCAACTCCCATGTTAACTCTAACCAAACCTGGGGGAAATCACAAGCCCAAATTTTGTTCTTCCCTTAGTACTTCCAACCCTATACTCTATAGCACACACGCGAGACCAACACGAACAACAACTCGGGTCAAACACTAACTTCCTCGAGCCCTCTCCCATGAAATTCCCTTCTTCCCCAAAGCCTTAGATACATAAACAAAACTGTGCATATGCACCGACGATTGGAGAAATTCCGACCAACCTCGATTACTCCACCAAGTCATCCTCGAACGCCTCGGCCCACACGAACCTCCAGATTTCCTCGACGATCATCAGAAGTGAAAACGACCCAATGAAGCACGAAAGACTCAAACCACAATGAACAATTCGCCTCGCACCACCATTCCTCATTCACCAGAGTCACAGCTTCCTACCCATACCTTCGCCATACAGTCAATTTCATCCTCCCCAATCCTAGCCTGACTCGACGACGTCTCGTCACTGCGCCAACCATTCAAAAATCAACGTTCACAACCAATACTAAACCCTTATTCGACCACTCGTCGTCGCTAAGGTGATCAATCCTCCCTCCAGACATTTTTCCCAACCTCCCCGATTGCCAAGCTGGCTTCGACAAAAACCCTGACCTCCTTCGAGTTCTCCAGCCACCGAAAATGATCAAAACCCATTTTCTGATTATCTTAGAAATGCACATCCAAAATTCCTCTGAAAATCATGATTTTTAATTTAAAAGTCCTAGTTTTCAAAGACACGTCAAATTATAAGCATAAATCTTAAATTTATTCATTTTGAATTTTTGGTAAAATTAAATTATTACTGCAATGTATATATCCAGATTGATACTGCCTCCAGATCTTACTTTATATATTTTTAAAATTTAAATCTCATTGTTTTAAACAAAATTGGTTCAGACATTTCTGTGACGACCCAGAATTTTTTAACATTTGGAAATGAAATATTTAATCGATTTTAAATATTTGGAGGTTAGTTTAACTTGAATTTCAAAAATAAATATGATTGTGGCAATTTAATTATTGAAATTAATTTATTTAAAGTTGGATAAAAATTTGAATCTTTAGTTTTAAGCTAATTAAAAATATTTTAAAGGCCTATAAAATTTATATAGATAATACTAAAGATAATGGAAGCTTTAGAATTGAATTTGAAAGCGATTTAATCAGTTTTGAAAATATATCATTTAAATTGATATTTAAAAATAGCCTTCCGAGGCACAGTCTCAGAATTCGATGAAACCAGTTCCATTGGATCCGTAATATTGTTTTATTATCGGATTTCAATTTTCGTAGCATTCGGAGTTGTTGTGTGGTCGTACGATAAGCAAAAGCGCTAAATTTAAATCGGAAGTTCGATATTTTAACTAGTCCAAAAAGCTATCTTCTCCGTACGATCAAATTAGAACTTGAAACCTTTTCCATTACATTCGGAATGGAGGTATAACATTATAAACGCCTAGCGGCATGTCTCGTTAGGAGGTCGAAAATTTAAGCTGCAAATTGGGGGTATAACATTATAAACGCCTAACGGCACGTCTCATTAGGAGGTCGAAAATTTAAGCTGCAAATTCGAGATAATTTGAAATCAATTCGAATTATATTTACTTATTCTTATTGCGACAATTCGTATAACTAGCCACCACGTTGTCTCCTTCGTACCCTTCCTTTTCTTTTGCCCACTTCTCAAATCATACAGTTCGAATAGAAATTAACTCAAAACAAATAATCTCCGAACATCCTCTTCGTTTTCCTCTTCAATCAGAGAACAAAATTCTTCAGAAATAAATCGAAGGCTTCCTCTCTTCAACATTATTTCCCAGATCGAAAACCAAGCTCCCTCCCTTCGTTTCTAAATCAGTTCGCAATGAAAAAGAAAAAAGAAAAAGAGGGGTGTCGAATTGCTTTCCAGAAGATCGTATGAAGTTCTCGTTCGAGGGCGGCGCACGAACATGGAAAATCAACTGTGGCGGCGCTCAGCGCGCAAGGTAGGGCACTGGATCTCATTGGTCAATGGCATTCGCGAGTGAGGGGGCTGGCGTTCGCTTGGGCGCACGCGAGGCGAGTGGCGGCCAAGGGTCCTCGCTCTTGTGGGTTTATGGTGATTCGAGTTGAGGATTTGTGGAAGTTCGCGAAAAGAAAGAAGCGGGTGGTGATTGAAGTGTCGGGATGTCTTTGGGCTCACGTTTGACATTTGATGTAGGGACGATCGACGTTCGAACGGCAAAAGGCATGGGCTAGGGTTTCCAAACACTCGGCGAATCAATCAAGCAGTGAGGCATTGAATTGCAGTGTATATAGATATTAGTGGAGTGTGTGAGTATGTCTATATATATATATGCACAGATTTTTATATATACACAGAGGATAGAAAATATGCCCAGTAAGTTAATAAAAATTATTTCTAATATATATGTATATCCGCACTCATATTTTACTCTAAACAACGAAAGAAATATATATGGAATAAGATTCTGAAAATAGCAATTTTAAATGTTGTAAGTTTATATAAAAGAATTTGATGTTTAGAAATCTATATGGATTATGTTTTTAAACATTTCTGTGTAGTTTCTAAATGAGAAATAAAACATATATACCTATATCCATTTTAATTTACTAGTTTAGTTTAAAATAATAATAATAACAATAATAATAATATAATAATAATAATTTGTTAAGGTGATTTAAGTGGTTAATAAATTTATTTAAAATTATTTTGATGCTAATAGTTTTTTTTAGAAGGGAATTCGATTTAATTAAATAAATTGGTAAGAGAAAATTTGTTCAATAGAATAATTTGGTTAATAGGAAATTAATAGATTAGTTCAAATTAAAAGTGTTAATTAATTTACTTTATTGAAAAGAAAATTGATTATTTGATTTATTTCGAATATTAATAAATTTTATAAATGTTTGTATAAGGTTTAAAAATGTGAAGAAAACAATCTGGAACAGAAATGGATTGCTAATAAAAGCAAAGGTGAGATCTTCTCACTCAAAATTTTAATAATTGAAAATTTCAGTTATTGACTGATGGTTGAATTGTGATAGTTAAATTTAAAATTGATTGACTGTGTACTTGGATGATTAACTTATCATCAGTTATATTAGTTAGACCCTATTGCGCCGCATAATAGCGGAGGTTACTATATAAATCTCATATACCGCGATATTCCACCTTGAAGTGGAATTGGGATTATATATGTATTAGGAGTTGTTGATTTCCTGCATTATATAGCGGATGAGATCCTATTGCGCAGCATAATAGCGGGTTATATTTTATAAATCTCATATACTGCGATATTCCACCTCGAAGTGGAATTGGTATTCGATTTTGTGCTAACGTTTGTGGATGCAGGGAAACAGGTTGGAGGGATCCAACTGGATTCCTCAAATAATTGAATTTGTTTCAATATTGTATGTTGATTATTTATAATCTATGTGTGACTATTTTTGATTGATACTGTTGAAGGCTAAAATTTAGCCGAATATATTTTTTATATCATAGGATATCAGAAATAAACGAAATTTGATTTTTGAAACTTAGTAGAAAATTTATATTAAATTAATTTTAGAACATTGAATAAATTTTAAAGAAGGAGTTTATTTCAAAAGATAATAAATTTGGTGTTGAAATAAATTTAGAAATCAATTTTGGAAATCGATTTGAAAATCGTATATCAATGGATATTTAGAAATCTAAATTCACAATGGAATTTTATAAAAGAGAGGAAAATTTGTTTTAAAAATAAATATTGTTTTATATTTTAAAGGTGTGAAAAGAAATTTACAGATTTGGAATGTAAATTAAAATAAATCGAGAAGAATTATTAATTGATATAAATGGAAAGAAAATTCTTCCCCAGAAAGCCGAGTATGTTTTTCAATATAGTCTATAAATGTGAAATTGAAGTTGTAAAGATGGTTTTAAGGAAAGATTATTCTGGAGAAATTATTTACTTGGGTTATTTTGAAAATCTTTATAGTAAAGATTTATTTTAGTTTATTATAGAAGTAATTATTTAAAGATTAAATTGATATTTGTTTTAGAAACGGATCTTTAAATAGTTATATCCTATCTACAAATTTTATTTTAAAATTAGATTGGCCTTGAATTTTTATACGAGATTTTTATATAATATTTTCATAACTAACATTTAAGTAAGTGATTTAAAATAGTTTTATTTTAAATAATTCCAAGTATATTTTGGATAAGTATTTTAAGTTATTTGAACTCGGTAGATTTTCAGTGGAAACAAATAAATATTTGGAAATGTATTCCGCGTAAGGACAAGTGATTAGAAATTTGTTTTTCAAAGTATTGAACTGTGGAAAGTAATTTGAAATTAGTTTTCAAATGGTTGAATTGGGAAACATACCTTATGGAAATATTTTGAAAATAAATAATTTGGGAAAATTATTGAAATCCAGTAATTGTTGAGAATGTCGATTGATAGTTAAATAACCGACTATCAATATTCGCCTTTTAATGGCATTTGAAATTCGATGCGACCGGGGGTCGGATTCTAAATGGATATCCGAAAACCACATCAAACCTTTGTGATTTGCTATAGATCTTTTATTTAAAAGATCAAGGTGGAAATTTTGTTGTGATTTGTTTGAAATTTGAATGAACACTTATCTTTAAAAAAAATAAGCGCTCGTTATTCGGATTAGCCGGAAGAGGACCTTGTGTCATAAAACCCATTCCGAATAACGATACGACGAAATGGGATTTTATTTGAAGATGGTGTTGAAGACCGGGTATTCTCAAAAACGAAAGGATTACCTGTCGATTTTCTCTTCATCGGGTTGCTCCGGTATAGAGATTTTATCATCTTTATGAAGGGAATTCCGGACGTAATTTGTGAATATCCGGATTTGCAAGGGCTTCTTTTGAAGTGTCTTCGGTTCCGTTCGATCCCGGAATGGACTTGTATGTATGAGTGTCTGACGTTACACTTTGAGATGTAAAGCTGGTTTCTATCAAATACATTTCTGTTGGTGGCAGAGAATTTATTCACTTAGCATAACACCCTTCTCTGAGACGTACGAGCTCAGAGGTTATGTAGTTGATGGCGACTAGTGATACATTTCCAATTTGGTAACGTGACATATGAAGTGTTGTTGATCATTTGTTGATCGAAGCATGACTTTGTGAAAAGTGTAACTTTGTGGACGAGACTTCGTCGGACCTCACACCACGGAAATGGTCAAAACAGGAAAGATGCGGCAAGCTTATGAGGGTCGTGCCCTTTAGGGTATGTCATTCCCTTCTGGAAAAGGGTGGTGTCAGGTATGGAGCCCTGATATTTAACCTTTGTGGTTACTGCAAATACTTTTCTTTATGGTTGTTGGTGTAGAGGATCCTTGGATAAAGGTCCCAAAGGACCGAGGGATGGTATACTCGTGTAGTAGTTACCTAGTTACAGAGGTAATCCGGCCTTGTGTTGGTAGAGAGCTGGTTAAGTTCTCGGGACGTCCCTCCAGAGGCGTGCCCATTTGGTAGTAGGAAGTTCCTTAGCCTGACCATTTGTTGGAAATCCAAAGAAACAATGCGCGCCTTGTACAGTTTTAGTTGTATAACCTGCCATCTACTTATGGTGGCGCCCCACTGTTTGAATGGTAGCTATAGTAGGCATACAATAATGGTTGAATGATGGCAAAGATTAATATTATGCTTTCGAAATGTTTTCTGCACTATGCATTAATTATAATATCGAAAGGAATTTGCGTATTAAGCATGTTTGACCATCATAAGGAGAAATCTCCTCCAATTCTGTGTTTGCATTGTGTGTGTGGCGGGAGGCCTTATGGTAGTTTCATTTTCCAAAAGCATAGCGAATTTCTTTTATTTTCTTTGTGAAAGTAATTGTTTTTAAGATCTCACACCAGTCCCATGACTGACCTAGAGTTTATTGTTCCCTTTCTAAACTCTAGGTGCCCATATTTTTCCACACGGGCAGCCTAGTCAGACTAGCAGTTATTCGGAAGCGAAGTCAAGAAGTTGCTATGGAAATCAGGAATTGGTGCTGGATGGCGAGGCGTATCACGTATATATGTAATATTTCTTTCCGCTGTTTGTTGTTGTACACTCTGATAATGTACTGTGATGTAATGTAATAACTGATATAGTGATTCTGTTAAAAGATATTCATTTATCTATTATACGTTGTTCCGCTGCGAATTGTGAGATTCTGTTATCGTTTCTATTTCTTCTACCTCTTCTTTTTTAACCCTAAAGATTCGTAAGTCTGTTCCTCTTTGGTTTGAATTGTTATGGGTCTTTGCCAGCTCAGAAGGGGTACAGATCTACGGGCCTTTACATTTGGTATCAGAGCTTTTGGTTAAGCAACAACCTTGGCTCTGTTAGGTGTTACTCATTAGAGATAGAGTCAGTAGTACTCTAAAATGAGTTTTAGTGTAATATTAGAAATGAGCGCGTATTTGTTAGTGAATATTAAATTGTTTTATATTGTGTTGATTGGTTTGTTGAGTGGTATATGGATTCTGGTCAATACGAGTAATTAACGTTATTGATAGGGATCTCCAAACACTTGTACAGAACAAATTCGACACGATATTATTTTAAAATAGGGTAAATGAAATAATTTTACCCAAAACTATTTTCGTAGATAAAGGAAATAATCTTTGTAAATTATGATAGTATATAGTTGCTTGGTCGTTTGGAAGTGATAATATTAAATTGATATCATTAAAGTTGAAAAAGAAATTAAAATCGTAACTCCAAAGCTAAGAAATAAATCTAAATACAAATGGAATTTGAGAGTATAAATTGTACATGCGATTTATAATTTGAAATAGAATTCCAGAGAAATATTTGAAAATATTTTTGAAAGGATTGAAATTGGAAAATTTTGGAGATTTGGAAAAGTTTAAATTCTTTTGAGTTTGAAAATATTTCAAAGGTTTGGAAAAATGATTTGAAGGGATGAAAAGCACTAAACTCTTTTCGGTCACTGGAAAATAACTTCGGTGATGACTGCGGCATCATTGATGTTCATTTTCGAGTTTCGAAAAGAGGAATTGCTGCCAAATTGTTTTAAATGGAAGTTGTTTGGAAAAATTTGGGTTTGGTTTTGAAATTCAAAGGATAATTTGGATTGTTTTCAATAATTGTTTTGAAATGTTGAAAAAAAAACTCTGGAATCTTATAAAAAAAATAGCTATGGAATAATAAATAAGTTTGAAAACTTAGAAAATTCAGATTTTAACTGAAATTGAGTTAATTTAGATAAAGGTGAATTTGAGAAGTCTTGTAGCCTAAATGATTAGAATAAAATTGTTAAGATGGAAAATAAAATTGTGAATGAATGAATAAATTTACAATTGTTAGTGCATGAAAATGAATTGAATGTTGAAATACATTTCAAATTTGTAAGTAAATAGAACTGGAATTGGAATTGAATTTGGTTTGTATTAAACAAAGTGAAAAATATCGAAATAAAATTAGTAAATAAAACTAATTAGAGGAATGACGAAATTTTATATGATTTGAAATGAATCAAAATTCAATAATTGTAAACGAAAGTAAATGTATTAACAGAGGTGAATAAAATGGAATTTTTAATCAATTGAAATAATATGGGTTTGTATAAAATTAAAAATGAATTGGATGTAAGCAAGTGGGTTGTAAACCCTTCAAATTGAATGAAAATTTTATATGAATTAATTGAAAACAGTTGTATTAGTATTAAAACTATATAAATTGCTTACTGAAAGTGTTTAGTGTACATTGTTTTTAGAATTCATGTGTTTAACTATTGCAAATAAGTGAAATGTTGTTAAATTTCATATATATGACACTGGCATGTTTTAGTTGAGTAAGTACAGGCTCAGGGAAGTCGTTGGGCTGGATTTGATTGCGCAAAATGCTAATTAAATAAGCTGCTTGCTTAAAAATGCTAAATAAGGTATGCCTACGCAATAAAAATAGGAAATATGAACTGTTTTTTTTTTCCGACCGGGTGGGTCGATGTATATATATTTATATCTTTTGTCAAATTGCAAAAGCTCCTCCGTATAAAGGGGGCTCTGCCAAAAAATTTCGAAAATTTTGGGAGTTAGAAAATTTTTCAAATTTTTTTTTGTTAGCGACAAACGATTTCAAATTTGGAATTGAAGTAAATTAGTGAATGAAACTAAATTAAAATAATAATATGAATCGGTTATAAATGAAAGATAAAATTCAATATTCAGAGCTGAAGATAAATTGAATTCATATGGTAATGGCAAAACTAATTGAATAGAAGTAGATATGAAAACTTCTGCAAGAAAATATATAAAATGATTTTAAAGGATATGAATGGATATTATTGCTAAGTAGAATATACAGGTGTATTAAAGGAAAATTGATTTTGATTTCTAAAGATAAATTTGAATTTTCCAACCAAAAAGGTATTTGTTTAAATTCCTGTATGAAATTTGATTGGGTTTTGATCTAGCCACTTGGCTTTTTGTTTTCTTTTGAAATCTGGGGGCCTGTAGTGCCATTTTGTAGTCGTACCGAGCTAGCCGCGTAAAGGAGATGCTGGCAAAAAAATTTGGAAATTTAGGGAGTTAGAAAAATTTTGAGAAAATTATGAAAATTTGAAATTTGAATTTAAATTTAAATTTGAATTATTGAGAAAACAACGTTGTTTGGAACTTATAATTGAAGTTGGAAAGTTAGTTGAATTAATAATGGATCTTTGATAAAAAGACTTGTTTTGGGCAAGCTGATAAAATTGTTTAGTTTTGGAAAGATAGCAAATGGGTTAATGATCATTCTTCTTAACTAGTAATTTCTGGACGAAATTCTTTTAAGAAGGGAAGGATGTGACGACCCAGAATTTTTTAACATTTGGAAATGAAATATTTAATCGATTTTAAATATTTGGAGGTTAGTTTAACTTGAATTTCGGATATAAATATGATTGTGGCAATTTAATCATTGAAATTAATTTTAAAGTTGGATAAAAATTTGAATCTTTAGTCTTAAGCTAATTAAAAAAATTTTAAAGGCTTAGAAAATTTATATTGATAATACTAAAGATAATGGATGCTTTAGAATTGAATTTGAAAGAGATTTAATCAGTTTTGAAAATATATTGTTTAAATTGATATTTAAAAATAGCCTTCCGATACACAGTCTCGGAATTCGATGAAACCAGTTCCATTGGATATGTAATATTGATTTATTATCGGATTTTAATTTTCGTAGCATTCGGAGTTGTTGTGTGGCCGTACGATAGGCAAACGCGCTAAATTTAAATCGGAAGTTTGATATTTTAACTAGTCCAAAAAGCTATCTTCTCCATACGATCGAATTAGAACTTGTATGTTTGGAATGGGGGTATAACAATATAAACGCCTAGCGACACGTCTCGTTAGAAGGTCAAAATTTTAAGCTACAAATTCGAGACAATTTGAAATCAATTTAAATTATATTTACATATTCTTATTCCGACAATTCGTACATCCAGCCACCACGTTGTCTCCTTCGTACCCTTCCTTTTCTTTTCCCCACTTCTCAAATCATATAGTTCGAACAAAAATTAGCTCAAAACAAATAATGGTCAAACTTCCTCTTCGTTTTCCTCTTCAATCAGAGAAAAAAATTCTTCAGAAATAAATCGAAGGTTTCCTCTCTTCAACATTATTTCCCAGATCGAAAACCAAGCTCCCTCCCTTCATTTCTAAATGTGACCCTCCACCTCTATGCTCACAATAACAAAGGTTATTATAAGGAATAACGTCTGCTATTGCGAATAATAAGGCTTGTTAGAAGCGACCATCCATAAGTTATGCCTTAGACGAGTATTGATTACATCGATAGGAGTTGTGTAAATTACTCCCAAAGATATATATTCAATCCAAATCTTAAACGAAATTACGGTGGCATAAGAGAAATTCAGAACAACTCATAATAACAACAACACAGATAGTATAATCACATCAGAACAGAAATATCATATATATATAGCGGAAGACAAGTCTTGAATACATGCTACAACAACCAACAGTTCACATGAACCAAATGTATATATACATAAACATCATAACATACATGAGATGAGAGTCAAATAACCAAAAGAACTCCTCGAAGACTAGACAAAAGATGGAGTGAAATCCCAAAAGCTGAGGCGGCAACAGAATCAGATATAGCGACTATCCTGAAATAACTCGGTCTGACCCGAGTATTATTTAAAAGAAAATAATAAACGGATCAGTCTAATTTAAACTTCAGAAATAAGCGTATGATAAACAACACTTAAGCAAATAATCATGATCTCGAATGAGATTATACAACATAGATAATCAACATAGATCAAATAAAGAAATCTCAATTTAAACTCCATCAAAATCAATAATCTCGAATGAGACTACGCAACAAAAATAATCACCATAGTTTAAATGAAGAAATATTAATTTAAACTCCATCAAAATCAGCTTTTGAATTCCCAATTGAATTCGAAACAGCAATACGCAAATTTATAATCTCAGATGAGACTATACACAACAATAATCAGCATACTTTAAAGGAAGAAATCCCATTAAACATCATCAAATCAACTCCCAAATTCACAACTGAATTCAAAACAGCAATACGCAGAATCTAGAAATCAAAATAAGATAACTAGAAAATCAACATAAAAGATGGATCGATCCCAGCAGATGGCGAGTTTTAGCTACACCGCACGTGTATCTCATATAGCCGAAGCCTACCAAGTACTATAATTTTTGGCGCGCAACAAATGACCCAAAGGTCCAACAAATGACTCGGAGGTCCAATAAATGACCCCAAGGTCTAGTACTGGTAATTGACCCGAAGGTCCATCATATGACCAGAAGGTCCAGCATAGTGGCTCGGAAGCCAAATAAAATCATCAAAACCATCAAAACAGCAAAAGTTTCAATTAATGAGTCCGGAATTAACCAAAATAGTAAAAGTGTGATTTCATACTCCGCACTTTTGCTAAATCGTTTAAATCTCTTCATCGTTTCCTTGAAATTGCAAAATTGTGTATTTTATATAAATAGCATTTTTCGTTCCCAAACGGACAAGTCCAGAATTAACCGAATCGGTAAAAGTAAGGGTTCATATTCTTTAATTTTGCTGAAACGTTTAAATATGCTTCCTCATTCATTTGAAAGCGTAAACTGTAAAAATTTTGAAAAACAATTTTATTTTAAAATGATTTTTAAAACACGTGATTAAAACAGCAACATCTGTAGCAATTTCGACGAGGAAATTGCGCTTCACAAAACACCGTCAAAACGGATATCAAATCAGCGTTGCGGGATAACCGCTTAAAAAATCACTTTAAATTGACGGTTACTGAAGTCAAAACAACAGTAATTTTTATTCGTCAAAATGTCATCAAACAGTACCCTTCAAAAATATAATACCGGCGTAAAAAATCGTTATAAAAATAACGGCCACAAAAATTCATTTCAAAACCAAACACCGGTCCAAATATAAATTAATAAACGGTGATTTACACCATTTGTATATTTATCAATATATTGCATTGTCCAATTGCTCAAAATTAAATAGGCAACCAATTAAAGTAACCTGGACATACTTTTGTGCAATCTATCTCGCGTACAAAAAGAATTTGACAAACTATAAATTGGAATTATTATTAACGTGCACAACATGCACGCAAGTAAAAGCGATAAAAAAACAAATGCCAAATAAAAATAAGACCTAGGCAGCCGAAAATTTACGTACACACATATAAATGTGTTGCCTGGGTACTAGTATTGTTTGTAAAGCCATGCATGCAATGAGTTTCGAAATAAAGCACCTGTTAATATTTCAACATAGAATATTTGCATGAAATTTCTTTAACTTCACTACACGTACATGCGAAACACAATAGGCTGCTATACCATATGACTTGTGTAAAACTGATGTTGCCAAAATTGTGATGGCCATACTTTCGTGTTACGTGAATGCAGACAGGTAACATTTACACGTGCATGAGTTTGAAGGCTGAGCACTTGTGCACTACCATTCACATAACGAAATTAAAATGGTCTAGGCTATCATTCATATAACTCATATTTGCAATAGAAAATATACCTGAAAATAAAAAAGGCCTGCAACCTAGTTTTTCACATACGCAACAAAACGAAGTAAACCCAAATATTAGCTAACCTAAACATATATCGTGCGTTCCTACTTACAGAGCATGCTTAATAATGCAATTAATAAAACTAACATGCACTTTCGTAATTTATGTATAGATGAGGCTTATAGCCTGTTCTTTTAAGGAAAAATTTCTGAGCTTTATACTTATAGTGCTAATATAGTAATTCTGCACGTCACAGAACTATTCATGCTATTTTTGTTTTCCTTCAGTTGGAAACCTTGCAAGAAAGTTGCTTACGTTTTTAACAAGTACTGAAAATATTCCCAATCCATAAAAGTTTGAAAATGACCAAATATCTGGATTTATCAATTACTAAATATATGCCTGTTGAATTTATATACTACTGCAAAAAAATAACAATATAGTCAAGTATCCGTGGTCATGAATGTATGTGATTTTTCCATCATATTTGGCAAAAATAAAGTTGCTAAAACAAGATGTTCTGGCCAATAATTTTCCACGCAAATGAATAAATTAGCAAAGTGAGTTTTTAAACTCACCTTAGATTTGGTTGAAATTCAATAAGCAACAAGGAATCAAGCTTTATAACTAGCTAGCAACTAGGAACCATCAGAGAGCAAAATCTCTGAACTGCCATTAATATATGCAGAACTGTTAGAAGTTTGGAAAACAAAAATGAAAGATGTAGCTTTTTTTTTCTTCTCACAAAAATTGTACAGAAGTCAAAAATGAAGAAGTGTGCTGGCAATAGTCTTTGGGTACAATGGCATTTAGTGAAGATGTGCTTTCTATTTTTGCATTTAATGAAACCGTGCTTCAGATATGCAAAGTGCACGGCTAGCCAAAATTCACCGTGAGTGAAAAATAAAAATAATAATTGTACCCACTACAGATGTATTTAGTTTCTGAGCTAACAACCTAATTATTATATATAGAGTATGTATGCTTATTATTTCCATTTTTCATTTAATAGCTATGTTTCTTGGGCATTATATGAAGAAACTTTGTAGGTACTACAATTGATAAAGAAATTTTGTATTACACTTTACAAGCATGCGCACTAGAATAAATTCATGATAAAATGACGGCAGTGAAATGTGTTCATTTTGTTTTTAAAACTTTGTTCACAGCACTTTTATAATTGGCACCACGTTGTTTACACGTTAAAGAAACAAATGCAGTACCTTATCACGTTCACTAATTTAAGCATTTACAGACTTGGCCAAATGATTTTGCACTATTCTATTTTTTTTCGAATTTAAATTTTCAAAATTTCTATAATAAATATTTATTTCGGCAGTAATTCAAAAATCACGGTTGTTACAGTAAATCAATTCGCAAAGAAAAAAAGAGCGGTGTCGAATTGCTTTCCAGAAGATCGTATGAGGTTCTCGTTCGAGGGCGGCTCGCAAACACAATAAATCAACTATGGCGGCGTTCAGCACGCAAGGTAGGGCACTGGAGCTCATTGGTCAACGACATTCGTGAGTGAAGGGGCTGGCGTTCGCTTGGGCGCACGCGGGGCGAGTGACGGCTGAGGGTCGTCGCTTTTGTGGGTTTATGTTGATTCGAGTTGAGGATTTGTGGAAGTTCATGAAAAGACGGAAGTAGGTGGTGATTGAAGTGTCGTGATGGCTTTGGGCTCAGGTTCGATGTGATATCCCGGAAATTGGGCAATATAAATTTAATAATCTGTGTTATAAATTTAATTTGATTTGATAATTTTAATATCAGATTTGGAATTTGATTTAATAATCATGTTTTAATAAATATTTAAATAAGAAGATTTTAACCTTTTAAATAAATAAATTGTTTTCTGTTTATAATATATAATTCTATATATTGTAAATTGATAAACTTTGATTTTGAATTTAGTAACTGAATTAATTTTCTAAATCTAATTTATATTTGATAAATTGGAAATTTGATTTAAATTTGACATTTTACTTTTCAACACAATTCAATAAATAATGTTATGGTTTATACTATGATAAATCTTATTTTGTTTTGGAATTTTATTTAGCTTAAAAATATGAATTTAAAATAGATAAATATAAAAGCAGAGTTTCATTTTATTTGAGATTTTTTTAAAAGAATATACAAAACAAATTACAAATGATCTTAGTTTGTTATAATCTCTTTTAACAAATTATTTGATATTGCTTAATTTGTTATTTTTAAATAAAAATTATAATACTTAAGTTCTTATGAACATAAATAGATTTTGTAAGGAATAAAATTGTCGTTTTTAATTTTAATAGAATTATATATGCATTTATATATGTAACTTGATTAGTAAAATTTTGATTTGATAAATTAATTTTAAATTTGAATTTGATGTTTTGAAATTTAATAGAATAAATACTTCAATATTTTTGAATAAGCTATATTTTTAATTTGTTTGTTTTCATTTCTTTTTAATTTAGAAAGAGACAAATTCATTTATATTACTTAAGGAATAAAATAAGATTTAAAGGCTTAAAGATTTATAAACAATTTAGAATTAAAATTTAAGTACTTAAATTACATATGTAAGTTTATTAACACCCAAATTGACAAGTGTTAAACATAGAGTATACTAAGAAGACAAGTGTTAAATTTAAACCAAGTGTTTATTTTATTTTTATTTTTCAAAATATTTCTTATATAAAACACATCTCCTCATATTATTCTTCTTTTCTTCAAACTTAAGAGAAAATTTCAGATTCTAAAATCTGAATTCTTCTACATTCAAACAAATTCTGTTCTAAACCAAATCTGCAAATCCCCCTCACAAACAAATCTAAAAACCCATGTTTTCTCAAACCAAAATAAATCAAATTTGCAATCCAATTCTGCAAATTCTATTCTGTTTAAAAAAAAGTACAAACCTGCAGTTCTTTTCTAAATCAACTAAAGCCTGCAGTCCTCTGTTTGAAATCAACATCCAAACTTGCATGCATCTTCTCTCTGGAAGCCTGCATGTGTTCACCTGGAAACAAGCATGCATGTAAATCTGAAAGCATTACAGTAAGCAAGATGGAAATTTTAAAAAGCATTTGCAGTTTTAAAAAGGCAATCTGAAGTTCAATTCATAAGCTAAAATAGGAGCAAATCTGAAGCTTTTCATATAACAATGGATGCTCTGCTTTTATAAACCTGTGAGTAACAATTTATACTAAATGAACTTAAGTAGGAATCTAGTTGCTGATTCACTCTAGAAATTAAATGCATGTCTGCCTTTTTGAAGCTTATACTGGTGAATATAAATGCATGTCTGTTGTAATGTATGCTACAGGGAATTTGTATTCTGTTTCTTTGATTCAGGTTCTAGATTTGAATTAAAATTTCATTTCAGGTGATTTAGTATGTGTTAACATTTAAGTTCAAAAACAATATGGTGGAGATACATAAGCTAAGTTTAAAATTGTATTTACTATGAAATTTCTGTAATAACTATCTGTAAATTCAGAGATTGTAGAAAATTCTTATATAAGTAAAAACCAAACCATCTAGATTGTTGTAATTTAAGTATATGAACAAGTTACAAGATCAAAGATGTGAATTCTAAAACTAAAATTTGAATTTTTAGATTAAGATTGATTGGAAAATTCTGGTTTAAGCAGAAAACTTACTTTGGGTTTGAATCATCAAACTAGGAGATCGGAGAAGCTAATTTTGATTCTGGTGATGGATTTAGGAACTAGGGTGTAGGGAAAAATACTGGATGATGAATCAATGCAGTGGGGAAGTAGTGACTAGGGATTAATGTATATAACCCTAGTTTCACTGTGTTCAAGAGATTTGATCACTGTGATCAAATTAAGTGATCGAGTTCTCTCTAGTTCGAGCTAAAGATAGATGGGGTATGGAGAAGGTTGTAGCCGGAGGTGGTACCTTTCAGATGGCCGGAGTTTGGAGGTTGAGGTGTTTGCAGTCAACCCATTTTGTTCCAGATTCGAGTTCAAATGCTTGATTTTGATTTAGAGTTTCTATAGTTGAATTGAGAGTTGATTTGGTGTTTGGAGAGGATTTGTGACTTGCGTAGGGGATCGCGAGTGGCCGGAGGAGGTGGCCGTGGGTGTGCAGGTGTACGGTGGTAATGGAGTATCAGTGGTTTAGGGAAGATGAGTTACTCGTGTTGTATCGGTAGTTTTGTGGTAAGCTCGAAGCAGTTTGATGATGGTCTCGAAGTTTTGGGGTTAGGGACTCGGAGTAGATGTTGACTAGGCTCGGGTGGGTAAAACTGTTACAGGTTTGTGAAACCTGAGTTGTTTCTTAATTTAGTAAATTGCAAAATGAAAAATATGATGATTCTCGAGTTACTCGAGTTGCTTGAGTCAGCTCAAACTAGTTATTGAAGTTTAGAAATTGTCTTGTTTCAAATTTTAAATTGGAATTTGAAATATAAAGCAAAGATTTAAATTAAGTTTTAAATCTAATTTAAATTATGGATTCAAGTTGAATTGAATCTTAAAGTTGGAAATGATTAGGTATTTAAATTCAAATTTGCTTAAAAATAACTTTAAAAGAGTTTATTGTTTAAAATGTTGTTAAAGAATTTGAATTTAAATTTGAAATTGAAAATATGAAGTAATGTTTAATCAAAATGTAAAATTTGATTCAAATTTGGATTTGAATCTTTGTTTCAAATCAAATTTTAGTTTTATAAATTTAAGTGCTTAAACAAATTTGAATAATAATGTAAAATCTAAATGGTTTTAATTTAAGAAGAAATTTGTTTTAACTTTTGTAAAATTTCTTTTATAATAAAATTATAATTTAGCAATTAAGGTTTGAGATTGAATTTAAACTTGTTAAAGTTAATAATAATTTAATGTTTTGTATTTCATTTAATTGTTAGGGTAATTAAATGAATAATTAATTTATTTAATAAATTAATGAAATAAATAATTTCTTAAAGTAATTAAGGGTTAATCTTAAGGGTTTAGGATTAATTATTCATTGAATAATTAACTTGTAATTAAGAATAATTAATTAAATAAAATTAGTTTCTTATTAATGATTAATAATTAATTAATCAAGTAATAATGGATTTAATTAAGTTTTAATTAACACTTAATTATTTAATTAATTAGGGGTTAATTAATGGGTTATTAATGATTAATTAAATTGTAATTAATAATGATTTAAAATAAGTTAATTATTTTAGAAAATAATTAATGAATTGTTAATAGTTAATGTAGGTCATTAACTAAGGATTATTTAATAATTAATTAATGTGATTAATTTTAATTATTAATTAGATTAATTAATTTAAAGATAATCAATTGTGTAAGTTATTAAGTATAATTACTTATGGAAGTAATTAAGGAATTTATTACTTATTAATTGAGTTTAAATTTGATTAGTTTAAGTTAATTAATTTATTTTAATTAATTTAAATTAATCGTTTGATGATTTGTGAAGTATAATTACTTAATGTAATTAAATGAAGAAAAGTTACTTAGGAAAGTAATTAATGAGTAATTACTATATGCAATAAATTGAAGGTGATTTGTTGATAAAAGTAATTTGAGTATAATTACTTGTAAATTAATCAAGGAATTAATTAGAGATAATTAATTAATGAGTAATTAATTTATTTGGTGGAGTAATTAAGGGTAGTTGATTACTGAATGGAGTTAATCAAGGGTGATTAACAGTTATGATTTAAATAAAATTAAATTACTTAATGTAATTAATTTAATTTGAAAATGTAACTAGAAGATCATTAATTATTATAATTAATGATGTAATTAAGATTGATTAATTAATCAATAATAAGTGATTAAAGGTAATAAATTTTAGGTAATTAATTAAGGAAGTAATTAAAGGTTAATTACTGTATTTGGTTAAATATAATTAATTTGAGAAATTAATTAGTTGATAATTACTTGAATGTAATTAAGGGTTAATTAATCAGGGATGATTAATTAAAATGAATCATTGGATGATGATTAATTAATTGATTGATAAATTATCAATAGTAATATGAGTAAGTTGATATTGATGAAGTAATTAATTTAATTTACTTTAAATTAATTTGAATGATATAATTAATTTAATTCATTTTAAATTAATTATTTTGGTGTGATTATAAATCATGGCTTATATGGTTGGATAGTGTTGTTTGCTTTGGATGATTAGAATCTCAGATATGAGATAGATAATGTTGAGTGATTTGGATGCATTGGTTGCATTGTGATGTTGATATAGAATATCTTTTTGAATAATGATAATATGGTTTATCTGATATAATGATAATATTGATTATCTGTTGTGAATCTGTGATTTATCTATTTGTATATATAGATAATTGAATTGTTTTAAACCTTTAAAACAACTTGACCTTAAAAGACACGCTTTGGATTTCGATGAGACCGGGATCGGGTTTCCATATTTGGATATCTGAAAACCACATCGATCCAAATTAACGTTAGGTCGTGAATCCAAGTGGAGCAAGTGAAGACTTGAGGTGTAAGGGCTATACGTCAGTATAACCCTGTGGGTGATTCCGTAATGAGTTTGACGGAATAGTACTTATAGATTCGAGATGGTGATTTAGAGTGCAAGGGTTATCGTCGTTAACTCTGTGGGTGATTCCGTAATGAGTGTAACGAGATAATGCCTTCGGTTTCGTTCGAACCCGGAACGAACTTGTATAGATTGAATGCTTTCAGAACATCGTCGGTGGACGATGAGCATTCTAAGAGACGTGTCCTCTAAAGGTAATCGTAGCCTCAAGCCTCACCAACCGGGAATGGATAAAACAGGAGAGGTGCAGCAAGGCTTCGTGGGTAGCACCTACTGGAGAGCAAGATTGATCCCTGTCTAGAGGTCCCTTTTTATTCGGCTTAGTGGGCAGTTGTTAGTGTACACCAACTGCGGGGTTGTCTTGTTCAGAACTGTTCAGTAAGGAATGGGTCCGGCTTTGTGTTGCAGGGGAGTGGGAGTACTCCTCGGTACGTTGATCTATGCCACATACTGTGACGGGCGGTACCCCAGTAGCGCTGCCATTGTCTGGAATCCACAATCCAATAAGTGCCAACGGTTTTGATTGTATTACCCACTTTTGTGGCTAGTAGCTGGAATTTAATAATGTAACAATTTCGGCTATTTCTTATTTACTTGAAAACCCTAGACTATTATAATATCACTGGATTTCCTATCAAATGTTTTGGTTAGCGTAAGGTAAAAACTTTTCCATGTTTATGTGTGGGAAGTCTTACGTGATACCTTTCTTTTAAAAGGATTTTCAAAATTAAGCAACTTTAACCTGTTACTCACACCAGACCCATGTCTGACCCGGAGTTTATCTTTTGTTTTCTTAAACTCTTGGGTACTCAAATTTTTACGAGTAGCCAAGGGATTCAGGTTAGCTTTTGACGAATTGTGGAGGAGCAATGGAGCAGGAGGCTTCTGCGTTAGATATATAGTATTCCGCTGTGTGAACTGTGATTTTCTCTGAGTTGTATTATATTGTAAATACTAGACAGGTGTTTATAACTGTCTAATATGTGTTGTATATCTGTGTACTCTGATAGTGGTTGTAACTATGTAATATTTTATGTTATTAATATAATTTATTCGTTCCGCTGTTGAGATTCTAGTGTTGTTTTCTTCTTTCTCTTCTTTCTTTTCTTCTTCTATCCCTTTCTTTCTTAATTGATGATATGACTTTTCTGGAGAGAAAAGTCGGGTCGTCACAGGTGGTATCAGAGCATTAGGTTGAGTGAATACCTAGGCTCTGGAGTGGTGACTATCTTGAGAAAGCCTATTTGTAGTTTTATTATATATATATTTATATAATTACTTCTACCTATTTGTTGGGTTACCTGTTTGGGTTTTCCCATATAGGTTATAAAGGTAGATAAGGTAGTGGGTGTGTAAAACAACTACTACTTTTGATTGGAGATTGACTGTAGACCTAATACCGTCTCGAGTGAGTTGTGCAGAGTGTAGGATTTCATAGATCTCTGAAGGTAACCTGTAAAGGTTCGGAGTCTATTTTTGAAGTTGGATGAGTAGAGTTTGGATCTATCGGCTAGGTAGAAGAGATAATGATGGTATTTTGATACCTTAGGGAATAGTAGCTGCGTGATGAGACGCAGTGACTATGGATGTTCTCGAAGATGTTTCTTTGGAACAAGTTAAGGAGGTGAGTCTGCTTCGATGTTGTGGCTAGATTCAGCAGGATGTTTCTGTCCGGTTTGAAGCCCGAGCTTCTCGAAGAGCTTTGGATTAGGAAGTCTTTGGCGTCGTTGTCAGCAGTGCAGTTCGGAGTATTCTGGGTGCTGGCAGGAAAGTCTTCTGGTTAGCAATTTTTTTGAAGGAGTTCAGAAGTAGCAGAGAAGATTCCATTTTTACGATGGATTGGCTAGTTAAGCGTAAGTTGTTCTGATTGGTAAAGAGAGAACAGTTTTCTTTGGATATTAGGCTGATGGATCGCAAAGTGACTTGCAATAGTTTGAGTGTTCTCTTGAGCTATGGGAAGTTTGTCCGTACCTAGAGGCTGAGTTTTCTTATCAACTGGATTCTAGGAGTGATACCGAAGGTTTGGTGAAGCAGCTTTGGATCAGATAAGGCATCTGAGTTTTCTTTTATGGATCTGTTGAACCATATTTCTGTGATGTGTTATCCAGTTTGTGCTCGAGTTTTTCTTCTGCTTCAGATTAGAGTTGTGCAGCGGAAGCAGATTGGAAATGCTTTTGTTTTGTCTTATCCGGATAAGAAATGCAAGTTAGTTTTTTGGTATTTGTGGAGTAGAGTTGGTGTTCTTGGTTTGGGATTGATCTTGAGGAGATCATTTTGTTGGAATGTTTTGGTCCAGTTTGTTTCTAGAGACATCAGCGAAGGTTGAGCTAATCAGGAGAGTTGAGGCAGCCCAGGATCGTCAGAAGTATTTTGTGGATAAGAGACGAAGGAATTTGGATTCCGGACTCGGAGATTTGATCTGAAATAAGTTTTCTCCGATCTAAAGAGCCATAAGATTGAGTAAGACTGGGTAAGTCAGCTTCGAGATGTTTTGGATCTTTTCTATGTTTTTGTGAGGATTGGTGTTTGATTTTCAAGGTCGAATTGCCAGTTTGGATAACTGGGATTCGATGTGATTCACGTATCTCTAAGGGAGTACGTGTATGGTTTTTCTCTGGTTGGGTAACTAGCAGTTCAGGAAGATGTGATTGTTGATTCAGACTTGTCTGTAGTCTGATATCCTGTTTAGTTTTGTAGATATTGTCGGATAGGAGCTCTATAGCTTAATAGTATTGATTGTTTAGATTCTATAGAGCGAATATCCCGATATTTATACCGGGGAAACTCGTGAAAATTTTATCCAGAATTTTTCTGGATAATTAGATCTGTTTTGTTTGAATTGGTTGCTATGGTTGTTAGCATATTTTTGATAATATATGCTTGTGTTTTAACATAAAATCTTAAGATAGATTATTAAATTACCTTTGCTTTTAAATTTCGGGGACGAAATTCTTTTAAGGGGGAAGGAATGTGATATCCCGAAAATTGGGCAATATAAATTTAATAATCTGTGTTATAAATCTAATTTGATTTGATAATTTTAATAACAGATTTGGAATTTGATTTAATAATCATGTTTTAATAAATATTTAAATTAGAAGATTTTATCTTTTTAAATAAATAAATTTTTTTCTGTTTATAATATTTAATTTTATATATTGTAAATTGATAAACTTTGATTTTGAATTTAGTAAATGAATTAATTTTCTAACTATAATTTATATTTGATAAATTGGAAATTTGATTTAAATTTGACATTTTACTTTTCAACACAATTCAATAAATAATGTTATGGTTTATACTATGATAAACCTTATTTGTTTTGGAATTTTATTTAGCGTAAAAATATGAATTTAAAATAGATAAATATAAAAGCAGAGTTTTATTTTATTTGAGATTTTTATATAAGAATTTACAAAACAAAATACAAATGATCTTAGTTTGTTATAATCTCTTTTAATAAACTATTTAATATTGTTTAATTTGTTATTTTTAAATAAAAGTTATAATACTTAAGTTCTTATGAACATAAATAGATTTTGTAAGGAATAAAATTGTTGTTTTTAATTTTAATAGAATTATATATGCATTTATATATGTAACTTGATTATTAAAATTTTGATTTGATAAATTAATTTTAAATTTGAATTTGATGTTTTGAAATTTAATAGAATAAATACTTCAATATTTTTGAATAAGCTATATTTTTAATTTGTTTGTTTTCGTTTCTTTTCAATTTAAAAAGAGACTAATTCATTTATATTACTTAAGGAATAAAATAAGATTTAAAGGCTTAAAGATTTATAAACAATTTAGAATTAAAAATTAAATACTTAAATTATGTATGTAAGTTTATTAACAACCAAATTGACAAGTGTTAAACATAGAGTATACGAAGAAGACAAGTGTTAAATTTAAACCAAGTGTTTATTTTATTTTTATTTTTCAAAAATATTTCTTATATAAAACACATCTCCTCATCTTATTCTTCTTTTCTTCAAACTTAAGAGAAATTTTCAGATTCTAAAATCCGAATTCTTCTACATTCAAACAAATTCTGTTCTAAACTAAATCCGCAAATCCCCCTCACAAACAAATCTAAAAACCCATGTTTTCTCAAACCAAAATAAATCAAATTTGCAATCCAATTCTGCAAATTCTTTTCTATTTTTTAAAAAAAAGTACAAACCTGGAGTTCTTTTCTAAATCAACTAAAGCCTGCAGTCCTCTGTAAATCAACATCCAAACTTGCATGCATCTTCTCTCTGGAAGCCTGCATGTGTTCACCTGGAAACAAGCATGCATGTAAATCTGAAAGCATTACAGTAAGCAAGATGGAAATTTTAAAAAGCATTTGCAGTTTTAAAAAGGCAATCTGAAGTTCAATTCATAAGCTAAAACAGGAGCAAATCTGAAGCTTTTCATATAACAATGGATGCTCTGCTTTTATAAACCTGTGAGTAACAATTTATACTAAATGAACTTAAGTAGGAATCTAGTTGCTGATTCACTCTAGAAATTAAATGCATGTCTGCCATTTTGAAGCTTATACTGGTGAATATAAATGCATGTTTGTTGTAATGTATGCTGCAGGGAATTTGTATTCTGTTTCTTTGATTCAAGTTCTAGATTTGAATTAAAATTTCATTTCAGGTGATTTAGTATGTGTTAACATTTAAGTTCAAAAACAATATGGCGGAGATACATAAGCTAAGTTTAAAATTGTATTTAGTATGAAATTTTTGTAATAACTATCTGTAAATTCAAAGATTGTAGAAAATTCTTATATAAGTAAAAATCAAACCATCTGGAATTTTGTAATTTAAGTATATGAACAAGTTACAAGATCAAAGATGTGAATTCTAAAACTAAAATTTGAATTTTTATATTAAGCTTGATTGGAAAATTCTGGTTTAAGCAGAAAACTTACTTTGGGTTTGAATCATCAAACTAGGAGACCGGAGAAGCTAGTTTTGATTCTGGTGATGGATTTAGGAACTAGGGTGTAGGGAAAAATACTGGATGATGAATCAATGCAGTGGGGAAGTAGTGACTAGGGATTAATGTATATAACCCTAGTTTTACTGTGTTCAAGAGATTTGGTCACTGTGATCAAATTAAGTGATCGAGTTCTCTCTAGTTAGAGCTAAAGATAGATGGGGTATGGAGAAGGTTGTAGCCGGAGGTGGTACCTTTCAGATGGCCGGAGTTTGGAGGTTGAGGTGTTTGCAGTCAACCCATTTTGTTCCAGATTCGAGTTCAAATGCTTGATTTTGATTTAGAGTTTCTATAGTTGAATTGAGAGTTGATTTGGTGTTTGGAGTGGATTTGTGACTTGCGTAGGGGATCGCGAGTGGCCGGAGGAGGTGGCCGTGGGTGTGCAGGTGTACGGTGGTAATGGAGTATCAGTGATTTAGGGAAGATGAGTTACTCGTGTTGTTTCGAGTAGTTTTGTGGTAAGCTCGAAGCAGTTTGATGATGGTCTCGAAGTTTTGGGGTTAGGGACTCGGAGTAGATGTTGATTAGGCTCGGGTGGGTAAAACTGTTACAGGTTTGTGATGCCTGAGTTGTTTCTTAATTTAGTAAATTGCAAAATGAAAAATATGATGATTCTCGAGTTACTCGAGTTGCTTGAGTCAGCTCAAACTAGTTATTGAAGTTTAGAAATTGTCTTGTTTCAAATTTTAAATTGGAATTTGAAATATAAAGCAAAGATTTAAATTAAGTTTTAAATCTAATTTAAATTATGGATTCAAGTTGAATTGAATCTTAAAGTTGGAAATGATTAGGTATTTAAATTCAAATTTGCTTAAAAATAACTTTAAAAGAGTTTATTGTTTAAAATGTTTTTAAAGAATTTTAATTTTAATTTGAAATTGAAAATATGAAGTAATGTTTAATGAAAATGTAAAATTTGATTCAAATTTGGATTTGAATCTTTGTTTCAAATCAAATTTTAGTTTTATAAATTTAAGTGCTTAAACAAATTTGAATAATAATGTAAAATCTAAATGGTTTTAATTTAAGAAGAAATTTGTTTTAACTTTTGTAAAATTTCTTTTATAATAAAATTATTATTTAGCAATTAAGGTTTGAGATTGAATTTAAACTTGTTAAAGTTAATAGTAATTTAATGTTTTGTATTTCATTTAATTGTTAGGGTAATTAAATGAATAATTAATTTATTTAATAAATTAATGAAATAAATAATTTCTTAAAGTAATTAAGGGTTAATCTTAAGGGTTTAGGATTAATTATTCATTGAATAATTAACTTGTAATTAAGAATAATTAATTAAATAAAATTAGTTTCTAATTAATGATTAATAATTAATTAATCAAGTAATAATGGATTTAATTAAGTTTTAATTAACACTTAATTATTTAATTAATTAGGGGTTAATTAATGGGTTATTAATGATTAATTAAATTGTAATTAATAATGATTTAAAATAAGTTAATTATTTTAGAAAATAATTAATGAATTGTTAATAGTTAATGTAGGTCATTAACTAAGGATTATTTAATAATTAATTAATGTGATTAATTTTAATTATTAATTAGATTAATTAATTTAAAGATAATCAATTGTGTAAGTTATTAAGTATAATTAATTATGGAAGTAATTAAGGAATTTATTACTTATTAATTGAGTTTAAATTTGATTAGTTTAAGTTAATTAATTTAGTTTAATTAATTTAAATTAATCGTTTGATGATTTGTGAAGTATAATTACTTAATGTAATTAAATGAAGAAAAGTTACTTAGGAAAGTAATTAATGAGTAATTACTATATGTAATAAATTGAAGGTGATTTGTTGATAAAAGTAATTTGAGTATAATTACTTGTAAATTAATCAAGGAATTAACTAGAGATAATTAATTAATGAGTAATTAATTTATTTGGTGGAGTAATTAAGGGTAGTTGATTACTGAATGGAGTTAATCAAGGGTGATTAACAGTTATGATTTAAATAAAGATTAAATTACTTAATGTAATTAATTTAATTTGAAAATGTAATTAGAAGATCATTAATTATTATAATTAATGATGTAATTAAGATTGATTAATTAAGATTAATTAATCAATAATAAGTGATTAAAGGTAATAAATTTTAGGTAATTAATTAAGGAAGTAATTAAAGGTTAATTACTGTATTTGGTTAAATATAATTAATTTGAGAAATTAATTAGTGGATAATTACTTGAACGTAATCAAGTGTTAATTAATCAGGGATGATTAATTAAAATGAATCATTGGATGATGATTAATTGATTGATTGATAAATTATCAATAGTAATATGAGGAAGTTGATATTGATGAAGTAATTAATTTAATTTACTTTAAATTAATTTGAATGATATAATTAATTTAATTCATTTTAAATTAATTATTTTGGTGTGATTATAAATCATGGCTTATATGGTTGGGTAGTGTTGTTTGCTTTGGATGGTTAGAATCTCAGATATGGGATAGATAATGTTGAGTGATTTGGATGCATTGGTTGCATTGTGATGTTGATATAGAATATCTTTTTAAATAATGATAATATGGTTTATCTGATATGATGATAATATTGATTATCTGTTGTGAATCTGTGATTTATCTATTTGTATAAATAGATAATTGAATTGTTTTAAACCTTTAAAACAACTTGGCCTTAAAAGACACGCTTTGGATTTCAATGAGACCGGGATCGGGTTTCCATATTTGGATATCCGAAAACCACATCGATCCAAATTAACGTTAGGTCGTGAATCCAAGTGGAGCAAGTGAAGACTCGAGGTGTAAGGGCTATACGTCGGTATAACTCTGTGGGTGATTCCATAATGAGTTTGACGGAATAGTATTTATAGATTTGAGATGGTGATTTAGAGTGCAGGGGTTATCGTCGTTAACTCTGTGGGTGATTCCGTAATGAGTGTAACGAGATAATGCCTTCGGTTTCGTTCGAACCCGGAACGAACTTGTATAGATTGAATGCTTTCAGAACATCGTCGGTGGACGATGAGCATTCTAAGAGATGTGTCCTCTAAAGGTAATCGTAGCCTCAAGCCTCACCAACCGGGAATGGCTAAAACAGGGAAGGTGCAGCAAGGCTTCGTGGGTAGCACCTACTGGAGAGCAAGATTGATCCCTGTCTAGAGGTCCCTTTTTATTCGGCTTAGTGGGCAGTTGTTAGTGTACACCAACTGCGGGGTTGTCTTGTTCAGAACTGTTCAGTAAGGATTGGGTCCGGCTTTGTGTTGCAGGAGAGTGGGAGTACTCCTCGGTACGTTGATCTAGGCCACGTACTATGACGGGCGGTACCCCAGTAGCCCTGCCATTGTATGGAATCCACAATCCAATAAGTGCCAACGTTTTGATTGTATTACCCACTTTTGTGGCTAGTAGCTGGAATTTAATAATGTAACAATTTCGGCTATTTCTTATTTACTTGAAAACCCTAGACACTATTATAATATCACTGGATTTCCTATCAAATGTTTTGGTTAGCGTAAGGTAAAAACTTTTTCATGTTTATGTGTGGGAAGTCTTACGTGATACCTTTCTTTTAAAAGGATTTTCAAAATTAAGCAACTTTAACCTGTTACTCACACCAGACCCATGTCTGACCCGGAGTTTATCTTTTGTTTTCTTAAACTCTTGGGTACTCAAATTTTTACGAGTAGCCAAGGGATTCAGGTTAGCTTTTGACGAATTGTGGAGGAGCAATGGAGCAGGAGGCTTCTGCGTTAGATATATAGTATTCCGCTGTGTGAACTGTGATTGTCTCTGAGTTGTATTATATTGTAAATACTAGACAGGTGTTTATAACTGTCTAGTATGTGTTGTATATCTATGTATTCTGATAGTGGTTGTAAACTATGTAATATTTTATGTTATTAATATAATTTATTCGTTCCGCTGTTGAGATTCTAGTGTTGTTTTCTTCTTTCTCTTCTTTCTTTTCTTCTTCTATCCCTTTCTTTCTTAATTGATGATACGACTTTTCTGGAGAGAAAAGTCGGGTCGTCACATTCGACGTTTGCTATAGGGACGATCGAAGTTCAAACGAAAAAAGGCACGGGCTAGGGTTTCCAAACACTCGGCGAATCAATCAAGTAGTGAGGTATTGATTTGCAGTTTTATTTATTTATATGTATATAGATATTAGTGGAGTGTGTGTGTGTGTGTCTATATATATGCGTAGATTTTTATATATACACAGAGGATAGAAAATCTGTCCAGTAAGTTAAAAAAAATTGTTTCTAATATATATGTATATCAGCACCCATATTTTATTCTAAACAATGAAAGAAATATGTATGGAATAAGATTCTGAAAATAGCAATTTTAAATGTTGTAAAGTTTATATAAAAGAATTTGATTTTTAGAAATCTATATGGATTATGTTTATAAACATTTTTATGTAGTTTCTAAATGAGAAATAAATACCTATATCCATTTTAATTTACTAGTTTAGTTTAAAATAATAAAAATAATATTATAATAATAATTTATTAAGGTGATTTAAGTGGTTAATAAACTTATTTAAAATTATTTTGATGCTAATAGTTTTTTATAAAAGGGAATTTGATTTAATTAAATAAATTGGTAAGAGAAAATTTGTTTAATAGAATAATTTGGTTAATAGGAAATTAATAGATTAGTTCAAATTAACAGTGTTAATTAATTTACTTTATCGAAAAGAAAATTGATTATTCGATTTATTTCGAATATTAATAAATTGTATAAATGTTTATACAAGGTTTAAAAACGTGAAGAAAACAATCTGGAATGGAAATGGATTGCTAATAAAAGCAAAGGTGAGATCTTCTCACTCAAAATTTTAATAATTGAATATTTCAGTTATTAGCTGATGGTTGAATTGTGATAGTTAAATTTAAAATTGATTGACTGTGTGCTTGGATGATTAATTTATTATCAGTTATATTAGTTAGACCCTATTGCGCCGCATAATAGAGGAGGTTATTATATTAATCTCATATACCGCGATATTCCACCTTGAAGTGGAATTGGTATTATATATGTATTTGGAGTTGTTGATTTCCTGCATTATATAGTGGATGAGACCTTATTGCGCCGCATAATAGCAGGTGATATTTTATAAATCCCATATACCGCGATATTCCACCTCGAAGTGGAATTGGTATTTAATTGTTGTGCTAATGTCTGTGGATGCAGGGAAACAGGTTGGAGGAATCCAACTGGATTCCTTAAATAATTGAATTTGTTTCAATATTGTATGTTGATTATTTATAATCTGTGTGTGACTATTTTTGATTGAAACTGTTAAAGGCTAAAATTTAGCTGAATATATTTTTGATATCATAGGATATCAGAAATAAATGAAATTTGATTTTTGAAACTTAGTAGAAAATTTATAGTAAATTAATTTTAGAACATTGAATAAATTTTAAAGAAGGAATTTGTTTCAAAAGATAATAAATTTGGTATTGAAATAAATTTAGAAATCAATTTTGGAAATCAATTAGAAAAACGTATATCAATGGATATTTAAAAATCTAAATTCACAATGGAATTTTATAAAAGAAAGGAAAAGTTGTTTTAAAAATAAATATTTTTTATATTTCAAAGGTGTGAAAAGAAATTTACAGATTTGGAATGTAAATTAAAATAAATCGAGAAGATTTATTAATTGATATAAATGGAAAGAAAATTCTTCCCCGGAAAGCCGAGTATGTTTTTTAATAAAGTCTATAAATATGAAATTGAAGTTGCGAAGATGGTTTTAAGGAAAGATTATTTTGGAGAAATTATTTACTTGGGTTATTTTGAAAATCTTTAAAGTAAATATTTATTTTAATTTGTTATAGAAATGATTATTTAAAGATTAAATTGATATATGTTTTAGAAACGGATCTTTAAATAGTTATATCCTATCTACAAATTTTATTTTAAAATTAGTTTGGCCTTGAATTTTTATACGAGATTTTTATATTATATTTTCATAACTAATATTTAAGTAAGTGTTTTAAAATAGTTTTATTTCAAATAATTCCAAGTATATTTTGGATAAGTATTTTAAGTTATTTGAACTCGGCAGATTTTCAGTGGAAACAAATAAATATTTGGAAATGTATTCCACGTAAGGAGAAGTGATTCAAAATTTGTTTTTAAAGTATTGAACCGTGGAAAGTAATTTGAAATTTGTTTTCAAGTGGTTGAAGTGTGAAATATACCTTGTGGAAATATTCTGAAAATAAATAATTTGGGAAAATTACTGAAGTCCAGTAACTGTTGAAAATGTTGATTGATAGTTAAATAACCGACTATCAATATTCGCCTTTTAATGGCATTTGAATTTCGATGCGACCGGGGGTCGGATTCCAAGTGGATACCTGAAAACCACATCGAACCTTTTTGGTTTGTGATAGATCTTTCATTTAAAAGATCAAAGTGGAAATTTTATTGTGATTTGTTTGAAATCTGAATGAATACTTATCTTTAAAAAAATAAGCGCTCATTATTCGGATTAGCCGGGAGAGGACCTTTTGTCATAAAACCCATTCCGAATAACGATACGACGAAATGAGATTTCATTTGAAGACGGTGCTGAAGACCGGGTGTTCTCGAAAATGAAAGGATTACCTGTCGATTGTCTCTGCACTAGGTTGCTCCGGTATAGAGATTTTATCATCTTTGTGATGGGAATTCCGGACGCGATTTGTGAATATCCGGATTTGCAAGGGCTTCTTTTGAAGTGCCTTCGGTTCCGTTCAATCCCGGAACGAACTTGTATGGATGTGTGTCTGACGTTACACTTTGAGATGTAAAGCTGGTTTCTATCAAATACATTTATGTTGGTGGCGGAGAATTTATTCTCTTAGATTAACACCCTTCTTTGAGACGTACGAGCTTAGAGGTTATGTAGTTTATGGTGACTAGTGATACATTCCCAATTTGATAATGTGACATACGAAGTGCTGCTGATCATTTATTGATCAAAGCATGCCTTTGTGAAAAGTGAAGCTTTGTGGACGAGACTTCGTCGGACCTCACACCCTAGAAATGGTCAAAACAGAAAAGATGTGGCAAGGTTATGAGGGTCGTGCCCTTTAGGGTATGTCATTTCCTTCTGGAAAAGGGCGGTGTCAGGTATGGATCCCTTATATTTAACCTTTGTGGTTACAGCAAATACTTTTCTTTGTGGTTGTTGGTGTAGAGGATCCTCGGATAAAGGTCCCAAGGACCGGGGGATGGCATACTCGTGTAGTAGTTACCTAGTTACAGAGGTAACCCGGCCTTGTGTTGGCTTAGAGCTGTTAAGTTCTCGGGACGTCCCTCCAGAGGCATAACCATGTGGCAGTAGAAAGTTCCTTAGCCTGACCATTTGTTGGAAATCCAAAGAAATAATACGTTCCTTGTATGGTTTTAGTTGTATAACATGCCATCTACTTATGGTGGCGCCCCACTATTTGGATGGTGGCTATAGTAGGCATACAATAATGGTTGTATGCTGGCTAAGATTAATATTATACTTTCGAAATGTTTTCTGCACTATGCACTAATAATAATATCGAAAGGAATTTGCGTATTAAGCATGTTTGACTATCATAAGGAGAAATCTCCTCCAATTCTGCGTTTGCATTGTGTGTGTGGCGGGAGGCCTTATGGTAGTTTCGTTTTCCAAAAACATAGTGAATTTCTTTTATTTTCTTTGTGAAAGTAACCGTTTTTAAGATCTCACACCAGTCCCATGACTGACCTGGAGTTTATTATTCCCTTTCTAAACTCTGGGTGCCCATAATTTTCCACACGGACAGCCTAGAGTCAGGTTAGTAGTTATTCGGGAGCGAAGTCAAGAAGTTGCTATGGAAATCAGGAGTTGGACCTGGATGGCGAGGCAAATCACGTATATATGTAATATTTCTTTCCGCTGTTTGTTGTTGTACACTCTGATAATGTAATGTGATGTAATGTAATAACCAATATAGTGATTCTGTTTAAAGATGTTCATTTATCTATTATATGTTGTTCTGCTGTGAATTGTGAGATTCTGTTATTGTTTCTGTTTCTTCTACCTCTTCTTCTTTAACCCTAAAGGTTCGTAAGTATGTTCCTCTTTGGGTTGAATTGTTGTGGGTCTTTGTCAGCTCAAAAGGGGTATGGATTTATGGGCCTTTACAATTTCAACATAAAACAAATTAAAGACAAAATACTTAATTTGTGAATGTATTTACATCCACAGTTGAAGAACAGAGCACAAACTAAAATTTTCAAACATGCACATCGAGATAATCACATGCATATATACATTAAGTCATTTGATCCAATCATGCAATCTATTATTGCTATTCAGGATTATATTTTATTTTTTTCACATGCAATAGGGATTAACAGATTAAAAGCTTTTTAAATCAAGTATGATTACTCACAGATTTTGGAAATAGAGGCACAACTTTTGAACTACATCTCTGTTGAGTTGTTTTGCTAGGTCTTTGATCCTTCTTTGCTTTCATTCTCGATTATTGTTTGCTTTTAAAAGAAACTGATATGAATGTGCTTCAGATTTGTAATAGTTGAAAGGTTGTTGCTTTAGTTAAGAATTTGAAACTTTGATTGTGATGCAGGTTGAAGAGTTGCTGAGAAAATTTAACTTTGAAACTGTTTTGACTTAAACTGGCTATTGTTCTTGAGATAGTTTTTTTTATAATTTTTAACTTCTCTGTTTTTTTTTGGTATTGAAAAAAAAAAGATGAAGAAAGAAAATGGATCTGAGAAAGTGGAAATGAATTTGCAGCCTAATGTTTTTTAAGCATTAAATCCATATATTTTCGTTAGAAGGCACTAATGCCACTTGTTAACCATGCATAAAATCTTAGTTACAAATGTTAATATTTATCTTAAATTTCTCTTATGTTTTATTTATATATTTATATTAATATGCATTATCAATTTGGTTTTACATTTATTACTTTGTATATGAATATATCTTACATTTGAAATTTCATGTATAAATATGTTTAATGTATATACTTTTGTAATGTGCCTAATTTAGTTTTTATATAAATGTCTTAAGTATATTAAATCCTTTTCCCAATTTTATTCAAATTTGGACTGTTATTTTTTTTAAACTTAAATATATTTATAACTTAGTTCATATGCATTATTAGAAGAAAGAACATTAAACCTTTTATGAATCTTATTTAATTTCAAAAGACATGTATATATATAAACTAAAACTTTGTATTTATTCTTGTTTTTATATTCATACATTTCCTATACTTATGCAACTTTTAAAGAAAATTTTATATTCAAATTAATGCTTTCAAATTATTATAGTTTCAAATTTACTTAATATATTCAGACATGTATTTATTTATAGTTAATTATCCAATTAACAGATGTTCAAAATCCGGGTTATTACAGATTTGATTTGTAGATTGACTCTTTATGTTAGGTAAGTATCATTAGGTGTATGACCTTAGGATTGCACAGACATAGTATGTGCACTCTATATCAACTAGAGTGGATTTAAAATTAATTGCACTTAATCATCATATTAGCCTTATTCTCATTCACCAGACTTTTGTCTGACCCATCCCTTTTTTCTCATTTTCGTCCACCATAGGATGACAAGTTAGCAGTGATTGGACATTGTATAGAGAAAAAATGAGCTCAATGATGGAGTTCTCATATTATCTATTGTTTCTATTGCAGTCATCTATTGTACTAAATATTTATAGAGTTTACATTGTACTTTGAAACAGTATGCAAGTAAAATAAGTATTTTAGATATTATTTATCTAAGATTTTAATTTTGTATACTTATATTTTAATTCCTTTCACTGTGAGATCTGAAAATGTAGAATGTCTTACAATTCCACCCTTTTTCTAATGCTCTGTAAATGTTTTTAAAATCCTAATAGCTCATATTTCTCGTTCGTGTTAGGAAGTACAGGTTGTTACATCATTATTGGACATGATACAAAGCAACTAAGGAGGAAGACAGTGGCATTAGTGAAGTTTCGATGCGTTAATACCACAGATATTGATTTTATTGATAATAACCATATAAATATAGATATCAATGTTTTCCAAAGTTGTATATAATATTTGGTAGGATTTTAAATATAATATAGGTTTACACAAGTGTAGGATAATCAATGTTGAAGACTAATAAGTAAAAAGAATAGAGATCGAGATTCAGTGATGATCAAGGTAATTAAAGACGCACGAGTTTAAAGACAAAGAAGTGAAGAGTTCAAACCTATACTTTATAGTTAGTAGACATTAGATTAATTTGTTAAAGTCCTTGAATATCGAATTTCTTTTCTCTGAATACTTTCATATCAAAATATTTATTTTATTGTCAAAATATTTATTTTATTTTCAAAATATATTTTTACAAATATTTTTTAAGATTTTACATATTAAAGTATTTAAAAACTATGTTTAAATAATTTTTCAAATTTCTACAATTTTGAAACACCCTAAAAGTGTTTCTGATTTTCAAGATAAACAAGGGTATGTCGATACACCTTACCTATATATATCGACATGTTTACCATTGAAGGGTGCCTTTTGGAATTTTGAATAGTTGTGAGTTTTGGCTATACCTTTTCATGAACTAAAATGTCCCTTCAAACACTACATAAAGGAGACTGGAAAAATGAAGTATATAACTTCTTTCTCCTTATCTTCTTACTCCAAATTCTCATGATATATTTATTCTTTTTACTCCAAATTCACATTATATATTTCAAAAAATCCACTTTCTATAGTATTGAAATTCATTCAAATTCAATCTCCATCTTACTACATTTATACTCTATAATTTATTCATTGATTTAAAAGTATTCTCCCATCAATTCAAAGATCAAAGTGCTATCAAAGGGATATAGGATATTCTGTACCCAAAGTATAATAAATTATATTTAGAACCAATAACTCTCAACTACTATTTGCGAGGGTGTGCTTGTTTCTCATTTAAATCAAGTGGGTGTGCTTATCGTCCATTCAAATCAAGTGGGTGTGCTTGTTGCCCGTTTAAATCAAGTGGACGATCTTACCAACAAGTTAATTCAAGAGATTCTAGGATAAGCTTGGAAAGTCAAGAGGGTGTACTTGTTGCCTTGAAATCAAGATTGTAATCTAGATTGCTTGCTACTTGATTAAAATAGGTGTTTAAAAGGAAATATGTACATATACTATATATGATAGGACGTAGGATTGGTTAACCCTAACCAGTATAAAACTTCTAGTATCAGCTCTCTTACTTTTACTTTATTTTACCGCATTGATATATATCTATGATTGCCTATTAATATGTATCTGTATTGATTATTTATGTTTGAATTTAAATCTTGAAACAATTTAGAAAAGTTTTATATAAGTTCTAGAACATCGTTTACCCTCCTCTAGTGTTAAGTAGCATTAAGATTCATTCATACTAGTATAATTTATACTACACGCTTTCCTAAATTTGCTATCAAAACGGTAGGTTTTCAAAAACTCATTATTTGATTTTTGAAA
Source organism: Allium cepa (assembly GCA_030765085.1). NCBI lineage: Eukaryota > Viridiplantae > Streptophyta > Magnoliopsida > Asparagales > Amaryllidaceae > Allium > Allium cepa. Next base: position 501,987,353 of record CM060931.1, read on the forward strand.
TAGTATAAACGGTTAGTAATGGCGGTAGTAGAATTTTTAACACTTTTGTAGAAGGACATCAACTGCTAAACCCTCATTATTTAATGGTAGTAATTTTACTTACTAACCATGTAGGAAGAAAATTTATTTATAATCCAATGCTTTAGATATTTGGAATATTACACGGAGTGATACACTGAACCCAACTAAATACTTATAATGGGCAACAGACCAAAAGACATAACCACTCAACAACTCTAAAGCCGTGAATATTTTGTTTTTCTCTTTAAATAAAAATGAATTTAATCAAGTTTCTATTTGTTAGTGTTAAAGAAAAATATGGATCAGCACCCTGGATTGAGTGTGAAAGCACCAGCCCTGTTCTTACAGAGAAATAATATAGAAAATAAATGTTAAAAGAGCAGAGATGATAAATGGACAAGAATGTTTTTATAGTGGTTCGGCTACTAATGAAGCCTACGTCCACTTTATAACTTTCTATTAACTGACTGGTATTACAAGTTGAATCGGATTACAATATGATTGAATTTTCTAAGTTAGATCAAGTCACAAGTACTAGAGTTTACTTGAGAATCACAACGAAACCTTAGATGACTATTGTGTAGGAGGAGAAGAGTGAAGAACAACTTATGCAGAGTTCCAGAAGCCAGTTCAGAAGATCCCTTTTATGTTGCAGATATGTGAGCATATATAGAGATTAAAGAGCTATTTGGCTAGGCTGCTTCACCAAAAGTCTATACCTGATGGTATGAATATGCTTCAAAAATTACAGCGTGAACTGACTTATCATAATGGATCGCAAGCGATCCATAGAGCATGGATCACAAGGGATCCATGTAGTTCAAGTATTGCACTCTTTGCCTTATGTTGATGGTCTTTATGTAATTTCATAGCAACTTGTCTTATTTTGATAGTGATCCATATATAGGTTGCGTTGAACTATGACTAGAATCAGATAAATGCTCGCTTCCCGAACTAGCTTGCTTGGAATATCATGAAACTTGGAAAAAAAATCCTTAGAAAAGGTATTGGTTCATGTGTAAAAAGTTTGGAGGGTCCATGAGCAATCCTTATGGATCTTTAGCGATCCATGGGTGATGGATCATCAAAGATCCATCCCCTTAGCCTATTTTCGCAACTTTCCTCTTAGGTCTTTCTTAGCTTCTTCTTCTAGTCTTTTTGGTTTATTCTTGAGTTGTTTTGACTTGACGAGGATGTTCTAGTTCCCATTAAATTCTGTTGAGTTAAAAACCCGGTTAACTTTTTCCCACCAGAATATGCCTTTGTTGGAAACAAGGTGTGCTATGGAAGTAACTGCTTTTGAGTTCCCCTTTCGCGAAATTTAATGATCGTTTTGAAGCTAGCATGCAAATTTGGCTTTGGCTATTCAGTTGTCTGTTGAGTCTTCAATGTGAACCATCGTTGCTGATAATGATAAATCAATTTTAATCCCACAACTTTCCAAACGCTTGTAAAAAAAATTTACACCATACTTGGCGAGTTTGGAGAAAATCAATTGCAACTCAATGGACACTGGAGATCCATAGTCCATGGATCGCTTGCGATCCAAGATATTAGCAAATTTCTTCCATTCAATCTCCTAATTAACTTTGTTCGAGTTGAACTTTCATCATTTCATGCTTTCCATTGCGAACCGAGCAAACCTCTCCTACGATCCAATCCAAACGCCATCAAACCCTAAGATTGCTTACGGCATTGTCGTCGTCAATCTCCACCACCGAAGATTCCTACAACCTACCTCACTCGACTTCGTTGTCACCTTGGTCTAAACCCTAACGCCTAAAAAGTCGCTCGGATTAATTGCTGCCGAGCTTGCCCACTTTGGAATTCCAATAACTTGGAATTGTCTGTGTTTGCCTTCTAACTTGAGGTTACTGATCTGAATTTTGGCACAGTATTATCGATTAGTGATGAAGTTATGTTGGTGTCGGATGCAATGGAAAATTTGAGCCGACTGCGACTTTGCAGAAGAAGATAATAAAATGAATCTTGAATTTCTCACAGAACGAAGCCAGGATTTTGCCCTAGTGCTTGACATGTCTTGTTATCTTCATCCACAGAGTCAGAATTAACTTGCACCAAATTATACAATTTATCTCGGCACGATGTCTTATGGATTGATTTTGGGTTTTAGGATGGATAATAGCTTAGGGTAACATCTTGTATGTAGCTCATGCTGATGAGGTTAAGTTGAAAAAGGAGCTTGAAATTAGAGATGACACCATCGAAGCTTAGAAGAGGATTATTGCCATCCAGGATAAAGTTGTTGAAGTTTATAAAAAGACAATTGCTGATTAAGCAGGAATGGTGGGATCCCATGACAAGACCATTTTTGACCACGCTCAAATGATTGCTTCGCTTTAGGAAAGAATCACGTAGGTTAATGTTGAAAAGACCCAAGTTGAAGTTAAGAAGGCTGTAGTGACGGTGGACTACTTAGAGCTGTAGGATACCTTCAAAAGAAAGGTGGAGAAGATGGATGACACCATCTTGAATTTCTGCATTAACACCATGCTGTATCAGAGCAGCCTCAGCTATCTAGGTCATAAATTCCTGTATACTCTTGCTGTGGATTAGGAAGAAGTTCTGGCCCGTTTTCAAGAAAATATGGATTTATACACTGAGCAAGAGTTGGAGAACGCCTATCTCAACGAAGAGTCGAAGAGGGATTTGGTAGAGGGCCGAGAGATTATTTAGATTGAGAGGGAGTGAGAGGCCGTCGATGCAACTGCTAAAGCGCTATCAGAGCCTTTTTGTTTCGGACCTAGTAGATAATCAAAGCAACCTCGTGGTCAGTCAGGAACTATTCCAAGTTCAATCGGTACTGCCTTGATGTCCGCCCCTTCGTCAGCTGTTTCGGAAGCCTTGGGTGAACCTAGAACTTCACCAAAGGTCATGTAGCCATCAAAAGAAGGAGACGGTGGAGAGTATGAGGTTGAAATTCTTGATCACACTTCTAATGCAGGTAACCTTCTCATCTCTCTCGAGTTTGAGAATTTTAAGCTTATGCCGCAAGAAAAAGACGAATTGAATGCCTATATTTTTGTTATTATAGGTCCACCTTCTTTGCTTATCGAACTGCCAGTTTCTTTGATCCCGAGGCCTGTTGCTATTTCGACTACTTCGATGCTTGTTTCTGTAGGTGCTTAGATCACAAAGCCCGTGTCTGGCTCGCAACTAGGATCGAAATTTGAGAAGTTTGTTACGTTGCATGGCCTGGGCAACCCTTTCGTATTTTTTGATGGTAATTTAATAGCAGCTTAAACTCAAGAGCAGATAGACTAAGCTGGCCAGCTAAGTAAAAATGAATAGTAGATGGTGGCAATTAAGAGGGAAAAGATCGAGGAGAGAAATTCTTTAAGGAGCTCTCGTAAGTCCCCGAAGCGCAAAACTAAGGGGGAGTCCTCCAAGGAGGTTGAAGAACATAGAGGAGACATAGGCATGGAGGCGATAATTGATATCTCTAGCAGCGATACAACTACTAATTGGGATCCTGAAAGGAAGAAGAAACTTTAAAACCAAAGGTGGGAATGGAAGTGGTGGAAAGAAACACTACCAGGCTCGAGTGATAGTAGAGCCGAATACTGGAACATTTTGATTTGTTTGACATATATTTTGTATAAGTGTAGAGTCTGCACTTATTCTGTTGTTGTTGTAGCATCGGTACTTTTCTTTTTGTTGGCCAATATTGTGTGGGTATGGCCTCTACATTTTGACTTTGTACAGAAAATGTTATAAGGAATGAAATGATTGATGTTTCTACTATTATCTCTTTTGTGTTCTTCCCTATTTATCACGTATTTAGCTTGTTTTTATGCCTCTTATGTGTGTGCATGGCACAATTTCTTGTTCTGCAATTTATGTACTTCACATTGTAGTGCCATGTTTCGTGGTGTACGATGCCTTTATTTCCATGATTTCACGCATTATGTATGCATTTTTTAACTTTATAACTAGATCCATTGTGATTGTTAAAATTCTTTGTTTGGAGAAACGAACCTATGGAGTAGTTTTCCTTTCAGCTAAATATTGGTACGTGTGCCCTCTACTTTACAGGGTTGCTTTCTCTGAACACTTGACAAATGACCAGACTTATCCAAGCGATTCCATGGACATCTGTAACCAAATCTAGTTTGTGGTTTCTATCTTCGGAAACTTATCACTTGAGCATCTCGATTCCAGAGATTTTGCCGATCAATGATCGAAATTCTTTGTCGATTTCTAGTTGTGCGACATTACTGGATTCATGTCAATTACTTTAATAGTGGGAGTGGATTCTTATTAGTCTTGCAATAGATGAGTTTCACAATGTTTTTAGGACAATACTAGTACTTACAAAATCTTCATGGTTTACTGATGGTACTGAAGCAACATTAAGCAGTAACTGCGTAGAATGCATGGCTTACTAAACGTGCGGCTTTTAAGAGTGCGCAGCTTACGAAAGCGCGACTTTTTAGAGTTCGTGGCTTACAAAATGCACGACTTAAGTAATTATATTTGTTTGGATGTGATTACAAAATCCAAGAAGCAGTGTGCAGCTTACGAAATGTGCAACTTTGAGTTGGGCCTTCCTGGTGTTGCCAAAGCAACATAGGTTCTTAGAAGACGGGAATCGAGTTCCATCGATCAAACGGTTTGAGTCGATTTTTTTTCTGTCGACTCGGTGGGTGGATGGGGCATGCTTGAGCGTGGTCCCACTATCTTAAGCAGCGACTGGATGGTTTTGAGTCGATTTGACCCCATTGACCTGGTAGGTTTCTTTTGTGCACACAGTTTTATTAGTTCAAAAAGCAAATCAATTTTATTAATAGAAGTTGGGCAAGTTTTGCCTATTTACAATGCATTCGGTATTCCAGGATGGCTTATTTACGAGAAATAGGAAATATACAAGATAGACTTAAATAAAGTAACGATGCAGCGATTCCCTATTTCAAGCTCGAGGAATTTGGGTTCCATTAACAGTTTTCAACTTGAATGTGCCATTCCCTAGCTTCTAGCCAATCACATAAGGTCATTCCTAGTTTGATCTAAATGTTCTTGGTAAATGGTAGACAAATTTGAGACAAGGTCTCCCACTTTGAAGGTATGGTTACGAATTTTGGAATTGAAATATCGTGCGACCCTATTCTAGTGAGCATTAGTCCTTATCTCATCTTCTTTCCTCTTCTCATCGACCATAACAAGCGACTCGAGTAGGAGCTGCTCGTTTTTCCTTTGATTGAAGTTTTGCCTTCGATGGGCGGGGACTTCTAGCTCGATTGGGATCATTGCTTCTAAACCATATGCCAAGGTGAATGGAGAGAGCCTAGTTGCATATTTGTGCATTGTCCAGTAAGCCCATAGCGCGAGTAGAAGTCATCAACTCAATTTCCTTTAGTTTTAGTTAGTCGCTTTTTAATGGTGGACTTGATGATCTTCTTCGCTACTTTCACTTTCACGTCTGCCTACAGATGCAGCAGCGGAAAAGCTTTTTTTGATTTGGAAGCGTTTGCAAACGTCTTTGAACTCAGCACTTTCAAACTGGGTTCGGTTATCCATGATTGTTTTTATGTCACTCGAAACCTGCAAATAATGTTTTTGGTGACAAAATTAATAACTTTCTTTGTGGAAATAATGGCCAGCGGTTTCACTTCGGCCCATTTGGTGAAATAGTCAATAGCAATTATAGCATATTTGGCTCCTCCATTGGCCATTGATAATACACCAATTAGATCGATTCCCTAGATTGTAGATGGCCACGGGCTGACCATCTATGTCATCTGTATCGAAGGGAGTTCTTTTGATCTTGTTGAATCTTTGGCATTGGTTGCACCATCTGACACAATTTGTTGCATTGCAGTTACTATTGGCCAAAAATACTCATTTGGAGAACTTTCTTTGAAAGGGTTTGCATCCCAGTGCTATCTCCAAAGTCGCCTTCTTGAACTTCCTTGAGGATTCTTCAGGCTTCGTTGTTGGTCACATACCTGAGCAAAGGGGTAGAGAATCCTCTTCGATAGAGCATCCCATCCTATAGTACAAACCGTAGTGCCTTCCAAAGAAGTTGTGTCCATTAATTCTTGTCCTCAGGGAGTGTTCTTCTGAGTAGATAGTCCTTGATCAGTGTCATCCACATTTTTTGTTCTTTAGTTGTTTTAAAGATCCAGTTGATATCCATCTTGCTTATGCTTGGAGTGGTCAGAGTTTCAATTCGGATTAGCCCTAAGGATTGAGCTTCTCTAGAATTGGCTAGTTTAGCTAGATAGTTCACCTTCGTGTTTCGTTCCCTCGAGATATAAGTTATGGTGTAATGTTCGATGTCATTCAGCAATTTCTGCACTTTAGATAGATATGGGGCGAGGCTCTCTCCCTGAGCTTGGTATTCGCCTTTCACATGGCAGACAATTAGTTGAGAGTCACTGTAGATGTGTTCGGCCTTTATCCCAAGTTCCTTCACAACTTTCAGCAGAGTATCAATGCTTCATATTCTGCTTCATTATTTGTTGCAGGGAATTCGAAGTGTAAGTCATAGCAAATGGATCGTCCTTCGGGAGTTTCCAGCACTGCTCCTGCTCCCGAGCAGAAGTTGCAAGATACAGCATCGATGAACAACTTCTAACATGTCTCCACTTCTGGGGTAATTTATTCTTCGTTATCTTGTACCGTAAACTTGACAATGAAGTCTGTCAGTGCCCATCCGTTGATCGCCCTTCGAGGATGGTATGTAATTTTGTACTAACTTATTTCGGTGTTCCATTTGATAAGTTGTCCAATGGTCTCGGGGTGGTATAACACTTGCTACAAGGGGTTGATCTGTTTGCACTTTGATCAGGTGTGCCTGGAAGTACGGTAATAACTTTCTGATGCGATCAATAGGCAGTATGCTAGTTTTTCCAATTTGGGATAGTTCTTCTCAGTTCTAGTGAATCGTTTACTGATGTAGTATATGGATCGTTGCATCTTAGCTTCTTCTCATACGAGCACGACACTAAATGAATGGGGCGAGACTGTTAAGTAGATAAACAGGTCTTCTCTGACTACCATCTAAGACAAGGTTTGCGGGGTTTCCAGCGCTCTTCGAACGTAGTTTGACAAGCTTGATTCCATTCGAATTTCTTCTTTCCCTTCTTTAGCACGTCAAAGAATGATATGCATTTTTCGGCTGCTTTTAAGATGTACTGGCTTAGTGCTGCAATTTTTCCATTCAAGCTTTTAATTCCTTCTTGTTACTTGGGGGCGCGACTTCCTGTAAAGTGGTAATTTGTTCAGGATTTTCTTCAATGTCAATGGCACTTACAATGAATTCCAAGAACTTTCTAGAGGCTACCCCGAAGTGACATTTAAGTGAGTTGAGTTTCATTCCATATTTGCAGAGTATTTCAATGATTTTGGCGATGTTGTCCAACTGACTTGCAACTATGTGTGATTTAACCAACATATTGTCTGTATAAACTTCAATTATCTTTCCGATATGATGTTTGAACATGGCGCTCAATAGTCATTGGTAGGTTGCCCTGCATTCTTTAAGCCAAATGACATCACTTTGTAGCAGTATGACCCCAGATTAGTAATGAAACTAGTATTTTCCTGGTTAGGTTCATGCATCACGATCTGGTTGTAACTCGAGTAAGCAACCATAAATGATAGTAGTTCGCACCCAGCTATCCTGTCCACGAGTTTGTCAATTCTAGGCAGAGGAAAGCTGTATTTCAGGAAAGCTTTGTTTAATTCCAAGTAGTTGATACAATTTTTCCATTTTCCATTAGACTTCTTGACTACGATAGGGTTGGATACCCATTAGGTTAGGTTGCATCTTAGATAAAACTATTTGCCATCAGCTCCTCCACTTCTTCTCGTAGCACTTTGGACCATTCGGGTCCTAGCCTACGTCTCTTCTACTTCACTACTGTATACTTGAGATCAATATTAAGTGCATGGCATGTAATCTTCATTGAAACTTCGCACACATCGGAATGTGTCCAAGCAAATTCATCCAGGCCAGCACGAAGAAATTTGATGAGTTCCATTTTCATTTTGTTTCATAGATGTGATCTAATTTTTAGGGCCCATGTTAGGTCATCCATATCGACTAGGACAGACGCCATCAATTCTATCGGTGTTGCCCATTCCTCCTCCTCTAAACTCTTCTTTCTAGGGTCTAAAGCCTTATCGATTCAGCTAAGGTCCCCAAGCCAGTGGTAGCTCTGTAGTTGCTATTCGATAGGTTCATGAATATGGAGAGTCCTTCCCACATTATTTCCATTTTCTTTTCTTCTAAACTCACGTAGTTCTATGATGTAGCATTCTCTAGTGGCACTTTAGTCTCCTATGATCACCCTAACTCCATTCTCTATCAAAAATTTCGTAGTTAGACACTACTAAGCTAAAGCAATCCTGAAATTTGCTAAGGCGAACCGACTTAAGAAAGCATTGTAGGTGGATATTTCATCTACAATCACAAAGGTATGGATGAGGATGACTCTTCGGTCGCGTTTTCAAGTTCTACGAGCAAATCAGTTGTTCCGGCAGGTTTCTTAAGTTCAGTAGTAAATCCCAGGATCTTTATTTGACAAGCAGATACATCTTTCATACTGATCTTCATCTAATCAAACGTGTGTTTGAAATGGATATTCAAAGAGCTACCACTGTCCACTAATTAACCTCGGAACATGACTGGTCCGATTCCTAGCATCACAGCCATGGGGTCAAGGGTTGGAGCTCCTATTCCTTTAGTGTCTTGATTCCAAAACACTATGTCATCATTCAAGGTCCTCTACTGCTTGGCAGGAGTTTAGTCTTCGATCGTGAAGCATGAACTTTCATAGCGTGTCTTAGTGAGCTTGCATATTGCTCCATTTCTCTCTAACTCTTCTACATAGGATGAGGTCCTCCAGATATTGCTCTGATGATGAGTCTCTGATCGGTTTGCTTGGATCCCTCTTTACTAGTTCCAGCTTGGTTTCCCCGGTCTTTAGGAGCTTGGGGTGCTGCAGGCTGGTCAGGATTTTATGGTTTCCTCGCATACTACTGAAGCTTGTTTTCCCAAATCAGTTCTTCAATTAGGTGTTTCAAGTGACGACACTCGTTCGTGTTATGAACATGTATTTCACGGAAGCGGTAGAACTTTTTGAAATGCATTTGTTGTTCGGTCGTTTCTTTTTTAGGTTGCTTCTTGTATTCCTTTGTCCCTTGTGTCGCAAGGTAAATAAATGTTCTATGGAGTATCATTGAGTGGGGTATAGTTTTCGAGCCTCAAGCCTTTAAATCGCTTGTTACTTCCATTTTTCTTGTTGGAATTTTGGTTCTTTCTTTTATGATTTTCGTCCTTCAATGCATTTCATGCAACTATCCCGAAGGTATTTTCATCTTGGTTCACCGCCATACCATTTGCCTAACATTGGTTTGTTGTAGGTTAGCAGGTTTCCTTGTAGCTCCTCTGCCCTTTACAATCTCAAGTACTAGCTCGCCTTTCAATTAAATTCATTCCTAGTTGTAGGTTGTTTTTTATTTTGATTCATTTTCTGAATTCAGCGTCGGGAAGGATGGCATGGACTAGGACCGTGAAGACCATATCTTCGTTTGGGTTACTTACTTAAGTGACTGTGGTGTTAAACCGACTCATGAAGCATTTTAGAGATTTATTTCACCACTAGAATAGGCTCGATAGGGACACCACATCTTTTGGTTCTGCCATGCTGTGAAGACTAAACTGATCAAGGAACCTTATTACTAACTCACAAAAAGTGGAGATGGATTTAGGTAGGAGCCTGGTGAACCACATGGAAGAAATTCCCTCCAAAAAGATTAGAAAGCATCTACATCGAATGATATATGAAGCATTCGCTCTATCCATGTACCAACTGTGCTTGTACAAGTGAGGTTTGGGTCTTTAGCTCCACCGTAGGATGGAATGGTTGGCATAGTGAACTTTCTAGGATATCATTCTTTTAGAATGTCATCAGTGAAGGGAGTCCAACTTGGAGAAGATCCCCATTCATCACCTTACCTATTCTTACTTTCATCCATTAGGCGCTAGATCATATCCGCGATATATGCCTATGATGTCTAATAGTCCATGAGTTGGATGTCAGTGATTACACCAAGCATTTGGTATTGCAACGATCTTGGTAAGTGGGCTGAAGTCTAGGCCTCCTGTCTTCGAAAGAGCCACTCCCTTGGAGATCTATTGGCTTGCGATTGGTCGGGTAGGGGCAGTTTGGACCTCTTTACGGATATTGGTGCGTTAGCGTTTTCTTTCAACTTGTCATCGTCAAATTGTTCACCATCTTTAGAGTCGGAGAGATTCACTGGTATATCTTACTGTAGGGTTTTCGTTCTAGATTCAAGTTCATGGCAGGCTGCTTTGAAGTTGGTGGAGTGCTTGCATTTCATTCTATGGTGATTCTTGCAGCTCCACCTACCTTTTCGCTGCTGCTTTTCATTTCCCCTGTTTAGAATAGAAATGGAAGAGTTTTCCTACTCCAAAGCAGCCGCGGGCTCTGGCATGGTTCTCGAAGCAGAAAGTGGTTGCACGGTCAAGAGGGCATTTAATTTTTCCATAAGAGCTTTTTGGCTATGCTCTATCTTTTGATTGATTTCATCAACCATCTTGTTTACCTCGCCCCTAGCAACAACTTCATGGTGGATATAAGATCCCAGCACCTGATCTCCTATGTTGGCACTAGAATTTGCTCTGACTAATGGGTTGTTAGTGCCATTGACTTTAATTTGCTAAGGATTGGTTTCTTCTCCAGCTCTTACAGCTCCTATGGATCTTCCAGAAGTAGTTCCCTTTCTTCTTAATGCCATTAATTCTCAATAGCAAATCTTCAAAGCAAAGACTGAGAATCTAACTTTTGAATCTGTCTGATCTTAAGTAGATAGCTATCCGAACCTAAGTTGGGTTCTCAGTGAAAGCACCAAAATGTTTATCCAACAAATGGATCAACACCCTGAATTGAGTGGAAAACACAATCCTTTTCTTATAGAGAAATAATATAGAAAATAAATGTAAAAAGAGCAGAGATAGTAAAAAGACAAGAAGATTACTATAGTGGTTCGACTGTTAATGAAACCTATGCCCACTTTATAACTTTGTATTAACTGACTGTTGTTATAAGTTAAATCAGATTACAATATGATTAAATCTTCTAGGTTAGATCAAGTCACAATTACCAGAGTTCAATTGAGAATCACAGTAAACCCTTAGACGACTATTGCGAAGGAGGAGAAGAGTGAAGAATAACTTTTGTACAGCTCTAGAAGCTAGTCCATAAGACCCCCCATATGTTGCAGATAGGTGAGTATTTATAGGAATTGGAGAGCCATTAGGCCAGGCTGCTTCACAAGAAGCCTATACTTGACTGTATGAAAACGCTTCAACAATTTGGCAGTGAACTGACTTATCTTGATGGATCGCTAGCGATCAATAGGGCATGGATCGAATTGCGCTTTTTTCCTTATGTAGATGCTCTCCATGTAATTTCGTAAACAGTTTTCTTCTTTTAATGGTGATGTATATGCAGGTTGCGTTGAAATATAACTGGAATCAGATAAATGCTTGCTTCTCGAACTAGCTTGCTTGGAATATCATGAAATTTAGTAGATGTTCCTGAAATTTAGTAGATGTTCCTAGAAATGGCATTGGTTCATGATGCAAGAAGTTTGGAGGATCCATGAGCAATCCTTATAGATCGCTAGCGATCCACCCCTTAGCCTTTTCCTCTTAGGTCTATCTTAGCTTCTTCTTTCTGGTCCTTTTGGTTGATTCTTGAGTTATTTTGACTTGATGTGGATGTTCTAGTTCCCATTAATTCTATTAGGGTAAAAACCCGGTTAACAGTAAGATTGCTTTAGAAACTTGGAGGATGCAACTTACACATGGAGGAACTAGTAAAGTAAAATAAACTGAGATTTCCATGCCGACCACCTAGTTTCAACTTTTAAAAATGAAACCTAATGAGACTATTTTTGATATGTATTCTAGATTTCAAGATATGGTTCATTTATTAGTATCATGAGGATCAAGTTAAAAAAAATCCTTAATTCACTCTCTTTTGAATGGGATCAAAAGACATTAGCAAATGAGGAAGCCAATGATATTAGTATATTGAAAATTGAAGAATTAATTGGTAATACAATGTCCTATACAGCACAGTTGCAGGGTAAAAGGGAAAATAAGGCAACTAAAAAGAAATTAATTGCATTCAACGTAATTAATTGACGATAAAGATTTAGATGATGATGTAATGATGATAGTCTGCTCCTATGAATCGAAATATAAAAAAAAAATCTTAAATACAGAAATATGAACAACTTTCGTAAAATTGAAAAAAGAAGTTTGGAAAATAGAAATATTTTTAAGTGTTATGATTATGGTGAATCTAGCCATCTACAAAAAGACTGTCTGGAGCAACAGAAAAGAAAAGAATTCACCAAACATTGAGTCGTTCAAAAAGAGAAAAGGGCTTACAATGCAACTTTTGATGATTTTAATACAACATTCAGTGACAATAAACCAAACAATGAAAATATCCGCATGTATTTCACCTTGATGGAAGATTAGTTAGATCAAACAATGGAAATGGAAGGATCGGTACTTTTTACATTTCATATTAAATTTTTTATTTTTTGAAAATTACTTAACATAGGAATATATATATATATATATAATAGATACATATTTATAATATAAATATATTTCCTTAAAACTTTGAAAACTTTGGCACATATGTCGATATATGCCACCTAGATATGTAAACATATATTGCAGAATTTGAGGGGTGCTAACTTAAAATTTTGAACTTCCCTCTCTTTTGCATTTCATTCAAAATTTGAAAAGCCGATATTTACTTGTCACATGATAATTCAACTTCTACTTATTCACTCCTTCTTACCTCATCTTCTACAAGCATATTATTTCAAAAGTTAAACATATTTTTCACTGTCTTTCATCAAAAAAACCAATAATGTCTTCCTCAATCCAACCCTCTTCATCCAAAGCATTACACTTACCAAAAAAATCAAAAGTCAACATTTTACAGATTAAGAGTCCATTGAAACTTACATCGAGTATGCTACTTATGGAAAATTCCTTTTGGGAAGAGTTGCTCATTTTAATGAGTTTTATTCTTAACGTTTACAAGACCTTACTTTGAAAAATGATATTTTGATTTAACCAATTTATCTCAAAATGATTTTGATTGCTATCCCAATTTGGTTAAAATGTTTTATGCTAATTTAAATGGTAAGTTTTAACAAGAAGAAGAAAGCCAGATTCGAAGCAGTGTAAAATACAGTGCTATTGTTTTAGATTGTGAAATTCTTGGTTGTAAAAGTAGTGGAAATGACCGCTCCACTTTTGAAATTGATTACGGAAATTGAGAAGTTATGCATGATTTGTTTTCAAATGATGAAGAGTATGGTTTAAAGGCAAAAATATTAGGCCAAAAGTAAGACTAATGAGTTATTTAGCAACAAAGTAGTACACCAAGGACTGGGAATTGCAATAACCCTACTTAGAAAGTTTTTTAAGCTCTTTTTGTTATTTTTGGAGAATATGGTATAAATTTGGCTCAATTGATTTTGGATGGCTTTTTTCAAAAGAAAATTTCTAGACATGAAAACACACTTTATCATGGTATGTACATCACTAGAATTTTCAACTATTTTGGTATTGTTTTAAGAGGTGAAAACATTTTACATCATGAAATTTTCAACAAAGCGAACCTCTCTCTCATGCACATCCCTCTTGAATTTGAACCTCATGGGTCTCTCACCAAAAAGGAAGAAAGATTAGCAAGAGAAGGAAAACAAAAGATTCTTCAAGAAGAAAAAAGTGATGTAATGGAAATAGAAGAGGAATAAGAAAGAGAAGAAGGGGAGGAAATGGATACAACTCTTGAAAACTATAACAAACCGTCTCGTTGTTCAAACAAAGTGATATTTAAGAATCAAGAGAAGTTTCTTAATGATCAAAAGGAGTTTAAGCTCTCTTTCAGTAAGAAGTTCACTAGCCTCTCAAACAAAGTCGACAAGTACTTTGGAAAGATAATGAGAAAGCCGAGTGGAAATTCTTGTTCTTTATCATCATCTTTCTATATCTACTTATCTATCCATACGTTCTTCTAGTTTTACTTACGTAATTTTTCTGAATTTTCACCGTGTTTATGTATCTCTTTATTCTATTAATGAAATTTTCTTAGAGACTTCATTTCCCTTTTTTAAAATATTCTTTTGTTCTCTAGAATCATAAACAAAAATAGTATAAAATATAAACAAAAATTAAAACAAAAACAAGAAGCGTGCAAATTACTACATGTGTGTTGGCATAATTCGTTTATATAGGTTGACATGCTCTGGTTTTCTAAAATTTAGAATTCAAATAAATTAGTTATTTTTTGGAGGGATAATTTATTAACTTGACTTTTCACTTTTATAAAACCATATTTCTTCTAAAAAATTAAAAATTAATTCATCCTCTTATTTGATTCCTCTCTACACATCTCTTTTTGTAAAAATGAATTCAAACATCAATTTTTCCAAAACATTTATAATCTAGAAGAAACTCTTCAATCATTTTAAAACGTTCTTTGCTTCATTCTTTGCAATCAATGAAACTAGGAGTCAAGTTAAATGCAAATAATCAAAGAACAAGAAAGATACTAAGATTCTTTCGATGTTTAATTTCTAGTTTTTCCAAAGAAGTTTAAAGCAACGCCCCAGAATGCTCGAACTATAAAGTGAAAGTGGATTATAAAGACTAGGAAGTTATTAACACCAATCCAATCTTTGGATCCAAAGGATAAGTCGAAGTTCCTACGAAAATTTAGTTTGCATTAATAATTCATATTTATGTATTTATTATTTAGACATTTTAGTTTGTATAATTAGGATTGGCTTTATTTTATACTTTTTTTATAATTAATTATATAAATGTATATAGATTATGATGTATGGTTGAAACGAATGTAATTTAAATGTATATATATATTGTTATTTCTCATAAATATTAATTAGTAATTAATTTTAATTACATATACAACATTACCACATTTCATAGTATTTAATATATGTCACATTTATGAGATGTTTATTTTTCTTTACCCATTTTTGTGATGACAAAGGGGGAGAAAAATATGGAATATAATATGTGCATATACTGAGAGGGATTCATTCAAAATAGAGGGTTAAAATTTTAAAAGGAGTTACATTATATTTTACAATAAATGCATGTATATGGTTGTTATCATCAAGAAGGGAGAGATTGTTAATACCACAGATATCGATTTTGATGGTAATAACCATATAAATATAGATACTGATGTTTTTCCAAGTTGTATAGAATATTTTGCAGGATATTATATAGGTTTGTATAATTATAGAATAATCGAGTTTCAAGGCTGATCAGTAAAAAGAATAGAGATCGTGATTTAGAAATAGTCAACATAATTGAAGTTTTACGAGTTTAAAGATAAAGACGCGAAGAGTTAAAGACTGTAGTTTATAGTTAATGACATTAGATTAATTTGTTAAAGTCCTTGAATAACAAAGTTATTTTCTTTGAATACTTTCTTATCAAAATATTTATTTTATTTTCAAAATATATTTGTACAAATATTTATAAAGGTTTTACATATTAAAGTATTTAAAAATATGTTTAATTTTTTTTACAAAATTCTAGAATTTTAAAACACCTTAAAAGTGCTTTTGGTTTTCAAAATAAATAAAGGTATGTCGACATACCCTACCTATGTATGTCGACATATGTGTTGTTGAAGAGGTGCCTTTTGAATTTTTGAATAGTTGTGATTTTTTTCTACATCTCTTCGTGAGTAGATGTGGCCCTTCAAACGTTATATAATTGACAATGGAAAAAAAAATTATAACTACTTTCTCCATTTATATATATCTATGACTGTCTATTAATATATATCTTTATTGGTTATCTGTGTTTGAATTTAAATCTTGAAACAGTTTAGAAAAGTTCTATATAGGTTATAAAAACCGATTCACCCTCTCTAGTGTTAAGTAGCCTAAAGATCCGTTTACAGTAGTATAATTTATACTACAAAGTTTCCCACACAATAGGGTAAGAGCGAAGGCGATTGCACATGGGAGACCAAGTAGGGTATGAGTATAGCTTATCCGAAGTTCTTCGCTTGATAATATTTCCATTTTTATTGTTAGCTTTCGCATTTGATGCTTTATATAGGGTAGTTCGACACTCCATATGCTAGGGTAGGCATATATATTATTGATTGCATATGATTGTATGGTTGATGATTGATATGCTTGCTTATGGTTATTAGGCATACGGAGGTAACTATGATGTTTGATTTTGCTTTGTTGTTGGCATTTCGGGGGAGAAATTCGTAAAGAGGGAAGAGTGTAACGACCTGTATTTTATGTACGGAAGAATCGTAAAATATTATTTTTAGTTCATATTGGGTCATATGATGTTGTTTTGACTCAGCAAACTTATAAGGCATATAACATTTGATAAGAGCCGAATTAGGGTCTAAGGCCACTTCCAAATAAAAGATATTATGATTTCTCTTTCTGTAGAGTGGCCAAATAGCTTTTTGGACTTACTTTCTAGGAGATATGATAGTTTAAAGTTAAATAGTTTTTAGACAGCTTAGTGGGTAATTAGTGAGGCTTAAATTTGGCCCAATTGCCCGTTTTGGGATTTGTTCCCTAGGGAGATGATGGGACAACCTCCTATTCATTTTCCCAGTTCTTGAAATTGATCGAAACCACCACTAATCTTCCCCATAGCCAAAAAATCATCATATTCTTTCTTTAATTAGCTAAATCTTATCATTATAGGAAGATTGGTATAGTAATTAGCTTATTTTATGTTTAGAGTGCATTGGGAATCATGAAGGCTATTGTTTATCATGGGATTGCATTGATATTTGTGCATTTTGGTAATTAGTGAGTGGGTTGTCCTTCTCACTTTATTATGCTAGTTAATGAATGATGTTTTAAAACGGTTTTCAAATGTTATAGCAATTTCAATAATAAATATAACCTTAAATTGGTTTGAAATGGATAAATGTTGACCTTGATTTGTTTTTGACCATTTGATCATACCGATCGTCATTTGCTATTTTTAGATCTAAGATGATATAAGTGTTTGAATTGCATTTGGATTGCTTGTATATAATGTATTAATATTATATATTTCTATATGAAGTTGTTTGACTGTATTTTGATCCACTTAATTGTGATTTGAGAGTAATCGTCATTTTGGAGAATCGTAGGCAAAAATGCTCAAAATGCGATGCGACCGAAATACAATGTTCTTAGATGCATAGGAAGCCAACACTTTTGATCATAATTGATTTGGACTTAAGATGATAGGGTTTTGGATGGTTGTAAAAAGTGGCAGTGAAGTTGGAAACTAGTCGGTGGGGAGCACACTTTAGGGATTTGATGGCATAACGTCGGGTTGGGCCAGTCATCACATTAGTATGCCTTCGAGCAAGGGAGAAAGTGACAAGAGCCGTAGACTCAGAAAAATAAGAGGCGTTGGGTTTTGGTCTCCATTGAAAGGTATAGGGCGAGAGGTCTAGACTTTGACTTCGTACCACATTGCTCAGGGCTGTATAGTGGATCACTTAGGGACAAGGAAGGTTTGACTCTAAGGAAAACTTTATGCAACGAGAGGTCCTGGAAAAATTCACCGAAATGGCTAAGTATCAACCAAAATTGTTCATGACCGACCACTCTAAAGTAGTTGGTACGACCACTCTAAAGTAGTTGGTACAACTACTTTAACATTACAGCTCTCTATGACGAGCGGTTTTAACAGTGAAGCGATGACGCAATGATTTGACGTGATGACTATAAGACTTTAACAAGGGGACTTATGACTTATTATGGGTGTCGAGATGTTTCAATGATGATAACTCAATAATGGGAGTTATGATGATGATCCATAATGACAAGTTCGATAATGGGAACTTGTGGGCAGACCAATGATGTGTTCTACTATGGAGATGAATGAAATATATCGAAGATGTGTTCTATTGTGAAGATGTATGTAAAGAGATCATTCATACTCGGAGGTTTTGAGTGTGCTTATAAAGAGGGGGTATGTAAGGATGCTTACCTGGATTTATTATGTTGATCCCAAATTGTATGATGTGATCTATCTTACCCTGGAATTATATAATGTGAATTTAGTTCTTGGCCTTACGAAGTGATATGGATTTGAGCACTACGAAATTGAGACATTGAGTAGTCTCTAGTTGTACGATTGGGCCATACGAGTTATCATATATCCAGTGCACCCTTGCGATTCAAGAACTGTTTGATGGATATTATGTTTATTTTATTACTTTAGGGATGTCACATAATGTAGGTATTATCGACTTAGATACCCAGACACTCGACATTGTACTTTGACTAATAGTACACCTATATGATGTTATAGTAGTAGATTAGCATATACTGTAATGTGCCAGCTCTTCGAACGCATGGATAGGTCAATTATGATTCTTTATAAGCTATGTCTTATATTTACTATATTGATTTTTATAACATTCTGAGATTGTGGGTCACTCATACCAGACTGTTGCTTGATCGAAGTATCATGCTTTGCTTCTTATTATCTCAGGTACTATTAAATAAGTAGACCAAATAGCTGGTATGGGACTACACATGACATTATGCATATGGACTAGCAAGTGGCTATGTTTTCACATAATTGTATTTGGGCTTTGTACTGCTTATATTCCATTGTGCAGCACCGTAAAGTTTTGTCGGTGCCTTGTTCATTTAGAGACATTACATTTAAGTTTATTATATGATTTATAAGCTCCATGATCTGTGTATATATTTGTGATGAACATGTGCACTCTAGCTATATGGTTCATTTAGTTATTAATGTCCCGCCTACTTCATATCTATGATTTATTATTGTATTTTATCCTTGCATTATGAGATATACGATAGAAATTGAGATTTTACTACTTTATAACCCATAACAATCATCTTATGTTGGTTGGGTATTGCTACAACACATTCTACAAGTTATATTTTGTTACCGAATGTGTAAGGCAGTGGTCACATTCACTCTTAGCAAAGATCTATGTCTACTATGGTTCATAGTTTTATTGATTGATATTTCGGTTATAAGAGATAATGATAACATGAGATTTGAGCTAAATTTTATTGCTTGTAAAACTATAAAATTTGATCCTTATACAAGTGCATGAGATCTCTACTTATGTCTATAGAGATCATGTTTTAGAGGACTTGGATTGATCTCTTGGATGCTTAGTTTTCTCGTGACCATTGATTGCGATACATAGCTTGAATGGTGGCCAGCTTGAATGTTGCGTGCAAAGAACGTTTTGGATGAAGGCAAACTAGGAGGTAGTGGAATATGGATCTTAAATCTAGATTAACACTAGCGGGGGTGGATAATATTTAAAGGATTATATGAATATTTTGCAAATTCTTTGAGATTATACTTGGAATGATGCAATTTACAATCATAGAATCAAAGAGCAGATAAAAGTAAATGCAGTAAAAGTAAAAATGAAAGAATATATCATGATTTTATACTTGTTCAGAGTTACCCTGCATCCAATCCCACATAATTTATTATACGGATTTATTTTCAACTAGTAAATACAAATACAATCTTGATTTCAAGGCTACGAGACGCACTCTTTGAAATCCCGACATTTGGGTGGAGTCATTTGATCTTCGTGCTACAAGTAGACCCACTAGATTTACAAGCTATTAAGCACACCCAATTGATTTTATGAGCTACAATCACACCCACAAGTATAACACTATGATTCGATAGAGTTTTACAGATTTTGACCTTCGATCTTGATTACAATTGATCTTATAACTCTTGAATAGCACTTTGATCTTGGTTTGAGTGAGAGAGATGAGAGAAATCAGGGAGTAGACGAAAAAGAATCAAACTAGTGATGATTACGTTTGATTTTGATTAAATTTCGGCAGAGTTTAGGCATTTTTTTATTTATAAAAGGAAAGGTGAATAAGAAAATAATGATTTAACATTCATTTGGAAGTCTGGTATTTATAGAGGAACAACGGTCATATCCATTCGTGATGAGACACGATGAAAAGACGCTTCTTTTGAAATTTAAATTTCGAAAAAATTGGCCACTATGTCGACATACATAGATAAAGTATGTCAACATACACTTTTTAAAAAATTGAAAATACTTTAAAACATTATTTTGAAAAAACATTGTTCTGTAAAATAGTTTGATACCTTGTAATATCATTTAAGCATAGTTTATACATATTTTAATCATAATAAAACTTTATGTATTAATTTTGAAAATTTTAATATAATGTAAATAATATATATATAACATCAATATAATTATTAGTTATTAAAGTATAAACCAAAATTCAATATATACAAATTTAAAAACACTAAAATAATATCTTTATAAGTATAAGAGATCGAAAATCATTTTGAGATATATTTTGAAAAGATTATTTTAAAACCCGAATATTTGAAAAACAATTGTAATATCCTGGAATTTTTAATAATATCAATTTAATAATCTGTAGTTAAAATTAAATTGATATTGGTAATCTGTTAATAATTATTCAAATAGATTTAATAATCTTCTTCAATAAATATTTAAATTGGTTATTTTATCTTTTAAAAATAATAAATTGATTTCTATTTACAATATAAATATATGGTTTATATTTTAAATAGTTTGGTATTGTTTTAATTTTAATAAATAAAGCATATTTTCTAGTTTAATATTTGTAGTAATTTGGAAAATTTGTTTTATTTAATATTTAAGTTTTTCAAAGTTATTGAATAAATGATTTTGGTTTAAATTTAATAAATGAATCATGTTTTAAAATTCTAATATATACATTATAAATTGGAAATTTTGATTTTAATTAGTATTGAGTTTTTAAAAATATTCCATAAATAAATATACGATTTTAAATGCGATAAGAAAAATATTAAAGTGTTTAAATTAAATTAGCTTGAGTTTTAAATTTAGAATAAATTTAACAAAATGATTTCATGGCTTAACAAAATGGATATTTTATTAATAAAAATATAATTTCTTGTAAAATGATTTTAATTTAATAATAAGAGATTTATAAAAACAATATTAATATTGTATTGTCTTTCTAAATAAGTTTTGAATAAGAATTTGTAATTTTTATTTCAAATTGAATTTATATTTATAACTTGATTTGACATTGTTTGATTTTGAATATAGTTTGAATTTAAATTCAAAAGTATAAATTTTAAATTGTTAAGCCAACATATACATTGATTTATAGATTAGTGCTAATTATTTTAAAGAGACATGTGTTTAAAAACTAATATACAAATTGACAAGTGTTGTAAAATTGACAAGTGTTGTAAAATTGACAAATGTTAATTTTAGTTTTTATTTTTCTTTGCTTTCATTAAAATCTAAAAATACATTGGTTTAGTTGCATCTCCATTCATATTACATTTTTCATTATCCTAAATCGAAAGAGAAAAGATCAAACTCATCTTCGTATTTATCATAAAGGCCTGCATATTCAAATTTTACATCTGCATATACAAATCTGCATATTCCAAAACCATGTTCTAATCTGCATTTCCTCAAATCCAAAAATCTGCATAATCTAAAACCAGTTCCCCTCTAATCCAAAATAAATCAAAAGCAATAACCTGAAGCAAATTGCAATCCATTTCTGTATCTCCAAACCTGTATGAAATTGAAGACCTTTGCATCTCTGTTTGAAAACTCCTTCAAGCCTGCATTTTTCTGCACTGTTTTCTGCATTCTGTTTTTAAGTCCTAGAATGGATTTGAAAACATGAAAGCATCTGCATGTATTTGGGGGATTTAGCAACTGTATCTTCTACATCTGCATGCATATGGGAAACTAGCATCTGCATGCAAGTGATTAGAGTATGGATCATGAGCATTTCATCAAAGTTCAACTTAGATTTAAAAATCAGAGAAAGCACACCTGCATTTTTATAAAGTCTGCATTCTTTTCTGCAAATTTCAAAAGGGACAACTGAGCTCTGCATTAAGGTGAGTAACTTTAAATCTTAATTCTTTTTGAATAGGATTGTATGCTAGATTTATTTTTGTTTTTGATAAACAAGTATTGCTGTGAATAAATGTATATAGGCTGTTGTTTATTTATTGTTTTGTTTTCTTGATTTTCAGGAATTTTTTTATCAAAACCTTATCTTTTAAATTTTAGTTTCTGATATGTTTAGATTTATAAAATAAGGTTATTAATTATCTTGAGTTAACTTTTAAAGTTTTAAGTTTAAAAAAAATGATATAAAAACAGTATTATCCCTGTGAATACAGGTAACACCCTTGCATGATTGATTTTTTTTTTCAAAACTCAACCATATTGATATTATGCTTCAGATTCATAAATTAAAGTACTTACCATAACTTGATTTTTTTAAAGCAAGAAATAGGATTTTTAGAGTTTAGTTTTTATAGCAGTTAGTACTTGAACTGAAAATGGAATATGTGCAATTTCTTGTGATTTATGAATTGAGAAATTCTGGAATTCTTCTGAGTAGTAGAGTAGGGTTTAGTGGTGCTTAGAAAAATCATGGATGGAAATGAATGTCATTGTGGAAGGTGTAGATCTGCAAAAAAAATTTTAAACCCTAGTTTTGTTTGGTTTAAAGAATTGGTCATTTCGATTCATACATTGGATCGAGTGTCAAGATGTTTTGAGGATTTATAGTTTGGCCGTAGTTGAGTTCATGGCCGGAGGGGTCGATCGTCAAGAGGTCGGAGCGGTGGGTTTTGGCCGTTGATAGGTTTTGTGCAGAAGCCTGAAACGTTTTTCCAGGTTTTGAATTTTGGGGTAGACTTTGATTCTCTGATTTACTGCTCGATTTGGTGATGATGTTAGGACTTCGATGGATTTCTGGTTATGGTTTGATCGTCCCTGATGATCAGAGAGGGCGAGAATCGCCGTGCATATGCACGACGATGAGTTATTCTGGTGAAGTATTTTTGGTTTGGGTGTGTTGCAGGGGAAGGTTGGGGTTGCTCAAAGCAAGTAGATGTAAGACTCGAGGTAGAGCAGCATGAAACTCGAAGTAGGCAAACTTTTATCTCGAAGTAAAATGGGGTTTTCTCGGGTTAACTGTAATATCCAGGTTTTGGAACCTGTTTTTTTTTAAATCTGGGTTTTTAAAATTTTTAAAATCTGTAGTTTTGTTTAGGGTGAGGTTTAAGTTTAAATTCAAATGCAAGTTGAATTTTAGATTCAAATTTAAATCCCAGTTTTTAAAATAAAATAAAAGTTTCAGAAATTTAATTTAAATAACTATTTGTTTTGGTAAAATAGTTTAAACATTTTTAGTAATGAGATTTTAAAATATGAGTAGATTTGAAGTTTATTTAAAATCTGGAAATTCAAAAGTAAAATTTGAATTTTAGTTTTAAATTATAAAGAAGGTTTAAATCTGAAGTTAAATTAAATGTAAATTTAAGTTATAAAAGTTCTTTTGAAATGAATTCAACTTTAAAGATTTTCATAGCATTTGTTAGATTTGCAATTTAAAAAGTTTTAAATTTGTTTAAATTTTGATAAGTTTAAAATTTTTATATTTTAAACTTGAATTTAAATTGAAATTTAAAAAAGTAATTTCATAAGTACTTTGTTTTGAACTAAATTGTTTTAAACATATTTAAGTTATGTTTATGAAATTTAAATTAAGATTTATATTTCAGAATTAATTTAATTAACAAGGTAATTAAGATTAATTAATTAATTTAATTAATTAATTGAATTCTGAACTAATAATTGATTAATGATTAATCAATTTATAATTAAGATCATTAATTAATGATGGATGAATAGTAATAATTATGTAATTAAGTTAAATTAAGGTTAATTAATTTAATAATTAACTTTAATTAATAAATGATTAAAGATAATTTAATTGGTAATTAATTTAAGTTAATTACTTAATAATTAAAGAATGGTTAATGGAGGTCATTAATCAGGATTATTTAACAATTAATGAATATGGTTAATTGTTATAATTAATTAGATTTATTAATTTAACAATAATCAATTGTAAATGGTTTGAGTATAATTACTTGATAAAGTAATTAGGAAATTAATTACTTAATGTAATTAATTTAATTTAATGTGATTGTTTAATTTAATTAATCAAGTTTAATTAATTTTACACACTTGAGACTTAAAGATAATTTACTTTATGTAATTAAGGATTTGGAAATTACTCAGTTAAGTAATTGTTTAATAATTACGTGATTGTAATTAAGTGGAGATGTTTAAGTGTGAGGTAATTTGGTTTAATTATTTAGTAATTAATCAAGGGATTAATTATGTAATAAATTAAAGAATCATTAATTTGTTTAATAAGTAATTAAGTTAGTTAATTACTAAATGTAATTAATCTGTGATGATGATTAATAAGTTAATTACTTAAGGTAATTAATAAAAGGGGATCATTAATTATTTTAATTAATGAAGTAATTAAAGTTGATTAATTATGATTAATTAATCAATGTTAGTAATTAAAGGTAATTAATTAATGTAATTAATTAAGGATTAATGTAATTAATTATGATTAATTAATTAAAGTAATTAAAGGTTAATTACTGTTTAGTTGAGAATAATTAATTTTGTTAAATTAATTAAGAATAATTACATAAGTGTAATTAAGGATAATTAATCATGGGTGATTAATTAAGGTGATTAATAATGAATGATTAATTTATTGCAATCAATTAAATGATTGAGTAAGCAAGATTTATATTTGATGAAGTTATTAATTTATTTTATTTTAAATTAATTAAAGATGATGTGATTAATTTAATTCATTTTAAATTAATTAGAATTGGAGATAGTTAATTTAATTCATTTTAAATTAATTGTATTTTGATGAGTAAATCATTGCTTATGGATGTATGAATGACATTGATTGTCTTGGATGCTTTGAGATCTCAGTAATGAGATAAATAATATTGTGTGGTATGGATGTTTGGTTTGCATTGTGATGATAACTTAGATTATCTATTGTGATGGTAATATATGGGTTATCTATTTTGATATTGATATTATGGATTACCTGTTATTTGATAATGTTGATTATCAATTGTGATTTATGAATTATCTATCTGAGTGTATATAGATACTGTAATTGAATTGTTTTAACTTTAAAACAACTTGGACTTAAAAGACACGCTTTGGTTTTCGATGAGACCGGGATCGGGTTTCCATATTTGGATATCCGAAAACCACATCGATCCAAAATAACGTTAGGTCGTGAATCAAAGTGGAGCTTTGTGAAGACTCGAGGTGTAAGGACTATGAGTCAGTATAACTCTGTGGGTGATTCCGTAATGAGTTGTCGGAATTAGTTCTTATAGATTCGAGATGGTGGTTCAGAGTGCAAGGGTTATTGTCGTTAACTCTGAGGGTGATTCCAAAATGAGTGTAACGAGATAATGCCTTCGGTTTCGTTCGAACCTGGAACGAACTTGTATGGATCGAATGCTTTCAGAACATCGTCAGGTGGACGATGAGAATTCTAAGTGATATGTCCTATAAAGGTAATCGTAGCCTCAAGCCTCATCAACCGGGAATGGCTAAAACAGGGGAGGTGCAGCAAGGCTTCGTGGGTCACACCCACTGGAGAGCAAGATTTACCCCTGTCTAGAAGTCCCTTTATATTCGGCTGTGTGGGTGGTTGCTAGCTACAACCACGGGGTTGTCTTGTTCGGAACTGTTCAGTAAGGAATGGGTCCGGCTTTGTGTTGCAGGGGGTCAGGAGTGATCCTCGGTACGGTGATCTAGGCCATGTACTATGACGAGCGGTACCCAGTAGCCTTGCCATTGTATGAAATCCAAAATCCAATAAGTGCCAACGGTTTTGATTGTATTACCCACTTTTGTGGCTAGTAGCTGGAATTTAATCATGTAACAATTTCGGCTATTTCTTATTTATTTGAAAACCCTAGACACTATTATAATATCATCGGATTTCCTATCAAATGTTTGGTTAGCGTAAGGTAAAAACTTTTCCATGTTTATGTGTGGGAAGTCTTACGTGATACCTTTCTTTTCAAAAGATTTTTAAAAGTTAAGCAACTTTAACCTGTTACTCACACCAGACCCATGTCTGAGCCGGAGTTTATTTTTGTTTTTCATAAACTCTTGGGTACTCAAATTTTTATGAGTTGTCAAGGGATTCAGGTTAGCCTTGACGAAATTGTGGAGGGGCATGGAGCAGGAGGCTTCTACGTGTAGATATATATCTAGTATTCCGCTGTGTGTTCTCTGAGTTGTTTCTTTGAGTTGTTATATTGAGTTGTATAACCAGACATGTGTTTATAACTGTCTAGTATGTGTTGTATGTCTGTGTAACTCTGATATTGGTTATAAACTATGTAATATTTATGTTATTAATATAATTTATTCGTTCCGCTGTTAGATTCTGATGTTGTTTCTTTCTTCTCTTCTTTCTATTCTCTTTTCTATCTCTTTCTTTCTTAAAAGATGATGCGATCTTCTGGTCGTAGAAAGTCGGGTCGTCTCAGTTGGTATCAGAGCATTAGGTTGAGTGAATACCTAGGCTCTGTAGTGGTGTTTTTCTTGAGAGAGCGTATTTGTATTTTTTAATATATATATATATATATATATATATATATTTCTACCTATCTGTCGGGTTACATGTTCAGGTTTTCCAATATAAGTTATGAAGGTAGATGGGGTAGTGGTGTGTGTAACACGACTACCATTGGTTGGAGTTTGAATGTTTGAGGTTGGAGATATCTGTCGAGACTGTAGACCTTATATCGTCTCGAGTGAGTTCTGTAGTGATGAAGGACTTCATTGATCTCTTAAGGAAACCTGTTAAGGTTCGGAGTTTATTTTTGAGATTTGATGAATAGTATTTGGATCTGTTGGTTGGGCAGAAGCAAGTAATGGTGTTTTGGATACCTCAGGAAGTAGTAGCTGCATGATGAGATGCAGTGACTATGATGTTCAAGAAGATGTTTTCCTTGGAACAAGTTAAGGAAGTGAGTCTGCTTCAGTGTTGTGGCTGTGTTCAGCTGGAGTTTCTGTTTGCTTTGAGTCCGAGTTTCTCGAAGAACTTTGATTTGGAATTCTTTGGCATCTGTGGCAGCAGTGCAGCTTGGAGTGTTCTCGGTGTTGGCAGGAGATCTTCTGGCTTAGCAGTTTTTCTGAATGTGGAGTTCAGAAGCAGTTGAGTGAACCCGTTTCTTTGATGGGTTGGCTAGTTAAGTGTACGCTGTTCTTTTTGGTTAAGGAAGAACAGTTTTCCTTGGATTTGGTTTAGGTGGTTCGCAAAAGTGACTTGCGATTGTTTGAGTGTTCTCTTGGATTATTTGAGTTTTTCTGGATGTCTTCAGGAAGTCAGAGTTTGGTTCGCACCTGGAGATTGAGCTTTCTTATCGTCTGGAATTCCAGGAGTGGTACCGGTGGTTCAGCTTTATAGAAGAATGATTCCAAGAGTTGAGTTGGTGTAGCAGCTCGGAGTTTTGGAGGAACTTCTGATTTTTTTTTATGGATTTGTTGAATCATATCTCTGGGGCGTGTTGTCCTGTTTGTGCGTGCGTTCTTCTTCAGCATTCTCTTCTACTTTGGATCAGAGTTGAGCAGCGGAAGCAGTTTGGAAGTGTATCTGCTTTTCTTTTCTGGACAGGAGAAGTGAGTTGTTGTCTTCTGATGTTGAGGAGTTGAGTTTGAGTTCTTGATTTTGATTGATCTTGAGGATACATTTTGTTGTGTTGATTGGTCTAGTTTGTTCTAGAAGCATCGGCGAAGGTTGAGCCGATCGGTAAGTTTGTGGGCAGCCCAGGATCGTCTGAAGAGTTTTGTGGATAAGAGTCGGAGGGATTTGGACTCTGAAGTCGGAGATTTAAATTTTGGATAAGTTTTCTCCGATCAAAAGTGAGCTATAAGATTTGGTAAGTCTGGGAAGCTAGCTTTGAAGTGTTTTTGGACCTTTTCTGTATCTAGGAGATTAAGTGATTGATCTGCAGGATTGGATTGCCAGTTTGGATAACTGGTATTCGATGAGTTTCACGTATCTCTAAAGGAGTACGTGTATGATCTATCTCTGGTTGTAGAACCAGCAATTCTGGAGTTTTGGTTGTTGAGTTAGACTCGTTTGTAGTCTGATATCTTGTCTAGTGTTATAGATATAGTTGTATAGGAGCTTTGTAGCTTCATAGTATTGATTGTTTGGATTCTCTGGAGCGAGTATCCCGATATATATATATATATATATATATATATATATATATATGTATGTATGTATACCTGAGGAAACTCGATAAAATTTTATCCAGAATTTTGTCTGGATAATTAAGTTTGTTTGATTGGTTGTTTTTGGTTGTTAGCATATGTTTGATATATGCTTGTGTTTTTAAATTAAAATTTAATGAGATTATTAAATTACCTTTGTTTTAAATTTCGAGGACGGAATTCTTTTAAGGGGGAAGGATTGTAATATCCCGGAATTTTTAACAATATCAATTTAATAATCTGTAGTTAAAATTAAATTGATATTGGTAATCTGTTAATAATTATTCAAATAGATTTAATAATCTTCTTCAATAAATATTTAAATTGGTTATTTTATCTTTTAAAAATAATAAATTGATTTTTATTTACAATATAAATATATGGTTTATATTTTAAATAGTTTGGTATTGTTTTAATTTTAATAAATAAAGCATATTTTCTAGGTTAATATTTGTAGTAATTTGGAAAATTTGTTTTATTTAATATTTAAGTTTTTCAAAGTTATTGAATAAATGATTTTGGTTTAAATTTAATAAACGAATCATGTTTTAAAATTCTAATATATACATTATAAATTGGAAATTTTGATTTTAATTAGTATTGAGTTTTTAAAACTATTTCATAAATAAATATATGATTTTAAATGTGATAAGAAAAATATTAAAGTGTTTAAATTAAATTAGCTTGAGTTTTAAATTTAGAATAAATTTAACAAAATGATTTCATGGCTTAACAAAATGGATATTTTATTAATAAAAATATAATTTCTTGTAAAATGATTTTAATTTAATAATAAGAGATTTATAAAAACAATATTAATATTGTATTGTCTTTCTAAATAAGTTTTGAATAAGAATTTGTAATTTTTATTTCAAATTAAATTTATATTTATAACTTGATTTGACATTGTTTGATTTTGAATTTAGTTTGAATTTAAATTCAAAAGTATAAATTTTAAATTGTTTAATTGTTTTAATTTTTATTTGTGTAAGTTTTGTAAACATGGTTTGTTTTCATTTATAAATTCATACACATATTTTAATATAAACTAACAACTTAAATCTAAGCCAACATATACATTGATTTATAAATTAGTGCTAATTATTTTAAAGAGACATGTGTTTAAAAACTAATATACAAATTGACAAGTGTTGTAAAATTGACAAGTGTTGTAAAATTGACAAGTGTTAATTTTAGTTTTTATTTTTCTTTGCTTTCATTAAAATCTGAAAATACATTGGTTTAGTTGCATCTCCATTCATATTGCATTTTTCATTCTCCTAAATCAAAAGAGAAAAGATCAAACTCATCTTCATATTTATCATAAAGGCCTGCATATTCAAATTTTACATCTGCATACACAAATCTGCATATTCCAAAACCATGTTCTAATCTGCATTTCCTCAAATCCAAAAATCTGCATAATCTAAAACCAGTTCCCCTCTAATCCAAAATAAATCAAAAGCAATAACCTGAAGCAAATTGCAATCCATTTCTGTATCTCCAAACCTGTATGAAATTGAAGACCTTTGCATCTCTGTTTGAAAACTCCTTTAAGCCTGCATTTTTCTGCACTGTTTTCTGCATTCTGTTTTTAAGTCCTGGAATGGATTTGAATACATGAAAGCATCTGCATGTATTTGGGGGATTTAGCAACTGCATCTTCTACATCTGCATGCATATGGGAAACTAGCATCTGCATGCAAGTGATTAGAGTATGGATCATGAGCATTTCATCAAAGTTCAACTCAGATTTAAAAATCAGAGAAAGCACACCTGCATTTTTATAAAGTCTGCATTCTTTTCTGCAAATTTCAAAAGGGACAACTGAGCTCTGCATTAAGGTGAGTAACTTTAAATCTTAATTCTTTTTGAATAAGATTGTATGCTGGATTTATTTTTGTTTTTGATAAACAAGTATTGCTGTGAATAAATGTATCTTGTTTATTTATTGTTCTGTTTTCTTGATTTTCAAGAATTTTTTTATCAAAACCTTATCTTTTAAATTTTAGTTTCTGATATGTTTAGATTTATAAAATAAGGTTATTAATTATCTTGAGTTAACTTCTAAAGTTTTAAGTTTAAAAAAAAATGATATAAAAACAGTATTATCCCTGTGAATACAGGTAACACCCTTGCATCATTGATTTTTTTTTTCAAAACTCAACCATATTGATATTATGCTTCAGATTCATAAATTAAAATACTTACCATAACTTGATTTTTTTAAAGCAAGAAATAGGATTTTTAGAGTTTAGTTTTTATAGCAGTTAGTACTTGAACTGAAAATGGAATATGTGCAATTTCTTGTGATTTATGAATTGAGAAATTCTGGAATTCTTCTGAGTAGTAGAGTAGGGTTTAGTGGTGCTTAGAAAAATCATGGATGGAAATGAATGTCATTGTGGAAGGTGCAGATCTACAAAAATTGTTTTAAACCCTAGTTTTATTTGGTTTAAAGAATTGGTCATTTCGATTCATACATTGGATCGAGTGTCAAGATGTTTTGAGGATTTATAGTTTGGCCGTAGTTGAGTTCATGGCCGGAGGGGTCGATCGTCAAGAGGTCGGAGCGGTGGGTTTTGGTCGTTGACAGGTTTTGTGCAGAAGCCTGAAACATTTTTCCAGGTTTTGAATTTTGGGGTGGACTTTGATTCTCTGATTTACTGCTCGATTTGGTGATGATGTTAGGACTTCGATGGATTTCTGGTTATGGTTTGATCGTTCCTGATGATCAGAGAGGGCGAGAATCGCCGTGCTATGCACGACGACGAGTTATTCTGGTGAAGTGTTTTTGGTTTGGGTGTGTTGTAGGGGAAGGTTGGGGTTGCTCAAAGCAAGTAGATGTAAGACTCGAGGTAGAGCAACATGAAACTCGAAGTAGGCAAACTTTTAACTCGAAGTAAAATTGTCTTTTCTCGGGTTGACTGTAATATCCAGGTTTTGGAACCTGTTTTTTTTTTAAATCTAGGTTTTTAAAATTTTTAAAATTTGTAGTTTTGTTTAGGGTAAGGCTTAAGTTTAAATTCAAATGCAAGTTTGAATTTTAGATTCAAATTTAAATCCTAGTTTTTAAAATAAAATAAAAGTTTCAGAAATTTAATTTAAATAACTATTTGTTTTGGTAAAATAGTTTAAACATTTTTAGTAATGAGATTTTAAAATATGAGTAGATTTGAAGTTTATTTAAAATCTGGAAATTCAAAAGTTAAATTTGAATTTCATTTTTAAATTATAAAGAAGGTTTAAATTTGAAGTTAAATTAAATGTAAATTTAAGTTATAAAAGTTTTTTTGAAATGAATTCAACCTTAAAGATTTTCATTGCATTTGTTAGATTTGCAATTTAAAAAGTTTTAAATTTATTCAAATTTTGATAAGTTTAAAATTTTTCTATTTTAAACTTGAATTTAAATTGAAATTTAAAAAGGTAATTTCATAAGTACTTTGTTTTGAATTAAATTGTTTTAAACATATTTAAGTTATGTTTATGAAATTTAAATTAAGATTTATATTTTAGAATTAATTTAATTAACAAGGTAATTAAGATTAATTAATTAATTGAATTCTGAATTAATAATTGATTAATGATTAGTCAATTTATAATTAAGATCATTAATTAAATTATTAATTAATGATGGATGAATAGTAATAATTATGTAATTAAGTTAAATTAAGGTTAATTAATTTAATAATTAACTTTAATTAATAAATGATTAAAGATAATTTAATTGGTAATTAATTTAAGTCAATTACTTAATAATTAAAGAATGGTTAATGGAGGTCATTAATCAGGATTATTTAACAATTAATGAATATGGTTAATTGTTATAATTAATTAGATTTATTAATTTAACAATAATCAATTGTAAATGGTTTGAGTATAATTACTTGATAAAGTAATTAGGAAATTAATTACTTAATGTAATTAATTTAATTTAATGTGATTGTTTAATTTAATTAATTAAGTTTAATTAATTTTACACACTTGAGACTAAAAGATAATTTACTTTATGTAGTTAAGGATTTGGAAATTACTCGGTTAAGTAATTGTTTAATAATTACGTGATTGTAATTAAGTGGAGATGTTTAAGTGTGAGGTAATTTGGTTCAATTATTTAGTAATTAATCAAGGGATTAATTATGTAATAAATTAAAGAATCATTAATTTGTTTAATAAGTAATTAAGTTAGTTAATTACTAAATGTAATTAATCTGTGATGATGATTAATAAGTTAATTACTTAAGGTAATTAATAAAAGGGGATCATTAATTATTTTAATTAATGAAGTAATTAAATTTTATTAATTATGATTAATTAATCAATGTTAGTAATTAAAGGTAATTAATTAATGTAATTAATTAAGGATTAATGTAATTAATTATGATTAATTAATTGAAGTAATTAAAGGTTAATTACGGTTTAGTTGAGAATAATTAATTTTGTTAAATTAATTAAGGATAATTACATAAGTGTAATTAAGGATAATTAATCATGGGTGATTAATTAAGGTGATTAATAATGAATGATTAATTTATTGCAATCAATTAAATGATTGAGTAAGCAAGATTTATATTTGATGAAGTTATTAATTTAATTTATTTTAAATTAATTAAAGATGATGTGATTAATTTAATTCATTTTAAATTAATTAGAATTGGAGATAGTTAATTTAATTCATTTTAAATTAATTATATTGTGATGAGTAAATCATTGCTTATGGATGTATGAATGACATTGATTATCTTGGATGCTTTGAGATCTTAGTAATGAGATAAATAATATTGTGTGGTATGAATGTTTGGTTTGCATTGTGATGATAACTTAGATTATCTATTGTGATGGTAATATATGGATTATCTATTTGGATATTGATAATATGGATTACCCGTTATTTGATAATGTTGATTATCAATTGTGATTTATGAATTATCTATCTGAGTGTATATAGATACTGCAATTGAATTGTTTTAACTTTAAAGCAACTTGGACTTAAAAGACACGCTTTGGTTTTCGATGAGACTGGGATCGGGTTTCCATATTTGGATATCCGAAAACCACATCGATCCAAAATAACGTTAGGTCGTGAATCAAAGTGGAGCTTTGTGAAGACTCGAGGTGTAAGGACTATGAGTCAGTATAACTCTGTGGGTGATTCCGTAATGAGTTGACGGAATTAGTTCTTATAGATTCGAGATGGTGGTTCAGAGTGCAAGGGTTATTGTCGTTAACTCTGAGGGTGATTCCAAAATGAGTGTAACGAGATAATGCCTTTGGTTTCGTTCGAACCTGGAACGAACTTGTATGGATCGAATGCTTTCAGAACATCGTCAGGTGGACGATGAGCATTCTAAGTGATATGTCCTATAAAGGTAATCGTAGCCTCAAGCCTCATCAACCAGGAATGGCTAAAACAGGGAAGGTGCAGCAAGGCTTCGTGGGTCGCACCCACTGGAGAGCAAGATTTACCCCTGTCTAGAAGTCCCTTTATATTCGGTTGTGTGGGTGGTTGCTATCTACAACCACGGGGTTGTCTTGTTCGGAACTGTTCAGTAAGGAATGGGTCCGGCTTTGTGTTGCAAGGGGTCGGGAGTGATCCTCGGTACGGTGATCTAGGCCACGTACTGTGACGGGTGGTACCCCAGTAGCCCTGCCATTGTATGGAATCCAAAATCCAATAAGTGCCAACGGTTTTGATTGTATTGCCCACTTTTGTGGCTAGTAGCTGGAATTTAATCATGTAACAATTTCGGCTATTTCTTATTTATTTGAAAACCTTAGACACTATTATAATATCATCGGATTTCCTATCAAATGTTTGGTTAGCATAAGGTAAAAACTTTTCCATGTTTATGTGTGGGAAGTCTTACGTGATACCTTTCTTTTCAAAAGATTTTTAAAAGTTAAACAACTTTAACCTGTTACTCACACCAGACCCATGTCTGACCCGGAGTTTATTTTTGTTTTTCATAAACTCTTGGGTACTCAAATTTTTATGAGTAGTCAAGGGATTCAGGTTAGCCTTGACGAAATTGTGGAGGAGCAATGGAGCAGGAGGCTTCTACGTGTAGATATATATCTAGTATTCCGCTGTGTGTTCTCTGAGTTGTTTCTTTGAGTTGTTATATTGAGTTGTATAACCAGACAGGTGTTTATAATTGTCTAGTATGTGTTGTATGTCTGTGTAACTCTGATATTGGTTGTAAACTATGTAATATTTATGTTATTAATATAATTTATTCGTTCAGCTGTTAGATTCTGATGTTGTTTCTTTCTTCTCTTCTTTTTATTCTCTTTTCTATCCCTTTCTTTCTTAAAAGATGATGCGATTTTCTGGTGGTAGAAAGTCGGGTCGTCTCAACAATTAAAAACAAAATTAGAGAAGGAAAGAGAGATCAGGAATGCTATTAAGGTTTTAACATAAATTCTACGACTCTATAACTTATTTGGAATATCTTGAAATCTTAAACTCTTCTATATTCATGAGTCTTCATTCTTCAATTCTTAAAACTCTCTATCAGCATCTTGAATCTATTTCTGATACTGTACAGTCTTCTTAATCAACACCTTTCTAATATCTTGCACTATATACTATATATAACTTGATAAAATATTAGTACCTATATTTTATATAATGTTACATAGTTGTTGTCATCAAAACCAATACCTCAAGCACTAACAATATCTCCTTTTTTGATGATGACAACTCTGTATATAGAATATAATAAAACTCCCCTTGGATTACAAAACTCCTCATTAATCTATGCCTAGATTTTATATATTTCTCCCCTTTTGACATCAACAAAAATAACCACCTAAAACTATTACTCTAACACTAACTCTTACTCTGATTCTAACTCTAACTCTCCCTAAATAAAATATCAATTGATATATATATATATATATATAAGAATTATACATAATGGTGATGAGAATGATTATATAAAACAGTAGGTGATATGTAAAATTAGATAGTCATGAAATAATCATAATCAATCTAAATATTCATCCAATTCAACAAAGTTAATGGCACACACCGTTCAAACAAATCCATGCAAATCCAACCGATCAAATCCAAACCAAATCAAGTATTATTATTTATATACAATTAAACTTATTTAAACTAGACGTTTCGAGGAACTTTGACCCATCCATTAATGCTAAAGATTGGATCCGCTTTGATAGCATTCTAATCTTCATCATCTTAGTTGATGGTACACTCTGGATTGGTGGTTGGTTCTTCTTTGTTCAAGAAAAAATCGTCCATCGAATCGCATCGAAATGCCTTTCTTGCTCATTGATCACCTGCATTTGACTCAATTCTAAGTGTCTCTGGTTTCATAGAATGAAAGAAAGAATGTCCTTGAATGATTCAAGAGTTTGTTCAAGGTTTTCGGTTAGTTTTCGGATAGGAGAAGCCATTAATTTTTATTACATTTTAGGAATGAAAAGGAAGAAGAAAGAGACTTGAAAAAAATGATTCTCTGATCTTAACAGTTATTTAAATGGGTGGAATTCATTGGAAATGAATAGATACTTGCTGTCTATTTAATTTTCAAAATTAAAAGATTTGAAAATTTACTGTTGTATATCAACACTTACCTAAGATATGTCGAAACATATAAAGAAATTTTCCAAAAAATTTTGTTTGATATTCTAATGTATTTAACTTATACGTTTAAACTTTTATTTTTCTAGAGATGATAAACAATGTATAACAGCAAGGAAACAGATTTTTCATTAATATTAGATGACGATTACATAGCTCATACACTAAAATAATGAAAAGATACATAAGATCAAGCCAAATTCAAACTAAAATGACCAAATGCAACACATTCATAAGTAATTAGATAGATAATAAACTAGAAAGATGTAAATGATGAAGAAGATGAAGATATTTCAAGCTTGCGTTTAACTTTTCCATAGAAAGTTTCCATTTTGTTAGAAATAATGATTAATTTCTTACTAACGGAACGCTTGAGAATCTTTTGGTTTTCAACAATCTTCTTTTGATTATTGAAAAGGTCTTTATTGGTTGGTGGAAGAGGAAAATCAATGCTTTCTAAGGAGGTTTCCTCCTCCTCCTCTTCTTCTTCAATATCCATATCTTCTCCTTCTTCCTCTTCCTCCTTTTCTCTAATTTCTTTCTCCTCTTCAGAAGCTAACCATTCCTCTTTCTCTACAAGAGGCTCGAAAAATGGTGGAATTTTCATAAGAGCGATGTTGGCTTCAGTAAAGACTTTATGAGAGATAAATTTCTCTCGTTTAAAGTGAACACCAAAGTCCTTGAACATTCAAGTAAGATACACATCGTGAAATAGGGTGTTTCATGATTAGAAAGATTTTTGGGATAAAATTCATCTAAAATGACTTGAGCCCAATTTATTTCATATTGACCACAATTGCCGAAAAGAGTTGTGCACACTTTTAGAGCTAGATTTTTCAATTTTCTCGATAAAGGAGTGAAACTTTAGTGTAAGAGAAGGTTTAAAATTCTTTCTTTTGGACGAAAGTTTCGGTTTTTGAATTTAAAACCATTATCACCTTAAAAAATATTGTGAAATACTACATTAAATTCAAAAGATGTAAGGTCCATTCCGGTAGATTTACATCCAAGAATGGTGCCTAAAAGTTCACAATTTAGAACTATTAAAGTTCCTTTTACACTCCTCCACACTTCTCCTTCATTACTCTCATGAAATTTTCCTTTCAAATTTGCATAAAACATTTTGAACAAGTGTGGATAGCAAATATAATCATTTTGAGAAGCATCAATTAAACCGAGAATTCCATTTTGTAAACAAAGAGAATCAAGTCTATAAGTAGAGAAACCACTGAAAATTGCAAATCTTCTCATAGAAACCTTTCCAAAATTCATATAACCAATATAGGCTTTCATAGCCTCTTGATCATTAAAGAGAAAATTCTTGATATTTTTGGAAAGCCTCATAAATGAAGGAGTGCTTGAAGAAGCCACCGATGAAGAGTTTTGAAGTGATAAGAGAGTTAATGAAATTTTGAAATTTAAAAGTGAAATGAATGGATAGAGATAAAGACAATAAATAGAGAATCAAATGACATATTCTCTGGTCAAGGGACACCTTTTCATAACATAGGGATAGGCGAAAAGGTGGAGATTCAAATTTTGAATTTGAAATTGAAATTCAAAATCTGCCTAATGCTAGGGCTATAGACAAGCACCATTGTCCAAGTGGTTAAGTGATTCGGCTTTGGTGCAAGATGTCACAAGTTCAAAACTTGCATTTGAACGTTTATTGACATGTGTATAATGTACCAGTTCAAAAAAAATGCTAGGGTGTATGTCGACATACTTGTCGAAATTTTCAAAAATGATTTTTGTTTAACTATATCCTATTATATATATATATATATATATATATATATATCTGTTTATAGTTATTCTATTTACAGAAAAAAATATCTTTAAATATTTTTAAATATATTTTATATTATTAAAATATATAAAATATTTAAATTTAAATATAATCACACAATATTCAACCAATATTATTATTAATGTATAGGATATTCCTAACAATCAATAAAGTAACCAAAAAAATCATTCAAGAAATTAAAACTTTTGATATATTAAGAATGTACCATTTTCTGATCCATTTCACTATTTTGTTCTGAATTATGTATTACCGCAAAACACATGTTAGCAATTTCTGTATCTAATTCATTATCACTTGAGTATGTGTCTGAATCATCCAATGTTGTAGTATTAGCTATTTTCTCTTTTTTGGATGAATCAGTGCTTGGTGTAATTTTCAGTTTATCGGGATGTGGAGAGTCACTTTTTAAATGGTCATGTTCATCGTAGTTATAACATCTAGTGGCACTTCCACTTTCGCTTTTTGGATTTTTGTTGCTATTTCTTCTAAAATTGTTCATCTTCCTATATTTTAGAAATTTTCCAAAATTCCTTGTCATGAAAGCAATTTCTTCATTATCGTCATTGTTTGAATCCAGATTATCCTCTATTGCATTAAAAGCTATAGATTTCTTCTCTATTCTTTGCTTTCTCTCTTACTCTGTATTTCTGCTTCAAAAGACATTAAATTGCCAATTTAGCTCTTTAATTTTTAGAGTGCCAATGTCATTAGGCTCTTTGATTGTAAGAGCTTTTGATCCCATTCAGGAGTAAGTGGATTGAGGATTTTTCTAGCTTGATCCTTCTCAGTAAACCTTTACCCAGTGCAATAAGTGAGTGTACTATATTTTGGAATCTACTATATATATATATATATATATATATATATATATGATATGGACTGGTTTGGACTCATTTTGAATAATTGAAACTAGTTGTTAACATGAAAATCTTGGTTTATTTAACCTTACTTGTGCTTTCATGTGTAATTTGCAAAGTTCTCAAAATTTCAAATGCAGACTTGCATATAGATACTCTATTAAATTCATTTCTATCCAGTGAATAAAACAATATATTCATAGCCTTAAAGTTACTTTGTGCAACTGCTTTTTGGTCAGCAGACCATTATGCAAAATTAGTTTCAAGTTCGGTATACTCAGTTTGTGTGATATTCCACGTACCTAAACCAATTGATCGTAAATAAATTTTCATTCTACATGACCAGTATATGTAATTACTGTCATTAAAAAGTGGAGGTCCAGCAGTAGATTGTCCTTAGACAAATGAGTTACTAACAAGTGTATTAACAGTGTTACTAACAGTACTATTGCCAGTGTTGGTAGCCATTTAAAAAATTTCAAAAATCAGATGATGAATACTTTGAAAACCAATGCTCTGGTACCAAATGTGAGTTAGTAGAATAAGGATCTTAAGGCTAGATTAACATTAGTGGGGAGTGAATAGTGTTTAAAGGATTATATGAATATTTTGCGAATTCTTTAAGATTATACTCGGAATGATGCAATTAACAATCACAGAAAAAACAACAGAATCAAAGAGCAAATAAAAATAAATGCAAGAAAAGTAAAAAGAAAAGAACACACCAGGATTTTATATTAGTTCGAAGTTACCCAACATTCAGTCCCGCATAATTCCCTGTACAGATTTCTTTTCAACAAGTAAATACAAATACAATCTCGATTTCAAGGCTACGAAACACAACCTCCATAATCCCGACCTCTAGGTAGAGTCACTTGACTTCTAGGCTACAAGCACACCCACTAGATTTACAGGCTACTAAGCACACTCAATTGATTTTACGAGCTACAGTCACACCTATAAGTATAGTAGTATGATTTGATGCAGTTTTAAAGACTCATATCTTCACCTTGATTACATTTGATCTCATAACTCTTGAATATCACTTTGTTCTTAGTTTGAGTGAGAGATGAGAGAAATCAGAGGGTAGAAGGAGTATCAAACTGGTGATCGAATTTGATTCTTGTTGAATTTCGATAGAATTTAAGTATATTTAGATTTAGCAAATGAGAGAGTAGAAAGAGAAGAGATGAATATGAAAATGATGATTAAAAATTCACTTGAAAGTCATGTATTTATAGAGGAACAACGGTCATGTCCATTCATGAAGAGATACAATGAAAGACACTCTTTTGAAATTTAAATTTTAAAAAAACTAGCCACTATGTCCACATACATATATAGAGTATGTCGACATACTCTTTTTTATAAATTGAAAATACTTTAAACATTTTGTTGAAAACTCGTTGTTTTGTAAAATAGTTTGATACTTTGTAAAATTATTTAAGCATGGTTTATACATATTTTAATCATAATAAACTTAATAAAACTTTATATAATAATTTTGAAAATTTTAATACAATGTAAATAATATATATATATAATATCAATATAATTTAACTTATTAAAGTATAAACAAAAATTCAATATATGTAAACTTAAAAACACTAAAATAATATCTTTATAAGCATAAGAGATTGAAAATCATTTTGGAAAATATTTTGAAGAGATTATTTTGAAACCAAAATATTTGAAAAACAATTTGAAATAAAATTAGAGAAAGAGAGAGAGAGATCAGGAAAGTGCTACCAAGGTTTTAACATAAATTATACGATTTTATAACCTATTTGGAATATTTTGAAATCTTGAACTCTTCAATACTCATGAGTCTTCATTCTTCAACTCTTGGAATTCTTTGTCAGCATCTTGAATCTATTCTTGACACTGTACAGTCTTCTTAATCAACACCTGTCTAATATCCTACACTATATATTATATATAGTTTGATAAAACATTAGCATCTATATTTTATATAATGTCCATAGTTGTTACCATCAAAACTAATACCTAATGTACAACACGAACAAGTGGGTCATACCACGGCGTGACTGTGTCAATAAAGTGGCAAGGATAAAAGAGTTGTTGATTAATAACAGCATTTATTCTAGTTGGACAGTAAAGTACAGAGGGTGGTTGCTATAGGCGAAGCTTTTGTCAGACTAACAATGTCATTTTATGTTGTACTTGTTAGGGAAACAATATACGATTGCCGCCTCTTTATGTGTGGGCGACCAAGAGCTTTTGTAAGAAGCATGCCGAGTCACGGCAAAATAGAATAGGTGGAGGGGTTAGTTGACTAGGGAAGTAGCGAACATGAAAGGATGCAAGAGGCGAGGTTCTCTTGTTGTGACTTACTTGTCATCATATATGGGGTGAATATATGTTATCTGTTTGGTTTTAAAGTCCCTATGGGTAGAGAGGTTTTGGCGAGCAGCCGGATTCATAAAGTTGTGGGACGACCATGTCTTTTGAAGGTGGAGATGTTAATGGCGGGTAGGCAATTTGGTTGGAGCTAACATTTATTGAGCTGGGTCGAGCGGGCCTACATTATTGGGCTCTAAACCGATGGGCCCGTGTAGCTTCTTGTGAGAAAATTAAGCAACACATAAACTTAGCCAAATTTCTCTATTTTCTTACATGCCTTAATATCTTCACCGTCATTGAGAATTATGGGTAATATGGTCAATTTTATGAATCAATATCGATCCATTCATGGATCGGTACCATTGACTTAACCATTTTTCCTTTCTTTTCCTTAGGTTCTCTTTGTACTTGATCGTCATTGAGTCATAGCTTTCATTTCTTATTGTTTCATAATCTAATTCCATTGAATTACACTAGTGAAAAATACCAGATAATAATAAATTATCTCTTTAATAATATAATAAAGACCCTCTTTACATTTCAGTGGCCCAATTTATAACATCAAAGGAGAAGTAAGATTTGGCTTTTTCTCTCTCTATTTTTTAAATATTTTGGAGAATATAAAAAGGGTAAGTTTTAAGGTATTGTCAGGTAACAGGTTTATCACTTTTGAGATAATTTGGGGCATTTCTTTGGTGTGTTACTATTTGTCCCATATATGCGCTGAATATTATCCCTCTTTTGATTTTACCCACTCACACTTAAAAATACCCTAATTTATAGAAACAATCATATAAATTAATCAAACAAATCAAAATGCTCATGTCCTCAATTACAAACGATCATTTGATATTGCTTCTTACAAGTTGAACCATGATACAGATTGCCATTTGCTTTATTTAGAGAGTGACATTACTGTGCCATTTGAACTTGAATTTCCATTACCCAAACATAGATCGAAATGAAAGCTTCTGTGATTAAATTTTTAACACTCAATTCCAAAATTCATAGAAACAATTTAACTTAAAATCTGAATAGGAATTACATTAACAAAATGTTTAATTAATTGAATATGAGAGAAATTACCATTATCACATTTCTTCTCTTTTATGTTTTGCAAAAGAAAACTAAGTTTTTTTTTTGTTGATTGATGAATTTATTAAAGTAAATGTGTTTTAGGGTCTAGAGTTTGAGAATTCAAAAGGTTTTTTTTTACAATAATTGTGTTAACGAGTCATCGGATAATTTTAACTGAATTTATATGTTAGTTTTTTAATTTTTACTTTGGATAATATTGAATATTCAACGTGGTAGATGTTTAAATGGTCGGATTAATATATCGGATATCCGTATCCACCAATTCGGGTGAACATCGGATATTGTTCGATCAATTTATAACTCATAACCCCAAACAGATAAATATAAAATCTTGTTTCATTAAAAATTCATTTCAATACTAAAAATATAAAATGTAACAAATATGTTAAGAAAAATAATTTTGAATGGCAAATAGTGACTTTTACACACATGAATTCTTTTACCTAGATAAAATAGTAAATAACAATCATTTTACGTATTAAAACAAGTAAAAAATAAATGTTGTATTGATAAAAACTGAATGGGTAATTATCAACTGTGGTCGAATATATTTTCATATTTTAGATAAGGGTAATTATCAAAATGTGAAAAAAACTGTACGGGTAATCATGGATAAAAACTAATTTGGACTTTTTCCGTGCGTAATCAAAAGCCCTGCAGCAACGTGGGCTGATAGGAACGGTCTTACTTTGGCATATCACCCTTGTTAGAAGTCAATCTGGTTTCCAATATCGACGTCAGATTCGCCAAAGACGATCTACAATAAATCGCCATGGGTGCCGAGTGCAAATACGAGTTATCTCAAACGGCGTACATAAAGCTCGTTCTTCACTCTCTGGGTCACCGTTACTCCGCGGTCAACGGCCTTCTTGTGGGTCGCCTCGATGCTGCCGGCGATTCATCTCCAGCGATCGTTGAGGTCTCAGACGCCATTCCTCTTTCACACTCGAAAATCGGGCTCTTGCCATCTCTTGAGCTCGCACTCAATTTGGTAAATTTGTGTTATTGGATATTCTTAGTTTTTTAATTTTTAATTTTTTAATTTTAGGAATTTAGTCCCTTGGTCAGGTTTAATAATGGATCTGTGAAGTAGCAATTCGCTAAACTACTTGATTTTACTTTAGTTCTGATGGAAGTCTCATATACCTTCCAAAACCGAATATCACTTTAAGGGACTTGTATTTGTCATACTAGT
This sequence comes from Allium cepa, assembly GCA_030765085.1. Taxonomy (NCBI): domain Eukaryota; kingdom Viridiplantae; phylum Streptophyta; class Magnoliopsida; order Asparagales; family Amaryllidaceae; genus Allium; species Allium cepa. The sequence continues at coordinate 502,030,614 of CM060931.1, forward strand.
TTGTGAACGATAACGATAATAAACGGTTGTAGAAAGATTAATACTTTAGGGGAAACTATATGTTATTTACATTGAATTTTAGAATGCAATGATTGCAGGTGGAGGAGCATTTTGGAGCAGATGGTTTGAGCATAGTAGGATACTATCATGCGAATGAAAGGGCTGGGGATTTGGAATTGTGTAACATTGCAAAAAGAACCGGGGATCACATTTTCAGATATTTTCCTCGAGCTGCAGTCCTTTTGGTGAATTCTTATTTTCATATTGTCCAAGACCCTTTTGTTTTGTTTGTGTTTTGATTGTAATTGGATATTATTTTTCCAATTAGTTGGACATTGAGAAATTGAAGGAGCTTCCAAATAAGAAGGGACGAGATCCGGTGGTGCAGGTTAGTCTGTTTATTTTGCATGTTAATTTGACTGACGACTCAGTAATTTTGGTTGATGCTCATGTACTTCACACAAGGTTGATCATTTTGGTTCTTGAAGCGAACACAGTGTAACCATTTTTATTTAATGCTTCTACTTCCTACCGCTGAGTTTTGAAGTTGGTCTCCTTATTGTGTCAAATTAGAGCATTTGGTAAAAAAAACCTTTTGTATGATATGATGATTCTTTCACAGTGAGTTAGCAATCGACTTATGAGGCCTCAAACTATGTTGGATATCCGTAGACATTAAAAGTACATACCAAAGTAAGGATATCAAATGATATTTCGACTTGAGTATACAGTAGTAAGTTCCATCTTGACATTACGAATGGCAGGTTAGCTGAAGAACATGCCAAGAAAATTAAAGCCCCGGTTGCAACTTCAGGTCTGTGAATTCAATGGACATGAGATAGATAAACAAAAAATTTGGGGTTACGTAGGATGTTTGGAAGGTTATGTTTCATAACTTAAGTGCATAGGGCCTGGTTGGTTACTTCTGTGCCTAACTGTCGTTATTTTGCTACCGGCAAGCCATGTTGACTGTAATAGTTTGTGATGTGGGTCTGATGCCTGAGACTCCCATACCTCTATTATGCGTGTGGTGCTTGAGACTCCTTTACCTTTACTTTATTGTGTGTATATGTATGTATATGTATATGTATGTATGTATAAAAAAGGTGGAACCCAGTGCACGAGGCTCCCGCACGATAGTGTAGTCTGTGGAGGTCGATTGTATGCAACATTTCCCTCGCTTTGCGAATAGGCTGTTTCCGGACTCGAACCCTTGACGTCCAGATAACCAGTCGGATGACCTTATCGTTGCGCCAAGACTCTACCTCTATGTGTGTATGTATGTAAGAAAAAAAAAAAAGAACATGACCCCTCATAACATAAATTATTTGAATTAAATCCCTCCTAGTAAATAATTATGTGTGTGTAGCACTTTTTTTTCCCTTTCAGTTTTTGTCAAACCTGAGGCTGGCACTTGCCAATCTCATGTGCTTAATCACTCCTTTCTGCCTGTGGGTTATATAAAAGGATGTTTTTAATATACCGATACATTGAACTGTTTACACGAGTTGCTGTAAGATTAATTTTAATCAAGAGCGTTGAGTTTCTGTAAGACTATAATTTTAATCAAGAGTGCTGTTAAGCGTAGTATCATGCACTAAATTACACATTCTTCAAAAGACTTGAAAACTTTCAGCATGTTCTAAAATTCGCAGAGCTAACCAATTGAACTGAAAATGTTCTGACTAAAATTAATTACAAAATCAATATCCATCAAAACACTCATTGTCTCGCTTTAAAATATATCAACCTCTACATCTTCGATACTCTCTCTCTCTCATTTAAAATGGTACTGGTAATGCTTTCTTGACACTTTGTTGGAGAAATTAGTCCTAGCAAACCCTAAACTAAACATTAGTCATAATTTTTTCGACTAATTTGGTCAGTAGGATACTAGAAGAAGCTACTACAAATGACCATCATACAACATCAAAAGACGTCTTATTTGTATCAATTTGATGAGACAAAAATTGTAGTCTTATTTGTATTTTATTAGAAAAAATAGCTCTATATACATGGATGCTGATCTAGAGCAGATAGTGAGAGAACCCTATTTGACCTTGTCTTGATTTCTCCCAACAATATATAACCAAGTAAAACAATGTATTATGTAACATTTTGCATGTTTGGGAGTTCAAAACTAGACATTTATGTGCCCTTTGTCACCAGGTACTTGAAACTCCAAGCAACACTTTGACCAAAATCATTAAAATATATAGACATTTCAGATGCTCATAGAAATTTAGTTCAATGTAGCGCTAAGCGCATCATATTTGACATTTTCTAATACCATCATATGATACGAGGAAGTGGAAAAGCTGGTATCCTTAGCATTGCATAACCTATGGTGTTAAGGGCATCATGTTTTACTCTTTCTAATACCGCCATATGGTGCTAGTATAAATAACATGTACTTTAATCTAATAGCTAGAAAATTTTATTTTTTATTTAATAACAAATTAATTGACGGGTGTGTTACAAAAGGTTTGGTGGTCACAACAGGTTTATTTCAAACAATTTTGTTGGTAGTATCACATGCAAATTAGTAGCGAAATTCCGTTGATGGGTGGTCGGGAAGAGGCTGGTGGTGGAATTTGGAAATTGTTACTGAGATTCCGTTGATGGTGTTACAGTATTTTCAGAATTTCGTAAAGACACGGTGGAAGTCCTATTCATTGAATTCTCTTTATTAATAGCAGAGATTAAGATGTATAAAATATGTTCTTAGCACTACACTTAGTTTATCGCTCTTATTTGCATTAATAGTAGACTGAATCAATGTTTAGAGCTCTATGTAACATGCTGCTAACTGAAAGGGCGTAAAAAAATCGTTAGAAAATGCAAATTTTCTGCAAATACATTCAAGGACGACTTGATAATAATAGTACAAAAGAAAGATATTAGGAATTTTGATGGTGAAAATATCATAATTCGAAATTTTCCGTGTATACTGTAAAAATGATCCTTAGGCCTTTTTATGTCAAAAAACCTTTTTTTCCCCAATGTATAACTGATTATGGGGAATGGGTTTATATTTTGTACTTAATCAGTGTTTAAAATAGCTTATAACGAGCTATTATTATTACTACTACTGTTGTTGTTGTTGTTGCAGCAGCTGTTTTGAATTTATATTACTTTTGCTTTGCACAGCTCTATTCGAGGGATTCATCAAAGAATTGGCGCCAATCTGGATCAGATGGGACTAATCAGCTGACTTTGAAAGAGCCATCAGCAAATGCAGTATTATTGGATTATATAACCTCTGAGAAATGGGAAGAAGTGGTTGATTTCGACGATCACCTAGATGACATTACCAAGTGAGCTCATTTTCACATATAAATACTGCAATTTGATATTCTAACACTTTTGCACCTCTTCTTGTTACAGGGATTGGTTAAATCCTAATTTATTCAAGTAGAAGTTTCGATTCCTGCAGCTACTTCTTTCGATGAGAAAACATCAACTCGGAGTTATGTTTTATCGATTTTTTTTCATTTTCGTGTCGTTAAATTATATACATGAATGACGAATGATGTTAATTATGCTGATTTTAGTAGTTGGTGAAGTATTTAAATGTGACAACAGATTGAATTTCAGTTATTTATTTGTTGCACAGTGTGAATTACTAGCATTCATTTGGTATGCAAAAAATAATAAATGCTGCAGCCTGATATTCATTTAAATATTGTGTGTCAAAAGTGTCAAATTGCATGCACAAACCGTGCGGAGGAGATTTAGCTCCTAGAAATATTGTTGCAAATTCTAAATAACAACTCAGAAGGTCAGAGTTATTCCTAAATAGAAAAAAGCAACTGTAGACACTTTGATGCAATTGTGAAGACAATGATGCTATCCCAGACAATTCATGTTCATCACCATCAGAAGTGGAGCCCACAGTTTTGTTCGGTTAAGACGAATGGAACAAATTGAACAACTGGGGGATGAGTCAATTTGCATCCTATTAACTATTCTTCGCTTGCATTGTCTCTTTTAAAATGCCTCTTTTACGGTACATCATTCATCATAGACCTGTCAAAATTTGACCAAACCCACTAATCCAATCTATTTACTCGATCAATCCATTTATGAATTTTATTAAGTTATGGGTTGGTTGTTCCATTTTAAAAAAGATTATAAATGGATAATCTCTTTGTCCATTTATTAAAAACTTAAAATTTAAAAATGTGAACTTTGAAGACACTGTAGTTTTCCATTGAGACCGACAGTTGTACTTAAAAATTAACAGGCTACTGCATCCCCATATTTGAACTCCACCTAGTACAGAAGTGGCTGTTTTTTTGTTCAGACTGTAGTAACTTCTTAATACTAATTTAGAATCAGGCGAAACTTCGACCGATGAACTCCCACCTAAATTACGAACAATATTGAACACACTGTAGTTTTCCATGAGGACTGACAGTTATACCTAAAAAATAACAGGCTACCACATCCCCATATTTGAACTCCGCTTAGTGTAGAAGTCGTTTTTTTTTGTTCAGACTGCAATAACTTCTTCATACCTACTCGGAATCAAGCGAGACTTAGACTGATTTACTCCCATCTAAATTACGGACAATATAGACCATTCAAATACTTCATCTTGTGAACGCAAACTGTAGTTCTCCAGGGAGACTGAATGTTGTACTTGGAAAACAGTAGGTTACCACATTCCATATTTGAATCCGCTACTTTTTTGTTTAGATTGCAATAGCTTCTTCATGCTAACTCGAAATCAGACGAGATTTCGATTGATTAAATCCAACACAAATTACGAACAATATAAAACACTCGGATACTTTATCTTGTAAACGCACACTGTAGTTCGCCATGGAGACTGTTAGCACCAAAATTGGCCACTAACACCCTTAAGAAAGATTGTGTAGAGAAATTAATGAAGATAGAAAATTAAAACAGGAGACAGTATGTAAATTTAAATGCAGAGAACAAGCACACTAAATTTATAGTGGTTGCGTAACTGCCTACGTCCACTTTGCAGTTGATTTCTATTGCTTTTCTTGATAGTTGATTACAGATACAATCCATTTTCAATTACTTGAATACAATTGCAAAGTAAAAGATTAAGTCTTGAGCGAGTGTTGAATGCGGCAGAGTTTCCCCAGTGTTCTCCCAAAAACTGATCCCTTTCACTGTGCCCCTGCCGCTCTATTTATAGACGAAGGTGGGTTGGACTTCCTTGGTGGGCCTGATAGCTGAATTCCTCGGCCCAAATGGAGTAAGCTTTGTGCGCCAATCCATATACGTCAAACGGCCAAATGCCGAACCGTAGTCTTGATGCCGAACGATATGAGGTATTGAGTGGAAGGAGTAGGCCGAACGATATCCTTATGCCGGTCGAAGTGGGGTGCCGAACGACTCGGGATGCCGAACAAGACTTGTGCTGAACGATACTGGATGCCGGACAGTCCAGGAATACCGAATGTTCATGGATGCGAAACGTACCTTGTATGCCGAACGTCCTTGGTATGCCGAACGTTCATGGATGCCGAACGTTCCTTGTATGCCGAACGTCCTTTAGATGCCGAACGATATACAATACCGAACGTTTCTCGATGCCGAACGCTTCTAGATGCCAAGCGCTCTTTCATGCCGAGCATTCCTTTGTGTCGAGCGTTCTTCTGATGCTGAACGTTTCTAGATACCGAGTGCTCCTGGATGCTGAGCGCTCCCAAATGCCGAACGACCCTGACTGCCGAACACTTCCCAATGCCGAGGACTCACGAGTGCTATTCGAACCATCTGTGTCGAGCGTTCAGAATGTCGAACGGTGTGTAGATGCCGAGTACCTAGTTGCCTGGTCAAATCTCCAGGAAACACTTACCCCCGTCCAAAGTGTATTGCGTGACCGAACGTGATGCATTTTGAATTACGTGTCCTTTATGCTCCTCTTCGATCCTTGGTTTATTTCTCTCTACGGTATGATGGTGTGTGCCGAACGCAATGCGAATGCCGAACAATCTAGCTGAAGACGAGCACCCGGGATGCCGAACGAACCAAGATAGCCGATGCCGAACGATATCGCCTTGACAGGTTTACTGGTCATTGCCTCTTCATCTTCTTCTTCTTCTCTATAAAAGCCAGCATTTCCCTTCTCCTCCATTTTTTTCACTTTTTACCTCCATGACTTTCCAAGAACACACAAATTACTTCCCTCGAATTTCATTCACTCCTTTGATCTTCCCTAAATTTACTGACCCCCTGGTCCCTGCCGTACTCTTAGGTAAGAGCTTTCTGATCACCCTCTTAGATTAGGAAGTATCACTTGTTATTGATGAATTGAGGTTCAGGCGCGCTTTAAGGTCGAAACTTAGTACGCCTTCAGGTGACCTTGAGGTGGATGGATTGTAGAAGAGGAAGGTGGAAGATGCATTGCAGTGGCTCGGCATGATTCTTTAATACCTAGCGAGTTTGGAGGGAAGAATAGAGGAGGAGCAGGAATGTTAAGATGCCAAACAACATCGTTCGGTATGATTTGCCGAACGGCTCGTTCACGTCGTTCGGCATGGATGGAGGGCAAAGGAGAAATCGTTGTTAAGGATGGAGTGCCGAGCGTTGGGACTCGGCGTAACTTTGGTTCGGCATGATTCGTCACATACCGAGCAGTGGAGTGGAAGGACAAGAAGGGAGCATGAACTGGAAAGAGTGCTGATTGATAACTCGGCCAAACATTGTTTCGACCGAATGATAGTTTGGCCAAACGATATTCCGGCCGAACAATACTTAGGCCGAACAATCACGAATGCCGAACCATACCTTTAACCGACCGGTACTTAGGCCGAGCAATCATGAGTGCCGAACCTTATTTAAGCCGAACAACACTTAGGCCGAACAATCTTGAGTGCCGAACCATACTTTAGCGGAACAACACTTAGGCTGAACGATCATGAGTACCGAACCATACTTTAGCCGACCAGTACTTAGGCCAAACACTTATTCATCTTGCCTAATTATATTCATCTTGCCTAATTATATAACAAAAACAAGGTCAAGGACCCCAGCATACTAGCATATCAAATTACTCTGGACTGATCACTTTCTAATTTCAATAACCACAAGTCTGAACTTAAATCGACCAGAACAGATAAAAGCTTTTAACACGTAGTGCCAATATCCGAGTCCAAAATTGAAAACATTGCTAGGCCGGTTTTCAGAGACGGTCAGCGATGACGGTCTTCAAGAATGACAATCTAAAGTTCAACTTTATATCATTAATTCTGTGACTTATAATTTCTCAGCACTTACACACGAATGATCGCAGTAGTTCACACAATACACGGGGGTAATATTTACGTTGTTAAGTCTAACGTCGATCATTTTTCAAGTATAGTTCACATAGTTGCTCTGCCAAATTCGATATTTATCGGAGATTTCTAGGAAATCCAGCTCCGCCACGATTTGAGATAGACCGGGACCGTCTTCAAAACAAGAAGTCACAGATATTTCAAATCCGTCAACCTTCCCTGCCCATAACTTAGCTCCCGACGCTCTAGAGGCAGCAATTCTCTTGGATAACCTTGTTGATTCACAGGCTTCGAAGGTCAATGAAGTTGCGCTCCGACGAATATGCTCTATCTATGGAATCCCTTTTGACGACGTGCTAGTTCCATCAAAGCACGATCGTCCACACTTGCCTCCAGTTGGATACACAGCCTGTTATAAATTCATGTGTTGGGTTGGCAGCGTGCCTCCATTCGACTTATTTCTTTGGGATGTGCTGTAATACATTGACATTGCCCCGTCACAACTGCACCGAACGACCACGCATTTACCTATGGTACCTACGTCCTCTTCATGACTGTCCTCTCTAGGCCCCCAACTCCGGGCGACATCAGATATATATATATATATATCTGATCAAAAAGTGGAAAGATAGCCCATCTTTTGTGTTCCTCGAGCCCCACCACAAATGCCAGATTTTAACCGGGGTGTGGAGCAAATTTTCCCTGTACAAATAGGAATGGTTCTATGTACGTTGCCCCCTGGTTTCGTGAGGAGATGGGTTGAAGGAAGTAAGTCTTCTCTCTGGATCGATGTTTGTGCTTGGTCGGTGCTATGCCTTTTCTAACCCTTGTTTCATCTTTTCAGGTATCAACCCGCGTCCTAATGGTCGCGGATACTCTGAGGCCGTCGAGGCTATTCGAGCCATTCCTGTCGAAGAAAGAGACATCCAGACTCTCATTTTGAATGAGACGCTTACAAGGTTCGGGCTTTAGGCAGCAGGCCGTTAGATAAACCTTCCTCAGGGCGCTACCGTACCCAGGCCTGCCTTTGGCAAAGGGAAAAAATTAGCTGAGTCATCACGTCACACCCCTGACGTACCGAAAGAGGGGGAAATTAAAGAGAATGAGACACCCGAAGTACAGGGTGAGAACGTGGGTCCTTCTCAGGATCCGATAGTCGAAGTGCAAGACATCGAAACGTCATCTTCCCTTTCGAAGGGGAAGAGGAAATTGACGTACAAGATAAGGAAGGAGAAGGTTGGCGGAACTTCAAAGATTATGCTCATTTCAACGGAGAAAGAGGCTTCTTCACAACATGTCGAAAGTTCTTTAAAGGGCCTATCGAACCTCTCCATTCCTGATGACCTGCTCAATTATGACTTCGACGACCCGAAAGCATTTGAACTTCACTTGCCCATTGGAGGCGATGCGGGCGCTCTAACCCAAAGTCAGGGAGAAAAAACTCCCATTAGTAAAGCAACTGGTCCGTCGGGGGGAAACACTAGGGCACCCACGAACACTTGCACTTCAATTTGCACTTAGATTTTCGTCGTCACGCTACTCTTTGCTAATTCGTTGTTGCTCAAATTCTGTGCAGGTGACATTGGTCGTTCACACGGATTCGATCGCCTTCGTGGTTCGTCTATCTTTTATCAACCTGGACGGGACTCGGGTTTCGGAAGACATCGAGACAGGGATGACGACGACGATAGGGATTATCATTCCCGGGACTCGTCATCTCAGAAGAAAACTTACTATCAGCCAAAATACCACCAGGTTACCTCTTCTCGCCCGCAGCAAAGCGAAGATAAGCGCGGCCATAAAGGGTCGCAATCTGATGTCCCTCGGGACCAACACTCCGATTTCTCTTCCACTCGACAGTCCCGAGATCCTCACAGGAGAGCCAAACTTTCAAAGCCGTCTCCTTCTACTCCTGCAACAAATCCAACCGTATCGGAGAGGTTGGCCGAGCTTAAAGATAAATTTCCAAAAATATGCTTTGATGGCCTGAAATTCCTCCCGGCGATTCATCCAATTCCCGGACATGTCAAGCAGAGCGCCATCGCCTGTACCAACAACGTCTATGTTCAACATGACGCATTTGTTCATTTGGCTGAAAAACTTTCTGAAGTCTCCATGAAGCGCCAACACGAGATCGACCGTCTGAAGCTTGAGGCTATCCATGACAAAGGTATCATTAAAGCTCAGGACGAAGAGATTGCGACTTAAAGATCTCAGCTTGAGGCTGCCCGGCAGAGCTCTCAAGACACTGCCGAAGCCGTGACTCGTCTAGAATCGACACATAAAAAAGAGATCGACGAGGCAGTACAATGCCATGGGGCCTTAGCACTATAGAAGGACTCATTCCAAAAAGAGAGGAACGCATTCAGCCTCCGAGTCAAGTAACTTGAGGAGCAGCTCCGCAGAGAGAAAGAAGAGAAAATGGCTGCCCAAGAAGAGTCATAATGATACTGTGACAAAATTCTTGCTACTCGACTCTTAAAAGAAAAACTTGAGGCCGAGCTTTCCAAAGTTGAGGCAATAAGGAGTGAAGCTCGTGAAGAGGGCAAGAAGATAGCGTCTACGGACATCGACTCTCGTCTCGAGGCGGCTAGAGAAGAAGGTAGGGAAGAGGTCAAAAGCATGTTTGACCCGCTAATCGCTGAATTCAATGCCCTCATCCTCATGCATCGAGACTTGACTTTTCTGGGCGAGGACTGTCTTGAATTTTTAGCCGAGGAATGGGAGGCCTTGATAGAAATCAGGAAGGCCGAGCACGGTACTGAAGAGATTGATGAGGGGGCCTTGATAAAAGAATTCCTCAAGGGAAATAAGCATTCAGACTTGTCAGCAGCTAAAGCTATTTACTGCAAAGGCTCCCCCTCAAGGAAAGGAAAAGAAGTTATTACCGGTCCATCCAGGGTCATGCCTCCAGCTCATGTGCCTACTCAATCGGCCGATCGGCCGATACTCGATCCATTTGAGCAGCATATCGGTTATAATCCAGAGGGCCTCGACCTTGGCGTCCATATTCTATCTCCCATTCCGGAGGGTGAGACCCCCCTGACGGCCGAGAGCCTGCCGGAACCTGGTAGATAACCCTACTTTAAGATTTCACAAGTCGTCATTCCTGCTGAAGGACTATTGTATCCTAATGCTTGTTTTTCATGATTTTGCGCAGGCCGTTCTAATCCCGGGCCCATTCCGAGGAGCGATGTCGCCAAGGAGGTGGAGGGAAAGATAAGTGAGGCCACTCATGCAAGAGAGGCTCCTGGGCCAGATGCTCAGGTGATTGGAGCGCTGGATGAGGACAAGTCTGAGACTTCTTCTCCCATCGATGGGAGTTATGAAGTAGAAATTACAGGTGCCTTCGAACACACATCTGAGCTGAGTATGAAGGAGCAGCTTGAGAAGAAGAAGAGAGAAACAACCAAGATCAAGGTCGAGCCTCGAGTTGTGGACCTGGACGACCCTTTGAATAAGCCGTTGAAGGTCATCCTTCCTGACGGGTCCAAGCCCATGGAGGTTCCCCGTACTTCTTCAGTTGCTACCCCTCCATCAAAGAAGAGCACCAAGGGTAAACACACAGGAGAGGAGCCATCCGAGAAGACAACGGAGGTGAAGAAGTCGAAGAAGCACAAGAAGTGATCATTACTCTCGTTCAATGAGAGTTAGTTTAAGTTATGTAATTATTTTCATCTACTTCCGTACTCTTTGTAAATAGATTATCGACTCCGAACTTTGGAGGGCTTGTAGTAGAAACTTGTTTTGAATAAAGCTTAGTTCCTTTTTCTGTCTTTCAAAAGGCTCTTGTCGGAATAACATGGACTTCTCGGTTCGCCTTCATATGGCTCGGAGATTCTTTGAGAGTTGTTCATTTTTCCTTCCGTGCTTCAAGCACTTTAGAATATTTTTTAGTCCGCACATCGGGGACTCAGAGTGCTCCAGTCCGCACTATGCGGACTTGGAGATTAGAGTTGTTTATACTCGAGTCCGCTCTCCGGGAACTTAGAGTACTCCAGTCTGCACTCTGGGGACTTGGAGATTTGAGTCGTTTATACTCGAGTCCGCACTCTGGGGACTTTGAGTACTCCAGTCCACACTCTGGGGACTTGGAGATTTTGAGTCGTTTATAATCGAGTCCGCGCTTCGGGGACTTAGAGTACTCCAGTCCACACTATGGGGACTTGGAGATTTTGAGTCGTTTATACTCAAGTCCGCGCTCCGGGGACTTAGAGTACTCCAATCCACACTCTGGGGACTTTGAGATTTTGAGTCGTTTATACTCGAGTCCGCGCTCCGGGGACTTAGAGTACTCCAGTCTGCACTCTGGGGACTTGGAGATTTTGAGTCGTTTATACTCGAGTCCGCACTCTAGGGACTTAGAGTACTCCTGTGACGACCCGCCTTTCTCTCCACAGAAAGACGCATCATCAATAAGAAAGAAAGAGGTAGAAATATAATAGATAGAAGAAAAGAACTCAACAATATCAGAATCTCACAGCGGCATGAAACAAAATATAATATATAACATAACTATTACATAGTCATCTACATCAGAATTATACAGATACAACAACTCAAGATAGACAGTTATAAAAGTCTATCTATATACAACTCAAATACAACACATACATCACCGAGATACATCACAGCAGAAACATAATATAACTACAAACGCTGAAGCCTCCTGCTCCATATCTCCTCCAGAATTCGTCAAAGCTAACTTGAATCCCTTGGCTACTCGTAAAAATTTGAGTACCCAAGAGTTTAAGAAAAGCAGAATAAACTCCGGGTCAGACATGGGACTGGTGTGAGTAAACAGGTTAAAGTTGCTTAACTTTTAAAAACCTTTGAAAACAAAAGGTATCACGTAAGACTCCCCACACATAAACATGGGTAAGTTTTTACCTTACGCTAACCAAAACATTTGATAGGAAATCCAGTGATATTATAATAGGGTCTAAGGTTTTCAAGTAAATAGAAAATAGCCGAAATTGTTACATCTAGTAAATTCCAGCTACTAGCCACAAAAGTGGGTAATACAATCAAAACCGTAAGGGCATGTTGGAAGAATGGGTTTCCATCAATGGTAGGGCTACTGGGGTACCGTCCGTCACAGTACGTGGCCTAGATCACTATACCGAGGATCACTCCCGACCCTCTGCAACACAAAGCCGGAACCATTCCTTACTGAACAGTTCCGAACAAGACAACCCCGGCGATTCTAGCTAGCAATCGTCCATACAGCCGAATAAAAAAGGACATCTAGACAGGGGTAAATCTCGTCCTACTTGGGCATTCCCCACTTAGCCTTGTTGCACCTCCCCTTTTTTAGCCATTCCCGGTTGATGAGGCTTGATGCTACGATTATCTTTGTAGAACACATCTATCTTAGAATGCTCATCGTTCACTTGACGATGTTCTGAAAGCATTCAATCCATACAAGTTCGTTCCCGGTTCGATCGAAACCGAAGGCATTATCTCGTTACACTCATTTGGAATCACCCTCAGAGTTAACGACAATAAGCCTTGCACTTTGAAATCTCCATCTCGAACCTGAAAGCACTTTTTCCGTTATACTCGTATTAGAATCACCCTCAGAGTTTTTAACGACAGATAGTTCTTACACTTCGAGTCTTCAATTCGATCTTCACTTGAATTTATGACCTAACGTTTAACTTGGATCGATGTGGTTTTCAGATAATCAAATTTGATACCCGATCCCGATCTCATCGATCCAAACATGTCTTAAATGCCAAGTTGTTTAAAGGTTTAAATAGTTTAATTCAATACAATTCAATGCTTTGAATTCACACAGCATTAACATAGATAAATATCACACATTTATCATTTATATAACCAATACCATATCACAGAATGTCACAACACATCATCAATAGATATCATCCAATTCAGACATTCAACAAACAATCGTCCATAGCAAGCATTATCAATTCATATCATAATTAGTTTAATTACTTAAATTAAATAAATCCCTTAAAAATTAATCACTTAATCCTGCTCATACAATCATTAATTAATTACAAACCTTAATTAATTAATCCCTTCTTGATTAACTTAATTAATCAATTAATCAATCCTTAACCCCAGATTAATTATCCTTTAATTATCAATTAATAATCCTAAATTATTAATTAATCTCCTTTAATACAAAGTAATTAATCCTTAATTACTTTCATAATCAATTAATTAACCTTTAATTGACTGATTAATTATCCATCAACTATCGATTAATAACCTTAATTATTAATCAATATCTCTTAATACAAATTAATTAACCCATAATTATTTTTATAATTAATTAATTAACTATTAATTAACTAATTAATTATCTCTTAATTATTAATTAATAAAACTAATTATTAATTATTAATTAACAATCTAATTACAGATTAATTACTCCTTAATTACCAGTTGATTTACCATTTGATTAATCCTTAATTAATTGTTAACCTATCCATAATTAACAGAAAATCAATCCTTAATTACCATTTGATTAATCCTTAATCACCATTGATTAATCAGTTAATTACCATTTAACAACTTCTTAATTAATCCTTAATTACAGATTAATTATTCTTTAGTTACTAATTAATAAAACCTTAATTATTAATTTATAAAATTTAATTACAAGTTAAGCACTTCTTAATTACTAATTAAGTAATCTTTATTTACTTAATTAACTACTCATTAATTACTTAATTAATAAACCTTAATCACTAGATTAATTAAGTTTAATTACACTTAATTACTTGATTAATGAATCACTAATTATTAATTAATAATCTAATTAATGATCATTTTAATTATAAATTAATTAACCTTAAATTAATTAACCTTTAACCCTTAACCATTTATTAATCAAATAAATTATTTCCCTTAATTAATTTCTTAATCAATCTCTTATAATTAAACTGATTAATTAAACTTAATTTCTTTAAATTAACTTAATAAAAATTAAGATATTAAAACCTTAATTAAGATAAAACATTATCTTATAAATGCTTTAATTACCCTTAACATATTTACATCATTTACCTTATAACTATCTTTACTTAATTAAATTATTAATTAAGTTTTTAGAATAAAACAATCATTTAACTTGATAAATTAAAGTTATCAAAACAGAACTTTAAATAACTTAAAATATTTATCAATTTATAGTTTTAAAAACTAGTTTCAATTTGAATTTGAAACTTGTCTTTTTATATAAACTATTAAAATTACTTTCATAACTCAATTTTAAAATTACTTTAAATTTTCTTAACAAAGTTTAAATTTACCAAACTTCAAAACTTCTTAATCAAAATGTTTAAGAAAACATTATTTAAGCATCAAGTAATTTATGTAAAAGTTTCAAAACAATTTAAATTTTTAAATTTCAAAAAATTAAGTTTCTAAAACTTTTAAAACCTTAAAAACTGATTTAAAGCTCATGCTTCGGGTCAAACCCAAAGCTTACTCAGGTCATACCCGAGTTTCACTTCTTCTCCCTTTTTTTTTTAAAAAAAAATTGATTAAATTCAAGTTTCAAAATCTACAGGCTAACCATACCCAACATACTCGAGAACGAACTTGAGCTTCCCACCCAATACTCGAACACGACTTCGAGCAATCCCACGCCAAAACCCCTCTAACACACACCACCAATACGTGCACATGCACCACCACCTAAGGCTACTCCGTCCATCGCCACGTCCTTCGGCACGTCACTCATCATCATTGCAGCACAAAACGACCACTCAAATGCTCGCACGCGCCTCGAATTGAAATCGAGCATCTCTGATGGACCTAAACCTAAAACGACCTTCGGCAAATTGCTTCGTCCTCAATGCTCCGACCACCAGAGGTTAAACCACTCTGGCCATACCCTGCCGAACCCCTACGCCACCTATTCCCTGAGTTTCGCCATGCTCGATTACCCTGAGACAAAACATAGACCACAAACTCAAGCTTCAACTAAACTAGGTTTAAAACCCGTTCTCGACCATTACCGACACCACAGCCCTCTATAGCCTCAACCACCATTTTTTCCTGAACCCCCATTACCTCCTCCACCTCCAGTAGTATTCCCGACCACCCCAATTGTTCCAACCTCAGAAATCACCCAAAATCCATTTTCCAAAAAAACCCCAAAATTCACATTCATTCCAATATTAAAAATTTAGATATTTGTTTTAAAAATCATAATTTTCAATGATGATTTGAGATATATACATGAATCAATATAACTCAACATTTGATTTATTACATTATTCAAGTTACCACTGCCTTATTCTTGTTTACAGGAAATTTCTAAACTTAAATTTAAACATATTTTCATAATCTAGATAGAGTTTAAACTCGACTAATTTGTTTTAAACCTAAAGCTTCAAAGTGTCTAGATGGGATGTTGTTAAATTTTTGTTTTTTTTAACCCTCTGTAATCAGGTATGAACAGAGAAGCACAAACTCAGGCATGCAGATTCAAATGCATTCATAACTACAGATTGTATACTACTATCCACACATGCAGGAATCAATATCACAGTAATTACTTAAGCAACAATTTTAACCTACTTAAGTTTTAAAAACTAGACGTTTACTCACCTTTTGAATTTGCAAAGAGTTTTTAGAAACTGGATTGAACCGAAGCCCCCTTTTTAAAAGTTTGAATATTACTGATGTTGTTGTTGATGAATTCTGAAACTTGTATTACTCAAATTTAAGAACTGAAATACTTGGTGCTGGATTGCTTTAAAACTGGAACATGATGATATGATCTAGGCTCTGAAAATTGGTTGTTTCCAGGTTTTTGATAACAGAAAGTTTTCAAGCTTTCTCTTTTTTTTAACGCTTCCATAGGCTTGATAAAAAGTATTACAGCTTGAAGATTTCTGCAGGCCCTGAAAATGCTTGAAGTGTTCTTGAGAAATGTTTACAGGGTTGTAAAAATGTTTTCAGGCTTGAGGTTGCAGGGTTTCAAAATCTGATGTTTGGATTTTATTTTTTTGTGGAGAAGATTGTAGGCTTTGAAATTATTTCAGGGGAGATAGTTTAAGGTTTGAGAAGAAATTGCAGGGTTTTTGAGAATTTTGGTTTGCATATGAGAATATTTCAGTTTTGTGGCCATTAATTTCTGAATTCAAAGAATAAGAATGAAGCAGGAAATGGAAGTTTTATATGATAAAATTTAAGGTTTATTAAAATTAAAGAAAAAGAAAATTAGAAAAAAAAGACACTTGTTCAACTTTGACACATTTGTCACAAACCATTGCTTAATTCATAACACATGTATTCAATGAGGTTTAGAAATGAACACATGTCATTCTTCATTTTTAATTATTTTTAAATGGTTTTTAAAAGCCTTTATTATTAAATCTCCTAATATGTAAGCACTTTACTAATTTATAAATGCTTTTTCTTATTTTATAAAAATAAAACTTTTGAAAGAAAATCAAATAAAAACCAATTAGATTCTCAATAAAACCATATACAATTATTCGATCCATTTTAAAAGCTAATTTAAATGCTTTTGCATTTATTTACTACTAAATAAATATTTTCTAAATTTATATAAATAAAATTCTTTTGTTTTAAATTAATATAAAACAAATCTTATTTTTAAAATAAAAACTTTATTCATAAATCCTTTTATATCCAAAATTATTTTCAAGATATAAATTCTTTTTAAATTTCAAATTTCAATTAAAAATTTCAAATTTCAAATTCAAATTCAATTTAAACTTTAATTTAAAATCAAATCAAATATATCAATATTAAATTAAACAAACACACTATTAAATTAAGAAATATAAAATTCTAATTTTAAAGTTAATTTTTAAATAAACAAATATTTAAACAACATTTATTAAATTGAAATATTAAGCCTTTTAAAATCAAATTTATAGAATAACACAGATTAAATAATTATTCTACTTAAAATCAATTTATTTCTAAATTTAAAACAACACATAAATTTTATTTTGGTCATTTATATTTGAAGATAACAATTTTATCAATTTTAAATGATTTAATCAAGAGATTATCACCTTTTAAATTCCCCCGAAATTCTGGGATATTACAACTCTAATCCGCACTCTGGGGACTTGGAGTTTTTGAATCGTTTATACTCGAGTCCATGCTCCGGGGACTTAGAGTACTCCAGTCCGCACTCTGGGGACTTGGTGGTTTGAGTCGTTTATACTCGAGTCCACGCTCTGGGACTTAGAGTACTCCAGTCCGCACTCTGGGGACTTGGAGATTTTGAGTGTCTGCACGTGTTTGTACGTCAGTCAGAATAATATAGTTTCATTTGCCTTTCATAGGATCATCGTACGCCGAAACATTAGTAATTCATGGAAAAGATGGCTTCAATCCTTTATTAATGAAAGCAAGCTAAATTGTCTTAGTACATGCCAAGAACTAGAAATAAAAGCGTACTGGAAATAAATGCAACTGAGACATGAAAGAAATAGACTAAGTATAATAATGCCGCAAGTGCTCACTGTTCCATGCTCGGGGGAGTGTCGCACCATCGACGGTCGCTAACTTGAAAGTTCCTGCTCCAAGCTTCCGTTCGATGACGTATGGACCTTCCTATGCAGGATTCATATGAGATGGGATCGGAAAAACTCGTTTCAAAACGAGGTCTCCTACACCAAAACTTTTCGGTCGGACATTTTCGTTATAATATTTAGAGACTCTATGTCTGTATGTGGCCGCTCTCAAATTAGCTTCTTCACGTTTTTCGTCAATGAAGTCCAACGATTCCAATAAAAGATTCTGGTTCGACTCGGGGTCGTAATAAGTTACCCGATGTGATGGAACTTCAAGTTCCACGGGTATGACAGCTTCCGTGCCATATGCCAATGCGAATGGAGTGTGGCCAGTCGCGGTCTTGTGGGTGGTCTTGTAGGCCCAAAGCGCTGTTGGAAGTTCATCCACCCACTTGCCTCTAGCCCTTTCCAGACGCTTTTTCAATATGGACTTGATTATCTTGTTTACGGCTTCCACTTGTCCGTTAGCTTTCGGATGAGCTACGGCTGCAAACTTCTTTTCGATGCCATGTTTCTGACAAAATTCTTTGAACTCCCTTTCGAATTGAGTTCCATTGTCTGTAATGATGATCCGTGGAAGGCCAAAACGGCATATAGTATTTCGTACGACGAAATTGATAACCTTCTTGGTGGTTAATGTGGCCAGAGGCTCTGCTTCTGCCCATTTGGTAAAGTAGTCGACCGCAACTATTGCATATTTCGCTCCACCTTTGGCTATGGGTAAAGAACCAACTAGGTCGATCCCCCACATTGCAAATGGCCAGGGACTAACCATTTGTGTGAGTTCCGTTGGCGGAGCTCTCGGGATTTTTGCATATATCTAGCATTTGTCACATTTCCTCACATAGTCTGCAGCATCCCGATTCACGGTTGGCCAGTAGTACCCATAACAGAGGACTTTCTTTGCTAATGTCTACCCCCCAGTATGGGTATCGCACTCTCCCTCATAGACTTCCTTTAATATTTGTTTTACCTCATCATGGGCCACGCATCGAAGTAAGGGAGTTGAGAATCCCCTTCGGTACAACACCCCATCCTGTATTACATATCATGAAGCCTTACGAAGGACTTGTCTTCTTTCATTCCTTTCTTCGGGTAAGATCTCTAATAGCAAGTACTGGTTGATTGGGGTCATCCACGATTCCTTCTCGATTTCAGTTTCGAACACGAAATCTATCTCCATCATATCTATACTCGAAGCATGGAGGGTCTCAACATGAAATAATCCCATTTGCTATGAATCGCTAGTGCTTGCAAATTTTGCCAATGAATCGGCTGCTCTGTTTTGCTCGCGCAGGACATGTGAAATATCATAATACTCGAGATTCGCTAGCAGCTCCTGAACTCGGACCAAACATGGGGCAAGTCTCCGCCCCCTTGCTTGGTAATCTCCTCGCACTTGGTACACCATCAGCTGTGAGTCGCTAAAGATTTCAACCGATTTTACACCCAATTCTTTGATAAGTCTTAAGCCAACAATCAATGCTTCATATTCGGCTTCGTTATTCGTTGCTGTGAATTCGAGCTTCAAAGCGTAGCAAACTGATCGGTTCTCAGGAGTTACAAGAACAATGCAAACCCCCGAACAACGGTCGTTAGATGCCCCATCGGTGTACATCTTCCATCGAATGAGAGGCATGACATTGTGGTCGTTTGATTCGTCTGACATAGTAAATTCAGCAATGAAGTCAGCTAGTGCTTGTCCTTGTATGGCCCTTCGCGGCAGGTAGGTAATATCAAATTGACTTAATTTGATATTCCACTTTAACATCCTTCCGGAAGTCTCCGGTCGTTGGAGTACATATCGCAGGGGTTGATCAGTGTAAACACTGACTGAGTGTGCCTGGAAGTACGGACGAAGCTTGCGTGATGCAATCACTAAGCAATAAGCTAATTTTTCAATCTTTGGATAATTTCTTTCTGCCCCCATCAAGCGTTTACTAACATAGTAAGCTGGCTTTTGAACCCGGTCTTCCTCACGAACAAAGGCTGTACTGATAGCGTGCTGGGATATAGCCAAGTATATGTACAACATTTCATAGTCTATTGGTTTCGACAATACCGGGGGACTTTCTAAGTGCCTTACAAGAGCTCGGAATGCTTCTTGACAGTCGGAGGTCCATTCGAAATTCCTCTTTCCTTTCTTTATGACATCGAAGAAAGGAATACACTTGTCTGTGGCCCTGAATATGAATCGGCTCAGCGCGGCCACCTTTCCATTCAGGCTTTGCAACCGTTTTATAGTTCTGGGGACTTGTATTTCTCGGATAGCCTGAATCTTCTTCGGGTTAGCCTCGATTCCCCGCGCATTCACAATGAAACCCAGAAACTTTCCTGTTGCTACGTCGAATGAACACTTTAAAGGATTAATCTTCATTCCATAATGCCTGAGTATGTCAAACATCTTCGCTAAGTCCCAGATGTGGTATTTTGACTGCCATGACTTCATGAACATGTCATCCATATAGACTTTCATTGTTCTACCATTCTGATCTTTGAACATCTGATTCACCAGACGCTGATAAGTTACTCCCGCGTTCTTCAATCCAAAGGGTATCACTACATAGCAATACAACCCAAAATATTTGTGACAAAACTGGTGTGTTCTTGGTCCGGGAGGTGCATTGGGATTTGATTATATCCAGAGTATGCATCCATAAATGATATTAACTCATGTCAGGCAGTTGAATCGACCAGCTGGTCAATCCTAGGCAACGGGAAACTATACTTTGGGCTTGCTTTGTTTAAATCAGAATAATCAACACAAGTTCTCCATTTTCTATTCGCTTTCTTCACTAGCACTGAGTTAGATAACCATTCAGGATAGAGGGCGTCGCGGACGAACCCATTGGCTTTGAGTTTGTCCACCTCCTCTTTGAGAGCCGCAGACCTCTCCGGGTCCATACATCTCCTTTTCTTCTTTACGGGAGCATACTTTGGGTGTATATTCAGCATATGACTCGCAACTGTTGGAGAAATCCCACACATATCAGAGTGTGTCCAAGCGAAAACATCAAGATTCGCTCGGAGGAAGTCAGTGGGGTTCTCGGCCACCACGGGGTCGAGTTGTGATCTAATTTTAAGAATTCATGATGGGTCATCCTGGCTGACTTGGATGTCAATTGTTAGTTCAGCCGGTGCTGCATTTGTTTCCCTAGGTCCCCCATCATCATCTCTCAGATCTATGTCTCTATAGATCCGAGAATGTTGCCCGAGCCAGGGCTCGGGCGCTACTTGTCAATCATCAGAATTTTGGATGCGGACGAAGTTGTCTGCAACCTTTCCTTTCTCTCTACGCCGAGCCTCTCTCAGCCCAGCCACATAGCATGCACGATCGTCGCCTGATCGCCGTGTACCACTCCAACACCACCGTTTGTTGGAAATTTTAACATCGGACACCAAGGGGCCAATGCTGTCCTAAATTCTGCCAGGGCTGGACATCCTAGAAATACGTTATATGGAGAGTCAACATCCAACACTATGAATGGTAGGATTCGCACCCTCCTACGCTCGTCTTGCCCCAGTTCAACTGGTAACTCCACATATCCAACTGCATCCGTTGCTGCGCCGTTAAAGCCATGAATTCTGGCTTTAGATGGTTTCAAATCCTTAGTCTCCAGCTTCATTTGGTCGTATGCCTTCTTGAAGACGATGTTAACGGAACTTCCGCAATCGATTAGAATTCTCTTCACAAACGCCAGCCCGATTGTCGCAGATATGACCATCGGGTCGATGGTAGGAGCCTCCACCTTATCCGCATCTCTGCTCCTGAATACAATATCATCATCCATCGTGCGCTGCTGCTTTGCAGGAGTCCCATCCTCCACATTCGCACAACACTCATACTCCGCATATCTTAAAGAGTTAGCATATCGCTCCATCTCCTGCCAATTCTTATCCACAGGATGAGGTCCGTCAGCAATCGTGTTGATAACCAATCTACCCACAGTTCGAATTGGTTGTTCTGATTGGCGTGGAGCTGGCCCGCGTCCGGGGTCCGATGTATCTTGTCTTCCGTCTTGTGGGTCTTTGACAAACTCCTGCAGCTTCTTCTGTTTAATCAAATTTTCTATAGCGTCATGGAGGTGTTTGCACTCCTCTATGTTGTGCCCATAAGACTCGAAAAAGCGGCAATACTTCCCAGTTCTCTTCTGTTCCTCCGCTGATTCCTTTGGGCGTGGTTTTCTATTTTGAAAAGTGTTGAAAGTTGACAAATATATATTCTCAAGAGATGCGTTGAGCGGGGTGTATTTATTGTAGGTCGGGATCCTTGACTTCCATTTCCCCGTCTCTCTTTTCTTTCCGGGATTTCCACCTCCGGATCCTTTAGACTGCCCAGGCTTGTTTTGGGCGTTGACTTGAGCTTTTCCCGAATTATCGCCGGTTTGCTTCATGGCAACGTTACATTTCACAGTCTCCTGAGCAGGCCCTGGTGCCTTATCTCGTCTTGTCCATCGAGCTTCCTCCCTTCTTATGAACTGATGAGCTTTCGAATAAAAGCGCTCCAGCATGGCTGGGGGTTTTCCCGCCAACCAATCTCCAAATTCAGAGTCTGGATCCACTCCATGCATTACCGCCATCATAATTGCATGGTCGTTTGGATTGCTCACTTCGGTATCAGCAACATGAAATCTCTGCATGTACGCTTTCAATGACTCTCCCGGAGCTTGGATTACGCTTGATAAGGACATCACAACCTTTGGATGAGTGGTGTGTATCCTAAATTGTTCTATGAATTTCATTGCCAATTCGTTAAAGCTGGATATAGATCGTGGGGGAAGTTGAGTAAACCATATGGTGGCGATTCCAGACAGGGTGATTGGAAAGCACCTACACTTGGTTGCATCATTAGCTCTTGCAGAATCCATCATCCATCCGTACCTCATCACATGCTGCCTGTGATCAGTCTTCCCTTCGTAGGCTGGGAAAGTCGGCATATTGAACTTCTTGGGGTACTCAGCCTGCAGGATACCTTCCGTAAAGGGAGTATGGCTTTTGGACACTCCCCAATCTTCATTGGTCAAGCCTTGGTTCTCTCTCATCAGCTGCCTGACCATGGCTGTTAAGTCTTGAGTTTGTATGGAGGATGGAAGGTTGGGTTCTGTTCCACGGGACCGTGCGGGTTTATATCCTGCCTGATTTGGGTCTCGGAAATTCGGGTGTCCTGTCTCCTCATGGGCTTGATCCTTAGTCAATCGATCCACGGCACCTGCTTGTGCACCTTCATCCTTACGGCGTCTACGCCTAGGAGGTTCATCAGCTGAGGTTGAACTATCAGATTCAGAATAAGGGGCAGGGTTACCTCCAGCATTCTGACGCTGCTGCTGACTGAGCTGAGTCATGAGGTTAGTGTTGGCTTGAATCTGCTCAGCAAGTTGCCTTCTACTTTCCTTAAGTTCCCTTATCAAGTCGTTGAACTCTGCTCAGGAAATAACTTCCACTTGGTTTTGGGTGGAGGGCCCTGCACCTTGAGTTGCTTGCGGATTTCTAGGTCCAACTTGTTGCGTGCTAGCAGTCTCGTGGACATCTGCATTGTGAGAGGCCAATCTAGTTCGTGGTCTCCCCATGGTAGAGTTGTTGGTTGTAACTCCGAATAGAATCAACAGATGCCTTGTGAATGATCTTGGATCTCCTCTAGGGGATTTATGCAATTCAGTAGCTACAAAGCAGATCCTAACAGCATGAGAATTCAATTCTCAAGTGAAAGCACCAAAATGTTAGCACCAAAATTGGCCACTAACACCCTTAAGAAAGATTGTGTAGAGAGATTAATGAAAATAGAAAATTAAAACAGGAGACAGTATGTAAATTTAAATGTAGAACAAGCACACCAAATTTATAGTGGTTCGGCGTAACTGCCTACGTCCACTTTGAAGTTGATTTCTATTGCTTTTGTAACGACCCGCTATTTTGGACTATTCAAATCGATAATAAAACCATACATATCCGACTTGAATAATTCAAAATACCGAATTGTTGATTAAAATTTGGCATAACTTAAAATATACAGTAAATTAATCAATCACAGATCACAGAGTAATATAATGCAGCGGAATAGATAAAGAATAGTAGTTCATGAAGCTACTATATACATCAGAGTTAGAAAAATACAACCAAATAGTTCAAATGCAGTGAAGTCTCCAATGCAACAGATGACTTCTCTGAACCAATCAACTGGAAAGGCTGGAATCTGAATCGATAGTTGGATTTCCAAATGAAGCTCCGAACTCCAAAGGTGAGTCTCAAATGCTGTATCACTTAGTCTGACTCGAGCGTAAAGAAAAACATAAAACACTCGGGTCAGGATTAACATTCTTATATCAATAAATCCAACTCAAGTGAAATATCAACTGAAATACAATTAACTTCAATGATGTTTGGGATAACTATCCTCTAAGGGTCCATGGAACTTTCTACAAGGTAGAAATATACACTATAACACCGTGGTCATTTCAGCTTAATTTATACTTCAAAACCAAATCTCATTTTCACTTCAAATATCTCTATATTTCCCAAAATAGTATTTATATATATTAAATAATTTACACAGTAAAGTATTTTCAATTTCCTTAACTTAACAAATCGTTCCAACATCAACCCGACCTTCCCATTCAAATTAAATTCAATCTCAATTTATCAATTAAATTCAACTCAATTTCTAAAATAACCACTTAAATTTTACCGATCTCAAATTCGGATTTATAATCACAAATACCCCTTTATATTTCCATATATTTCAAAATTTTAAGTATTCAAAGTTTCATCTAAACTTTCGTTCAATTTAGTTTTCTAAATAATAAATTCAAGTTCAACCTAAATTTTCATTTTAATTCAATTTAGTTTTTAAATAACAAATTCAACTACATTGATTTCAAATACAGATCCGAATCTCAACATAAACCATTTAAATTCCAATATAGTTCAAGGCTTTAATATTTAAATGTTCTATATAACAGTTTCATATAGATCTCGATTTAACCTCATTATTATTTAGTCTTGAAATACACCCTTATTAGATTCAATATCATTTAAGTAGCCTTAAATTACATTTTACTCAATATTTTCTTTAATTTATTTAAACGTGAAATATTCATTAAATCACTTAAATCAAAAATCCAGTTATAAAATCATACCCTTTAAATTTCCCATTCAAAAATTTCAAATCGATTTAATTAAATAAATCCTTATTTAAATACCATTTTTATAAACCCAAATTTATCTCCCAATCTTAATTATTCAATTTATTACAAGCGAATCTATTTGAAATATAGATTTACATAAATACTTAACCATATTATATGTATTAAATCAATCTAATTTAAATCAAATATTACTACTAAATCTATATATACAATTTTCATTTATATAATATCTTAAGAATCAAATTTATTAAACCATATATTTCTTTCCAAAATTATAGAAATTATTTTCAAAATATTTATATGGACCAACGGTGTTTGTATATATTTCCTATCATATAGTCAAGTGCTACGGATATTTATCATTTCAATCCGTATACTAAATATATACGGATGGATATCATTTCAACCCGTAATCCAAAATTCAATTAAATGAAAATCGCTTGGGTTTGTCATTTCAACCCATAATGATTTTCTCCTATTCTAAAGTCTGTTCGGGTATGTATCATTTCAACCCATAGTGATTTCTAAACTACAGGGAACTTGCAGAGTGATAACAGAAAATACAATAAAATAACAGGCATATGTCATCAATAACAATATAATATAAACAACAGGATATGATGTCATATCCCGCAGGTGAGCAGTTACAGATAATAGCATATACAACAAATTTAAATAACTACAGCAGCATATTTCAATTTTCGTTTCAATTGAAATCAAATTTAATGAATAAAAGAATGTTAATCGTGAGTGATTACTCACCTCTCGAGCCTAAAGAATACAGAAGATGACACAGACATGCATACTGCTACAGACACTGAAATTTGAATTATGAATCGAAGCATAGCAAAATCGTCAAGAATTCAACGATCAAAGCTGATAACAAGAATTGATGTAACAAGTCAGAACGGGATCGACGAAGATAATGGTATGAGTGGACTCATATATATAACTATATATAACTATATATATAAAGTCATATTCTAAATTCAACAAATATTAAATTAAATTAAATATATATGTATTTATATTTTCCAAAATCATTGCTTTTTTTATTTAAAACACATAAATTAGAATCAAGCATATATACAATATGAAATTTGAAATAAATACTTATATAAACAGACTAATATTAATCATGTGCTAAGTTACAATACCGACATATTTTAGCTGTAAGAAAGAGTATAATGAAAGAAGTCAACGTCAGTTATAATATATTTATATAAACCAAATGTAACATATATTTAGTTGACATAACAAATGAATTCTTTTATAAAATAATATACATTGGGCGCTATTTCATTAAACTGCACATACAATACCATTTATATACGAACAACAAAAATAGCTTATATATATAGATATACTATTTAAAAATCAATATTTACATTTCAACTAACATCAGAAAACAAATATAAACTTTATACTTTATATATGTTTTATGGAAAAAGAGAAAAAAAAACAGAACGCAAAGTGGATCCAACGTTTGGAATTCAGGGATTAGTTCTGAAGGCTAATACACCATCAGATCATTTTTATTCAATTTTTGGATAAATTTCAGTAGAAGAGTAGCAATTTATTTAAAATAACGTGGTATGAAATGAATTGATGGAATGAATAAAGTAACGTATTATTAGTACCCAAATAATCAAATGACACAATACGTTGGTTTCTTAATAACGACAGTAACGTTCAATTTGCTAAAAGTTAATTTAGGACATTAACTTCGTCTTATTTGTAAGCGATTGATATATCATACCTGTAACAGCCCAAATTTTTAACAAGTATTTTTTACTTTTATTTTTAAAACTTTGGGGTTTATTATATAAAAATCTAAATTTTAAAGTGAAAATAAAAATAAAAACAATTGACCAAATTTTTAATTAAATAATAAGATCTCTGAAATTTTGACATGGTTAAGAATTAACTTTAATTTGGAAATTTGGGTTTTTGTCGAAGATGGTAAATAACTTAATTTCTAGCAAAATCAAGTTTTAATTACGAAAACATTAATAGCTTAGGTGGTTAAGACATCTGGGCTATTCACGACAGGTCACGAGTTCGAGTCTTAGCACGGTCAGAATTTCGAATTTTTTTTTAGTGTATAAATGAACTGGGTAATTACGCGTTAAAAAGGGCGTCTAAATTTAGGGAATAAATACCGTATATATATATATATGTATATGTATATATATATATATATATATATATAAGAAAACGTATAGAATTTTAATCCGTTATTTCGGTATATTTTGGGCATAAAATATTATGGCTATGGTACACATTCTTAAAATATGACCTTAGTGTAAATGAGTAAATTTATCATTGGCATGTGTTTTTAGAGGGAAGGAATATTCTAGCGTCCAAATCAAATATGTTGCCCCTAAATTCAACGCATTACTTTAAAATTTTGATTTCCATAAAATTTTTTTTTCCATTCAACAAAATTTATTTCTTGCATTTTTCAAAACACAATTTTCTCCTAAATCTCAGTCATGCACAGTATCCATTCTCCTATCTGCTTGCCTATTTCATATGCATTTTTCTCTTTACTCATATCTCTTACGTTATTTTTCTCTTTCCAGTAAAATTTACTTCCCAATTTATATATATTTTAATTTGATCAAATCATTTCCAAAATGCTAAATAATAAATGAAAGTTTCACTTTGTTTAAGGATAACTCTAAATGGGAATTTTAATATAAAAAAAAATTTGGATTATATACTTGCTTTAAAAATTTGTAATATTTGGTCCATTTGGATAATAAATCGCCTTTTTATGGTAATAAGAATCAGAGAGAGATGTAACCAAAGTTTTATCTTTTTAATTTAGTAATAAATGTTAAGAATTTATAGCATATTAATAAACTGATAATTTCGAATTTAAAAAGGGCACGCATTGTAATGGTATAAGTAACGTATAAACGTATAAATTAAAAACGTTACTTTTGCATAAATTTTTGGGCGTATGGTAATGCGTCAGTTTGGCGTATTTTAAAAAATTATATTTCAATATCTTTATGGATTAATAAAATCAGTTAGGAGATTTCCAACCAAAACGTATTGATTTCGCGCCTATCCGTTTCTCTAAAATCATGCACTGATTAAGGAGATTCCCACTACCAATATTGTTTTCAAAATCGTGCTTCCCTTTCACGCAAATATCATCTGGAAAGAAATCAAACTTGCTTTCCTTGCGCGTGACATATCAGTGAAATTTATTTCCTTTAACATCTTTGTCATTTGCCTCTTTATAGAGATTTGATTTAAAAACTTTCACAAATAAATTTTATTCCACTTGCCATTCATTCCTCTCAATCAAATATAATTGCTTGCCTTCTAAAATTCAATCAATCAGAAAATTAAATTTCTTACCATTTTCTCTCCGTGACATAAATCAACGTATGCATTCAAATCTGTCCTTGAAGTAGCATCCAAAGCAAATTAATACTTGCTGATTCTTTGTATATAAATCTCTCAGACTATAAAAATAGCATGCAACTATTAATTGGAAAAAAAAAGAGATATAACGTTGCAATCAAATTTTTCGTATATCTGGCAATAAAATCACGCATATGTTATCTGAGAGAAAATCAATTTGCCTTCCTTTGCGCGTGACATAAAATTTTATTCTTTTAACATTTTTGGCATTTGCCTCTTACCATTTATTTCTTGCGCATGTCCCTGTATTCATTGTTAATTCACGCATCAGAATGAATGCATTAAATCAAGAATTTTCGTATAACTTGGAATGGTTCAAATTCTTTCCTCTCTGCATTTAAATCACTCAGACTTATCCATTCGAATGAAAGAAAATTGACAATATTAATCACGTATAAATTATCTTCCATCAATGCTTGCCGTTTCTTCTCTGCATTTAAACCTTGCTAATCAAACAATGCAAGCCTTATCCATTCAAATCTGGCAATATAAATCGCGCATGTTTTTCTAGAAATCAAACTAAAGAAAACTGGAAAGAAATCACACATATTTTTTTTTCGCTTGCCTCTTCCTTAAATTTCGCAAGTTGTTTATCTATATATGTACACCATACTCAGTTACAAAATTCCACTATCTTCTCTCTGTTTCTTCTCGTGAGCTTGCATACAATCAGGTAATATTTCTATTCTTCTTCTTCTTTTGTATTCTCTCTGTTTTCTTTCTCCCTCCCTTATATTTTTGTTTTCCTTCTTCAGTTTTTTTTTCCTTTTCTTTTTCACCTTGCTCGTCTACTTCTCACTCCATATTTCTGCCGTCTTTGACTAAGTACATGCCTTTCTTTTCCCCCTGATAGTGTTGCCATGTTTTGCCGTGCATATCATATAGGAAGTCAAGCTTAGTTGCATTCTGTAGAGATTTCATGCGTGTGTGCCTGTAGTTGATATAGGTTGTTATAGCCATAATGAAAAAAAAAGAAAAAAAAAAAGAAAAAAAAGAAAAAGAAAAAAAGAAAGACCATTGCCGAGCACAACCCTGTAATATCATTGAGTAGAACTGATAGAAGGCTTTCCAAATTTGAAAGAAGACATAGAATGTCAAATTGGGATGTGTTTTGCAAGGCATGGTTCATAAAATGGCAAAATAATATAAAGAGTTTCAGTTGAAGGCCTGCAATGCTTTGAAGCATATAGTTGCGTGGGATAGTTTGCATCTATGCATGGAGGACGTGTTATCTGAAAACTGAAGGGGAGGCGTGACTTGTAACGACCCAGGATTTTTAGTAATTAAAATTTGAATATTTAATTAATTTTAAATATTAATAAGTGAATTTATAAGTCGAATAAATTTTATTTTGAATAATTGGATTTAATTGAATAATTAATCGATAATTTAATATGTGAAAATACAGAAATAATTGAAAATTGAGTTAAATATGATTTAAAATGATTTGTAAAATTTTATTTTATCATATTGGAGTTAGAATGATGTTATAGAACTTTTAAAATCGAATTAAAAGTTAATTTGTGAAAATTGAATATTTTAATATTTAATCGACTAGTGAAATTAGCCAATTTTTGAACAGTCCCAGAATTGGACGAAACCAGTTCCATTGGATCCGTAATTGATAGTTATTACCGGATTTCAATTTTCGTAGCAATCGGAGTTATTGTTTGATCGTGGCAGCTCGAAACGCATCGAATTATTTTTAATATTAATTTGGCGAGTTAAAATAGTCATTTTTCAAAAAGTCTCGGATTTCGACGAAACTAGTTTCATCGGATCCGTAATATGATATTATTGTAAGGTTTCAAATTTCGTATCAATTGGATTTACCGTTTGTCCGGTACAAATTAAAACGCCTAGAAAATCGTTTAAATCGGTTTAATTTAAATTGAACGTTTATTGCCATAACTCACAAAGATGACCGAATTAGCTTTCGAAACCTATTCCATTGTGTCCGGAACGTGGGGTAAACCCCAGAAACGTTGGTTACGGCGCGTAAATCGGAGTTCGGAATTTCCGGAATGAATAGTGTCGTTCGATTCTCTATAAATAGCCCACCTTCACACAAAAAAAATAATAATAATTAAACCCTAGCCGCCGTTGTTATTATCAACGGCCAGAAAATCACGTTCTTCCTCCTCCAATTTCTTCAAATCCAAGCCTCGTTTCAAGAATCCTTCAACATGAAAGATGTAGATCTACGTGAGAGCTTCGATTCCATATGGATATGATCGTGAATGGAGTAGTGTGGTGGTTGAAATCGTGGCTCAAAGGCCGAAGGTTGCGAACGGTTTTCTGGGGGGAAGACACGACCGAGATTGCTCGTGTTTGGGGCTGTGGTGAGGCTCGTGTAGCTCGTTCGAATGGCATCTCCTGATCGGGGTATCGATGAACGTAGGTGGTCGCGTGCATAAGGGAGGAGGGTCGACGTTGGGTTCTTTCGTACTGGAGGCGTACGTGAGTTTGGGGAAGGAGATGCAACGTGCGGTCGTGATTTGGGGCAATGGATCATGCGGCTGTAAATAGAGTAGGTTTAAGATTTTATAAATTTAGTTGTAAATTATATAAATTAAATCGTGTAAACTTCATAAATGCATAACTTTTTCATACGAGGTCGAAAACACGCGAAACCACTTGCGTTGGAATCGTATGGACGAGCACTACGCGATGGAATTGGATTGGAGTCGTTTGGAGTTAGTGAAAATTTCACGTAAAATTAAACGTCCGTTTAATTTTATTCGAAATAAATCGCTAAAACGAAATTAAAATCAAGGTGAGAACTTCTCACTCAATCGAATCAGTTTCGATTTTAATTTTAAATAGTTAGATTTAAAATATTTGAATGCATGTTTGAATGATGATTGTTATCTATTGATTGTTAAAATAGACATTATGCGCCGTTAGTAAGCGGATGTTATTTATTAAAAACATATACCGTGAATATTTCATAAACAGTGAAATTGGTATTATATATAATAGCAATATATATATATTGGCATATGTATATATTGCAGTTATTGATTTCCCGCATTTGTATAGCGGATGAGACCCTATTGCACCGTCTATTAAGCGGATAATATTTTAAAACCCATATACCGTGATAATTCCGTACTGGAGCGGAATTGGTGTTGTGCTAATGTTTGTGGATGCAGGGAAACAGGTTGGAGGGATCCAACTGGATTCCTCAACAGTATTTATTTGATTATGGATATTTTGATATTTGATGGATTATCATATCGATATATGATATCGTTGTTGTCATGATTGACTATTTGGTATGTAGCATTATTGGACCAAATTTTGGAATTTTAAAAGGGATTTCAAAGTGATTTTTGAAAGTATACGTTTATAAAATATTTTTGGGAATTTATCCATTTTAAATAAATAAACGTATAATTTTTAATGTTATAAAAATTATGACTTTTGAGAAATATAGTTAAAGGTTGATTTTTGAAAATATGAGGCTAATGATTTTATAAAATAGTTTAATCGGGATTTTTGAAATTATTATAAAGAGTTGAAAATATAGGATTTATAAAATTTAATTATTTTATGAATCAAAATGATGAAATTATAAAGGAGATTAAAGATGTTTTAAAAGAATAATATAAATTGATTTATATAAAAAGATTTATAAATTGATAATTTATAAATGAAAATATTTGAATTATAAAACGAGTTTTTATAAGTGTTTGAATGAAGTGAAAATGGATTGCATAAGTGAATGGAATTTATAAAATTTTAAATGGTGAAGTTATAAGTGAAATTTATAAAAAATAAGATTTATAAATTTGTGAAGTTATTAAAGAATGGTTTTGGATAAATAATTGAATCTTATAAGTTATAAGATTTATAATTATGAAGTTCAAAGGAACGATTTTTGCAAACAAATAAATTATAAGTATTTCACTTATAATATGAACTTTTAGTATATCACTGAGATATGAATTGAGATAGGTTAATAAAGGAATTTATAAAGGAAGTTGTGGTAAAATAAATAGAAATGGAATTTATAAACGTTGTTTTATAAATCCGCAAACGACTTATTTTGATAAGTAAATTGTTGAAACCTATTAATGGAGTTATATTCACATTTTTGACCGTGAATAATCCTTTGAAATAAAATGAATAGAAGTGATGAAAGTTGTTAACGTAGTATATTCACGTTTTTGAATAGTGAATAATATGTTAAAGAAATTGTTTTGAATGGGATGTTTTAAATAGAATTAAAACGATCTAACGATGTTTTAAATATGTTGAGATTCGAAACCATAGATTTCAACATTCATTGTTGAAATAGACGTTTTCGAGAAATAAAAGGAAATGGTGGACTATAGCACTATTGTTATAGTAAATGATTTCCGAAAGGAAATGTTTTGTATAGTATTGGGATTTATATATCTATTTTAATTTCGAATCCCTATGCTAGTGATTTTGGGACGTCGTAACGATGTTTTACGCAACATTCGTTTTGGCCCAAATAAATATGGTTAAGAGAATGATTTCCTTAAAGAATGAAATATGTACTTAATCTTGATTAAAGTATATTGAATATTTTCCAAGTGTTGAAAATAAATGGATTAAGAATTACTTAATAAGTAAGTATGGAAATGTTTTCCAATATAAAGTGAATATTTTGAGAATTTATCTTTTTGAAGATAAATTGAAATGAAAAATTAAAATCGTATATGCATGGATATTGTGAAATATAAATTCACTAAGGAATTTATAAAAGAAAGTGGAATTTGTTTAAAAATAAATATTGATTTATTTTTGAGGAATTGAAATTATATATCTTGTAAAGATATGAATTTTGGGAAATAAATAATTTGGAAAATTATTTGGAATCTGGTGATGTTGTGCATATCCGTTGATAGTTCAATAACCGACTATCAATATTTACCTTTGAAAGGTATTTGTTGGGATTTGTTGAATTTGAATGCCACACTTATTTTTAAATTATTGCGCTCGTTATTCGGATTACCCATTTCGAATAGTGATACGACGTAATGGATAACATTGAAGATCGGTGTTGAAGACCCGGTATTTGCGAGAGCGATAGGATGACCTGTCGATTGACTCTGCACCGAGTTGCTCCGGTATAGAGTTCTCCATATGTGATGGGAAACCCGATCAGGATTGTGGATATCCGGATTGCAAGGACTTCTTTGTAAGTGCCTTCGGTTTTGTTCGAGCCCGGAACAGACTTGTATGGATTGTATGTCTGACATTACAAATTGAGATATAAACAGATTTCTTTCAAATATATTTCTGTTGGTGGGGGAGAATTTATTCTTTTAGCTTAACACCCTTCTCTGAGATGTACGAGCTCAGAGGTTATGTAGTTGAATGTTATCAGCGATATATTCCCAATTTGGTAATGTCACATACTGAGTGTTGCTGTGAAATGATCATTGTGTTGATTATTTGTGATATGATCATTTATTTTTGATCGTCTATCCTGGTGATCATTTCTATGATCATTTGTTGACCCAAAGCATGGCTTTTGTATAAAGTATGTTTTTGTGGACGTGACTTCGTCGAGCCTCACACCCCGGAATGGTCAAAACAGGAAAGATGCGGCAAGGTTATGAGGGGTAGCTCCCTTTAGGGTATGTGCATTTCCTTCTGGAAAAGGGTGGTATCATGGTATGGAGCCCAGATACTTACTCATGTTGAAAACACTTTATGATTGTGTGAATTGATTACGAGCGCTCGGTTAAAGGTCCCAAAGGACCGGGGGATGGCATACTCGTGTAGTAGTTACCTAGTGATAAAGGTAACCCGGCCTTGTGTTGGCAGAGAGCTGGTTAAGTTCTCGGGACGTCCATCCAGAGGCGTTTCCATGTGGCAATGGGAAGTTCCTTGGCTTGACCATTCGTTGGAAATCCAAAGAAACAATACGAAACCCTGTACGGTATTAGTTGTAGAACCTATCATTCACTTATGGTGGCGCCCCACTGTTTGGATGGTAGCTATAGTAGGCATAGTTCGGAATGTCTATGCTGGCTAAGATTTATATCTTTATTTTCGGAATGAATTTTTTCTTTACACTATGCACTAGTAATAATATCAAATGTTCTTTTAAATGCATATCAAGCATCTTTGACTATCATAAGGAGAAATCTCCTCCGATTCTACGTTTTCATTGTGTGTGTGTGTGTGCGGGAGGCCTTATGGTAGTTCATTTTTAAAAGCATTGCGAATTGACTTTAAAAATATTCCTCTATTTTGATTTTAAAAATAAATAAACTGTTTTGAGTTCTCACACCAGTCACATGACTGACTCGGAGTTTATTGTTTTCCTTCCTAAACTCTGGGTGCCCACCAATTTCCACATGGGCAGTTAAGAGTTAGGTTTATCAGGATATTCTGGATATTCTGGAGTTACTGGAGGCAAGCTGGATGGCATGGCGTATTATTAGTATATAGTATTTCTTTTTCCGCCGCATTGTTTATTGTTGTTTAATGTTGTACACTCTGAAATGTAATGTGATGTAATGTAATAACTGATATAGTTCTTTGTTTAAAGATTATTCATTTATTATTATATGTTGTTCCGCTGCGAATTGTGAGATTCTGTTATTGTTCTGTTGTTTTCTGTTCCGTTCTATTTTTCTATCCTTTTCTCTCTCTATTTTCTACCTTATCTCTCTTCTTCTCTCTCTTTTTCTTTCATTTCTTCTTCTTAAACCCTCAGTGTTCGGTTTTTCGGCATCCGACTGATTGGCATTCGATACAGTGGACGTATTGATGTCGATATTCGGGAGTCGAAGAATCGGGTCCTGACAATGTGGTATCAGAGCATATGGTTAAGCGACAACCATGGTTCTATTGGGTATTACTCATTAGAGATAGAGTCAGTAGTGCTCTAGAATGAGTTTGAGTGTAATAATAGCTATGAGAGCGTATTTGTTAATGATTATAAATTGTTTTGTATTGTGTTGACTTATCGGTTGATTGTTTATAGATTTCGGTCGATGTAGTCTAGCTAACTATCGTAGAAAGGAGTTTCTAAACTCTTAAACAAGATAAACCGACACAGTATTGTTTTAAGTTGGGTAAATGAAATAATTTTACCTTGATTATATTTTATATATAAAGGAATAATTTTTCAGAATTATTAAAGTGTATATAAATTGATTGTTTGGTTGTTTGAATAATCTAAGTAAAAAAAAAATATTTGTATAAGTAAAAAGAATTATAAGAGTTGAATTATAATTAAAGTGAATTACAATTGTGAAATAAACTTATATATATATAAGAAGTGAAACTATATGAATATATTTATAAATATGAGTTGTAACAAAAATGAATTTAAAGTTAAATGGAAATTTACTTTAGAATTGAAATCTGAATTGATGTATAAGTGGAAATTTAAGTTAAGTAAAAACAAATAATGTTTGTAAAATGAAGTATAACTTAAGAGATGTTGAATGAAGTTGATTTGGGTATCAAAGTAAATTGATAAAGTTAAGTGATAAATGTGAACTTGAGTTATATAAATGAAATTCAATTTTAGAAACTAAATTGAATGTAAATCAATTGAATGTAAATAAATTGGAATGGAATAATGAATGTAAGTGTTAATTCATTAAAAATATAATGTTATTGGAAGTTGAAAGATTGAATGCAAAATCAATTTAATTAAACCAATTGAAAGTGAAGGTGTTAAACCAAATTGAATAAATATAAGCAAAGGAATTTGGTTGTAATTAATATACATTGATTGTTATATGGTTGTTAGTTGATTGTATATAATTCATTAAGTATTAATGAAATTGAGTTAATGAAATTGGAAGCTAAAGTAACTGGAATTCAATTGGAAGTTAAATGAATCTTAAATAGAATTGAATTTGATTTGGAAGTCAACCAACTTGAATATGAATTAGTGAATATAAACTAATTGAAAATGAATGTTAGTAAGAACATCCACTACTAATGAATCAAATGTGATTTAAATTGAAAACCTATTTTATTGAATATTAATGAGAATATGAATGAATACTTATTGGTTATGAATGTTAGTTGGTTGATGGTTGAATATATTGCTTTTGTTTCATTTGCTATGTTGGCATATATAGTTATTATGTTGCTATATGTTGTATATTGATACTATTTTCTATATACATGGTTCTCATGTTGTTTGTTGAGTGTTTAGTAGGTGCAGATCGCGTTTGCTTCGCATTTGGAGCTCGCTTTCGCGCCATATTAGCCGTATATGCTTGCTAATAAAATATAAGGTACATATCTCGGATTACATACCGTACTTTTACTTTTTTCCCTGCGGGATGCCTCATTACTTGATGAGATGTATATTTGTGATATATATATACTGTCATTTTTTTTCCGGATCGAGCCGCGCAAAGGAGACTATGGCGATTTTTTTCGAAAATTTAAGGCGTTAGAAAAAGTTTGAGATAATTGGAAAAGTTTTGAAACTATAACTTTGATTTGGAATTGAAAGTTAAACTATAGTAGTTGTGTTTGAAAAAATAACTAAGTATGATTTGAAAACTTAGTAAAGTTATTGAAAGAAGTTTAACTATGGATTTTGGAAAGTTAGTGGATTCTGTAACTTTTCTTACTTGATAATTTCGAGGATGAAATTCTTTTAAGGGGGGAAGATTGTAACGACCCAGGAGTTTTAGTAATTAAAATTTGAATATTTAATTAATTTTAAATATTAATAAGTAAATTTATAAGTCGAATAAATTTTATTTTGAATAATTGGATTTAATTGAATAATTAAATCGATAATTTAATATGTGAAAATACAGAAATAATTGAAAATTGAGTTAAATATGATTGAAAATAATTTGTAAAATTTTATTTTATCATATTGGAGTTAGAATGATGTTATAGAACTTTTAAAATCGAATTAAAAGTTAATTTGTGAAAATTGAATATTTTAATATTTAATCGACTAGTGAAATTAGCCAATTTTTGAACAGTCCCAGAATTGGACGAAACCAGTTCCATTGGATCCGTAATAGTTAGTTATTACCGGATTTCAATTTTCGTAGCAATCGGAGTTATCGTTTGATCGTGGCAGCTCGAAACGCATCGAATTATTTTTAATATTAATTTGGCGAGTTAAAATAGTCATTTTTCAAAAAGTCTCGGATTTTGAAGAAACTAGTTTCATAGGATCCGTAATGTGATATTATTGTAAGGTTTCAAATTTCGTGTCAATTGGATTTACCGTTTGTCCGGTACAAATTAAAACGCCTAGAAAATCGTTTAAATCGGTTTAATTTAAATTGAACGTTTATTGCCATAACTCGCACAGATGACCGAATTAGCTTTCGAAACCTGTTCCACTGTGTCCGAAACGCGGGGTAAACCCCAGAAACGCTGGTTACGGCGCGTAAATCGGAGTTCGGAATTTCCGGAATAAATAGTGTCGTTCGATTCTCTATAAATAGCCCACCTTCACACAAAATAAAAAATAATAATAATTAAACCCTAGCCGCCGTTGTTATTATCAACGGCCAAAAAATCACGTTCTTCCTCCTCCAATTTCTTCAAATCCAAGCCTCGTTTCAAGAATCCTTCAACATGAAAGATGTAGATCTAAGTGAGAGCTTCGATTCCATACGAATATGATCGTGGATGGAGCAGTGTGGTGGTCGAAATCGTGGCTCAAAGGCCGAAGGTTGCGCACGGTTTTCTGGGGGGAAGACACGATCGAGCTTGCTCGTGTTTGGGGTGGTGGTGAGGCTCGCGTAGCTCGTTCGAATGGCATCTCCTGATCGGGGTATCGATGAACGTAGGTGGTCGCGTGCATAAGGGAGGAGGGTCGACGTTGGGTTCTTTCGTACTGGAGGCGTACGTGAGTTTGGGGAAGGAGATGCAACGTGCGGTCGTGATTTGGAGGCAATGGATCATGCGGCTGTAAATAAAGTAGGTTTAAGATTTTATAAATTTAGTTGTAAATTATATAAATTAAATCGTGTAAACTTCATAAATGCATAACTTTTTCATACGAGGTCGAAAACACGCGAAACCACTTGCGTTGGAATTGTATGGACGAGCACTACGCGATGGAATTGGATTGGAGTCGTTTGGAGTTAGTGAAAATTTCGCGTAAAATTAAACGTCCGTTTAATTTTATTCGAAATAAATCGCTAAAACGAAATTAAAATCAAGGTGAGAACTTCTCACTCAATCGAATCAGTTTCGATTTTAATTTTAAATAGTTAGATTTAAAATATTTGAATGCATGTTTGAATGATGATTGTTATCTATTGATTGTTAAAATAGACATTATGCGCCGTTAGTAAGCGGATGTTATTTATTAAAAACATATACCGCGAATATTTCATAAACAGTGAAATTGGTATTATATATAATAGCAATATATATATATTGGCATATGTATATATTGCAGTTATTGATTTCCCGCATTTGTATAGCGGATGAGATCCTATTGCGCCGTCTATTAAGCGGATAATATTTTAAATCCCATATACCGCGATAATTCCGTACTGGAGCGGAATTGGTATCATGCTAATGTTTGTGGATGCAGGGAAACAGGTTGGAGGGATCCAACTGGATTCCTCAACAGTATTTATTTGATTATGGATATTTTGATATTTGATGGATTATCATATCGATATATGATATCGTTGTTGTCGTGATTGACTATTTGGTATGTAGCATCATTGGACCAAATTTTGGAATTTTAAAAGGGATTTCAAAGTGATTTTTGAAAGTATACGTTTATAAAATATTTTTGGGAATTTACCCATTTTAAATAAATAAACGTATAATTTTTAATATTATAAAAATTATGATTTTTGAGAAATATAGTTAAAGGTTGATTTTTGAAAATATGAGGCTAATGATTTTATAAAATAGTTTAATCGAGATTTTTGAAATTATTATAAAGAGTTGAAAATATAGGATTTATAAAATTTAATTATTTTATGAATCAAAATGATGAAATTATAAAGGAGATTAAAGATGCTTTAAAAGAATAATATAAATTTATTTATATAAAAATATTTATAAATTGATTATTTATAAATGAAAATATTTGAATTATAAAACGAGTTTTTATAAGTGTTTGAATGAAGTGAAAATGGATTGCATAAGTGAATGGAATTTATAAAATTTCAAATGGTGAAGTTATAAGTGAAATTTATAAATAATAAGATTTATAAATTTGTGAAGTTATTAAAGAATGGTTTTGGATAAATAATTGAATCTTATAAGTTATAAGATTTATAATTATGAAGTTGAAAGGAACGATTTTTGCAAACAAATAAATTATAAGTATTTCACTTATAATATGAACTTTTAGTATATCATTGAGATATGAATTGAGTAGGTTAATAAAGGAATTTATAAAGGAAGTTGTGGTAAAATAAATAGAAATGGAATTTATAAACGTTGTTTTATAAATCCACAAACGACTTATTTTGATAAGTAAATTGTTGAAACCTATTAATGGAGTTATATTCACATTTTTGACTGTGAATAATCCTTTGAAATAAAATAAATAGAAGTGATGAAAGTTGTTAACGTAGTATATTCACGTTTTTGAATAGTGAATAATATGTTAAAGAAATTGTTTTGAATGGGATGTTTTAAATAGAATTAAAACGATCTAACGATGTTTTAAATATGTTGAGATTCGAAACCATAGATTTCAGCATTCATTGTTGAAATAGACGTTTTCGAGAAATAAAAGGAAATGGTGGACTATAGCACTATTGTTATAGTAAATGATTTCCGAAAGGAAATGTTTTGTATAGTATTGGAATTTATATATCTATTTTAATTTCGAATCCCTATACTAGTGATTTTGGGACGTCGTAACGATGCTTTACGCAACATTCGTTTTGGCCCAAATAAATATGGTTAAGAGAATGATTTCCTTAAAGAATGAAATATGTACTTAATCTTGATTAATGTATATTGAATATTTTCCAAGTGCCGAAAATAAATGGATTAAGAATTACTTAATAAGTAAGTATGGAAATGTTTTCTAATATAAAGTGAATATTTTGAGAATTTATCTTTTTGAAGATAAATTGAAATGAAAAATTGAAATCGTATATGCATGGATATTGTGAAATATAAATTCACTAAGGAATTTATAAAAGAAAGTGGAATTTGTTTAAAAATAAATATTGATTTATTTTTGAGGAATTGAAATTATATATCTTGTAAAGATATGAATTTTGGGAAATAAATAATTTGGAAAATTATTTGGAATCTGGTGATGTTGTACATATCCGTTGATAGTTCAATAACCGACTATCAATATTTACCTTTGAAAGGTATTTGTTGGGATTTGTTGAATTTGAATGCCACACTTATTTTTAAATTATTGCGCTCGTTATTCGGATTACCCATTCCGAATAGTGATACGACGTAATGGATAGCATTGAAGATCGGTGTTGAAGACCCGGTATTTGCGAGAGCGATAGGATGACCTGTCGATTGACTCTGCACCGAGTTGCTCCGGTATACAGTTCTCCATATGTGATGGGAAATCCGATCAGGATTGTGGATATCCGGATTGCAAGGACTTCTTTGTAAGTGCCTTCGGTTTCGTTCGAGCCCGGAACAGACTTGTATGGATTGTATGTCTGACATTACAAATTGAGATATAAACAGATTTCTTTCAAATATATTTCTTTTGGTGGGGGAGAATTTATTCTTTTAGCTTAACACCCTTCTTTGAGACGTACGAGCTCAGAGGTTATGTAGTTGAATGTTATCAGCGATATATTCCCAATTTGGTAATGTGACATGCTGAGTGTTGCTGTGAAATGATCATTGTGTTGATAATTTGTGATAGGATCATTTATTTGATCGTCTATCCTGGTGATCATTTCTATGATCATTTGTTGACCCAAAGCATGGCTTTTGTATAAAGTATGTTTTTGTGGACGTGACTTCGTCGAGTCTCACACCCCGGAATGGTCAAAACAGGAAAGATGCGGCAAGGTTATGAGGGGTAGCTCCCTTTAGGGTATGTGCATTTCCTTCTGGAAAAGGTGGTATCATGG
This sequence comes from Allium cepa, assembly GCA_030765085.1. Lineage (NCBI taxonomy): Eukaryota > Viridiplantae > Streptophyta > Magnoliopsida > Asparagales > Amaryllidaceae > Allium > Allium cepa. The sequence continues at coordinate 502,072,025 of CM060931.1, forward strand.
TATGGAGCCCAGATACTTACTCATGTTGAAAACACTTTATGATTGTGTGAATTGATTACGAGCGCTCGGTTAAAGGTCCCAAAGGACCGGGGGATGGCATACTCGTGTAGTAGTTACCTAGTGATAAAGGTAACCCGGCCTTGTGTTGGCAGAGAGCTGGTTAAGTTCTCGGGACGTCCATCCAGAGGCGTTTCCATGTGGCAATGGGAAGTTCCTTGGCCTGACCATTCGTTGGAAATCCAAAGAAACAATACGAAACCCTGTACGGTATTAGTTGTAGAACCTATCATTCACTTATGGTGGCGCCCCACTGTTTGGATGGTAGCTATAGTAGGCATAGTTCGGAATGTCTATGCTGGCTAAGATTTATATCTTTATTTTCGAAATGAATTTTTCTCTACACTATGCACTAGTAATAATATCAAATGTTCTTTTAAATGCGTATCAAGCATCTTTGACTATCATAAGGAGAAATCTCCTCCGATTTTGCGTTTGCATTGTGTGTGTGTGCGGGAGGCCTTACGGTAGTCTCATTTTTAAAAGCATTGCGAATTGACTTTAAAAATATTCCTCTATTTTGATTTTAAAGATAAATAAACTGTTTTGAGTTCTCACACCAGTCACATGACTGACTCGGAGTTTATTGTTTTCCTTCCTAAACTCTGGGTGCTCACCAATTTCCACACGGGCAGTTAAGAGTTAGGTTTATCAGGATATTCTGCATATTCTGGAGTTGCTGGAGGCAAGCTGGATGACATGGCGTATTATTAGTATATAGTATTTCTTTTTCCGCCGCATTGTTTATTGTTGTTTGATGTTGTACGCTCTGAAATGTAATGTGATGTAATGTAATAACTGATATAGTTCTTTGTTTAAAGATTATTCATTTATTATTATATGTTGTTCTGCTGCGAATTGTGAGATTCTGTTATTGTTCTGTTGTTTTCTGTTCTGTTCTATTTTTCTATCTTCTTCTCTCTCTATTTTCTACCTTATCTCTCTTCTTCTCTCTCGTTTTCTTTCTTTTCTTCTTCTTAAACCCTCAATGTTCGGTTTTTCGGCATCCGACTGATTGGCATTCGATACAGTGGACGTATTGATGTCGATATTCGGGTGTCGAAGAATCGGGTCCTGACAATGTGACTATAGGGAAAGGACTTTAAAAATATGGAGATGTTATGATGTGTGCATGTTTTGATTTGGAGTTTGGCAGAGACGTGTTTATCTAGGCAGAGACGCAAGTTTTGCATAAAATTCATATTTTTCAAGCTAGATAAGTTGGGCATGCCGTTAGAAAAAAATAAATAAATATAAATAATAATAATAATAATAAATAGTATTGCCAAGCCTATGAAGTTGGGGTCGGGATGTGGGGTGAGGCAGTCGAGCAAAAGTTGAACCAAAATTTCTTTTACTCCATTCGTTCCAGTTGTTTCAAAATATTTGCTTTAACCGTAAATTGAAGTCGCGTATTGGTTTTATTTGGATTTTCTTCTAGATTTTGATCAAGTCGTTGCTTCCGCTATGAATTGATCGTGCTTTCTATACTCTTATTTAGGGATTTTCGTTTTGAATCAAATTTTTCTGCAGCATTCAGGTGAGTATTTCTCACCAGACAAACATACATATATATCCGTGATTTATCACAAGTGTATTTGTAAATTATTTATTAAATTTTATCTGCCTGTGATATAACGTATGATGTTAAACCCCATTTTAAATTGACACCTCATCAGTTGTTTATCTATTGTAATATTATTGCAGTTATACTATGTAATGCTTATTTACTGATTTAATCATCACTATAAGTTCCCTGTAAATTTGAGATCGTTATAGGCTGAAATGATAGGCCTGAACGATAATCATTTGTTCATTTATTTAATTGTTTAATTATTTATTTGTTAACTTGGGATTGCGGGTTTGAAATGATAGAACCCGGGATTTTGTAAATTGCGGATTGAAATGATATAAATCCGTATCACTTGACCTAGGTTAGAAAACTATATACAGACCCGTGGTTTATATAATATTTTTCTGAAATGTTTAAAAGTATTTTAAATGGGAATTTATAATATTCTGGTTCAAATGTAAAGGATTTTTATAAAATTTATAATGATTTTTGAATAAGTCAAAATGTTAAAAAAAATAAATGTTTAAGTAAATTTTTTGGAATATAACTTATTTTGGGAAATTCTGAAATTTTGTTAAAAGTAAGTTTTAGTTACGGAAATAATTGATAATAAGTTATATTTGGGAATTTAAAATTTGATTGTTAAGTTAATAATTTATTACAGCACTAAAATGCTGTCTTTTATAAATGAATTGTTTTGACTTACAGACTTTAGGTGGCATTTCATAAAGGCTACGGAAACTGAATTTTCAGATTGTTTAAAATAAATGGAAATAATCTTTAGGGAAAAAGGCTTAAATTTTGGAATTTAATATGTAATTAATAAAAAAAATAAGGAATTGACTTTAAATGGTTTTAAATGGAAGAATTTAACTTTTAAATGTGAGTTGAAAGGCAAATTAATTCCTAAATAAATTGAATAGATTTAAATGGTATTTTATATTAAATAAAATGACTGATGTTTAAATAAATGATGGTTGAAACGATATTATGGTATTGAAATGTATTTGAAACTTATTTTGATTTTTAAAGTATAAATACCATTTCTAAAAGTTGTAACCACGGGTTATAATAACGTTTGGTTGTTAAAGAGACCGGGATCGAATATCTGGCATACTCTCTGTCGATACCGAAAACCACTTTAACAACCGTGTACCCGGTGGAGATTCCAGAATGAAGTAGGATGGTGGTGACGTTTCCTTTGAGGTAATTACGTGGACCCGACTCCCGTGAGTTGGCATAAGGTTGCTAAAACAGGAGCGATCGACGGATTAATGAGGTAGCACCTCTGATCGAACGCACTTCTTCGTATGCCATTCTATTACTTTTGTGATTGTTTTGGTGCGCATCTTTGATTTGGGAGTGTTGTTCGAGGTGGGCGGAAGCTGCGCGCTGCGCGTTTCCATCGGTCCGGAAGCGTAGTTGGTATATCTACCCTGGCATTGCCTAGTTGTGCCGTGTCACCTACCCTATCGCGCCTTATACGATTTTGGTTTTGTACCATACCTATGGAGTGCCCTCTGACGAAGCCCAGTACGGGGGAGATTACGGTACTGTATAGACTATGGGAATATATTATGTGTTAAGGGCTATATGGGTAACCCCTTAACGCTATTTAAAAGTAAGTTTATTTTACAAATAGACACTATTATAATAGCGATGTATTACTACATAGTAAATAGTTTAACGGATCCTTAGAGGATGGGCGGTCCCAAGCATCCTTTAAGTTACTTGCCTTATATTACAGTACACTTGAATTAGCTTACACTATATAAGTATGTATGTCCTGACTCGAGTGTTTATGTTTTATTTTACGCTCGGGTCAGCCTGAGTTGCAGTTCAGTTTTCATCCCGGAGCTTGGATTTCTGTAGATCACTTTCAAGCTGCTGGCAAACTTCCCTTCCAGTTCTTTATCTAAATTTATGAAATCAAGACTAGTGGACATTTGGATTGTTCTACTGATGATTTAAAACTATATTGGATTAAAGACTATGTAATTTTTATTTGATTGAGACTATTTATAGTGGCTTCATGAACCACTAAGTATTTTTAAATTCCGCTGCGAGTATTCTGATTCTGTGTCTGTGATTCTGTGATTAATTATTTACTGCATATTCTGAGTTTTGCCAAATTTATTTTTACAACGCGGTATTTTGAACAATTCAAGTCCGACATGTGCGGATGCGAATGGTTGAAAATACCGGGTCGTTACATTTGGTATCAGAGCTTTGGCTCTAGGCAAAACTTAGAATGTATGGTAAATTTGATTTACAGAATCACTTTCATTCGAGCTTGAATCTCTTCCTTTTGATTCGATTTCCTTTGAATTTTGGAACGTTCCCTGCGGTTCCGAAGTTCATTCGTGTCCCTCACTATTCATTTTCTTTCGATTCTGGAGTATCCCATAACTCCACTTCGGATGATCTTTATAGTGAATTGGCGGTCTCGCCAATATTCTAATAAAGGGGTGAAACTCCTTTACAATTAGCATTGATTCACCAAAGATTTATATTTAACCTCGGTTTAGATGCTAGTATCTTTGGTTATTCCGAACTTTATCTCTTCGGATCAAATGGTAAATCTACATTCGATCTGACTCTTTAAGTCACGGTTGACCCGGTTAAGGTTGCCCGCGATTTATATAAACTTATCTAGTTCCTTGTTCTGTTATGTAATCATCGGATCTTCTGATTCCAATTTATCTTTAAATCAAAATTCTCCTTGATTTAAATCCATCAAATTTGAATCTCTATCCTTGTTTTGAAAAATTTATTCCTATATTTGGGAAAAATCTAATATTATATATAAGTATAATTTTTAGAATTTTATAATTAATTTAACTAGTTGTCAAGAGATAATAGTGTTTGATTTTATATATGGTTTTGTAAACCATTGGTTTTGTCTTATATAAATAATTGAACTATAAAACATGGTTATAAATTTATTTGGAAATAGAAATGGATTTAAAACAAGAATTTAAGAATTTAATTTCTGATAGTTTCAAACCTTGTGTTTAAAGTCTTAAAAGGATATATTATTATTTAAATTATTTCCGAATATAAATTTGTTTCCAAAGAATTTTAAAGGTTTAAAAATCAGTGCTCTTCTCTTTGTCGCTAGGAAATAATTTCGGTAATGACAGCAACATCATCGACATTCATTTTTGAGTTTCGAAGTGAAAAGACCATTCTGTAGTCTTGCTACATTGTTACCTTGAGAATTTAATTGATTTGAATCTCTAAATATGACTTGATTTATAATATATAGATATATATGATTTAAATTTGATTTGACATATTATGTACATATATTTATTTGGGTTTTAATTCTTAAATTTTATCTTGAGGAATAATTTCAATAAAAAAAATCAAAATTTTGAATAAATAATTCCAACTTGAGATAATTAAATTTGAAAGTTTTATTTGTATAATACTCAATTTCATTTCAATATAACCTACCTTGATTTTCAGAAGTTAACAATGTAATTGGATAATATACAATATAAAAAGATTTATAAATAAAATTTGAGTGGTTATAATAAATGTTATACACTTAAACTTAAACTCTAGTTATAAAAAGATTAACAGAGGAAAATAAAATTAAAGGGTAATGGAATAATTTTTAATATAAAATGATGTTAAGGAACTAAGAATAAATTTAAACAGTTGTAATAAGTGTAAACATATTTGACATAGATGAGAAAAATATATTGAGAGAAATAAATTTAATTATAGTTTGGAATAAAGAAGAAACTAAATGGGGAATTTAGTTTATTTTGGGAAATGGTAAATTTACTTCAACAATTAAGTTAAATTACCATTTCAAATTTGGATTAAAATTAAACATTTTAAATTAGAATGTTATAATACCTTGTGTAAAATTTGGATAAAAAAAAAATGAATGATTTTTTTTAAGTGTAGGGATATTATACAAGTAAATATGTAAATAAATAAATGTTAAAATTTTAAGTATAAATAGATGAAATCAATGATTAATTTAAAATTGAATTTTTATTGTTTAGATTAATGATTCTAATTTAAGTTTCAATTTAGTTTTCTTTTAGGTTGTTTCTATTCCCCTACCTTCTTCCTTTTCGAGAATGAAAAGTTCTGAGTGGGGGAGAGTGTAACAGCCCAAATTTTTAACAAGTATTTTTCACTTTTATTTTTAAAACTTTGGGGTTTATTATATAAAAATCTAAATTTTAAAGTGAAAATAAAAATAAAAACAATTGACCAAATTTTTAATTAAATAATAAGATCTCTGAAATTTTGACATGGTTAAGAATTAACTTTAATTTGGAAATTTGGGTTTTTGTCGAAGATGGTAAATAACTTAATTTCTAGCAAAATCAAGTTTTAATTAAGAAAACATTAATAGCTTAGGTGGTTAAGACATCTGGGCTATTCACGACAGGTCACGAGTTTGAGTTTCAGCACGGTCAGAATTTCGAATATTTTTTTAGTGTATAAATGAACTGGTAATTACGCGTTAAAAAGGGCGCGTAAATTTAGGGAATAAATACCGTGTATATATATATATATATATATATATATATATATATATATAAGAAAACATATAGAATTTTAATCCGTTATTTGGTATATTTTGGGCATAAAATATTATGGATATGGTACACATTCTTAAAAAATATGACCTTAGTGTAAATGAGTAAATTTATCAGTGGCATGTGCTTTTAGAGGGAAGGAATATTCTAGCATCCAAATCAAATATATTGCCCCTAAATTCAACGCATTGCTTTAAAATTTTGATTTCCATAGATTTTTTTTTTCCATTCAACAAAATTTATTTCTTGCATTTTTCAAAACACAATTTTCTCCTAAATCTCAGTCATGCGCAGTATCCATTCTCCTATCTGCTTGCCTATTTCATATGCATTTCTCTTTACTCATATCTCTTACGTTATTTTTCTCTTTCCAGTAAAATTTACTTCCCAATTTATATATATTTTAATTTGATCAGATCATTTCCAAAATTCTAAATAATAAATGAAAGTTTCACTTTGTTTAAGGATAACTCTAAATGGGAATTTTAATATATAAAAAAAATTGGATTATATACTTGCTTTAAAAATTTGTAATATTTGGTCCATTTGGATAATAAATCGCTTTTTTATGGTAATAAGAATCAGAGAGAGATGTAACCAAAGTTTTATCTTTTTAATTTAGTAATAAATGTTAAGAATTTATAGCATATTAATAAACTGATAATTTCGAATTTAAAAAGGGCATGCATTGTAATGGTATAAGTAACGTATAAACGTATAAATTAAAAGTGTTACTTTTGCATAAAATTTTGGGCGTATGGTAGTGCGTCAGTTTGGCGTATTTTAAAAAATTATATTTCAATATCTTTATGGATTAATAAAATCAGTTAGGAGATTTCCAACCAAAACGTATTGATTTCGTGCCTATCCGTTTCTCTAAAATCATGCACTGATTAAGGAGATTCCCACTACCAATATTGTTTTCAAAATCGTGCTTCCCTTTCACGCAAATATCATCTGGAAAGAAATCAAACTTGCTTTCATTGCGCGTGACATATCAGTGAAATTTATTTCCTTTAACATCTTTGTCATTTGCCTCTTTATAGAGATTTGATTTAAAAACTTTCACAAATAAATTTTATTCCACTTGCCATTCATTCCTCTCAATCAAATATAATTGCTTGCCTTCTAAAATTCAATCTATCAGAAAATTAAATTTCTTACCATTTTCTCTCCGTGACATAAATCAATGCATGCATTCAAATCTGTCCTTGAAGTAGCATCCAAAGCAAATTAATACTTGCCGATTCTTTGTATATAAATCTCTCAGACTATAAATATAGCACGCAACTATTAATTGGAAAAAAAAAGAGATATAACATTGCAATCAAAATTTTCATATATCTGGCAATAAAATCATGCATATATTATCTGAGAGAAAATCAATTTGACTTCCTTTGCGCGTGACATAAAATTTTATTCTTTTAACATTTTTGGCATTTGCCTCTTACCATTTATTTCTTGTGCACGTCTCTGTATTCATTTTTAATTCACGCATCAGAATGAATGCATTAAATCAAGAATTTTCGTATAACTTGGAATGGTTCAAATTCTTTCCTCTCTGCATTTAAAATCACTCAGACTTATCCATTCAAATGAAAGAAAATTGGCAATATTAATCACGTATAAATTATCTTCCATCAATGCTTGCCGTTTCTTCTCTGCATTTAAACCTTGCTAATCAAACAATGCAAGCCTTATCCATTCAAATCTGGCAATATAAATCGCGCATGTTTTTCTAGAAATCAAACTAAAGAAAACTGGAAAGAAATCACACATATTTTTTTTTGCTTGCCTCTTCCTTAAATTTCGCAAGTTGTTTATCTATATATATACACCATACTCAGTTACAAAATTCCAATATCTTCTCTCTGTTTCTTCTCGTGAGCTTGCATACAATCAGGTAATATTTCTATTCCTCTTCTTCTTTTGTATTCTCTCTGTTTTCTTTCTCCCTCCCTTATATTTTTGTTTTCCTTCTTCAGTTTTTTTTCCTTTTCTTTTTCACCTTGCTCGGCTACTTCTCACTCCATATTTCTGCCGTCTTTGACTAAGTACATGCCTTTCTTTTCCCCCTGATAGTGTTGCCATGTTTTGTCGTGCATATCATATAGGAAGTCAAGCTTAGTTGCATTCTGTAGAGATTTCATGCGTGTGTGCCTGTAGTTGATATAGGTTGTTATAGCCATAATGAAAAAAAAAGAAAAAAAAAAGAAAAAAAAAAGAAAAAAAAAGAAAGACCATTGCCGAGCATAACTCTGTAATATCATTGAGTAGAACTGATAGAAGGCTTTCCAAATTTGAAAGAAGACATAGAATGTCAAAATGGGACGTGTTTTGCAAGGCATGGTTCATAAAATGGCAAAATAATATAAAGAGTTTCAGTTGAAGGCCTGCAATGCTTTGAAGCATACAGTTGCGTGGGATAGTTTGCATCTATGCATGGAGGACGTGTTATCTGAAAACTGAAGGGGAGGCGTGACTATAGGGAAAGGACTTTAAAAATATGGAGATGTTATGATGTGTGCATGTTTTGATTTGGAGTTTGGCAGAGACGTGTTTATTTAGGCAGAGACGCAAGTTTTGCATAAAAATCATATTTTTCAAGCTAGATAAGTTGGACATGCCGTTAGAAAAAAAAATTATAAATAATAATAATAATAAATAGTATTGCCAAGCCTATGAAGTTGGGGTCGGGATGTGGGGTGAGGCAGTCGAGCAAAAGTTGAACCAAAATTTCTTTTACTCCATTCGTTCCAGTTGTTTCAAAATACTTGCTTTAACCATAAATTGAAGTCGCGTATTGGTTTTATTTGGATTTTCTTCTAGATTTTGATCAAGTCGTTGCTTCCGCTATGAATTGATCGTGCTTTCTATACTCTTATTTCGAGATTTTCGTTTTGAATCAAATTTTTCTACAGCATTCAGGTGAGTATTTCTCACCAGACAAACATACCTATATATCCGTGATTTATCACAAGTGTATTTGTAAATTATTTATTAAATTTTATCTGCCTGTGATATAACGTATGATGTTAAACCCCATTTTAAATTGACACCTCATCAGTTGTTTATCTATTGTAATATTATTGCAGTTATACTATGTAATGCTTATTTACTGATTTAATCATCACTGTAAGTTCCCTGTAAATTTGAGATCGTTATAGGCTGAACTGATAGGCCTGAACGATAATCATTTGTTCATTTATTTAATTGTTTAATTATTTATTTGTTAACTTGGGATTGCGGGTTTGAAATGATAGAACCCGGGATTTTGTAAATTGCGGATTGAAATGATATAAATCCGTATCACTTGACCTAGGCTAGAAAACTATATACAGACCCGTGGTTTATATAATATTTTTCTGAAATGTTTAAAAGTATTTTAAATGGGAATTTATAATATTCTGGTTCAAATGTAAAGGATTTTTATAAAATTTATAATGATTTTTGAATAAGTCAAAATGTTAAAAAAAAATGTTTAAGTAAATTTTTTGGAATATAACTTATTTTGGGAAATTCTGAAATTTTGTTAAAAGTGAGTTTTAGTTAAGGAAATAATTGATAATAAGTTATATTTGGGAATTTAAAATTTGATTGTTAAGTTAATAATTTATTACAGCACTAAAATGTCGTCTTTTATAAATGAATTGTTTTGACTTACAGACTTTAGGTGGCATTTCATAAATGCTACGGAAACTGAATTTTCGGATTGTTTAAAATAAATGGAAATAATCTTTAGGGAAAAAGGCTTAAATTTTGGAATTTAATATGTAATTAATAAAAAAATAAGGAATTGACTTTAAATGGTTTTAAATGGAAGAATTTAACTTTTAAATGTGAGTTGAAAGGCAAATTAATTCCTAAATAAATTGAACAGATTTAAATGGTATTTTATATTAAATAAAATGACTGATGTTTAAATAAATGATGGTTGAAATGATATTATGGTATTGAAATGTATTTGAAACTTATTTTGATTTTTAAAGTATAAATACCATTTCTAAAAGTTGTAACCACGGGTTATAATAACGTTTGGTTGTTAAAGAGATCGGGATCGGATATCTGGCATACTCTTTGTCGATACCGAAAATCACTTTAACAACCGTGTAGGCGGTGGAGATTCCAGAATGAAGTAGGATGGTGGTGACGTTTCCTTTGAGGTAAATACGTGGACCCGACTCCCGTGAGTTGGCATAAGGTGGCTAAAACATGAGCGATCGACGGATTAATGAGTTAGCACCTCTGATCGGACGCACTTCTTCGTATGCCATTCTATTACTTTTGTGATTATTTTGGTGCGCACCTTTGATTTGGAAGTGTTGTTCGAGGTGGGCGGCAGCTGCGCGCTGCGCGTTTCCATCGGTCCGGAAGCGTAATTGGTATATCTACCCTGGCATTGCCTAGTTGTGCCGTGTCACCTACCCTATCGCGCCTTAAACGATTTTGGTTTTGTACCATACCTATGGAGTGCCCTCTGACGAAGCCCAGTATGGGGGAGATTACGGTATTGTATAGACTATGGGAATATATTATGTGTTAAGGGCTATATGGGTAACCCCTTAACGCTATTTAAAAGTAAGTTTATTTTACAAATAGACACTATTATAATAGCGATGTATTACTACATAGTAAATAGTTTAACGGATCCTTAGAGGATGGGCGGTCCCAAGCATCCTTTAAGTTACTTGCCTTATATTACAGTACACTTGAATTAGCTTACACTATATAAGTATGTATGTCCTGACTCGAGTGTTTATGTTTTATTTTACGCTCGGGTCAGCCAGAGTTGCAGTTCAGTTTTCATCCCGAGCTAGGATTTCTGTAGATCACTTTCAAGCTGCTGGCAAACTTCCCTTCCAGTTCTTTATCTAAATTTATGAAATCAAGACTAGTGGACATTTGGATTGTTCTACTGATGATTTAAAACTATATTGGATTAAAGACTATGTAATTTTTATTTGATTGAGACTATTTATAGTGGCTTCATGAACCACTAAGTATTTTTAAATTCCGCTGCGAGTATTCTGATTCTGTGTCTGTGATTAACTATTTACTGCATATTCTGAGTTTTGCCAAATTTATTTTTACAACGCGGTATTTTGAACAATTCAAGTCCGACATGTGCGGATGCGTATGGTTGAAAATACCGGGTCGTTACAATATCTCTTTTAAATTTAAGATCAGCTCATGGCACGGCGTATGAAAATTCAAATTCCATCGCATCATATATTTATTATTTTCAGTTTAGAAATGTATGAACTTATCATTTTTTTTTGGCTATAAATGACGTAAAACACCACAGCTTATTAAATTTGTCGTGAACTGGGTTTAAATACTTCCAAAGTGATTGTCAATTTATTTAAAAGCTATAAAATGAAAGGAGTGAAAAGAGAAAATAAAGAAAGAAAGAAAAAATATATATAATAATAAAAAAACATGGGGAGAGAGACGAAGATACAGATGATGGTACGTATCTTGTTCTATTCATAAGTAAATATCACCAAAAATTCCTTTGCATATTTTTAATTGCTATAACCAATGCTTTCATATATAACAGGTCCAATCTTATATACATAGCTACATATTATAAAGTGTTATGAAAACTTATATATATACACCTTATAGTATAATATATAGTACTAGATAAAATGTATATATTAGATAATAGAATACAATAATATAGATGAAAAGAGAATTGCAGCAAGCTAAAATTTATAATAAAAAACAAAGTGTTGCAGGAAGTGGAAAACAACAACTAATGCAATAATATTTATTATAAGTTTCGAAATCCATTAGACAAAAGAAAACACAGCTTGTTTAACATATCCATTAAACAAAATAGACTATATATAATACTAGTACATATTCATGCTATATGTAAACATTTAAAAATGAAACATATATTGCAATATGATACGCATACCGTTTATAAAAATATGGATGACGAGGGGAGGAGGCATGGAGTGGGTTGTGGCTCTTGACAGGTGGTTCGAGCTGTGGTGGCGAAGGCTTGACGAAGCTATAGGAAGGAGAACTGGTCCTTTTTCATTTTTCCATCATATGTGTTTTAGCATTGCAATGGGAAAAATCTCTTTTTTTTTCAAGAAGCAACAGAGAGGAAGAAAAAATGAAGCTAAATAGGCTCAGAGACTACACGTTATAAATATTTAATATAGTTGAATGGTAGGAATGAGTAATCCAGCAACTAAAATTAGAACCATGGAAATAGAGGGGTCAATCGCTAGAATTTAGGAGGTATGAATGGTAACGGTTGTTTTAATTGTATACCAAATATATAACTTTATATTCCATTATTAATTGAATAGGGGAAATGAATGGGTGGAGAATGAGCTGTCCATTTATGATATACTGTTACATATAATTTATTAAAGAAGAAACGGTAGAATAATGATAGATTTGAATTATATACTGGTGTGATGCAATAACAACAGTCAAGTTGATAAGGTGGATATTTAAACAATTTATTGCTTGATTGGAAAGCACTTGAGTATGGAAAGGCAAGGATTTAAAATGGAAAAAGGAATGGACAGAGAAATTTAAGCGAAGATAAAACGTACAGGAATAAATATAGAGTAGTGGGATGGCCACGATAATTCAGTGGATAATTAAAGCAACTTTTAATGCCACCAACTGCACGTTCAAATCTGAAAAGGCAGAGTAACGGACTATATAATAAATTGAAACGACGGATTGTTAACAACTGCAAGTATATATTTAATAGAAAAGAACGGACAGAGAAAATTTTCTGAAACGTACTGAAAATAAATATGAAGTACTTATTATATTATACATTTGTTTTTGAATGCAGAGTCCAAAATTTGAAAGCCAAGTAACGGCCAACCCTTGATTTGGTGAAAATAATTGTAGCAATTAATAAAAGAAATAAATAGCAATGGTCACTTTGCTTTGATTTAGCTGACCCATCAAAGCAAATTATTTATAATTTAACCGGTAGGAAACGTAAAGGAACGTACCACCATAAAAATGAAATTGATAACATATGCACATTGATTCTGCAATATTTATTTAAGAAATTGATTCTGTAATATTTATTAAAGCAATTTATTAGCTAGCTTGAATTAAATAGAATTTCACAAAGGAATAAACTTTGATAAAATAAAATAAAAATTTAAAATCTGCTATGTTTAATTGGACGTAATCCAAATATTAAATTTTCATCTCAAAATATTATTATATAAAATTTCTCAAAAGTTTTAATTAATTACGTTAAAAAAAACAATATAAAACTATTAAAATCTACGGGTCGTTACACTCTCCCCCACTCAAAACTTTTCGTCCCCGAAAAGGTAGGAGGTAGGAGAATAGAACAACCAGAAATAAAATAGATTGAAAGACATGATAAACAATTAATTTAAAACTATATAAATTTTATTTGAAATATTTATTTGATAACTTCATTTGAAATTTAAATTTCTTTAATACTTTAATACTTTTCAAACTCCTTTGAAAACAATTATTTACATTATTACTTATATTTACAAATAAGCTATTGAAATATTAAATCCAAAATTCATAAATTTTTATTTTGTTTCAAGATACCTACCAAATATTATTATTAGATCACAAATCAATTTTAAAAAAATATATGTTTTATTTAGATAAATAACTTCTAAAATATTTATAACACTAAAATTTCTATTAAACCATGTTGCATACAAATAAGCAATATTTAAAAAGGATATATCCAACAAGGAAGGAAGGTAGATTTGGAAAACAGAATCAAGGTGAATAACTAAACTGAGCAGATAAGGTAGATGCAAGGAATATTATCGGGCACGAATAATTAATCTAGAACCATAAAAATTTAAATTTCAAATATTAATTCAAAATTTCATTGTTGGGAAAAATATTTTATAATAAATACCTTTATAATAATACTTTTATAATAAAATACTATTATATCGAAATAAATTTTCCTTTCGAAAATACTTTTATAACTCGATGTTTCAACAAGTTTATCCTCGTTCTTGCAGACTCTGGCCATGCGTTGATCAGGCGCAAAGCTAGAATTCTTCAAGTACTTAGTAGACTTGTTTCAACACCTAGTGAAAATACTTGAAAAACCTTTAAAACAGATATGGAAAGTACAATCCAAACAAAACAACCAAACCAAAACCTTTGTCCGACCATGGTTCGCAGATACACAATGGTTACGCCTGGATCCCCTAAGAAAAAAATCTGTATCCGTAAGCTTTCTCAGCCCTGCGAGTTACGCCATGATGACTAGTAGAGTGCAGGATACACAATGGTTACGCCTGGGTCCCCCATGAAACAATCCGTACCCCTAGGCTATCTCAGCCAGGCAGTTTCGCTACTATTCGCGACCTACACAGATTGCAGGATACACAATGGTTACGCCTGGATCCCCCAGGAAACAATCCGTATCCCTAGGCCAGACTCAGCCAGGCAATTGCGCTATGCAGTCGCGAGAGAAAAAAAACCATGGGTTACGCCATGGTGGGAACACTCGAGTATTACATCTGGAAAACCAAAAATCAGAGAGAATAATATCGATAGAATGAATCCACGATGTGGCCACAAAGCGGATATCAAGCAGAAGGCACTTTCCATATCTTTACTTCGAAAATATATATCATATAGTACCTTTTCAAATCACTTTCAAATATCGTACTTATAAAAAGTCCATATATATAGGATTCCATTTTTCCCAAATCGAATACTTTCCAAAATCAATAGTAGATCAAATCATACTTATATAGACTTCGATTATATAAAATCTCTTTCCAAATTGAGTACCTTTCAAATCAATAGATTTCAAATCAACTCCATGCTTATACAATCCATTTTATATAAGTTCGACCACTCCCAAATCAAGTGCTTAATAATATAAGGTTCTCAAATTTCAAATCATTTCAATATCAATTCAGTTTCAAAATCATATATGATTTCACCAAATTTTCTTCCAAATTAAATATCTAAATTTCAAAGTTCCCAAAATAATAGGTTTAGAAAATTATCCCATTTTCCAAATTAAAATAATTCAAGTCAAACAAATTCATTTCCAAAATCACCATATAAGTACTGGTTTTTAATTCCAATTTAATTTCAAAACCAAATATTTTCCCAAAATCAATTATACTCAAAATGGTTTCCAAATTTATAATTATCCCTCTTTTTTTTAAAAAAAAACTTTTAAACTCTCTATTTCTATGTGAAATATCCAATTTACCTTTCTGAAAACCATTATTCAACTAATTTTTTTTCAAAACATTTCAAAACTAAATTTATATTCTTTATCAAACATTTTATACTCTTCGAAATTTCTTAGCTTTGAAAATTTAATCTCGATTTGGAAGTGTTTGAACATTCAAATAGTTAGGGAAATCAAATTTTCAATTCAAGAGTTAAAAATCAACAATAAATCAATAAATCAATTATTAAATCCGAAACTCGAGGACTGAACACCGATCTCATTTTAAATTGTTTCAAATATATACTTATATCTTTCTAAAATATCAAATTATACTCCGGAATTTGAAATCAAAAACGGTTTTACAAAATCACTCGCATAGCAAAGCTATTAAAGAGGCCTCTCCCCCACGCTGAAACTCGAAAATCAATGTCGATGATGCGTGCACTCATCACCGAAATTATTTTCCAACGACATAAGTGAGTTCTGGACTTCTATTTTCGTGAAAACTTCTTTTAAATTTCTTTAAAATTATTGGAATTCATTTGAACTCATTTGAAAATTTTCTTATCCGAAAAATACTTTTAAATCGTATTATTTTTATATATTTTCCAAAATCTTAAAACCAATTTCAAAATACCGAAATTCAATTCTCGAATTTCAAATTTAACTTTACAGTTATAAATCATTTTTATGTAAATCTATTTCTATAAATTTTCAAAATTTCAAAACCTTTCAAAACTTTTTTATATAGAATAACATTTCTTATTTGCTTTATATATATAGGTATATAATCCTTATCGAAAACATTTTCACTTTTATAAAAAAAATCATAGTTATCAAAATACAATTTCGGTATAAACAATTTCAAAAATACAACCAAAACCCAATTTTCAAAGGATGATTCAAGAATGGATTTCAAAACAAAGATAGAGATTTAATTTAGAGGAACTCCAATTAATAGAATCCTGATTCGAAGATAGAATCGATCGAAGATGAGATAATTAAATTATAAAATAGAAGATGGATATACTCCTATAAATCGCGGGCGACCTTTACCGGTCAACCGTGATTCCAAAATTAGATCGGTGCAGAATTCTGAGGCAATTCGACATTCGATCGCCAGAGATATAGAATTCGGCATAACAAGATATAGCAGCATCGTAAACCGAGGATACCGAAATCTTCGGTGAGTCAATTCCAATTGAAAAGGAGTTTTCACCCACTTTACAAATCATTCAGTGGAGTTATGGGATACTCCAGAATCAAACGAATATAAATAGGGAGAGACAGAATGAATTTCGGAACCGAGGGACATTCCAAAATTCAAAGGAAATCGAGTCAAAAGGAAGAGATTCAACTCGAGCGAAAGTGATTCTGTAAATAAATTTACCGTATATGCTAAGTTTTTGCCTAGAGCCAAAGCTCTGATACCAATTGTAACGACTCGCTATTTTGGACCATTCAAATCCATAATAAATCCATACATATCCGACTTGAATAATTCAAAATATCGAATTGTTGATTAAAATTTGGCAAAACTTAAAATATACAGTAAATTAATCAATCACAGATCACAGAGTAATATAATACAGCGGAATAGATAAAGAATAGTAGTTCATGAAGCTACTATATACATCAGAGTTAGAAAAATACAACCGAATAGTTCAAATGCAGTGAAGTCTCCAATGCAACAGATGACTTCTCTGAACCAATCAACTGGAAAAGCTGGAATCTGAATCGATAGTTGGATTTCCAAATGAAGCTTCGAACTCCAGAGGTGAGTTTCAAATGCTATATCACTCAGTCTGACCCGAGCGTAAAGAAAAACATAAAACATTCGAGTCAGGATTAACATTCTTATATCAACAAATCCAACTCAAGTGAAATATCAACTGAAATACAATTAACTTAAAGGATGTTTGGGATAACCATCCTCTAAGGGTCCATGGAACTTTCTACAAGGTAGAAATATACACTATAACACCGTGGTCATTTCAGCTTAATTTATACTTCAAAACCAAATCTCATTTTCATTTCAAATATCTCTATATTTCCCAAAATAGTATTTATATATATTAAATAATTTACATAGTAAAGTATTTTCAGTTTCCTCAACTTAACAAATCGTTCCAACATCTACCCGACCTTCCCATTCAAATTAAATTCAATCTCAATTTATCAATTTAAATTCAACTCAATTTCTAAAATAACCATTTAAATTTTATCGATCTCAAATTCGGATTTATAATCACAAATACCCATTTATATTTCCATATATTTCAAAACTTTAAGTATTCAACGTTTCATCTAAATTTTCATTCAGTTTAGTTTTCCAAATAATAAATTCAAATTTAGTTCAACCTAAATTTTCATTTTAATTCAATTTAGTTGCTAAATAACAAATTCAACTACGTTGATTTCAAATACAGATCCGAATCTCAACATAAACCATTTAAATTCCAATATAGTTCAATATTTTAATATTTAAATATTCTATATAACAGTTTCATATAGATCTCGATTTAACCTCATTATTATTTAGTCTTGAAATACTCCCTTATTAGATTCAATATCATTTTAGTAACCTTAAATTACATTTTACTCGACATTTTCTTTAATTTATTTAAACGTGAAATATTCATTAAATTACTTAAATCAAAAATCCAGTTATAAAATCATACCCTTTAAATTTCCCATTCAAAAATTTCAAATCGATATAATTAAATAAATCCTTATTTAAATACCATTTTTATAAACCCAAATTTATCTCCCAATCTTAATTATTCAATTTATTACAAGAGAATCTATTTGAAATATAGATTTACATAAATACTTAACCATATTATATGTATTAAATCAATCTAATTTAAATCAAATATTACTACTAAATCTATATATACAATTTTCATTTATATAATATCTTAAGAATCAAATTTATTAAACCATATATTTCTTTCCAAAATTATAGAAATTATTTTCAAAATATTTATATGGACCAAAGGTGTCTGTATATATTTCCTATCATATAGTCAAGTGCTACGGATATTTATCATTTCAATCCGTATACTAAATATATACGGGTGGATATCATTTCAACCCGTAATCCCAAATTCAATTAAATGAAAATCGCTTGGGTTTATCATTTCAACCCATAATGATTTTCTCCTATTCTAAAGTCTGTTCGGGTATGTATCATTTCAACCCATAGTGATTTCTAAACTACAGGGAACTTGCAGAGTGATAACAGAAAATACAATAAAATAACAGGCATATATCATCAATAACAATATAATATAAACAACAGGATATGGTGTCATATCCCGCAGGTGAACAATTACAGATAATAGCATATATAACAAACTTAAATAACTACAGTAGCATATTTGAATTGTCGTTTCAATTGAAATCAAATTTAATGAATAAAAGAATGTTAATCGTGAGTGATTACTCACCTCTCGAGCCTAGAGAATATAGAAGATGACACGGATATGCATACTGCTACAGACACTGAAATTTGAATTATGAATCGAAGCAAAGTAAAATCGACACGAATTCAACGATCAAAGCTGATAACAAGAATTGATGGAACAAGTCAGAACGGGATAGGCGAAGATAATGGTATGAGTGGACTCATATATATATAACTATATATAAAAAGTCATATTCTAAATTCAACACATATGAAATTAAATTAAATATATATGTATTCATATTTTCCAAAATCATTGTTTTTTTATTTAAAACACATAAATTAGAATCAAGCATATATACAATATGAAATTTGAAATAAACACATATATAAACAGACTAATATTAATTATGTGCTAGGTTACAATACTGACATATTTTAGCTGTAAGAAAGAGTATAATGAAAGAAGTCAACGTCAGTTATAATATATTTATATAAACCAAATGTAACATATATTTAGGTGACATAACAAATGAATTCTTTTATAAAATAAAATACATTGGGCGCTATTTCGTAAAATTGCACATACAATACCATTTATATATGAACAACAAAAGTAGCTTATATATATAGATATACTATTTAAAAATCAATATTTACATTTCAACTAACATCAGAAAACAAATATAAACTTTATACTTTATATATGTTTTATGGAAAAAGAGGAAAAAAACAGAACGCAAAGTGGATCCAACGTTTGGAATTCAGGGATTAGTCCTGAAGGCTAATACACCATCGGATCATTTTTATTAAATTTTTGGATAAATTTCAGTAGAAGAGTAGCAATTTATTTAAAATAACGTGGTGTGAAATGAATTGATGGAATGAATAAAGTAACGTATTATTAGTACCCAAATAATCAAATGACACAATACATTGGTTTCTTAATAACGACAGTAACGTTCAATTTGCTAAAAGTTAATTTAGGACGTTAACTTCGTCTTATTTGTAAGCGATTGATATATCATACCTCTTTTAAATTTAAGATCAGCTCATGGCACAACGTATGAAAATTCAAATTCCATCGCATCATATATTTATTATTTTTAGTTTAGAAATGTATGAACTTATCAATTTTTTTTGGCTATAAATGACGTAAAACACCACTGCTTATTAAATTTTTCGTGAACTGCGTTTAATTACTTCCAAAGCGTTTGTCAATTTATTTAAAAGCTATAAAATGAAAGGAGTTAAAAGAGAAAAAAAAGAAAGAAAGAAAATATATATATATATATATATATATATATATATATATATATATATATAGTAATAAAAAACATGGGGAGAGAGACGAAGATACAGATGGTGGTACGTATCTTGTTCTATTCATAAGTAAATATCACCATAAATTCCTTTGCATATTTTTAATTGCTATAACCAATGCTTTCATATATAACAGGTCCAATCTTATATACATAGCTACATATTATAAAGGGTTATGAAAACTTATATATATACACCTTATAGTATAATATATATAACTAGATAAAATGTATATATTAGATAATAGAATACAATAATATAGATGAAAAGAGAATTGCAGCAAGCTAAAATTTATAATAAAAAACAAAGTGTTGCAGGAAGTTGAAAATAACAACTAATGCAATAATATTTATTATAAGTTTCGAAATCCATTAGACAAAAGAAAACACAGCTTGTTTAACATATCCATTAAACAAAATAGACTATATATAGTACTAGTACATATTCATGCTATATGTAAACATTTAAAAACGAAACATATATTGCAATATGATACGCATACCGTTTATAAAAATATGGATGACTAGGGGAGGAGGCATGGAGTGGGTTGTGGCTCTTGACAGGTGGTTCGAGCTGTGGTGGCGGAGGCTTGACGAAGCTATAGGAAGGAGAACTGGTCCTTTTTCATTTTTCCATCATATGTGTTTTAGCATTGTAATGGGAAAAATCTCTTTTTTTTTCAAGAAGCAATAGAGAGGAAGAAAAAATGAAGCTAAATAGGCTCAGAGACTACACGTTATAAATATTTAATATAGTTGAACGGTAGGAATGAGTAATCCAGCAACTAAAATTGGAACCATGGAAATAGAGGGGTTAATCGCTAGAATTTAGGAGGTATGAATGGTAATAGTTGTTTGAATTGTATACCAAATATATAACTTTATATTCCATTATTAATTGAATAGGAGAAATGAATGGGTGGAGAATGAGCTGTCCATTTATGATATACTGTTACATATAATTTATTAAAGAAGAAACGGAAGAATAATGATAGATTTGAATTATATACTGGTGTGATGCAATAACAACGGTCAAGTTGATAAGGTGGATATTTAAACAATTTATTGTTTGATTGGAAAGCACGTGAGTATGGAAAGGCAAGGATTTAAAATGGAAAAAGGAACGGACAGAGAAATTTAAGCGAAGATAAAACATACAGGAATAAATATAGAGTAGTGGGATGGTCACGATAATTCAGTGGATAATTAAAGCAACTTTTAATGCCACCAGCTGCACGTTCAAATCTGAAAAGGTAGAGTAACAGACCATATAATAAATTGAAACGATGGATTGATAACAGCTGCAAGTATATATTTAATAGAAAAGAATGGACAGAGAAAATTTTGTGAAACGTACTGAAAATAAATATGAAGTACTTATTATATTATACGTTTCTTTTTGAAAGCAGAGTCCAAAATTTGAAAGCCAAGTAACGGTCAACCCTTAATTTGGTGAAAATAATTGTAGCAATTAATAAAAGAAATAAATAGCAATGGTCACGTTGCTTTGATTTAGCTGACCCATCAAAGCAAATTATTTATAATTTAACCGGTAGGAAACGTAAAGGAACGTACCACCATAAAAATGAAATTGATAACCTCTGTACATTGATTCTGCAATATTTATTAAATAAATTGATTCTATAATATTTATTAAAGCAATTTATTAGCTAGCTTGAATTAAATAGAATTTCACAATGGAATAAACTTTGATAAAACAAATTGAAAATTTAAAATCTGCTATGTTTAATTGGACGTAATCCAAATATTAAATTTTTATCTCAAAATATTATTATATAAAATTTCTCAAAAGTTTCAATTATTTACGTTAAATAAAACCATTTAAAATTATTAAAATCTACGGTTCATTACACTCTCCCCCACTGTCCCCTACCTCTCATTTATAGACGATGGTGGATGGGACTTCCCTGGTGGGCCTGGTAGCTGAATTCCTCGTCCCAAATGGAATAAGCTTTGTGCGCCGATCCATATACGCCGAACGGCCAAATGCCGAACCGTAGTCTTCATGCTAAACGATATGAGGTATTGAGTGGAAGGAGTAGGCCGAACGATATCCTTATGCCGGTCGAAGTGCGGTGCCGAACGACCTCGGGATGCCGAACAAGACTTGTGCCGAACGATACTGGAATGCCGACTGTTCATGATGTCGTACGTACCTTGTATGCCGAATGTCCTTTGTATGTCGAACGTTCATGGATGCCGAACGTTCCTTGTAAGCCGAACGTCCTTTAGATGCCGAACGATATACAATACCGAACGTTTCTCGATGCCGAACGCTTCTAGATGCCGAGCGCCCTTTCATGCCGAGCGTTCCTTTGTGCCGAGCGTTCTTCTGATGCCGAATGTTTCTAGATGCCGAGTGCTTTTGGATGCCGAGCGCTCCCAAATGCCGAACGACCCTGACTGTCGAACACTTCCCAATGCCGAGTACTCACGAATGCTATTCGAACCATCTGTGCCGAGCGTTCAGAATGCCGAACAGTGTGTAGATGCCGAGTACCTAGTTGCCTAGTCAAATCTTCAGGAAACAGAGACTGACAGTTGTACTTATAAAATAACAGGATACCACATCCCCATATTTGAACTCCGTCTAATATAGAAGCCGTTTTTTATTCAGACTGTAATAACTTCTTCATACTTACCCAGAATAAAGTGATACTTCGACTAATTAACTCTCACCTAACTTACGAACAATATGAAACACTCGAATATTTCATCTTATAAACGCATATTGTAGTTCTTCATGAAAACTGACAATTATATATAGAAAATACAGGCTACCATATCACCACATTTGAATTTTGATGAAAATTAAAATTAAAATTTTAAAATTTTAAATTTTGATTTTTATCAAAATTCAGAATGTAAAAATTAGAATTAGAATTATTTTTATATCTATTTATTTTTCATTAGTCAAATCAAATTTAAATCTTTAAATAGGTTATATGGGTAACCCGCTTATTAAGTGGGTTGGCTTATAAATGGGTTGGGTCATAATGCATAAAAAATGGATCATAAATGGGTTGGGTCAAACTTGGCCCAACCCATTTTGACCAATCCCAATCCGTTTGACAGGTCTATCCACCAATATGCATGCAATAACAAAAGACGGGACTCCTTTTAATATTGTTTGCAACATTTGAAGACTTAAGTTCTGATCCAGATGAAGACCCAGAGTTTTTTTGAAGATTCAGAAACCCCTTCCTCCACGACCTTGTTTCCTACAATACCCAACGCAATAATAATTGATACTTTAACATAATTTTCTTCGATTTAATAGATCAAGTGATTTTTTTCCTAAAACTTATTAATATGAAAAGTAATAAAAAACAGATTTATAATTTATATGGTGCACCGCCTTAAGCGCTTGCAATTTTCTTTTTTCACTACCGTTTGGCGGTACATCGTCGGAGCTAGCAAGGCATGTTCGGTGCTAGTCCGCTGACTAGTATTAGGTAATATACAGGGTTGTGCCTTTAGTAGCACACTATAATTTTATCTTATCTATGTATATCTACCATATCTAAGATATGTATTTTATTTCTGAAATCATAGATTTATTGATAAATAATAACATATTTTATAATAATAAAAAATAAAAATAAATAAATTATAAAATAAAGAATAATATCAAATTATAATGATCAAGATATATCAATCTATTTAACTTGAGGGTTTTAAACATTTTCTTTTCTTTTCTATTTTGTCGAGAAAACCAAGATTTGTTTGTAAACTCTAAAGGAGTATTGTAATGTTCCCTATTTTGAGGCTTAAAAATAAATACTATTGATGCTGCAGTCATCCATAACATTATTTTCCAGTAATAAGAATTTACAAATTTTAAATATAGCATTTCAATTCATTCATCTACGAATTCATACATTCAAGTACATCACATAACACCATAATTACACCGCCTAGATAAAATTTAATAATTAAAAATATAGTTCCAAAAGTGGCTTGTGAAGATGCCTCCTGGATGTCTTGACTACTTGACGGTCACTGCACCCATCATTACGTACATTCAATAGTAACGGAAGCAGCTAAACTACGCAACATAAATAATACTCCTAAATAATAACTTGCCTCCTGCACATCTTCAGAAGCTTATTCGCCTAACCTGAAAACTCCACTCTCAACCTACCTAATTTCAATTGAGTACCCGAGAGTTTAAGGGGAAATCAAAAACTTCGGGTAAGATAAAAAGTCGAGTATGAGTAATATTATATCATCTCAAACAAAATTAGGTGACTGCTAAGACCATGCTAAGCATAGAATGAGTTTCTCTCACTAATATCTCTTAAATCTATATGTCAATCATAACATATCTACAACCATAGTGATTAGAACATAATCGTAATATCAATATCATAATCATGACATGCATACTGGATGAAATGAATAGTCCATCATTCACTAGAGTCAAAGGGTTACACATTTCCATAATTACCCAATCCCATAAAAATAGTCCATGGCATAGTTTTCACAGGGCCATTATGAACCTATAATAGTTTTCTAAGACCAACTAAAAACATATCAGGCTAAATCACGCCAAAAATTTAACAAGATAACTCAAAATCCCTTATCCAATTAATTTAAATAACAACGACTTCCATTTCAATAAGAGTACCGAGATGATCCTTGACAGAAGGGAAACAAAGGTGAACGTCGGTGCTATGAGTTCCTTTCATTAATGCATAACTCCACAAATTTAGCTTATCAATTGGCAAAGCCCTATGCAATGGAATCGCGGACCTGACCAACCGAGGGGTTAATGGTTGGAGGATAGGGTGTGTATCTACTCTAGTCTCCACCCAAAAATTTGGTTTTAAAATATAAATGAGTTATGTCTTTTGATCATTTCATGGTATCCTCCCATAATTTGATCTTCCCGGTCTCCTCGGTGATTGGGAGTTTAAGTCTTACCATGCCTGCTATTGGAACAATCCTAATTGGTCATTGGTTTTCAATCCCTAAGGTTATAAATGTTAGGTGATAGCATATAACGTATAAATGAGCATGTCAAAAATTTTACATGAGTAATAATAACTGATCAAGATCCAAAATTGAGCACATAACACATCATCCTCCATCACAAATATATGTTTATATGCTACCCATTTTGTACACAAAAATTACTTGTAATAAAGTTATAATTTCTTTCACAAAACTCTTTAAAAATAGGCTAAAATATATTTTCTTTCCTTTTTAAAAACTTTTCAAAATGCTTACTAAAACTACAATTTTGTTTAAGGAAAACACCGCCCAACTTATAGTCGAAAGCTACCGACTGTTACAAAAATAGGCTATTTCATTTCTCAAACCTTTGTGCTACCGCACCTTAAAAATCTATGCTATCGTATGTTAAAGCTAATCTATCGAGCTTTAAAAACTTAGGCTATCACAAACAAAAAACTTGTGCTATCGCACATTATAAACTTCATCCTATAGCATGTCAAAAATATAGGCTATCATATACTAGAATACTTGAGCTATCACAATCTAAAATTTCATGCTATTGCATGTCAAAACATAGGCTATCACATGTTTAACTACATAAAGCTATCGAGTGTCAACACGTTATCTGTTGTCAAGTCAAACTTAACTATCAAGTATTAATCAAAACTTAACTATAGAGTATCAATAAATTTCAATCGATTATTAAACAAATCATAAAATATATTTTTATCACATCCCTTAATTTTTAAAGCTATCAAGTCTTATAAAATAAGATGTTAGTGCATCCATAATTTTTTTTAAGCTACCGAATGTCATAATGTAAAGCTATTGAGGCTTTAAAATATAAAGTTATCGCATGCTATAAAAATCCATAGCTATTGAGAGTCAAGCTATCATAGGTTGAAAATGGCATTTTTGAAAATATTTGAAAAATTACTATATTTTCTTTAAAAGTAACAAAATTTTACCAAATCAATTTCCTTATTGAATTCTCATTGGTTAATTGTGGTCTTTTCAGAAATAGTGCACCAAAACCAGAGAAGAAATTTACAATCTTTTAAAAGCCAAGATTTAGTACCATATTTAATTAATTATTACACTTAATAATTAATTCTTTTTCTTACTAAATAATTCACAATAAATCGAAAATATATGGAAAAACTCTCTAAAAATTTCCAAAATTTAGAATTTACTTCTTTTACAATATATAAAGTTTTTAGAGAAAACTAATTATTTTTTTATTTTAAATAATTGGAATCTAAAATTATCCATTTACCACTTAGAAAATTCATAGTCAATTCACAATTCATCCAAAATTATGAAATTTAAAACCCATCCCCAAAATAGTATTTTAAACATCATTTCAAAAATTCTTCGCATTTGGAGATAAAAAAGCAAAGATTTTACACCAAAATCCCTTAATGGAAAAACATTCGATGATAACCTTGTAGGATCGATTTCACCCTAGAAGAGGGTGAATATGGTGATATTAATAATAATAATAAAATTTAATGTGGAAATATATAAAATAATTTGTAGCACAGATAATGGCAGAATAATAAAAGTAGAAATAGAACACACATATTTACCCACCTTCGACAAAACCCTGCCTACATGCTGCCCCCAAAGTTTCTACTAGAAATTAAGTCGACACCCGCTATCGACTAATCTAGCTCTATGCTCAAAACTCTACCACAACACAACAATTGAGTTGCGAATTCTCGAACTACACCACCGTAGTTCGGCCCTAATCACACGACTAGAAAGTTATGCAATTTAAAAGAAAATAAAAACAAGTAAAACCCATTATAATAACTCTAAGTCCAAAACAATAATAAATCTGGCCCATAAAAACCTTTTATTTTATTTCTTTATTGTTATTTTAGCCGATCTCTTTCGTTCCTTCATTCCTTTTCAAAAAGCTAGGGCTCTGGAAATTTAGGCCATCGATTCAAACTGTTTGATTGAATGATGATCTTTCTTTAGTTTGCTTCGTCAATCAACTCATGGCTTTGATTTGCATACGACTACTCAAATGCGTCGAGCTCGAATGATAAAAGTGGTATGTAATTTTTCTTTTCCAATTTGCTTATGCCCGACTTGATTCGAGTTATTGATTTGGGATTTAATATGAAATTTGGCTCTGTGATTTGCTTGAACTCGAATTTCTTGTATGCCGATGATGATAATGGGTTAAATAGGGATATATTCCCTGTCTTTTTGTTCGTATATGTTGCTTTGAATTCTTCATGATTTTATTTCTTGCATTGATTTTTTAATCGAATGATGCATGACTCATTCGTCTTTGATATACTTGAATTTGGTTGAAGTGTTTGAATCAGTTCATTTCAACTATAACTTCAGCCATTTGAAATTGTGATAATCTGGACTTGTTCATCGTATTTGTGATTTATTTTTGCTACTACCTTAGTCGCCATGGCTTTGATTCTTTGGCATTTAAACTTGACTTAGTTTGAAAAAACACTGCCCTGATTTTAAACTGCTACCATGATATTTTTTTTCTGGTACCTTCATTCATGACTCTCAACTTTTTCAATTCATGCTACGAGTATTTGCTATAAATATATATGATTTTTTTGGCTTCAGGATATATTTGCAATTGAGTCCGATTGCTGTGTTGATGTTCACACAGTTGATTTAATTCATTCATGTTATACTGCTCTGGTTGATTGTCTCCATACATATATACATATATGTATGTATGTATATATGTGTGTGATTGACTTGATTGCACTTGTTCGATTGTTGCATGATCACTGTCACTGCTTGCTTGAAGTTCTATGTCTTCTAACTTGTATTGGTTTCATGTGATGTTCATCATGTGTATACATACGTACATGTATGTATATATGTGTGTATTTTTTATGTAGTCTGGTCTCATGTGGAGCTGTGCAGTTTTATTTCACTTTGATTTTCTGGCTATTTGGTCTGGGTTCAATTGTTCATGTGTACACTGATGCCTGAATTTATTTCATGCCTCGTTGTTGTCTGGTTCTGTTGCATATTCACTTAAGTCAGTTGAGTTGCTTGTAGTTTGGTCTGGCCAGCTTACCCATTCATTTGGACTGGGTTGCCTTTAATTTTATTTTAGGTTTTCATGTGTGTGTCTCGTGTTATCTGCATGTTTTATGTGCCTGATGTAGTTGTTGAGTGAAGTCTTCAATGTTGTGTGTTCTATCCATGTTTGCATTTCTTTGGTCTCTGGTTCAGGTTGCATGTGCACTGCCTTTGCTTCAAGTGCTTCTTTGTTTGGTTTACTGCTATGTTTTTGCCTCACTATTTCCAGTTGATTATGTTACTTTGCACTGCATATGTCATTTTGATTGTGGAGACCAGTCTGGTTGTAGTGCATTTGCTTCCTTGTTCTTGTTGCTACTGTTAGTAACTGTGTACATACAAACATGTATATACATACATATATATGTATGTATATATGTGTATAATTATTGTGCCCTTGTGTACATTTTGTCTGGAACAATTCTTTCTGGTTCGGTCTTTGCTTTACACTAAGTCTGGTTGTCTTGATGCATTGCATCATGTGTTACCTTATGTCTGACCATATGCATATGTTGTTTTGTACTCCTGAAGCTTGTTCATTGCTGGTGTGTTGCAGTCGAACTCTGGTTGTTATGTTTTTTTGTGTTGATGTTGCACTTGGTTTTGGTCTCCACTTGCTCTGATCTCTTAAATCTGCATTGATTATAGTTCTTTTGAACTGATATATGTGTTGAGTTATTTGCATTTATGCACGTAGTCTACATTGTCATGTGGTCTGTGCCTTTGTGCCATGCCACTAGCCTGAACGCTTGAACTGTTTGGTGCACCACTTCAAACAGGTTGAAGTTTGTTATTGTTCCATTCGAAGTCTGGTGAACTATTTTTGCATATGAACTTCAACTGCTTTCTATCCTGGATTTTGGAGTCTGATTCAAATATGAGTGTAATGACCCAGAATTTTGGGCAATATCAATTTAATAATCGGTATTAATAATTAAATTGATTTGATAATTTTCTTTTATAATTTTAATTTTAATTTACAAGTTTATTCGTTTAAAGCAAATAAATATTTAATTGGTAAATTTTATCTTTTAAAGTTAATAAAAAGTTTTCTACTTATAATGTGTGTGTATATATATATATTTGTATATATTGTAAATAGAAAATCTTTGGTTTGAATTTAACAAATAAAATCATGTTTTCAAATTCTAATATATATTGTGGTAATTTGGAAGTTATGATAAATTTAATATAAAACTTTTCAAAGGTTATTCAAATAATTAACCATATAGTTTCAAATTACTTAAGGTAAATGTTTATTTGTTTAAAATATTTTTTTAGCTTAAGTTTAAATTCAAATAAGATTTACAAAAAGGTTTGTTTTACTTTCTTTTTGAATATTGCTTGATAAATATGATTTGTAAATATATATAAGAGTTAAAATACAATTCACAAACATATAAAATATATGATATATTAATTCATTAGCAGCATAAGAAATTTATAAATAATGTGATAATCCCCTTTTTAAATTATTTAAAATTGGCAAGACTGTTATCTTTAAACAATAATAATCATAATGTGCTATTTTTAAATATAGATTTTGAATAAATTTTTTATTTAATTTAATAATGTGTTTGTTTAAAACATATATATATATATATATATATATATTTGATTTGATTTTAAATTAGATTTTCAAAATTGAATTTGAATTTGAATTTGAATTTGAAATTTAAAAGTTAAATATTTTAAAATATTTTGGATTTTAAAATATATGAATAAGATTTTTATTAGAATAAGATTTTTTTATATTATTTTCTTTAAAGAAATATTATTTATATAAATTTAGAAAAGTATTTATTAATTAGGAAAATAAATATAAAAGCTTCATGAAAACATTTAAAAATAATTAAAATGTAAAATGACAAGTGTTAGCTTTTTAATCAGTTAATAACATGTGTTATGAGATTAAAATATGAGATTGACAAATGTTAACAAATTGTACAAGTGTCCCTTATTTATTTTATTTTCTTTAATTTTTAATAAACCCAAATTTAATCTATATATGCATCTCTTTTCTATTATCATTCTTTTTCTCATTTCCAAAGGCAAGAAACAAAACCCTGTTAACAGATTTACAAGCAAAAAATTTCAAACCTGTAAATATTCTCAAAACAGATCCAACCAGAAATCTGTAAAACATTTTTCAATCCACCAGAAAATCAAACAAATCAAACCCTGTAACCATTTTATCTTCAGCCTGTAACATGTTTCAAAAGCAAGTTAATCAATAAACCTGAAATTAAAAGCATCATCATCCCAGTTTTCAAGACCTTGATCATCTCAACATCAAAGCTTTCCAGTTTCCAAGCTAGCAAAAGGTTTCCAGTAACAAGCTTTCTAAGATCAAAGTAGTTCAAGCATTTTTCCAAATACCCGTTTCAATCCCTCATCCTTTGCTCTCTGTATTCAGGCGAGTAAACCAAACTTTTTAAAAACAGTAATATGGTTGCTAGCTTTATTTGCATGTGATGAATGATAGAGCAACATAGTTTGCATAAGCATATGATATAAATGTATTAATATACATATCATTTGTATATGCCTGTGTATGTACAAATAAATTTATATCTGCTCTGTTAAATCCAGATTCAAATTCCTTATAAAATTCATATCTTCCCAAACATTCAGATTTAGGTTATGATTTATAAAAAAAATATGATTAACACAGTGTAATACTAATTTTAAAAATAGTTTAAGGTTTTATATTTAGAAATTATTTAAAAAATAAAAAGAATACAGTGGTGAATTAGAAATAAGTAAAAATAAATTATGCTAATTTCAATCATTGATTATAAGAAATGATTCGGCATGGAAAATGTTGAGTTTAGGTGATAAAATGATGATTTTTAGATAAAAAATTGATGGGGTAATCCGTGTTGAACGGATTGGGTACTAGGGTCGATTGCCGTCGAAAGACGGCAAGCGGCGCGTCGGGGTTAAGTCTGAAGGTAGTAGGAGGGACGGTGATCATGAGAAAAATGATCATTTGATTTCTAGATCGGCAGGGAGCTCAGGCATAGTTGAACTAGGGTTTGAAGGGGTGTTTTGGTCGAGGGTTTTTGGAAGCTTCGTGCGACGTCAATCGATCTCCGGAAGCGATCGCGATAGGGGGTTTTGGTTCGTCGAAGCATGGAGTAACTACGGGCAGGTCGGTAGGTAATCCAGTGGTCTGAGGTGGTGGTTTAGGCTGATGTTGTTCGATCGGGTTGCTCCAGCTTTCGGGTCGAAGAGCTCATTTTCGATTTCGCTGACGAATTGATGAAATTAGGGTTCGAGTCGTCTGAGGATGTAGTCGCCAACTTTAGGAAGACCGCGACGTTGACTGTAGGTGGTTGGAGCTACCGTGCATGTGCATTTTTGATGTTTTGTTTTGTTGAAGTTTGGGAAAGAAGAGATGTGTTCGAGTTTGGCTCGAAGTTTTATCGTGTTCGACTCGAAGGACGATGGTTGCATGTTTGTTCGTGAGTTGCACGAAGATTGCTCGGGTTTTTGCTCGAAGTTTTATCTGTTAGGCTCGTTTATTTTCATTTTATTTCAGATTTAAGTTTTCATAATAAAACTTGTACAGGTTTTAAATTTAAATGGAAATAGAATCCAAATTTTAGAACAAAGGTAAAAACATGTTTTATGAAGTGATGAGCATGTTTTTAAAATGGAAGATCAAGTTTTTAAGTATGGGTTCAAAATAAATTTTGTATCCTGGTTTTGGAAATAAGTAAAGTTTTATAAAAACAAAATGTTTTAAACAAGTCTAAAGATTTAAGTATATTTGAAAATAAATTTGTTTTTCCAAGTAAAATGTTTTAAACAAGTTTTAAAAGATTTAAATGTTAAAGTCAATGTTTAAAATTTGTTTAACTCGATTTTGTTATGTTAAATCTAAAATTAAATGATTTAATTAGTAAGTTAATTTTAAAATTAAATGTTTTAAATATGTTTTATGATAATTAAGTCATTAATAAGGAAAATGATTTATCTTAAAGTTAATTAAGATTTAATGATTTGAGTTTATTTAATTAATAAGGAAATTCAAGTATAATTAATTAATTTAATTAATTAATGATTAGGGATTAATAAATAAATAATTAAGGGTTATAAGTTAATTGATTAGAGGTTAATTAATTTGTATTTAACATCATTAGTTAAATAAGTAAAGATTTTTAATTACTGATTAGAAATTAATTAATTAAGTAATTAAAGATTAATTAAATTATAATTAAGCATTCATTAATTAATAATTAGAGGTTAATTAATTGGTAATTAAGAATTAATTAACTTTTAATTAATAATGGTAAATTAAAGTATAATTACTTAAGGAAAGTAATTAAAGAATTGTTAATAGTTAATGTAAAGATCATTAACTAGGGATTATGAAATGATTAATTAATGTGATTAATTTAAGATAATTAATTAGATTAATTAAGGATAATAATTTGTGGAATTGGTTAAGTATAATTGCTTAATGTAAAGTGTAATTACTTAGTGAAGTAATTAATGGGTAATTACTTTGTGTAATTAGTTGAAGGATAAGTAATTAATGGAAGTAATTTGGGATTAATTACTTTATGTAACTAAAAAGAAGAATAATTACACAGTGGATGTAATTAAGAATTAATTACTTAAGGTAATTAATTTAAGAATTAACTAATAAAATTTATTTAGAAGTTAATTGATAAAATTTATTTAAAAGTTAATTAAGTAATGTAATTAATTAGGGGTAGTTGATTACTGAATGTGATTAATCAAGGCTGATTAATGAATATGATTAATTTAAAGATTAATTATTAAGTGTGATTAATTTGAACAATAATTAATTAAAGAAATAATTAGAGAATCATTTATTAATGTGATTAATTAATTAATGTAGTTAATGAAATTAATTACGGGTTGATTAATTAAAGCATAATTAATCTATATAAGTGATTATAGAATAATTAATTAATGCAATTAATTAAGGATTAATGTAATTAATTATAGTTAATTAATTAATGAAGTAATTAAGGGTTAACTACTGTAAATGATTAAGAATAATTAATTTGTGTAATTAATTAAATGCTAATTACTTAATGTAATTAAAGGATAATTAATCAAGGTGATTAATTAAGATGGATAATTAGGTGATGATTAATTAATGGTTAATTAAGCAGGATTTGTAGTGATGGAAGTAATTAATTTAATTTATTTTAAATTAATTAGAGATAATGTGATTAATTAATCTTTGCTTGTGGATGACCGAATGTTATTGAATGCCGTGAATTGTTTGATACCTCTGATATGAGATATGTGCTGATCTGTGATATGAGATGCATTGGTTGAATTATGATGATATGGATTATCTATTTGTGATAATGAGAATTATCTATCTGTGTGAATATAGATAATGAATTGAATTGTTTTAACTTTAAAACAACTAAAGATGGCGTTTTGGATTTCAGTGAGACCAGGATCGGATTTCCAAATTTGGATATCCAAAAACCACATCGATCCAAATTAAATGATAGATCGTGAATCTCAAGTGAAGAAGAAGATTCAGAGTGCAAGAGCTATTGTCGTTAACTCCGAGGGTGATTCCAAAATGAGTGTAACGAGATAGTGCCTTCGGTTTCGTTCGAACCTGGAACGAACTTGTATAGATTGAATGCTTTCAGCACGTCGTCAGGTGGACGATGAGCATTCTAAGATAGATGTGTTCTATAAAGGTAATCGTAGCCTCAAGCCTCATCAACCGGGAGTGGCTAAAATAGGAGAGGTGCAGCAAGGCTAAGTGAGTCGCGCTCAAGTAGGACAAGATTTTCCCCTGTCTAGAGGTCCCTTTTTATTTGGCTGCTTGAGCAGTTGATTGCAACAACTGCTGGGGTTGTCTTGTTCGGGACTATCCAGTAAGGGTTGGTTTCGGCTTTGAGTTGCAGGGGATTTAGGGTGGATCCTTGGTACGGTGATCTTGGCCACGTACCGTGATAGGCGGTACCCCAATACCCCTGCCATTCTATGGAATCCAATCTCCAATAAGTGCCGTATGTTTTGATTATGCCAAACTATGTTGGAATGTGAGATGTAAGCATTCTAGCTATTTCTGTATTTTACTTGAAAACCCTAGACACTATTATAATATAACTGGATTTTCTATCAAATATTTTGGTTACCGTAAGGTAAAAACTTTTCCTGGCAGAAGTCTTACGAGATACCTCTTGTTTTTAAAGGTTTTCAAAGTTAAGCAACTTTAACCTATTTACTCACATCAGATCCATGTCCGACTCGGAGTTTATTTTTCTGTTTTATTAAACTTTTAGGTACTCAATTTTTTACGAGTAGCCAAGGGATCCAGGTTAGCTTTGATGAATCCTGGAGGAGATCGAGAGTAGGAGGCTTCAGTGTTTGTAGATATATAGTTTTCCAATGTGTTGGTGTCTTTGTATTGTATTTGAGTCGTAATGACTAGACAGGTGTTTATAACTATCTAGTATGTGATGTTTAAGCTGTGTAACTCTGATAGATGTTGTATATTATTTAATACTTATGTGATTAATATAATTTATTCGTTCCGCCATGAGATTTTGATGTTGTTTAGTTCTTTCTTCTCTATCTTTTCTCTTTTCTATCTCTTTCTTTCTTAAAAAAGATGCGTCTTTCTGTGGAGAGAAAGGCGGGCCGTTTCAATGAGTCTGACTTGAGTTTGGTTTCACATGCTTTCATATTTGTTGAGCCATTGAACCTGAGCATGGTTATGTTGATTTGTTCGAGACTCATATGCACTGGAGTTGAATCCAGCCTCGTACCGGGTTTGATCTTATGCTCACCTGTTCCTGCAGTTTATCAAGTGTATATCGGTCTGTGTGGCCTTGTGGGATGTACAGTGATACACTGTGCATGTAACAAGTTGTTCCTGTATGATAAATTCAAAAGAAATGATGACGAACAATCCAAATAACTGAGGCAAACAATATTTTCAAAAAGACACATTTTATTTTACGCTGCAAAAATATTTCGTTTTCAATTTTACTGCGTCAGCGTTTATTTTGTAGACAATTCAAATGCTAGATTCAATCTACAATAGAGTTGTAATTGTACAGTGAGGCGAAAATGTATGTAAAAATTGTATAGTGAATAATAGTGTTGTAATTTGAAATTGTATTGTAATTGAAATTGTGTATATATGGTGAGAGCTCAAATTTGTACTATTTAAAGTCGTATTAAAATATTTGTTTGAATAAAATATTTGTTTGAATTTATATTCTGTGTTATTTATTTTATTCAGAAAATATTTATTTAATTATGTGAAAAATACAATAGTATAATAACAAACACATTTAAATGAATATATATATGTTTATTATCATCAAACAAAAACCATATACTGGCATATTCAACAATCTCCCCCTTTTGATGGTAAAAGACATATATTAAGATGACTCTATTAAATGTATTTTATTATTCAATTTGCTTTCACTATTTGAATGATCCCTCTCTATAACAAACCTCTCCCTTCATATATTCATGAAAATAATAAAAATATGCAAATGAACCTAAATGGGAATATGCAAATAAAAAATAAAATATTTGAACTTTATTTGCCAAAATCTTAACTTTTCTCTCCCTTTTTTGTTATCAGCAAAAGAGTAATAGTGTTAGAAAAATAAGGATAAAGTGAAAGACATTATTACAACATTAACACCTAACTGAATATAAATATTAAATTTCAATAAAAAAATCAAACAAAAATCATAAAAATTCTATTAGACGCATATTCCACTTTAGAGTGATAAGGGCATGTCGGCATATGAAACCATATAGATGTGTCTATTTGTGGCATATTTATATCAAGAATTTAAATATCTACTAACCAGGCATAACCGTTAGGACTTTTAAATGAGATTAGTAGTATTCTCAATTTTTATTTAAAAAAAATGAATCTCAAGCATCTTCTAACCACACATAACCATGAGGACTGTTAATTGAGATTAGAATTAACATATCTATTTAATAATCAATTTTGATATATGTTCCATACATGCATAACCGTGAGGACTTTTAAATGAGCATAAAAGCACATATACAAATATTCCATGTAATTCACCCATGCATAACCGTGAGGACTTTTAAATGAGAGTGAATAATTTGGATGTTTTTATCAAAAAATAAATAAAATAAAAACGAATAATTTCTTGTAAAAAATACCACAATTTGACATACTATATTGGATTTTGATGAGTGATGGTCGTTAGAAATATGATAGAAATATAGATGGCTATGGAAATTTTACCAACAAAAGTTATTAGAAATCTTGTTTAGACTTTTTAAAGATATTTACTAAATATACTTTCTCAAGTCATAATATATGATTAATATCGACACTCATCACATTTTCAATCACTTTTTATCTTTCGATAATCAGTAGCGAGTCTTATTAGTTAATGTAGTCATTTAAGATCAAATCCAAAAATAATTATAAAATCAAATTTTCTAAAATGTCTAATCTGAAACGAAGTCAACAAAAACTATTTTCTAGAAGGGGTTTTATAAGAAAAATTTCTGCTAATTTGAAAATCAGTTGAAATGAAAAATATGCAGATATTTTCTCTAAAAATGATGCGACTTATAAGTGTCTCAAACCGTTCTACTAGTACTTTTTATCACTAGGCTACCAGTGTAATCTGCATCTGAATTTTCCTTTGAATCAAGGTTATCATTAGATATCACAGACCAAATCGTGGAGTGTGCAACGAATACCTAAAAATCCTTTTTACAGTTTTTAAATGAAATTCTTTTGGATTTGAATTGAAACCGTGCTAATAAACAAACAGTGAACATAATGACAGGTCTAGATATAGTAAAATAAAAAAATATATCCATGAGTATTTGGGTGAACATCAATCAACACAAAAAACAACATCTCTTATCACCTAAACTTTCAATCTATTTAGTCCTAGCAAATCTATATGAAATAGTTCAAGAATGAAAAGATGATTGGTCAACATTTTTCATAATTTAGAATCAAAATCAACATTTATCTCCTTATCACATAACTGGCTAATTAGATTATGGTGCAGATTTTCACATTTAATAAAACGTTCAAGATAAATATAACGTTACCTATTTTACCTTCACGATAATTTTTCGTTCTTACTCATTGTGATTCTTCCACCTTTGTACTAGGCTAATAAACTTTGATCTGTCGCCCGTCGTGTGCTTGGAACATCCAGAATCCAGGTAGCACTATTATTCCTTAGCCTGTCACCACATCTACATGAGAAAAGATTTTTGTGACCTATTTCTTTTTATAGGTTCATGGTTGTTAGTCGCAAATGATTTGAAAAATACGTTTGAGTAGACCTAAGAAAATTTATATTTGTTCCTTTTAGCACCCAGATTCATTTGGCTTTAAGGGAATTTATATTTGTGCCTTTAGGAACCCAAATTGGGATGGTTTTCACGTGTTTGGTCCTACACCAACAATTGTTTTGATTATGTCCAATTTTTATACAAATTGTGCTCTCGGATTTGACTTGATTAATTTTGCTTTTAACAAGTTCAGATTGATTATATCCAAGTCCTTGTCTAACAGTATTAAGAGTTTGTTTCCCTAATAACATATTTAGCGATATTTCTCCTTTTGAAAATATTCCTAAAGTTGTAGATAATTATTGGACTTGTATTTTGAGGGATTCATTTTCGTTCAACAACAAAGTGCACTTTTTAATAGAATTTTCTCTACTCGTGTTTTCACTTTCTTTCAAAATCAGAATTTCATTTTCAAGTGATTTAATTTTAATTTCTGATTTTTTTTATTTCTTCTTCGAATGATGGACACTTGTCACACTTAGGGCTTTTATTTCGATAGTTTTTGACTAATTAGTCAATTTTTATATTTAATTCTATCAAACTATCTCTTTATGATTCAATTTTATCCCCAATCTTTCAAAATAGCCATTTACTTCGAGAAAACATATAAGTAATTCTGCCCGAGTAAGATTTGATACCTCGCTTGGCTCATCATCATCACTGTCAATTGTTTCTCCTTAAAGGCACATATTTTCTTTTTCACTCTCACTGCCAGTGCTTTTATCATCTTCATCAGTTTCATCCCAAGTAGCTGCTAAAATTCTCCTTTTCGATTTCTTTACACGGCTTAGTTGATTCTGAGGACAATTTCGCTTTATTTGATCGGGTTTATTGCACTTGTCGTATGGTCTCTTGCTCTTCTGGGTTGTATAGTGCTTTGACTATTCTGCTTTTATATTATTGATTTAGAGTTAGATTTCCATACTTGTGATTCCACCCTTTGAATTTCTTTATTATTAGTGCCAGTTCTGCTGCACCACCACCACCATCATCATCATCATCATCATCATCATCTTCTTCTTCTTCACTTTCTGTTGTTCTTTTGAGAGCTATCGATTTCTTTCGATATCACCTCCTTCATGTTCTTCCTTGAATTTCATTTCTAGCTCATAAGTGGTGAGATTTTCGATGATTTCTTATATATTGATTTGTTTTTAGATCTTTTGATTCTTGAATGGCAGAAACTTTGGCTTCAAAATTTCATGGAAGGACTCTGAGATTTTTCGGACTATTTCCCATTCCGCGTATGGTTTTCCAAGAGCTGTTAATTTGTATACGGGATTAGAACGTCGTCTGTACATCTCGTTGACATTTTCATCCTAGGCCATTGTGAAGTTCTCGTATTGCTACTAAACACGGCAAGGTGAGATTCTTTGACTTGGGAAGTTCCTTCATGAGTCATTTCAAGTGTGTGCCAAATTTCCTAAACAGTTAGTGTCACGACCCGCCTTTCTCGACCTTCGAAAATCGACACAAAATACACCACATAATAATATGCCAACTCTCGAGTGCTGGAAAAGACAGATTGTTGAGGGAAAAGAAAGAAGATAGAAGAAAGAAGAAACTAAACAATAACATAATCTCACAATCGTAGCGGAACAAAATATAATACATAATATCAGATCTTTACACAAAATGAAAACTATATCTATTTATATACAATATACCATCAGAGTATCACAAACAAACAACAATTACCAGACTGACAATTTCAAACAATCACAACAGCGGATATAAACAAATACGGTAATACGTCTCGGACTCCAGCTCCTCTCCTGAGCTCCACAGCGTCCTTTCCTGTAATCTATAATACTCGGTCTGACCCAAGCATTATAATAAAATAACACCCGAGTCAGTCTGAAATACCAGCGTGAGAGAAATACACCCAAATTGATTATAAAAGTTTCAAATCCATTGAAATCAAAAAGCATCTCGTAAGACCATGCTACAAATAAACATGTCGGGTTTTTATCTTACGATAGCCAAAACATTTCTTATGAAACTCTGATATTATAATAGTGTCTATATAAAAATACTTATTCAAATAGCTGAAATTGTTACATGATTAATTCTAGCATACTAGCCACAAAGTGGGTTCTACAAGCAAAAATCGTAAAAGGCACGTGGGGAAAATGGATTTCCAACTAATGACTAGGCACTGGGGTACCACCTGTCACAGTACGTGGCCTAGATCAGCATACCGAGGATCCACCCTAAATCCCCTGCAACACAAGACCGGGACTACCCCTTACTGGATAATCCCGAGTAAGATCACCCCACGGTTGGGATCAGCAACTGCCCGCTAAGCCGAATAAAAAAAGGGACATCTAGACAGGGATGACCTTACCCTAATGGGTGCTACCCACTTAGCCTTACTGCATATCCCTTGATTTTCAGTCATTCCCAGTTGATGAGGCTCGAGGCTAAGCGTTACCTTTTTAGAACATATCACTTAGAATGCTCACCGTCCACCTGACGATGTTCTGAAAGCATTCATCCATACAAGTCCATCTCGGGTTCGATCGGAACCGAAGGCACTACTCCTACTACATCCATTTTGGAATTACCCTTAGGATTAGTAGTGACTAGCCCTTACACTTCACTGCTCCTTCTTCGAATCCAAACTCTAGTTTTCCACACGAAAACGTACAAACCGGATCGAAGTAGTTTTCGAGAAATTAATCCCGATCCCGGCCTTTTTGAAACGATCAACGCAATGGCCAGTATTGATAGTCGGTTATTAAACTATCAATTAACATTCAGAAAGATCCATAAAACAATAAATAATTTCACCCAAATTAGTTATTAACCTCAAAAATATCTTCGCAAGATATATTTCCATTTTCAACCCTTTTGAAAACGGTTTCAATTCACACTCTGTCATGGAATAAATTTCCCAAATATCCATTTCCACTGAAAACAACCAAGACCAAACATTTAGATTTTAAAAACAATTAAATCACTTTATTATAAAATATACCTTAAAATATTTACATTAGCTACTTAAACATTTTATTCAAAATATATTTTTAAAAACATTTAAAGCAGACTACTTTATAAAATGTAAGCTAATTTTAAAATAAAGGTTAAGTTCAAACTAAATTTTAAAAAGGAGTTACAAAATTCTATACTAGTTTCAAATAAAACTTCAACCAAACTATCTTTAAAATAAATCCATTTAATAACTTAAACAATAATTTCTTAAAATAATCCTTCAAAAATAAATTTAAAATTTTCAGATTTTTACTTAAAAATCTGCTTTGAAACGTACTTGGCTTTTCAGGGAACTACACTGCCATTTCAGAATAAACCAAAGAACCCTTTTATAAATCATGCTTGATTTATCTCAATTCAAATTTACATTTAAATCCCGTAAATTTCTTCCAACACTTTAAAAATAAAACACCTTTTATTTTTAAACACATTCCTCATCTCCTAGAAAAAAAATCTTTCCAAAATATATGCTTAAAATATTTAAAATAAGGTTACTAGAAATTATTTAAATGAAAATAATACTAAAGAAAATATAGAGGAGATTCTAAGTGATTTAACCAAATTACTTTTTAAAAATAAAATTATTAAATCCATTATTTATATTGAAATTCCCTTTTTGGAAATTTAATACCATTTTACCTTTTAAAATAATTGAGTACAACAAATCTTTAAATAAATATTTACTTTGTACTTGAAATAATCAAAAGTAACATTTTCTCCAAATATCCTAAACACATTTCGAACCGCTAATTTATATTTTGGAAGCTTTCTTTGGAATCATACTTAATTTCCAGGGAAAACACTTTGCATCTTTAGAAATAATCCATCTTTATTTTTAAAACAATTTATACCTTCTTATAGAATTTCCCACCGAAAATCTATACTTTCAATATTTATCCCCCGATAAATATTCCATTTCATTTATAAACCCAGTTTATAAATTTTCGTTACTTATTTCCTGTTAAACACCATTTCAAAAACACTTCAAATTCCAAACCAATTTTCCTGAATTTGATTTCCTTAAATTCATTACTCAAAAACTCGTTTTCAACTCCCTTTTAATCCCAATTTATTTTATTTTCATTTGTATAACATACCAGATTATACTTATTCAATCATAACACAGCACAGCTTAATTTCCAAATTAATCTATCACAGTATATAAATGAAATACATCATCGGTTATGAAAATAATTTCTATATTGTGAGGAATCCAGTTAGATCCCTCCGACCTGTTTCCCTGCATCCACAGATGTTAGCACACAAATATATATCGATCCAATCTGATAATAATTATCATATTCAACTAATATACAATCAAACATTTAAATATTAGCTATTTAAATTAAATGACATGCAGATGTGAGTGAGATTAACTCACCTTAAATTCGTCGAGCTTTTCAATTTTAAATTAAATCGAGCGCCTTCGATTTGATCTAAAATTTTCGCAAGCTCCAATAGCCTTCGGATCTGCTGCAGCCCGTAGATCGCGTCACTATGATTCTAGCACTTCTTATTTCGTTGAATTCTGATAATGCATGCGAGAGATATGTTATTTCAAAGTTTTGTATATAAATTATACAAACAATTTTCTTTTATTTATTTTTATATTACGCTACGGAAATCACGGCCGTAGGATCTGAAAAGAAATCAAGACCGTTACTAGCTTCTTCCCCCACGCATGATACCAGGCTCCACGAACCCAATTCCTTCGGCCTAGGGCTTAAAGCCGCACCCACCTCGACAATCGTGACGACGATCGGCCACCTCCCCTACGCGCGTCCCCACGAGCTCCACCCATGGCCGGAACGTTGATGAACTCGATGCCACCTTCTCCTCTAAAAACGCTCGCAAGCCCGCCGCCTTCGAGCTCCAAAATTGGTCGATCCGTCGCGCCAAACACGATCTCAACCATTGATATGGTAGATCTTCATACGCTCTTGAATTCTCTAGTTGAAGACGAGGCCATATATCGCTTGGATGTGGAGAAAAATGGGGAGGAAGATCATAACATTTCGGCCATTGAAATAAGAGAAGTAGCGGCCTGTGAAAATTAGGGTTTCTCGCCCAAATAAGTATATATATATATATATATATATATATACGTACATACATATTAATTTAATATTAAATTCAATTTTTTAACGAACATTTACAAACGACCTCCAAAAAACACATGCCGCTAGGTGATTATAAGGTTTTACCCGCCTTCCGAACACAATGGAACGTGTTTCCCAAGCTAATTCAATCATATGTGGAAGATAGCTTTTTGAATCGATTTAAAATATTAAATTATCGATTTAATTTCAACGCATTTCTCACCCGTACGAGCAAACGGTAACTCCAAACGCTACGAAAATTGAAATCCGATAATAACTATTATTACGGATCCAATGGAACTAGTTTCATCGAATTTTGAGATTTCCCCTGGAAGGCTAGTTTAACTCGTCGATTAATTCGAGCGATTTTCCAAATCGTCGAAATCACTTAAAATTTTACTAACTTAATTATAAATCGTATAGAATCTATAATCAGATAAGAAATCATTCTGATTCAATTTAAATCAAAATCTGATTATTTACATTATTAAAATATTAAATTTCATTATCAAAGCAATATAAAAT
This sequence comes from Allium cepa, assembly GCA_030765085.1. Classification (NCBI taxonomy): domain Eukaryota; kingdom Viridiplantae; phylum Streptophyta; class Magnoliopsida; order Asparagales; family Amaryllidaceae; genus Allium; species Allium cepa. The sequence continues at coordinate 502,115,174 of CM060931.1, forward strand.
TCCAAATGTAGCTTATCGACTTTGGATTCCATCCTAAGGTCTAATATTAAAATTTAAATCCAACCAAACTTAAAATAAATTTTAGAAACCATTTTCACAGTATTTACATGTAGGTTCACAAATTATCCCTATTTCAAATATTTAATTATTGTAATTCAAATCCAATTGAATAACCATATTTGAAATTTAACTAATTTCATTAATTTAACCAAAATCTTCTTATTCAAAATCAAATTATAATTCACATTCAACATTTAAAATGAATTAAATGTTCAAATCTAATGACCAAAATTCCGGGTCGTTACATTCCTCCCTCCTTATAAAAATTTCATCCCCGAAATTTGCTAAGGTAGGAAAATGCTACTAAACTCATTTACTTACCCAAACTTACTTAGTTAAAAACTTACATTCACTTCACCAAAACTTTTAGCTCAATTCCAAAACCATTTGCTTTTATTTCTAACTCAAAAGATTGTTTTCAATATCGCTTCAAAAATCACTTTCCTAGTTAACACAAAATTTTCGAAATTCCCAAAAATTTTCTAACTCTCAAAATTTTGACAGCGTCTTCTTTGTACGGAGAGCGTTTCACAATATCACAATAGATATAAATATATATATATATATATATATATATATATATATATATATATATATATATATATATATATACACATCGACCCACACGTTCGAAAAACAAAATGTACCACAATATATATATATATATATATATATATATATATATATATATATATATCATTTTTTGAATTTTATTGCCTAGGCGTACCTTTGATTAGCATTTTAAAAGCAAGCTTCTAATTTACATTGCATTTACACGCTCCCACTCTATCGATTGCCTTCTGTAAATGTACTTACTCAGACAAGCCAAAAGTTTTCTATAATATAAGATTTATAACATTCTTCCATATATAAATCTTAGCCAAACACCTCAATTACATAGTTCAAACAAACAAATTTCATAATTCAACCTGTTAACCATATATTATAAGCAAATCCCTAGATTTCAATCACCATTTTAATTTCCTAACAAATCCAACTTCATTTTGTTTCACTTGAATGATTTACATTCAAGTTTACTTTTCTCAATTCATATTTACCATAACCAACCAAAAATTACTTCAATATGATCAACATGTGCCTACTTACATCAATTTACTTCAATTCAATTCCAAATTGATTCACAATCAAATTTTTATTTTAAATTTGATATATTTGCATTTCTTTTATGATCCACTTTCATTTATATGCAAAACCACTTAATTAGATCCCATACCGTTCCAATTTATTCAAAAACCAATTTTATTTGCTTTCCTTAATTTATTAGCTTTGTTTACAACAAAACAACTAATCTCAATGCAAATTTGATGTCATTCAAGCAAACAACAATTACTGAAGTTTATAACCATTTTAAATTAATTCTAACTCAAATTATATTAATTTTACTCTATTCGAAATTATTTACATCCCAAACATCCTCATTTTTTGTGACGACCCGAAATTTTTGAGCATTTAAAATCGAAAAATTTAATTGATTTTAAATATTCAATAGAGTAATTTTAACTTGAATTACGAATATCACAATTTATTTGATAATTAACTTATTGAATTAAATAATTTGAAGTTGGGCAAAATGTTACATCCGGAGTTCTAAGCCTGTTAAAAATAATTTGAAGGCTTATAAAATTTATATTGATAACACTGAAGATAATAAAAGTGTTACAATTAAATTTAACAGTGATTTGTTCAGTTTTGAAATTTTATCGTTTTAAAATTGAATTTAAAAACAGCCTTCCGACGCACAGTCTCGGAATTCGACGAAATCAGTTCAATTGGATCCGTAATAGTGTATTATTATCGGATTTCAATTTTCGTAGTGATCGGAGTTGTTGTGTGTGCGTATGATATATAAATGTGCTAAAATTTTAATTGATAATAATCGATTCGGAAAGCTAACTTCTCTATACGATCGAATTAGGACTCGAAACCTTTTCCATTGCATTTGGAATAGGGATATAACATTAGGAACGCCTAGCGGCACGCCTCAATAGGAGTTCAAGTTTTTAGGTTGCTTTTATCGAGACGTTTGGAATTTAAATAAAAATATTTCTTAATAAAAATACTACAGCCACAATTATTTCACATCTGCCAACTTCCTTTCATATCCATGTTCCTCTTTTTTATAACAGCACGCAAACATCTCCTGCATCAACTTTATATCAGCCGAACCATTCTTTTCAAATCTAAAAAAAGGATAAATCACTTCGCTCAAAATTAATAATGGCCGATGAATAAATATCGTACCCTATCTTCGTTTCTTTTTCCATGCTTCACGAGTTCAAAATCAAATAAAATAGGGCCTCCTCTTTTCCCAGAACACTATTCATTTCTGTTCAAAAAAAGGGCGTTCGAATCAAATCGTGTAGGGAAGGAGGGCCGGTAGCGTCGAGAGAAGTCAGGCTCGACGATGGAGTCGTCAATTTGATCTCGATCGCAAGCAATGGTTGCGTATGGCCAGGTCGAGATAGATGTGTTGTTGAGTTGCAATTGCTTGTAGGGGTTCGCGAGGCGGCAGTGGTCGCGACTTCTGGCGAGAGCACGTGATTGTGGCTTTGTGGAGGCTAGGGCATTGGAAGGGGAGTGCGTCGATTCACAGTGGCTAGAGGCGCCGCGCGCGCGTGCGGCAGCTGAGGGACGTGGGTCAGTGTCGATGGAGGAGCCGATCGATTTCAATCAAGGGGGATCAGATTGGTTGCGTCGAGCTCGCGGAGGTGGTGGCTTAGGGTTGTGTTAGCAGTGAGGTTTGGGCGAACGAATGGAGGATTAGCCGCCTGATTTCTCGATCGATGAGGTTACGATTCTTGTTTTTAAAATTTAAAATTGAATAAATAAATATTTATATATTTATGCAAAAAAAATATTTTTCGTAAATGTATAAATTAATTCAGTTTTAATCAAAAGAAGATACAGATGTATACGTATATACATAGAGATAGGTGAAATAGTAAATACACACACACACACACACACACACATATATATATACACACACACACACATAAGAGTTACTAAGATATAGGAATTTTAAAATGTTGTAGAATTTATAAAAAGAGGAAAATTAGTTGAAAATAAAATTATTAGTATAAATTAATTTTTTTAACGATAAATGATTATTCGAATATTAATAAAACCATTTGATATTTATTCAAGGTCCAAATCCAAAAGGGAACAAGTTGAGATTGGATCAGATTGCCAAACAAACACCAAAGGTGAGTTAATCTCACTCAGCTGAATTTAAATTTAGCTTTAAAGGATTAAATTTAAATAATTGTTTGAATGGTTGAATTGATTGCTGCATTATAGTATGGTATAATTTGGAATTGGTATTTATGTTGTGCTAACGTCTATGGATGCAGGAAAAACAGGTTGGAGGGATCCAACTAGATCCCTCAACATTTATTTCAATTATTTAATACCCTCTGTAGTGATTATTTGATATTCTATGATGAATTATATCAGAATATTGAATGCTATGGTTCGATTGGATATAATTGGGTATGATGAATTACCAAAAATATATAAATTGGATTTTGAAAAGATAATAAAAGAAGTGAAATTGTTGGTAAAATAATTATAGAAATTTGAATAAATTTAAAAATTAATTGGAAAAGAAATAAAGTGACTTTAAAAATTAATAAATCTTGAGTACAGAAAGGAAATTTGAATAAACAGAAAGTTAATGAATTTTAATCTTCAGTGATATTATTTAAAAGAACAAAACATTTATTTAAAATTTAAGATTTAAATTATTGAAAAGAATAAAGAAGGAATTGGGAAAAGCTGAAATTCGTATATTTCAGTTAAAAAGGTTTAAAATCAAACGGGAAATAATAAAATTAATAATAAGGTCCATAATTAATGAATTTTGAAATGAACTGAGTAAGTAAAGAAATTTATTTAAAAGGGAGTAAATTGGAAATCAATTTGGGAAATTGATTTAAGTGATTGAAGTTGGAATTTTTCTATGGATAACTAAGTACGTTTTTAAAATAAAATTTTAAATATAAGTTAAAAATTTTAAAGTTGGTTCTAAAAAAAGCAAGTTTTGTAAATTTGTTATTTCTAATATTTAAATTATAAACAAAGTATTTCCTTTTAATCTATTATGGTAGTAATTATTTAAAGAGTGACTTAGTATTTTGATTTTTTGAAAAGTGAAATTCTAGTTTTATATTTTATTAAGTAACCTTATTTTCAAATATTCACATAGTATGTATTTTTAACAAATTGTTGAAGTAGTTTTAACATAAATGTTTTAAAGTATATTTTAAAGTAAAGTGTTTTAAATTATTTTAAAAATCTAGTTTTGTGCCTGTTGATTTCAGTGGAGATAGAAAATATTTGGGAAAGTTTATTCTGAAAAAGAAAGTTGGTTTCTGAAACTGTTTTCAAAGGGTAGAAAATAGAAATATATCTTGTGAAGATGTTTTAAGGTTAATAAATAATTTGGGAAATTATTTATTGTTGGATGGATGTTTGTGAATATTAATTGATAGTTAAATAACCGACTATCAATATTGGACAAATGCGTTGATCGTTTCGAAGAGACCGGGATCGAGATTTATTTCTCGAAAACCACTTCGATCCGGTTTGTATGTTTGGTGGAAACGAGTTTGGATTCGAAGATGGAGCAGTGAAGTGCAAGGGCTAGTCGCTACTAATCCTGAGGATATTTCCAAAATGGATGTAGTAGGAATAGTGCCTTCGGTTCCGTTCGAACCGGGAACGGACTTGTATGGATGAATGCTTTCGGGACATCGTCAGGTGGACGATGGGCATTCTAAGGGATATTTTCTAAAATGGTAACGCTTAGCCTCAAGCCTCATCAAATGGGAATGACTGAAAATCTGGGGTTATGCAGCAAGGCTAGGTGGGTAGCACTCAAGCAGGGTGAGGTCATCCCTGTCTAGATGTCCCTTTTATTTCGGCTTAGTGGGCGATTGTTGATCCCAACCGCGGGGTGATCTCACTCGGGATTATCCAGTAAGGGGTAGTCCTGGTCTTGTGTTGCAGGGGAGCGGGCGTACTCCTCGGTACTGTGATCTAGGCCACGTACCGTGACAGGTGGTACCCAGTGCCTAGTGAAATCCATTCTCCCTACGAGCCTTATACGAGTTTTGTTTGTATTACCCACTCTGTGGCTAGTAGCTGGAATTTAATGAATGTAACAATTTCGGCTATTTTATAAGTATTTGTATATAGACCCTATTATAATATCAGAGGATTTCTATAAAATTGTTTAAGCTATCGTAAGGTAAAAACACGACATGTTTATTTGTGGCGTCGTCTTACGAGATGCTTTTGTTTTCAAAGAATTTTAAAAACTTTAATAATCAATTGAGTGTGATTTTCTCACGCTGGTATTCCAGACTGACTCGGGTGTTATTTAACCATATTGCTCGGGTCAGACCGAGTATTATAGGATACAGAATATGATGCTGTGGAGCTCAGGAGACGAGCTGGATGACGATACACACTTTTGTACTTGTTTTATATATATTCCGATGTGTAGAGTAGCTGTGTATCCAGTTGTATGTTATTGATGTTGAGCTGTGATTAATGTACTTTGATGATGTAATATATAAACAGAGATATTTGATTTTTGAGTAAAGATTATTTATTATCTATTATATTTTATTCCGCTGTGTTGGTTAGATTCTGTTGTTGTTTTTTGTCTTCTCTTCTTCTACCTCTTTTTCTTTAACCCAAATGGTTCGTATTTCTGTGCAACTTGAGTTGATTGATGTAAAATAGTGTTGACTCAAGGGGTATGGATTTGCGGGTCGTTACACTTGGTATCAAAGCTTAGGTTGGTGATAACCTTGGCTCTGGTGGGGATTACTCACTTAAATTAGAGTCCGTAGTACTCTAGAATGAGTTTGAGCGTATTAATAGATATGAGTGCGTATTTGTTAGTGAATATAAATTATTTTAATATTGTGTTGATTGGTTTATTGAGTGGCATATGAACCTTCGTCGATACAGTCTGAACAACTGTATCGAAGGGGTTTCTAAACACTTGAATAGAACAATCGACACAGTATTGTTTTAAATGTGGGTGAATGAAATAATTTTACCCAAAAATATATTTTGATGTAAGAAAAGTTTTTGTAAACTATTTTAGCTAATATACGGTTGCTTTGATGTTAGGAAGAATAATATTAAATTATTATCATTGTTGAGAAAAAATTTAACTAGAAATTTAAAACATAAACAAAGGTTAAGGGAATAAATTCATTATAAAATGAAATTTATAAATATGAATTATAAATATAAATTATAAATTGAAATATAATCAAATGAGAATTTGTATGAGCATAAGCTATGCAAATGAATTATAGTTAAAATTTGATTTAAGCAAGATTAGAAATTTAAAATCCCGAAGATTTTGTAAGTTTTTGTCATAGTGTTTTGAAGATAAATAATAGCATTATAGTTTTAGAGGTAATTCTGAAAGGAAATTTGTTTTAAATGGATTTTGAATGTGATATAGAATTGAAATCACTTGGATTATTGGGAAATAATTCTGATGATGACGGCCGCGTCATCAGTATTCATTTTTGAATTTCTAAGTGACGGATTGCTGCCAAAAAATTATTTGTTCAGAAGAGCTAGTTGTTTTTGGAAATTTCATAGGAAATTTGTTGGGAATAAAACCAAGATTGGTTTGATTTTTGAGAATTGTGATTTGTGATGTTGAAGATTTCAAAATGATTTGAAACCAAAGCCGGGAGTTTAAAAGTTTAAAAATTCTGATGAGATAGGTTGTAAGCTTATAAATTAAGATGATTTTTAAATCAGGAGGAAATGTAAGCTTGAATGTTGGAATTTAAATTTAAAGTGAAAAGTTAAAAATGAAATCAACTTGGATTGGGGAATAAAATTTAACTGGATTGAAATTAATTGAATAGGCTGAAAATAATATCCAGTTTTATTCGAATTAAGTTGAATTCGAATTGAGTTAAATAAATCTGAGTTAAAATAAAATTGAATTGGAATAAAAATTCAATTGAATTATTGAAATGGAATTAGATTCTTACCTGAATAATGGAAAATAAGTTGAATAAGGATTGGATTGAAATGAATAAATCAGAATAACTTATAAAGGAATTAAAACCCATGGTAATAAAAATATGCTTGGGTTATAAATAAGCATAAGGCTTGAGTTAAAATAAAAGAAGAATATATTCAGGCCTAGAATGAATGGAAATGTGTAAAATAATAAGTGGCGACTTATAAAATTTAAAAGGGAATAGAAAGCCCAAAATAAATATTGTTTGTTGAATTGAAAAACAAAATGAAAATCAAAACTTGAATTATAAAATAAGTTGAACTTAAGAAAATTAAATGAAGAGATTTTGAGATTAAAATCGAGTTCTGAATCATAAATTGGGGAAAAACTATTTTGTTAATAAATTAGTTAATGAAGTGTGTAAATGGAACCTAATGTAGTTAAATAGAAGCTGATTTGGTGAGTTAATATTGAAGTCTGGGAATAAAACTCAAGGTATAAATCAAATTCGACTTGAATCATTAGTGAAGAAAATATAATTGAAAGTGGCCTTGCAATTAATTAAATGAATTGAGAATGAAATTGAATTGTGAGTCAATAAAATTTGATGATAAATTAAAAGTAAATGGTGGAATCAGAACTTGAGTTATTAATTAAAATTTGACTTGAGGTGTAACGAATTAAATATAATTGGAAATGTGTCGAATAAAGAAAAATGAAATTGGATTAAAATAGTAATGGTTTGAATTGCAAATAAAATCCAAATAAGTGGAAATAAATTGGAAATGGCCTGGTTATTAATAAAATAATTTCAGATGAATTGAGTAAGGAAATGAAAATTCAATAATAAATTGAGTTGGAATCAATTTAAAATGGTCATCGGCTTAAGTGGTTATTTACTTGAGTGAATATTACCAATCTGCATGAGAAAAATTGGTTGTGGGACGGAAATAGAAGAAAATAAAATTCTACGAATCATTGCAAGTAAATAAAATTGATTTTTAAATCATTGGAAAATATGAGATTGTTGAAAATTAAAAATGAACTGAATGTAAGCGATTGAGTTCTAAACCATTCCAATTGATGAAGTTATATACGAGTGGATTGAAAACCATTCAAACTGAATGAAAATGGTTAATAAATTAATTGAAACAGTTGAATTAGTATTAAAACTATATAAATTACTTATGGAAGATGTTTAATGTGCATTGCTGTTAGAATTCATAGGTTTAACTATTGTAGATTAGTGAAATGTTGATAAACTTCATATATATGGCACTTACATGTTTAAATTGAGTAAGTACAGGTACCTGGAAGCCATATGGCTGGATTTTGGTTGCACTAAATGCTAAAATAAATAAGCGTCTTGCTTATAAATGCTAAATAAGGTACGCCTACGCAATAAAAATAGGAAATATGAACTTTTTTTGGGTTTTCCAACCGGGTGGATCGATGTATATATAGTTATATCTCTTGTCAAATTGCAAAAGCTCCTCTGTACAAAGGAGACTGCCAAAATTTTTCAAAAATTTTGGGAGTTAGAAAATTTTGCTAACGACAAAACGGTTTCAAACTAGAAATTGAAATAAATTAGTAAACGAAACTAATTTAAAATAATGACATGAATTAGTTATAAATTAAAATTAAAATTCAAATATGCAGAGTGAAGATAAATTAAATTCATAGGGAAATGAAAGAATCAATTTGAATAGAAATAGATATAAACTAAAGTGGTGAAGTGAAAATAAATAAAGAAACATGTAAAATGCTTATACTAAACTTACGAATGGAATGGATAATTCTTAATTGGAAATTGAATATTGCAAATATATTCTAAGTATCAATATTTGAATGAATAAATATTGACACTTTGTAAGGAAGTTGATAAAATATTTTTGGAATGCCATGATTGGATATTAGTGCTAAGCAGGATATGCAGGTAGTAAAAAAGGAAATGAAAAATCGGTTTTGATTTCAGAAGATAAATTTGAATTACTTGACAAAATGGTATGAGTTTAAATTTCGGTATGAAATTTAATCGGGATTTTGATCGAGCCACTTGCCTTTTTGTTTTCTTTTGGAATCTGGGAGCCCATAGAGGCCTTTTGTAGTTGTACCGAGCTAGCCTCGCAAAGGAGACGCTGGCGAAATTTTTCGTAAATTTAGAGAGTTAGAAATTTTTTTAATTTTTTTTGATAATTCAAAATTTGGTTTCAAAGTGAAATTTGAATGATTTAGCAAGTAATAATATTTGGAAACTATGGGAGAGTTGAGTAGTTGATAAGAATGATAATGGGTCTTTTACTAAAAGATAATGGGTTAAATGTTGAATTGTTGGTTTTGGAAAATAGTAATGGGTATTGGATCATTCTTCCTAACTAATAATTTCGAGGCCGAAATTCTTTTAAGGGGGAAGGAATGCGACGACCCAAAATTTTTGAGCATTTAAAATCGGAATATTTAATTGATTTTAAATATTCAATAGAGTAACTTTAACTTGAATTACGAATATCACAATTTATTTGATAATTAACTTATTGAATTAAATAATTTGAAGTTGGGTAAAATGTTACATCTGGAGTTCTAAGCTTGCTAAAAATAATTTGAAGGCTTACAAAATTTATATTGATAACACTGAAGATAATAAAAGTGTCAAAATTAAATTTAACAGGGATTTGTTCAGTTTTGAAATTTTATCATTTTAAAATTGAATTTAAAAATAGCCTTTCGAGGTACAGTCTCGGAATTCGACGAAATCAATTCCATTGGATCCATAATAGTGTATTATTATCGGATTTCAATTTTCGTAGTGATCGGAGTTGTTGTGTGAGCATACGATATATAAACGTGCTAAAATTTTAATTGATAATAATCGATTCGGAAAGCTAACTTCTCCATACGATCGAATTAGGAATCAAAACCTTTTCCATTGCGTTCAGAATAGGGATATAACATTAGAAACGCTTAGCGGCACGCCTCAATAGGAGTTCAACTTTTTAGGTTGCTTTTATCGGGACGTTTGGAATTTAAATAAAAATATTTCTTCAAACATACTACAGCCGCAATTATTTCACATCTGCCAACTTCCTTTTATATCCATGTTCCTCCTTTTCACAACAACACGCAAACATATCCTACATCAACTTTATATCAGCCGAACCATTCTTTTCAAATCTAAAAATAAAGAGAAATCACTTCGTTCAAAATCAATAATGACCGATGAATAAATCTCGTACCCTATCTTCGTTTCTTTTTCCATGCTTCACGAGTTCAAAATCAAATAAAATAGGGTCTCCTCTTTTCCCAGAACCCTATTCATTTCTGTTCAAAAAAAGGGGCGCTCGAATCAATCGCGTAGGGGAGGAGAGCCGGTAGCGTCGAGAGAAGTCAGGCTCAGCGATGGAGTCGTCAATTTGATCTCGATCGCAAGCAGTGGTTGCTTATGGCCAGGTCGAGGTGGATGTTTTGTCGAGTTACGATTGCTTGTAGGGGTTCGCGAGGCGGAAGTGGTCACGACTTCTGGCGAGAGCACGAGATTGTGGCTTCGTGGAGGCTAGGGCATTGGAAGGGGAGTGCGTCGATTCACAGTGGCTAGAGGCGCCGCACGCACGTGCGGCAGCTGAGGGAAGTGGGTCAGTGTCGATGGAGGAGCCGATCGATTGCAGTCAAGGGGGATCGAATTGGTTGCGTCGAGCTCGCGGAGGTGGTGGCTTAGGGTTGTGTTAGCAATGAGGTTTGGGCGAATGAATGGAGGATTAACCGCCTGATTTCTCGATCGATGAGGTAACGATTCTTGTTTTTAAAATTTAAAATTGAATAAATAAATATTTATATATTTATGCAGAAAAAATATTTTTAATAAAGGTATAAATTAGTTCAGTTTTAATCAAAAGAAGATATAGATGTATACGTATATACATAGAGATAGGTGAAATAGTAAATACACATATCTATATATATAAGAGTTACTGAGAATAGGAATTTTAAAATGTTGTAGAATTTATAAAAAGAGGGAAATTAGTTGAAAATAAAATTATTAGTATAAATTAATTTTTTTAACGATAATTGATTGTTCGAATATTAATAAAACCATTTAATATTTATTCAAGGTCAAAATCCAAAAGGGAACAAGTCGAGATTGGATCAGATTGCCAAACAAAAACCAAAGGTGAGTTAATCTCACTCAGCTGAATTTAAATTTAAATTTAAAGAATTAAATTTAAATAATTGTTTGAATGGTTGAATTGATTGCTGCACTATAGTATGGTATAATTTGGAATTGGTATTTATGTTGTGCTAACGTCTGTGGATGCAGGGAAAACCGGTTGGAGGGATCCAACTGGATCCCTCAACATTTATTTAAATTATTTAATACCCTCTGTTGTGATTATTTGATATTCTATGATGAATTGTATCGGAATATTGAATGCTATGGTTCGATTGGATATAATTGGGTATGATGAATTACCAAAAATATATAAATTGGATTTTGAAAAGATAATAAAAGAAGTGAAATTGTAGGTAAAATAATTATAGAAATTTGAATAAATTTAAAAATTAATTGGAAAATAAAAAAAGTGACTTTAAAATTCTAATAAATAAATCTGGAGTATAGAAAGGAAATTTGAATAAACAGAAAGTTAATGAATTTTAATCTTCAGTTATATTATTTAAAAGAACAAAACATTTATTTGAAATTTAAGATTTAAATTATTGAAAAGAATAAAGAAGAAATTGGGAAAAGCTGAAATTCGCATATTTCAGTTAAAAAGGTTTAAAATCAAACGGGAAGTAATAACATTAAAAATAAAGTCCATAATTAATGAATTTTGAAATGAACTGAGTAAGTAAAGAAATTTATTTCAAAGGGAGTAAATTGGAAATCAATTTGGGAAATTGATTTAAGTGATTGAAGTTGGAATTTTTCTATGGATAACCAAGTACATTTTTAAAGTAAATTTTTAAATATGAGTTAAAAATTTTAAAGTTGTTTTTAAAAAAATAAGCAAGTTTTGGAAAATTTATTATTTCTAATATTTAAATTCTAAACAAAGTATTACCTTTTAATCTATTATGGTAGTAGTTATTTAAAGAGTGACTTAGTATTTTGTTTTTAAAAAAAAGTGAAATTCTAGTTTTATATTTTATTAAGTAACCTTATTTTCAAATATTCATATAGTATGTATTTTTAACAAGTTGTTGAAGTAGTTTTAACATAAATGTTTTAAAGTATCTTTTAAAGTAAAGTGTTTTAAATTATTTTAAAAATCTAGTTTTGTGCTTGGTGATTTCAGTGGAGATAGAAAATATTTGAAAAAGTTTATTCTGAAAAAAAAGATGGTTTTTGAAACTGTTTTCAAAGGGTTGAAAATAGAAATATATCTTGTGAAGATATTTTAAGGTTAATAAATAATTTTGGAAATTATTTATTGTTGGATGGATGTTTGTGAATATTAATTGATAGTTAAATAACCGACTATCAATATTGGACAAATGTGTTGATCGTTTCGAAGAGACCGGGATCGAGATTTATTTCTCGAAAACCACTTCGATTTGGTTTGTACGTTTCGTGGAAACGAGTTTGGATTCGATGATGGAGCAGTGAAGTGCAAGGGCTAGTCGCTACTAATCCTGAGGATATTTCCAAAATGGATGTAGTAGGAATAGTACCTTCGGTTCCGTTCGAACCCGGAACGGACTTGTATGTATGAATGCTTTCAGGACATCGTCAGGTGGAGATGGGCATTCTAAGGGATATGTTCTAAAAAGGTAACGCTTAGCCTCAAGCCTCATCAAATGGGAATGACTGAAAATCAGGGGTTACGCAGCAAGGCTAGGTGGGTAGCACCCAAGCAGGGTGAGGTCATCCCTGTCTAAATGTCCCTTTTATTTCGGCTTATTGGGCGGTTGCTGATCCCAACCGTGGGGTGATCTCACTCGGGATTATCCAGTAAGGGGTAGTCCCGGTCTTGTGTTGCAGGGGAGCGGGCGTACTCCTCGGTAATGTGATCTAGGCCACGTACTGTGACAGGTGGTACCTAGTACCTAGTAAAATCCATTCTCCCTACGAGCCTTGTACGAGTTTTGTTTGTATTACCCACTCTGTGGCTAGTAGCTGGAATTTAATGAATGTAACAATTTCGGCTATTTTATAAGTATTTGTATATAGACCCTTTTATAATATCAGAGCATTTCTAATTGTTTTAGCTATCGTATGGTAAAAACGCGACATGTTTATTTGTGGCGTGGTCTTACGAGATGCTTTTGTTTTCAAAGGATTTTAAAAACTTTAATAATCAATTGAGTGTGATTTTCTCACGCTGGTATTCCAGACTGACTCGGGTGTTATCTAACCATAATGCTTGTGTCAGACCGAGTATTATAGGATACAAGATATGATGCTGTGAAGCTCAGGAGACGAGCTGGATGACGATACGTACTTTCGTACTTGTTTATATATATATTCCGATGTGTAGAGTAGCTATGTATCCAGTTGTATGTTATTGATGTTGAGCTGTGATTAATGTACTTTGATGATGTAATATATAAACAGAGATATTTGATTTTTGAGAAAAGATTATTTATTATCTATTATATTTTATTTCCGCTGCGCTGGTTAGATTCTGTTGTTGTTTTTTGTCTTCTCTTCTTCTACCTCTTTTTCTTTAACCCAAATGGTTCGTATTTCTGTGCAACTTGAGTTGACAGATGTAAAATAGTGTTGACTCAAGGGGTACGGATTTGTAGGTCGTAACATTTTTGTTCCATTATCAAATTAAATTCCTATTCTTATACTTCCAATTCATTATCCATATAGGTTTATTCAAAACCATCTCTTAAAACTCGATAACAACCCTTACACAATTTCTTAAGTTATTTCAACTCCATAACAACTCCATTTCTTCTAACATCAATTTTATTTTTATTTTAATTTGATTCTTACCCAATCAAATTCCAATCCATTTACATATTTTAATTCAATTTGTTTATTTACTTAGTCCATTCTAATTTTAATTCACCTCTTCAATTCATTTCCGCATTTATTAGCAACATGATCATCCCAATTATTCTAAACCAGAATTGGGTTTTATTTTGCTTTTTTTCAAATTTAACAAGCTACCACAATTTTATTCATCCCATTACCCTTTTTTTAAATTTAGCTTATGCTAAATTCATTTCCAGACAATTCTTTTAGAATTTAGTCAAGTGAAAATTTCATTCATTCAATATCATTCTTACTTAATTTAAATACCATTTAATTCAGTTCTTTTCCAAATTTAATTCAAGTTCAACTAAATTTTATTTAGCCAACTTAAATTCATACCATCTCCTTTACTATTTTAAATAAGAATTAAATTTCATTCAATATTATTTATAACACAACTGAATTTTGATTTTTTTTACTTCAATCTAATTTCAATTAAATTTTATTTCTCAATATATAAGTTCAAAACTTATTTACTAACCTAAGTCCATTCACATTTTATATTTTTCTTTACCTTATTACAACTTTCATTCCATTTAGGATTAAATTTAGAATTTTCATCCTTTTTACCATAACATTCAACCATTTCTATTTAGGTTTTGCAATTTATTTCTCTATTCAAATGTTCACCAACTTATTTACTTAAAAGCTTATATTGCTCATTTGAGTCATTTTCACTTTATAATCACAATTCCAAATTATATATATATATATATATATATATCACTTAATAGATTAAGGGTATACAATTTCATTACACAATTATAATCATTATACATTTCAATTTTATATTCGATTTAATTCAATTCCAATTCCAAATTTTATTTAACTTATCCTGAGTTAAATTCAAATATATTTTTTTACCACCACTTACTCAAGTTAAATTTTAATTTCAAGATTGAAAATTTCATTTTCTTCTTATTGATATCAACTTCACTTTATACGTTCGATAGTTGATTTATCTTAACTTTTCACATTATTTAAGTAGAGTTCCCAGAATTCAATTACCCGATTTTATTTCAAAACCATGTTGAAATAATAGTCAATACATACCCACTTGTATATCAAATCAAATCTCCGAATTCCAAAACACTTTGTTTTACCAAACCAAATTTCTCTTTTGAAATTTCTAAAGCCACTTGTATATCAAACAAGTCCAAACAAATATCATAACCAATCACCACGGTAGCAATCCATCACTTTGGAAACTCGAAAATGAATTCTGATGATGTGGCCATCATCATCAGGATTATTGTGACTCCCCACCTCAATAGCCACGCTAGCCAAGAACACTACGGAGTAATGCTGTCAACTAGCGCGGAGAATAAGGCTGTTGAGGAGCGACCATCCATGTAACTTCTTTGTGCGAGCACCGATATGCCAGATAGTATAGCATGCATTTCATTTAAGCAAGAAGTCCGACATACCGATACAAACTCAAAGCTATCACACGGTGGCTATAAATAAATCTTCGGAAACAAATATAGAAATAAACATAACACAATCAGTCACAGACATCCATATCACAAAGGCGGAAAAAGATATGAATATGTAACTAACACATGAAAGTGTACATCAGAGTAGTGGTCATAAAAGGACCATATACACAAAAGAATAGCAACACGTGCTATATAAAAGAATACATCTATGAGTCTATATCTCAAGTGTAAACGACAAAAACTGATAATCTAAATGGTCAGCCAAAAGCCAGAGTAGTAAATCCCTAGGGGAGAAGTCAAGCAGAAGCCCCTGTAACATCTCGGTCTGACCTAAGTATTATTTATAAGAAAATAATAAACGGATCAATCTAGCTATAAATATCAGGTAACATGATATAAAACAATAGATATGGCAAGAACATATAGTAACCATAAAGACATACTATGATAAGCATGTAAATGAAGATCATCAAGAGATCAAACAATATCAAAAGAATCTTCTAAAAGATCCAAATTCACCTAAAAAAAAGTGATGACACACAAATTCACCAAAACATAAAAGCTGGAAAATCATAACAATGAAAGTCATGAAAATAGGTGAAGCACAAATTCCAGAAGACTACACAAGAAATCCAGAAATCATAATATAGGAGCATGAAAAATCACAAAATGGGAGCATGAAAACTCACCTACACGTGTAACACAAAGCGAGACGCTATCTCATGGTTGCAAGCCATTAATTTTGACACACGAATGGCCCAAAGACCGTGGGGCGCTACCCCACATATGTGATGGCGAAACACCACACAAATGCGATGGCGAAACATCACAAGAGCGGGGTCTAGTCTCCCTCGCAGACAAAGAGACATAGCATAGTTGCTAGTCTAAAACACAAAAATGATCGTCATGATCATCAGTAGTGTCAATCTCACCAAGCCAGTAAATATATGAGTTTAGCTTCATGTCCCATAACCACTTGCTTAACTTAAATTTTTATGAACAAGCTGTAGATCTTCACTAGAAGATTGTCACAAAAGGTTTTAAGGAAAAGGTTTGTATATACTAGTAGATTGGAAAACGGTTTAAGGAAAGAGCTTTGTAGTAAAATAGAGTTAAAATTGTTTTGATGAAAGAGTTTTGATATTTACTACTAGTATTGAAACCTTCATATTTCTAAAGTTGTTATCCCGCCTTTTTAGCAAGGCCGAGATACCATAAAATCGACCGAGAAGCCCAAGATAGTTTGTCTCGAAGAATGGTCAACTCAGCATCTCAACAAAGCAAGTTCTGTTGAATGTTTTTCAGATAAGATCCCCTACGGAGGGGGGGTCCGGGGGGGGGGGGGGGGGGGGGGTGGCAACCCCCAAGGTGGGGGTGCGGGGGCAACAACCCCACTACGGGGTTCGACCTGCCCGGTCAGGTCGCAGGGGTTCAGGGGGCAGCGCCCCGTCCAAAACGGTACGACCTAGTGAAGACCTAAGGGAGGATAGGATCGAGCGACCTAACAGAGGCGAGCGACTTAAGGGACTCGCGACCTAACAAGGTAATAAGGTCGAGCGACCTACGACCTAACGCGGTAAAGGCCTAACGACCTAGTGTAATACACAACCTAAAATGAAGACAAGGCCGAGCGACCTATCGAAGTAAAGGGGCAAGCGACCTATTGGAGAATAAGGTCTAACGACCTAATGGTATATAGGTCACGCGACCTAACGGGATATAAGGTCTTGCGACCTAACGGTTTATAAGGTCATGCGACCTAATAGTGATGCGACCTAAGGGTCCTGCGACCTAAAGGAGCACGAGCTAAGTGGGTTAAAATAAAACAGGTCGAACGACCTAATAATATAAAGGCCAAACGACCTAGGAGACCAACGTGTTACGGCCAAACACCACTGAGCATAACAACTTAAGGTCCTACGACCTAACGACCTAGTGGTGTAACGACTTAAGGGTCCAACGACCTAACCACTAAATGCCGAGCGACTTAACGAAATAAGCATGGCCGAGCGACCTATGAACTAAAGCCCCACAACCTACGACCTATGACCTAGTGCCAAGTGACCTAAGGCTGTAGAACGATTTAAAGCCAGAAACGAGCTACTTGAAGGCCAAGACTTTTCCATGCGAACGACCTAGCATAGGCAGAACGACCTAAGTGCAGAATTTCACCAAAACACTAAAAATTGGAGTTTTTCGCCAATCCAATCCAAACCAAATGCAGATGTACATGCTAAAGTGATAGGAAATCATTCCCAAACATCCATGATAGTTATAAGCAAGAATGTGAGATAAAAATCTCACCTTTTCACCAAATTATGAAGCTAAAGCTTGAAGGTGAATGGAGAAGCAACTACAAGCTTAAATCCAATGCTTTTCCTTGAAGTTGGAGTTGGAGTTGAAACCTAGGCTTGGAGTTTCTAATTTCCCTTTCCACTCACCATTAATGTTGAAGTTTGTGTTTGGTAGGTATTTATGAAGAGTGAGGAGAAGGAGAGGTATGGGTTTGAGTTATAATGGCTAATCTAACACAAAGTCCAAAGCGGGAAAAGTAAGTGAAATTCCACTAACTCCAAACCTATCAATGTTTATACTTAAAAAAATTGTAAACGGCATTTCGAACTCAATGGAAGAGCTCTCGAGTCCTAATTTGACCGTTTGCAAAAAGTAGCTTTTCGGACCAATATCCGATTAACGACAAAATATTTAAATAAAATATTTAAGTATAAAATCGATAAATATGCGGGTTGTTACAGTTATTTTCCAATGACTGAAGTGAGTTCAGTGCTTTCTTACTTCCATAAATTCCTTTCAAACAATTTCCATTCAAAAATTTTTCCCAAAATAATACTCTATTATTCCTTCAAATTTTTGGAAAACATGTCCACCATTCTCAAGATTTCCAAGCCTTTTTTTAAATACACTTTAAAACACTTTACAAAATTTCCGGGATTTAAATTCTGCTTTAAATCAAATTTTAAGTATACTCCTTTTTATTTAAACCATACTTAGATAATTCTATTTGGTTATAAACCATTTCAAATTTTATACTCTTATATTTAATTATAATATTAACAACCAAACATCCAAATATATAATAGTTTTAAAAAATTATTTCTTTTACATCAAAATATAATTTTGGGTAAAATTATTTCATTTACCCACTTTAAAAACAGTACTATGTTGGTTTATCTTGTTTAAGAGTTTAGAAATCCCTATCGATACGGTTGTACTTCACATACCGACCAGAATTCATAAACACTCAACCGCTAAGTCAACATAGTATAAAAATAATTTTTATATTCACTAACAAGTACGCTCTCACAGCTATTAATACACTCAACTCATTATAAAGTACTATTGACTCTGTTTCTAATGCGTAATTTCCCCACCAGAGCCAAGGTTATCGCCAACCTAAGCTCTGATACCACTGTCACGACCCGCCCTTCTCAACCTTCGAAAATCGACACAAAACACACCACAGAATAATATGCCGAACCTCGAGTGTCGAAAAAGACAGATTGTTGAGGGAAAAGAAAGAAGATAGAAGAAAGAAGGAACTAAACAATAACAGAATCTCACTATCGCAACGGAGCATAATATAATATATAAAATCATATCTTTACACAAAATGAAAACTATATCTGTTTGTATACAACATACCATCAGAGTATCACAAACAAAAAACAATTACCAGCCTGAAAATTTCAAACAATCACAGCAGCGGATATAAACAAATATGGTAATACGTCTCGGACTCCAGCTCCTTTCCTAAGTTACACAGCATCCGTTCCTGTAATCTATAATACTCGGTATGATCCGAGATCATAATAAAATAACATCTGAGTCAATCTGGAATACCAACGTGAGAGAAATACACCCAAATTGATTATTAAAGTTTCAAATCCTTTGAAATCAAAAGCATCTCGTAAGACCGTGCCACAAATAAACATGTCGGGTTTTTACCTTACGATAGCCAAAACATTTCTTATCAAAATCCTCTGATATTATAATAGTGTCTACATACAAATACTTATTCAAATAGATGAAATAGTTACATGATTAAATTCCAGCATACTAGCCACAAAGTGGGTTCTACAAACAAAAATCGTAAAAGGCACATAGGGAAAATGTATTTCCAACTAATGACTAGGCACTGGGGTACCACCTATCACAGTACGTGGCCTATATCAGCGTACCGAGGATCCACTCTAAATCCCCTACAACACAAGACTGGGACTACCCTTTACTGGATAATCCCGAGTAAGATCACCTCGCGGTTGGGATCAGCAACCGCCTACTAAGACGAATAAAAAAGGGACATCTAGAGAGGGATGACCTTACCCTAATGGGTGCTACCCACTTAGACTTGCCGCATATACCCTGATTTTCAGTCATTCCCTATTGATGAGGCTCGAGGTTAAGCATTACCTTTTTAGAACATATCACCTAGAGTGCTCAACGTCCACCTGATGATGTTCTGAAAGCATTCATCCGTACAAGTCCATCTCGGGTTCGAAGGCATTACTCCTACTACATCCATTTTCGAATTACCCTCAGGATTAGTAGCGATGAGCCCTTGCACTTCACTGCTCCATCTTCGAATCCAAACTCTTGTTTTCCACATGAAAACGTACAAATCGGATCGAAGTGGTTTTCGAGAAATTAATCTCGATCTCGGTCTCTTCGAAATGATCAGCGCAATGGCCAATATTGATAGTCGATTATTTAAGTATCAATTAACATTCACAAACATCCATCAAACAATAAATAATTTCTCCCAAATTATTTATTAACCTCAAAAATATCTTCACAATATTTCCATTTTCAACCCTTTTGAAAACGGTTTCAATTCACACTCTGTCATGGAATAAATTTCCCAAATATTCATTTCCACTAAAAACAACCAAGTCCAAACATTTAGATTTTAAAAATAATTAAATCACTTTATTCTAAAATATACCTTAAAATATTTACATTAACCACTTAAACATTTTATTCAAAATATATTTCACAAATATTTAAAGAAAACTACTTTATAAAATGTAAGCTAATTTTAAAATAAAGGTTAAGTTCAAACTAAATTTTAAAAGAGGAGTTACAAAATTCTATACTAGTTTCAAATAAAACTTTAACCAAACTATCTTTAAAATAAATCCAATTTATAACTTAAGCAATAATTTCTTAATACATTCCTTTAAAAACAAATTTAAACTTTTCAATTTTTTACTTCAAAATTTGCTTTAAAACGTACTTGGCTTTTCAGGGAACTACATTGCCATTTCAGAATAAACCAAAGAACCATTTTATAAATCCTACTTGATTTATCTCAATTCAAATTTACGTTTAAATCCCGTTAATTTCTTCCAACACTTAAAAAATAAAACACCTTTTATTTTTAAACATAGTCCTCATCTCCTTAAAAAAATCTTTTCAATCTATATATGCTTAAAATATTTAAAATAAGGCTACTAGAAATTATTCAAATGAAAATAGTACTTAAGAAAATATAGAGGACATTCTAAGTGATTTAAACCAAATTACTTTTTAAAAATAAAATTATTAAATCCATTATTTATATTAAAATTCCCATTTTGGAAATTTAATACCATTTTACCTTTTAAAATAATTGAGTTCTACAAATTCTTTAGATAAATATTTACTTTGTACTTGAAATAACAAAAGTAACATTTCTCCAAATATTCTAAACACATTTTAAACCACTAATTTATATTGTGGAAGCTTTCTTTGGAATCATACTTAATTTCCAAGGAAAACACTTTCCATCATTAGAAATAATCCATCTTTATTTTTAAAACAATTTATACCTTCTTATAGAATTTGCCATCGAAAATCTATACTTTCAATATTTATCCCCCGATAAATATTCCATTTCATTTATAAACCCAGTTTATAAATTTTCATTACTTATTTCCTGTTAAATCAGAATTTCAAAAACACTTCAAATTCCAAACCAATTTTCTTGAATTTGATTTCCTTAAATTCATTACTCAAAAACTCCTTTTCAATTCCCATTTAACCCCAATTTATTTTATTTTCATTTATATTTTAATATACCAGATTATACTTATTCAATCATAACACAGCACAACTTAATTCCTAAATTAATCTATCACAGTATATAAATGAAATACATCATCAATTATGAAAATAATTTCTATATTGTGAGGAATCCAGTTGGATCCCTCCAACCTGTTTCCCTGCATCCACAGGTGTTAGCACACAAATATATATCGATCCAATCTGATAATAATTATCATATTCAACTAATCAACCAATCAAACATTTAAATATTAGCCATTTAAATTAAATGGCATCTAGATGTGAGTGAGATTAACTCACCTTAAATTCGTCGAGCTTTTCAATTTTAAATTAAATCGAGCGCCTTCAATTTAATCTAAAATTTCACAAGCTCCAATAGCCTCCAGATCTGTTGCAGTGCGTAGATTGCGTCGCTGCGATTCCGGCACTTCTTGTTTCGTTGAATTCTGATAATGCATGCGAGAGATATGTTATTTCAAAGTTTTGTATATAAATTATGCAAACAATTTTCTTTTATTTGTTTTTATTTTACCCTATGAAATCACGGCCGTAGGATCTGAAAAGAAATCCAGACGATTACTAGCTTCTTCCCCCACGCACGATACCAGGCTCCACGAACCCAATTCCTTTGGCCTAGGGATTAAAGCCGCACCCACCTCGATGATCGTGACGACGATCGACCACCTCCCCTGCGTGCGTCCTACCGAGCTCCACCCATGGCTGGAACATTGACGAACTCGATGCCACCTTCTCCCCTAAAAACGATCGCAAGCCCGCCACCTTCGAGCTCGAAAATTGGTCGATCCATCGCGCCAAACACGATCTCAACCGTTGATATGGTAGATCTTCATAAGCTCTTGAATTCTCTAGTTGAAGACGAGGCCCGATATCGCTTGGATGTGGAGAAAAATGAGGAGGAAGATCATAGCATTTCGACCATTGAAATAAGAGATGTAGCGACCGGTGAAAACTAGGGTTTCTCGTCCAAATACGTATATATATACGTACATACATATTAATTTAATACTAAATTCAATTTTTTAATGAACATTTACAAACGAACTCCAAACAACACACGTCGCTAGGTGTAACGACCCGTTAAATTTGATAATATTAAATGGATTAACTTAATATAATTTTTAATCTAATTTATAATAAATGTAGGAGTTGGATATAGTAACTGAGATTAAAGATTTAACAATTAAAATGTTATATGGCAATAGGTAGAATAACGAAGATTTGTGTTGTGGTTATAAGTCATAATTAGTTGATTAAAATGGTATTAATGAAATAATAACTGAATTGAATTGCAATATATAAACATCAGAAAAATTTAATTGGTGGATTAAATTTGTTAAAGTTCATAAGTTTTGTAATTTAGTTTAGTAGAACTTTAAATTATAAACGAAGATTGAAATAAACGATAAATTTAATTATGTAAATGGTGACTCAAGACCTAGGTTATAGGAATTGGAACATAATCCAATTTGAATTAAGTAGAAGAAGGACTTGGTTAATATGTAAGTTATAGTTCAAGGTATTGAATAAAAACTTGGAATCCAATCATAATTTAATGATAATAACCTTAGTATTAGAGAATAAATATATTTCAATGCAGTACCCGAATGAACGGAATAAAATGAATATATATTGAATAGAAATGAAATGTAAATTGGCACATTTGGTTGAAAGTTAATTTTAAGAAACATATAAATGTTGAATTTGTGAATATTAATATAAATATTAACTTGAATGGGATTCATTAATACAAAGATGTAATAAGTGTAGATGGTAAAAATTTAATGGCTGTAGTGGATAAAAAAATCTAGTAGTAACATAAAATTTATTTATATGGAAAAAGAGTATAGATTTGAACAAATTTATGAAAATTTGATAAGAACAGTGGTTGTAATCAGTTTGGTTATTTAATATTTGGAAGATGGAGATTTGTAAATCCGTTAATGAATTTATAATGGGAAGGAATGGTAAGAATGTAAAAATTATAAGCATTTGATTCAATTAAGGGAATTAAATTTTAAATAAATGGTCATTTAATAAATTCAACGTTCTGTGAGAAATCATAATAGTTGTGTAAAATGTGTACAAACTTCGATTTGGAAATTTATTGGATTTATAACGGTTTTGGTATTACATTTATGAGTTTAAAAGTTATTCCATTTTTGTAAAGTAATAAAAGCTTATTTAGGTGACTAAAATTTAGCGTAACGACTATTGTGTGTTACCTATTCTTGTTGCTTGTTAATTTAAATTTTGGGAATCAAATTCAATTTATCCGTCAATTTACCGCAGTTAAAGTGAAATGAATTGGTGAATGAGTAATGTTAAATACAAATAAGATGTAACCAAGAAAAATCCCATTTATAACAATTTATGTAGAATAAAGTAAAGAAACCAGGAAGTGAAAATGTGAAAATGTGGATGCAATGAGATCTTAAGTAATAATAACTTTGTTAGGTAAGTGATAACGGATTTTTTTTGTATAACCAAATAAAGATCCAAATTTATTTGGAAATTAATTGCAATCAATTGAATTTATTGCAATTAAATGGATTTAATATTTAATAGTTATGTAATTATTATTTGGAAGAAATTGGGGTTATTTGTAATAAGTATGAACCTAATGTTAATTTTTCTTATAGGATTGACAATTGATATGGAATGAAAAGAAGAAAATTTGGGTCAGTAAAATTTGGAATTTATGCATAATAAAATGGATTCTAACGTTAAATACTACGTTATTGAGATTTAAATTAGACTTAAAGAATAATGATGTGAATCAGGAACTAATGTTTATGGCATCTTTATTTTAGGTGAAAGTTGAGAATATAAAGATTAAAAATCTAAAGTATGGGTTTTGAGAATATAATTTATAAAATTCTTAAATATAAGAAAGTGTAGAAATTAACATTGCAATTAACATACTGTCAACTTTTAATTCACAGCTAAGCCTGTTAAATCTTTTCAATTGATTACAAATCATATAAGAAATAAAATTTGGCCAATTTTAGAATTTAATATAAAATTTGGATTTTTATAATTTATTTATTTTATTTAATGAATATTAAAAATAGCCATTTTGGCCACGGACTCGGATTTCGACGAAACCAGTTTCATCGGATCCGTATCGGTGAATTATTATAGGGTTTCAAGTTTCGTATCGATCGGACTTATCGTTTGATCGTACGGGAGTGAAACGCCTTGAAATCAATTTTAATAAAATCAATTTGAAATCAATTTGGAAATTTTGTTTTCAGCATAACTTCTTCATACGATCAAATTTGGACGTGAAACTTTTTCCATCGCGTTCAGAATATTTTAAATGACCTATTTGGATATATAGATTTACGAAATTTCGTTCCAGGGGCATAGCGGGCTTTTTGGGCCTTAGAGTGTTCCGTACGTTCATCTATCTAGCCTATCTGCTCTAACCCAACCCTACCTATAAATATACAGTTATAAACCCTAGCTCCATCCTATTGTCTAATTGCTGTACGTTCATCTTCTTCAAGCTTCTCTTCTTCTTCAATGGGGGCTAACCCTAGATCCAGTCAGTTCAAAAACAAAGTGAAAATTTAAAGTCCTCCTAAAAATCTTGAAAAAATATATATCATAGTTCTCGATGCACGTAATCTCATGGTGAAATTCGTTTTTCAATTGGAGTTATCGTTCACCCAGAATAAATTCAAACAGTTCGTGGCCATTTATCAGCGCTGTAACAAAGTTCGTCTGATCGCAATTTCCTTTCTGGGTATTGAAGAGAGGACGATGGGGAGCGCATCTATGTGTTTTGTTTTGAGAATCAACGGTCGGATGTGTCGATTTAATTTGATTTGGGTTTGTGCCTTTAGGCGGCTGCCTCTGTTTCACGCTGATGAGGGGGGGAGGTTCGACCTCTGTCGCGACTTGGGGGTGAGGAGCGGAGTGCCAGGAGGCCGTGGTGGTACGGCGACGGAGCTGTGTGCGTGCGTTAGGGTCTTCGGCCTGGAGAGGGATAGTTCATGCGTTCTGGGTGATGACTGTTGCGTGCTCGTGTTCGAACTGGAAGGTGATGTGCTATGAAAGGAAGATGATGTGGCATATAAATATTAGGTGAAATATGTGTCATTTTGTTTATTTTTAATTTTGAATTCAATCATCATTTTTCGCCATAACTTTCTCATACGACCTCGGATTCAAACGAAATTTCTTTTGTTAGGATCGAAATTAAATTCCAGATCTGATGACGCTGGTTTGGACGAATTCCGAGACGGGCAAATTTTTGGGTTTAAAGCGAATTTAAATTCGATTTAAATTCCAAAGGTGAGTGTTTTAACCCACTCACAACTACTAGAAGCTTTTATGTTTGTTTAAATTAATTTTAGAAATGAATAGAAATTTATTTATGAGTATTTTGCATGTTTATTTTATTCATATCTGTTGAATTGCATTTATTTAATTTAACTGTTAATTTAATTAATTTTTGCGTATAAATTTACAGTTAAAATTTATTTGTTTGTATATGAACTGCTAGTTAACAGTTATATAATTTATTACTGAATATAGACTGTAGATTAATAGCTGTTAAATTTAATTTGAATAAAATTGCCAGTATTACCTGTTATGTAGTACCAAAAATAATATTGTTATTGATTGATATTGATTGATGATTGCGATTTGGATGATGGATGATGTTGATGAATGGATGTTTATTGTATATCATTAAATTGCAAATTATCATGCATATTTCATTTCATTCGGGATTGTGGTTTGAAATGATATATAACCGCAAAATTTTATATCTTTTAAATTGCGGATTAAAATGATAAATATCCGTATCACTTGACCATAGGATAGAAAATTATATACAGGCACCGCGGTATATATATAACTATTTAAATGTGATTTCTATGGTTTGGATGGAATACGGTTTATAATAATCTTAAATTTTATATTGTATAAATATTTTTCTTCCATATATATATACATATGAAGTTGAAAATTTTGAAATTAAAAGGTGTATAAAAATCTTTATTAAAAATGGAAGAAAATTAAGAAAATGGAGTTTAATAATTTATATCATATGTTTAAATGTTAAGTTTGGAAATTTTAAGATATGATATTTATAATTGGATTTTTCCCAAAATAAATTGAAATGAATATTCTAGTATAATTTGAATTGGGAAAAATATATATATTTTATTACTAGAAATTGAAGTCTTATTATTTATGGATTTTATATGAATATTCATGACTAATTAATAGAACAATTGATTTGTTGAAAGCATAAAATCCAACTTTAGTTTGAAATATTTATACTCAAAATGGATATACGTATATATAAATAAATTGAAGTGGTTTTGGAACTTGAGAGAGATAATATAAATTTTGGTTTAGACTTTAATAAAGAAATGTATTTGTCAAGCCATGAGAACTATTTTCTTTACAAAGTAACATTTAAGTTAAACCATTTAATTCATATACCGTTGAATGTCCAAACCATTCAAGTTTTTAGAAGTTATGGTTTTAAATTATGATTTTCAAAATATTATGCTTTGAAAATATTTGATTTTCAGACGTTATGAAGTTAAAGCATTATGATTTTGGAAAAGAATTATATTTGGGATAAGTGATAAAATATGGTTTTGGGTTTTGAAATGATATCGTATTCATGGTTATGAAATGGAATGTTTATTCTGATTTTTAAAGTAACCTATTTTTAAATGACCGCGGTGTTATAATAACGATGGGTTGGCAAAGAGACCGGGATCGGATATGGACATACTCTCTGTCGATACCGAAAACCACTTTGACTAACCGTGTACGCGGTGGAGATTCCAGAATGAAGTAGGTGGTGGCGACGTTTTCCTGTAGGGTAAATACGTGGACCCGACTCCCGTGAGTTGGCATAAGGTGGCTAAAACAGGAGCGATTCTCAGGCCAATGAGGTCATTCCTCTGATCGGACCCTCCTCTTCGATATTATACTTTGATTTTGGATTGATTCAGTGGCCACTTCTATATTTTGATTTTGGGGAGTTAGTCCGAGGTGGGCGGTAACTGCGGCTACGCGTTTCCACCAGCCTGGATAGCAATTGGTATATCTACCCTGGCATTGCCTAGTTGTGCCGTGTCACCTACCATACCGAGCCTTTACTACGAGTTTCTATTTGTGTCGTACCTATGGAGTATCCTCTGGTAGCTTCCCGATCAGGAGGTATTACGGTACTGTATAGACTATTGGCATTATTTGTGTTAAGGGCTATATGGGTAACCCCTTAACGCTATTAAAAAGTAAGTTTATTTTATAAATAGACACTATTATAATAGCGCAATATACTACATAGTAAATAGTTTAACGGATCCTTAGGAGATGTAAATCCCGAGCATCTCTTGAGTTACTGTACTCATATTTATTTCTGTTAATTTAACTCACATAAGATCTTTTAGTTCTGACTCGAGTGTTTTTGTCTTTTCAAATTCGCTCGGGTCGGTCCGAGCGTTTCAGGATCGAAGATTTTAGCTTTGGAGGACGAAGACGAAGAATCCGTATTATATTATTTATAGTATTGCACCACACTCTAAAATTTCCGCTGCATTGATTGTATTGGTATGTGTAACTCTGATATTTATTGTATAAAGCAAAATAAATATTTTGTAAACTGTTTTGAACTGTATATTGATTATTATATTTTATCCTTCCGCTGTGAGATTCTATTTTGTTTTTATTTCTTCTCTGTTTTTCTTATTAACCCCATAACAATCCGCCATTGCGTATGCTTTGTATTGGCACGTGTGTCGGTTTAAAGTGTGAAAAAAGGCAGGATGTTACACTAGGCAATTATAATGTTTTGCCCTCCTTTCGAACACAGTGGAACGTGTTTCGGAAGCTAATTCAATCATATGTGGAAAATAGCTTTTTGAATCGATTTAAAATATTAAATTATCGATTTAAATTTCAACGCGTTTCTCACCCGTACGAGCAAATGGTAACTCCAAATGCTACGAAAATTGAAATCCGATAATAACTAACTATTACGGATCCAATGGAATTAGTTTCGTCGAATTCTGAGACTGTCCCCTGGTAGGCTATTTTAACTCGTCGATTAATTTGAGCGATTTTCCAAATCGTCGAAATTTTACTAACTTTTAAATTTTTACTAATTAATTATAAATCATATAGAATCTATAATCACATAAGAAATCATTCTGATTCAATTTAAATCAAAATATGATTATCTACGTTATTGAAATATTAAATTTCATTATTAAAATAATATAAAATTCCAAATCTAACTTATTGACTTTGGATTCCATCCAAAGGTCTAATATTAAAATTTAAATCCAACCAAACTTAAAATAAATTTAAGAAACCATTTTCACAACCATTTACATCTAGATTCACAAATTATCCCTATTTCAAATATTTAATTATTGTTATTCAAATCCTATTGAATTACCATATTTGAAATTTAACTGATTTCATTAATTTAACCAAAATCTTCTTATTCAGAATCAAATTATAATTCACATTCAACATTTAAAATGAATTAAATGTTCAAATCTAACGACCAAAATTCCGGGTCGTTACAGTTAGACAATGCGAGACATGATTAAATTCAATTTGATCCAATGAACAACTAATAGAATTCATTGCTTTAGCTTTCACATTCTGTAGTTTAGTTTTAAGATCTGTCCATTGATCCATCGGTTTTCAATTTCTTGATTATCTACCACTATAGTTGGTGTCCTATATCCTATCTCAATAATATTCTAAGCACCAATGGTTTTTAGAAAAAATTTCATTCTATTTCTCCAGTGGGCATATTCACCATTGAACATAGGTGGTCTAACTATGGATTGTCCCTCAGCAAAAGCATTATTAAAGAAGCCATTTAAAAAATCGAATTTTAAAACAAACTGGTTTTTGAAAATCAAATTTTATAAACAAAAATGGTTGTTCCTAGCTCTGATACCACTTGTAGGGTCGATTTCACTCTAGAGGGGAGGTTAATAGGGTGATACTAATAAAAATAAAAATTAATGCAGAAGTATATAAAATAATTTGTGGCATAGATAATAGAAGAATAATAAAAGCAAAAACAGAACACACTGATTTACCCAACTTCGGCAAAATCCTGCCGACGTGCTGCCCCCAAGGTTTCTACTAGAAATTATGTAGTTGGACGCTTATTCACATGTAAACTTGCGACATCCTCTATCGACTAACCTAACTCTATGCTTAAAACCCTGCCACAACACAGCCACTGAGTTGCGAATTCTCGAACTACACCACGATAGTTCGTTCCTAGTCACATGACTAGTAAGTTACACAATTTAAAAGAAAATAAAAACAAGTAAAATAAACAAAACCTTACTATTAATAACTCTAAGCCCAAAACAATAATAAAGCCGGCCCACGAAAAATCCTTTTATTTTATTTCTTCAGTGTTAAAACTTTGGCAATCTCTTTCGTTCCTTTTCAAAAAGCTAGGGTTCTGGAATTTGAGGCCGCCGATTCAAACTGTTTGGTTGAATGATGATCTTTCTTCAGTTTGCTTCATCAATCAAGTCATGGCTTTGATTTGCATACGGCTACTCCAATGCGTCGATCTTGAATGATAAAAGTGTTATGTGATTTTGCCTTTTCAATTTGCGTATGCTTGAGTTGATTCGATTTATTGATTTGGGATTTAATTTGAAACTTGGCTCTGTGATTTGCTTGAACTCGAACTGCCTGTATGAGGATGATGATAATGGGTTAAATAGTGATGATTTCCTTATATTTATGTTCGTATATGTCGCTTTGACTTCTTCATGATTTTATCACTTGCGTTGATTTTTTAATCGAAAGATGCATGCCTCATTCATCTCTGATATACTCGAATTTGGTTGAAGTGTTTGAATCAGTTCATTTCATCTATAACTTCGACCATTTGAAATTGTGATAATCTGGACTTGTTCATCGTATTAGTGATTTATTGCTGCTATTACCTTGGTCACCACGGCTTTCATTCTTTGGCATTTAAACTTGACTTAGTTTGAAAAAGCGCTACCCTGATTTGAAACTGCTACCGTGATTTTTGTTCTGCTACCTTCATTCCTGACTCTTAACTTGTTCAATTCATGCTACTGGTATTTACCGTAAATATGTATGATTTTTTTGGCTTCATGATACATTTGCATTTGAGTCTAATTGCTGTGTTGATGTTCATGTAGTTCGGTTAATTCATTTATGTTATACTGCTTTGGTTGATTGTCTCCATACACATATACATACATATATGCATGTACGTATGTATGTATATATGTGTGTGATTGACTTGATTGCACTTGTTCGATTATTGCTTGATCACTGTCACTACTTTCTTGAAGTTCTATGTCCAGTAGCTTGTATTGGTTTCATGCGATGTTCATCAGGTGTATACATACATACATGCATGTACATATGTGTGTCATTTTTATGTATTTTGGTTTCATATGGAGCTATGCAGTTTGATTTCACTTTGATTTTCTGGCCTATTGGTTCTGGGTTCAATTGTTTATGTTTACATTGATGCCAGGATTTGTTTCATGCCTTATTATTATCTGGTTCTGTTGCATATTCACTTAAGTCTGTTGAGTTGCTTGTAGTTTGGTCTGGTCAGCTTGCCCATTCATTTGGGCTAGGTTGCCTTTGATTTTGTTTCAGGTTTTCATGTATGTGTCTTGTGTTATCTGCTTGTTTTGTGTGCCTGATGTAGTTGTTGAGCGAAATGTTCAACGTTGTGTGTTCTATTCATATCTACATTTCTCTGGTCTCTGGTTCAGGCTACATATGCACTGCCATTTGCTTCAAGTCCTTTGTTTGGTTTACTGGTATGTTTTTGCCTCACCGTTTCCAATTGATTATGTTGCTTTGCACTACACATGTCATTTTGGTGCATTTGCTACTTTGTTCTTGTTGCTACTATTAGTAACTTTGTACATACAAACATGTATATACATATATATGTATGTATGTATGTATTTATATATGTGTATAATTATTGTGCCTTTGTGTACATTCTGTTTGGAGCAGTTCTCTCTGGTTCGGTCTTGGCTTTACTCAAGTCTGGTTGTCTTGATGCATTGCATCATGTGCTGCCTTGTGTCTGACCATATGCATATGTTGTTTTGTACTCCTAAAGCATGTTCATTGCCGGTGTGTTGCAATCGAACTCTGGTTGTTATGTTTTTTGTGTGTTGATGTTGCACTTGGTTTAGTCTCCACTTGCTCTGGTCTCTTAAATCTGCATTGAGGACAGTTCTTCTGAACTGATATACGTGTTGAGTTATTTGCATTTATGCATGTATGTCACGTGGTCTGTGCCTTTGTGCCATGCCACTGGTCTGGACACTTGAACTGTTTGGTGCACCACTTCGAACAGGTTGAAGTTTGTCATTGTTTCATTCGATGTCTGGTGAACTGTTTTTGCATATGAACTTCAAGTGCTTTTTAT
The DNA here is from genome assembly GCA_030765085.1 of Allium cepa. Lineage (NCBI taxonomy): Eukaryota > Viridiplantae > Streptophyta > Magnoliopsida > Asparagales > Amaryllidaceae > Allium > Allium cepa. The sequence continues at coordinate 502,147,228 of CM060931.1, forward strand.
CATGAGTTTTGGAGTCCGATTCAAATATGAGTTTGTCCTGTGTTTGGTTTCACATGTTTTCATATTTGTTGAACCATTGAACTTGGGTATAGTTATGTTGATTTGGTCAAGACTCATATGCACTTGAGTTGGATCCAGCCTCGGTTAGGGTTTGACCTTGTGCTCACCCATCCCTGCAGTTTTATCAAGTGTATATTAGTGTGCGTGGCCTTGTGGCATGTACAGTGATACATTATGCATGTCACAAGTTGTTTGTATATGATGAGTTCAAAAGAAATGATGATGAACAATCCAAATAAATGAGGCAAATAATATTTTCACAAACACACGTTTTATTTTACACTGCAAAAATATTTCTTTTTCAATTTTAACGCGTCCGTGTTTATTTTGCAGATAATTCAGATGCTGGATTCAATCTGGAATAGAGTTGAAGATAAATATGAGTGAATGAGTGATATATAGTAAGGTGAAAATGTACGTAAAAATTGTATAGTGAATAATTGTGTTATAATTTGAAATTGTATTGTAATTGAAATTGTGTATATATAGTGAGAGCTCAAATTTGTACTATTCAAAATTGTTATAAAATATTCGTTCGAAAAGAATATTTATTTGAATTTAAATTCTATGTTATTTGTTATATTCAACAAATATTTATATAATTATGTGAAAAATAAAATAGTACACTAACAAATGCATTTAAATGAATATATATATATATATATATATTTATTATCATCAAACAAAAACCATATACTAGAATATTCAACAGACCAAAGCACATCCAAACGATTACCTAAGCCATATTCATGATGAACATAACAAGTCAACTCAGGTTTCATCAAAATCTGAACTAATAATCATACAATTGAGATGAGAATATTATTCACTTTAGTTTGATTTTGTGCGAAGATAATTTCCTTTGTTTCTTCGCTTAAGCTTCCTTCCTTTTCTTCTACTTTGTTGAGATAGTTTAACTGAGTTTTGTGGATTTCTTTTCTTTTCTTAGGTAATGACAGTATGGTGGAAATATGAGTGGGTGGGGAGAGTATTAGGAGAAATAATTAAATCCATTATATTTCTTTCCATATCTCTTTTTCAAATATAATTAAGGCCCCTTATTATTTCTTTCTCTATAAACCAGTTCTCCATTTAAAGTTTGAAATTCAAATATATTTACATGGGAATTATCCACATTATTTATATATTTATACTCTCCCACATTATTTATGTCTTAATTAAATATTCAGAATAATATGCTACAAAATATAAAGTAGTTACAAGCTCTCCTCCTTATAATAATTTCTTCCTCAAGATTTCAATAAAGTAAGCAAACAACATATAGTTCATGCAAATATGTGTTGCAAGCACATAGATCACACATTACTCACAAAACCACAAGTCAAAAGTCTAACAGTAATATCAATCATACATTCAAAATAACTCATGATAGCCTCTCTAACATATCTTCAGTATCCCAAGTATATTCTCATTCATTGTCACTCCATTGGATCTTTACTAACTTGGTTGTCTTATTTCTAAGCTCCTTCGTATCTTTATAAACTATATGAATAGGCTACCTAATGATAGTCATATCAGGATCCACTACTAAATCCTCCAAATCATTGGCTTAATAGTAGACTTTGTGTCACAAAAGTACGTCCTTAAATTAGATGAGGGAAAAACATTATGTACTCCTACTAAAATATTGGTAACTCAATATGATACATGAGTTACCGATTCTCTTAATAATAGGAAATTGACCAACATATCTCGGTGCCAACTTTTCCATCTTTCCAAATCATATGACACCCTTTATCAATGACACTTTCACAAAAATACAATCTCCAACCGAGAATTCCAATTCCTTATGTCTTTTATCCGCGTAACTTTTTTTTTACCTTCATTGAGTTTCCTACATCCTTGCTCGGATCAAATAAATCTTTTCAATAGCCTCTTTCACCTAATCTTGACCAAGCATTACTCTATCATTAGATTCTAACCAACATGCTAGTGATTTACCCGACCTTCCGTATGCGATTCAAAAGGTGTTATTGTTAACCTAAAAAATGGATGAACATCCACAAATCAAATGGAAGCACCGATTTTTTATAATAAATGTAAAAGATGTAGAAATCCTAGATCAAGCGAGTAAGAGTAGTAGAAAAGTAAAGATCACGCAAGAATTTTTACAGTGGTTTGTTGTAATCTCCAACTTACGTCCACCTTAATATCTTTTATTAGTTGTTCCCTCTCCGGGTTACAACTAGTTATATCAAACCTGACACTATTTAGTGGACCTCAGATACACAATGGGATTTCTGGAGAGTTTGAGAGGCAGAGAATAGAAGTGAAGAAGTGAGAGAAGTCTCCAATGGTAAAGAGATCAAATCCAGAGTGAAGAACTTAAGATCAGGAAAGAGCTCTAGTAAAAAGATATCTCCTTCATTATAGGTAGGTTGGTATTTATAGACAAACAGTCATCTTAGGTCAGAAGTCCATTTAGAGCAAAGTCCAGAGATTGGCCTGAAGTCACATGCTAAATTATGAAATGTCTTGAGTTAACCAAACGCGTTGATATTGTCTTAAACATGCCAGCACTAATGTGTTCCTTTTTTCGAATTAGTTCAAACTTTCTTGCATCTTTCTTCCTACTTCTTTTTACAATGTCCTATGTTTTTTCCATCGATTGTTGGTTGATTTTGATGATCGTTCCTTTATTACTTGATTTATTTTCCCATTCTAACTATTAACTCTCTTGAAATATGTCGTCAAAACCCTTGAAATCACTTAGACACATACGGGAAAGGTAGATTATAACTGATGTGAAGTTAGAGTGGAGGAATATGGGGTAAAAACATGTCGCCACAGACATGAACAATTCAACACCGACTTGTGTATTTTGATTATTTTGGGTTGTAACTTCTCCGAGTTGCTTCCTTGCCTCATCTAAGCGTGCTTACCAATTCTCAAGTCGTTTCATCCTTGTTTTAATCTTCTACGTCAAGTTGAAATCTGCTTTAGCTTAAAAACAGTCTAACATTTTCCCCTCAAAATATTCCTTTCAAATGTGTGTTATGCTTTATGCAATAACAAATATAACAAATTCAAGTAACCAATCTTTGATTGTTGAGCTCCTCAGCTGTCCATTGACCATAATCTTGGTGAATCATTCAATTCCTTCGAATACTCTAGCACATTAGGGGTTGTTCCAAACTACTTACATCTAAGAAATCCAGCTTTTGCATAAATGTTATTTGTACATATCATTCTGATTTCATTTAGGGTTATTATATCACATATCAAAATTATTCCATGTTCATTCAAGGTTTATCTGTTTCAGTCTAACTACAAGGCATTCAAATCCTTTTATAATTCCACTCTAAGGTTTGATCTCTCCGGATCATATTACACTCATTTTAACGTGTGATCTTTCCAAATCGTTTATTATCTAATCTAGGATTCGATCTCTACAGACCATTTAACTTTCAATCTAGGGTTCGATCTCTCCATATCTTTTATCGCCTAATCTACGGTTTAGATCTCTTTGAATCCTTGCTGAATCCATTTGCACTTCGGTAAAGGAACTCAACGACCAAGTAATCCCATCCACTCACTCTTTGGTGAAGGACTCACTTTTTATACAAGTCTATGCACTCGCTCTTTGGCTAGAGAGCTTGCTCCCTACACTCCAGTCTCGTCTCTCCAGACGAGACTTAAAGCGATCTATATCCTACAAGTTCATCTACTTGCTCACCGACGAGGCGACTTGCACCTTGCACTCTAGCCCGTCTCTTCGAATGGGACTCAAAGTGGTCAATATCAGTCATCACTTTTAATGTGGATTTTTCAAAAATTGGATATTCAAATCAAATCAAAGCAAACAAGAAGAAATCTTAAGTGTTCATCCTGGACATCTGAATTATGGCATGCCTAAGGACCAATCTAGGTCTTATACACGTGTAAGGAGTCCAAGATTATAAACGTCCTAATTAGTCATCTCAAGCATCTGACTTAGAGCAAGCCTAGAGGCCGTTCGAGATCTCGTACACATGTAAATGGCCTGAGGTTATTATTGTCTTTATTGCTTAATATAAAAAATAAAGTGCAAGAATAGAAGTGAAAAAGCAAAGCATATGAATCAGATTTGACTCCTGTTCATCTCGATCATTGGGATTTCGAGTCACGGGCTAGACCTTTGATAGTTCCTCGATGTATTTACTTCAAATGGTGGGTGCTCTAGCCACACCATTGCAGTTTAGTTTCTCATGGACTGTTGCAGCTGGTTACTCAATACCGGTTCTTTTATCACTTCATGAAGGTGTCGACACTCGTTCATTTCATCCCTCTAGCTCGAGAAAGATGCCAAAATTTCTAGACCTTTTCTTTTGATCATTGGGCCCTCTCCTAGCTGGCTTTCGATAGGAGATCTACCCTATAGTATCCAGATACATCCTCTCTGGGGTCTCTATTAAATCAGCATAGGTGGAGAATTTTGGCTCTCTCCTTTATCGTTTTGATTTCGTAAAGTCATCTCCGGCTCTTCTCTTTTCTTTTCCTTTCCGTCCCTTGTTTTAGATAGTCCTCTATCATCCATCACATTAATTTTAGCATCCTCAGCTTCGACATCTTCTTGATGCAAACATTTCTCAGCTTCGTGGTAGAGTTCCACAACATCCGTTGGTGGATCCTTTTCCTTTGCAACTTTGAAGTCGGTCTTGCTTGGGACTCCATATACTACCCCCGTTAAGATTAATGAGGATCTAGTTTATTGACAAGGCTGCTGCTGCATTAAATCTTGTCAAATATCTTCTCAAGCTCTCTTCAGGCCTCTTTTGCATGCTTGATAGCATCATCACATTCTTCAGTCACGAGACATGAACTGTGAACTGCTTCAAAACTTATTTAGCAAATCGATCGACATGCTTATGGACCCATTCTCCAACTGTCTAAACCACACCGTCACTATGTCCATTAAGTATAACGGGAAGCACCATCCAATTACCTCCTCGGAAGCACCCAACACCTCCATATGCCAGATGTATCTCATCATATGAACCATCAGATCTGACTTCCCAGTGTACATTTCTAACATCGGATGCTTGAAATTAGGAGGATTTCTTGCATTTCAGATATTAGATGTGAATGGGTTCCTATTCATATCTTTCAAACTCTGATCTGGGGGTCCACCTCTAACTGTTCTCCTTACCAATTTAGTAACCCGGTTTTCACCATCTAATGAAGGTCATTGTCCAAAAGCGATATTTTGATCCCTGCTCCTATGCGGAAACTCTGGCACATACTCTAGCATGTACTTCTCTTGTTGCATGTTAACGTTCTGACCTGCTCCTTTGGTTTTATTACGCCCTCTGTTCCAACAGAGAGATTTTGACACATTCTCTTTTGGTCATGCCCTTTCACATTCTAATTTGCGTTTCTAGCTCCAATATTGTTTGTGCTTGGTGTTCCAACATGTTCCAAGTTCACACCAGCTTTGCTTCCTGACGTAACTATCTTGATACCGAGTTCACTTGGATCAGTATCAAGTTATACTCTTGGTAGGGCATCACGCTAATTTTCTCAACTCTAACTCCAGATGTTTCTGCATTAGCTTCTAACACTTGGTTCTGAATTCCTACAGCACTAACTATTCCATATTGTCCCATCCTTTGGAAAAATCCTTCAAGCATTCCTGTTGTCTAGTCATTAATCCATCTTGCATCCGTATCATTATTTTCTCCATCTCTTCTTTGGTCATGTAGGTGGATTGATGAGAATTTAAGGACATTTCTTGGTTTCCCTTATGCTCTAGTTGACTTGCTCCAGCCTTTGATCTAGTGTCAGGCCTCTTCATCTTCTTTAAATCTCAAATTCAATCTTCAAGTCTTTAGATCTAGCTCTTGTTCTAAGTAACCCAAAAAATGGATCAATACCCAAGAATCATACGAAAGCACTAGTTCTTTTATAATAAACATAAATGAAGTAGAAATCCCAGACAAGTGAAAAAGAATTGCATAAAAGTAAATAAATTAGAAGAAATTTTATAGTGGTTCGGTGCAAATCCTAGACTACGTCCACTATAATCTTTTATTAGTTGTTCTCTCCCTAGATTACAACCAGTTACATCAGATCTGACCTTATTTAGTGGATCTTAGGTTTACAATCGAGTTTCTGAAGAGCTTGAGAGGTAAAGAGTAGAAGTGAAGAAGAGAGAAGTCTCCACTGGTAGAGAGATCAGATCCAGAGCGAAGAACAAGGAAGAGCAACGACAGAAAGACTCCTTGGTTGCAGGTAGCATGGTATTTATAGAGAAACAACCATTTTGGGTTAGAATCCCACTTGGAGTAGAGTACAGAGATCGGCCCGAAGTCACATGCCAATTGTGGAATCTCCCAGTTCAATCAAACGTGTTGGTACTAACTTAAACATATTGATGCCGACATGTTTCCTTAGTTAAAATTAGTCATCTTTCTTCTTATTTCTTTTTACGGCGTACCATGCTGTTTCCAGTGATTGTTAGTTGATTTTGATGATCGTTTCTTCATCACTTGATTTATTCTGCTTTTTTAGCTATTAGCTCTTCAAATATTGAAATAAGTCATTCAAATCCCTTGGAAATCACATAGACACATATGAGAAAGGTAGATCATAACTCATGCAAAGTTGAAGTAGAGGAATACAAGGCAAAAACATGTTGTCACCAACATGAACATGTCATCATCGACATGAACAAATCATCGCCGACTTATGTACTTTGATTATTTTGGGTTGAAACTTCTTCGTGTTACTTCCTTGCTTCATCTAAGCATGCCTGCCAATTCTCATGTCATTTCATCCTTGTTTTAATCTTCTGGGTTGAAATCTGCTTTGGCTTAAAAGTGTATTAATTGTTGTGAAAATGGTCTTCGATGACCCTCCAAAGTCTAATACACAAACTCTCAACAAATCCTTGAGTACCTTATTAACCCTTTCCATTTATCCATTAGTCTACGGTTGTCAAGCAGTACTCATTTTCAACTTGGTACCTAGTACATCCTATAAGCTCTTTCGAAACTCACTAGTAAATAAAGGATCTCTATCGCTTATAATATCGCTTGATATATTATGAAGTCTCACAACCTCCTTCGTGAATAATTTCGACAAATTAGGTATGATTGTCGAGGCAACGGGGATAAAGTGCACACTTTTAGTCAACCCATGTACCATTACCCAAATACTTCATTTTCCCTATTCGACCTTAGCAACCCATCGACAAAACCCATAGATATAAAATCGAATTTCCATAGTGGAACTTCTAACAGTTGAAGTAATCCACTTTGCTTCTAATGCTCAGTTTTCACTTATTGGCAATTCATACATTGATTCATCCACAAACATTGGTCTCTTTTCTTTGTGTGAACCACTCCAACATGCAACAAAGTTAATTATTAAATTAAAAAAAACAAACTATTTGGCTCATGTTGGGCCTATGAAGTCTATGTTTATTTAGATCTTATTTAAATTTATTTTAAATAAAATCAATATTCTATTTAAATTTATAAGTAAGGTTTTATTTTATATAGTTTGTATTATTAAATACATATGCGTATCATACACATATATATGTGTGCGGGCATGTGCAACAGGGTAATGTATGCATGGTTTGACATGCCCTTGTGTAGATGCTGTGATTTACACCGCAACGGATATGTTCGCCACTGTGTATACAAATGCATCGTCTTGATGTATGTATGTACATAAATTGTTTAAATAGGTATATATTGTGAAAATATAATTATATAATTATTATAAATATTAGTTGTAAACTATTTACATAAAACATTAATTAAAGTACATATGCATGTACATATACATTCAAATAAACATATAAGTATACATATACATATGCAAGCACATATATATATGTGAATACATATAATTAAATTATAAATTTATTTTAAACATTAATTTGTAAAATTATTTATAATATTTATAATATAAAATTCTAAATAAATTTTTTATATTTTCATATAAAAATATATATTTATATATTTAAGTTAAATTAAATTCATATTATGTATAAACGTATAACTAATTATAATGATATAATTTATAATTAAATATATATTTTCCTACTGCTTTTGGCTTGATAGTAAAAATAATATTTTTTTAAATTTAATTTTTTATTTTGAAATAATTTATTAGTTAAAATCTTATAATTAATTATTAAACGAAAATAAAAAATTATTTAAAAACTATTTCAAACCATGATGCATATTTTATATTATACAAAAAATTTCAAAAAATTTATATAACATATATATGCATACATATGATTTATGTAACAAATTTTGGATAAAATAATGGTATATACATTCATACATATTAAATATGCAAACAATTATTATTTTGATTGCCAAAACCATACTAACAAATTAAATTTTGTTAAGTTTTAAAATATATATAGTATATAGTGTTAAACTTTTAAAATTAGATTTGATATTGAAATCCAGATAATATATCATTATAGAAATTTTAGAAAAATATTTTTTTTCAAGCCAAGAGCAAGCATATGCAATTTTTTTTATATATACACTTATACACGCACGCACAACCATTAGCATGTGACAATTCATTAATATATTGATTTGTGATACTTTCAACAAGGTAAAATATATAAATATTATTATGTAATAATAGACCAACAAAGTACCTTCCACCGAAGCCCAAAGTTCACATGTTGAAATGAAAAAATAGACTCCTTGAAACCAATCTCAATTCCCATGTTGTTAGCTCCCGAGTTGCCTTACCACCGATGATTATTTGATTTTAATTTGTATTTAAATTTCTTGAATATTTTGAGGAGAGGGATGGCATATTTAGGCCAGCAAAGGGGATGACGGAGGCAATTGAAAATGATCGAAGGAAAATGAGGGTTAAGATGTTTACATATATAGAGATTAGAGAGCAAAAGTAGGATCAAGATCCTCAATTTTCTCTTACCTATACTCCTCCTTTTAAACATTTAAAATCCCTCACAATCCATCAAATGACCAGCCTATCATGCCCCTTTATTGTCAAAATTATTAAGCCCCATATGGGCCTTAAATCCACTTCAAGTACAAATAATATTTATTGTATTTATATCTAATTTAAATGTGGATCATATCTTATATTGATTAGTCTTTATATAACTATTATATGAACATAATTTATATATTATTCATTGCATATCAAGTAAAATTTTATAACTAATATTTCATGAATATTAATTGATTTAATTAATTTATAACAATTATAAATTAATTAAATTAGGTAAAAAAATAAAGTATTTAACATTTGGTTTAGTGACACTTAGGTGGAAATTTTATCAGTGATTAATTTCGAACAATTCGAATATTAACATTCACATTTCACTTAGTAGGTAGTGTGATATTATGACCAAGTTTATTGCTTACTTGGTTTTACTTAAATCTAATTTTATTTGACTAAGCATTACCTAGTAATGATAATTGTTTTTATCGATTCTCTTCGTCAAAAGTACGTCACTTTGGACTTATAGAATTTGGTCCTGGTCAAAATTCCAGTATTGTCCATATTCAACTTTATAGTTTAAACACAAAGCACATAGTTCAATATAAACAATTGTTATTAACCGAAATACTCTATCTAAAGACTTTGATTTTGAGTTGACTGTGATATTAACCATATATAACTGAAGAGATGAATCCTCTCTTGAATAGTGTTTCACTTTCAATGCTTCCCTCGACCCAACTATAGTTGTTCGATGGGCGCCGTGCCACGATTTAACTATAACCAAAGCAAAGCTTCCATATTGAAGATAACAGTATTCTCGGGTTAAGAAAACTATGTAATTTTGTCACTTCCATATTATCTGTTTGACCTTAGTTATACTAACGAAAAGAAAACTATCGAGCAAGTCATTCCATAGTATCCAATAACTATTAGTACGTAATCTCTGGTGTCTCTAGGAACCATGAATAAAACATTGCCTAAGATATGGAGAGCGTTATGTACTCTAGTCTCAATGGATGTATCGATATCGACTCTTAATACACCTTGACATGGAATATTTAAAACGGTAGGTTTTTTGTTTGTGATAAATCACTTATGGTTATGATACATTGTAATACTATCACAAAGCATGTCATTTATGGATTTTCTACAAAATATACTTTTGAGTAAATTAATTGATTAATGTAACGAATTATATCAAGTATATAATAGAAAGAAAATGCCTTTTTTATTCAAACAAGACTGGTTATTGTTAATGGGTTTTTTCGTTTAGAAACACCAAGGTGTTTTAGAAGTAACAACGACATTGAACACTTTTGTAATTAAGAATCAAGAATATTGAGTAGTATTAAAATTGCCTTTAAATGAAGTAACCGTGCCGCAATGATACATATAAAATTACGAGGAAAGTTACTTAAAATCTCATGAAATGTATTAATTCAATTCATTAAAGCAATCTAATTCAATTCGAATATAAAAGACAGAAAGAGTAAAAAAAGCATGGAAAGCAATAAATGACATGAGGAAGTTACGTGATTCGGATGTTAATGAATCCTATATCCATAAGGAAAATGCCATTGTCGATTCTTTTGATTCCTCGCATAAAAAAATGGTAGAGAATGTAATTTTCGTTTCAATGTTGAAAAAAGTAATGTAAATTTCCTCCTTTTCTTATACATCATGATGTCTATATATAGTACAGAGAGAGCTATATGGATTGCAAATGTCAATCTTCCACGCTTTTGATTCCTACCTTTGGATTATGCCACGTCTTGATCATCTAACCAGCTTGTTTACTATACATGAACTGCTGAAGTGGTCTTTGGTAGGAAACTTTGATTTGGGTTGATGGATTTTGAACTTGAGCGGGAAGCTCGAAATTGGGGGAAAGAACCCAACTTTTGAACGGGCTATGACTTAACATAATTTTTTGACTACTTGAGGCTGCTAGGGTGAAGTAGTGTAACAACCTGGGATTTCACATTAATTAATTTTCGTCATTTAACGATTAATCAGTTGGTTAATTGCTGTTTGGAGTTTTTAAAATCGGGTTGTGATTCTTTAATAATTGATTGGAATTTTATTGGGTTGAAATTCTTTTGATAATTTGAGTAGGGGTAAAAATTGAATGTCGGCCCATGATTTTCTTTGTGCCGTGATGGTTATCAAGGAAATACCGTCCCCCTTTATTTTTCTTTCACTTTCGAAAACCCTAAGTAACATACCAAAAAAAAATTGGCGGCCGTGTTCTTCGTCTTGGAAAATTAAGGCTTTTTAATTTGAAGCCGCCGATAGTTGATCACCTCTTGAGATACACGCGGCTTCTTGATTGAGCTTGCCGTTGCTTCGATCTGGTCTCCTTGCCGATCGATAGTTGTGCTCGTCGAACTGGTGAGTGATCCACTCACATCTAGTTCAAATTCGTACAATTCTTTGTTGTTCGATTTCCATAGCTTTGAATTTTGGTTTGAAACGCCTGCTTGAATTCTATGGCATTCGATTTGATTCTATTTGGCCTTTGGCCATTTTTTTTGAAACTCACTGTTTAATTATTTTGAAACTACTATTGTTTAAAAATGTTTGACCTTGACTTCGATCCTGACTTGATGTTGCTGACTCCGGTTTGGATTCGACCCACAGTTGTCTTCGACTGCAAACTTTATTTTGTGAAAATATTTTGACGAGAATTCATTTCTGTCTGTGCATTTGCTTTAAGTACTTGATTTCGGTCAGTAGTTCATGGCTTCAACTTGTTTTGAGATTACCAGACTTGGCCATGATTTTATCACTTGACTTTGAGTTTGGTTACCCTGTCGCTTCTGGCATCAATAATTTTATACATGTGTGATTGTACACTCATGTTACTCAGTCCTGTTGTATGCAGTATCATTCAGGTTATTGAGGTTTGTTTATTTAAGTCATATCTGCATGTCCATGAATGTTTGCATCGACTTGTTTCGTTTGGTGATCTTGTGGCACTGCTTACTGTCAGGTTGTATTGACGTTTGAATTTATTTTGTGTTATTTTTACATGGGGTTCGACACTGTCTTGGTGGCTTTGTTCGAACTACCTATGTCTCTTGCTTATGCTGGTGCTATCCTATTTTGATATATATATATATATATATATATATATATATATATATATATATATATATATATATATGCGTAATCATATATATGCATACATGCATTCTTGTACTTGTATTGATTGCTTCCTTGAATTTGTTCACTGTGTTCACAGTGTTGCTCCTTGTACTTGATTTGAACTATGGCTTCACTGTGTCGAGTTGTACACAGGCTTGTTCCCCGACCTGTGTCATACATGTAGGCACTGCCTGTGTATGTTTCATATGCATGTTTCTTTTATATGTGATGCTTGGTCACCTGTGGCCTTTGTGCCTTGATGCTATTTCTTTATATGCAGTTTGCACCACTACATTGTGCACTTGGTCATTCGAGCCTTTGTGCATTGCATATGTTGTGTTGCCTTTATTGACAGTCTTGGGTATACATGAATGCATTTTTAATCTCGCAGCATTGTTTGATATGCATTTGGATTTGTTTTTAATTGCACTTGAATGTGCAGTCAGATTGCATATGGGCTTTTGGTGCTGATTTGTGTTGTATTTTCCTCTTTGTACCTTTCTTTAAGTCTGGTTCCAATGTTTCTAGTATCTGGTCTGGTCGAATTCACTTTTGTATATGCAGTCTTTGTTTTGGGTTGACATGGTCTCTCGACCGCCCATTGCCGTAATATGTTACTTATTGTCGTATTGTGATTTGTACATTGAGTTGAATCCAGCTTAAACGCTCGGGTTTTGACCTTGTGCTCGTGTTGTGATTTTATTTGTATTGCATTTGATTTGAACCTGACTTTTCCTTGGGTTTGACCATGTGCTCGTTTGTGAACTTTCATTGGGCTTTGTGTAATTTAGCACCATAGTGGCGAGGCAGTGCACGCGTGCGTGTACTACAGCCACACGGTATTGCTTTTTTTGATATTCTATTTGCTTTGGATTTATTGATCTTTTGCGTATTCCGGATGCTGTAGTGGCGAGGCAGTACGTGCGTGCGTGTACTGCAGCCCTATCCGAATTGACATTTTAATTGATATTTCAATTGTTTGAATTGTTTCGTGTGTCCAATTCAATATTTTGAATCGTATTTTGATTCGGTTTAATTTGATGATTTTGTTGATATCTAATTATCTTTTTGATAATTAGATTATGAGTTTCTATTTATTTATTTAATAATTATATTTTGTTGTTAATGGCCGTTTAGGCAATTTTGTTGTTTTCTAAACTATCTTCAGTGATAACCCTTTTATTTACGTTCGTTGATAATTTGAATTTGTTGATTTGTTGTTTAACACTGTTACGTGTTATATTTACCGTTATCCGACTTCCTTATTTAAGGATTGGATAGGTGAATTTATTTTGACTGTCGTCTAATTGTTATTTAATTATTATTGCTTCCATGCATTAATAACTGAGTTTGAATTAGACTGACCCGTGTATTATTTTCTTTTGAATTTAATACTCGGGTCAGACCGAGTTATACAGGGTGTAGATATATTGCTTTGGGTTGCTGCTTGAGCTATGAAGTCTTTTCATATCTTTTGGAGTAGTCGTCGTCATTTTATAGTAGTCAGTGTAATTGTATAGGATGATATGTATTCATGTATATTATTGTCAATAATGTACTTGTATATATAACTTCCAGAGTCGACAGTTGTAGTTGTATCATATGTACTGTATCACATGTATTGTAAGTGACATCAGTTATATATATATATATATGAGACTTTTGTTACCTGTGTTGCTCATTAATTTATCTGTGTTATTATTATATACATTGTCCTAAACTATTATGAACCATCGTAGTTCGTTTTATACTGGAATTGGGTATGTCGATGGGAGTAAATAAGAGATGAAAAATAAAAATATATACCACTCCTATCGAGATAACTAATACTAGTGTAAGGCCTAACTGCGGATGGCCACTCCTACCTAGCCTTATCTTCGTAATAACAGACAGTATTTCCTTTAATACTCTTTGTTATTGTGAGCATAGAGGTGGAGCGTCACAGTTGGTACCAGAGTGTGGGGTTTATGGACATAATATAGAACATAACTTAGATGGAACATATGTTACAACTATTTGTCGATGTTTTATTGTGCTTTGAGTCAAAACTAAAGTTTTGAAATTATGATGAAAATTTTAAATATCTTTATTTAAAAATAAAAGTAAAATTGTGTTTGATGAATAGTAATTTGTGTTTTGTTTATCAGAGTGCGCAGCGGAAACAGTGAGACTGTCTTCGCTGAGTACAGCTGATAGCACTTTTGGATTTAAAAAAAAATCAAAAATATGAAATTAAAATAAATTTCATTTGTTGTTCACATAGCTATGTTTATTTTGTTTTCTTTGAAAATTTTGAATCCGATTTAACGATCCGAAGCGATTGTAGTTATGTGATTTAGATGAGATTTTTGCTGTTTTGAATTATCTTAATTGAAGATATAATCGAGTGATTTCTTTGTTCATTTTGTAGTATACATGCAAATTTGAGTTGCACGTTACTGCATTAATTTTACGTTGAACCGGTGTTTGGTTTTAAACATATTTTGTTGCCATTATATTTATAACGGGATTTTCACACCGGTGCTATGTTTTTGAAGCACGGTGTTTTGTTTACATTTTTAATGAATGAAAATTCACTAGTATTTTATTTTGATGCAAATTATTTTGATGAGATTTTGATGTTTAAAATTACTATCGCTTTGACTTCAGTAACCGTCAAATTTTAAAGTGGATTTTCAAGAGGTTATCCCGCAATGCTGATTTTGTTGTCCGTTTTTACGGTATTTTGAGAAGTGCAATTTCCTTGTCGAAGTTACTACTGATGTTGCTGTTTTAATCACGTGTTTTAAAAATTGTTTCAAAATAAAAATTGTTTTTAGATTTTTTACAGTTTATGCTTTCAAAAGAATGAGAAAGCGATTTAAACGTTTCAGCAAAATCGAGGACTATGACCCCTTTCTTTTACTGACTCGCTTAATTCCAGACTTGTCTGTTTGAGAATATAAATTATTACTTTTATAAAATAAATGAAATTGTTTTCAGAAGTTTTGCAGTTTGTGCTTTCAAAAGAATGAGGAAGCGATTTAAACGTTTCAGCAAAATCAAGGACTATGACCCCTTTCTTTTACTGATTCGCTTAATTCCGGACTTGTCCGTTTGAGAACGTAAAATGTTATTTATCTCAAATACACAATTTTGCACTTTCAAGGAAACAATGAAGAGATTTAAACGATTTAGTAAAACACGTGGTATGGGACATGTGCGTTTGCTATTTCAATTAATTCCGGACTCGTTAATTGAAAAATCTGCTGTTTGATGATTTTGATGATTTTGTGAGCTTTCGAGCCACTCTGCTGGACCTTCGGGTCATTTGTTGGACCTTCGGGTCATATGTTGGACCTTCAGGTCAATACCAGTACTAGACATTTGGGTCATTTGTTGGACCTTCGGGTCATTTGTTGGGCGCCAAAATATAGTACTTGGTAGGCTTCGGCCATTTGTTGATGCACGTGCAGCGTAGCTAAAACTCGCCATCTGATGGGATCGATCCAACCTTTTATGTTGATTTTCTAGATTATCTTAATCGATTTCTAGATATTTGTTGTTTCCAATTATCTGCAGGTAATTGGATATTTGTTGTTTCTGGTTATCGTTTTTGATAATCGGATATTTGTCGTTTCTGATTATCGTTTTTGATAATTGGATATTTGTTGTTTCTGGTCATCGTTTTTGATAATTGGAATTTGTTTTTTCTGATTATCGTTTTTGATAATCGGATATTTGTTGTTTCGGATTATCGTTTTTGATAATCGAATATTTATTGTTTCTGATTATCGTTTGTGATAATTAGATATTTGCTGATTTGTGATTTCTGATTATCGTTTTTGATAATTGGATATTTGTTGATTTGAGATTTCTGATTATCATTTTTGATAATTGGATATTTGTTGATTTGTGATTTCTGATTATCGTTTTTGATAATTGGATATTTGTTGATTTGTGGTTTCTGATTATCGTTTTTGATAATTGGATATTTGTTGATTTGAGATTTCTGATTATCGTTTTTGATAATTGGATATTTGTTGATTTGTGATTTATGATTATTGTTTTTGATAATTGGATATTTGTTGATTTGTCATTTCTGGTTATCGTTTTTGATAATTGGATATTTGTTGATTTGTGATTTGTGATTATCGTTTTTGATAATTGGATATTTGTTGATTTGTGATTTCTGGTTATCGTTTTTGATAATTGGATATTTGATGATTTGTGATTTCTGCTTATCGTTTTTGATAATTGGATATTTGTTGATTTGTGATTTCTGATTATCGTTTTTGATAATTGGATATTTGTTGATTTGAGATTTCTGATTATCGTTTTTGATAATTGGATATTTGTTGATTTATGATTTCTGATTATCGTTTTTGATAATTGGATATTTGTTGATTTGTGATTCCTGGTTATCGTTTTTGACAATTGGATATTTGTTGATTTGAGATTTCTGGTTATCATTTTTGGTGATTAGATAATTGTTGTTTTCAAATTATTTGGTTGATAACTAAATGTTTGCGGCTTTGCGATTTGTGATTGGGTGTTTTCTAATTGTCTTTATTGATAATTAGGTTTTGCTGTTTTCTAATTATCGTATCGATAACTAGATATCACTGTTTTATGATTTCTGTATTCTAATTATCTAATTGATAATTAAATATTACTGATAATCGTATTTGTTCAGTTTTGCTGTTTTCTGAATTATCTATTGATAATTAGGTTTTGTTGAAAATTTGTAAATTCCTTTTATGAAATTAAAAGATTTCTTTGGCATTGGTGTCCTTGACATTTATTTTTCTAGCTTAACCAGTTTATGCTAGAAAAATAATTGATATTGACAACTTTAATTATGAAAATTGCGGGGATGCAATTTTTATAAGGAGGGGAGTCTGTAACAATCCGGGATTTCGCATTAATTAATTTTCGTCATTTAATGATTAATCAGTTGGTTAATTGATGTTTGGAGTTTTTAAAATCGGGTTATGATTCTTTAATAATTGATTGGAATTTTATTGGGTTGAAATTCTTTTGATAATTTGAGTAGGGGTAAGCGGGATTTAAAAATTGAATGTTGGCCCATGATTTTCTTTGTGCCATGATGGTTATCAAGGCAATACAGTCCTCCTTTATTTTTCTTTCACTTTTGAAAACCCTAAGTAACGTACGAAAAAAAATGGCGGTCGTGTTCTTCGTCTTGGAAAATTAGGGCTTTTTAATTTGAAGCCGCCGATAGTTGATCGCCTCTTGAGATACTCGCGGCTTCTTGATTGAGCTCGCCATTGCTTCAATCTGGTCTCCTTGCCGATCGATAATTGTGCTCGTCGAACTGGTGAGTGATCCACTCACATCTAGTTCGAATTCATATAATTCTTTGTTGTTCGATTTCCATAGCTTTGAATTTTGGTTTGAAACGCCTACTTGAATTCTGTGGCATTCGATTTGATTCTATTTGGCCCTCGGCCATTTTTTTTTGAAACTCACTGTTTAATTATTTTGAAACTACTATTGTTTAAAAATGTTTGACCTTGACTTCTATCCTGACTTGATGTTGCTGACTTCGGTTTGGATTCGACCCACAGTTGCCTTCGACTGCAAACTTTATTTTGTGAAAATATTTTGACGAGAATTCATTTCTGTCTGTGCATTTTCTTTAAGTACTTGATTTCGGTCAGTAATTCATGGCTTCAACTTGTTTTGAGATTACCAGACTTGGCCATGATTTTATCACTTGACTTTGAGTTTGGTTACCCTATCGCTTCTGGCATCAATAATTTTATACATGTGTGATTGTACACTCATGTTACTCAGTCCTGTAGTATGCAGTATCACTCAGGTTATTGAGGTTTGTTTATTTAAGTCATATCTGCGTGTTCATGAATGTTTGCATCGACTTGTTTCGTTCGGTGATCTTGTGGCACTGCTTACTGTCAGGTTGTATTGACGTTTGAATTTATTTTGTGTTATTTTTACATGGGGTTCGACACTATCTTGGTGGCTTTGTTCGAAATACCTATGTCTCTTGCTTATGATGGTGCTGTCCTATTTTGATATATATATATATATATATATATATATATATATATATATATATATATGCGTATTCATATATATGCATACATGCATTCTTGTACTTGTATTGATTGCTGCCTTGAATTTGTTCACTGTGTTCACAGTGTTGCTCCTTGTACTTGATTTGAACTATGGCTTCACTGTGTCGAGTTGTACACAGGCTTGTTCCCCGACCTGTGTCATACATGTAGGCACTGCCTGTGTATGTTTCATATGCATGTTTCTTTTATATGTGATGCTTGGTCACCTGTGGCCTTTCTGCCTTGATGCTATTTCTTTATATGCAGTTTGTACCACTGCCTTGTGCACTTGGTCATTCGAGCCTTTGTGCATTGCATTTGAGTTGTGTTGCCTTTGTTGACAGTCTTGGGTATACATGAATGCATTTTAAATCTCGCAGCATTGTCTGATATGCATTTGGATTTGTTTTTAATTGCACTTGAATGTGCAGTCAGATTGCATATGGGCTTTTGGTGCTGATTTGTGTTGTATTTTCCTCTTTGTACCTTTCTTTAAGTCTGGTTCCAATGTTTCTAGTATCTGGTCTGGTGGCATTCACTTTTGTATATGCAGTCTTTGTTTTGGGTTGACATGGTCTCTCGACCGCCCACACTTATTGTTGTATTGTGATTTGTACATTGAGTTGAATCCAGCTTAAACGCTTGGGTTTGACCTTGTGCTCGTGTTGTGATTTTATTTGTATTGCATTTGAGTTGAACCTGACTTTTCCTTGGGTTTGACCTTATGCTCGTTTGTGAACTTTCATTGGGCTTTGTGTAATTTAGCACTGTAGTGGCGAGGCAGGCACGCGTGCGTGTACTGCAGCCACACAGTATTGCTTTTATTGATATTCTATTTGCTTTGGATTTATTGATTTTTTGCGTATTCCAGATGCTGTAGTGGCGAGGCAGTACATGCGTGTGTGTACCGTAGCCCTACCCGAATTGATATTTTAATTGATATTTCAATTGTTTGAATTGTTTCGTGTGTCCAATTCAATATTTTGAATCGTATTCTGATTCGGTTTAATTTGATGATTTTTTTGATATCTAATTATCTTTTTGATAATTAGATTATGAGTTTCTAATTATTTATTTAATAATTAGATTTTGTTGTTCATGGCTGTTTAGGCAATTCTGTTGTTTCTAAACTATCTTCATTGATAACCCTTTTATTTATATTCGCTGATAATTTGAATTTGTTGATTTGTTGTTGAACACTGTTACGTGTTATATTTACCGTTATCTGACTTCCTTATTTAAGGATTGGATAGTGAATTTATTTTGACTGTCGTCTAATTGTTATTTAATTATTATTGCTTCCGTGCATTAATAACTGAGTTTGAATTAGACTGACCCATGTATTATTTTCTTTTGAATTTAATACTCGGGTCAGACCGAGTAATACAGGTTGTAGATATCTTGCTTTGGGTTGTTGCTTGAGCTATGAAGTCTTTTCATATCTTTTGGAGTAGTCGTCATCATTTTATAGTAGTCAGTGTAATTGTATAGGATGATATGTATTCATGTATATTATTGTCAATAATGTACTTGTATATATAACTTCCAGAGTCGACAGTTGTAGTTGTATCATATGTACTGTATCACATGTATTGTAACTGACATCTGTTATATATATATATATATATATATATATATATATATATATATATGAGACTTTTGTTATCTCTATTCCACATTAGTTTATCTGTGTTATTATTATATATATCGTCCTAAACTATTATGAAACATCGTAGTTCGTTTTATACTGGAATTGGGTATGTCGAAGGGAGTAAATAAATAAGATATGAAAAATAAAAATATATACCACTCCTATCTAGATAACTAATACTAGTGTAAGGCCTAACTACGGATGGCCGCTCCTATCCAGCCTTATTCTTCGTAATAACAGGCAGTATTTCCTTTAACACTCTTTGTTATTGTGAGCATAGAGGTGGGGTGTCACAAGTAGTATTGGTCATCCCTCATTGAGATTTGCTTTTATGGGAGCAAAAACACAGTCTAGATTGTTGCCTCATTCTTTGAGTTCTTGCATTTGTTGGATAATACTTCTTTAGAATTACGGCACATTTTGTCACTACAATGTCTACTCAGGATTGCGGCGCATCCCTATTTGTAACATCCCGCTTTTTTATACGTTTTAAATCGACGATAAACCACACATGTCAGACTCAAACCACACAAAAGGGCGAATTGTTATTGGGGTGAATAAGAAAGCAGAGAAGGAAATAAAACAGAACAGAATCTTGCAGCGGAATGACAAAATATAATAATCAAATACAGTTCATGAAGCTGTTTACAAAACATTTGATTTTACTAATACACTATAAAATCAGAGTTACACATACCAGAGAATAATAATTACAATGTAGCAGAAAAGTATGAACGTAGTGGAATAGTATAATAAATAATAGCAACAAAATCTTCGTCTTCGTCCTCCAGAAATAAAGTCTTCAAATCCTGAAATGCTCAGGCTGACCCTAGCGAATTGAAAAGACAAAACACTCGAGTTAGAACTAAAAGATCTTATGTGAGTTAAATCTCCAGAAATAAATATGAGTGGAACGGCGTCAGAGATGTTTACGGGATTTGACATCTCCTATCCAATGTCAAAGATGAGTGCGGTAGCTTAAAAGATGCTCGGGATTCACATCTCCTAAGGGTCCGTTAAACTATTTACTATGTAGTAATATTTCACTATTATAATAATGTCCAATAGTAAAATAAACTTACTTTTAAATAACATTAAGGCTTTACATTTTCCACCTTAACACGTAATAGTCCCGGTAGTCCATCCAGTATCAGCACATCTCCAGATTGGAAGACTACCCTAAACACTCCACGGGCTACGGGAGAAAACCAAACTCGTACAAGGCGCGCTAGGGTAGGTGACATGGCACACAAGGCAATGCCAGGATAGATATACCAATTATTATCTGGACTGGTGGTGACGCATAGCGCGTAGCTACCGCCCACCTCGAGCCACACCCCCAAAATAAAGAAATCAAAAGTGGCCACCGAATCAATCTCAAATTCTTAATATAATGGAATGGTATCGAAGGAGTGTGTTCGATAATAGGATCTACCTCACTGGCCCGGAGTCGCTCCTGTTTTAGCCACCATATGCCAACATACGAGAGTCGGGTCCACGTATACACCTCAAAAGAATGCCGCTGCCATCCTACTTCGTTATGGAATCTTCACCGCGTATACAGTTGTTAAGTGGTTTTCAAAGTTGGCAGAGAGTGTGACAACTTTCGATCCCGGTCTCATCAACGACTAAATGTTATTATAACACCGCATAATTTTCAAAATAGTTTATACTTTAAAATCAAAATATCATTACCTTTTTCAAAAACCAAATCAATACGATAACATTTTATTTCAAATATATCCTTTCTAAACCATAACACTTTCAAAGTTATAACATTTCGAAATCGGAACACTTGAATATAACACTTCCAAATTTTAGTACCTTGAAACTCATACTTTGAACATAATTTCCACCACTTAAATAGTTTGGAATATTTGAAATACTTTATATAATAGAATAGGTTCTTCAATTTTCACAACTCAAATCCAACATAACTTGAATTTATACATTTTATATTTAACCAAATCCTAAATCATATATTTAAATTAAATTTAGTTTCCAAATAAATTATCCCAAATTTATTGATTTCAAACAAGATTTGATTTGCAGAATAAACCATTTCAAATTCAATATATTTCAACTTTAAGTATTCAACAACTTCAAACTAAGTTTGGAAGTTATGTTTAACCAATTCAATTCTCCATTATTTAGTTTTGAAATATTTTACATAATAAATCCATTACCATTTAAATAAAACTCAAAATACAAAAAATTAAATATTTATTCAATTTATTTATACTTGAAATATCCATTTAGTTCACCTTAAGACAAAATCAAGTATAAAAATCATACCCTTTAAAATCTCAATTTTATTTAAATTTCAAATCAAATTTATTCAAGTATAATTCTTAAATAATTTGAGTCAAATCAATTTCTTATTTATCTTCCAACCTTAATTTTATTTAAGTCATTATAAACTCTATATACAATATAATTTAAACAGATACTTAACCGCATTATATAAAACAATCAAACTTAATTATTTAACTTATTTGATATTTCAAAACAAATTTATACATAGCCAAAAATCAATAATAAGATAACATTTACATAACATCTTAAATCAATATTTATATAACTCATATATTTCTTTCTGAAACCATATGAATCATTTCAAAATATTTTTATATGTAGATCGCGGTGCCTGTATATAATTTTCTATCCTATGGTCAAGTCATACAGATATTTATCATTTCAATCCGTAATTCAAAATATAAATACGGTTATATATCATTTCAAACCGCAATCTCGAATGAAATAAAGTCGATACAATTTGCAGTTTATAACAATATAAAATACAACATCCATTCATCCAATATCAATCATCAAACATTTATCACAATCATCATCCCATTCAAACAATAACATCAATACAGAACCGATAATAATATCAGGTATTTACTTGCAGTTTATATTCAATAATAAATCAATAACAATTTAACTGGCAGTTTATATGCAATAATAAATTAAATAACAATTTAACAGGAATTTTATATGCAATAATGAATTAAATAACAATTTTATTCAAATAAATTGAATTTAAATGAGATGACGATTAAAATTATGCCAAACAGTCATAAATAAATTTCAAATCACATCATAAATCAATTTAACAAACATAAGAAATTTTAGAAGTTGCGAGTGAGTTAAAACACTCACCTTTTGAATTTAAATTGAATTTAAATCCAATTTAAACTTAAAATTTACGCAGTCTCGGAATCCATCCAAACCAGTGTCAAAATGTCCGTAATTCAAATAAAACCTAGCGGAGAAAACCGCGTGCGAATCTGAGTTCGTATGAGAAAGTTATACAAGTTAGAACAATATTCGATTAAAAATTAAAACGAATCAAATAATGTAAAAATTTACACGTCACCTTCTATAAAGAAGCCTCACACGCAACTACAGTATCACGACCTTAATCCCTATCGCAAACGCAATGAGCGTTGCCACGCGATCGACCAACCCACGCGCTCGCGCTCACGTGCGCGCTCATCGGGCGAGTCGCCCTCGCCCTTTGCAACGCCGACGAACTCCCATGCGCACTCCGGTTGCCAAACCGCCGCCGACCGCCGCCCATACCAAACCCTAATCCCATTTTTGATTGTAATTTGACCGTTGAATTGACCAACTACCCACGCCGACGCATGACCATCTCTACACGCCGGTACCCCTCATTCGTCAATCAGTTGATGTTCATCAACCACCAACGAACGACCAAGAATTCTTCGATAATTACAGATAAATGATGAATCAAAATGAAAAAAGAATTACAGTTCTGAGATGCGTTCATCGAGAGCTTCGAATCCATATAAATTTTGATATAGTTTGTGGAGTTTGAAATTTTGATATGAATTTGATATTGGAATTGGATTGTGAAATTTAGGGTTTGTCTACCATTGAGAAAGAGGAGCAATAGAAATTTCTGTACGTATAGAAATGAGAAATAGAAAGGCGGCTAGGGGTTATGACCGGATGTATATAGGCTAAACAAAATAGAATAGATGGGCTTGATTGGTTTGGAAAAATAAACGATAACGACCCGAAAAGCCTACTTCGACTCCGGAACGAAATTGGGTCAAACCATATATCAAAATAGATGTTATAAAATATTTTAAAATCAATGGAACATGTTTCAAATCCTAATTCCATCGTATGAAGAAGTTATGCTAACATCAAGTTATTTCAAACTGATTTCAATTGATTTCAATTAATTGATTTCAAGGCGTTTCGAGTCCGTACGATTAAATGACAAGTCTGATCATTACGAAACTTGAAATCCTATTATAATTCACTGTTACGGATCCGATGAAACTAGTTTCGTCGAAGTCCGAGTCAGTGGCCAAAATGGCTTTTTTTAAATAAATCAATAAATTAATATTTAATTAATTAAATCAAATTTTCAATTCCAATTATATAATTAGCAATCTTTATCATTTTTTATTTCTTGAAAAATTTCAATAATTTAAACACATTTACATGTCAGATTAAAGTTGATAGACTCATCAATTTCAATGTTTGATTTCAATTTCACAAAATTCAGAAATTAAAAGTTAAAGTTCTAAAAATCCATTTATTAAAGTTTAAACCTTGTTATCCAAGTCTTTCCTTACAATAAGAATATAATTAACATTGGCTATATCTTGGTACATTAATATTTCCCAATTTCATCTCAATTCCTATTTACGTAAAATTTAAATATTAAATTTCATTTAATTTCAATTAATCCAATTTATTATATCTAAATTAGTAATCTTGATTCCCATTCTTACTTTATTATCAAACAACAATTATTATAATTACTTTCTTGCGTTGATCCTATCAAATCACAATTTATTACGTATTATTTTATCAATTAATATAAATTTGAATCTATTTCCCAATTTACGAATTACAATCAGTTAAAACCTTACAATTGTTTCAATTAATTGGGATTGCATTAAATTTGTTATTATTTCATTAATGAATCATAAATTTCTATTTTTTTAATATTAGAGAACAAAATTTATAAAATTATCAATTAAATTATCGAAAATTTTACGAGTCCTTATGTTCTCCCCCACTCAAAACTTTCGTCCTCGAAAAGGAAAAAGGAAGGAAATAATTGAGTAAACAATATCTTATTCAAAAATATTAACTTTACAAACAAATAAATTTACAAAATAAAAAAAATCTAAATAAAATATACTAATTTCTAACCATTAAATCTTTTTATACTCAAATTAATAAAGTTTGGAAAACATTTTTCCAAATTTTCGAAGTTCAAAATTTATGGAAAATTTCGGTAGAGTCTCCTTTGTACGGAGAGACTTGGGAGAAAATATAATATCAAATATAACAATATATAACATATATTTTCCAAAATAATACATCCCAACATGGGAAAAATAATATAATAACGCTAGACAACCGTAATCCGAGAACGTACCTATTCGTCAAGCAATTAACGCTTAATTATGAAACCAAAAGCAGTAGCAATTGCTTCCATAACCTGTATTTCACTTATATATTCTAGAAAGAGTTAATAATTATATAAAATGAAATATTTAATGTGGTTTCAACCATAAAAAAACAAATCAATATAAACAACAATCATTCGCAACCAACAGCATGCACATCGTATACAAATCAACCATTCAAGCAAAACAAATAATTGGTTGGTTGGGGTTAAGACATTTTAAATCACATAGAATGACAAATAACTATGAAGAATTCCATTTACTCAGCAGTCTTAGATAAAACTCAATAGATTATTCATACCTCTAAGCAATTTTAAAGTATCCTTTCCCAAACAACCATAAACCAAACAAACAACAGTTTCAAACAATGGATCAAATTCATAATTATTATTTTCATTTCGTAACATTTGTTGTTTGATTTCCCTTTCATTCTTATAATGAATTATCTTTTTAATTTACATTTAACTTCTTACAATTCTCCATTTATTTTCATTTATTCGTATCATGTAAATTTTCTTTTTATTGTATTACATTCATTTATTCATTACTTAATTTCATTTATTTACAATATTCATCTTTCTACTTATTTTTATTATAAATAACCTCAACATTTACTTGAGTTTATTATCATTACATTATAACTTTTCTATTATATTTAATTAGAGGCCTTTCAGTCATACTTAAGTTTACAACAATTATAACATTAATTTCTTATTTATAAGCGCAAAATCGTTGAACACTTTCATTACCTCATGCTTTACTTGTAAGATTTCCCATTGCATTTTCTTTTAACATTTTAACTTTTTATAGTTGGTAAGTTATATATATTTTAAAAAGTGCAACTAAAATTGTACAAGTTTATCTCATTTCTTTTAATTTAATTTAATGTTCAATAATCATATCTTTTGTTTTATATGTTACTAATTTCAACTTTCTTGTAATTTCCTTTATAACCTAGCATTAATCTCTTATTTTAATTAGAGGTTCCAATTATTAATTAGTTACATTCCATTTCACTACCATAATCGAAACTATTAATTAACGGGAGTTAAGAACTAAATACCGGGTATAATTTCAAAACATTTTAAAATAATTGATAAATATATAAACTTATAATTTATATATCCAATTATGTTTAAAACAATTTGAAATTTATATTTGTTTATCAAAATAAATCTATAGTAAAACTACTATAGTGGTCTTTCCACTTCGAAGCTCGAAAATGAATGTCGATGATGCGTGCACTCATCACCAAAATTATTTTCCAACGACGGAGAGGGGAGTACATGACTTATTTCTTTCCAAAGTTTCTTTAAAACAATTCTTTCAAATTATATTGAAATATTTATATCAGAAAATACTTCTAACAATATTATTATTATATCCCAAAATCATTCGAAAGAAATTTTCAAAACCCTGGAACTTAAGTTCTAAAATTTCAAATTTCATTTATGTTATTTTCTTCAAATTTCGGTTTCAATCAATATACATATATAAATTTCACGACCTAACAACCAATATATTACAACCAAATATAACTTTTATAAAATTTATTTTTTTATATATACAAAAAATATAATAGGTAAAATTATTTCATTTACCTATATTTCAAAACAAATATTGTGTCGCTCTGTCCTGTTAAGTGTTTAGAAATTCCTATTGATGTCATAGCGTCCTATGTACCAACCAGAATTTATAAATACAAAACGGAATACACAATATCAAAACCTTTTTATAACACTAACAAATACGCTCTCTCATATATACACGCTCAGCGACTCGTCATAGGGTATTACTACCCTATTAATAAAGAGTTAGACCCCATAAAGCTAAGGTTTATCGCTAAAACAAATCTCTGATACCAGGTGTAACATCCCGCCTTTCTGTACACTTAAAATCGACGACAAACCACACTTTAAATCAACGATAAACCACACACGTCAGACTCAAACCACACAAAAGGGAAAATTGTTATTAGGGTGAATAAGAAAGCAGAGAAGGAAATAAAACAAAACAGAATCTTACAGCGGAATAACAAAATATAATAATCAAATACAATTCATGAAGCTGTTTACAAAACATTTGATTTTACTAATACACTATAAAATCAGAGTTACACATACCAGAGAATAATAATTACAATGCAGTGGAACAATATGAATGCAGTGGAATAATATAATAAATAATAGTAATAAAATTTTCGTTTTCGTCCTCCAGAAATAAAGTCTTCAAATGCTGAAATGTTCTAGCTGACCCGAGCGAATTGAAAAGGCAAAACACTCGAGTCGGAACTAAAATATCTTATGTGAGTTAAATCAACAGAAATAAATATGAATGGAACGGCATCAGAGATGTTTATGGCATTTGACATCCCCTATCCAGTGTCAAACATGAGTGTGGTAACTTAAGAGATGCTCGGGATTCACATCTCCTAAGGATCCGTTAAACTATTTACTATGTATTAATATTGCACTATTATAATATTGTCTAATAGTAAAATAAACTTACTTTTAAATAGCGTTAGGGCTTTACATTTTCCACCTTAACACGTAATAGTCCTAGTAGTCCATCCAGTATCAGCGCATCTCCAGATCGAGAGACTACCCTAAATACTCCACGGGCAACGAGAGAAAACCAAACTCATACAAGGCACGCTAGGGTAGGTGACACGGCACACAAGGCAATGCCAGGGTAGATATACCAATTACTATCCGGACTGGTGGTGACGCATAGCGCGCATCTACCGCCACCTCGAGCCACATCCCCAAAATAAAAAATCAAAAGTGGCCACCAAATCAATCTCAAAGTCTGAATATAATGGAATGGTGTCGAAGGAGTGTGTCCGATAAGAGGAGCTACCTCACTGGCCTGAAATCGCTCCTGTTTTAGCAACCTTATGCCAACTTATAGGAGTCGTGTCCACGCATATACCTCAAAGGAATGCCGCCGCCATCCTACTTCTTTCTGGAATCTCCACCGCATACACGGTTGTTAAGGTGGTTTTTGGAGTTAGCAAAGAGTATGGCAACTTCTGATCCCGGTCTCTTTACAACCAGACATATTATAACACCGCGGTCATCTTCAAAATTGTTTATACTTTAAAACCAAAATATCATTGCCTTTTTCAAAAACAAAATCAATACGATATCATTTTATTTCAAATATATCTTTTCTAAACCATAACACTTTCAAAGTTATAACATTTCGAAATCAAAACACTTGAATATAACACTTCCAAATTTTAGTACCTTGAAACTCATACTTTGAGCATAACTTCCACCACTTAAATAGTTTGAAATATTTGAAATAATTTATATAATAAAATAGCTTCTTCACTTTTCACAACTCAAATCCAACACAACTCGAATTTCTACATTTTATATTTAACCAAATCCCAAATCATACATTTCAATTCAATTTAGTTTTCAAATAAATTATCCCAAATTTATCGATTTCAAACCAGATTTGATCCGTAGAATAAACAGTTTCAAATTCAATATATTTCAACTTTAAGTATTTTACAACTTCAAACTAAGTTTGGAAATTATGATTCTACAATTCAATTCTCCATTATTCAGTTTTGAAATATTTTACATAATAAATCTATTACCATTTAAATAAAACTCAAATTACAAATAACTAAATATTTTCTTCAATTTATTTATACTAGAAATATCCATTTAGTTCACCTTAAACCAAAATCAAGTATAAAAATCATACCCTTTAAAATCTCAATTTTATTCAAATTTCAAATCAAATTTATTCGAGGATAATTCTTAAATAATTTACTTCAAATCAATTTCATATTTATCTTCCAACCTTAATTTTATTTAAGTCATTATGGACTCTATATACAATATAATTTAAATTGATATTTAACCACATTATATAAAACAATCAAACTTAATTATTTAACTTATTTTATATTTCAAAACAAATTTATACATAGCTAAAAATCAATAATAAAATAACATTTATATAACATCTAAAATCAATATTTATATAACCTATATATTTCTTTCCGAATTCATAGGAATCATTTCAAAATATTTTTATATATAGACCGAGGTGTCTGTATATAATTTTCTATCCTATTATCAAGTGATACAGATATTTATCATTTCAATCCGTAATTTAAAGTATAAATACAGTTATATATCATTTCAAACTGCAATCCCGAATGAAATAATATCCATACAACTTTGAAGTTTATAACAATATAAAATACAACATCCATTCATCCAATATCAATCATCAAACATTTATCACAATCATCAGCCCATTCAAACAATAACATCAATATACAACAGATAATATCAGGTATTTACTGGCAGTTTATATTCAATAATAAATTAAGTAACAATTTAACTGGTAGTTTATATGCAATAATAAATTAAATAACAATTTAACTGGCAGTTTATATGCAATAATGAATTAAATAACAATTTTATTCAAATAAATTCAATTTAACCGAGATGATGATTGAAAATATGCCAAACAATCATAAATAAATTTCAAATTACATCATAGATCATTTTAACAAACATAAGAAATTTTAGAAGTTGTGAGTGGGTTAAAACACTCACCTTTTGAATTTAAATTGAATTTCAATCTAATTTAAACCCAAAATTTGCACAGTCTCGGAATCCATCCAAACCAGCGTCCAAATTTCCATAATTCAAATTAGAACTTAGCGGAGAAAACCACGTGCGAATCCAAGTCAGTATGAGAAAGTTATACAGGTTGGAACAATATTCGATTGAAAATTAAAACAAATCAGATAAAGTAAAAATTTACACGTCACCTTCTACACATAAGCCTCACACGCAACTACTGTATCACGATCTTAATCCCTATCGCGAATGCAACAAGCATCGCCACGCGATCGACCACCCCACGCGCTCGCACTCACGTGCGCGCTCATCAGGCGAGTCGCCCTTCCCCTCTACAACGCCGACGAACTCCCATGCGCGCTCCGATCGCCAAAACCGCCACCGGCTGCCACCCATACTGAACCCTAATCCAATTTTTGACGATAATCCGACTGTTGAATCGACCAACTACCTATGCCGATGAACTACGCGCGACCATTTCTACACGCCGGTACCCCTGATTTGTCAATCAGTCGATGTTCATCAACTACCAACGAACGATCAAGAATTATCCGATAATTACTGATCAAATGATGAATCAAAATGAAAAACGAATTGCAGTCCTAAGATGCATTCATCAAGAGCTTTGAATCCATATTAAATTTGATATAGTTTGTGGAAATTGAAATTTTGATTTGAATTTGATATTGGAATTGGAATGTGAAATTTAATGTTTCTCTGCCATTGAGAAAGAGGAGCAACAGAAATTTATGTACGTATAGAAACGAGAAATAGAAAGGCTAGTAGCATTTATGACCGGACATATACAGGAAGAACAAAATATAATAGATGGACTTGATTGATTTGGAAAAATGAACGATAACGACCCGAAAAGCCCGTTTCGACTCTGGAACGAAATTGGGTCAACCCATATATCAAAATAGATGTTTTGAAATATTTTAAAATTAATGGAACATGTTTCAAATCCAAATTCCATCGTATGAAGGAGTTATTCTAAAGTCAATGGAACACGATTTCAATTGATTTCAATTAATTAATTTCTAGGCGTTTCGAGTCTGTACGATCAAACAACAAGTCTGGTCGCTACGAAACTTGAAATCCTATTATAATTCACCGTTACAGATCCGATGAAATTAGTTTTGTCAAAATCCAAGCCAGTGGCCAAAATGGCTATTTTCAAGTAAATCAACAAATTAATATTTAATTAATTAAATCAAATTTTCAATTCCAATTATATAATTAGCAATCTTTATCATTTTTGATTTCTTTAACAATTTCAATAATTTAAACAAATTTAGTGACAGATTAAGGTTGATAAACCCATCAATTTCAGTGTTTGATTTCAATTTCACTAAATTCAGAAATTAAATTTTAAAATTCCAATAATCCATTTATTAAAGTTTAAACCTTGTTATCCAAGTCATTCCTTACAATAAGAATATAATTAACAATGGTTATATCTTGGTACATTAATATTTCCCAATTTTATCTCAATTCCTATTTAAGTAATATTTAAATATTAAATTTCATTTAATTTCAATTAATCCAATTTATTAAATCTAAATTAGTAATCTTGATTCCCATTCTTACTTTATTATCAAACAACAATTATTATAATTATTTCTAGCATTGATCCTATCAAATCAAATTTATTACATATTATTTTATCAATTAATATAACTTTGAATCTATTTCCCAATTTACTAATTACAATCATTTAAAACCAAACAATTGTTTCAATTAATTGGGATTGCACTAAATTTGCTATTATTTCATTAATGAATCACAAATTTATATTTTTCCATTATTAGACAACAAAATTTATAAAATTAACAATTAAATTATCGAAAATTTTACGGGTCGTTACACTATTAGTTCAATGTTAATTCAAGATTATGGCACATCCCTGTCGCTTCAATGTTAATTTTAGATTATAGCGTAGCCCTATTGCTTTAATATTATGGTGCATGCCTATTACTTTTAATTCCTCTAAGGAATATGCCATAGTCCTATATTACTAATATTGCTTTTGAGGCTGTAGCATAATCTCGACATTTTTTTCATTACCCAAGACCATGGCGTTATTAATGCTACTTTAGGAACCACAACACAACCTTTATATTTGTACTTAAAGTGTATGTCGTAGTTTTTCCCATTGAAGTAAATACTAAGGTTGTAGAGTACTCCTTATGCTTTATGGCTGTCTTAGGACTTCAATGCATTATTATAACATTAGTTCTGTGCTCATGGAAGCGACACGGTCCTTATGTTTTGCCATTATCATGAAACTTTGGCATTGTGC
The DNA here is from genome assembly GCA_030765085.1 of Allium cepa. Taxonomy (NCBI): domain Eukaryota; kingdom Viridiplantae; phylum Streptophyta; class Magnoliopsida; order Asparagales; family Amaryllidaceae; genus Allium; species Allium cepa. Next base: position 502,179,498 of record CM060931.1, read on the forward strand.
TACTTGGAATTTGCTTTTTTTATTTTCCTCTTCATTGTCCAACTTCTATCTTGAAAGCAGTTATTTTGGTCCCTTGCTTATATCAATATGCCTTTAAAATATTTGGAAAATATGGATGTAACGCTTGCCCCCAAGTCTGCAGCAATTAAAGGTCGGTGAGGAATTGACTCCACTTCTATATTTTCCTATAATTCATCATTTCTTGATTTTCTCTCTCTTCTTTTCAAACGGAAAAAGTTTTTATTACCACTTTCATATTTAATGTTTGATTACATGGGTCAATCTCTTATTAACCTGTCCTCTTAAAACTATCACCTTAGTCTTTTCAACTTCTAAGAAAATATGTATGGATCATTGCCTTAATCTCCCTTTTGTTAATTGATTGATGTATTAAGGCTTTTCCATCATTCCGATTGAGTGGCAATGATTCAAATTGAGGCAGATATATATTTTTCTCCTCCTTCTTCATTCATTTACATGCTTTTGAAAACCATAGTCATAAGTCTCATCTTCTTCTTCCATAATAGTTACTCTTTCGAGCTAAAGTAATGATGTTTTGTTTCTTGTAATTTTATTCTCCGTATCTTAACTACATCTAATAACCAACCCAGTACCTTCGGTATAAAAACCGCGTTGTTCACGGAGACTATTTCTCTTTTATCCTTGCCATCCATAATAACTGAGCTTGGGGAAATAGAAGGTATCTTGGATCATTTTTGGTTTGAAGTCTACATAGCAAAGGTACCTCAATCTCATGACTATATCCATATGCCTCTAGATGTCTTTATCACCATTAATTTCAAACACTTTTGATGTGGGCTCTATTGTAGCTCCCCACCTTTATATCCATGTTAACAAAGAATATTACGTAGTAATATTGTCTACTAATACATAGAATAAGGCCGGATATGAGCAACCACACATGAATGTTCCATAGGCTAACAACTACACGTTTTGTTTTACCTCATAAAATCATAAAACAACATGTATATTATCGGCATAAAGCAATAAACACATTGCCTACATAAGAACAGAATAATATATAATATATCATAAAGAACATAGAATTACTGAACACAATGGAACATATAATATAGAAAAGAAAATACTTTCATAAGTGAGTCTATAAAACAGAAGTACTAGACTCACATAATACAGATATAAATATTGATTATAACATGTCTCAAAATATACGTGACATAAAAAGTCAGCAGCTCATACAAAGTTTACAACATACATAAAGGTCTAGATTCTAACCGATATACATACATGCATACATACATACATACATACATACGTACATATATACATATATATCCATAAGCTAGCCCAACATCCACAGTCAATGAGTCCTATCATCTGAAATGTCTAGGCCTAACACGAGTATTAATAAATAATAAACGGGTCAGACTGTCCCTAATTCAACAAATATAAGATCATATGTGTACATGAGTAAATTTCAACAATATAGTCATAACTATATAATATACAAACATCCAAATAATTAATGGGTACATCATAATAATTCACTATGTCATAAAAATTTATCATGCTTATTATAAGCAATCATCTCAAATATGGTGAATCATACTATCTCCCAAATTAGAATCATGAACTAGCATGAAAGCAAGTCAAAACCATAAGACAAGCATGAAAGAGAGTCAAAACCAAAGACAAGCAGAAAGCTAGCCAAAACCAAAAGACAAACATGAAAGCTAGTCAAAACCATAAGACAAACATGAAAGCAAGTCAAAATCAAAAGGCAAGCAAGAAAGCTAGTAAAATCAAAATCTCACAAAATGAATCATAAACCAAAGGACATGCATGAAAGTAAGTCATCATATGACGATCCTGAAAGCACGCTGAACGCCACCGAAAACGAGTTATAATATGATGAGCCTGAAGGTTACACTGAACCCGCCTACAAGCTATGCCAAACCAGCTTGAACACAAGTTATAATAAGACGAGCCTGAAAGCCATGCCAACATAAGATCATTGCTGATTGAAGTGTTAAATTTCATTTAGTGATCAAACTATTGTCACCGAAATTTTTCATAACCACTCGGTGGTACATGAATATTTACTGAGAGATAGTAGATTTAAGTAAAATATTATATCAAATGAGTCGAAGAGTTAATTGACGAAGTGATACAAGTATTCCGTACCACTTGTATTATTAAACCTCTTAATTGGAGTTCTCATTTACAAAAGTTATATTTTTTTTTATAGAAATGACTTCTTTTTAAAAACATTTAAAACATGTCTAAAGACTATACTGTTTATGTTAACGCTTAAATTTGAACGCTAACACCCCGGTGTGTGAAGTGTAGTTGTGAAAGCACCACCCGATAGATCGGGAAAGAATTATAAGCAAGTAATAGCGGAAAAGCAGTAAACAACAGCAATTTTATAGTGGTTCGGCTTATGGGTATAGCCTACGTCCACTTTAAGTACTTTTATTGATAATCTCGTTACAAGTTGATACAAATCTTCTCAAGTACAATACACTTTGAATTACAAAAGGCTTAGAACAAGTAGTTCAAACTTCGATGTTGACAAAAATCTTCAAATCCATGGTGGATGTAGATGATTTCTTTATGAAGTTCTTTTAGACGTTCGTTGAATCTCAAAAGCTTTAAGTGTTGAAGAAGGCTGGAATTCGGCAGAGTAATGGCGCTTGAAATTGATCGACCAAAAGTCCTTTTAATGTTGGTGATGGCCGTGTATTTATAGGCTTTGCTTGGAGTTAGGTCGCAACTTTAGTCCGGTCTAAAGTTAGGTCGTAGGTCTGCTCCGGATCAGGCTAGGTCATGAGTTGGCGCCGAGACAAGGTAGGTTGTGGGTCGCCTCCTCTTTTTCTTATGCATGGTCTCCGGTTTCAGGTTGAAGTCCTAGATCGGGGCCGAGATAATGCGTAGTGCCTGAAGCTGCTACATCGGATTTGTCTGGGTCGTGAATGACTTAACATAGGTCGTAAGTCGGTCACGACTTAAGTATAGGTCACGAACCTTTTCCTGTCCTGAGCAATTAGATCGGTATTCAAATTAGGTCGGTAGGCTTCTTAGGTCAGCACCCCTTTTAAGGCATTAAGTTGGCAACCTATTTAAGCCTTAGGCCGGCAACCTATTCAAACCTTTAGGTCGGCAACCTATTGGATCTGTTAGATCGACATCTTTTTAAACCTTAAGCAGTTAGGTCGGTATGCCCCTCTAACCTGTTAGCTTTTAGGTCGGTCTTCCCTGTTAGCTTTTAGGTCGGTAGGCCTTTTAGATCGGCAGACCTGCACAAATCTTACTCAGTTGGGTCGGTAGCCCATGAGACGAGGCAGAGTTAACATTTGCCCCTCGAAGTATACGCCTAATGGTTAGGTCGTATGCTTCGATATCTTTTATCTCGTCCCTTCACTGGGTCGGCACGTTGTTAGATCGGGCACGATCCAAAAGTTAGGCTGATGAATTGCCGCTTCAGTTCCTTTCACTACAAGGTATAAATCACATCCCCTTCTTCTTTCTCATTACCTGCTCTCTTGACTCCGCCATTAAAATTTTCTTAAATTCCTAAAGGCGATTTCAATTCAATCGATCTCCGATATTCTGCACTATCCTTTGCGTAAGTAATCCTCTTGATTGTAACTTACTGCCGATTCACATATCTTGTTGTTCGAACTCGAATCGCCTCCTTGCACGACGCTTCATTATGAATCCCATCGCATTCATAGTTAATGAAACTTAGGCTGTGAAGTTTTGGCTTCAGATTGGTCGTTGAGGCGATGAATACGGTTTACTACTTCAAGCTCGATTCCGAATCGTTCAATTGGTTGGTTCGACAGCATGAGTAGAAGCGGGTGTTGAAGGAATGGCTATTGGGTTATCGGGTTTAATGCTGTGGGACGTTGGCTCGAAGGCGAGTTAGTGGATTTAGGTGGCTTAGCCTTCGACCGACCTAGCTTTTACACGACCCTAAATCGTGGTTGAGATAATGCTTGAAAGAATCCTGCCGACCTAAACATTAAAGCTTAGATCGTGACCGAGTTAATACTTGGAGATATTCCTGCCTTTCGACTCGGAGCTTGCCTTCTTATCTCCCCCATGCGAACTAGAGGAAAACTATTTGGATTCTGACCCGCTACCGATCTAGCCTTATCCCGTAAAAGACTTTTAAAACGTAGCCGAGTTGATACTTAGGCTTTAGACGTGTTGACATTTAGGAGCATAGACCAACTTTATGCATTTTGACTTTGACTACCGGACTAAGTTGAATAAACTTTGAATTGTGGTCAAACTTTGAACAGGGATTAAAATTTGAACTGCCCCAACCTTAAATTTGTTTGAATGTCATTGTGTTACTTCACAGATCATTTTCACTTTTAAGCTGTAAACCTGTTGAGAATAACAGACAAACAAAGAAAACCAAGGCGCACATATTGCCATTGACTGCCCATATCAAATGACAGATTAGTCAAGACAAGATAAGAGACATGAATATATTGCATGAAATGTTGTGAATTAATCGACTAAAGTAAAATATTAATGCAAAGTATCAACAATTTGAACTGATTTGTTTGCATCAACATCTTACTTGCATATTTAGGCTTAAAACAATAATCCCTGAATTTCATAACTAACAAATGTTTGCTAGTTTTTATTCCAGTTATATTTGTTTACCGCTTGATTGATTCTACACAACAATTCACACACTTTAGGAAACGTGCACCTTCATGTTTGAATACCCAGTTGTTTATGTAGAATGACTTCCCATCGAGAAGAAGAAGTGGTAACTCAAGAAGAAGAAACTTTCCCGACAACAGTTCCGATAGAGAATCCTCCGGAAAGAACTTCGACTATTCTATCTTTGAGAACATTTAATCAGCTGCGCACTCAATTTGGCTTTGCTGAAAACGATGTCCTATTCCCTGGATCAAATGATACTGCTGATAATCCTCCCTATGGTTTCGTTGCGGTCAACCGCCACATGTGCTTAAGTGGGGCGATTCCTCCTTTTAATGATTTCCTTCGAACTCTTCTTCTCCGGTTGACGATCTCTCCATTTCAACTTCATCCTAATGGTTATGCCATCTTGATGGGGTTGTGTGTTTTGTTTAGAAGAACTCTTGATCGCCTACCGAGTTTTGAAGAAATTCGTTATCTGTGCTCGTTTACAAAGAGTAAAGATCATCCTTCACTCATTATTGTGAGAAGTGCTAGAAACCGCAAGCTCCTTTCCGATCTCACTGAAAGTGTTCATGGATTTTTGAACCAGTTTTTCTTTGCTCGCTGCCCTCCAGGGTTTTATGCCATCTGGAGAATAGGAAGTAAGACTAGTGTTTCCATTTTTTCGTTTTTGAAACTTTTTCCGAGATCCGAACTTTCAGTTGCTAACTTCATTTTTTGCTCTTTTCAGCACTTCCTCTCCCTTCTAGAGATCCGATTCATAAACAAGTTTTCGAGAGGTTGAGTGCAGTGGCTGCGGAAGAAAGGAGCATAAAATTTCTGCTGAAGGATGAATTTTTACACCAATACGGGCTTCTACACGCTTCTCGTTCTACGCATGCTCATGAAGTTCCAACAGAAGTTCCCGATTCTCCGACGAAAACTCCTGACGCCCCGGTTACTGTCGAACAACTCACATCAAAAGAGTCTAATATTGAAGCTTCATTGGTGAAGTGTTCCACTCCTACCGACATTATGGGGTCATCCAGTAAGACGGTGCTTGCCCCGATCGAGGAAGAAGAAGAACCTTCACGGCCTCTCGGGGGATTAGCTGATGTAGGAATTGAGAAAACAAGTCCCACCAAGCATGATGGTGACGATGTTTACGAGGGGTTGAGCGACATAATAGTGACTTCGCAGGAGCTTTTTAGAGATGACGTATCTAAAACTATCTCTCCTGTAATTGAGGCGACGTCTCTTCTTCGACAAACACCAACACAAACATCAACTCCTCATACCCAAGCTATCATCACCTCTGCACCAAAGAGTGGTTTGTAGCTTAATGCGTGTAGCTTGCACATCACACAACACTTAGGATTTTTCAGCACATTTATGCACTTATCTTCTTATACTTTAAAGATTTCTAAAGCTTATCTTTTCTTATTTCAGATTCTTCAATGACACGCGGCGGGTCATATTATCAGGATTTCCAACGCTACGGGGGGCGTGGCCAATATGATTATCGGCGTTACTTTCCTTCCTATAGAGAGTCTGACGAAGAGAGGGCTGCTCGAAAGGCTCGTGAAAGGAGGGATGCAGAAGAGCGTTATGACAGAAGGGATAGGGATGAGCACCATGATTCTCTGCAGAGAAGTGATGACTCTCACAAAAGGAAATCTCACGACGACCGGGGAAAAGGTCATGTAGCTGAAGATTCAGGCAAACGAGCCCGATATGGTGAGAGACATGCTTCCACTATTCCCGAAAAGCCTACTGCCCCTGCCCCTCTTGACATTACTTCCGACTCTCCTGCTCTTGGGAAGGAGGACATCCAGACAATAATAAGCAGGCCTAAATTTCAAGTGGGACCGGGCCCAGCCACTTTACAAAGTCGTTTTCCGCAGTGGTGTTTAAAGGGTGTGAGGTTCGATCTCGACCTAGTCCCTATTGACAAGCCTGCTATGCTACGAAATCTTGACGCCGTTAAACTTGATATCGAGAGGATGTCAAACTGGCAGAAGCTTGTTGATGAGCTTCAACGAGTTAACCGCGCCAACTTAGAGGCTATGCTCACCATGGAAAACGATAAGGCTGAGTGGCAAAAGGTCCTTGAGCAGCATGATACCGAGATGAGAAGCATTACTTCCTACAACGAGGAGCTCGAAGCAAAGGTTGAGAAGTTGAAAGATGAGCTTGCTGCTTCCTCTACTTCATACTCTCAAAAAGAAGAAGTGCTTCTCAGACAAGTAAGAGATGCTCATGCCAGTCAGAGGGACGCCGAAGACAGGCTCGAGGTACAAAAAAGAATCAGTGAAGGCTATGTCTCTGATATCGCTGAGCTTCGAAAGAAAAACAACTCCCAGGAGGCGGAGATACAAATGCTTAAGCTTCAGCTTGCCAAAACTGAAAGGGAGCGCGATGAGGCTGTCGCCGGCAAAATCGCAGCCGAAGAATCTCATGAGGCGACCAAAAACAGCTTCGGCTCAACATTATTCGACTTCTACTTGCATAGCGTCTTGGGGCGTGGAAGCCTCGCTTTTCTTGGTCCTAAGTATGAAATCACTTTAGCTGAAGTGTGGGAGGCCGCTCCTGAGATGCTTGGTGCTGAAGGTGCCGGTTACGACGAATCAGCCCTGGAAAAGCATTATTTTGATGATGATGCCCGCGCTGCCCTTGCCAAGGGAAAGGAACAACTTGCCAAATTAAGAACTGAAGTGACAGAAGGGGACCGGCTGGGGAAAACCACTTCAACTACTCTAGTCCAGCCACCTTCTTCGTCTGAAGTCGACATTATCGGTTCCAGTTCCCATCTTGCATCTCCCACCAAAGTTACCACTGAGATTACAAGCATACAAGGTGGAGACGAGGGTGATGAGAGCGCTGATGCGCAAGCTTATGAAGTCGATATCAGGAAACCAGCTTCTCCAGGTAATTTCACTGTTAATCTTGCTACTGTCAATTCTGCTCAAGCGGGTTACTCATTTATTTCGCATGAGTTTCATGAGCTCCTTGGCTATTTTCTCAACCTTGATGAGCCTTCATCTCCTCTCTTTACTGACTTCATTGGTGAACCTTCATCTCCTCTCTTTACTGACTTTAACCTCTTTTCTTCTGTAGAAAAAGTACCAAGCACTGCTCAAACTTCTACTCCTTCGGTTATCCATCCTTCATCTCTTCAGGCGGCGCCTCCTTCTGCATCGCAACCCGGATCACAGGAGGAACAAATAGAGGCTCTTCACGGCTTGGATGATCCCATTGCTTCGCAAGAGCAGAAAGATGAGAGACCTGAGGGAGGTGACATATCCCCGGAACGGACTCCCTCTGACGACATTGTTCTATCAAAACTTGTCACTCCGGAGAGTGAGTCTTCCTCACAAAGGAGAGAGAAGCGTGGGACATCAAAGAGGAGGGGGAAGAAAATCGCCGCCACTGAAGAGGAGCCGGAAGTTGAACCGGTTACACCTGCCTCTCTTACTTCCCTTATACCCACTGGCCGACCTGAAAAGCTGGTTATTCGACCGAGTAAAGGGTCCAAAGGAGGGAAGAAGAAGTGAAGATTTTAGCTTTTTGCCTTTTGTATGAACTGGCCGAGAGTTGTGCGGGTACCGGCCCCCGCTTTTATTTTGAGAACCTGTATCTGCATTATAATTGAATAAAATGATTCTTCGTTTGTACAAACTTCTGTTTGAATTTGAGAATGCATTTACTATTTATTTTATTTCTTGCACAAGTTTATTTACACGATATTGCAGCGGGCTTATGGTATGTTGTTTGAGTATTACTTTACTGATGCAGCTATACTATTATACCATGTTGCCCCCATACCTTAAGCTTGCTGCAATATTTTATACTTTGAGGGGACTTGCACTCTTATTTGTTAAAGAATAATTATTTTATTTTTTTTAAAGAAAATTTTTGTAGAGTACAACTCCCTTCGTATAAGTTTTTACGCTTTGTCGTTCGAAGAAATCACTTTTTTCTTTTGCTTATGTGCATATTTTACCAAGTGAATTCCTCTATGTGGTAAAGCGGACCTCTGAAGGGTACTTTAACTTCTTTTCTTTTTACGATCATTTTCCATTTGAAAGTTAAAGTACGCTTTTGATGAGGATTTTTTTTTTATGCAAAATTGTACCTCTGAGGAGGGATTTTTCACGTTTCAACACTTGGAAGTTTTATTTCAATCTCGGTGAAACGTGTACCCCCAAAGAGTTGTGCCTTCGAAGAAAGCCTTTTCACGTTTCAACACTTGGAAGTTTTATTTCAATCTCGGTGAAGCGTGTGCTTCCAAAGAGGTCTTTTTTCTTGATTGTGTCCCCGGGAGGGGGGTCGTACCTCTAAGGAGGGATTTTTTACGTTTCAACACTTGGAAGTTTTATTTCAATCTCGGTGAAACGTGTACCCCCAAAGAGTTGTGCCTTCGAAGAAAGCCTTTTCACGTTTCAACACTTGGAAGTTTTATTTCAATCTCGGTGAAACGTGGGCTTTTAAGAAGGTCTTTGTTTTTGCATTTCAACTTTGGTGAAGTGAAATTCCGAAGAGCGGTTGCTACACTTCAACTTCTGGCGAAATGTGCCTCCGAAGAGGGCTTTTATTTTGTTTACATTTCAACTCTGGTGAAGTGAAATCCCGAAGAGCGGTTATAACACTTCATCTCCTGGTGAAATGGGCCTCCGAAGAGGGCTTTTATTTTGTTTGCATTTCAACTCTGGTGAAGTGAAATTCCGAAGAGCGGTTATAACACTTCAACTCCTGGTGAAATGTGCCTCCGAAGAGGGCTTTTATTTTGTTTGCATTTCAACTCTGGTGAAGTGAAATCCCGAAGAGCGGTCATAACACTTCAACTCCTGGTGAAATGTGCCTCAGAGCGGGTTTTCATCGCCTGGAAGTTACTCTCTCATGGTTGGAGGGTCATGACTCCTCCAATCTTTTTTGTTGAGTAGAGAACTTTCTTTTTTGTGGCGTATGACCCATTAGAGGTCTTTTATCCTCCGAAGAGGACTTGCACTGCAGATGGTAGCTTTGGTTGTTCCTCTGTTCACTTGCTTATGCCTTTTCAGCGATCCTCTCTCTTTTTTTTTTTTTTTAAGTTTTCATTCCCCTTTTCTTGCAAGTAGCTTGTTTAATCCAAGGAAGTGTACTTCATTGCCAGGCAAGTTCGTGAGAACGGGCACTAGCTTCCTAATTGGATGTTTGTTTGTTCAAACAATCTCAATTTATCTGCAAGGGCTCGTTTCTATCGAAATCATTAGCCGTTCAATTGAAGTATTTCCTATCTAGGATTTGAATTCGGGGTCTTTGTGACTTGAAATTTGTTTGTTGAATGATGGTGAGAATCGCTCGGTCTTATTATGCGCAAGTTTTATTTCCATTGTCTGCAAAAATTTAAATCGACATTTCAGCAATACATTTTATGTATTTTTATATCGAAAACAAAGCAAACATATGATGATAATAAGGGACACAAGATTTATAGTGGTTCGGCCATGAAATCGGGCCTACATCCACTTTATATTCTTTCATTATTTACTTGCATCAGTTTCACATTTGCTTTCAATTACAAGAATCATACATTCATAATTCTTTTTACAATGTTTCAACAAAATTTTCAAGTAAAGTATGGACGCAAGTGATTGCTGTTCCATGCCCTTGGAATTTGATCTCCATCAACAGTGGTGAGCTTGAATGTGCCGTCAAGAAGTTTCTGACCTATTACATATGGTCCTTCCCAATTTGGCCCAAACACACCTGTCGCGGTCATAATTCTTTTCAGGACTAGATCTCCGATTTCAAAGCTGCGTTGACGAACTTTGGAATTGAAATGTCTGGCTATCCTTTGCTGATGAGCTGCAACTCTGAGGTTAGCTTCATCTCTTTTTTCATCAAGGAGATCCAGCGCTTCAAGTTGCAGCTTTTCATTTTCTGCTTGATTGAAATGGATTCTTCTGTGTGAAGGGACCTCTGTTTCAACCGGGATCATTGCTTCCGATCCGTATGCTAACGAAAAAGGAGTATGCCCAGTTGCAGTTTTGTGAGTAGTTCTGTATGCCCATAGTGCAAGTGGTAGTTTATCGACCCAACCACCTTTCGCTCTTTCGAGTTGCTTTTTGATGGTTGATTTGATGATCTTGTTCACTGCTTCCACTTGCCCGTTTGCCTGCGGATGAGCTACTGCCGAAAAGCTTTTCTGGATTTTGAATCGCTTGCAAAAATCCTGGAATTCCTCGCTTTCAAACTGAGTACCATTGTCTGTGATTATTTTCTGAGGCACACCGTATCTGCAAATGATATTCTTGGTCATAAAGCTTATCATTTTCTTTGAAGTGATCGTAGCTAATGGTTCAGCTTCAGCCCACTTAGTAAAATAATCAACTGCAACAATAGCATATTTAATCCCTGATTTAGCAGTTGGTAGCGGCCCAATGAGATCCATTCCCCAAATTGCAAATGGCCATGGACTGACCATCTGTGTGAGTTCGGTAGAAGGTGCTCTAGGAATTTTAGCATATCTTTGGCATTTGTCACATTTTCGGGAGTAATCTGCAGCATCCCGAGTAATTTCTGGCCAAAAATATCCGTATCGGAGAATTTTCTTTGCTAATGTTTGACCACCTGAATGATCACCGCATTCTCCTCCATGCACTTCTGCTAGGATTGTTTTGGACTCTTCCCGGGATACACATCGAAGCAATGGCATTGAGAATCCCCGTCTGTACAATCGGCCATCCTGAATTACATAGCGAGAGGCCTTCCTTAGAAGCTTTCGTCTTTCTATCGAGTTTTCTGGCAGAGAACCCCTGAGTAGGTAATCCAGTATTGGAGTCATCCATGACTCTTGTTCTTGAGATGCATTCATAATCCAGTCTATATCCATCTCGTCTATACTTGGCGCTGAAAGGACTTCTACAGGGACCAATCCCAATAGTTGAGCTTCACCAGAACTTGAATACTTCGCGAGGGAATCTGCCTTCATATTCTCTTCACGAGGAATGTGGCTTATTGAATAGTGATCGAGTTCATATAGGAGTTCCCAAGCCTTTGACAAGTAGGAAGGCAGGTTTCCACCTTTTGCTTGAAATTCCTTCTTGACTTGGCATACGATAAGCTGAGAATCACTGAAAATTTGTAACGCTCGAATGTTTAGCTCTTTAGCGATTTTCAGACCTGCAATAAGAGCTTCATATTCCGCTTCATTGTTTGTTGAAGGAAATTCCAGTCTTAGTGCATAACATAATGATCGACCTTCAGGAGTTTCAAGTACCACTCCGGCTCCAGAACAGTAGTCATTTCTTGCGCCATCAACATACATCTTCCACTGGATTGGAGAATCATTGATCGCTTTTTCCTCACCATTATCTTTCTCTGTGAATTCTGCAATGAAATCAGCTAAAGCTTGTCCGTTGATTGCTTTTCGGGGATGATAAGTGATGTCATATTGACTGAGTTCAATGTTCCATTTTAGAAGGCGACCCGAAGTTTCTGGGCGAAATAGGACTTGCTTTAGAGGTTGATCAGTGAGCACTTTGATAGGATGAGCTTGGAAATATTGCCTCAGTTTCCTTGATGCAACTAGTAGGCAATAGGCGAGTTTTTCCAACTTGGAGTAATTCAGCTCTGCCCCAGTGAGTCTTTTGCTGATATAGTAAACTGGATGTTGAATCCTTTTGTCTTCCCGTATCAGCGCTGCACTTAGAGCATGAGATGATACTGCCAAGTATATAAGAAGATCCTCACCATTGCCTGGTCTAGAAAGTATCGGAGGCGTTTCCATATGACGGATCAACTCTTCAAAAGCTTTTTGGCATTCGGGAGTCCATTCAAAGTTCTTCTTTCCTTTCTTCAGGGCATCGAAGAATGAGATGCACTTATCAGTAGCTTTGGAAATGAACCGACTCAGGGCGACGATCTTTCCGTTGAGACTCTGCAATTCCTTCTTTGTTCTAGGAGCTTTAACTTCTTTCAAGGCAGTAATTTGAGTTGGACTAGCCTCAATGCCCCTAGCACTGACGATAAAACCTAAGAACTTTCCGGATTCGACTCCAAATGTACATTTCAGGGGGTTAAGCTTCATTCTGTATTTCCGGAGGACTGCGAACATTTCTGCTAAGTGTTCAATGTGATCCGCTGCTTTCCTGGACTTCACTAACATGTCGTCGACGTAGACTTCCATAGTTTTGCCCAATTGCGGTTTGAACATAGCATTAACAAGTCTTTGGTAGGTTGCCCCTGCGTTTTTCAATCCGAAGGGCATAACTCTGTAGCAATAAAGTCCAACATCTGTAATAAAGCTTGTATCCTCCTGATCCGGCTCATGCATCATGATTTGGTTATAACCGGAGTAGGCATCCATGAAAGATAACAATTCATGTCCCGCAGTTCCGTCTACCAGTTGATCGATCCTGGGTAATGGGAAGCAATCTTTGGGGCAAGCCTTGTTTAGATCAGAAAAATCAATGCACACTCTCCATTTTCCATTAGCTTTCTTGACCAACACAGGATTTGAAACCCAATTTGGATATGTAGATTCTTTGATGAAGTTATTTTCCATGAGTCGATCAACTTCTTCTTTTAATGCTACTGACCTTTCTGGACCTTGGGTTCTTCTTTTCTGTTTAACTGGCGTAAACTTTGGGTCAATATTCAGAGCGTGTACTGCAACTTCTGGGGATATTCCACACATATCGGCATGAGTCCAAGCAAAGACATCCAGATTTGCCTTCAGGAAAGATATCAAGATATTCTGAATTGACACATTAAGCTGTGAACCCACATTCAACACCTTATTTGGGTCTTTTGGGTCAACAGGTACCGGAACTGTCGTTTCCACCGGTACTACTCTATTCTCCCCTGTACTGGCTTTTCTGGGATCCATTTCTTTCCGTGCCCCGCTGTGCTCGCCAGTGCAGGGTCCGCTCTGTAATTGCTACAAGGCTGGTTCCTTGATGCGGACTAGAGTTGCCGCATCCTTTCCCATTTCTCTTTTTCTTGCCTCTCGCAGCTCTATCAAATAGCATTCTCGCGCAGCATTTTGATCTCCTTTTATAACTCCTACTCCATTGTCAGTAGGGAATTTAATAGTGAGGCACCACGGGGCTAGGATAGCTTTGAATGCTGCGAGTGTTGGACGGCCAAGAAAAGCATTATAAGCAGAATATTCATCGACGATCACAAAGGTTTGCTTTTGGACCACTTTCCTTTCTCCTTCCCCAAGTTCTACAAGTAGATCGATGGTCCCAATTGGTTGTTTTGGCTCCCCAGTGAAGCCAGCGATTTTCTGTGATGAGGCTTGCACATCGATCATAGGGATTTTCATCTGGTCAAATGTCTTTTTGAAGAGGATATTACATGATGCTCCGCAGTCAATGAGGACTCTTCTGACAATGGCTGGTCCAATACCAGCCGAGATGACCAAGGGATCTAAAGTAGGAGCTTCAATACCTGTAGAATCTCTGGCTTTGAAAATAATATCATCACTGAAAGTTTTCTGTTGTTTAAGGGGCATAGTGTCTTCTAGAACAAAGACGTCTTCTTCGGCTGGAGCATATTTCAAAGCCCTGGAATATCTCTCCATCTCACCCCAACTCTTGCCAGCTGGGTGAGGTCCTCCGGAAATGACATTGATAACGGGCCTTCCAGATTCATGCCCCGTAGCTTTCTCACCTGCCCCAGGCTGATGAACAGGAGCTCGCTGCCCCTGACTCGACGATGCAGGATTGTTGCTATTCTTTTTCACAAATTGCTGCAACTTGTTTTCTCTTAGCAACTCTTCAATCAGATTTTTCAGCTGGCGGCATTCATCAGTTTCATGACCTGGTTGATTGTGGAAGCGGCAGAATTTCCCACTTTGTATGGCTTTTCTCCCAGTTCTCAAAGGGATAGGTTTAGGGAAATCGACGGAATCTTTAGTGGCCAGGTAGATGTGCTCCGGTGTATGTGATAATGGAGTATATTCTGATGGCTTGAAGGATCGGGGCTTCTTCAGATTACCCTGTTTCTTCCCATTACTATCCTCCCTTTTTTGCCCCACCGATTCATTCTTGCGTGGAGCGACAGTGTTGTCTTCTGCTTTTTCCAACACTGTCTTTACTGGTAAAGGACGGCTTTCCAGGCGAATGAATTCGTCTGCTTTTTTGTAGAACTTTTCGAGAGAGGTTGGCTCCTTCATATTTAACCATTTCCCAAATTCGCTTGACTTATCGATAGCCCTCATCAGATAAGTCAATATCATTCGTGGTTCAGCATTGTCCACCTCAGCCAGTGCTATATTGAAGCGGTTCAAGAAGGATCTGATAGACTCACCAGGATTCTGCTCTAAACTCGATAGTGACATAATATCCTTGGCCTTCGAAGCATATAGTCTAAACTCCTCCTTGAATTTTCTGGTCAAGTCTGAAAACTGATCGATAGATCGGACTGGTAACTTGGTGAACCACAGTAAAGCCACGCCTTCCAGGCATACGGGGAAATATCGGCACTTTATTTCATCGGAGGCCCTGGCACCTGTCATGTGCCAATCATACTTATACAAGAACTCATTCGGATCACTTGTCCCTTTGTAAGCTGGAATAGTCGGAGGGACAAACTTCCTTGGAAATTCCGCCTTCAAGATCTTTTCAGTAAACGGAGTTTTACTTGGGGCGAAACCCCATTCCTTCTCATCTTCAACTCTTTGCATACTTTCTTTCATGATCTGCCGGACCATTCCAGAAAGATATTCCTCATCATGCTGAGTTCTAGATCCACCGGCGTCAGGTACTGCCTGCTCAAAGGGACTAGTAGGCCTTTCAGGAGCATTCCTTTCATCAACATCATGAATGTTGCCAGCATAGTTCCTTTCATTACCAGCCGGTTGATTGTTTGCCCCAAGTAAGTCGTTCAACTTATTCAGAATCAGAGCATTCTGGGCACTTTGAGCCTCTAGTTGTGCATTTTGGGCGTTTATCTGCTGGTTTAGCCCTAGAATCACAGCATCCAATTCCGCTTTTGTGACTCCAACAGACGGAGTGGGTAGATTAGGCACAGGGGAAGCGGAGGTTCCCTCTTGAATGTTCCCAGATCTGATAGATCTACTTTTCCTTCCAGGAGCCATAATCTCAGATATACTTCTGGTTTTTAAGGAAATTCTTTCTTCAAATCTCTGCGAAGCAATGATGACAGCTGCCCTGAGTTCAATTCTCAGTGAAAGCACCAAAAATGTTAACGCTTAAATTTGAACGCTAACACCCCGGTGTGTGAAGTGTAGTTGTGAAAGCACCACCCGATAGATCGGGAAAGAATTATAAGCAAGTAATAGCGGAAAAGCAGTAAACAACAGCAATTTTATAGTGGTTCGGCTTATGGGTATAGCCTACGTCCACTTTAAGTACTTTTATTGATAATCTCGTTACAAGTTGATACAAATCTTCTCAAGTACAATACACTTTGAATTACAAAAGGCTTAGAACAAGTAGCTCAAACTTCGATGTTGACAAAAATCTTCAAATCCATGGTGGATGTAGATGATTTCTTTATGAAGTTCTTTTAGACGTTCGTTGAATCTCAAAAGCTTTAAGTGTTGAAGAAGGCTGGAATTCGGCAGAGTAATGGCGCTTGAAATTGATCGACCAAAAGTCCTTTTAATGTTGGTGATGGCCGTGTATTTATAGGCTTTGCTTGGAGTTAGGTCGCAACTTTAGTCCGGTCTAAAGTTAGGTCGTAGGTCTGCTCCGGATCAGGCTAGGTCATGAGTTGGCGCCGAGACAAGGTAGGTTGTGGGTCGCCTCCTCTTTTTCTTATGCATGGTCTCCGGTTTCAGGTTGAAGTCCTAGATCGGGGCCGAGATAATGCGTAGTGCCTGAAGCTGCTACATCGGATTTGTCTGGGTCGTGAATGACTTAACATAGGTCGTAAGTCGGTCACGACTTAAGTATAGGTCACGAACCTTTTCCTGTCCTGAGCAATTAGATCGGTATTCAAATTAGGTCGGTAGGCTTCTTAGGTCAGCACCCCTTTTAAGGCATTAAGTCGGCAACCTATTTAAGCCTTAGGCCGGCAACCTATTCAAACCTTTAGGTCGGCAACCTATTGGATCTGTTAGATCGGCATCTTTTTAAACCTTAAGCAGTTAGGTCGGTATGCCCCTCTAACCTGTTAGCTTTTAGGTCGGTCTTCCCTGTTAGCTTTTAGGTCGGTAGGCCTTTTAGATCGGCAGACCTGCACAAATCTTACTCAGTTGGGTCGGTAGCCCATGAGACGAGGCAGAGTTAACATTTATATTTGTAAGATCCTAATATTCAAATATAGCCTTTAAAATTTGAGATTTACATATATAAATTATTTTCTTCACTTTTAAACATTATTATCTATTAAATTCTATAATAATCCTTTCTATCAAAATATTTGTAAGTATAATTTTATTTCCATAATTTAAAACTATGGATTTGGATATAAATTCATAAGTATAATTTTATATAAATTATAAAAGTGAATTAAGAACTATATATTTTAAATAATATAATTTTAGGAATTTATTCTTCACAAAACATATTTATTTCAAATGTATCATTAATAATTTCATAAAACTGAAATTCTATGATGCCACAAGACAAGAGAATCAAAAATCAGAAATTAAAACAAAATAACAACACAGTAAAACAAAAGCCTGGAGCAACAAACTTTAGAAGCTATAAACGGTCGACCGACGGTAATCATTAGTCGATCGACTTGAGTGCCTAGAGCCTAAAAACTCTAGGCATCATCCCAAGTTATGGTTTTATCAATTCCAACTACTAGAAGTTAATTTACTATAGCTTAAGACTACTGTCAACAAGTGCACAACATATTTTCATACTACATGTATTTTTGATAGGGTTAACAATCAAGTTTCTATTACTATTACTCAAATATACTGTAAAAAATTGAAAATCATCAAACAATTAATTCAATCCATAAAACAAACACATGCAACATAACTTAGAGATAGATTTGAGGATTACTCATCTTATCTTCTTGAATTCCAAGCTAGAGAACTCTTATTTCAACCAAGCCCTAAAACCAAAGGTACACACAAACGACGAATATGATTCAAATACGGCAAAAATTGAAATTGAGGAGTCTAGAAGCTAGAATAGGGCTGAAGAATATTACCTTGAATTTACTTAAATTTCTTAGAATTTATTGGAATTGATTTTTGACGGATTTAACTTAGGTTTAGAAATACTTAGCAAGTTTCTTCTTTTTGGTTTTCTTTATTTTAAGCGTCTGCAAATAAGAGAAGTGAAACTCCTCTCTTATTATGTTATAAGTGGTCTTGGGTTAGAAATAAGTCCCAATAATAAAAAGTTGATGATTTTTTTCATTTTTCTCTTAAAATCTTTTCTTTCTTTTAAAGTTTTGCTAAAATATCAAGAAACAAATACTAACCCATTTCAACTTAAAATTTAATTCCATTTAATAACCATTTTTAAATACTAAATTAATTTTTTATTTATTTTATTTGAATAAAATTCAACTAATGATTTAAAAGTGATTTCCAAGACTTTGAAATTTCTTTTACATTTTATAAAAGATTTACCAACCTAAAAATCTACATTTTCTTATCAAAATAAATTCACTCAAAAGGTCAAATATATATTTTCATATAAATCTCCAATTCCACTCTAAATCTACAACATGCGCATCTTTTGACAACACACAAATTCCAATATTTTTCCATAATTTAATGCTTGAAAATTTTCAATTTAAACTATCATAAGTTTAACTAAAGCGATTCTAAAATCAAGGTCGTTACGCAGCTCCCCTCCTTAGAGAAATTGTATCCTCTCAATTCTATTTTAGAGAAAAGCCTATGACATATACATATATTTCTATAACTAAAACATTAATTTTTAAAGTACAATCTGCACAGATAACAATCAATCATTAAAACAATCTCACAATATAGGATTATTTATAACTATAACTTGGAAAGCTCTACATTTACCCCCTTAGTTTAGCATGTATAAGGATTTGCATGAACCCATCAAGTGAAATAGAGCGATCAAAACAATTATTAGACCTTTATAACAATGGCTTCAAGTGATTTAAAATTATCTTCCTTGCCCATTGTCTATTTTTTAATGGACTATGAGTTTTAAACAAATACACTTAGAAGATATAGTACTTAAACTTTCAATCAACTATTTTACAATGTTGAATTTTTGAAAACTTTGAAATTATTTTTGTAGTACAAATTGTATCCAGAAAATCTCAACACTTAAAACACAAAATAAATCCACAACATGCATTCACATAAACTTTAGCTGTTATCCAAATATTAAAATATACATCTACATGTTACTTTAAAAATGTAGGTGTACAATGATTTATAAGTATCTTTTCTTTCCAAAATAATGTGAAAATTTTATTTTATTTATTTATTTTTATTTCAAGATCAAGTAATGTTGTAGGAGAATTACTGATTATTCAAAATGTTTTGAATTTTGCAGTGCAGTAAGCACACATTAAATTTCAAATTTTCGATTCTTGAAAAGTCACACTAATCAATAAGTCCTCCATATTAGTAGTCAGTTTTTATATAGTTGTAATAATATTTCTTTATTACACCCAAAAACAAAACTTAATACATCCACGCTATTTGTGTGCCGATCATTTAATTTTCCGAAAGACATGTTATTTAGGGTAAAGAAAGAGAAGACAGAACAAAATCTAACATTGTAATAAGATAAATATATAATATAAACAAGATATTTTACAAAAAGAAATCATCTTTGTTATATATACATAACCCAAATTAGAGTACACTAACCTAACATTAGCCTTAGACAGTTGTAATAACCCATCCTTACAATTTTGATAAATACAGATTAAAACAAATAACAACAGAAGAATGGAAAATTATAAGACACAAGAATACATCTAGGAGAATCAAGCTCGTCCCCTATAAGCTCCAAAGGATCCAGCTAAATCTAGAAAATACGCTTGGGCTAACCCGAGCATTATAGGAAATCAACATCGGGTCAGTCTGGTAAAACTAGCATAAGAAACTCAAATAACAAGGAACTTTATTTATTATAACTTGTAAAATCCTTTAAAATTAAAGGTATCTCGTAAGACTACGCCATACATAAACATGGACGGCTTTTATTTTTCGATGATCGAACCATTTTTATATAAAATCCAATGATATTATAATAATATCTAGGATAATACATATTAATCATAGCCGAAATTGTTACATTAATGAAATTCCAACGTAATAGGTATACAACTAAGTCTATAAAGGCAAGTATTGGAAAATGGATTCCATCAATGACAAAGCACTGAGGTACTACCTATCACAATGCATCTGTAAATAAAATACATCGAGGGCCTCACATGGACTCCCTACGAGTCAAGACCGACCCTACTCCTTAATAGATAGTGTTGAATATGTCATCGACCCAGTTTGGTTCACCAATCTGAATGGGCCGTGAGCATACAATATCTATAATATCAATCTATATTATGTGATGGCCATACCCTAATGGTAGCGAACCACATAGCCTTGAAGCATATCACCTGATTTTAGCCATTCCTGGGTGTGAGGCTTAAGGTTACGATTACCTTTTTTATAGCAAACCATCTTGGAATGCTATCACTACCCTTCAGATAGAAATGCAAAGACAGCATTCATTCGTACAAGTTTGTTCTAGGCCTGAACAAAATTGAAGGCACCACCTTTACTACATCCACTTTGAAACCAGCCTTAGGATTAGTAAAAAGTAGCTCTTACACTTTAAAAGCTCCATCTGCAATCATCTTCAAGATGTCTCCAGTTCAAATTGCTTGAATAGGATCGAAGTGGTTTTTGGATAATTTATACTTATCTGATCTCGGTCTCTTTGAAACAACATTCGATAGCTTCGGTAAACTCAACTCTGGTTCTTTTAGGAATAATAAGACAACACATAGCGGCAGGGATAACACCCTAACCATTTAAGTGGACAGATCTCCCCACCAATTGTCCTAGGACAACAAAACGAGATTTTTATGCACATTACATCATCATTGAAGATCACTGTGCCATATAACTCACCGTTTCTCCTAGATTTTTCCAAAGTTATATTTTGGTCATGATTTGATAGTTGGTTATTTAGCTATCAAATACACAATCAAATAATAGGGATTAATTTTTTTCCATAGAAACCCCTAAGCCTCAAAATAAACCTTTCATTTGTTCAAACCTCTTTTTGAAATATTTATCAAGATATTCATATACTTATGCTATTAGCATAAGTATATTCACAAAACATCGTGGAAGATTTTATTTCAAAATCATATTAAAAGGATCAAAACAAGTGTTATTTAAATTAGAGATAAGGATAACCCCAAACGTTATTCTTTTAGTGTTAAGCATGGAAAAAATGTCCATACCACATTAATTGAGAAGGTCTATTAAGGGAGTCCCATCTCAAATTCTTTGATAAATTTCTTCAATAAATCCTTTTACTAATTCTCCTCCATTTATGAAATCTCCTTAACTTAAATTCAAAATCCATTTATAAATCTCTTTATGAATTTCCATACTTATTTATAAAACTCTTTCATAAATATCCAAAATAAGTTATAAACTCGTCTCCAAATTTCATGATCACTTTTCAATTTTTATAACTTCTTTTATAAAAAATTTCTTATTTAAAAAAATATGTTTTCAAACATACTTTAATCAGTAAAGTTCCTTTGATAAAATCAATTAATTAAAACACCTTGAAGTAAATAAGTTATTATTTAATCATTTTCCATTTAATTATCTTTAAACCTTATTCAAAATAATAACTTTAGAATATCATTAATAACATATTAAATTAACTTCAAACAATATTATTATACTAATAAATTAACTTCAAAACAATATAATAATTAATTTACTTCAAAACATTGTAAATACAATAATTAATTAATTTCAAAGCTTCCTTAGTATAATAATTAAATAATTATAAAACACTATTAACATAATAATTAATCATTTTTTTCAGAACGTTATAAATATATTAGTTAATTTAACTTTAAAACAATGTAAATGTAGTAATTAATTAACTTTTAAATATTAGTAATATGATATTTAATAAACCTTTAGATGTAATTAAATAATTTAAATCAATATAATTAAAACATTTTTAAACAATAATTATATATCTTTAAAACAATAATTAAGCAATCATATATAATTTTAAGAAACAACCTTTAAAGAATCATATTAATTGAATAATTAACTTTAAATCATTGTTAAAATAATAATTAACTATCTTCAACATTATTATAATAATAATTACTCTTAAAACCTAATTATAGATAATACTTATCATTAAAATAATATAGGTTCAATCATTACTTTTAAATTTTAGAAAGAGGCTTAGCAAACATGATGATACTTAAACAAGTTACCATTTCATTTAACTTATCTTCCAAGTGAGAATACTTGGTATTACACAGCAAGACATATGTGTAAATTAAATTCATAATTAACAATCAATTGTTCATATAACACTCATCTTATATCAATCAATTGTTATGTAAATAAGTGTTTACATTAATATAATAGCAGAACTGTGATTTATTCTACTAAATAAATGTCCAAATATAACCTATTCAGTTAATTATAGTAGAATGATGAATTATTCTACTAAATAGATGTCTAATAAATTTATCTAGCAAGATAGTGTATTATTCCACTATAGGTGCCTAATTACCCTATTCAATTTACTTTAACAGTTTGGTGTTTAGTTGGCCAAATAAATAACATCCCTAAAGTATAATTAACTAAATTATGTTATTATACCACATTAACATAATTATTATTAAGGTAGTATTAATTTATTATGAAATTATAGTACACCAATATTAACAACAATTTATGTCAATGCATAGTACTAATCTAAACGACTCCATTGCAAAATTCTATGGGCTAATTGGATTTCATATGAGGGAGATATGAATTTTTAAAAATGTAAACTACTCTATAACCTAATTAATTAATTAATTAAAATAGGATTCTCACCCCCACATCACAAATGGGCTTGGCCCATTTAATCGTATGCCTGATCCATACTAACAGCTTCTTCTTCTTCCATTTCCTCTATCCCAATTCGATTGCCTGAAGTAAAACCATGCACATCCCTTGAATATGCACACATAAACCAATCAACAAACGGTGAATCCAATTGCACTAGTAAGTCTCTCCCCACGAGCTTGACTCGATGGCATCATCGCCTTTTCCTTTGACCCTCTGTACTAAATCCTGACCATCGAACCTCCCATTGCCAAGCTAAAAATAAGCAATAATTTTTGTCACCAAACTCCACCAAAATTCAACCCAAGGTGCGTCTCTCCACTATGAACTCAAATTCGAACTCTAATTCATCCAATCCTGCCTCGATTGAAACCAAATCGAAACCCTAGTGTAACTACCTGCTAATTTGAACCATTCAAATCGATAGTAAGCCACCCATGTCAAACTTGAATTTTTTAAAACAACAGATTGTTATTTGTATTTGGCAAAACATAGCATATACAACAAATAAATCAAGTACATAATCATAGACACAGAGTAATACAACAATACACAGCGGATTAGATAAATTGTAGTTCATGAAGCTACTACAGAAACATCAGAATCTAAAGGAAATACAATCTAAATCCAAATATGGAGAAGTCTCTAATACATGAGCAAATGACAATTCTGAACATAAACAAATGGAAATAACCGAAATAACCGAGATAACTGAAAAGTTGAACAGATAAAAGATAGATCTCCAAGTAAAGCTCCAACCTCCAAAGGTGAGTCTTAAATGCTGTAATACTCAGGCTGACTCGAGCATGACACAAAACACAAAACACAAAATACTCGAGTTAGGATTAACAATCTTATGCAAGCAAATCAAATCAAGTGAAATGTCTAAATGAAATGCAAGATAACTCAAAGGATATTTGGGATTCCATCTTTTAAGGATCCGTGGAACTATCTACATAAATAATAAAATATGCTACATAGATAATGTCTACATTAAAGTAAAATATTAAAGTAGCGTTAAGATGTTACCCATATCGCCCTTAACACATTTTTATATAAATACCGTAAACTATACAGTACTGTAAACTCCACCAAACCGGTAGGCTATTAGGGAGCACTCCATAGGTCGACGCAAACCAAACTCGTAGTGCGTGCGATCAGGATAAATATGACAAGGCACGCGAGACAATTCCCAGGGTAGGATACTACCGTCTTGCACTCCCGGACTGGTGGTAACGCATAGCAGCTACTACTGCCTACCTCGAGACACACTCCCAAATCAAATCAAAGGGTGGCAACCAAATCGATCACAAAGTAATAAATGTGGAATCAAAGAAATGTGCCCGATTCGGGGAGCAACCCCACTTGGCCCGGTATAGCTTTTGGTTTAGTCATTTTAGTTATAACCTGAAAGTCAAGGCTATCCATCATCGTTCTCTTACTTCATTCCAGTAGTGTTCGCCAAACCATCCTACTTCATTCTGGATTCTCCAACATGTGCACAGT
Source organism: Allium cepa (assembly GCA_030765085.1). Lineage (NCBI taxonomy): Eukaryota > Viridiplantae > Streptophyta > Magnoliopsida > Asparagales > Amaryllidaceae > Allium > Allium cepa. Next base: position 502,203,682 of record CM060931.1, read on the forward strand.
TATTAAAGTGGTTTTCGGTATCGGCGGAGAGTATGACAATATTCAATCCTAGTCTCTTTAACAACCAAACACTTATTTCACACCGTGGTCATTTAAAAAATCTTTTTAACAAAATCTCAAATTACAAATTTAAAATCAATAATTAAATATCTAACTTCAATTATATTTAATTTCGCAAATATTTACTTAAAAATCATTTTTTCTATCAAATCAAGTTATAAAATCATATCTTTAAATTTTCCAAATAGTCGAATTTCAAATCAATTCTTATTTGAATTCACTTCTTAAAACAATTTAAATCACAACTTAATTCTAACTTACCTTTCCAATCTCATTTTATTAAAATTATTACGAAATTTTGCTTATTATTAATTTAAATATTTTAAAATAATATATATTTTTATTTTATTAAATTTTATTGAATTTAATCTTATTTTATATATTTGAAAAATGAAGTTAGAAGTAAAACCTTAAAATTACATTTTTAAAACTTATCTTATAAATTTAAAACTCCTAAAATATATAATTTAAAATCTAAAATTTTCATATATTAAAATAAAATCTTTATATTTAATTTTTTAAAAATCAATTTTCATTAAAACACATATTTCCAAATTTTTTGAAATCACTTTAAAAACAGACCAACAGTGTCCATATGTAATTTTTTATCCAATAGTCAAGTGATATGGATTTTTATTATTTCAATCCGCAATAACTCAAAATTTATGGGTATATATCATTTCAATTCACAGTCCCAAATTCTCAAATCAATAAAATCGCTTGGGCTTATCATTTCAACACATATCGATTTCCTCTAATCTATAAGATCATTCAGGTATGTATCATTTCAACCCACGGTGATTTTCTATAGCTAAGGGAACTTGCAACATGATTGCATAAATAAATAACATAAAACATAACTTACATGATGTATTACATAACATAGCACGTAGCTTACATAATATATTACATAACATAGCATATGACTTACATAACATATTACATAACATAGCGTATGACTTACATAACTTATTGCATAACATATAACTTACATAACTTATTGCATAACATAGCACATATTCATATTTAGCATAACATATGACATAAAATTTTCTTATCATAACATAATATAATATGTAATCATTTCTAACATAACACTTATGTTATTCACTGTGTTAAAAGCATATCATTTTCTTTTCTTTTTTCTTTTTTCCATAACACATACTTTATTCACATAATACAATAACAACATATTTTAACATAAGATGTGCGACAAAATTAAAATCAATATAACATTTTTTTTCAACATAGCACTTAGGTGGTTTCCTATATTACAAACATAACACATATACGGCATATCAAATTTTCATCCCTTTTTTCTTTTTATTTTATAACACATTTTTTCCACATTGCACATAAGTGACATATTTTGATATAACATGTGTGTCCATAATACATAGCAAAATTCAATATAGCATATGTGGCATATTCGTGGCATATTCTAACATAACATGCCTATCATCAATAATTATCACAAATCATAAATAAACATACATGAATATTTAACATGTCAAAATCATATATGAAACTGTACAAAATCCTAACTATCACAACATTCCATATGACATATCCAGTGATGTTTATTTACTTAATATAAGATTATCAACCGTGTGTGAATGGCTCAATTTTCAAGGTTAGAAAATTTTGATAACACAAAAGCTACGAATTTGAATCACAATCTTAACGAGCATTAACAATCCCAAACAACAATTCCAAAGCAAACCATGAACTTGATTTGATGAAACACAAAAAATATAAATTAACAACTTTTGTTTTTTATAATGTGGAGGAAGAGAGGGCTAAGGGGGTGTTCGGCCTTTGGAGGAAGGGGCACGACCTAGGGTTTTGGGTTGGGTTTGGGCATAGCTGTAACACCCCGCATTTTTTAGATAATTAAATAACCAAAATAATTATAAATAGTGAAATTGAGCATTTTTGTAATTTCCAGAATATAACCTCGAAACTTAAACCATTATATTTGTAGCGATTTTTTGATTATTTTACATATATAATATAACTCAAACGGACTTCGAATGAAAAGTTATTAACGTTCGAAGTTCCATATCGACAAATAATTACGTGTAAATGTGAATATATTTTTCTATAAATACATGCGTGTATAAATTCCAGAAGTAACGTGTAACGGCCTGCCTTTTTGGATAAGTCGACGATATATCACACACGTCAGACTCAAACCACTCAAAAGGGCAGATTGTTATGGGGTAAATAAGAGAAGGAAAGGAAACAAAACACAGAATCTCATAGCGGAACGGCAAAATATAATAATCAAATAAACAGTTCATGAAGCTGTTTTACAACTAACATTTGATTACATATTTACACTATAGAAACAGAGTACATACTAGTAGTAAATAAACAATGTAGTAGAAGAACATGATGCAGCGGAACAACATGATACAGTGGTATAAATAAAACAAATAATAATAATACTATATCTTTGCCTTCGTCCTCCAAAAGCAGTCTTCGATAAACTAAAAATCTCAGACTGATCCGAGCAAATTGAAAAGAAAAAACACTCGAGTTAAAACTAAAAGATCTTATTAGGTTAAATGAAAAGTAAATAAATATGAGTATGATGGTATCAGAGATATTTACGGGGTTTGACATCTCCTATCCAGTGTCCAACGTGAGTGCAATAACTTAAAATATATTTGAGATTTCCACCTCCTAAGGATCCTTTAAACTATCTACTATGTAGTACAATACGCAATTATAATAGTGTCTACAGTAAAGTAAAGTATTATAATAGTGTTAAGGCAATACCCATATCCCCCTTAACACATTTTATATATTTCCATAGTCTATATATCACCGTATGCTCCTCGGTGAGGTTTACCCAGAGGGCACTCCATAGGTATGGTACACAACAAACCGTAGAAGGCACGATAGGGCATGTGAGCACGACACTCGAGGCAATGCCAGGGTAGATATACCAATTGTGGATCCATACCGGTGGTAACGCACATCAGCTACTACCGCCCACCTCGGAACACGCTCCCATAATTAAAATCGAGGAGTGGTGACCAAATCATCACAAAGTCATAATATGGTATGGAAGAAATGTGTCCAATCGAAGGTGCGACCTCACTTGGCTGGCGTGGCTCCTGTTTTAATCACATCTAAGCTGACTCACGGGAGTCAGGTCATGTAAATACCTCATACAGAATCGTTCACCAAATAATCCTACTTCGTTTCTAGAATCTCCCCCACATACAGTTGTTAAAATGGTTTTCGATATTGGCAGAGAGTATGATAATATCCAATCCCGGTCTCTTTAAAAATCAAACGCTTATTTCACACTGGATGATTCTTTTACATTTCAAAAGTCAGTTCACAATTGATATCAAAATATCATATTTTCAAAACCATATCACCTCCGAAATCATAATCACTTTCGAAATCATATTTTCAAAATAGGTCAAACCCTCATTTCAAAATCACCGTATTTACTCAAAATCTGTTATTTCACCCGCAAATATTATTTCAAATCCTAAATTCGGTTATAACATTATTAAACCTTATTCACTTTAAACTCAAGGCTTTAATTATAAACATTTCCACTTTACACCATCTGAAATTTAAAAAATAATTTAGAAAGTTATAATAGTTTAATTAGTTTAACATAGTTTAAATAGATATAAATTAGACTAAGTAGGTCTAAAATAGATTAAATGAATTTAAAATATATTAAAATACTTTAAATATATTTAAATTGCTTAGATGGTTTTAAATAGATTAAATATGTTTATTATGGATTAATTAGAATTAGAATAAATCAAATAAACTTAAAATAGATTAAATAGTTTAAAAAAGATTAAATTAGACTAAAAATAAATTAAATAGCTTAAATTGATTACGTTGCTTTACATAGATAATTTATTTTAATAGTTGAAAGTCTTAAAGTTAAAATTTAAAATAAAATTTATAGTTTATAATGAGATAATAAATTTGAAATTAACATCATGCCTAACCATTTCTTCCTTCCTAAAAAATCTAGACCATATCCAGATTTCAACTCAAAAACCCAATTTCAAATCTTGAAATATCAATTTTAAGTTATTCCAATTTCAATAGGTTTCAAAGTTACAAATTTCAAACATTTCAATGACTCAATTTGGATAAGTTCCATTTATACTTCAAATTCTACTTTAGATTCAAACTAAACCAATTTCTAGTTCCAATATTCAAAGCTTGGATTTTCATAAATAATTCCATTTTATATAAATCAGTTTTTATTACACAATGTCATTTTATTGAATTCAAATTTTGAGGCTTTCAAATAATTTAATTTAACCAATCTGGTGTCCGTATATGATTTTCAGCCCTATGGTCAAGTGATATAGGTATTTATCATTTCAATGCGTAATTATTTTATATTTATAGATATATATATATCATTTCAACCCGCAATCCCGAATTTAATTACTAATCCATGAAATTGCTCAAGTCCATCATTTCAACCCATAACGATTTCTCCCTAATCTATCAGATCGTTCGGGTGTGTATCATGTTAACCCATAGGGAACTTGCAGTGCTATAACAATATAAAATATAACTTCCGGCCATCCAATATCAACAAATCAAACATACACCGCAATCATCATCCAAATCAACCAATAAACAACAAAAATTTGACTGATTATTAATAAAGGGTATTTACAAGCAATTAAAAATTCAATACTAAATTAAATAGTAATTAAATTCAATAATGGTCATGTTTAACTAGAATGATAATTTAAATATACCAAACATCAACTAATAAATTTCTAATCGCATTGAAATTTCAATTTAACTGACATAAAATAATCTAGCATTTGTGAGTGTGTCAAAACACTCACCTTCGATTTCAAATCGATTTGAAATCCAAAATAAGACCCAAAATTCAACAGTCTTGGAATTCATCCAACCATTTTTAAAATATCTAGAATTACAATACGATTGTAGCGGAGAAAACCGCGTCCAAATCCGAGCTCGTATGCAAAAGTTATAGATATTAGAACATTCAATATTTAAAATTTAAATTAGAATAAATAATAATAAACAATTACCACGTCATCTCATTTATGATCAAAATCCAATCTCGACATGAAGTCGCGCACACAGCGACAAGCCACAATCGCCACTACTGGCCTAAAGCGCCAATTCTGGCGAATCACGACATCCATAGCATGAACGAATGGCATGGACCAAAGCTGCTTGACACCACCTTCCCAACGCCACCTCCGGATCGTAGATCGGACGATGATCCAAGGTTAGATCGTCAAAACCCCAAACGAATGGTCGAGGTTGATTTGCGAATTTAGGACAAACGGTGACTCCAATTGAAATATGAATTGTAGATCTGGGTTGCGCTTTTCGAGTGCTTCGAATCGGTATATAATCTGTCAAGGTTTGGAGGAGTTTAAATTTTGAAATTGATCTGGAGATTGAATTTTGGGTTTGAATGTAAATTGGGTTTCCAACATTGAGGAAGAGAGAAGGAATTGTCAGATAGAACTGTACATACATTAATGAGGAATGAACGGCTGTTAAGGATTGGATAGGACTATTTATATAACCGAGGCCCGATAAGAAAGAATGAACATCCAAATAGATTGGAATTGACAATAACGACTCGGAAAGCCCGTTTTATTTCTGAAACGAAATTAGGTCATCCCATGTATCAAAATAGACGTTTTCGACATTTTTAAACTCAATGGAATAGGCTTCAAGTCTTAATTCAATTGTATGAAGAAGTTAGCTTTTAAAATCAGCTTATTTCAAATCGATTTCAATTGAATTTAATTAAATTGATTTCCACGCGTTTCGAGTCTGTACGATCAAACGACAAGTCCGATCGCTACGAAACTTGAAATCTTACAAAGTTCAACGTTATGGATCCAATGAAACTGGTTTCGTCGAAATCCGAGACGGTGGCCAAAATGGCTATTTTCACGTTAATGAATTAATATTAAATTAATGAAATCACTTTCAAATTTCAAATTTAATAACTAACAATTTTCGTCATTTTTGATTGCTTGGACATTTCCAATAATTAAAAAAAAATATCAATTCAATCTTAAATATTACACTAATTATAGTGTTCAATTTCAGCTGTAATTAGATCCAATTAGTTATATTTTAATTTCAATAAATTGGTTAAATTTGATTTCAATCTTTTTGTTCAATCTATCATTATTTTATGGACATGGTTACATTCTTTTATATCTTATTACATTAATATGCTACAGTTACCATCTTTTATTTGTCTTAACTACTATACCTTAATTATATTGATTTGTTGTCAATTTTATTATAATTTAAAATCCCAATAAATTAATTTATCTTTGTTTCATTCTTTTTATTACATCAATTATTGCCTTATAAATATCAATAACATTTCTATACATTTTATTGCATTTACTTTTACAGTTATTGTCTTAACTCATTTTACGTAACATTTTAATTTCATTTAATTATAGTTGACTAAATAAATTGGTAACAAATAACAATTGTCACCTTTTGTACATTTAATAACATTCGTAAGTTTATTATTTACAACTAAATGTTATAACAACTTACACTATATTAATTCTATCCAGTTTCAATTTATTACACATTATTGCATTAATTAATCAACATCTAAATTATCAGCTGCTCTTTTAATCCAATTTTCAATTAATACACACATTTTTACAATTAATTTACAATCTATCACCAATTATAACTCTATAATCATTTCAATTAATTGGAATTACATTTAAAGCAGTTATCAATTACCTTAAAGTAATATTATTATATTTTATTCCAATTATATTCTTTTTATTAAATCACAAAATTTATTTCTTCCAACATTACATCACAAAACTTTATTAAATTAACTATTTTTAATTATCAAAACTTACGGGTCTTACACTCTTCCCTCTCAAAAATTTTCGTCCTCGAAAAGAAAAAAGCAATCAAGAAATTAATATATCGTTTTCAAAATATTAATTTATAACAATTAATTTACAAAATTAAACAATTTAGATAAATACATAAATTTATAAATAATTAAATCCTTTTATATTCAAGTTAATAAAAGTTTGAAATACATTTCACAAAATTCTCTAAGTCCAAAATTCATAGAAAATTTTGGCAGTTTCTCCTTTGTTCGGAGAGGTCTGGGAGAAATAGTAATATCAATAATACCAATATATATCACATAAATTTCAAAATAATATATCCCGAACCATGGGAAAACAATACAATGTCGCTAGAAAACCGTAATCCAAGAACGTACCTATTTGTCGGGTAAACAATGCTTAATTTATAAAACCAAAAGTAGTAGCCATTGCGTCCATAACCTGTATTTCACTTATATAATCCAAAGAAGTTAATAATTATGTAAAAGAGAAATATTTGAGTTGTTTCAGTCAATAACAACAAATCAATCGCAACATAACAACAATCATTTTGCAAACAAATAGTACAAACATCGTTTTAACATAGAAAACAATTATCCATCCGTAACAACCAAAACAAATAGTCTGTTCAAGTTCATAACTTCAAATCATATAAAATGATAAATAAACTATGAAGTAAATAATACACTCAATAGTCACAGATAAAACTTTATAAGTTATTTATACATCTCTATACAAAATAGAAGTATCCTTTCCCAACCAATCCATAAGCCAAACAATAATAATTTCAATGTTATTTAAGTTTATTTCACATCATTTACTGTTCTTTTCTCATTCGTATAATGGCTATTTTCTTTACTAGCATTTATCACTTACCAAATTCATTTCCCATTAAATTACATTCATTTCTTACAAAATTTGATTTCATATTTATACGTACAATGCTATTTTTCTTTTTACATTACTTACATTCATTGCTTACATAAGCTATTTCTATACAATTATCTAGATTATCCATTATTATGTAAGTTTCTTTACAATTAATTCATCAGTAATAAATTATTCCCTTTTTGCATTCATTTCTTCCATATATAGTATTATTGAATGTTAAATCCATTTCTAATCATTTCAACATTTCTGAAGTTATAATCATTCAATTAATATATTACTCACTCAATTATAAATGGCTTCAACATTAACTTAAGTTTATAATTATTCACTTATAGTATTCACCTTTTACTATTCAATTTGATCATAAATAGCTTAAATGTTAGCTTAAGCTTATAATCATTTTTCTTACATTATTCATTTTCTATTACATTTGATTAGTAAAATTTCAACTATTTATCCTAAATTTATAACAATTTATATTATTAGAATTCTTATTTATAAAAGTAATTCCATTGAACACTTTCATTTACTAAAGTTTGCTTGCACAATATTCTGTTACATATCCTATTTAACATTACAACTTTTTACGTTTTGGTAAGTTATATATGTCTTTTTAGAATGCAATAGAAAGTTCCACAAATTATCATATTTATTTTTATTAACAAAATGTTCAGTAGTTACATTTTCTTATTTCCATTCCTTAATTTATAAATGACAACCTTCAATTTCTTTATATTTCATTAATCTCTTAACATCTAATTTCTTATTTCATATCTTAGCAGCTTCCAAACACTCAAATAGTTCAGATTTCATTTTATTACATTAACTGAAAACTACTAGTTATCAGAAGGTTTAAGAACCAACACCGGGTTATATTTCCAAATCATTTTAAAATAATATATATGAATTCGTCATTTATAGATTAAATCATATTTAGGAATTCAAAATTAAGATTCGTTTATCAAAACAAGGTGTGGTAAAACTACTACAACCATCTACCCCCTTTGAAACTCGTAAATGAACGTCGATGGTATGTGCACTCGTTATCGAAATTATTTTCCAGTGACAGAGAGGGAAGTACATAAATTATTTCCTTTAAAATTTTCTTATAAAACTTTTCTTTCGTATCGAAATATTTCTATCCGAAAATACTTCTAAATAGTATTAATATTATATTCTAAAATCCTTTGAAAGAATTTTTCAAAAATCCCGAAAATTAAGTTCTTAAATTTTCAGTTTATATTCATTTTATTATTAATTTTATTTTGCAACTTATATTTATAAAATTTCAATTCCTAACAAACAACTAAACATATCACGTCTAATTATATTGCTTTTAAAATTATTCTTTTATGTACAGTATAATACTAGGCAAAATTATTTCATTTACCTATATTTCAAAACAATATTTTGTCGGTCTGCCCTATTTAGTGTTTAGAAATACCTATTAGTGCCACATCGTCTTATGTGCCGACCAAAATTTATAAATAAAAAACAGAATAAATTAACACAATACAAAACCCTTTACAATACTAACAAATACGCTCCCTCATATATACATTCAACGACTCATTCTAGGGTATTACTACCCTTATTCTCTAATTAATCAGAACCCACAAAGCTAAGGTTATCGCTAAACTAAAGCTCTCATATCAACGGTGTAACGACCCGCCTTTATGCACGATTTAAATCGACGATAAACCACACACGTCAGAGTCAAACCATACAGAAGGGCGGATTTTTATGGGGTAAATAAGAAAAGTAGAGAAAGAAAAAAATAAAATAGAATCTTGCAGCGGAATGATAAAATATAATAATTAAGTAAACAGTTCATGAAGCTGTATTACCAAACATTTGATTTTACTTATACAATATATATCAGAGTTACACATATCAAGGAATAATAACAATGCAGCAGAACATGTAATGCAGTGGAGCACTATAGTAAATAATAGTAATAATACAATCTTCGTCTTTATCCTCCAGAAATAAGGCCTTCAAATTATGAAATGCTCAGGCTGACCCAAGCGAATTGAAAAGAAAAAACACTCGAGTCAGAACAAAAAGATCTTATGTAAGTTAAATCAAGGGTAAAAATATGAGTGTAACGGAGTCAGAGATGTTTACAGAATTTGACATCTCCTATCCAGTGTCTAACGTGAGTGCAGTAACTCAAGAGATGCTTGGGATTCACTTCTCTTAAGGATCCGTTAAACTATTTACTATGTAGTAATATTTCGCTATTATAATAGTGACTATGAGTAAAATAAACTTACTTTTAAATAGCATTAAGGATTTACATTTTCCACCTTGACACGTAATAATGCGAATAGTCTATACAGTACCGTAATCCCTCCTGATCAGGAGGCTACCAGAGGATACTCCATAGGTACGACACATATAGGAACTTGTACAACGCGCAATATGGTAGGTGACACGGCACAGCTAGGCAATGCCAGGGTAGATATACCAATTACACTTCCGGGCCAGTGGTAACACGTAGCGCGCAGCTACTGCCCACCTCGAGCCACATCCCCAAATAAAAAATCAAAAGTGGCCACCGAATCAATCTAAAAGTTAAAGTATAATATCGAAGGGATGTTCCCGATCAAAGGTGCTACTTCATTAGCCCGTCAATCGCTCATGTTTTAGCCACCATATGCCAACTCACGTGAGTTGGGTCCACGTATTTACCTCAAAGGAAACGCCGCCACCATCCTACTTCATTCTAGAATCTCCACCGCGTACACGGTTGTTAAAGTGGTTTTCGGAGTGGGCAGAGAGTATGACAACTTCCGATCCCGGTCTCTTCAACAACCAAACCTTATTATAGCACCACGGTCATTTCAAAATAATTTATACTTTAAAACCAGAATATGATATCCCTTTCAAAACCATATAAATAGGATATCATTTCGATTTTAAAAACCCCAAATCAATATGATATCACTTTTATTTTAGATATATCCCTTTTTCCAAAATCATAATACTTTCAAATATAAATATCTTAAACCCCATATCTTTGAAACAAAATTTCTAATACTTAGATAGTTTAAATATTAAACCACACTATATAATAAAATAGCTTTTTAAATTTCACAAATAAATTCTAAACACCGATTTGAACCTCCATATAACCCATTTCCATTTTCATATATTTCAAAGCTTTAAATATTTCACCTTCTCAAAACTAATTCTTTGATAATTCCATATATGTCAAATTCAATTACTATTACTTAGATTTGAAATGTTTACTTAATAAAGTCCAACAAAATTTAAGTAAAACCTTTAACTTCAAACAACTGGATATTCTTTCAATTTATTTAACTTGATATATTCATTTGAATCAACTTTATATTCATTTAAATCGCTCTAAACCAAATTAAGTTATAAGAATCATACCCTTTAAACATCTCAATTTTATTTAAATTTCAAACAAAATTTATTTGAGTATAATTCTTAATAATTTAATTCAATCAAATTTCATATTTATCTTCCAACTATATATAATTCAAGTCATTAAAACTCTATATATACAATATATTAAATAGGTATTTAACCATATAATATAAAATAATAAAACTCCATTTTTCACTTATTTTTATTTAACAAATTTTACACATAGCTTAAATTCAAGAATTTAACTATATATATATAATATATATTTATATAATATCATAAATTAATATTTATTAAAACGTATATTTCTTTCCAAAACCGTAGAAAAATCATTTCAAAATATTTTTATATATAGACCGTGGTGCCTATATAAAATTTTCTATCCTATGGTCAAGTGATACAGATTTTTATCATTTCAATCCGCGGTTTAAAAATAAAAATACGGTTATATATCGTTTCAAACCGTAACCCGAATGAAATAAAATGCATAACAACTTGCAGTTTAAAATAATATATAATACAACATCCATTCATCCATCAACATATCACACATCCATCACAATCATCATCCAAACAATAAATCAATACCAATATATAACTGATAATATATAACAGGTAATCAACTGGCAACTATATTCAATAATGAATTAAATAACGATTTAATTTAAATAAATGCAATTAACTGAGAAGATCATTAAAAATATACAAACACTCATAAATAAATTCATAATCACAACATAATTTAATTGAACAAACATAATAAATTTTAGAAGTTGTGAGTGGGTTAAAACACTCACCTTTTGAATTTAAATTGAATTCAAATTCAATTTAAACCCAAAATTTTGACCAGTCTCAGAATTCGTCCAAACCAGCGCCTAAATGTTCGAAATTTTATTACGATCTCAATGGAGAAAACCGCGCATGAATTTGACCTCGTACGTAAAAGTTATTGCGATTATAATATTTGAATCTGAAATTAATGAAAAATAAAATTAAAATAAAACCATACACATCACCTCCATCAACACTCGCTCGTTTACTGCTCCAGACCCTAAATCGCGACCTAAGCTACTCGCGCAGCCACTCATCAGCGAATTTTTGCCGACCACCATCCTTGACTTCAGCAAGATCTGACGACTCCACCCCCTCAACCTCGTAGAGACGCCTCCCTTGGCACCGCCCCGACGCATGCGCGCCTCCCCCTGGCCATCAGGCTGAGCTTCTACGGCCAATTCCGATGAACATATTGACGACAACGACCAACTAACCACATGGATTGAACCTACTTATCCCCGTCTACGCATCCACGCCCTCCGATCGTCGCCAAGCCGACGATCTGCCGTCGCAACTCAAAAGCCAAAACGAACGGCCGAAAATTGTTCTTCGATTTCTAGACAAACAATACATCAAATCGAAAAACAAGTTGCAGATCTGAGTTACGTTCTTCGAGAGCTTCGAATTGATATAAAATTTGGCATATATTGTGGAGTTTGAAATTTCATCTTTGGATTTGATTTGGGATTGCAATCGAAATTAGGGTTTGTCTGCCATTGAAGTGAGGAGGTGAATAGAACGTATAGAAATGAGGAACCGAGGCTGCTAGGGCTTATAGTAGGATATATATAGGCAGGGTTGACATTTGAATGGATGGATAAGATAGATTTACGCGCTAACGCCAAAGTGGCCCAAAAAGCCCGTTTCGACTACGGAATGAAATTGGGTCAACCCATATATCAAAATAGATGTTTTTAAATATTTTAAACGCGATGGAACAAGTTTCAAGTCCAAGTTCTATCGTATGAAGAAGTTATGCTGAAATCAATATTTTTCAAATTGATTTCAATTGATTTCAATTTCATTAATTTCAAGGTGTTTCGAGTCCGTACGATGAAACGACAAGTCCGATCGCTACGAAACTTGAAACCCAAAAAAATTCACCGTTACGGATCCGATGAAACTGGTTTCGTCGAAATCCGAATCAGTTGCCAAAATGGCTATTTTTCCGTTAATTAAATAAATTAATGATTAATTGATTAAGTCAAATTTTCAATTTTATTTCAATAATTGACAAATTTCAACATTTTTAACTTCTTAATCATTTGCAATGATTTAAAAAAAATTAAATGTCAATTTATCATTGATTAATCTATCAATTGCAGTGTTAAATTTTCAATTTCATTATATTCAAATTTATAAATTAAATTTCCTAAAAAATCTATTAAATTCACTTTCATTCTATTATTCAATTCATTATTATCAAACGGATAAAATTAACATTGGATTTACAAACTATTACCTTAATATTTTCTCATAATCCATCTAAATTTCAATTAACGTAATATTTAAATAGTTAATTTCATTTAATTACAATCAATCCAATTATCATACATTAGATTCCAATATTTTGACAACTTTATTTTGCATTCCTTTTATTCAATCAACTCTCATTTTATAAACAAAATTAACATTATTTCCAATTATTACTTTCATTTATATTAGCAAAACATTAAATTTAGATTTTATTACAATTGATTACCAAAGTTTACTTAACACATTAAATAAACAAGCAACCTATATTAATTTCCACCTTCTTGCTTTTAATTTCTCTTATACGTTCGTTACTTATCAATCCAGATTAAAATTCCATATATAATGCTAATTTTATTCCATTTCTATTTTCATCTTTATTTCAATTGCATAACATTTAATTCCAATTTTATTGTATTTGCCAAATATGTACATTAATTATTATTTATATTCTCCATAAATTATTTACTTGGTTTCATACTTTATAAGTTCTCAATTCCAAACAATATTATAATCACCTACAGGACATTGATTTTATTTCATTACTATTTATTTTTATGAATTCATTAATTAATTCACTAATAGCATTTGTTTTCTTATATTCAATTTATTACCAAATATTCCTATTTACAATCAATTATAACCTAAACAGTCGTTTTAATCAATTTGGATTGCACTGAATTAATTACTTATTACCTTACATCATCCTATAACCCAGTTATACCATTTTCCATTATTTCATTTATTGCAATTCCATTCAATTTACACAATTCAGCTTTAATTAACTTCGTTGTTATATTCCATCCCAGTTATTATTTCATTATTTATTATAATTGTTTACATCATATGAATTCATTATATCACCCTAAATTAGACATTAATTCATATATTCACACAATACTTATATTTATTTACATAATTTGCATTAACGTTATTACATAAATCTACATCCAATTACATTTAGTATTCCTAATAAATTTACTTACTTGGTCTCATGCTTTTTATTACACCAATTACTACCTTATAATAAGTTTATGTTTTATTCTATTTACACTTACACTTTCCGTTATCTTATAAATTATTAACCTTAATTGGCATTGTTACGTTTTAATTTACTTATTATTTCATTAATAAGTTACAAAAATTCATTTCTCTAAATATTAAATCACAAAATCCTATTTAATTTACCATTGCTACATTTCCTTTTTAATGTTTGCTTCATTATAAATTATAATTTTTTTCCTTTCTCAATTTAATTACAAAGATCCAATTAAATTAACCAATTTATTTATTAAAATTTGCGTGTCGTTACACTCTCCCCTACTCAAAACTTTTCATCCCCGAAAAGGAAAAAGAAGGGAGAAGAAAGATTAAGAAATCAATATATCTTATTTTAAAATATTAAATTTATAAACAAATAAATTGAAAAATTAATTAATTTAAATAAAATATACCAATTTATAACCATTAAATCTTTGTATACTCAAATTAATAAAGTTTGGAAAACATTTTCAAAATATTTTCGAAGTCCAAAAATTTTGGAAAATTTTGGCAGAGTCTCCTTTGTACGGAGAGGCTCGAAAGAAAATGTAATATTAAGTATAACAATATACAACATATTTTCCAAAATAATATATATCCCAACACGGGAAAACAATATAATATAATAGCACTATAATACCGTAATCCGAAACGTACCTATTTGTCGGGCACTTAACGCTTATATTATGAAACCAAATGCGGTAGCAATTGCTTCCATAACCTGTATTTTACTTATAATCCAAAAGAGTTAATAATTATATAAAATGAAATATTTAAAGCTGTTTCAAACAATAACAAACAAATCAATACAAACATCAATCACTTGCAACAAGCGAATAACCATCACATAGAATCAATACAAATCAACCATCCATTTGTATCGAACAAACAAATAGTTGTTTGGGTTCAAAACTTTAAATTGTACAGAATGAAGAATAAACTACTAAGTGTCTCCTTTACTCAACAGTCTTAGATGAAGCTAGATTATTCCTACATCCAAACAATTTTAAAGTATCCTTACCCAAACAACCATAAACAAAAACAACCAACAATTTCAACAATAAATCAAGTTTATTTTTTTTATCAATTCCAGTTCATCCATTTGTTGTTTGATTTCCTTTTTTATTCATGTAATGATTTCTCTTAATTCTCATTTATTTCTTGCAAATTTTCATATTTATTTATTTATTTATTTGCATTACATCCATTCATTTCTCCATTTCATTTACTTATCATCTTAATGCATTAACTTTAGTCTACAATCATATATTCAATGCATTCTTCTTTTCTACTTATTTTACTTATAACAGCTTCAACCGTTTACTTAAATTTATTATCATTTATTTATAATACTTACATTTCTATTAAACTAGTAGCATTTCAATTATGCTTAAGTTTATAACACTACAACATCAAATTCTTATTTAATAAGGTGATTCATTGAACCTTTCATTTATATAAATTTTTCTTGTACAAATTTTCCATTACTTTTTCTTATTAAACATTTCAACTTTTTAATCTTTGGTAAGTTATATATATGCTATTAAAAATGTAATTAAAATCATACAAGTTTATCTTATTTCTTTTAATTAATTAAATGTTCAATAATCATATCTTTCGTTTTATAAGATTCCAATTTCAACTTTCATTTAATCTCATTTATAACTTAGCATTACATTTCTTATTTCAATTAGAGGGTTCAATTATTAGTTAAATTCCAATTCACTACCCTAAGTGAAACTGTTAAATAACGGAAACTTAAGAATTTAAATACCGGGTTTTATTCAATAATCGTTTTAAAATAATAGATAAATGCATATAATTGCACTTTATATATCCAATTATATTTAAAACAATTTAAAATTTATATTTGTTTATCAAAAATGAATCTGCAGTAAAACTACTACAGTGACCTTCCCTCTTCGAAACTCGAACATGAATGTCGATGATGCGGCCGCCATCACCGAAATTTTTCCAACGACAAAGAGAGAAGTACAAAACTTATTTTTTTCAAAATCTTCTTTAAAACAATTCTTTCAAATTATATTGAAATATTATATCAGAAAATACATATAAATAATATTATTATATTCTAAAATTATTCGAAAGAAATTTTCAAAAGTCCCAAACTTAAGTTCTAAGTTTCCAAATTTTATTTATTTTATTCTAAATATCATTTCAACTATTATTTATAAATTCATTACCTGTCAACCAATATTTTGCAACCAAATATATATATCATTTATAAAATTTTATTCTATATATAGAAAATATAATAGGCAAAATTATTTCATTCACCTATATAAAAACAAATATTATGTCGGTCTGTCCTATTAAGTGTTTAGAAATACCTATTGATGTCATAGCGTCTCATGCACCAACCAGAATTTATAAATACCAAACGGAACAAATTAACACAATATAAAACCTTTTTATAACACTAACAAGTATGCTCCCTCATATATATACACTCAGCGACTCATCATAGGGTATTACTACCCTATTAATAAAGAGTCAGACCCCACAAAGCTAAGGTTTATCGCTAAACCAAAGCTCTGATACCAGATGTAACGACCCGCCTTTATGCACGATTTAAATCGACGATAAACCACACACGACAGACTTAAACCATACAGAAGGGCGGATTGTTATGGGGTAAATTAGAAAAGTAGAGAAAGAAAAAAACAAAATAGAATCTTGCAGCGGAACGATAAAATATAATAATCAAATAAACAGTTCATGAAGCTGTTTTACAAAACATTTGATTTTACTTATACAATATATATCAGAGTTACACATACCAAAGAATAATAACAATGCAGCGGAACAATGTGATGCAGTGGAACACTATAGTAAATAATAGTAATAATACAATCTTCGTCTTCGTCCTTCAGAAATAAGGCCTTCAAATCCTGAAATGCTCAGGCTGACCCGAGCGAATTGAAAAGACAAAACACCCGAGTCAGAACTAAAAGATCTTATGTAAGTTAAATCAAGGGTAAAAATATGAGTGTAACGGAGTTAGAGATGTTTACGGGATTTGACATCTCCTATCCAGTGTCTAACGTGAGTGCAGTAACTCAAGAGATGCTCGGGATTCACATCTCCTAAGGATCCGTTAAACTATTTACTATGTAGTAATATTTCGCTATTATAATAGTGTTTATTAATAAAATAAACTTACTTTTAAATAGCGTTAAGGCTTTACATTTTCCACCTTAACACGTAATAATGTCAATAGTCTATACAGTACCGTAATACCTCCTGATCGGGAGGCAACCAGAGGCTAGTCCATAGGTACGACACAAATAAAAAACTCGTACAAGGCGCGATAGGGTAGGTGACACGGCACAACTAGGAAATGCCAGGGTAGATATACCAATTATGATTTCGGGTCGGTGGTAACACATAGCGCGCAGCTACCACCCACCTCGAGCCACACCCCCAAATAAAAAATCTAAAGTGGCCACCAAATCAATCCAAAAGTCAAAGTATAATATCGAAGGGATGTGTCCGATCAAAGGTGCTACCTCATTAGCCCGTCAATCGCTCCTGTTTTAGCTACCTAATGCCAACTTACGGGAGTTGGATCCACGTATTTACCTCAAAGGAAACGTCGCCGCCATCTTACTTCATTCTGGAATCTCCACCACGTACACGGTTGTTAAAGTGGTTTTCGGAGTTGGCAGAGAGTATGACAACTTCCGATCCGGTCTCTTCAACAAGCAAACGTTATTATAACACCGCGGTCATTTCGTAATAATTTATACTTTGAAACCAGAATATAATATCCCTTTCAAAACCATATAAATACGATATCATTTCTATTTTAGAAACACCAAATCAGTATGATATCATTTTTATTTTAGATATATCCCTTTTTTCAAAATCATAATACTTTCAAATATATATATCTTAAACCCCATAGCTTTGAAACAAAATTTCTAATACTTAGATGGTTTAAATATTAAACCACTTTATATAATAAAATAGCTTTTCAAATTTCACAAATAAATTCCAAATACCGATTTAAACCTCTAAATAACCCATTTCCATTTCCATATATTTCAAAGCTTTAAATATTCCACCTTTTCAAAACTAATTCTTTGATAATTACATATATATCAAATTCAATTACTATTTTTTAGATTTGAAATGTTTACTTAATAAAATCCAATAAAATTTAAGTAAAGCCTTTAACTTCAAACAACTGGATATTCTTTCAATTTATTTAACTTGATAAATTCATTTCAATCAACTTTATGTTCATTTAAATCGCTCTCAACCAAATAAAGTTATAAGAATCATACCCTTTAAACATCTCAATTTTATTTAAATTTCAAACCAAATTTATTTGAGTATAATTCTTAATAATTTAATTCAAATAAATTTCATATTTATCTTCCAACTAAATTTAATATAAGTCATTAAAACTCTATATATACTATATATTAAATAGGTACTTAACCATATAATATAAAACAATCAAACTCCATTTTTCACTTATTTTTATTTAACAAATTTTATACATAGCTTAAATTCAAGAATTTAACTATATATTTATAAATTATTTATACAATATCAAAGATTAATATTCATTAAACTGTATATTTCTTTCCAAAAACATAGAAAAATCATTTCAAAATATTTTTATATATAGACCGCGGTGCCTGTGTAATTTTTTCTATCTTATGGTCAAGTGATACAGATATTTATCATTTCAATCCATAATTTAAAAATAAAAATACGGTCATATATCATTTCAAACTGCAATCCCGAATGAAATAAAATGCATAACAACTTACAGTTTAAAATAATATATAATACAACATCGATTCATCCATCAACAGATCACACATCCATCACAATCATCATCCAAATAATCAATCAATACCAATATATAACTGATAATATATAACAGGTAATCAACTGGCAGTTATATTCGATAATGAATTAAATAACGATTCAATTTAAATAAATGCAATTAACTGAGATAATGATTAAAAATATACAAACATTCATAAATAAATTCATAATCACAACATAAATTAAATTTAACAAGCATAAGAAATTTTAGAAGTTATGAGTGGGTTAAAACACTCACCTTTTGAATTTAAATTGAATTCAAATTCAATTTAAACCCAAAATTTTGACCAGTCTCAGAATCCGTCCAAACCAGCATCGAAATGTCCGAAATTTTATTACGATCTCAGCGGAGAAAACTGCGCATGAATTTGACCTCGTACGTAAAAGTTATTGCGATTAGAATATGAAATTAACGAAAAATAAAATAAAAATAAAACGCATACACGTCACCTCCATCAACACTCGCTCGTTTACTGCTCCAGACCCTAAATCGCGACCTAAGCTACTCGCACCGCCACTCATCAACGAATTTTTGTCGACCACCATCCTTGACTTCAGCCAGATCTGACGACTCCACCTCTTAACCTCGCCGAGCCGCTTCCCTTGGCACCGTCGCGACGCGTGCGCGACTCCCCCTGGCCATCGGGCCGAGCTCGAAGTCGTGAGCTTCTATGGCCAATTTCGATGAAAACTTTGACGACAACGGCCAACTAACCACATGGATTGAACCTACTCATCCCCCTCTACGCATCCACGCCCTCCGATCGTCGCCAAGACGACGATCCGCCGTTGAAACTCAAAACCCAAAACGAACGGCCAAAAATTGTTCTTCGATTTTTGGACAAACAATACGTCGAATCGAAAAACGAGTTGCAGATTTGAGTTACGTTCTTCGAGAGCTTCGAATTGATATAAAATTTGGCATATATTGTGGAGTTTTAAATTTCAGCTTTGGATTTGATTTGGAATTGCAATCGGAATTAGGATTTGTCTACCATTGAAGTGATGAGGTAAATAGAACGTATAGAAATGAGGAACAGAGGCTGCTAGGGTTTATAGTAGGATATATATAGGCAGGGTTGACATTTGAATGGATGGATAAGATAGATATACGCGCTAACGCCAAAGTGGCCCTAAAAGCACGTTTCGACTTCGGAATGAAATTAGGTCAACCCCATATATCAAAATAGATGTTTTTAAAATTTTCAAATGCAATGGAACAAGTTTCAAGTCCAAATTCCATCGTATGAAGAAGTTATGCTCAAATCAATATTTTTCAAATTGATTTCAATTGATTTCAATTTCATTAATTTCAAGGCGTTTCGAGTCCATACGATCAAACGACAAGTCCGATCGCTATGAAACTTGAAACCCTACAAAAATTAAACGTTACGGATCTGATGAAACTGGTTTCGTCAAAATCCGAGTCAGTTGCCAAAATGGCTATTTTTCCATTAATTAAATAAACTAATAATTAATTAATTAAATCAAATTTTCAATTTCATTTCGATAATTGGCAAATTTCAACCATTTTAACTTCTTAATCATTTACAATGATTTAAACAAATTTAAATGTCAACTTATTGTTGATTAATCTATCACTTGTAGTGTTAAATTTTCAATTTCATTATATTCAAATTTATAAATTAAATTTCCAAAAAAATCTATTAAATTCACTTTCATTCTTTTATTCAATTCATTATTATCAAACGAATAAATTTAACATTGGATTTACAAACTACTACCTTAATATTTTCTCATAATCCATCTAAATTTTAATTAACGTATTTAAAAAGTTAATTTCATTTAATTGCAATCAATCCTATTATCATACATTAGATTCCAATATTTTGACAACTTTATTTTGCATTCCATTTATTCAACCAACTGTCATTTAACACATTAAATAAACAAGCAACCTATATTAATTTCTACCTTCTTGCTTTTTAATTGCTCTTATACGTTCGTTACTTATCAATCCAGATTAAAATTCCATATATAACGCTAATTTTATTCCATTTCTATTTTCATCTTTATTTCAATTGCATAACATTTAATTCCAATTTTATTGTATTTGCCAACTATGTACATTAATTATTATTTATATTCTCCATAAATTATTTACTTGGTTTCATACTTTATAAGTTTTCAATTCCAAATAATATTATAATCACCTAAGGACATTGATTTTATTTCCTTACTATTTATTTTTATGAATTCATTAATTAATTCACTAATTGCCTTTGTTTTCTTATATTCAATTTATTACCAAATATTCCTGTTTACAATCAATTATAACCTAAACAGTCATTTTAATCAATATGGATTGCATTGAATTAATTACTTATTACCTTACATCATCCTATAATCCAGTTATACCATTTTCCATTATTTCATTTGTTGTTATTCCATTCAATTTACACAATTCATCTTTAATTAACTTCTTTGTTATATTCCATCCCAGTTATTATTTCATTATTTATTATAATTGCTTAGGTCATATGAATTCATTCTATTACCCTAAATTAGACATTAATTCATATATTCATACAATACTTACATTTATTTACATATTTTGCTTTAACATTATTACATAAATCTACATCCAATTACATTTAATATTCCCAATAAATTTACTTACTTGGTCTCATGTTTTTTATTACCCCAATTACTACATTATAATAAGTATATGTTTCTATTCTACTTACACTTTCCGTTATTTTATAAATTATTAACCTTAATTGGCATTGTTACGTTTTAATTTACTTATTATTTCATTAATAAGTTGCAAAATTTTATTTCTCCAAATATTAAATCACAAAGTCCTATTTAATTTACCATTGCTACATTTCCTTTTTAACGTTTGCTTCATTATAAATTATAAATTTTTTTCTTTCTCAATTTAATTACAAAGATCCAATTAAATTAACTAATTTATTTATTAAAATTTACGGGTCATTACAAATAGTAACAACCTGCCTTTTTGGGCAGTTTAGATCGACGATAAAGCACACATGTCAGACTCAAACCATTCAAAAGGGCAGATTATTATGGGGTAAATAAGAAAAACAGAGAAAGAAAGAAAACAAAACACAGAATCTCACAACGAAATGACAAAATATAATAATCAAATAAACAGTTCATCTATTTTATAAATAACATTTGATTACACATTTACGCTACAAATTTAGAGTACATACAACAGTAGTAAATAAAAAATGAAGCGGAACAACATGATGCAGAGGAATAAATAAAACAAATAATAATAGTACTACATGTTCGCATTCGTCCTCCAAAAGCAGTCTTCCATAAACTAAAAAGCTCAGACTGACCCAAGCAAATTAAAAAGACAAAACATTCGAGTCAGAACTAAAAGATCATATGTAAGTTAAATCAACAATAAATAAATACAAATGTGATGGCATCAGAGATGTTTACGGGGTTTGATTTCTTCTATCGAATGTCTAACATGAGTGCAATAAATTAAGAGATGTTCAGGATTTCCGCCTCCTAAGCATCGGTCAAACTATTCACTATGTAGTACAATATGCTATTATAATAGTGTCTATAGTAAAGTAAAGTATTAAAATAGCATTAAGGTGTTATCCATATTCCCCTTAACACATTTTATATATTCCCATAGTATATATAGTATTGTACGCTCCTTCATGAGGTTTACCCAGAGGGCACTCCATAGGTATGGTACAAAAAAAACACGTATAAGACGCGATAGGGCATGTGGACATGACACTTGAGGTAATGCTAATGTAGACATACCATTTGCGGATACGGACTAGTAGTAACGCATGGCAGCTACTACCGTCGACCTCAGAACATACTCCCATAATCAAAATTGAGGGTGACCACCAAATTATCACAAAGTCATATTATAGTGTCGAAATAATGTGTCCGATTGGAGGTGCGGCCTCACTTGGCTCGGCATGGCTTCTGTTTTAGTCATGTCTAAGCCGACCCAACCGGAGCCAATGTCACGTAAATGCCTCATGCAGAATCGTTTGCTAAACCATCCTACTTCATTTCTGAAATATCCACCACATGCACAGTTGTTAAAGCGGTTTTCGGTATTGGTAAAGAGTATGACAATATTCGATCTCGGTCCCTTTAACAACCAAATGCTTATTTCACACCGGATGGTTCTTTTACATTTCAAAAGTCAATTCACAATTGATATCAAAATATCATATTCTCAAAACCATATCACTTTTCAAATCATAATCACTTTCGAAATCATATTTT
Organism: Allium cepa; assembly: GCA_030765085.1. Classification (NCBI taxonomy): domain Eukaryota; kingdom Viridiplantae; phylum Streptophyta; class Magnoliopsida; order Asparagales; family Amaryllidaceae; genus Allium; species Allium cepa. The sequence goes on from CM060931.1 coordinate 502,227,408, forward strand.
CCAAATAAGTTAAATCCTCATTTCAAAATCACCGTATTTACTCAAAATCTATTATTTCACCAGCAAATATCATTTTAAATCCCAACTTAGGTTATAATACTATTAAACCGTATTTGCTTTAAAAATAAGGTTTTAATTATAAATATTTTCACTTTACACCATTTGAAATTTAGAAAATAATTTAGATAGTTATAATAGTTTAATTAGTTCAATATAGTTTAAATAGATATAAATTAGGTTAAGTAGTTTTAAAATAGATTAAATAAATTTAAAATAGATTAAAATACTTTAAATAGATTTAAATAGTTTAGATGGTTTAAAATAGATTAACTAGGTTTATTGTGGATTAATTAGATTTAAAATTGATTATATGAGTTTAAAATAGATTAAGTAGAATTAAAATAGATTAAGTAGTTTAAAATAGATTAAATTAGATTAAAATAAATTAAATAGTTTAAATTGATTTAGTAGGTTTATAATAGATTAACTTATTTTAATAGTTGAAAATCTTAAAATCAGAATTTAAAAGAACATTTACAGTTTACATTGGGATAATATATTTGAAATTAACATCATAATCTAACCATTTCTACCATCCAACAAATCTGGACCATTTCCAGATTTCAACTAAAAAACCCAATTTCAAATCATGAAATATCAATTTTAAGCTATTCCAATTTCAATATGCTTCAAAGTTACAAATTTCAAACATTTCAATAACTCAATTTTGATAAGTTCCCCTTATACTTCAAATTCCACTTTAGATTTAAATTAAACCAGTTTCCAATTCTAATATTCAAAGCTTGGATTTTCACAAATAATTCCATTTTATGTAAATCGATTTTTATACATAATGTGATTTTATTGAATTCAAATTTAAGGCTTTCAAATCATTTAAATTAACCAATCCGGTGTACGTATATAATTTTCTACCCAATGGCCAAGTGATATAGATATTTATCATTTTAATCCATAATTATTTTATATTTACGGATATATATCATCTTAACCCGCAATCTCCAATTTAATTACAAATCCGTGAAATCGCTTGAATCTATCATTTCAACCCATAATGATTTCTCCCTAATCTATCTGATCGTCCGGGTATGTATCATTCAATCCATAGGGAACTTGCAGTATCATAACAATATAAGATATAATCCAGCCATCCAATATCAATAAATCAAACATACATTGCAATCATCATCCAAATCAACCAATAAATAACAATAATTTGACTAATCATCAATAACAGGCATTTATAGGCAATTAAAAATTCAATATTTAATTAAATAGTAATTAGATTCAGTAAAGGTTAGGTTTAAATAGAATGGCAATTTAAATATACCAAACATCAACCAATAAATTTCTAATCACATCGAAAATTTAATTTAACTGATAAAACAATTTAGTGGTTCTGAGTGGGGCAAAACACTCAACTTTTCAAATCGATTTGAAATCTAAAATAAGGGTCAAAATTCAACAGTCTTAGAATTCGTCATAATAAGTTTCATAATGTCTGGAATTTTGATACGATCACAGCGGAGAAATCCGCGCCCAAATTCGAGCTTGTATGAAAATGTTACAGATATTAGAACATTCGATATATAAAATTTAAATTCGAACAATTAATTATAAACAACTACCACGTCGTCTCATTCATGATCAAAATCCCAATCTCGACACGAAGTCGCACATGCAGTGACAGGCCACAACCGCCACTGCTAGCGTAAAGCGCCAATTTTGGCGAATCGTGACATCTATAGCACGAACGAATGGCATGGATCGAACTTGCTTGACACCTCCTTTCCAACGCCGCCTCCGATCGTCGATCGAACGACAATCCATCGTTGGATCGTCAAAACCCAAAACGAACGGCCAAGGTTGATTCTCGAATTTAGGACAAATGGTGACTCAAATCGAAAAACGAATTGCCGATCTGGGTTGCGTTTGCCGAGAGCTTTGAATCGATATATAATTTCTGAAGGTTTGGAGGAGTTTAAATTTTGAAATTGATTTGGAGATTGAATTTTTGGTTTAAATGCAAATTGGGTTTCCACCATTGAGGAAGAGAGAAGGAACAATCAGATAGAACTGTACGTACATTAATGAGGAACGAAAGGCTGCTAAGGATTGAACAGAACTATTATATAACCGAGGCCTGATAAGGAAGAATGAACATCTGAATAGATTTGAATTGACAATAACGACCTGGGAAGCCCATTCTGTCTTTGTAACGAAAGTAGGTCATCCCATATATCAAAATATATGTTTTCGATATTTTTAAACTCAATGGAACAAATTTCAAGTCTCGATTCCATTGTATGAAGAAGTTAGCTTTTAAAATCGACTTATTTCAAATTGATTTTAATTAAATTTTATTAAATTGATTTCTTCGCGTTCCGAATCCGTATGATCAAACGACAAGTCCGATCGCTATGAAACTTGAAACCTTACAATAATACACCGTTATAGATCCAATCAAACTGGTTATGTTATAATTCAAGACGGTGGCCAAAATGTCTATTTTCACATTAATTAAATAAATTAATATTAAATTCATTAAATCACTTTTTAATTTCAAATTTAATAACTAACAATTTTCATCATTTTTGATTGCTTGGACATTTTCAATAATTTAAAACAAATTTATATGTCAATTCAGTGTTTAATATTAGACTATTTACAACGTTTAATTTCAATTGTAATTAGATCCAATTAATTATATTTTAATTCCAATAAATTGGTTGAATTTGATTTCAGTCTTTTTGTTCAATCTATCATTTTTTATGGACATGGTTACATTTGTTTATATCTTATTATATTAATATGCTACAATTACCATCTTTTATTTGTATTAACTTCTATATTTCAATTATATTAAATTTTTGTCAATTTTATAATAATTTAAAATCCTAATAAATTAATTTATCTTTGTTTCACTCTTTTTATTACATCGATTATTGCCCTGTAAATATAATTAACACTTCTATACATTTTATTGCATTCACCTTTTACAGTTATCGTCTTAACTCATTTTACATAACATTGTAATTTCATTTAATTATAATTGATTAAATTAATCGGTAACAATAATAATTGTCACCATTTCTACATTTAATAACATTCGTAAGTTATTATTTACAAACAAATGTTATAACAACCTACACTATACCACTTCTATCCAATTTTATTTTACTACACATTATTTCACTAATTAATCAACATCTAAATTATCAATTACACTTTTAATCCAATTTTCAATAAATACACGCATTATTATAATTAATTTACAATCTATCACCAATTATAACTCTTTAATCATTTCAATTAATTGGAATTACATTTAAAATTGTTATCAATTACCTTAAGTAGTACTTTTACATTTAATTCCAATTATATTCTTTTTATTAAATCACAAATTTTATTTCTTCCAACAATAAATCACAAAAATTTATTAAACTAACTATTTTTAATTATCAAAAATTACGGGTTGTTACATAAATTGCGTTTGAATTTCCAAATAGACATGCGTCATAAAGGAAATTAATTGACACTGGATATTAGAGGTAATTAATTAACATTAGTAGGCAATGTTAATCAAATTGGCATTAAATGAAATTATTTACATTAATTAACAACATTTGAATTTCAAAATAAACATGTGTCATAAATGGAATTAAATTTGCAACTGATGGAAATTAATTAGAATGAATACGCAATGGTTAAAAGTTAACATCTAAAAATATAGGAAATATATTAATATGCATAAAACAAAAAGACCAAACACGTCAAAACTGACGTGTTTTGCTTGTTTCTAACGACTAAATTTCAATAGCTTTAAACAAACGAATGACGTTGCTTTGGTTCTCTATAAATAAACGTGCAGGGCTAGCCTTCAAACTGCCACGATCCTGACTCGACCTTTAAAAATAAACACCCAAATACCTCACCCGTATTCGAATGCCGCAGATTCAAACATTGAGTCTTGTTCGTCGGAGCTTATTACAACATTAGGCAATAACAGCATAGCGGAAACAGAAGAATAATTTTATTGATACATAACATTTAATACAACAGTGATACAAATGAAATGATCAACACTATCATAGATAGATAAAACAGTGAAAATAAATACAGCAGAAAACACCAGCAATAGCAGCGGAAAGATAATGTCTTCAGTGCCAAAGCTCCAAAACACCAAACCAAGTAGCAAGAACCACCATCATGCTGTAATGAAACACAATGCGATAGAAGATCCACAGACTTCGAAGATTTCCAAAAGCTACACCAACTAGCTGACTATTTGATAACCTGACTCTAGGCTGCCAGTGTGGAAAATTGTAGGCACCCAGATTTTAGAAAGGGAACAATAAACTCCGGGTCAGTCATGGGACTGATGTGAGCAAACAAAAACAGTTGTTTGAAAAAAAAAACAAACAAAAAGATTCAAAAAGAAATTCGCTATGCTTTTTGGAAAATGAAACTACCATAAGGCTTCTCGGTACACACACAATGCAATCACACACTTGGGGGAGATTTCTCCTTATGATAGTCAAACGTGTTTGATACACGAAAATCCTTTTGATATTATTATTAGTGCAAAGTGCAAAAAACATTTTGAAAGTATAATATTAATCTTAGCCAGTATAGGTACTATTATTATGCCTGGTATAGCTACCATTTAAGAATGGCAGGTTATATAGCTAAAATCGTAAATGGCTCGTATTGGGTGATTGGATTTCCATCAAATGGTCAAGGCTAAGGAACTTCCTTTACCGAATGGGTACGCCTCTGGAGGGATGCCCCGAGAACTTAACCAGCTCTCTGCCAACACAGGGCCAGGTTACCTCTGTAACTAGGTAACTACTGACACGAGTATGCCATCCCCCGGTCGTCACCAACCTTTATCCGAGGATTCTCAACACCAATAAATTCCAACAACCACATAAGTTAATTATCTGGGCTCCATACCATAATACCACTTTTTAGTCAGAAGGAAATGCACATACCCTAAAGGGCACGACCCTCGTAAACTTGCCGCATTCTTCATGTTTCGACCATTTTCGGGCTGAGGTTCGACGAAGTCTCGTCCATAAAGCTACGCTTTTCACAAAAGCCATGCTTCGATCAACAAATGATCAACAACACTTAGCATGCCATATTATCAAATTGGGAATATATCAGTAGTAAATATCAACTACATTACCTATGAGCTCGTATGTCTCAAAGAAGGATGTTAAGCTAAGAAAATAAATTCTCCGCCACCAAACGGAAATGTATTTGATTGGAACTAGCTTTACATCTCAAAGTGTATCATCAGACATACGTCTATACAAGTCCATCCTGGGTCTGAATGGAACCGAAGGCACTTCAAAGAAGCCCTTGCAAATCCGGGTATCCACAATCCTGATCGGATTCCCATCACATATGGAGATCTCTATACCGGAACAACTCAGTGTAGAGTCATTTCGACAGTTAATCCTTTCGTTCTCGAAAATACCCGGTCTTCACCACCGTCTTCAAATGCTATCCATTTCGTCGTATCACTATTTGGAATGGGTTATATGACATAAAGTCCTCTCCTGGCTAAACCGAATAATGAGTGCATGTTTTAAAAACATATAGATATATTGGGATCATAATTAAGTCACAACTTTTCAATACTTGTTTCCCAAAACCTTTCTTTTTGAATGGTTTAAATAAATTTCCACTTTTAATCTTTTAAACCAAAAGATTCATCCTTATGATTCACTTTAATTCGAAACAAAGTTCACCACTCTTCAACAAAGATTCATTCATAGCTTTTGAAACTATTTTCAATTTGATTCACCCATAACTTGAAATCCTTTCAACAAAACTGGAAATTCTTTCGTTACATGAAAGCCATTTTCATTTGAAAACAAATACTTTTCATTTTGGAAAAATCCGATTAAATATGCTTAAGTTATAGCCTTTTAAAGGAAAATCTGATAATCAGCGAACTACCGTATACTCGGCAAGTTCTATTTGAATCAAATTCAAATTCCTAAAACAATTTATTTAAAATAGTTTTAAATCCATATGTATATATTGTATAACTTGTATAACCCTTTTAAACCATAATTTCCAAAATAATTTCAAAACTAAAACAAGAAATATTATATTCAAACTAAATTTAATTTTAAAACTTCCTTTTCAAAAGCTTTCCATATTCAACTCAATTTCACTTCCAAACCATTTTGGATTTAAAATTCAACTTTGAAAATCTTCCTATTTTAAATAAAATAATATTAAATTCAAATATCTGTGACTTAACTAATTCCTCGTGAAATCCATATTTGTGTGTGTGGTGTAGTCCAGGGGTTTTGCACACAATAATAGAATATCACACCCATCATCAATTCAAGCACAACAATATCGATAAGCGGTATAATCCCATAACGCTTATCTTTCATTCACAGATAAACAAGTAAATTTAACACAAATAAATAAATCACAGTTCACAGCACAATCCAAACAATTCATATTACAGAACAACACACATTAGAGATGTCAAACAATTCAAAGCATTCAATAGAATTCAATCATCCATAAGTAAGATTAGTAAGTCACCTAATTATGATTTAAACAAGATTAATTATTTATTAATAAATTACTAATCCTGGTTAACTAACATTAATTAATTACAAACATTGGCTATTATTTTATTTAATTAATGAAATTAATTCTTAATTATTCGACTTAATCAATTATCCTTAATTAATCAATTATCCCTTAATTAATTATATAAATAAGTTTATCTTAAGTTAATTACATAATTAATTAACCCTTAATTAATTACATTAATTAATCATCCTCTAGGTAATTAATTAATCTTTAATCATTAATTAATTCACCTTTAATCATTAACTAGTTAACCTTTAATAATTAATTATCCTTAATTACTTTCATTAAGTAATCTTCTTTTAAGTAATTAATTACCCTTAATTACTTAAATTAATTAACCTTAAATTAATTAATTGTAACGACCCAGAATTTTTAGAAATTAAAATTTGAATATTTAATTAATTTTAAATATTTATAAGTGAATTTGTAAGTCGAATAAATTTTTATTTGAATTTTTGGGTTTAATTGGATAATTAAATCGATAATTTAATACGTTAAAATATGGAAATAATTGATAATTGAGTTAAATATGATTGAAAATAATTTGTAAAATTTTATTTTATCATATGGAAGTTAGAATGATATTTTAGAACTTTTAAAATCGAATTAAAAGTTAATTTGTGAAAATTGAATATTTTAATATTTAAATCGACTAGTGAAAATAGCCAATTTTTGAACAGTCTCAGAATTGAACGAAACCAGTTCCATTGGATCCGTAATAGTTAGTTATTACCAGATTTCAAATTTCGTGTCAATCGGAGCCATCGTTTGATCGTGGCAGCTCGAAACGCATCGAATCGTTTTTAATTTAAATTTGGCGAGTTAAAATAGCCATTTTTCAAAAAGTCTCGGATTTCGACGAAACTAGTTTCATCGGATCCGTAATGTGATATTATTGTAAGGTTTCAAATTTCAAGTCAATTGGATTTACCGTTTGTCCGGTACGAATTAAAACGCCTAGAAAATCGCTTAAATCGGTTTAATTCAAATTGAGCGTTTATAGCCATAACTTGCACAGATGTCCGAATTAGCTTCCGAAACCTGTTCCATTGTGTCCGGAACGCGGGGTAAACCCTAGAAACGCTGGTTACGGCGCCTAAATCGGAGTTTGGAATTTCCGGGTGAATAGTGTCGTTCGATTCTCTATAAATAGCCCCAACACCTTCATAAATAAAAAAAATAAATAACAAAACCCTAATTACAAAACCCTAGCCGCCATATACAGAACCAAAGGCTGAGAATGCTTCTCCTTCCTCCCTCGATTACTCCAAATCCATCAACAATTAGCAAGAATGTTCAACTACAAAGTGGTAGAGCACGACGAGAGCTTGGAGATCAACGGTGGAGATCGTGTTTGGTGTCGTGTGGAGTGAGCTATGGGGGGCCGACAGTCATGGACTGCGCATGCATTCCTAGGGGAGAGGGGGGGCCGAGCTTGCTCTCCTTGGGGCCGAACATGGTGGAGGAGATGAGCTACGCAATGGAGCTTCCTGATCGTCGTCAAGTCGAGTGTAGGAGGATCAATTTGTAACCCTAGTTTTCTATAATGGGTTCATGCTTGCGTCGTGTCTTGCCTGGGGATTTTTGCGTGAGGGATGGAAGAAAAGAGGGGGGGCCCTGATGTAGTGTTGCAAGATCCTACGGTCCAGAATGTTTGTGGTATAAAAATATAAATAAAAGGTTGTAAATTAGTTGATTTAAATACGTGTAAACTTCAATAATTCATAACTTTTTCATACGAGGTCAAAAACGCGCGAAACCAGTTGCGTTGGAATCGTATGGACGAGCACTACGCGATGGAGTTGGTTTGGAGTCGTTTGGAGTTAGTGAGAATTTTGGGTAAAATTAAACGTCCGTTTAATTTTATTCGAAATAAATCGCTAAAACAGAATTTAAAACCAAGGTGAGAACTTCTCACTCAATCGAATCAGTTTCGATTTTATTTTAAATAGTTAGATTTAAAATATTTGAATGCATGTTTGAATGATGATTGTTATCTATTGATTGTTAAAATAGACATTATTGCACCGTTAGTAAGCGGATGTTATTTATTAAGAACATATACCGCGAATATTTCATAAACAGTGAAATTGGTATTATATATAATATCAATATATATATATTGGCATATGTATATATTGCAGTTGATTGATTTTCCGCATTTTTTTGTTTAGCGGATGAGACCCTATTGCGCCGTTATTAAGCGGATAATATTTAATAAGAACATATACCGCGATAATTTCGTACTGGAGCGAAATTGGTATTGTGCTAATGTTTTTGGATGCAGGAAAACAGGTTGGAGGGATCCAACTGGATTCCTCAACAGTATTTATCTAATTTCAGATATTTTGATATTTGATTGATTATCATATCGATATATGATATCGTTGTTGTCGTGATTGACTATTTGGTGTGTAGCATCATTGGACCCAGAATTTGGAATTTTAAAATGATTTTTAAAAGTGATTTTAGAAAGTATACGTTTTATAAAATAATTTTTGGAATTGATCCATTTTAGATAAATAAACGTTATAATAGTTAAAGTTATAAAAATTATGATTTTGTGAAATATAGTTAAAAGTTGATTTTTGAGAAATAGGGGATTTATGATTTTATAAAATAGTTTAAATTGGATTTTTGAATATATTATAAAAGTTTAAAAATAGGATTTATAAAATTTGATTATTTTATAAATCAAAATGGTGAAACTATAAAGGAAATTAAAGACGTTTTAAAAGAATAATATGAATTGATTTATATTAAGAGATTTATAAATGGATATTTATAAATTGAAATATGGACATTATAAAACGAGTTTTTATAAGTGTTTGAATGAAGTGAAAATGAATTTCATAATTGAATGGAAATTATAGAATTTTATACGGTGAAGTTATAAATGGAATTTTATAAGCAGTAGGTTTATAAAATTTATTAAGTTATTAAAATAATGATTTTGGATAAATGAATGGATCTTATAAGTTATAAGATTTATAATTTGGGAAGTTAAAAAGAACGATTTTGTAAAATAATCGTTTTATAAGTATTTAACCTGTAATATGAACTTTTAGTTATGATTGAGTTATAAACTGGAATAGTTTAATAAAGTAATTTATAAAAAGGAAGTTTTTATAAATAAATAGAAATGGAATTTATAAACGTTGTTTTATAAATTCGAAATGACTTATTTTGATAAGTAAATTATTATAACTTATGTATGGAGTTATATTCACGTTTTAGACCGTGAATAATCCTTTGAAATAAAATGCACAGAATTGATGAAATTTGTTAACGTAGTATATTCACGTTTTTGAATAAGTGAATAATACGTTAAAGAAATTGTTTTGAATGTGATATTTCAAATAGAATTAAAACGATCTAACGATGTTTTAAAATGTGTTGAGATTCGAAACCATAGAGTTCAACATTCATTGTTGAAATAGACGTTTTCGAGAAATAAAAGGAAATGGTGGACTATAACACTGTTGTTATAGTAAATGATTTCCGAAAGGAAATGTTTTGTATAGTATTGGGATTTATATATCTATTTTAATTTCGAATCCCTATACTAGTGATTTTGGGACGTTGTAACGATATTTTACGCAACATTCGTTTTTGGCCCAAATAAATATGTTTAAGTAAATGATTTCCTTAAAGAATGAAATATATACTTAATTCGATTTAAGTATATTGAATATTTTCCAAGTGTTGAAAATAAATAAAATTTGTGAATTACTTATTAAATAAGTATGGAATTGTTTTCCAATATGAAGTGAAAAATTAGAATTTATCTTTTGAAGATAAATTGAAAATGAATAGTTGAAATCGTATATGCATGAATATTTTGGAATATAAATTCACTAAGGAATTTATAAATGAAAGGTGGAATTTGTTTAAAAATAAATATTGATTTATTTTTGAAATATTGAAATTATATATCTTGTAAAGATATTTTGGAAAATAAATAATTTGGAAAATTATTTGGAAACTGGTGATGTGTGCATATCCATTGATAGTTCAATAACCGACTATCAATATTTCCCTTTGAATGGGTATTTGATGTGATTTGTTTGAATTTGAATGCCACACTTATTTTTAAATAAGCGCTCACTATTCGGGTTAACCGGGAAAGGACCATGGGGTCGTATAACCCATTCCGAATATGTGATACGTCGTTGTGAATTGCATTGAAGATCGGTGTTGAAGACCGAGTATTTGCAAAAGCGATAGGATGACCTATCGATTGTTTCTGCACTGGGTAGCTCCTGGTATAGAGATTCCTTAAGTGATGGGAAATTCGATCGGGATTGTGAATACCCGTATTGCAAGGGCTTCGTAAGAAGTACCTTCGGTTTTGTTCGAGCCCGGAACAGACTTGTATGGATTGTATGCCTGACATTACAATTTGAGATATAAAGCCGATTTCTTTCAAATATATTTCTGTTGGTGGCGAAGAATTTATTCTTTTAGCTTAACACCCTTCTCTGAGACGTACGAGCTCAGAGGTTATATAGTTGAATGTTATCAGCGATATATTCCCAATTTGGTAATGTGACATGCTGAGTGATGCTGAAATGATCATTGTGTTGATTATTTGTGATAGGATCGTTTATTTGATCGTCTATCCTTGTGATCATCGTGTTGATCATTTGTTGACCCAAAGCATGGCTTTTGTATAAAGTATGTTTTTGTGGACGTGAATTCGTCGAGCCTCACACCCCGTGAATGGTCAAAACAGGAAAGAAGCAGCAAGGTTATGAGGGGTAGCACCCTTTAGGATGTGTCCATTTCCTTCTGGAAAAGGGTGGTATCATGGTATGGAGCCCAGATACTTACTCATGTTGAAAACACTTTGTTATGATTGTGTGAATTGATTACGAGCGCTCGGTGAAAAGGTCCCAAAGGACCGGGGGATGGCATATTCGGTCAGTTGTTACTCAGTTAGGGGTAACCCGGCCTTGTGTTGGTAGAGATCCGGTTTGGTTCTCGGGGATGTCCATCCAGAGGCATTTCCATGTGGCAATGGGAAGTTCCTTGGCCTGACCATTTATTGGAAATCCAAAGAAACAATACGTGACTTGTACGGTTTTAGTTGTATAACCTGCTATGGAATGTGGCGGTAACCTGCTATTGAACATAGTAGCTATAGTAGGCATAAGTGCGGAATGTCTATGCTGGCTAAGATTTATATCTTTATTTTTGAAATGATTTTCCTATACTATGCACTAGTAATAATATCAAATGTTATTTTAAATGCGTATCAAGCATCTTTGGCTATCATAAGGAGAAATCTCCTCCGATTCTGCGTTTGCATGTGTGTGTGTGCGGGAGGCCTTATGGTAGTCTCATTTTTAAAAGCATTGCGAATGGAAATAAAAATATTCCTCTATTTTGATTTTTAAAGATAAATAAACTGTTTTGAGTTCTCACACCAGTCTCATGACTGACTCGGAGTTTATTGTTTTCCTTCCTAAACTCTGGGTGCCCACCAATTTTCACACGGGCAGTCAAGAGTAAGGTTTATCAGGATATTCTGGATATTCTGGAGTTGCTGGAGGCAAGCTGGATGACATGGCATATTACTTATATAGTATTTCTTTTTCCGCTGCACTATTTGTTGTTGTTGTACACTCTGATGATATGATGTAATGAAATGTAATAACTGATATAGTTCTTTGTTTAAAGATTATTCATTTATTATTATATGTTGTTCCGCTGCGAATTGTGAGATTCTGATGTTGTTCTGTTGTTTTCTATTCCGTCCTATTTTCTTCTATTTTTCTTTTCCGTTTTATTCTCTTTTTCTTCTATTTTAAAAGTTTTCTATTATCTTTCCTCTCTCTCTTCTAAATTTTCTGTTCTCTTTTCTATTTTCTTTTCTCTCTATTTTCTATCTTCTCTCTTCTTCTCTTTTCTTTTTCTAAATTTTTCTTAAAACCCCTAAGGGTTCGTATTTTCGTTCATCTTGAATTAAACAAAGGAGATTAGTGTCTAATCAAGGAGTACGGACTTACGGGTCTTTACATTAATTATCTCTTAATGTAATTACACTAAGTAATAATCCCTTGATTATATTAATAAATCAATCCTTTAAATTGATTACAAAAATTAATTAACCGTCCTTTAGTACATTAATTAATTAATTAATTATTTAATTTCATCATTAATTATATTTGAAAACACTTAGGGACTTATTTACATAATTATCCCAATATATAATTTATTTAAAACAAATCAATTAATCTTAAAAACAATTAACTTTAGAAATTTAACCTTTGAAATAAATTTATTATTATTAACCCACAAATTAACTTAGACCTTTAAGTCAAATAATAAATTAAAAACTTCTTAATTATCTTATTAAGTTGATTAAAAATAAATTTTTAAAATAAAAGTTATATATATTGAAATACTTTAAACTCAAAAATAATTTTACTTTTAACGCTTTAATAAATTTCAACGTAAATAAACATTAATTACTTTTAAAGAAGTGGTTAACTAATTGTTTAAACTTGATTGAGTTTTAAACTTTAAAACCTATTATTTGTTTTTACATTAAAATTTATTAACGAAACCAAGAAACCGAGTTGAACCAGCAAAATTCGCGAGCCAACTAAAATTTTTCTTGAGCTCAACCCCGATCCACTCATACCATATTTTACTTCGAGGAAATCCACGAACAAACCTGAGATCATCCCGAGAAAATCCCTTCTTCCCAAATTCAATAGCAACCAACTAATACGACATGCACCTATGCATCATGCACACCATCATGATCACCTACGACCAACCTTGCTGCCTTCGATAAATGAACGATGATCCACACCATCGTTCCTACCACCCAGCTTCGGTGATTTCGTAGGAAATCAAAATTTAGCTACTCGATCAATTTTCTGGACTCAAATCCATCAACAAAAGTCACCTTGCACCACCGCGTGACGACGCCAGAACCCTAGTGACTCCGACCACAGCTTCATCGATCATCCATGCATGTTTTCAACTTGGTCCAATCACCTCTGGTCTATCCACGTCGACGAAATAGACTCGAGAACAACGTCATCCCAACAGGTCGATAAAACCCTACTTCACCATTTCCTCACCGCTTCGATCATCTAAAAAACCCCTTGCTATTTTTCCATCGATCTGCATCCTCCAAGCTATCTTCGACATAAAGCACGACCCAAGAATTATCGTCATTTATCGGATATTGACGAAAATGTGTTTTCCATTCATCTTGAAAATTCTATCTCAAATCAAAGCTACAAATCATGATTTCTACTTTAAAAATTATAGTTTTTAAACATGAATATATTTATATAACCAAAACTTGAAAATAAAAACGTCGAATTTTTAGGGTTGAAAAGATCTTACTGTAGTTTTCTTATTTTTTTTGAATATTTACAGACTATTCTTACTTGAATCTAATTTTAAGAGTGATGTTACACACATGCAAACCTTTTTTATTCAGAGATCAAAGCTTAAAAGTATTTAGATGAGATGTTTCAAATTTTCGATTAGGTTTTAAAACCTATAATGTATGAACAGACGTATTTTTTTCCCTGTACACTGATATGCAAACATCAATCCACATATATATACATACATGCCGATATATTTTCATCATATACAACATTTTTCTCAACAACTACAAGTACAAAACATCTTGATATATCATAGATTCAAGCTTAAGTGGGTTAGTTTGCTCACCTGTATTGATGTAAAATAGAGAACAGCCTGGATCTTTGATTTAATCAGAAAACTGGAGTTTGATGTTGAAATAGAAGCTTGATTTGAACCTGAACTTGAACCTTTAGTTTGATATTTGAGTTGAATACATGTTGAGTTGATCTGCTACTTAGTTGTTGGTTTGAAAATAAGTTGAATTTGTTGAGGAAGTTGCTTCAGTTTTTTCTTCTTTGATTTTCATTGATCAAGATCTTATTTCCAAGTTTGTGAAGTTTTGTTTGCTTGAAGTTTAATTTTCTTTTGATAGATGATGAAGTTTTAAACTGATAAATGAAATAACCAGCTTTTCCTTAATAACATATTATTGTATTTTAATTTTAAGAGAAAATCAAATTGCCACTTGTAATCTAAGTTTACACTTGTTAATACATGTATCTATTTCTTTTACACTTGTTAAAACAACTATTTTTATGTTTAAACCCCGTTTAATAAATTATAACATATGTACAAACTAAAATTATAAAAGAAAGAATCATTAAACCTTGTATTAATCTTATTTAAAATTAAACTCAAGTTGTTATACTTATTTTAATAACTATCGGAAAATACTAGTGTTAGAAATGTTCAATTAATCTTTAAATCAGTTTTTTTAGAAAATTATTATATTGAATTTAACCCAAAGCTTTCTATTATATTTTTTGTCAATTTAAATAAATCCATTTCCTTTTACATATATTTTTATAACTTTTAAAGAAATAGATTTTAAAACTAATACTTTAATAAATAAACACATATATGTATAAAATATTGAATTTAGCTTTAAACAATTTTTGAAAATTATTTATATCAAATTCAAAATATAACTTTCAATAAATATATTACATATATACATTATAACTATTTTTTTATAAATTTAAAATATAGTGTTTTCAAATCCAATACATTTATAAAATATTTATTTTTGGATTTTCAAATTTAATTCTATTTACAATAAATTTATATACATAAATAAACACATATCTTATTTAATTCTGAAAAATTCAAATTAATTAACAATTTAATCCAAAATTTTATATTAATTACCAAATTAAATTTGACTCAAAACCGGGACGTTACAGATTCCCCCCTTAAGAAAATTTCATCCTGAAATTTGCTAGACAGGGAGACAACAAAGAATAGATGAACACATAAAAAGATAGAGAAATGAATTACCAAATCAAACTGAAATATTTATTCTATATTTGGCTTACCAAATCAGAATATCATCAATAAATATGAGAATGAACTCATCGATACTTTACGAAATACACTCGGGTCATCAGGTCTATGAAATATACAGTGGCATTGGTTAGTCCGAAGGGCAACTAACCATTCGTAGAATGTATCTGGACCCAAAGAATAGACAAATGGATACAATCCAATTTATCTTTATATTTTGTTAACCAATTTATTTCAATTAACATTTCAAATTCATTAAAATTAAAAATGAAAAGCTGATGGAAAGAATATGAAATAGAAACTTTTCTATAATGTAAATATGCTTCGCAGGGCCACCACCATACCAGAGCTTCTTCTTGTAGCTGCCAGGAAGCCATCAAAGAAATTGAAAATGGATGACGAATAAAAGAGATTGATGGGAAAAGTTGTTCCTTATTGTTACAGGGTATCGACCATTTGCAGTGGTACTCCCCTGTCCCCTACCTCGTCCTCTTTTTGCACTCATTCTCACTATCAGTGAATAGTAAGATAATTTACTGAGGCATACGGACGAATATCTTAGGGATATACTCATTCTAGGGCACTTATAACGCTATCTCTAATGAGTCACCTAATGTGTTATACTCCAAAGCTAAAGTTCTTACTCAAACTTTAGCTCCGATACTACATGTGACGACCCTGACTCGACTTTCGAAAATCGACACCCAAATACTTCACCCATATTCGAATGTTGCATATTCAAATGTTGAGTCTGGTTCGTCGGAGCTTATAACAACATTAGGCCATAACGACACAGCGGAAACAGAAGAATAATTTTATTAATACACATTGATATAACAGTGATACAAATGAAATGATCGACACTCGATAAAACAGCGGAAATAAACACAGCAGAAAACACCCACAATGGTAGCGGAAAGATAATGTCTTCAGTGCCAAAGCTCCAAAAGACCTAACCCGGGAGCGAGAACCACCATCATGCTGTAATGAAGCACAATGCGATTGCAGATCCACAAACTTCGAAGATTGCCAAAAGCTACACCTACTAGCTAACTATCTGATAACCAAACTCTAGACTGCCCGTGTGGAAAATTGTGGGCACCTAGAGTTTAGAAAGGGAATAATAAACTCCAGGTCAGTCATGAGACTGGTGTGAGTAAACAAAAATAGTTATTTGAACAAAAAAACAAACAAAAAAATTTCAAAAGAAATTCGCTATGCTTTTTGGAAAATGAAACTATCATAAGGTCTCCCGGCACACACACAATGCAATCGCACACTTGGGGGAGATTTCTCCTTATGATAGTCAAACATGCTTGATACGCGAAAATCCTTTTGATATTATTATTAGTGCATAGTACAGAAAACATTTTGAATGTATAAAATTAATCTTAGCCAGCATAAGTACCATTATATTATGCTTGCTATAGCTACCAATTAATAATGGCCGGTTATAAAACTGAAATACGTAAAGGGCTCATGTTGAGTGATTGGATTCCAACAAATGGTCAAGGCTAAGGAACTTCCTTCACCGAATGGGTACGCCTATGAAGGGACGCCCCGAGAACTTAACCAGCTCTCTGCCAACACAAGGCTGGGTTTCCTCTGTAACTAGGTAACTACTAACAAGAGTATGCCATCCCACGGTCATCACCGACCTTTATCCAAGGATCCTCAACACCAAAAAATTCTAATAACCACATAAATTAAGTATCTGGGCTCCATACCATGATACCACTTTTTATCCAGAAGGAAATGCATATACCCTAAAGGGCGCGACCCTCATAACCTTTCCACATCCTTCCTATTTCGACCATTTCTGGGTTGTGAGGTTCGACAACATCTCGTCCACAAATCTACACTTTTCACAAAAGCCATGCTTCGATCAAGAAACGATCTGCATCACTTAGCATGCCACATTACCAAATTGGGAATATATCACTAGTAAATATCAACTACATAACCTCTGAGCTCGTATGTCTCAAAGAAGGGTGTTAAGCTAAGAGAATAAATTGTTCGCCACCAAACAAAAATGTAATTGATAGAAACCAGCTTTACATCCCAAAGTGTAACATCAGACATACATCCATACAAGTCCATCCAAGGTCTGAATGGAACTGAAGGCACTTCAAAGAAGCCATTGCAAATCCGAGTATCGACAATCCCGATTGGACTCCCCATAACATATGGAGATCTCTATATCAGAGCAACTCAGTGCAGAGTCATTCGACCGGTAATCCATTCGTTCTCAAAAATACCGGTCTTCACCACTGTCTTCAAATGCTATCCATTTCGTTATATCACTATTAGAATGGGTTATATGACATAAAGTCCTCTCCCGGCTAAACCGAATAATGAGCGCTTGTTTTAAAAACATATGGATATATTGGGATTTTAATTAAATCACAAATTTTCAATACTTGTTTCCCAAAACCTTTCTTTCTAAATGGTTTAAACAAATTTCCACTTTTAATCTTTTAAACCAAAAGATTCACCCATAAGATTCACTTTACTTTGAAACAAAGTTCATCAATCTTTAACAAAGATTCATTCATAGCTTTCAAAACTATTTTCAATTTGATTCACCTATAACTCGAAATCCTTTCAACAAAACTGGAAATTATTTCGTTATATGAAAGCCATTATCATTTGAAAACAAATGCTTTTCATTTTGGAAAAAAATCCGATTAAATATGCTAAAGTTATAGCCTTTTAAAGGAAAATCAAAAAATCAGCGAACTACCGTATACTTGGCAAGTCCTATTTGAATTAAATTCAAATTCCTAAATCAATTTATTTAAAATAGTTTTAAATCCATATATATATATATATATATATATATTATAACTTGTATAACCCTTTCAAACCATAATTTCCAAAATAATTTCAAAACTTAAACAAGATAAATTATATTCAAACTAAATTTAGTTTTGAAACTTCCTTTTCAAAAGATTTTCATATTCAACTCAGTTTCACTTCCAAACCATTTTGGATTCAAAATTCAACTTTGAAATTCTTTTCCCATTTTGAATAAAATAATATTGAATTCAAATATCTGTTACTTAACCAATTCCTCGTGAAATCCATATTTTTGTGTGTGTGGTGTAGTCCAAGGGTTTTGCACACAATAACAGAATATCACAACCATCATCAATTCAAGCACAATAATATCGATAAGCGGAATAATCCCATAATGCTTATCTTTCGTTCGTAGATAAACAAGCAAATTTTAAACAGATAAATAAATCACAGTTCACAGTGGAATCCACACAATTCATAATATTATAGAACACCACACATTAGAGACGTCAAACAATTCAAAGCATTCAATAGAATTCAATCATCCATAAGTAAGATCAGTAAATCACCTAACTATAATTTAAACAAGATTAATTATTTATGAATAAATTACTAATCCTGGTTAATTAACATTAATTAATTACAAACCATTGGATATTATTTTAATTAATTAATCATCCTTAATTATTCAACTTAATCAATTATCCTTAATTAATTAATTATCCCTTAATTAATTATATAAATAAATTTACCTTCAGCTAATTATATAATTAATTAACCCTTAATTAATTACATTAATTAATCATCCTCTAATTAATTAATTAACCTTTAATCATTAATTAATTCACCTTTAATCATTAATTAATTCACCTTTAATCATTAATTAACCAACCTTTAATTATTAATTAATTATCCTTAATTACTTTCGTTATGTAATGTTTTTTTAATTAATTACCCTTAATTACTTACATTACCTTTAATTAATTAATTATCTCTTAATGTAATTACACTAAGTAATCATCCCTTAATAATATTAACAAATCAATCCTTTAAATTCATTACACAAATTAATTAACAATCCTTTAATACATTAAGCAATTAATTCTTTACTTAGTTACATCATTAATTATATTTTAAACACTTAGGGATTTATTTACATAATTATCCCAATATATAATTTGTTTAAAACCAAATCAATTAATCCTAAAAACAATTAACTTTAGAAATTTAACCTTTGAAATCAATTTATTATTATTAACCCACAAATTAACTTGGACCTCTAAGTCAAATAATAAATTAAAAACTTATTAATTATCTTCTTAAGTTTGTTAAAAATAAACTTTTTAAAATAAAGGTTATGTATATTGAAATACTTTAAACTCAAAAATAATTTTACTTTTAACCCTTTAATAAATTTAAACTTAAATAAACTAATTGTTTAAACTAGATCGAGTTTTAAACTTTAAAACCTATGATTTCTTTTTTGTAACGATCGCGATTTTTCGTCTTTCGAAAATTCAACATTGATACTCACTTTATCGACTGCCGAGAAATCGAAGGCCGAAAAACCGAAATGTTATGGGTTTAAGAAAGAAGAAAGAAAGAAGAAGAGAAGAAGGTAGAAGATGGAGAGAAGAAAGAATAGAAAATTAGAAAATAGAAGAAAAAGAGAATAGAAATTTTATACTTTAAACAAAGAACATAGAACAGAACAACATCAGAATCTCACAATTCGCAGCGGAACAACATATAATAATAAATGAATAATCTTTAAACAAAGAACTATATCAGTTATTACATTACATCACATTTCATTACATCATATCATCAGAGTGTACAACAACAACAACAAACAGTGCAGCGGAAAAAGAAATACTATATAAACTAGTAATACGCCATGCCATCCAGCTTGCCTCCAGCAATTCCAGAATATCCTGATAAACCTTACTCTTGACTGCCCGTGTGAAAATTGGTGGGCACCCAGAGTTTAGGAAGGAAAACAATAAACTCCAAGTCAGTCATAAGACTGGTGTGAGAACTCAAAAACAGTTTATTTATCTTTAAAATCAAAATAGAGGAATATTTTTATTCAATTCGCAATGCTTTTAAAAATGAGACTACCATAAGACCTCCTGCCACACACACAATGCAAACGCAGACTTGGAGAAGATTTCTTCTTATGATAGTCAAAGATGCTTGATACGCATTTAAAAAGAACATTTGATATTATTACTAGTGCATAGTGTAGAAAATATTTCGAAAGTAGAATATAAATCTTAGCCAGCATAGGTACCATTATATTATGCCTACTATAGCTACCTCCTGAGGAAGCAGGTTCTACAACTAAAACCGTACAAGTTTCGTATTGTTTCTTTGGATTTCCAACAAATGGTCAGGCCAAGGAACTTCCCATTGCCACATGAGAATGCCTCTGGAAAGACATCCCCGAGAACCAAACCGGAACTCTACCAACACAAGGCCGGGTTACCCCTAACTGGGTAACTACTGACACGAGCACGCCATTCCCCGATCGTAAACGACCTTTCTCACGGGATCCCGATAGCCAACAACCACAAAGTAATAAATTCGCAGTAACCACATAGGTTAAATATCTGGGCTCCATACCATGATACCACCTCTATCCAGAAGAAAATGTACATACCCTAAAGGGTGCTACCCCTTATAACCTTGCTGCATCTTTCCTGTTTTGACCATTTCCGGGGTGTGAGGTTCGACGAAGTCACGTCCACAAAAACATACTTTATACAAAAGCCATGCTTGGGTCAACAAATGATCAACACAATGATCACCAAGATAGACGATCAAATAAATGATCCTATCACAAATAATCAACACAATGATCATTTACAGCTACACTCAGCATGTCACATTACCAAATTGGGAATATATCGCTGATAACTTCAACTATATAACCTCTGAGCTCGTACGTCTCAGAGAAGGGTGTTAAGCTAAAAGAATAAATTCTCCGCCACCACAGAAATATATTTGAAAGAAATCGGCTTTACATCTCAACTTGTAATGTCAGACACACAATCCATACAAGTCTGTTCCGGGCTCGAACAGAACCGAAGGCACTTACAAAGAAGTCCTTGCAATCCGAATAATCTCAAATCACGTTCGGATTTCCCATCACATATGGAGATCTCAATACCAGGGATCAGCCAGTGCAGAGACAATCAACAAGAAACCCTTTCGCTTTTGAAAATATCCGGTCTTCAACACCGATCTTCGAATGAAATTCATAACGACGTATCACATATTCGGAATGGGTTATACGAACCCAAGGTCCTTTCCCGGTTAACCCGAATAGTAAGCGCTTATTTTAAAAAAAATAAGTGTGGCATTCAAATTCAAACAAATCACAACAAATACCTATTTAAAGGTAAATATTGATAGTCGGTTATTGAACTATCAATAGATATGCCAACATCACCAGATTCCAAATAGTTTTCCAAATTATTTATTTCACAAAAATATCTTTACAAGATATAAACATAATTTCCATACTTTAAAAATAAATCAATATTTATTTTTAAATCTAATTTCCCAATTTCATTTATAAATTCTATATTGAATTTACACTCCAAAATATTTATGAATATACGATTTCCATTCAATTTCTAATATTCATTTTCAATTTATCTTCAAAAAGATAAATTCCAAATATTCACTTAATATTGGAAAAGCATTTCTATACTTATTAAAAAATAAGTAATTCACAGATCTTTTTATTTTCTATACTTAGAAAATATTTAATATACCCTAATCGAAATTAAGTATATATTTCATTCTTTAAGGAAATCATTCACTTAACCATATTTATTTGGGCCAAAACGAATGTTGCGTAAAACATCGTTACGACTACCCAAAATCACTAGTATAGGGATTCGAAATTAAAATAGATATATAAATCCCAATACTATACAAAAAACATTTCCTTTCGGAAATTATTTAATATAACAACAGTGTTATAGTCCACCATTTCCTTTTATTTCTCGAAAGCATCTATTTCAACAATAAATGTTGAAATCTATGGTTTCGAATCTCAATACAGTTTAAAACATCTTTCGATCGTTTTAATTCTATTTAAAACATCCCATCTAAAATAATTTCTTTAACATAATATTCACTATTCAAAAGCGTGAATACACTTGTTAATAAATTTCATCACTTCTATTCATTTTATTTTAAAGAATTATTCACTGTCTAAAACATGAATATAACTCCATAAATAAATTACAACAATTCCTTATCAAAATAAGTCGTTGCAGATTTATAAAACAATGTTTATAAATTCTATTTCTATTTATTTTATAACAATTTCCTTTTATAAATTTCCTTTATAAATCTATTCAATTTCATATCTTAATGATATACTAAAATTCATATTATAAGTCAAATACTTATAATTTATTTATTTACAAAATCATTCCTTCAAACTTCCCAAATCTATAAATCTTATAACTTCTAAGATTCATTTATTTACCCACATCTATTTCCTAAATAACTTTATAAATTTTTATTTATAAAATTCTATTTATAACTTCACCGTTATAATTCTATAAATTTCATTCATTAGTGAAATTCATTCACAATTCTTTCTAATACTTATAAAAGCTCATTTTATAATTCCAATATTTTTAATTTATAAATATCAATTTATAAATCTTTTTATGTAAATCAATTTATATTATTACTTTAAACATCTTTAAACTCTTTCATAATTTTCATCATTCTGATTTATAAAATAAAAATTTTATAAATCCTATCTTTAAACTTCTTATAATAAATTCAGAATTCCCAGTTCAAACTATTTTATAAAATCACTAATCCCATAATTTCAAAAATCAACTTTTAACTGTATTTCTCAAAAATCATAATTTTTATAATATTAAAATTATAACGTTTATTCATTTAAGATGAATCAATTCCAAAAATATTTTATAAACGTATATTTCCAAAAATCACTTTAGAAATTAAAATTGTTGTTTTAACTTCAAAAATTGGATCCGATGATGCAACACATCAATATTCAATCACAACTTTCAAACATCATATATCATCCATGATAACAATCAAATATCACAATATATGAAATCAAATAAATATTTGTGAGGAATCCAGTTGGATCCCTCCAACCTGTTTCCCTGCATCCACAGACATTAGCACAATACCATTCCGTTTCAAGACGGAATATCGCGGTATATGGGATTTTATAAATATATATCCGCTTACTAACGGCGCATAGGGTCTCATCCGCTAAAAGAAAATGCGGGAAATCAATCAACTGCAATATATACATATGCCAATATATATATATTGCTATATATAATATATAATACCAATTCCACTTCGAGGTGAAATATCGCGGTATATGTGTGTAATAAATAACCTCCGCTTACTAACGGCGTATAGGGTCTATTCACATCCAATATATATATATATATATATATATATATATATATATATATATATATAACAATCATCATTCAAGCATTCAATCAACACAGTCAATCAAATTTTAGATTTAACTATTTAAAATTTAAATAAACAACAGAAATTCCTTTTGAGTGAGAAGTTCTCACCTTTGCTTTTTATTAGCAATCCATTTCCATCTTGACTCGATTTTTCTTGATTTATACCTTGTATAAATATTTACACAATTTGTTAATATTCGAATCAAATTAAATAACAAATTTCCGTTTTTAATCGTTTAATAAATTAATAGTTTTATTTAAACAAATTTCTTATTTAAATATCCTTTTGTGACCACATTATAAGGTTTTATTAATTATTGGAAAAATCGAGCAATTCAATTGCCGTTAAATAAATTTAATTTTCCAATGATTCAATTTTTAAACCAATTTCTTTTAATAATTTGTTTAACTTAAGATTTAAATTAAAACTAAATTTCCTTTAATAGATTTAATTAACTTATCCTTAAATTAATTAATTTATCCAATAAATCAAATTCCTAACAATCTGTCTAGTTCAATTTAAACTTCAACTAAATTTTCTTTAACAAATTTATTTAACTACAATTTAATTTCCCTTTTTATAAATTAAATCAACTAACACATTTTGGTTTTAACTATTAAATTCGTTATAAATAAATTTTTCCTTTTAAATAGAATATTCGAACTAAGTGGAAAAAAATCACTTACCCTTTAATAGCTTAATTTATTTATTTCTTTATTTAACTTAAAAATCAAATTTCCTTAAATAAATTATTTTATCAATTGATTTGAATTCTTAACAAATTTTTCTTTAAATAAAATATTTTTCATTTGAAACTAAATTTATAATTAATTGATAATTTTGTTTTAACAAATAAATTTAATTTTAAACATATCTTCTTTTATAAATTCCTTTAAAATTCCAAATTCCCTTTCAAATCTTTTTTTTTATTCAATTATAATTTAAAATCTAAAACTAAATTTCCTTTTTAAAATATCTTTAATAACTAGATAATTTCAAATAATTGGCAAATGAAGATATGTATGTAAAATTTGTATTGATATATTAACCTTTATATTTTTTTTCTTTACTGTAAATTCACTTTTATACTTACAGATTAACAAATTGGTAAAAAAAAAAAATTACCTACAGCAACTTCGATTGACCCCTCGTCGCAGTCCCAAATCGCCGCCGCTTCATCCACGAACAGTCGCGAGCCCACCTCGTCGCCCTCCATCACCTCGTGCGCCGCCGCCTAACGCCGCCTCGATTGTCGTCACCGAATCACGCGCGACCCCATCCCACGAATCGCCAAGCCCTAGCTACAGAACATCGCCGACCTCCTCAAATCGCGCGCCGCGATCCCACGTCGCCGCCTCATCAGCCGCCTCCACCTCGAGCATCGCGCGCTCGAACTCCCATGGCGCCGCGCGTACGCGCGCCCTCCACGACATCGCGACCTCCCCCATTCTGAATCGCGGCCATTATTATTATTATTATTATTTTTTTTTACCGAGGTTTCGTTCGTGAATTTGAAAGAGAAAGGGGAAAGAACGAGATAAGGGCTTCGGCCTTGAATTAATTTTTTTGAAATATAGAGCGGCCATAAATTTTTTCTCTGAATTGATTTGAATAATAAAGGAAGAGGGGGAGAGAACGTGAATACTTAAAAAGGTGAAGAACGTGGCTGCACGATCTTCATCGTGATATTGGCGTGATTTTCTGCGTGAGAAGAGGAGAGTAACGTGTGTTAGTTGACTTAAATATTTAAATTTAAATTTAAATTCGTTTAAAATCTTCAACGCGTTTATGTGTCGTGTGCTCACATATTAACTCCAAAAATTACGAAATTTGAAATCCGGCAATAATTCAATATTACGGACCCAATGGAACTGGTTTCGTCGAATTCCGAGACTGTGCCACGGATGGCTATTTTTAAATTTGATTCAAACGATATAAATTTCAAAACTGTACAATTCACTTCCAAATTAAATTCTGAAGCTTCTAAAATCTTCAATATTATCAATATGAATTTTACAAGCCTTTGAAATATTTTTAATCGGCTTAAAATTGAAGATTCAAATTTTTATTCAACTTTCAATAGATTAAATTCTATAATTTAATCGTTAAATTCAAAGTTATATTGAAAATTCAATTCAAACCATCATTTAAATATTTAAAATTAATTAAATATTCTCAAATTAAATTATTAAAATTTCTGGGTCGTTACAATCTTCCCTTCTTAAAAGAATTTCGTCCCGAAATTACAAGTTAAGAAGAATGCCCTTATCCCGTCTATCATTTTTTTCACAATTCAAATAGTTTTATCAACTTACTAGCCTAAATCTTTTTACTAGAGTTTCATTATCATTTCAACTAGCTTTCCAACTTCAATTATAGGTTTCAACCAGCATTGTTTTCCTAACAATTCAAATTTAAATTCAAATTCAAATTTCAAACTTTCAAAATTTCTCAAAATTTTTCTAACACCCTAAATTTTCGAAAAATTTCGCCAGCGTCTCCTTTGCGCAGCTAGCTCGGTACGACTACAAAATGGCACCACGGCCCCTCAGAATCAAAAAGAAAAGAGAAAAGCCAAGTGGCTAGAGAAGAAAGTCATCAAATTTCATACTGAAATTCAAATACGTACCTTTTTGTCGAGCAATTCAATTTTATCTTTGAAATCAAAATCTCAATTCCATTTCTTTTTATATACCTGTATAATCTGCTAGTAGCAGTTGCATACAAATCCAAATACAATATTCAAACCAATTTGCCAATTCTATTGCAAAATTTCGATATATGTTTCTTATATATTTTAACTTCACTATTGAAGCTACATATTCATTTCATTCAATTTTACACTTCAATTCAATTCACAATTTCAATTCTATTTGAATTCAATTCCATTTGAAACTATTTCACAAATGAATAAATTATCGAGTTAATTTACTTGAATCCAATCTATCTTATTTAATTCCATATACTAATGATAATAATTCAATATTATCACTTCTTAACAATCATGCAACCATATACTATAATAATTCATAGAAAATCATTTCTTTTCTATATAAAAATAGTTTTGGGCAAAATTATCTTATTTACCCGATCCTAAAATCAATTTTATATTCACTAACAAATACGCTCTCATATCTATTATTACACTCAAACTCATTCTAGAGTACTGCTGACTCTATCTCTAACGAGTAATACCCAACAGAACCATGGTTGTCGCTTAACCATAAGCTCTGATACCAAATGTAACGATCGCGATTTTTCGTCTTTCGAAAATTCAACATTGATACTCACTTTATCGACTGCCGAGAAATCGAAGGCCGAAAAACCGAAATGTTATGGGTTTAAGAAAGAAGAAAGAAAGAAGAAGAGAAGAAGGTAGAAGATGGAGAGAAGAAAGAATAGAAAATTAGAAAATAGAAGAAAAAGAGAATAGAAATTTTATACTTTAAACAAAGAACATAGAACAGAACAACATCAGAATCTCACAATTCGCAGCGGAACAACATATAATAATAAATGAATAATCTTTAAACAAAGAACTATATCAGTTATTACATTACATCACATTTCATTACATCATATCATCAGAGTGTACAACAACAACAACAAACAGTGCAGCGGAAAAAGAAATACTATATAAACTAGTAATACGCCATGCCATCCAGCTTGCCTCCAGCAATTCCAGAATATCCTGATAAACCTTACTCTTGACTGCCCGTGTGAAAATTGGTGGGCACTCAGAGTTTAGGAAGGAAAACAATAAACTCCAAGTCAGTCATAAGACTGGTGTGAGAACTCAAAAACAGTTTATTTATCTTTAAAATCAAAATAGAGGAATATTTTTATTCAATTCGCAATGCTTTTAAAAATGAGACTACCATAAGACCTCCTGCCACACACACAATGCAAACGCAGATTTGGAGAAGATTTCTTCTTATGATAGTCAAAGATGCTTGATACGCATTTAAAAAGAACATTTGATATTATTACTAGTGCATAGTGTAGAAAATATTTCGAAAGTAGAATATAAATCTTAGCTAGCATAGGTACCATTATATTATGCCTACTATAGCTACCTCCTGAGGAAGTAGGTTCTACAACTAAAACCGTACAAGTTTCGTATTGTTTCTTTGGATTTCCAACAAATGGTCAGGCCAAGGAACTTCCCATTGCCACATGAGAATGCCTCTGGAAAGACATCCCCGAGAACCAAACCGGAACTCTACCAACACAAGGCCGGGTTACCCCTAACTGGGTAACTACTGACACGAGCACGCCATTCCCCGATCGTAAACGACCTTTCTCACGGGATCCCGATAGCCAACAACCACAAAGTAATAAATTCGCAGTAACCACATAGGTTAAATATCTGGGCTCCATACCATGATACCACCTCTATCCAGAAGGAAATGTACATACCCTAAAGGGTGCTACCCCTCATAACCTTGCTGCATCTTTCCTGTTTTGACCATTTCCGGGGTGTGAGGTTCGACGAAGTCATGTCCACAAAAACATACTTTATACAAAAGCCAAGCTTGGGTCAACAAATGATCAACACAATGATCACCAAGATAGACGATCAAATAAATGATCCTATCACAAATAATCAACACAATGATCATTTACAGCTACACTCAGCATGTCACATTACCAAATTGGGAATATATCGCTGATAACTTCAACTATATAACCTCTGAGCTCGTACGTCTCAGAGAAGGGTGTTAAGCTAAAAGAATAAATTCTCCGCCACCACAGAAATATATTTGAAAGAAATCGGCTTTACATCTCAACTTGTAATGTCAGACACACAATCCATACAAGTCTGTTCCGGGCTCGAACAGAACCGAAGGCACTTACAAAGAAGTCCTTGCAATCCGAATAATCTCTAATCACGTTCGGATTTCCCATCACATATGGAGATCTCAATACCAGGGATCAGCCAGTGCAGAGACAATCAACAAGAAACCCTTTCGCTTTCGAAAATATCCGGTCTTCAATACCGATCTTCGAATGAAATTCATAACGACGTATCACATATTCGGAATGGGTTATACGACCCCAAGGTCCTTTCCCGGTTAACCCGAATAGTGAGCGCTTATTTTAAAAAAAATAAGTGTGGCATTCAAATTCAAACAAATCACAACAAATACCTATTTAAAGGTAAATATTGATAGTCGGTTATTGAACTATCAATAGATATGCCAACATCACCAGATTCCAAATAGTTTTCCAAATTATTTATTTCACAAAAATATCTTTACAAGATATAAACATAATTTCCATACTTTAAAAATAAATCAATATTTATTTTTAAATCTAATTTCCCAATTTCATTTATAAATTCTATATTGAATTTACACTCCAAAATATTTATGAAAATACGATTTCCATTCAATTTCTAATATTCATTTTCAATTTATCTTCAAAAAGATAAATTCCAAATATTCACTTAATATTGGAAAAGCATTTCTATACTTATTAAAAAATAAGTAATTCACAGATCTTTTTATTTTCTATACTTAGAAAATATTTAATATACCCTAATCGAAATTAAGTATATATTTCATTCTTTAAGGAAATCATTCACTTAACCATATTTATTTGGGCCAAAATGAATGTTGCGTAAAACATCGTTACGACTACCCAAAATCACTAGTATAGGGATTCGAAATTAAAATAGATATATAAATCCCAATACTATACAAAAAACATTTCCTTTCGGAAATTATTTAATATAACAACAGTGTTATAGTCCACCATTTCCTTTTATTTCTCGAAAGCATCTATTTCAACAATAAATGTTGAAATCTATGGTTTCGAATCTCAATACAGTTTAAAACATCTTTAGATCGTTTTAATTCTATTTAAAACATCCCATCTAAAATAATTTCTTTAACATAATATTCACTATTCAAAAGCGTGAATACACTTGTTAATAAATTTCATCACTTCTATTCATTTTATTTTAAAGAATTATTCACTGTCTAAAACATGAATATAACTCCATAAATAAATTACAACAATTCCTTATCAAAATAAGTCGTTGCGGATTTATAAAACAATGTTTATAAATTCTATTTCTATTTATTTTATAACAATTTCCTTTTATAAATTTCCTTTATAAATCTATTCAATTTCATATCTTAATGATATACTAAAATTCATATTATAAGTCAAATACTTATAATTTATTTATTTACAAAATCATTCCTTCAAACTTCCCAAATCTATAAATCTTATAACTTCTAAGATTCATTTATTTATCCACATCTATTTCCTAAATAACTTTATAAATTTTTATTTATAAAATTCTATTTATAACTTCACCGTTATAATTCTATAAATTTCATTCATTAGTGAAATTCATTCACAATTCTTTCTAATACTTATAAAAGCTCATTTTATAATTCCAATATTTTTAATTTATAAATATCAATTTATAAATCTTTTTACGTAAATCAATTTATATTATTACTTTAAACATCTTTAAACTCTTTCATAATTTTCATCATTCTGATTTATAAAATAAAATTTTTATAAATCCTATCTTTAAACTTCTTATAATAAATTCAGAATTCCCAGTTCAAACTATTTTATAAAATCACTAATCCCATAATTTCAAAAATCAACTTTTAACTGTATTTCTCAAAAATCATAATTTTTATAATATTAAAATTATAACGTTTATTCATTTAAGATGAATCAATTCCAAAAATATTTTATAAACGTATATTTCCAAAAATCACTTTAGAAATTAAAATTGTTGTTTTAACTTCAAAAATTGGATCCGGTGATGCAACACATCAATATTCAATCACAACTTTCAAACATCATATATCATCCATGATAACAATCAAATATCACAATATATGAAATCAAATAAATATTTGTGAGGAATCCAGTTGGATCCCTCCAACCTGTTTCCCTGCATCCACAGACATTAGCACAATACCATTCCGTTTCAAGACGGAATATCGCGGTATATGGGATTTTATAAATATATATCCGCTTACTAACGGCGCATAGGGTCTCATCCGCTAAAAGAAAATGCGGGAAATCAATCAACTGCAATATATACATATGCCAATATATATATATTGCTATATATAATATATAATACCAATTCCACTTCGAGGTGAAATATCGCGGTATATGTGTGTAATAAATAACCTCCGCTTACTAACGGCGTATAGGGTCTATTCACATCCAATATATATATATATATATATATATATATATATATATATATATATATATATATATAACAATCATCATTCAAGCATTCAATCAACACAGTCAATCAAATTTTAGATTTAACTATTTAAAATTTAAATAAACAACAGAAATTCCTTTTGAGTGAGAAGTTCTCACCTTTGCTTTTTATTAGCAATCCATTTCCATCTTGACTCGATTTTTCTTGATTTATACCTTGTATAAATATTTACACAATTTGTTAATATTCGAATCAAATTAAATAACAAATTTCCGTTTTTAATCGTTTAATAAATTAATAGTTTTATTTAAACAAATTTCTTATTTAAATATCCTTTTGTGACCACATTATAAGGTTTTATTAATTATTGGAAAAATCGAGCAATTCAATTGTCGTTAAATAAATTTAATTTTCCAATGATTCAATTTTTAAACCAATTTCTTTTAATAATTTGTTTAACTTAAGATTTAAATTAAAACTAAATTTCCTTTAATAGATTTAATTAACTTATCCTTAAATTAATTAATTTATCCAATAAATCAAATTCCTAACAATCTGTCTAGTTCAATTTAAACTTCAACTAAATTTTCTTTAACAAATTTATTTAACTACAATTTAATTTCCCTTTTTATAAATTAAATCAACTAACACATTTTGGTTTTAACTATTAAATTCGTTATAAATAAATTTTTCCTTTTAAATAGAATATTCGAACTAAGTGGAAAAAAATCACTTACCCTTTAATAGCTTAATTTATTTATTTCTTTATTTAACTTAAAAATCAAATTTCCTTAAATAAATTATTTTATCAATTGATTTGAATTCTTAACAAATTTTTCTTTAAATAAAATATTTTTCATTTGAAACTAAATTTATAATTAATTGATAATTTTGTTTTAACAAATAAATTTAATTTTAAACATATCTTCTTTTATAAATTCCTTTAAAATTCCAAATTCCCTTTCAAATCTTTTTTTTTATTCAATTATAATTTAAAATCTAAAACTAAATTTCCTTTTTAAAATATCTTTAATAACTAGATAATTTCTAATAATTGGCAAATGAAGATATGTATGTAAAATTTGTATTGATATATTAACCTTTATATTTTTTTTCTTTACTGTAAATTCACTTTTATACTTACAGATTAACAAATTGGTAAAAAAAAAAATTACCTACAGCAACTTCGATTGACCCCTCGTCGCAGTCCCAAATCGCCGCCGCTTCATCCACGAACAGTCGCGAGCCCACCTCGTCGCCCTCCATCACCTCGTGCGCCGCCGCCTAACGTCGCCTCGATTGTCGTCACCGAATCACGCGCGACCCCATCCCACGAATCGCCAAGCCCTAGCTACAGAACATCGCCGACCTCCTCAAATCGCGCGCCGCGATCCCACGTCGCCGCCTCATCAGCCGCCTCCACCTCGAGCATTGCGCGCTCGAACTCCCATGGCGCCGCGCGTACGCGCGCCCTCCACGACATCGCGACCTCCCCCATTCTGAATCGCGGCCATTATTATTATTATTATTTTTTTTTACTGAGGTTTCGTTCGTGAATTTGAAAGAGAAAGGGGAAAGAACGAGATAAGGGCTTCGGCCTTGAATTAATTTTTTTGAAATATAGAGCGGCCATAAATTTTTTCTCTGAATTGATTTGAATAATAAAGGAGGAGGGGGAGAGAACGTGAATACTTAAAAAGGTGAAGAACGTGGCTGCACGATCCTCATCGTGATATTGGCGTGATTTTCTGCGTGAGAAGAGGAGAGTAACGTGTGTTAGTTGACTTAAATATTTAAATTTAAATTTAAATTCGTTTAAAATCTTCAACGCGTTTATGTGTCGTGTGCTCACATATTAACTCCAAAAATTACGAAATTTGAAATCTGGCAATAATTCAATATTACGGACCCAATGGAACTGGTTTCGTCGAATTCCGAGACTGTACCTCGGACGGCTATTTTTAAATTTGATTCAAACGATATAAATTTCAAAACTGTACAATTCACTTCCAAATTCAATTCTGAAGCTTCTAAAATCTTCAATATTATCAATATGAATTTTACAAGCCTTTGAAATATTTTTAATCGGCTTAAAATTGAAGATTCAAATTTTTATTCAACTTTCAATAGATTAAATTCTATAATTTAATCGTTAAATTCAAAGTTATATTGAAAATTCAATTCAAACCATCATTTAAATATTTAAAATTAATTAAATATTCTCAAATTAAATTATTAAAATTTCTGGGTCGTTACATTTTTATTTTAAAACTTATTAACAAAACCAAGAACCGGAGTTAAACCAGCAAAATTTCTGAGCCAACTTATATTTTTCTCGAACTCAACCCCCTATCCACTCACTCCACACTTTACTTCGAGGAAATCCACGAACAAACCCAAGATCATCCCAAGAAAAACCCTTCTTCCCAAATTCAGTAGCAACCAACTAATACGACTGCACCTGTGCATTATGCACACCGTCACGATCACCCACGACCAACCTCGCTGCCTTCGACAAGTTATCGATGATCCGCATCATCACTCCGACCACCGAGTTCCGGTGATTTCGTAGGAAATCAAAATTTAGCTACTCGATCAATTTTATGGACTCAAACCCATCAACAAAAATCGCCTCGCACCACCGTGTGACGACGCCAGAACCCTCCCGACTCCGACCACAGCTTCATCGATCATCCACGCACCTTTTCCCCTTGATCCGATCACCTCTGGTCTATCAACGTTGACGAAATCGACTCGAGAACAATGTCATCCCAATAGGTCGATGAAACCCTACTTCACAATTTCCTGACTGCTCCGATCATCTGGAAAACCCCTTGCTATTTTTCCATCGATCTGCATCCTCCAAGCTATCTTCGACATAAAGCATGACCCACGAATTGTCGTCGTTCATCGGATGTTGACGAAAATGTGTTTTTCGTTCATCTTGAAAATTCTTTCTCGAACCAAAGCTAAAAATCCTGATTTCTATTTTAAAAATCATAGTTTTTAAACACAAATCTATTTATATAACCAAAACTTGAAAATAAAAACATCGAATTTTCAGGTTTGAAAAGATCTTACTATAGTTTTCTTATTTTCTGAATATTTACTAACTATTCTTACTTGAATCTATTTTTAAGAGTGATGTTACACACATGCAAACCTTTTTTGTTCAGAGATCAAAGCTTAAAATTGTTTAGGTGAAATGATTTAAATTTTCGATCAGGTTTTAAAAACTATAATGTATGAACAGAGACATATTTTTTTGCTTGTACACTGATATGCACTGTGACGACCCGAAATTTTTGGATGTTGAAATCCGAATATTTAATTGATTTTAAATATTTAAAAGTTAATTGTTAACTTGAATTCAAATATCACCATTTATTGGGTAATTTAATTATTAATTAAATAATTTGAAGTTGGGTAAAATGTTGAATCTGGAGTTTTAAGCCTGTTAAAAATAATTTGAAGGCTTGTAAAATTTATATATATAGTGATGAGGGTAATAGAAATTTTAAATTTGAATTTAACAGTGATTTGTTCAGCTTTGAAAATATATCGTTTAAATTGACGTTTAAAAATAGCCTTCCGAGACACAGTCTCGAAATTCGACGAAACCAGTTCCATTGGATCCGTAATATTGTATAATTATCAGATTTTAATTTTCGTAATGTTTGGAGTTGTTGTGTGAGCGTATGATATATAAATGGGTTGAAGCTATATCAGAAATTAAATATAATAACTGGGCTCAAGAAAGCTATCTTCTCCATACGATCGAATTAGGACTCGAAACCTTTTCCATTGCGTTCAAAATAGGTGTATAACATTATGAACACCAATCGACATCCCTCTACAGGGGTTCAAAATTTCGTGATATGTAATGTGAGATATGTTAATTATAAGATATAAAAAAAATATGGTCAAATCCATCTCCTTACTTTCTGAAATACGCTAACCATTCACCTTTAAATCACGTTATTCCTTTTTCTCCTCTGTCAGTTCAAATCGAATAAAAACTTAAAAAAAGGGGAATTATGAATCAAATTCGTGCTTTCGTTATTAACGTCGCTCGCAACCCTAGAGCTTGCGCACGAAGTAAGATAGAGCTCGCGAGGCAGCGATAAGGGGGGGGCGAAGCTCGAATTTGTCGAAGCGTCTAGGTCGACGATCAATTGAGGGTTTGCGATGAGGGGCGTATTCGTGGCATGCCAGTGGGAGGGGTTGCGATGTCAGATGGGGTGTGGCGAGCGGCGTGACTTGGTTATGGGTTGCGAGGGTTTGTCTTGGCGCACGGCTTTGGGTGTCGTCGCGCAAGGCATGTAGGTGGGTTCAAAGTGACGTGGTGCAGAGGCGCTGGGCAGTGGTTCGATTTCGGGGTGAGGATGCTCGCACGAATGTTGGGAAGGCAAGGTCGTGGTGGCCTTGGTTCTGTTGTCAGTGCGGTAGTTTACTTGTTTATTAATTATAATTAGTATTCTTGAAAAATATATAATTTCAGTAAGGTAGCAGTTATATATATATATTCGTTTATTTTATTTAATTTATATATATGTATATACGTAGAAAAAAAATATCTACAGAGAAGAAATACCAGTAGGTGAAATTTATATACAAGTATGAATAAATATAACTGGCATGCTATAATATACTTAGGTAAATGGAAGTTTTATGTGGATAAGAGCTTAGGAAGAAGGAAATTTTAAAATGTTGAATATTTTTATAAAATTAGATTTTTGAAAAAACAATGAATTAATTTTTAGTAAATGGGTTTCAAAAGAAAAGGAATAATTATTTATTATTGGAAAATTGGTTTGAATAAAATAATTGGTAAATCAAATTTTATTAAATGGTAATTGATAATTTAATTATTTCAAGTATTAATAAAACCCATAATCTTTATACAAGTTTAAAATCTGAAGGAAACAAGTCGAGATTGGATTTGGATTGCAAAAATCAAAGGTGAGTTAATTTCACTCTTCTGGATTTTTAATTTAAATTTAAATGGTTAAATTTAAATAATTGGTTGAATGATTGAATTGATTTGATGTGCTATATTATGTATTGTAGTATATAGTATATATTGGAGTGATCGATTTCTCGCATTATATAGCAGATGAGACCCTATGCTTCGCATAATAGAGGATGATATTATATAAATCTCATATACCACGATATTCCACCTCGAAGTGAAATAATTATAATCAAAATAAGAATGAAATGGAAAGAAATAAAAGTGATTTAAAAAAAAAACTGAAGTTAGTTGTAAGGTAGAGATTTAAAACAAGTTTTAAATCAAAGTTAAATATGGAATTCAAGTTAGTGAACTCAGTTTTTAAACAAATAAAGTTTTTAAATTTAAATTGTTTTAACAACTTGAATGTTAAAGTGCATTTTTAAATTGATTTGAATTTAAAAATGAATTTGGTTTTAAATTCCTTTAAACTTCTTTTATAAAATGAGTAATTAATTTATTTAATGAAGTAAATAAAAAGGTAGTTAATTACTGGTTGAGATTAATCAAGAGTGATTAATATTTATGGTTTAATTAATGATTAATTACTTAATGTAATTAATTTAGATTAGGATAAATTAAAATGTAATTAGAAATCATTACTTTATATAATTAATGATGTAATTAAAAGTCGATTAATTAAGATTAATTAATCAATAATAAGTGATTTATGAGAAATTAATTAATATAAGTAATTAAGGATTAATGTAATTAATTATAGTTAATTAATTTTTGAAGTAATTAAAGATTAATTACTGTTTTTGGTTAAGAATAATTTGTTTGTGTAATTGATTAAAGATAATTACTTGATTGTAATTGAAGGATAATTAATCCAGGGTGATTAATTAAGATGGATAATTAAGGAATGATTAATTAATTGATTTGAAATTAATTAATGTTAAGTGAAGGAATCTAAGTGATTGAGGTTGGTAATTCAATTAGAATTAATAAATTAATTTTGGAAGTGATCAAGCTTTGCTTATAGATGATTAAATGGTATCGGATACCTTGAATGAGTTGATATCTCTAATATGAAATATTTTGTGGTAACATATGTTTGGGCAGACAGGATATTATGGTTATCTATCAATGATGAATTGTTATGTAAAGTGACATCCTGTATTTAAAGTTTAAAGTGTATTTCATTTGGATAACTTGGGTTAGGATGACGTGAGACTCGAAGAGACCGGGGTCGGATATTAGAAAATACCCGAATCCACTTCGAATTTTTATGGATTGATATGTGAAATCAATAGGCTGGAATGAAATGATTTAAGTGAATTGGATTATTTAATCTAAATTTTGGTACTTAGAAAATTGATGTGTGAAATAAGTGATATCTATAACAAATTGTGAATTTGTAAATTGATACGAGTTACCCTGGGTTTTATATAAGTTGTATGCTTTGTATTTCATGTTAGATAGGTTTACTCACGCTGGTTTCCAACCTAACCCGGGTGTTACTTTGATGTAATGCTCGGGTCAGACCGAGTATTACAGATTTTCAAGTAAGGATGTTCTGGAGCTCAGGAGGCGAGCTGGATGGCAAGAACGTATGGAGTGTCTCCGCTGTATTATATTGTTGTGTATATGAGACATGATGATTGTGTATATCCAGTGTCTGTATATATGTGTAGCTCTGATGTATCATAAATGTATTTGACAGATACATAATTCTTTTGTAAACTGTTATTATTTGATGTTATATTTTGATCCGCTGCGAATGCGAGAATCTTTGTTGTGTTTCTTTTTCTTCTTCTTCTCTCTCTTTCTTCTATCCCTAACTATCTGGAATTTTTTGGGATCCAAAATTCTGGGTCGTTACAGTTGGTATAAGAGTTGAAAGGTTAAGCGAGAGCCTTGGCACTGATGGGGATTACTCATTAAATAGAGTCCATAGTACTCTAGAATGAGTTTGAGTGTATTAATAGATATAAGCGTGTATTTGTTAGTGAATATAAATTGTTCTAATATTGTGTTGATTTGAATTATTATTTGAACCTTGAAATAGGTTAAAAACAGAATTTGGATTCAAAATTAAATGGTTTAAAGATATAAGTTGATTTGATTTAAAGGATTAAATCAACATTTAAAATTTAGCTCGAATTTATATAATTCGAGATGGTTTAAATTTGAAATTTGAAATGAATTAGTTCAAATTGGATTTGATTTGAATTAATTGGAATTGAGTCAATCTAAATGGAAGTGAAAGTTTAAAATTGAGTTGATTGGATATGGAGGTTGGGAATTGAACAGTTTGACTCTAGACAATTTTTAAAATAAATTGTTTTAGTACAAATTTATTTTTTCCAAGTTATTTATCATATATACAACTTTCTTATTAAACCCAAAACTATCTTATACTTATTTTATAACTACTTTTGGAATTATTTAACTATTTTGTGACTGATTTATAAACCAATTACTGTTTTTCAACTGTTTTATAACTATTACTATTTTAAACTATTTTGTAATTATCTAACTATTTTATAACTATTTGATTATTTTCCAACTATTTAATCGTTATTTAACTATTTTACAGCTATTTTACAAACTAATAATTATTTTTCCACTACTTATCTATTTTAAAGCAAAATTCAAGCTATTTTCCAAATTGAAGCGGGCCAAAGTGCAAACTGTTTATGAATAAATTACCCAATTGAGATGAGGATTAAAGTGATAATCCTAATGGGATTGAAGCAATTGTAAATAAGTGAATGAAAATTAAAGTGAATGTGAATAGAAAGGGAATTGATTTGGCTAATAAATCAATGAAGATAGATACGTGGATGTATGTATATTATTCTACTCGCATAGTGGTTTGATCCGGACTTAAGCACAAATTTCGAGATAGTTTAATGATTAGAGTTGGGATTTTTCACTTGATTTTCGACGGCGAATCTCAATATGGATTGTTGATTGATTTTGGATATTCTTTATCATATCTAGGCTATGCAAGGAGAATGACGGTTTCTGATCAAGAAACCAGATCTGTGTCCGCATTAGGAAGTCGGGTGGATGATACTAGTTCAGAAGTGAAATTGTGTGATCGAGTTGGCGATCAGATTGGTATAGTGTACGAATGATATGTGTACATCATACCAATTTGAATGAAATTGATATTGGAAATTTATGGATAAGAAATGTGAAATGGTTTTTGAAATGAAAGGTATATTTTGTGAAACATATGATGAAGTAAAGTGGAAATTGGATATTTCCATAGTAAAAATTTACTTTATGGAAGTAAGTAAAATGGTAAGTGACTTTATAGAGTAATCAAATTTGAATACTTGATTTTGAATAAACAAAGTTATATATCTTTGTTATATAAGATAATCTCTCCTTGTTGAATCTATTGCCGAAAGAAAATGATTTTGAAAGTGTTTGAAGTATAAAAGGAGTCTTATACAAGTTTGAATGATCCAAAGTTTTTAAAAAAATTATATATATCTATATATGTATAAAGGATCTTATGAGGATTTTGGAAAAAGGTTTTAGAAACCTTTGGATTTGGAAAGGCTTTTGATTTTTGGATAAAATCAATATTGGAATTTGGAAAGCCAAGTTTGAGAATTACCGATTTTGAGATAATCAATTTTGAGAAAAGGAGATTTATATGAGATTCATATTAGGTGTATGATTTGGAAGATACTATATGTGTATAGTATAAAGTGTTTTGACAATGACTCTGGGAAAAAGGCGCTCCCTTGAAATGAACTTCTCAGGAGTGCCATAGGATGGTACTACCTTGAACCCTAAGGGGGAATTCTGAAGTCGATCCTGTGAGGAGTCCGGACAAAACTAGTTCTTGAGGATTATGTGTAGTGTGTAGCAAAAGTCGAGGGCGCTGAGGCCTACGAGGCATTTGGGTTATGCTGTGACGACAGTGTAACTCGACGTCACTGCGACCTACTATAGACCATAGCAAAAGTCGTGTGTGCTGCTGAGAGCCAATAGTCTGCGTTGATTTTATATCGGTAGACTGCGACCTATGGTAACATAGCGAAAGTCGTGTGTGCTGCTGAGAGCCAACAGTCTGTGTTTGATTTTATATCGGTAGACTGCGACCTATGGTAACATAGCGAAAGTCGTGTGTGCTGTTGATAGCCAAAAGTCTGCATTTGATTTTACATCGGTAGACTATGAACTATGTGGGAGTGGAGAAGTTTCATTTTTGACAGCGAAAATCTAGGGCGCTGATGCCTACAGTTACATGGACTTTTGCTGCGATGGCAACATAACCCTGGAATGCAACTGCGATCTATTGTGGGTTCCATGGCGTAATCGAGGGGCGCGGAGTGCCTACAGTTACATGGACTTTTGCTGCGATGGCAACATAACTCAGGATGCGACTGTGACTATGGATGGGGGTGATGATTTCCATAGCATTCTCACCAAAGATATTACCTCTGTTTTCTAAAAAAAATGTTTCGATATTTTCAATAAATTTATTTTCCAAGTATTTTCACTAGATATTGAAAATGGGTCTGCTAAGTACTTATAGATTTTTAGTCCTACGCCTGATCAATGTATGACCGAATTTCTATGAGAACAAGGATGGACTGGTTGAGACATCGAGTTATAAGAAGTATTTTTATAAAAAGCTATTTTAATAGTATTATGTGAATTTAAAAGTATTTCTAAAATTTTAAAATAAAGGAGTAAGCTAGTTAGCTAAATAAATTAGTTAAGTGAGTATGTTAATAAGATTTAAATTGGTTAAATAGAAGTTGAATTGGGAGTTATTAATGGAGTTTGGAAAAGAAAACTTGAGTTATAAATTAAATTTGACATGAATTGTTAGTAAATTGAATACAATTGGAATATTATCGAATAAAAAGAAAGTTGGATTGAAACAGAAATGGTTTGAATTGCAAATTAAGTTCAAGACGGTAGAAATAAATTAAAAATGGCCCTGTAATTAGTTAAATGATTCGTGAATAAATTGAATTTGGAAACTAAATTTAAAATAACTAATTAAATAAATTTGTAGATTGAAATGAGATTTGATTGAAATAGAACCAAGTTAAATTGAAAAGGAAAATTTATTTTGCAAATGAAGTGAGCTTAAGTTTTGAAGTTGGACTAAATTAAAGCAAATTAACATAAGTTTAAAATTTATAGAAGCTCGACTTCAAGTAGGAAGGGTAGACCATTAAATAAAAGCTTGGGTTGACTTAATTTGGGAATGGTTAGCAGTATACAAGCATGGATTGTGTCGAGCTAAATAAAATGGTTGTGAATGAATTAAAATGGAAGGAATTAAATATAAATTGAATCGAAATCAATTTAAATTGGTTATAAAACTTAAGTAATTATTTATTCACATGGATATCATCAAATTGCATAGAATGAATTGTCATTTGACGTAAATGAAGGTAATTAAATTTCTATGAGTTGATAGAAATTAAATAAATTGATTTTAAGATCAATTGAATTGAGTATGAGCTTTTTTGGATTAAAAATAAATTGAATGTAAGAAATTGAGTTGTAAACCATTGAAATTGAATGAAATGG
This sequence comes from Allium cepa, assembly GCA_030765085.1. NCBI lineage: Eukaryota > Viridiplantae > Streptophyta > Magnoliopsida > Asparagales > Amaryllidaceae > Allium > Allium cepa. The sequence goes on from CM060931.1 coordinate 502,268,999, forward strand.
CATATGAATTGGTTGAAAGCAATTGAATTAGCTTTAAAATCATATAAATCGCTCATGGAAAGTGTTTGGTGCATGTTGCTTATGAAACGCATGTGTTTAGCTATTGAAAGTAAGTGAAATGCTAATAAATTTCGTATATTTTATACTTACATGTTTGAATTGAGTAAGTACAGGTACCGAGAAGTGGTTTGGCTGGATTTGGACGCGCTTATTACAAAATAAATAAGCCGCTTGCTTAAAAATGCTAAATAAAGGCACGCCTACGTAATAAAAATAGAAAATATGAACTGTTTTTGTTTTTCCGACCGTGTGAATTGATGTATATATATTTATATCTTTTGTCAAATTGCAAATGCTCCTCCGTACAAAGGGGACTCTGCCAAAAAATTTCAAAAATTTCGGGAGTTAGAAAATTTCTGAAATTTTTTTGGAAATTATTTGTTAGCGATAAAACGATTTCAAACTGGAATTGAAATAAGGGATTTTGGAAATGGAAATTGAGACTAATAGTTTTGTTGGAACTAAAGGATTAGGAAAGTGAATTTGGGGTTTTTGATTTCAGTAGATGAATTGAAATTTGCACGGCAAAGGTATGTATTTAAATTTCTGTATGAAATTTGATGATTTTCTAGTCTAGCCACTTGGCCTTTTGTTTTCTTTTTGAATTGGGGAGCCCGTAGAGGCATTTTATAGTTGTACCGAGCTAGCCGCGCAAAGGAGACGCTGGCGAAATTTTACGGAAATTTAGGGAGTTCGAAAATTTTGAGAAAATTTTGATAATTCAAAATTTGGTTTTAAATTCAAATTTGAATGTTAAGTAAGTGATATTGTATGGGACTTATGGATAAGTTTGAAAAGCAAGAAAAAGAGTTAGTGTGTCTTTAATAAAAAGATTGTTTTGAGGATTGTTTGGAATTGTTTGGTTTTGGGAAAAAGTAAATGGGTTTTGGACCATTCTTCTTAACTAGCAATTTCGGGGACGAAATTCTTTTAAGGGGGGAGGAATGTGACGACCCGGAATTTTTGAATGTTTGAAATCAGAATATTTAATTGATTTTAAATATTTAAAAGTAAGTTTTTAACTTGAATTCAAATATCACCATTTATTGGGTAATTTAATTATTAAATTAAATAATTTGAAGTTGGGTAAAATGTTGAATCTGGAGTTTTAAGCCTGTTAAAAATAATTTGAAAGCTTGTAAAATTTATATTGATAGTGCCGAGGGTAATAGAAATTTTAAATTTGAATTTAACAGTGATATGTTCAGTTTTGAAAATATATCATTTAAATTGACGTTTAAAATAGCCTTCTGAGACACAATCTCGGAATTCGACGAAACCAGTTTCATTGGATCCGTAATATTGTATTATTATCGGATTTTTATTTTCGTAATGTTTGGAGTTGTAGTGTAAGCGTATAGTGTATAAACGCGCTGAAGCTATAGCGGAAATTAAATATAATAATTGAGCTCAAGAAAGCTATCTTCTCCATTCGATCGAATTAGGACTCGAAACCTTTTCCATTGCGTTTGGAATAGGGGTATAACATTATGAACGTCAAGCGACATGCCACTATAGGGGTGCAAAATTTCGTGATATGTAATGTAAGATAATTTAATTATAAGATAAAAAAAATATATGGTCAAATCCATCTCCTTACCTTCTGAAATACTCTAACCATTCACCTTTAAATCACGTTATTCCTTTTTCTCCTCTGTCAGTTCAAATCGAATAAAAACTATAAAAAAAAGAATCACGAATCAAATTCGTGCTTTTGTTATTAACGTCGCTCGCAACCCTAGAGCTTGCGCACGAAGTAAGATGGAACTCGCGAGGCAGCGATAAGGGGGGCGAAGCTCGAATTTGTCGAGGCGTCTAGGTCGACGATCAATTGAGGGTTTGCGATGAGGGGCGTGTTCGTGGCATGCCAGTGGGAGGGGTTGCGATGTCAGATAGGGTGTGGCAAGCGACGCGACCTGGTTAGGGGTTGCGAGGGTTTGGCTTGGCGCACGGCTTTGGGTGTCGTCGCGCAAGGCGTGAGGGTGGGTTTCGAAGTGACGTGGTGCAGAGGCGATGGGCAGTGGTTCGAGTTCAGGGTGAGGTGGCTCGCACGAATGCTGGGAAGGCAAGGTCGTGGTGGTCTTAGTTCTGTTGTCAGTGAGGTAGTTTTCTTATTTATTAATTATAATTTGTATTCTAGAAAAATATATAATTTCAATTAGGTAGCAATTATATATATATATATATATATACTCATTTATTTTATTTTATTTATATTATACGCAAAAAAAAATATCTACAGAGAAGAAATACCAGTAGGTGAAATTTATATACAAGTATGAATAAATATAACTGGCCTGCTATAATATACTTAGGTAAATGGAAGTTTTATGTAGATAAGAGCTTAGGAAGAAGGAAATTTTAAAATGTTGAATATTTATATAAAATTAGATTTTTTAAAAAACAATAAATTAATTTTTAGTACATGGGTTTCAAAAGAAAAGGAATAATTATTTATTATTGGAAAATTGGTTTTAATAAAATAATTAGTAAATCAAAATTTATTAAATGGTAATTGATAATTTAGTTATTTCAAGTATTAATAAAACCCATAATGTTTATACAAGGTTAAAATCTGTAGGAAACAAGTCGAGATTGGATTTGGATTGCAAAAATCAAAGGTGAGTTAATCTCACTCTTCTGGATTTAAATTTAAATGGTTAAATTTAAATAATTGGTTGAATGATTGAATTGATTTGATGTGCTATATTATATATAGTAGTATATAGTATATATTGGAGTGATTGATTTCCCACATTATATAGCGGATGAGACCCTATGCTTCGCATAATACCGGATGATATTATATAAATCCCATATACCACGATATTCCACCTCGAAGTGGAATTGGTATGTTATGTTGTGCTAACGTCTGTGGATGCAGTGAAACAGGTTGGAGGGATCCAACTTGATTCCTCAAAATTATTTAAATTATTTAATATTCTGTGTTATGAATATTTGATATTCTGTGATGAATTATACTGAATTAGAATATTGAATACTATGGTTTGCTTGAATAAATTTCGGTGCATTGGGTCATTAAATTTTTTAGAATTTGATCTTTTTGGAAGAAATATAAGAGTAAATTTTGAAAGTGAAATAATTATAGAATAAAAATAAGAATGAATTGGAAAGAAATAAAGGTCATTTTTTTAAAGAAACTGAAGTTAAATTATAAAGTAGAGATTTAAAAGTTAGTGAATCTCGGTTTTTAAACAGATAAAGTTTTTGAATTTAAATTGTTTTAACAACTTGAATGTTAAAGTGCATTTTTAAATTGATTTGAATTTAAAAATGAATTTGGTTTTAAATTCCTTTAAGCTTCTTTTATAAAATGAGTAATTAATTTATTTAACGAAGTAAATAAAAAGGTAGTTAATTACCGGTTGAGATTAATTAAGAATGATTAATATTTATGGTTTAATTAATGATTAATTACTTAATGTAATTAATTTAGACTAGGATAAATTATATTGTAATTAGAAATCATTAATTTATATAATTAATGATGTAATTAAAAGTTGATTAATTAAGATTAATTAATCAATAATAAGTGATTTATGGGAAATTAATTAATATAAGTAATTAAGGATTAATGTAATTAATTATAGTTAATTAATTTGTGAATTAATTAGAGATTAATTACTGTTTTTGGTTAAGAATAATTAATTTGTGTAATTAATTAAAGATAATTACTTGAATGTAATTGAAGGATAATTAATCCATGGTGATTAATCAAGATGGATAATTAAGGAATGATTAATTAATTGATTTGAAATTAATTAAAGTTAAGTGAAGGAATCTAAGTGATTGAGGTTGGTAATTCAATTAGAATTAATTAAATTAATTTTAGAAGTGATCAAGCTTTGCTTATGGTTGATTGAAAGGTACTGGATACCTTGAATGAGTTGATATGTCTGATATGAAATATTTTGTGGTAACATATGTTTGGGCGGACATGATATTATGGTTATCTATCAATGATGAATTCTTGTGTAAAGTGACATCCTATATTTAAAATTTGAAGTGTATTTCATTTGGATAACTTGGGTTAGGATGACGTGAGACTCGAAGAGACCGGGGTCGGGTTTAGAAAATACCCGAAACCACTTCGAATTTTTATAGATTGATATGTGAAATCAATAGGCTGGAATGAAATGATTTAAGTGAATTGGACTATTTAATTTAAATTTTGGTACTTAGAAAATTAGTGTGTGAAATAAGTGATGTCTATAACAAATTGTGAATTTGTAAATTGATATGAGTTACCCCGGGTTTTATATAAGTTGTATTCTTTGTATTCCATGTTAGATGGATTTACTCACGCTGGTTTGCATCTTGACCCGGGTGTTACTTTGATGTTATGGTTGGGTCAGACCGAGTATTACAGATTTTCAGGTAAGGACGTTCTGGAGCTCAGGAGGCGAGCTGGATGGCAAGAACGTATGGAGTGTCTCTGTTGTATTATATTGTTGTATATCTGAGACATGATGATTGTGTATATCCAGTGTCTGTATATATGTGTAACTCTGATGTATTACAAACGTATTTGACAGATACAGAATTCTTTTGTAAACTGTTATCATTTGATATTATATTTTGATCTGTTGCGAATGTGAGAATCTTTGTTGTGTTTCTTCTTCTTCTTCTTCTATCTCTTTCTTCTTTCCCTAACTATCTGGAATTTTTTGGGATCGAAAATTCTGGGTTGTTACATGTACACATCAATCTGCATATATATACATACATGCAGATATATTTTCATCATATACAACATTTTTCTAAACAACTACAAGTACAAAACATCTAGATATATCACGATTCAAGCTTAAGTGGGTTAGATTGATGTAAAACAGAGGATAGCCTGGATCTTTGATTTAATCAGAAAATTGGAATTTGATGTTGAAAAAGAAGCTTGATTTGAACCTGAACTTGAACCTTTAGTTTGATATTTGAGTTGAATACATGTTGAGTTGATCTGCTACTTAGTTGTTGGTTTGAAACTAAGTTGAATTTGTTGAGGAAGTTGCTTCAGTTTTTCTTTCTTCTAATTTTCATTGATCTGGATCTTGTTTCCAGGTTTGTGAATTTTTGTTTGCTTGAAGTTTAATTTTCTTTTGAAAGATGATGAATTTTTAAACTGATAAATGAAATAACCAGGTTTTCTTTAATAACATGTTATTGTATTTAAATTTTAAGAGAAAATCAAATTGCCACTTGTAATCTAAGTTTACACTTGATTAATACATGTATCTATTTTTTTACACTTGTTAAAACAATTATTTTACGTTTAAACCCTTGTTTAATAAATTATAACATATATACAAACTAAAATTTTAAAAGAAAGAATTATTAAACCTTGTATTAATCTTATTTAAAATTAAAATCAAGTTGTTATGCTTATTTTAATAATTATAGGAAATTACTAGTGTTAGAAATGTTCGATTAATCTTTAAATCAGTTGTTTTTAGAAAATTATTATATTGAATTTAAACCAAAGCTTTCTATTATATTTTTTCAATTTAAATAAATCCATTTCCTTTTACATATATTTTTATAAATTTTAAATAAATTAATTTTTAAACTATTTATACTTTAATAAATAAACATACATATGTATAAAATATAGAAATTAGCTTTAAACAACTTCTGAAAATTATTTATATCAAATTTAAAATATAAATTTCTAAATATATGTTACATATGTACATTATACAATTTTTTATAAATTTAAAATATAGTGTTTTCAAATCCAATACATTTTTTAAAAGTATTTATTTTTGGATTTTCAAATTTAAATTCTATTTACAATCAATTTATATACATAAACAAACACATATATTATTTAATTCTGAAAAATTCAAATTAATTCACAATTTAATCCAATATTTTATATTAATCGCCAAATTAAATTTGACTCAAAACCAGGATCGTTACATAAACCCATATTTTTCTGAATGGGCGTGGAAGCCCTGTCACTTTTCTTTCTTCTAGTTCTTTAGAAATCAAATATATTAGATTTAGGTTTTTTGATTTACAATTTGGAGGTAGAAAATGTTGATCTAGAGAAGAAATGCATAAATTAAGCCTTCCGTATGAGGTGAGTTTTCAGATCTGGTTTTATAATTTATGTATTTATTTTTCTTCAATTATATCTAGATTTTTTAAATAAATACAATTTCTAGTTTGTGGATCTAAGTAGGGTTGCAAAGGGGTAGACTATGGATAATAAAATTGGAATAAAAATTAGATCTGGAATTTGGAGTGTTTTCTTTTCAGGTGAGTGGATTTAAATTATATATCTTCTATGCTGATGATACGTAATATCATTAGATTCCCATTATGTTATCCCGCTTTTTGGCAAAGCCGCGATACCAAAAGATTGATCGAAAACGAAGGACAGTTCGCCTCAGAGGTTGATCGTACTTCCTTTAGCTACGGATATCACTGAATTTTATCCGAGTCCAGAATGAGCCACAATTGATAGGACACGGCAAGAAAGACTACAGGAGTCAGCATTTCAAATTTCAAGGCAATCCGAGTTCATACGCTCGAGTTATGATCAATTCAATTTGAAGGGGAAAGCCCGGGTTTCGAACCCATCATTTGTCAACGGTTCGAAACCATCACCTTCGAATCCCTCAACTTCGAATCCATCGGAGCGCTCCTGTTCGAAACCATCATCTTCGAAACCCTCGCGATGCCTCGGTTTCGAAACCATCGGGTCCATACCTACCAAGTCCATAACAATGGACTTCGAATCCATCAGAGAGTAGCTGTTTCGAATCCATGTTCCACGACCTAACTTCGAAACCACCAGACAAGCATGCTTCGAACCCATCGACATGTTACCTTCGAACCCATCACAGTGCCATCTTCGAACCCATCGCAGAAGCCACGTTCGAAACCATCACGGAGCCAAGTTCGAACCCATCCTGCGTTGCCTTGTTCGAACCCACTGGGTCGACCCACGTGTCTTCCATCGGTTCGAAATAGCCGAGATACATGGAGTCGAAGCGGTCAACACGGAGAGAAGTCCGGATCGATTCGAAACTTGCGCTCCACGTCACCACGAAGTCGCGTGCCACACTGGGTTCGAAACCATCGTTTCGAGACCATGGGTTCGAATCAAACAGCCTTGCCGTGATGTCTATTTCGAACCCAACATATCTCCTAGCCTACTGATCCAAATGCAATGAAACTTTCACAGATGTTTGCATACATGTTGAAGAATGTCCACGCCAAATTTCACCTCGATTGGATGAATTCTTGATCGGTTCGAATGGAGTTCGAACCGATGCCAAAGTGGGCCCAAACTTCCCGAGGCCGTACGCGTGGGCCCCCTCACGTGCCAGAAGTGGTCTCCCGAGTTTTCAGCGAGATACCAGCAGCCTACACCTATAAATAGAGCCCCAGGGCCAACAGAAAAGGGATCTTCTGACGCTGAGACGCCGAGACTCTGCCGGATCAAGATCTCCATCATCCTACATCATAATTTCACTATTGATTTCGAATTTCCAGTTGTAACTTGCTGTGGATCGCTGTAACAACTTGTAAACATTGAAAGATAATCAATAAACATCAAAAAACTTCACAGTGGACGTAGGCGACACGCCGAACCACTATAAATTGCTTGTCTACGTATTTTCTTTACTGTTGACTGGAGTTTTTGTTAGATAATATTCATATTCAGTTCGTACTCTCGGCTATTATCTCTTCAACGACTCCCGAAGAGTGTTGTGACCAATTTTGGTGCAAACACTTTGGTGCTTTCACTGAGAAAACCCAGATTTTCTCCTGCTCGTTGGATCTGTCATCGATACCGGATTGAATAAATCTAAGAGAGAGATCCAGATTGTTAAATCCAACTTCCTTCCCTTCTATTCAGATTTGCATAAAGTCTAGGAAAGGAACTCAACTGTAAAAATGGTTAGCACAAGAACCACCTCGAACGCCGTCAATCAAGAAGGACAGGATAGACAGAATCCTGCCCCTCTGCCTCCACCTAATCAAGATGCCGCTGGGCACTCAGAACCGTCGGGTCCGGTTACCCGACAAGAATTGCAGTTGTTACTTCAAGAGCTGACCCAGAGTCGGCGACAACTAGAAGAACAGTTACGCGCCAACGCTGAGCTAATTAACCAGCTGGATCGCCAGAAACGAAAACGATCCACGAGAGACCGTGCTTATCGCTCTTCTAGCGAAAATTCTTCATCTTCCGATTATCATAACCGACCTCCACGACCCCGGTTAGATGAGGGTCGTATACCATCCGCTGGAAACCAACCGATATTGACCGTTGGACAAATAAGAGTTGGTCCGTCAGCCAGCTTCCAAACCGGACCCTCCTCCCGAGGGGGTGCCATTCCTCACCACGCCGCTGAGTACCGCACCGCTAGCGTTGCGGCTGAACCAGGGGTCGACACTCGAGATCAGTCGGACCCGAACCGTCGTCAAAGCGGTCATACTCCTGAACCGTACGTCCCAGAGGACTATGAGCCGAGAAGGCGAGATTTGAACCGTCAACGATATCCGGCTCAAACCCAAAGTATGGAACGTGACCATACTCCGGTGCAAATGCCGGATCTATCGACTATGATACGACAGATGATTCGTGAGAGTCAGGGATTCACAAACGACGATTGGGGGGTTTCCCGAAGTCACACTCCCTTTACGGACGACATTCTTAATGCTGAACCCCCACGGCGATTCCGAATGCCCACTCTGCCCATGTATGAGGGGAACTCCGATCCCAATCAACATATTCTAAAATATGAATGGTCGATGACGGCTGCCAGAGCCGACGACGCTGTGAAATGTCGTAGTTTCCCCATATCCCTGGGGGGCATCGCCACCATGTGGTTCACCCGATTGCCTCCTCGATCCGTCTCCTCATTCGACCAGCTGGCCACAAAATTCGTTGAGCAATTCCGCATGCACGTCGCAAGGCCGAAAGATGTCAACACTCTATCCAGTGTCACGCAAGCTCCCGGAGAGACGCTAAGACACTACTTAGAAAGATTCCATACTGCATGTGCGGAGATTAGTAATCCAAATGATAACTCCATCCTTATGGCGTTAACCAAGGGGATCGACCCCGATTCTGAATTCGGCAATTGGCTAGCTGGAAAACCACCTGCGTCATTGGACCGTTTCCATGCCAAAGCAGCTCAATTCCTGAGACGGGAAGACGCGAAACAGTCTAGGAAGCAAACTGACGCAGGATCAAACGTGGGAGGAACCCAAAGCAATGTTGCAATAAAACAATCCGGTGAGAGCTCCGGAAAAGTTCAGTTGAACATTAAAAATAAACAAGCTCGGCGAAGAGAGAGCGTGAATCAAATTAAAAAACAAGATCAAAATAGCGGTCCGCAACGTAAAAATCCGAAGTTCGACAGTTATACTCCTTTGAATACTTCATTGGAGGACTTGTATTTACAAACCCGTAGTACAATTCAATATGAAAAACCTGCTCCGAGACCGTCGTCAGAGAGACAAATCCAAACAGGAAAATTTTGCAGGTTCCATGAAGGCTACGGACACGATACGAACGAGTGTCGTCACCTACAGGATCTTGTTGAAAAACTAATCAGGGAAAGGAGACTCGATCGATTTGTGCGGACACCACAACCCAGGGAAGCAGGTCCGTCAAATCAAATTAATGAACCCGATCAACCGAGGCATGAGGACTCCGATGGTCCTCGCGGGAGATTGGTGATAAACGCCATCAGTGGCGGACCGACTTTCTCAGGAGCCTGGAACGACGAGGATCTTCGTCATTGTCACACATGACAGGCTCATTCAATCTATGAATATTTTGCAATTTCATTTACATTCTGAAATTTGATTTTGTAATAAGGCACTGACTTTGCCATATTTTCTCATTTCAGCAATAAAACATTATCTCTTCAAGCTAAAGCTGTGATTCATCGAATACAACATTCAACAATCACGACACACGAAGAGCTAAGTTCCATCGAACAATGGAATTTATTCAAATAGCGAGTGACTGCGTTACAACCGGCCACTCACTAAGTGAAACCCCAGCTCGGGGGCAAGTCGACACATCGAAGGCTGAACCGGACCAACACACGACAGTCCATTCAATAATTCGTTCCCGGAGTGCGAACGGACTCCAACTTCCCACTGCGTGAATTGGAGTATAAACATTTAACAATTCGTTCCCGGAGTGCGAACGGACTCCAACTTCCCACTGCGTGAATTGGAGTATAAACATTTAACAATTCGTTCCCGGAGTGCGAACGGACTCCAACTTCCCACTGCGTGAATTGGAGTATAAACATTTAACAATTCGTTCCCGGAGTGCGAACGGACTCCAACTTCCCACTGCGTGAATTGGAGTATAAACATTTAACAATTCGTTCCCGGAGTGCGAACGGACTCCAACTTCCCACTGCGTGAATTGGAGTATAAACATTTAACAATTCGTTCCCGGAGTGCGAACGGACTCCAACTTCCCACTGCGTGAATTGGAGTATAAACATTTAATAATTCGTTCCCGGAGTGCGAGCGGACTCCAACTTCCCACAGCGTGAATTGGAGTGTAAACATTTAACAATTCGTTCCCGGAGTGCGAACGGACTCCAACTTCCCACAGCGTGAATTGGAGTATAAACATTTAACAATTCGTTCCCGGAGTGCGAACGGACTCCAACTTCCCACTGCGTGAATTGGAGTATAAACATTTAACAACTCGTTCCCGGAGTGCGAACGGACTCCAACTTCCCGCAGCGTGAATTGGAGTATAAACATTTAACAACTCGTTCCTGGAGTGCGAACGGACTCCAACTTCCCGCAGCGTGAATTGGAGTATAAACATTTAATAATTCGTTCCCACTGCGTGAACCAACCCATCAACGCGGACTCCGAATCCCCAAAACATGAATCGGGGTATGAACATAAGCTACGGGTTCCCGGAGCGCGAACCGAAGCATCCGTGTAAACTCCATATTCCCGAAGTGCGAGTTGGGGTATAAATGTCAATTCCGGGTTCCTGAAGTACGAACCCAAACTTACATGTTTTATCCAAGCTCCCGGCGCGTGAGTTGGAACACCAACACCAAGTCAAAGTTCCCATAGTGCGAACTAAAGCGTTAATACTAACTCCGAGTTAATGGAGTGCAAGTTGGAATGTGAACACCATCCCCAAGTTCCCGGAGCGTGAACCATGTTACAAGTATCAATAACACTTGAACTCCTGGAATGCATACCAGGTTATCGATCTCAAATTACTCTAAGTCCCCGGAAGACGGACGTGTACTTAAGATTCGCAACAAGTGCAATCGACTGCCAAAAATATAAGTGTTGTTACCCAAGACTGGGGGGCACGGAAGTTAAGTGTCAATCACTCACCGAAGTGATACAACGTCCGAAGTTCAACTCATTCATCAAGCGCAACTTGTGACCAAGGTTCTCAAGCGTGGCAAATGAAACGAGCTCTACTTAAACGGTGAAAACACCACAAGTACACCGAACCGAAAACAAGGCATTGCAAGTACTTAAGCACAAATAAAACAAGAGTTGAAACAAAGAGACTAAAGTTTATTTCAACTAACCAAAAATGAGGGCTTACATATGAAAAAGTTTTCCCAAAAACAATCCCTACTAGCAGGAGCCGAACCTGCATCTATACACGGCTTATGAAAATAAAAAACAAGTACTTGTCTACCAAAACATCTACTTGTAAAGCCACTCTACTTCTTCCTCTTCTTCGTCTTCCTTATTAGTGGTTCATCGTTATCAGAATCACTAGCGACAGAAATTCTTTTTGAGTGCCTCCTCTTCGGCGGTGACGCTTCGGCTGGGGGCATGATATCGATGTCCTCCTCAGAGCTCGAATCTACAGGGAGGCTTTCCGCCGGAGGAGTAGGGGGGACTGGATCTGTGACGGAAATTGAGATAGTGCCACCCGATGGTACTATCCTGGCAGGTGTTGAGCTATGCGCCGTCGCGCTGCCACCGGCGCTACCACTGTGCCCCGCAGCTTCTATCTCAGCGCTGATTTCAGCCAAAATCTCCTCTTCTCGAGTCGCTTGGGCTTGGCTGGGGGCATCCGCAGCTTGCGTCGAAGAACTTGAGGTCGGCAGGGGATCACTAACGATGATAAACTGTAAGTCCGTAGAGAAACCGCCCTGCTCACCGAGCAGCTCGCTCACCATCTGTTCCTCGAGAGACAACCCGCTCCCCTGTGCCGCCTCGGTCGATATCGCCGCTACAGCAATGGTCTCGGTGGCGATGGCCTTTACCCTTTGGCTTGATTCTTGAGCCGTGACTGTCGGCGCAACCTCCGTCACTAGGCAAAAACGATAAGTTATTAGTGACTTCTTCAAAACAAACTCTTTATTTAGAGAACACTTGAGATAATTTCGAAATACCTTCTCCAGTTTGACTCACAGACGGCTGAATGACCTCGGGAGTGTGCTCATGGATAGGAGATAAGTGCGGCCGCTCCGGGTCGTAAGCAGGAACATGTGGCAAGCTGACCGCAGACGCAGGCACTGACAAAGGCGATGTGGTGACTTCGATGACGTCCGCATGGTGCTCAACGCCCGATCCCTCTCCAACTTCCAGGGAATGACCACCCATCACCTCCTTCTCATGAGCAATGATAGCATCGTGGAGGACCTTCTTTTCGTCCTCAGTTAATAACCGGTTCTCAAGCTCGAATCGGTCAACCGATTCGCCCGGGTGCGTTTCCCCCTCTTCCTCGACCAATCGCTCCCAAGCGCTGCGAAGGTGAACGGGATAATCTTGAAGCCAGGCTAAATTTCGGTGTTTTAACACGTTGGCGTTATAAGTTATAAGCAGATCTTCGATATCGGCCTCTAGCCTGGCCTCTGCTCGTTGAACTTTCTCCTCCACCTCTATCTCGACCGCTTGAACTTTCGCCACCGCAGCATCCCTTTCGGTGCGAAGAATCACAGCTTGTTCGCACGCCTCCTGAGCTGCGCTATTCGCATCATCCCTTTCCTTGGCAATTTCAGCAAATTTTGACTTAAGCTCGTTCAACTCCTTCAGGGCAGCATCCCTCTCTGCAGTAACCAATGTGTTTCGATGACCCATGTCCTCAACCGTGGCGTAGTGTTCGCGTTTCATCCTATCCATGATTGCCTGGGCTTCATCAGCTTTTTTAGTGGCCTCTATTTCAGATTTACGGGATGATTCAGCCTCAGTATTTAGCACTTGTATGATGCGATCTTTTTGTGTTAACTCGGCTTGCAATTTTTCAATGGTGGCTGCTCTTTCAAAGGCCAAGGCCGATGCTTTTTCGGCCGCTCTATACCACACTTTGTACTGTGCGTAGAAATCGTGCACATAATCAAGCGCCCACTGCTCGGCCTCCTGTGGGATTCTTTTCAAGTTCGGTGGGAATACGTAGTTGTCGAAGCATATATTCGGGAACTCCCTTTTCAATTGCGCGAGCCTGATTGCTCCTTCCCCCATGATTTCAGTAGGAGGTTCCTCCGCAGCCATCGGTGCCGTCACCTCAGATCTAGAAGCTTGAGAAACTGGCGCATGTCGAGAAGAGTCACGAGGAACATGAACGGGATGTTGTACGGGACCTCTGGAAGGAGGAGGGGTACGCGATCGCGATCGACGCCTGTGGCCCTTGTCCGAATCGTATCTCTCATGACTAGAATATCCGGAACGTCCTTGGTCATAGTATCCAGGGCGTCCCTGATCATAATCTCTATCTCCCTCTCGCCTGCGCGAATCATAATAAGAAGACTTGCGAGCATGTCGAAGACTCCCAAGCATTGAACCCCGCTTTGACATAGTATCTGCAAAGCAAAATAAAATCGAATCAATCACCCTTCGAAACAGATAATTTACAGTCGAAGTTTATGCAGTGTCGTGAAATGTGTATGAATATGCATTTCCCCCCGACCAACCAGAAATGTCGACCTCGCTAGTAATAAGAGGCTCGCTCAATTCTAGACTACGATGGAACTCCTCCAACCCGGCATCATGTTGAAAAGACACATCTTCCGGGATTGGAAGGTCGGCAAGCCCTTCGTAGAGGCTTTCAGTACGCGGAGGAGACATCTCAGAGATTCTAACTCCGGAGGAGGGCCGGGCAATGACAACCGATTTCCGTCTCCCCCGCTTAGTTGACTTAACCATGGCAGCCTTGCCTTTTCTCCGCTCCGCGACATCCGAAGCTACATCCGTAGGCTCGATCAGCGGCTCGTCGTCAGTATTAGTTCTTTCAGAGTCAGCCTCCTCAGCTATGACAACTTCGGGCTTCTTATGTTTGACTCGTTTCTTAGGAACGATCCTTTGTGCCACCTCAAACCTTATACTCTGTCCTCGTTCAATCAGCCCAAAGGTCCGGAGATTCCTATCGGTCAAAAGCAACTCGATGTCCCTATCTTCGCTCGGGACTTCTCGAAGTATTCGCACCATCTCCTTAAACTCTTCACCTTCGGGCCTCGGGATCGTTGCTGTAAAAAGAAAAAATTAATATAAGTCTCACTTCGGCTGCAATTGTCGTAGTAAATATTTGAAAACTCGGTTATACTCACGTCTGAATAACCATCGTCGAGCAAATCCTGGAGGACATCTGACATAGAACCATTCTGTCCTATAGTAACTCAGCCTTGTCCAGGATCCGGTGACCACTTGACAATTTCTCACCGCCTCCAGAAATGTGAAAGAAGGATAATCACCACGAGTTTTGAAGTTGAACAAGTATCTAATTTCGATTGGAAGCGGCGGTCGATGGAGACATTCCATAAATGCAATGAACAAGCTATTGATCGACGCATATCCGTTCGGATGCAACTGAGATGGGGCGATCCTCAAAAATGACAATACTTCTCTTATATACTCGTTGAACGGGGGAAGTGTCCCGGCCGCACACGCGTGGCGATTAAATGCTGTATACCCTTCTGGCGGATTATGTGGTCTATCATTCGGCCCCGGCAGTAACACATCGTCCAATGACAAGCCGTGCCTCAAACAAATTCTTCCCAACATGTCTTCAGAGATATTCGATGGAACGGAATCTGATGGATTGGCAATGAACGACGCATCAGGAAGTTCGTCCGGAGCCGGACCGATGATCTCAGGATCTATATCCGGAACTTCTAGCCTCGGAGGGGCTGTACCTTGAATCTCTTGCTGCTGTGAACTTGAAGATTCCATAACTAACTAACTCATGAGAAACCATCGTTAGACGACAAAGAACCCGTGTGTTCCCCAGTGTAAAGTGTATGAATGTGTGTGGTACCGTGCCATGCATTACTTGAACGAATGTTGCAGAATTAAAGTGAACATTCAAACGACAAAGCTACAAAGTTCAGCTATAATGACCGTCATCGCTGACCGTCATCACTAAATCGTTTATATGATGGAAGTCAATTCAAATAGAAGTTGTTATAGTTCCATCGACGAGCTTCAAAAGGCAATCAAATATGCAGTTCAATATTCAAGTCCAGATATGCAGGGATGAAGCTCGTCGGAGTTATGCTTGAAAAATCTCAAATTTTGGAGTCCATCACACAGGGTTCGAAACCATCACAGAGGCTTCGTTCGAAACCAATCAAACACCTCTTCGTTCGAACCCGTCCAAACTCCTTTCGAACCCACGCGCTCGAAACCATCCTGACATCACTTCGAAACCATACAGTTAGACGCGCTTCGAACCGATAGCCAAATGACAAGTTCGAACCGATACCGAATTCCTCAAACTTGGCATCGGTCGCGTTCGAACCGATCCACTTCGTATCGATACGAAGTTGTCGACTTCGAACCGATAACCTATGGGTTCGAATCCATCGATTCGAATGGATCCCTCGAATCCCCCAATCGGTGCGAACTGCGCATCTCAACAAGGACATTCCATGGATCGATTCGAAATCCAATGAAAACACACCACCGTCATCGGTTCGAACTCGAATCCACACATCGGTTCGAATCCTTCCTAAACCAGATCTGGTTTTGCCAAACTCTAGGTTATGCAATCGATGAAGAGAGAAGTGGATTCGAAATAGCATCGTCACTTGAATCCAAGGCTAATTACCTAGTTCGATCAGTGGATTCAAGAAGATTTAGGTCTTAGATCTTGATGGATTCGAAAACACGACGCAGTGTTTTTCTCTTTTGAAGCTTCGAGACGATGCAGAGAGCAAGTAAAAGTAAAAAGTGAAAATGAGGCTGGACCACTGCTATTTATATGGTGGGTAGAAAGTGACCGGGACGATTCGAGTTCCGGTGAGAATTGACCGAGTACATTAGGTCAAAAGGCAAAATCGTTTCGAAACCAACTTTCGAACCCAAATGCCTGAGACTCCATCGTGTGAAGCACACGAACAACTGCCAAGAACCGAAGTTTCGTAACCATCCGAATCATCGGTTCGAAGATCATTTTCGAACCCATCGAAACGAACTGATAGTTCGAAACCATCCTTTAACATCAGTTCGAATGAGAATTTCGAACCCATCGTAGTACAAAGCATACTCCATCTCTTAACATCGGTTCGAAAGTCAACTTCGAACCCATCATGACACGAGTGTACTCCGTTGGGTCGAATATCAATTTCGAATCCATCCATGCTCCAACGCATCGACTCAAAATCTCATTTTCACACGACCCATCCTTACACGGACATATTGCATCCATACAAGTTTGAATTTCGAAGCCATTGATGCTCAAGTACATCGGTTCGAAACATTACGCTTGCGCAATACAAATTCATTTTCTTCAACCTTCAATATCGGTTCAGGAGAGGATCGATACGAAGAAACTTTTCAAAACAACCATCAAGCGTTGTTTCAAAGTCAAATTTCAAAATCGGTTCAGGAGAGAATCGATACGAAATTCCGCAGCAAACCTAACTGATAACGACTCGTGGACGCACGACGTTAACAAGGTCCAAATTAACATATGTGCATACATGTCGGACTAACATTCGATTTTGAGTATTCACAGGGATCAAACACTCATCCTGTTACAAATGCGACAGCCAACGGCTAAGCACTATTATACAGCAGTCAATCATATCAACGCAGGGTTACAGCAGTACAGCATACGAGTTTCAACAAAAAAGAGAACAATGATTGTTCAGAGAGAAATGGCAGCTATTCAAAGCACGTCATGTTCCCACAAGACGTACTTTGGGGGGCAAAATGTTATCCCGCTTTTTGGCAATGCCGCGATACCAAAAGATTGATCGAAAACGAAGGACAGTTCGCCTCAGAGGTTGATCGTACTTCCTTTAGCTACGGATATCACTGAATTTTATCCGAGTCCAGAATGAGCCACAATTGATAGGACACGGCAAGAAAGACTACAGGAGTCAGCATTTCAAATTTCAAGGCAATCCGAGTTCATACGCTCGAGTTATGATCAATTCAATTTGAAGGGGAAAGCCCGGGTTTCGAACCCATCATTTGTCAACGGTTCGAAACCATCACCTTCGAATCCCTCAACTTCGAATCCATCGGAGCGCTCCTGTTCGAAACCATCATCTTCGAAACCCTCGCGATGCCTCGGTTTCGAAACCATCGGGTCCATACCTACCAAGTCCATAACAATGGACTTCGAATCCATCAGAGAGTAGCTGTTTCGAATCCATGTTCCACGACCTAACTTCGAAACCACCAGACAAGCATGCTTCGAACCCATCGACATGTTACCTTCGAACCCATCACAGTGCCATCTTCGAACCCATCGCAGAAGCCACGTTCGAAACCATCACGGAGCCAAGTTCGAACCCATCCTGCGTTGCCTTGTTCGAACCCACTGGGTCGACCCACGTGTCTTCCATCGGTTCGAAATAGCCGAGATACATGGAGTCGAAGCGGTCAACACGGAGAGAAGTCCGGATCGATTCGAAACTTGCGCTCCACGTCACCACGAAGTCGCGTGCCACACTGGGTTCGAAACCATCGTTTCGAGACCATGGGTTCGAATCAAACAGCCTTGCCGTGATGTCTATTTCGAACCCAACATATCTCCTAGCCTACTGATCCAAATGCAATGAAACTTTCACAGATGTTTGCATACATGTTGAAGAATGTCCACGCCAAATTTCACCTCGATTGGATGAATTCTTGATCGGTTCGAATGGAGTTCGAACCGATGCCAAAGTGGGCCCAAACTTCCCGAGGCCGTACGCGTGGGCCCCCTCACGTGCCAGAAGTGGTCTCCCGAGTTTTCAGCGAGATACCAGCAGCCTACACCTATAAATAGAGCCCCAGGGCCAACAGAAAAGGGATCTTCTGACGCTGAGACGCCGAGACTCTGCCGGATCAAGATCTCCATCATCCTACATCATAATTTCACTATTGATTTCGAATTTCCAGTTGTAACTTGCTGTGGATCGCTGTAACAACTTGTAAACATTGAAAGATAATCAATAAACATCAAAAAACTTCACAGTGGACGTAGGCGACACGCCGAACCACTATAAATTGCTTGTCTACGTATTTTCTTTACTGTTGACTGGAGTTTTTGTTAGATAATATTCATATTCAGTTCGTACTCTCGGCTATTATCTCTTCAACGACTCCCGAAGAGTGTTGTGACCAATTTTGGTGCAAACACATTAAATATTTTAATTTTGTATTTCATATACTTGAACTAATTTCAGTAATTATTTATGTAAGTTAGTTGTGTTAAAACCGTAAATTTATAAGAAAAGTGTACTTGTATGCAAATGTTATTTTTATGGAAAAAGAAAGAAATCCAAATGAATATAAGTAATATTAAGCTTAAAAATTATAGAGAAAGGCATAAGCCTAAAGGTGAGAAATTTACAGTAAAATATATCAAAACATAGAGAATAAAATACAAAGGTGAAATCTGATGAATAAGTTGATTTGGAAATTATTGATAGATTAGTTGGTTGTTTAGAAAAAGAGGATACATTTCCATAATTTAATATTGTAAGCAAAATGGTAAACATAATTGCAGGAATAAAACCAAGAGAAATGGAATTAGTGAAAAATAGAGACGTTACTGTATTTTGCATTATCCAATAATTAAAGAAATAGTAAAAGAAGCATCTTGTGGTTTTGGGTTATTGTTTATGGTATTATTTTGTATTGAAACATGGAAATAGATTATAGTATAGTTTTTGTAACAAAACAAATAGAATAGAACTGCTTTCCAAAATAAAAGCGAATAACGCAAAGCGTTAAAGAAATTAAAGATGAAGAAATAATCAAGTTAATTATTTGACAAGATTAGAAGCTATAAACAAAAAATGTGACTAGATCTGTATTTATTGCATAGATAGTAGAGTAAAAAGTAAAGTAGTTATTATGATAAGTAACTTATGACAGTTGGACGTAGTCCCAAGTTAAGACTGTTATACAATATAAGGGAACTAAAGAAGATTTAGTATCATAATAATAGAAGATAGACTGGAATAGAAAAGACTTGCAATTACATTTATAACATGTAGGTCATAAAAGAAAGAGAAGAATATAAAAGTGAAAATTGCGAGTATAATTATAACACGTAGGTTATAATTAAAAAGAAAGAAAAGAAGAGTCTTATTTTTTCAAACTTAGATATTGGATTAAGTTAATAAGCAAAAATAATAGAAGTGGCCAGTGCCGGTAGCATTCACTTTCAGGTCTCGGACTAATGGTACACATAGATAGGGCTGGGCATGTTGATTATGATATATAAGTAGCCAATAGAATAAGAAAAGTAAACTAAACTAAATGCACAATAAAAGATTAGACATAGGGTCTAATAAAATGGTATGTTGTGTTTGGAGCAGCTTGAAGGGAATCTAGATAAAGAGGCCAACAAAGCAGTTCATCGTAGATATTTAATACAAAAAGAGCGCATACAACTTAGTTATTATTGGCTAGAATGAAGAATGAAACTTCAACGGGACGTGAGGATACTCTAGGATGGCTCTCTTGGGTAGTCCTAACGAAGCTGCACCCTTGGTGGCAGGTCTGTAGGTGTTCCGTCAAGAGAGTATGCCTTGACCGCTTTTGCATTACAGGCCAAACAAACCGAACCTTTATAAGCAGTCAAAAGGTTGATGATGGAGTAGGATATTCGTATGACACTGTACTCTAGTTTGCGAGTAGATTATAGTGGGGAGGACTCATACGGATAGTCGCATGCGGATATCAACCATCATTCGTCAGAGCGAGTTCGGGAAAGACTAGAGTTAAACCAACAGACCACTAATTCTTTCACTATTGAGACATTGGATTATGGGTACCGCCAATTGGATGTTTAGATTGTTTGTAGTAGGGAACAACCACTTAGCTCTTGAAAGGCCTTTTGATTAGTTGAGAAGGGGCTGTGTGGGGCCATAGCTACGATGGGAAAAGAGACAAATAATGTAAAATATTTGTATTATAGGTCTAACTAAGAAGACCTTTACCGATATAGAAAATCCTCGACCGTGTTCCGTACAAATTAGACCTTGTTGGCGGAATTCAAGGAGTAGATAGAACGATTACTTGTAGTTCTCAAGGTACGCATTGGGTCGTACAATATGGATGTCCAGGCACTAGTATAAGCTAGTGCTGGATGCAATTTCACGTTTTCATAGTAGACGACGAAACATCTTTATGGTAGGCCTCACAAAACCATCCTTTACAGATATAGTTACAATACACTCTAGTAGCGGGACGATGGAGTCCTTTTCGAGGACGATACAGTTGGTTCTATAGTTAGTACCTAGGATCGATGGGGCCTTTGGGCATGTAGTTAAATATATATTGATTATTAGGTCATAATCTACTAGGTAATAGATGGGTACGATTCACGCACAGAGGCAAGAGTGTTATAAACCCAATAAACCTAATATGACAAAAAACGGAAATATAATGGTATATGTAGAATTATGCTTAGAAGTGTATAATTTGTCCATTCACCAGAAATTTAGTTCTGACCCCCTCCTCATACCATCCTATAGGATGGATAGATGGCTGAAGTTTTCTAGCTTTGTGACGCTTGTTTAAAATGTGTTATTACCTTGGTGAGTATTTACTTACTATTATATTTTAGTCAGTTTTGCTGTGAGATATTTATTTGAGCTCTGATATTTTTATCTTTTCCTATTCATAGGATACCAGACACCCAACACGGGCTTCAGTGGATTTGGATTTTAACATTTTTGCGAATAATCCGGAACCATTGGAACTCAGGTTGTTACATTTGGTATCAGAGCCAGGTTAGTAGATCCTGATTAAATTAGGAAATATGAGTGAACGTATTTGTATTTTTGAATAAAATATAACTATATCATGTACTAAAATACCGATAGTCCCAGTTATAGATTTTAATATATGGAAAGTTTTTAGAAGTATATTTGTGCGTAGTTTGCTGGTCGGGTTTGGGATGATCCAAGGGTGTTGAGCTCTATGTTATTGCTGATTTATAGTGTACAATAAGCTATGTTTTGAGAGAAGATTAGTATCCATGTTTTATAGGAAGTGGGAAAGTTCCTTAGGGATAGTCGTGAGAGTATTTTTATTTTGGAAGGAATATGAGATTTTAGTAAGGAAATGAGATTTCCAAGGTTTAGGAAGGGTATTCCTAGGATAGTAAGAAGCGAATCCAGTTTATGTCTAGCCCAATAAAACGAAATTTTGGAATTGAAAATTTGAAAAATATAATTGTTAATATGTTTGAGGAAGTAAATATTGGGCTTTTGAAAAAAAAGTAGTATGAAATTTAAATTGCTTTTTATATGATATAAATTTTGTTAAAAGTGAAATTCTTTTCGAAGAATTACAGAGCATGTATAGCTCGCTAGTTTCTTTATAGGTAAATAAAGATTTTAAATATAAAAACCCAGAGTGTGTTAAGTGTTTATACCAAAAATGGGAACGACACTCTTCGGAAGTCTATGAAGAGATAAAAATAAAGAATAAAAATGTAAAATGTGGACTATCTAACAAAAACTTCAAAACAGATAAGTAAATGCACAAACACACAGCAATTTAGAGTGGTTCAGCATGTTGCCTATGTCCACTATGAAGTTTGATGATTTTATTGATATTCTTTGGATGATTACAATCGACTGCAGCGGATTATAGCGAATTGCAGTTATGAATTCGAGTACAACAGCAGTAATGAAGTGCAAAGTTGAATCCGGTAGAGTCTGGGCGTTGGAGAATCAAAAGATCCTTCTACCATAGGCCCCGCGTCTCTATTTATAGGCGTAGGAGTTTGATATTTCGCTTTGGAGACTTCTTCTAGAACATGGGTGGGCCCACGCGATCGATCCCATGAAGTTTCGACTCGATCCGTGATCGATACGAACGCAAATCTTATCGATCATGATTTTGTCCAATGGAGTTGAAACTTGGTAGGAACATTCTCTAGCTAGTACGTAAGCTCCTATGAAAATTTTGTAGCATTTAGTCTTGTGGATTATGAGATATGATCAATACGAGTTGGTGTTCTTTAGTGGGATGTTTGGTTCGAATCGATGAAGTCAAATCGATATGTTCGAATCGATCAATGCACATGCCCAGGTGATGACGTGGTGCGCACTTTTCGGATCGATCCACCTTTTACGCCGAGTTGACAGAGTCGTTCCAAAACTTTCACCTTGATCGTATCAGCAGCAGTTGCTTTTCGACGGGAGACAACCCTATTCGTATCAATGAAACGAACTATCTTCGTATCGATGGAACACACGTGGATGCATTGACTGTATGGCCTTGTTCGTATCGACCAGAGACGACTCCTGTGGATGGTACGAAGCTGAAGTGGCAAGATGGATTCAAATATTAATAGCTCGGTCGATACGAATAGTCTGATATGAGGGATATGAACATGGGCTCTCTAGGATGGATAACAAAGTAGACTCTGCTTTATCGATGAGAACTAGAGGAAGACTGATCGATGCGAAGTGGGGAATGGTTGATCGATACGGACCGATGCTCCGAGATGGATTCAAACGCGACCGATGCGAACCGATGCTCCGAGATGGATTCAAACATGACCGATGCGAATCAAGGCTTTACATGGATACGAACTAGACCGATTCGAACAGAGGCGCAAAGATGGATGTGAAGTTGTTGTCGCCCTGATCGATATGAAGACGACGGATTTGAACTGAGGCGCAATGATGGATACGAAGTGGGGTTATTTCCTTCAATTTGCATCGATCATAACTTGAGCACACGAATTCGGATTGAATTGAAACTTGGAATGTTGGCCTTCATGGCTTCTCTTGTTGTGTCTTGTAAATTGTAGCTTGATTTGGACTCGAACAAAATTCATCGATATCCATGGTGAACCTATGCGTACTCGATATCCGGGATGAGCAATCATTGGTTCACTGCCAATTCCTTGATATCTCGACCTTGCCAAAATGCAGGATAGCATTTGCCTCCTAAAATAAGTCTTGTGGAAACATGACGTGCTTTGAAAAGCTGCAACCTTCATTCTGAACAGTTATCGTCTTTTCGCTGAAATTTGTAATCTTTGACTGATTTCCTCAGTAGTGTGAACTATTGATTGTCAACTGGTGTACCCTGTACTGTTGTAACTGATTGTTGTACAATTGTAATTAGCTGTTTGTCGTCGTAATCGTTATCATATGAGTATCCAATTCCTGTGGATGTTGAAAATTGAATATTAGTCTGACATATATTCACATATGTTAATATGACCCTCGTTAACGTTGTCATTGTCAGTTCTCTCGTATCGAATCCCGTATCGACCCTATCCTAAACTGATGTGAAATTCGAGTTGCAACAATGCTTGATGGTTGTTTTTGAATGTTCCTTCGTATTGATCCTCTCTTGGATCGATGTAAAAGGTTGAAAGGCGGTTTTCATATCGATGTGATTCACAATAATGGATACGAAATAGATGTTCGCATCGATAGATACGAGTTTTGGTGGAGTCCACGGTTGTGGGTATTAGGTTGCGATTTCGTATCGATGAACTTATGCTCCTGTGGGTTGAACGACGATGGATACGAAATAAGTGTTTCGTATCGATGAACTTTAATGCTTTCAGAACAGCATTTTTCGCTCCCTTCGTATCGATGGACCCTGTGTTGTTGGACACAAATAGTCAATTCGCATCGATGGATACAGGAATTTGGAGGCTGGGACTTGATGGATTCGAATGGTGTAGTTTGTATCGATGCACTGTGGATGGAGTCGAAAACAACTGATACGAACACCAGTTTCGTATCGATGGACCCTGGTGACCAAGAAAAAAATACCTGTTGACAATTTTGCCTAGAAGAAGGATCAAGCTTATGGATTCAAATGGCTTGTTTGAATCGATTTGGTGGAACCGTTGTCACCGACAGAGTCTACCGGGAGGTGGAACGCCTTTTCCCTTCACACTCGAGTCCATATAAATACCATGGACTTAGCCATTTTTTCTTCGTTTTCAATTCTCTACTTCGTCTTTGTATCGCTCCAAAAACTTGGAAAAGGAAGAGCTCGTGCCTCCTCGAACCGATCCAGACTTTCGATCCCTTAAATCAACTATCAGACTGAGGTAATCCATCGAACGAATCCAATGCGTAAACGACGAGACTCAATTTTTAACATCAAATCACAAGAATCGTGGCCGATTCCAACGTCGTTGGTGTTGAATTTGGGTTGGAGCAAGGTTGAGGAGGAGGCAATGGTGTTTGTGCCATTTGGAGAAGAAGGACAGATGGACACGAAAGGAGTATTTGTGCCGATCGATGAAGGAAAGGGTTTTTTGTATCGATCTGAAGATGATGGGGTTTCGTATTGGTAGGGCGAGTAGTCTCGTATCGATTGCTAATGGTAGTTCATATTGATCCTTGTTAATCGATACAAAGATCTGGTTCTAGTGATTGATAAAAGATACCGCTGATGATCGATACGAAATGGAGCTTTTTAGATCGATACGAACAAACTTTCCGGTGATCGATGCAAAGTTGTATACCATGACCGATACGAAATATGCTCTCATGATTGATACAAAACGTATCGATTCGAACATGATCGATACGAAATTGAGGCCTCCTTAACCGATACGAACTTGAACTTTGGTGATCGATTCCAAGTTGAAATTTGACGAATTTGGAAAACTTTTGCACATTTGGACACCTGACTCCGACGAACTTCATTCCTGCATATCTGGACTTAACTATAGAAAAGCATATTTGACTATCCTTCGAAGCTCGCCGATGGAACTGTAATTAACAAAATTATAACGACCATTAACTTGGATCGACCGCTAATATCTAGATGGCATGGTTGTGACGGTCAGCGATGACAGCCATTCCAACTGTATTTCGAAGTCTCGTCATTTGCATGTTTATTCATACTCTATTGAATTTTTTCAACTAATATACAACACTTCACCGCACAACACATTCACACACTTCACACTGGAGGATGCACAGGCTTACTATCGTCTAATGATGACTTCTCATAAGTTAGTTAGTTAGTTATGGAACCTTCAAGCTCACATCAACACAAAGTTCAGAGTTCATCTCCTCCAATAATCGAGATACCGACCATTGCGGACGAAGTCATAGATCCAGCCCCGGATGAGGTACCTGTTGCATCGTTCATCAGTAATCTGCTAGACTCCATTCCTTCCAATGTTTTCAAAGACATTTTGGGATAGATATGCTTAAGGCATGGACTGTCACTGGATGACGTGTTATTACCGGGAACGAATGACAGGCCGCACTATCAACTTGAAGGGTATACCGCATTCAATCGTCATGCGTGCGCGGCTGGGACGCTTCCTTCATTTAACCAATATATCAGGGAAGTGTTGTCTTCCCTTGGGATCACTCCATCTCAGCTACACCTCAACATATACGCATTGAACAGTGTATTCATCATGTTCATGGAGCATCTCTTTTGACCACCAAACCCGATCGAGATTAGATATCTATTCACCATTAAGAGCCGAGGAGATAGCCCGTCTTTCACGTTCCTGGAGGTAGTAATAAATTGTCAAGTTGTAATTTGGTCTTGGACCAGGCTAAGTTATTTCAAGGCAGAGTGATTCTATGTTCGATAACCTCCAGGATTTGCCAATCGATGGCTATTCCAACGTAAGTATTACAACCTTCTCAAGTAGCTAATAAGACAGTTATAACTGAAGTCAAACTTATATCTCTTTTCCTTTACATCTGTAATTCAGCGACCCGAGGGTGTTCATTTCAAAGATATAGGTTCGATCCTTCAATAAGTCTCAAGCGAAGAGAGAAACATTGACTCGGTTCTGACGGATACGAATTTGAGAATTGTCGGAATGATTGAGCGAAACCAAAATATTAGGCTTGAGGGAACGCTAAGGTCCGTCTCGAAGAATGGAGCTAAGCATAAGATGCCCCAACTAGTTATAACCGAGGAGGTTGATCCGGAGAGTACACCTACTGATGACGAACTTGCGGGCGGAATCTCTGATACCCCTCAAGATTCCGAAGGGAAAAGAAAAGGCAAGGCGGCTGCTTTTAAACATCCCAAATCCGAGAGATGGAAATATGTGGTCATGTCCCCGCCCGTTCCTAGAGTTAGATTTTGGAGGCCTCTTACCCACGAGTGGAAAATCTTTTCGAAGGGCTCGCCAATATCCTAATCACAGACTACGTGTCCTTCCAACTTGATGCCAAACTAGAGGAACTTCAACACGCTTTAAATTTAAGTGAGTCTCTTCCCACTATTGTGGTCGACACTTCCGATTGGTCGGGGGGTTGCACATACATACACACTTTACTGCACTGCATGATTTCTGTCCATAGGCCGTTCACTTTAGGAGATTACTAACTCTGTTCTTCTTTTACTTTGCAGATACAATGTCCGGCCGAGACTCGATGCTAACCAGTCTTCGGAAGGCTCACCGATCTTCATCATACTATAAGGCGCGCAGAAGAGAAGCGGATAAAGAATATGATCGTGGGTACTCCAGTCAGGAGCGGTATGACAGAGACAGGGAGTACAGGAAGTGATCTCGATCTCGTTCTCCTCCTCGAAATCCTATACAGCCTCCGGTTCACGTCTCATGCCCTCTAGAAACTTCGTGGAACAAGCCGTCTTCTCTTGCTTCAAGCTCTGAAACTCAACAACGTAGAACTAAAGTAGCGGCTCCCATAATTATAGAGCAGGTTCTCGCCGAGCCTATGGGGGAAGGGGCGATTAAACTTGCTCAATTGAAGAAAGGTTTTCCTGACATCTGCTTCGATAGTTATATTTCCCCCCGCATTTAAAGGGAATTCCGGTGGAGGCTGAGAACACTGTTCATGATTATGTTGCGGATATTTACTTCCAATATAAGGAGTGGGCGAAAGCCGTGAAAAAAGCATTGAAGGTGGCTTTTGAGAGGGCAGCCATGATTGAGAAGTTGGAGAAGGAGCTGGCTCAGAAAGGTCGTATCAACAAGGTGCTCAATACTAAGGTTGAGTCCTCCCGAAAATGTGAAATGAAGGATCTGAAAAAGGTAGATGAGGCCAACTCGGCCGTCGAGAGGATGTGAAAATCTCACTATGCTATGATGGAGGACATGGGTCATCGGAACTCCACCGTTACTGACAAGCGAGACGCGACCCTCAAAGAGCTCAACGAACTTAAGTCCCAATTTTCTGAGATCATTAAAGAGAGGGATGCCGCCAACACTTCAGCACAAGAGGCATGTGATCAAGCGGTGGTGCTTTGAAGTGAAAGGGATGCGGCTATGGAGAGAGTCCGTGCAGTGGAGGTTGAGGTTGAGGAAAAAGTTCGAATGGCAGAGTCCAAGATGGAGGTTGACTTTGAAGACCTTCTCGTCACCTACAATGTTAATGTGTTGAGATATAGAAATCTGGCTTGGCTCAAAAACTATTCGACACATCTCTATAATGCATGGAGCCAGTTGGTGGAGGAAGAGAAAGCGGTGCATCTGGGTGATTCTTTTGATGAGTTCGAGTTTGAGAATCAGTTGCTGATCCAAGACGAAAGGAAAATTCTCCACGAATCAATCATCTCACATGAAAGGGAGAAACATTGCACCTAGCACCAGGAAATTGGGGAAGGCTCAGGTATCGAGCATCATGCCACAAATTCTGAGACTATTGCTCATCTCCATCTGAGCCTATATCAACGGTTGGACTCTAGTCTGTCCCGGCTTATAATCCAGAACAACCGTAGCTATCCCCTACAAAGGAGCACACCTCCGAAGCCACTCATCCACCTGTGAGCCAAACCGAGGAAGGTACTCTGAACAAATCTTATGTGTGTTCGAAATAAGGAACTTGCCTTGAAGCGCTTGCTAACAGTTTCTCTTCTTCTTTGCTCAATGACCGATGTTACACCAATACCGCCTTCTGCAACCCAAGAATTACATCAAGCGTAGGAGGCATTATGACAAAGAAACCACTATGACAACGACTGTGCCAATTGAAGGAACGCAAGGGAGCTCACTTTCTTTCGACGAGCAGATGATGAATGAGCTTCTAGGACGACACAGTGACCCCTTCGCAGATTTCGCATTTGTCATTAGTGGATCGCGCCCGCTTCTTGTTCTTCAACACAGACCACTGCTGCCCCCAGCAAAGCCCAATCTATTCGTGCAGAAGAAATACTGGCTGAAATCAATGCTGAGTCGAAGGCAGCGGCACATGGTGGTAGTTCTGGGGGTGGAATGGCGGCGCCTGGCCCAGCTCCGCTAAAAATGATATCACCTGGGGTACCCTTGTTGATACCAGTGTGACCATTCCGTGCCCTGCTGTAGATCCAACTCCTCCGACCCCTCCTGCAGGAAGCATTCCTTTACATTCAAGTTTGGAGGAGGATGTTGAAATCATGCCTCCATCTGGAGATGATCCGCCAAAGGGGAAAATATCAAAGCGAAAAATCACTAGCGGCTCTAGCGGATCCACACCGAAGAGGAAGCCGAAGAAGAAAAGGGAGTAGATAGGCCTCTTCGGCGCATTTTTTGGTAGTTAGGAACTTGATTTTTTACTTTCCTTTCATAAGCCGTGTACAGATGCGGGTTCGGGCTCTGCTAGTAGGAATTTTGGGAAAACTTGTATATGAATCTTCACTTACAATTAGTTGAAACGAAATTTTTTTTCTGGCTTCAACTTTTTTTTTCTGTCTTTTATGCTTCAGTTTTCCAATATTTGGATTTTATTCCAGTATGTTTGTGGAGTTCCAACCTTTGGGTTGAGTTTGCTTTTATTTTCCAAGTTTGAAAATCACAAATACGAGTTGTAACTGGAGATTGAGTTGGACTTTGATGTTGCACTGCTTCGGTCATTGATTAACACTTAAGTCTTGCCCCTAGTTTCGGGCACAAGTTGCAAAGATCGGCCAACGACCACAATTTGTCTCTATTTCTTCGAATTTAACATTTTCGGATCGATGCTAAAACAAGTGAAAGTCGAGCGGTCAAATCACACTCGCTTACTTATAAATGGTTGCATCGGCACTTCGGGGATCTGCATTTGTATTTCAGTGTTCAATCACGCCTATTGAAGTTTTAAGTACATGTCAACGCTTTGGGGACTTATGTTAGTTTATGAGTGGTCGTTCGCGCTCAAGTCGTATTTTTACTCTGACCACACTCAGGGGACTCAGAGTTATTTGCAATCGAATCTCTAGTTCACACTTTGGAAATACAGAGATAATCGACGTTTGGAATCCAGTTCGCACTCCGGGAACTTGGATTTGGCTTTTATATTCCAATTCACACTCTGGGAATTTGGAGTTGATGTTATACTCTAGTTCGCACTTTGGGAACCTAGAGTTGATGTTTATACTCCAATTCGCACTCCAGGAATTCGGAGTTGACGTTTATATTCTGGTTCACGCTCTCGGAACCTAGAGTTGATGTTTATACTCCAATTCACACTCTGAGATTTAGGAGTTGACCGATAGATGGTCAGTCACATCTGTTTAGGCTTTTAGGGCTTCGTCGCACTTTGGGAACGATGGATTTACTGGGATCGTGGATGGACAGTTCACATCCATCCCGAGTTAACAAGTGAGCTCGTTAGATGGACAGATCCATCCTCCTCAAAATTGGCTAGGATATGGTTGATGTCGTTAGGTGGACGGGTCCACCCTCTTCAGAACCGTATTTATGAGTTTATGCTCCAACTCGCACTCATGGAGCTTGGAGTTAGTTAAAGGATTGTCGTGTATCAATCCTTTTTTGGCTTTAGTGTAGTGATTTGTTCCCGGGCTTGGGTTTCACTTAGCGAGTGGCCGGTTGTATCATAGTCACTCCCTATTTGAACAAATTCCACCGTATGATGTAATTTAGCTCTCCATGCATCGTGATGTTGTACGTCACATTCAATAAATCACAACTCTATCTCGAAGAGAGGGCATTTTATTGCTGAAATGAGAAAATACGGCAGAATCAGTTGCCTTATTAC
This sequence comes from Allium cepa, assembly GCA_030765085.1. Taxonomy (NCBI): domain Eukaryota; kingdom Viridiplantae; phylum Streptophyta; class Magnoliopsida; order Asparagales; family Amaryllidaceae; genus Allium; species Allium cepa. Next base: position 502,299,391 of record CM060931.1, read on the forward strand.
AAATTCACATTTCGAAATGCAGAAACAAATTGTAAATAAAAGAATGAACTAAATAAATAAAGCTTGTTATGTGTAGTAGTGACGGAGACTCTCGTTGTTTCAGGCTCTCGGCAAAGTAAGACCATCAACAGTCGATAACTTGAATGTGTAATCTTCGAGATTTTGTGTAATCACATACGGTCCTTCCCAATTTGGTTTCATGTGTAAAGGAACCGGATAGATTCTTTTAAGAACGAGATCGCCAAGTTCAAAGGTTCGTGGTCGGACCTTGGCATTGTATAATTGAGCGACCCGACTCCTATATGTGGCTGCCCTCAAATCAGCCTCTTCATGCTTCTCATCCAATATATCCACGGACTCAGCTAGTAATATGGCGTTTGTTTTTGGATCAGTAAGTCACACGATGAAAAGGTACTTCCATCTTGACTGGAATCATGGCTTGAAAGCCATAAGATAGAGAAAATGGAGTCTGTCCGGTCGTAGACTTGTGGGTTGTTCGGTAAGCCCATAAAGCCATTGGAAGTTCATCAACCCACTTGCCCCCAGCCTTTTCCAGTCGTTCCTTCAGAATAGACTTGATAACCTTATTAACAGCTTCAATTTGGCCATTCGCTTGAGGGTGTGCAATTGCAGAGAATTTCTTATGGATATGGAATCAATGACAGAAATCCTTGAACTCAACACTGTCGAACTGGGCTCTGTTATCAGTAATAATGGTATGTAGGAGACCAAATTGGCAGATAATGTTACGAACTACAAAGTTGATCACCTTCTCTATTGTGATTGTTGCAAGAGGTTCAGCTTTAGCCCACTTGGTAAAGTAATCAACTGCGACGACGGAGTACTTCGCACCGCCTTTGGCTAGAGGTAGAGTGCCAATGATATCAATGCCCCATACTGCAAAACGGCCATGGACTGACCATTTTGGTTATCTCAGTAGGTGGGGGTCTAGGAATTCAAGTATGTTTCTGGCATTTATCATACTTCCTGGCGTAGTCTGCTGCATCACGGTTTACAATTGGCCAGTAATACCCATATCGGAGTACTTTTTTAGCGAGAGCTTTCCCCTCAGTGTGATCGTCAAATTCTTCTTCGTGTACATCATGTAACACTCATTTAATTTCATCGTGTGCGGTATATCGGAGGAGAGGAATAGAATATCCTCTTCTGTACATGACCCCATTTTGAATGGTGAAATGCGAGGCTTTTCGAAGAATCTGTCTTCCCTCACTTCTACTGACGCAACGAATAATAATAAGTTGTCCCCAAATGATGCACAACGAACAAACGGCGATGGAACGATACAAAAATGAATTGATGAATTGATAATACCCAAGATAAATGCCTAAATCCGTTGATCTCGCGAGATATCGGATTTTAGCTATCTTCAACACGTTGATCGCGCACGATACCGTGTTAGAAGACCTACGATTCTTCGACGTTGATCTCGCGCATGAGATTCCATGAACCGACTTCAAAATCGTTGATTCGAGCGCACTCGAATAACCGAAAATGGAGCAAGGAGATAACACTCAACTTCCAATTTTAAAGATGCACAAAGCACTCAAACAAAAGTTTATTCAAAATCGACAACCTTTACAAGTGACACTATACCCCTATTTATAGGATTTTACAACACAGTTCAGCCGACCTAACTCACACGGCAACCTGCGATCTAACCCCAACGCGACTCAACAACATAACGACTTAAGATGGTTACAACGCATACGACCTAAGATTAACACGTAAGTGACTTAAGAAAAATTACAACACAATCAGCAATTACGATTTACAGTACACGACTCAAGAACAAACGAGTTACAACATCACGACATATACTCGAGCGACCTAAGCTTCAGCATCACATGCGGCTTAGGTACGTAGCATAGCAACAGGAAGTGGAGGCGAGCTATCAACTCGAGCAACATAAGGAAGTCAGGACGACTTAAAGGATTCTGGAGCGACTTAAGGTATGTCGTGGAGCGATCTAGGGATTCACGACTTAAGATATGTCGCGGTGCGACTTAAAGTGTCGCGACTTAAGATATGTCTCGGTAATGTTAGGTCGTGACCATTAGGTCGTAGCTTGGTAGTGCTAGTTCGTTGCTCCTGGTGCGCTCCATCTTCTATCACGTTAGGTCGCGGACGACTTAAAATAGGCGAACGACTTAAAGCATTTGTGCGGCCTAAAACAACTGAGTGACCTAGAACCAGCGGGTTATCATGCGAGCGACCTAACGCGTAATCTGCTTTCTTTGAGTTAGGTCGTAATTCATTAGGTCGGAACTCCTGTTGCGCTGCATCATCCTCCCTTGGTTGACAGGAATTCGACCCCGAATTCACACTTTCCTCTTCTTCGACACACTTAACCCCATGATATGGAATCAAGTGTTTGACGTTGAAAACGTCGCAGTATGGACATGATCCGGCAATCTTAACCGATAAGCATTATCATTGATCTTCTTCAAGATTTCTACTGGACCAATCTTTCGAGCTTTCAATTTGTTGTAAGTTCCAATTGGAAAACGATCTTTCATCAATACTGCGTAAACAAAATCACCCTCTTTGAAGTCCACACTCCTTCGCTTCTTATCTGCCAGTTGCTTATACTTCTCATTTGACTTAAGCAATCGTTCATGAACAATCCTGTGATATTCCTGCAACTCATTCACGAAATCACAAGCTCGTTTAACAACGCCTTTTTGACGTGGAACTATCGACAAATCCAACGGTCCTTTCAGAATTGTTGAATAGACTACTTGAAATGGACTGAATCCAGTACTGCGATTAACAGCATGATTATGTATGAATTCTGCCTAATACAACTTCACATCCCAACTCTTCAAATTATCCTTCACAAGAAATCTCAACGGGTTTCCCAAAGATCTGATCACCACTTCCGTTTGCCCATCCGTTTGTGGATGATAGGCGCTACTAAAATTCAGCTTAGTCCCAACCATCTTCCACAGACTCAACCAAAAATGACTTAGAAATCGAGTATCCCGGTCAGAAACAATAGTCTCAGGTGGCCCATGTAGTCGATAAACCTCTTTAAAGAACAATTGAGCAACATGGACTGCATCAGCGGTCTTTTTACAAGCTATGAAATGTGCCATCTTCGAAAATCTATCCACCACAACATATATAGAATCATTCCCTCGTTGAGTTCTTGGAAAACCCAAAACAAAGTCCATGCTAATATCAACCCATGGTCTAGTAGGCACAGGCAATGGCATATACAATCCTACATTCGTAGCTGTCCCTTTGGAAACTTGACATATGTGACATCTCTACACAAATCTTTCAACTTCTTTCCTCATGGAAGACCAAAAATATGATTGAGAAATTAACTGCAAGGTACGATCTCTTCCCACGTGACCTTCTTCATGCAATTCTTTCACAATCTTCATCCTCAAACTGCACTCTGGTATACACAACCTATTTCCTTTGAATAGAAAACAATCTACCAACACATACTCATCCATCTTCCCTTTCTCGACTTCATCTACAACCTTAGCAAAGTAAGGATCCTCAACAAACAATTCTGGAAGTACATCACACCCCGTCACTTCAACTCTCATCGTAGTCAACAAATGATTTCTTCTACTCAATGCATCTGCCACCCGGTTTGTAACTCCCAACTTATGCTTTACAACAAATGTAAACTGTTGCAAGTATGCGATCCATAAAGCATGCCTGGCTGCAATCTTATCCTGTCCCTGCAAATGCTTCAACGCTTCGTGATCCATATATAACACAAACTCTTTATGAAACAAATAGTGTCTCCAATGCTTTATGGCCTGGACAATAGCATAGAACTCCAAGTCATAGGTACTGTATCTTGTCTTGGCCCTAGAAAGTTTCTCGCTAAAATAAGCAATTGGACGACCCTTCTGACTTAATACTCCACCAATTCCAACCTTAGACGCATCAGTATCTAGCTCAAAAAGAAACTGAAAATCTGGGTATCTAAGAATCGGTGTTGTAGTCAAGAGTGTCTTGATCTGTTGGAAAGCAGAATCAGCCTCTTCAGTCCACACAAACTGCTTTCCTTTCATACAATCTATCACTGGTGCCATCACGCTACTAAAATGTGGATTAAACCTTCGGTAGAATGATGCTAACCCATGGAAACTTCTCACTTCTGTTACAGTCCTGGGTTGTGGCTAATCCTTTATTGCTTCAACTTTACCTTGATTCACATGGATGCCTTCCTTGGACAACACATGCCACAAAAACAAAACACTGTGTGTCATGAACATGCACTTCTTTGTTGCCGCGTAAAATTGCTCCCGACGAAGTATCATCAACACTTCCCACAAGTGTTGTAGATGTTCTTCTGTGCTTCCACTGTATATCAATATGTCATCAAAGTATACCACTACGAACTTTCTAATAAATGGTCGAAAGATCTGATTCATCACTCGCATAAAAGTACAAGGTGCATTCGAAAGACCAAACAGCATGATCAGCCACTCATACAACCCTTCCTGCGTCTTGAATGTGGTCTTCCATTCATCCCCTGGTCGAATTCGAATCTGATGATATCCACTCTTCAGATCAATTTTTGAAAAGATAGCAGCTCCGCTCAACTAATCTAATAGATCGTCCAATCTTGGCATCGGAAATCTGTATCTCACTGTAATCTTGTTTAGTGCTCGACTATCTGTACACATTCTCCAAGTTCCATCCTTCTTTGGTACTAATAAGGCTGGTACTGCACAAGGACTTAAACTTTCTTATACGTGCCCTTGTTCAAGTATCTCCTCCACTTGCCTTCTCAACTCTTCGTGCTCCTTTGGACTCATTCTATAGTGTGGTCTATGTGGTAACACCGCTCCTGGAACAAGATCAATCTGATGTTGTATGTCTCTCAATGGTGGTAATTCTTTTGGTAATTCTTCAGGAAATACATCTTCAAACTCCTTCAACACTGGTTTAACTTCTTCAGGAATTTCAACCGTTTCACCACTTTCACGTCCAATCAATAGAAATACTTCAGGCCCATCCTCTACTTCTTTGACAAACTCCTTCAAAGATAACAGAGTTTTTAGTTCCTCGATTTCCTCCAACTTGCTTTCACTTTTTTGTCGCTTTTTAGGAACTAAAGTGATTTTAGTGCCATTGAACATGAAACTATAGCAGTTAGTTCTACCATCGTGTTGCACGGCTCTATCGAATTGCCACGGTCTTCCCAACAACAAATGGCGTACATCCATATCTACCACGTCACACCAAATTTCATCCTTGTACTTCTTTCCAATGGAAAAAGTTACACAAGCCCTTTGACTAACCTTCACTTCCCCACCTTTCCTCAACCAAGCTAATTTGTAGGGTTTGGGACGCTTCTCTGTCTTTAACGCTAACTTCTTTACAGCTTCTGTAGAGATAATGTTATCACAACTTCCTACATCGATAACAAACTTACAAACCCTTCTCAAAATAGTACACGTCGATTGAAAAATATTAATCCTCAACCAGCTAGTCTCCTCTTCCTGCTCTGGTGTCAAGCAAGATCTCCTCATCATTAAAGAATAACCCTCGTCTCCTGCCAATAATTCTTCTTCCTCCTTAACTTGTGGTGAATTGGAACATTCTATTTCTGCATCCTCATCCTCAACCTCAGCAACCATCACTCGCTTCTTAGGCTTCGGGCATTCATTGCTATTATGACTAAACTCCCGACAGTTATAACACTTGGAATGGTTGTTGACCTTGGTCTTAGCAACTACATTGACAACCGGTTTACTAACGGCCTTGGAAACATTTGTATTGCTATTATCCCCTTTCACCTAGTTGATCAAACTTGTAAATGCACCACCTCCTCGTCTACCTTGCTTCTCTCAAGCTAGGGCCTTCTGGTGCGCTTCAGGAACGGATCTTGGATCAAACATATTCACCATATCCTGAATTTGCATTCTCAATCCTTCAACAAATCTAGATGTCAACTGTTCCTCCGTTTCCATGATATCATTTCTAGCAATCAGTTGATAAAACTCATCTGCATAATCATTTACCGACTTTGTCCCTTGACTCAAATTCTGTAAGCGCTGATACATAAGAGATTGATAATTATAAGGTAAGAAAGTAGCCTTTATCAACTTCTTCATCTTTTCCCATGAAACTATCTTCAACTTTCCCATTCTCTCCAATGTAAGTTTAGTTTGTTGCCACCATGCCATAGCTCTTACCCTCAATCGTGTAGAAACCAACTTAACTCTACGATGCTCGGGTACTTCCTTGAAGTCAAAAATTTCTTCAACATTTGATAACCAATCCAGAAACTCTTCTACCCTCATTCCTCCTTTGAATTCTGAAATTTTTGTTTTCATCCCCGACTCCGATCGACGATCATCTTCTACCTTCCGATATTGACTTTGTACTTGGTCTCGACCTCGATAATGAATACTACCTCTATCACCATCTTCATCATAATCAAATGTACTTCGATATCGATCTCGACCATCAACATCTCCACGATCATGCATGGTCCTTCTACCCTGTCTTTCAATATCACGATTTGATTCATTTTTAAACCCCCGTGGAGTTCTTATCTCTTCGTTTCTGTACTCATGGTGTTCTCATCTCATTGAAACTGATGATTCTCTTCTTTCTTGACAAGATTGTGGTGACACCCTCCTTGCTTCCGAAACCGATGGCGAAACCCTATTTCCTCCATGGTTCGAGATTGGTGACCTTCTCCTTTGATTTTGATTCATGTTATTCATCAATTTCTCTAACTTCCCAATACCTTCATCGAACTTTTCATTGATACGTTGTTCCATTTTCTCAGCTTATTGTCTTCTATACACATCAGCAACATTCTGATGACGATTAGCTCGTCTCGGCGGCATGATCCTCAACAAACTCCAAACTAACTTTAACTCTCGGCTTGAACTTAACTCCACACTCGGCCTTGATCTACAAAAGTGATGCACGCCTCCAACTTATAGCTCGGATCTAACTTTAACTCTTCTTTTTGGCTCCACAAGCTCAGCTTAGCTATGATTGGCTAAGTTTAAGCTTTGATGCCAAAATTGACGCAACAGATAACAATAAGTTGTCACCAAATGATGCACAACGAATAATCAACGATGGAATAATACAAAAATGAATCGATGGATTGATAATACCAAAGATAAATGCCTAAATCCGTTGATCTCGCGAGATTCCGGATTTTAACTATCTTTAACAAGTTGATCGCACACGATACCGTATTAGAAGATCTACGATTCTTCGACGTTGATCTCGCGCACGAGATTCTGTAAACCGGCTTCAAAATCGTTGATTCGAGCGCGCTCGAATAACCGAAAATGGAGAAAGAAGATAACACTCAACTTCCAATTTTAAAGAGGCACAAAGCACTCAAACAAAAGTTTATTCAAAATCAACAACCTTTACAAGTGACACTATACCCCTATTTATAGGAGTTTGCAACACAGTTCAGCTGACCTAACTCACACGGCGACCTACGACCTAACCCCAATACGACTCAACAACATAAGGACTTAAGATGGTTACAATGCACACGACCTAAGATTAACACGTAAGCGACTTAAGAAAAATTACAACACAATCAGCAATTACGATTTACAATACACGACTTAAGAACAAACGAGTTACAACATCACGACATATACTCGAGCGACCTAAGCTTCAGCATCACATGCGGCTTAGGTACGTAGCATAGCAACAAGAAGTGGAGGTGAGTTATCAACTCGAGCAACATAAGGAAGTCAGGACGACTTAAAGGATTCTGGAGCAACTTAAGGTATGTCGTGGAGCGATCTAAGGATTCGCGACTTAAGATATGTCACGGAGCGACTTAAAGTGTCGCGACTAAAGATATGTCTCGGTAATGTTAGGTCGTGACCATTAGGTCGTAGCTCGGTAGTGCTAGGTCGTTGCTCCTGGTGTGCTCCATCTTCTATCACGTTAGGTCATGGACAACTTAAAATAGGCGAACGACTTAAAGCATTTGAGCGACCTAAAACAACAGGGCGACCTAGAACAGCGGGTTATCATGCGAGCGATCTAACGCGTAATCTGCTTTCTTTGAGTTAGGTCGTAATTCGTTTGGTCGGAACTCCTCTTGCGCTGCATCATCTACACTCAGGCAGTGTTCCATGCTCGACGTAATTTCGGTACGGAGTCATCCACGACTCCTTACTGGGAGCAATTTCAAATACAAAGTTTGTCTCCATCTGATCAATGCTTGGGTTGGACAAAGTTTCAACAGGAACGAGTCCCATTTGCTTTGCTTCGCCCGTGCTGGATAACTTTGCCAATGATCAGCCTTTTGATTGTGCTCGCGGGGTATGTAAAAAATTGAATAATAGTCAAACTGATCAAGTATCCCTTGGACTCGGGTTTGATAAGCAGCTAGTCTTCGATCTTTGGCTTGGTATTCACCCCGAACCTGACATACACTAATTGTGCAGTCACAATAAATTTCCATAGTAATTATTATCTAATCGCGGGCGAGCTTCAATCCAGCAAGCAAAGCTTCATATTCAACTTCATTATTGGTAGCACGAAAATCAAATTTCAGAGTGTAACATATGGATCGGCCTTCGGGGGTTTCGAGTACTACCCCAGCACCCGAGCACCGATCGTTGGATGCATCATCGGTATACAGCTTCTAGATGTATATGAGAGATTTACTGGTCTCGAGGAAGTCCTGTGGAACAGTAAATTCGGCTATGAAATCTACTAGGACTTGTCCTTGAATTGCTCTCCTTGGGGTATAAGTGATATCAAACTGACTTAGTTCAATGTTCCACTTGAGTAACCAACCAGACGTCTCAGGCCGCGTAAGGACCTGTCATAATGGCTGATCGGTGTAAACAGTGATAGGATGAGCTTGAAAGTATGGACGGAGCTTCCTTGAGGCAATAACGAGATAATAAGCCAATTTCTTGAGCTTTGGATAATTTCTCTCAGCTCCGGTTAGTCGTTTACCAACATAGTAGACCGGTTTCTGCACTCAGTCTTCCTTCCAATCTAAGGTAGCACTGAATGCACTTTCTTATACCGCTAGGTAAAGGTATAATTGCTCGTGGTCGATGGGCTTTGACAAAATCGACGGTGTAGAGAGATGTTGAACTAGTGCCCTAAATGCGCCTTCACATTCCGTGGTCCATTCAAAGTTTCGCTTTCCTTTTCGGATCAGATCGAACAAGGGAATGCACTTGTCGATGGACTTTGAAATGAACCTGCTCGATTCTTCTACTTTCCCGTCGAGACTATGGACTTGCTTTATGGTTCTCGGAGTTTGCAGATTTCTGATCGCCCAGATCTTTTCGGGATTTGCTTCTATTCCTTGAGCATTGATAATGAAACCAAGGAACTTTTCGTATGCAAATCCAAAGTGACATTTCAGTGGATTTAGCTTCATGTTGTATTCTCAAAGGATATTGAACATCAATTCCAAGTCTCTTACATGATCAGTGGAGAATCTCGACTTTACTAGCATGTCATCCACATATACTTCCATGGTTTTCCCGATCTGGTTGGCGAACATTCGATTGACTATGCATTCGTACGTTGCTCCGGCGTTCTTGAGTTTGAAGGGCATGACTCTATAGCAGTAGAGTCCCAAACTGGTCACAAAGCTGGTATGCTCTTGGTCGGGTAAGTGCATGGGTATTTGGTTGTAGCTGGAATAAACATCCATAAAAGATAGTAACTCATGCCCAACCGTTGAATCTACGAGCTGATCAATTCGAAGAAGTGGAAAATTGTCTTTCGGGCAAGTTTTGTTCAAGTCCGAATAATCAACGCACATTCTCCATTTTCCATTTGGCTTTCGGACAAGCACGGGGTTGGATACCCACTCCGGGTACAAAGCGTCTTTGATAAACCCATTTGATTTCAATTTATCGACCTCTTCTTTAAGGGAGGCATATCTCTCTGGATCCATACCATGCCTTCTTTGCTTGACCGGGATACATCGCGGGTCAATATTTAGGGTGTGGCTTGCGATGTCCAGCAAGATCCCACACATGTCAAAGTGCATCCAGACGCATACGTCGAGATTCACCTGGTGAAATTCAACCAATTCTTGTTGCGTCTGTTGGCTTAACTAAGATCCAATCTTTATCATCTTTGAATCGTCATCATCATCGATCGGAACATTGATCATCAGCTTAGCCGGGGAAGCTTGGCTATATTTAGTTTCATCCTTGCTTTCAGTTTCTCTATGGTCAAAATCCCTCTGGAATTGGTTGGGATACCCGGTCCTGGGCCCTTGCATCAATTGTCAATTATCGGCAAAACAGACAAAGAGAGATTCCTCTACACCCTTTCCTTTCTCCCTTCGCTGCGCCCCACGCAGCTCCGCAACATAACAGGCTCTTCCAACAGCCTAATCTCCTTGACTCACTCCGTCCTCATGATCTGTAGGGAATTCCAAAGTCAAGCACCATGGGGCAATAGCTGCCCTAAATTCAACAAGGGCCGGTCGTCCCAAAAAAGCATTATAAGGTGAATTAGTGTCCAATACGACAAACTGCAATATCCGGACCCTCCGGTGTTCTCCAACCCCCAACTCCACTAGCAGTTCCACTACTCCAGTGGGTATAGTAGCACTTCCATTGAAGCCGTGGATTCGAGGTTGACAAGGTTTCAAAGCCTTGGCTTCCATCTTCATCAAATCATATGCTCGCTTAGACAAAATATTCACAGAACTCCCACTGTCAACCAGGATCCTCTTCAACCAAGTAGGACCTACCTGGGCAAATGTGACTAGTGGGTCGATGGTGGGGGCTTCGACCTTATCAGCGTCTCTAAATTTGAATATGATGTCATCTATCATCGTCCTTTGTTGCTTGAATGGAGCCCTGTCATCACAACTACTACAACACTCGAGGTCAAATGCCTGATAGAGCTGGCATACGACTCCATTTCCCTCCAGTTTCGATCTTCTGGATGAGGACCACTACTTATTGTATTTATAAATAACCTCTTGCCAGTACGAGTGGGTCCCTCCTGGCTTTTTTGGTTCGGTACACGATTTTGAGTCGATGGGCCCACACAAAACTGATCCAACTTCCTTTCTCTAATAATTTCTCGATGAGATCCTGTAAATGACGACACTCATTTGTGTTGTGGACATAACTCTTATGAAACCTATAGAACTTTCCCGTCTGGATCTTCCTCTTCGATGATGGCTTCGTAGCAGGCTTCTTGTATTGCATAGTATTGCTGGTTTGCAGATACACACACATTCTCTAGCAACATATTCAATGGAGTGTAGTGATCGAACATTGGAACCCTACATCCTGGATCACGATTTTGATCTCGCTTCTTATTTTGATTGTCATTATTCCAATGCTGAGTTTGCTTGTTCTGTATATTTAACTGAACTTTTTCGAAACTCTCTTCGGACTGCTTAACCGCAACATTACTTTGTATCCCTTCCATACTGGGTCCCATGTCATACTGCTTCCTAGACTACTTCGCGTACTCCCTTCTCAAAAATTGGGCAGCTTTAGAGTAGAAATGGTCGAATGACGCGGGAGGCTTTCCAGCCAACCAATTTCCAAATTCAGAGTCAAGGTCAATCCCCTTAGTCAATGTCATTAAGATTGAGTTGCCACTGGGATTACTAATCTCCGCACACGCAACATGAAATCTCTCTAGGTAGCGTCCGAGTGTCTCATTAGGAGCTTGAGTGATGCTGGATAGAGTATTAACATCTTTAGGCCTCATGCATACGGAATTGTTCTACAAACTTAGTGGCCAACTGGTCAAAAGAAGAAATGGACCAGGGTGGCAATCGTGTGAACCACATAGTGGAAAAGCCATCAAAGAAATGGGAAATCTATGGCATTTTACAGCATCATAAGCTCTCGTAGCTCACATTGACCATTCATACTTCAGGATATGCTGATTGGGGTCAGAATTTCCTTCATACATTGGTAGAGTTGGCATCCTAAATCGACGAGAGGGTTCAGCATAAAGTATCTCGTCTGTGAAAGGAGTATGACTCCAGGAGAATCCCCAGTCGTCATTTGTAAGGCCTTGGCTTTCTCGAATCATCCGCCGAATCATAGTTGGAATATCCGACATCTATACATTCTGTGCACGTTGAGCCAAAGTGTGGTCGGGTTCCACAATGCGAGGTTGGACCGGGCGCTGTCGATGGTCCATGTTTCGCTTCCTTGGCGCAAAGTCTTTTGGGACGTATGGTTCAGGAGTACGTCCATGCTGATGATGGTTCAAATCTGACTGATTTGGGGCATCAACCCCTGTATCAACCGCGGCGGTGGTAGCACGGTTGTCTGTGGTGTATTGAGGAACAATACCTCCCCGGAAGGAGGGTCCAGTATGGAAATTGGATGATGGGCCAACTCTTAGTTGTCCAAAGGTCATTATAGGCTGATGTCCGCTGGCTTGTGTAAATCCCGTCTAGCTGGGGATGGGTGGATCTATGGTGGTAGTCAGACGAGGCTGAATTTTCTGTGGAGGAATGAGAACCATGATCTCTTCTGGATCTTCTACGCCTTTAGCGATTCAGTTGGTTAGTCAACTTAGCGTTGGCGCGTAGCTATTCAGTCAATTTTTGCCGACTCTGGGTCAACTCTTGAATCGGCATATGAAATTCTTGTTTAGTAACCGGACCTGGCGGGTTTGTGGGTTCGGTAGCATTTGGTTAGATGGAGGCAATTGCGTTGGATTCTGCCTATCCCACCCTTCTTGATCTGCAGCAAAGGAGGCGGTCCTTGTGCTAACCATTGTGATAAGTGAAGTCCTATCCTAGATTTTATGCAAATCTGAATGGGTTGGAAGGATTCTGAACTTGAGATCTGGATCTTCTTCTTGGATTTGTGCAATCTGGTATCGATAGTAGATCCAAGGAGCGGGAGAAAAGCTGTGTTTTCTCAATGAAAGCACCATAGTTTTGTACCAAAAATGGGCACAACACTCTTCGAAAGTCTTGAAAGAGATAAAAATGAAGAATAAAAATGTAAAATGTGGACTATCTAGCAAAATCTTTAAAAACAGGTAAGTAAATGCAGAGACACACAACAATTTAGAGTGGGTCGGAATTTTGCCTACGTCCACTATGAACTTTGATGATTTTATTGATATTCTTTGGATGATTACAATCGATTGCGGCAGATTACAGCGAATTATAGTTATGAATTCGAGTATAACAGAAGTAATGGAGTGCAAGTTGAATCCGCCAGAGTCTGGGCGTTGGAGAATCAAAAGATCCTTCTTCTATAGGCCCTGGGCTCTATTTATAGACGTAGGACGCTGATATTTCATTCAGATCTCGGTAGACTTCTTCTGGCACATGGGTGCGCCCACGCGATTGATCCCATAAAGTTTCGACTCGATCCGTGATCAATACGAATGTAATTTGTATCGATCAAGATTTTTTCCAATGGAATCGAAACATGGTAGGAACATTCTTTAGCTTGTATGTAAGCTCCTGTGAATATTTCATAGCATTTGGACTAGTGGATTGTGTGTTATGATTGATACGAGTTGGTGTTCTTCGGTGGGCTGTTTGGTTCGAATCGAACTATTCAAATCGATCGATGCACAATCCCAGGTGATGACGTGGTGCGTGCTCTTTGGATCATCCACCTTTTACGCCGAGTTGACCGAGTCATTCCAAAACTTACGCCTCGATCGTATCGTCAGCAGTTGCTTAGTTCACATCGATGGAAGAAGACCCTATTCGTATCGATGAAACGAACTCTTTTCGTATCGATGGAACACACATGGATGAGTTGACTGTATGGCCTTGTTTGTATCAATCAAAGACGACCTCAGTCGATAGATACGAAGCTGGAGTGGCCAGATGGATTCAAATATTGATAGCTCGATCGATATGAATTGTCATGATATGAGGGTTACGCACAGGGGCTCTCTAGGATGGATACGAAGAAGACTCTACTTTATTGATGCGAATTAGAGGAAGACTGATCGATGCGAAGTGGGCAATGGTTGATCGGTACAGACCGATGCTCCGAGATGGATTTGAACGCAACCGATGTGAACCGAGGCTTTACGATGGATAAAAACTAGACCGATTCGAACTAAGGCGCAACGATGGATGCGAAGTTATTGCCGCTTTGATCGATATGAAGACGATGGATTCGAACTGAGGCACAATGATGGATATGAAATAGGGTTATTTCCTTCAATTTGGATCGATCATAACTTTAGCACACAAACTCGGATTGACTTGAAACTTGGAATGTTAGCTTTCATGCCTTCACTTGTCGTGTCTTGTCAATTGTAGCTTGATCCAAACTCGGACAAAATTCATCGATATCCATGGTGAATCTGTGCGTACTCGATATCCGGGACGAGCGATCCTTGGTTCGCTTCCAATTCCTTGATACCTCGGCCTTGCCAAAAGGCGGGATAACATTAAGTATCAAAAACGCAGGTTACAACATTTATTGTTGTAATAGATGTTTTCGCGAAAAATAAAGCAAGCGTAGACTATGACACTATTGTTATAGTAGGTGATTCCCAAAGAAAATGTTTTTACATAGCATATGGGATTTACTAATATTTATTTTAATTGAATTCATACACTGGTATTTTTGGGTTATAGTAATGGTGTTTTACGCAACGCCTGTTTTGCTCCAAATAAAAATGTGTTTTGAAGATAATTCTATGTATAAAAATAAAGTGGTTTATAAGTACACTTATTATTTAAATAAGTATATTGAAATGTTTCTAGTTATGAAAATATTAAAACAGGTTCGAAAATGAGTTCTTCTCAGAATAATGTAAATTAAATATTAGGAAATTAATAAATTATATAGAAAATGTTTATTGTAAGTGAATAACGATTAAACATACTTTTGTGCAAGTTATAAGGAATACGTGAAAGAGATGTACAAGGTATGGAAAGAGCTGTATTTTTTATAGTCTATTTCGATAAATTATAAAATAAGTTCCTTATGATTCCACATAAACATGAAATCCTCTTTTAAAGGATTTATAAAAGGTTTTAGCATTAATGGTTTCTCATAGAGGAAGTAGTTCCAACACATTAAGGTATAAAACGAACAGGTGTAATAAGAAGTGTAATAATTAGAGACAGTGTTAGTTAGGAGGGATATTATAGAGAGCCTTAGTAGGAAAGCTAAGCAATGGAAATTTCATATTTTTCCATTGATTATGCGCATTGGTTATTTGCCTTTCTAAATAGTCCCCATTTGTAGTTAGTTAGAAACTCCTCCAAGGTTAGGTGATTGGAAGAGTAGCAAAGTTAAGGGATTTTTGATACAATAATCATTCTTATCTACTCCAGTTTTCATAAATTTGAAAATGTATGAAAAAAAGATGTTTTGAAAACATGTGAGGACATTTTTAGAAGTCAAGGAAAAAATATTTTAAGGATAAGCAAGGCATGTTTTAAATAAAAATAATTTGGTGAAAAAGTAAATAAGTTTTTGAAGGAGAAAAACTTAGTTAATAGTTAAATTTCAAAATCCAAAATTTCTTTATGGAAAGCTGTAAAGGTATTAAAAGGTAAAGATAAAATTTCCCCAAGCTTAGTTGCCCTTTTAGATAGAGACTGCATAGATTGAAATCCATATTCATTGCAGTAAATGAGACTTGGTTATTTCATTTTGAGCATGGAATGGAAGAGATGAATATATCTTATTCATCATGAGTAATATGTTGTAAGTTAGTAATGAGTAATAGGTGGTAGGTGGAGCATATGAGTTACTTGGATTCCTAGAGTGGGACCTTTCTATGTCAAGGTGGACATGGTCCTAGGCTCCTAGCCTTAGATGATAGTTGTGTTTAGCTGCTATATTTATTTATTGATTATCGCTTTGTAGTAGGACTTGTTTCTTTTTTAGTTATGAAATAGTAATCCTATGTAAGCATTTTTTTTCTTTATTGTTGCAAATCAGTACTGATTAGTATGATGCTCTTTTTCGGTGACGTTCACAAGAAGAGAATAAAAACATAGGAATAAGTAATAAAATAAAAGTAGAAGCCAAAAAGAGTAACTAAAAGAAAAACAACAAATTTAAAGAAAGCGATAGAAATGTCAACAGAAAAATTTGAAAAGAATTTTTTTTCAATATGAACCATGCTTAGGAAAGAAAATAGACATTTTTATAGAATAGTGGCATAAGTTCCAAGTGTGGAGAAAGAGTTGCGCAAAAGTAACACGGCAAATGTGAGGTTTTCCATTTTCTACATTCTTTCTGACATAAGAAATCGAGTTGGGAAAAATTAGATTTTTAAAATTAGATTTTTTTGAAATTCGAATATTAAAAGTTACATGGCAGGATTTGGATGTAAAATTCATTGAACTACGCCCATATTTAGTAGGAGTGTGGGAAAAATTGGATGAAACATGTTCCGAGTTTTCAAAAGGTTGCATTCATATAAAAAATGCAAATATATTTAGGATGCGTGCATCATATTTTAAATTAATTTTTAAAGAGCATTCATATAAGAGGTACCGCTTAGAAATTCATGTACATGCATATATCATATGTGAAATAACACTTTACACAAAGGCACGGATGGTTGCAAATCTGGATATACACAAAATGGATGTGATTGATGCGGAGAATTACATGGTTTTAGCCTTATTGAATTTCGAGGGTTAAATTTCCTGAATGATGGAAGAATGTAACATCTCGCATTTTTACATAACTAAATAACCAAAATAATTACAAATTGTGAAAATGAGCATTTTTAGAATTGTCAGAATATGGCCTCGAAACTTATACCACTATGTTCATGGAGATTTTTTGATTGATTTAGATATGTAATATGCATCGAAAGGACTTCGTATGAAAAAGTTATTGATGTTTGAAGTTTCAAATTGAAACATAATTATACGTGTAAATGTGCATAAATATATTTGTTTATAAATATATGCATGTATAAATTGCAGAAATAATGCATGTTTTAATTTAAAAATAGACACGCATCATAAAAGAAATTAATTGACATCAGAAATTAGAGGTAATTAATTTGTAGGCAATGCTAATCAAATCAGCAATTAAAGGAAATTAATTTACCTCAGTCAGCAGCATTTGAATTTCAAAATAAACATGTGTTATGAAGGGAATTAAATTTTGCAATTGATGGAAACTAATTAGAATGAATAGAAAACGGTTAATTTAACGTTAAAAAATAGAGGAAATAAATTAATACGCATAAAACAAAAAGGCTAGACATGTCAAAACTGACGCGTTTTGCTTGTTTTTAATGGCTAGATTTCAATCTCTTTAAAAAACAGAAGAAGTTGCTTTGGTTCTCTATAAATAAACATGTACAGCTAGCCTTCAAACCCATATTTTTCATAATGGGCATAGAAGCCCTATCACTTTTATTTCTTCTCCAATTCTTCAGAAATCAAATATATTAGATTTAGGTTTTCTAATTTACAATTTGGAGGTAGAAACTGTAAATCTAGAGAAGAGATGTCCAAATTAAGCCATCTGTATGAGATGAGTTTTAAGATATGGTTTTCTAGTTTATCTATTTATTTTTCATCAATTAGATCCAGATTTATAAATCCATACAAATTTCGGTTTGTGGATCAAAATAGGTTGCAAAGGGGAAGGCTACGGTTAATAGAACTGGAATAAAAATCAGATCTGGAATTTTGAGTGTTTTCTTTTCAGATGAGTGGATTTAAATTATATATCTTTTATGTTGATGATATATAATATCATTAGATTCCCATTAAATATTTTAATATTTCATTACTTGCACTTGAAATAATTTCAGTAATTAGTTATGTAAGTTAGTTGTGTTGAAACTGTAAATATATCAGAAAAGTGTACTTATATGCAAATGTTATTTTCATGGTAAAAGAAAGAAATCCAAATGAATCTAAGTAATATTAGGCTTAAAAATTATAGCGAAAGGCATAAGCCTGATAGTGTGATATTTACAATAAAATATATCAAAACGTGGAGAAGGACATAAAAAGGGAAAATCTAATGAATAACTTGATTTGGAAGTTAGCGATAGATTAGTTAGTTGTTTACAAAAAGGGAATATATTTCTATAATTTAATATTATAAGCAAAATGGTAAACGTAATTGCAGGAATAAAAAAAAGAGATATCGAATTAGCGAAAAGTAGAGACATTACTGTATTTTTCATTATCCACTAATTACAGAAATAACAATAGAAGTATCTTGCAGTTACGGATTATTGTCTATGGTATTATTTTTTATTGAAATATGGAAATAGATTATAGTATAGTTTTTGTAACCAACTAAATGGAATAGAACTACTCCACAGAATAAAATAGAACAACGCGAAGCGTTAAAGAAATTAAAGAAGAAGAAATCATCAAGTTAATTATTTGACAAGACTAGAAACAATAAACAGAAAATGCAACTATATCTTCATTTATTTCGCAGATAGTAGAGTAAAAGGTAAAGCAGTTATAATGATAAGTAACTTATGACAGTTGGATGTAGTCCCAAGTTAAGACTGATATATAATACAAGAGAGCTAAAGAAAATTTAGTATCATAATGAAAGAAGGCAAAGTAGAATAGAAAAGAGACACTTGCAACTACATTTATAACATGTAGGTTATAAAAGAAAGAATAGAATTTAAAAGGGACAATTGCAAGTATAATTGTAACATCTAGGTTATAATTAAAAAGAAAGAAATAGAAGAGGATTATTTTATCAAACTTTGATCTTGGATTAAGTTAGTAAGCAAAATAATAGAAGTGGCCCATATTGACAGCAGGTCTAGGACTGATAGTCTCACACACGGGTGGGGCTGGGCATGTTGATTTGGGTAAATAAGTGGAAAACAGAATAATAAAAGTAAACTAAACGCATAATAAAAGATTATACATAGGGTCTAATAAATGTAAGGTGCGTTAGGAGCATCTCGAAAGGAATCCGGATAAAGAACCTAACGAATCAGTTCATCGTAGATTTTTAGTTCAGAAAGAGCACGTTCAATTTAGTTATTTTGAGCTAAAAGGAAGAATGAGACTTCAACGGGATGTGAGGATACTCAAAGATGGCCCTCTAGGGTAGGCTTAACAAAGATGCATCCCCAAAGCCAGGCCCGTAGGTGTTCCATCAAGAAAGTATGCCTTGACTGCTTTTGCATCGCAAGCCTGAGGAAGCGGACCTTTGTAGGCAGTCAAAAGGTTGGTGATGGGTAGAATATCTGTATGACACCGTACTCTGGCTTGCGAGTAGGTTATAGTAGGGAGGTCACATAAGGGTAGTCGCATGAAGATATCAGCCACTATTAGTCAGAGCGAGTTCGGGAAAGACTAGATTTAAACCAACAGGCCAATGATTCTTTCATTATCAAAACATTAGATGAGGGGCACAACCAACTGCATATTTAGATTGTTTCAATAGGGCACAAGCACTTAGCACTTGAAAGGTCTTTTAATTAGTTGAGGAAGGCTGTGTGGGGCTATAGCCACGATGAGAAAAGAGACAGGCCAAGTGGAATATCTATATTGTAGGCCTAACGAAGCGGACCTTTACAAATACAGAAAATCCTCGACCAAGTTCCGTACAAGGTAGACCTTGTTGGAGGAATTCATAGAGTAGACAGAATGGTTACGTGTGGTTCTCAAGGTACGCATTGGGTGGTACATTATGGGTATCTGAACACTAGTATAAGCTAGTGCGGATGTACTTTCGCGTTTTCATAGTTGACGATAGAACATTTGTATTATAGGCCTCACGAAGCCGTCCTTTACAGATGCAGTTACAGTACGCTCTAGTAGCGAGGCGATGGAGTCCTTTTCGAGGAGGATATGGAAGGTACTATGGATGGTACCTAGGATCGATGCGGCCTTTGGACATGTAGCTACACACACATACATACGTACACACACACACACACACACATATGTTATTAGGTCTTAATCTACTAGGGAGTAGATAGGTACGATTCACACGCAATGGCGAGAGTATTATAGAACCAATAAACCTATTATAACGGAAAATGAAAATAGAACGGTATATGTAGAATTATGCTTAGAAGTTTATAATTTGTCCATTCACCAAAACTTTAGTTTTGATACCCTCCTCATATCATTCCACAGGTTAGACAGATGGCCGAGGCTTTCCAGCTTTGTGACGCTTGTTTAGAAAGTGTTATGGCCTTATGAGTATTTACTTACTATTATATTTTAGTCGGTTCCACTATGAGATATTTATTTGATCTTTGATATATTTATCTTTGCCTATTTGCAGAGTATCAGACACCCAACTCGGGTTTCAGTGGATTTGGGTTTTAGCATTTTTGTGAAAAATCCAGACCCATTGGAACTCAGGTTGTTGCAGCAGCCAAGGTAGGCAAAGGAAGGGGAATGGGTGCGGCCAAGCTAGGGTGGAGGGTTGGGGTTGGATAGATGGGTTTGGTGGTGACGGGTTCGGCAATGCCCTAGGGAAGAGAATGTGGTTTTCAGCCTTGGAGTGGTCGATGGTGGCCAAGAAGAGGAGGGAGGGAGATGGCCTTGGATGGTGGTAGAAGGTGGCGGCAATAGGAGAGAGGTGGAAGGGTCTTGAAGAAGGAATGATGGAATTTGATTTGGGAATTTATGAGATTTGGAGTTTTGAGTTCTGTATATTTGAGGAAGAAGAAGGGAGAGTATGCAAAAAGTTTCTCTAATTAGAAATTTCTATACGCACTTGGTTTTAGTCAGATAGGAAATAGAAGGTCAGTTGGTGGGAAACGGATTGGTCACATGACTCTTAGAATTACTAGAGTCTCTTGGTTTACTAAGACCCATTAGACTAAACAAACCCAACAACAAAAGCCAAAAAAACACAAAATAAACACCACAAATTTATGTCAATTTTTCACAGTAATTTAATTTTTTTAGAAAATAGGAATTTGATTTTGACGGAGCAAAAAATGGAGAGGAGATTAGAATTCAGTCTAGTAACATACAAAAAGAATAAAATTTAAAAAATCAAATTTAAATTTTCTAACCAAAAGTCAAACTTTGACTAAGTTTGATCAAAACTTGAAATTTTGCAAAAAAATTATTCTATTAAATTTAATCAAATAAAACGCTTAATACCAAATATTCAATTTTTTTATTTTTCAAATTTAATTTTTATTTAAATTCAAAATACTGCCATTTTAAAGTTGTTAAAAGTTACAGATCATTACACTTTATCTTAATTAAAATATTAATATCAATTAATGCAGTATTAATTTGTATCTCCTTATCATATTCAAAAAGGTTAAATGCCAATCAATTCAATATATATATATTTCAAATTAAATGGTAGTTATAAATTTCCAATTTATTATTAGTAACATATTTGTAACTTCTATCGTCATTATTAAACAATTGTAACGTTCATTGCATTAAAAAAATACATTCATCACTTACCAATTAATTGTTTTACCGCATTCTGTTATTTGAAATCAACTTGCTATGTTACCATATAAATCATGCGTTTTATTTTCCCTAACAAAAATGCATTTTATAGTCACTTATAATTTCCCTTATTATCCAATTCATGCCATTAACTATGCATCCAATTCTCATCCAATTACATTCAACCTATGTTATCATCTTTATATAACTTATTGGGATTTGTTTTTTAATATATTTGTTCCAATTCATATCAACAAATCACATAAATAAAACATCAAAATTTTATTTGTAAGCAAATCTTATTCAACAATTATAATTAATATTTCTTTTAAAAGTTGTTCGAATTTATGAGTCACTACACCTGGCTTTCCGTCATCATCCATGACCGTCGCCATATACCGCTAAACTTATACAAAAAAATCGTACATTGTCATAAGAACCTAACGATGCTGACGATAATCTTAAATAGGATTAGAAGCGGATCAAGTAATATTGATTTTTGAAATTTATGAATAAATTTCCCTCTTTATTTAAGTTTACAATTTTTCAGTCGTTGCTCAACGAAATCTCGAGTAATGAATTTTTAAAAATAGCAAAGGCCGATACACATGATTTTTGTGTTGGTGCCTTAAGCTAAAAATGAGCGGATCGGGAGGATTTGATTTTTGAATGATGGAAATGGAGTTTATGTAACGAACATGGATTTTTGGCGCTCGAAAATCGACATCCATTCTTCATATCGTATTCGAATGCCATAGATTCGACCGTTCAAATCCGATTCGCCGGAGTTTATAACAACATTAAGTAAACAACACAGCGGAAGAAAAGAATAATACATTGATATACAACTTTGATACAATATCTGATACAACAGATAATCCAATAGATATCAATATACATCAGAGATATGATACAATAAAATAGCAGCGGAAAAGAAAACGATAACACCAGCAGCGGAACAAATAACTCTAAGATAGTCTTCAAGGAAGAACTCCAAAAACAGCAGCTCCGTTTCCAAGAACCAATCCAGTAGTAACTCGAACTCCCAATAAGTATGCACAAAGATAAGCAAATGCCATCTAATCCAAAGACTGAACTATCTCCAGATAATCCACTACATCTGACTATCTGAAAAACCCAACTCTAGACTGCTCGTGTAGAAAAAAATTTGAGCACCCAGAGTTTAGGAAAGAAACCATAAACTCCGAATCAGTCATGGGACTGGTGTGAGCAACAAAAATAGTTTATCTTTTAAAACAATCAACGAAAGATTTTAAAATCAATTTGCAATGCTTTTAAAAATGAAACTACCATAAGGCCTCCCGGAACACACACAATGCAAACGCAGACTTGGGGGAGATTTCTCCTTATGATAGTCAAAGATGCTTACTACGTAAAATCAAATCATTTGATTATTATTATTAGTGCATAGTGTAGAAAACATTTCGAAAGTAGAATATAAATCTTAGCCAGCATAGGTACCATTATATTATGCCTATTATAGCTACCACATTAGATGGCAGGTTTTACAACTAATACCGTACAAGGCTCGTATTGTTTCTTTAGATTTCCAACAAATGGTCAGAACAAGAAACTTTCCATTGCCACATGACAACGCCTCTGGAAGGACGTCCCGAGAACCTAACCGGATCTCTGCCAACACAAGGCCGGGTTACCCTTCAAACTAGGTAACTACTGACACGAGTATGCCATCCCCCGGTCGTAACCAACCTTTATCCCGGGGCCCCAAAAACAATCACAAAGTAAGATATATATATATATTTGCGATATCCACATAAGTTAAGTATCTGGGCTCCATACTATGATATTACTTCTATCCAGAAGGAGATGTACATACCCTAAGGGGCGCTACCCCCAATAACCTTGCTGCATCTTTCCTATTTTGACCATTCCGGGGTGTAAGGTCCGACGAAGTCTCGTCCACAAAGCTACGCTTTTTACAAAAGCCACATTTTGATCAACAAATGATCAGCATCACTCAGCATGCCACATTACCAAATTGGGAATATATTGCTGATAGCCTTCAACTACATAACATCTGAGCTCGTACATCTCAGAGAAGGGTGTTAAGATAAGAGAATAAATTCTCCGCCACCAACACAAATGTATTTGAAAGAAATCTGCTTTATACCTCAAATTGTAATGTCAGGCATACAATCCATACAAGTCTGTTCTGGGTTCGAACAGAACCGACGGCACTTCCAAAGAAGTCCTTGCAATCCGGGTATTCACAATCCCGATCGGACTTCCCATCACTTAGGGAATCTCTGTACCGGCGCGACTCGGTGCAGAGACAATCGATAGGTCATCCTATCGCTCTCGCAAATACCCGGTCTTCACCACCGGTCTTCAAATGCTATCCATAATGACGTATCACATATTCAGAAGGGGTTATACGACCCAAAGGTCCTTTCCTGGCTAACCCAAATAGTGAGCGCAACATTTAAAACATATGGATATGGGATTTCAATTAAGTCACAACTTGATAATTCAAATGGTTTAAACCAATTACCATTTCAAATCTTTTAAACAAAAGATTTACCTCATAAAGTTCACCTAATTTCACAAAGATTCATTCCCGGATTTCAAAATAATTTCATCTTAATTGGATTAATTCATTTAAATCTTTAAATCAAGATTTATCTTATAGTTTTCAAACAGTTTCCATTACTTGGGAAATCATTTTCATTTTTTACTTGAAATCCTTTTTAACACAATTTGGAAGTTCACTTCCTATATGAAAGCTTTGATTATTTAAAACAATAGTTTCATTTCAGAAAGATCCAATTTTATTTATACGAGTTAAAGCCTTTGAATTTAAACTCAAATTCCCAACTCAATACCTTTAAAATAGTCTAACCCATATAAATTGGTATAACATCTTTAGTCCCTAGTTTCCAGATCATAGAATTCAATTTCAAATATTGAATTCAAGTTTAAATCAAAATATTTAAATTCCAAAACTCAGTCAAGTAATTTAAAAATAAATTTTATCTTGAAATTCCATTCCAAAAGCTTTTCACATTTATTCCGATTCCATTTCCAAAATATTTGAATTTAAAAATTCAAATTCAAAACTATTTCAAAAATCTGTGACTTAACTGATTTCCTCGTGAAATTCATAATTGTGTGTGTATGGTGTGGTCCAGGGGTTTAACACAATAGTGCAACATCATTCAACCATCACAGATCAAATACAGAAACTTATTTGATAAGCAGTATAAACTATAATGCTTATATTTGATAAGCGGTATAAACCATAACGCTTATCTTTTATTCACAGAACATAGATATATATATCACAGATAATAATTACATTTATCTCAGATAAACAAATTACATTTCAGATCATAACACCAAATTAGGATATATCACAAAGCATCAATATCAGGGATATCTGACAAATTAATTATTCAGTCAAGTTCAAACATCCACAATAAAAATTCATTAGTTGCCTGATAAATTTGAATCAAATGTATTAATTATAAATCTGGGTTAATTATCCTAAGTTAATTTTAATTTATTTTAGAATAAAATCCCCTTTTATCATTTATTAATTCACTTTTAATTACGGACTAATCAATCTTAATTAATGAATCAATTTAACCTTTAATTATTTAATTTACCTTAATTTATCACGATTATTAATTAATTCTTTAATTAATAAATTAAACTAACCCCTTAACACATAATTATACCCAAATTACTGATTATCATTTAATCAATTACATCCGGTAATTATCAATTAATTACTTTTCTAAGTAATTATAATTTCTAAAATTTTCAGGGGGTTATTCTAAGTTAATTAACTTAAGTGATAAATCTGAACTAATCCAATTAACTCACTTAATTATATTTAATAATTAATTCATTAATTACTGTCATTAAGTAATTACACTTCACAATTCCACAAATAATTATTATTAAATAAATCAATCTAATTTATTGTTTTCAAATTCCTTTTTCAATTCCATTTTAAATTCAAGATTGAAATGAATTCTTATTTATTTTTTTACCTTTCCTCATTTTAACTTTAGTATATTTTAATTTATTTTTAAAACACTTAAGTTATAAATTAAAATTTATTTTAAAATTTAAAAAAAAAAATTGATTTAAATTTTATTTCAGGTTTAAACCTTTAAATCTCCAACTTGTTTAAATTTCCATTTACAATTCAATTCTATTTTTGAATTCAAACTTCTGTAATACACTTAAGTGCTTTGAAATTATTAAACCAAATTGAATTTAAAACTTTATTTTATTTGCACACTAAGTTCCAATTTAAACTTGAATTTTTATTTACATTTTGATTTAAACCTCAGTTTTAAAACCTTGATTTAAAATTTAAATTTTGGTTTAAAATTCCCAAACCTGGAAACAGTTTCAGTTTGAAAACCTATAAAAACTTTAACTCGAGCACCCCTTGTTCTTGCTTCGAGTATGCTACTCGAATTACTCGAGTATGACGCGAGACTCCCCCCTGTTCTTCCCAGGCAAACCCAAAAAAAACATTCCCAAATCAGACCAACGTGCTCGTGCACGTGCACACCGTCGACCATCACCACCGGTCTTCGCCACACCCTCCAACACAACAAACATCATCGCGGCAACACACTTCGACCATCAAATCATCACCATCGGCCTCAAATTCGAAACGAGCAAAAACAACAAAACCTGGAAACAAAAAAATGGAACCACCTGTCTTCCTGTCAGCGCCTCGTCCTCGATGCCTCGACCACCGAAAACCCCACAATCTCGGTCACGCCATCGCCAACTACCCCTCTACCATCTCCCAACGTTTCGTAGCACTCGGTCCATCAGAAATGATGAACGAATCGAAATATCACGACTCAACAAAAATTAGGTTTACAAGGTTTCACCTCACGCCGCCGAAGCCACCGTCACCTTCGCCACCTCCGGTCATTTTTCGCCGACACCCAGTAGGCTCCTTCACCTACACAAACAACCCCGACATCCATAACTCAATTGATCACCAGTAAAAAAATCCACTTTTTAAACAAAAATAAACTGCTCCTAATCCCCATTACTAAAAATCACCAATCCTATCTTAAAAATCCTAACTTTCAATAAGGCTTCAAATCATATACTTGAATCAATGTTCTATGAAACTCGAAATTTCCAGAAAACAAATTCTTCACTGAAAAAAATTGGATTTTCCATGCTATATACATTTTTATGTCATGAAACTATTTTTAAATTTCAACTCACTCTTAAATTCAATTATTTTGTTTTGAAACTACGGTCTGATATGGATTAGAAAACAAAAATTTGAAGTTTTCTGGTTGAGTTATATTCTGGAACTAAACAGAAAAAAAATATTCACTGATACATACATGTACACAGAGCCATTGCAATAGATAACTTAAGTTTAAATGATTAGTTGTTACTCACCTTCCAAATCATGTTTTAAAGCTTTCAGATTGAAGTTGAAGTTGAAATCAGGTGTTGAACTTGATAACTGAAGCACCTTTTTAAATCTTCAAGTTTTTTTATTAATGTCTCTGATGTTTGGTTTGAGTTTTGAGATGATGCTGCTTTATTTTTGTCTCAGTTTCGAATGAACGAAATGATGATGTCTGATATATATAAATTTAAAAAGAAAAATGTACAAGGTGACATATTGTACAGGGTGAAAATAATATGGTTTGTATAATACAGGACATGGCTGAAGTGATATGTTATGGTGGCTGATACCATCCCTTGTATGCTAGAGGTACTAGCATTGCTTATCAACCGTTTTATTACTATGTCCCAGCTGAAATGTTGTAAATGTGTGCTAACATTTATTGCTTCTATATTATCAAATATTAAATTTACTTATTATTATTTTCATACTTATGTTACTTATCTTTTTTTATACTTGTTGTCTTGTTTCTTTTGAATATAAATGAAGTTCCTTTATACAAACTTATTTTCAATCTATTTTGTACAACACTGGTTATACAATCTTGTATAACCCTTCAGAGATATTTGTATTCTTTAATTTGCTAGCCTGGTATTCTATTTCTCATGGTGGCTGATAGGATGAGCATTGTACTAAAGATGTTTGCATTAATTCCTTCTTGTTTATTTTATTATGAAGATTTTACTTTGGGACTGATAGATGTATTTTTATGCACTAAAAAGAATGTTGCTTTTTTTTTCTAACATTAAATGCCATTGTCAACTTCTTTTGTTTTATTATCTTACTTTTACTTGCCTACATTACTTAGTTTACTTACCTGCACATTTTATTTGCAAAATCTTTTTACCAGTTTTGTTTATTTCCAAATTCTACACAATATTTTACTTATTCTAGCCTTTGCACTTTCTTACTTCATGTATATTATAAAGTTACTCCAGTTATTGATATAAACTTTTAGCTTAAGTTTTTAGTTTCATTCTAACATAATTGCTTATCTTATCTCTCTTTTATTTTAACTTAAACTATCAATATTTAATTACCTATTGTTATTTTATCTTATACTTGTGTTAATATTAATAAATAAGGTTTATTTTATTTTAAACATTTTTTTAAAACTTTTTAAAGAAAATTCATTCTGAATATATTTTAACTTTCCAAATCACTATTTTATTTCTAATCCAATTCAATTACTTTTAAGTTTTCAAATCTTACTTATAAAGTAAATAAGTAAATACATCTTATAATTTAAAAAAATTCAAACAAATCTACAATTTAACCCAAAAATTAAATTTAATTACAAAATTAAATTCGTCTTTAAATCGGGATCGTTACAGTTTTATTTCATGGTTTTGAAATGTTTACTAGAAAACGATCAAGTGCATATTTTTGTGTTCCCTCCATCCTACTTTTGCTTAGGTATACACATATAAAGGAGATTACTCCTAAGCTATAATGACCCGCTAATTCAAACTATTGAAATTGAAAATGAAACCACATATGTCGGACTTATAGTATTCAAAACAACATAATGTTAATTTAATTGGGGTAAATAAAGTCAATCATAGAATCACAGACACAGAATAGTAGAATATCTCTCAGCGGAATAAATAAAACATAGTAGCTCGTGAAGCTACTAAATACATAGTCTTAAAACAAATACATAATATCAGAGTCCAAAAGAAAATAAAACTGGAAATCCAAATACATAAATCCACTAATACATAAGCAAATGACTAAAGGGAGATAACCGAAATAGGAAATAACAGATAGATAGTTAAAACTCCAGCAAATCTCTAGCTCCAAAAGGTGAATCCAGGCTATCATACTCAAGTTGACCCGAGCATAAAGTAAAACAAAATACTCGAGTCAGGACTAACATACTTATATAGGTAAATAAAATCAAGTGAATCGTTCAAATAAATGCATCAGTAACTTAAAGGATGCTTGGGATCGCCTATCCTTTAAAGATCCATTAAACTATTTGTATATGTAGCAATATACGCTATATCTGTAATGTCTATTAGTAAAGTATAATGTTGAAAATAGCGTTAAGGTGTTACCCATATCCCCTTTAACACATTTTATAGGCATCATAGTCTATACAATACTATAAACTCCACCGTAAATTACTGGGCTATCAAGGAGCACTTCATAGGTATGACCCAATCCAAAATCGTAGCGGGCTCGATAAGGCATATGACAAGGCATGCAGAGAATGCCTAGGGCAGGATTCTACCGTTTTGCGGAACCAACCTAGTGGTATGCATAGTCACAGCTACTGCCCACCTCGAAACAACACTCCCATAATCAAAGGTGTGCACCAATCAATCACAAAGTAAATGATATGATTTCGAAGAAGCATGTTCGATCGAAGGAGGGACCTCACTTAGCCAGGTTATGGCTCCTGTTTTATTCATATCAAGCTGAAAGTCAAGGCTGTGTTCTTACATCATACTAGTAGCGTTTGCCAAACCATTCTACTTCATTCTAGATTCTCCACAACGTATACTGTTGTTAAGGTGGTTCTCATATTGATAGAGAGTATGCCAATATTCGACCCTGGTTTCTTTAACAGCTAATCGTTATATTTTTCACACTATGGTCATTTTATAAAACATTTAAATAATAAATCTTAAATTATAATTTAAATCAATAATAAAATATTTAACTCCAATTATATTTTAGATTTGAAACATTTATTTTACAATTCATATTAAATCCAATTATTTCATTCAAAAAATCATATCCTTTAACTTAAATAAAATCTTATTTAAATTTAAATCTTTTAAATCAGATTTAAATACAAATTATCCTCTACTTAACTTCTTAAATTTTATTTATTAAAGTTATATATATTGAATCTATATTTAATATATTAAATTAAAACTATATTTATTGGATTAAATTAAACTATATTTATTGTATTAAATTAAATTTAAATTATATTAAATAAAACTATATTTATTATATAAGATTTAAAATTATATTTATTATATAAAAAATAAATTTAAAATATATTGAATTAAAACTATATTTATTCTATTAAATTTAAAACTATATTTATTATATTAAAATTAAATTTTAAATTGTATATTTGAAAACTATATTAAATATTTTATTAAATTAAATTTTAAATTATTTATATTATATATTTAAAACTAAGTAAAATTATGAGTCAAATTTTGTAATTACAATTAAAAACGATATATTAGCTTATAATTTAAACTTTAAACATATAAAATAATTTATTTTCCAAATATAAGTTTTCAAATAAAATCATTAAATTAAATTTTAAAAATCAAAATCTATTAAATCAAACATACTTTTTAATTTGAGATATAATTTAAAAATCGACCACGGTGTCCGTATATAATTTTCTACCCTATGATCAAGTGATACGAATATATATCATTTCAACCCGCAATAATTTAAATTTTCGAGTATGCATCATTTCAACCCGCAATCCCAAGTAAAATTCAAAATCAATAAAATCGCTTGGTTTATCATTTCAACCCATAACGATTTTCCCTAATCTATAAGATCGGGTATGTACCATTTCAACCCATAGTGATTTTTCCAACAACAACTAAGGGAACTTGCAGTGTGATAACAACATATATAGTAAACATAACATTAGTCACATATCATATCACATATCATAGCAGAAATCAAATTTTCATTTCAATGACAATTCAAATGATATTAATTCACTTAATAATAAGTATGTAAGTCGTGAGTGATTGCTCACCTTTCATGGAAAATGAACGAGACGAATACGATTATGAAATAAGGCACGAAGAAGCATGACTAGCCAATTCACAAGCACAAAGAAACACGAACAATTTTTTTTTATATAAAAGTGGAGAGAGGAAAAAGGGGGTTCGGCCTATTGGGTTTGGGCTCGGCCTATGGTGGGTTAGTGTAGCCGAAAGGGTGTATGTGTGGGTGTGAGTATCGGTGTGGCCGTGGGTATGTGTGTATGGGTATGGGTAGGGGTGTGGTTCGGCCTATGGGTGTGGATTGTACGGCTAAGGGTTCTTGGAGGGTGCGGCCTCGGTGCTTGGGTGCGTGAGTGCGAGGGTATATGGTGTGTGTATGGTTCGGCCGAGTGTGTAGGGGTTGGTGCAGGGCTTGGCTGTGTGGTGGAGGGTGGGTACGGCGGTCTAGGTGGTGGTGGATGGCGGCAAGGCTAAGGGAGGAAAGGAGAGAGAGAGATAACAGGGTTATAGGAATTGGATTGGAGGAGGAAGATGGAGGAAGGAAAATGGGTTACTGTAATTTTCCAAAGTTGAATGAGAATGAAGAAGCCAAAAAGAAAGAAAAGTACGTACTCTTCCCAAAAGTTGTTTCTGTTAACTGAAACGGTATGTAGCTTTTTAGAAATCCCTTAAAATTCAAGCCCAATAAACCAAAACCCATAAAAAACAACCCAAAATAAAAATACATGTAAAATTCGCAGACAAACACTATAAAAACATGCATTTTTACACGGCAAACTGCAAATTAAAAGCTACAGAAGATGGATTTTAATGAAACAAAAAGTGGAGTGGATATTAGAATTAATTCTAGTATCATGAAAAAAAATTCAAAATTCAAAATTTAACCTTTTCAAACAAAAGTCAAACTTTGACTAGATTTGACCAAAATTCGTAACTTCACAAATTTTTTTCATTTTATTGAATTTGGAAAAATTATATTACTCAATGTCCCGAAATCATTATTTAGATTCAAATTTTACTTAAATTTTAAAAATATAACTTAAATCCAAACAATACTTCATTTAAAATAGTTCAAATTTGAGAGTCGTTACATAAGCTAAAGAAGAGCAAGGACAACAAATTAATGTAAAGCCACCAAATTATTGGGGAAAGAATAGGAAGGACCTAGAAAAGGCAATTGTAAAGGAATTTTGGTTGAGCACGGTTGATTTGAGATGTGATGTGTAGCGAACTTTTGTTTTGAATAAAGTTTGTTTTCTGGTACCCCGCAACACAGTATCACATTCACGTGCGCATCGTGAATGATTAAAATAAAAATATGATCCGCACAAAAATGTGACACGATCACAAAACAACAATAAAATAAATTGGTTATCAAGTTCTATAAAAATTCTAAAATACCAATGTTTAATGTAAAATACGTCAAACGGAAGTTCAACTATTTTCCAAATTATAAATTATAGAAAAATTCTACAAATTAAATTAAAAATAAATCTTCAAAAATCAAATAATTAATCGAACATATATTTTGTTGTATTTTATAAAAAAATAGAATATTTAAAACTAATTAAATATTTCAAAAATCCAAATGCTAAAATTCTGAGTCATTACAATAGTAAACCTGAAAATCTTACAAAACTTATAATGTAAAAAAAATGGTCTTAGCTTTCCAAAAAGCATAATATTTCTTAAATTGGATTAACGATTTTAAAGTTATGACCAAAATAATTTGAAGTTTATCTCGGCAATAATTAGCAGGGCTGAATATTACAGAATTTACTGCTGAAATATATTTTAACTCAAAAAGAATAACCAAAATCGGAGAGGAGAATCAAAAGATATGGTTGTTTTACTACAACCATTTTAAAAAAAAATTCTTCCAACAAGGCCATTTTATAGGTTTTCATTTCAAATTAAAATACTACACCATAGCAATATGCTTTTACTAAAATCCTCTTACCAAAGTTTAGGGTAAAAATCCATTTTACCGTAAAGCTATGTGTTGTAAATTATAATTTTCCGTTAGCCAACAAGCTTATACATATGTAAATATTTTTCATACCCATAACATGCCTTTCAACTAATCTTTCCATGAGTAAAAGCCCATATATTCTTAATAATATTTCCAAGACTTAGATTTAACTTATCCATATTTGTATCTTAAATCTTTCTAACAGAAAGAAGTATAAATAAACACTTTATGAGGCAATTTATTCAAATCAAAAGCCTCCTATTTTATTATTATTACAACAAACTATTTGTTTCAACTTTGAACATAGTCTAAGTACAATAATATTATTATTACCATACACTTCTTACCTTGTGGTCTTTATATATATATATATATATATATATATATATATATATATATATATGAAGTAAAAATAAACTCATTCCTTTGGTGCTTATTTTTCTACTTTTCTATAAAAGTAAAATCTATAAAGTTCAACCTTTTAATAGAAAGACAATTGTGGGGTTAAATGAATTTCTTCATTTCTACTACTATAATCCTTCATAATTCAAAAAGTTCTAACATAAAATTTCATTTTTCTTAAAAGGGTTACTTTTCCATCTAATTGAGAAATTGTGAAAAACTTATACTTGTTTAACCCTTAATTATTTCCAAACTAAATTTCCACTTTTGAAATTCAAGAATTGTGAAATGCTAATTTCTTAGAATAATTTGTATTTATAAAAACATATTTACATAAAATGTTTCTTATTCACAAAATAAATTATCCGAAATTTGTTAACTTAAACTACTTAAATAAATTTATTATGGTTTTATTTCAATTTCCTTTAAATTAGAAATCATAAGTATATGTTTTTATCATTCATTTAGATCATAATAAGTTATACATAATCAGTCAAAGCAACAAACTACATTCACTTAAGCATAGAACTTGTAGACGAATATATAAAAATTTACAAATACCAAATAATATAATGACATTTCCTTGCCATCCATTCATAGCGAATGGCTTCATCAATTGGTTGCAATGTTAACCGTGTGATCAACATCGCCTCGCCACTGGCCTCGACTATCGTTAATGTTTGATACCTGCATTCGTCATCTAAAATAAAATCAATACATATAATGCATCTTTATTTTTTTCATCATGATTTCTTTCAATGTTCAAAATTTTAAAACAATACATAAAACAATTTTCATATTAGATATATTTTTCTTCTTAATTTATTAACTAAAACATGTTCCAAAATTATATTCTACCTATTCAGATAGTATTATTCAATCTCATATCAATCACTTGATGTTATTATCAAAACATCATGTGATATTTCCTTCTCAAAAATAAATATAAAACTCAAAATAGTTCTTTAAAATATTGTTTATCTTCAAGATATTTTCATTCAAAATCGTTGCATGTGCGTGTTTGTGTATTTCCAAAGCATACGTTTTATTTCTAAATAACATCTAACCTAACTCAAAACTTTATTTCCTTTAAAATATTATTTATATCACTTTCATAAACATTTATAATACTTTCAAAATATTATAACTCAATGCACTATGTCTGACTGTCTTGTCCTAGTGTTCAAGAATCCTTATCGATAACGTTGGCCAAATGCTTCTACCAGAATTCTTAAAGCACCCGATGGAAAATTTAACAAAAACAAATTACCAAAGATTTCTTTATCAAAGAGAATGTTCATTTAAATAGATGCTTGCTTTTATTAAAATACTTTCAAATAGTTCTTTATATTTTCATATAGATAATAATTGACTAATAACACTTTAATGATACATCCATTTATCCAACAATTCATCAAGCAACCTTCCAAATTCAAATCCGTCTTAATTTTTAACTCATCTTACGTATAATATAATACGACATTTTATAAAGTAAAATTTCAATATCCCTTGCAGTAACAACACCATTGAAGACATCGCAAAGTCTTATGATAATATCAGGCATGTTTCAACTTTCAAGTGATGACTCCTGCTCAGTACTAATTTTGCTCAATCACATATAATTTCGTCCAAGCATGCATTAATCAACTAATCAGCAATACATGGAACAACTAATTAATGTGCTCATCAAAAAGTAGTCCATCTATTTCCACTGCACAACTCTGATCACTGATGGATTAGGACACGATCATTCAATTCCAAGACATCTGATGTTTAATCAATGCTTTCCATTAAATCTCTCTTTTAACAAAAGTGAGTTTCAAACTTTAGCATCATTTTCATGACAATAATTTGTATCGTAACTCATAAATTTTACAAATATGCCCCGATGATTATTTCCAGTAACCATTTATATTTCTATCCTGAATAGGAAATAAATTCTAAATTCTACACTACACCCCAAGGGACGAGACTCTAAGTCTATCTAGTCCAAGAATCGTATCTCACATATCATATATTGTTCTGACCTTGGATCTGATACAAAACTATAATTCCCCACCTTTGTTCCTATGTTAACAAAGAATATTACATTGTAATATTGTCTGCTAATATGGAGAATAAGGCTGGATACAAGCAACCACACTTGAATATTCCTTTGGGCTAACACCTATACGTTTTGTTCTATCTTATAAAATAATATATGACGTGTACAACATCAAAAATCAATAAATATGTTGACTATATAGGAACAGAACAATATCTAATATATCATAGAGAATATAGAATCATAGAACACCATGGAACATATAATATAGACGAGAATAACTTTTGCAAATGTGTCTACAAAGTTGAAGTACAAGACTCGCATAATACATATATAGATATAGACTACAACATGTCTTAAGATATACATGAAATAAAATTCAACAGCTCATACAAAAGATACAACATCCATAAAGGTCTAGAATCTAATTGACACGTGTGTCTGTATCTCCATAAGCCGACCAACATCCATGGCCAATGAGTCTCAGTAAACTATCTCCTATGTAACAAATGTGAGATTACAAGTGTCGACAATTAAATTTCAACAATATAGTCATAACTATATAATATACCAACATTCAAATAATTAAAGGCTACATCACAATAATTCACTCTATCATAAAATTATATTATGCTTGCTACAAGAAATCATCTCATATATAGGGAATCAAACTACCTCGGGAATCAAAATCACGAACTAGCATGAAAGCAAGTCAAAACGATAAGAAAACCATGAAAGCAAGCCAAAAATAAAGACAAGCATGAAAGCGAGTCAAAACCAAAAGCAAGCATGAAAGCTAGTCAAAACCAAAAGCAAGTATGAAAGATAGTCAAAACCATAAGGCAATCATGAAAGCAAGTCAAACCAAAAGACAAGGATGAATGCAAGTCTAATCAAAATCTCACAAAACAAACCATAAATCAAAGGACACGCCTAAAAGCGAGTCATCATATGACGAGCCTGAAACACGACAAATTAGCCTTAAAATGAGTCATAATAAGCGAGCCTGAAAGCTATGTCGAACCCACTTGAAAATGAGTTATAATAAGGCAAGCCTAAAATCTATGCCAAACCCACCTAAAATTGATTTATAATAAGACAACATGAAAGCTACGCCAACATAAGATCATTTATGATTGAAGTGTTAAATACTTTCAACTAGTAATCAAACTAATGTCACTCAAATATCCCATAACCTCTTGGTGTTACATAAATATTTACTAAGATGGTAGATTTTGTTTGATGTGATTTTTTGTTTGATGATAACAAACATATATATATATATCAATATATATATGTGTTTGCAGTTTGGACTATATTCATATTGAATAATTATACTATTGCACAGAATCTATATAATTCAACTAGTATTTTTTATTCAATATAATATTTTATTACAACACTTAAACAATACAAAGTTTTCAGCTCTCTCTATATACATACATACATCAGTTCATACATTTTACTTTTCTCACTACAACACTCAACACTCAGTTTTTCACTCTGTCTGCACATCTGCATCTATCTGCATTGTCCAGCTCCACTTCTCGTCCTGTCTCCTGTGTACCTGTATAATTAGCAACTACAACAGTAATCTGAAAAACAAACAAATTTAAATTTGCAAAAATAAAATTTGTTTGTGTCTCAGATACATGGGTTATTGTCATCATCTTTGATTGTGCAATATCTATGCATATCAGTAATTTTTATCAGGGACAGGCAATTATAAGTGGCTGCAGTACACACGTATACATTCGTATACGTGTGCACTGCCACGCCAACTCGTGTGCACAAACTACAACAAAACACAAATTCATTCAAAGCAACATAACAGAGAAGAACAAAGACCAAGTGCAGCATCAGAATGCACCAACCAGAATGAACCAGTGATACAAGGCAACAAGTACAACACTGCACAAATTCAACATGAAGCAGTGCAAGTTCTCAAAGATACAACAGTGAAAGAAACTGCATCACAGCAGCATGAAACATCAAAATACACAAAATATGGAAACTGCATCAATGCAGTACAGAACATAGTATATATATAGTGATGCATAGCAACTGCATAACAGCTACAAACACCAAGTGCAACAGTGAACACAGAGTACAATGCAACATTTTCATAATGCAGTGAAGGTTGCAGATTCAAGTTCAAGTTACAGGTTAAAATGCACAAAGACATGGCAAGAGTCACAAGACCATCAAGCAGTAAGCAAGTGCAACTGGAAACAACAGAAATTGTGCAACATGGTCAGAGTACAATGCAACATTTTCATAATGCAGTGAAGCATGCTCATGGAACACAGCAACAACAGAGCTACATGAACAAATGCAACACTGTGTAGAAATGTAACAGCAATTACAGTGACAAACTGCAACAAACAAAGTCTCGACCAAAATCAGTAACACAATGCACATACAACAACATAGCACAATGCACAAAAGTCACAAACAAGGTCAAACCCAAGATAAGTTCAACTCAAGGCAACATGAACAAGTGTAGCATCTGTATCAAAGCAGTGGAAACAAACTCAAGTGCACGTGAACATGGCAGCAGACCAGTGACAACAACCAAGTAAAGAACATGGATGTACAAGGCAATGCACCAATGCAAGTGACTAATGCAACATGAAGTGAATCAAGTTCAAAACATCATAACAACAAGTACAGTGTTCCTCAAAGACGAATTCGAGCTAGAAACAAATGACATGCACCGGCAAGCTATCAAGAATCAGATCACAACTACATGCAGATCAAATGAAGTTCTGATTCAATCCCATAGCAAAATCAAGTCACAATGAAAGTACAAACCCAAAAATATATGCATACACACATACAAATGTATATATGCACATATATAGTAAACTGGTGAATGTGCAGTAGGAACACAAGACAGTGGCAAGTACAAGGCAGTGCAGAAATCAAGCCGAAAGAATAAATTCGTATTTTTTTGATTAAGTCTTTGATTAAGTCAAAGATTTCTAATTTGGAAAGAAATTTTTGCAGCAAATTTCTCGAATTCATATATGGACAGTATTAATTCAAATGAGGACCGAGACAACAAATACAGCAAGATATCTTCGAATCAATTAATTCGAATTCAAATATGGACAGCAATTATTCGAATTTGAATCAAGAAAGGAATACTCCAAATCCAGAACAAATTCAGGAAAATAATCAACGGCATGAAGAAATCAAATCTGACAGTGTTAATTAGGGTTTCAACCCTATAAATACACCCCAAGAAATCATCATAGACACAGAACAATCGAGTTCGAAAATCACAAAACCACAAACAAGCAAAAAGATTACATACCGCAACAGTAAACTCGATTGTCAGAGAACGAGCTAGCAACAAGCATCAAATCATCAGAGAACGAGCGTGAGAAAGATCAACACAAGTCAAAGAATCAATCATCAGAACAAAGCCCCAAATCTCACAGAAGAACCGAAGCCCTAAATTGAAAAAGAAAAGGATCGGCCATTTTTTTTCTCACAAACAAAAGAAAATGGACCGGGTAAAATAAGATAAAGGGAAGTGACCGCATATCTTATGTTTGTATTGGGTTAAGTTTTTTTTATTTTTATAAAGGCAAGATAATTTAAATAGTTTTAAATTTAGTGCTTGCTTTTATAATTTGGTTTATTTGTATGTTCTTTTCAAAACAAAACATGATAATTTATCACCTAGGATTTAGGTGTTGACAGATTGTCTATTTAGAGTTAGTCCAGTTAGCAGGGTTTGCAAGTTTGCAAAACTCTATAGGCGGTAGCAGGGTTTGCAAGTCTGTTAGAGTGTTTGTAAGCGGGAAACTGTTTAATTCTAATAGAAATCTGGGAATGCAGCAGTAGGCAGGGGTTGCCGAAGCTGGGTAAATTCTGTGTGTGATTTATTTCTCAGCATATTTATTTCTGCAGTTTGCTTCTGTGTTTAATTCGCAAAAATTTGTTATAACCCTATTCACCCCCCCCCTCTAGGGTTAATCTAGATCCTACAGATTTCACTCAAGCAAAATATGCTATCATATGAGTTGGAGAGTTAATTGATGAAGTGATGCAAGTGTTCCATATCGCTTGTATTACTGAACCTCTTAGTTAGAGTTCTTATTTTATAGAAGTAAATTTTTTATATAGAAATTACTTATTTTCGAAAACATTTAATACTTGTCTAAGGACTATACTAGATATATTTTTAAAATGTTACTATTCAAATATAGCCTTTAAAATTTGAGACTTACACACACACACACACATATATGTATATGTATAATTTTCTTTACATTTAATTATTATTATCTTTAAAGTTCAATAATAATCCATTCTATCAAAATATTTGTAACTATAATTTTGTTTAATAATTTAAAGCTTTAAATTTGGAGAAAATATCATAAATACAAATTATAAAAGTGATTTTAGAAGTTTATGTTTTGTATATACGATTTCAAGAATTTATTCTTTACAAAACATCTTTATTTGATATATATATATATATATACACATATAAACACACACACATACACACATACACACACACATACATATATAATACCATTAATGATTTCACAGAATTGAAATTCTTTAGTGCCATAAGGCAAAAAAGAATCAAAGAATCAAAAATAATAAAGTAAAACACTAATCAAAACACATTAAAACAAAATCCTGGAGCAGCTAGCTCCAGGAGCAATGGTCGGTCGATCAGTCGTAATCAACAATCCTTTGGTTCAAGTGCTTAGAGCTAGAAAACTCCAAGCATCATCTCAAGGTGATGATTTTATCAATTCCGACTGTTGGAAGTTGATTTACTGAAGCTTAGAACTACTATCAACAAGTACACAACATATATTCATCAACCAAACGCCAAATCACTAAAGTTCAACTTACTGAAATTATTATTGATAGGGTTAACAATCAGGTTTCTACTATCATTGGACAAACATACGATAAAACACTTGACAATCATCAAACAGTCAACTCAATCCATAGAACAAACAAATGCAACTTAAATTAGAGATAGATGTGAGACTTTCTTACCTTATCTCCTTGAATTCCAAGCTAAACAAAACAAAAAAACCTACTTTTCTTATTTCGACCAAGCCCTAAAACCAAAGATACACACAAACAACGGATAGGATTCAAACATTGCAAAAATTGAGATCGAAGAGTCTAGAATCTAGAGTAAGGCTTGAGAATATTACCTTGAATTTACTTATATTTCTAAGAATTTATTTTACTTGATTTTTAAATAACCTAGGTTTAGAAATGCTTAGCAAATTTATTCTTTCTGTTTTTCTTTATTTTAAGCATATCATAAACAAGATAAGTGAGAACTTCTCTCTTGTAATATTATAAGTGGGCTTAGGTTAGAAATAAGGCCCAATAAGTAAGAATTAATGATTTTTTTTCTTTTTATTAACATAAGGCCTCTTCTTTCTTTTAAAGTTTTGCTAATAAATCATGAAACAAAATACTAATCCATTTCAACTAGAAATTTACAATTCCATTTAAAAAAATTTAAAAACTAAATTTATTTTATTTGAAATAAAATCTCAACTAATGATTCAACAGTGATTTCCAACACTTTGAAATTTCTTTTGCATTTTACAGAAGAATTATCAACCTAAAAATCCACGTTTTCTTACCAAAAAAAGTTCACTCAAAATATCGAATATAAGTTTTAATATAAATCTCCAATTCCACTTTAAATCTAAATTTAACATTCTAAAAGAATTTATCATCTATTTACAAAATACAAATTCTATTTTTTTCTCCATATTTCAATACTTGAAAATTTTCAATTTAAATTACCATATTTTTAAATTAATGTGATTCTAAAATATGGGTCGTTACATCTATCTTCTTCTCAATTAATTTTTTTGTGAATGGCTCTCTACCATTGATGTTGCTCCTGTATAGCATGCACCAATTTCTTACTATACTTTGATTGCCACTTTCATCCTTTATGTTGAGAAGTGTTCCTTCCTACGTGGAACTTCTATTTCAATTTTACATTCACAAAAGTCCTAGCGGGGGTGATTATAGGCTTCATTATGCTCAAGCGAAATAATTAGTTCTCCTATCCGTTCCTCGAAAGAACCAGAAATGGAATAACTTATTTTTTTTTCATTTAAAACCTAGATAACTTTCCTTCTTATTTCCAAGCACAACCTTATCGTCGTATTTTCTTCGATCAAGCCAGTGGATCATCCTATCTCGTATGAAGGACATCCTTCGTTTGAGTGGAGAAGATAGGGGAACAAAGCTATTCTTCATTGAGTGCTTACTATGCAAGTACAATTTTCCTACATACTAGTCATAACTTCTTTGGCTCCATTGCTAAAATCCCCACAGTTACAGATGGATCTAGGGGTATAATTTGATAAGTTAATGGAAAAATTATATTTCCTGACATTTGCAAAGATGATCATTAATTCTAATTTTTCTCTTATGTAGGTAGAATGGCAAGAGGCCTCTCGAATGTGCCTTTTGATGATCCACCGCAAAAGAAATTGGAGGCGCCAAAGATGAAGAAGGGACAGAAGAGGAAAGATAATGACGTTGATGCCCTTGTTCAACCTTGCAAGAAACCCCAAGTGCCTCCTTTTCCTTCTCTTTCTTCCACAGATGTACTTCCCATCTCCCTTTCCAATCCTTCCATGACAACCATTCGCTTCTTTCCCCGACCTGAAGAGCCTGTTATTGATCTTGTTGAGAGGATGCAGCAGACTGCATTGGATGGTTTGTCTTACATTGCTTCTACCCCCAATCTTATCTTATTGCATTTCCTTTTCCACCAATCCCCATCCATGAACTTACCATCGAAGTTAACCGAACCCGAGCTTATTTAAGTTCCTTATTTTCTTCCCTTATTTAACAATGACTTACTTCACAATTCTCATCTTATTTACAATTACTTTATTACAGATGGGGGCTTCGGCAGCTGAGGCTCGAAAGAGGTTGAGGATCACCAGACCTCATCCAATGCTCGAATCACTAAGCTTGAGGCAGATTTTGTTGTGGTAACTTTTAAAAGAGCAAGAATGGATGCTGAGCTCATAGCTTAATGAGAGAGGGAAGAGAAGTTAGATAGGGTGGAAAGGGTAGCAGAGGAAGAGGCCAGGGTAGTAGAGGAGGCTTTGTCACTAAAGGTTCAGGAGTTGGAAAGGAAAGAAAAGGCTCTGGGAGAAGGTGAAAGAATTGGAGGGGATAACTAAGGAGTTGGCTATGTCCATGGATAGGCTTAACCATATTACTTACCAGGTTCTATTCAAAATGTACGCCATGGTTAAGCATCAATTTTTTCCAGCGGTCCAGATGATACTACTGCCAAGGTCGATCTCGGGTTCTTGGTGGATCTTGCAAAAATTAATGAAGCCCTCGCTTATTTCATGACCAAACGGGTTAAGGGAGGGCCATGGAAAGGTACCCCATTCTACTTTCCAAGACACCTCACTGTACTATAATGAAAATGTAATGTCTAAGGGGACTGAGATTACCTCTAACTCTCAGACTCATGTAATTACTTGAAATTTTATAAATAATTTCACTGTTTCTCTTGTCTTTTCGAATTTTTTCGTAAATAATGAAATGAATTTTTTCTTCTACTCTAGTCATGAACAATTTCTTTGACTATCTTACTATTTTTCTATTATACTGCAAATGATCATGTTGCTTTCATTTTTTTGTTCTTTATAGATTTATAAGAAAATACCTTTTTACTAAACTCCTAAAAGAAAGCATGGAAAAACTTCAAAATTAAACTGCAGATCCCTTGAACTTAGTGCGGCAGAAATTTGCGGGTGAGAGAAAGAGTTAGTTAAGGCATTTGCACAACTTAAAGAAGAAACCTAAGGGTTACTTTCCATAATTGACCAAGTAGTTAAAAAAAGGAAGAACTTAGTGACTTCATATTGCACCGTTAGCGCTATGTCCTAGAGACCAGTTCTTTTGCTCTTGATAATCCTTTTCGGAATAGTGTAGGACTAGGCTTAGGAATCTAAATAAAGAGTGAACCCCGTATATTGTCCTCTCTTTCTTTTACATGTAAACTTCTTGTACTCGTCTTATTGGTCTTATGCAATGTGTCTTCCCATACTTAACATTGTGTAATTTGAATCCCATTGAAATTAATTTTAGTGATTATCTGCTAGGTCGCTTCCCGTCCTTCTCATTGGTATCTCTTTAAGGCTAACAAAGTCTTTGAATCCGATGCGTCTATAGAACACATAACCTATGTCCCGAATGACTCAGGCATACTCGAATTTGAAGTTGCAGCTACAACTTCTATTGAAAAATCTTAGAGGAATAGAACCTTCAACTGACACTTAGACAACAAAAATCTTGAAAAAGCTCTGAAGAATACTCTTTGTGACTTTAAAAATGTTAAGGATGCACATGAATGCCAATATTAATATAACATTAAACTGCTCAATAAGCTTGATGTTGCAAATTTAACGGTGGTTGAGCTATAGCAGATGCTGAAGGAAGGTGGAACACACTACGGGGTTATCTATGAAGATAAAATCAAGGGATTAAGAAAAACCATAGAAAACTTATATCTCCGGACAACTCAACAATACAAAGAAAATAAGGATGCTTAAGAAAGAGAGGTAGTTAAGGAGCTTAGCGTGGTGTGTCTCCTGCTCCTCCTACAAGCATGGATGCCGTATTGGTGGATGAATGGAGAGGGAAAATAGAAGTACAATATCTAGGTAACTTGGAGAATTGGAAGCCCACCAAAAGCAGCAGTTAGAACAACCAAGGTAGAAGGTGCTCCCTTGCACACAGAGAAAGGGGTAAAAAGCCGATGCGCCTGAATATTTTGCTAGTTTTTCTAAGGACTCAAAAAAACAAGGGATGAATTAATAAAGACTTTAGTACAGACGAGAGAGACGATTGTACTTAACATTTAAGAGCTTGAAGATCAACTACAAGAGCTTATTTGTAACGCCCATTTTTCTGTACCCTTTGAATCGGCAATAAACCACACATGTCCAACTCTAATTGCACGAAAAGATGAATCATTAAGGGTAGAAAGAAAAATAAAGACAAAACAGAATCTCACATGGATGGAATAACATATATTATTTCAATAGAAATCCTTACAGCGGAAAATTTTAAAATACAATATTAGAGTCTGACCTAGATTCAGCCTGGACAGTTATAAACACCCCTCCTTACAACTGTTAACAGACGTCAAACTAAAACTAACAAACCATAGTGGATAATAGAATACACCCATACGATAAAGAAGATCTCTAGCTCTCCTCTATAAACACCAACCATCTTTGACTAAACCTGAAACTACTCAGATCTGACCCGAGTATTAAAAATATTTGGATCAGGCTAAACAAACTAGCTTGAGATACTCGAAATTTTAAATGCATAGATCATGACGATGCTATTGTCAAAACCTTTGAAAAGAAAGGCATCTCATAAGACCATGCCCACACGTAAATACGGACGGGTTTTTAACTTATTATAACGA
This sequence comes from Allium cepa, assembly GCA_030765085.1. Lineage (NCBI taxonomy): Eukaryota > Viridiplantae > Streptophyta > Magnoliopsida > Asparagales > Amaryllidaceae > Allium > Allium cepa. The sequence continues at coordinate 502,343,810 of CM060931.1, forward strand.
AAACACTTTTATATCAAAATACACTTGATATTATTTTTAACGGCATTCTATTGGAAAATATGTTTCAAATAAACTTGATCAAATAAGGTATCAATACCCGGACTAAGTCTAAGGTAATATATCCGGACTGGGTAAACGGAATATACCGAATGGAATATATGATACTAGAAAGGATAGCTGAAATGTTTGCAAGTCATTACAGCTATTTCAGGATTACAATCAAAACCGTAAATCTCGTATTGGGATTGGATTTCCAACTTGATAGGAAACTAGTGGAACGATCAGTCCACGTCTTACGTCCAAGACTCAGACGTAATTATACAACAACATAAATGGCTAAAAGTGGATATAATCTGCAAATAACATCCAAGGACATGGACTCGGACTTCGCATATCCCTACCGTGAGGCCCAGACGTATCTGGTACTTAGGGCTCAGAATATCTAATAACCTGAATCACTACAATCTGAAATGCGAGCATACATCTGACCACATAGAATCCCATCATAACCAAGGTGCGAGGCTCGTAAGGCTACAATCAATTTCTTCAAAGCCACGTTTTTCATACAAAACCATGCTTTGATTATAACAGGTTCCACTTTGAATGCCACACCGCCATTCCTTTTATCACTATTTGACTGCCATAAGCATACAACCTCTGAGCTCGTATGTCTCAGAGAAGGCTGCTAAGCTAAAAGAAGTTACATTCTCCGCCGCCAAGCAGATGTACATTTGTAAAACTCAAATGTTACGTCTTAGAAATGTAATGTAAGACATTCGTCCATACTAGTTCATTCTGGGAGTCCCTATGAAACCAAAGGCACTTTCCTCGGCCATTACTAGACGAGAAGCCCTTGCAATTCGAAAAAATCTCCACAATGAGGAGACCACTACTATAAATAACTCCAAAATAGGAGCAACCCAGAGCATGCCAATAAGCAGTCCTCGTGCTATGAAGATCCACGGTCTTCAATAATCATCATTTTCAACTTGTCTTTACTTTAAAACGTGTACACTATTTCGAAGTGGTTTTTGGATAGGAATCACCCAAATCCGACTTTGGTTCCTTCGTAACCAATTATCGCTTTAAAAGATGTTAAGTTCATATGTGCATAACAATCATCAATCAATTACTTCATCTTTTATTTAAATCAAATAGCTTTCTTAGATATAATCTTTTTAATTTATTCCATTTTCTTTTCAAGAGTATATGGAATCATTAAGCCTCATTTATCAAATCATTTGTTTTATTTAAACCATTCTTAATCCTAGAATAATTTCAAATCATTTTCTTTTTTACTTAGGAAAACCTTTCCAAATCATTCCTTTAATCTTAATCAAAGATTTCTTATATTTAAGCTATAACTTTTAACTTAGGAAAAATATTACCAAATCATTCAATAAATATTAATCAATGATTTCCTTCTTAACTTCAAATCATATTCTTGCAAATTGAAGATTTTCATAACAGAGCACTACTACCACTTTGAATATGGTAAATTTCACCTCCAGGGACTAATGGCAAGTAATCCTACTCATGAATATCTTTGTATTCAATATGTTTCATTTCTAAAATTAGTTTGAAGGGGTTTTTGGATAGGAATCGCCCAAATTCTAGTTCTTTGGATAGGGATCACCCAAATCCGATTCTGTTTCCTTCGTACCAATCATCGAATAAAAGATGTTAATGGCTAATTAACATTCTAAGAATTTGTTTCTTTTATTTTGGAAAAACTAAAATATGATCTTTTAGAGCATTTGGGCTTTCCTTACAATCCGTTCCACCCTTCATCTAAAAAAAGAAAACATAAGCTTAGTAAGTTCAGGGAACTAGTTGCTCCATTTCTAACCTTAATTAAACACATTGTCTTATCTTCCCAGATCTCATAAGCGGGACAAATGTAGTAGTCATTTCTGCATACTCAGTTATTAGCTTTATTTTGGAACTGATTATATGATTTCAAATTATCTTTTAAACTCTCAATTTTCCTTTTAAAAACATTCATAATTGATTCTAAGAGAAATCATCAAGTTTAAACCTTTTTTTAAAAGTCGTAGCAACGACAGCATAAAGTGTTATGGAAAGTGCTTTATAAGCTTATTCGATTTAAACAATTTTTTTAATATTTGAAATCCATATTTTCCATTCCAACCTCTTAAACCACTTTAATAGATTTATCAAATTTATTTTATATTTTTAAGCATTTAAAAATATCATTTATAAAGAAATCCATTTTTGGATTTCAAATTGCAAAACAATGATGTTTTTAGAAAATTGTTTTGGACATATTTCAAAATCTACTTAATGAACCTTGATTTTTTTCTCCATTGGAAAATTATGGATATAATAGATCAGAAAATTCTTATCTCAAAGAATTCCAAGCTATATTCCACTTTGTACACTCACTTAACTTTTATGACGGGAAATTACGAACTACCGTTACACGATGCGCCTGGTTTTGACTTATTTTTCAATTTCTTTTCAAACTTCTTGGAAACACTTTTAAATGTTTATAAAACGTTTCTAAATCATTTTAAACAATATTTTTATATTTCAAACTCATTTTTCATTCCATATTATATTACTGTAATATTATTTCCAATCTTTATAGATATTTGAAATCATTAAGAGACTAAATAATTTCCATACACACATTAATATGGATTTAATTATCATTTAATTAACTATGCTTACTAACTATTTATCTTATCATTTATCATACCAAGTTATCATTCATATCACAAACGTATAATCAACCATAATATCAACCAAGTTATCATGCACTAAATCATCCAAAATATAACAAACTTTTCAAATAATTAACTTGAAATGTTTTTAGAAATTTGAAACTTTAAAATATAAATGCCCACCTTTACCAAATCGTTTAACTTCCTACCAACATTTATTTAATCCAACACTTCACTAAATCTTCTTATTTTTATCAAATCTTTTTTGTAGACTTTCCTTTTAATTCCTAGAGCACTTGCTTTTCTTTTTCTTGATCCAGAGCTTTCCAACTTGCTTCCTTCCATTCAAATGGTTCGGCCTTGCCCTATTCTACCTCTTCCTCCATTATTTCTTTATTTCTTAGATGCTAAACGATGTTTTAATAATATTCTAAGATCTTTGGCAAAGAATTGGTGGTTTTGGAGTTGATTTGATATGATTCTAAGAAAAGTTAGTAAGGGAAAGAGAGAAGAAGAAGCCATTGGAGAGTGTCAGAAAAGTATGAAAAAGGAAGTAGTGAAAAAAGTGAGAAAGTGGATGCTTATTTATCAAAAAAGTTTTGAAATAAAATAATATTTTGTAAAATAACCAAAATACCCTTTACTTATTTTGTAAGCAATCTTATTTTTTCAATACTTAACATCATATTTTAAATCATTACTTCATATCATTTTCACTTAAGAAGTAAGTAAGGAATATAATAATTATGTAAGTTTTGATTTGATGTTTACTTTTTGCTTTGAAATGACATATTTGTCTTTTTGTGCTTACTTTTTCTTAATTATATTCTAGAATTTACTAAGTATGTTTAGTAAAAGTAAACTTGATTAGTGAATTAATTAATACTCATACTACTTGAATATATGTTCCTATATAAGAAAATAAGGGTGCAACGGCAATGCGACGAGGTTGCTACAAGTTTTAATCGACAAAAAGTTGATTTTTGACAAAATGTTTCAAGTCATATTTTGACGTTTTAGTTAAACTATTTATTTATATAAATCAAATTTAAAAATAAATTTGTATAATGTTATTTAAAAATATAAACACTCATAAATAAATTAAAATAATTTATTTAACCATTGAAACTTACTTTCTAAAATCAGCATTTTATCACTTTTGTCGATATATGAAAATGTTACTATTTTTGTGTATACTTCTCTTTCCAAATCCTATCTGACATTATTTGAATCATATAACCTTGCTTAATTTACATTTAAAATCACTTTAAATAGTATATTTTCAAGTGGTCAAATTCTAGGTCGTTACATTCTCCTCTACTAAAAAGAATTTCGTTCTCGAAATTACTCAACACAAAAGTTTGCCTAAAACATTTACCTTTAAACTTAATTCCATATGTATGAAATACCATATTCAATTTTCTATTCGAATACATCACTTTACTTCCGAACTAGTATCGATCCCCTAATCCTCTAGCGCAGACTCTGATCAGGCTTTTAGATCAGATTCTTTGCTTTCCTTGCATAGTTCTCAACTATGATAGAAAACTCAGGTATCTAACCATAAAACCTCATCAATGTTCGTCATCAAGAATTGAGTGATAAATCCTGTTTCAAACCGGTGTAAACACCTCAAAGTTCCGCACTCGAATCTTCGATCAAAATTTATGCGATGAAATAATTTACATATAATATATATATTTATTAACTTTCAAAAACTGTTCATAAACTTTTATCTTAAGCTTAAACATTTTATAAAGGTGCTTCTTTATATAATCCCTTTAATTATATATTTTCAAATATTTTTAGTAAAGGAAAATATGCTAAAGAAACCTTTTTTCACTCAGAAGATAATTTATCTTTATAAAAAAGTTTTCCCACGATCTTTTACTCAGTATATTTCCTTTAACACTAATATTATTTATGAATCATTTCATAAAACCGTTACTTAAGTTTATTACATCTTATAACTTGTGTAAATCATTCTAATTTTAAAAAATTAAGTCCAAATTCTTAATTTATGCTAGAATTCATTAATAAAACATTTTCAAGGTTGTAATTACCTTTTTAGAGGTGTCATTATTTTACTTAATAGTTAATGACTTAAATCTATATTTGTATGATATATCTTTACATCCTAAGAGTATATACAAATCCCAAATTTCAAATTAGTTTTACTTAAATCTGCCTGTCTAACAAATTTAGACTTTGTTGTAACTTACTATTATCTCAAATTCATATGTTATAAAACTTATTTCTTATTTAATAATATTATTAATACTCTAGTTTTGAAAAACAAATTTTGAAACCTCCCGTATTTAAATCCTCAAACCCTTAATTTTTTTCCTTTCTAAATCAGATTTATAAATTATCCTTATCTTATTTCATTTACTCAAAGTATTTCACAATATTTTATCAAAAGTTTTCATAAATTTCTTGATTCTGAGTTAGGTATGATTCGAAAATTTTCGACTGTCATAAATCGTCGAAAATTCTACATTATTTTAGCAATTAGCGATCCCAATTTATCTTTAGTTTAAATACTTTTATAAAGATTACTAATCAATGATTCACATTATTTCTTTAACTTAAGAAAATTATATAGATCAAGGAACTCCAAAACAATCTAAGGTACTAGATCCTACCAATTGTATCATACATCCTCTTAACAAGAAGAGTAATATTTAAGAGAAGTATTAACCATCTTAACACATCTCTTACCCATTTTTAGTTTATCTTCAAGCCAATCGAATTAGTTATCATAAAATTTCTCTTTTTTTTGGAATAATACAATTTTCAAAATCCTTTAGAAATTACTTTGTAAAACCTAATTTATAAATTCATTTTATCTTATATTTATTAACTTCATTTAAATTTTCAATATTCTTTTGCTCGAATTCAAATTCTCATTCCTTTTATATTTATCTTTTTACACAATCATTTTCTATTACATTTTATCTTATATGTTCATTCTTAAACAAATCTTATTATCAAATACCTTATAGTCAAATCGTGAAACTTAATTCAAAAGGTATTTGTCCTTATATATTAAATCAAACAATTGACCAATTTATGATAGTAACTTAACATTATCATTTCTTAACTTGTTATTTGGGAATAAGTATTAACGATCTTAATTACCTTACTGAATTTCTTACTTATCGATTATCTTTATGAAACATCTTATAGTCAAACTGTCAAATTATAATCACAAGATGTTCATATTTAAATTTCACTAATCCTAATTTCTAACTATGCAACTTTTTCAAAATATATACAGTATATTCAAAATATAATCCTAGGTAAAATTATTTCATTTACCAATTTTTTTTAAAATCAGTGTGGCGATATGCCATGTTAAGAGTTTAGAAATACACATCGATGCAGTTGTACTTTCCATATCGGCTAGAAGTTATAAACCGCTCAATTGATAAATAACACAAAACATTTTTATATCAAATAACAAATATTTACTTATATATAACAAACACAAATTCATTCCAGGATGTTACTAACCCTATCTCTAAAGAGTTATTCATCTTAGGGTATTACTAACCCAATATCTGATGAGTCTTTACCCCACCAAAGTAATGGTTCTCACTTAACCTTTAGCTCTGATAACAAACGTAACGGCCTATTTTTCCATACCCTTTGAATCGACAATAAACCACACATGTCAAACTCAAATTGCATGAAAAGACGGATCTTTAAGGGTAGAAATAAAAATAAACATAGAACAGAATCTCACACGAATGGAATAACATATATTATTTCAATAATAATCTTTACATCGGAAAATTTTAAAATACAATATCAAAGTCTAACCTAGATTTAGTCTGGATAGTTATAAAAATCCATCCTTACAATTGTTGACAAAAATCAAACTAAAACTAACAAACTACAACGGATAATAAAATACACCCATATGATGATGAAGATCTCCAGCACTCCTCAGGAAGCTCCGACCATCTTCGACTAAACCTGAAACTACTCGGATCTGACCCGAGTATTAAAAATACCCAGATTAGGCTTGATAAACTAGCATGAGATACTTTAAATTTAAATGCATAGATCATGATGATGCTACCAAAACCTTTGAAAAGAAGGGTATCTCATAAGACCACGCCCACACATAAATACGGACGCGTTTTTGCCTTATGATAACCAAAACATTTTTATATAAAAATATACTTTATATTATTTTTAATGACATTCTTTTGGAAAACATCTTTCTAATTAACTTCTTCAAATAAGATATCAGTACTCGGACTAAGTCTAAGGTGATACATCCGGGCTGGGTCAATGGCGTATACCAAATGGAATATATGATACCAGAAGGGGTAGCTGAAATGTTTGCAAGTCATTACAGCTATTTTGGGACTACAATCAAAACTTCAAATCTCGTATTTGATTCGATTTACACCATGATAGGAAACTAATGAAAGATCAATTTGTATCCACGGCTTTCGTCCAAGACTCAGACACCGTTATACAACAACATAAATGGCTAAAAGTGGACAATCTACGAATAACGTCTTTGTATTCAATATGTTTTATTTTGAAAATTAGTTTGAAGGGATTTCAGATAGGAATCACCCAAATTCGATTTAGGTTCATCGGATAGGATTAACCCAAATCCGATCCCGGTTCCTTCGTACCAATCATCGAATAAAAGATGTTCAGTGGTTAATTAACATTCTAAAAATTTGTTTCTTTTCTTTTATTTTGGAAAAAATTAAATATGATCTTTTAGAGCATTCGACTTTCCTTTCGATTTGTTCCACCCCTTGCCTAAAAAAAGAAAACATAGGCTAGGTAAGTTCAGGGTACTGGTTGCTCCATCCCTAAGCTCAGTTAAACATCTTGTTTTATCTTCTCAGATCTCACAGGCGGGATAAATGTACTAGTCGTTTCCGCATACACGGTTATTAGCTTTATTTTAGAATTGATTATAAGAATCCAAATTATCTTTTAAACTCTTAATTTTTCTTTTAAAAACATTCATAATTGATTCTAGGAAAAATCATCAAGTTTAAACCTTCTTTTAAAAGTCGTAGCAACGGCGGCATAAAAGTTCTACGGAAAGTGTTTATAAGCTTATTTGATTAAACAACTTTTTAATATTTGAAATTCATATTTTCCATTCCAAATATCTTTTAAACCATTTTAATAGATTTATAAAATTTATTTCATGTTTTTAATCATTTGAAAATATCATTCACAAACGAATCCCTTTTTAGATTCCAAACTGCAAAGCTGTGATGTTTTAAGAAAATTCTTTTGGACATATTTAAAACTTTAGTTAATGAAATCTTGATTTTTTTTCTTCGTTGGAAAACTATGGATATAATAGACCGGAAAATTCTTAACTCGAAGAATGTCGAGCTATATTCCATTTTGTAAACTCATTTAACTTTTTTGGCACGAAATCACGAACTACCGTTACGTGACGCGCCAATTTTGACTTATTTTTCAATTTATTTTCAAACTTCTCGAAAATACTTTTAAATTTTTATAAAACATTTCTAAATCATTTTAAATAATATTTTTATATTTCATACTCATTTTTCATTTCATATTATAATATTATATTACTATAATACCATTTCCAATCTTTTTAGATGTTTTGAAATCATTAAGAGGCTAAATAATTTGCATATACACATTCGTTTGGATTTAATTCTCATTTAATTAACAATGCTTACTAACCATTTCTCTTATCATTTATCAAACCAAGTTATCATCCATATCACAACATATACTCAACCATAATATCAACTAAGTTATCATCCATTAAATCATTCAACATATAACAAACTTTTCAAATAATTAACTTGAAATATTTATAGAAATTTGTAACTTTAAAATATGAGTACTCAACTTTACCAAATCGTTTAACTTCCTACAACATTCATTTAATCCAACACTTCACTAAATCCTCTTATCTTTACCAAATCTTTTTTGTAGACTTTCCTTATGATTCCGACAGCACTTCCTTCTCTTTTTCTTGCTCCAGAGCTTTCCAACTTGCTTCCTTCCTTTCAAATGGTTCAGCCTTGCCCCATTCTACCTCTTCCTCCATCATTTCTTTACTTCTTAGATGCTAAACCTTGTTTTAATGGAATTCTAAGGTCTTTGGTAAAGTTCGATGGTGTTTGGAGTTGATTTGATATGATTTTAAGAAAAGTTAGTAAGGAGAAGAGAGAAGAATAAGCCATTGGAGAGTAAAAGAAAAGTTTGAAAAGGAAGAAGAAGAAGTGAAAAGAAGTGAGAAATTGGATGCTTATTTATGGAAAAACTGTAGGATTAAAATAATATTTGTAAAATGACCAAAATACCCTTTACTTACATTTTAAGCAACTTTATTTTTTCAAAACTTAACATCACATTTCAAATCATTATTTTATATCATTTCACTTCAAAAGTAAGTATGGAATATAATAATTATGTTTGTTTTGATTTGATGTTTACATTTGGCTTTGAAATGACATGTTTGTCTTTTTGTGCTTACTTTTTCTTAATTATATTCTAGAATTTTCTAAGTATGTTTGGTAAAAGTTAACTTGATTAGTGAATTAATTATTACTTATACTATTTTAATATATGTTCCTAGATAAGAAAATAAAGGTGCGACAAAGTTGTGACGACGTTGCGACAACTTTTAATCGACAAAATGTTGTCGACAAAATGTTTTACTGTCACATTTAACGTTTTAGTTAAACTATTTATTTATATTAACCAAATTTAAAAATAAATTTGTATAATGTTACATAAAAATATAAAAACTCATAAATAAAGTAAAATAATTTATTTGACCACTAATACTTTTCTAAAATCAGCATTTTGCCACTTTTGTCGATATAGGCAAATATTTCTGTTTTTGTGTATACTTCTCTTTCCGAATCCTACCTAATATTATTTGAACTATATAACCTTACTTATTTTACATTTAAAATCAATTTAAATAGTATATTTTCAAGTGGTCAAATTCTGGGTCGTTACATTCTCCCCTACTTAAAAGAATTTCGTCCTCCAAATTTTCCAAAAAAAGTTCGCCTAAAACAATTATTTTTAAACTTAATTCCATATAATATACATAGATCATCTGTATGAAATATCTTATTTGATCTTCTATTCGAATACACAACTTTACTTTCAAACTAGTATCGATCCCCTGATCCTCTAATGCAGACTCTTATCAGGCTTCTAGATCAGAACCTTTGGTTTCCTTGCATATTTCTCAACTATGATAGAAATCTCAAGTATCTAACCACAAACTTTATCAACGTTCATTGTCAAGAATCGAGTGATAAATCATTTTTTGGACCGGTATAAACACCTCAAAGTTCCATACTTGAATCATAGATCAAAATTTGTGCGATAAAATAATCAACATATAATATGTGTATTGATTAACTTTCAAAAACTTTTATCTTAAGTTTAAACATTTTATAAAGGTGCTTCTTTATATAATCCCTTTAATTATTAATTTTCAAATATTTTTAGTGAAGGAAAATATTCTAAAGCATCCATTTTTCGCTCAAAAGATAATTTATCTTTATAAAAAGTTTTCCCACAATCTTTTAACTCAGTATATTTCCTTTAACACTAATATTGTTTATGAATCATTCCGTAAAACTATTACTTAAGTTTATTACATCTTATAACTTATGTAAATCAATCACATTTTAATAAGTCCAAATCCTTAATTTATGATGCAATTCATTAATAAAACATTTTCTAGGTTATAATTAACTTTTGAGGAGTCGTTATTTTGCTTAATAGTCCTTAACTTAAATCTTTGTTTGTATGATATACCTTTACATCCTAAGAGTATATGAAAATCCCAAATTTCAAATTGTTTTTACTTAAATTCGTTTGTCTAACAAATTTAGGCTTTGTTGTAATTTACTATTATCTCAAATTCATAAGTTATAAAATTATTTCTTATTTAATATTATTGTTAATTTTCTAGCTTTGAAAAACAAATTTTAAAACCACCCGTATTTAAATCCTCAAACTCTTAAATCTATTTTTTCCTTTATAAATCAGATTTATAAATTATCCTTATCTTATTTCATTTACTCAAAATATTTCACAATCTTTTATCAAAAGTTTCCATAAATTTCTTAGCTCTGAGTTAGGTATGATATGAAAATTTTCGACCGTCCAAAATCGTCGGAAATTCCGCTTTTTTTAGCAATTTGCAATCCAAATTTATGTTTAGTTTAAAAACTTTTATAAAGATTACTAATCAATGATTCACGTTATTTCTTTAACTTAAGAAAATTATATAGATAGAGGAACTCCAAAACAATCTAAGGAACTGGGTGCTACCAGTATTACCATATATCCTTTTAACAAGAAGAGTAATACTTAAGAAAGTGTTTACCTTCTAAATACACCTCTTGCCCATTTTTAGCTTATTTTCGAGCCAATCAAATTTGTTATCACAAAATTGAAATAATAAAACATTCAAAATCCTTTAGAGATTACTTTATAAAACCTATTTTATAAATTCATTTTATCTTGTATTAATTAACTTCATTTAAATTTCCACAATTCTTTTACTCGAATTTAAATTTTCATTCTTTTATATTTATCTTTTTACACAATCATTTTCTATTATGTTTTTATCTTATGTGTTCGTTCGTTAAACAAATCTTATTATCAAACACCTTATAGTCAAATCGTGAAACTTATTTCACAAGGTATTTGTACTTAAACTATTAAATCAAACAATTGATCAATTTATGATAGTAACTTAACATTATCGTATCTTAACTTATTATTTGGGAATAAGTATTAAAGATCTTAATTACCTTATCAAATTTCTTACTTATCGATTATCTTTACGAAACACCTTATAGTGAAATTCTAATCACAAGATGTTCATTTTTAAATTTCACTAATCCTAATTTCTAACTATAAAACTTTTTCAAAATATATATTTTATATTCAAAATATAATCCAAGGTAAAATTATTTCATTCACTAATTTTTTAAAATCATTGTGTCGATATGCCTTGTTAAGAATTCAAACATACCTATTGATACAGTTGTACTTCCCATATCGACCAGAATTTATAAACTGCTCAACTGATAAATCAATAGAAAACATTTTTACATCAAATAACAAATACGTACTCATATATAATACACTCAAACTCATTCTAGGATGTTAGTAACCCTATCTTTAATGAGTTACTCATCCTAGAGTATTACTAACCTATCTCTGATAAGTCTTTACCCTACTAAAGCCAAGGTTCTCGCTTAACCTTCACCTCTTATACCAATGCAACGACCCTTTATCCATACCCTTTGAGTCGACAATAAACCGTACTTGTCCAACTCAAGTTGCATGAAAAAACCAATCATTAAGGTTAGAAAAAAAACAAAGGCAGAATAAAATCTCACACGAATGGAATAACATATATTATTTGAATAATAATCTTTACAGAAAAAAATTGAAAATACAATATCAGATTCTAACGTAGATTCAGCCTCGACAAATATAAGCTCTCCTCTGGAAAGACCAACTGCCTTCGGCTAAACCTGAAATTACTTGGATCTAACACGAGTATTAAAAATACCCTGATCATGTTTGATAAACAACTACAAGACACTCCAAATTTTAAATGCATAGATCATGACGATGCTATTAACAAAACATTTGAAAAGAAGGGTATCTCATAAAACCACGCCCACATATAGATACGGATGGATTTTTACCTTATGATAACGAAAACACTTTTATATCAAAATACACTTGATATTATTTTTAATGACATTCTTTCGGAAAACATCTTTCAAATGAGCTTATTTAAATAAGGTATCAATACCCGGACTTAATCTAGGATAATATATGCGTACTAGGTCAAAGAAATATACCGAATGGAATATATGATACCAGAAGGGGTAACTGAAATGTTTGCAAGTCATTTCAGCTATTTTGGGACTACAATCAAAACCGTAAATCTCTATTGGGATTGGATTTCTAATTTGATAGGAAACTAGTGGAAAGATCAATCTGCGTTCACGGCTTACGTCCAAGACTCAGACGCCATTATACAACAACACAAATGGCTAAAAGTGGATACAATCTGCGAATAACATCCAAGGACTCGAACTTTGCGCATCCCTACCACGAGGGCCAGAAGTATCTGGTACCTAGGGAACCACAAAGAATCCCATCATAACCGAGGTATGAGGCTCGCGAGGCTACGATCAATTTGTTCAAAGCCATGATTTTCATACAAAACCATGCTTTGATCATAACAGGTTCCACTTTTAATGCCAAACTAACATTCCTTTGATCACTATTTGGCCCCGCAAGCATCCAACCTCTAAGCTCGTATGTCTCAGAGAAGGCTGTTAAGCTAAGAGAAGTTGCCTTCTCTGCCACCAAGCATATGTACATTTGTAAAGTCAAATGTTGTATCTCAGAAATGCAATGTTAGACATTCGTCCATACAAGTTCGTTCTAAGACTGAACGAAACCAAAGGCACATTCCTCGGTCATTACTAGGCGAAAGCCCTTGTAATTCGAAAAATCTCCATAATGAGGAGACCACTGCTATAAATAACTCTATAATGGGAGCAACCTAGAACATGTCAACAAGTAGCCCTCATGCTATGAAGATCCACGGTCTTCAATAGTCATCATTTTCAACATGTCTTCGCTTTCGAACATATACATTTGTTCGAAGTGGTTTTCGGATAGGAATCACTCAAATCAGACACCGATTCCTTCGAAGCTAATTATCACTTTGAAAGATGTTAAGTTCATATGTGGATATCAATCATTAATCAATTACTTCATCTTTTATTTAAATCAAATCTCTTACTTAGATATATTCATTTTAATTTATTCCATTTTCTTTTCAAGAGTATATGGAATCATTAAGCATCATTTATCAGATCATTTGGTTTATTTAAACCTTTCTTAAATCCTGGGATAATTCCAAATCATTTTCTCTTTTACTTAGGAAAACCATTTCAAATCATTCTTTTAATCCTAATCGAAGATTTCTCATATTTAAGCTATAACTTTTAACTTAGGGAAAATATTCCTAAATCATTAATTAAATCTTAATAAAAGATTTCCTTCTTAACTTCAAATCATATTCTTGCAAATCGAAGATTTTCAAAAAAGGGCACTACTACCACTTTAAATATGGTAAATTTCACCTCCAAGGACTAATGGTGTAACAACCTGGTATTTTTTAGCCATTCGTAGCCACACATGTCGGACTTGAATTGCTCAAAATACCGCATTGTAAATAAATTTGGAGCAAATGAAATACAAATTACAGAATCACAGACACAGAACAAACAGAATACCTTGCAGCGGAATATAAAATACATAGTAGTTCATGAAGCTACTACGGCAGAGTCTCAAACCAAAAACATAATACAGTCTGAAAACAACATAATAGAAATCCCAAATACATAGAAGTTCACTAATACATGAGATAAACTAGAATAGCTGAAACAGAAAGTAGATATAAATGTAGATAAGCAGAAACTCCAACAAAGACCAGCTCTAGAAAGAGAATCCAAAGCTGTGAATACTCAGGCTGACCCAAGCGTAAAATAAAACACAAAACACTCGAGTCAGGACAATATATACTTATACAATGTAAATCAACTCAAGTGAACTGTAGTAGAAATGCACCATAACTTAAAGGATGCTTGGGATCGCCCATCCTTTAAAGATCAGTTAAACCATAAATTAAATACATCCCGCGGTTAAAATTTCAAAATAGTATTTATACTTCGAGATCAAATATCATTTAAAAATTCAGTATCATTCAAAATCCATTTCAAAATATCATATCTTCCAAACCACATTCATTTTTATTTAATTTAAATACCATTTCAAAACACATTTCAAAATAGTTTATATTTCAAAACAAATTGCTTCATTTAAATCATTAAAATAAAGATATTATACTTAATAATTAAATTATTAAATTTCCAAAATTTTAATCTTTCAAAGTTCATTCATTCACTTAAATTTATTAAAAAAATGAAAATTCAACTTTCGCAGCATTTAGAAAATGCTACGGAAAGTCTCACTTAAAACAGTTCAATTTAACAAAAGACAACATTAAAATGTTGTAATAGAGTTCCATTAGTTTCAAATAAACTTAGTTAAATTCAACCATTATAACATTCACAAAAAATGCTATAATAACCTTTAATTAAATTGAGCCATTTGGTTCATTATTATCAACTACAGCATTTACAAATGCTGTATTATCCTTTACATTAGAATTAATAACATTTTAGAAATGTAGTAAATTAACTTCAAATATTCAGTATAATTTCACAAACAATTATATTTTTATTTAAACCATTTTTAACTTATAAAATCATATAATTTCACTTTTAAAACAATCGTTCAAATACCCTTATATTCATGATTTTATAAAGTTAAATCTCTATTCAAAAATCAAAATTTAATAGCAATTCAGTCATTAAATTCCAACATTAAATTTTAAATTCACTAAATTAAATTTAACTTAACACTTAAGTTTAGATTTTCAAATATAACTTAATTTCATTTTTATCTACTTAACTTAAAATTCACTTTTAAGCCAAATTCACAAATTTCCAATTTTAGTTATATTTCAAAATTTCAACTTAAATATTCATTCATTTCACATTTTAACATAATTCAAAAATCATTAATATATTATAAAATTATTTTAAATTCATTTAATTCAAAATATCTTAAATTTATCATATTTTCATATTTAATTTAAATTCCATTTATCATAAAATTATAATTTCCAAAAACTTACATTTCAGATTTTCTAACTTTACCATTAATTTATTTCACTTATAAATTATCAGAGAGTCAATAATGCTTTACAAAAATTATTTTTAATCAAATTTAAATAAAAATATTATAATATTTACATTCCTAAAATATTTTAAAATTTTAAGAAAAACATATTTTAACAACGGGTCTGTATTTCATGTTCTAGCCTAGGTAAAGTGATACGGGTAATATATCACTTCAACCCGTAATTTACAAAGAAAAACCGGGTTTGATCATTTCAAACCCACAATCCCAAGTAAATGAAAATAATTGAAAATCATGCAGGCCTATCATTTCAGCCCATAATGATTTTCTCCTATTCTAAAGTCCGTTCGGATATGTATTATAACAACCCATGGTGATTCTAATCTAAAAGGAACTTGCAGTGTGATAAACTGATAAAAATAATAGAACAATATAATATAACAGTAACATATGATATAACAGGTGTTTAAGCATGGGTGAACATCATAAAATAATAACATAGCAGGTGTAACATGATAATGTATTTTACAGATCCAAAAGGGGTCAATTAACCAGTTATAAAAGTACATATTGTCTGGTGAGAATAACTCACAGGTTTGAGCTGATGACCCAACGACAGATTTCACAAATGGTACACAAGCACAAAAGCATGACACAGATTCAAATGGAGGAGCCAAATGTCAAATTCCTTGGATACACATCAAACAAAATAATATAACAACGATGAGTTTCAAATCAACTACGATCAAAACTACACTAGAATAGACTGCACAGAATCAAATAGAAATGCTTGCACTTGCTTTTAACCCTTACTAGGCTCAGCCATAAGGGGAAATATAAAATAATGGCAGGTGTTTGGGTCAGGTTATGGTGGGTATGGGTCGGCCTAGATGTCAGTTGTGATGGTGCCAAAGTGGGTGAAGGGAATAATACACATAAGCATGAATACATGCATTTGGTCATGGATTTGGGCTCGGCCAAGGCTCCAAGTGTCACGGCCTGAGGTGTGGGGTCCATTGTGGTGGTGTGGCCGAGGGTGATGGAGGTGCTGGAGGTGGTGGAGGCATGGTAGGTGGCGGCTAGAGGGGTGGTGAGGTGATGGAAGTGATGTTGTGCTCGGCTAGGCTAGGAATTCGGGTTGTTTTGAAAAGTTTGTGGATAGTCATCACCAAGGGGGGTCACGGCTTGGTGGCTGGTGAGGAGGAGGTGTTGGTGCTGTGCCATCAGGTGGTGGAGGCGGCTAGGTAGCAAGGTAGCATGGCCGAACCTAAATGGAAGAGCAAGTGCAAACAAAAATCAAAAGGAATAAGCAATATAAGTGGAAAAAAAAAGACAAAAGAAATAATTTTTTTTATCAACTTTCCAAGCATGTGATGGCCGAATTTTTTTTCTCAAGAAGGCGGAAAGGAAGATACGTGAAATGAAAATGAATTAGTCAGCTGAAATGTGGAGAGTTATGCCAAAACAAATGAAGAGTTGAGAGGAAAATGAAGAGGTGGAATTCGAAAAGGCAAAAGGCAATTCAAAAGTCAAAAACTCTTCATACATCCTTATTTAGTTTATATAACTTTATATTTCTGGAAATAATAATAATCCCCGATAAAATTTCGAAAATTTATCAAAATTTAAAAATTTATATAATATTTATTAATTATATAAAGTTAAATTAAGAAAAATAGCTAAAAATAGTGAACTAGACTAGAAAATTTGAAATTAAATAGAATAATTTTTAGAAAACTCATATGAGCTTGTAAAATATTTTTAAACATAAATAATAACGTAAAATAACAATACATTCACAAAATAAATATATAAATTTTAATCAAATATAATTTAAATGAAGAAAATAGCAGAAAAATAGAAAACAGCCTTTAAAAATAGGAAATAAATACAGTAAATTTTGGAAAATTTTTATTATCACTTTAAAAATATTAAAAGACAAAATATAAATAAAATAACATATTAACACATATTAAAATAAAATATAACATAGAAATATGATTATTTATATAATTTAAAATAGACAAAATTTCAAAATAAAACAAATTATACTCAAAATTGAAATGTACATAACTTTCACAAATTAAATCCGTTTTCAACGAAACGAAAAGCAGTATTCAAGTTATTAAATATATTTTCATAATAAAAGATAAAATTGGAGAATTTAAATATTAAATTTGAAATTTAAAAGTCAAGGTTTGACCAGTTTGAACAGAAATTCATCTTTCAATAAAATATCCAATTTGTACCGATTTGAAATTATAATTCACATAATAATCAACACCTACATTTAAAAATGAAATGTTTGAAATAAAATAAGTTTAAAATAATTTCAAAATAAAACAAAGTCAATTATTAAAGTATATGAAAAATCTAGGGTTGTTACACTCTCCCCCACTCAAATCTTTTCGTCCTCGAAATGGAAGGAAGCGGAGAAACTAAAAGAAAGAATAATAGGTTGGAAGACATCCTGAAAGAAGGTAGGGAAAAAGTAGCTAGGAGGGAAAGCAGGTTGAAAGACTTGGATGAACCATTATTTAAATTTTTTTTTTATATTTTACATGTTAAACATTTAATATGATAATTAGTTATTTGATTCAAATTTGATAGTTTGTAGTAAACAATATTTAAGACATTTTAAATCATGATTAGAATATCCTTTATACAATACTTTACCAAAATACTTTTATAACTCGATGTCTTAACAAGTTAGCTTTCATTCCTACAGACTCTGACTATGCATTGATCAGGCGCAAAGCTAGAATTCTCCAAGTACTTAGTAGACCTGTTTCAACACCCAGTGAAAATACTAAAAAAAATAGGTATGAGAAGTTCCGCTCAAAATCCAATGTCAAATGATGATTATACGATAGCAGTGGCCCGCTGCTGATCCAGTATTTACGAAATGGACACAACACTTTCCAGAAGATCATTATACCTTTCGGATTCTAGAAAAATATCGTAGCTAGTTCGTAAACAACGGACCATCGACCCCTGCTGCAGTGATACGCTGCTGATTCAATGATTTACGCAATGGATGCACTTCCTTCCCGAAAGATCCATAAACAACAGATCCTAGGATCGAAAGTGCCTCCATTGGGTAAACTAAAGAACCATCTACCCTGAAAAAAAATCAAGGAACTCATGAGTTTAAGTCTGGACAACCATATCAGTTCGAATCCATTTCTGAATTCACCCAAGTCCATTAGGGTTTATCGGTCGAATCCATTCCTGGATTCCCCAAGTCCATCTGGGTCGAAGCATATCACTATACTTCTTCCGGAGGGTACTTCCCATACCTCTTACATCAAAATATAATATACCATATATAGTAGCCCTTCAAAATCATAGCTTCAAATATCGCACTTATATAAATTCCATTATATATAAGATTTCATTTTCAAATCGAATACTTTCCAAAATCAATAGTATATCAAATCATACTTATATAAACTTTGATTATATAAGATTTTAATTTACAAATTGAGTAACTTTTCAATTCAACATTTTCAAATCAACTTCATACTTATGCAATTCCATTTTATATTAGTTCGATAACTCCCAAATCAAGTATTTAGAACAAGGTTCTCAATTTTGATTTGTTTCAATAACTTTTCAGTTTCAAAATCATATATGATTTCGCGAAATCATTTCTTCTAAATTACATATACTCAGTTTCAAAGTTTCTTAAAACAATAGATTTAGAAAATAATCCAAATTTCCAAATCAATAAAAATTTAGGTCAAACAAATTCATTTCCATTCCAAACATATATTCACTTTCAAAAATCATAATATTTTCAAAGTTATAAATCTTTCGAAACCAAAATACTTGAAATCATTACACTTTGAAAATCGTAACTTTTCTAAATCATACATTTGAAATCATAAAACATCCCTTTAATTCTTTACATTTCACGAATTTATTCAATTTAAACCCAAGTCTACAAGTTCCAGCTTTAATTCAATTCTAACCATCAGTTTCAATTCAATTTAGTTTTCCAACAAAACCATTTCAAATATTATCAAATTTCAAATAAAGATTTGATCCGCAAAATAAACTATTCAATCTTTAATATATTTCAGAGCTTAAATGTACCGTATTGCAAAACTAAATTTTGTAATTTCATATATCTCAAATTTTACTTCATTATTACTTAGTTTTGTCATATTCATTTCATAAATCCATCATTTTTAATTAAACTCAAATTACAAGTAAACCAAATATCCTTTCATACAAATATAAACTTTAAATTTCATTTATCAAAATCAATTATCGTTCCTGATTCACATTCTTTATCAAATAAAGATTATATCATTCAAAGCCTCATTATCAAATCATTATTTGAATTCAATTTAAAATATTTAAATTTAAATATCATTTAAAAAATCAAATATGTCATTCAATTATTATTTCAAATATCATTACAAAATACATTTCAAAATTCCATTCAAAAATTCATTTATCTCATTACATTTCATTCCATTTAACACATAAGCAAGTAAACCTTATTTAAATTCAAATTCAATTTAAATTCCTTAAAATTCAAATTTAAATATTAAATTATATTCAAAACTCCTTAAATTTCACAAATAACTAATTCCAAAATTAAATCATTTAACTTTTTAAAACATAACTCAACAGTGTTAAGATCTATAACATTACGAAACATTGTCAAATTATAACAATGACAGCATTTAAAAGTGCTATCGTAACTCATAGTTTCCAAAATTATTTAGTTCAAGAATAACGGCATTTATAATATGCCATAACAGATATTTAGTTAATTCAAACAAAGTTAAATTCAAAAACAACAGCATTTTAAAGTGTTGTCATAAAACTATAGCATTTTAGAAATGCTATTAATAAAATTCCAGATTTTATTATAACTTTTTAAAAAAACAATACAACTTCAATTTTAGCAAATTTTAAACTTATAAATCATATTTCTAGACTTCAAAATTTCACATTTAAATAATTTTTAATATATGATTTATCACAACAAAATTTTAAATCAAATGTTCAATTAAAACTCACTTTCATTTGTTAAGTCAAAATTCACTGTTTTTCTTAACTATAAATTTAACAAAAACTCAACATTTTACTTCAAATATCTTTTCAAAACTATATTTCATACCAGTATAATTCAAAATAGTCTTATTTATTTCACTCCACAATAGTTTCAAACTTATATAAATAATACTTTATACATTAATCATACCAAACTAAACTTATACTTTATCAAATACCTTATACCATTCGAAATTTCTTAGCTTTGAAAAGTTAACCTTGATTTGGAAGTGCTCGAACTTTCAAAATAGTCGAAGAAATCATATTTTCGATCCAAGAGTTGGAAATCACCAACAAATTAGTAAATCGATTCCAATAGGTAAGGTTATACCATAACAAATCTGAATCTCGAGGATTGAACACCGGCTTATTTTAAATCATTTCAAATACACACACACACACACACACACACACACATCTTTCGAATATCAAACCATACTTCGAAATCGAAAATCAAAACTTGGTTTCATAAAATCATTCGCATAGCAAAGCTACTAAAGTGCCCTCTTCCCCACTCAGAAACTCAAAAATCAATGTCGATGATGCATGTATTCATCACCGAAATTATTTTTCAGCGACATAAGTGGGTTTTGGACTTTTATTTCTTGAAACTTCTTTGAAATCTCTTTGACATCATTGGAATTCATTCGAATACATTTGAAACATTTATTATTTGAAAAAATATCTTTAAATCATATTATTATTATATATTTTCCAAAATCTTCAAAACCCATTTCAAAACACCGGAGTTCGATTCCTCGAAATTCAGATTCAAAACCCTTCATTTATAAATAATTTTTATATAAATCACATTTTCTTATAAATTTCCAAATTTCAAATCCTTCCAAAGCTTCAAATTTTCATTTTCCAAAGGTAAAAATCCTTATTGAAAACATTTCGCTTTTATATACAAAATAGGGTCATCCTTGTCAAAATAATAATTTCGATGTATGCACAAATTCAAAATACAATCAAACACAAATTTCCAAAGAATGATTCAAGGTTAGATTTCAAGCAGTACGGAGATTCAAATTTAGAGGAACTCTAATCAAATAGAATTCTGTTTCGAAGATAAGCTCGAACGAAGATAAGATAGTTTTATTACCAAATAGAAGATGATAAGCCTATATAAATCACGGGCGACCTTAACCGGTCAACCGTGACTTCAGTAATATAATCAATTAGGAAATCTAAGGCAAATCGACATTCGATCACCAGAGATAGAATCCGGGTAGAGCAGGAGATAGATAGCATCGAAAACCGAGGATACATGAGCCTCCGGTGAATCAATGCCAATTACAAAGGATTTTCACCCCTTTACAAATCATTCAAAGATTTGCGGAATCACCGATCTTTATAGAGGTCATTCCAAAGTGGAGTTATGAAATGCTCCAAAATCAAAATGGATAGAACAGGGAAGACAAGACTGGATTTCAGAACAAGTGGGAGCGTTCCAAAGTTCAAGAAATCCTAATCGATAAGAATCCTAACCAAGAGATTTCTAACATGATGGATAGTGAAGGGATTAAGTTTTGAAAATCTTGGTTTCAAAATAAAAAAAAATTATACCAAAATAATCTTTGAAAATCCTTTAAAAATCATTTGGAAATAATTTTATACTTCGAAAATACGTCCTCTCACAAGAAAGGATTCTGAGATTGATTTCACTCGTTCTAGGATATTTCTACCCTATCTCTAATGAGTTTTTGCTCCACAGGCTATGGTTTGCCTAAAACCAAAGCTCTGATACCAATTGTAACAACCCGGTGCTTTTTAGCCATTCGCAGCCGCACATGTCGGACTTGAATTGCTCAAAATACTGCATTGTAAATAAATTTGGAGCAAATGAAATACAAATTACAGAATCACAGACACAGAACAAACAGAATACCTCGCAGCGGAATATAGAATACATATTAGTTCATGAAGCTACTACGGCAGAGTCTCAAACCAAAAACATAATACAGTCTGAAAACAACATAATAGAAATCCCAAATACATAGAAGTTCACTAATACATGAGATAAACTAGAATAGCTGAAACATAAAATAGATATATGTAAATAAGCAGAAACTCCAGCAAAGACCAGCTCCAAAAAGAGAATCCAAAGCTGTGAATACTCAGGCTGACCCGAGCGTAAAATAAAACATAAAACACTCGAGTCAGGACAATATATACTTATATAATGTAAATCAACTCAAGTGAACTGTAGTAGAAATGCACCATAACTTAAAGGATGCTTGGGATCGCCCATCCTTTAAAGATCAGTCAACCATAAATTAAATACATCCCGTGGTTAAAATTTCAAAATAGTATTTATACTTCAAGATCAAATATCATTTAAAAATTCAATATCATTCAAAATCTATTTCAGAATATCAAAATGTCATATCTTCCAAACCACATTCATTTTTATTTAATTTAAATACCATTTCAAAACACATTTCAAAATAGTTTATATTTCGAAACAAATTGCTGCATTTAAATCATTAAAATAAAGATATTATATTTAATAATTAAATTATTAAATTTCTAAAATTTTAATCTTTCAAAGTTCATTCATTCACTTAAGTTTATTAAAACAATGAAAATTCAACTTTCGCAGCATTTAGAAAATGCTACGGAAAGTCACACTTAAAACAGTTCAATTTAACAAAAGACAACATTTAAAATGCTGTAATAGGGTTCCATTAGTTTCAAATAAACTTAGTTAAATTCAACCATTATAGCATTCACAAAAAATGCTATAATAACCTTTCATTAAATTGAGCCATTTGGTTCATTATTATCAACTACAGCATTTACAAATGCTGTATTATCCTTTACATTAGAATTAATAGCATTTTAGAAATGCAATAAATTAACTTCAAATATGCAGTATAATTTCATAAACAATTATATTTTTATTTAAACCATTTTTAACTTATAAAATCAAATAATTTCACTTTTAAAACAATCGTTCAAATACCCTTATATTCATGATTTTATAAAGTTAAATCTCATTTTAAAAATCAAAATTTAATAGTAATTCACTTATTAAATTCCAACATTAAATTTTAAATTCATTAAATTAAATTTAACTTGACACTTAAGTTTAGATTTTCAAATATAACTTAATTTCATTTTTATTTACTTAACTTAAAATTCACTTTTAAGCCAAATTCACAAATTTCCAATTTTAGTTATATTTCAAAATTTCAACTTAAATATTCATTCATTTCACATCTTAACTTAATTCAAAAATCATTAATATATTAGAAAATTATTTTAAATTCATTTAATTCAAAATATCATAAATTTATCATATTTTCATATTTAATTTAAATTCCATTTATCATAAAATTATAATTTCCAAAAACTTACATTTCAGATTTTCTAACTTTACCATTAATTTATTTCACTTATAAATTTTCAGAGAGTCAATAATGCTTTACAAAAATCATTTTTAATCAATTTAAATAAAAATGTTATAATATTTACATTCCTAAAATATTTTAAAATTTTAAGAAAAACATATTTTAACAACGGGTCTGTATTTCATTTTCTAGCCTAGGTAAAGTGATACGGGTAATATATCATTTCAACCCGTAATTTACAAAGAAAACCCGGGTTTGATCATTTCAAACCCGCAATCCCAAGTAAATTGTGACGCCCCACCTCTATACCCACGCTAGCCAAGCACACTACGGGGTATTGCCGTCAACTAGTGCGGAGAATAAGGCTGTTGAGGAGCGACCATCCGTGTAATGGCTTTGTGCGAGCACCGATATGCCAGATAAAATATAACTTGGATTCTTTTCAAGTGGAAATCCGACATACCGACACAAACACAAAGCTACTACACAGTGGCTATAATATCTTCGGAAACAAATATAGAAATAAACATAACACAAATCAGTCACAGATAATTCATATCACAGAGGCGGAAATAGATATGAATATTACACATAAAAGTGTATATCAGAGTAGTGGTCAAATAAGATTCACAACATCACAAAGGAATAGATACAAGTGCTAGACAAAAATATGTATACATCAAGGAGTCTATATCTCAATTGTATACAACAAAAAACTACTAAACTAAAGTAGTTAACCAAAAGTCAGCCGATCGTTCCAGATAGGAAGACAAGAGGAAGCACCTGTAATATCTCAGTCTGACCCGAGTATTATTTAATAAGAAAATAATAAACGGATCAGTCTAGCTATAATTATCAGATAAAATGAGATATAAGAAGAGATATAATAAAAACGTATGATCACCAAAAATGTCATACCTCGACAAGTATACATTAGAAAATCAACAAAGTAAAATCATACAAATATCTCACGCATCTCATAGCATAAAAGGAATGTCATATTCTTTATTTAATTCACCAAGCCACAATAAATGACATACATATCAATGCCAGTCGTAAAAGTTGGTGAAACATAAATTTCAGAGATCATCAATTAGAAATCCAGAAACTAAATAATTCGAAGCAACGACGTCGTACAGCGTAACGTCCAATGATCCAGAAACACAATAAATAGGAACAACGACGTCATACAGCGTAATGTCCGATGAACCAAAACACAGTAAAACGGAACAACGACGTCGTACAACATAACGTCCGATGAACCAAAGCACAATAAAACGGAACAACGACGTCGTACAACGTAACGTCCGATGAACCAAAGCATAATAAAACGGAACAACGACGTCGTACAGCGTAACGTCCGATGAACCAAAGCGCAATAAAACGGAACAACGACGTCGTACAGTGTAATGTCCGATGAACCAAAGCACAATAAAACAGAACAACGACGTCGTACAACGTCACGTCCGATGAACCAAAGCACAATAAAACGGAACAACGACATCGTACAGCGTAACGTCCGATGGACCAAAACACAATAAAACGGAACAACGACGTCGTACGGCATAACGTCCGATGAACCAAAGCACAATAAAACGGAACAACGACGTCGTACAGCGTAACGTCCGATGAACGAAATCAAAGAGACATCGCACATTGCTAGTCTAAACCATAAAGTGACCATCATCGATCATCAAAAAGTGTCAATTACAGTAAGCTAGTAAATATATGAGCTTAGCTTCATGTCCTATAACCACAAGCTTAACTTAAATATTTACGAACAAATTGTAGATCTCCACTAGAAAATTGTCACAGGAGATTCAATCGAACAAGTCCAAAAATTAACCGATGAAGTAAACGCGAGTGTTTCATACCACATGTTTTACTAAGTCGTTTAATTAGATTTCTCATACGAGTGAGGTAAAGGCTTGTATATACTAATAGGTTGGAAAATGGTTTTATAAACGAGTTTGATATTGAAAATAGAGTTTAAATAATCTTTGATAAAGAGTTTGAATATTTACTACTAGTATAGAAACCTTTGCATTTTAAAGTGACAAACCATAAAAATGACTGTAGAAACAATCGATCATTAAAATCCACATACGAAGACGTGAATCAAATCCAAAGAAACCGATAAATAATTCATCGAAATGGATATTCAAAAATCCCAAAAAAAGAAGTCATCAAAGTTGTAATATATGATAGCAACAAATAGGATCATCACGAATCGATTCAAATTGGAAATTCAATCCCAAAAGGAAAAATGGGCTGAAATAGCAAATTCAGTTGACTAAACGGAGATTTCAGTTGACTAAACAGCAAATTCAGTTAACTAAACAGAGATTTTCAGTTGACTAAATTCTGCCTGGAAACATTCTGTTTCCAGGTTCAGTCGACTAAACAGAGAATTCAGTCGACTGAATCATGCCTGGAAACTTTCTATTTCCAGGTTCAGTCGACTAACAGAGAATTCAGTCGACTAAACCATGCCTGGGCTGTTTTTCAGCCTATCCAAATGAAGAGCAAACTCTTTCAAAATGCAACCGGACAAACATTGGCTCTAAGGGTTTATGCCAATAGGCAACCCGGCCCTATATGATCCTCGACGCATCACCAAAACATGATCAAAACATCAAAGTTAGGGTTTAAAGATTTGGACCCAAAACACTAAAAATTGGAATATTCACCAATTCAACCCAAACCAAAAGCAAATGCACATGAATAAGTGTTAGGAATTCATACCCAACAACCAAAGATAATTATAGTCATAGATGTGAGATAAAAATCTCACCTTTGAACCCAAAACTATGAAGAAGAAGCTATAGAGCAATGGCAAGAAAAATCACACTTCAATTCCAAACCCACAAGCTTGAATCTAAGCTTAAAAGAGAAACATTTCCTAAGTTAGGCTTAGGAATTTATGAAATTGGAAGGAGAATGAGTTGGAGAAGAAGAAGAGAAGGCTTACCAAAGCTTCTTCTATGAATTTGGAGTTGGAGCTTGGATTTGCAATGAAACCAGGGCTTGGAATTTCTAATTTCCACTCTTTTCCCCCATTGTTGCTTAAAGCTTAAATTGTTAGGAATATGAAATGAAGTAAGGAAGAGTTGGAGTGGAGCTAGGGTCTTAAGATGGAACATTGGGCTGAAACCCAAACTCAAACACAAAGTGAAAAAGTAGCAAAACTCTACTAACTCTAAACATATCGAATCTTATACTCAAAAAGGTTGCAAACCACATTTTGAACTCAATGGAAGGGGTCTCGAGTCCCAATTCGACTGTTTGCTAAAAGTAGGTTTTCGGACAATAATCCGACTAACAATGAAATATTTAAATAAAATATTTAAATATACAATCGATAAATATGCGGGTTGTTACATAAATGAAAATAATTGAAAATCATTCAGGCCTATCATTTCAGCTCATAATGATTTTCTCCTATTCTAAAGTCCGTTCGGGTATGTATCATTTCAACCCATAGTGATTCTAATCTAAAAGGAACTTGCAGTGTGATAAACTGATAAAAATAATACAACAACATAATATAACAGTAACATATGATATAACAGGTGGTTATGCATGGGTGAACATCATAAAATCATAACATAGCAGGTGTAAATGTATTTTACAGATTCAAAAGGGGTCAATTTACTAGTTATAAAAGTACATATTGTCTGGTGAGAATAACTCACAGGTTTGAGCTGATGACCCAACGACAAATTTCACAAACGGGATCTACACAAGCACAAAAGCACGACACAGATTCGAATGGAGGAGCCAAATGTCAAATTCCTTGGATACACATCAAACAAAACAATATAACAACGATGAGTTTCAAATCAACTACGATCAAAACTACACTAGAATAGACTGCACAGAATCAAATAGAAATGCTTGCACTTGCTTTTAACCCTTACTAGGCTCAGCCATAAGGGGAAATATAAAATAATGGCAGGTGTTTGGGTCGGGTTATGGTGGGTATGGATCGGCCTAAATGTCATTTGTGATGGTGCCAAAATGGGTGAAGGGAATAATACACATAAGCATGAATACATGCATTTGGTCATGGATTTGGGCTCGGCCAAGGCTCCAAGCGTCACGGCCAGAGGTGTGGGGTCCACTGTGGTGGTGTGCCGAGGGTGCTGGAGGTGCTGGAGGTGGTGGAGGCGTGGTAGGTGGCGGCTAGAGGGGTGGTGAGGTGATGGAAGTGATGTTGTGCTCGGCTAGGCTAGGAATTCGGGTTGTTTTGAAAAGTTTGTGGATGGGCATCACCAAGGGGGGTCATGGCTTGGGTGGCTTGTGAGGAGGAGGTGTTGGTGGTGTGCCATCAGGTGGTGGAGGCGGCTAGGCAGCTAGGTAGCATGGCCGAACCTAAATGGAAGAGCAAGTGCAAACAAAAATCAAAAGGAATAAGCAATATAAGTGAAAAAAAAGAGATAAAAGAAATAATTTTTTTTACCAACTTCCGAAGCATGTGATGGCCAAAAAAATTTTTCTCGGGAAGGAGGAAAGGAAGTTATGTGAAATGAAAATGAATTAGTCAGCTGAAATGTGGGGACTTACGCCAAGAGAAATGAAGAGTTGTGAGGAAAATGAAGAGGTGGAATTCGAAAAGGCAAAAGGCAATTCAAAAGTCAAAAACTCTTCATATATCCTTATCTAATTTATATAACTTCATATTTCTGGAAATAATAATAATCCCAGATAAAATTTCGAAAATTTATCAAAATATAAAAATTTATATAATATTTATTAATTATATAAAGTTAAATTAAGAAAAATAGCTAAAAATAGTGAACTGGACTAGAAAATTTGAAATTAAATAGAATAATTTTTAGAAAATTCATATGAGCTTGTAAAATGTTTTTAAACATAATAATAACATAAAATAAAAATACATTCACAAAATAAATATATAAATTTTAATTAAATATAATTTAAATGAAGAAAATAGCAGAAAAATAGAAAATAACCTTTAAAAATAGGAAATAAATATAGTAAATTTTGGAAATTTTTTATTTTCAATTTAAAAATATTAAAAGACAAAATATACACAAAATAACATATTAACACATATTAAAATAAAATATAACATAGAAAATATGATTTATATAATTTAAAATAGACAAAATTTCAAAATAAAACAAATTGTACTCAAAATTGAAATGTACATAACTTTCACAAATTAAATCCGTTTTCAACGAAACGAAAAGCAGTATTCAAGTTATTAAATCTATTTTTATAATAAAAGATAAAATTTAAGAATTTAAATATTTAAATTTGAAATTTAAAAGTCAAGGTTTGACCAGTTTGAACAGAAATTCATCTTTCAGTAAAATATCCAATTTATACCGGTTTGAAATTATAATTCACATAATAATCAACACCTACATTTAAAAATGAAATGTTTGAGATAAAATAAGTTTAAGATAGTTTCAAAATAAAACAAAGTCAAATATTAAAATATATGAAAAATTTAGGGTTGTTACAAATGGCAAGTAGTCCCACATCTTGAAGATCTTTGTATTCAATATGTTTTATTTCCGAAATTAGTTTGAAGGGGTTTTCGAATACGAATCACCCAAATCCGACCTAGTTTTTCGGATAGGAAACCCAAATCTGATTCTGTTTCCTTCGTACCAATCATCGAATAAAAGATGTTAAGTGGTTAATTAACATTCTAAGAATTTGTTTCTTTTCTTTTATTTTGGAAAAACTTAAATGTGATCTTTTAGAGCATTCGAGCTTTCCTTACGATCATTTCCACCTCTCATCTAAAAAAACATAAGCCGGGTAAGTTAAGGGCACTGGTTGCTCCATCCCTATCCTTAATTAGGCATCTTGATTTATCTTCTCGGATCTCATAGGCGGGACAAATGTTCTAGTCATTTCCGCATACTCAATTATTAGCTTTATTTTGGAATTGATTATAAGATTCCAAATTATCTTTTTAACTCTTAATTTTCCTTTTAAAAACATTCATAGTTGATTTTAGGAAAAATCATCAAGTTTAAACCTTCTTTTAGAAAGTCGTAGCAACAACAGCTTAAAAGTGCTACATAAAGTGCTTTATAAGCTTATTTGATTTGAACAATTTTTTAGTATTTGAAATTCATATTTTCCATTCCAAATATCTTTTAAACCATTTTAATAGATTTTTCAAATTTATCTCATATTTTTAATCATTTAAAAATATCATTTATAAAGAAATTACTTTTTGGATTCCGAACTACAAAACTGCTATGTTTTTGGAAAATTATTTTAGACATATTTCAAAATCTACTTAATGAAATCTTGATTTTTTTTCTTCGTTGGAAAACTATGGATATAATAGACCTAAATATTCTTATCTCAAAAAATTCCAAGCCATATTCCATTTTGTACGCTCCTTTAACTTTTGTAGCAGGAAATCGTGAACTACCGCTACGCGACGCGCCTAGTTTTGACTTATTTTTCTATTTCTATTCAAACTTCTTGCAAACACTTTAAATGTTTATAAAACATTTCTAAATCATTTTAAATGGTACTTTGATATTTCAAACTCATTTTTCATTCCATTTTATAATATTACATTACTATAATATCATTTTCAATCTTTTTAGATATTTTGAAATCATTAAGAGGCTAAATAATTTCCATACACACATTTATATGGATTTAATTCTAATTTAATTAACTATGCTTAACAAATATTTCTCTTATCATTTATGAAACAAATTATCATCCATATCACAAAGACATAATCAACCATAATATCAACCAAGTTATCATCCATTAAATTATCCAACATATAACAAACTTTTCAACTAATTTAATTGAAATATTTTTAAAATTTTGTAACTTTAAAATATGAGTACACACCTTTACCAAATCGTTTAACTTCCTACCAACATTAATTTAATCCAAAACTTCACTAAATCCTCTTATCTTTACCAAATCTTTTTCGGAGACTTTCCTTTTGATTCCGGCAACATTTCCTTCTCTTTTTCTTGCCCCAGAGCTTTCCAACTTGCTTCCTTCCTTCCAAATGGTTTGGTCATGCCCTATTCAACCTCTTCCTCCATCATTTCTTTACTTCTTCGATGCTAAACAATGTTTTAATGGTATTCTAAGGTTTTTGGCACAGTTTGGTAGTGTTTGGAGTTGATTTGATATGATTTTAAGTAAAGTTAGTAAGGAAAAGAGAGAAGAAGAAGCCATTGGAGAGTGGAAGAAAAGTTTGAAAAAGGAAGAAGAAGAAGTGAAAAAAAGTGAGAAAGTAGATGCTTATTTATAGAAAAAGTTTATATTAAAATTATATTTTGTAAAATAACCAAAATACCCTTTACTTACTTTTTAAGCAACCATTTTTTAAGCACTTAACATCACATTTAAAATTATTATTTTATGTCATTTTTATTTAAGAATTAAGTAAGGAATATAATAATTATGTTTGTTTTGATTTGATGTTTACTTATAGCTTGGAAATGACATGTTTGTCTTTTTGTGCTTACTTTTTCTTAATTATATTCTAGAATTTTCTATGTATGTTTAGTAAAAGTAAACTTGATTGGTGAATTAACTAATACCTATACTATTTAAATATATGTTCCTATATAAGAAATAAAGGGGAGACGACGTTGCGATGAAGTTTAATTGACAAAATGTTGATTTTCGACAAAATATTTTGCGGCAACATTTTGACGTTTTAGTTAAATTACCTATTTATATAAACCAAATTTAAAAATAAATTTGTATAATGTCATTTAAAAATATAAACACTCATAAATAATTAAAATAATTTATTTAACCATTGAAACTTACTTTTCTAAAATCAGCATTTTGTCACTTTTGTCGTTATAGACAAATGTTACTATTTTTGTGTATACTTCTCTTTCCAAATCCTATCTAATATTATTTGAATGATACAACCTTACTTATTTTACATTTAAAATCACTTTAAATAGTATATTTTCAAGTGGTCATATTCTGGGTCGTTACATTCTCCCATACTTAAAAGAATTTCGTTCTCGAAATTACCCAAAACAAAAGTTTGCCCAAAACATTTATCTTTAAACTTAATTCCATATAATATACATAGATCATCTACATGAAATATCTTATTTGGTCTTCTATTCTAATACACAAACTTTACTTCCGAACTAGTATCGATCCCCCGATCCTCTAGTGCGGATTCTGTTCAGGCTTCTAGATCAGAACCTTTGCTTTCTTTGCATAGTTCTTAATTATGATAGAAAATTCAAGTATCTAACCACAAAACCTCATCAATGTTCATCGCCAAGAATCGAGTGATAAATCCTTTTTCGGACTGGTGTAAACACCTCAAAGTTCCATGCTCGAAACTTAGATCAAAATTTGTGTAATGAAACAATCTACATAAAATATATGTATTTATTAACTTTCAAAAACTTCTCATAAACTTTTGTCCTAAGTTTGAACATTTATAAAGGTGCTTCTTTATATAATCCCTTTAATTATTTATTTTCAAATATTTTTATTAGAGGAAAATATTCTAAAGAAACCTTTTTTCACTCAAAAGATAATTTATATTTATGAAAAAAGCTTTCTCACAATCTTTTACTCAGTATATTTCCTTTAACACTAATATTATTAATGAATCATTTGCTAAAACGGTTGCTTAAGTTTATTACATCTTATAACTTATGTAAATCAATCACATTTTAAAGACTTAATTCCAAATCCTTAGTTTATACTGAAATTCATTAATAAAACATTTTCCAGTTTATAATTACCTTTTTGAGGAGCCATTATTTTATTAATGGTTCATGACTTAAATCTATATTTGTGTAATATACCTTTACGTCCTAAGAGTATATACGAATCCCAAATTTCAAATTAGTTTTAGTTAAATCCGTCTGTATAACTAATTTATACTTTGTTATAATTTACTATATCTCAACTTCATAAGTTATAAAACGTATTTCTTATTTAATAATATTATTAATTTTCTAGTTTTGAAAAACAAATTTTAAAACCACCTGTATTTAAATCCTCAAATTCTTAACCTTTTCTTCCTTTATAAATCAGATTTGTAAATTTTCCTTATCTTATTTCATTTAATCAATGTATTTCACTATCTTTTATCAAAAGTTTTCATTAATTTCTTAGCTCTGAGTTAGGCATGATTCGGAAATATTCGACTGTCCAAAATCATCGAAAATTCTGCTTTATTTTAGCAATTAGCGATTCCAATTTATCTTTTATTTAAATACTTTTATAAAGATTACTAATCAATGATTCACATTAATTCTTTAACTTAAGAAAATTGTGTAGATTGAGGAACTCCAAAACAATCTAAGAAACTGGGTACTACCAATTGTATCATATATCCTCTTAACAATAAAAGTAATACTTAAGAGAAGACACATCTTTTGCCCTTTTTTTGTTTATTTTCGAGCCAATCGAATTAGTTATCATAAAATATCTCTTTTATTTGAAATAATACAATTTTAAAAATCCTCTAGAGATTACTTTATAAAACCTATTTTATAAATTTATTTTATCTTATATTAATTAACTTCATTTATATTTCCAATATTCTTTTACCCGAATTTAAATTCTCATTCCTTTTATATTTATCTTTTTACACAATCATTTTCTATTACATTTTTATCTTATATGTTCATTCTTAAACAAATCTTATTATCAAACACCTTATAGTCAAATCATGAAACTTAATTCAAAAGATATTTGTACTTAAACATTTAAATCAAACAATTGATCAATTTACGATAGTAACTTAACGTTATCATTTCTTAACTTATTATTTGGGAATAAGTATTAAAGATCTGAATTAACTTATCAAATTGGTTAATTATCGATTATCTTTATGAAACATCTTATAGTCAAACTGTGAAATTCTAATCACAAGGCGTATATATCTAAATTTCACAAATCCTAATTTCTAGCAATACAACTTTTTCAAAATATGTACTATGTATTCAAAATATAATCCTTGGTAAAATTATTTCATTTACTAATTTTTTTAAATCATTGTGTCGATATGCCTTGTTAAGATTTTAGAAATACCAATCGATACAGTTGTACTTCCCATATTGGCCAGAATTTATAAACCGCTCAATCGATAAATCGACACAAAACATTTTTATATCAAATAACAAATACGTACTTATATATAATACACTCAAACTCATTCTAGGATGTTACTAACTCTATCCCTAATGAGATACTCATCCTATGGTATTACTAACCCTATCTCTGATGAGTCTTTACCCCACCAAAGCCATGGTTCTCCCTTAACCTTTAGCTTTGATACTAAATGCAATGGCTTGTTATTCCGTACCCTTTGAATCGATAATAAACCACACATGTCCAACTCAAATTGTAAGAAAATACGGATCATTAAGGGTAGAAAGAAAAGTGAAGACAATACAGAATCTCATATAATTGGAATAACGTACATTATCTGAATAATAATCTTTACAACGAATTTTTTTAAAATACAATATCAGAGTCTAGCCTAGATGATCTTGGAAAGTTATAAACTCATGTCCTTACAATTGCTGACAAAAATCAATTTAAAACTAACAAACCACAACGGATAATAGAATAGCCCATATGATGATGAAGATTACCAGCTCTCATCTTGAAACTCCAATCGTCTTCGACTAAACTAAAACTACTCGGATTTGACCCAAGCTTTAAAAATACCCGATTCAGGTTTGATAAACTAGCGTGAGGTACTCGAAATTTTAAATGCATAAATCATGGCGATGCTATCAAAATCTTTGAAAAGAAGGGTATCTCATAAGACCACGTTCACACATAAATACAAACGGGTTTTACCTTATGATAACCAAAGCACTTTTATATCAAAATACACTTGATATTATTTTTAATGACATTCTTTTGGAAAACATCTTTCAAATAAACTTCTTCAAATAAGGTATCAATACCCGGGCTAAGTCTAAGGTAATATATCCGGATTGGGTCAACGGCATATACCGAATGGAATATATGATACCAAACGGGGTAGCTGAAATGTTCGTAAGTCATTATAGCTATTTTGGGACAACAATCAAAACCATAAATCTCGTATTGGGATTGGTTTCCAACATGATAGGAAACTAGTGGAAAGAACAATCTATGTCCATGACTTACATCCAAGACTCAGACGCTGTTATACAACAATACAAATGGCTAAAAGTGGATACAATCTACGAATAACATCCAAGGACTCCGACTTTGTGCATCCCTGCCATGAGGCTAAGACGTTTCTGGTACCTAGGGTTCAGAACATCTGATAACCCAAATCACTACTATCTGAAATGCGAGTATACAACTGACCACATAGATTCCCATAATAACCGGCGTGTGTGGCATGCGAGGCTATGATAAATTTCTTTAAAGCCATGCTTTGACCATAACAGGTTCCACTTTAAATGCCACACCGCCATTCCTTTGATCAATATTTGGCTCAACAAGCATATAACCTCTAAGCTTGTATGTCTCATAGTGTAACGACCCAATATTTTCAACCATTCGCATCCACACATGTCGGACTTGAATTTGTTCAAAATACTGCGTTGTAGAATAAATTTGGCAAAACTCAGAATATACAGTAAATAAATCACAGAATCACATACACAGATATCAGAATCTCGCAGCGGAAATTAAAAATTCAGTGGTTCATGAAGCCACTTAACAAAATAGAATTTACATAACTTATAATCTTCCATACAATTTTTAAACATAAATAGATATAGAGTCTTCAAAGTTCTTGAATTACAGAAGTATAGAAACTGAGACAAGCTTCCGGCAGCACGAATGATCTAATGAGTCCTAGCTCCGGAAAGAAAACTGAAACTGCAACTCAGGCTGACCCGAGCGTACAATAAAACAAAACACTCGAGTCAGGACATACATACTTATATAATGTAAGCTAAATCAAGTGTACTGTAATATATAGCAAGTAACTCAAAGGATGCCTGGGACCGCCCATCCTCTAAGGATCCGTTAAACTATTTACTATGTAGTATATTGCGCTATTATAATAGTGTCTATTTATAAAGTAAACATACTTATTTCTTAGCATTAAGGGGTTACCCATATAGCCCTTAACACGTAATAGTCCCAGTAGTCCATCCAATATCATAGCTCCTCCTACTCGGGAAGCAACTAGAGGATACCACACGGGCTACGGGAGAAAACCAAACTCGTACAAGGCTCGATATGGTAGGTGACACGGCACAACTAGGCAATGCCAGGGTAGATATACCAATTACGCTTCCGGACCGATGGTAACGCGAAGCCGCAGCAACCGCCCACCTCGAACAACACTCCCAAATCAAGGGTGCACCCAAACAATCACATAAGCAATAGAATGGTATACGAAGAAGTGCGTTCGATCAGAGGAGCTACCTCATTAATCCGTCAATCGCTCCTGTTTTAGCCACCTTAAGCCAACTCACGGGAGTCGGGTCCACGTATATACCTTTCAAGAAACCGTCACCACCAACCTACTTCATTCTGGAATCTCCACCGCGTACACGGTTAGTCAAAGTGGTTTTCGGTATCGACAGAGAGTATGTCCATATCCGATCCCGGTCTGTTTGCCAACCAACGTTATTATAACCCGTGGTCATTTAAAACAGTTTATACTTTAACAGCAGAATAAACATTTCCATTTCAAAACTATAAATACGATATCAATTTAAAACCCAAAATAATATGATATCGTTATATTCAAATATAATTCTTTTCCAAAACCATACTGCTTAAAATTTATAATATCTGGAAACCAAATATTTGAATTATATCTTCAAAACATAATATTTTGGAAATTTTACTTTAAACCATAACTCCCAAACACAATGGTTTGGACATTCAACGGTATATAGAATAAATGGTTTAACTTTATGGTTACTTTGTAAAGAAGATAATTTACATAGCTTTACAATTATATTTCTTTATTTAAAGTTTTAAATCATAATTTAAATATCACTTCATGTTCCCAAAACCATTACAATTCCTATATATATATATATCCAATTGGAGTATTTACTATTCAAAACTAAGGTTGGATTTTTATTCTTTCAACAAATCAATGTTTTATTATTTAGTCTTGAATATTCCCATAAATTCCAAAAATAAACTCCAATTTAGCCATTTAATATTTTCAAAATTTACTTAATACTAGAATATTCATCTTAAATTTATTAAGGAAAAATCCAGTTATAAATATCATATCTTAAGATTTCCCAAACTTACCATAAAATAAAATTTATCAAATTTCATAAATTTAAAACAATCAATTCTAGATTCTGTAGCACTTAGGAAATGCTACCTAAAGTTACGGGTAAAACTAGTCCAATTTCAAAAGACAGCATTTAAATGCTGTAGTAGATTGTTTAACTTAATAAATAATTCCAAATATAACTTATTTATTTATATATATATTTCTTAACTGAAATCTTATTCTTTCAAAATCCAGATTTTCCAAAATAAGTTATATTCCATAATTTTATTCAAATATTTATTTATTTCTTTATTTATAACTTATCCAAAATCAAAATAAAATCTTTTGAAGATAAAAAATCAAATATTTAACTTCCAAAATAGTTATAAATATTTCAGAAAATATTATAAAGACCACGGGCCTGTATATAGTTTTCTAGCCTAGGTCAAGTGATACGGATGTATATCATTTCAACCCGTAATTTACAAACCCCGGGTTCTATCATTTCAAACCCGCAATCCCAAGATAATTTACAGTAGTTAACAGAACAAGTGAACAATAAAATCAATTAGGCCTATCATTTCAGCCCATATAATCTAAATTTAACAGGGAACTTGCAGTGGTGATTTTAAGTAGTAAATAAACAATAATATAATATAACTGCAGAATATAATACAACAGATAATAACTGATGAGGTGTCAAATTTAATGGGGTCCACCATGCTATATTACACTACAGACAGATAATAGTGAAATACAATTTTACACATACACTTGCAATAATTTACTAAAATATAAATACGTATGTCTGGTGAGAAAAACTCACCTGAAAGTTGCAGAAAAATTGAATTTCAAAACGATGTTTCACCGGTAAAGACCGACAGAGAATACGATCAAATTTCTCGGATGTCGCCTAGATTCAAATCTAGAACAAAATTCAAAATATTGAAACGCGACTTTAGAATTTGCGGTCAAAGAAGAATTTTAAAAATAGAACAAGAATTGTTTTGATTTGCTCGACCACTCCACCGTGTCATATGGCCAAATGTACCCTAAAACGTGAACCGGTCTAACTCTAAAATTACGACAAACTTCCTAAAGACAACCTAAGCAATAGGGGAAGTCTCTCTACTATACGCCGTGATACATATGTACACGTGCATATTCCTAGCTGCATTCCTGCCAACACACATTATTTATTTTCGCCTAAACTTTTACTTAGATACAACCACTTGAACTTATATTTCTTACTAAAAGTTTTAACTTAGATTTATGTTATTTTACAATTAATCCATCTTCAACTAAAATTTTCCAGGCTTGGCAACTCAAATAGATAGAGACCCCAAACCCACCTAACTTCGAGAAGACACATATTTGCTTCGAGCCAGACGAATGCTTCTTCGAGTCGGCTATGACAAAACTTCGGGTAAACCATGCTAAGACTTCGAGACAAAATATATATATAATTTTTTTTTTTTTTTTTTTGAGAGGCCAACATCTTCAGGTTTGGCCAGTACAACACAAATCACGTTTTACCACTGATATGCCGTGGTACCAAAACGTGTACAGATAACACCCAAACATGCACACATGCAATCTTCCCCAGCTTATTCAAGTTATGCGCACTTCCTACTTTCTTCTTCAAACCTTTCCCAGTTCTTTCTTTTTCTTTCAAAGCTTTACTCTTTATCTTCCTTCCCTATTGCTTTTCAATTCGATAATATCAGCCCCCCCCCCCCCCCAGTTCTCAAGGAACATGCACACTGCCCACGTTTAATCTTTTCAAAACAACAACAGTAATCCACCCTCTTTTTTTCTTCTTCACAGCATGCAACTACTATGGTAACAGAGACCCTGAATTATACTTTTACAGTATGTTATAGCCTAGATATCTATGCATATCAAAAAAAAAAATGACAGATCTTAGGCCAAAGGTGGGCGTACAGGTAAATGGTACAGAGACCAAACTGAATTATACTTCAAATTCTCTTCTTTTTTTTTTTTTTTTAAAAACCAATTCCTGTACCCAGACTAGATCTGCAAACTATGAAACACTGGGAGAAGAAAATATGCAGGCCTTCACAAGGCACGTCCCTATACAGACACACTCACTATGGTACATGGTATTTCAGTAAAGGT
Organism: Allium cepa; assembly: GCA_030765085.1. NCBI lineage: Eukaryota > Viridiplantae > Streptophyta > Magnoliopsida > Asparagales > Amaryllidaceae > Allium > Allium cepa. The sequence continues at coordinate 502,383,097 of CM060931.1, forward strand.
ATGGCAATCATGTAACACGACACCCTCTGCCCTATAGGCCGTGATCTATATGCCCAGGTGGTGGAGCAGTCGAGTGGATTGAAAGAACAAGAGAGAAAGAGGAAAAAGTCTATAATAAGGGAAGAAAAAAAAAGAAGGCAATATAACCATTACCTGATAGAAGCTCTGGACGCAACAGTTAAGGCAATTGCAAAGGGGAAAAACTTTGAAGAGATGAAGTTTGGTGGAGTTTATATAAGGACCAAACTGAGATGCGAGTTGCCTATACATATAAAGCAATAAATTCCGCATTAACCAAAGGAATGCAGGGAGATTTACTTCCAGTGTTCATTTTATGTGCGTGATTTATTGCAAGAAGAAAGGTAAGAAAACTTCAGATACAAAAATCCAGATTAATGCTGTCGTGAATTAGGGGAAAAATAGGGTATGCTCAAATCAGAAGATGGGTAGTTAATGATTTTGAAGACTTCTAGTTTGATATGCTCGAGCGTTGCTGGTGGAAACGCATTGATTTTGCGTGATTCTTGGTAACGTAGGCAGCATTGATTTAAAGATAAGGAAGCTGATGTATGCACGTTCCATTTAAATTCAATCTCGAACGTTTTGGCTAAATCAAAGGAGCTGTGGTTCTAAAACATCAGTTACAAAGTGAATATGTGATTCGAGTGGATAAGGCCAATGCAATGTCACGTGAAGCTCGAATCAATATTTGTGGCAAAAGAAAGAAACTGCTCGCGTGACAGTGAGAAAGATTTGAACTGAAACGGCAATTTAAAAGAGGAAAGTTGATTTCTCAAATGTGAACGGCAATAATAAGATTTGTGCGCATGGGTTGATTTAGCACTGATGTAGGGATGAAACGTATGTAATAAACTTTATTTAAACAAAAGTAACGTTTGCTATAAAATTGCAGACTGATATTTTCTTAAAAAAAATCTGAAAATATTATTTACATACTACGTTAAACAGACGCAGTCCAAAACATCAGAAATTTTTATAAAATTAGCATTTTGAAAACACACGTTTTTATAACGTCACTTTTACCCTATAAATCACGCGTCTTTCAAACGCGAAATTTACCAGTTCAGACATAGCTTAAATTTTCACAGTTATTATTTAATTTTATTGACATACACAGATTTATAAAATATATCCCAAATTAAATGTTTAAACTTATACTGTTAAACATAATTTGTATAAAATATTACTTCAAAATTAAATAATTAAATAAGATAAATAGCTAAAAACTAGGGCTGTTACACTCTCCCCCACTTAAGAACTTTTCGTCCTCGAAAAGGAACGAAAGAAGAGAAACAAAAGAAGATAAGCTAGATAAACAAGAACCTTAAACGGATAGTTCCGGATTTGAAGCCCGAAGAAGATCTTCTAGAATCGGGTTTTACCCTTTTCAGTTTGACCGTCAGTCTATGGGTGGTAAGCGGTGCTCAGGTCCCGATGAGTAACAAAGATTATAGAAAGATTTCTAAATAGACTGGCATAAGCCATAGCCACCCCATTCTGTAGCTGATAGGGCAACCAAGGACACTCGAAGATAGTTTAAAACAAAATAAGATAATAAATTTGAAATCATAATACTTCGAAAATTATAATACTTTGAAAGTCATTAAAATTTATAGATTATTATTTGGAAATCATATTACTAAAATCATAACACTTTAAAAATAATCTTCATTTATTCAATCATAAATTTTCCAAAACATTTATTTCTTTAGAACAGCGGCACTTAAAATATGCTATAGTAGATATATTAGTAATTCAAATCAGTTCAATTTCTGAAATATTCATTTCAAGAGTTCATTATTCTACTTAACTCTTAATTTAACAAATAACCTATCTCTTTATTAAAAATACCTATTTTGTAAATAAGATATTCCTTTAATAAGTGTCACTTGAAATTTTCATTTAAACAAATTCTCAATTAGTGATGTTACCATATGTCTTAACTATTTAAATCATAATTATTTATTTAGACACCAATTAAATAAATAATCCTTACTACAAAATATCCCTTTCAAAAATATATTTTTTCAAAGATACATTGTGTATCACACAACATATTCATTTCAGGAAATAACCTTTATTAAAATTTCTAGGTTAGATTTAAGGTTCCATATTAAATCAAATTTGATTATCAGGTTATTTAAATGAAATCCTTAAATTCCCTTTTTCCTTATTTACCTCTATTAATCTTTTATAACTAAAATTTAAGTATATTACTCAAATTTTTATTTATGAAATCCTTTTTATATTGTATATTATCCAATTACATTGTTAACTTTTGAAAATCAAGGTAAGTTATATTTGAAATGAAATTGAATATTATACAACTAAAACTTCCCAATTCAATTATCTCCAAGTTGAAATTTCTTATTCAAATTTGAATTATTCCTCAAGATAAAACTTAAGAATTAAATTTCTGATTCTCTTCAAACCATTTAGAGATAACTAAATATATATACAAAATATGTCAAATCAAATTTAAATTATGTATCTATATATATATATATTAAGTCATACTTTAGAAATTTAAATCAATTCAAATCTCAAGGAAACACTGTAGCCAGACTACAGAATGGTCTTTTCACTTCGAAACTCGAAAATGAACGTCGATGATGCTGCAGTCATCACCGAAATTATTTTCCAGCGACAAAGAGAAGAGCACTAAATTTTAAAATTCTTTGGAAACAAATTTCTATACAAAATACTTATAACATCCTTTAAAAATTTAAACATAAGGTTTGAAACTATCAGAAATTGAATTCTCAAGTTCTTGTTTTAAATTCAATTATTTATCTTAGCCAAAACACATGGTTTACAAAATCAAAATAAATCAAAATTATTATCTCTTGTCAACTAGTTAAATTAATTATAAAATTCTGAAAATTATACTTATATATAATATTAGATTTTTTTTTTTAATATAGGAATAAACTTCTCAAACCAAGATAGAGACTCAAATTTTGATGAACTCAAATCAAATAGAATTCAAGATAAATTGAAATCAGAAGATCTGATGATTAACTAACAAAATAAGGAACTGGGTAAGATATATAAGTCGCGGGCAACCTTAACCGGGTCAACCGTGACTTAAAGAGTCAGACCGATGTGATTGGTGTAAATCTACATTTGATCTGAGGAGATAGAATAACCAAAGATACTAGCATATAAATCGAGGACAAATAAAAACCTCCGGTGAGTCGCTGCTAATGGTAAAGGAGTTCACCCCTTTATGAGGACAATGGCGAGACCGCCAATTTACTATAAGGATCATCCGAAGTGGAGTTATGGGATACTCCAAAATCTAAGGTAGATGAAAAAGTGAGGGACACGAATGAACTTTGGAACCACAGGGAATGTTCCAAATTCGAAAAGGAAGAGATTCAATCTCGAATGAAAGTGATTCTATAATCAAATTTACTTTACATTCTAAGTTTTGCCTAGAGCCAAAGCTCTGATACCAGCTGTAACGACCCAATATTTTCAACCATTCGCATCCACACATGTCGGACTTGAATTTGTTCAAAATACTGCGTTGTAGAATAAATTTGGCAAAACTCAGAATATACAGTAAATAAATCACAGAATCACATACACAGATATCAGAATCTCGCAGCGGAAATTTAAAATTCAGTGGTTCATGAAGCCACTTAACAAAATAGAATTTACATAACTTATAATCTTCCATACAATTTTTAAACATAAATAGATATAGAGTCTTCAAAGTTCTTGAATTACAGAAGTATAGAAACTGAGACAAGCTTCCGGCAGCACGAATGATCTAATGAGTCCTAGCTCCGGAAAGAAAACTGAAACTGCAACTCAGGCTGACCCGAGCGTACAATAAAACAAAACACTCGAGTCAGGACATACATACTTATATAATGTAAGCTAAATCAAGTGTACTGTAATATATAGCAAGTAACTCAAAGGATGCCTGGGACCGCCCATCCTCTAAGGATCCGTTAAACTATTTACTATGTAGTATATTGCGCTATTATAATAGTGTCTATTTATAAAGTAAACATACTTATTTCTTAGCATTAAGGGGTTACCCATATAGCCCTTAACACGTAATAGTCCCAGTAGTCCATCCAATATCATAGCTCCTCCTACTCGGGAAGCAACTAGAGGATACCACACGGGCTACGGGAGAAAACCAAACTCGTACAAGGCTCGATATGGTAGGTGACACGGCACAACTAGGCAATGCCAGGGTAGATATACCAATTACGCTTCCGGACCGATGGTAACGCGAAGCCGCAGCAACCGCCCACCTCGAACAACACTCCCAAATCAAGGGTGCACCCAAACAATCACATAAGCAATAGAATGGTATACGAAGAAGTGCGTTCGATCAGAGGAGCTACCTCATTAATCCGTCAATCGCTCCTGTTTTAGCCACCTTAAGCCAACTCACGGGAGTCGGGTCCACGTATATACCTTTCAAGAAACCGTCACCACCAACCTACTTCATTCTGGAATCTCCACCGCGTACACGGTTAGTCAAAGTGGTTTTCGGTATCGACAGAGAGTATGTCCATATCCGATCCCGGTCTGTTTGCCAACCAACGTTATTATAACCCGTGGTCATTTAAAACAGTTTATACTTTAACAGCAGAATAAACATTTCCATTTCAAAACTATAAATACGATATCAATTTAAAACCCAAAATAATATGATATCGTTATATTCAAATATAATTCTTTTCCAAAACCATACTGCTTAAAATTTATAATATCTGGAAACCAAATATTTGAATTATATCTTCAAAACATAATATTTTGGAAATTTTACTTTAAACCATAACTCCCAAACACAATGGTTTGGACATTCAACGGTATATAGAATAAATGGTTTAACTTTATGGTTACTTTGTAAAGAAGATAATTTACATAGCTTTACAATTATATTTCTTTATTTAAAGTTTTAAATCATAATTTAAATATCACTTCATGTTCCCAAAACCATTACAATTCCTATATATATATATATCCAATTGGAGTATTTACTATTCAAAACTAAGGTTGGATTTTTATTCTTTCAACAAATCAATGTTTTATTATTTAGTCTTGAATATTCCCATAAATTCCAAAAATAAACTCCAATTTAGCCATTTAATATTTTCAAAATTTACTTAATACTAGAATATTCATCTTAAATTTATTAAGGAAAAATCCAGTTATAAATATCATATCTTAAGATTTCCCAAACTTACCATAAAATAAAATTTATCAAATTTCATAAATTTAAAACAATCAATTCTAGATTCTGTAGCACTTAGGAAATGCTACCTAAAGTTACGGGTAAAACTAGTCCAATTTCAAAAGACAGCATTTAAATGCTGTAGTAGATTGTTTAACTTAATAAATAATTCCAAATATAACTTATTTATTTATATATATATTTCTTAACTGAAATCTTATTCTTTCAAAATCCAGATTTTCCAAAATAAGTTATATTCCATAATTTTATTCAAATATTTATTTATTTCTTTATTTATAACTTATCCAAAATCAAAATAAAATCTTTTGAAGATAAAAAATCAAATATTTAACTTCCAAAATAGTTATAAATATTTCAGAAAATATTATAAAGACCACGGGCCTGTATATAGTTTTCTAGCCTAGGTCAAGTGATACGGATGTATATCATTTCAACCCGTAATTTACAAACCCCGGGTTCTATCATTTCAAACCCGCAATCCCAAGATAATTTACAGTAGTTAACAGAACAAGTGAACAATAAAATCAATTAGGCCTATCATTTCAGCCCATATAATCTAAATTTAACAGGGAACTTGCAGTGGTGATTTTAAGTAGTAAATAAACAATAATATAATATAACTGCAGAATATAATACAACAGATAATAACTGATGAGGTGTCAAATTTAATGGGGTCCACCATGCTATATTACACTACAGACAGATAATAGTGAAATACAATTTTACACATACACTTGCAATAATTTACTAAAATATAAATACGTATGTCTGGTGAGAAAAACTCACCTGAAAGTTGCAGAAAAATTGAATTTCAAAACGATGTTTCACCGGTAAAGACCGACAGAGAATACGATCAAATTTCTCGGATGTCGCCTAGATTCAAATCTAGAACAAAATTCAAAATACTGAAACGCGACTTTAGAATTTGCGGTCAAAGAAGAATTTTAAAAATAGAACAAGAATTGTTTTGATTTGCTCGACCACTCCACCGTGTCATATGGCCAAATGTACCCTAAAACGTGAACCGGTCTAACTCTAAAATTACGACAAACTTCCTAAAGACAACCTAAGCAATAGGGGAAGTCTCTCTACTATACGCCGTGATACATATGTACACGTGCATATTCCTAGCTGCATTCCTGCCAACACACATTATTTATTTTTGCCTAAACTTTTACTTAGATACAACCACTTGAACTTATATTTCTTACTAAAAGTTTTAACTTAGATTTATGTTATTTTACAATTAATCCATCTTCAACTAAAATTTTCCAGGCTTGGCAACTCAAACAGACAGAGACCCCAAACCCACCTAACTTCGAGAAGACACATATTTGCTTCGAGCCAGACGAATGCTTCTTCGAGTCGGCTATGACAAAACTTCGGGTAAACCATGCTAAGACTTCGAGACAAAATATATATATAATTTATTTTTTATTTTTTTTTTTGAGAGGCCAACATCTTCAGGTTTGGCCAGTACAACACAAATCACGTTTTACCACTGATATGCCGTGGTACCAAAACGTGTACAGATAACACCCAAACATGCACACATGCAATCTTCCCCAGCTTATTCAAGTTATGCGCACTTCCTACTTTCTTCTTCAAACCTTTCCCAGTTCTTTCTTTTTCTTTCAAAGCTTTACTCTTTATCTTCCTTCCCTATTGCTTTTCAATTCGATAATATCAGCCCCCCCCCCCCAGTTCTCAAGGAACATGCACACTGCCCACGTTTAATCTTTTCAAAACAACAACAGTAATCCACCCTCTTTTTTTCTTCTTCACAGCATGCAACTACTATGGTAACAGAGACCCTGAATTATACTTTTACAGTATGTTATAGCCTAGATATCTATGCATATAAAAAAAAAATGACAGATCTTAGGCCAAAGGTGGGCGTACAGGTAAATGGTACAGAGACCAAACTGAATTATACTTCAAATTCTCTTCTTTTTTTTTTTTTTTAAAACCAATTCCTGTACCCAGACTAGATCTGCAAACTATGAAACACTGGGAGAAGAAAATATGCAGGCCTTCACAAGGCACGTCCCTATACAGACACACTCACTATGGTACATGGTATTTCAGTAAAGGTATGGCAATCATGTAACACGACACCCTCTGCCCTATAGGCCGTGATCTATATGCCCAGGTGGTGGAGCAGTCGAGTGGATTGAAAGAACAAGAGAGAAAGAGGAAAAAGTCTATAATAAGGGAAGAAAAAAAAAAGAAGGCAATATAACCATTACCTGATAGAAGCTCTGGACGCAACAGTTAAGGCAATTGCAAAGGGGAAAAACTTTGAAGAGATGAAGTTTGGTGGAGTTTATATAAGGACCAAACTGAGATGCGAGTTGCCTATACATATAAAGCAATAAATTCCGCATTAACCAAAGGAATGCAGGGAGATTTACTTCCAGTGTTCATTTTATGTGCGTGATTTATTGCAAGAAGAAAGGTAAGAAAACTTCAGATACAAAAATCCAGATTAATGCTGTCGTGAATTAGGGGAAAAATAGGGTATGCTCAAATCAGAAGATGGGTAGTTAATGATTTTGAAGACTTCTAGTTTGATATGCTCGAGCGTTGCTGGTGGAAACGCATTGATTTTGCGTGATTCTTGGTAACGTAGGCAGCATTGATTTAAAGATAAGGAAGCTGATGTATGCACGTTCCATTTAAATTCAATCTCGAACGTTTTGGCTAAATCAAAGGAGCTGTGGTTCTAAAACATCAGTTACAAAGTGAATATGTGATTCGAGTGGATAAGGCCAATGCAATGTCACGTGAAGCTCGAATCAATATTTGTGGCAAAAGAAAGAAACTGCTCGCGTGACAGTGAGAAAGATTTGAACTGAAACGGCAATTTAAAAGAGGAAAGTTGATTTCTCAAATGTGAACGGCAATAATAAGATTTGTGCGCATGGGTTGATTTAGCACTGATGTAGGGATGAAACGTATGTAATAAACTTTATTTAAACAAAAGTAACGTTTGCTATAAAATTGCAGACTGATATTTTCTTAAAAAAAATCTGAAAATATTATTTACATACTACGTTAAACAGACGCAGTCCAAAACAACAGAAATTTTTATAAAATTAGCATTTTGAAAACACACGTTTTTATAACGTCACTTTTACCCTATAAATCACGCGTCTTTCAAACGCGAAATTTACCAGTTCAGACATAGCTTAAATTTTCACAGTTATTATTTAATTTTATTGACATACACAGATTTATAAAATATATCTCCAAATTAAATGTTTAAACTTATATTGTTAAACATAATTTGTATAAAATATTACTTCAAAATTAAATAATTAAATAAGATAAATAGCTAAAAACTAGGGCTGTTACACATAGAATGCTGTTAAGCTGAGAGAAGTTGCCTTCTCTGCCACCAAGCAGATGTACATTTGTAAAAGTCAAACGTAGTGTCTTAGAAATGCAATGTCAGATATTCATCCATACAAGTTCGTTCTGGGACTGAACGAAACCGGATGCATTTTCCTAGGCCATTACTAGGCGAGAAGCCCTTGCAAGTCGATAAATCTCCACAACGAGGAGACCACAACTATAAATAACTCTATAATGGGAGCGATCCAGAGCATGTCAACAAGCAGTCCTCATGCTATGAAGATCCACGGTCTTCAATAATCATCATCTTCAACATGTCTTCGCTTACGAGCGTATACATTGGTTCGAAGTCGTTTTTGGATAGGAATCACCCAAATCTGTCTCTGGTTCCTTTGAAGCCAATTATCGCTTTAAAAATGAGTTCATATGTGGATATTAATCATCAATCAATTACTTAATCCTTTATTTAAATCAAATATCTTTCTTAGATATATTCTTTTCAATTTATTCCATTTTTTTCAAGAGTATATGGAATCATTAGGCCTCATTTATCAAATCATTTGGTTTATTTAAACCTTTCTTAAATCCTGGAATAATTCCAAATCATTTTCTCTTTTTCTTAGGAAAACCTTTCCAAATCATTCTTTTAATCTAAATCAAAGATTTCTTATGTTTAAGCTATAACTTTTAACTTAGGGAAAATATTCTCAAATCATTCATTAAATCTTAATCGAAGACTTCCTTCTTAACTTCAAATCATATTCTTGCAAAGTGAAGATTTTCATAATGGGGCACTACTGCCCCTTTAAATATGGTAAATTTCACCTCTAGGGACAAATGGCAAGTAATCCCACATCATGAAGATCTTTGTATTCGATATGTTTTATTTCGAAAATTAGTTTAAAGGGTTTTTGGATAGGAATCAACCAAATACGATATCGGTTCTTCGAATAAGAATCACCCAAATCTGATCTCGCTTCCTTCGTACTAATCATCGAATAAAAGATGTTAAGTGGTTAATAAACATTCTAAGCATTTATTTCTTTTCTTTTATTTTCGAAAAAATTAAATATGATCTTTCAGAGCATTCGCACTTTCCTTTCGATCTGTTCCACCCCTTGCCTAAAAAAAGAAAACATAGGCCTGGTAAATTAAGGGCACTAGTTACTCCATTCTAACCTTAGTTAAACACCTTGTTTTACCTTTCGAGATCTCACAAGTAGGACTAATGCGCTAGTCGTTTCCGCATACTCAGTTATTAGCCGTATTTTGGAATTGATTATAAGATTCCAAATTGTCATTTAAACACTTAATTTTCCTTTTAAAAACATTCATAATTGATTCTAGAAAAAATGATCAAGTTTAAACCTTTTAAAAAGTCACAGCAACGGCAGCATAAAAGTGCTGCGGAAAATGCTTTATAAGCTTATTTGATTTAAACAACTTCTTAATATTTGAAATTCATATTTTCCATTCCAAATCACTTTTAACCTATGTTAATAGATTTATTAAATTTATTTCATATTTTTAATCATCTAAAATATTGCTTATGAAGAAATTTCCTTTTGAATTCCGAATTGTAAACCGCGATGTTTTTAGAAAATTGTTTTGAACATATTTCAAAATCTACTTAATGAAATCTTGATTTTTTTCTTTGCTGGAAAACTAAGGATATAATAGATCCGAAAATTCTTATCTCAAAGAATTTCAAGCTATATTCCACTTTGAACACTCATTTAACTTTTATGGTGCGAAATCGCGAACTACCGTTATGCGACGCGCCTAGTTTTGACTTATTTTTCAATTTCTTTTCAGACTTCATAGAAACACTATTAAATGCTTATAAAACATTTCTAAATAATTTTAAACAAAAATTTTATATTTCAAACTCATTTTTCGTTTCATATTATAATATTATATTACTATAATATCATTTCCAATCTTTTTTGATATTTTGAAATCATTAAGAGACTAAATAATTTCCATACACACATTTGTATGGATTTAATTCTCATTTAATTAACTATGCTTAATAACCATTTCTCTTATGATTTATCAAACCCAGTTATCTTCCATATCACAAACATATAGTCAACCATAATATCAACTAAGTTAACATCCATTAAATCATCCAACATATAACAAACTTTTCTAATAATTAACTTGAAATATTTTTAGAAATTTGTAAATTTAAAATATGAGTACTTACCTTTACCCAATCATTTAACTTCTTACTAACATTCGTTTAATCCAACACTTCACTAAATCCTCTTATCTTTACCAAATCTTTTTCTGAAGACTGCAGGGCAGTCACCCAAGAAATGGGGCTAAGAATAGACTTTCCTTTCGATTCCAGCAGCACTTCCTTCTCTTTTTCTTACTCCAGAGCTTTCCAACTTGCTTCCTTCCTTCCTTCCAAATGGTTCGAGCTTGCCGTATTCTACCTCTTCCTCCATCATTTCTTTATTTCTTAGATGTTAAACCATGTTTTAACTGTATTCTAAGGTTTTTGGCAAAGTTTGATGGTGTTTGGAGTTGATTTGATATGATTTTAAGAAAAGTTGTAAGGAAAGGAGAGAAGAAGAAACCATTGGAGAATGGAAGAAAAGTTTGAAAAGGGAAGAAAAAGAAGTGAAAAAAGTGATAAAGTGGATGCTTATTTATAGAAAAGTTTTGGATTCAAATAATATTTTGTAAAATGACAAAAATACTCTTTACTTACTTTTTAAGCGAACCTTATTTTTTCAATACTTAATGTCACATTTCAAATCATTACTATGTAATTTTCACTTAAGAAGTAAGTAAGGATATAATAATTATGTTTGTTTTGGTTTGATGTTTACTTTTTGCTTTGAAATGACATGTTTGTCTTTTTTTGCTTACTTTTTCTTAATTATATTCTAGAATTTTCTTAGTATATCTAGTAAAAGCAAACTTGATTAGTGAACTAATTAATACTTATACTATTTGAATATATTGTTCCTATATAAGAAAACAAAGGTGCGATGATGTTGCAATAACTTTTAATTGACAAAATGTTGATTTTCGACAAAATGTTTTATGGTCACATTTTGACGTTTTAGTTAAACTATTTATTTATATAAACCAAATTTAAAAATAAATTTGCATAATGTTATTTAAAAATATAAACACCCATAAATAAATTAAAATAATTTATTTAACCATTGAAACTTACTTTTTTAAAAGCATCATTTTGTCACTTTTGTCGGTATAGGTAAATGTTACAATTTTTGTTTATACTTCTCTTTCCAAATCCTACCTAATATTATTTGAATCATATAAACTTACTTATTTTACATTTAAAATCACTTTAAACGGTATATTTTCAAGTGGTCAAATTCTAGGTCGTTACATTACTCGCCTCCATTATTGCAACAATGCATGTTGACTTGTTTGGGCATGACCGTACTTTCGATTTCATAGAAAAGGTTAGGAGGGAGAAGGTAGGATACCATATGGCTCATATTTCTTTATGATGAGATATTAGCATGTTTAACTATTTTTACATTGCTAGATCTGAGTTTTCTCTATAACGAAGAAGGTTTTGTACTAACTAGGGTGGATCTATAGACGGGTGCTAACTATGACTACAGGAAGAATTTTCGTATTAGAAAGAATCCCCATTTGATTAGAATTCCATAGACTTATTACTTCATAATTCTAGCACTATTTGGAATTGTATTTTAGAGCATTTTGTTAAAAGAACGTTGTAGATATCATTCTTTTTGGTTGTGCAAATATTTATAAGGAAACTATATAAATTGAATTCTCTTTTAAATGAGTATAAATACCTTGTAAGCTTTAGCGTGTTCGTACTTTATTTTATTTTATTTATCTAGTTTTGCTTGATTTTCAGCTTTGCATCCGTCTTTTTTCCGTGTGCATGCACAGTCTGCCCGCTATTAGGCGTAGGCTTTTTTTTCATTGTGAAGTCTGGTTGTGTATTTGCAACCCTTTTTAATTCGTGTGTATTGTGTTTTGTAGTATTTTAGGCTATCTAATATCCTTACATCTAGTGTAATTGTTCAGTTGAAAAGCCAAGCGCCTATGATACAACCCCATTTTGTTAGCTATGTTAGTAAAATTAACACATAGAAGTTTTTATACTGGTTTTGGTCGTCTAATATCCGTACGTCCAGTTAATTATATGATTACTTCTCATAATTATTACAATACTTGTTATTTTTCTATACAAATAATACTGCTTTTATAAAGTAAAGCCTGAGATGCTCGGAATTCCAAGTTCTCAGAACTATATTTCCATCCGGTCTTGATAATCGATAAGCTCTATTAGATAAGACTTCTACCGCAACCAACTGGCCTTTTAAATTTTGGCATAGTGTTCCATCTTTTGGGTTCTTCTTTTTAGCCATTACTCTTCACAATACTAGATCCTCTTTGAAGATGTTTCTCTCTTTAAGCCTAACATTGTAATTCTTCGTTGTACTATGTCGATATGTGGGGATCGAACTACAGCCCCGTGTCTTCATTCTTGAATGAGACTGTGGGTAGCTTCCTTCAACTCCTTGTTCTGCTCTATCACATATGATAATATTCTATGTGATTTCAACTAGGAACATTGCTTCATAGCCATTGTTAAAGAGAAAATTATGTGGCCAGTTAGGAATTTGGATAAGGTTCTATGAGCCTATAGTACTAGGGATAACACCTCCACCTACTTCCCTTTAGCCATTTGTAATCTTTTCTTGAGTAATGGTTTTATTTGCTGCTTTGACTTTCCCATTCGCCCATGTGTGTATGACAGAAGAGAAACTTTTTATTATCTCAATTCTTTCATAATGTTCAGCAAATTCCTTGCTCTCAAATTGGTTTTCGTTCTAAGAAATTATTTTATACTAGATTTTGAACCTAGTAATTATGTTCCTCACAACGAAAGCAACTATTTTCTTTATGATAATTGTAGCTAAGAGTTATACTTCCACCCACTTAGTGAAAAAATATATCGCTACTATGACCTATTTTGCTCTTTCTTTAGACATAGGAAGTGGTCCGATCAAATCTATGTCCTATATGTCAAACGACCACGGCCGGGCTTAGCGGATAAGCTCATGGAAGGTAGTCTTGGGATGGTGACAAACTTTTGGAAATTATCACATTTTCTTACGTACTCCTCCACATCTTCAAGTGCGGTGGGACAGTAGTAACCATTTCTTTGCTAACTTAGCTCCTCCATAGTGGTCTCTGCACTAACCTTCATGTACATTACCCATGTATCATATTCCTTCACTTTGGAAACGCATCTAAGATAAGTGGTAGAGTATCCTTTCTTGTATAATTTTCCATCAAAGAAGGATAAATATATAGCTTGATATCTAATTTTATGAGCTTTTTTCTTGATTGGAGGTAAGGTTCCATGTACCAAGAATTAGATGATAAGGGTCATCCATGAGTTTTCCTCTGCATCCATGAGTTTTATGCCCTTGATTTTCATTCATTTCTCAGTTCTGAGCTTGTATGTTCATTGCTCGCTGCCCAAGTTAGGAATAGTATTTGGTCGGTTTAAGTAATGCTAACTCGGTTTAATATCCTATTAGGACAACTTTCATTTCCCATGCCATTGTAGTGCTAGCAAGTTTAGCAAATGAGTTCATGAAGAATTATTCTCTCATGGGATTTGTTCTACGTCAAATTGATCAAACTACTCTAGTAATCTTTTGGATAATTTTATATGTTTATCTAAGGTTGGATCTTTTGCTTGGTAACCCCTTTGCATTTGATTTACAAATAATTGGCAATCACAATTGTTATCCGAGTTTTTAACCCATCAGGGTCCAAAGGAAGATAGAATGACTTAGTAAAGTCAGAATGGCTCGGAATCCAACCAAAAGGATTAATGTAACAAGCTAAAGAAAGCTAAGCCTTATCGCTGTGATGATCGAATTTAACTAAACCAAGAAACCAACGTCCATTCAGTCCAATCAAAGCTAAGTACAACCAGCTAGTAAATCACAATCAAATAAAGCGATGCATGATGAGACTATACGAACAATGTCGATACAAACTAACAAAAGCATATCCGACATTAAAGTCTAGAAATACACTAAGTGTATGGATCACACGCGACCCATAAATCATGGGTCACCAGTAATCTATAATTCATCCTGGGATCGCTAGGTCACTCTAGCTTATGGAAGAAAGGAAGTATGATAGAAAATGTATGAAAATGTGCTAAATGTATAGATCGCTAGCGATCAAAATTTGTCCATGGATTCTCGTTGAGCTAACTACACAAAGCAATGGAAATGGGAGCAAAGTAATTAGCTTGCACGCGAGCTAAATCAATGGATCGCTACGGATACATATTCCTTGGATCGCTAGCGATCCATGGTTTTGGCTCGGGTCATGAGCTTAGCTCCTCTAGCTCCTCCTATGTCCATCTACAAGCAATTGGCAAACAAGCTTGGACCAGAAGCTCTCTGATCTCTATAAATACCATTCTGCCTGCAACATAAATAGGATATTTTCTAGATGGGTCGTTGAAGTTCTACTGGAAACTCTCTCCACTCTCTACCTCCCTCTCAACAATCTACATATGGTTTCACTATGATTCTCCAATGTATCCTAACTTTGGAGATCCAATTTAGCTTAGAACAATCAAGAATCTGGTAGTAAAAATTCCTTGTAATAGCGATCAGTTAGTAGCAAAACTATAAAATGGACACAGGCTTCATTAACAGTCGAACCAATATAAAATTCTCTTGTCTTCTTTCTTTTTCTGTCTTATTCTATAGTTACTGTTTATATTATTACTCTGTAAGAACATGGCTGGTGCTTTCAAACTCAAACCTAGGTGTTGACCTATTTTTTAGGTAAACATTTTGGTGCTTCCATTGAAAAGGTTCGGTTCGAGATTTAGATCTAGCTATCTACTTTGGATCCCATAGGTCCAGATGTTATATCCCTAATCTTTGCTTGAGGAATCTGCCACTTGGAATGCGTGGCTTCATGAAGAAGAAGAACTACCCCTAGAAGATTCATAGGGGTAGTGATTGTAGGAAAAGATGTTAGTCCTCAACATACTAAAGTAAATGGCTCTAACTTAGGAAATCAGATGCCAACATTCTCCAATCAACACGAAGTCATTACTAGGGATAAGCTAAATAAGATGGTCGATGAAGTCAACCAAACGATGGAAAATAACGAGAAGGCTCCGATGGATAAGCTCAACGCTCTTTTAATCCTACAGTAATATCCTGCTTCGAGAACTATGCCTGAACCCATGGCTGTTGAAGAACAAGAAAACTCTTCTATTTCGGACTAAACAGAAGAAACGGGAAACAGCCGCCAAAAAGGGTAACAACAGGAACAATGGGACATAATATGGAAGGAAATACAAATACACTGCCCTCCGTAAGACAACCAAGTCTGAACTTTAATCAAGGGGCCAAGACCCTGCAAGGCGATATAGCTATGGATCTCTCCGATTAAGAAGATGGACAGCAAGACAACAAGTTGGAAGAAAATTCAACGCGTTCGATGATGCTTGGAACGTAAAAACTGCCCCAATCAGGCCAACAGCAACCTAATGGGGTCTCGTGGGAGTGGCTCTCCCAAAGACAGGAGAGTTTAGGCTTCAACCCATGTGCCAAGATCGTTTGCAAAGCCAAAAACTTGGTGTAGCGACTAATTGCGTCCCGAGGATTACAGGACGTCAGAGACATACATAATAGACATGGTCAGATGATTGATGGACGAGAGTAAAAACCAAAAAGATGATGAATGGGGATCTTATCCAAGTCGGACTCCCTTTACCGATGAAATCTTAAATGAAAAATATCCAAGAAAATTCATAATGTGAACTATCCAATCCTATGACGGACGAAGAACCCAAAACCATATTTATATAAGTATAGCAGGTATATTAATGGAGCCAACCTTTCAAAGGCCATTCGGAGCAGATGTTTTCACATAATTTTAGAAGGAGTTGCATCTGTGTGGTTCATCGGACTTCCCCCAAGATCTATCTCTACCTTTGACTAATTAGCGACAAGATTCCTTGACCAATTCAAGCTCCATATCGTGCAACCAAAAGATGCCATGTCCTTATCCAGTTTATTCTAAGGACCTAACGAATCACTGAAATCTTTCATGAACCGCTTCAATACCGTGGTGACCGAAGTAAGCAACCACAATGAGAACATGGTTTTATGGTGTTAGTCCATTCCATCCACCAGGACACTGAATTCAGAATGTGGATTAAGATGAAGCAACGTATCATGAGGAAAGACTTTAATCATAAGGCAGGTTCGTTGTTAAGATTTGAGGAAGCACGAGAACTGGAAAGAAAGTCTACAGGTGTGCAACTGATGAACATCAAATAGAGCGATGTAGCAATGGATCAAGTAGTCCTAGGGAAAGATAGAAATCAAAAAAGGAAAAATCAAAAATCCAATAAAAGAAATGGTAATGGAAACAATAAAAAGCTTAAAAGGTTCAGGAAGGAAGGTTATACCATTTTAAACAACACTCCGAAAAATATTTATTTTTCAATGCAAGGGACCGAAGGAAGCAATAGAGCTACGAAAACACTCGGGAAAGTTTAAATCTTCCATGAGACTCGTGGACAAAACACAAATTAATTCCGCCATCTAAGGAATCCTACTGAAGAGTTAATTCGAGAAAACAAGCTCTACTAGTATGTGAGAAAGCCATAGAACCTTGATCGACCCACGGCTACTCAACCGCCTAGGGAACGAGAGAATCAAGCCGGAACTAGTGTTGAAGGGTCCAAACAAACTGATCAAGGGCCCATTATTGGAACAATATCTAGGGGACCACACCCCATGCAAAGAAGTTAGGAGAGATGGAGTGATATGCAAGTTCATTGAAGCATGCTCGAAAGGAATCATGACTCCCAGTAGAAGATGAAGCCCCAACCAAGCTGTAGAAAGTATTGAATGATGACATAGTGTTCTGAAATTGAGACACCATAGGGATCAAAGCCCCAATTCAAGATCTAACGGTGGTAACAGTAGGAATCAGTCCTGCTGTTGTTCAGCAAGTGTTTGTTGATAATGGTGGCTCTGTTAATATTCTTTTCAAACATACTTTTAACCAGACGAAAATCGACATGAAAAGCATGTCTAAATGCCAAACGAAGATTCAAGGGTTAATTGTGAGCCCAAGCAACCTGTGGGAACAATTGACTTGCTAGTAGAGCTTGGAGAGGGCGATCAAAGAGTCACCATCATTCATACTTTTGTAATTGTGGATGAAATGCCAGCATATAACACCTTCTTGGGATAGCCCGCTCTAGAAGATTTAAGAATAGCTCTGACCCAATGATGTCCAATCATGAAGTTTTCTACTGCAAACGGAATCGAAGTTGTGAAAGGAGATCAGTGTACTGCCATGGAATATTACATTGTAGAATTACGTGAATTCAAAAGAACGGAAAAGGGGAGGACGTGGGGAGAACTCTCCATTTCTGTGAACCCTTCGAATAGCAACTACAGAGCCACCCTGGCCTAAGGAACATAGCCAATTTGATAAGGCTTTGGACCCTAGAAAGAAGAGCTCTGGGGAGGAATGAGCGATGCCGACAGAATAGATGGCGTCCATTCCGATCGACATGGACGACCCAACTAAAGTCTTAAAAATTGGATATCACCTTGGAAACAAGATGCATACAAAGCTTTCTAAATTTCTTCACGCCAACTTGGATGTGTTTGCATGGATGCATTCCGATATGTATGGGAGTCTCCAGAGATCGCAAGCCATGGGCTTAACATTGACCCCAAATTCACACCAGTAAAGCAAAAGAGGTGCAGCCTAGGTCCCGAATGGTCCAAGGTGTTAAGGGAAGAGGCAGACAAGTTAATGGCTAATGGTTTCATCCGTGATGTAACTTAAAGTAGGTATCTAATTCGCTCTTAGTCAATAAGTACAATGGGAAGTGGAGAACTTGTATCGACTACTCGGACTTAAACAAAGCTTGCCTAAAAGACAGCTTCCATCTCCCTAGAATAAACCAACTTGTGGACAGAACGGCAGGACATGAGCTTCTATGATTCATGGAGGCATACTTCGAGTACAGCCAAATCCTGATGCATGAACCCGATCAAGAAAATACCAGCTTCATGACTGACCTAGGCCTAGAATAGTGTAGAGTAATGCCATTTAGTTTGGAGAATGAGGAGAAAATTATCAAAGGTTGGTGAATACCATGTTTAAGCGTTAGATCGGGAAAACAATGGAGGTTTATGCGGACGACATGTTAGTCAAATCACAAGCAGTTGTTGACCACCTGGATAGCCTCGATGAAATGTTCAAAATACTCTGAAAGTACGGAATGAAACTCAATCCACCCAAGTGCCACTTTGGAGTGTCCTTTGGAAAATTCCTAGGATTCATCGTAAGTGCAAGGGGCACCGAAGTAAATCCTGAACAAATAACGGCACTACGAGAAATCCAAGCTCTGAAGAGTAAGAAGGAACTACAAAGTTTGAATGGAAAAGCTGCAGTGCTTAGTCAATTTATCTTGAAAGCTGCAGACAAGTGTATACCATTCTTCAATGCGTCGAAGAAAGGAAAAAAGAACTTCGAATGGAGTAAAGCTTATTAAATAGCATTCGAAGAACTACTGAGGCACATGGAGGCTCCGCCAATCCTATCAAAGCCTGTGGATGGAGAATACATGTTCATTTACTTAGCGATCTCACCTCATGCATTTTGTACCGCTTTAGTGCATGAAGAAGCAAAAATATAACGACCGGTATATTGCATTAATAAGCGGTTAACTAGAGTAGAGGAAAACTACCCAAAACTAGAAAAGTAGCGTATTTCTCTTGATCGCTTCTAGGAAGTTATGACCTGTTATCCCGCCTTTTGGCAAGGCCGAGATACCAAGGAACTTACTGGAAAATAAGGGTCACACGTCCTCAATTTTGAATGATTGTTGGTTTACTACAAAAATCGATGGATTTTGTCCAAGTCCGGATTGGGCTACAATTGATGTGGCATGTCAAGCAAAGCCGTGGAAACCAACTTTCCAAATTTCAAGGCAATCCGAGTTCGTATGCTCGAGTTATCACTAATGGAAATTGGAGAAAATCCACGTTGTTCGAACCCATAAAGCAAGGCCTTGTTTCGAATCCATGAAAAGTTCCTTTGCTTCGACTCCATCGGGCAAGCCCTCACTTCGAATCCATAAGCCATGCATTGGTTCGAATCCATTCCACGAGACCTTGGTTCAAATCCATCCCATTAGGCCTTGGTTCGAATCCATCGAGGTATTCCCGTCCTCGATTCCCTCATGAACCATCCTTCGAATCCATGAAGTTCAAGAAGCTTCGACTCCAATTCATAACCATCTTCGAATCCATGGAGCAAAGAACTCTTCGTATCGATCGAACCATGGAACGCCTTGATCGATACGAAGGAAAGCACGTGTGATCGAATCGAAGGAGCATACCTTCGAATCCTTCTCTTCAAATCCACCAAGTAAATGCGACTTAAACTACGAATTCGACCCTATGGATTCGAACCATATCGATTCGAAGGAATCCATAGGACGAGGAGCACCATCTTGAATCGATCATAACTTGAGATCTACAAGTCCAAATGCTACGAAATTTTCACAGAAGCTTGCATGTACATAGAAGAATGTCCATGCCAAGTTTCATCACGATTGGACACTTTTTTGATCGATTCGAACCAAGGGTCGAATCGATCCCAAAGTGGGCCCGGATCTCCAGAATTCGGCCATATGGGCCCCCCACATGTGCCAGAAGTGGTCTCCCCGAATTTTAGGCGAAATATCGGCCTCCAGCACTTATAAATAGAGCCCCTGGTCATTCAGAAAATGGATCGGAGAATTTTAGAGATAAAGCACGTCCAGACGTTGCCAGAATTGCTTCAGAGCACCACTGCTGCCTTTGATTTCGAATTTTGGCTTACTACTTGTTGTACTTTGACATTAAAAAGTTGTATTCTCCGAATATCAAGCAATAAAGCAACAAAAACTTCATAGCGGACGTAGGCAAAACGCCGAACCACTCTAAATCGTTGTCTCTTGTGCAATTTATTTCCTGCTATTTGGAGTTTTTGTTAGATAATTCACGTTTTAATTTACTTTCTTCATTTATTATCTCTTCAAAAACTTCCGACGAGTGTTGTGCCCAATTTTGACACAAACACTTTGGTGCTTTCGCTGAGAATTGAACTCAATTTTTCTCCTGCTCCTTGGATCTATCTTCGATACCGGATTGCATAAATCTAAGAGAGAGATCCAGACCACATATTCAGATTCCTTCCATTCTATTCAGATTTGTTAAAAGTCTAGGAAAGGATTCAACGCTTCAAGATGGTGAGTACAAGAACCACTTCTAACGTTGGTGATCAAGAAGGTCGGGATAGGCAAAATCCCACACAGCTATAGTCTACCAATCAAGATGCTGCTGGGCATACGGATCAGTCAGGTCCGGTCACAAGACAAGAGTTCCAGGAGCTACTCCAGGAACTAACCTAAAGCCGACAACAGCTAACTGAGCAGTTACGCGCTAATGCTGAGTTGACCAATCAACTAAATCGCCAAAAGCGAAGAAGATCCAGAAGGGATCAAGCTCCTCATTCTTCCACCGAAAGCTGTACTTCATCTGACTACAATAACAGATCTACCCATCCCAGGCTAGACGGAAACCATGCACAAACTGCTGACTATCAACAGGCATTAACCGTTGAGCAAATAAGAGTTGGCCCATCTACCAGCTTCCATACTGGACCCTCCTCCCGAGGAGGCACTATTCCATAATACACTGCAGATGATCGAGCTGCCACAGCCGCTGCAGTTGACATAGGAGTTGATACCCGAGACCACTCCAATCAAAATTATCATCAGCAGGGGCATGCTCCAGAGCCATATGTCCCAGAAGACGTCGACCCAAGGAGGCGAGATACAGATCGTCGACAGCTCTCGATCCTACATCGCACTGTGGAACCCGACCATACTTTGGCTCACCACACACAGAATGTTCCAATACCAGACTTCTCAGCCATGGTACGACAAATGATTCGCGAGAGTCAAGGACTAACAAATAACGATTGGGGAATCTCCCGAAGTCATACCCCGTTTACTGATGACATATTGTATGCTGAACCTCCTAGGCGATTCAGAATGCCAACCCTGCCCATGTATGAAGGAAATTCTGACCCAAATCAACATATTTTGAAATACGAATGGTCGATGACTGCTGCGAGAGCTGATGACGCAGTAAAGTGCCGCAGTTTTTCCATTTCTTTAGGGGAAATTGCGACGATGTGGTTTACACGATTACCGTCATGGTCTATTTCTTCATTTGATCAGTTAGCTACCAAATTTGTTGAGCAATTTCGCATGCATATTGCCCGACCTAAAGATGTTAATACCTTATCAAGTGTCACTCAAGCTCTCAGAGAAACACTTAGATGATATTTGGAGAGATTCAATGCTGCATGCACGGAGATCACCAACCCCAATGATAATTCTATTTTAATGGCTTTGACTAAAGGAATCGACCCTGATTCCGAGTTTGGAAATTGGTTAGCTGGAAAGCCTCCCGCATCGTTGGACTGTTTCTATTCCAAAGCCTCTCAATTCTTGAGGCGAGAGGATGCGAAACAGTCTAGGAAGCAGGACGATGCAAGGCCCAGCGGTGAAGGGATTCAGAGTAATGTTGCGGTTAAACAATCCGGAGAAAGTTCAGGAAAAGTCGAGTTGAATATTCAAAATAAACAAACTCAACGATCGAGAAACGGTGATAGCCGAAGCAAGAAGCAAGACCAGAATCGTGGTCCGAGACATAGGGCCGCATTTTTGACAGTTATACACCGCTTAACACGTCACTGGAAAACATATACCTACAAACTTGTAATACTATGCAATACAAGAAGCCTGCTCCGAAGCCTTCGTCGGAAAGGCAGATTCAAACAGGAAAATTCTATAGGTTTCATGAAAGTTATGGGCATAATACCAATGAGTGTAGGCATTTGCAAGACCTCATTGAAAAGCTGATCAGAGAGAGAAATTTGGACCAGTTTGTTTGAGCGCCACAGTCTGGTGGAGCAGGCCCATCTAACCAAAATCGAACGCAGAATCAGGAAAGACAAGGTGAACCCGCTCGTACGGGCGGAAGGATGGTTATCAATACAATAAGTGGTGGTCCCCATCCAGCAGACAGAAGCTGGAGAGAAATTGAGTCATATGCTAGCTCGATCAGGCATGTGGACTTTGAATGCTATAGTAACTCAGAAGACGGAACACCGGCTAAACAACAAAAGACGATGGCTGATGAAATCGTATTTAGAAATCGAGACACCGATAAAGTCGAAGCTCCCACAATTGACCCGTTGGTCATATCCGCTCAAGTTGGTCCTGCTTGGATGAAGAGGATCTTGGTAGATAGTGGGAGTTCTGTGAACATATTGTTTAAAAGAGCATATGATTTAATGAAAATGGAAGCTAAGGACTTAAAACCTTGTCAATCACGAGTCCACGGCTTCAAGGGGAGTGCGACGGTACCAACCGGAATGGTTGAATTTCCGGTGGAGTTAGGAGTGGGAGAATGCCGAAGAGTTCGGATGTTACAATTTGTTGTCTTGGATATTCCTTCCACGTACAATGCCTTTTTGGGCCGACCGGCCCTTGCTGAATTTAGGGCTGCTATTGCCCCATGATGTTTAACTCTGAAGTTCCCTACTGACCACGGGATAGGAGTTGTACAAGGAGATCAGGCTGCTGGGAGAGCCTTTATGTTGCTGAGCTGCGGGAGGCGCAGCGAAAAGAAAAAGAAAAAGGCGTAGAGGGATCTCTCTGCGTCCGTTTTACGGACGATTGACAATTAACGCCTGGGCCTCGGCTTGGGCACCACAACTAATTCCAAAAGGATCTTGATCCAAGGGACAATGATAATAAAGAAGAATCTACGGAAAGTCAAGCTTCTCCAGCCGAGCTAACCATCGATGTCCCGATTGACTATGATCACAATGACTCGAGAATGTTGAAGATTGGGTCTCAGCTTAACCAAGAGACACAACAGGAATTGGTTGATTTTCTTCGGGCGAATCTCGACGTATTCGCTTGGACGCACTCTGATATGTGTGGAATCTCGCCAGACATCGCGAGCCACACTTTGAACATTGACCCGCGGTATATCCCGGCCAAGCAAAAAAGACGTGGTATGAATCCAGAGAGATCTGCCGCCCTTAAGGAAGAGGTCGACAAATTTAAAACGAATGGGTTCATTAGAGACGCTTTATACCCAGAATGGGTGTCCAATCCCGTACTTGTCCGGAAACCAAACGGGAAATGGAGAACGTGTATCGATTACTCTGACCTGAATAAAGCCTGCCCGAAAGACAGCTTTCCGCTTCCCCGAATCGATCAACTGGTAGATTCAACCGCCGGACATGAATTATTATCCTTCATGGATGCTTACTCAGGTTAAAATCAGATACCCATGCATGTACCAGACCAAGAACCCACAAGTTTCGTAACCGACTTGGGATTATAATGCTACAAGGTCATGCCTTTTGGGTTAAAGAATGCTGGCGCAACTTATCAACGCTTAGTCAACCGAATGTTTGCCGATCAGATTGGGAAGACTATGGAGGTCTATGTAGATGACATGTTGGTGAAATCACGATACTCCGATGATCATGTCAAAGACTTGGAGTCAATGTTCAATATCCTCCGGAAATACGGGATGAAGCTTAATCCACTAAAGTGTCATTTCGGAGTCGCATCCGAAAAATTCCTTGGATTCATTGTCAATGCCCGAGGAATAGAGGCCAACCCTGAGAAGATCTGGGCTATCAGAAATCTTCAAACTCCGAAAACCATAAAGCAAGTTCAGAGTCTTAATGGGAAAGTGGCAGCACTGAGCAGGTTTATCTCAGAGTCGACCGACAAATGCATTCCCTTCTTCGATTTGATTCGAAAAGGGAAACGAAACTTCAAATGGACTGTAGAATGTGAGGGCGCATTTCAATCGCTAATCCAACATCTTTCCGTACCACCAATCCTTTCAAAGCCTGTAGATCATGAACAGTTATATCTCTACCTGGCGGTATCTGAAAATGCAATCAGTGCTGCATTAATTCGGGAGGAGGACCGAGTGCAAAAACCGGTCTACTGCGTGAGTAAACAATTGACCGGAGCCGAGAGAAATTATCCAAAGCTTGAAAAGTTGGCATATTGCCTAGTCATTGCCTCGAGGAAGCTCCGTCCATATTTCCAGGCTCATCCTATTACTGTGTACACCGATCAGCCGTTACGACAGGTCCTCACACGGCCTAAGACGTCTGGTAGGTTACTAAAGTGGAACATCGAACTGATTCAATTCTACATCACTTATACTCCAAGAAGAGCCATTCACGGCCAAGTCCTAGCAGATTTTATAGCCGAATTCACTGTTTCTGAAGACTTGCCCGAGACTAGCAAATCTTCCGAATACACATGGAAGTTGTACACCGACGGTGCGTCCAATGATCGGTGCTCAGGAGCTGGGGTAGTGCTTGAAACCCCCGAGGGACGATCCATATGTTATGCTTTAAAATTCGAGTTCCGCGCAACCAACAATGAAGCCGAGTACGAAGCTCTACTTACCAGACTAAAGCTTGCCCGTGATCTGAAAATCATCGCTGTAGAGATCTACTGTGATTCCCAGTTGATAGTATGTCAAGTTCGAGGAGAATATCAGGCCAAAGACCGAAGATTAGCCGCTTATTTAACTCGAGTTCTGGAGATGCTCGATCAATTCGATTACTATGCCATTTTCTACATACTCCGAGAGCACAATCAGGAAGCTGATTCGTTGGCAAAGTTAGCAAGTACGGGTGAGGCTCAGCAGTTGGGGGTTGTTCCGGTTGAAACCCTATCCTCTCCGAGCATTGATCGAAGGGAGACCGATTTGACATTTGAAGCTACCTCCAATAGGGAGTCGTGGATGACTCCTTATCGAGATTATATCGAACGTGGTGTATTGCCCGAGCGACGAAGCGAGAAAAGACAAGTTCTGCGAAAGGCCTCATGATTCGTTATTCAAAATGGAGTCATGTACCGGAGAGGATAATCTGTTCCTCTCCTCCGGTGTATCGCGCACGGTGAAGTCAAATGAGTGTTACACGATGTACACGCAGGAGAATGTGGCGATCACACTGGAGGGCAAGCACTTGTAAAGAAAATACTTCGATACGGGTATTATTGGCCTACTGTTGATCGCGATGCTGCAGACTATGCTAAAAAATGTGACAAATTCCAGAAACACGCTCGAATTCCTAGAGCCCCACCTACTGAGATAACCCAAATGGTCAGTCCTTGGCCATTTGCGGTATGGGGAATAGATATCATCGGCACATTGCCTCTGGCCAAAGGTGGCGCGAAGTACGCCATCCTCGCAGTTGATTATTTCACCAAATGGGCTGAAGCTGAACCCCTGGCGACAATTACGACAAAGAAAGCAATCAACTTTGTAGTACGTAACATCATCTGCCGTTTTGGTCTCCCACATATTATCGTCACCGATAACGGAATCCAATTCGACAGTACTGAATTTAAGAATTTCTGTCAACGATTCCACATCCATAAGAAATTCTCTGCAGTAGCGCACCCTCAAGCAAATGGTCAAGTTGAAGCTGTTAATAAAGTCATCAAGTCCATTCTAAAGAAGCGACTGGAAAAAGCTGGGGGCAAATGGGTCGACGAACTTCCTATGGCGTTATGGGCCTATCGGACAACTCATAAAACTACAACCGGTCATACCCCGTTTTCTCTATCCTACGGCTCTGAAGCCGTTATTCCAGTCGAAATGGAAGTGCACTCTCATCGTGTAACATATTATGATTCGAAAACAAATGCCATACTACTTGCTGAATCTTTGGATTTACTCGATGAGAAGCGCGAAGAGGCTGACTTGAGGGCGGCCGCATATCGAAGTCAAGTCGCCCGACTGTACAATGCCAAGGTCCGTCCACGAACCTTCGAACCCGGCGATCTCGTAATCAAAAGGTTCTATCCAGTTCCTTCGCACATGAGGCCAAATTGGGAAGGGCCGTATGTGATTTCAGAAAAGCTCGGAGATGGCACGTTCAAATTATCGACCGTTGACGGTCTTACTTTGCCGAGAGCTTGGAATAGCAAAAGTCTTCGTCGCTACTACATATAAAAGACTTTACTTATTTATTTTCTGTCAATTTATCCCTTTGCATTTTATTCTAGCATTACAAGATTTAAATTTGTAATAAGGCAACTGACTTTGCCATATTTTCTCGTTTCAGCAATAAAATGCCATCTCTTCGAGCCAGAGCTGTGATTCACTGAATATGATGTACAATATCACGATGCACGGAGAGCTAAGTTCCATCACGCGGTGGGATTTATTCAAATAGGGAGTGACTGTGATACGACCGGTCACTCGCTAAGTGAAACCCGAGCTCGTGAGTAGAACACTACATCAACATTCACAGGGATTGATACACGACAATCCCTCCTCCAACTCCAAATTCCCAGAGTGCGAATTGAAGTATAAACTTCAACTCTCGGTTCCCGGAGCGCGAACCGGAGTATAAATCCATCTCTCCCAGAGTGCGAGCCAACTCCAAATTCCCAGAAGTGCGAGTTGGAGTATAAACTTCAACTCTCGGTTCCCGAAGCACGAACCGGAGTATAAATCCATCGCTCCCAGAGTGCGAGCCAACTCCAAATTCCCAGAGTGTGAATTGGAGTGTAAACTTCAACTCTCGGTTCCCGGAGCGCGAACCGGAGTATAAAACCGTCGCTCCCAGAGTGTGAGCTAACTCCAAATTCCCGGAGCACGAATTGGAATATAAACTTCCACTTTTGGTTCCCGGAGTGCGAGCCAGAATATAAAACTCTATCTCCAAATTCCCAGAGTATGAATTGGAGCATAAACACTAACTCTTGGCTCCCAGAACGCGAACCGGAGTGTAAGTTACTAACTTCAAATTCCCGGAGTGTGAATTGGAGTATAAACGTCAATTACAGGTTCCCGGAGAGCGAACTAAGTCATAAACATTGATAATTAATAAGTTCCCAGAATATGGGCCGAACTGTTAATTGCAATTTGTGTTAATTCCCCGAAGTGTGGACTTGTATTCAAGGCTTATGATATATGTGAGCATGAGCTAATCAATGCAATACTTAAGCAAAAGTGAAAAGAGTTGTTTTTCATTTTATCGACAAACAAAAAAAGGGTTTGATTACATGATAAAACAAAACACATTCCATAAAGTGGGTGACGAGTCCACACTTATACACGGCATAAAAAAGGAGAAGTAAAAAAGAACTGCCATTTCACAACCGCATGATAAAACGAGAAGTTCGCTCCTTCTTCTTCCGAGGTCTCTTCTTCGGGGTTGAGCCGCTAGACCCACTACCAGGCTTCTTGCGAGATTTTTTGTCCTTCTTTGGAGCATCCTCAGGATCTGGCATAATATCCACGTCTTCCTCAGAGCTGGAAGGGATAGAGATCCTTTTGTGAGGACGAACCGGAGGCAGAGAAGCCGTATGGTGAAGCTTCGACATTAGAAGTTATGGCGGGAGAAGTAACCATTAAGGGAGTTAAGCTTGGTGGAGCAACATCACTTCCGGAACCGCCAACCGTCGTCACCGCAGCCATTTCAGCGCTTATCTCGGCAAGGATTTCTTCTTCTCGGGAAGATCGAGCAACGCTGGACACACTGACGGTCGGCATTAACGAGCTAAAAGTTGGAGCGACACTGCCCGTTGCAAAGGAAGGATCGGTAAAAGGTTCATAGGGTTGCTTGAGAAGTTCCTCAATCATCTAAACATCAAACGACATTGAACTCCCCTCCCCCATCTCGCCGGTTACGGCGGTAGTTGTAATAGCCTCAGTAACGACAGCTCCTTGCATTGATTGCGAAATTTGTGGTGCTGGCACATCACTTTCGGTCACTGATCGAAAAGAAATGAGGATAATTAGTCAAACGATCTGTTCCAAGTTCATCATTGTAAAAACACTTAAGCAACATTTGAAATACCTTCTTTGCCTCGGCTCGGTGATGAGACGAGTTCAGAAACAGTAGTTGTACCAAGAGACAGTTCCGGTCGATCCAGGTTATAAGCAGGAACAACATGTGGACCAACTGTAGCAGTAACTCTAGACGAGGTCGGGGCATCAACTGAAACATCCTCACTATAATGTGCAGCTCCAGAACCCTCGTCAGTCTCCACATGGTGAAAACCAAGTCTCTCTCTCAGCAGAAATCATCGCTTCATGGAGAAGTTTCCTTTCCTCCTCGCTCAACAAGCGAGACTCGAGTTCAAATTCATCCACGGCACCTTCAGGGAGAGATGCTTTCTTGTTCGCCACCAATTTTCTCCAAGCACTTAGTAGAAGCGTAGAATAATCTCCGAGCCATGAGAAATTCCTGTGCTCAAGCACATTAGCATTGTAAGTGTCAAGAAGATCATCAAACTCGGCTTCTACTCTGAATATCTCTGCTTGAACTCTCCCTTCCACTTCTGCCTCCACTGCTTCAACTTTAGCAACCGCCGCGTCTCGCTCAGCTCGGAGAGACACGGCTTGCTCGCACGCTTCTTGTGTGGCCATGTTAGCGTCATCTTTTTCCTTGTTCAAGTCGGCAAATTTAGCCTTTAACTCCTCAAGTTCTTTGACCGCCGCATCTCGCTCGGCCTCAACATTTTTGTACCGATGGCCCAAATCTTCAACTAAAGTGCAATGCGCTTGTTGCATCTTCACGATATCAACTAGTGTCTCGTCGACCTTTTTTAGCGACTCCATTTCGGCCTTACGTAAAGATTCCGTTTCAGATTGAAGTATGTCAACAATATGGTTCTTCTGAGCCAAGTTTGCTTCTAGTTTCTCAATAACTTTGGATCGATCGAAGGCTACTTTCGAAGCTTTAACAGCTGCCCTGTACCATTCTTTATATTGAGCATAAAAATCGCGGGTATAGCTGAGGGCGGTGCTCACAGCCTCTTCGGGAATTCTTTTGAGATTGGGTGGAAAGATATAAGCGTCGAAGCATATTTCTGGAAAATCTTTCATCAGTTGAGCAATTCTTATAGCCCCTTCACCAGACGGTTCAAGAGGGGCCTCCTCCACAATTACGGTCGTAGCCGTATCAGTCCTTGAACGATGTGGACCAGGTTTGGAGATTTGTTGAGATGGCTGTTGTCGCGAAGGTTCAACTGCAGGTGCCTGGCTTCTGGGTGGCGGAGGAGAACGAGAGGGTGAACGGTACCTTCGGTCCCTATCAGAATGCTCCTGGCTAGAATAATATCGGGAATGGTCCCTTTCACTATGCTCTTGCTCATAATGCCTCCGTTCACGATCACGGTCAGAATCCCTACGGCGAGATTCGTAATAAGATGAAGAATGATGCACTCGCTGAAGTCTATCAAGTGTAGAAGGACGATCCGACATGGCACCTGTAAAAGAAGAAACAATTCAGTTAATTACCAAGAAAAAGCACTGCAATGCATGTGGAAGTCGTGAAGTGTTGTGAAAAGTGTATAAATGCGCAAACCCCCCGACCAACCAGAAGCGTCGATTACACTAACGGGAAAAGGTTAGCTTATATCAAGCACTCCCCGAAGCTCTTCCAACCTGGACCCATGGTAGAGAGATACGTAATCCGGAATGGGAATATCGTCCAACCCTGTGAAAAGGTCTCCGGACTGGCGAGGAGAGGCGCCGGAGACAGTAACCCCAGGTTTGGAATGGGTTACAACTACAGACTTCCATCTCTTAAACTTAGGTACAGCAGCCTTGCCTTTCTGACCCTCTTCTATTCGGGAAAGGTCGGCTGCTATCTCAGTGTCCGTGGGCGTTCTTTCATCATCGCTCGCTTCTCTTATCACAACGCCAGGTTTTCTTTTTGCCACTTTCTTCTTCTTCCTCGAGGCCGATTTTGCCAACCCTTCAATTACAATACTCTGGCTCATCCCAATCAAACCCAATGTCCTTAAGTTATCGTCGGTCAACAGCAAGTCAATGTGCCTTGAGTCGCTTGGGACCCTTTGCAAGCTTTGAACGATGCCTCTATAGTGCCCACCGGTAGGTCTCGAAATGATGGCTGTAAGAGTAACAGAGTATTAGTGTAAGTATTAAAAGTGGCTATTCAAAGATGAATTATGATACTTACGTCTGGATAACCATCTCCTGGCAAACCCTGGGGGGGCATCGAACAAAAACCCACTCGTTCTTGAAATAACTAAGCCTGGTCCAGGCCCCAGTCACAACCTGACAGTTCCTGACCGCCTCCAGAAAAGTGAAAGACGGGTTATCACCCCTACTCTTGAAATTGAATATGTGCCTGATCTCGTTAGGCCTTGGCGGGCGAAAAAGGCAATCGCGCAACGTTAACCAAAACCAAAGTGGTACATATATGCACATGTGTATGACTAACACTTGATCTTTAACATTTACAGGGATCAAATGTTCACCTCGTCATGGTTACAACGACTGACGACTTTCAGAAGAGCATGTCCCGATTGTCGAACGTGAAACTGCAGCTTTTCAAAGCACGTCATGTTTACACAAGACGTACTTTGGGGGGCAAATGTTATCCCGCCTTTTGGCAAGGCCGAGATACGAAGGAACTGACTGGAAAATAAGGATCACACGTCCTCAATTTTGAATGATTGTTGGTTTACTAGAAAAATCGATGGATTTTTTCCAAGTCCAGATTGGGCTACAATTGATGCGGCATGTCAAGCAAAGCCGTGGAAACCAACTTTCTAAATTTCGAGGCAATCCGAGTTCATATGCTCGAGTTATCACTAATGGAAATTGGAGAAAATCCACGTTGTTCGAACCCATAAAGCAAGGCCTTGTTTCGAATCCATCCTCCCAGAGCCTTGCCTCGAATCCATGAAAAGTTTCTTTGCTTCGACTCCATCGGGCAAGCCCTCACTTCGAATCCATAAGCCATGCATTGGTTCGAATCCATTCCACGAGACCTTGGTTCGAATCCATCCCATTAGGCCTTGGTTCGAATCCATCGAGGTATTCCCGTCCTCGAATCCCTCGAGAACCATCCTTCGAATCCATGAAGTTCAAGAAGCTTCGACTCCAATTCATAACCATCTACGAATCCATGGAGCAAAGAACTCTTCGTATCGATCGAACCATGGAACGCCTTGATCGATACGAAGGAACGCACGTGTGATTGAATCGAAGGAGCATACCTTCGAATCCTTCTCTTCGAATCCACCAAGTAAACGCGACTTAAACTACGAATTCGACCCTATGGATTCGAACCATATCGATTCGAACGAATCCATAGGACGAGGAGCACCATCTTGAATCGAACATAACTGAGATCTACAAGTCCCAATGCTACGAAATTTTCACAGAAGCTTGCATGTACATAGAAGAATGTCCACGCCAAGTTTCATCATGATTGGACACTTTTTTGATCGATTCGAACCAAGGGTCGAATCGATCCCAAAGTGGTCCCGGATCTCCAGAATTCGGCCATGTCGGCCCCCCACACATGCCAGAAGTGGTCTCCCCGAATTTTAGGCGAAATATCAGCCTCCAGCACTTATAAATAGAGCCCCTGGTCATTTAGAAAAGGGATCGGAGAATTTTAGAGATAAAGCACGTCCAGACGTTGCCAGAATTGCTTCAGAGCACCACTGCTGCCTTTGATTTTGAATTTTGGCTTACTACTTGCTGTACTTTGACATTAAAAAGTTATATTCTCCGAATATCAAGCAATAAAGTAACAAAAACTTCATAGTGGACGTAGGCAAAACGCCGAACCACTCTAAATCGTTGTCTCTTGTGCAATTTATTTCCTGCTATTTGGAGTTTTTGTTAGATAATCCACGTTTTAATTTACTTTCTTCATTTATTATCTCTTCAAATACTTCCGACGAGTGTTGTGCCCAGTTTTGACACAAACATGACCATACTTTCAGGCTCATTTAATTAAAGTGTTGACTGACCAGCCCCTGAAGCAAGTGTTACTGACCGAAAACTTTCGGATGGCTTCTCAAGTGGAATATATAATTGAGTCAATATGATATCGCGTACCACCCAAGAAAAGCCAACAACGTGCAAATGTTAGCAGACTTCATCATCGAATTTACTATACGGGATGACGAAGAAGAAGTTAAGTTGGAAGTAGACTCGCAATGGAAGCGTTTTGTCGATGGTGCATCTAACAACCCATGTTCAGGGGCAGAAGTAGTGCTTGAAACCCCAAAGGATGAGCCATTAGCTATGCTTTGCGCTTGGAATTCCCTGCTACAAACAATGAAGCGAAATACAAAGCACTGATTGCAGAACTGAAAGTTGTGAAAGAGCTCAAGATAAAATCTATTCACATATACAGCAACTCCCAACTGGTCATTTGTCAGGTAAAAGGGGAATACCAGGCTTGTGGGTAGAATCTTGCGCCGTACCTGTCCAAAGTGCAAGAACTGCTAAGCAACATTGGAAACTACACTATATCTCACATTCTATAGGAGAAAAACACAAAGGCAAATTATTTGGCTAAACTGGAAAACTTCGAAGAAGCTCAGTCATTGGGGCTAGTCTCAGTTGAGACTCTAAACAACCCAAGCATAGAAGAAGTGGATGTCGACTGGATCTTCAAGATCAATGTCGAATCAGATACGTGGATGACACCAATAACAGAATATTTACTTGCATGGACTCTTCCGACAGACCGAAATCAACGAAAAGCCTTCTCTGAAAGGCAACGCGATTCTTGATACAAGTTGGAGTACTCTATCGAAGGGGATTCTCAAACCCCTTCTTAGATGTGTGTCCAACTACTAAGCCTGACGAATCTTGAAGGAAGTGCACGAAGGCAAATATAGAGACAACACTGGGTGCCAAACCCTTGCAAAGAAATTCCTCTGTTATGGATACATCTGGCCAATAATAAAACCGTGATACTACAGACTATGCCAAAAAATGTGATTGCTACCAAAGATTCAGCAAATTAAAAGAACCCCTTTAATAGAACTAATGCGGATGGTCATTCTATGGCCATTTGCAATATGGGGGATCGATTTGATTATCGTCCTACCAATAGCGAAAGGATGTGCCAAATATGCTATAGTTGCTATTAGTAATTACACGAAATAGGCTGAAGCGGAACCATGGCCACCATAACCACAAAGAAAGTCATTAATTTTGTTACTAAAAACGTTATTTGTAGGTTTGGCGTGCCATAAAAAATCATCATTGACAATGGAACTCAATTCGAAAGCTCCGAGTTCAAAGACTTCTACAAACGCTTTCGGATAAAGAAAATCTTCTCGGCAGTAGCTCATTTGCAAGAAAACGGGAAAGTTGAAGTATTAAACAAGATCATCAATCTACCATCGAAAGCGACTAACTAATGCTAAAGGAAATTGGGTCGATAAACTTCCACTTGCACTATGGGCTCACAGAACCACCCCCAAAGCGGCAACCGGCCACAATCATTTTGCTTCGGTGTATGGCTTAGAAGCAGTGATCCCTACAGATTTGGAAGTCCCCTTGCACCATAGGCAAAATTTCAATCAAAAGAAAAACGAGAGGCCCCTACTTGAATCTCTAGATATGATCGATGAAAGAAGAGAAGAAGCCGAGTTGAGAATCGTCGCCCACCAAAAGAGGGTTGCACGGTACTTCTACTCCAAAGTTCACAGCCAAACCTTCGAAGCAAGAGATCTTGTGCTTAAGCGAGTCCAGCCCATTCCAGTGGCCTTCGGACCGAACTGGGAAGGACCATATGTCCTCAATCAAAAACTAAGGGACAGAGCTTTCAAGTTAACAACCGTCGATGAAATCCAAATTCCTCGGGCATGGAACAACAAATCACTTTGCCATTATTTCAATTGAATATTGCCTTATGTATTCTCTATCTTTCAGCAAATAAGCCATCCCAGGATGCCAGGGGTATCGTAAATAGGAAAAAGCCTGCCATTCTTTCCTTAATAAATTTTGATTCACTTTCTGAACCGACAAAACTGTGTTCATAGTAACCACCAGCCGAGCCGACGGAAGCAAATCGACTCAGACCGTTAGATCGGCAGAAACCTATCTTTCCCTT
Source organism: Allium cepa (assembly GCA_030765085.1). Taxonomy (NCBI): domain Eukaryota; kingdom Viridiplantae; phylum Streptophyta; class Magnoliopsida; order Asparagales; family Amaryllidaceae; genus Allium; species Allium cepa. Next base: position 502,417,778 of record CM060931.1, read on the forward strand.
CTAAAAACTGGTGTAGCCATAGCAACGTCAAAAGGCCAAAAATACACTACTCACATTTCTCGAAGATAAGCAATAATGAGGAGTATGAAAAGCCGGGCACTAGATTTCAAAATAACAACTCCTCAGGTTGCCCGAAGCTAGGAAACAACAAGGAGTACGAAAACCTGCGCACTTAATAAGCGACACACAAGATTTCAAAATACTAACTCCTCACGTTATCCGAAGATAGGCATCATCGAGAAGTATGAAAAGTTGCACACTTCATAAGCCGTGCGCTAAATTTCAAATTACCAGCTCCTCACATTGCCCAAAGATAGGCAATACAGAGAAGCATAAAAGCAATGCATTCCACAAGTCGTACACTGACTCTTAAAACTTAACCTCCTCATATTGACGGGTCATATCAGTCCCAAAAGCCATGCATTTCATAAACCGTGCGCTAACTCCCGAAGATAAGAAATCCCACTCCTAAAACATAAACTCCTCAAGGTGCCAGAAGATAGGAAAAACTGAGGAGCACCAAAATTGTTCCAAATCAACAAGACATGTCAATCCTAATATCTGTGCATTCCCTAAGTTATGCACACTTTTAAGTCTCGAAATTGTCCCAGCAATGCCAGGGAACATGTCCATGTGGGAATAACCAGAATCAAACTACTCCAACTATAAAAATCAATAGAGACAACTCCAACCAAATCGATGTATGACAGGCTATTACATTAAATGTTGATGATGCGTACCCGCCCACATTCATTTCATACATTGTGCACATCTCAAACTTACACATGTTGCATGCTCACCAAAATATCACAAAAACTCGGACTATGTATTCAAGTCACAAAACATATAAAAAAATAAAAATCGAGTTGCGATTTTTTGAATTTCAAGTGTTAACGTGTAGACTATTTAAACTCTAAGTTACCGTGTTTGAAGTAAACAGCCCTGTGAACTGGGGAAGGGGGCATACCCCGGCACTTATGTAAAAACACATGAAAACAATAAGTTCACAAGTTTTATTACTCCAAACAAAGAATGGTTACTCCAAATAAAGAATTTGAGTAGTAATCATAAGAAATGGATAAGTGGAAAAAAAACAAGCACAGCTGCACAAAACACATATGAACAATCAAATAAGAGTATAGTCAAAATACCAATGTATTGCTTATAATCTTCTTTATACGGGCCAAAACATGGGGGCCATTCACATACAACACCGACCAACAAAAAGAAAGTACAGACTTCACAACAAAAACAATAAGTGTGGACTCTGGACTTGAAAAAAATAACTCAAAAAAGTACCAAAATCAGGTCGGTCGCCACCCTAATGCCTCAGCACTTCTTTCCACCATTCTCCTTTTTGCCTATTGTTCAATGTTTCTGGCTCATCTCAGGAGAGCTGTCGCTTGCAGTAATATCAACAATGTTCTTAGCAATAACATCCCCTTCTTTCTCTACAGCCTTCTTGGAAGATTCACCCTTCGCTTTGCTCTTCCATGACTTGCGAGAGCTCTTCGAGACTCTGATCACTTCAACCTTCATTTTGTTGATAGCGACCAATTCATGTTGAGTTTTATGAGGTTGCTCCATTTGAACTTCCTGCTTCTTAACTTCTGCTGCAGTTACGTCACCTTCCAAAGACACAGATGGGTCATTCAAGCCATGAAGTGCGGCCATCCTTTTGGAACCGGGCCCGGGTCCAAGCTAGACATGACACAGAGACTAGAACAGGAATGGAAACGAGTACCGTGGCTGTGGAAATAATAGCAGGTCTAGGCGTCGAGGATGCAGGCTCATTGATAGGAAAGGTAAACGGAACTATAATTTCAAAATTGAAAGCATTAAATTCTTCCTGCTCTTGCAGTGTAAGTTGAAAGTTCCCGAACTCGGGAGAAGCGAGAGGATTACCTGCACCAGAGAACTGGCTAAGAACATCAACTTCATATTCACTACCTTCACCCCCTTTAGATGTTTCTATTACACCACAGGAAGACCCAAGCCCAGAACTTTTTTGGCAGGTTACAGGGCTACTCCAATGTCTCACCAGCACCAAAAACGAAAGGTTATGTAAGTGCTTCGATAACCGTAATCATGGCGGCATCGGCAGCTAATTTTACCCTCTCAATCCGCAACATCTCCTGGCCCTCTGGCAATGCCTTCTTTGATTCTCGGTTCAGATAGGCGTTTTCTAACTCTCGCTCAGTGCATACGTCGACGCTGTCATGAAAGAAAATCAAAACTTCTTTCCAGACCACGGCGAGAGTGCGTGGAAATTTCGAGCCCAAGTAGCTAAGGCTCCCTTGATGAAGTAGAGAATTGACATAGAAATGAAGGATGGTCTTGTCCATCTTTCCATTTTCCTCTTGAAATTGTTTTGAAGCTCCAGATAATCCATTGTAGCGGTGGCTTTTTCGACCTCAACGCGAGACTTGTCAGCGCTAAGTGGGTAACTTGGTCCTGTAACAGGGCGATCATTACAGCCTTATTAGAGATAGTCTTGTTGTGCCCCTCAACAATAAGGTCATGATCAAAGATAGTTTTCTTGTGGGCTTCAATCGTTACGCTACAAGAAGCTGCTTCTTCTTTTAATTTTGCCTCCTTGTCATGAGCCTTTTTTCATCTCTTCCCTATAGATGGTCTCAATTCTTCTATGAGTTGCTTTAACTTCTTTCAGCAAGTCTATGTTTCTTTTGCTCTCTTGTAGCGCAGCTTCTTTCTCCTTCTCTAGCCGTGTAATCTTGGCATTGCGTTCTCACAATGCTCTTTCAAAATCATCCTTCTCTGACTCAAAAGAGAGGATTTCTTGGTAGTTTTTGAGATTAGTATCTGCTAGCTGGTTAAATAATTTTTCCCACCCTTTGGCCTGGTCTAAATCATTTTGAATAGCCTAAAGATGTGGCATGTAGGAATTTGTATGGACTGGACAGAGATCATGACAGAACTTAACTCCCCTCATAAACCACCCGAGGAGCACTGCCTCAGACTTGGGAAGACCCAACGGAAGAATATAAGCAGGTCTCCGGTAGGGACGCAAAATGCTGGGGGCAAGCACGATGGAAGATGGTGGGATGCGAATTAAAGGCGGAATAGGGGTATAAGTATCGGGGATTTCTTGACCTGTTGAGGAGTGCATCGGAGCAAAAGCCTGATGTTTCGATGAATGTAAACGGTGATCGAACTTTGATATCTTCGATGGCTCTTCCCTCTCATCAAAAGACTTCCTCTTCTTATACCAACCTTTGTATGAACGGCCTCTCTCTCTTTCATCCTGGCATGGATCTCGACCTCCAGATCCTTTCTTCTCCTCTACTCTTCCTCTATTTCTCGGGATTGATAACAACCAGACGGATGCTTAGACTAGCGCTGAGAGTCGATGAATTCTTCGAATTCACCATAAAGGTCACGCCCTCTCGTCATACCTGACACGAAGCATGAATAAAAGGCTTTAGGAATTGAAGACAAAACATGGAAAGTGTGTGTGTGAGTATGGCCGTAGTGAAGTGTGTAGGTTGTTTGGGAGGATAGCCTAAAACAACGTCACAAACCGGATCAGACAAGCACCATGAAGGGAAACAGACTAATTTTTGATGCGACGTGGCTCGGATGAGGGTGCAACTCTTCAAATCCGAAATCTTCCCTCATTAGCACATCGAAATCGATGTAATCATCGCTTAAATCACCAAACACCGTGCCAACTTTTTGTTTGGAGAATCCCGACATCCCCTGATCCCGAGGGCATTGTCTTTGTCACCTGTGTCTAGAGGAGGTAAGCTTGGAACAACGGACCTCATCCTCGGAGTCTCATCACATGATTCAAAATCCTCATCATCGTATTCTGCATAGAAGTCATCGCTAGAAATGGACTCGCCGCTACTAATCCCGACTTCCCCCTCCTCTTTTTCCAAGTCAAGGGCGGCTTTGTTGTCCCTCTTGTTTAACTCTTCTTCTCCTTCCTCTGGGATCAGAGGCATTTGAACCAGGCTACTAACTTCGGTCATGGGAACATCTCTTCTATTATAGGCCTCTTCGACTGATTCTCCAGATAAGCCATCTATCTCTTAAGAAGCGCCTTCTATGGAACCGCGAGAAAAAGTAGATCATGTGCGGATCCTCGACCGAGCAAGGGATGGGACCTCAACTTGAACTGCGGATTTCCTTGGATGTAGTAATCTGTATCGGAGCAAGTTTTCATCAGGCAACTGGACTTTGTTGACCTTTCTTCAGCACCAATAGCCTTTAGGGTTCGAAAAATTTCATTAAGAGACACATCCCTATTTGGCCTTAGGATAACTACAAGAAGTATATGGCTTTTTAGAAACTCTATTGTAATGCTTGAGAACTTGATAAGTGTGGAAAGGAACTTGCCCCCTATCTTCCAAAGATGGTTAAACCCCACGGGCGATTCAACAAAGAAATACTAGGACTTGAACTAGGACAAGTTGCTTTATAGACACAAAACAATTTTTCGATTCCTTTGAGCTTCAATTACAATCAAGGATCAACATTATTCTCTCCTCTTGAACGAAAAAATTTTCCACAACTCGTCCAAGCTTGGGCATGGTTAAACATTCGCATAAAAAGTACGTGCAAGCAAGTTAATATGGCATAACCATTGGGTTGAATCTAGAATGGGGAATGCCTAAGTTTGGAAGAGTCTCGCGCAAAAAGTTGGTAAGGGAGGCATGGTTCCATTCAGACACATATACCATTGCAAATCTATATATCCTAGAGGAGGCATGTGAGAAAATCATTCTTCTCTAGGAGATGTACGTCCTCCTCCTCTAGTACAGCATGTTGCACGTAGATATTGTGTAGAACTTTAGCATAAACCACCAAAGAAGCTCTCTCTCGTGGGTTGAGTAGAAATCCAAAATTAGGGGGCGTTCGATACAAGACCGGACCTAAGCAAACCAACTAACCATATTTTTCCTGTAAAGGAAAGGAGAAATAAAGGCAGACGACTACTTGGCTGTCGAATGTACTAGACTTCCTCCACCTGATTTAAGCAGTCAGGTGGTTCTATTATGAACTAATAATTTTCCCTACAACACCTGAATTCCGAAGGGATATTGATTCATACCAAAACAACAGAGTTCAAGTATATCCTGGGTCAAGTGTAGCGTATTGTCAATAGGCGGCGAGCTCGATGCCCGAAATGCTACAAACGCTCTATCCCATGTAGATAGTTTGCTCATAGTGGAAAAGCAAAGGGATTTCCTGTATCATTTCCTTTTGTTTTTACTTCCTCTACACTTACCCATTATCAATTAACGATCAATAACAGATTCATTGTCTGAAGCGATGCATAATATTATTCTCGTTGCAAGGATACACCGAGCATGCCAAAAGAAAGGAAGATAAGTCTAAATCCTTTGGAAGAGTTAAGATCAACTCACGTTATGTCATGCAGTATTAGCTACAAAATTTGGCACAAGTCAATTCTAGCTTAATGGACGAAGATAGCAAAATGTGTCAAGCACTGGGCCAAGGCCCGAATGTCAGTCTGCAAGAAACTCAAGACTCGATTTACTATCTTCCTCCATTAATCAACTCAAACTTCTCATGACAAACAAAACAAACGCGGCTTTGCCTTCAAATCGGTAAATGAACACTATGATTAGCAAACCCACCTCTGATTGAACTATAAAAAGCAGGAGCGATTAAAGACATAGAATCAACGGGATGGGTCAGTAGCAAGCTTAGTGAATATGTAAGAGACCCGCTTCTTCGTCTTCCGAAAACTGACAACAATACGTCCACTGTATTAACTGCAGAGAAATCGAATGCTGAAAAACCGAACACTTAGGGTTTTAAGAAAAAGAAAAAGACAGAAGGAGAGGTAGAAGATAGAAAATAGAGGGAAAAGAAATAGAAAATAGAACGGAACAGATAACAACTGAACAATAACAGAATCTCACAATTCGCAGTGGAACAACATATAATAGATAAATGAATAATCTTTAAACAAAGAACTATATCAGTTATTACATTACATTACATCATTACATCATATCATCATCAGAGTGTACAACATCAAACAATAACAAACAGCGGAAAATAATACTATATACTAATAATACGCCATGCCATCCATCTTGCCTCCAGCAACTCCAGAATATCCAAAATATTCTGATAAACCTAACTCTTGGCTGCCCGTGTAGAAATTGGTGGGCACCCAGAGTTTAGGAAGGAAAACAATAAACTCCGAGTCAGTCATGTGACTGGTGTGAGAACTCAAAACAGTTTATTTATCTTTGAAAACAAAATAGAGGAATATTTTTAAAGTCAATTCGCAATGCTTTTAAAAATGAGACTACCATAAGGCCTCCCGCACACACACACAATGCAAACGCAGAATCGGAGGAGATTTCTCCTTATGATAGTCAAAGATGCTTGATACGCATTTAAAAGAACATTTGATATTATTACTAGTGCATAGTGTAGAGAAAAATTCATTTCGAAAATAAAGATATAAATCTTAGCCAGCATAGACATTTCGAACAATGCCTACTATAGCTACCATCTAAACAGTGGTGACCACCATAAGTAAATGGCAGGTTCTACAACTAATACCGTACAGGGTTTCGTATTGGGAATTGGATTTCCAACGAATGATCAGGCCAAGGAACTTCCCATTGCCACATGAGAATGCCTCTGGAAGGACATCCCCGAGAACCAAACCGGATCTCTACCAACACAAGGCCGGGTTACCCCTAACTGAGTAACAACTGACCGAGTATGCCATCCCCCGGTCCTTTGGGACCTTTACCCGAGCGCTCGTAATCAATTCACACCATCATAAAGTGTTTTCAACATGAGTAAGTATCTGGGCTCCATACCATGATACCACCCTTTTCCAGAAGGAAATACACATACCCTAAAGGGCGCTACCCCTCATAACCTTGCTGCATCTTTCCTGTTTTGACCATTCCCGGGGTGTGAGGCTCGACGAAGTCACGTCCACAAAAACATACTTTATACAAAAGCCATGCTTTGGGTCAATAAATGATCATAGAGATGATCACAAAGATAAACGATCAAACAAATGATCCTATCACAAATAATCAACACAATGATCATTTCACAGCAACACTCAGCATGTCACATTACCAAATTGGGAATATATCGTTGATAACATTCAACTACATAACCTCTGAGCTCGTACGTCTCAGAGAAGGCTGTTAAGCTAAAAGAATAAATTCTCCGCCACCAACAGAAATATATTTGAAAGAAATCGGCTTTACATCTCAATTTGTAATGTCAGACACACAATCCATACAAGTCTGTTCCGGGCTCGAACAGAACCGAAGGCACTTACAAAGAAGTCCTTGCAATCCGGATAATCTCTAATCACGTCTGGACTTCCCATCACATAGGGAGTCTCTATACCGTAGCTACTCGGTGCAAAGACAATCGACGAGTTGTCCTTTCGCTTTCAAAAATATCCGGTCTTCAACACCGGTCATCAATGCAATCCATTACGTCGTATCACTATTCGGAATGGGTAATCCGAATAACGAGCGCAATAATTTAAAAATAAGTGTAGCATTCAAATCCAAGCAAATCACAACAAATACCTTTCAAAGGTAAATATTGATAGTCGGTTATTGAACTATCAATGGATATTCACAACATCACTAGATTCCAAATAATTTTCCAAATTATTTATTTCCCAAAAATATCTTTACAGGATATATAATTTTCACACTTCAAAAATAAATCAATATTTATTTTTAAACAAATTCCCTTTTCTTTTATAAATTCCATAGTGAATTTATATTTCACAATATTTATGAATATACGATTTCAATTATTCATTTTCAATTTATCTTCAAAAAGATAGATTCTCAAAATGTTTCATTTCACATTGGAAAAACATTTCCATACTTATTTATTCATAAGTAATTCACAAGTTTTATTTATTTTCAACCTTTGGAAAATATTCAATATACTTAAATCGAAATTAAGCACATATTTCATTCTTTAAGGGAATCATTCTCTTAAACATATTTATTTGGGATAAAACGAATGTTGCGTAAAACATCATTGCGACAACCCAAAATCACTAGTATAGGGATTCGAAATTAAAAGTAGATATATAAATCCCAATACTATACAAAACATTTCCTTTCGGAAATCATTTACTATAACAATAGTGTTATAGTCCACCATTTCCTTTTATTTCTCGAAAACATCTATTTCAACAATAAATGTTGAAATCTATGGTGAATCTCAACACATTTAAAACATCGTTAGATCGTTTTAATTCTGTTTAAAACATCACATTCAAAACAATTTCTTTAACATATTATTCACTATTCAAAAACGTGAATATACTTGTTAACGAATTTCATCATTTCTATACATTTTATTTTAAAGGATTATTCACAGTCAAAAACGTGAATATAACTCCATTAATAGGTTTCAACAATTTACTTATCAAAATAAGTCGTTTGCGAATTTATAAAACAACGTTTATAAACTCCTTTATTATTTATTTTATAACAACTTCCTTTTATAAATTCCTTTATTAACCTATCTCAATTCATAACTTAATTATAAACCAAAGGTTCATATTATAAGTTAAATACTTAGAATTTATTTGTTTGCACAATCGTTCCTTTAAACTTCATAATTATAAATCTTATAACTTATAAGATTCAATTATTTATCTAAAACCATTCTTTTAATAACTTTATAAATTTTATAAACCTACTGTTTATAAAATTCTATTTCTAACTTCACCGTTTATAATTCTATAAATTTCATTCATTTATGAAATTCATTCTCACTTCATTCTAACACTTATAAAAACTCGTTTTATAATCTCAATATTTCAGTTTATAAATATCCATTTATAAGCCTCTTATATAAATCAATTTATATTATTCTTTTAAAACGTCTTTAATCTCCTTTATAATTTCACCATTTTGATTTATAAAATAATCAAACTTTATAAATCCTATTTTTAAACTTTTTACAATAAATCCAAAAATCCCAATTTAACTATTTTATAAAATCATTAACCCCATATTTTCAAAAATCAGTTTTTAACTATATTTCTCAAAAATATAATTTTTATAACATTAAAAATTATATCGTTTATTTATTTAAAATGAATCAATTTCCAAACATATAGTATATTTTCAAAAATCACTTTAAAAATCATTTTAAAATTCCAAAGTTTGGTCCAATGATGCTACACACCAAATAGTCAATCACGACAACAACGATATCATATATCGATATGATAATCCATCAAATATCAAAATATCTGAAATCAAATAAAAACTGTTGAGGAATCCAGTTGGATCCCTCCAACCTGTTTTCCTGCATCCACAAACATTAGCACAATACCAATTCCGCTCCAGTACGAAATTATCGCGGTATATGGGTTTTAAAATATTATCCGCTTAATAGACGGCGCAATAGGGTCTCATCCGCTATACAAATGCGGGAAATCAATAACTGCAATATATACATATGCCAATATATATATATTGGTATTATATATAATACCAATTTCACTGTTTATGAAATATTCGCGGTATATGTTTTTAATAAATAACATCCGCTTACTAACGGCGCATAATGTCTATTTTAACAATCAATAGATAACAATCATCATTCAAACATGCATTCAAATATTTTAAATCTAACTATTTAAAATAAAAATCGAAACTATTCGATTGAGTGAGAAGTTCTCACCTTGATTTCAATTTCGTTTTAGCGATTTATTTCGAATAAAATTAAACGGACGTTTAATTTTACCCGAAATTCTCACTAACTCCAAACGACTCCAATCCAGCTCCATAGCGTAGTATTCGTCAATACGAACCCAACGCAACTGGTTTCGCGCGTTTTCGACCTCGTATGTAAAAGTTATGCATTTATGAAGTTACACGAATTTAATATAAACAAATTACAACATAATTAACTATTTTAAACCTAACCTAATCTAAGCCATTGGATCCATCACCTAGAAAATCACAGCCGTGCCTACCCTTCTTCTCCAACACACGATCCATCTACAGACACTATCATACGCACGCAACCCATAAACCACGAAACTAGGGTTAAAGATCTCGGCCACCACAACGAACGATTCAACGATCAAGTGATGCCATCTTGTAGCCCATCTCCTTCCCCACTTTCGGCCTGAAGATCTTGAAACTCGGCCCCTCCTCCTCTCTTGATTTGCGTGCGCAACGCGTCACCTTTGCAGCCACTTTGTCGTCGATCCGTAACACCATTCGCGATCTCCACCGTTGGGTGTAAAGCTCTCGACGAGCTCTACGTGTTTGTAGTTGATCACTTCTTCTAATCGTTAGTGGATTGAGATGGATTGAGGAAAGAAATTGAACAATTTTTGGCCATCTATTGCAATGGTGGCGGCCGGCTTTGAAACTAGGGTTTAGTTTAATTTATTTATTTATTTGTGAATGGTTGGTTTATTTATAGAAAACGAACGAAACACTATTCATTTCGGAATTTCCAAACTCCGATTTACGCGCAGTGACCGACATTCCTAGGGTTTATCCTGCGTTCCGGACACAATGAAACAGGTTTCGAAAGCTAATTCAGACATATGTGCGAGTTATGGCAATAAACGTTCAATTTAAATTAAACCGATTTAAACGATTTTCTAGGCGTTTTAGCTTGCACCGGACAAACGGTAAATCCAATCGACACGAAATTTGAAACCTAACAATAATATCACATTACGGATCCGATGAAACTGGTTTCGTCGAAATCCGAGACTTTTTGACAAAATGGCTATTTTAACTTGCCAAATTAGTATTAAAAACTATTCGATGCGTTTCGAGCTGCCACGATCAAACGATAACTCCGATTGCTACGAAAATTGAAATCCGATAATAAATAATTATTACGGATCCAATGGAACAAGTTTCGTCAAATTCTGAGACTGTTCAAAAATTGACTATTTTCACTAGTCGATTAAATATTAAAATATTCAATTTTCACAAATTAACTCTTAATTCGATTTTAAAAGTTCTAAAATATCATTCTAACTCCAACATGATAAAATAAAATTTTACAAATCATTTTCAATCATATTTAACTCAATTTTCAATTATTTCCATAATTTAACATATTAAATTATCGATTTAATTATCCAACTAAATCTAATTATTCAAAATAAAATTTATTTGACTTATAAATTTCACTTATTAATATTTAAAATTAATTAAATATTCAAATTTTAATTACTTAAAATCCTGGGTCGTTACAATCTTCCCCCCTTAAAAGAATTTCGTCCTCGAAATTATCAAGTAAGAAAAGTTACAGAATCTATTAATTTTCCCAAAATTCATAATTAAATTTCTTACAATACTTTACTAAGTTTTCAAATCATACTTAGTTATCTTTTCAAAAACAACTACTATTGTTTAACTTTCAATTCCAAATAAAAGTTATAGTTTTCAAAATTTTCCAATTTTCTCAAAAAAATTTCTAACGCCTTAAATTTTCGGAAAAATTCGCCATAGTCTCCTTTGCACGGCTCGATCCGAAAAAAAAATGACAGTATATATATATCACAAATATACATCTCATCAAGTAATGAGGCATCCCGCAGGGAAAAAATGTAAAAGTACGATATTTAATCCGAGATATGTACCTTATATTTTATTAGCAAGCATATACGGCTAATACAGCGCGAAAGCGAGCTCCAAATGCGAAGCAAACGCGATCCGCACCTACTAAACACTCAACAAAAAACATGAGAACATGCATATATGAAAGTGGCATCAACATACAACATATAGCAACATAATAACTATATATGCCAACATAGCAAATGTAGTAAAAGCAACAAATGCAAACATCAACCAACTATCATCCAACTAACATCCATAACCAATAAATATTCATTCATATTCTCATCAATATTCAATGAATTGGTTTTCAATTTAAATCACATTTGATTCATTAACAGTGGATGTTTACAAACATTCATTTTCAATTAGTTTATATTCACTAATCCATATTCAAGTTGGTTCACTTCCAATTCAAATTCAATTCTATTTAAGATTCACTTAACTTCCAATTGGATTTTAATTACTTTAGCTTCCAATTCCATTAATTCAATTTCATTAATACTTAATGAATTATATACAATCAACTAACAATCATATATCAACCAATGTATATTAATTTCAACCAAATTCCTTTGCTTTCAATTGGTTTAATTAATTGATTTTTTTATTCAACTATTCAACTTTCCAATAACATTAGATTTTAACGAATTAACACTTACATTCATTATTTCTTATCAATTATTCACATTTAATTGATTAATATTCAATCCATTCATTCAATTCAATCACAAAAGTTGAATTTCATTTATACAACTCAAGTTCACATTTATCATTTATCACTTCACTTTATTAATTTACTTTGATACCAATATCAACTTAATTCAACATTTATTAAGTTATACTTTTTTTTTACACACATCACTTGTTTTTTCTTAACTTAAATTCCCACTTACAAATCAATTCAGCTTCTAATTCTAAAGTAAATTTTCCATTTAACTTTAAATTCATTTTTATATTTATAACTTATATTCATAAATATATTCATATATTTTCACTTCTTATATATATATATAAGTTTTATTTCACAATTGTAAATCACATTAATTATAATTCAAGTCTTATAATTCTTTTGCTTATACAATTATTCTTTTACTTAGATTATTCAAACAACTAAACAATCAACTTATATACTTTAATAATTCTTAAAAATTATTTCTTTATATATAAAATATAATCAAGGTAAAATTATTTCATTTACCCAATTTTAAAACAATATTGTGTCGAATTTTTCTGTACAAGTGTTTAGAGATCCCTATCAACAACGTTAATTACTCGTATTAACCAGAATCTATATACCACTCAACAAACCAATCATCACAATATAAAACAATTTTATATTCACTAACAAATACGCTCTCATAGCTATTATTACACTCAAACTCATTCTAGAGTACTACTGACTCTATCTCTAATGAGTAATACCCTACAGAACCATGGTCGTCACTTAACCATAAGCTCTGATACCAAATGTAAGAGACCCGCTTCTTCGTCTTCCGAAAACTGACATCAATACGTCCACTGTATCAACTGTCGAGAAATCGAATGCCGAAAAACCGAACACTTAGGGTTTTAAGAAAAAGAAAAAGACAGAAGGAGAGGTAGAAGATAGAAAATAGAGGGAAAAGAAATAGAAAATAGAACGGAATAGAAAACAAATGAACAATAACAGAATCTCACAATTCGCAGTGGAACAACATATAATAGATAAATGAATAATCTTTAAACAAAGAACCATATCAGTTATTACATTACATTACATCATTACGTCATATCATCATCAGAGTGTACAACATCAAACAACAACAAACAGCGGAAAAGAAATACTATATACTAATAATACGCCATGCCATCCATCTTGCCTCCAGCAACTCCAGAATATCCTGATAAACCTAACTCTTGACTGCCCGTGTAGAAATTGGTGGGCACCCAGAGTTTAGGAAGGAAAACAATAAACTCCGAGTCAGTCATGTGACTGGTGTGAGAACTCAAAACAGTTTATTTATCTTTGAAAACAAAATAGAGGAATATTTTTAAAGTCAATTCGCAATGCTTTTAAAAATGAGACTACCATAAGGCCTCCCGCACACACACACAATGCAAACGCAGAATCGGAGGAGATTTCTCCTTATGATAGTCAAAGATGCTTGATACGCATTTAAAAGAACATTTGATATTATTACTAGTGCATAGTGTAGAGAAAAATTCATTTCGAAAATAAAGATATAAATCTTAGCCAGCATAGACATTTCGAACTATGCCTACTATAGCTACCATCTAAACAGTGGTGACCACCATAAGTAAATGGCAGGTTCTACAACTAATACCGTACAGGGTTTCGTATTGGGAATTGGATTTCCAACGAATGATCAGGCCAAGGAACTTACCATTTCCACATGAGAATGCCTCTGGAAGGACATCCCCGAGAACCAAACCGGATCTCTACCCACACAAGGCCAGGTTACCCCTAACTGAGTAACAACTGACCGAGTATGCCATCCCCCGGTCCTTTGGGACCTTTAACCGAGCGCTCGTAATCAATTCACACAATCATAAAGTGTTTTCAACATGAGTAAGTATCTGGGCTCCATACCATGATACCACCCTTTTCCAGAAGGAAATGCACATACCCTAAAGGGCGCTACCCCTCATAACCTTGCTGCATCTTTCCTGTTTTGACCATTCCCGGGGTGTGAGGCTCGACGAAGTCACGTCCACAAAAACATACTTTATACAAAAGCCATGCTTTGGGTCAACAAATGATCATAGAGATGATCACAAAGATAAACGATCAAACAAATGATCCTATCACAAATAATCAGCACAATGATCATTTCACATCAACACTCAGCATGTCACATTACCAAATTGGGAATATATCGCTGATAACATTCAACTACATAACCTCTGAGCTCGTACGTCTCAGAGAAGGGTGTTAAGCTAAAAGAATAAATTCTCCGCCACCAACAGAAATATATTTGAAAGAAATCGGCTTTACATCTCAATTTGTAATGTCAGACACACAATCCATACAAGTCTGTTCCGGGGTCGAACAGAACCGAAGGCACTTACAAAGAAGTCCTTGCAATCCGGATAATCTATAATCACGTCTGGACTTCCCATCACATAGGGAGTCTCTATACCGTAGCTACTCGGTGCAAAGACAATCGACGAGTTGTCCTTTCACTTTCAAAAATATCCGGTCTTCAACACCGGTCATCAATGCTATCCATTACGTCGTATCACTATTCAGAATGGGTAATCCGAATAACGAGCGCAATAATTTAAAAATAAGTGTAGCATTCAAATACAAGCAAATCACAACAAATACCTTTCAAAGGTAAATATTGATAGTCGGTTATTGAACTGTCAATGGATATGCACAACATCACCAGATTCCAAATAATTTTCCAAATTATTTATTTCCCAAAAATATCTTTACACGATATATAATTTTCACACTTCAAAAATAAATCAATATTTATTTTCAAACAAATTCCCTTTTCTTTTATAAATTCCCTAGTGAATTTATATTTCACAATATTTTCGAATATACGATTTCAATTATTCATTTTCAATTTATCTTCAAAAAGATAGATTCTCAAAACATTTCATTTCACATTGGAAAAACATTTCCATACTTATTTATTCATAAGTAATTCACAAATTTTATTTATTTTCAACCTTTGGAAAATATTCAATATACTTAAATCGAAATTAAGCACATATTTCATTCTTTAAGGGAATCATTCTCTTAAACATATTTATTTGGGCCAAAACGAATGTTGCGTAAAACATCGTTACGACAACCCAAAATCACTAGTACAGGGATTCGAAATTAAAAATAGATATATAAATCCCAATACTATACAAAACATTTCCTTTCGGAAATCATTTACTATAACAATAGTGTTATAGTCCACCATTTCCTTTTATTTCTCGAAAACATCTATTTCAACAATAAATGTTGAAATCTATGGTTTTGAATCTCAACACATCTAAAACATCGTTAGATCGTTTTAATTCTGTTTAAAACATCACATTCAAAACAATTTCTTTAACATATTATTCACTATTCAAAAACGTGAATATACTTGTTAACGAATTTCATCATTTCTATACATTTTATTTTAAAGGATTATTCACAGTTAAAAACGTGAATATAACTCCATTAATAGGTTTCAACAATTTACTTATCAAAATAAGTCGTTTGCGAATTTATAAAACAACGTTTATAAACTCCTTTATTATTTATTTTATAACAACTTCCTTTTATAAATTCCTTTATTAACCTATCTCAATTCATAACTCAATTATAAACCAAAGGTTCATATTATAAGTTAAATACTTAGAATTTATTTGTTTGCAC
Source organism: Allium cepa (assembly GCA_030765085.1). Taxonomy (NCBI): domain Eukaryota; kingdom Viridiplantae; phylum Streptophyta; class Magnoliopsida; order Asparagales; family Amaryllidaceae; genus Allium; species Allium cepa. Next base: position 502,433,762 of record CM060931.1, read on the forward strand.
AATCGTTCCTTTAAACTTCATAATTATAAATCTTATAACTTATAAGATTCAATTATTTATCCAAAACCATTCTTTTAATAACTTTATAAATTTTATAAACCCACTGTTTATAAAATTCTATTTCTAACTTCACCGTTTATAATTCTATAAATTTCATTCATTTATGAAATTCATTCTCACTTCATTCTAACACTTATAAAAACTCGTTTTATAATCTCAATATTTCAATTTATAAATATCCATTTATAAGTTTCTTATATAAATAAATTTATATTATTCTTTTAAAACGTCTTTAATCTCCTTTATAATTTCACCATTTTGATTTATAAAATAATCAAATTTTATAAATCCTATTTTTAAACTTTTTACAATAAATCCAAAAATCCCAATTTAACTATTTTATAAAACATTAACCCCATATTTTCAAAAATCAGTTTTTAACTATATTTCTCAAAAATATAATTTTTATAACATTAAAAGTTATATCGTTTATTTATTTAAAATGAATCAATTTCCAAACATATAGTATATTTTCAAAAATCACTTTAAAAATCATTTTAAAATTCCAAAGTTTGGTCCAATGATGCTACACACCAAATAGTCAATCACGACAACAACGATATCATATATCGATATGATAATCCATCAAATATCAAAATATCTGAAATCAAATAAAAACTGTTGAGGAATCCAGTTGGATCCCTCTAACCTGTTTTCCTGCATCCACAAACATTAGCACAATACCAATTCCGCTCCAGTACGAAATTATCGCGGTATATGGGTTTTAAAATATTATCCGCTTAATAGACGGCGCAATAGGGTCTCATCCGCTATACAAATGCGGGAAATCAGTAACTGCAATATATACATATGCCAATATATATATATTGCTATTATATATAATACCAATTTCACTGTTTATGAAATATTCGCGGTATATGTTTTTAATAAATAACATCCGCTTACTAACGGCGCATAATGTCTATTTTAACAATCAATAGATAACAATCATCATTCAATCATGCATTCAAATATTTTAAATCTAACTATTTAAAATAAAAATCAAAACTATTCGATTGAGTGAGAAGTTCTCACCTTGATTTCAATTTCGTTTTAGCGATTTATTTCGAATAAAATTAAACGGGCGTTTAATTTTACCCGAAATTCTCACTAACTCCAAACGACTCCAATCCAGCTCCATAGCGTAATATTCATCAATACGAACCCAACGCAACTGGTTTCACGCGTTTTCGACCTCGTATGAAAAAGTTATGCATTTATGAAGTTACACGAATTTAATATAAACAAATTACAACATAATTAACTATTTTAAACCTAACCTAATCTAAGCCATTGGATCCATCACCCAGCAAATCACAGCCGTGCCTACCCTTCTTCTCCAACACGCGATCCATCTACAGACACTATCATACGCACGCAACCCATAAACCACGAAACTAGGGTTAAAGATCTCGGCCACCACAACGAACGATTTAACGATCAAGTGATGCCATCTTGTAGCCCATCTCCTTCCCCACATTCGGCCTGAAGATCTTGAAACTTGGCCCCTCCTCCTCTCTCGATTTGCGTGCGCAATGCGTCACCTTTGCAGCCACTTTGTCGTCGATCCGTAACACCATTCGCGATCTCCACCGTTGGGTGTAAAGCTCTCGACGAGCTCTACGTGTTTATAGTTGATCACTTCTTCTAATTGTTAGTGGATTGAGAAGGATTGAGGAAAGAAATTGAACAATTTTCGGCCATCTATTTCAATGGTGGCGGCCGGCTTTGAAACTAGGGTTTAGTTTATTTATTTATTTTTATTTGTGAATGGTTGGTCTATTTATAGAAAACGAACGAAACACTATTCATTTCGGAATTTCCAAACTCCGATTTACGCGCAGTGACCGACATTTCTAGGGTTTATCCCGCTTTCCGGACAAAATGGAACAGGTTTCGAAAGCTAATTCAGACATCTGTGCGAGTTATGGCAATAAACGTTCAATTTAAATTAAACCGATTTAAACGATTTTCTAGGCGTTTTAGCTTGCACCGGACAAACGGTAAATCCAATCGACACGAAATTTGAAACCTTACAATAATATCACATTACGGATCCGATGAAACTAGTTTCGTCGAAATCCGAGACTTTTTGAAAAATGGCTATTTTAACTCGCCAAATTAGTATTAAAAACAATTCGATGCGTTTCGAGCTGCCACGATCAAACGATAACTCCGATTGCTACGAAAATTGAAATCCGATAATAACTAATTATTACGGATCCAATGGAATAAGTTTCGTCAAATTCTGAGACTGTTCAAAAATTGACTATTTTCACTAGTCGATTAAATATTAAAATATTCAATTTTCACAAATTAACTCTTAATTCGATTTTACAAGTTCTAAAATATCATTCTAACTCCAACATGATAAAATAAAATTTTACAAATCATTTTCAATCATATTTAACTCAATTTTCAATTATTTCCATAATTTAACATATTAAATTATCGATTTAATTATCCAATTAAATCTAATTATTCAAAATAAAATTTATTTGACTTATAAATTTCACTTATTAATATTTAAAATTAATTAAATATTCAAATTTTAATTACTTAAAATCCTGGGTCGTTACAATCTTCCCCCCTTAAAAGAATTTCGTCCTTGAAATTATCAAGTAAGAAAAGTTACAGAAGCTATTAATTTTCCCAAAATTCATAATTAAATTTCTTACAATACTTTACTAAGTTTTCAAATCATACTTAGTTATCTTTTCAAAAACAACTACTATTGTTTAACTTTCAATTCCAAATAAAAGTTATAGTTTTCAAAATTTTCCAATTTTCTCAAATTTTTTTCTAACGCCTTAAATTTTTGGAAAAATTCGCCATAGTCTCCTTTGCGCGGCTCGATCCGAAAAAAAATGACAGTATATATATATCACAAATATACATCTCATCAAGTAATGAGGCATCCCGCAGGGAAAAAATGTAAAAGTTCGATATTTAATCCGAGATATGTACCTTATATTTTATTAGCAAGCATATACGGCTAATATAGTGCGAAAGCGAGCTCGAAATGCGAAGCAAACGCGATCCGCCCCTACTAAACACTCAACAAACAACATGAGAACATGCATATATGAAAGTAGCATCAACATACAACATATAGCAACATAATAACTATATATGCCAACATAGCAAATGTAGTAAAAGCAACAAATGCAAACATCAACCAACTATCATCCAACTAACATCCATAACCAATAAATATTCATTCATATTCTCATCAATATTCAATGAATTGGTTTTCAATTTAAATCACATTTGATTCATTAACAGTCGATGTTTACTAACATTCATTTTCAATTAGTTTATATTCACTAATCCATATTCAAGTTGGTTCACTTCCAATTCAAATTCAATTCTATTTAAGATTCACTTAACTTCCAATTGGACTTTAATTACTTTAGCTTCCAATTCCATTAATTCAATTTCATTAATACTTAATGAATTATATACAATCAACTAACAATCATATATCAACCAATGTATATTAATTTCAACCAAATTCCTTTGCTTTCAATTGGTTTAATTAATTGATTTTTTATTCAACTATTCAACTTTCCAATAACATTAGATTTTAATGAATTAACACTTGCATTCATTATTTCTTATCAATTATTCACATTTAATTGATTAATATTCAATCCATTCATTCAATTCAATTACAAAAGTTGAATTTCATTTATATAACTCAAGTTCACATTTATCACTTCACTTTATTAATTTACTTTGATACCAATATCAACTTAATTCAACATTTCTTAAGTTATACTTTTTTTTTACACACATCACTTGTTTTTTCTTAACTTAAATTCCCACTTACAAATCAATTCAGCTTTTAATTCTAAAGTAAATTTTCCATTTAACTTTAAATTCATTTTTATATTTATAACTTATATTCATAAATATATTCATATAGTTTCACTTCTTATATATATAAGTTTTATTTCACAATTGTAAATCACATTAATTATAATTCAAGTCTTATAATTCTTTTGCTTATACAATTATTCTTTTACTTAGATTATTCAAACAACTAAATAATCAACTTATATACTTTAATAATTCTTAAAAATTATTTCTTTATATATAAAATATAATCAAGGTAAAATTATTTCATTTACCCAATTTTAAAACAATATTGTGTCGAATTGTTCTGTACAAGTGTTTAGAGATCCCTATCAACAACGTTAATTACTCGTATTAACCAGAATCTATATACCACTCAACAAACCAATCATCACAATATAAAACAATTTTATATTCACTAACAAATACGCTCTCATAGCTATTATTACACTCAAACTCATTCTAGAGTATTACTGACTCTATCTCTAATGAGTAATACCCTACAGAACTATGGTTGTCGCTTAACCATAAGCTCTGATACCAAATGTAAGAGACCCACTTCTTCGTCTTCCGAAAACTGACATCAATACGTCCACTGTATCAACTGCCGAGAAATCGAATGCCGAAAAACCGAACACTTAGAGTTTTAAGAAAAAGAAAAAGATAGAAGGAGAGGTAGAAGATAGAAAATAGAACGGAACAGAAAACAACTGAACAATAACAGAATCTCACAATTCGCAGCGGAACAACATATAATAGATAAATGAATAATCTTTAAACAAAGAACTATATCAGTTATTACATTACATTACATCATTACATCATATCATCATCAGAGTGTACAGTATCAAACAACAACAAACAGCGGAAAAGAAATACTATATACTAATAATACGCCATGCCATCCATCTTGCCTCCAGCAACTCCAGAATATCCAGAATATCCTGATAAACCTAACTCTTGACTGCCCGTGTAGAAATTGGTGGGCACCCAGAGTTTAGGAAGGAAAACAATAAACTCCGAGTCAGTCATGTGACTGGTGTGAGAACTCAAAACAGTTTATTTATTTTTGAAAACAAAATAGAGGAATATTTTTAAAGTCAATTCGCAATGCTTTTAAAAATGAGACTACCATAAGGCCTCCCGCACACACACACACAATGCAAACGCAGTATCGGAGGAGATTTCTCCTTATGATAGTCAAAGATGCTTGATACGCATTTAAAAGAACATTTCATATTATTACTAGTGCATAGTGTAGAGAAAAATTCATTTCGAAAATAAAGATATAAATCTTAGCCAGCATAGACATTTCGAACTATGCCTACTATAGCTACTGTAACGACCCGTATTTTTACGTGTCGATAAATCGTAGAATTTACAGGTTGTTAGTGTTGTTTGTGTTGTCTCTAGCCTGAGTCATATGGAGAGTAACTCGTGTGTTGGAGTATTGAGTCGTGACCGACTCATAAGTTGGAACGAGTTATGGAGTTAACTCGTGACTGAGTCTAGAGTTGCCGAGTTGAGTCTAGGTCGCATAACCGACCTAAGGAAGTTTAGGTCGTATGGCCGACCTAAGGTAGGGGCCGAGCTATAGGAGTTAACTGGATAGGGATTTGGACCGAGTTAAGAGTTAGAACGGCATAGGGGTTACCGACTTAAGATGAGAGGCGAGATAGGGGTCAAGGGATGAGTCGTGTACGGGTTACGACTCATAGGAGGCCGGCTTAAAAGTTAACTCGTATGGCCGAGTTAGCGTGTTGTTGAGTCGTTGGGTTGAGTCGGCCGTGTTTGATTGAAGCGTTGAGTCGTAGAGCCGTTGTGTAGCTAGGTTGTTGTCTCGGTTAGGCTTGGAGATGAGTCGTGGGGCGACTCAGGGATTGGGTCGGTAGAGTACGTTATCCCTTGTGTTGTTAGGTCGGTGGGCCGACTTAGTAGATAAGTCGTTGGGGACTTAGGCCTTTGAGTCGTGCATACGTGTTAGGTCGGGATAAGGCTTTGGCTTAGGTCGGCAGGAACTAGGTCGTGTAACCCTGTATGTGTTGTGTAGTTGGGTCGGCGTCTTGGGGATAAGTCGTAGGTAGTTGAGTCGTATAGGTCGGCAGAGTGTTGGGTCGTATGGGGTCGCTTAGGTCGTGAGTCGGCAAGGATGAGTCGGCAAGGATGAGTCGGGGACGACCTAATAGCGAGCTCCGAGTTAAGAAGTTGGCCGAGTTAAGGGGGATTCCAGCCTATAAATAGAGGGGTTTGGCTCACTTTTTGGCACCGGATTTCGAAGCGACGAAGTGCTGCCATTTTGGAACTCGACTTCGGTATTTTCTTCACTTCTTTCTCTACTTCTATCAAGTGCTAACATCCATTGAAGATTGAAGATCAAGATCAAAGATCAAGAGCCAAAGTTGAAGATTTTCATCCGAAGAAGCTAGATTTCACCGTTTCAAGTGAAATTTCTCCGGATCAAGCTCAAGTCCTTGCTGTCCAGATCTGAAGTTGATTGATTTTAGGTTGTTTTGGTGATTTGGTGAGTGGTAGTTATCTCTCACGCGGATCCAAAGGAGTATATTGGATTGGTGGCATGTTTGGGTGTTAAAGTTAGAGATTTCATGCATTTTTCTTAGATCTAAGTCTAGATCCATGGTTTTTGAAGATGTTTACTTATGCAAGTTTGTTTAATAAGCATTAGAGACAAAACCCATGTTTTATAATTGATAGATCTATGCTAAAAACCATGATTTCACATACGTTGGACTTTTGCTCATTTAATTACGAAATTGCCATTATAGTTGATATTGCTTAAATTGCTTAATAGATCTTGTTTGAATGATTGATTATTTGAATGTATGATTGATTTGATTGTTTCCAAGTTAGCTAGTAGTTGATTTGGAACAAGATGATGAAAGAGGATTCAAAAGCTATGGAAGAAGGCTCTTGAATGGTGAAAGCTGCTTAAGGCATATGTAGCGGATGTTGAAGCTCATATGTATAGATTGGATGATGTTGAGATGGGACTTTGCCATGATTTGATGAGGCAAACCATGTTGTTGAGTTGAGACTTTGCTTTGATGCGATGAAGCGAAGTATGATGTGAGTCTTGGCTTAATCCAAGCAGGGATCATTCCAAGCATGTTGATAACTTGAAGAGTAGTTCAAGTTGGTTGATAATGGATTGTTCAAGAGGTAGCTTGAGCTTGTATGAGGATAGTCGTCAAGAAGGATGGCTAGGAGGCTTGGATCTCGTCGTTGTTGAAGGTTCTAGCATGCTCAAAAGCAAGAGTACATGGGGCGCCCATAACGACTACAGGTAGGTAGTCGGGACACCCAAAAGACTACAGGTAGGTAGTTGAGTACTCTGGGCAAAGTAGATAAGTCCTAGGCACAAGGCAGTGTGCGGAGTTATGGTTAGAACCGGGGTTACCATTAGCCCTTGACAGATGGTCATTCAACTAACGGTGAAATCGAGGCAAGGATAACAGTGATAGCCAGAGTCATGGATGTTTGGTTGTATTATCATTCGGCTTCAAGAGCGGTGTTTTCTGGGTGCTTATCTGATCTTGGTTTAGGCCTTGGGGGTTTGTATTTGGAAAACATCGTCCTTGACTCGAGTGGTATTCGCTTTACCTTAATTGTCTATGTTGTTATGCCTGCTTCTCCTTAGTGTATGTCTGGGGCTATCACTGTAGAAAGAGGTGGAGTGGGATGGTTTGGTTCCTATTCCTTTTATCCTTTATGCTCTTTTGGTATGCTTGATAGTTGATTTACTGCTCACTAAGACTTTGTCTGACTCAAGGTTTTATGTCTCCTCTTATTACCTTGGGCTGTTCATCCATGTCGGGATGGGCAGACTAGGTAGCAGGTGACAGGTGCTGTGCTAGGAGTTCTACGCTAAAGATGACGAAGACGAGCAGGAGGCTTTGCATATTAGTTTTCTTACTATATGTACTGGGTATCCGCTGCTGTATTTGGTTGAGTGATTTGTAGTGAGGCTTTCATGTATGGATTTGAGTAGATGATTGTATGAAACTACTGTGATGCTTATATGATGATGTTCTGTTCTATGGAGCTTCACTATATTATATTTCTCTATTGTATTTTATCCATGCGCTGTGAGTTATGCGATAGAGATTCTTCTGTTTTGTTTTACCCTGACTATCGTCCATGGCTGCCTGGCACACCTTTTAGCGCATTATTTCCTTGATTTGGTGCGGGAGTCATGGGCGGTCGTCACATTTGGTATCAGAGCTTTGGTTAATCGATTTTAGCCAACGCTCGCTGATGTAACTACGTAAGAGAGACGTAATTGTAATTTGATGGATGATTACTATATATAATATAGTAGTTTAGAAGGGTTTGAACTCCTTATGCAGTTGTTTCTTAAGGTGTTCTAATCATTCTTATTTACAGATATTAAGGATGAGTCGAAGTGAGAGACAAGCTGCGAGGGGTAGCCGTGATGCTAGGGAAGCTGTTGATTATGCTCCTATGTTTGAGGCCATGATGACTTCAATCATGAGGAGAATACCAGCTTCAGGATCATCTGTGGATGTGGGAGTTCAAGTCCAAGCTCCGAGACCGGTGGATTTTGCCAAGCTTTGCAAGGATTATACTGCTCTTGGAGGGAAAGTTTTCTTGGGGACGGAGTCGACTATTGAGGTGCAGAGATGGATTGATGCTTGCAAAAGAATCTTTGGTGACTTAGGGATTGAGGATGCAACTAAGAGGAAGCTTGCATCGAGACAGCTTCAGGGAAGAGCTGCTGATTGGTGGAATTCTATCACCATCGATACTCCAGAAGAAGAGATTACTTGGGAGCAATTCCAAGTTAGATTTGAAGCTAAGTTCATCTCTACTTCCCAGAAATCTGTCTTGTTTAAGAGGTTTGTGGAGCTCAAGCAAGGGGGAAGGCCTGTTCTTGAGTACATTTCTGAGTTTGAAGCTTTGTCTAAGTATGCCAGATCGTATATTGATTCTCCCTACCAGAAGAATGAAAAGTTTGTGACTGGTCTGGATGCTTATCTTGGGAGGCAGTTAGTGGATCATCTGGACGATCCATTTGAGAAGCTTGTGGAAAAAGCTCTTAGGCATGAGAGTTTGTTTCCTAGGGAAAGTTCTGTCGTTTCTGTAACCAGGGAAGGATCTAAACCACAGCAGAGTGGCAATAAGAAGAGGAAACAACAGCAACAGAGGGGTAGGGATGGCCAGAAGAAGCCGAAGAGTGAAGTGACTTGCTATAACTGCCAGCAGAAGGGCCATCTTTACAAAGATTGTAAGAATCCCAAAGTGCCGGGAAAGTGTTACAACTGTGATAAGCTGGGACATATCAAGAAGGATTGTCCAGAACCGAGGAAAGATAGGCAGGTTGTGCAAGCCTATGCTTTGGGGGCTGTTCCATCGTCTTCGAAAGCTCCTACTGCTGAAGAGAAGGGGAAGAGTGTGGTTGTTCAAGGTACTCTTTCTATTTGTGGTGTTCCAGTTAGAGTGTTGTTTGATACTGGAGCGTCGCATTCTTTTGTTTGTGATGATTTGGTAAGCCGGTTAGGTATGAAACCGGATATTGTTGATAGGCCATTGGTTGTGACTAATCCGGTAGGGGGTTCGTCATGTTTGTGTATGTTATGTCGTGGTCTAGTTGTGTCGAGTCATGATTGCTCGTTTGTTTGTGATTGCTTTGTTCTGAACTTTGCGGGGTTCGGAATTATTTTGGGTATGGACTGGCTTAGGAAGTATGCGGCTAGGATTGATTGTGAGAGGCTTGAGGTGACAGTCGGGAATGTGGAAGGGCGAAAGGTTGTGATACGATGTAAGCATGAAGAAGGCGTCTTCATGAGCTTCATGTATTCGCTAGTTGTTCCACGGGATGGACTGTCATCGGTGCCTATTGTGAATGAGTTTGAGAATGTCTTTGAGGAAGTCAAAGGGTTGCCGCCGCATAGGGAGATCGAGTTTCGTATCGATCTAGTTGAGGGAGCCAGACCTGTTGTGATGCCTCTTAGGCGGATGGCACCGAGGGAGCAGCAAGAGCTGAAGGTGCAAGTTGATGACCTTTTGCGGAAAGGATTCATTCGGAGAAGTGTGTCCGAATGGGGTGCGCCCGTTGTGTTCGCAACCAAAACGGATGGATCGTTGAGGTTGTGTGTTGATTATCGTGAGCTGAATAAGGTGACTAGGAAGAACAAGTATCCATTGCCGAGAATAGATGACTTGTTTGATCAGCTTCACGAGGCTAAGGTGTTTTCTCAGATGGATTTGGCAACGGGATTTCACCAGTTGAGAGTGGTGAAGGATAGTGTGCCGAAGACTGCTTTCAGGACACCATCCGGGTTTTATGAGTGGCTGGTAATGCCGTTTGGGTTGACTAACGCGCCAGCATATTTTGTGGATCTTATGAATAGAGTGTTCAGAGATCAGTTGAATAAGTTCGTGCTTGTGTTCGTGGATGATATTTTGGTTTATTCCAGAACTGAGGAAGAGCACAAGACGCACTTGAGGATTGTTTTAGGAATCTTACGGAAACATCAGCTGAAGGCTAAGTTTTCGAAGTGTCACTTCTGGAAGAATGAAGTGAGGTTCTTAGGTCATGTTATTTCTGGAAATGGAATAGCGGTTGATCCCGCTAAGGTGGCAGCGATCCAGGATTGGGTTAGGCCTAAGAATGCATCTGATGTGAGAAGTTTTCTTGGATTAGCAGGATATTATCGTCGGTTTATCAAAGACTTTTCCAAGATAGCTGCACCGTTGACAGGATTGACGAAGAAGAACCAAGTGTTCAGATGGGATGATAAGTGTGAGCAAGCTTTCGTAATCCTGAAAGAGCGACTGACGAGCGCTCCTGTTTTGACTATTCCAAGTGGGAATGATGAGATGGTGGTTTACACCGATGCATGTGGCACTGGACTAGGAGCGGTGCTAATGCAGAAGCATAAAGTTGTTGCGTATGCTAGTCGACAACTAAAGCCGCATGAAAGGAATTATCCGACTCATGATTTGGAGTTAGCGGCGATTGTGTTTGCTTTGAAGATGTGGAGACACTATCTATTGGGAGTTAGATTCGAGCTGTTTACAGATCATAAGTCGTTGAAGTATCTGTTTTCCCAAAAGGATTTGAATCTTCGACAGCAAAGGTGGCTAGAGTTCTTAGCATCGTATGATTTTGGTATAGCCTATACTCCAGGGAAAGGTAACGCAGTGGCTGATGCGTTAAGTCGAAGACATGCAGGATTGGGAGCCATGTTTTCGGAATGGAAGAGTCTTGAGTATTTGGCTGGATTTGATTTCAGGCCTAGATGTGAATTGGAACCTGAGATGTTGGCAAACTTATCGATAAGGCCTACTCTTGTGGAAAGAATTGGCGAGAGGCAAAGGAGAGATGATAAGCTTATCAAGATTATCCGTGATTTGGAATCCGGATTGGATCCAGAAAAGGATAAAGGATTTGAAGTCGATCGAGAGGGTTGGCTTCGAAAGCAAGGGCGACTAGTTGTTCCCGATGTAGATGGATTGAGAGATGAAGTTCTGAGGGAGAGTCATCACTCGAAGTTGACAATTCATCCAGGTGGAAATAAGATGTATCGGGATATGAAGAGAACCTACTACTGGGAAGGTATGAAGAAGGATGTTGGAAATTTTATTTCCAAGTGTATGAATTGCCAGTTGGTGAAAGCTGAGCAGAAGAAGCCCAGTGGATTGCTTCAGCCATTAGAGGTTCCTACATGGAAGTGGGAGCAAGTGTCGATGGACTTTATCGATGGTCTACCTAGGACAAGAGCAGGGAATGAAGGGATTTGGGTCATAGTAGATCGTTTGACCAAGAGTGCAAGGTTCATTCCTGTTCGATCGACTAGGACTGCATCGAAGTTGGCTGAATTATATGTGAAGTGGATAGTTCGTTTCCATGGTGTTCCGAAGAGTATAGTGAGCGATCGAGATCCATTGTTCACTAGTAGATTTTGGAAGAGCTTCCAGGAAGTTTTGGGAACTGAGTTGTGTTTGAGTACAGCTTATCACCCTCAAACAGATGGTCAGACTGAGAGAGTCAACCGAGTTTTGGAAGATCTTCTTAGAGCATGTGTTTTGGACTTCGGAGGATCATGGGAAGATCACCTTCATTTGGTGGAGTTTGCTTATAATAACAGTTATCAGTCGAGTATCGGTATGGCACCATATGAGGCATTATATGGAAGACCGTGTAACTCTCCGACATGTTGGTTGGAAACTGGAGAAAAGCTGATACTTGGGCCAGAGATGATTCGACAGACTTCAGATTGTATAGAGATCATTCGGCAACGAATGAAGGCAGCCCAAGATCGTCAGAAAAGTTATGCCGATAATCGTCGTAAGGATTTGGAATTCGACGTAGGTGATATGGTTTTTGTGAAGATTTCTCCTCTGAAGAGTGTCATTAGATTCGGGAAGAAAGGAAAGTTAACTCCGAGATTTGTTGGACCATTCCCGATTATCGAGCGTATTGGAAAGCTCGCTTATAGATTGGAGTTACCGGAAAAGATGGCGGGTGTGCACAGTGTTTTTCATGTATCTTATCTACGGAAGTATATGCACGACCCAACTACGGTGGTTTCTGCTGATAGCTGTGAAGACTTGGAGGTTGATCCAGTTGTTTCGAGACCTCGTAAGCCGCTTCGTATTGTTGAAACCGATACGAAACAGCTTAGGAGGAAGACGATTACGTTGCTCAAGGTACAATGGAGTGATGATGTTAACGACTGTACGTGGGAGGAGGAAGAGAGGATGAAGGCAGCTCATCCCGAACTCTTCGAGGTATGGCCCTAAAGTGTCGTGACATCTCATGAATTTGTAGCTTGTTCTAAGTCTTAGAATTCTGCATGCTAGGTTAGAATTGGTTGCATGGATTGTTGATTGCCATGGATGATAGGCATGCGGAATAATTTTGATTGCTGTTGTTTGCTTGGAATTTCGGGGGCGAAATTCCTAAGGGGGAGAGAATGTAACGACCCGTATTTTTACGTGTCGATAAATCGTAGAATTTACAGGTTGTTAGTGTTGTTTGTGTTGTCTCTAGCCTGAGTCATATGGAGAGTAACTCGTGTGTTGGAGTATTGAGTCGTGACCGACTCATAAGTTGGAACGAGTTATGGAGTTAACTCGTGACTGAGTCTAGAGTTGCCGAGTTGAGTCTAGGTCGCATAACCGACCTAAGGAAGTTTAGGTCGTATGGCCGACCTAAGGTAGGGGCCGAGCTATAGGAGTTAACTGGATAGGGATTTGGACCGAGTTAAGAGTTAGAACGGCATAGGGGTTACCGACTTAAGATGAGAGGCGAGATAGGGGTCAAGGGATGAGTCGTGTACGGGTTACGACTCATAGGAGGCCGGCTTAAAAGTTAACTCGTATGGCCGAGTTAGCGTGTTGTTGAGTCGTTGGGTTGAGTCGGCCGTGTTTGATTGAAGCGTTGAGTCGTAGAGCCGTTGTGTAGCTAGGTTGTTGTCTCGGTTAGGCTTGGAGATGAGTCGTGGGGCGACTCAGGGATTGGGTCGGTAGAGTACGTTATCCCTTGTGTTGTTAGGTCGGTGGGCCGACTTAGTAGATAAGTCGTTGGGGACTTAGGCCTTTGAGTCGTGCATACGTGTTAGGTCGGGATAAGGCTTTGGCTTAGGTCGGCAGGAACTAGGTCGTGTAACCCTGTATGTGTTGTGTAGTTGGGTCGGCGTCTTGGGGATAAGTCGTAGGTAGTTGAGTCGTATAGGTCGGCAGAGTGTTGGGTCGTATGGGGTCGCTTAGGTCGTGAGTCGGCAAGGATGAGTCGGCAAGGATGAGTCGGGGACGACCTAATAGCGAGCTCCGAGTTAAGAAGTTGGCCGAGTTAAGGGGGATTCCAGCCTATAAATAGAGGGGTTTGGCTCACTTTTTGGCACCGGATTTCGAAGCGACGAAGTGCTGCCATTTTGGAACTCGACTTCGGTATTTTCTTCACTTCTTTCTCTACTTCTATCAAGTGCTAACATCCATTGAAGATTGAAGATCAAGATCAAAGATCAAGAGCCAAAGTTGAAGATTTTCATCCGAAGAAGCTAGATTTCACCGTTTCAAGTGAAATTTCTCCGGATCAAGCTCAAGTCCTTGCTGTCCAGATCTGAAGTTGATTGATTTTAGGTTGTTTTGGTGATTTGGTGAGTGGTAGTTATCTCTCACGCGGATCCAAAGGAGTATATTGGATTGGTGGCATGTTTGGGTGTTAAAGTTAGAGATTTCATGCATTTTTCTTAGATCTAAGTCTAGATCCATGGTTTTTGAAGATGTTTACTTATGCAAGTTTGTTTAATAAGCATTAGAGACAAAACCCATGTTTTATAATTGATAGATCTATGCTAAAAACCATGATTTCACATACGTTGGACTTTTGCTCATTTAATTACGAAATTGCCATTATAGTTGATATTGCTTAAATTGCTTAATAGATCTTGTTTGAATGATTGATTATTTGAATGTATGATTGATTTGATTGTTTCCAAGTTAGCTAGTAGTTGATTTGGAACAAGATGATGAAAGAGGATTCAAAAGCTATGGAAGAAGGCTCTTGAATGGTGAAAGCTGCTTAAGGCATATGTAGCGGATGTTGAAGCTCATATGTATAGATTGGATGATGTTGAGATGGGACTTTGCCATGATTTGATGAGGCAAACCATGTTGTTGAGTTGAGACTTTGCTTTGATGCGATGAAGCGAAGTATGATGTGAGTCTTGGCTTAATCCAAGCAGGGATCATTCCAAGCATGTTGATAACTTGAAGAGTAGTTCAAGTTGGTTGATAATGGATTGTTCAAGAGGTAGCTTGAGCTTGTATGAGGATAGTCGTCAAGAAGGATGGCTAGGAGGCTTGGATCTCGTCGTTGTTGAAGGTTCTAGCATGCTCAAAAGCAAGAGTACATGGGGCGCCCATAACGACTACAGGTAGGTAGTCGGGACACCCAAAAGACTACAGGTAGGTAGTTGAGTACTCTGGGCAAAGTAGATAAGTCCTAGGCACAAGGCAGTGTGCGGAGTTATGGTTAGAACCGGGGTTACCATTAGCCCTTGACAGATGGTCATTCAACTAACGGTGAAATCGAGGCAAGGATAACAGTGATAGCCAGAGTCATGGATGTTTGGTTGTATTATCATTCGGCTTCAAGAGCGGTGTTTTCTGGGTGCTTATCTGATCTTGGTTTAGGCCTTGGGGGTTTGTATTTGGAAAACATCGTCCTTGACTCGAGTGGTATTCGCTTTACCTTAATTGTCTATGTTGTTATGCCTGCTTCTCCTTAGTGTATGTCTGGGGCTATCACTGTAGAAAGAGGTGGAGTGGGATGGTTTGGTTCCTATTCCTTTTATCCTTTATGCTCTTTTGGTATGCTTGATAGTTGATTTACTGCTCACTAAGACTTTGTCTGACTCAAGGTTTTATGTCTCCTCTTATTACCTTGGGCTGTTCATCCATGTCGGGATGGGCAGACTAGGTAGCAGGTGACAGGTGCTGTGCTAGGAGTTCTACGCTAAAGATGACGAAGACGAGCAGGAGGCTTTGCATATTAGTTTTCTTACTATATGTACTGGGTATCCGCTGCTGTATTTGGTTGAGTGATTTGTAGTGAGGCTTTCATGTATGGATTTGAGTAGATGATTGTATGAAACTACTGTGATGCTTATATGATGATGTTCTGTTCTATGGAGCTTCACTATATTATATTTCTCTATTGTATTTTATCCATGCGCTGTGAGTTATGCGATAGAGATTCTTCTGTTTTGTTTTACCCTGACTATCGTCCATGGCTGCCTGGCACACCTTTTAGCGCATTATTTC
Source organism: Allium cepa (assembly GCA_030765085.1). NCBI lineage: Eukaryota > Viridiplantae > Streptophyta > Magnoliopsida > Asparagales > Amaryllidaceae > Allium > Allium cepa. The sequence goes on from CM060931.1 coordinate 502,449,491, forward strand.
CTTGATTTGGTGCGGGAGTCATGGGCGGTCGTCACAGCTACCATCTAAACAGTGGTGACCACCATAAGTAAATGGCAGGTTCTACAACTAATACCGTACAGGGTTTCGTATTGGGAATTGGATTTCCAACGAATGATCAGGCCAAGGAACTTCCCATTGCCACATGAGAATGCCTCTGGAAGGGCATTACCGAGAACCAAACCGGATCTCTACCAACACAAGGCCGGGTTACCCGTAACTGAGTAACAACTGACCGAGTATGCCATCCCCCGGTCCTTTGGGACCTTTAACCGAGCGCTCGTAATCAATTCACACAATCATAAAGTGTTTTCAACATGAGTAAGTATTTGGGCTCCATACCATGATACCACCCTTTTCCAGAAGGAAATGCACATACCCTAAAGGGCGCTACCCCTCATAACCTTGCTGCATCTTTCCTGTTTTGACCATTCTCGGGGTGTGAGGCTCGACGAAGTCACGTCCACAAAAACATACTTTATACAAAAGCCATGCTTTGGGTCAACAAATGATCATAGAGATGACACAAAGATAAACGATCAAACAAATGATCCTATCACAAATAATCAACACAATGATCATTTCACAGCAACACTCAGCATGTCACATTACCAAATTGGGAATATATCGCTGATAACATTCAACTACATAACCTCTGAGATCGTACGTCTCAGAGAAGGCTGTTAAGCTAAAATAATAAATTCTCCGCCACCAACAGAAATATATTTGAAAGAAATCGGCTTTACATCTCAATTTGTAATGTCAGACACACAATCCATACAAGTCTGTTCTGGGCTCGAACAGAACCGAAGGCACTTACAAAGAAGTCCTTGCAATCCGGATAATCTCTAATCACGTCAGGACTTCCCATCACATACGGAGTCTCTATACCGTAGCTACTCGGTGCAAAGACAATCGACGAGTTGTCCTTTTGCTTTCAAAAATATCTGGTCTTCAACACCGGTCATCAATGCTATCCATTACGTCGTATCACTATTCGGAATGGTAATCCGAATAACGAGCGCAATAATTTTAAAATAAGTGTAGCATTCAAATCCAAGCAAATCACAACAAATACCTTTCAAAGGTAAATATAGATAGTCGGTTATTGAACTATCAATGGATATGCACAACATCACCAGATTCCAAATAATTTTCCAAATTATTTATTTCCCAAAAATATCTTTACAGGATATATAATTTTCACACTTCAAAAATAAATCAATATTTATTTTTAAACAAATTCCCTTTTCTTTTATAAATTCCATAGTGAATTTATATTTCACAATATTTATGAATATACGATTTCAATTATTCATTTTCAATTTATCTTCAAAAAGATAGATTCTCAAAATGTTTCATTTCACATTGGAAAAACATTTCCATACTTATTTATTCATAAGTAATTCACAAGTTTTATTTATTTTCAACCTTTGGAAAATATTCAATATACTTAAATCGAAATTAAGCACATATTTCATTCTTTAAGGGAATCATTCTCTTAAGCATATTTATTTGGGCCAAAACGAATGTTGCGTAAAACATCGTTACGACAACCCAAAATCACTAGTATAGGGATTCGAAATTTAAAATAGATATATAAATCCCAATACTATACAAAACATTTCCTTTCGGAAATAATTTACTATAACAATAGTGTTATAGTCCACCATTTCCTTTTATTTCTCGAAAACATCTATTTCAACAATAAATGTTGAAATCTATGGTTTTGAATCTCAACACATTTAAAACATCGTTAGATCGTTTTAATTCTGTTTAAAACATCACATTCAAAACAATTTCTTTAACATATTATTCACTATTCAAATACGTGAATATACTTGTTAACGAATTTCATCATTTCTATACATTTTATTTTAAAGGATTATTCACAGTCAAAAACGTGAATATAACTCCATTAATAGGTTTCAACAATTTACTTATCAAAATAAGTCGTTTGCGAATTTATAAAACAACGTTTATAAACTCCTTTATTATTTATTTTATAACAACTTCCTTTTATAAATTCCTTTATTAACCTATCTCAATTCATAACTTAATTATAAACCAAAGGTTCATATTATAAGTTAAATACTTAGAATTTATTTGTTTGCACAATCGTTCCTTTAAACTTCATAATTATAAATCTTATAACTTATAAGATTCAATTATTTATCTAAAACCATTCTTTTGATAACTTTATAAATTTTATAAACCTACTGTTTATAAAATTCTATTTCTAACTTCACCGTTTATAATTCTATAAATTTCATTCATTTATGAAATTCATTCTCACTTCATTCTAACACTTATAAAAACTCGTTTTATAATCTCAATATTTCAATTTATAAATATCCATTTATAAGTCTCTTATATAAATAAATTTATATTATTCTTTTAAAACGTCTTTAATCTCCTTTATAATTTCACCATTTTGATTTATAAAATAATCAAACTTTATAAATCCTATTTTTAAACTTTTTACAATAAATCCAAAAATCCCAATTTAACTATTTTATAAAATCATTAACCCCATATTTTCAAAAATCAGTTTTTAACTATATTTCTCAAAAATATAATTTTTATAACATTAAAAATTATATCGTTTATTTATTTAAAATGAATCAATTTCCAAACATATAGTATATTTTCAAAAATCACTTTAAAAATCATTTTAAAATTCCAAAGTTTGGTCCAATGATGCTACACACCAAATAGTCAATCACGACAACAACGATATTATATATCAATATGATAATCCATCAAATATCAAAATATCTGAAATCAAATAAAAACTGTTGAGGAATCCAGTTGGATCCCTCCAACCTGTTTTCCTGCATCCACAAACATTAGCACAATACCAATTCCGCTCTAGTACGAAATTATCACGGTATATGGGTTTTAAAATATTATCCGCTTAGTAGACGGCGCAATAGGGTCTCATCCGCTATACAAATGCGGGAAATCAATAACTGCAATATATACATATGCCAATATATATATATATATATATATATATATATATATATATATATATATTGCTATTATATATAATACCAATTTCACTGTTTATGAAATATTCGCGGTATATGTTTTTAATAAATAACATCCGCTTACTAACGGCGCATAATGTCTATTTTAACAATCAATAGATAACAATCATCATTCAAACATGCATTCAAATATTTTAAATCTAACTATTTAAAATAAAAATCGAAACTATTCGATTGAGTGAGAAGTTCTCACCTTGATTTCAATTTTGTTCTAGCGATTTATTTCGAATAATATTAAACGGACGTTTAATTTTACCCGAAATTCTCACTAACTCCAAACGACTCCAATCCAGCTCCATAGCGTAGTATTCATCAATACAAACCCAACGCAACTGGTTTCGCGCGTTTTCGACCTCGTATGAAAAAGTTATGCATTTATGAATTTACACGAATTTAATATAAACAAATTACAACATAATTAACTATTTTAAACCTAACCTAATCTAAGCCATTGGATCCATCACCCAGCAAATCATAGCCGTGCCTACCCTTCTTCTCCAACACGCGATCCATCTACAGACACTATCATACGCACGCAACCCATAAACCACGAAACTAGGGTTAAAGATCTCGGCCACCACAACGAACGATTCAACGATCAAGTGATGCCATCTTGTAGCCCATCTCCTTCCCCACTTTCGGCCTGAAGATCTTGAAACTCGGCCCCTCCTCCTCTCTCGATTTGCGTGCGCAATGCGTCACCTTTGCAGCCACTTTGTCGTCGATCCGTAACACCATTCGCGATCTCCACCGTTGGGTGTAAAGCTCTCGACGAGCTCTACGTGTTTGTAGTTGATCACTTCTTCTAATTGTTAGTGGATTGAGAAGGATTGAGGAAAGAAATTGAACAATTTTCGGCCATCTATTTCAATGGTGGCGGTCGGCTTTGAAACTAGGGTTTAGTTTATTTTTATTTTTTTATTTGTGAATGGTTGGTCTATTTATAGAAAACGAATGAAACACTATTCATTTCGGAATTTCCAAACTCCGATTTACGCGTAGTGACCTACATTCCTAGGGTTTATCCCGCGTTCCGGACATAATGGAACAGGTTTTGAAAGCTAATTCGGACATCTGTGCGAGTTATGACAATAAACGTTCAATTTAAATTAAACCGATTTTCTAGGCGTTTTAGCTTGCACCGGACAAACGGTAAATCCAATCGACACGAAATTTGAAACCTTACAATAATCTCACATTACGGATTCGATGAAACTGGTTTCGTCGAAATCTGAGACTTTTTGAAAAATGGCTATTTTATCTCGCCAAATTAGTATTAAAAACAATTCGATGCGTTTCGAGCTGCCACGATCAAACGATAACTCCGATTGCTACGAAAATTGAAATCCAATAATAACTAATTATTACGGATCCAATGGAATAAGTTTCGTCAAATTCTGAGACTGTTCAAAAATTGAATATTTTCACTAGTCGATTAAATATTAAAATATTCAATTTTCACAAATTAACTCTTAATTCGATTTTAAAAGTTCTAAAATATCATTCTAACTCCAACATGATAAAATAAAATTTTACAAATCATTTTCAATCATATTTAACTCAATTTTCAATTATTTCCATAATTTAACATATTAAATTATCGATTTAATTATCCAATTAAATCTAATTATTCAAAATAAAATTTATTTGACTTATAAATTTCACTTATTAATATTTAAAATTAATTAAATATTCAAATTTTAATTACTTAAAATCCTGGGTCGTTACAGAATAGAATAGCGGTGATTTAGTGCGATGGTGAACTAGGGTTTGGATTAGAAGTGGCTTGAGAAATCAGTGGCAATATTACGATGGTGGCGATGAAGAGGAAATCATGGCGGAAAGGCCTGGGCGAGAAAGGATCGTAGGAGATGATGGATCAAACCAATTGGATTGAAGACTCAAATCATTGAAATGGAGGAATCAGATCGTTGGAAAGATTTAATCGTCTTGATCTGGATCGCACGATGAAATTGGATCAGCTCAAACAGAAGAATGGGTCGGTTCGAATGGAATATATCGGCGGACATGGAAAAAAAAGAAAATACTCTAACTTATTAGATCACTAGCGCGATCCATATCCATGGATCGCTAGCGACCTATATCGTTGAAGGCAGAAAATCTTAAGCAAAACTGGCTAGGTCATCAGGTCGCTAGCGATCCGTGGATGATGGATAGCTAGCGACCCATGAGTTTGGAGTTGAATTTTTCTCAAACTTTCGATGCGACATCAACCCATCATTTCAAAGTATACTAGGAAGCTATGGGGAGAAGTTTGATCCGTTATGACAAGCAGTAGCGGTTGAGACCGAAACTAGGTGATCAGCAGCGTTACCTGCTACGTATCTGCAAAAGTTTAATATGATTACTTGGAATCCAACAAACATATATTAAAATTGATAACTTTCAGAGCATGCCCTATTTGCAACGAAGATGTGCTCTGGGGGGCAAATGTTACCTAGATGTTTAACCTATCAGGATCCAAAGGAAGACATAATGACTTAATGAAGTCAGAGTGGCTCGGAACCCAAACAAAAGGTTAAAGAATTAAGCTAAAGAAAGCTAAGCCATATCGCTAAAGCGACGACCGAATTTAGTTAAACCAAGAAACTAGTGTCCGTTCTGTCCAATCAAAAGCTAAGTACAAACGGCTAGTAAATCATCATCAGAATAGAGCGAACTGCAACGAGACTATAGGAACAACGTCGATGCAAAGCAACAAAAGCGCAACAGACATTAAAGTCCAGAAATACACTAAGTGTAAGGATCGCCAACGATCCATACATCTTGGATTGCCAGCAATCCGTACTTCGTCCTCGGATTGTTAGGTCACTATGGCTTGTGGAAGAATGGAAGCAGGATAGAAAAAGTGTGAAAATGTGCTAAGTGTATGGATCGCTAGCAATCCATACACCATGGATCACCAACGATCCGTATTTGTTCATGGATTCCCGACGAGCTAACTAGACAAAGCAATGGAGATGGTCGTTAAGTAATTAACTCGCATGCGAGCTAAATCTATTGATTGCTAGCAATCCATAGACCATGGATAGCTAGCCATACATGGTTTTGGCTCGGGTCGCGAGCTCCTCTAGCTACTCCTATATCCATTTGTAAGCTTCTTTGGAAAGATAATACGTGTAAATTGAGTTATATTTATTAGTGCTAAACATGTGCATATACTCCCTCTTTTTCCTTTTTACTGATACTGTAGTCGTACAAAGACCTGTTTCAGCATTATCCTTTGTACGCAGTGTCGATGCAGTTTTTAGAGCTAGCTTGCTTTATTTTTTATTATCATTATTACGGTTACTAGAGAGAAAAACGAGTAATTTTGAACAAATTTATTGCTAGAACTGAGATATACATTGTGCAACTGTTTAGCTAATAATTGTTCCCCACAATTACCTCTCCCATTTAAATTAGTGTAGGAGTTTTGAACTTCATAAGCAAATCTTTTTGAGAAATTACCTCACCCATTTAAATTAATGTAGGCTTTCTAAAGAATGCACTGTACGGAGATGTTGATCAATAATCAGGAAGCTTGCATAAATTATTTATGGAGAAGGGTTGTTCCAGTAGTGATGAGAAAATGTTGACTTGATAGGAAAAATCATAGTATTATTGAAGCCGTAAATTGGCTTGGGGCATGGCTTTGGTATTTCCGTTGGAAGCTTCATTTTTTCAAATGTAGATTTTAAAATAACGTTAATAGAGCTTTCAGAATTTATAAAGAATTTCTTCATAGTATGTTTCAAGATTGCATCGCAACTATCAATGGGTCTTAATGTGGAAAAACAACCCCAACAGCAGTGAAGATTATGTCCTGAGCGGGCCTCTGCTTTATAGGGAAAATAGTTCTTTACTCCACTTTAACCTCTTCCACATACCACTCTTATGCTTTTCTGCTTTTTCCAGCGAAGTGCGGTCCTTCTTTGATTGAAGTTATAAAATTGCTAGTATTTCTAACTATATCGTTATTCAGATCTAGAGAGACATTTTCGGTTATCTCCCTACTGCTTCCCTTTGATAGTTTCCTAAGTATGCCTTTTGGATCAATCTTTCAATTTCATTCTTCAAATGTTAGTAATTATCAATATGGTGGCCACTGGTTCTGTGGAAGCAACAATATGCTCCCTTTTATTCTGTTCCAGCTTCTTCCCCTTATTCGGGACATTATAGGCCAGTTCAGTTTTGGTCAAGTCATATATCTGTCCAAGTTTATGGGTAGGGGAATTTTAGTTGCGAAGTTAAATTCTCTTTACCGCTTCATAGGTGGATTGTATCCCCCAACTCCTTTTTTTCTTATTGTGGATAGCAAAATTTCTTTTAAATTAAGGTAATTCTATGGCCCTATCTTCTTCCATTTGTATGTTGCCACTAGCCCTTTCGTAGGAAGCTTTCATATTATGGCATGGATTTTTTCTATTCTTATCTCATATTTGTGTTCCTTTCGATCCCAGCATGTGCCGCCATCAGCAATGCTTCTTTAGAAGTTACTCCAATCAAAAGAGCCTCATATTTGAGGCGTTTTATAAAGCTACATAAGCTTCCATTTTTACCCCGCTTCATGTAGGACATGGTATCCATGTCTAGAAAGCCTCACTCCTATAGTTGTATGCTTTAAGGAGTCTACAACTATCTATGGGCAAGAGTGAACCTTCCTTACCCATATATTCGGAGCCATCGAGAAGCTCCTTCGGTTAGATATTGGGAAAAGCTTGAATTTGTCCATCCTTCCTACCCTCAAAATGTCCATGAAGTACTCAAAAGTGCAAATATAGTCATCAGGGTTGGTAGTCCCATCAAATTTATTGATTGATAAGAATTTGAAGTTATCAGGAAAGTCTACTACAAAAATACTTTCAGTAAATGGGGAAGAACCCTCTCCCCATACTTCATTTCCTCTATTCTATTGGAAAAGTTCTGCTAGCTGCTCAACATGAGCTTTCAATTGACGTTATCCTACTTGGGGTTTATTTGGGACAAGTCACCTTTGTAGAGTGAAGTGACATCATCGTCGTCGTGCGTTGTCTATGTTGCCTTTTCAATATTAATGGGTTAATGTTCGTAGACTTTGATTTTATTTGGGATTGATTTGAATCTTTCTTTTGAGCTTGGCATCCGTTTGTTTAGAGCAGCATCACTGCTCTCACTTTTGAGATTTCCATTATCATTCTCACGCTGCATAGTCAGTGTAGTAAGTAAATGATGGTGGTGGTTTATGGAAGACTGAGGGGAGGGTTATTTAAATGTAGGATATTGGGTCATAGATGTCTCTAGCCCATACCTACGTTTGTATAGCTAATTTATGAATGCATGGAGAGTGGCTAGGACGAGATCGGAGAGCGCTCTGTAGAGGCCATATCTTGGATTAGGTCATAGAGGTAAGAAATGCTTTTTATCAATTTTGAGGGTAGATTAAGTTGTATTTAGTTAAGGAGGCGTTGAAATCACTAGGAATCATGGTATTATGGTGGCGTCTAAAGATAAAGTGTGTAAATTTTATCTGAGGTTGGACCCTCCTTCTAGCATCAAAATGTTAATGAGATTTTTCATCTCAGAAACACCAAGTGTTTTAGAAGTAACCATGAAATAGAATGCTTTTGTGACTAATAATCAACAAGATTAAGTTATATTAAAATCGCCTTTAAATGAAATAACCATGTCACTGTAATACTCACATGATTATGAGGAAAAGTACTTAAAATCTCTTGAAATGTCTCAATCCAATTTGTTAAAGCAGTCCAATTCAATTCAAATATTAAAGAAAGAAAGAGTAAATAAAGTATGAAAAGTGTTTCCTAGAGATTTGACCAGGCAACTAGGTACTCGGCATTAGCACGCAGTTCGACTATTTATGGATCGTTCGGCATCTACATACCGTTCAGCATTTGGGAGCGCTCGACATCCAGGAGCGTTCGGCAATCCAGGGACGTTTGGCAATCCAGGGACGTTCGGCAGTCCAGCGATGTTCAGCATTCCAGGGACGTTCGGCAATACAGGGACGTTTGGCAATCCAGAGACCCTCGGCAATCCAGGGACGTTTGGCAATCCGGGGACGTTTGGCATAAAGAGACAGAGCCGTCCGGCACCCCAAATGGCTCAGCGTCCAGACCTCGTTCGGCGTATCCATCTCGTTTGGCATTCGCCTACCATGGGGAGGCCATGAACTAGATCGGCCTCTCACAACGCAGATGTCCACGAGACAGCTAGCGGTGCAGCAAGTTGGGCCTAGAAATCAGCAAGCAACTCCAGGTGTAGGGCCCTCCACCCAAAACATTGTGGAAGTTGTTTCCCGAACAGAGTTCAACGACTTGATAAGAGAACTCAAGAAAAGTAGAAGGCAACTTGCTGAGCAGATTCAAGCCAACACTAACCTCATGACTCAGCTCACTCAGTAGCAGCGTCAAAATGCTGGAGGTAACCCTGCCCCTTGTTCTGAATCTAATAATTCAACCTCAGCTGATGAACCTCCTAGGCGTAGGCGCCGTAAGGATGAAGGTGCACAGGCAGGTATCAAAGATCGAGCAACTGGGGATCAAGCCCGTGAGGAGATGGGACGCCCAAATCTCCAAGACCCAAATCAGGCGGGACATCAACCTACACGGTCCCGTGAAACGGAACCCAACTTTCCATCCTCCATACAAACTCCGGACTTAACAGCTATGGTCGGGCAGTTGATAAGAGAGAACCAAGGCATGACCAATGAAGATTGGGGAGTGTCCAGAAGTCATACACCCTTCACATATGATATCCTAAAGGCTGAGTATCCCAAGAAGTTCAATATGCCAACTATCCCAGCCTACGAAGGGAAGACTGATCCCAGGCAACATGTGATGAGGTACGGATGGATGATGGATTCTGCAAGAGCTAATGATGCGACCAAGTGTAGGTGCTTCCCAATCACTCTATCCGGAATTGCCACCATGTGGTTTACTCGACTTCCCCCACGATCTATATCCAGCTTCGACGAATTAGCAATGAAATTCATAGAACAATTCAGGATACACACCACTCGCCCAAAGGATGTGATGTCCTTATCGAGCATAATCCAAGCTCCGGGAGAGTCATTGAAACATACTTGTAGTGATTTCATGTTGCTGCAACTGAAGTGAGCAATCCTAAAGGCCATGCAATTTTGATGGCGGTAATGTGTGGAGTGGATCCAGATTCTGAATTTGGAGATTGGTTGGCGGGAAAGCCTCCAGCCACGCTGGAGCGTTTTTATTCGAAAGCTCATCAGTTCATAAGGAGGGAAGAAGCCCGATGGACAAGAAGAGATAAGGCACCAGGACCTGCTCAGGAGACTGTGAAAAGTACCATCTCCATGAAGCAGACCAGCGATAATTCGGGAAAAGCTCAAGACAACGTCCAAAACAAGCCTGGGCTGGCTAAAGGATCTGGAGGTGGAAATCTTGGAAAGAAAAGAGAGATGGGGAAATGGAAGTCAAGGATCTCGACCTACAATGAATACATCCCGCTGAACGCATCTCTTGAGAAAATCTATTTGTCAACTTGCCACACTTTTCAATATAGAAAACCAAGCCCAAAGGAATCAACAGAGGAACAGAAGTGGACTGGGAAGTATTGCCGCTTTCACGAGTCTTATGGGAACAACACAGTGGAGTGTAGACACCTCCATGACGCTATGGAAAAGTTGTTAGACAGAAGAAGCTGCAGGAGTTTGTCAAAGACCCAAAAGATGGAAGACAAGAGACATCGGACCTCGGACGTGGGACAGCTCCACGCCAACCAGAACAACCTGCTCGAACTATGGGTAGATTGGTTATTAACACGATTGCTGGCGGACCTCATCCCGCGGATAAGAATTGGCAAGAGATGGAGCGATATGCTAACTCTTTAAGACATGCGGAGTATGAGTGTTGCTCGAATGTGGAGGATGGGACTCCTACAAAGCAGCAGCGCATGATGAATGATGATATGGTATTCAGGAGCAGAGATGCGGATAAGGTGGAGGCTCCTACCATCGACCCGATGGTCATATCTGCGACAATCAGGCCGGCGTTCGTGAAGAGAATTCTAATTGATTGCGAAAGTTCTGTTAACATCATCTTTAAGAAGCCATACGACCAAATGAAGCTGGAGACCAAAGATTTGAAACCGTCTAAAGCCAGAATCCATGGCTTTAATGGCATAGCAACGGATGCAGTGGGATATGTGGAGTTACCAGTTGAATTGGGGCAAGGAGAGCGTAGGAGGGTGCGAATCCTACCGTTCATAGTGTTGGATGCAGACTCTCTATATAACATATTTCTGAGACGTCCAGCCCTGGCAGAATTTAGAGCAACGTTGGCCCCTTGGTGTCTGGCGTTAAAATTTCCAACAGACAGAGGTGTTGGAGTGGTACACGGCGATAAGAAGACCGTTCGTGCATGCTATATGGCTGAGCTGAGAGAGGCTCGGCGTAGAGAGAAGGGAAAGGTTGCGGACAGCTCCGTCTACATCCAAAATTCTGATGATTGACAAGTAGAGCCCGAGCCCTGGCTCGAGCAACATTCTCAGATCTATAGAGACATAGATATGAGAGATGATGATGGGGGATCCAGGGAAACAAATGCAGCACTGGATGAACTAAAGATTGACATTCCAGTCAGCCGGGATGACCCATCATGAATTCTTAAAATTGGATCACAACTCGACCCCGTGTTGGCTAGAACCTCACTGACTTCCTTCAAGCGAATCTTGATGTTTTCGCCTGAACACACTCTGATATTTGCAGGATCTCTCCAACAATTGTGAGTCATATGCTAAACATAGACCCAAAGTACATTTCCGTAAAACAGAAAAGAAGAGGTATGGACCCGGAGAGGTCTGCAGCTCTCAAAGAGGAGGTGGACAAACTCAAAGCCAATGGGTTCATCCGCGACGCCCTCTATCCTGAATGGGTATCTAACCCAGTGCTAGTGAAGAAAGCAAATGGAAAGTGGAGAACTTGTGTTGATTACTCCGATCTAAATAAAGCATGCCCGAAGGATAGTTTCCCTTTACCTAGAATCGACAAGCTCGTCGACTCTATCGTCGGACACGAATTATTATCATTTATGGATGCGTATTCAGGATACAGTCAGATCCCGATGCATATTCCAGACCAAGAGCACTCCAGTTTTGTTACGAATATGGGGCTATATTGCTATGTAGTAATGCCCTTTGGATTGAAAAATGCGGAAGCAACTTATCAGCGTTTGGTGAATCGAATGTTTAAAGACCAGATCGGTAAGACGATGGAAGTCTATGTGGATGACATGCTCATGAAGTCACGGCAGTCAAGCGACCACACTCGAGACTTAGCAGAAATGTTTGACATACTCAGGCACTATGGAATGAAGATCAATCCTTTGAAGTGTTCATTCGGCGTAGCGTCAGGAAAGTTTCTGGGTTTCATTATGAATACGCGGGGAATCGAGGCTAACCCGGAGAAGATTCAGGCTATCTGAGATATACAAGTGCCCAGAACTATAAAACAGGTGCAAAGCTTAAATGGAAAGGTGGCCACGTTGAGCCGATTCATATCCAGGGCCACAGACAAGTATATTCCTTTCTTCGATGTCATAAAGAAAGGAAAGAGGAATTTCGAATGAACGTCCGACTATGAGGAAGCATTCTGAGCTCTTGTTAGGCACTTAGAAAGTCCCCCGGTATTGTCGAAACCAATAGACCACGAAATATTATACATATACTTGACTGTATCCCAGCACGCTATCAGTGCAACCTTGGTTCGCGAGGAAGACCGGGTTCAAAAGCCAGTTTACTATGTTAGTAAACGCTTAGTGGGGGCAGAAAGAAATTATCCAAAGATTGAAAAATTAGCTAATTTCTTAGCGATTGCATCACGCAAGCTACGTCCATACTTCCAGGCACACTCAATTAGTGTTTACACTGATCAACCCCTACGACAGGTACTCCAACGACCGAAAACTTTCGGAAGGATGTTAAAGTGGAATATCGAATTAAGTCAATTCGATGTTACCTATCTGTCACGAAGGGCCATATAAGGACAAGCACTAGCTGACTTCATTGCTGAGTTTACCATGTCAGACGAATCAAACGACCACAATGTCATACCTCCCGTTCGATGAAAGATGTACACCGATGGGGCATCTAACGACCGTTGTTTGGGGGTTGGCATAGTTCCTGTAACTCCTAAGAACCGATCACGAATTCACAGCAACGAATAACGAAGCCGAATATGAAGCGTTGATTGCCGGCTTAAGACTTATCAAAGAACTGGGAGTAAAATTGGTTGAAATCTTTAGCGACTCGCAGCTGGTGGTGTACCAAGTGCGAGGAGACTATCAAGCAAGGGGCAGAGACTTGCCCAATATTTGGTCTAAGTTCAGGAGTTGCTAGCGAATGTCGAGTATTATGATATTTTACATTTCCCGCGTGAGCAAAACAGAGCAGCCGATTCATTGGCAAAACTTGCAAGCACTGGGGATGCGCAATAGATGAGATTGTTTCCTGTCGAAACCTTACATGTTCCTAGTATAAATATGATGGAGGTAGATTTCGTGTTAGAAACAGAAATCGAAAAGGAATCGTGGATGACCCCAATCAAGCAGTACTTGCTATTCGAGATCTTTCCCGAAGAAAGGAGCGAAAGATCACAAGTCCTTCGTAAGGCTTCACGATATATAATACAGGATGGGGTGTTGTACCGAAGGGGATTCTCGACCCCCTTACTCCGGCGCATGGCCCACGATGAGATAAAACGAGTATTAAAGGAAGTCCATGAGGGAGAGTGCGATGACCATACTGGAGGCAGACATTAGCAAAGAAAGTCCTTCGTTATGGATACTACTGGCCAACAGTGAATCGGGATGTTGTAGACTATGTGAGAAGATGTGACAAATGCCAGATATATGCAAAAATCCCGAGAGCTCCATCGACGGAACTCACGCAAATGGTTAGTCCCTGGCCATTCGCAATGTGGGGGATCAACCTAGTTGGCTCTTTACCCATAGCCAAAGGTGGAGCGAAATATGCAATAGTTGTGGTCGACCACTTTACCAAATGGGCAGAGGGAGAGCCTATGGCCACAATAACCACCAAGAAGGTTATTAATTTCATCATACGAAATATCATATGCCGTTTTGGCCTTCCACGGACTATCATTACAGACAATGGGACTCAATTCGAAAGCAAGGAGTTCAAAGAATTTTGTCAGAAATATGGCATGGAAAAGAAGTTTGCAGCGGTTGCTCACCCAAAAGCAAATTGACAAGTGGAAGCCGTAAACAAGATAATCAAGTCCATGTTGAAAAAGCGTCTGGAAAAGGCTAGAGGCAAGTAGGTGGATGAACTTCTAACGGCGTTTTGGGCCTACAGGACTACCCCAAGACCATGACTGGCCACACTCCATTCGCATTGGCGTATGGCACGGACGCTGCCATACCCATGGAGCTTGAAGTTCCATCACATCGGGTAACTTATTAAGACCTCGAGTCGAACCAGAACCTTTTATTGGAATTGTTGGACTTCATTGATGAAAAAAGCGAAGAATCCAATTTGAGAGCGGTCGCATACAGACATAGAGTCGCTAAATATTATAACAAAAAAGTCCGACCGAGAATTTTTGGTGTTGGAGACCTTGTTTTGAAACGAGTTTTTCCGATCCCATCTCATATGAAACCCATATGGGAAGGTCCATACGTCATCGAACGGAAGCTTGGAGAAGGAACTTTCAAGCTAGTGACCGTCGACGGTGCGACACTCCCCCGAGCATGGAACAGCAAGCACTTGCGGCATTATTATACTTAGTCTATTTCTTTCATGTATTAGTTGCATTTATTTCCAGTACGCTTTTATTTCTAGTTCTTGACTTGTAGTAAGACAATTTAGCTTGCTTTCATTAATAAAGGCTTGAAGCCATCTTTTCCATGAATTACTAATGTTTCTGCTTATGATGATCTTGTGACAGGCAAATGAAATTATATTATTCTGGCTGACGTACGAACACGTGCAGACACTTAAAACCTCCAAGTCCCCGCAGTGCGGACTGGAGTACTCTAATCCCCAGAGTGCGGACTCGAGTATAAACGACTCAAATCTCCAAGTCCCCAGAGTACAGACTAGAGTGTTGGATCATAGGTTTTGATTGTTGACAATACACAACAGTTCACGAATCTACGACTACGATAACATCCAGACTCATCGGCTCAATATATGGTTTGTATAGTTATACATTTTAACAAGAGTCATCAAATATGTATATAGAGTCTAGTTTAGTGCTTTGTTAAAATCTCTCCTCAAGAATCATCATTCACATTCAAATAAACTTGCTTGCATATTTTAATCAAAATCAAGTTTTCAAAAAATGCATGGAGCGGGGCTCGAACCCTGGTCACTAGTTTGGAAGGCATGTACTCTAACCAAATGAACTACTGCTGTTTTTATTGAAAAATAGAATTCAGTCGACTGAATAACCTGAGTCAGTCGACTGAATATGTACAGTTTAACATACATGCACAGTTTCAGTCGACTGAATTCCCTGCTCAGTCGACTGAATTTTTTCCTGAAAATTTTTCTTCATATTTTCAGTCGACTGAATCTCCTGCTCAGTCAACTGAATTTAAACCTGCGAATTTTCTCTGAAAAGACACCTTCTTCTTCCCAAGAGTTGCGACCATTCATCAATGGAAATGGAAGCATCTCTTGTTTGCAACCTTTAACAACAAATGCACCTCTTCTACAAATATATATACATGATTCTGACATCGTTTAATTAACCGAATTCTCTTGCTTTAATCTTACTATTCTCTTGTTCATATTCTCTAGATATTCTCAAAGCAATCACCAATCTATTGCTTGAATCACTGTTTTTGTTTATAACATTCTTTTGATTCATAGCAATTCACATTTCCTAAATCTTCACAAACACATTGCATATTCTCGAGGATAAGATTATAGGAATATTGTACTACATTAGACTAATTAGTGTTGACAAGAACACAACAAGTCAAATATTGTATTTTAGTAATTGAGTTGAAGTCCTCTTCGGTGGTTGAGGCAAGAAATCCCGTTCGGTTGTTCGGGTAAGTTGTAAACCTATTCCTCCGGGTGAAGTGAGGGTGTTAGCTAGTGAAATTCCTAAGAGGAGCTTAGGGACTGGACGTAGGACGAGAGGTCCGAACCAGTATAAAAGTCTTGGTGTCTCC
This sequence comes from Allium cepa, assembly GCA_030765085.1. NCBI lineage: Eukaryota > Viridiplantae > Streptophyta > Magnoliopsida > Asparagales > Amaryllidaceae > Allium > Allium cepa. The sequence continues at coordinate 502,465,740 of CM060931.1, forward strand.
TTGCATTTACCTACTTTATCTACCTAGACTATTTCATTATTCCATATTACACGATCCTACCGCATAGCCCCCTCTTTCAATTGGTATCAGAGCCTGGTATTCTAGAGATCGTAACAACATCCTAGAATAAATGGCTACAAAGAGATCTAGTCAAGGCAATAAGAAGAGGAAGAGCAATAAATAAAAATCAAAGGAGCAAACAAACAAATGCTTCATGGCAAAAGATAATGAGGTTAGTGATCTAACTTTTGATGATATGATAGAAATAAATTCAGAACTTCTAGACACTTTAAAAAGTCTCAAAAGAAAATATAAGAAGGCTCTGGAAAATCAAAAGAAAGCAGAATTCGAAAGAGATATGCTTAACGGCGAGAAGAAAATATTAGAAGAAGAACTTGAGAAAATTCAAGATTCACTCTTCGACAATTCTCAACTCGCTCTATTAAGTCAAGAAATAGAAGCTCAAAAAGAAAAGAATAATGCTCTAGCTTCTGAAAATCATGAGTTAAAAACAAAAATTAAAAATGTTGAGTTAGATAACACTAGTCTCAAAACTAAGCTTGATGACATTACTAAAAATATTTCCAATTTTAATAAAGGGAGAGAAAATTTATCCAGGATTATTGAAAATTATCAACCTGCTTCAAATAAAAAGAGATCTGGTTATGTTAAGAATTCAAAAGCTCACAATGATAAAAATGGTTTAGGATATAATAAAACTGATCGTAGAAATAGTACTAGATATGCTTTCATGTATAGTAAAAATGATAGTACTAGTATTAAATTTCGAGTAAAGCCTAAATCTATTTTTTATAGAAATTCAAATACTACTATGATCTATAATGTTGATAATTTCTCTAGAAGTACAAAATCATTAACAGGAAACATGAATAAAAATTACCCAAATATTTGGGTTCCTATTAATTGTAAAAATAGAGAAAAATACATTGATGATTATTTTGATATGGTAGTTAATAATGAAAATTATATTTATAAAGGTTCAACCACACCCAAATGGGTATGGTTTCCTAAAAATTAGGAAATTATAAAAACCTTGGGTATCGCATGTTTTAAATGTTAATTTTTTTTTTACCTAACATTATAAGTAGTGGTCATTTTGTTTTATATTGCTCTATGTTAACACTTATGTAAAATATATTTTATAAACTCTCCTTTCTGTCGATGACAAAGGGGGAGAAAGATATTGCTCTAACACTATTTGCAGGAATAAACCATGCAAGCACAGATTAAGGGGGAGAAAAGATTAATTATTTACAGGAATATATAGCATAGATTCAGGAGGAGAAGCAAGCACAGATTAAGGGGGAGAAAAGATTAATTATTTACAGGAATATATAGCATAGATTCAAGGGGAGAAATCTAAAGCAAAATTACAGGAATATATTCAGTGAGGGAGATAAGATCAACAAAGCTTGTCAAAAATTCGTTCGTAGCAAATGAAGTTGTCATCATCAAAAAGGGGGAGAATGTTGGATCATAGGTTTTGATTGCTGACAATACACAACAGTTCACGAATCTACGACTACGATAACATCCAGACTCATCGGCTCAATATATGGTTTGTATAATTATACATTTTAACAAGAGTCATCAAATATGTATATAGAGTCTAGTTTAGTGCTTTGTTAAAATCTCTCCTCAAGAATCATCATTCACATTCAAATAAACTTGCTTGCATATTTTAATCAAAACCAAGTTTTCAAAAAATGCATGGAGAGGGGCTCGAACCCGAGTCACTAGTTTGGAAGGCATGTACTCTAACCAAATGAGCTACTGCTGTTTTTGTTGAACAACAGAATTCAGTCGACTGAATAACCTGAGTCAGTCAACTGAATCTGTGCAGTTTAACATACATGCACAGTTTCAGTCGACTGAATTCCCTGCTCAGTCGACTGAATTTTTTCCTGAAAATTTTTCTTCATATTTTCAGTCGACTGAATCTCCTGCTCAGTCAACTGAATTTAAACCTGCGAATTTTCTCTGAAAAGACACCTTTTTCTTCCCAAGAGTTGCGACCATTCATCAATGGAAATGGAAGCATCTCTTGTTTGCAACCTTTAACAACAAATGCACCTCTTCTACAAATATATATACATGATTCTAACCTCGTTTAATTAACCGAATTCTCTTGCTTTAATCTTACTATTCTCTTGTTCATATTCTCTAGATATTCTCAAAGCAATCACCAATCTATTGCTTGAATCACTGTTTTTGTTTATAACATTCTTTTGATTCATAGCAATTCACATTTCCTAAATCTTCACAAACACATTGCATATTCTCGAGGATAAGATTATAGGAATATTGTACTACATTAGACTAATTAGTGTTGACAAGAACACAACAAGTCGAATATTGTATTTTAGTAATTGAGTTGAAGTCCTCTTCGGTAGTTGAGGCAAGAAATCCCGTTCGGTTGTTCGGGTAAGTTGTAAACCTAATCCTCCTGGTGAAGTGAGGGTGTTAGTTAGTGAAATTCCTAAGAGGAGCTTAGCGACTAGACGTAGGATGAGAGGTCCGAACCAGTATAAAAGTCTTGGTGTCTCCTTGCATTTACCTACTTTATCTACCTAGACTATTTACACAGATTCAGCCGACTGACTCAGGTTATTCAGTCGACTGAATTCTGTTGTTCAACAAAAACAGCAGTTGCTCATTTGGTTAGAGTACATGCCTTCCAAACTAGTGACCCGGGTTCGAGCCCCGCTCCATGTAATTTTTGAAAACTTGATTTTGATTAAAATATGCAAGCAAGTTTATTTGAATGTGAATGATGATTCTTGAGGAGAGATTTTAACAAAGCACTAAACTAGACTCTATATACATATTTGATGACTCTTGTTAAAATGTATAACTATACAAACCATATATTGAGCCGATGAGTCTGGATGTTGTCGTAGTCGTAGATTCGTGAACTGTTGTGTATTGTCAGCAATCAAAATCTATGATCCCACATAGAGTACTCTAAGTCCCCAGAGCACAGACTCGAGTATAAACGACTCAAAATCTCCAAGTCCCCAGAGTGTAGACTGGAGTACACTAAGTCCCCAAAGCGCTGACTCGAGTATAAACGACTCAAAATCTCCAAGTCCCCAGAGTGCGGACTGGAGTACTCTAAGTCCCCAAAGCGCGGACCCGAGTATAAACGACTCAAAATCTCCAAGTCCCTAGAGTGCGAACTGGAGTACTCTAAGTCCCCAGAGCGCGGACTCGAGTATAAACGACTCAAAATCTCCAAGTCCCCAAAGTGCGGACTGGAGTACTCTAAGTCCCTAGAGTGCAAACTCGAGTATAAACGACTCAAATCTCCAAGTCCCCAGAGTGCAGATTGAAGTACTCTATGTCCTCGGAGAGCGGACTCGAGTACAAACGACTCAAATCTCCAAGTACCCAGAGTGTGGACTGGAGTAATCTAAGTCCCCGATGTGCAAACTAAAAAATATTCGAAGTGCTTGAAGTGTAGAAGGAAAAACGAACAACTCTCTAAGAATCTCCGAGCTATATGAAGGTGAACCGAGAAGTCCATGTTATTCACAACAGCTTGGATTTAAATCACAATCACACAAAAATTGAACGACAAGAGTATTTTGTAAGACAGAAAAAGGAACTAAACTTTATTCAGAAAAAGTTTCTACTACAACTCCAAAGTTCGGAGTCGACAATTTATTTACAAAGACTACGGAAGTAGATGAAAATAATTACATAACTAAAACTAACTCTCGTTGAATGAGAGTAGTGATCACTTCTTGTGCTTCTTCGACTTCTTCACCTCCGTTGTCTTCTCGGACGACTCCTCTCCCGTTCGTTTACCCTTGGTACTCTTCTTTGATGGAGGGGTAGCAGCTGAAGAAGTACGGAGGACATCCATGGGCTTGGACCTGCCTGGAAGGATGACCTTCAACGGCTTATTCAAAGGGTCGTCCAGGTCCACAATTCGAGGCTCGACCTTGACCTTGGCTGTCCCTCTCTTCTCCTCCTCAAGCAGCTCCTTTAAACTCAGCTCAGATGTGTGTGTTCGGAGGCACCTATAATTTCTACTTCATAACTCCCATCGATGGGAGAAGAAGTCTCAGATTTGTCCTCATCCAGCGCTCCAATCACCTGAGCATCTGGCCCGGGAGCCTCTCCTGCATGAGTGGCCTCACTTATCTTTCCGTCCACCTCATTGGCGGCATCGCTCCTCGAAGTGGGCCCAGGATTAGAACGGCTTGCGCAAAATCATGAAAAACAAGCATTAGAATACAATAGTCCCTCATAAAGAAGGACGACTTTTGAAAACTTAAAGTGAAGGGTTATCTACCAGGTTCCGACAGGCCCTCAGCCGTCAAGGGGGTCTCACCATGAGGGTGGGAGACAGAATATGGACGCCAAGGCTGGGGTCCTCCAGATTATAATTGATATGCTGCTTAAATGGATTGAGTATCGGTCAATCGGTCGATTGAGTAGGTACATGAGCGAGAGGCACGACCCCGAACGGACCGGTAATAACTTCTTTCCCTTCCTTTGAGGGGGAGCCTTTGCCATAAATAGCTTTAGCTGCAGACAAGTTTGAAGGCTCATTTCCCTTAAGGAATTCTTTTATCAAGGCCCCCTCATCAATCTCTTCGGTACCGTGCTTGGCCTTCCTGATTTCTATCAAGGCCTCCCATGCGTCGGCTAAAGATTCAAGATAGCCCTCGCCCAGAAAAGTCAAGTCTCGATGCATGAGGACGCGGGCATTGAATTCGGCGATTAGCGGGTCAAACATGCTTTTGATCTCTTTCCTACCTTTTTCTCTAGCCGCCTCAAGACGGGAGTCGATGTCTGCAGATGCTATCTTCTTTCGCTCTTCACGGGATTCGCTCTTTATCGCCTCAACTTTGGAAAGCTCGGCCTCAAGTTTTTCTTTTAAGAGTTGAGTAGCAATGACGTCGTCATAGTATCATTGTGACTCTTCTTGGGCAGCCGTTTTCTCTTCTTTCTCTTTGCGGAGCTGCTCCTCAAGTTCCTTGAATTGGATGCTGAATGCGTCCCTCTCGTTTTGGACTGAGTCCTTCTCTAGTGCTAGGGCCCCGCAGCGTTGTACTGCCTCGTCGATCTCTTTTTTACGTGTCGTTTCCAGACGAGTCACGGCTTCGGTAATGTCTTGAGCGCTCTGCCGGGCGACCTCAAGATGAGATCTATAAGTCGCAATCTCTTCATCCTGGGCTTTAATGATATCTTTGTCATGGATAGCCTAAAGCTTCAGGCGGTCGATCTCATGTTGGCGCACCATGGGGACTTCAGAAATTTTTTCAGCCAAATTAAAAAATGCATCGTGTTGAATATAGACATCGTTGGTACAGGTGATGGCGTTCTGCTAGACATGTCCACGAATAGGATGAATCGCCGGGAGGAATTTCAGGCCATCAAAGCTGATTTTTGGAAATTTATCTTTAACTTCAACCAGCCTCTCCGATACCGTTGGATCTGTTGTAGGAGCAGGAGGAGACGGCTTCGAAAGTTCGGCTCTCCTGTGAGGATCTCGGGACTGTCGAGTGGAAGAGGAATCAGAGTGGTGGTCTCGGGGGACATCATATTACGACCCCTTATGGCCGCGCTTATCTTTGCTTTGCTCCAGGTGAGAAGAGGTGTCCTGGTGGTATTTTGGTTGATAGTATGTTTTCTTCCGAGACGATGAGTCCCGGGAATGATAATCTCTTTCGCCGTCACCATCTCTGTCCCGACGTCTTCCGGAACCGAGTCCCATCCAGGTTGATGAAAGATAGACGAACCATGAAGGCGATCGAATCCATGTGAACGACCGATGCCGCATGCACATAATTTAAACAACAACGAATTAGCAAAGAGTAGCGTGACGATGGAAATCTAAGTGCAAATTGAAGTGCAAGTGTTTGTGCGTGTCCTAGTGTTTCCTCCCGACGGACCAGTTGCTTTACTAATGGAAATTTTTTCTCCCTGTCTTTGGGCTAGAGCGTCCACATCGCCTCTGATGGGCGAGTGAAATTTAAATGCTTTCGATTCATCGAAGTCATAATTGAGCAGGTCATGGGAATGGAGAGGTTCGATAGGCCCTTTAAAGAACTTTCTACATGCTGTGAAGAAGCCTCGTTTTCCGTTGGAATGAGCGTAACTTTTGAAGTTCCGCCAACCTTCTCCTTCCTAATCTTGCACGTCAATCTCTTTTTCCTCTTCGAATGGGAAGATGACGTTTCGATGTCGTGCACTTCGACTGTCGAATCCGAAGTAGGACCCAAGTTCTCACCTTGTGCTTCGGGTGTTTCATTCCCTTTAATTTCCCCCTCTTCTGGTGCGTCAGGAGCATGACGTGCTGATGACTCCGCCAATTTCTTCCCTTTTCCAGAGGCAGGCCTAGGTACGGTAGCGCCTTGAGGAAGGCTTATCTAATGGCATGCTGCCAACAGCCCAAATCTTGTAAGCGTCTCATTCGAAATGAGAGTCCAGATGTCTCTTTCTTCGGCAGAAAGGGCTCGAATAGCCTCGACGGCCTTAGAGTATCCACGACCATCAGGATGCGGGTTGATACCTGAAAAGATGAAATAAGAGTTAGAAAAGGCATAGCCCCGACCAACCACAAACATTGATCCAGAGAGAAGACTTACTTCCTTCAACCCATCTCCTCGCAAAACCAGGAGGGCAGCGCACATAGAACCATTCCTGTTTGTACAGGGCAAATTTGCTCCATGCCCCGGTTAAAAACTGGCATTTGTGGTGTGGCTTGACGAACATGAAAGATGGGCTATCTATCCACTTCTTGATCATATATATATATATACATACATACATACATACATACATATATATATATATATATATGATGTCGCCCGGGGTTGGGGGCCTAGAGAGGATGGTCATGAAGAGGATGTAGGTACCGTAGATAAATGTGTGGTCGTTCGAATGCAGTTGTGACAGGGCAATGTCAATGTATTGCAGCACATCCCGAAGAAATAAATTGAATGGTGGCACGCTGCCAACTCAGCACATGAATTTATTACACGCCGTGTATCCAACTGGGGGCAAGTGTGGACGGTCGTGCCCCGATGGAACCAACACGTCAACAAAAGGGATCCCATGAATGGAACATATTCGCGAAGCACAACTTCATTGACCTTTGAAGCCTGAGAATCGATGGAGTTGTCCAAGAAAATTGCTGCCTCCAAAGCGTCGGGAGCTAAGTTATGTGCAGGGGAGATTGATGGATTTGAAATATCTGCGACTTCTTGTCGGGAGGACGGTCCCGGTCTATCTGAAATCGTGGCGGAGCTAGACCTCTTAGACATTTCCAATAAATATTGGGTTTGGCAGAGCAACTGTTTGTACTAGACTCGAAAAATAGTCGGCGTTAGACTTAACAACATAAATTTTTTTCCCCCGTGCGGTGTGTGATCTAGTGCAATCATTCAAATATAAATGCTGAGAAATTATAGGTCACATAGCTGATGGTTAAAAGTTGAACTTTGAAACTGTCACTCTCGAAGACCGTCATCGCTGGCCATCTCCGAAAGCCAGCCTGGCAATGTTTTTAATTTTGGACTCGGACAATGACATTGTATGTCAAAAGCGTTCATCAATATTTATCGACTTTGGTTCAGGCTTGTGAATAATAGGAACTAGGAAGTTATCAGTTTAGGTCGGTTCAATATGCCAATTTGATTAGGTCCATGTCTTTATTTTGTCTTATGTTCAGGCAAGGTTAAAATGTTGTACGGCATCAGTGTCGACCGGCCAAACTATCGTTCGGCCTATATAGTGTTCGGTCAAGACATTGCTCGGTCTAGGTATCGTTCGGTCAAGGTATCGTCCGACCTAAGCCTTGTTCGGCCGAAATAACGTTTGGCATCCTATCTATTTCGTACTCCCTTCCTATCCTTCCATCCCATTACTCGGCATGTGGCGAATCATGCCGAACCAGAGTTACGTTGAGCCCCAACGCTCGGCACTCCATCCTTAACCGTACCGAACAACGAGGACGAGTCATTCGGCGAGTTATGCTGAACCATGCTATTCGGCATTCCTGCCCATTCCTACTCCTCCTCTAGTCTTCCCTCCAATCTTATTCGGCACGAGGGAACCATGCCGAACCACAATACACCTCCCAGCAACTCCCTCGTATACTCGGCTCTGGCCACTTCTCTTTCCCTCCATACCATCTAGCCCTAAAAAATAGCCTAATCGAATCGAAGTTCAATTCTCTCATCCACGTAACACCCATCGGCTACAATTCTAACTTAAGAACTCGAGCCTCATGTTAAAACCTTTCTATTCGGGGAAAGGATTTAAATAGAGGGAACGATACCTAGTTAGTAGATCGAGACTTGGAGAATTCTGGAGTCAAGGGCGTGGTTTTGAACAATGCCGAATGGATTGGGAAGGAGTGTTAAATCTTTGGAGGCTGTTAACGGGCAAAGTTTACAAGTACAAGGTAGCGGAGGTAAAAAGTGAAAAGAGAAGAAAGAGGAGGACACTGAGTTTTATAAGAGAAAAAGGGAAGTCGAAGAGGCTATGGCCGGTGGAACCAGTCAAAGCGTCATCGTTCGGCTTCGGCATTCAGAGTCGTTTGGCATACAAGGAGCATTCGGCTTCAGCTGATCTGTTCGGCATTCGCATACTGTTCGGCACACACCATCACACCGTCGAGAGGAATAAGCCAAGGATCGAAGAGGAGAACAGAGGACAGGTAATTCAAAGTGCATCACGTACGGTCACGCGATACACTTTGAGGGGAAGTGTTTCATGGAGATTTGACCAGGCAACTACGTACTCGACATTAGCATGCTATTCGGCTATTTATAGATCTTTCGGCATCTACATACCGTTCGACATTTGGGAGCGCTCGGCATCCAGGAGCGCTAGGCAATCCAGGGACGTTCGGCAGTCCAGGGATGTTCGGCAGTCTAGGGACGTTCGGTAGTCCAAGGATGTTCGGCAATCCAGGGACGCTCGGCAATCCAGAGACGTTCGGCAATCCGGGGACGTTCGGCATAAAGAGGCAGAGCCATCCAACATCCCATATGGCTCAGCATCCATACCTCGTTCGGCGTATCTATCTCGTTCGGCATTCTCCTACCGTTTGGCATCCATCTCATTCGTCATTCGCCTACCGTTCGGCATCCAGTATTGTTCGGCTCAAGTCTTGTTCGGCATCCTGAGGTCGTTCGGCACCTCACTTCGTTCGGCATGAAGATGGTGGTTCGGCATTGGCCGTTCGGCATGTTCGGGTCGGCACGCAAAGCTTACTCCATTTGGGCCGAGGTATTCAGCTACCAGGCCCACCAGCGAAGTCCAACCCACCTTCGTCTATAAATAGAGAGGCAGGGGCACAGTGAAAGGGATCGGTTTTTTCGAGAACAATAGGGAAACACTGCCGCATTCAACACTCATTCAAGACTTAATCTTTTACTTTGCAATTGTATTCAAGTAATTGGAAACGGATTGTATCTGTAATCAACTATCAAGGAAAGTAATAGAAATCAACTTCAAAGTGGATGTAGGCAATCACGCCGAACCACTATAAATTTGGTGTTCTTGTTCTTTGCATTTAAATTTACATATTGTCCTCTGTTTTAATTTACTCTCTTCATTAATCTCTCTACACAATCTTTCTTAAGAGTGTTAGTGGCCAATTTTGATGCTAACAGAAAGCAATAAATGACATAAAGAATTTACATGGCTCGAATGTTAGTGAATCCAACTTCCAAGGAGAAAAGTCCTTATCTTCTCCTTTGATTATTAGTATGAATGAAACTGGCGGAGAATACAGTCTTGATTTCGGTGCTAAAATAGTAGAGTAAATTTTTTCCTCCTTTTCTGCTATAGTACATAATGTATCTATAATACACAGAGAATTACATGTGTTGCTAATGTCAATGTTCCATACTTTTGGTTCCTGCCTTTGGATTATGCCACGTATCGATCATCTTACCTATTTATTTACTATACATTAATTGATGGTGGTCTTTGGCGCTGTCCCTCTTTGAGCTTTTCTTTTATGGGGATGGAAACCAAGTTTAGATTGTTGCCTCATTCTTTGACTCCTTTTGTTTGTTATATTGTACTTTAGAATTGCGGCACTGTTTTGTCACTTCAATGTCTTCCTAGGATTGTGACACATCCTTATTGCTTTAGTGTTAATTTAGGATTACGGCGCATCCTTATTGGTTCAATGTTAATTTAAAATTGTGACACAACCCTGTCACTTTAACGTTAGTTTAAGGTTGTGACGCATTTCTATTGCTTATAATTGCTTTAAGGAATATATTGCAATCCTATATCACTAAATTGCTCTTGATGTTGAAGTACAATCGTTTTATTTTATTGTTACTCAAAGATTGTGTTGTAGTCCTACTTATTAATGCTACTTTTTGAAACACAACACAACCTTTATATTTAGTACTTAATGTTTGTGTCGCATTTCTTCCCATTGAAGTAAATATTATAGTACCAGGGCAGTCTTTATGCTTTGTGGTTGCTGTAGAACCTAACACAGTATTTCAACATTAGTTTTGTACTCGCAGAAGTGTCACAGTCCTTATGTTTTGCCACTCACTTGAGACTTTGGCGCAATAATACCTAGGCTTTACTTTTTTCTTCTCCACTTCATAGCCCAAATTTTATCGTGAGAGCCATTCTTTTGGTCTAGTACATGCATCAATTTTCCTTTAACAATATTTGAAAAATATGGGTGCAACAGTATATTTGGCCCCTCCTTTAGCAATTTTGAGCAAGCTGATCTGGTCAATTCCTTAGACTGCGAATGACCATAGGCCAGTCATAGGCACAAGTTTTATGGATGGATTTCTCTGTATGCTGGCAAACTTTTCGCATTGCACACATCGGTTGGCGTAGTCTACTATGTCACAGTTAAAGGATCGCTAGAAGTAACCGTATCGAAGGATCTTCTTTGCTAGAGTCCACCCTGCAATATGGCTTCTACATCACCTTCATGGACTTCCGTGGGGATCCTTTTTGCTTCACGGTTGGTTACACATCTGAGTAGGGGAGTAGAGAATCCACCTTCTGTAAAGAATTCCATCCTGCAAGACAAACCATGGTGCTTTCTGTATTAGCTTTTTTCACTCATCATATCCTTGGGGAGTGTACCTTTAATCAGGTAATCTTTAATCGGCATCATCCATGATTCCCCTTCTATATGCGGTTTCCATACGACTAGGGCTAGTTACATCGGCTAAGCATCTTCGAAACGGGCTAGTTTGTCTAGGTAATCCGCTTTCATATTTTGTTCCCGTGGAATGCAAAGCAAGTCTTGCACTTTTGATAGATAGATGGTGAGGTTGCCCCTTGTCTAGTACTCCTATTTCACTTGGAGGATGACTAGCTGGGAATCGTTGTAGACATGTATAGCTTTTATTCCTAATTCTTTAACGATTTTTAATCATGTCATCAAAGCCTTATATTTTACTTCATTATTGGTGTTAGGAAATTCTAGTCTTAGACATAGCAAACAGATCATCCTTCAGAGGTTATTAGTATTACCCCAGCGCCTGAACATGATTTATCTGATGCACCATAAACAAATAACTTCCACTGTAGCACTATGTCCTTTCTTCTTCACTATCTCGCTCGGTAAACTCGGCAATAAAGTATGTGAGCGCCTGTTAGTTGATTGCACTTCGAGGTAATAAGTGATTTCATATTGGCTTAACTCAATATTCCATTTTAGAAGTCGACTTGATGTCTCTGGGCGATACTGCACTTGTTTCAGGGGCTGATCCATCAACATCTTAATGGGATGAGCCTAGAAGTATAGTCGTAGCTTCCTCGATGTGATCAATAGGCTATAGGTGAGTTTTTCCAACTTTTGGTAATTCTTTTTAGCTCTAGCGAACCGCTTACTGGTGTAGTAAATGGGCCGCTGGACCCTAGCCTCTTCATATACCAATGCTACACTAAGAGCATTGGTCTAAATAGCGAGATAAACGAACAAATATTCCCTATTTATCGGCTTTGAGTTGACTGGTGGGTTTCCACAATATGAAGTAATTCTTCGAAGGCCGTTTAGCAGGCTTCACACCATTCGAAATTCTTCTTTCCCTTCATTAATGCATCAAATAACGATATGCATTTTTCTGTCGCTCATGGAATGAAACGCCTCTGTGCTGTAATCTTTCCATTTAGAGTTTGTGATTCCTTTTTTTGTCATAGGGGTTTTGACGTTCCTTAGGGCTGTAATCTATTCCAGAATAGCTTCAATGCCACTTGCATTCACGATGAAACCAAGGAATTTTCCAGAAGCAACATGGAAAGAGCATTCACTAGATTGAGCTTTATTTCATATTTCCACATTTCAAACATCTCTACGAGATTGTCTATGTGATTCTCTAATACACATGATTTGACAAGCAATCCGTCTACGTATACTTCCATAGTTTTTCTGATCTGATCTTTGAACATTGTGTTTACTAGTCATTAGTAGGTTCCCCCTGCGTTCTTTAGTCTGAAGGGCATGACTCGATAACAGTATAATCCAAGGTGAGTAACGAAACTAGTATTCTCTTGATCGAGATCATGCATCATGATTTGTTTGTATTTAAAGTAGGCTTCCATAAATGATAATAGCTTGTGGCCTTCCATGGCATTAACAAGCTGATCGATCATGGGCAATGGGAAGCTATCCTTTGGGCAGGCTTTGTTTAAATCTGGTAATCAATGCAAGTCCACCACTACCTTTTGGACTTCTTTACCAAAACCGGATTTGATACCCATATGGGATAGGTTGCATCGCAGATGAAGCTGTTCTTATCCAATTCCTCTCTTGGTGTAGCAGACCGTTACGACCCTAGGTTGCACCTCTTCTACTTCACTGTAGTGTACTTATGACCGATATTAAGTGTGTGATATGCTATCCTTGGTGGTATTACATATATATCAGTATGCGTCCAAGCGAACCCGTCCAGACTAGAATAAAGAAACTTGACTAATTCTTGTCGCATCTTGGTTCCAGGATGTGATCCTATTTTTATTGCTCGTGTTGGGTCATCTATGTCTACAGGGACAGGTACCGTAATCTATAACAGTGTTGCCTGTTTCTCCATTGAACTGTTCTTTCTAGGGTCTATAGCCTTATTGAATTGGTTGTAGTCCCCAAGGCAGGGGCGTTTTTGTAGTTTCTATGTTGACGATTCATGAATGTGGAGAGTTAATCTTCCCCTTTTTTCATTCTTGTTTAACGCAATTCAATGATGTAGCAATCCCTTGCAACACTCTAGTCTCCGTTTATGACTCCAAATTTATTTTCCATAAGGAATTTCATAGCGAGCCACCATTGTGCCAGGATAACTCAAAAACCAACGATGGCCGACAATCCTAAGAGTGCATTATAGGCCAAGATCTTGTCAATTATCACAAAGTTTTGGGTGAGAACCACCCTTCGATCTACTGTTCCAAGTTCAACAGGGAGATTGATTATATCAATCGGTTGTAGTGGATAACCGATGAATCCTTAGAATTTGTTTTGGCATGTAGAGACGTCCTTTATGTTTCATTGTCTAATGTATGTCGAAATAGAATATTTATCGATCCTTCGGTATCAACCAACACCAGACGTACAACAGCGAGTCCGATTCCTATCGTCACCACCATAGGATCGAAAGTTCGAGTTTCTATTCCTTCACTAACTTGTTTCGAAACATGATGTCATCATTGACAATTCTCCACTGTTTAACGGCGGTCCCATATTCGATTGCAAAGAATGTTTCCTTTGGATCATTTTTGAGTGAACTAGAATATCTTTCCATCTCGCTCCAACTTTTCTATGCCGGATGAGGACCTCCCTAAATAGTATTGATGACAATTCTCTACTCAACTCGTTTGGATCTATCTTCGTTAGATCTAGATTGGTTTCCTTGGCTGTTAAGAGCATGAGGTCCGGTTGGCTGATCAGAATTTTGGGGCTTCTCACATACCGTTGGAGCTTGTTTCTCTAATCAGTTCTTCGACCACGTTCTTCAAATGGCGACACTCATTTGTGTTATGGCCAAAGGTTTCATGAAAGCAATAGAACTTCCCCGACTTCCTTTATTGCTCATACTCTTCTTTCCGAGGCGGCATTGGGTACTCTTTTATTCCTTGAGTTTCCAGGTAATATTCTTCAAGCCATCACTCAACGGAGTATATTCTCCGCATTTTAGAACTATGAGTTCGTTTCCCCCTCCGTTGCCCTTACAATTGTTCGGGTGCTCGTTTTCCTTTTGTAGTCCCCATCTTTTCCAGTAGTTAGTTTAGAATTCTTGTTGTTTTGATTGATCGACATTACGCTGAATATTTGGTACTGACGTATTTTTACTTCAGTATTTTTACCTTCTAACGTATTTTCTTCTTCCAATCTCAAGTACTGACTAGCCTTTCGATTGAATTCTTTCAAGGTATTTGGTTACTTCAATTTAATCCATCTCCTAAAATATGTCTCTGGATGGATCGTGCACAATAAAGTCATAAAAATCATGTCCTTTTTTGAATTGCTCACTTTGGTGATGGTTGTGTTAAAGTGGTTCATGAATGTTTTTAGTGACTCGTTGGGTTCTTGGAAGTAACCGGATAAAGACATCACATCCTTTGGTTAAGTTATGTGCAGTCTAAATTGATCCAAGAACTTCCTGGCTAGCTCATCAAAATTTGAGGTAGATCGCCGAGGGAGTTTGGTAAACCACATGGAGGCAACCCCTTCCAAAAAGATGGGGAAACATCTGCAATGAACTGCATTTATTACCCTTGCACCATCATATTCCAAATGTACGTGTTATGTTGAGGGTCAGTAGTTCCATTACAGGAGAGCATAACTGGTGGAATGATGAATTTCTTAGTGTACTCTACCTTAAGGATACTATCGATAAAGGGAGTTTAGCTTGGAGCAGAACCCCAATCATCATTCTTTCTACCCTTGCTTTCTTCCATCAAGCCTCTGACCATGTCCTCAATGTATGCCTCACTTGTCTGTTCTTCCGTAGGTTGGATGTTAGTAGCTGCGCCAAGTGTTTGACTTTGCAAACAGTCTTGGTTGGCTAGCTGAAGCCTAGGCACTACGGTCTTTAGGTGAGCCACTCCTGCAGAGGTCCATTGGCAGGCGATTGGTCTTGAGGTGGAGTTTGATCATTTGATTTAAATTCTCCTTCCTTAAGTTGCTCACCTTCCTCAAAGTCAGTATCAGCTACTAGTATGTCCTTCCATAGAGTTTTCACTCCTAATTTTAGGTTTGTAGTAAACTCTTTTACAGTGGGTTGAGTATTGACATTTTCCATTACCATGATGCCTTGAGGCCCACCTATCACCTCCTTTTGCTTCTGCTTTCTGTTTCTTCTACTTACGCCAGAAGCGGAAGAATGCTCTTGCTTCATAGCAGCCATGATTTCTGGTGCCGTTCTGGGAGTAATTAGTGATTGGAGCACTAAGAGAGCATCTATCTTTTCCATAAGAGCCTTTTGAATATTTGTCATTTTCTGGTTAATTTCATCAACCATCTGGTTCAGTTCTCCCTTAGTCACAACTTTATGCTGAGTGGAGGATCATGGCACTTGGTTTATAGTGCGAGTTCCAAGTTGCATGCTTTTGGGGTTGTTGACTTTAGTTTGCTGAGGGTGTTTCTTCTCTAACAGCGGTCACTCCTACAAATCTTTCAAATTCTCCTTCTTCCTAGTGCCATTGATTCTCAGTAGCAAATCTTCTAAGCAGATATTGAGGATCTAACTTCTAAACCTATCTATTATCCAAAATAGATATCTAAGCCAAAGTTGGGCTCTTAGTGAAATCGCTAAAATGTTAAACCAAAAAAATGCATCAACGCCCTAGATTGAATATGAAAGCACCTACCTTGTTCTTATAGGGAAATAATATATAAAGTAAATGTCAAAAGAGCAGAAATAGTAAAAAGACAAGAAGATTTTCATAGTGGTTCGGCTGCTAATGAAGCCTATGTCCACTTTATAACTTTTTATTTACTAATTATTGTTACGAGTTGAATCGGATTACAATATGATTGAATCTTCTAAGTTAGATCAAGTCACAAGTATAGGAGTGCACTAGAGAATCACAGTGAACCCCTAGATGACTATTGTGTAGGAGAAGAAGAGTGAAGAATAATATCTGCAGAGTTCCAATAGCCTGTCCTGAAGATCTTCTTTATGTTGCAGGTAGAATTGTATTTATAAGCATAGGAGAGCAATTGGGCTAGGTCGCCTTGCTAGAAGCCTACGCTCGATGGTACAAAGGTTCTTTGAAAATTTCATAACGATCCAATATAATGTGATGGATCGCCAGAGATCAATGCACTTTGGGTATTTTCTGGCTTCTTCTTTTGGATTGCACTCCTTGTCTTATGTAGGTGCTTTCCATGTAATTTCATAACTAGTTTCCCTGTTTTAATGATGATTTGTGCATAGGTTAGATTTGTGACGACCGCCCATGACTCCCGCACCAAAACAAGGAAAAAGTGCGCTAAAGGGCGTGCCAGGCAGCCATGGACGATAGTCAGGGTAAAATAAAACAGAAAACACTATCGTACAACTCACAGCGCATGGATAAAATACAATAGTGAAATATAATATAGTGAAGCTCCATAGAACAGGACATCGTCATATAAGCATCATAATAGTTTTATACAAACATATGAATCATCCATACATCAAAGCCTCACTACATAACACTCAAACAAATACAGCAGCGGAACACCCAGTACATATAATATGAAATAATATGCAAAAGCCTCCTGCTCGTCCTCGTCATCATCAGCGTAGACCTCCATGAACAGCACCTGTCACCTGCTACCTAGTCTGCCCATCCCAACATGGATGAACAGTTCAAGGTAATAAGAGGAGACATAAAACCTTGAGTCAGACAAAGTCTTAGTGAGCAGTAAATCAACTATCAAACATACCAAAAGAGTATAAGGGATAAAAGGAATAGGAACCAAATCGTCCCACTCCACCTCTTTCTACAGTGATAGCCCCCAGACACACACTAAGGAGAAGCAAGCATAACATAGCAGACAATTAAGGTAAAGCAATAATCACTCGAGTCAAGGTCGATGTTTTCCAAATACAAACCCCCAAGGCCTAAACCAAGATCAGATAAGCACCCAGAAAACACCGCTCTTGAGACCGAATGATGATACAACCAAACGTTCAAACATCCATGACTCTGGCTATCACTGTTATCATTGCCTTGATTTCACCGTTAGTTGCATGACCACCTGTCAAGGGCTAATGGTAACCCCGGTTCTAGACATAGCTCCGCACGTCATCGTGACCCGTGCCTAGGACTTACCTACTCTGCCCAGAGTACTCGACTACCTGCCTGTAGTCTTTTGGGTGTCCCGACTACCTACCTGTAGTCGTTTTGGGCGCCCCATGTACTCTTGCTTTTGAGCATGCTAGAACCTTCAACAACGATGAGATCTCAGCCTCCTAGTCATCCTCCTCGACGACTATTACCATGCTAGCCCAAGCTACCTCTCGAGCAATCCATTATCACCCAACTCGAACCATCCCTCGAGTTATCAACATGCTTGGAATGATCCCTGCCTGGATTATGCCAAGACTCACATCATACTTCGCTTCATCGCGTCATAGCAAAGTCTCATCTCAACATCATGGTTTGCTTCATCGCATCATGGCAAAGTTCCATCTCAACATCATCCAATCCATACATATGAGCTTCAACATCCGCTACATATGTTTTAAGCAGCTTTCACCATTCAAGAGCCTCTTCCGTAACTTTTGAATCGTCTTTGACCATACTTGTCCAAATCTATCAACTAGATAACTCATTCACAACAATCAAACAAGGCAAACATTAATCCAAACAAATAAGTAGTCAATCAAGATCTAAATAGACATTTATAACTAAAATGGCAATTTCGTAAATAAATGAGAATAGATCTAACATACATGAATCATGGGTTTTTATCATAGATCTAACAAATATAAATCATGGGTTTTTATCCCTACAACTTGATGAATGAACTTGCAAAAGTAAACATCTTCATAAGAATGGATCTACACTTGAACCTAAGGAAAAATGCATAAAATCACTATCTACAACACTCCAACAAACCACCAATCCAATATACTCCTTTGGGTCCGTGTGAGAGATAACTACCACTCACCGAATCACCCAAACACTTCAAAAACAAATCACTTCAAATCTGGACAGCAAGGATTCAAGCTTGATTTGTCGAAATCTCGCTTGAAATGATGAAATCTAGCTTTGTTGGATGAAGATCTTCAACTTTGGCTCTTCAATCTTCGATCTTGGATGGATGTTAGCGCTCGATCAAAGTGGAGAAAAGAAGTGAAGAAATGTTGTAGTCGAGCTCTCAAAATGGCAGCACTTCGTCGCTTCAAAAACCGGTGCCAAAAAGTGAGCCAAACCTCTCTATTTATAGGCTGAATTCCCCTTAGGTCGTAACTCGTAGGTTCGGTTTTAGGTCGTTGCCGACCTAAGAAATCTCCGACCTAACTAAGTCGTCTACGACTCATAGAATCCCTACAGCTTACGACCTACCCACTTCACGACCTAACAACCCCAGGGTCACACGAGTTAACACACGACAGACCTAACTCCTATACGACCTAAGAACCTACCGAGTCAACGACCTACGACTCATCACTAAGTCGTTCATACGACTTAGCACTCAACAGCTTAACATCATCACGAGTTAACAACCTTACGACCTAACTGTGTTACGACTTATGACCTAAAACAAACACGACTCAAGCTGTGACGACTTAACAGCCTTACGAGTTACGACTTAATTCTAATACGACCTAAGACCCACAGCATCCTAACTAAGGTCGTCTACGACCTAACACACTCACGACTCATCAGGGTTAACGACATACGACTTATCGTTAAGTCGTTCCAAATGACTCACGACCTAAGCACCTTAACCCGCTAACCTTTAGGTCGGTCCAAACCTTAACTCGGTCAAACTCTATAAGTCGGTCATCCTATAGGTCGTAACTCGTTAACTACTGACCTACCCCTACACGAGTTAACTTTCTTAACTCGACCACGACCTATCTTCCCTAGGTCGTTCACCCCTTAAGCCGCGACTACTAGGTTTCTCACAACCCTTAGGTCGTTAACTCCACTAACTCGCTCACGACCTAACTCCTCAAGGTCGCTGCAACACTTTAGGTCGTAACCCAATAACTCGTAACTCGTGCACCCTCCTAAGTCGGTTACGACTTAAAACTCCACTATCTCGTTAACTCGTACACGACTCATCTCTTAACCCGTTAACTCCTCTAATCCAACCTAACTTCCACACGGGTCAATTCCTTACGAGTTAAAAACGTACGACTTAAGCTATAGATGCCATAAACAACACTAATGACCTGTAAATTCTACGATTTATCGACACGTAAAATACGGGTCGTTACATTCTCTCCCCCTTAGGAATTTCGCCCCTGAAATTCCAAACAAACAAGAGCAACCAAAACTATTCTGCATGCCTACCATCCATAGCAATCAACAAACCATGCATCCAATTACTATCCTAGCATGCAGAATTCTAAGATTAGAACAAGTTACAAATTCATGAGATGCCACGACACCTTAGGGCCATACCTCAAAGAGTTCAGGATGAGCTGCCTTCATCCTCTCTTCCTCCTCCCATGTACAGTCGTTAACATCATCACTCCATTGTATCTTGAGCAACGTAATCGTCTTCCTCCTAAGCTGTTTCGTGTCGGTTTCAACAACACGAAGCGGCTTACGAGGTCTCGTAACCACTGGATCAACCTCCAAGTCTTCACAGCTATCAGCAGAAACCACCGTATTCGAGTCGTGCACATACTTCCGTAGATAGGATACATGAAAAACATTGTGCACACCCGCCATCTTTTCCGGTAACTCCAATCTATAAGCGAGCTTTCCAATTCGCTCGATGATCGGGAATGGTCCAACAAATCTCGGAGTCAATTTTCCTTTCTTCCCGAATCGAATAACTTTCTTCAGTGGAGAAATCTTCACAAAAACCATATCACCTACATCGAATTCCAAATCCTTACGACGCTTATCGGCATAACTTTTCTGACGATCTTGGGCTGCCTTCATTCGTTGCCGAATGATCTCTATACAATCCGAAGTCTGTCGAATCATCTCTGGCCCAAGTATCAGCTTTTCTCCTGTTTCCAACCAACATGTCGGAGAGTTACACGGTCTTCCATACAAGGCTTCATATGGTGCCATACCAATGCTTGACTGGTAACTGTTATTATATGCAAACTCCACCAAATAAAGATGATCCTCCCATGATCCTCCGAAATCCAAAACACATGCTCTGAGGAGATCTTCCAAAACTCTGTTGACTCTCTTAGTCTGACCATCTGTTTGGGGATGATAAGCTGTACTCAAACACAACTCGGTTCCCAAAACTTCCTGGAACCTCTTCCAAAATCCACTAGTGAACAATGGGTCTCGATCGCTCACTATACTCTTCGGAATACCATGGAATCGAACTATCCACTTGACATACAACTCAGCCAACTTCGATGCAGTCCTAGTTGATCGAACAGGAATGAATCTTGCACTCTTGGTCAAACGATCTACGATGACCCAAATCCCTTCATTTCCCGCTCTTGTCCTAGGTAGACCATCGATAAAATCCATCGATATTTGCTCCCACTTCCATGTAGGAACTTCCAACGGCTGAAGCAATCCACTTGGCTTCTTCTGTTCAGCTTTTACCAACTGACAGTTCAAATATTTGGAAATAAAATTTCCAACATCCTTCTTCATACCTTCCCAATAATAGGTTCTCTTCATATCCTGATACATCTTATTTCCACCTAGATGAATTGTCAGCTTTGAGTGATGACTTTCCTTCAGAACTTCATCTCTTAATTCATCTATATCGGGAACAACTAGTCGTTCTTGCTTCCGAAGCCAACCCTCTCGATCGACTTTGAATCCTTTATCCTTTTCTGGGTCCAACCCAGATTCCAAATCACGGATAATCCTGACAAGCTTATCGTCTCGCTTTTGGCTCTCGCCAATTCTTTCCACAAGAGTGGGTCTTATCGATAAGTTTGCCAACATCTCAGGTTCCAATTCACATCTAGGCCTGAAATCAAATCCATCCAAATACTCGAGACTCTTCCATTCCGAAAAGATGGCTCCCAATCTGGCATGTCTTCGACTCAACGCATCTGCCACTGCGTTACCTTTTCCCGGAGTATAGGCTATACCAAAATCATATGATGCTAAAAACTCTAGCCATCGCTGCTGCCGAAGATTCAAATCTTTTTGGGAGAAAAGATACTTCAACGACTTATGATCCGTAAACAACTCGAATCGAACTCCCAATAGATAATGTCTCCACATCTTTAGAGCAAAGACAATCGCCGCTAACTCCAAATCATGAGTCGGGTAATTCCTTTCATGCGGCTTCAGTTGTCGACTCGCATACGCAACAACTTTATCCTTCTGCATTAGCACTGCTCCAAGTCCAGTACCACATGCATCGGTGTAAACCACCATCTCATCATTCCCACTTGGAATAGTCAAAACAGGAGCACTCGTCAATCGCTCTTTCAGGATTACGAAAGCTTGTTCACACTTATCATCCCATATAAATATCTGATTCTTTTTCGTCAATCTTGTTAACGGTGCAGCTATCTTGGAAAAGTCTTTGATAAACCGACGATAATATCCTGCTAATCCAAGAAAACTTCTCACATCAGATGCATTCTTAGGTCTAATCCAATCCTGGATTGCTGCCACCTTAGCGGGATCAACCGCGATTCCATTTCCAGAGATAACATGGCCTAAGAACCTCACTTCACCCTTCCAGAAGTGACACTTCGAAAACTTAGCCTTCAGCTGATGTTTCCGCAAGATTTCCAAAACAATCCTCAAGTGTGTCTTGTGTTCCTCCTCAGTTCTGGAATAAATCAGAATATCATCCACGAACACAAGCACGAACTTATTCAACTGATCTCTGAACACTCTATTCATAAGATCCATAAAATATGCTGGTGCGTTAGTCAATCCAAACGGCATTACCAGCCACTCATAAAAACCGGATGGTGTCCTAAAAGCAGTCTTCGGCACACTATCCTTCGCCACTCTCCACTGGTGAAATCCCGTTGCCAAATCCATCTGAGAAAACACCTTCGCCTCGTGAAGCTGATCAAACAAGTCATCTATTCTCGGCAATGGATACTTGTTCTTCTTCGTCACTTTATTCAGCTCACGATAATCGACACACAACCTCAACGATCCATCCGCTTTGGTTGCGAACACAACTGGTGCATCCCATTCGGACACACCACGCCAAATGAATCCTTTTTGTAAAAGGTCATCAACTTGCACCTTCAACTCTTGCTGTTCCCTAGGCGCCATCCGCCTAAGAGGCATCACGACGGGTCTGGCTCCCTCAACTAGATCGATACGAAACTCGATCTCTCTATGCGGCGGTAACCCTTTGACTTCCTCAAAGACATCCTCAAATCCATTCACGATAGGCACCGATGACAGTCCATCCCGTGGAACAACCAGCGAATACATGAAGCTCATGAAGACGCCTTCTTCATGCTTACATCGTATTACAACCTTTCTACCCTCCACATTCTCGACTATCACCTCCAGCCTCTTGCAATCAACCCTTGCCGCATACTTCCTAAGCCAGTCCATACCCAAAATAATTCCGAACCCCGCAAAGTTCAGAATAAAACAATCACAAACAAAAGAGCAATCATGACTCGATACAACTAGACCACGACATATCATACACAAACATGACGAACACCCAACTGGATTAGTCACAACCAATGGTCTATAAACAATATCCGGTTTCAAACCTAACCGGCCTACAAGATCATCACAAACAAAAGAATGCGACGCTCCAGTATCAAACAACACTCTAACTGGAACACCACAAATAGAAAGAGTACCTTGAACCACCACACTCTTCCCTTTCTCTTCAGCAGTAGGAGCTTTTGAAGACGACGGCACAGCTCCCAAAGCATAAGCTTGCACAATCTGCCTGTCCTTCCTCGGCTCTGGACAATCCTTCTTGATATGTCCCAACTTATCACAGTTGTAACACTTTCCCAGCACCTTGGGATTCTTACAATCTTTAGAGAGATGGCCCTTCTGCTGATAGTTGTAGAAGGTCACTTCGCCCTTCGGCTTCTTCTGGCCATCCTTACCCCTCTGATGTTGCTGCTTCCTCTTCTTGTCTTCACTCTGCTGTGGTTTAGATCCTTCCTTGGTTACAGCAACAACAGAATTTTCCCTAGGAAACAAACTCTCATGCCTGAGAGCTTTCTCCACAAGCTTCTCAAATGGATCATCCAAATGATCCACCAACTGCCTCCCAAGATAAGCGTCCAAGCCTGTCACAAACTCCTTGCTCTTCTGGTAGGGAGAATCAATATACGATCTGGCATACTTGGATAAAGCCTCAAACTCAGGAACATACTCAAGAACCGATCTCCCACCTTGCTTGAGCTCCACAAACTTCTTAAACAAAATAGATTTCTGATCCGTAGAGATAAACTTAGCTTCAAATCTAACTTGGAATTGTTCCCAAGTAATCTCTTCCTCTGGAGTATCGATAGTGATAGAACCCCACCAATCAGCAGCTCTTCCCTGAAGCTGTCTTGATGCAAGCTTCCTCTTAGTTGCATCCTCGATCCCCAAGTCACCAAAAATCCTTCGACATGCATCTATCCACCTTTGGATTCAATAGTTGACTCCGTTCCCAAGAAAACCTTTCCTCCAAGAAAAGTATAGTCTTTGCAAAGCTTAGCAAAATCCACCGGCCTTGGAGCTTGGACTTGAACTCCCACATCCACTGATGATCCTGAAGCTGGTATCCTCCTCATGATCGAAGTCATCATGGCCTCAAACATAGGAGCATAATCAACAGCTTCCTTAGCAGCACGGCTTTCCCTCGCAGTTTGTCTCTCACTTCGACTCATCCTTAATATCCGTAAAAAGAATGATTAGAACACCTTAAGAAACAACTGCATAAGGAGTTCAAATCCATCTAAACTACTATATTATATATAGTAATCATCCATCAAAATACAATTACGTCTCTCATACGTAATCACGTCAGCGAGCGTTGGCTAAAATCGATTAACCAAGGCTCTGATACCAAATGTGACGACCTCCCATGACTCCCGCACCAAAACAAGGAAAAAGTGCGCTGAAGAGCATGCCAGGCAGCCATGGACGATAGTCAGGGTAAAATAAAACAGAAAACTCTATCGTACAACTCACAGCGCATGGATAAAATACAATAGAGAAATATAATATAGTGAAGCTCCATAGAACAGGACATCATCATATAAGCATCATAATAGTTTTATACAAACATATGAATCATCCATACATCAAAGCCTCACTACATAACACTCAAACAAATACAGCAGCGGAACACCCAGTACATATAATATGAAATAATATGCAAAAGCCTCCTGCTCGTCCTCGTCATCATCAGCGTAGACCTCCATGAACAACACCTGTCACCTGCTACCTAGTCTGCCCATCCCAACATGGATGAACAGCCCAAGGTAATAAGAGGAGACATAAAACCTTGAGTCAGACAAAGTCTTAGTGAGCAGTAAATCAACTATCAAACATACCAAAAGAGCATAAGGGATAAAAGGAATAGGAACCAAATCGTCCCACTCCACCTCTTTCTACAGTGATAGCCCCCAGACACACACTAAGGAGAAGCAAGCATAACATAGCAGACAATTAAGGTAAAGCAATAATCACTCGAGTCAAGGTCGATGTTTTCCAAATACAAACCCCCAAGGCCTAAACCAAGATCAGATAAGCACCCAGAAAACACCGCTCTTGAGACCGAATGATGATACATCCAAACGTCCAAACATCCATGACTCTGGCTATCACTGTTATCATTGCCTTGATTTCACCGTTGGTTGAATGACCACCTGTCAAAGGCTAATGGTAACCTCGGTTCTAGACATAGCTCCGCACGTCATCGTGACCCGTGCCTAGGACTTACCTACTCTGCCCAGAGTACTCGACTACCTGCCTGTAGTCTTTTGGGTGTCCCGACTACCTACCTGTAGTCGTTTTGGGCGCCCCATGTACTCTTGCTTTTGAGCATGCTAGAACCTTCAACAACGATGAGATCTCAGCCTCCTAGTCATCCTCCTCGACGACTATTACCATGCTAGCCCAAGCTACCTCTCGAGCAATCCATTATCACCCAACTCGAACCATCCCTCGAGTTATCAACATGCTTGGAATGATCCCTGCCTGGATTATGCCAAGACTCACATCATACTTTGCTTCATCGCATCATAGCAAAGTCTCATCTCAACATCATGGTTTGCCTCATCGCATCATGGCAAAGTTCCATCTCAACATCATCCAATCCACACATATGAGCTTCAACATCCGCTACATATGTTTTAAGCAGCTTTCACCTTTCAAGAGCCTCTTCCGTAGCTTTTGAATCGTCTTTGACCATACTTGTCCAAATCTATCAACTAGATAACTCATTCACAACAATCAAACAAGGCAAACATTAATCCAAACAAATAAGTAGTCAATCAAGATCTAAATAGACATTTATAACTAAAATGGTAATTTCGTAAATAAATGAGAATAGATCTAACATACATGAATCATGGGTTTTTATCATAGATCTAACAAATATAAATCATGGGTTTTTATCCCTACAACTTGATGAATGAACTTGCAAAAGTAAACATCTTCATAAGAATGGATCTACACTTGAACCTAAGGAAAAATGCATAAAATCACTATCTACAACACTCCAACAAACCACCAATCCAATATACTCCTTTGGGTCCGTGTGAGAGATA
Organism: Allium cepa; assembly: GCA_030765085.1. Classification (NCBI taxonomy): domain Eukaryota; kingdom Viridiplantae; phylum Streptophyta; class Magnoliopsida; order Asparagales; family Amaryllidaceae; genus Allium; species Allium cepa. Next base: position 502,491,590 of record CM060931.1, read on the forward strand.
ACTACCACTCACCGAATCACCCAAACACTTCAAAAAAAAAATCACTTCAGATCTGGACAGCAAGGATTCAAGCTTGATTTGTCGAAATCTCGCTTGAAATGATGAAATCTAGCTTTGTTGGATGAAGATCTTCAACTTTGGCTCTTCAATCTTCAATCTTGATCTTCGATCTTGGATGGATGTTAGCACTCGATCAAAGTGGAGAAAAGAAGTGAAGAAATGTTGTAGTCGAGCTCTCAAAATGGCAGCACTTCGTCGCTTCAAAAACCGGTGCCAAAAAGTGAGCCAAACCCCTCTATTTATAGGCTGAATTCCCCTTAGGTCGTAACTTGTAGGTTCGGTTTTAGGTCGTTGCCGACCTTAGAAATCTCCGACCTAACTAAGTCGTCTACGACTCATAGAATCCCTACAGCTACGACCTACCCACTTCACGACCTAACAACCCCAGGGTCACACGAGTTAACACACGACCGACCTAACTCCTATACGACCTAAGAACCTACCGAGTCAACGACCTACGACTCATCACTAAGTCGTTCATACGACTTAGCACTCAACAGCTTAACATCATCACGAGTTAACAACCTTACGACCTAACTGTGTTACGACTTACGACCTAAAACAAACACGACTTAAGCTGTGACGACTTAACAGCCTTACGAGTTACGACTTAATTCTAATACGACCTAAGACCCACAGCATCCTAACTAAGGTCGTCTATGACCTAACACACTCACGACTCATCAGGGTTAACGACATACGACTTATCGTTAAGTCATTCCAAACGACTCACGACCTAAGCACCTTAACCCGCTAACCTTTAGGTCGGTCCAAACCTTAACTCGGTCAAACTCTATAAGTCGGTCATCCTATAGGTCGTAACTCGTTAACTACCGACCTACCCCTACACGAGTTAACTTTCTTAACTCGACCACGACCTATCTTCCCTAGGTCGTTCACCCTTAAGCCGCTACTACTAGGTTTCTCACAACCCTTAGGTCGTTAACTCCACTAACTCGCTCACGACCTAACTCCTCAAGGTCGCTGCAACACTTTAGGTCGTAACCCAATAACTCGTAACTCGTGCACCCTCCTAAGTCGGTTACGACTTAAAACTCCACTATCTCGTTAACTCGTACACGACTCATCTCTTAACCCGTTAACTCCTCTAATCCAACCTAACTTCCACACGGGTCAATTCCTTACGAGTTAAAAACGTACGACTTAAGCTATAGATGCCATAAACAACACTAATGACCTGTAAATTCTACGATTTATCGACACGTAAAATACGGGTCGTTACAAGATTGAACAATGACTGATGGGATAGATCTTATCTTTTCAAACTAGGGTGCATGAAAGGCTATGAAACTTGGGTAACATACTTAGAAGTGATATTGATTCATGATGCAAGAGACTTGAGCGATCCATGAAGCTTCCTTATGGATCACTGGTGATCCATGGGAGATAGATCCCTAGCGATCCATCCCCTTATGGATTTCTGTCTAATTCTTCTTAAGTCCTTTTGGATTGTTCTTTTGGATGTCTTGTTCAAATTTCAAGTCATTCTGGCATAGTTCCTAAGTTCTAACTCCTATTGAATTCTGCTGAGTTAAAAACCGATTAACAATTGTCTTTGGCGATTGGATGTTGTGAATTGCTTGAATCTTCTTAGGATTAGCATCGATTCTGTGGGTATTGACGAAGAAACCCAAGAACATTTTTGATGCTACCCCATAAGAAAATTTCATGGGATTGTTCTCCATTTTGTAATATTGAACATTTCTACCAAGTCTTTAATGTGGTTATTAGATCATTGTGACTTCACAAGCATATCATCCAGTTATACCTCCATCGTCTTTCCATTCTGATCTTTGAACATTCTGTTGACTAGACATTGATAGGTTGCTCCAACGTTCTTTAATCCAAATGGCATCACCATATAGTAATACAATCCAACATCGGTAATGAAGTTGGTGTGCTCTTTATCGAGAATGTGCATTGGGATTTAATTATCCAGAGTACGCCTCCATGAAAGATAGCAATTCATGTCATGTGGTTGAGCCTACTAGCTGGTTGATCTTTGGATGGAAAAAATGTCTTTTGGGCATGCCTTATTTAAGTTTGAATAATCAACACATGTCCGCCATTTTCCATTTTCCTTTCTCACAAGACAGGATTACGTACCCATTTCGGGTAGAGGGTGTCACAAATAAACCCATTGCTTTTGCGTCTTTCCACCTCTGATTTAAGAGCAGCAGATCTCTCCAGATGCATGCCATGCCTTTTCTGTTTCATCGGGACATGCCTCAGGTCGATACTCAATGCATAGCTCGTGGTGGCAGCAGAAATCCAACACATGTCAGAATGAGTCCAAGCGAACGCATCAAGATTCGCTCGAAGAAAACCAGCAAGTTCTTTCATCATCGGGGGGCTGATTTATGATCCGCTCTTTAGGACCCGTGATGGGTCATCGTGATTGACCATAATGTCAATTGGAAGCTCAGCCAGTGCATCCATGGTCTCTTTATGCTCCTCCTCGTCATCCCTCGAATCTGTCTCTATAGAACGGACTGTGGCACCTAAGCCAAGGCTCAGCGCTGGTTGTCAATCTTCAGTGGCTTGGATGCGGAGACACTTGTCCACATCCTTACCTTTCTCCTTCTGTTAAGCATCACTCAACTCAGCCACTTAATAGCCACGTCCAACTGCATGATCACCATGTATAACTCCAACACCATTATCTGTCGGGAATTTCAAAATTAAATGCCATGGAGCAAGGGTTGCCTGAAATTCAGCTAGGGCCAGTCGGCCTATAAAAGCATTTTACGGAGAGTCAACATCTAAGACAACAAACAACAACAGCTGCACTCTCTTGCGGTTACCTTCTCCTAATTCCGTAGGCAATTCAACATAACTAATAGCATCGATTACAGCACCGTTAAAGCCCTGAATGCAGGATCTAGATAGTTTCAAGTCTTTGGCTTCCATCCTCGTCTAATTATAATCCTTTTTGAAAATTATATTTACGGAACTTCCACGGTCCACCAAGATCCTTCTCACCAAGGCAGGGTCGATCATGGCTGAAATGATAATTGGGTCGATCGTCATTGCCTCCACCTTATTTACATCTCTATTTCTGAATATAATGTTGTCGGCTAGCTCCACCTTTTGTACTTGAATAGCATTCAAAACTAACATGCTTGATCGTGCTAGCATAGCTCCATTTCATGCCAACTCTTATTAGCTGAATATGGTCCTTCAACTATTGTATTGATCACTAATCATCCACCAGACCACGGAGGCTCTTCAGCCCTGTGCGGCACTTGTCCCCGGTTGGGGTCGGATGTCCTCTGCCCACAATCCTGTGGGGCTTTAACGAACTACTGTAACTTTCTTTCAGAAATCCATTTCTCGATTATATCCTAGAGATGACTACACTTATTTGTGTTATGACATAGCATTCATGGAACCGACAATATTTTATATTTTTTTCTTCTTCTTTGTTGATACTTTCGAAGGCGGCTTCTTGTACTACATGGTATTTCATGTAGGCAAATAGATGTTATCTACAGATGTATTCAGTGGTGTGTAGGCATTGTACAATGGAATCCAAGGCCTTCCTCTTCCAGATCCCTCTTTCGTTCACTGTTCTCGTTTCTGCCTTTATTTTGCTGATTCGGTTTATTTTGGACATTCACATGAATTATGACACCCCACACCCCTTAGTATACCCAAAAGGACACAACAAAAGATGTGGTGCCATGTAGGTATAACTAAAGCTAACAGAGACTAAGATTTACAAGACAAAATAGATACATAATTACACGGCGGAAGTAATTAAAAACTATAAGTGATTTTAAAAATTAATACTTCATAAATACTTCAGACAAACCATATATGTTCCAAATACCAAATACAATCGTCTTATGAAAATAGAAACCTGGTCTCACTAGGAAAACCAAATTACAAACAAAACTTCCCCTCAGTACAGTGCCAGTACAATAAAATAACAAAATGCTGGAAATAAAAAAGAAGGAATACATGATAGGGTCTCTAAGTCTCCAAGAAGCTGCGGTCTATCTACTTTACCCCTGATTGCCTATGGGGGAAAAGAAGAAAATGGAGGAGTGGGTCAGACTAAAAGTCTAGTGAATGATAGTAATTACTAAAATCATTAAGAAAAGTAAAAGTAATAGACTTTACAAGAGTTCTAGTATATAAAAGAAAACAAAGGAAATAGAGAGAAACACCGTAATTGACCATTTACTACCGCTATTAACATAAGCGTTCCCTTCGTCTCACTTCAGGATTATGTGAGACACCACGTCTCACTTCAGGGTTATGTGAGACACCTCGTCACTTCAGGGTTATGTGAAACACCGTATCCATAGAAATAGGGGAATATTATTTGGTACAGGTCCGACTTTAATTCTTTTCTTATTAACTTAGATAAATTATTTAAATAAGCCTTTGCTTTTTTTCTTACTATCTGTGCTTATTAATTTATCCTATGTCTTAAAATAAGCCTCACTATGTTCTATTTCTTATTATAACCTATGTCATAATCATGCTTATTACTTAACCTAAGGCCTAAGTGTAAAAATAAGCTCCTTTCATCTTATACTTTTTTTAGTTATAATTCTAAGTTATAACTAGGCCAATTATCTTTAATTAGTCCAATTCTAACATCCACATCATAATTAAGCTCAATTTCAGTCTTAATTCCATTTTTATTACAGTCTTTACAATTTACATATTACCTTTCGTTATTTCAGTATTCTTGTAACTTTAATCCATATTCGTGTTTAATCTATGCTAATCCATACTCGAAGAAGATTGAGAAATAAAAGGAAACTGAAAATAGAAGAAAACCCAAAGCGTAGGAAAAAGATGCAGATAACGCATAAATAACAGTAAATAAATTAAAATACTGTAAATAAACTTCAAATAAATGGAAAAGCTATAATTAACAGAAATAAACTAAAATTAACTGAAAATAATAGCTAATGGAAGTCGACTGAAAATAATTCTAAAAACTGTAAATAAACTACTAAAAAGACTATTCCAAAAATCGTTGTAAAAGTACAACTATTGGAAACCCTATTATTTTAAATTGCTTAAAGAAATCTAAAATAATTACAATCACTCACCTGTGGTCCTAAACTCTCCCCTTTTGGTCTTCTCAGATCCACTTGAGGGTACTAAAATATTTTTATTAAAAAGATTCTCTTGTTGGAAAATTAGTCCTTTTAGGGTCCTTCCTAAAAAGGTGAACCAAAGCGTGGAATGTGTAGAATGAGAAAAAGTGTTAGGCCTGGGGTCTTATTCATAGGGGTAGAAGTGGATCTCAGACTGTTGGATTTGGAGAATAAGCTGAACAGGAGCCATTGGATTAAAGCACGATGGGACCAGATGAGGCTAAAGAATGAAAAATACGTGTTTGAAAACCTCTAGAACAAAGAAAAATTTCTTCGTTCCATACCTGTAGGTGGGTCGACCAGCGATCGACCACCCCTCCCTCTTGGTCGACCGGCCGGTCGACCTAGGGCGTGGTTAGGTCGACCTCTTGTTCGACCTAGCCCAATATATATACATATCCTTTTCTTGTTTATTTTGTTTCTAGCTTATATTAGCTCGGATTCTATATGAAAATTGACCAAAAAATTACCACGGACAAAACGGTGCAACTCCCGTAGCTCGATTATGATAATTTCACAAAGTTATTTTATTATTTAATTAATTAACGAATTAATTATTATGGGTTAAATTTTGGGTTGTTACATGAACTTTTCTCGAACTATCACCAGACTGATTTATTATAATGTTAAGCTGCACTCCCTCTCCACTTGGTCCCACAACATTCTTCTTCCTAGAGCATCTAGCTTCCTCTTTTCTTAAATACTGAGCTGCTTTCGCATTGAAACACTCTAACACTGTAGGTGGCTTGCTGGCTAACTAGTCGCCAAAATTAGATTTTGGAATAATCCCTCTTGTTACCGCCTTTAATATTGAATGGTCATTCGGGTTACTAAATTCCATGAAGGTTGTATGAAATATCTCCAAATACTCTTTTAGCGATTCTCTCAGAGCTTGGATTACATTGGATAGGAACAATATATCTTTAGGATGAGTTATGTGCATATAGAGATTCTCCACAAACTTCATTGCTAAATCGTCAAATCTTGAGATTGACCATCAAGTAATCTCATAAACCATATATTGCTAAGCCAAAGAGAGTAATAGGGAAACATTTGCATTTTGTTGCATCATCAGCTTATGCAGAATCCATTGGCCATTTATATCTCATGATGTGCTACCTGAGTTTGTTTTTTTCCTTATAAGGAACCATCAACGGCATACTGAACGGATACTCGACATGTAAGATATTATTAGTGAAATGGGTATGGCTTCTCCAGATCCCACTATCGCCATTAGTCAAGCCTTGACTTTCCTTGTTAACTGCTTCTAACCATAGCTGACAGGTTTGGCATTTGGATAGTTGGAGCCAAGTGGTAGTTATGCTCCACTTCATGGGAATGATCTGGTCAATGTCTACGGGCCATTCAATGCCTACTTTCTCAATATTCTCTCTACGTACATCACTTCATCGCCATTATGGAGAGGTAACAGGTCTGCGTTCACCTGAACTTCAACATCCAAATCGATTGTAGCATCTCCAATGTGTGTTCTTCCTATTACATGATATGACATGCCTTCAGGTGTTGGATCGGCAACGACCGTTCCACATGGATCGATACCGATCGCTACCCGTCTGTTTGGATCGGTTGGTTGATGGTTCAACGCAGTATCCATCGGTTCTGCAACGTCTTCATCTGTGATAATCCTTTGATGAAGTTGAGCTCTTCAATGCAGAATAGGGAGTTGGCTCCCTCCTAGATTTTCCATCTTGTTGTTGGCTGTGTAGGTTCATTAGATTGATTCTTGCTTGAATCTACGGATTTAATGTCGGCAACTATTCCCTAACTCTCTCACTAGATTCTCAAATTCAAATCCTATAAAGGAATTAGCTAGATTCCAAGCATCACTGGGATTGGTAGCATTTACATCATCTCTTGTAAGTGAATTGGCAATAAGAACTAAGTAGTAATAAAAACACAAGGATTATAGTGGTTCGGTTTTTCGTGCCTCTATCCACATTGAAGAGTACTTTTCACTAATCATTTGTAAATATGATTACAATAAATTACTAATAATTGCACTTGACTACAATGGAGTCCAAAGCAACAAGCAGCATAAAGGTCCTCTAAATGAAAAAAGAATTCTGTATTTATTGGTGAAGATGATGAAATATGTTGCTGAAATTCGGCAGAAGACTTTCCTAATCTATAGGGGCCCATAAAATGATCGCAAGTGCAAATCCAATCATTGGAACGATCAGTACCAATCATTCATTATTTATCCAATAAGGTTGTGAACGTTCCTACAAGTTCTCTCATGCCTTTAATCCATTTTCTTAAAGTTTAGTGTCATTATGACCTGCCGTTTGTGAGATATTGATTAATCTTCATTGAGTTGAATCGTTGAAGCTGAAACGATATGATCATTCATGAACGATGTATATCGATCATTCTTAGTAGCCCGTCTTATCATGCAATCATTTCTATAGGGTCCTCTTTTCAGTATATTGGTGCTCACAAAGTTTCATGTGTAATGGATTTGCAGATTATGAGATATCAGCCAATCATCATTGAATTGAGCTGTGGAATCGATACGTTGCTCCCCATAATGTTGCATATGGATGGTACCCAATCCATCTTTAGGGAGTAGTGATCTTTCTTGCTTCCGCTTTGCTGCTGCTTCAGGTCATTTTACTTGTCTGATCTCTAGAATTAATGATTGTTAACCAAATGCATCGATTCTAATGACAATTGAGTATGTCTCATCTGATCCGTCCAGATATAGTAGGGCCAAAAGGTGGAAAAATAGAAGCCTAAGCAGAAGATTCACACTATGCACCTACAACTCTTTTTTGGTACGTTTCCAATCGAAGTCTAATAAGTATAACTACTTAAGGACTAAACTGCATATACCCTATTACTTAGAGACCTTTGGATGGTAGGAATGGTTATAAAAATGTCGGTAGGACATGTTATGGATGATGAATGCTAGTGGATGTATGGTTTGTATTTTTTTTTACACACGTTTTGGCAGTACATTCTCTAGGTAATACAAATATTCACATTATATCTTGATTTTTGTTTGTGTTATTAGATACTATGCATACAGACGTTGCGAATGGGATGGACGGTTGTGCATACATGTAAAACTGGAAGTGTATATTTTTAGTATGTTGCACATAGTTTAGATCCATTGCATAAGCATTTGCATGATAGGAGGTCGACTAGATCAGGGGACCGCCTACTCTTTGCATTAGTAGAAGTTCACGTGCATTTCATGTTGCATATATATGTAGAATTGCATTAGAAAATTTCTAAGGACAATGATTGCCGATGGATGATGGAGGAGTAAATGATTATAGCTATTGATTATTGTGTGCAGGTCATAATTTTTCGTCCTTTGAGATTTTGCAGATGAATCCTTTTAAGGGGAGAATGTAACACTCCTAAAATTTAATGAAAATTCAATAATAAAAATTAAATTTTAATAAAACGCAGACTAAATTGAAATTTTCGTAGATGTCTGAATTTAGCAATGAAATTTGCACCATTACATTTATAGCGGTTTTCTGGACAATTTTCATATATAACACTTTAAAGCTGAAGTTAGAACGGAGAAGTTACAAATGCTTGAAAATTTAAAAATAGAATAAGAATAAAATAAAAATCACCAAAAATTAAAACTATAACTGGTTGACCTTAGGGTGTTGATTTGTCGACCAGTAGCGGTCAACCTAGGGGTTAAGATGGTCAACTGTTCACATTTAAAATTCGAGAATTTTGGAGCTTGCTTGAGCGACTAAGATCATTTGCTTCATTGCTAAGTTGGGATGTGCATACGAGATGTTAGCAAAATATTCTCTAGGTCGAATCAACGCTTCAAATTCATTCCCAACCTTTATAAATTAAAACCTAGGCTAATCGAAAAATCATTAGAAAATTTACTGACTATTGATATTCTCCCTCTCTACTTCAAAATTTTCTTTCAAAAATTGAAATAAAATCAAAGCAAACATATAATAGTTTAGTAAGTTGATTATTATAGTTAAATTTAATATATGCTACTTGATTTATGGTGTTTGTAATAAAAATTTAATTCTTGAACATGAAATCTTGATTAGAAAGTGAAGATATTATAAATTGATAAACCCAGAAACCCCTTTTTTAATTGAAACCCTAAAAATGGTTAATTGTTAGCATGTAACCTATTAAAGTGGATGGATATCAAATTAATAAAATAAAGTATAATCTCAAAAGAAACTGGTTACTGTAGTTGCTTAGGATTCGTTCACTGTATATGGGAAATTAACAAAATTAGTAATAATCAAAACTCAAATTAGGAAAAGAAATAAACCATAATGTTTATAACATAACTAGTCGACCACTCATCCTGAGCGGTCGACCGTAAGTGGTTGACTGACAGGGCATAGCGATCTACAGATTATGGCCTGGATGGCATAGCCTGAAACCACGGCCTAAGTCCCATGTTAGTAATGAACATTATATAATTAATAATTTTTGTGTAAGCCTATTTAGGGCTATTGGTATGTAAGTTAGGAACTGTAGGGAAGCCAGTTCCATACGAAATGACGCTATGATGTTGTGGTGTTGGGTAAATGCTTTTTACCGAACGGCGGTTGATTATTCGATTGGGGTGATTTTATCAGAATTGGCACTCACAAGAGTTACTGCGGTGGACGCGCAGGACTGATGGCTGATGGAGTGTGTGGGCTCGGTATTATAGGAGTGCTAGTACGCATAGAAACTGATGTGATGTGGTATAGTTTAGATATTAGATCCTGCGTGTGCAATAAGAGGCATGTACTACGTTCGAGAGGCGAATAGGGGATGTAGACGATGAGACTCTTTGACGAGTTGGCATTTTGATTTTCCTCTCCAATGCATGGTAGGGTTACGTTTACTCGTAATTAGGGGATGTTTTTACCCCAGTAGCCTAGTGGAAGAGGCAGTATTTGAAAGTTATTTCCAAGATAGCCTAGTGGCAGTGATTGTAGTGGGAGCTTATTTCCTTAATAGCCTAGTTGCAGTTTTCCCATAATGAGTTCTAGGAATGGTTGTAGATCATTGGTCATTGAGGTGCGATCCGTAGTTCGATCCTAGTAGTAGCTTGCACAAATCATGATGTAGGCATATGTTGGACAAAAATCCTTAAATAATGGACCCTGGGAATAAACAGACACTTGTAGTACGCCCTATGTCACTTAAAGTAAAGTTAAAGTTAACCACACATGATCACCATATATTAAATTTATACACATACACCAGACTTTTTTTTGAGCCGCCATTTTCCATTCGTTTTCCCCCACAACAAGTGGAAAGGGCAGCGGGTGATTGATCCATTCTTTGTACTTTGGGAGATGAGCCTATTACAGCAGCTGCATGTTACTGTAATTACTCTCCATGTATTCACTTAGCTATCTTATCAGTGCCTTTTATTTTCTTTATCAGACTTGGTGTGACATTTTCTAAGTACTCTATATTTGACTACATACTAACTTTTTAAAGACCGTGTTTTGGAATATTTTCTAAGATGGATATTTTTCAGTATCGCATGTTTTCTTCCTTCCGTTTTTAGTTTTGAAAGTGTAGTATATCTTAGATTATATCTATTATTTTAGTCTATAATGTTATAAAACCCTATAGCTCGTATTTCTCGGCATGACATGAATCTGAAAGTCACACTAGGCTTTGGATCGGTGTATCGGGAGGTGATGACCCACACATCCCTACCCTTTGAATCGACAATAAACCACACATGTTCGACCCAAAAAGCATAGTCTAATGAAAAGTCAAGAGAAAGAAAAGAAGAGAGAGGAATAGAAGATAAGAAAGAAAGAAGAGAGAACCAAACTAAACAATATAGAACCTTACATCGTAGCGGAAAACATATAATATCATTTCAATGATCTTTACAAAACAGAAATTGCATATACATACATCAATCAGAGTTCAATAATCAATCACTAGTTATTATCCTGGACAGTTATAATAATTTATCCTCATAATTACTGATAATAAAACAACAACAACAATGCGCAAAGCAGATAATCAAAACAGATACATGTATACAAAGAAAGATCTCCAACTCACCTGCTATAGCTCCAAAAGCACCAAATCTAAACTGTAAATATACTCAGTCTGACCCGACCATTAAAAGGGAAGAACGCCTGAATCAATCTGGTAAATCAACATGAGAAACACACTCAACTGAATTTGTTAAATTACCAAAGTTTTCCTTCATCAAAACAAAAGTATCTCGTAAGACACGCCCACACATAAACATGACATATTTTTACCTTAGGATAACTAAAACATTTCATATTAAATTCATGTCATATTATATAAGTATCTAGTATACAAATAATATTAATCATAGCCGAAATTGTTATATTGATAAATTCGAGCTTATAGCCGAAAATGGGTAATACAATCAAAATCGCAGGCATGTAGTTGAGTTTGGATTTTCATACAAATGACCAGGTGAAGGAAATACCTTTCGGCAATACATCTCTAGAGGAATGTACCAAGGACTATTACAAAGGATCTTCTGCCAACACAAGACCGACCCACCGCTATAACTAGATGGTACCGAATATATCATCCTCTGATCGTTATTGACCTTTACCAAGGGCCCTCATAGCATATAAACCACAATAATCAGATACACGACGTGATAGCATATAAAGATATATCTAGAAGAGGATGATCATATCTTGCTTGAGAGCGACTCACTTAGCCTTGCTGCATCTAACCATGTTTTGGTCATTTTCATTTGATGAGGCCCAAGGTAACGATTACCTCTCACATATCACATCACTTTGGATGCCACATGGCCATTTCCGTTGGGTACTAATTGCCTTCCACAAAAATACAACCCTTAAGCTCATACATCTCAATGAGGGTGTTAAGCTAAGAGAAGTTGCCTTCTCCGCCACCACTGATGTACGTTTGTGAAAATCAATGTATGTAATCTTTAGAAATGCAATTTTAGACAAACATCCATATAAGTTATCCATGAACAGAACAAACCGAGGTACTTTTTTACCACATCCTGTCGGGAAATCCCTAAGATTATTAGCGAATAGTCCTTGCATTGGATATTTCATAATGAAAAGACTACTGCTACTGGATGTATATTGGGATTTTAACCCCAAACGATCAACAAGCAATCCTCCATTATGAAAATCCTAAATATCAATATCATCGACCAACCTGCACAAATGTCGCATAAATGTTGGTTGTTAGTGTTTTTTGGATAAACTGATCTCGGTCTCTTCGCACCAACAACGCAAAAGCGTTTCTCAACATCACATAGAAACTAAGTCTCATGGACTTATCACGTCTTCAACTTTCAACTTGCTATCCTTCGGCCAATAAGGAAGCTCGATAGATTGGAGTAATACTCCACACTACACGAATCAACACCCTCAACACAAACGATAATCAAGCCTACACAGATGGCTATGTACTAACTGTACGACTGAGTAGTTCCCACATCAAGCAAGGACTAAAATGGTCAAAATTTGATAGTCGGTTATTTAACTATCAAAGTAACAAACAAATATCTAACACCATAAAAAATAACTAGGCCCTTTTAATTAATCTTTTACTAATTAAATTAATTGCCAAATATTCATTTCAATTTATCTTCAAATAGATATATTCTTAAAACGTTTTAACTTCTATATCGGGAAACATTTCCATATACTTGTTTAATAGTATGTAATTCACAATTCAATTTATTTTCAACACTTAGAAAAGAAAATATTACATATATTTAAATCACGGTTAAGTTTATTTTTTATTCTTTAAGAAAACATTCTCTTAAACATATTTATTTGGGTCAAAATGAATGTTGCGTAAAATATTGTTACGACAACCCAAAATCATTAGTATAGGAATTCGAAAATTAGATAGATATATAAATCCTATAACTATACAAAACATTTCCTTTCAAAAATCATTTGCTATAACAATATTGTAATAGTCTATCATTTCCTTACTTCTCGAAAACGTCTATTTCAACGATGAATGTTGAAATCTATATGTTGGATACTTAACACATTTAAAACATATACAAACCATTTAACTTCATTTTAAAATGCCATTTCCAAAACCTATCTTTTTTTATTTAAAAGATTATTCAATATTCAAAATCGTGAATATAATTCTCTTTCCAAATTCATTACTATTGCACATTTAATTTAAAGGATAATTCACCGTCCAAAATTGTGAACATGTCTCCTTTACCAAATTCATACTCCTACATATTTATTAAAGGATTATCCACTGTCTAAAATCATGGATATATCTCCTTTAATAAGCTTTCATCTTTTACATATCAAAAACAATTGATTTCACATTTATAAAACAATGTTTATAATATACATCTCACTTAAATCTCATTTAAATGCCGAAATCCATTATAAGTTAATTTACTTATAAATCATTTATTTTACAAATTCATTCTTTTACAACTTCACGGTTCGTAAATTTTATTTACTTATAAAATTCAATTATAACTTCATTTTAACATCTAAAAACTCCTTTATACTTCCATCACTTTTGATTTATAAAAATTCTATTTTATAAATCTCATATATAAAACCGTTTATAATAAATCAAAAATCTCATTTTAACTTATTTACCAAATAGTTCATTTCATATTCCAAAAATCGCATTTCAATCTTATTTCACAAAAATCATAATTTTTATGACGTAAAAATTATAACATATATTTATTTAAAATAAATTCATTTCCATAACAATTCGAAGTTCATCAAAACGTGTATTTTCAAAATCACTTGAAAATTCTTTTTAAATCGAAATCATCATCTTAACATTTTTAAATTGCCAAAATATGGTCCAGTGCTGCAACAGCACTAAATACATCAATCACGGCATCCAAATATCATATATCACATGATAACAGCATATATATCAATGTTCGTAAATAAGTCAACAATGGCGAGGAATCTAGTTGGATCCCTCCAACCTATCACTAGCAATAAATATACATATTAGAAATATATGTACAATGTCCGCTTCAAGGAAGACGTGTATACAAAGGGTCGTTCGCTTATACATGGGAACGTATAGCATCTCATCTGCTCCAGTAGATAGGAATATATCCAAATACCAATCAATATATAGATAATATACTATATATCATCCAAAAAATCATCAATCATCACAAAATATATTTATTCTCAATTATATAAAAATATCACTGATTCAGAAAGGGTGAGTTGTACTCATAATAGTTCCAATAGCAGTTGTAGTGTTTTATTCCGAATAAAATTAAACAAGCATTTAATTTTACCCAAAATTTACACTAGCTTCAATCAACTCCAAATTAGCTCTGAAATGTATTGCTCGTCGATACGGACACAGCGCAATTTCATTCGTCAAAAACGGACCATGTATGGCAATGTTATGCAATTTTTAAGATCACATGAATTTATACATTTTCTTTTATATTTTAAACCTTTTTAATTGTGGTCGATCGTTATTAATCAAAGCAAATCTCGATCTATCAATGTATCTTCTCCACCCCCCCCCGTCTATTTCACACATGAAAACCACCTAGCCGCCACACTTCCAAGAATTTTTGCTCTACCTCTAATCAATTACCTATCGATCGAGGACCACGGTTCGAATCGCCATTCGAAGCTCCACCTACGGCCGCAGCCCCAATGTACTTGGTTGCAAATCCACCTTGAAAATCGTGAATGAATGATGTGACTTTGTGATAGAAATTTGACCACCATGTCGCTCCGATGATGAGCAAAACCATATGGATTGAAAGATCTTGTCAAGCTCTACATTTTTCAGCTAGATGTCGAAGCCTAATTGTGAACGGATCGTGAGATATTGAGGGAGAAAGGTCGGAAGATTCTGGTGATTGAAATGTTAATGACGGCCGCGACCTAGGAAATTAGGGTATTGCAAAATAGAAAAAAAACATGGCTTTTATAGAAAAAATTTCGCGCACTATTCATCTGATATTTTTTCGAACTCAAAACGAAACATGCCACCTAGCGTTTATAATGTTTTACCCCTATTTCGAACACAATGGAATATATATACCGATAGCCAAATTAATCATGTTTGGAAGGTAGGTTTTTGTATCGACTATTTAAATATAAAATTTACTTAAATAGATTTCTACGTATTTTAGCTTGCCACTAATAAACCATAAATCTGACTGACACGAAATTTAAAATCCAACAATAATATAATATTACGGATCCAATGAAACTTGTTTCGTCAAAATCCAAGACTGTTTGAAAAATGACTATTTTTACACGTTAATTAAATATTAAAATATTTAATTTCTATAAATTAAATTTTAAGTCAATTTCAAAAGTTTACTAACATTATTCTAATTCAAATAGAATTTATTCAACTTTATAAATCAATCCTACCCACATTAAATTCAAATTCCAATTATTTCTGCAATTTCAAATATTAAAGTAAAAATTTAATTATCCAATTAAATCGAGATAACCGAAATATAAGTTATTCAACGTATAAACTTTACTTGTGAATACTTAAAATCAATTAGAAATACGGATTTCAAATGACTGAAATTATGAGTCTTTACATTCTCCCTACTTAAAAGAATTTTGTTCTCGGCATTACCAGGTAAGAAAAAGTCACAAAATCTATTAATTAAACTTCTTATAAAAACTTTTCTAATTTTTCAAATCCCTTCATAGTCATCTTTTCAAAACCAACCAATATCATTTGAATTTCAAATTATAACTCAAAATCAAAATTTACTTATCAAAATTTTTATTCCAACATTTTTCTAAAAAATTTCTAACGCCTTAGATTTTCAAAAAAATTTGTCGGCGTCTCCTTTGCACGGTTCGATCGTAGTAGGATCACAACATATATATATATATATATCACAAATATACATATCATCTTCAAGGATGAGGCATATCGTAGGGAAAAAAGTTTAAAAATACGATATGTAATCCGAGATATGTACCTTATACATTATTTGCGAGCATATACGACTAATATAGCACGAAAGCTGTAACGACCCGTATTTTTACGTGTCGATAAATCGTAGAATTTGCAGGTTGTTAGTGTTGTTTGTGTTGCTTCTAGCTTGAGTCGTTTAGAAGTTAACCCGGGTACAAGTGATGAGTCGTGACCGACTCATAGGGGACCGACTCAAGGAGGGGTAGCGGTTTAAAGTGTTGGCCGAGATAAGGATGGACCGACTCAAGAAGTTAGGCGACTCATAGGATGACCGACTCATAGAGGGCCGAGATAAGAAGTGTGGCCGAGTCAACGAGTTACGACTCATAGGGTTTGCCGAGTTAAGGAGTTAACGGGTTAAGGGTGTAGCGACTTAAGGGGTTTAGGCTTAGGTCGTGGGTAATGAGTCGGCAGGGTTTTGAGTCGTAGGGCCTGATGAGTCGTGAGTCGGCATCATAGTTGAGTCGTGAGTGTGTATTGTTGAGTCGTCGTACGACTTAGGACTTGGGGAAAACGCGGCAGTGTCTTAGGTCGGAGGCTTTTAGGTCGTGACCGACTTATGTTGAGTCGGCACTGGTCTTGAGTCGTGAGTCGGTAGGTGTTGAGTCGGTTTGGGTTTGAGTCGTATGACCTTGTGCCTTGGTGTATTGAGTCGTTGGCTTGAGTCGGAAGGCTGTGCAGTTGAGTCGGCTGGGGTAGGTCGTCATGGCAATGAGTCGTGAACGACTCATGGTAAGTAGGCAGTGTTATGTTGAGTCGGTAAGGGATGATAAGTCGGCAACGACTCATGATGAGTCGTGGACGACTCATAGGGACGACGACTCATGGTTGATCCAGCCTATAAATAGAGGGGTTTGGCTCACTTTTTGGCACCGGTTTTTGAAGCGACGAAGTGCTGCCATTTTGAAGACTCGACTACAACATTTCTTCACCTTCTTTTCTCTATTCCAATCTAGTTCTAACATCCATCCAAGATCGAAGATTTAGATTGAAGATTCAAGTGCCAAAGTTGAAGATCTTCATCCGTTTGAGCTAGATTTCATTGATTGAGACGAGATATTGCCGGATCAAGCCTTGATCTTCGCTGTCCAGATCTGAAGTTGATTGATTTTAGGTTGTTTTGGTGATTTGGTGAGTGGTAGTTATCTCTCACGCGGATCCAAAGGAGTATATTGGATTGGTGGCATGTTTGGGTGTTAAAGTTAGAGATTTCATGCATTTTTCTTAGATCTAAGTCTAGATCCATGGTTTTTGAAGATGTTTACTTATGCAAGTTTGTTTAATAAGCATTAGAGACAAAACCCATGTTTTATAATTGATAGATCTATGCTAAAAACCATGATTTCACATATGTTGGACTTTTGCTCGTTTATTTACGAAATTCCCATTATAGTGGATATTGCTTAAATTGCTTAATAGATCTTGTTTGAATGATTGATTATTTGAATGTATGATTGATTTGATTGTTTCCAAGTTAGCTAGTAGTTGATTTGGAACAAGATGATGAAAGAGGATTCAAAAGCTATGGAAGAAGGCTCTTGAATGGTGAAAGCTGCTTAAGGCATATGTAGCGGATGTTGAAGCTCATATGTATAGATTGGATGATGTTGAGATGGGACTTTGCCATGATTTGATGAGGCAAACCATGTTGTTGAGTTGAGACTTTGCTTTGATGCGATGAAGCGAAGTATGATGTGAGTCTTGGCTTAATCCAAGCAGGGATCATTCCAAGCATGTTGATAACTTGAAGAGTAATTCAAGTTGGTTGATAATGGATTGTTCAAGAGGTAGCTTGAGCTTGTATGAGGATAGTCGTCAAGAAGGATGGCTAGGAGGCTTGGATCTCGTCGTTGTTGAAGGTTCTAGCATGCTCAAAAGCAAGAGTACATGGGGCGCCCATAACGACTACAGGAAGGTAGTCGGGACACCCAAAAGACTACAGGTAGGTAGTTGAGTACTCTGGGCAAAGTAGATAAGTCCTAGGCACAAGGCAGTGTGCGGAGTTATGGTTAGAACCGGGGTTACCATTAGCCCTTGACAGATGGTCATTCAACTAACGGTGAAATCGAGGCAAGGATAACAGTGATAGCCAGAGTCATGGATGTTTGGTTGTATTATCATTCGGCTTCAAGAGCGGTGTTTTCTGGGTGCTTATCTGATCTTGGTTTAGGCCTTGGGGGTTTGTATTTGGAAAACATCGACCTTGACTCGAGTGATAATTACTTTACTTTAATTGCCTGCTGTGTTATGCCTGCTTCGCCTTAGTGTATGTCTGGGGCTATCACTGTAGAAAGAGGTGGAGTGGGATGGTTTGGTTCCTATTCCTTTTATCCTTTATGCTCTTTTGGTATGCTTGATAGTTGATTTACTGCTCACTAAGACTTTGTCTGACTCAAGGTTTTATGTCTCCTCTTATTACCTTGGGCTGTTCATCCATGTCGGGATGGGCAGACTAGGTAGCAGGTGACAGGTGCTGTGCTAGGAGTTCTACGCTAAAGATGACGAAGACGAGCAGGAGGCTTTGCATATTAGTTTTCTTACTATATGTACTGGGTATCCGCTGCTGTATTTGGTTGAGTGATTTGTAGTGAGGCTTTCATGTATGGATTTGAGTAGATGATTGTATGAAACTACTGTGATGTTTATATGATGATGTTCTGTTCTATGGAGCTTCACTATATTATATTTCTCTATTGTATTTTATCCATGCGCTGTGAGTTATGCGATAGAGATTCTTCTGTTTTGTTTTACCCTAACTATCGTCCATGGCTGCCTGGCACACCTTTTAGCGCATTATTTCCTTGATTTGGTGCGGGAGTCATGGGCGGTCGTCACATTTGGTATCAGAGCCAGGTTAATCGATTTTAGCCAACGCTCGCTGATGTAACTACGTAAGAGAGACGTAATTGTAATTTGATGGATGATTACTATATATAATATAGTAGTTTAGAAGGGTTTGAACTCCTTATGCAGTTGTTTCTTAAGGTGTTCTAATCATTCTTATTTACAGATATTAAGGATGAGTCGAAGTGAGAGACAAGCTGCGAGGGGTAGCCGTGATGCTAGGGAAGCTGTTGATTATGCTCCTATGTTTGAGGCCATGATGACTTCAATCATGAGGAGAATACCAGCTTCAGGATCATCTGTGGATGTGGGAGTTCAAGTCCAAGCTCCGAGACCGGTGGATTTTGCCAAGCTTTGCAAGGATTATACTGCTCTTGGAGGGAAAGTTTTCTTGGGGACGGAGTCGACTATTGAGGTGCAGAGATGGATTGATGCTTGCAAAAGAATCTTTGGTGACTTAGGGATTGAGGATGCAACTAAGAGGAAGCTTGCATCGAGACAGCTTCAGGGAAGAGCTGCTGATTGGTGGAATTCTATCACCATCGATACTCCAGAAGAAGAGATTACTTGGGAGCAATTCCAAGTTAGATTTGAAGCTAAGTTCATCTCTACTTCCCAGAAATCTGTCTTGTTTAAGAGGTTTGTGGAGCTCAAGCAAGGGGGAAGGCCTGTTCTTGAGTACATTTCTGAGTTTGAAGCTTTGTCTAAGTATGCCAGATCGTATATTGATTCTCCCTACCAGAAGAATGAAAAGTTTGTGACTGGTCTGGATGCTTATCTTGGGAGGCAGTTAGTGGATCATCTGGACGATCCATTTGAGAAGCTTGTGGAAAAAGCTCTTAGGCATGAGAGTTTGTTTCCTAGGGAAAGTTCTGTCGTTTCTGTAACCAGGGAAGGATCTAAACCACAGCAGAGTGGCAATAAGAAGAGGAAACAATAGCAACAGAGGGGTAGGGATGGCCAGAAGAAGCCGAAGAGTGAAGTGACTTGCTATAACTGCCAGCAGAAGGGCCATCTTTACAAAGATTGTAAGAATCCCAAAGTGCCGGGAAAGTGTTACAACTGTGATAAGCTGGGACATATCAAGAAGGATTGTCCAGAACCGAGGAAAGATAGGCAGGTTGTGCAAGCCTATGCTTTGGGGGCTGTTCCATCGTCTTCGAAAGCTCCTACTGCTGAAGAGAAGGGGAAGAGTGTGGTTGTTCAAGGTACTCTTTCTATTTGTGGTGTTCCAGTTAGAGTGTTGTTTGATACTGGAGCGTCGCATTCTTTTGTTTGTGATGATTTGGTAAGCCGGTTAGGTATGAAACCGGATATTGTTGATAGGCCATTGGTTGTGACTAATCCGGTAGGGGGTTCGTCATGTTTGTGTATGTTATGTCGTGGTCTAGTTGTGTCGAGTCATGATTGCTCGTTTGTTTGTGATTGCTTTGTTCTGAACTTTGCGGGGTTCGGAATTATTTTGGGTATGGACTGGCTTAGGAAGTATGCGGCTAGGATTGATTGTGAGAGGCTTGAGGTGACAGTCGGGAATGTGGAAGGGCGAAAGGTTGTGATACGATGTAAGCATGAAGAAGGCGTCTTCATGAGCTTCATGTATTCGCTAGTTGTTCCACGGGATGGACTGTCATCGGTGCCTATTGTGAATGAGTTTGAGAATGTCTTTGAGGAAGTCAAAGGGTTGCCGCCGCATAGGGAGATCGAGTTTCGTATCGATCTAGTTGAGGGAGCCAGACCTGTTGTGATGCCTCTTAGGCGGATGGCACCGAGGGAGCAGCAAGAGCTGAAGGTGCAAGTTGATGACCTTTTGAGGAAAGGATTCATTCGGAGAAGTGTGTCCGAATGGGGTGCGCCCGTTGTGTTCGCAACCAAAACGGATGGATCGTTGAGGTTGTGTGTTGATTATCGTGAGCTGAATAAGGTGACTAGGAAGAACAAGTATCCATTGCCGAGAATAGATGACTTGTTTGATCAGCTTCACGAGGCTAAGGTGTTTTCTCAGATGGATTTGGCAACGGGATTTCACCAGTTGAGAGTGGCGAAGGATAGTGTGCCGAAGACTGCTTTCAGGACACCATCCGGGTTTTATGAGTGGCTGGTAATGCCGTTTGGATTGACTAACGCGCCAGCATATTTTGTGGATCTTATGAATAGAGTGTTCAGAGATCAGTTGAATAAGTTCGTGCTTGTGTTCGTGGATGATATTTTGGTTTATTCCAGAACTGAGGAAGAGCACAAGACGCACTTGAGGATTGTTTTAGGAATCTTACGGAAACATCAGCTGAAGGCTAAGTTTTCGAAGTGTCACTTCTGGAAGAATGAAGTGAGGTTCTTAGGTCATGTTATTTCTGGAAATGGAATAGCGGTTGATCCCGCTAAGGTGGCAGCGATCCAGGATTGGGTTAGGCCTAAGAATGCATCTGATGTGAGAAGTTTTCTTGGATTAGCAGGATATTATCGTCGGTTTATCAAAGACTTTTCCAAGATAGCTGCACCGTTGACAGGATTGACGAAGAAGAACCAAGTGTTCAGATGGGATGATAAGTGTGAGCAAGCTTTCGTAATCCTGAAAGAGCGACTGACGAGCGCTCCTGTTTTGACTATTCCAAGTGGGAATGATGAGATGGTGGTTTACACCGATGCATGTGGCACTGGACTAGGAGCGGTGCTAATGCAGAAGCATAAAGTTGTTGCGTATGCTAGTCGACAACTAAAGCCGCATGAAAGGAATTATCCGACTCATGATTTGGAGTTAGCGGCGATTGTGTTTGCTTTGAAGATGTGGAGACACTATCTATTGGGAGTTAGATTCGAGCTGTTTACAGATCATAAGTCGTTGAAGTATCTGTTTTCCCAAAAGGATTTGAATCTTCGACAGCAAAGGTGGCTAGAGTTCTTAGCATCGTATGATTTTGGTATAGCCTATACTCCAGGGAAAGGTAACGCAGTGGCTGATGCGTTAAGTCGAAGACATGCAGGATTGGGAGCCATGTTTTCGGAATGGAAGAGTCTTGAGTATTTGGCTGGATTTGATTTCAGGCCTAGATGTGAATTGGAACCTGAGATGTTGGCAAACTTATCGATAAGGCCTACTCTTGTGGAAAGAATTGGCGAGAGGCAAAGGAGAGATGATAAGCTTATCAAGATTATCCGTGATTTGGAATCCGGATTGGATCCAGAAAAGGATAAAGGATTTGAAGTCGATCGAGAGGGTTGGCTTCGAAAGCAAGGGCGACTAGTTGTTTCCGATGTAGATGGATTGAGAGATGAAGTTCTGAGGGAGAGTCATCACTCGAAGTTGACAATTCATCCAGGTGGAAATAAGATGTATCGGGATATGAAGAGAACCTACTACTGGGAAGGTATGAAGAAGGATGTTGGAAATTTTATTTCCAAGTGTATGAATTGCCAGTTGGTGAAAGCTGAGCAGAAGAAGCCCAGTGGATTACTTCAGCCATTAGAGGTTCCTGCATGGAAGTGGGAGCAAGTGTCGATGGATTTTATCGATGGTCTACCTAGAACTAGGGCAGGAAATGAAGGGATTTGGGTCACAGTAGATCGTTTGACCAAGAGTGCAAGGTTCATTCCTGTTCGATCGACTAGGACTGCATCGAAGTTGGCTGAGCTATATGTGAAGTGGATTGTTCGATTCCATGGTGTTCCGAAGAGTATAGTAAGCGATCGAGATCCGTTGTTCACTAGTGGATTTTGGAAGAGCTTCCAGGAAGTTTTGGGAACCGAGTTGTGTTTGAGTACAGCTTATCACCCTCAAACAGATGGTCAGACTGAGAGAGTCAACCGAGTTTTGGAAGATCTTCTTAGAGCATGTGTTTTGGACTTCGGAGGGTCATGGGAAGATCACCTTCATTTGGTGGAGTTTGCTTATAATAACAGTTATCAGTCGAGTATTGGTATGGCACCATATGAGGCATTATATGGAAGACCGTGTAACTCTCCGACATGTTGGTTGGAAACTGGAGAAAAGCTGATACTTGGGCCAGAGATGATTCGACAGACTTCAGATTGTATAGAGATCATTCGGCAACGAATGAAGGCAGCCCAAGATCGTCAGAAAAGTTATGCCGATAATCGTCGTAAGGATTTGGAATTCGACGTAGGTGATATGGTTTTTGTGAAGATTTCTCCTCTGAAGAGTGTCATTAGATTCGGGAAGAAAGGGAAATTAACTCCGAGATTTGTTGGACCATTTCCGATTATCGAGCGAATTGGAAAGCTCGCTTATAGATTGGAGTTACCGGAAAAGATGGCGGGTGTGCACAATGTTTTTCATGTATCTTATCTACGGAAGTATGTGCACGACCCAACTACGGTGGTTTCTGCTGATAGCTGTGAAGACTTGGAGGTTGATCCTGTTGTTTCGAGACCTCGTAAGCCGCTTCGTATTGTTGAAACCGATACGAAACAGCTTAGGAGGAAGACGATTACGTTGCTCAAGGTACAATGGAGTGATGATGTTAACGACTGTACGTGGGAGGAGGAAGAGAGGATGAAGGCAGCTCATCCCGAACTCTTCGAGGTATGGCCCTAAAGTGTCGTGACATCTCATGAATTTGTAGCTTGTTCTAAGTCTTAGAATTCTGCATGCTAGGTTAGAATTGGTTGCATGGATTGTTGATTGCCATGGATGATAGGCATGCGGAATAATTTTGATTGCTGTTGTTTGCTTGGAATTTCGGGGGCGAAATTCCTAAGGGGGAGAGAATGTAACGACCCGTATTTTTACGTGTCGATAAATCGTAGAATTTGCAGGTTGTTAGTGTTGTTTGTGTTGCTTCTAGCTTGAGTCGTTTAGAAGTTAACCCGGGTACAAGTGATGAGTCGTGACCGACTCATAGGGGACCGACTCAAGGAGGGGTAGCGGTTTAAAGTGTTGGCCGAGATAAGGATGGACCGACTCAAGAAGTTAGGCGACTCATAGGATGACCGACTCATAGAGGGCCGAGATAAGAAGTGTGGCCGAGTCAACGAGTTACGACTCATAGGGTTTGCCGAGTTAAGGAGTTAACGGGTTAAGGGTGTAGCGACTTAAGGGGTTTAGGCTTAGGTCGTGGGTAATGAGTCGGCAGGGTTTTGAGTCGTAGGGCCTGATGAGTCGTGAGTCGGCATCATAGTTGAGTCGTGAGTGTGTATTGTTGAGTCGTCGTACGACTTAGGACTTGGGGAAAACGCGGCAGTGTCTTAGGTCGGAGGCTTTTAGGTCGTGACCGACTTATGTTGAGTCGGCACTGGTCTTGAGTCGTGAGTCGGTAGGTGTTGAGTCGGTTTGGGTTTGAGTCGTATGACCTTGTGCCTTGGTGTATTGAGTCGTTGGCTTGAGTCGGAAGGCTGTGCAGTTGAGTCGGCTGGGGTAGGTCGTCATGGCAATGAGTCGTGAACGACTCATGGTAAGTAGGCAGTGTTATGTTGAGTCGGTAAGGGCTGATAAGTCGGCAACGACTCATGATGAGTCGTGGACGACTCATAGGGACGACGACTCATGGTTGATCCAGCCTATAAATAGAGGGGTTTGGCTCACTTTTTGGCACCGGTTTTTGAAGCGACGAAGTGCTGCCATTTTGAAGACTCGACTACAACATTTCTTCACCTTCTTTTCTCTATTCCAATCTAGTTCTAACATCCATCCAAGATCGAAGATTTAGATTGAAGATTCAAGTGCCAAAGTTGAAGATCTTCATCCGTTTGAGCTAGATTTCATTGATTGAGACGAGATATTGCCGGATCAAGCCTTGATCTTCGCTGTCCAGATCTGAAGTTGATTGATTTTAGGTTGTTTTGGTGATTTGGTGAGTGGTAGTTATCTCTCACGCGGATCCAAAGGAGTATATTGGATTGGTGGCATGTTTGGGTGTTAAAGTTAGAGATTTCATGCATTTTTCTTAGATCTAAGTCTAGATCCATGGTTTTTGAAGATGTTTACTTATGCAAGTTTGTTTAATAAGCATTAGAGACAAAACCCATGTTTTATAATTGATAGATCTATGCTAAAAACCATGATTTCACATATGTTGGACTTTTGCTCGTTTATTTACGAAATTCCCATTATAGTGGATATTGCTTAAATTGCTTAATAGATCTTGTTTGAATGATTGATTATTTGAATGTATGATTGATTTGATTGTTTCCAAGTTAGCTAGTAGTTGATTTGGAACAAGATGATGAAAGAGGATTCAAAAGCTATGGAAGAAGGCTCTTGAATGGTGAAAGCTGCTTAAGGCATATGTAGCGGATGTTGAAGCTCATATGTATAGATTGGATGATGTTGAGATGGGACTTTGCCATGATTTGATGAGGCAAACCATGTTGTTGAGTTGAGACTTTGCTTTGATGCGATGAAGCGAAGTATGATGTGAGTCTTGGCTTAATCCAAGCAGGGATCATTCCAAGCATGTTGATAACTTGAAGAGTAATTCAAGTTGGTTGATAATGGATTGTTCAAGAGGTAGCTTGAGCTTGTATGAGGATAGTCGTCAAGAAGGATGGCTAGGAGGCTTGGATCTCGTCGTTGTTGAAGGTTCTAGCATGCTCAAAAGCAAGAGTACATGGGGCGCCCATAACGACTACAGGAAGGTAGTCGGGACACCCAAAAGACTACAGGTAGGTAGTTGAGTACTCTGGGCAAAGTAGATAAGTCCTAGGCACAAGGCAGTGTGCGGAGTTATGGTTAGAACCGGGGTTACCATTAGCCCTTGACAGATGGTCATTCAACTAACGGTGAAATCGAGGCAAGGATAACAGTGATAGCCAGAGTCATGGATGTTTGGTTGTATTATCATTCGGCTTCAAGAGCGGTGTTTTCTGGGTGCTTATCTGATCTTGGTTTAGGCCTTGGGGGTTTGTATTTGGAAAACATCGACCTTGACTCGAGTGATAATTACTTTACTTTAATTGCCTGCTGTGTTATGCCTGCTTCGCCTTAGTGTATGTCTGGGGCTATCACTGTAGAAAGAGGTGGAGTGGGATGGTTTGGTTCCTATTCCTTTTATCCTTTATGCTCTTTTGGTATGCTTGATAGTTGATTTACTGCTCACTAAGACTTTGTCTGACTCAAGGTTTTATGTCTCCTCTTATTACCTTGGGCTGTTCATCCATGTCGGGATGGGCAGACTAGGTAGCAGGTGACAGGTGCTGTGCTAGGAGTTCTACGCTAAAGATGACGAAGACGAGCAGGAGGCTTTGCATATTAGTTTTCTTACTATATGTACTGGGTATCCGCTGCTGTATTTGGTTGAGTGATTTGTAGTGAGGCTTTCATGTATGGATTTGAGTAGATGATTGTATGAAACTACTGTGATGTTTATATGATGATGTTCTGTTCTATGGAGCTTCACTATATTATATTTCTCTATTGTATTTTATCCATGCGCTGTGAGTTATGCGATAGAGATTCTTCTGTTTTGTTTTACCCTGACTATCGTCCATGGCTGCCTGGCACACCTTTTAGCGCATTATTTCCTTGATTTGGTGCGGGAGTCATGGGCGGTCGTCACAAAAGCGAGCCCCAAATGCGAAGTAAGTGCCCTCCGCACCTACTAAATACTCAACGAACAAATTAGAAACATGTATATATAAAGTAATACCAATATACAACATATACCAATACAATAACTATGTATGCCAATATGGCAAATGCAATCAGAAGCAACAAATCCAACCATCATACAACTATCATCCAACTATCATCCAATATCAATCCAACAAATCCATAACCAAATCAATATAAATTCACTTCTCATTAATATTTGAATTGGTTTTCAATTTGTTCACATTCGATTCATTAACATTGGATTTTTACTAACATTCTTTCATTCGTATCCAATTAGTTTAAATTCACTAATTTACATTCAAGTTATTTCACTTCCAATTCAAAACAAATTCAATTCTATTTAGATTCACTTGCTTCCAATTTGAATTCAATTATTTAGCTTTCAGTTTCATTAATATTTCTATACAATCAACTAATAACCAATGCATATTCAATACAACCAAATTTATTTACTTTACTTACATTCAATTTGGTTCAACACTTTTAATTCCAATTGGTTTAATATTCAATTTAGATTGAATTCTAGTGTTCACTATATTCACATTTTACAACTAAAGTTGAATTTCATTATTTATCTCAAGTTCGTATTCATTATTCGGATTCATATTTTGTCTTGCTTACAAAACTATTTAGTCATTTTAACAATTGGTTTTACTTACTTTTTCTCACATTATAAGTTATACAACTTATTTATCTAAACATTCAAATTTATATTACATAATAACTTTATATTAATTTTTCATTTCAAATAAATTAACAAATCTGGTTCAAATCCAACTAATTTTTTTAACTTCCCTAAAATTAACTTTTTATTTCATATATAAATCCAAATTCATCTTACTTATATTTATCAATTTCGACTTGGATTTCGAATTCAAATTTGTTTATCACAACAAAACTTCAATTTCAATTTACTATGGTAGCAAATCCTTCAGACAGAAACTCTAAAGTGATACTGATGATGTTGCGGTCATCGCCCTTATTATTTTCCAGCAACAGTAGTGAATTCAGTGCTTTATATTCTTTTAGAAAAAAATTCTTTTTATATTTATAAATCTTTACATATATAATTTCACCATTTTACTTTATTCCAAATTTATTTATCTTATTTAGATTTATAACAGTTTAATCTCTTTAACTTTTGAAAAATAACTTCCAAAATCAACAGGATTCAAATTTCAAATTCATAGTTTAAATCCATTTTTATTATTTATAACTCATATTTATAAATATACTCATTTAGTTTCATTTCTTGTATATAAGATTATTTCGCAATTGTAAATCATTTTTATTATAATTTTATACTTATATAATTCAGTTTCTTGTATAGTTTATTCTTTTACCATTGTTGTTTTAATTTAGTTTATTCAAACATCTTTTTAATTAACTTATACATATATTTACATTTTCAAACAGCCAAACAATTCATCTATATACACTTTAATAATTCCTGAAAAAATTATCCCCTTTATGTATAAAGTATAATCAAGGTAAAATTATTCATTTACCCAATTTAAATAGTACTATGTCGACTTGAGTCATTTAAGTGTTTAGAAATCCCTATCGATAACATAACGTCCCACATACCGACCAAAATTCATAAATAGCTCAACGGATAACCAAACACAATATAAAACATTTTTATAATCACTAAAAAGTACACGCTCGTATATATAATACACTTAAACTCAATCTAGGGTGCTACTGTCCCTATCTATACTGAGTACACATCAAAGCTTAGGAATATACAAAATCTAAGCTCTGATACCATGTGTGACGAGCCGCAAATCCATACCCTTTGAATCGACAATAAATCACACATGTTCGACTCAAAAAGCATATACTGATGGAAAGTCAAGAGAAAGAAAAGAAGAGACAAGAAGAGAAGAGAAGAAAGGGAGAAGAGAGAACCAAATAGAACAATACAGAATCTCAAATCGAAGTGGAAAACATATAATATCATATTACTAATCTTTAAAAAACAGAAATTGTATATACGTACATAAATCAGAGTCAACAATCAATCACTAGTTATCAGCCTGGACAGTTATAATAACTTGTCCTCACAATTGCTGATAATATAACAACAATGCGCAAAGCGGATAATCAAAACAGATACGTGCATACGAAGATGAAGACCTCCAGCTCTCCTACTGAAGCTCCAAAAGCACCAAATCTAAACTTGTAAATATACTCGGTCTGACCCGAGCATTAAAAGGGAAGACCCCCCGGATCAGTCTGGTAAACCAGCATGAGAAACACAGTCAACTGAATTTATCAATTTACCAAACTTTTCCTTTATCAAAACAAAAGTATCCCGTAAGACATGCCTACACATAAACACGTACATGTTTTTACCTTACGATAACTAAAACATTTCATATCAAATTCATGTTATATTATACTAGTGTCTAGTATACAAATAATATTAATCATAGCCGAAATTGTCACATTGATTAAATTCTAGCATATATCCCAAAATGGGTAATACAAAGAAACTGACAGGCACTTTGTGGAGTTTGGATTGCCATACAAATGACAAGGTGAAGGGACTACCTTTTGTCAGTACATCTCTAGAGGAATGTACCGAGGACCATCACAAAGGATCCTCCACTAGCACAAGACCGACCCACCTCTATAACTAGATGTTACGGAATATATCATCCTCTGGTTGTTACCGACTTTTACCAGGGGCCCTCATAGCATACAAACCGCAATAATCAGATACACGATGTCATAGCATGTGAAGATATATCTAGAAGAGGATGATCACATCCTACTTGGGAGCGACCCACTTAGCCTTGCTGCATGTAACCTTATTTTGGTCATTTCCAGCTGATGAGGCCTGATGTAACGATTACCATTCACATATGACATATCACATCACTTTGATTGCCACACGGCCACTTCCATTGACTACTAATTGCGATCCACAAAAATACAACCTCTAAGTTCATACATCTCAAGGAGGGTGTTAAGCTAAGAGAAGTTGCCTTCTCCGCCACCAATGATGTACGTTTGTAAAAACCAATATACGTAATCTTTAGAAATACAATGTCAGACAAACATCCACACAAGCTATCCAAGAACAGGTCAAACCAAAGATACTTTCCTGCCACATCCTGTTGGAAAATCCCTAGGATTAGTAGAGAATAGTCCTTGCATTGGATATTTCATAATGAAAAGACTACTGTCACTGGATGCATACTGGGATTTTAACCCCAAACGATCAACAAGCAGTCCTCCATTATGAAAATCCTGAATATCAATATCATCGACCAACTTGCACAAACGTCGCATAAATGTTGGTACGAAGTGGTTTTCGAATAAACCTATCTCGGTCTCTTCGCACCAACAATGCAAAAGCATTTCTCAACCTCACATAGAAACTAAGTCTCATGGACTTATCACGTCTTCAACTTTCAACATGTTATAATTCGGCCAAGAAGGAAGCTTGATAGAGTGGAGTAATACTCCGCACTACACGAATCAACACTCTCAACACAAACGATAATCAAGCCCACATAGATGGCTACGTATTAAGAGTACGACTAAATATCTCCCACATTAAGTCGATGAACTAGAATGGTCAAATTTTGATAGTCGGTTATTTAACTATCAAAGCAACAAACAAATATATAGCATCATAAGCAACCACTAGCCCTTTTAATTAATCTTTTATTAATTAAATCACTGGCCAAAATACACTTCAAATTATCTTTAAAAAGATATATTCTCAAAACATTTCAACTTCTATATTGGAAAACATTTCCATATACTTATTTAATAGTAAGTAATTCATAATTTAATTTATTTTCAACACTTAGAAAATATTACATATGCTTAAATCACGATTAAGTATATTTTTTATTCTTTTAAAACATTCTCTTAAACATATTTATTTGGGTCAAAATGAATGTTGCGTAAAATATTATTACGACAACCAAAAATCATTAGTATAGGGATTCGAAGATTAGATAGATATATAAATCCATAACTATACAAAATATTTCCTTCCAAAAATCATTTTCTATAACAATAGTGTTATAGTCTATCATTTCCTTACTTCTCGAAAACGTCTATTTCAACGATGAATGTTGAAATCTATGTGTTCGATAATGAACCATTTGAAACATATACAAACCATTTAACTTCATTTAAAGTGCCATTTCCAAAACCGGACATTTTATATTTAAATGATTATTCACTTTCGAAAATCGTGAATACAATTCTCTTGTCAAATTCGTTACTATTGCATATTTAATTTAAAGGATAATTCACTGTCCACAATTGTGAATATATCTCCGTAACAAAATTCATACTCGTACATATTTATTAAAGGATTATCCACTGTCTAAAATCGTGGATATATCTCCTTTAATAAGCTTTCATCTTTTACATAACAAAAACAATTGATTTCACATTTATAAAACAATGTTTATAAATTCAAATTTCTATTTTATAAAAACTTCAATATACAAAATTCTTTTATTAACCAGTTCCGTTTAAATCTCATTTTAATGCCAAAATCAAATTATAAGTTAATTTACTTATAAATCATTTATTTCAAAAATTTATTCTTTTACCACTTCACAGTTCGTAAATTTTATTTACTTACAAAATTCAATTATAACTTCATTTTAACATTTACAAAACTCCTTTATACTTCCATCACTTATGACTTATAAAAATACAATTTTATAAATCTCATATATAAAACCGTTTATAATAAATCAAAATTCTCATTTTAACTTATTTACCAAAAGTTCACTTCATATTCCAAAAATCGCATTTCAATCATATTTCACAAAAATCATAATTTTTTATAACGTAAAAATTATAATATATATTAATTTAAAATAAATTCATATCCTTAACAATTTGAAATTCATCAAAACGTATATTTTCAAAATCACTTGAAAATCATTTTTAAATCGAAATCTTAACTTTAACATGTTTAAATTACCAAAATATGGCCCAATGCTGCAACAGCACTAAATATATCAATCACGACATCCAAACATCATATATCACATGATAACAATATATATATATATATATATCAATATTTGTAAATAAGTCAGCAGTGGTGAGGAATCCAGTTGGATCCCTCAAACCTATCACTTGCAACAAATATACATATTAGAAATATACGTACAACGTCCGCTTCAGGGTAGAATCGTGTACAAAGTGTCATCCGCTGATACAAAAGTGTCATCCGCTCATACACGGGATCATATAGGGTCTCATCTGCTCCAATATGCATGAATATATCCAAATACCAATCAATATATCGATAGTATACCATATATCATCCAAACAATCATCAATCATCACAAAATATATTTTTTCTCACTTATATAAAATATCAGTGAGTCAGAAAGTGTGAGTTGTACTCACATTGGTTCCAATAGCAGTTGTAGTGTTTTATTCCGAATAAAATTAAACAAGCGTTTAATTTTATCCAAAATTTACACCAGCTCCATCAACTCCAAACCAGCTCTGAAATGTATTGCTCATCAATACGGACCTGACGCAATTCGTTTCGTTAAAAATGGACCTCGTATGACAAAGTTATGCAATTTTTAAATTACATGAATTTATACATAAATAATTTCACAATTTTCTTTTATATTTTAAACCTTTTTAGTCGTGATCGGTCTTTATTAATCAAAGCAAATCTCGGCCGATTGCTGTATCTCCTGCCTCCCCTGTCTATCTCGTTCGTGAAACCACCTAGTAGCCAACCTTCCATGATTTTTTGCTCTGCCTCCGATCAATTACCGGCCACCTGCGACCGCAGCCCCAATGAACTCGGTTGCAGATCCACCTCGAACATTGTAAACGAACGACGTGACTTTACGACAGAAATTCGACCACCACATCGCTCTTATGATGATCAAAACCGTATGGATTGAAAGATCTAATCGAGCTCTACATTTTTCATCTAGATGTCGAAGCCTAGTTGTGAACGGATCGTGAGATATTGAGGAAGAAAGGTCGGAAGATTCTGGCCATTGAAATGTTAACGGTGGATGTGACTTAGGAAATTAGGGTTTTGCAAAATAGAAAAAAAAACGTGGGCTTTAATAGAAACTTTTCGCGCACTATTCATCCGAAATTTTTCGAACTCGAAACGAAGCATGCCGTCTGGCATTTATATTGTTTTACCCCTATTCCAAACATGATGGAATATATATCGAAAGCCAATTCGATCATTTTTGGAAGATAGGTTTTCGAATCGACTATTTAAATTTAAAAATTACTTAAACAAATTTCGACGCGTTTCTACTTGCCACGACTAAACCGTAAAACCGATCGACATGAAATTGGAAATCCTACAATAATATAACGTTACGGATCCAATGAAACTAGTTCCATCAAAATCCGAGATGGTTTAAACATTTTTATACGTTAATTAATATTAAAATATTTAATGTCTATAAATTAACTTTTAATTCAATTTCAAAAGTTTGCTAACATTATTCTAATTCAAATAGAATTTTATTCAACTTTATAAATCATTCTTATCCACATTAAATTCAAATTCCAATTATTTCTCCAGTTTCAAATATTAAATTAACAATTTAATTATCCAATTAAATTAAGGTATTCGAAATATAAATTATTCAACTTATAAAATTTACTTGTGAATATTTAAAATCAATTAAATATACGAATTTCAAATGACTATAATTTTAGGTCGTTACAGAGGAGGTATAGGTTGTCACATTGGTTACCCACCAATCCTACATAGGCACTACGTTTCTGGACACTCTACTAAGTGGGTTGTAAACTTAATTAGTTAAGCCTAATATGACTAATACAGACTGCATATGCTATTAGGCAATAATACCATTGTTGGATCTACTCCAGCACACTGTAGAGTTAATGGGTAAATTTCAAAATAAATTCTTCCATTTGGCTCTCATTGGGCCTACGAGGTCTAAGCTTATTCAGAACTTATCCAAAAATGTTGTAAATAAGGTCAAATGTGTATTTAAATTTATAAATAAAGTTTTAATTTATACAATTTGTATATAGTATATTAAATACATGGATATCATATATACATTTATGAGTGCGTGAAAGTGGAACATGGTGATTTGTACATTGTTTGACAAACCTATACGTAGATGTTGACATGCACATTACAACAGATATGTTATCCCCTTGTGTATATAAATGGATTGTCCAAATGTATGTATGTGTATATATATGTACGTAAAATTATATATATATATATATATATATATATATGTGCATTTGAAAATATAATTTTATAATTGTAATAAATATTAAGTGTAAACTATATATATAATATTAATTAAAGTACACACACATACATAAATATATATATGAATATATATATATATGAATAAATAAAATTAGATTACAAAATTATTTTAAACATTAATCACAAAATTATTTATAATATTTATAATATAAAATTCGAATTGAAATATATATTTTAACGTGTGAATATATATATATATATATATATTTAAACCAAATTAAATTAATTTCATAATACATATAAACATATAATTATCTATGATTATACATATACATGTATGTATAATTTATAATTAAAAATATATTTTGCCATGACTTCTGGCTTGATAATAAAAATAATTTTAGACAAAAACTAATTTTCGTTCTTAAATAATTATTAGTTTAAACCTTGTAATTAATTATTAAAGCATATGGAAATAATTAAAAAAACAAAAATTATTTTTAAAACCATAATGTATATTTATATTTTGTAATTTTTTTCTACAGTTTTATATTATTTATAGATAAATAAGTATGTTATTTATATAATTAATTTTGAATTAAATAATAGTATTTATGTGTATATGTGTCTATATATGTATATATATTGAATATTCAAATTTTTTATTACCTAAGATCCTATTAATTAAATTAAAAATTTTAATTTTTAAAATATATACATTATATGGTGTTAAACTTTAAAATTAGATTTTATATTTAAATCCATATAATATATTGTTATTTAAATTTTTGAAAAATAAAAAAAATGGTTTTTTTATTTCAGGCTAAGAGCGTGCGCACACTTATGTATACGACCATCGATATGTGACAAGCCACTGATATACCAATTCATGATTTTTTTTATCAAGTTAAATTATGGAACAATGAATATAGAAAAATTATTATGTAATAATAGACCAGCAAACTACCTTTCACCAAAGCCCAAAGTTCACACGTTGAAACGAAGAAATACACTCCTTGAATATAATCACAATCCCAAAATTGCTAACTCTCGAATTGTCTTACCACCAACGAGTACTTGGTTTTAATTTGTATTCAAATTACTTGAATATTTGAGGACGAGATGGGCTATATTTCGACGAGCAAAGGGGATGATGAAGGTAGTAAAAAGGTTAAAAAATGAGTGTTAAGATTTTATATATAGGAGAGACTATATAGCAAAAGTAGGATCAAGATCCTTAATTTTCTCTTACTTATTCTCCTCTCTTTAAACTTTCAAAAATCCCCCCATAAGCCATCACATGGCTGGCCCATCATGTCCTCTTCATTATCAAAATTATAAAGCCCCATATATGCATCAAATTCACTTCAAGCTTATACAATATTTGTTACCTTTAAATCCAATTTAAATGCATATATCGAGCAGTGTTTATATAACTATTGTATACACACTAATTTATATATTGCTCAACATACACTAAATAAAATTTTATAATTAATATTTCATATATATTCGTTAATTTAATTATTTTGTAAAAATTATGAATTAATTAAGTCTGAGGGAAAAAGAAATATTTAACATTTTGGTTATGTGATGTTTAGGTGTAAATTAGGTCAGCAATTAATATCAAACAATTTAAATATTAATGTTCATACTTCATTTAGTTGGTGATGTGACATTTTGGCTAAATTTATAGCTTACCTGGTTTCTAAAAGTCTAATTTTTTTACTTTATTAAGCGTTATCCAGTGATGACAATTATTTACACCAATTCTCTTCATCAAAACTATATCATTTTAGACATATGGAATTTGGTCCTAGTCAAATTTCCAATATTTTCCGTCTTCAACTTTATAGTGTAAACATAAAGTCCATGGCTTAATAATAACAATACTATTAATCGTACTACACTGACCAACGGCTTTGACTTTGAGTTTACTTCAGTTGACTGTGATATTAGCCTCATATAACTGGGAGATGAATCATCTCTTGACAAATGTTTCACTACTAATGCTTCCACTCGATCCAAACTATAGTCATTTGATGGATGTCGTGTCAAAATTTAACTATAATCAAGTGTAGCTTTTACATTGAAGATCGATAATATTCTCAAGTCAAGAGAACTGTGTAATTTTGTCATATCGATATTTTCTTTTTAACCGTAGCTATACTAACCAATAGAAAACTATAAAGTAAGTCATTCTACAGTTATCCAATAACTATCAATACGTAACCCTTTGGTCCCCTAATAGCCATGACTAATATGTTATCAAATATTTGGAGAGCTTTAAGTACCCTATTCTCAATGGATGTCTCGACATCCGGTCTTAATAGTCCTTGACTAGAAATATTTAAATGGTTTGTTTATTTTGTTGTGAAAAATCACTAATGGTTACACCACATTGCAATTACTATCACAAAACATACCATTTATGGATTTTCTATTAAATATACTTTTAATTAAATTAATCAATTAA
Organism: Allium cepa; assembly: GCA_030765085.1. Classification (NCBI taxonomy): domain Eukaryota; kingdom Viridiplantae; phylum Streptophyta; class Magnoliopsida; order Asparagales; family Amaryllidaceae; genus Allium; species Allium cepa. Next base: position 502,527,868 of record CM060931.1, read on the forward strand.
TATAACAAATTATATCAAGTATATAATAGAAGAAAACACCTTTTTTATTGTGGACAAAATTGATTATCGAGTTGGACATATGTAACAACTTACATAATTTCCCCTAAGATGCACCCTAACTCTATGATTCCGATCTTTCCAAAAGAAATTCCTCTTCATGTCTTGGTACATCTTCGTGCCTTCATGATGTTTAGTAAACTTCGGTCGATGACATTCTCTAATGTAGGGATTCCATGAAAAGTAACCTAAAATCATTTAGGAGAAGTGAGAAAAAAGTTTAAGAGATGTTTGAAAATAAATCTGGTTATTATAGATATAGAAGTTGTAATAGCTGGCTACCAAATGATTGCGAGGATTCTCAATGGTTGATTAGCATGAATCAATATTGACTTCCCAAAATGCCAAACAAAAGAGAACAATTTAAATAACCACTAAAAGGTCCAAGAATTTATGAAAAATACTTGGTTGATATTTAAAGCATTTATGATAACGCGTGAAAATTGTATGGGTTTTACACTAAGTTTGACTACTAAATAAAATAAAAGAACTAACTTTTTTTACGTTATTGCATTATGTTGCTCTTATGCTATATGCTCCATATTTACTAGTCTCCATTGCCTTATAGATATCCTATTATAACTTATATTTGATTCATTTTCATCATTAAGGCACATATTCTAACACTGTGGGATTGCTCACCGATTAGAACCTAAGAAACCTAATAAGCCTAGTGACGCACTGTTTTTTCCAAAATGAATCCGGAAGGGATAAAGGGGGCTCCATGAAAGCATAAGAGGACCTGAAGCCACTCAACTTAGCAAGACAAGGGAAGGCCTCCATGGTTCTTTTATCAATGCAAGGATGTATCAAATTTCAACATCAAAGTTTGGATGATCAAAAATGTGATCAAAAAAGTGATTGAACATGTTATAAGTAAGAGAGACATAAATCAGTGTGCTTTTATGACTCATGCAACGCTATGGCATATGTTAGAGTCCTTCTCTGCATTAGTGCATGTGTGGTCGGATAAGTTACACGTTGGTTCGAGTTGGTCGAATTCAGGCTGCTAAAGACCCATTTTATGAGGTTCGACCATGTGGTCCATCATTCGTTATAATAGTCCTATCAAATCTAAATGTTAGTAATCCTGATGTTATCTCTAGGAAGTGATAGGGACATCCATTATCCATGTCTATGCCTTTGATAGTTAGATGGGATATATATAATATATGTTGTGTGCCACATATGATAGACTACGAATATGTGTGGTGAATTTGAATGTCTTTAGAATACATCAATGAGTGGTAAGATTTTCTTATCTAGTCACCGCTATCCTTATAGTGTAGTGATTGTGATATAAAATCGATGGGTAATGGATATGGAAATCATTTGAATACATCTGTATGTGTGAGAAATATTGTCATCACTGGCCTTGTAATGTACTATGCATGAGATGATATGAGTAAGTAGCGGGTGGAGATGCCATTGGATTTTACCCTTAGTTGATATAATCTACATACCTTGTCATCACTAGCCTTTGAGTTTAATATTACCCCTATACTCATTCATATTGTTCTTAGTGACATAGCTCCTTTATTATGTATGTACAACAATCTTATTTGTTGTGCTAACTCATTAATGCAAGGGATGTCTAAATGATGTATAGCATTAGTTAATACATATAGGCATCTTGATCTTTGCAAGTATATGAATATAGGGTTTATATACCATATTTCGAGACATTTTGTCTCACATTAGGCTTATATCTGACTCATGTTTCATTCTTTTTAATTTTTTCATTTGACAATTTTCAGATCTCTCATGAGCAGGTTGAGAGTCAGTAGTGTGTGGGTATGCCAATAGGTTGTTTGATCTCTTAGAAGCATGGGGATGACTGATTATATGTATAGCTTTAGACATGACAAACATAATTATTTATGTATGAGGCCATGTACTATCTATGACATTATTGAGTGCTCTATATTAATCAAAATAATGATGTATTCTAAATACCAATAAATACAGTTATGTTAGTTTGATTCTCATACATGATATCTCTCATGTTTTTGTGCATGTCCATGTATGTATATTATATATTATCCTTACATCGATCATGTTATATAGTTTCCTTTCATATATATTTAACAAGAAGGTCCTCTACTCAGGGTAATTGAGAGTTCAACATCACATTTAAGCATTTATTTTAAGCACTCCGAGTAGCAGGTCTTTACAGCTACCATGAAAGATTTAATATCTTTGCCAGGTAGATCTTTGATGAAAATGATAAAAGAGTATGCTACTCCATAAGAGTGCAACAATTTGGCTCTTTGCAGTGAAGATGAGTTTGGAAAGAATAACGAGTTTGTATTGGTCGATCCATCTTGGGATAGAAACTAAGGTAGTGTTTGGTTTTTTTATTTTTAGTTTTGGGTTTTCTCACCTTTTACCCCCAGCTATTTAACATAATTGTTTCGTTAATTTCTTTTTTTTATTAAAATGAGTGATCCTCTCATGAGAAGAGCACTAATAATTCTTTTGTTAGTTTCATAAGTGTATTTATATTTACCGATATGAATATTGTGCCAGCAAGATGTACTATTTTTCTTGATATATGTTTCTTAGGTCATGGTTCTTATCAAATTTGAAAATGCTTATATCTACTTATTCATGATTTTTGCTATAAGCTACACATGATGTCTTTGTGTGATGGACCCTTTATATCGATCGAATTTATGCAATAATCCTCCCTCTATACATACATATATGTACATATATACATGCGTACCTAAATGCATGGATGCATACACACATAAATACATACACACATGTGTGCGTATGAAAGATTAACATAACCTCATTTAGAGCACCTCTTTAGCACACATGTTATGTCTTGAGCTATATTATTCAAAATCCAAAAAAAAAAAATTAATCTACATGATGAATATCGTCTTTACAAAGATTAGATCGTTTCGAAATTTGTAGCCCATTAAAAATAGTTAGTTAATATTCACGCAGTTAAAACATTTATTTTAACCCTTGATTTTGAAAATTAAATGTATTATGTTATTATATATTAGAAAGAACCAATTTTTTTGTAGATGATCTTTTGGTATGGTATTTACATACCTTTAAAATTTTGTATTATTAGAATAGTGAAACTTAAATGTATTAAGTTATACATATTCAAATTCAGCGAAAACTTATTAACTACATTCATTACATCACATTATCTATTGCAGGCTGCAGCACATCCAATTTGTAATGACCCGTATTTAACATATTGGAGGAACGATAAATAATAATTTTATTTTTATACGAGGTCATGTGGTTCCTTTAACTTTGGAAAATGACTGCTACATTTTCCATCATTGTTATTTTTTTTGAACAATTTTGAACTTAAAATCCTTAAATGGCCTATAAATTTTGATAAGAGCCGAGTTATGGGTTGAGACCACTTCCATTGGATCGTGTGATGTTTTAAATTTCCAAAGGTGGTCATATTAAGAAAACATAATTACCAAGTAGGAATTATGGCTATTTGAAGTTCGCATTGGTTTTTGACAGCTTAATGCATAATTTGCAGAATAATCGGTTGAGCCTAAGCTATTTTGGATTTGGCATTGCTCGAGGTTGATGAAATTTTCTCTTTTTTCATTTCATTACTCCTCAAAACATGTCATAAGTCACCTTTATTCATCTGTTTGCCTAAAACTACCTCAAAACCACTATTAATTAGCCTAATTTTGTTATTGGAGGGAGATTAGTTAGATTTTCTCTAGGATTAGAGGATTCGCTAGTGGAGGCATTTTGGAATAGTGATTCATTTTCAGATTTAGGATATCCTGGCTTAAATTGGTTACTTTGGATCTTAGTTGAGTGATTTTAAACCGCTACTCACTATTTCGTTTATATATGACGATAAATGATGTTTTAAACAATTTCTAAACTCTAAAATTATTTTAAACCCTTTTAAATAAAATATGCAAATCCTAAATAATTTCATGAAGATTTGTGAAAATGTGTTCTTATGGATACTACCCTTAAATTTAGGTTATAAATTGACACATATAAATGTATGCTTATTAGGATTTGTTGTATATGATGTTTGCTTGAATGTGTGATGATTGTTTTTGTTGAAAATGTCGATCAAATGGCAATTTTTTTGGGATTAACTAATGGATTAGCGATGATCCATAAGATCAAGGTTGCCTAATAACTTGCTATCAATATGGTGTAATAAGGAAAGTCCCATACGACTATATTTCAATTTTTGAGTATTTGGAGTTCGTTTGCTCATGACATGGACAAATGAAGATCATTTTTCGTTGATGGCTCGGTGGAGACGTGCTTCGAGTCATTTACATGTTTGCTCTGAGACATGCTTTGAGTCATTCTTGTGCTTGCTTCAGGTTAGAATGATAAGGGATGGGGTCACAAATGATAATAGATGTGTCATGAATGATGATGGCTCGCATGGAGGTCAGAAATGCTAAGATATGGTTTGGTGGCTATTATTCGGTGGAGATGGTTCATCGATTGCATGGATCACAAATAGAAGAAACTTAGACCAAAAATTGGTAAAGTGATGGTTCGGTACATATGGTTCATTAACAATCCGTAAAAAGGAAAATTTAGGGATTTATGGTTCGAGGCTTGGATGGAGCAAAGAAGGAGAAATTTATCCAAGGGTTAATTGTCCATGGATCAGTACTAATCCATGGGACACCATTTGGCGATGTTGATGGTTCAAGTGCGAACCATGGGCCATAAGGGTGTATGCTTTGGGTTGCTTCCACAGTACTTCAGGCCACAAAATGATACGTGATTCATTTCTTTTTTTAAGCTAAGTTTCGCTTTGACATCGAACTATGATGGATCGGTGACAAAGTCGACGACGACGAAGCATGACTAAATGATGATGATTCTATGATGGAGGAAGATGGCTTCGACGATGTATAGTTGTACTTTGAGGCATATAGCAGAGAACCATGAGCTGGATTTAAGGAACTATCAGAGGAAGGTTAGGGAACAAATGACGATATTCTACGACTAATGAAGGCTTTCTAAGAATAGTTCCTAACCGTGATGACTCCATGCGCAAGCTGTGAGAATAGTTCCAACATGTGCACTATAAGCTGTGAGAATAGTTCCACGATGTGATCTATAATGGATGATGTATGCAAATGGATTATTTATATTAATAAGTTTTGGTGTGTACCCGTAAAGCGGGGTAAGTGAGGACGCTCACTTGGATCAGGCTAGTCCTTATCTCCAAATGGGAGATTTATGTTCTCATCTTCAAATGAGAGATTTATTTTACCCTGGACTACCAAATGTGTAGTCTAGTTCTTGGCTTTCTGAGTGGCATGGATTCGAGTACGGAAAAACAAGACGTTGGGTAGCCTTTGGCTCTATGGGCGTGGCCATATGAGTTATCATATATCCAATGCACCATGTCAGTAAATGTGAGGATGGATGATGGATGTTGTATTTTGCTTTGATTATTTATCACCATACGGAGGTCACATGATAAATATTCATTAATGTAGATATCTAGGCACCCGTTACTACCTTAACATAACTATACCCTTGATGACATATGAGGTAGAGTAGCGTATATCGTGTGTTATATGTAAACTCTATGGATGCAGGGATTGGTCCGATATGATTCCCCATAACCTATGTCCTAGTATGTTGGCTTTATAGTATTTGAGATTTACTATCGCTCACACCAAACTATTGTCTGACTCGAGGTTTTATGCTTTACTCCTTATTAATTACCTCGGGTACTTTTAAATGACTTGACTATATAGCTGGTTTGGTGAGCATGTGGAGTAGCTTAGGAGGAAAGTCGATGGCTAAGTGTACTACATTTTGTTGTTATCGCTTACTTTCCCCTATATAGAACCATGAACCCTACTAGTGCTATTATTTTATTAGAGACATTTCATTTGAGTTTATTATTAATTATATAAACTCGGTCCCTTATGTTACACACTATATGAATCTATTTACTTTGAGTTCTGTGATTCATTTAGCTATTACTATCTTGCCTATTTCATATCTAAGATGTTTATTATTATATGTTACTCGATGCGCTATGAGATATTTGATAGGTTTTATGTCATGTGATGCTTTCTCCCTTTATTCCATTTTGTTTCTCTTCTCTACTTCTTTCGTTTCCTTAGACCATTATTCTATGTTAGCCTGATGCTCCAGTAGCACACTGCATGATCATTTAAGCATCAGATGTATATGTCAGTTGTCTCATTTGGTATCAGAGCTTAAGTTTCCTAGTTTAACCTAAAGGATAATGTGATCCAGTCGAGATAGGGTAGGAATTCTCACCATAGACTGGATCAATAGTGTATGTATATATGAAAGCTTTGTTTTCTAAACTATATGGTAATATATATTATATTTGTCGCACTACACACATAAGTACTACTTAAGAATTTTTTTTCATAAAGAGACCAATCATCCCTATTACAGATTGAAGGATAAACCACAACACAACAAATGTTGCTAAAACTCTACCTCAGGAATCAAAGAAGGAGATGGCATAAGAGATACTAATCCAGATATTCTAATAATATTTAATACTATGACGAGGAATATTGTAATGACCCAGAATTTCTATTATTTGAAATTCGTATATTTAATTGATTTTAAATATTAACAAGTAAAATTTGTAAGTCGAAGAAATTTTATTTTGAATATCTAGATTTAATTGGATAATTAAATCGATAATTAAATATTTGAAATTACAGAAATAATTGCGAATTGGGTTCAATGTGATTAAAATTGATTTTTAAAGTTGTATTAAATCATATTGGAGTTAGAATGATGTTATAGAACTTTTAAAATTGAATTAAAAGTTAATTTGTGGAAATTGAATATTTTAATATTTAATTGACGAGTAAAAATAGTCATTTTCAAACAGTCTCGGATTTCGACGAAACTAGTTTCATTGGATCCGTAATGTTAAATTATTGTAAGATTTCAAATTTTGTGTCAATCGGATTTACGGTTTTTCCGGGGCAAGCTAAAACGCGTAGAAATCGGTTTAAGTGAATTTTGAATTTAAAATATTCGATTCGAAAACTTATCTTTCAAATACGATCGAACTGGCTCCCGATATATATTCCATTGCGTTCAGAATAGGGGTAATACATTATAAATGCGAGGCGGCACGCTTCGTTTGGAGTTTGGAAAATTTTCGGGTGAATAGTGCGCGAATATTTTCTATATAAGGACCTCATTTTCTTCATTTTGCAACAAACCCTAGGGTTTCAAGCTTCAGCCGCCACCTTCAGATTTAATGGCCGAAAACCTTCCTCCTTCTTCCTCAATTTTCTTCAAATCTATTAAACGATTCGAAAAGTTTTCAACTGCAAGGTTGTAGATTATCGCGAGATCTTTGAAACCAACGGCCAAGATCGAAAAATATGCTATGGATCGTTGGCAAATCGCGTGCAAAGGCACACCGTACGTGCTCGATATTCATGGTATAGGGATGACCGAGTTCAACCGCGTGCGGGGGGTGGCAGGTGGAGGCAAGGGCTTCGACGTGAGGCTCGCCAATCGACTTCTAGTTCGTCGAGAAGGTCGCAATAATTCACGAACAACGGCGGCTTGATGGGTTTTGTTCGAACGCAAATTGCCTGGGGAAAGAAGATGATGGCAATGGCCTAGATCTTGGGTTATGGATCGTGCGGCCAGGAAAGAAAGTAGGGTTTAAAAATAAAATATAAATGAAATTATTATATTTAAAATTCGTATAAACTTCTAAAAGCTGTAATTTTTTCATGCGAGATCCTTTTGGGACGAAACGACTTGCATTGGAATCGTATTCGCGAATACTACGCGATGGAGCTAGTTTGGAAATGATTGGAGCTAGTGTGAATTTTGGGTAAAATTAAACGTGCGTATAATATTATTCGAAATAAAACACTGCAACGGTTATTGGAAGCAAGGTGAGAACTTCTCACTCAATCGAATTTGTTTCGATTTAAATTTTAAATAGTTAAATTTTAAATTGTTTGATTGTCTGATTGAATGATGGTTGCTATTTGTTGTATTGAAATAGACCCTATACGCCGCATATTAAGCGGAGGTTATTTTATTAAACACGTATACCGCAATATTCCACCATGAAGTGGAATTGGTATTATATATGTACTTGGAGTTGATTTCCCGCATTATATAGCGGATGAGACCCTATTGCGCCGGATAATAGCGGATGATATTTTATATAAATCCATGTACCGCGATATCCCGTCTTGAAACGGTATTAGTATTGTGCTAACATCTATGGATGTAGGGAAACTGGTTGGAGTGATCCAACTGGATTCCTCAAATAATTGAATTTGTTTCAATATTGTGTGTTGATTTTTTTTTATAATCTCTGTGTGGTTATCTTTGTGATTGAAATCGTTGAAGGCTAAAATTTAGCCGAATAAAATTTTGGTATCGTTGAATACCGGAAATAAATGAATAAAATTTGATTTTTGAAAATTCAGGTTGAAAGCTTATATTAAAATTTATTTTTGAGAATTGGATAAATTTAAAAGAAGGAATTCTAAAATAATAAAGTTTTATTTTTAATCTTATTGAATTAAATTTCAAAATATGGGAAAAACTTTAATAAATGGATTTCGGGTAATATTATTCAAAGGTTAAAGAATTTATTCAAAATACGGATTTTAAAGAGTTTGAAAAATAAAATAATTGGTTTTCTTTAAAAGGAAATAAAATTTGAAACCCATTTGGGAATTGGTTTTTGGTGATTGAATTTAAATCTTTTGAAAATCCATTTTTGAAATTTAATTGGTGTTTTGAAATGAATTTGGAATCAATTTGGAAATTGATTTGGGGTTTAGTAGAAATTGATTTCAATTTGAGATTTGAATCAAATTCGCTTGGTGTTTAATTTCTTGGAAAATCATTATGGAATTTGATTTGGTTGTTTTTGAAATCAATTGAAAATTTTAATTATTGTTGAAAGTGAATTTTTGAAATCGATTTGATAATCGTATATCAGTGGATATTTGGAAATTTAAATTCACCATGGAATTTATAAAGGAAAGGGAAATTTGTTAAAAAATTAACATTGATTTATTTTTAAAGTGTGGAAATAAATTTATGGATTTGGAACGTAAATTTAAAGTAAATCGGTAAGGATTTATTTAATTGGTTTAAATGAAGCATTTTGAAATGAAAGTGTATTCTCACTGGAAAGCCGAATGAAATTTCTGAATAGCTTTGAAATATATATATATATATATATATGTATGTATGTATGTATGTATAAAATTCTGGAATTGGTTTTGAAAAGGATACTTTGGAGAAATTAACTTCTTAAATTGTTTTAAATCCTTTAAGTAAAGATTTATTAAGTTGATATAGAAATGATTCTTTCTAAGATTTAATCAATAATTGTTTTAGAAAATAGTGATTTAAATAGTTATACTCTATCTACTAATTTTATTTTGAGAATTAGTTTGGACTTAAGTTATATGTAATATCGGTATAATATTTTTATAACTAATATTTTAAGTAAAGTGTTTAAAGAAAAATAGTTTTATTTCAAAGTGTTTTCCCGATATATTTTGGATAAGTGTTATAAATTATTTTAAAGTATTTGAACTCGGCAGATTTCCAGTGAAAATGAATAAATATTTGGAAGTGTTTCCACGTAAGGAAAATGATTTGAAATTTGTTTTCAAAAGTCGTAAAGGTGAAAAGTGATTTGAAATTTGTTTTCAAAGTGTTGAAGTGTGGAAAAATATATCTTGTAAAGATATTTTTGAAAAATATAAATAATTCGGAAAATTATTTGGAATCTGGTGCTGTTGTGCATATCTATTGATAGTTAAATAACCGACTATCAATATTTACCTTTAAATGGGTATTTGTTGTGATTTGCTTGAATTTGAATGCTACACTTATTTTAAAATAAGCGCTCGTTATTCGGTTTAACCGGGAGAGGACCTTTGGGTCATGAATCCCATTCCGAATAGTGATACGTCGTAATGGATAGCATTTGAAGACCGGTGTTGAAGACCGGATATTTTCGAAAATGGAAGGATTACCGTCGAATGTCTCTGCATTGGCTGATCTCCGATATAGAGATTTTATCACCCTTTGTGATGGGAATTCCGGACGTGATTAGATCCGGATTGCAAGGACTTCTTTGGAAGTGCCTTCAGTTCCATTCTATCCCGGAACGGACTTGTATGGATCTTTGTCTGACGTTACAATTTGAGATGTAAAGCTGGTTTCTATCAAATACATTTCTGTTGGTGGCGGAGAATTTATTCTCTTAGCTTAACACCTTTCTCTGAGACGTACGAGCTTAGAGGTTATGTAGTTGATCGTTACTAGTGATACATTCCCAATTTGGTAATGTGACATACGAAGTGCTGCTGATCATTTGTTGATCGAAGCATGGCTTTGTGAAAAAGCATAGCTTTGTGGACGAGACTTCGTCGGACCTCAAACCCCGAAATGGTCAAAACAGGAAGAATGCAGCAAGGTTATAGGGGGTAGCGCCCCTTAGGGTATGTTCATTTCCTTATGGATAGGGGTGGCATCATGGTATGGAGCCCAGATACTTAACCTATGTTGTTGCTGCAAATTTATTACTTTGTGGTTGTTGGTATTGAGGATCCTTGGATAAAGGTTGTTTACAACCGGGGGATGACATACTCGTGTCAGTAGTTACCTATATTTGCAGAGGTAACCCGGCCTTGTGTTGGCAGAGATACGGTTAGGTTCTCGGGGCGTCTCTCCAGAGGCGTACCCATGTGGCAATGGGAAGTTCCTTGGCCTGACCATTTGTTGGAAATCCAAACTCTAATACGCACCTTGTACGGTTTTAGTTGTATAACCTGCCATTTACTTATGGTGGCGCCCCACTGTTTAGATGGTAGCTACAGTAGGCATATGATAATGGTCATATATTGGCTAAGATTTATATTATACTTTTGAAATGTTTTCCTGCACTTTGCACTTATAGTAATAATATCAAATAAATTTTTCTGCGTATCAAGCATGTTTGACTATCATAAGAAGAAATCTCCTCCAATTCTGCGTTTGCATTGTGTGTGTGGCAGGAGGCCTTATGCTAGTTTCATTTTCCAAAATCATTGCAGATCTATTTTAAAATATTTCTTTGTTTGTTCTTTTTAAAGATATAGCTGTTTTAAATTCTCACACCAGTCCCATGACTGACCTGGAGTTTATTGTTCCCATCCTAAACTCTAGGTGCCCATCATTTTCCACACGGGTAGCCTAGAGTCAGGTTATCAGGTTATTCTGGAATTAAAGAGTTGCTGTAGAGATCTGGAGGCAAGCTGGATGGCATGGCATATCAACTAGTATATAGTATTTCTTTTCCGCTGTTTGTTGTTGTAAACTCTGATAATGAATGTGATGTGATGCGATGTAATAGCCGATACAGTTCCTCTGATTTAAAGATTATTCATTTATCTATTATATGTAGTTCCGCTACGAATTGTGAGATTTTGATATTGTTTCTATTGCTTCTTCTACCTCTTCTTCTTTCACCCTAACAATTCGGTTTTTCGGCCTTCGATTGCTCGGCAGTTGATACAGTGGACGTATTAATGTCGATTTTCGGAAGTCAAAAATCTCGTCCGTTACAAATATACTACGGAATGCTCATGTAGGCACTCCAAATTTAGTTACAAAGGATGGTGCTCTAGGCTCCTCCGGTGCAGGTGCCCAGAGCCTATTTTGCTAAATTAAACAAAACTTTACTTGTCTAGGAGGTAGACCGTTCCAAGGAATGGAGTTAATGATGGAGGTGCAGGATCAACTTGATACCTGTGAAAGGATCTTTGACGACTTAGATCTAATGATGCTATGAAAAGGCGATTGGCTTCCTGATGGCTTCAAAGACGAGATATGAACTGGTGGAACTCTATGAGAATTGGTATTAGTGGATTAATTTACTTAGGATCAGTTCAAAGCTAGATTCTAGAAAAAATTCATTTTAACAGCTTAGATGTCTTTAATGTTCCATATTTTTGGGGATATGAAACAAGGAAATATGACTATCTTCGAATACATTGCTGAATTCGACACTCTATCAAAAAATAGGATGTTTTCTAGATACTCTAACTAAGAATAATGAAAAATTATTATCACCTTGGATGACTGTCTAGGTGAACAGCTCATGAACCATATCGATGAGACTTTAAGACAATTGTAAGCTCTAAGGCATGAGAGTCTTTATCCAAAGGCTAGGTCTGTTGTTTCTAAAGAAAATTCAAGGCCAAAGTTGGGAAGGGGAGGCAAGATGAAGTGGAATAATAACAAATGGAAGCGGTTCCGGAATAAAGATGGCCAAAAGAAGAGTAAGGTCACTCTATCATGTTACACTTACGGAGAAAATGGCCGTTTTAGCAAAGACTGTAAGGCTAAAGGAAGGAAATGCTTCAAATGTAACAAGTTTGGACATATCCAGAGGAATTGTCGAGAACTAAGAAATCAGAAACATATGGTGCGAGCATATGTTTTCATTGTCGTTGCAACTTCATCGAATGCTCCATCGAAGAAAGAGAAAGAAAATGGTATCGTTGTTCAAGGTATGCTTTTTGTTTATAAAGTTCCCATATGTGTATTATTTGATACTTGGGCTTCAAATTTCTTTATATCTAATGACTTAGTAGATATATTGGGATGGAGACCCGAAATAATAGATAAACCTTTGATTGTGTCAAACCTTGTAAGGGGTTCAACTGCTTTGTTTATGGTCTGTCATGATGTAAGTTTATCATCATGGATGTACGTTTGTTTGTAATTGTTTTGTATTGGGCTTTGTGGGTTCGATACCATATTTAGTATGGACTGGCTTCATAGATATGAAATAGTCGTCGATTGTGAGAAGACATTGGTAATGATATGGCTAGATGATGGGCCGAAGGTAGTGTTGGGCTACCTGCCGGATGGTGAGGTGATTGTTGGCTTTCTATATTTGTTCGATATTCCACATAACGAGTTATCATCAGTGCCTATTGCTATAAAGTATCTAGAAATATTTGAGGAGGTGACGGGGCATCTGCCACATAGAGATTGAGTTCCATATTGACTTGGTGAAAGATGTCAGGCCAGTGGTTATGCCTTTGAGGCGTATGGCACCCAAAGCGCAAAGAACACTCATGGTACAAGCAAATGACCTATTGAGAAAAGGGTTCATTTGCAAAAGTATTTCTGAATGGTGAACACCCATAGTATTTTCCATAAAGGCAGACAGTTGCCATGAACTTTGTGTTGATTATCATGCGCTGAATAAGGTGATGAAAAAGAATAAGTATTCACTCCCACGTAAAGATGACTTGTTCGATCAGCTCCATAGTGCTTGAGTATTTTCTTAGTTGGATATTTCGATGGCATTTCACCAACTAAGAATCGATAAAGGGAGAGTGCTAATTAAAGCCTTTTATACTCCATCTTATTTTTTGGAGTGGTTGATATGCCATTCGAACTGACCAATGCACCAACATACTTTGTGGGTCCCATGAGTCATGTTTTCAGGGATCACCTAAATAAATCGTGCTTATATTCGTTGATGATATTCTTATCTTCTTATATATGGAAGAGGAACACAAGAAGAGCTTGAGTTATTAATACAACACTAGTTGAAAGCTAAATTTTCCAAGTGTCACTTTTAGAGGAGGGAAGTGAGGTTTTTTTGACCCTGTTATTTCTGAGCAAAAAATTGCAATGGATGCTGCAAAATTTACAGTGGTTCAAAATTGGACTTAAATGCTACAGATATAAAGAGTTTCTTGTGGTTAACTAGACACTGTAGACGATTCATCTAAGGCTTCTCTAAAACATCAGTACCGTTGACTCATTTGACGAAAAAGAATTAGAATTTTACTTAGGATGAGAGATGTGAACATACATTCGTGAATCTAAAAGAGAAGTTGATGAGTGTACCAGTGTTGAGATTCTGAATGGGAATGAAAAGATGATGGTATAGACAGATGCTTATGGTACCGGATTGGGCACAGTATTGATGCAAAATGTTAAGGTTGTTGCATATGCTAGTCGATAACTGTAGCCACATGGGAAGACATACCCGATCCATGATTTAGATCTTGCAGCGATTGTGTTAGCGCTAAAGAGTTGAAGGCACTATCTTTTAGGTGAGAGGTTCGAGTTATTCACCGACTATAAATCATTGAAGTAACTCATTCTGTAGAAGGTTCTTAATCATCGTCAACAGCGATGGTTCCTAGCTTCATATGACTTTACCATTTCTTATACTCTTGGAAAAGGGAATGCAGTCACTGATGTATTGAGTAGGACACATGCCAGCTTGGGAGTTAGGTTCCTAGAGTGGACGTAGTTAGAGTATATTGTAGATTATGTTTTTTGATCGAGATGTGAGTTTGTGCCAGAGATGTTGCCAAGCTTGGCTATTAGACCTACTCTGATTAAGTGGATAGGCAGTAGTCAGAGATATGATGCCAAATTGTTGTTAAGATTGAAAGTGGAATATGAGTCTAAAGAGATGAGACATTTGGGGGATAAGGTACTACATGAGTGCCATCATTCGAGATTGACTATACGTCCCTGCGGTAATATGACGTACCATGATATGAAACAGACTTAGTATTGGGAAGGGATGAAGAAGGATGTTGGGATATTCATCTCAAAATTAATGAACTGCCAGTTAGCGAAGGAACGGTAGAAGAAGCTTTGTGGTTTGATACAACCACTAGAAGTTTTCGAGTAGAAATTGAAGCAAATATCAACGGACTTCATCGATGAATTGTTGTAGACTGGAGGGGATATGATAGCATTTACGCCATTTTCGATCAATTGACCAAGAGCGCCTGATTTATAACCATCACGTCCAAAAAAATGGCAACCAAACTGATAGAATTATATGTAAAGTGGATAGTGTGATTCCATGGTGTGTCGAAGAGCATTGTGAGTGACCAAGGTCTGTTATTCGCTAGTGGGTTTTGGAAGAGCTTACATGAGGCATTGGGGATAGAGCTCCATCTGAGTATAAATTACCATTCGCAAACTGACGGCCAAACTAAGAGAGTGAATCATTATAACATCCCCTATTTTGAGGCCCAAGCTAACCGCTACAGATGCTACAGTCATCTATAATATTAACTTCCAGTGATAAAATACAGTAATGCTAATGGTATCCACAATATCAAAAACACATGGATATGAAATAAAGTCAACACAGATTTCAAAATAGCTTTTCTGATTATATTTCAAATTAATATTTTATATTCAATTAAATAACCCTGAAATGATTCCTAGGTTCGAATTAATACAATTATTACAAAATACGTCAAGTGCAACATATGAAGATGCCTCCTTTGATAATCAAAGTACTAAATAGACATATCAGTCAATAAATACATCACAATGGAGACAATAATGGATAGACTTCTAAATAGCTAATCCTTGCATCCTACACATCTTCGAAAGCTTTATTCATCACCCACTAAAAACTGAAATACCTTAAATCTCAATCTAGTAAAATTAAATTTTGTCCACTCGAGAGTTTAAGGGGAAAAATAAACTTTGAGTCGGTCATAAAGCTTGGTGTGAATAATTCTATTACATTTCAGTTTACTTATATTAAGTTATATCATGCTACGTAGCAGAACATGTCCCCCCTCACTAATATCCTTTTAAAAGCATACCTTTTGCAAATCAAAAGCTTGCAATCAAACTGATTATAACAATAATAGTAATAACATATATGCATATAATCAAGCAACCAATGGACCATCCGTCTGAACATTATAGTTTTATCATGCTGACTATCAATCACTAGCTAACTCGGGCCTATCAGATATAATGAATATTTAGAAGTTAGACACAATACTGGACTGTCATCCCTTAACTTACTTCTCCTAGGGTCAACTGTACCTAATTGTTTTGCGGGCTTTCCAATAACCTATCTCTACTCTATGTACTCCTTTCTATTTGTAACATCATTTTAGTTTTACCTGTTACAAAGCCCTATACACTGGAATTTTGGACTTATATTAGTTAGGGGCTACTAGCTAAAATATAGGACATGACCCCACACCAGTCCCATCTGATCTTCTAATATTTGAGTCATACTTTTAGCAAATATCTAGGCTGACCACACTATTCAAATTTCATTTCCTTGAAAAAAATCTTTACAAATGATTTAACCCTTGAAATCATATCATGTTAAAACAAGTAAATCATATTCTTTGCATTACTCAAAATACTTATGCCATGATAGATGCTTTACACAAAACAATTTTGATGAAAACCTAAAATCAGTAAGGTTATCTATCCTTTTAAAATAAGTTAAAGCCCTTTTAAACTTAGAAAACATTAAGCTATAAAGCCAAAACAATATCTTCGAAACCATTGTTAAAACATCAAACAACCACTTTCGAAATAATTGAAAGCGTCCCTTTCAAATTCATTTTGTTCAACACTTAATAAAACCATATGGTCGAAGGGAATAGGTGCGAAAGCATCTCTTTCGAAAGCATTGTCTCGATTAAAAGAATTAAAGAAGAGGGTAGCTTTGAAACTATCCTTTCGAAACCATTGCCTCCAAAACTATTCGCAAAAGCAGCTAAGTCGATCCTTTCGAAAACATTGACGAAGGCGGCTTCAATATTAGCGGAAGGTATGAAGATGAAAGTCTCCCTTTTAGAATGCATTGTTTAAAGGTTGTAAAACGTCGCCTCTAACAAAGGCGAAAGGCATTAATGCGGCAGCTAAGGTGTCATAGGGGTTCAAAAGCGGCAAGCCTTCCGTAAGCATGCTTTTAGACAGAGGCGGGTTCATAGGTTTGAAAGCCTTGAAAAGTGGCTTTACCCCTTTCCCAAGCATGCCATCGACCCTACTACTTCCTTCTGCCTAACTTTAACACACTATGTGAAAGTGACCAAGGATCATGAAATACAGAGTATTAAGTAAAAATTTTACTAGTGCGGAATATAAATATATAAATGCATAATAAAGTAAATGACACCAGAGATTTTTATATTGGTTCGAAATTCCCATTCTTTATCAAGTCCCAGAATCCTTTTGGAATTTAACTATCAACCCTCACTTGACCAAGAGGAACAGGTATTTCACCACCTGACCACCCGAAAAGGACTTCTACTGCCTAAGCAACATAATAGGACTTCAATCGCCTGAGCAACTGAATAGGACTTCCAATACAAATAGTAAATTGTTTCTGACTGAGTATGCTCTTGAATTGCACTGATAAGCCAATAGCATACACCCTACCTATAATCTTCTCCTTTGTGGGATATCGTGCAATTTGTGAAGATAGGAAGTTCATTAAATCACTAATGAAGTTTGCTCGAATGAAAAAGTGATTAGAATAAAATATTAAATGCGAATGAAAAGTTAGTTTAGGCAAATAAGAATGAGAATTAGAATAAGAATTAGTGATTAAAACAATGGATTTCATGGTTATTTATAGTGATTAAGAGTTGCAATCATTCATGAAAGGTAGCCATGAAAAGATATGGAAGCAACTCTTGAATCAAGATTTGTTTCTATTCACTGAATTGAAGTGTCTTTTCAAATATAGTCATTATGAAGATTCAACCATCTGAATAGCAAAAATCAGCTAGATGAATGGATTAAAAACTGATGCAACAAGGAAAAGGTCCAAAAAAAATACCCAATTCAAATGTTTGAGTTGCCAATTTCAACCGTCTGAATATTCAATATAAGTTGTGCATGTGCACGACATTCAGTCGACTGACCATAGCCGTTCAGCCAGCGGAGTTATTAGTTTTTTGGCATATCAAAGAGTGTTTTAAAAACTAGCATATGAGCTTTATTTTTGTTTGAAAAACTTTAGCATATAAATAATGTTTTGAAAACCTTTAAATTGTGTGTGCATGCATATACCACTTCGGAGAGATTTTAACATGAATTCACTACTAGACTTAGACAATAGACTAAATATATTACTGAAGCTTCTATCTGGAATCTAGTATGCAATCTGTTAGATTATTTTTTGAGTAAAATAGTATCTTCTCCAAAAAATATGGTTAGTTCATATAATATTTACTTATATAGTTATCACAATCAAAACATCAAAATTCTAGGTTCTAACACTACATACCAATGGCTTGATAACATGTATATTGGTTTCGAATGGAGGCAGAAGAGGTTACGGGCAAGAATATGGTGACGAAAGCTTGCTAGGGTAAGCGACGAAGCTGTAATTAAGTTAAAAATTATACTTGTGGTTTCTAAAAGAAACTCCTTTTAATTGGACCATCAATATTTGTCAAAGTCTCATTAGTCTATAAAACTTAACCAATTTCTTTCTCTAAAAATACTACTGCATGCTATATGCATGAATACTCAAACTTTTTACACTAAGCAAATAAGCCCTTATCAATGAAAATAATTTATTTACTCATCCTAAACTCTTAGGAAAAATCCTCGAATATCAAATTAATCTTTCTCTTCCCCATATCCAAATTTTTGGGCCGAAAACATATTTTAACCGTCTAAAATATGTAAGACCAAATTATCATTTTCCAAACTTAGAAAATTCACCATAAATCCATATTAACTTGGAAAATTATAAAACTTGAAACACACTTCTAAAATAATGATTCTCATATCATATCAAAATCTCAAGTCAATTAGATGTCATAAGAATGGTTTTTTAACTCAAACGTAACACAATAAATCATATTTAAACCATAAATCATCAACATAGCATATAATCACTTTTAAAAATTAAACACGGCATATACTTGCAAAAGAAAACGGGTTTAATTTAAACTAAAATCATTTACCAAAAATAGAGCTGTAAACTAAATATTCACCTTGATTTGATTAAGGAGTTGAGACTTGAATTAAGATTGATTTCCTAAGCTTTTCCCTTTAATCTCTTGGCTTTACTCTCTTATTTTCCTTCCTTGTAATGATCGGTCAAACTTAGTATTGTTTTTATATACTTTGTGAATGTAGAAGGACTGAGAAAGTGCAGAGATTGGAAGGATTTATGTTATAGGAATAAACACTCTTCCTATTTTACCCTTATCATAACTCTCGTTCTAACCTATGTCTAATTCCCTTCCTTAATATATTGATTAAGGCACGGCTCAAATTTAATTTATCAAATTTCAATTTATCTAATCCTTTATATTATTTTATTTAATTTTTCTAATTAAATATCTAAATAATGTTAACTAAAATTAGGGTCGTTACAGACTCCTCTCCTTAAAGAACTTCGTCCTAGAAATTACGATAAGCTACTGACAATAATCAAACGTAAAAGTAAAACATACCATTAAACAAGTTAGGATAAGTGTTCCTAATCCTGCTCTAAGTCCTAAGTATAGTCTCCCTCATCCTCACTCCACTGGACTTTGATTAATTCGACTGTCTTGTTCCTTAGTCTTTTTTCATCTTTCGCAGCTATACGAACTGGGTTTCTACCTGTAGTCATATTTGGTTCCACTACTAGATCTTTTAACACAATCGGAATAATATTAGTCTCTGGATCTCGAATGCTTAGATGAGAAATATGGAAAACATTATGGACTCCTACCAAACTAGTCGGTAACTCTCCCTATATGTGAGTTTCCCAATTCTTAATAAATGGTCTAACGAATCTTGATGCCAACTTCACTGACCTACTAAATCTGGTCACACTCTTCATCGGTGACACTTTGATGAAAACATGATCTCGGCTAAGAACTCAATGTATTTTTGTCTCTTATTAGTATAACTCTTCTACGTAGACCGAGCTCCTTTATTCTAATCCGAATTAACTCAATCTTTTTCGTAGCTTTTTTAACCAAATTCGGACAAAGAACTAATTTATCCTCGGTCTCTAACAACAAATTACATATTTGCAAGACCTTCCGTGCAAAGCTTCAAACTGTGCCATCCATATACTAGTCTAATAACTATTGTTATACGAAACCTTGACTAAGTGTAGATGATCTTCCTATGATCCTCGAAAATCTAGCACACAAACTCTTAACAAATTCTCGAAGACTTTATTAACTCTCTCTGTTTGCCCATCTTTCTAAGGATGGAAAATGTTACTCATATTGAGCTCGTTATCAAAAGTATCATATAGACTCTTCCAAAACTTACTAGCGTAAAAGTAATATCTATCACTTACTATACGACTAGGAATCCAATGTAGTCTAGCTATATTCCTCATGAATTACTTAGCTAAATATGGTGTTGTCCCGGTCGACTTAACGGGTATTGTGACGACCACCCATGACTCCCGCACATAAACAAGGGAATGGTGCGCTGAAAAGCGTGCCAGGCAGCCATGGACGATCATCAAGGTAATATAAAACAGCAGACTCTATCGTATAACTCACAGCGCATGAACAAAATACAATAGAGAAATATATATAGTGAAACTCTATAACAGAATATCATCATATAAACTCCATAATAGTTAGATACAACATCAGAACAGTCAATACATCAAAGCCTTACTACATAGCACTCAGAGTATATAAAACAGCGGAACATCTAGTACATATAGAAAGAACCATAATATGCAAAAGCCTCCAGCTCGTCTTCGTCATCATCAGCGTCAATCACAAAGAACAGCACCTGTCACCTGCTACCTAGTCTGCCCATCCCAACATGGATGAACAGCCCAAGGTAATAAGAGTTGAACATAAAACCTTGAGTCAGACAAAGTCCTAGTGAGCAGTAAATTAACTATCAAACATACCAAAAGAGCATAAAGGACAAAAGGAATAGGAACCCAACCATCCCACTCCACCTCTTTCTACAGTGATAACCCCCAGACACACTAAGGAGAAGCAAGCATGGCAAAGCAGATAATTAAAGTAAAGCAATAATCACTCGAGTCAAGGTCGATGTTTTCCAAATACAAACCCCCAAGGCCTAAACCAAGATCAGATAAGCACCCAGAAAACACTGCTCTTGAGTCCGAATGATGATAAAACCAAACATCCATGACTCTGGCTACCACTGTTATCATTGCTTCGAAACCACCGTTAATTGAATGATCAGCACATTCTTTCAGCTGTAAGTCAAGGGCTAATGGTAACCCCCGGTTCTAGACAAACTCCGCACGTCGTCGCAGCCCGTGCCTAGGACTTACCTACTCTGCCCAGAGTACTCGACCACCTGCCTGTAGTCTTTTGGGTGTCCCTACCACCTACCTGTAGTCGTTTTGGGCGCCCCATGTACTCTTGTTTTGAGTTTACTAGAACCTTCAACAACGATGAAATCCAAGCCTCCTAGTCATCCTCCTCGACGACAATTCTCTTACTAGCCCAAGCTACCTCTCGAGCAATCCATTATCAACCAACTCGAACCATCCCTAGAGTTATCAACATACTTGGGATGATCCCGTCTGGATTAAACCAAGGCTATCTCACATTAAACTTTGCTTCATCGCATCATAGCAAAGTCCATCGTCATCGAATCTATCCATATGAGCCTCACCATCCGCTTCATATGCCACAAGCAGCTTTCACTATTCAAGAGCCTTTCCACTTAGCTTTTGAATCATCTTCGACCAACTTATCCAAATCAACTATTAGCTAATTTGCAACAATCTATCAATCAAATCAATCATTAATCCAAGCAATCAAACATTCAAACAAGATCTAATAAGCAATTATACAAAAATGGCAATTTCGTAATTAAAGTGTCCAAATCTAACAAGTATGAATTATAAACAAATATCTCTATAACTTGATGAATGAACTTGCATAAGTTATCATGTAGTAAAAATGGATATCAAGACTTCATAAACGATGGATCTACATGAAGACTTAAGGAAAATGCAAGAAATCACTATCTTTAACACACAAACGAGCCACCGATCCAATATACTCCTTTGGGTCCGTGTGAGAGATAACTACCACTCACCGAATCACCTAAACACTTCAAAAGCTACTAACTTCAGATCTGGACAGCACGGGATCTAGCTTGATCCGACAAGATTTCCGCTTCAAATGATGAAATCTCTCTTTGTTGGATGTAGATCTTCAACTTTGGCTCTTGGATCTTCGATCTTGGATGGATGTAAGTACTAGATTAGAGTGGAGAAAAGAAGTAAAAAAGTGTTGTAGTCGAGCTCTCAAAATGGCAGCACTTCGTTGCTTCAAAATCCGGTGCCAAAAAGTGAACCAAAGCCCCATATTTATAGGCTGAATCCTTAAGTCGCCGCCCCCATAAGTCGTCCACGACCTACCCCATGAGTCGTCCCCGACCTAAGACTTCCCACGACCTACTGCGTATGCGCATCCACGACCTAACGCACTCACAATCCAACGGCTTAAG
The DNA here is from genome assembly GCA_030765085.1 of Allium cepa. Lineage (NCBI taxonomy): Eukaryota > Viridiplantae > Streptophyta > Magnoliopsida > Asparagales > Amaryllidaceae > Allium > Allium cepa. Next base: position 502,550,206 of record CM060931.1, read on the forward strand.
TCCTTGCCGACCTAACACATGCGCGACTTAACTATCCAACTACCTAAGCCTTACGCCAATGCGCGACCTAACAACTACACGAGTTACGACCTACGACACAAGCTAATGCGCGACTTAACACCCCTTCGACCTAACGACTCAACAGGAGAAAGCAACCTAACACAACCCACGACCTACATCTTCATACGGCCTAACCAGCCTGTCGACCTAACTATACGCCTAAGCCATAACTCATTCACGACCTAACTCTCTTAGGTCACTAGCTTCTTAGGTCGGTCAAACCTATAGGTCGCTCAAACTCCTAAGCCGCTAACTATCTTAGGTCGCTTCCTGTATTTAGGTCGTCTCAATCTATAAGTCGTAACTCGTTAACCTACTCCAACTACTAACTCGTTAACGACCTATTCCTTAACCCGTTAACTCGTTCTAACACACTAACTCGCTCACTGTTTTAAGTCGTTCTATACACTAAACTGTTAACTCGTTCAAACCTTAAGTCGCTCTTCTACCTTAGGTCGCCTAACTTCCACACGACCTAAATCCTATGCGACTTAACTCCTACACAACCTAACTCTTAAGTCGCTCAACATACTTAAGCCGTTACATCTATAGGTCGCTCCTCTCAACCTAACTCTCATACGACCTAAGCTCCACACGGCTTAACAACCTCAACGACTTAATGGCAACTATTTACGATTTATCGACACGTAAAATACGGGTCGTAACATTCTCTCCCCCATAGGAATTTCGCCCCCGAAATTCCAGACAACAAGAGCAACCAAAACTATTCTGCATGCCTACCATCCATAGCAATCAACAAACCATGCATCCAATTACTAACCTAGCATGCAGAATTTTAAGACTAGAACAAGTTACAAATTCATGAGATGTCACGACACCTTAGGGCCATACCTCGAAGAGTTCAGGATGAGCTGCCTTCATCCTCTCTTCCTCCTCCCATGTACAGTCGTTAACATCATCACTCCATTGTACCTTGAGCAACTTGACTATCTTCTTCCTAAGCTGTTTCGTGTCAGTTTCCACAACACGAAGTGGCTTACGAGGTCTTCTAACAACTGGATCAACTTCTAAATCTTCGTAGCTATCAACAGAAACCACTGTACTTGGGTCGTGCACATATCTCCGTAGATACGATATATGAAAAACATTATGCACACCCGACATCTTTTCTGGTAACTCCAATCTATAGGCGAGCTTTCCAATTCGCTCGATGATCGGGAATGGTCCAACAAATCTCGAAGTTAACTTTCCTTTCTTCCCGAATCGAATAACATTCTTCAGTGGAGAGATCTTTACAAAAACCATATCACCCACGTTGAATTCCAAAACCTTACGACGCTTATCGGCATAACTTTTCTGACGGTCTTGGGCTGCCTTCATTCGTCGCCGAATGATCTCTATACAATCTGAAGTCTGTCGAATCATTTCGGGCCCAAGTATCAGCTTTTCTCCAGTTTCAACCCAACATGTCGGAGAGTTACACGGCCTTCCATACAGTGCCTCATACGGTGCCATACCAATACTTGACTGGTAACTGTTATTATATGCAAATTCCACCAAATGAAGATGATCTTCCCATGATCCTCCGAAATCTAAAACACAAGCTCTAAGGAGATCTTCCAAAACTCGGTTGACTCTCTCGGTCTGACCATCAGTTTGGGGATGATAAGTTGTACTCAAACACAACTCGGTCCCCAAAACTTCTTGGAAGCTCTTCCAAAATCCACTAGTGAACAATGGGTCTCGATCGCTCACTATACTCTTCGGAATACCATGGAATCGAACTATCCACTTAACATACAACTCAGCCAATTTCGATGCAGTCCTAGTTGATCGAACAGGAATGAATCTTGCACTCTTAGTCAAACGATCTACGATGACCCAAATCCCTTTATTTCCCGCTCTGGTTCTACGTAGTCCATCAATAAAATCCATCGATATCTGCTCCCACTTCCATGTAGGAACTTTTAGTGGCCGAAGCAATCCACTTGGCTTCTTCTGTTCGGCTTTTACCAACTGGCAATTCATGCACTTGGAAATAAAATTTCCAACATCCTTCTTCATACCTTCCCAGTAATAGGTTCTCTTCATATCCCGATACATCTTATTTCCACCTGGATGAATTGTCAACTTCGAGTGATGACTTTCCATAAGAACTTCATCTCTCAATCCATCTACATCGGGAACAACCAATCGTCCTTGCTTCCGAAGCCAACCCTCTCGATCGACTTCAAATCCTTTATCCTTTTCTGGGTCTACTCCAGATTCCACATCACGGATAATCTCGACAATCTTATCGTCTCGCTTTTGGCTCTCGCCAACTCTTTCCACCAGAGTAGGTCTTATCGATAAGTTTGCCAACATCTCAGGTTTCAATTCACATCTAGGCCTGAAATCAAATCCAGCCAAATACTCGAGACGCTTCCATTCTGAAAACATGGCTCCCAATTCTGCATGTCTTCGACTTAACGCATCTGCTACTGCGTTACCTTTTCTCGGGGTATATGCTATACCAAAATCATATGATGCTAAAAACTCTAGCCATCGTTGCTGTCGAAGATTCAATCCTTTTGGGAGAACAGATACTTCAACGACTTATGATCTGTAAACAACTCAAATCGAACTCCCAATAGGTAATGTCTCCACATCTTCAGAGCAAATACAATCGCCGCTAACTCCAAATCATGAGTCGGATAATTCCTTTCATGCGGCTTTAGTTGTCGACTTGCATATGCAACAACTTTATCCTTCTGCATTAGCACTGCTCCAAGTCCAGTACCACATGCATCGGTGTAAACCACCATCTCATCATTCCCACTTGGAATAGTCAAAACAGGAGCACTTGTCAGTCGCTCTTTCAGGATTCCAAAAGCTTGCTCACACTTAGCATCCCATTTGAACACTTGGTTCTTTTTCGTCAATCCTGTTAACGGTGCAGCTATCTTGGAAAAGTCTTTGATAAACCGACGATAATATCCTGCTAATCCAAGAAAACTTCTCACATCAGATGCATTCTTAGGTCTAACCCAATCCTGGATTGCTGCTACCTTGGCGGGATCAACCGCTATTCCATTTCCAGAGATAACATGGCCTAAGAACCTCACTTCACTCTTCCAGAAGTGACACTTCGAAAACTTAGCCTTCAGCTGATGTTTCCGCAAGATTTCTAAAACAATACGCAACTACGTCTTGTGCTCTTCTTTGGTTCTGGAATAAATCAAAATATCATCCACAAACACAAGTACGAACTTGTTCAACTGATCCCTGAACACTCTATTCATAAGATCCACAAAATATGCTGGTGCATTAGTCAATCCAAAAGGCATTACCAGCCACTCATAGAAACCAGATGGTGTCCTGAAATCAGTCTTCGGCACACTATCCTTCGCCACTCTTAACTGGTGAAATCCCGTTGCCAAATCCATTTGAGAAAACACCTTAGCTTCGTGAAGCTGATCAAAAAAGTCATCTATTCTCGGCAATGGATACTTGTTCTTCTTAGTCACTTTATTCAGCTCACGATAATCCACACACAACCTCAACGATCCATCCGCTTTGGTTGCAAACACAACTGGTGCACCCCATTCGGACACACTACGCCGAATGAATCCTTTCTGTAAAAAGTCATCAACTTGCACCTTTAACTCTTGCTGTTCCTTAGGCGCCATCCGCCTAAGAGGCATCACAACAGGTTTGGCTCCTTCAACTAGATCGATACGAAACTCGATCTCCCTATGCGGCGGTAACCCTTTGAATTCCTCAAAGACATCCTCAAATCCATTCGCGATCGGCACCGATGACAGTCCATCCCGCGGAACAACGCGAATACATGAAGCTCATGAAGACGCCTTCTTCATGCTTACATCGTATCACAACCTTTCGCCCCTCCACATTCTCGACTGTCACCTCCAGCCTTTCACAATCAACCTTTGCCGCATACTTCCTAAGCCAGTCCATACCCAAAATAATTCCGAACCCCGCAAAGTTCAGAACAAAACAATCACAAACAAAAGAGCAATCAAGACTCGATACAACCAGACCACGGCATATCATACACAAACATGACGAACCCCCAACTGGATTAGTCACAACCAATGGCCTATCAACAATATCCGGTTCCAAACCCAACCGACCTACAAGATCATTACAAACAAACGAATGCGACGCCCCAGTATCAAACAATACTCTAACTGGAACACCACATATGGAAAGAGTACCTTGAACCACTACACTTCCCCTTCTCTTCAGCAGTAGGAGCTTTTGAAGACGACGGCACAGCTCCCAAAGCATAAGCTTGCACAATCTGCCTGTCTTTCCTTGGTTCTGGGCAATCCTTCTTGATGTGTCCCAGCTTATCGCAGTTATAGCACTTTCCCGGCACCTTGAGATTCTTACAATCTCTGGAGAGATGGCCCTTCTGCTGGCAGTTGTAGCAGGTCACTTCACTCCTCGGCTTCTTCTGGCCATTCTTACCCTTTTGCTGCTGCTGCTTCCTCTTCTTGTTCCCACCTTGCTGTGGTTTGGACTCCTCCTTGGTCACAGCAACAACAGATCCTTCTTTAGGAAACAAACTCTCATGCCTGAGAGCCTTCTCCATAAGCTTCTCAAACGGATCGTCCAAATGATCCACCAACTGCCTCCCAAGGTAACTATCCAAGCCTGTCACAAACTTCTCATTCTTCTGATATGAAGACTCAATATACGATCTAGCATACTTGGACAAAGCTTCAAACTCAGAAACATACTCAAGAACTGATTTCCCTCCTTGCTTGAGCTCCACAAACTTCTTGAACAAAACAGACTTCTGAGCTGTAGAAATGAACTTAGCTTCAAATCTAGCTTGGAATTGCTCCCAAGTGATCTCTTCCTCTGGAGTATCTATGGTGATAGAGTTCCACCAATCCGAAGCTCTCCCTTGAAGCTGTCTTGATGCAAGCTTCCTCTTAGTTGCATCCTCAATTCCCAAATCACCAAAAATCCTTTTACAAGCATCTATCCATCTCTGAACTTCAATGGTTGATTTTGTTCCCAAGAAAACCTTTCCTCCAAGAGAAGTATAGTCTTTGCACAACTTAGCAAAATCCACTGGTCTTGGAGCTTGAACTTGAACTCCAACATCTACTGATGGTCCCGGAGCTGGCATCCTTTTCATGATCGAAGTCATCATGGCCTCGAACATAGCAGCATAATCAGCGGCCCCATCAACAGCACGGCCTTCCCTAGCAGCTGGTCTCCCTCTTCGACTCATCCTTAATATCTACAAAAAGGAATGATTAAGAACACCTTGAGAAACAACTGCATAAGGAGTTCAAATCCTTCTAACTACTATATTATATATAGTAATCATACATCAAAATACAATTACGTCTCTCATACGTGATTACGTCAGCGAGCATTGGCTAAAATCGATTAACCAAAGCTCTGATACCAAATGTGAGGACTGCCCATGACTCCCGCACATAAACAAGGGAATAATGCGCTGAAAAGCGTGCCAGGCAGCCATGGACGATCATTAAGGTAAGATAAAACAGCAGACTCTATCGTATAACTCACAGCGCATGAACAAAATACAATACAGAAATATATATATATAGTGAAACTCTATAACAGAATATCATCATATAAACTCCATAATAGTTAGATACAACATCAGAACAGTCAATACATCAAAGCCTCACTACATAGCACTCAGAGTATATAAAATAGCGGAACATCCAGTACATATAGAAAGAACTATAATATGCAAAAGCCTCCAGCTCGTCTTCGTCATCATCAGCGTCAATCACAAAGAACAGCACCTGTCACCTATTACCTAGTCTGCCCATCCCAACATGGATGAACAGCCCAAGGTAATAAGAGTTGAACATAAAACCTTGAGTCAAACAAAGCCCTAGTGAGCAGTAAATTAACTATCAAACATACCAAAAGAGCATAAAGGACAAAAGGAATAGGAACCCAACCATCCCACTCCACCTCTTTCTACAGTGATAGCCCCCAGACACACTAAGGAGAAGCAAGCATTGCAAAGCAGATAATTAAAGTAAAGCAATAATCACTCAAGTCAAGGTCGATGTTTTCTAAATACAAACCCCCAAGGCCTAAACCAAGATCAGATAAGCACCCAGAAAACACCGTTCTTGAGTCCGAATGATGATACAACCAAACATCCATGACTCTGGCTACCACTGTTATCATTGCTTCGAAACCACCGTTAATTGAATGATCGGCACATTCTTTCAGCCGTAAGTCAAGGGCTAATGGTAACCCCCGGTTCTAGACAAACTCTGCACGTCGTCGCAGCCCGTGCCTAGGACTTACCTACTCTGCCCAGAGTACTCGACCACCTGCCTGTAGTCTTTTGGGTGTCCCGACCACCTACCTGTAGTCGTTTTGGGCGCCCCATGTACTCTTGTTTTGAGTTTACTAGAACCTTCAACGACGATGAAATCCAAGCCTCCTAGTCATCCTCCTCGATGACTATTCTCTTACTAGCCCAAGCTACCTCTCGAGCAATCCATTATCAACCAACTCGAACCATCCCTTGAGTTATCAACATACTTGGGATGATCCCGTCTGGATTAAACCAAGGCTATCTCACATCAAACTTTGCTTCATCGCATCATAGCAAAGTCCATCTTCATCGAATCTATCCATATGAGCCTCACCATCCGCTTTATATGCCACAAGCAGCTTTCACTATTCAAGAGCCTTTCCACTTAGCTTTTGAATCATCTTCGACCAACTTATCCAAATCAACTATTAGTTAATTTGCAACAATCTATCAATCAAATCAATCATTAATCCAAGCACTCAAACATTCAAACAAGATCTAATAAGCAATTATACAAAAATGGCAATTTCGTAATTAAAGTGTCCAAATCTAACAAGTATGAATTATAAACAAATATCTCTATAACTTGTTGAATGAACTTGCATAAGTTATCATGTAGTAAAAATGAATATCAAGACTTCATAAACGATGGATCTACATGCAGACTTAAGGAAAATGCAAGAAATCACTATCTTTAACACACAAACGAGCCACCGATCCAATATACTCCTTTGGGTCCGTGTGAGAGATAACTACCACTCACCGAATCACCTTAACACTTCAAAAGCTACTAACTTCATATCTGGACAGCGCGGGATCTAGCTTGATCCGACAAGATTTCCGCTTCAAATGATGAAATCTCTCTTTGTTGGATGTAGATCTTCAACTTTGGCTCTTGAATCTTCGATCTTGGATGGATGTAAGTACTAGATTAGAGTGGAGAAAAGAAGTGAAGAAGTGTTGTAGTCGAGCTCTCAAAATGGCAGCACTTCGTTGCTTCAAAATCCGGTGCCAAAAAGTGAACCAAAGCCCCCTATTTATAGGCTGAATCCTTAAGTCGCCGCCCCCATAAGTCGTCCACGACCTACCCCATGAGTCGTCCCCGACTTAAGACTTCCCACGACCTACTGCGTATGCGCATCCACGACCTAACGCACTCACAATCCAACGGCTTAAGTCCTTGCCGACCTAAACGCCCTTGCGCGACTTAACTATCCAACTACCTAAGCCTTACGCCAATGCGCGACCTAACAACTACACGAGTTACGACCTACGACACAAGCTAATGCGCGACTTAACACCCCTTCGACCTAACGACTCAACAGGAGAAAGCAACCTAACACAACCCACGACCTACATCTTCATACGGCCTAACCAGCCTGTCGACCTAACTATACGCCTAAGCCATAACTCATTCACGACCTAACTCTCTTAGGTCACTAGCTTCTTAGGTCGGTCAAACCTATAGGTCGCTCAAACTCCTAAGCCGCTAACTATCTTAGGTCGCTTCCTGTATTTAGGTCGTCTCAATCTATAAGTCGTAACTCGTTAACCTACTCCAACTACTAACTCGTTAACGACCTATTCCTTAACCCGTTAACTCGTTCTAACACACTAACTCGCTCACTGTTTTAAGTCGTTCTATACACTAAACTGTTAACTCGTTCAAACCTTAAGTCGCTCTTCTACCTTAGGTCGCCTAACTTCCACACGACCTAAATCCTATGCGACTTAACTCCTACACAACCTAACTCTTAAGTCGCTCAACATACTTAAGCCGTTACATCTATAGGTCGCTCCTCTCAACCTAACTCTCATACGACCTAAGCTCCACACGGCTTAACAACCTCAACGACTTAATGGCAACTATTTACGATTTATCGACACGTAAAATACGGGTCGTTACAGGTATAAAGTGTGCACTCTTAGTCAATTTGTTCACTATAACCCAGATACTCCCATTTCCTCTTTCAACCTTAGCAATCCGTCTATGAAATCCATTTAGATTGAATCCCGTTTCTAGACTGAACATCCAAAGGCTGAAGTTATCCACTCGGTTTTCTTTGCTAGGCCTTTACATGTTAATAGTTCAAACATTTCTTCACCCATAGGCCTACATCTCTCTTCATACTTTCCCATAATAAACACCTTTTCATATCCTGATACATCTTAGTTCCTCCCGGATGAATAGTGAACTTCGAACGATGACATTCTCTAAGAACTTTCTTCATGATGTTACCCACACTCGGAACAAATAGTCATCCTTTCTTCCTCCACCACCCATTGTAGTCAAGGCTGAAATCTTTCAAATCATCACTCTCTATTCCATTCCTTAACCTTCTAATCTGCTCGGTTAATAAAGGATATTCTCCTTGTTTAGAAGAAATCATTTCAATTATCGTCGGTCAAACTTCTAAACATGGCCGTTTCTCGATTAGAACTAACCTTAGGCGTTGTACTCCGCATGTAGTCAACGCTTTTAAATCTTTCCAATCAGATATCATTGCCAATACTACATTCTATTGTTTACTGCTAAGTGCATCTACAACCTTGTTTTCTTTTCTTGATGCATACTCAATACCAAAGTCATATCAAATATGAACTCTAACCATCCCATCTGTCTCATATTCAATTCCTTTTGAGAGAATAAATATCTTAGTGACTTACAATCTGTAAATAGCTCTAAGCTTTCTCTTAAAAAGTAATGTCTCCACATCTTCAATGCAAAAATTACCGCAGCTAATTCCAAATCATGAGTTGGATATCTAACTTCATGCGGTCTGAGCTGTCGAGAAGCATAGGTAATCACTTTACCCCTCTGCATTAGCAAAACTCCTAATCCTGTTTCACATGCATCCTTGTATAATATTAAGTCCTGATTCCCCTCTAGAACACCTAACATAGGTGCATTAACCAATAGATGTTTCAACCTCCGAAATGCTTCTTCACAATTATCGATCCAAACATACTTCACCTCTTTTCTGGTTAGCTTAGTCATCGATGCTGCTACCCAGGAGAAATCCTTAGTGAATCTCTAGTAGTAGCCAGCTAGTCCAAGAAAACTCTCTATCTTAGTCACTATCTCGGGTCTCTTTTAATTATTCACTATCTCGATCTTAGACGGATCCACTAACAACCCTTTCTGTAAGAGTACATGACTTAGAAACTTCACTTCCTTCTTCCAAAAGTGACACTTCAAAAACTTTGCCTTCAACTAATGTTGCCTCGTTGTCTCAAGCACTATCCTAAGATGAGCTTTATGATCTCTTTCATCCTTGGAATATATCGGTATGTTGTCTATGAATACGAATACAAACCTATCCAGATGCTATCAGAAGATTATGTTCATTATGTCCACAAAGAATGTTGGTACATTAGTTAGTCCGAACGGCATCACTAATCATTCGTAAGATCCATATATTATTATAATTGTCATCAAAGGAATACTGTCCTATACTATAAGTTGATAGAACCCTGTAGCAAAATCCAATTTAGAGAATAATTTAGCTCCCCTCAACTAGTCGAACAAATCACTAATCCTAGGTAACGGATATCAATTCTTTATTGTCTTCTCATTCAGCTTATGATAATCGATACACAACCTTAGCGATCCGTTTGGCTTTCATGCAAGCACTATAGCTTCTCCCCAAAGCGAATGCTTGGTCTGATAAAATTCTTACCCTCTAAATCCCCCAACTACGCCTTTAGCTCCTTCATTTCCATAGGTGTCATTCTACTTGGTGGTCTATTCACAGGTTTAGCTCCTGGTACTAAATCCATCCGAAACTCAATGGCTCATTTCGACAGTGGTCCTATCATGGGATCAAAAGCATCTAAGAATTCTCTAACAAAGAAAACTCGATTTAACTCGTCTTCTTCATCCATAATGCACAATAAAGCACACGAATCTAAATTTGGGTTTTTCGTAATATATACAATCTGATGACTACAACTAAGGTGTCTAAGTGATAGTTTCATATCATGGCAAAGTATCCTAGCATCATACTTACTTAACCAATCCATACCCAAATTATTCTAAAACCTACAAAATCAAACACGTGCAAACTACAAGAAAATATATGACCTAACAATTCAAGCTCTAAGTGGTCACATCTCATCGCAAGAATCACATACCCTTCTATCAGTTGCAACCCTTAAGGATGTTACTACATAGAGGGTTCAAGGTTAAGCTTATCTACCAAACAATGAGACATAAAATAATGCAATGCACCGGTATCAAATAGAATTCTAACTTACATATCATGAATCAAAAGCATACCTCCCAACACAGCTTTTCCTTTCTCCTCTACTGTTGGCTTTGACGTAGCTGGTTCCAATGCAAGCAATTTGCCCTTTCCATCCTTAGCTAGTTATTTACATTGGCCTTATAATGTCCAATCTTATCATAGTTGAACCAATTGATATTCTTCTTTCCAAACACTTTCTTTTCATCCCCTGAGCGACATTCATTAGCGAAATGCCCTTTCTTTTCAGACTTATAGCATATAAATTCTATCTTTGCTTTCTTGATAGTTCCACTCTTCTAAGCTCCCATCTTGTGGAAAAAACTCTTCTCGTTTTTCCCACCTTGATTTTCCCCTGCTTTGTTACCATAAAAGAATGTGAGCATCTCCTCATTCCTCAAAACCATCTCAACAACTGCATCATAAGGATCCCTAATAAGTGGTAAAGTTGTTTTAGCAAGCTTGGGTCTCGACCCGTGGATGCATTTCTCATTCCTTTTGATAAATGTATCAGCTGTAGCTATATGTATCTCGGTAATTCCCCAAATATGGTAGCATATTCAAGCATCGTCATGTCTCCCTACACCAATTTAGCAAGCATCCTGAGCAGAGTTGAATTGGCGACCTCCGACATTAATCTTTTGTAATACCCCTAATTTTGATAATATTATTCAAGAGATTTAATTAAATAGATTAAATAGAATGTAAACATTAGAGTGATAAAGGGATTGAGATTTGAACAAATAATTAAGGTCGTGCTTAATTACCTAAATGGGCTTATAAATGGCTTATATATTAATCAATTAAAACAAGTGTATTACGTTTAATTGCACACCACAACCCTTGTATATATTTCATTCCCTTCATTATACACATCCGTTTTCATCTCATAAAAATGCAAATCAAAACATTTAAGACGGTCATTACTGAGGAGTAAGAAAATGGGAAAATCAATCTAAAGCTAAGGAATTAAAACAAGGAGATTAATCTCAATCAAATCTAAAATTCCTTATCCTAATCGGGGTGAATAATAATCTAAATCATCTTTATCTTGCTCTTATAATATTTTAATTTTCGGGTTTAAGATTAAATCCATTATAATGATGATTTTGATGATGATATGCTTGGGTTTTATAATGTGTTTGGATTAAACAATATTGTTTGAATATAGTTATATATATGTTTTTAAGGGTAAAACCGATTATAATGATTTTCATATGCCATAAGAAAATTTTATGTTATGTAAAACATGATTTAGATATGATTACTTTAATTTTTATAGTTTTCCAAGCTATGGAAAATTTATTATGAATTTTCAAAGGAAAATATGAATAATTGGGTTTGGAAATTTATTTCAATTATTTTATGAAGAATTTAGGTCTGGAATTTTTATATGTTTGATCACGTATTGAAAGTGAATTTCTTTAATTTTTTAAGATTTTTCCTAAGTGATTTATTATGGAAATTAAATTATTTTTGAAAAAGGGCATATATGTTTTATTTGCTTAGCTTAAAAAAGGGCTTATTTGCAAAACGGTTTAAATTAGATCTAAAGTAATTGCTACAGTTATTTTTGTAAAGAATTTGAAAAGATTAAGGCAACCAATTAAATGTTTACAAATAGGCAAGTTAGTTATAAAGTTCTTACTTTAAATAGCATTAATTCAGCCTTTACCAAGAAAATGTTGGTTTCGCCTCTTTCAGAAGCACCTTTCGACCAATTACTTCCACTTCAACCAAGCCGAAACCAACCAAGTCGAAATCAATACACAAGGCATCACAATGATGGTACGTAGTGGATTGGAGAAAAAGCGGAAGGTATGGTGTAGAAACATAGCTTTCGATGGAGTTCAAACCTTTGTTTTACTTTTTGAAGAAATGTGCTTACATGTTTTACTAAATACTTTTGATGGGGTTGAAACATGTGCTTTCAAAGTGGTCTTTTTTTAATTGCTTTCGAAAAGGGTTGCCATTTCTTGTTCAAATAGTGGCTTTCTAAAGAGTTACTTAACTTTAAAATCAACGCTTTTGAAAAGAGTAGTTTTGAACAATTCGAAACCCTTCTGTCGTCCTTATGCCTCTAAAGTGGATTGAAGTCATCAACCAATTTGAAAGGTAGCCTTTGATTTAAACTTGTACTAAGCCACTTCCTAAAGCTTTTGAAAGAGTTAAGGGTTTCGAAGGCAATGGCTTCGAAAGGGGGTTTCGAAGCTAATCTTCAGATGTTTTATTTAAATTCTTTGAGCTTTCGAAAGGATAGTTTCGAAGCCATCGATTTTCCCCCAACAATTTTTTATACAGATTAAAGTTTCCAAAAGGGGTACTTTCGCTTTTATTAAGATATGTTTTAAGTAAACCCATTAGTTTCGAAATGGGTACTTTCAAATGGTTCCAAAGCCATGCTTCTATAGTTGAATCGTAACACTTTAATACATTCGAAAGGTTTCAAAAGAAAGGTTTAAAGTGTTTTGAAAGGTAGGTGCCTAGAGTTTCGAGAAGAAGATTTTAATGCTTTCAAAAGGAAGTTTTCCAATCGTTCCGAAAGTAAGATTAAAGATTTTGAATCAAAACGAAGAACCCAATCTCAATTTTTAAAAGCAAAACCCATGACATTATAAAAGAGGTTTTAAATGCTTTTAAATTGGAGTTTTTAAAGAAGTTTTCCTTGATAAAATTATAGGTTAAAGAGATCAACCATTTTGGTATTATTGTGTTAATATGTTTGCTTATTCTAGTTTACATATTAACTTTAAAGTGGACCAATAACTGTAATTTGGGGAAAATGGGCAGAATAACCAGCTAGGTTGACCCAGTGGTGAATATAAATTGAGTTAACTTCTTATTGAGTAAAATTTCATCGAGGAGGTCAGATAGACCAGAATACAGGATGCCTAAACAATGAAGTTATCAAGCATACAGTTTCATAGTAAACCCATGAAAACTATGTTTTGAAAAAATTATTGGGAGGTGCCAATAGGCTCATAGTAAACGCATGAAAACTATAATTAAAAAGAGTTAATGGCAGGAGCTAATAGGTTTGTAGTGAACCCATATAAACTATAGGCGGGTTAAGTTAGTGACAAAATTCAATAGCTTCTTGTCAACCCATGAAGACTGGGATAAGAGGAAAGTCATTGGAGATACCAATAGGTTCATGGGAAACCTATGAAATAATGAAGTTATTGTCATTGACTAATAGGTTCTTAGTGATCCCAAGAAAACTATGAAACTGGGTAGGGAGTCCATGAATATTAAACATGCTATTAGTCAGCCAATGAAAACTAATAGGTTAATTGTGACCCTAGAAACTATAACTAAGATAGATAGTCGGAATGAATGAGAATGGGAAACCTAGAATTGACTTACTTGTTTGCATATCATCGTAATATTTTAAATTGCTATGTTTTAACCATTGTGGATGCAGGGACACAGTATATGATTTTATAAAGTTTTGAATAAGGTACAAGTGTGGGAAAAACCCGTTCCTCTAAGAAACATGGTCTCAATAGATATCTAAATAGTTTGAGATGGTAGATTATTATTCATACCTGGCTTTATGTCTGACTCGGAGTTTATGTTTTTTCCTTAAACTCTCGGATGCTCAATTAATATTGAGTAGTTTGAGAGTTGAGGTTTTCATGTACCTCTTAGCTTTTGAAGGCATACAGGAGGCATGATAGATTTTTAGAGTTCTTTTCTATTTTGATTCTGCTATTTTTTGTTGTAAAGGCAAAGATGTTTAATTGCCTGTTTATATACTCTAATCATCCAAGGGGGCATCTCCATATGTCACTCTTGGCGTATGTTGTAATAATTATATTTTCTTTGAACGTGGTTCTCGTTTTGGGATTATGTAATGAATTTGAAATGCTTTGAGATGGAATGAGAAAGTTATTTGTTGATTTAAAAAAAATTCCATATCTATTTATTTCTGTTTTATCAATGTATCTAACATTACCATATTTGGTTGCCGAGGATTAATAACTACGGATGAATGTAGCATCCGCAGTCCTTAGTTTTGGGCCTCTAAGTGCGGGATGTTACAAGTTGGTAGCAGAGCATAGGTTTGTGAAACTTAAAATAAATTCAAACCTAATAGACTTTCAAACATAATTCAATGAATCAACAAATAAGATCAGGTTTTGGGATAACGCTATAGTAATGCACTTGTATTTGATATATATATATATATATATATATATATAAGTACATATTCCCTCCTCTCTTAGATCATTCTTCTGTATCTTATTAAGGCTCATATGCAAATTTACGAGAAAGAAGATACGGAGGCAAGAAATGGAAGAGGAAATTTCGGTGGAGGAAGAACCATAACCAATGGAAATGTTCGACCTCTAGAAGGAACCTGGGTCGACAGGCTAATGCTAACCAAAGTGCAGAAACCAATGCTGTTGCTGGAAATCCATTCGTGGATATGGGGACGATGCATCATTCCTTACCAGTATGATGCAAGAAGGAGCTGCTGCTGGTGCTACTGGAAATGTTGGAGGAGCTAATCCTGTGGATCTAGTTGGGAATAATTATGCTCAGTTGAGCAGAGGTTACACTGGTCATGGTCGGAAGCCATTTATAGGAACGGAGCATGCTATTGAAGTTTATAATTGGTTGTTGCACTGTAAGAGAATCTTCATTGATTTGGGTTTTGATGATGAGAAGAAGAGAAGGCCGGCCTCTAGGCAGTTGCATGGGGCAGCACTTCATTGGTGGAATAGTGTCACTACCAAGGTTCCAAAGGATGAATTGACTTAGGCAGATTTTAGAAGGAGATTTGAATAGAGGTTTCTACTTGAAGTTGCTAAGTCATCATTGATGAGAAAGTTTATGGATTTGAAGTATGGAGAGATATCGGTAATCGAGTATGTTACTAAGCTTGATGAGTTGTCTCGATATGGGTATGCTACTATAGACACCGTCATCAGGAGGATGAGAGGTTCATTCGAGGATTGAAGCCTGAGAATGCTACAACGACCCTAACATATCTCCGAGATCCTTGTAATGTATTTGTGGAGATGGCAATTCGACATGAGGAGATGCTTGTTATTTGAGAGAGAGCGAGAGATAAAAGCCCGTTGAAACCTTGGGTTCTTAGGGAAAGAAGAGAAAGTTTTTTAAGAAGAAGGAAGCCTAGAAAGGTGAGGCTGCCAAAAAGGCAAAGGCTGATTTAGTCTGTTTAAAGTGTGACAAGAAAGGTCATTATGCTCATGAGTGCCGGTCAAGCAAGGGGAAGAAGGCTATAGAAAAGAAGAATGTGAAGTGCTTTAACTATGATCAAGTTTGGCATTATAAGAGTCAGTGTCCAGAACTAGTCAGGACAGACATAGGAAAGGTTTTTACTATTGGACCACCATCTGCTAGGCCAGTTGCAGCTAAGAAAGGGAAGACTATGATGGATGGTACACATTTGATTTAGAGTATACCAGTTAGATACTATTTGATACCGTGCATCACATCATTTATATCTTAGAATTTGGTTGATAGATAATGCTTAGAACCCACATACCTTGTTACTTCCTTAAGGGTTGCGAATCCAATAGGAGAGTATGCAACTCTAGAGATGAGATGTGATCATTTAGAACTAGACTTATTATGTCACAAGTCTGCATGCAGTCTGTATGTTTTTGATTTTGTAGATTTTGGAATCATTTTGGGTCAGGATTGGTTGGGTAAGTATAAGGCTAGGATATTTTGGTAGGTTGGGGAGGTATTACTAAGACACCATTTTCAGTCATAACCAAATTATATTCTCAAAGGAGAATTCTGAGTGGAGTAGTTGCGCTTTGTTAAGTGCTATGGAAGTGGGAGAAGAGTTAAGTCGGGTTCGAGTAGCAAGGGAGTTTGCAGATGTCTTTGAGATGGTTAAAGGACTACCACCAAAACGAGCTATTGAGTTTTGGATAGATCTTGTGCTAGGAGATGAACCTATAAGTAAGCCACCTAGAAGAATGACACCGATAGAGATGAAGGAGTTGAGGTGCAGCTAGTGGATCTAGAAGGAAGGAATTTCATTAGACAAAGCAGTTCGCCTTGAGGAGCGGCCATGGTATTCATGAAGAAACCAGATGAGTCGTTGAGGATGTGTATCGACGGTCGTAAATTGAACGAGAGGACGAGTAAGAATAATTATCATTTGCCGAGAATTGATGATCTATTTGATCAGTTGTATGGAGCCAAGGTATTTTTCCATTTGGATTTAGCGACAAATTTCCATCAATTAAGGGTGGCAGAGGAATTATTCCTTTGACAGCATTTCGGACTAGGTATGGTTCGTATGAGTGGTTAATAATGTAATTCGGGTTAACGAATGCACCTGTATTCTTCGTTGATTTGATGAACCGAGTTTTCTTGGAATACTTGGGTAGGTTTGTGTTGGTGTAGATGACATTTTATTATACTATAAAGATGAAACAGAGCATGAGGATAATCTTAGAGTAGTGCTTGAGATGCTGAGGCAGCATCAGCTAAAGGTGTAGTTTCCTAAGTGTCATTTTTAGAAGAAAGAGGTTAAGTTTCTTAGTCACTTGGTTTCAGAGAAAGGCTTGTCAGTCGCTCTAGATAAGATTGAAGCTGTTAATAATTGAAAGAGATGAGAGTCGATGACTGAGATAAGGATTTTTCTTGGACAAGTTGGCTATTACTGAAGATTCATCAAGGATTTCTCCGGAATAGCAGCACTTAAGTTAACCAGGAAGGATGTGAAGTTTGTCTGGTCTGACAATTGTGAGGAAGAATTCCTCAAAATCATTTATTGACCAATGCAGCAGTGTTATTCATTCCAGACAGAAACCAATGGTCGGTGTCGTACATTGAAGCGTGTGGGAGTGGACTAGGAGCTGTTTTGATGTAGAAGGATTCATTCCAGACAGAAACCAAGGGTTGGTGGTGACATTGAAGCATATGGGAGTGGACTAGGAGCTGTGTTGATGTAGAAGGGTAAAGTTATTGTCTATGCTTCACGCAAATTAGACCGCATGAAGTGAGATATCCTACTCTTGATTTAGAGTCGGCAGCGGTGCTTTTTGCATTTATGATTTGGAGACATTATCTCTTAGGGGAGGGGTTTGAGATATATACTGATCATAAGTCCTTATGGTATTTATTCTCTCGGAAGGAGTTGAATATGAGACAGCAGAGGTGGCTGGAGTTTTTAGAAACTTATGATTTTAGTATAGAGTATACTCCTGGGAAAGGAAATAGGTAGCAGATGCTCTTAGCAAAAGACATAAGAATGTGGTGTTAGTTATGTTAGCACAATGGAAAGATTTAGAAGCTTTGACTACTTGTAGTGTGCAGTTAAGATCGACTTCTAGTTCTGGTCAGAGTACCCCATGTTATCCTCTTTGGAAGTTCTATCGGTGTTAATCGATAGGATTGCTTCTAAGTAAAAAGAAGATCCAGTATTAGTAGAGAGGATTGAAGGCTTGAGCTCGGAACTGAGATCGATGATCTTAAGGATTTTAGTCTTGACTGGAGAGGATGGTTGAGAAATAAGTGACAGTTGCGTGTTTCGAATGTTGAGGACTTAAGGAGAGAAGTTCTTATAGAATTTCATCGATCCAAGTTTACGATTCATCCTGCAGGGACGAAGATGTATCAAGATATGAAGAGAAGCTTCTTTTGGGAAGGTATAAGGAGAGATGTTGGCTTATGGGTTAGGCAGTGTGCAAACTGTCAACAAGTGAAGGTCGAATATCATAAGTTGATTGGATTGCTTCAACCATTAGAGATTCTAGTTGGAAATGGGATTCGATATCCATTGATTTTATAGATGCATTGCTAAGGTCAAGTATGGGAAATAAAAGTGTATGTGTCATAATGGAGATGTAACAACCCGTATATTTGGACCATTTAAATTGACAATAATCCACACGTGTCAACTTAAATAATACAAAACACGAATCATTATGGGATTTTAAATACATAAATGTAAATGAGAATCAATACAACAACACAGACACAGAACAGTCACAGAATAATGCAGCGGAAAATACATCGTCATAATAGCAGTTCATGAAGCTACTACATGAAGTACAACAATGTCTTAACATAAAGTGACTTAAAAGGAAATACATAAATGTCCAACGGACTAGGACATCAATACAGGAATAGCAATAGACTGATAAAGATAAGTGCTAAGCCTTCAGCATCTTCAACCAACCTTGATCAGCAATTGGATAGCTTCAGACTGACCCGAGCATATACAAAAGGGAAACACTCGAGTCAGGACTCAAAATCTTATATAGAATAATCAAGTGCAGGGAATAAAGTCCATAACTCAAAGATGAATAAAACAACATCTCTAAGGAACCGATAAACTATCTATATATACAATAGAATACGATATGTAGATAATGTCTAATCAGTAAAATACGATATTAAAATAGCGTTAAGGCGTTACCATAATTCCCCTTAACACATTTTATAATGTCATAGTCTATACAGCACCGTAAACTCCACCGTAAACTAGTGGTTATCAGAGGGTACCCCATAGGTATAACACAAAACAAAACGTAGTGGTCGTGAATAGGATAATCAGTATGACAAGGTACAAGAAGCGATGCCAACTAGGATACTAGTAGTTGGGTGATCCGGACTGATGTTGAGCATAGCCAGCAGCTACCTCAACACCGCGAAACAACACTCCCAAATCAAGGGGTGCACCCAAATCGAATCACAAAAGTAATAGATATGGTATCGAAGAAGCGTGTCCGCTAGAGGTGGCGAAACTCAATGGCCCGGCGCGGCTCCTGTTTTAGTCATGTCAGGGGTCATCCAATATCGTTCTCTTTCTTCAGTCAACGCGTTCACCAAATCATCCACTTAATTTTGGATCAACACTCCGCTTATAATAGTTATCAAAGTGGTTTTTGGTATCGACAGAGAGTATGTCCATACCCGATCCCGATCTCTTTAATAACTACGTATTTATTACCCTATGGTCGATTAAATTAGCGTTTAAACAAATCAAAGTCCAAAAGTCAAGGTGCAAATTTGACTTCCAAAATTTGACATTTCACGGTTCAGTTTATTTCGGATATTAAACATATTTCCAAGTGCAATCTTTAGTTCAAACATTTGAGTTAGCAATAAAATTAAGTATTCACGTTCAATTTAATAAGATCTAAATTCACTTCTTAAATTTAGTAAAAATCAGTTAATTCAATTTAATGGTAAATTTAGTTCGAATCATTAAATCAAATTCTATTCATTTCACTTCGTATTTACATTCATTGTAACATTAAATATAATCGTAAATTTGATTAAATCATTTTCATTAACTAAATTCCTTTTTATCAAAACTTCATTTGATTTATTTACCAAATTCAATTAAATTTCTATTTAAAGAAACCCAATTTCATTTATTTGGTTCCATGATTTACCCAACACGAATTCGTTATTTATGAGTTACAAATCAACTCAATTCATATTCGGTTATGATGTCCTAATTCATTGTATTCAAAATCATTTAAATTTAAATTATCACTAAATTAAATCCACAAAACTTTAGTTAGTTTTGTATTCCACTTAAGTCAAAATTTCATAGTCTCGAATTTAATTCGTAACAAGTTTCAAATCTATTTAATTAAAATCGAGTTAAAATCTAAATCTAACAAATCTAGTAAAATTTTAAATTATTAAATTCTAGGACTTATTTCTAAATCTCATTTCAATTAAATTTGCCAATTCATTTTATTCAAGTAAATAGGTTTATTAATCCGTTTCAATTAAGTCCATTAATTTATTCCAATTTAATCCATTAATTTCATTACTTAATTTACAAACAAATTGTTAAGTTCATTCCTTAATTTCAAATATATTTCGATTTCAAAGTGATTTTTGTTGACCAATCGGGTTTCTTATTTTTAATTATCTATCCTAGGCCAAGTTGTTTAATTGGGTATTTATCATTTCAACCCAATATCATTCAATATAAAACAAAGCATAGCAAAGGGAACTTGCAGTGTGATAACTGGGATGGTGTCAAAGTAAATAAACAAGCAATAGCAACCATACATAACAATTCAACAA
Source organism: Allium cepa (assembly GCA_030765085.1). Taxonomy (NCBI): domain Eukaryota; kingdom Viridiplantae; phylum Streptophyta; class Magnoliopsida; order Asparagales; family Amaryllidaceae; genus Allium; species Allium cepa. Next base: position 502,570,846 of record CM060931.1, read on the forward strand.
TTTATTAAATGATCTCGAAATAATTGTATTAGCTTACATTTGTTATTTATGTAAATTAATATAATTATTCCTAGAATCAACACTATCATTTCATGCAGATTAAAGATTATTACATTATGGTTTCACTTGGTGTCTATTATCAATTTACTACATCAATCATACATTCAATGGTTCAAAGTGAGGTTAACGCTATTTCTACGCGTCGATTTATTTAACATTCAAAGGGGTCAAATTCAACATGTATAATCCATTTTAAATTGTTAACTATCCTATATGAAATTAAATTTCATATTAAATTTTACTTATATTAACAACCAAATTCAACATCACATAACACATTTAGTGTCATAACTATTTGTCGTAAACTAACAATATTCAAATTTAACTTGCATAGTGATTTACAGTTTTATTTCAACAATTTAATATCCAAATTGATATTAACAACAATTATCACTTGATTATCATAGCATAATAGATTGAGTCATGAATGAAATATTCACCTTGCGTGGTTAGAAAAGATGACGAAGCACGAAGACGAATAGATAAAATAGATCCTAACAAGCACGACGCAAAATGACCACAACTGCAATCAACGACTAATTAATAAATAATTTGTTTATTTCAATATATATATCGATTGAATATATATATATATATATAAACCATACCAAAACAAAGAAACTAGATAGATCTGATAAGCTGAATGGAAGCCTACGTCTAGGGGTGGGCATTTAACCGACCGAACCGACTTAACCGATCGAACCGACCTTAATCGAACCGCTTTAACCGAAAAAATCGGTTAACCGAACATTCGGATAACCGACCGACGTTAACCGATCAAAATCGGTTCGGTTAACGATTAACCGCGGTTATGTATCGGTTAACCGTTAACCGAAACCTTTTCTAAATCATCCCAAAACTATTCGCAACCTGACCCAATAATTTTTACGTAACCCTAATCAAGAGAGACTTCAGCCGCTATACAGTATACACTATCTTCTTACTTCGAATTTGTTCCCAAAAATAAAATACTTATCTACTTATCTATTTTATTTTCATGAATCCATGATAATCAAATCTTGAATCCATTATAATCAAATCGTTAATCCATGATAATCGAATCATGAATTCGTGATAATCGAATCGATCCTCTACTGCCTTGCTCTTCAGTCTTTGCTATCCAGATCGTTGATTTGAGCAATGGTGAATACTAGCAGGAAAAGGAAAAATGTGAGTTTGACTTATTTTTTACAAATGATTATTTTGATTTGTTAGTTGTTATGTTGGAATGGTTCGGCTTGGTTTATTGTTAACTTAACCGGTAATTTAACTGAAATGTAATTGGCATATAGATGCTTGGAACTAACGGTTAGAGCGCAGAACAGACTTTACAATGATACTAGCTCTGTGATACTGGCTTTTATAACTTAAACTGTGCCTTCCATACCATTTGCATCTATTATGTGCCTTACTTGGTCTTAAAAAACCTAGACATCTATTATATCAATAAAATATGAATTGAAATCTATGCACTACTAAAAAAGAAAATTAGAGAGAGAAATGGGGTTGAGAAATAGTAGAAAACTAGATAAGATGAAGAAGAATCTCAATGGTTTTGTATTTTCATTAGTTTTCTAATAAGCTGACTTGCTCATTTTAATAAAAGCTAATTCGGATTTTATATCTATGTTCAGTTAATCAAAGCCCAAACCGGATTGGAAAAATAAAAACTGAAACAAATGAAATATGGTAATCAGTATGCTCCTTCTTTCTCTTCTGTTGCGGATGGCACATGACAAATGCTCTCTCTTCAAAATCCACCTTATCTTTAGTTCTATAATTGCTGCTGTAAAGTATGGATGGTTTAGTTCAAACAGTGTGCATGAAATTAGCATATTTCAAATTACAACAAAATATAGGCCTTATATATATGCCAGAGTTCAAATATAAATACATTAGGTTTATTAGTTTATACTCACTTCAGTTTAGGTGCACCTGTAGTATCACTGTAGGCAAAACTGTAAATATAAATGAAGTAGAAACAAGCTTGAGCATGGGAGGTTGCGTGTGTATATGTGATATGCATGGTTGTGACATGTATTTTGTATGTGAATGGCTGTGACATGTATTTTGTATGTGAATGGCTGTGACATGTATTTTGTATGTGCGTGTATATGTGAGGATGTGCATGACTGGGCTGATGTGTATTTCATATTTTGTTGATTTTGTTTGCTTATTAATTTCTATTGAAATAGCTGCTACTTTATAACTTAGAGGTAATAATAAAAGCGTATGCTTTTGGGTCTAAATTCTTTGAACACACATATACATACATATATTCGTGCATTCCTGTTTGTAGTTCTGTTATTGAGGAATTCCATATATTTGTGCATTACTGCATGTAGTGATCCATGGTTTTGAAGATATGATAAATGTACTGTTTCTCAGGGTCATTTTTTCATTTTTTTGCGAGATGGGTGGATGTAGACAGGTTGATTTAGTGTTGTAAAGCTAGTTTGTTCCTTATCAATTTAAATGATATTCTTGCTGGTTGCTAATTTGCTGGCTTGTCATCTAAATCTTGATTTCATATAATTGTTTGATGTTTTTGTTGATTATATAATTGTTGTTCATGTTTTGATTCCAATACTGCTTTTTGTTTATTTATGATGTTTCTTACCTTGCAAGTGAGGGTAAATGGAAGACTTTCCATATGTTTTAATCTGTTCAGGTAACGATTGAATTGATTGCTTCATTAAAATTAGCCATTCATATGTATTAATATCTTGTGTTTCTGTTTTCAGTTTTCAGCTAACTTCCATTTGTTTATCTTTGGGGGAAGAGACTTAGAGAATGGAGACCGAGTCGCCGAAGTTGTAACGCTGGTTGATGACTGCTGTAGTTTACGAAATTGTTGTGGTTTTAATGCTTCTAATGTGGCACGTATGAACTATGAAAAATGAATGCTTCAGCTTTGTAATGTTGTCTATTGTGGTTATATATTTGTAATGGTCTATGCAAGGTTTCAATGTTTGTAGATGTAGACTTGTTGTATTTCTATGGTTACATTTGTTAGTTTATATTCAATGCATGTAATTTCACTGCATGGGACTAGTTATAATGCTATTGTGGCCTGCCTATGACTAGCTGTAATGCTTGTAATTTTTAAATTTGAATTTTAATGCATAGTTGCAAAGAGTTAATTGGTTAACCGCTGTAAATTGGCCGGTTAACCGATTAACCGTTTAACCGCGAACAACAATCGGTTAACCGTTCTATTCGAATGGTTAACCGCGGTTTAAAAGTTGCGGTTTGGTCGATACAGGTGACCATAATTAACCGAAATAGGTTAACCGAACCGCCTATTAGTTTAGGTTAACCGCAAAAATTAACCAATTTGAACGGTTAACCGACCGCGCCCACCCCTACCTACGTCTTCGAAGCAGTAGCTGAAACAACACAGTAAAACAATGTATATGAGCAACCAAAATTCAAAGTTATATACTGCTACCTAATATAACAGTCCCATATATATTTTTATTAATATATATAAAGTAAAGCAACAGTTTTTAAGAAAATATTTCTGCATGAACTACACAACTGAAACTTCAGGGGCTTCGGCCGCGGTCGGGCAGTGGCAAGGGCGAACTGGACGTGGGTGGGTGGCGGATGGTGGCAGCGGGGACACGGGCGGAGTGGGGATGCTGGCGGGTTCGGGTGGTCATGGTATGGGTGGTCTGGGTTCGGTTGGCCTGGGTAGGAGTGGCAGGTGGTGAAGGCGAAGGCTGATGGACGTGGACACGTGGCCGGGCGGAATGCAGTGGTGCGGGCTGATGGCGGAGGGCGGGAGCACATGGTGGTGGGGTCGGCAATGGGTCTGGAATGCAGAGGCGGGCTGTGGGTGACGTGGCGGATGGAGCAATGGGACGCGGGGAAGCGGAGTGGTGCATGGAGGAGTTTGGGTTGGAGAGGGTTTTTGTGAGTTTCACAATCTGGAGAGGAGAGAAAAATAATAATAAGAAGAATGCTGAAGGAGGGAGAAGAGAGGAAGTGCAGAGACGTACCAGAAGCAGTGAGCAATAAATGAAGGCAGGGCAGTTAATGCAAGGCAGAGGAGGTAGCAGATATATACAGAGGGGTTTAGAGTCCCCAGGCCAATGCAATGATGTCTTCTGTAAAGTGGTGGCTATTGGGTTTCTGAATGGTCAAAGGCTCCTAGAATTCTGAGCGTTGGAAAGTTGGGTACCGGTTTGTGCTGCATAACAGACCAGTTTGTACTCCGTTAACCAATTATAATTTGCAACGCCGAACTCCAATTGACACAAAAAAATATACCGTTTTGATCAGCGCAACGAGACGGACACAACGGTATAAAGATATTGATCGTTTGACACTGTTTGCGAAGTGGTTAATCTTATTGAACCATTTGCACGAGCGAACATTTTAACTAGCAATTAAAAGCGAAATTTGACAAAACGAAATGCGCCGTCATGTTCGGAATATTTTTCTTATGCAACATTGTGAAAAATATTTGAGCTCGGACAATAGGAAATTTACACATAAAATTTAAACTAATATGTAAATGCGACGAGCGAAATTTACTTCAATATTTTCCAACGAAATTTGGCGTACGCCTATGTCTATCTAGATGCATTCCAAATGTGACGTTTGAATAGCATCGGAATTTGTTTGTGAAAATTCGAATTTCTACACTAATATATGATTTTAAAAATTTTAAACTGGGTCTGAATTTCAGAGTCGTTACATTCTCCCCCACTCAAAACTTTTCGTCCTCGAAAAGGAACGCTGTAATGAGTAGAAGAATAGATAGAAGAGACAAGATGGATATATAATAGATTATGGAACAAAATATAGAATACTGAATGGAATTTACCTTCAACAAACAATTCTGGATTAAAATCTCGGATACTCTCCTCGGTTTCCCAAGTACAATCATGATCATCGGGACTCCATTGGACTTTGACTAGGCTAACAGATTTCCTTTTAAGCTGCTTCGTATCCCTATCAACAATACGAAGTGGTCTCCTCTCTATAGTCAAATCCGGCTCAATATCAACCTCATCTAACTGAGCAATAGGAATGGTCATGGATGGATCGTGTACAACCTTCCGAAGATGTGAAACATGGAATACGTTGTGCACGCCCTCAAATTTCTCCGGCAGTGCAAATCTGTAGGCTAGTGTACTGATTCTCTCAGTGATAGTGAATGGTCCAACAAATCTAGGAGCGAGCTTCCCTCTACGACCAAATCGAATAACATTTTTCAAAGGTGATACCTTAAGAAATACCTCATCCCCAACCTGGAATTTTAAATCTCTTCTACGCCTATCTGCATAGCTCTTCTGCCTATCCTGTGCGGATTTCATCTTCCTTCTGATCTCATTAACCTTCTTGGATGCTTCCACAATCATATCAGGGCCAAGAATTAATCGATCACCAGGCTCAATCCAACAAGCTGGCGATTTGCATGGTCGTCTATATAAAGCTTCGAACGGTGCCATATCAGTACTTGCCTGATTATAAAGATAGTTAAATTTCAATTCAATTTTACTTATTCGGATTGAATTTTTTTTTTACCTAATAACTGTTATTATAAGTGAATTCAACCAAATGGAGATGGTCTTCCCAAGATCCACTGAAATCAATAATGCAAGCTCGGAGCAGATCCTCCAAAATCTGATTTACCCTCTTAGTTTGGCCATCTGTCTGAGGATGATAAGCTGTACTCAGATTCAGTTTAGTGCCCAAGACGTCCTGAAATGCCTTCCAGAATTTACTAGTGAATAAAGGATCTCTATCGCATACATTACTAGATGGAACTCCATGAAGTCTAACGATCTCTCTCATATAAGTCTCGGCCAAACTCGAAGCAGTACGAGTGGTCTTAACAGGAATAAAGTGAGCAGATTTGGTCAACCTATCAACAATCACTCATATACTCCCGTTACCTTTTCTGGTCCTCGGTAATTCGTCAATGAAGTCCATAGAAATATGATCCCATTTCCAACACGGAATCTCTAGGGGTTGAAGTAATTCTGCCGTCTTCCGGTGATCGGCCTTGACTTGCTGGCAAGTGGTGCATCTACTGACATACATAGAGATATCTCTCTTCATTCCACTCCACCAATATAAACGCTTCATATTTCGATACATCTTGGTGACACCAGGATGAAATTAAAGTGATGACTGATGGTTTTCTCTAAGCACTTCTTGTCTCAATCCATCAACATTAGGAACACAAATATGGTTGTCAATCCTCAGAACTCCATTACTATTGATCTGTGCTCCCACTTTACTGTCAGCACTTCCAACTCTACCAAGAACCAACTCCTTCATGCGATAGAGCAAGGTGTCCTCATATTTCTTAGCTTTGATGCGATCCATAAGAGATGGGGAGATCACAAGCTGAAATAGCATGCCTTCTACAAGATTACAACATGACAATGCTTTGCTACGGCTCAAAGCATCAGCTAAAACATTTTCTTTTCCAGGAGTATAATTGATGTCGAGATCATATGCAGCTAAGAATTCAAGCCATCGGACTTGTCTCTGGTTCAAATCCTTCTGAGAGAAAATATACCTCAAGGACTTATGATCTGTGAATAATTCAAATTTGGTTCCTAAAAGATGATGTCTCCACAGTTTCAAAGCAAATACAACTGCAAGAAGCTCTAAATCATGGGTTGCATAGTTTACTTCATGGATCTTCAACTGACGACCAGCATAGGCAACAACCTTACCATATTGCATCAAGACAGCGCCTAAACCTTCTCGACAAGCATCGGTATAGACAGTTAATCCTTCACTCCCATCAATTACCGCAAGAACTGGGGCTGAAGTTAACTTACATTTCAACTCATTAAAAGCTGATTCACACTTCTCACTCCAAATAAACTTGACATCCTTTCGGGTTAAAGCAGTAAGTGGGGCAGAAATCCGGGCAAAGTGCTCAATAAATCTGCGATAATAACCGGCCAAGCCCAAGAAGCTACGAATCTCTGTAGGAGTTTTGGGAGTCTCCCAATCCTGAAGATAAGTTTTCAAATTAGAAAGGAATAAGATGGATCGAATAGAAATAACAAATAGGATAGAACTTACATTGATTACGGCGATCTTAGCTGGATCGACCGAAATCCCATTTTCAAAAACAATATGGCCAAGGAATCGTATTTCGTCTCGCCAAAAGTGGCATTTCGAGAACTTGGCTTTAAGCTGATGATTTCGGAGAGTTTTCAGAACATAAGAAAGATGTGTCTCATGCTCTTTCTCATCTTTGGAGAAGACGAGAATATCATCAATGAAGACAAGAACAAACTTGTTAAGGACATCACGGAAGACTCGATTCATCAAGTCGACGAAATAAGCAGGTGCGTTGGTCAAACCGAATGGCATAACCAGCCATTCATAGAATCCGTTCTCGGTACGGAAAGTTGTCTTATGGATACTATCTTCTGCTACTCTGAGTTGGTGGAACCCAGTGGCTAGATCAAGTTGTGAGAAGACTTTAGCTCCATGGAGCTGATCGAATAAATCATTTATGCGAGGCATTGGATAGCGATTTTTGAGAGTGCGTTTGTTTAATTCCCTTTAATCAACACACATACGAAGAGATCCATCTGATTTGGTGACAAATACGACTGCGGCGCCCCATTCAGAACAACTTCTCCTGATTAAAATCCTAGCAAATAGATCATCAATTTGAGTTTTAAGTTCAGCTTTCTCTATAGGAGCCATCCTTCTGTGAGGGAGAACTACGGGAGTAGCTCCAGGAATAAGGTCAATACGGAAATCGATCTCCCGTTTAGGCGGTAGAGAGTTGACCTCTGCAAATACATCAGGAAACTTCTGAACAATAGGAGTGGTACTAAGATCATCCGGGTGAGCATCAAGAGAGAATATGAAGCTTCCAGCATATTTCTGAGGTGATTTGCATTCAATGACAAGTGGTAGGCCATTGTCATTGACTAGAGAAACAGATCGAGCTTTGCAAGAAATAACAGCATCGAATTTTCTTAACCAATCAGCACCCAACAAAATGTCAAATGCTACGAAGCCAAGCACATAAAAATCCCAAGTGAATCGATATCTTCCATACAAAAGCACAACCTTTTTACAAATTCTACCAAGGTTGGCAAGTCCTCCAATAGGGTTGGAGACACATAAGGAAGTAGTAGCAAGAGCAGGTTCTAATTTGAGCTTATTACAAAGATCAATAGATATGAAGCTATGAGAAGCACCAGTATCGAATAATACCCTAACAGGTAAATCATGTAATGAAAAAGTACTTCGTAAGGTACCTTGGTCATCCTGAGCAGGTGGTGGAGGTGGTGCAGGAGTGGTGATAGCAAATACTCCAGATGGTGTGCCTCTCTTCCTCAATAGGCAGTCTTTCTTGAAGTGACCAGGCTGTAGGCAGGCATGGAATAAATCACTCCTTATCTAAGAAGGTGGCGGAATAGCAGCTCCGGTAGATGGACAGCTATTAGCATAATGGCCTTTCTTATCCATTTGAAGCAAGTGATATTAGCAAGGTCGATTGGGCTTTTCTAGGCATATCCCAATCCTGTAGTCTTTTGCCAAGTTTTCTTTTGTTGATCAAAGCTCATCTTCCTCTTTTCGAGCTGGCTAGAAGAGGACTGAGTAGAAGTGGCCTTAGCAGTGGGTCCCCTTGGCTTTGCCTCATATCTAAGAGCATAATCAACAAGCTCGGTGAAGGTGTAGTGAGTGTGGCCAGTAAGCAAGTCATAATACTCTGGTCTAGCTCCCAAAATAAACTTCTCATTCTTTAGAAGGGGTGTATCAATCAATCCCGGACCAAACGTGGAGAGTTCGTTGAATTTCCTCTCGTACTCGGAAAAAGTCATACTGCCTTGCTTAAGATCCATAAAAGCTCTATAAAGCTGGGTTCTCCCCGCAGCGGGCATCCATTGTGCCGAGAAAGTATCCCTAATCAAAAGATAGACCAGATGAGTAACATTCCAAAGATTGACAGAAGAATTTAGACTACGAAATCCAAACAAATTTATACCTAAACTGGGCCCAAGTGATGGTGTTCTCCTCGATACGAGAAGTAACAGATTCCCACCAATCTTGTGCGGCATCCCGAAGTTGCCAAGCAGCAAGCTGACGCTTCTGAGCATCAGTGATTTCTAATCTAGAAACTATCTTCTCTAAGCCTTTGAGCCATTGCTGAGCTTCGATAATGCCCTCGGATCCGAAAAACTTAATACCCCCTAGCTGTGTATACTCTTTACTAAGAGTGGTGAATTTGACTGGAGCTGGGGCGGCAGGTGCAGCCTGGGCAGGACCATGGCCTCTTCCTCCCCTATTGTTTCTTCCGGTACTCATCCTGAAATATCGAAAGAGATTTAGAGCCAAGGATAGAAAAATCATAAAGCTTAAAGAAAAATCTAATTTTTACGAATCAAAAGAAGTTTGAATTAAAAGGATCTGGATATTGAATCGATTCTCCTCATTCTAGGGTATTGCTACCCTATCTCTAGTGAGTTTATATAACCCTAAACTAAGGTTTTTAGGGAAACCAAAGCTCTGATACCAACTGTAACAACCTGTATATTTGGACCATTTAAATTGACCATAATCCATACATGTCAACTTAAATAATACAAAACACGAATCATTATGGGATTTTAAATACATAAATGTAAATGAGAATCAATACAACAACACAGACACAGAATAATGCAATGGAAAATACATCGTCATAATAGCAGTTCATGAAGCTACTACATGAAGTACAACAATGTCTTAACATAAAGTGACTAAAAGGAAATACATAAATGTCCAACAGACTAGGACATCAATACAGGAATAGAAATAGACTGATAAAGATAAGTGCTAAGCCTTCAACATTTTCAACCAACCTTGATCAGCAACTGGATAGCTTCAGACTGACCCGAGCATATACAAAAGGGAAACACTCGAGTCAGGACTCAAAATCTTATACAGAATAATCAAGTGCAGGGAATAAATTCCATAACTCAAAGATGAATAAAACAACATCTCTAAGGATCCGATAAACTATCTATATATATAGTAGAATACGATATGTAGATAATGTCTAATCAGTAAAATACGATATTAAAATAGCGTTAAGGCGTTACCATAATTCCCCTTAACACATTTTATAATGTCATAGTCTATACAGCACTGCAAACCCCACCGTAAACTAGTGGTTATCAGAGGGTACCCTATAGGTATAACACAAAACAAAACATAGTGGTCACAAATAGGATAATCAGTATGACAAGGTACATAAGGCGATACCAACTAGGATACTAGTAGTTGCGTGATCCGGACTGATGTTGAGCATAGCCAGCAGCTACCTCAACACCGCAAAACAACACTCCCAAATCAAGGGGGGCACCCAAATCGAATCACAAAAGTAATAGATATGGTATCGAAGAAGCGTGTCCGCTAGAGGTGGCGAACCTCAATGGCCCAGCGCGGCTCCTGTTTTAGTCATGTCAGGGGTCGTCCAATATCGTTCTCTTTCTTCAGTCAACGCGTTCACCAAATCATCCACTTCATTCTGGATCAACAATCCGCGTATAATAGTTATTAAAGTGGTTTTCGGTATCGACAGAGAGTATGTCCATACCCGATCCCGGTCTCTTTAATAACTACGTATTTATTACTCGATGGTCGATTAAATTAGTGTTTAAATAAATCAAAGTCCAAAAGTCAAGGTGCAAATTCGACTTCCAAAATTTGACATTTCACGGTACAGTTTATTTCGGATATTTAAACATATTTCCAAGTGCAATCTTTAGTTCAAACATTTGAGTTAGCAATAAAATTAAGTATTCACGTTCAATTTAATAAGATCTAAATTTCACTTCTTAAATTTAGTAAAAATCAGTTAATTCAATTTAATGGTAAATTTAGTTTGAATCATTAAATCGAATTCTATTCATTTCACTTCGTATTTACATTCATTGTAACATTAAATATAATCGTAAATTTGATTAAATCAATTTCATTAACTAAATTCCTTTTTATCAAAACTTCATTTGATTTATTTACCAAATTCAATTAAATTTCTATTTAAAGAAACCCAATTTCATTTATTTGGTTCCATGATTTACACAACACGAATTCGTTATTTATGAGTTACAAATCAACTCAATTCATATTTGGTTACGATGTCCTAATTCACTGTATTCAAAATCATTTAAATTTAAATTATCACTAAATTAAATGCACAAAACTTTAGTTAGTTTTGTATTCCACTTAAGTCAAAATTTCATAGTTTCGAATTTAATTCGTAACAAGTTTCAAATCTATTTAATTAAAATCGAGTTAAAATCTAAATCTAACAAATCTAATAAATTTTTAAATTATTAAATTCTAGGACTTATTTGTTTCTAAATCTCATTTCAATTAAATTTGCCAATTCATTCTATTCATGTAAATAGGTTTATTAATCCGTTTCAATTAAATCCATTAATTTATTCCAATTTAATCCATTAATTTCGTTACTTAATTTCCAAACAAATTGTTAAGCTCATTTCTTAATTTCAAATATATTTCGATTTCAAAATGATTTTTGTTGACCAATCGGGTTTCTTATTTTTAATTATCTATCCTAGGCCAAGTTGTTTAATTGGGTATTTATCATTTCAACCCAATATCATTCAATATAAAACAAAGCATAGCAAAGGGAACTTGCAGTGTGATAACTGGGATGGTGTTAAAGTAAATAAACAAGCAATAACAAGCATACATAACAATTCAACAATTTATTAAATGATCCCGAAATAATCGTATTAACTTACATTTGTTATTTATGTAAATTAATATAATTATTCCTAGAATCCACACTATCATTTCATGCAGACTAAAGATTATTACATTATGGTTTCACTTGGTGTCTATTATCAATTTACTACATCAATCATACGTTCAATGGTTCAAAGTGAGGTTAACACTATTTCTACGCGTCGATTTATTTAACATTTAAAGGGGTCAAATTCAACATATATAATCCATTTTAATTTGTTAACTATCCTATATCAAATTAAATTTCATATTAAATTTTACTTATATTAACAACCAAATTCAACATCACATAACACATTTAGTGTCACAACTATTTGTCGTAAACTAACTATATTCAAATTTAACTTGCATAGCGATTTACAGTTTTATTTCAACAATTTAATATCCAAATTAATATTAACAACAATTATCACTTGATTATCATAGCATAATAGATTGAGTCGTGAATGAAATATTCACCTTGCGTGGTTAGAGAAGATGACGAAGCACGAAGACGAATAGATAAAATAGACCCTAACAAGCACGACGCAAAATGACCACAACTGCAATCAACGAATAATTAATAAATAATTTGTTTATTGCAATATATATATATCGATTGAATATATATATATATAAACCATACCAAAACAAAGAAATTAGATAGATCTGATAAGCTGAATGGAAGCCTACGTCTTCGAAGCAGTAGCTGAAACAACACAGTAAAACACTGTATATGAGCAACCAGAATTCAAAGTTATATACTGCTACCTAATATAACAGTCCCATATATACTTTTATTAATATATATAAAGTAAAGCAACAGTTTTTAAGAAAATATTTCTGCATGAACTACACAACTGAAACTTCAGGGGCTTCGGCCGTGGTCGGGCAACGGCAAGGGCGAACTGGACGTAGGTGGGTGGCAGATGGTGGCAGCGGGGACACGGGCGGAGTGGGGATGCTGGCGGGTTCGGGTGGTCAGGGTATGGGTGGTCTGGGTTCAGCTGGCCTGGGTAGGAGTGGCAGGTGGTGAAGGCAAAGGCTGGTGGACGTGGACACGAGGTCGGGCGGAGTGCAGTGGTGCGGGCTGATGGCGGAGGGCGGGAGCACACGGTGGTGGGGTCGGCAATGGGTCTGGAATGCGGAGGCAGGCTGTGGGCGACGTGGCGGCTGGTGCAATGGGACGCGGGGAAGCGGAGTGGTGCATGGAGGAGTTTGGGTTGGAGAGGGTTTTTATGAGTTTCACAATATGGAGAGGAGAGAAAAATAATAATAAGAAGAATGCTGAAGGAGGGAGAAGAGAGGAAGTGCAGAGACGTACCAGAGAAGCAGTGAGCAATAAATGAAGGCAGGGCAGTTAATGCAAGGCAGAGGGGGTAGCAGATATATACAGAGGGGTTTAGAGTCCCCAGGCCAATGCAATGATGTCTTCTGTAAAGTGGTGGCTATTGGGTTTCTGAATGGTCAACGGCTCCTAGAATTCTGAGTGTTGGAAAGTTGGGTATCGGTTTGTGTTGCATAACGGACCAGTTTGTACTCTGTTAACCAATTATAATTTGCAACGTCGAACTCCAATTGACACAAATAAATATACCGTTTTGATCAGCGCAACGAGACGGACAAAACGGTATAAAGATATTGATGGTTTGACACTGTTTGCGAAGTGGTTAATCTTATTGAACCATTTGCACGAGCGAACATTTTAACTAGCAATTAAAAGCGAAATTTGACAAAACGAAATGCGCCGTCATGTTCGGAATATTTTTCTTATGCAACATTGTGAAAAATATTTGAGTTCGGACAATAGGAAATTTACACATAAACTAATATGTAAATGCGACGAGCGAAATTTACTTCAATATTTTCCAACGAAATTTGGCGTACGCCTATGTCTATTTAGACGCATTCCGAATGTGAAGTTGAATAGCGTCGGAATTTGTTTGTGAAAATTCAAATTTCTACACTAATATACGATTTTAAAAATTTTAAACTGAGTCTGAATTTCAGAGTCGTTATAGGAGAAGTTGACCAAGAGTGCCTATTTCATTCCAGTTAAGTCAAATAGGAAGGCGCATGTTTTAGCTAAGTTGTTCATGAAGAACATTGTTAGACTACATGAGATTCCTAGTAGTATAATCAGTCACAAAGATGAATTACGCTACACATGATTTGAAGCTTTTGCTATTGTCTTCGCACTAAAGATGTAGAGGCATTACCTTTTGGGTGAAAAATTCAAGTTATACATGGACCACAAATCCTTAAAATACCTCTTTACTCACAAGGATTCGAATCTAAAGTAGAAGAGATGGTTGGAGTTTCTCACTTCTTATAGTATGAAGATTCTGTATACCCTTGGTAATGCAAATGCTATTGCGGATGCGTTGAATGTAACAATGGTTGCTAACTTAGAAGTTAAGCTAGTATTGTTGGAGAGGATTACATCTAGTCAAGAAGAAGATCCTATTTTGGCTCGACTTAAGAAGGATGTTCAAGAGGGTGTTGCTTTTAGCTTTGAGATTGATCCTTGGGGTGTATTGAAAATGATTGGGTGTATATGTGTTCTAAATGTTAATTGGCTTAGGAAAGAAGTATTAGTCGAATGCCATCGTTCAAAGTTATATTTCTATACAAGATTGACTAAGATACTCAAAAATATGAGGAGAGTATTTTGATGGAAGGTAAACGAGATATTTCGATCTTTATTCGTCAATGTGCAAACTACCAGCAGATTAAAAGTGACCATAAAAAACAGCTAGACTACTTCAACCACTTGAGATCCCAAAGTGAAAGTAGGAGCGGATCTCTATCGACTTTATTGATGGGCTTCCTAGGTCAAAAAGAGGGAATGAAGGCATTTGGGTTATAGTTGACCGACTGACCAAGAGTGCTTATTTCATTCCTGGTCTAGGATTGCTACGAGTCTAGGGCGTTTGTATAAGAGGGAGACTATAAGACTCTATAATATTTTTTTAGCATTGTAAGTGACCGAGACTCAACACTAGTGAGTTTTGGGAGGACTGCAAACTGCTTTAGGGACCGAGCTAAGTCTGAGTAGAGCTTACTATCCCTAGACAGAAGGGCAAACAGAGAAGTTGAACCAGATCTTGGAAGATTTATTACGATCATGCATTCTCCACTTCGAGGGTTCTTGGAAAGATTATTTACCCTTAGTCGAATTCACTTACAACAATAGCTATTAGGCAAGGTTTGGCATGGCCCGTTTTAAAGCTCTTTAAGGTCGTCCATGTCATTCACCTTCGTGTTGGGTTGAGTCTGATAATAGTATTGTTCTTGGGATCAACATAAAATTAGAAGGAAGATGAAGGAGGTATAGGATTGGTAGAAGTATTATGTGGATCGAAGGCGTAGAGATCTAAAGTTCTTAGTTGGAGATTCGGTGTTGTGAATGTTTCTTTGTTGAGAAGTGTTATGAGGTTTGGGAAATCAGGAAAGCTAGACCCTTGTTATATTGACCATTTTTCCATCCTAGACCGGATTGATAGACTTGCATATAAAATGAAGTTACTAGATAGATTATCAGATGTGCACATTGTATTTTACGTATCTCATTTCCATAAGCATGTACACAACCCTTCAACGATCATAGGACCGGTACAAGCAGCTGGTTTGGAGGTTCAGCCTAACCTACCATTCTTAGGCGGCCTATTTGTATCGTCGCTCGACATATAGAGCAATTGAGGATGAAGGATGTGAATCTTGTCAAGGTTCAGTAGAGTGGAGACAATAGAGATTGTACTTGGAAAATAGGGCTATGTTAGGGATTCTTATCCCAAGTAGTTGTTGTAGTTGTTTGTGTTTTGTTATATCCTTTTAGTGTACTCACTGGTTGTGGTGAAGTCACTTCCTTTTTAGTTGTTTGTTGAATGATATAATTTAGGTTTTTGTTGAGATCTTTTGTGGATATGAATAATTTTTAATTTCAGGGACAAATTTCCTATAAGGAAGGGACAATGTAAGGACCCATAATTTAATCACTTTGAATACGAATGTTTAATATATTTTTAAATATTTAAATAATGGATTTTATAGCTCAAATAAACCTTTTTTAGTAATAACCAATGATGGTTAAGATTTTTTAAAATTTGATTTACAAAAATAATTAGTTTGGAGAAAAACTGAAAATGGGACCAAAAATTGTTTTTCGAATTTTCATCATCTAAAAGTTGTCAGAACCCGTTGCATGTAATAGATTGTGTGTATATATATTGCAGATATATAAATAACATATACTATAGCTAAAAAAATGGTCAGAGTTAAATAAGTTTAAATATTTACTTAAAGAGACGAAGTAAATTTGACTTTGCTTTTTGAAAATTTAAAAAGAAAAGAAATGGAAAAAGGTAACATCCTGTCTTGAAAAGTGACAATGTGATGGAGATAAAGGGGGGAGCGAAGGTTGGCATAGAGTGAGGTGTGGGGTGATGATGTGGCATCAAAAATGTGGAGGGTATGGTGCTTTGAAATTATCATAGGCGTTTTAGACATTTCACTTATCCATTTTATATAAAAGTAACTCTATTTTTTTTAATTCTTATTTTCTTTCCCACTTTCTTCATTTAAAACTCTTATTTCTTTTCTAAGCTTCCATTTCCATTCCATGGCCTCATTGAAATTTCTATGTTAAAAAACCTTTCTTGTTCCACTTTTTCCTTGAACAAAATCACTAAACCTCTTCCTTTTATTTCTACATCACTCCTTCATCAAAACAAGTCCTAAAACTCCCACTTTTAAACTAGACCAAGCCCCTTAGCCACTAAGGTCAAACCATATTGGCCTCCTCTAGGTCTTGAAAGCGAGCTTTATAGAAGGAAGCTCTGTCCGTGTGTCATCTGCAAGTTTGTTTGAAGTTCGGGTTTGCTTTGGTGAGTAAAACTCACCCATAAATTCAAAGATTTAAATTTTATCGCTTGTGGAACTAAAATTAGTTAGTTGATGTTTTGTGTTTGGAATAATATTTTTTGATTTATTTTCCGCTTGAAAGCAGAAGACACATAGGATGTTTGCAGGGGACTTGAAATGAAGTCAAGTGTTCGTAGCGTATAGCAGCTACCTTGACATCGAAGTGCATAAGTTATAAAGTGAAAAGTTTTACATTGCCCTTAGAATGTTATTTACATTTTAGTATATTATGATTATGTTTATGAGATGTTTCGATGATTATATGACATGTAAAATGTCTTATGGAAGTGTCCGTATAGCGACTATCGCTATATCGATACTTTGAAAATATAATCTCTTTTGAAAATCTTTTTTGATGAACTCATGCTTGGGTTGTTGCAGAACAAAATTTTGGTTAATCATTTTAATAAGTTGTAATATCCCTACCGCTATGCCCATATTATTAAAGAAAATTACAAGTAATGTCATCTAATAACATGGAAAATACGGCTGGTTAAGGGCGACCAATGTGAATATATATTTATACTAACATTGACATGTCTTTTTACCTTTTGAGGATTCGAAAAAAAAATTGACGTGTACAGTACTAATACAAAGTAATAAGCACATCGATTAAAATATTCAAAATAGTAATGATGTTTAAGAATTAATTAATCATTTTAGTAACGATGTTAAGGTTAGTTAATCATTTTAATAACGATGTTTAAAATTAATTAATTGTTTAATAATGATGTTAAGGTCAATTAATCATTTTAATAATGATGTTTTAAAGTTATTTAACTATTTTAATAATAATATCCTAAAAGTAATTAAATTTATAATAATGATATTTAAAGTTAATTAATCATTTTAATAATGATGTTTTAAAGTTAATTAATCATTTCATTAATGATGATTAAAATGAATTAACAATTTTAATCATCATTATGTTTAAAATAATTAATCATGTTTTAAAGTTAATTAATTATTTTGAATAAAGATATTTAGAGTAATTAATCATATTTAAAGTTAATTAACCATTTTTAATAATATTGTTTAAAGTTAATATCTGTGATGTGAAATCTAAGCATAAATTCGGTTTTAAAAGTTTGATTTATTTATGCAAAAGATAAAAAAAAAAATCTTTAAACAATATCGATTATATAGAAAGGATTTGGTCATATTCTCAACACTAAACGTCGAGGTATGAAAGCTCGTCTCTATCTCGAAGGTCAAAAATTTCATTAATGCAAGCCTTAGAGGTAAAACTATCTTTACCTGGTTGGCTTCATTTTCAACCAAGGGATAATACAAGTTTGAAATCGACGAGTAGTGGTAAGGATGTGAGATTTAACTTCCATATATGAAAATTTTAATTATTCCCCACAGTTGAGTTATTGATTATCGATTCTGCTACCTTCTTTGTGTATCATTAATCTTAGACGATTCGTTGCTCATTTGAATATTGATATCCATTGTCGAAAATGAATAAAACCAAAACGCAAGTGGATGTCAAGCCATGTGGGGTTTCTCCCATTAGTGTGTCTTCAAGTCTACTCTAGAATGGATTCAGTTGTATGTGCACGAAGATGTGAAATACTTTTATTCTCGGTAAGTTTAGCAAGGTCTGGCTTGTACATTTTTGAGAGAGTCATAAAGCAAATGACCCTCTTAAGTATATCGTCTAGAGGTATACTTTTAGTAAGGGGACGAACCCTCCTAGTCATTGCTGGAAAATTTCTCTTTCCTTCTTCTTGATTTAAAACCTTAGATTTATTTCTTTTCTAATTAAAACGGAACGTGTCTTGTGTACTTCATGATATTTAACTATTTATATACGTAACTTGCGACTGGATATTGTTCTCGTGAGGGGAAACCCGTTCTGCATTTGGTAGTATGGTCTCATGTATTGTTGTTTGTTTCCATCCTTTATTTAGAGTTCACTTATACGAGACTTATTGTCAGACCTGAGTTATTTATTTTTCCTAAACTCTCGGGTACTCATTTATATTTGAGTAGTCCAAGAGTAATAGTATGCTCTTTGGAAGATGATGGATGAGTAGGAAGCTCCTTATCTATCCAACTATCTATTTTCGCTTTTATGTTTATTTATGTATATGTATTTTATATTAGCAAGTGTAAAGAAAGATAGTTATAACTACATAGGCTAATGGTAGTACTTTTGTTATAACTTTTGTAACTCCATAATAAGGAGTAATCTTATGTGCTATCATGTTGTTACATTCTAATTAATCGTTCCGTTGTTGAGATTTTCAGTTCTGTTATTTTATTTACCCCATGACAACTCATCTTTTGTATGCTTAGGCAATGACATATGAATAGCGTCGATGTATTAAGTGTCATTTCCATGGGTCAGAAAGGTGGGTCGTCACACATGAAGTATAGTTTAGTCTAGTATTATGCATGTTACGATAGGCATAGATGTTATCCTTTTGATTTTTGATACTATGTATGCATGATTGATGTATGATGATTGCCTATGCTTGAGTATGGTTATAAGGCATACGGGATAACCTTATTGATTATTTAGTGAATTTCGAGGTGATATTCGTAAAGGGGGGAGGGGGAGGGGGAGAACATAATGATCAGAATTTTATGTATCGAAGGATCGTAAAATATAATATCATTTTCATATGAGCTCATGTGGTTCTATAACTTTGAGAAATGATTACTAGAGATATTTTCCTTCATTATGATTTTTATCGGGCAGTTTCGACAGTAAAAATCCTTAAAATTACTTTAATTTTTGGTAGGAGTTGAACTAAGGGTTAAGACCACTTCCATTGGACTGAGATGATGTTTTACTTTTCAAAAAGTAGTCATATTAATGGACTTATTAAGGCTGTTTGAAATTTTCATTGATTTCAGAAAATTTACTGGGTGATTAATGGCCTAACCGGGCAAGCCCAAGGCTCATTTCGGTTTGGCATTGCTTGGGGCTGATGGAGGTTTCTCCTTTTCATTTATTACTCCCCAAAACATTTCCTAAGTTCCCATTATTGATCTCTTTGCCTAAAACTACCCCTAAAACCTCTCTTAATTAGCCTACTTTTATCATTAGAGGGAGATTAGTGAAATTTGCTCTTGGATTAAAGGATTTGCTAATGGAGGCATCTTGGATTGGTGATTCATTTTTGATTGGAGATTCTTTGCTTGATTTCATTGCTTTGGATCTTAGGTGAGTGGTTTTAAACCTCTACTCACTAATTAGCATATATACGATGATGAATGATGCTTTTGATGATTTCTAAACTCTAAAATATGTCTTAAACCCTCTTTAATAACATATGTAAATCGCAAATGATTTCATGAAGATTGTGAAAACGTGTTCTTATGGGTCTTAGTTCATTCTTATGGATACTACCCTTAGATTAGGCTATAAATCAACATGTAATTATTTTTTCTTATTAGGATATGTTATATATGATGTTTGCTTGAATGTGTGATGATTTTTTTGGTTGAAAATGTCGATCAGATAACGAATTATTTTTAGGATTAACATATGGATTAGCGACAACAAAGTTGTCCGAATAACTTGCGATAGATATAGGGTAACAAGGAAGGTCCCATAAGAATATGTTTTAAGTTTCAACTCGTTTGGAATTCATTTGATTAAGATATGGGTAAATGAAGACCATTCATTGGTGATGGTTTGGTGGAGACAAGCTTCTCGTTTACGTGTTTTTTCCAAGATATGCTTCGAGTCATTCTTGTGCTTAGTTTGAGTTGCGAACGATAAGGTATGGGTCACAAACGATGATGGATGGGTGGCAAGAGATGATGGATCATGTGGGGGTGAGAAATGTTAAGGTATGGTTCGGTGCATATCATTCGGTGGTGATGGTTCGTCGATTGCATGGATGGCATAAGGAAGAAACTTAGCCAAGAAATTAGCTAAGTGATGATTCGGTACTGATCCATAAAGAGGCAAATTTAGGGATTTATGTTTCGAGTCTTGGATGGAGCAAAGAAGGAGAAATTTGGCCAAGGATTGGTTCGATGGCTATGGATTGGTATCAATCCATGGGGCATTGTTCGGTGATGTTGGTAGTTAGGTTTGAACCATGGGCCATTGGGGCATGTGCTTGGGGTTTCTTCCAAAGTACTTCAGGCCGCAAGATGATACATGATGCATTTTTATTTTTCGAGCTAAGGCTCGGTTTGACACCGAACTATGATGGGTCAATGGCGAAGTTGATGGCAATGATGCATGGCTTGATGATGATGATTCTATGATAGGTAACGACGGCTTTGACGATGTATTGCTGCACTTCAGGGTATAGAGTAAAGAACCATGAGTTGGATTTAAGGAACTACCAGAGGAAGGTAACGGAAAAAACGACGGTATTCTACGAGTAACGTAGGCTGTCTAAGAATAGTTCCCTACCGCGATGACTTTAGACGACAGACGTTAGAAAAGTTCCAGGATGTGCTTTGGTATAAACGACATGTGCAAAGGGAATATGGAAATTCATAGGTTTCGATGTGTACTTGTAAAGTGGGTAAGTGAGGACGCTCACATGGATCAGATGGGTCCTTATCTCAAACGGAAGATTTATTTTACCCTAGATGATCAAACAGACAGTCTAGTTCATGGCCTTCTGAGTGACATAGATTTGAGTACAAAGAAACTGCGACGTTGAGTAGTCCTTGGCGCTATGGGGTAGGCATAGGAGTTATCATATATCCAACACACTACGTGGGTAAATATGAGGATGGATGATGAATGCTATATTTTTCTTTAACTTTTTATCACCTTAAGGAGGTCGCATGATGTAGATATCATTGATATATTTATCTAGATACCCATCACTACCTTGATATGCACTATACCCATGATGGCATATGATGTAGATTAGCAAGTATCATGTGTTATGTGCTACTCTACGGATGCAGGTATAGGTCAGGTATGATTTCCTATACCCTATGTCTTAGTATATTGGTTATAATATTTGAGATTTATTATTGCTCATACCATACTGTTGTCTGACTCGAGACTTTATGCTTTATTATTACCTTGGATACTCTTAAATAAGTGGACTAGATAGCATGTTTGGTGGGTACATGAAGCTGCTCACATAGAGAAAAGAAGGTTGCGTATATTATATTTTGTTGTTATTTCATACTTTCCACTATATAGCACTATGGAGCCTACTAATGTTGTTATTTTGTTAAAGATGGTTCATTTGAGTTTATTATCAGTTCTATAAACTCTTTCACTTATGTTGTACATTGTATGGATCTATATACTCTAATTTTTGTGTTTTATTCTGTTATTACTGTCTTGCCTGTTTTATATTTGAGATGTTTATTATTATATGTTACTCGATACACTGTGAGATATTTGACAGGTTCTGTGTTCTGTGTTGCTTTCTCCATTTCTTTTCTTCTACTTCTCTGCTCTACTTCTTTTCTTTCCTTTGACCATCATCCTACGTCGGTTGGATGTTCCGGTAGTGCATTACTCGATCATATGAGCATTGGAGGTATAGGGTCTCACATTTCATAAATTTAATTTCCTTTGTCTTCATTTTGTACTTGCTTACTCTTGTATATTAGCTCTTTTTTGATAGCTTGATTACATTTTTTTATCGTCGATCTAATGATATATTTATATGTTTCACTTCTGGGTAATTTTGTTACTGTTGTTTATCGCCAGCTGTTAGGATAGTTGGTAACATTTTGCTTTATATAATAATATTTTAATTCGAGTGTTCTCCTTAATTTGAGGATTACTCTTTCATTAAAAATACATATGGTATGATGTTAAATGCATATTCCAATGAAGAGCACTGTCAAACTCAAATTTACACACAGATACATATTGAAGATTAAAGTCTCACACTTATTTATCCTACATCCCATCTTTGTATTTTTGTTCAAAAATAATATTTGATTGAAATGAATTTTTTAAATGCTTTTACGTGTTATAACAATTATCTATATAATATTTTCAATCGTTCTAAAAGGTTTAGCCCTTTCAAAATATTTAACCTCTTAAAATTAGCTTTTATATCGACAGTTTAAATAAATGTTTTCAAACGATTTATGTTGTTACGTGGTTTTGAAAAGAAGGTTGAATGTTCTAAAGAAATTCAAAACTTTTGCATAGACAACCTTGCTAAAGCATAAAATACTTCAAATATTTTATAACGCTTAAAGATGGAGGGGAGATAAAGTGAGAACCAATCGACTAACATAGAATGCAAACAATTACGAACGTTGTTTTATAGAATGCATGCTATTGCGAACACACCAAATTATATGTTAACTCATGAATTTGTTTTTTCAGCAAACCCAATACAATGTGAGCATCCATATCCCCAACAAAAACTCTCATTTCCACCTCAACTTCTCTCTGTCAACCTCTCTCCCCCTCTTCCCAGTTAGTGGCTCCTACCACTTTCCTTTGCTCTCTCTCTTTCACTCTGTACGCCCTTTCTCTTTCCTCGCACAAAAAATATTCAAATTCTTCCCCATTTAAAATATTTATAAATGACATAAATTCACACTCTTCGATACAGCCTGTTTAATTTTCTCTGCTCCCCCTGTAATCATTTTGCCGTTACCGCTACTATCACTCTCACACAAACACACGATTCTATTCAACTCATTTACCAACTCTCCCAAAACCCAAGGAATACAACGTCCTCTCCGCATCAATGGCAGCCATGCAGCGCGGTAACGTCCCCGCCGACACCACGTACACGAAGATATTCGTTGGCGGCCTTGCATGGGAAACGCAACGCGATACGATGCGACGCTACTTCGAGCAGTTCGGCGAAATCGTCGAAGCGGTCGTCATCACTGATAAAAACACCGGTCGTTCTAAAGGCTATGGATTTGTATACACTTTTCATGAACCCATTTGTCAAAATTCCATCTTTTTTGTTTATTTGCGATCAAGATTGAATTTTGTGTAATGGGTGCAGGTTACTTTTAAGGATCCCGAATCCGCTATGCAAGCTTGTGAAAACCCTACTCCGGTTATTGATGGAAGAAGAGCTAACTGTAATTTGGCATTCCTTGGCGCTAATAATAATAATAACAGCAATAGATTGAGGCCTCCCATTCCTCAAACCGGTACTGCATTTTTAGTCTCATTTTCTTTTTCTCTACTATGGGTTTGCAATAGTTTGTTACTTTTACATTGCAGAAATGGGAAGAATCAGACCTATGATTTCGTCTGCTTATCATGGTCCAGCACCTTCTGCAATGGCAACTGCTTATTATCATCATCAACCAACTAATTATGCTTTGCCTTACTCATATTATGGGTACTCATTTTGCATTTAATTGCACATTACATGCCATTTAAATTACTTGTTTATTGAATTACAAATTCATTTAGGTATTCCTCTAGTTATTCTCAGGAAAACGTGTACCCAATGGTTAGTTTCTTTAGTTCAATCAATTTCTACATTTAAAACATAGACAGCAAAGAATATAACACTAAATAATGACAATGATATAGAACTACTACGGAGTTGGAGGACAGCAGCAGCAGCAGCAGCAGCAATTCGCACCTTATTATCCACTGACAACCCCTACTGGAGTATATGCTAATTATCAACCATACTATAGCAGTAGTTATGCTCAATCTACTCATAATCTTCAGTATTATCATCAAATGCTTCAGTATTCTCCTTACTTGCCTCAACAATTTGCTTCTTCTTCTACTCCTGTTCTTCCATTGCCTACTTCAGTTCCTGCCCCGATCCCAGGTAGAATTTCAATTATAAAATATATATTCATTAATGCTTTAGCTGCGTGTTACTGATTAAATAATGTATATGTAGGTGTGAATGCAGGATCATCGATGGCATCGGGCTCGACTCGACCACCTGTTAAGATTACTTCAAATCAAAACAAGACTTCTTAGGCTCAGAAATTACTTATAATTGGTTTGAGTAGCTGAATCATGCATTATTACCATCTTAGTCATACTAACATATTGGTCAGTGAGAATGAAATTTTTGGAAAATTTCGTCTCTATTGTTTCCCTCCGATATTAAAGAGGGAAATTGAATCAAAATGACAAACTTACATTGAACAAGCATGTTGCTTGCTTCACTAACACCTTCATCTTCATTCGTATCCATCATTATTTCATTGTTGCACTAGTTATTTGTTCTATTTTTAAAATTCGTTAATGTATTAAAATGAGGTTCAAAGGGGTGATCCTCAGCTAGCATTTGGGTTGGATAGACGATTTTATGTCTTGATAACCTATTATTATTAATGTAATGAAGAATTAACATGTAATAAAAATTAGTTCTTCCTTTATTTCTTTGTAATTCATAACAGTTGTTCTGCAGAGTTAGTTAGAGAAGAATATATGCCTTGATATTTATTCTTTGTATTCTGTTTCTTCATTGTTATTCTTTTGTAATCTTTTAGGACATACTGCAATTCATGTTTCCTTAGCTTTTTTGGTACAGAGCCTACTGTTTAAGTGGAATCCTATGGGTGGAATTGTTTAATGATATTTCTTCTATCTAACACTTCTCTTTGACATCTGCTGCATATTTTAATGGGAGTATGTTTGCAAATAATCGAGAATAAAACAGCAGTAAGATAGAGAAAATAATTTTAATGTTTTATTGCTTTGATCAGGGTTCAAGTTTTGAAATTTTTGTGGCAATATAAATGAATAGATAAAAGCTTGGGTAAAATAATAGGGTACATAAGCTGAAGACACTTTTAAGCTGTGTAGGGATGCAATGAGTATAGATAAAAACAGCTCATACACAATAATAAGCAAGAAAAAGAGAGGAAACCTTTATTCATTTTTGTATAGCAATGATGTTATTTTAATGGGTAAAAATTAATGAAGATTGAGAGGCATGCAGAAAAAGAGAGAGGAAAAAAGTGGAGCATGTGAGGTAACATGAGGTTGGTCTTTGACTGATGCATTGACTGGGGAGAGAGTACACCAAAGAGACCAATTCAGAGCAAGACAGTTGTAAAATATGCATGTATTTGTTGGTGGTTTCGCACAAGCGTGGATTTGGAAAATGCCAAATGAATTTCTCATGCAAACATCATACTGCAAAACTGAAGATTTATAGCTGATATAAGTTAAAATATGCTTATTCAACATGATTAAATTAGCTGATGCCGTACAATCCAAAGTTCTATGGATAAACAATTTAGAAGCATGCCACTGGTTCATAGTGGATATTCATTAACTTTACTTACTAACTATAGGTGTTTATAAGCTGTGAAAGAGTCTTGATTGTTTTATAGATAAACTTAATAATAAAGGTAAATAAACAATTAAAATTCAGCATTTTTTCTTCTTTTTTGATGTAAAGGGCAATTCTCGATTGGAAGAGAATACTCATGCAGATTTAGCAAATTTTGAATCAAACGCAAAAGAACACAGGCTCAAAATGCTAAAAAATTGTTTTACATTAGAAAATAAAATAAAATAAAAGACAATACAAGCATGGATCAAGGAGGATAGATATTTTTGTCTCATGCTTATACCAATTATAAGGTTTTTTTTCTTTTCAATTTGCCCCGATTTAGCAAACTTATTACGAAAATAGTTCTATTTCAAAACTATTTACAAACGTAGTTCTGTTCTGACCAACTCAAAGCTGAGTTGGGCAGAATAAACTGGCACAAGTTGAAATTGCGCCAACATACATGTTTTTTTTCATGTATGCTGGCGCCCCACTGTATACAAAACAGCAGCCTCTCCCTATCTTAAAATCTTTATAAACCATATACCGTTCTCCTGCATTCACAGTGGTTAAAACAATTTAAAATAGTATGATGATATACAAACAAAATATATTAAATCTGGATTACTCATCACCATTCATCCTGACTATCTGTATCAATTATAGTTTCTAGCGTTACTATTAACCTATTAGTTTTCACGGGCTTACTAATAATCTGTTAGATGTTTATGGACACGCAGTCCGATTTCATAGTTTTCATGGGATCACTAAGAATCTATTGGTAACTCCAATATCTTTTTACTTATCCTAGTTTTCATGTACTGACTAGGAACCTATTGACTAACTGTCAATATATTAATTCAGATATAGTTTTCATGAGCTAACTATAAACCTTTGGCCCCTGCCAATATCAAATCATAGTTTTTATGGGCTGAGTATGAACTCATTGGCCCTTGCCAATATCTTTTCCTTTATATAGTTTTCATGGGCCTACTGTGAACCTATTGATCCTTACCAATATCTTTGATTAAGATTTTAACATTTCTCAAGTTATATCCACTACTGGTTCAACCTAACTGGTTATTCTGCCATTCCCAAAAGCACCGTTATGTGTTAATTACAATGTGAATAAATATATGGAGAAGCAATCATAACAACAAAATAAGTACAACATCTGTGGTTTAATAACCTTTAAATCATTTTATGTAAAACTTGGTTAATCCCTTCAACCTGCTATTTAAGGAAAACTTCTTCAAAATCTTCATTTCAAAACTCTTTATTTATACCATGGTTCTTCCTTTAAAACTGTGTAGTTAATGCCCCGCTATTACCCCGCTACAACCCCGCTATATCTCATAGCGGATTTCTATCGCTACGATTTTTCCATATAGCCACAGAATATAGTCTTTCTGCTTTAATCTACGCTATTTCCGCTATATCCCGTTATTTCCGCTATATTCCGTTATTCCTGCTATATTTTTTTAATAAGATGAATTAAAAAATTGCATTTATAGATGGTAAAATTATGAAACTAATTTATTTGATTTAATTTTTAATATATTTTCACAAATGAAAATACTCTAATATTCCACCAAATTCAATTATGTTATATAACAGTTTTTCGTTTATTTAGAGTATATTCGCACATGTTTTTATTTAAAATTATTTATGTATTATTTATAATTCAATTGGATGATAATTTTTCATTTAACTACCATTTATATATTTGTAAAAACATTAAGTACAAGTTTTGTATGCTATTTTAGAGTCATCCGCTATATCCCGTTATATCCTCGCTGTATCCCCGCTATGACTTTTTGCACTTCCACCGCTTTGAATCTACCGAGCGCATTAACTGCACAGCTTTAAAATGAGATTGAGTTATTTATTTTGAAAATCTTAAAACATCTCTTTCAAAACCCCTGGATAACCTCCTTTGAAAGCAAAGAAAGCTTCTTTTCAAAGCACTATGAATATACCTTTCGAAGCCCTTGTTAAATAATCTCTTTCAAAACCAAATATACCTTTCGATGGTATCAAAACATTTCTCAAAATCTTTAGAAACATAGCTTCAAAACATGTGAAAGTACCCCTTTCGAAAGTATTAGGTTTTACTTTTAAAAACATCTTTTACGTCAAAGTGGATATAGGCAAAAGCATCACCATCGAAACCATTGATAAAATTGTTTTGGGAAAAACTTTGATGGTGTAGGAACCATCTATTCAAAAGCTCAAAACTTTTGAGTAAAAGCTAGAAGGATAACATCAAAAGCCCCTTTCGACATCATTGCCTTCGAAACCCATGACCCCTTTTGAAAGCATTTTGGAAGTCACTTAACATAAGTTTAAAACAAAAAAACATCCTTCGAAAATATTGATGACTTTAATATAACCGGGAGGTAAAAGAAAAGCTGTTGGGTTTCGATTGAGTTGGAACCGCTACTTTCTAAAGCATTCTTTTATGAAAAGAGTAACCCCTTCTAAGAGAATAAATACTTTAAAAACTTATGGTTGGTACAAAGTTCAGACCTCTTCCTTAAGAGATAATGTCTCCAAATCTTTAATGCAAAGATCGCTGCAGCCAACTCCAAATCATTAGTAGGATATCCCACTTCATGCGGTCTAAGATTTTTGGATGTGTAGGCAATAACTTTACCCTTCTGCATCAACATTGCTCCCAATCCTGTTCCACATGCTTCAATATTGTCACGTCCCGCCCTTTCGACCCTCGAAAATCGACATAAATATGTCCATTGTATAACATGTCGAATGATCGAGTGTCGAAAAGATAGATTATTAAAGGGAAAGAAAGTAGGTAGATGAAGAAGAAAACTACACAAAAAGAATCTTACAGCGGATAGAACAATATATAGTATCAATAGCTCTTTACAAAAATCAGAAACTATAGTATACATTTCTTTACAAGCAAAGTACACAAATCAATAATTACAAGCCTAGACAGTTATAACAACATATGCTCACAATTTGCTGGTAATTTCAAACAAAACATTGCAGCGGAAATAAACAAGTACGAGTAATATGCCTTCGCCATCCAGCTCGTCTTCTAATCAACATAGCATACTAAACTGAACCTGTAATACTCGGTCTGACCCGAGCATTATAACAAAATAACACCCGAGGCGGTCTAGAAAACCAACGTGAGAAAATACACTCAATTTTGAGTTATTAAACTTATCAAAATCCTTTGAAAGTCAAAGGTATCTCGTAAGACCACGGCACAAATAAGCATGACAGGTTTTTACCTTACATAACCAAAATATTTCATATCAAAACCCTCTAATATTATAATAGTGTCTAAGTACAAATACTTATTCAAATAGCTGAAATGCTTGCATCTCACATTTCAACATAGTTGGGCACAATCAAAACCATACGGTGCTTATTGGAGAATGGATTCCATTTGAGTGACTAGGCACTGGGGTACCACCTATCACTGTACATGTTTAGAACAACATACCGAGTACCATGCTGGGATCCCCTACTACATAAGAACGGACTAGCCTGACCTAGATAGACCGAATATGCTATCACCCTTAGTGTTCCCACCCTTTTCGAGCTCCTTCCACACACAATAATAATATTCGAGTTTATCTAGAATGGCGATAAACATACCCTAATTGGGTGCAATCCACTTAGCCTTGCTGCATCTCCCCTGCTTGTTAGTCGTTCCCAGTTGATGAGGCTAGAGCTATGATTACCTTTTTAGGAAATTCACTTAGAATGCTTATTGTCCTCCAATGACAATGTTCTGATAGCATTCATCCATACAAGTCCATTCTCGGTCTGAACGGAACCGAAGGCACTATTCCTACTACATCCATTTTGGAATCGCCCTCAGGATTAGTAGTGATTAGCCCTTGCATTTCACTGCTCTATCTCGACTCCATGCTCTTGTCTTCATTATGAAAACGTACTCGCTAGATCAAATGGTTTTCGGAATGCAAATCCGATCCTGGTCTCTTCGAAAAAACATTCTCTATTTTCGGTAAACTCAACTCCGGTTCTCTAGGAAATAAATAGACGAAGATAAGATCAGAGATCACTTTCTAACCGTTAGTGGACGGATTTCCTTAAAAATGTCCTAGAAGAACGAACGAGTTTACATGTAGAGTATAGCACCTCGAACGGTAATTGTACCATATAAATTCTTGTGCTTCTTCTAGATATTTTCAAAGTTATATTTAGGTCCAGATTTGATAGTCGGTTATTTAACTATCAAATAACGATCAATCCAACCAAACATTTCATTTTACACTTAAAAACATTAAATCTCTTTTTAATTTAAATTTTAAATACATTAATCTCTTTATCCAAATTATACATACTTATCGAATTTAGTAAAATTGAAAAACTATCTATTAAAAATGTTTGAAAACCTTTTTAAAATAATATGGAAAGTACCACTATAGTATCAAACTATAGATCACAGCTCAATGGTTACGTTTCTATCCTAGAGAAATCCAAAAATGAACTACAGGCATTCACTGCCTCCGATTTACGCTATGTGAGTATAGCACTACTTTCCAAAAACTTTATTTTTAAAACTATGTCAAAATAATGCTTGTACGTTCTAAAGTAAATTTCCAAGTTAAATCTCATCAAATATACATAAATGAATGTTATTATACAAAGCCATACTATAAATTTAATAATTATCTTTAAAAAAACAAAAATATTAATTAGTCTTTAAATAATAATAAATCTTTAATAATCATTATAAAGTGGAAAATTAATAATTAATATACTTTAAAAAATTTAAAATGACTAAATAACTAATTTCCAGAATATTTTTAACAATTCTAAAATCAATGAGCTAATAATTAAAATCCTCTTTCAAAACAAGTCTAATTTCTTGATTTCCAATTTCATCCCGTAAATTTGGAAATCCCACTTGAGTTTCAGTGTAACCACTTTTATACTTATTTCCCATATTCACTTCTATTCTTTAAAATATTTAAAGTCTCGATTTAAAAACCTTTTATGTTTGACAAAGTACCATTTAAGGATTTATTATTTAAACATCCATCTATATACTTTTATTCCCAAGATCTTATCCATAATATCCTGAAATAGTTAAATAAAACTCCAAACCTTTTATTTTATCCAATTAATTTATCCAAAATCTCTATGTAATATTTCACTTCAAAAATCCCTGTTTACAATTCTTTACCAATTTTAAAACCATATTTTATTGGTATTTAAAATACCAAAATCCAGCGAAAACCATCATATCATTTAATCAATTTAAAACACACAATAACGTGTCATGGATTATTCAAACAAAACATATATCACTATATATGAAGTTAAATATAACATTTTGAAGAATCCAGTTGGATCCCTCATACATGTTTCTCTGCATCTACAGATGTTAGCACAACATAAAATACCAATTCTGCTTCAAGGCGGAATATCGCAGTATATAGGGTCATCCGCTATTATGCAGGACGCATTCCGCTATATATATGTGGAAATATCAATCACTCCAATATATATACTGCTATATATAATATCACAGCCAACTGATAAAAATGCATCAAATTTAACCAATCAATCATTTATTAATTTTAACTATTTTAAAATTAATCACTAGCAGTTCAAAATTGAGTAAGATTAACTCACCTTGAGTTTTACGTTGCCAAACGTTCTAATTTTAAATTAAATCAAACACGTTCGATTTAATCTAAAATTTTCACTCGCTCTAAATGTTTCGGGATCTACTCCACGGTGTGTTGGTCGTCGCTGCAATTCTAGCTCGTCCGATTCCAACTGCGTATGACCAAGATACAAAGTTTTAATGTTTTGAAATATATATATTTATATATATATATATATATATATAATTTCACTTTTCCTTTTATTTTAAATTTTAAACCTTAGATCATGGTGGTACATTTTTAAAAATGGATCTGGATGTACACTCATTTTCCTTCCTTCCTCACGTTCGCCCCAGGCATCTCGTTCAACCCGACTTCATCGATAACCCCCCCAACTCAATCGAGCTTCACCAGACGCACGCCAAAAGACGTGCCGCACTTGCCTTGCCTTCCTAAGCCACAACCGTCCCCCATTTTAACATGAATCGTCTCGCATATCCCCCAAGACGGCCACGTGAACGGACCCCCTAGCCACCATGTCGCTCCATAAAAACGCATCTCCACCGTTGAAGTTGATCACCTCGTCGAGCTCCATATTTTATCAGTTAAAGCCGTGTCCTAGTTCGGCTCCTAGAGGCTCCATCGAGCTACGACCGTACGCTCTGAGTTTTGGAAATAAAAATGGCAGCTAGAGATAACTTGGTTTGGGTTTTACTATTGAACAGTATATATACACTTATATGAGTATTATTTTAATATTATTTTCCAAAATTACGTGCTTTTTCAAATGAACTCCAAACAAAATGTGCGGCCTGGCGTTTATAATGTTTTACTCCTATCCCTAACACAATGGAACTTGTTTTGGGGCCTAATTCGATCTTATGTGAAAGATAACTTTTCGAATCGAATTAAAATATTAAATTTTTGATTTTATTTCAATGCGTTTCCATTTTGTACGACCAAATGGTAACTCCAAACTCTATGAAAATTGAAATTTGATAATAATAAACTATTATGAATTCAACTGAATTGGTTTCATCGAGTTTTAAGACTGTGCCCAGAAGGCTATTTTAACTCGTCGATTAAACCGAGTGATTTTCCAAATTGTTGAAATCGTTTAAAATTTTGATTTTTAGAACTTACCAACTCATTTGTAAATCAAATAGAATTTATATCCATATTCAAAATAATTTTGATTCGTATTAAATCAAAATTCAATTATTTACACTGTTACTAGATATTAAATTTCACTATTAAATAATTATAAATTTCAAGTTTAAACCTATCGAATTTTTATTCCATTCCAAAGTCCATATTATAATTTTAATCTAAATAAATTTTAGAAATCATTTTCTACTCCCATTTAACTCCAGATACCCATATTTGCCCAATTCAGATATTAAATTTATATTTACCCAAATCTAATTTATCACTACATTTGAAATTTTAAACCAATTTCAGAAATTCTTCCGTATTCCAAATCAATTGATAATTCAAATTCAACATTAGAAATAAGTTAAATGTTCAAAATTAAGGACTGAAATTAAAGATCGTTACATTCTTCCCCCCTACAAAAATTTCATCCTCGAAATTGCTAACGTTGGAAGAATGCCCTTAAGCCCATTTAACTTCCTAAAGCCTACTCAATTAAATCCTATATTCGCTTCCTAAAACCATTTGGTTTTTATCTTAAACAATTTGTTCTCATTTCTAATTCAAAAACCTTGATTTCCAATATAGCTCAAAAAACAACTTTCCTAGTTAACAAAAAATTTCAAAATTTTTCTAACACCCAAAATTCCTGAACTTTTTTGACAACGTCTCCTTTGTAGGAGAGCCTTTTACAATATCACAAGAGAGATAAATATACACATCGACCCACATGGTCGGAAAAACAAAATATATAACAATATATTATCATTTTTTATTTTATTGCGTAGGCGTATCTTTATTTAGCGCTTTTAGGCGAGCAGCTTATTTTATATGCAATTACGCAACCCAAACTCTATCCAACATCTCCCTGTACCTATACTTACTCAAAATAAGCACTTAAGTTTTCAAAATCATGGAATTTTAACAACATTTCATATATCTACTAGCCCAACACATCAACTTCATAACTCAAACATGCAAATCAAATATATTTCAAACAATTATAAGGTTCTAACACTAATTTAATTCTTTCCCATGGGCCCATATATCATTTCATTCAATTTTAAATAATTTACAACCAAAATTATTTCATTCAATTCATATTTATAACAAACAAACTCATATTCATTCCAATTGATTTTACATGTGCTTTACTTACATAAATTCACCTTTATTCAATTTCAAATTGATTTACAATCAGTTTATTTGCATTCTATTTATACTCGCTTCCATTATATGCAAATCCATCTTACTAACTTCAATTTATTTCCTTTTTTAGTTGATTCTAAATCAAATGTTTCTATTTTTAATTTGATTCCTATTTAAGTTATTCACCAACTTTATTCGCTACATGTTGTATTAAACAACATTCAAACCCATGTTAATTTATTGATGGATCATTTCACAAATAACCACTTAAATTAAGTTTCCTATTGTAACCAAATTCCATTTCATTTTAAACTGAATCTCATTCAATTTATTTGCTTTCATTTACTTAACATATCCAATTAATACTATAACACTTGGGAACCCTTCCATATAATTATCTCTAATGTTTATAATTTATTATAAACATTCCATATCGTTACTTAAGTTACATTTAGCTTTAAAACTTAAGTTCATACCCAATCTATACATCAAAGTCATATTAAATTCATTTCTCATTATCCAATACTTAACCACTCTACTTGGTTATACCCTTTCACTTTTCCAGTTTAATAAGTTATACAACTTATTTATTCACAATTCCTTGAATTTACCACTTAAGTTTATTCACATTCTCTATTTATAACATATAGTTATATGATCACTTCACAATTCATATTTACTTTCAATTTTCCCCATTTCAATTCACCTTTATTTAGGTTTGCTATTTCATTTCTCGATTCATAAGTTCAAGAGTTTATTTACTTAATATCTCTCATTACTTACTTAAGTCCATTTACATCTTATAATCATACTCTGGATTGTTCCATCATTTAATAGCTTAAGTGTATCCATTTCATTTAATAATTATAATTTATATCTATACAATTATTCTGCATTTCAACTTAATATGTACTTCAATTCAATTCAAATTTCATTTTATTTAACTTATCTTAAGTTGAGTTCCAACATATCTTATTCACTTAAATTTACTTAAGTTAAATTTTAATTCTAGGATTCAAATTGTTATTCCCCGTACTTAACTATATCAACATGAATTTATAAGTTCAATAATTGATCTTCTTAACTTTTTAAATCATTTACATAGAAATCCCAAAATTAAATTACCTGGTTTTATTTCAAATCATTTTGAAATCATAAACATACATATATCGCTTTTGTACATCAAATCATGCTTCTGGATTTTCAAAACAACTTGGTTTTACCCAAAATAATTTCCCTTTGGAATTTCTAAAACAAACTTGTCTATCAAGAAAGTCCAGAATAAATAATCATACCCAACCACCACGGTAGAAATCCCTCACTTAGAAGCTCAAAAATGAATATTGGTGATGTGGCCATCATCACCCGGATTATTTCCAAGGACTGAAGTGAGTTCAGTGCTTCCTTACTTCCAAAATCCATTTTAAAACAATGTCTTTTCCAAAATCATCTTAAAAGAATACTCCTTTATTCCTTTCAAGCACCTTGGAAAACATTTCCAAAATTTCCAAGATATAAAAAAAATCCAACACTTAGTTTCAAATCCATTTTAACCCATTTTGCAAAATTTCTAGGATTTAAATTCTGGTTTAAATCAAATTTTAGTTATACTCCTTTGGTATAAATCATACTTATAAATTTCTATTTGGTTATGTAAACCATTTCAAATTTATAATCTTGTTTGATTATGATATTAATGTGACGACCGCCCATGACTCCCGCACCAAAACAAGGAAATAATGCGCTGAAAGGCGTGCCAGGCAGCCATGGGCGACCGTCAAGGGTAGAATAAACATCGCAGAATCTATCGCATAACTCACAGCGCATGGATAAAATACAATAGAGAAATATATGTATAGTGAAGCTTCATAACAGAATATCATCAAATAAGCATCTTAGAAGTTTGATACAACCATCAGAACAGTCAATACATCAAAACCTCACTACAAAGCACTCAAAGTATATACAGCGGAACACCCAGTACATAATATGAAATAGTATGCAAAAGCCTCCTGCTCGTCTTCGTCATCATCAGCGTAGATCTCCAAGAACAGCACCTGTCACCTGCTACCTAGTCTGCCCATCCCAACATGGATGAACAACCCAAGGTAATAAGAGGAGACATAAAACCTTGAGTCAGACAAAGTCTTAGTGAGCAGTAAATCAACTATCAAACATACCAAAAGAGTGATAAAAGGAATAGGAACCAAACCATCCCACTCCGCCTCTTTCTACAGTGATAGCCCCCAGACACATACTAAGGAGAAGCAAGCATAACATAGCAAGCAATTAAAGTAAAGCAATAATCGCTCGAGTCAAGGTCGATGTTTTCCAAATACAAACCCCCAAGGCCTAAACCAAGATCAGATAAGCACCCAGAAAACACCGCTCTTGAGATCGAATGATGATACAATCAAACGTCCAAACATCCATGACTCTGGCTATCACTGTTATCATTGCCTTGATTTCACCGTTAGTTGAATGACCATCTGTCAAGGGCTAATGGTAACCCCGGTTCTAGACACAACTCCGCACGTCGTCGCAGCCCGTGCCTAGGAATTTTCGCAACTGCCCAGAGTACTAGCACGTCGTCGCAGCCCGTGCTTGGAACGTCGTCGCAGCCCGTTCCAACGTACTCTTGCTTTGAGCATGCTAGAACCTTCAACAACGATGAGATCTCAGCCTCCTAGTCATCCTCCTCGACGACTATTTCCATACTAGCTCAAGCGCCTCTCGAGCTAACCATTATCAACCAACTCGCATCGCATCATCGAGTTATCAACATGCTTGGGATGATCCCGTCTGGATTAAACCAAGGCTATCTCACATCATGCTTCGCTTTATCGCATCATAGCAAAGTCTCATCATGGCTTGCCTCATCGCATCATGGCAAAGTCCCATCTCAACATCATCTAATTCATACATATGAGCTTCAACATCCGCTTCATATGCCACAAGCAGCTTTCCTTATTCAAGAGCCTCTTCCGTAGCTTTTGAATCGTCTTTGACCATACTTGTCCAAATCTATCAACTAGATAACTTATTCACAACAATCAAACAAGGCAAACATTAATCCAAACAAATAAGTAGTCAATCAAGATCTAAATAGGCATTTATAACTAAAATGGCAATTTCGTAAATAAATGAGCAAGGATCTATCATACATGAATCAAGGGTTTTTAGCATAGATCTAACAAATATAAATCATGGGTTTTGTCTCTACAACTTGATAAATGAACTTGCATAAGTAAACATCTTCATAAGTAATGGATCTACACTTGGATCTAAAGAAATATGCATAAAATCACTATCTACAACACTTCAACAAACCACCAATCCAATATACTCCTTTGGGTCCACGTGAGAGATAACCACCACTCACCAAATCACCCAAACACTTCAAAAACTATCAACTTCAGATCTGGACAGCGAAGATTCAAGCTTGATTCGTCGAAATCCCGCTTGAAACGATGAAATCTAGCTTGGTTGGATGAAGATCTTCAACTTTGGCTCTTGGATCTTCGATCTTGGATGGATGTTAGAACTAGATTGGAATGGAGAAAAGAAGTGAAGAAATGTTGTAGTCGAGCTCTCGAAATGGCAGCACTCCGTCGCTTCAAAAACCGGTGCCAAAAAGTGAGCCAAACCCCTCTATTTATAGGCTGAATTCCCCTTAGGTCGTGACTCGTAGGTTCGGTTTTAGGTCGTTGCCGACCTAAGAAATCTCCGACCTAACTAAGTCGTCTACGACTCATAGAATCCCTACAGCTTACGACCTACCCACTTCACGACCTAACAACCCCAGGGTCACACGAGTTAACACACGGCCGACCTAACTCCTATACGACCTAAGAACCTACCGAGTCAACGACCTACGACTCATCACTAAGTCGTTCATACGACTTAGCACTCAACAGCTTAACATCATCACGAGTTAACAACCTTACGACCTAACTGTGTTATGACTTACGACCTAAAACAAACACGACTCAAGCTGTGACGACTTAACAGCCTTGCGAGTTACGACTTAATTCTAATACGACCTAAGACCCACAGCATCCTAACTAAGGTCGTCTACGACCTAACACACTCACGACTCATCAGGGTTAACGACATACGACTTATCGTTAAGTCGTTCCAAACGACTCATGACCAAAGCACCTTAACCCGCTAACCTTTAGGTCGGTCCAAACCTTAACTCGGTCAAACTCTATAAGTCGGTCATCCTATAGGTCGTTAACTCCACTAACTCGCTCACGACCTAACTCCTCAAGGTCGCTGCAACACTTTAGGTCGTAACCCAATAACTCGTAACTCGTGCACCCTCCTAAGTCGGTTACGACTTAAAACTCCACTATCTCGTTAACTCGTACACGACTCATCTCTTAACCCGTTAACTCCTCTAATCCAACCTAACTTCCACACGGGTCAATTCCTTACGAGTTAAAAACGTACGACTTAAGCTATAGATGCCATAAACAACACTAATGACCTGTAAATTCTACGATTTATCGACACGTAAAATACGGGTCGTTACATTCTCTCCCCCTTAGGAATTTCGCCCCCGAAATTCCAAACAAACAAGAGCAACCAAAACTATTCTGCATGCCTACCATCCATAGCAATCAACAAACCATGCATCCAATTACTATCCTAGCATGCATAATTCTAAGATTAGAACAAGTTACAAATTCATGAGATGCCACGACACCTTAGGGCCATACCTCGAAGAGTTCAGGATGAGCTGCCTTCATCCTCTCTTCCTCCTCCCATGTACAGTCGTTAACATCATCACTCCATTGTATCTTGAGCAACGTAATCGTCTTCCTCCTAAGCTGTTTCGTGTCGGTTTCAACAACACGAAGCGGCTTACGAGGTCTCGTAACCACTGGATTAACCTCCAAGTCTTCACAGCTATCAGCAGAAACCACCGTATTCGAGTCATGCACATACTTCCGTAGATAAGATACATGAAAGACATTGTGCACACCCGCCATCTTCTCCGGTAACTCCAATCTATAAGCGAGCTTTCCAATTCGCTCAATAATTGGGAATGGTCCAACAAATCTCGGAGTTAACTTTCCTTTCTTCCCGAATCTAATAACATTCTTCAGTGGAGAAATCTTCACAAAAACCATATCACCCACGTCGAATTCCAAATCCTTACGACGCTTATCGGCATAACTTTTCTAACGATCTTGGGCTGCCTTCATTCGTTGTCGAATGATCTCTATACAATCCGTAGTCTGTCGAATCATCTCTGGCCCAAGTATCAGCTTTTCTCCAGTTTCCAACCAACATGTTGGAGAGTTACACGGTCTTCCATACAATGCCTCATATGGTGCCATACCAATACTCGACTGATAACTGTTATTGTACGCAAACTCCACCAAATGAAGATGATCTTCCCACGATCCTCCGAAATCCAAAACACATGCTCTGAGGAGATCTTCCAAAACTCGGTTGACTCTCTCAGTCTGACCATCTGTTTGAGGATGATAAGCTGTACTCAAACACAACTCGGTTCCCAAAACTTCCTGGAAGCTCTTCCAAAATCCACTAGTGAACAATGGGTCTCGATCGCTCACTATACTCTTCGGAATACCATGGAATCGAACTATCCACTTAACATACAACTCAGCCAACTTCGATGCAGTCCTAGTCGATCGAACAGGAATGAATCTTACACTCTTGGTCAACCGATCTACTATGACCCAAATCCCTTCATTTCCTGCTCTTGTTCTAGGTATACCATCGATAAAATCCATCGATATCTGTTCCCACTTCCACATAGGAACTTCTAATGGATGAAGCAATCCACTTGGCTTCTTCTGCTCCGCCTTAACCAACTGGCAATTCATACACTTGGAAATAAAATTTCCAACATCCTTCTTCATGCCTTCCCAATAATATGTTCTCTTCATATCCCGGTACATCTTATTTCCACCTGGATGAATTGTCAACTTCGAGTGATGACTTTCTCTAAGAACTTCATCTCTCAATCCATCTACATCGGGAACAACTAGTTGTCCTTGCTTCCGAAGCCAACCCTCTCGATCGACTTTGAATCCTTTATCCTTTTCTGGGTCCAATCCAGATTCCAAATCTCGGATAATCTTGACAAGCTTATCGTCTCGCTTTTGGCTCTCGCCAATTCTCTCCACCAGAGTAGGCCGTATCGATAAGTTTTCCAACATCTCAGGTTCCAATTCACATCTGGGCCTGAAATCAAATCCAGCCAAATACTCGAGACTCTTCCGTTCCGAAAACATGGCTCCCAATCCGGCATGTCTTTGACTCAACGCATCAGCTACTGCGTTACCTTTTCTTGGAGTATAAGCTATACCAAAATCATATGATGCCAAAAACTCTAGCCACCGTTGCTGCCGAAGATTCAAATCCTTTTGGGAGAAAAGATACTTCAACGACTTATGATCCGTAAACAACTCGAATCGAACTCTCAATAGATAATGTCTCCACATCTTCAGAACAAAAACAATTTCCGCTAACTCCAAATCATGAGTCGGATAATTTCTTTCATGCGGCTTCAGTTGCCGACTTGCATATGCAACAACTTTATTCTTCTGCATTAGTACTGCTCCAAGTAAACCACCATCTCATCATTCCCACTTGGAATAGTCAAAACAGGAGTACTCGTCAGTCGCTCTTTCAGGATTACGAAAGCTTGCTCAGACTTATCATCCCATCTGAACACTTGGTTCTTTTTCGTCAATCCTGTTAACGGTGCAGCTATCTTGGAAAAGTCTTTGATAAACCGTCGATAATATCCAGCTAATCCAAGAAAACTTCTCACATCAGATGCATTCTTAGGTTTAACCCAATCCTGGATCGCTGCCACCTTAGCGGGATCAACCGCTATTCCATTTCCAGAGATAACATGGCCTAAGAATCTCACTTCACTCTTCCAGAAGTGACACTTCGAAAACTTAGCCTTCAGCTGATGTTTCCGTAAGATTTCCAAAACAATACGCAAGTGCGTCTCGTGTTCTTCTTCAGTTCTGGAATAAATCAGAATATCATCCACGAACACAAGTACGAACTTGTTCAACTGATCTCTGAATACTCTATTCATAAGATCCACAAAGTATGCTGGTGCGTTAGTCAATCCAAAAGGCATTATCAGCCACTCATAAAAACCGAATGGTGTCCTAAAAGCAGTCTTCGGCACACTATCCTTTGCCACTCTCAACTGGTGAAATCCCGTTGCCAAATCCATCTGAGAAAACACCTTAGCATTGTGAAGCTGATCAAACAAGTCATCTATTCTCGGCAATGGATACTTGTTCTTCTTAGTCACCTTATTCAGCTCACGATAATCCACACACAACCTCAACGATCCATCTGCTTTGGTTGCGAACACAACTGGTGCACCCCATTCGGACACACTACGCCGAATGAATCCTTTCCGTAAAAGATCATCAACTTGCACCTTCAACTCTTGCTGTTCCCTAGGCGCCATCCGCCTAAGAGGCATCACAACGGGTCTGGCTCCCTCAACTAGATCAATACGAAAC
The DNA here is from genome assembly GCA_030765085.1 of Allium cepa. Classification (NCBI taxonomy): domain Eukaryota; kingdom Viridiplantae; phylum Streptophyta; class Magnoliopsida; order Asparagales; family Amaryllidaceae; genus Allium; species Allium cepa. Next base: position 502,612,216 of record CM060931.1, read on the forward strand.
TCGATCTCTCTATGCGGCGGTAACCCTTTGACCTCGTCAAAGACATCCTCGAATCCATTCACGATTGGCACCGATGACAGTCCATCCCGTGGAACAACCAGCGAATACATGAAGCTCATGAAGACGCCTTCTTCATGCTTACATCGTATCACAACCTTTCGCCCCTCCACATTCTCGACTGTCACCTCCAATCTCTCACAATCAACCTTTGCCGCATACTTCCTAAGCCAGTCCATACCCAAAATAATTCCGAACCCCGCAAAGTTCAGAACAAAACAATCACAAACAAAAGAGCAATCATGACTCGACACAACTAGACCACGGCATATCATACACAAACATGACGAACCCCCAACTGGATTAGTCACAACCAATGGCCTATCAACAATATCCGGTTCCAAACCTAACCGGCCTACAAGATCATCACAAACAAAAGAATGCGACGCTCCAGTATCAAACAACACTCTAACTGGAACACCACAAATGGAAAGAGTAACTTGAACCACCACACTCTTCCCTTTCTCTTCAGCAGTAAGAGCTTTTGAAAACGACGGCACGGCTCCCAAAGCATAAGCTTGCACAATTTGCCTGTCCTTCCTCGGTTCTGGACAATCTTTCCTGAAATGCCCTGGCTTGTCACAGTTGTGGCATTTCGCCGGCGCCTTTGGATTCCTACAATCCTTGGAGAGATGGCCCTTCTGCTGGCAATTATAGCAAGTCATTTCGCCCCTCGGCTTCTTCTGGCCATCCTTACCCTTCTATTGCTGTTGCTTCCTCTTCTTGTTTCCACCCTTCTGTGGCTTAAACCCTTCCTTGGTTACAGCAACAACAGAACTCTCCCTAGGAAACAAACTCTCATGCCTGAGAGCTTTCTCCACAAGCTTCTCAAACGGATCATCCAGATTATCCACCAACCGTCTTCCAAGATAAGCATCCAAACCGGTCACAAACTTCTCATTCTTCTGATAGGGAGAATCAATATACGATCTGGCATACTTGGACAAAGCTTCAAACTCAGAAACATACTCAAGAACGGTTTTCCACCTTGCTTGAGCTCCACAAAATTTTTAAACAAGACAGATTTCTGAGCCGTAGAGATGAACTTAGCTTCAAATCTAGCTTGGAATTGCTCCCAAGTAATCTCCTCCTCCGGAGTATCAATGGTGATAGAGTTCCACCAATCAGAAGCCCTTCCTTGAAGCTGCCTTGATGCAAGCTTCCTCTTAGTTGCATCCTCAATTCCCAAGTCACCAAAGATCCTTCTACAAGCATCAATCCATCTTTGCACTTCAATGGTTGATTCCGTTCCCAAGAAAACCTTTCCTCCAAGAGAAGTATAGTCCTTGCAAAGCTTAGCAAAATCCACTGGTCTTGGAGCTTGAACTTGAACTCCAACATCTACTGATGGCCCCGAGGCTGGTATGCTTCTCATGATCGAAGTCATCATGGCCTCAAACATAGGAGCATAATCAACAGCTTCCCTAGCAGCACGGCCTTCCCTAGCAGCTGGTCTCCCCCTTCGACTCATCCTTAATATCTACAAAAAGGAATGACTTAGAACACCTTGAGAAACAACTGCATAAGGAGTTCAAATCCTTCTAAACTACTATATTATATATAGTAATCATTCATCAAAATACAATTACGTCTCTCATACGTAGTTACGTCAGCGAGCGTTGGCTAAAATCGATTAACCTCGCTCTGATACCAAATGTGACGACCGCCCATGACTCCCGCACCAAAACAAGGAAATAATGCGCTGAAAGCGTGCCAGGCAGCCATGGGCGACCGTCAAGGGTAGAATAAACATCGCAGAATCTATCGCATAACTCACAGCGCATGGATAAAATACAATAGAGAAATATATGTATAGTGAAGCTTCATAACAGAATATCATCAAATAAGCATCTTAGAAGTTTGATACAACCATCAGAACAGTCAATACATCAAAACCTCACTGCAAAGCACTCAAAGTATATACAGCGGAACACCCAGTACATAATATGAAATAGTATGCAAAAGCCTCCTGCTCGTCTTCGTCATCATCAGCGTAGATCTCCAAGAACAGCACCTGTCACCTGCTACCTAGTCTGTCCATCCCAACATGGATGAACAACCCAAGGTAATAAGAGGAGACATAAAACCTTGAGTCAGACAAAGTCTTAGTGAGCAGTAAATCAACTATCAAACATACCAAAAGAGCATAAGGGATAAAAGGAATAGGAACCAAACCATCCCACTCCGCCTCTTTCTACAGTGATAGCCCCCAGACACATACTAAGGAGAAGCAAGCATAACATAGCAAGCAATTAAAGTAAAGCAATAATCGCTCGAGTCAAGGTCGATGTTTTCCAAATACAAACCCCCAAGGCCTAAACCAAGATCAGATAAGCACCCAGAAAACACCGCTCTTGAGATCGAATGATGATACAATCAAACGTCCAAACATCCATGACTCTGGCTATCACTGTTATCATTGCCTTGATTTCACCGTTAGTTGAATGACCATCTGTCAAGGGCTAATGGTAACCCCGGTTCTAGACACAACTCCGCACGTCGTCGCAGCCCGTGCCTAGGAATTTTCGCAACTGCCCAGAGTACTAGCACGTCGTCGCAGCCCGTGCTTGGAACGTCGTCGCAGCCCGTTCCAACGTACTCTTGCTTTGAGCATGCTAGAACCTTCAACAACGATGAGATCTCAGCCTCCTAGTCATCCTCCTCGACGACTATTTCCATACTAGCTCAAGCGCCTCTCGAGCTAACCATTATCAACCAACTCGCATCGCATCATCGAGTTATCAACATGCTTGGGATGATCCCGTCTGGATTAAACCAAGGCTATCTCACATCATGCTTCGCTTTATCGCATCATAGCAAAGTCTCATCATGGCTTGCCTCATCGCATCATGGCAAAGTCCCATCTCAACATCATCTAATTCATACATATGAGCTTCAACATCCGCTTCATATGCCACAAGCAGCTTTCATTATTCAAGAGCCTCTTCCATAGCTTTTGAATCGTCTTTGACCATACTTGTCCAAATCTATCAACTAGATAACTTATTCACAACAATCAAACAAGGCAAACATTAATCCAAACAAATAAGTAGTCAATCAAGATCTAAATAGGCATTTATAACTAAAATGGCAATTTCGTAAATAAATGAGCAAGGATCTATCATACATGAATCAAGGGTTTTTAGCATAGATCTAACAAATATAAATCATGGGTTTTGTCTCTACAACTTGATAAATGAACTTGCATAAGTAAACATCTTCATAAGTAATGGATCTACACTTGGATCTAAAGAAATATGCATAAAATCACTATCTACAACACTTCAACAAACCACTAATCCAATATACTCCTTTGGGTCCGCGTGAGAGATAACCACCACTCACCAAATCACCCAAACACTTCAAAAACTATCAACTTCAGATCTGGACAGCGAAGATTCAAGCTTGATTCGTCGAAATCCCGCTTGAAACGATGAAATCTAGCTTGGTTGGATGAAGATCTTCAACTTTGGCTCATGGATCTTCGATCTTGATCTTCAATCTTGGATGGATGTTAGAACTAGATTGGAATGGAGAAAAGAAGTGAAGAAATGTTATAGTCGAGCTCTTAAAATGGCAGCACTCCGTCGCTTCAAAAACCGGTGCCAAAAAGTGAGCCAAACCCCTCTATTTATAGGCTGAATTCCCTTTAGGTCGTGACTCGTAGGTTTGGTTTTAGGTCGTTGCCGACCTAAGAAATCTCCGACCTAACTAAGTCGTCTACGACTCATAGAATCCCTACAGCTTACGACCTACCCACTTCACGACCTAACAACCCCAGGGTCACACGAGTTAACACACGGCCGACCTAACTCCTATACGACCTAAGAACCTACCGAGTCAACGACCTACGACTCATCACTAAGTCGTTCATACGACTTAGCACTCAACAGCTTAACATCATCACGAGTTAACAACCTTACGACCTAACTGTGTTATGACTTACGACCTAAAACAAACACGACTCAAGCTGTGACGACTTAACAGCCTTGCGAGTTACGACTTAATTCTAATACGACCTAAGACCCACAGCATCCTAACTAAGGTCGTCTACGACCTAACACACTCACGACTCATCAGGGTTAACGACATACGACTTATCGTTAAGTCGTTCCAAACGACTCATGACCAAAGCACCTTAACCCGCTAACCTTTAGGTCGGTCCAAACCTTAACTCGGTCAAACTCTATAAGTCGGTCATCCTATAGGTCGTTAACTCCACTAACTCGCTCACGACCTAACTCCTCAAGGTCGCTGCAACACTTTAGGTCGTAACCCAATAACTCGTAACTCGTGCACCCTCCTAAGTCGGTTACGACTTAAAACTCCACTATCTCGCTAACTCGTACACGACTCATCTCTTAACCCGTTAACTCCTCTAATCCAACCTAACTTCCACACGGGTCAATTCCTTACGAGTTAAAAACGTACGACTTAAGCTATAGATGCCATAAACAACACTAATGACCTGTAAATTCTACGATTTATCGACACGTAAAATACGGGTCGTTACAATTAACAACGAAACTTCCAAATATATATAATAATTTCAAAAAATTATTTCTTTTATATCAAAAATATAATTTTGGGTAAATTATTTCATTTACCCACTTGAAAACAATACTGTGTCGGTTTACCTTGTTTAAGAGTTTAAAAACCCCTATCGATATGGTTGTATTTTCCATACCGACCAGAATTCACAAACGCTCAACTGATAAGCCAACACAATATAAAGGACATTTTATATTCACTAACAATCATGCACTCGTAGCTATTAATACACTCAAACTCATTTTAGAGTACTACCGACTCTATCTCTAATGAGTAGCCCCATTAAAGCCTAGGTATATCGCAAACCTAAGCTCTGATACCACAATATCATGATTTGCCCTTTTGACCCTCGAAAATCGACATAAATATGTCCATGGTATAACACGCTGAACGATCGGGTGTTGGAAAGACAGATTGTTGAGGGGAAAGAAAGTTGGTAGATGAAGAAGAAAACTAAACAAAAAGAATCTCATAGCTGAAGAACAATGTATAATATCAATAGATCTTTACACAAATCATAAACTGTAGTATGCATTTTTTTTTCAATCAAAGTATACAAATTAATAATTATCAACCTGGACAGTTATAACAACCCGCCTTTACAATTTGTTGGTAATTTCAAACAAAACACGGCGGCAGAAATAAACAAGTACGAGTAATACGCCTTTGCCATCCAGCTCGTCTCTTGAGCTCTATAGCATCTTAACATGAACCTGTAATACTTGGTCTGACCCGAGCATTATAAAACAACAACCGAGTCAGTCTGGAAAACCAGCGTGAGAAAACACTCTTAATTTTGAGGTATTATATTTATCAAGATCCATTGAAAACCAAAGGTATCTCGTAAGACCACGACACAAATAAACACGATGGGTTTTTGCCCTACGATAACCAAAACAATTCACATCAAAATCCTCTTATCTTATAATAGTGTCGAAGTACAAATACTTATTCAAATAGCTGAAATGCTTGCATCCCACTTTTCAGCATAGTTGGGCACAATCAAAAATGTATGTCGCTTATTGGAGAATGGGTTCTATCTGAATGACTAGGCACTAGAGTACCACCAGTTACGGTACACGTCTAGAACAACGTACCGAGGGCCACGCCAGGATCCCCTGCTATACAAGACTAGACTATCCATGATCTGTATAGACCGGATATGCTATCACCTTTGGTGTTCCCACCCTTTTCGAGCTCCTTCCACATGTAGTAATAATATCCGAGGTTATCTAGAAAGGTGATAAACATACCCTAATTGGGTGCTATCCACTTAGCCTTGCAGCATCTCCCCTGCTTTTCAACCGTTCTCGAGTGATGAGGCTAGAGGCTACGGTTACCTTTTAGGAATTTCACTTAGAATGCTCGTTGTCCTCCAATGTGAATGTTCTGATAGCATTCATCTATACAAGTCCATTCCTGGTCCGAACGGAACCGAAGGCACTATTCATTCTACATCTATTTCGGAATCACCCTTAGAATTAGTAGCGATTAGCCCTTGCACTTCGCTGCTCCATCTTTGACTCCATGCTCTTATCTTCATTACGAAAACGTATTCATTGGATTGAAGTGGTTTTCGGATTGCAAATCGGATCCCGGTCTGTTCGAAACATCGTTCGCTATTTCCAGTAAACTCAACCCCGGTTCTCTAGGTAGTAAATAGACGAAGATAAGATTGGAGTCACCTTCTAACCGTTAGTAGATGGATTTCCTTAAAAACATCCTAGAAGAACGAACGAGTTTGCATATACAGTATAGCATCTCGAACGGTAACTATACCAATCAAATTCCAGTGCTTCTTCTAAATATTTCCAAAGTTATATTTAGGTCCAGTTTTGATAGTCGGTTATTTAACTATCAAATAAAAATCAATCTAGCCGAACACTTCATTTTACACTCAAAAACATTAAATCTCTTTTAAATTTAAATTTTAAATACATTAATCTCTTTATCCAAATTATACGTACTTATCTTATCTAATTTAATAAAATTTAAGAAGTATCTTTCAAAAATATTTGAAAACCTTTTTAAAAATATTATGGAAAGTACCACTGCGATATCAAACCATGGATCACAACTCAATGGTTACGTCTCTATCCCAGAGAAATCAAAAATTTAACTATAGGCGCTCTGTGCCTCTGATTTACACCATGCGAGTATACCATTACTTCGTGCAAACTTTACTTTAAAACTATCTCAAAATAATGCTTGTAAGTTCTAAAATAAATTTCCAAGTTAAATCTAGTCAAATATACTTAAATGAAAGTTAATATACAAATCCATATTAAAATTTTAATAATTATCTTAAAAAAGGTTAGTTAGTCCCTAAATAACAATAAATCTGTAATAATCATTATAAAGTGGCTAATTATTAATTAATGTACTTTAAACAACTTAAAGTGATTAAATAACTAATTTCTAGAATATTTTTAACACTTCTAAAACCAACGAGTTAGTAATTAAAATCCTCTTTCAAAACAAGTCCAATTTATCGATTTCCATTTCATCCCGTAAATTTGAAAATCCCACTTGAGTTCCAGTATAACCAATTTTATACTTATTTTCCAAATTCACTTCTATTGTTTAAAAATATTTTAAGTCTTGATTTAAATACCTTTTATATTTGACAAAGTACCATTTATGGATTTATTATTTAAGAATCCATCTATATACTTTTATTCCCAAAATCCTATCTATAATAACATGAAATAGTTAAATCAAACTCCAAAACTTTTATTTTATCCAATTAATTTATCCAGAAACTCTGCGTAACATTCCGCTTCCAAAATCCCAGTTTACAATTCTTTACCTATTTTGAACCATATTTTATTGGTATTTAATATACCAAAATCCAGCTAAAACCATCATATCACTCAATTAATTTAAAATACACAATAACCTGTCACTGATTATTCAAACAAAACATATATCACTATATATAATGTTAAATACAACATTTTTGAGGAATCCAGCTGGATCCCTCCAACCTGTTTCCCTGCATCTATAAATGTTAGCACAACATAAAGGTACCAATTCCGCTTTGAGGCAGAATATCACGGTATAAAGGGTCATCGGCTGTTATGCGGTGGCAGATAGGGTCTCATCCGCTATATATATGCGGGAATATCAGTCACTCCAATATATATCTACTATATATAATATCACCTCCAACAGATAAATATGCATCAAATTTTACTAGTCAAACATTTATTAATTTTAGCTATTTTATAATTAATCACTAGCAGCCAAAAATTGAGTGAGATTAACTCACCTTGAGTTTTACGTTGCCAAACGTTCCAACTTCAAATTAAATCGAACACGTTCAGTTTAACCTAAAATTTTCACTCACTGCAAACATCTTCGGATCTGCTCCACTGCATCGTGCTAGTCATTGCGATTCCGACACCTCTTGTTTCATCCTATTCCAACCTCGTATGACCAAGCTACGAAGTTTTAAATTTTTGAATATAATTTATATATATAATTTCACTTTTCTTTTTATTTTATATTCGAATCCTTAGATCATGGCCATACATTTTAAAAAACAAATCTGGATGCACACTTGTTCTCCCACCTTCCTCACATTCGCTTTAGGCATCTTGTTCAACCCAACTTCATCGATAATCGCTCCCTCCCTTAACTCGATCGAGCTTCACCAAACCCATGCCAAAAGACATGCCATCCTCGCCTTGCCATCCTAAGCCGCCGCCGTCCTCCATTTCAATGTGAATCACCTCGCATATCCTCCAAGACTACTGCCTGAATGGACCCCGCCTAGCCACCATGTCGCTCCATAAAAATCCATCCCCACCGTTGAAGTTGATCTCCTCGTCTCGCTCCACATTTTACAGTTGAAGTTGTGTCCTAATTCGACCCCTAGAGGCTCCATTGAGCTACGGCCATACGATTTGGGTTTGGGAAATAAAAATGATGGCTGGAGATAACTTAATTAGGGTTTTACTATTGAACAGTATGCATACACATATATGAGTATTATTTTAATATTATTTTCTAAGAATACGTGCTTTTTCAAACGAAATCCAAACGAAATATGCCACCTTGCTTTTTTCATGTTTTACCCCTATTCCAAACACAATGGAACATGTTTCGGGGTCTAATTCTATCTTATGTGGAAGATGGCTTTTCAAATTGAACTAAAAAAATTAAATTTTCAATTTTTATTCAATGTGTTTCGATTTCTTAAGACCAAACGGTTACTCCAAACGCTATAAAATTTGAAATCCGATAATAATAAACTATTATGGATTCATCAGAACTGGTTTGGTCGAATTCCGAGACATGTGCCCCGAAAGGCTATTTTAACTCGTCGATTAAATCGAGTGTTTTTCCAAAATCGTCGAAATCATTTAAAATTTTGATTTTTAAAACTTACTAACTCATTTAAAAATAAAATAGAATTTATATCCATATTTGAAATCATTTCGATCCATATTAAATCAAAATTCAATTATTTACACTATTACTATATATATTAAATTTCACTATTAAATAAATACATAAATTTCAAATTTAAACCTATCGACTTTTTGTTCCATTCCAAAGTCCATATTATAATTCTAATCTAAATAGAATTTAAATAAATTTTAGAAATCATTTTCTACTCCCATTTTACTCTACATCCACATATTTTCCCAATTTAAATATTAAATTTATATTTACCCAAATCCAATTTATCGCTATATTTGAAATTTTAAACCCATTTTAGAAATTCTTCCATATTCAAAATCAATTTATAATTCAAATTCAACATTTGAAATAAATTAAATGTTCTAAATTAACGACCAAAATTCTAGGTCGTTACAAGTATAAACCACCAATCCTTGGTTTCCATTTGGAACTACTAATCCGGTTGCATTGGTTGAGAAATGCTTTAACTTAAGAGTTTCTTCCTCACATTTGTCGGACCAGAAAAACTTAACTTCCTTCCCGGTTAATTTAGTCAAAGGTGCTGATATCCGTGAGAAATCCTTGATGATTCTCCGGTAGTACCGAGCAAGTCCAAGAAAACTTCTAATCTCAGTCATAGTCTCTGTCCTCTTCAAATTATTAACAGCTTCGATCTTATCTAGATTGATTGACAAGCCTTTCTCTGAAACCACATGACCAAGAAACTTAACTTCCTTCTTCTAAAAAATTAAACTTGGTAAACTTTGCCTTTAGCTGATTCTTCCTCAGCGTCTCAAATACCACTCTAAGGTTAACTTCATGCTCTCTCTCATCCTTAGAGTATACTAAAATGTCATCTATAAACACCATAACAAATCTATCTAAGTACTCTAGGAAGATTGGTTCATCAAATTCACAAAGAAAGCGGGTGCATTTTTTAATCCAAATGGCATCACTAACCACTCATATGAGCAATACCTAGTCTGAAATGCTATCAAAGGGATACTATCCTCTGTCACTCTTAACTGATGGAAACCTGATGCCAAATCCAACTAGAAAAACACTCTGGCTTCACTCGACTGATCGAACGATACTTATTCTTAATTGTCCTTTCATTCGACTTACAATAATCGATACACATTCTCAATGACCCATCTAGTTTCTTCACAAACACCACGGCTGCTCCCCAAGATGAACTGCTTGGTCTAATAAAATTTCTTCCTTCTAGCTCCACTTGCTGCACCTTCTGTTCCTTCATCTTTGTAGGTGTCATCCTGCTAGATAGTCTACTTACATGTTCAGCTCCTGGCACAAGATCTATCCGAAATTCAATGGCTCATTTTGGTGGTAGTCTTATGACTAGCTCAAAGACATCTGCAAATTCTCTTGCTACTCGAACCAGATTTAGTTCTTCTTCCACTTCCATTGCACTTAATAAAGCATAACTACTCCGACTAGAATTCGCCACTGAGAAAATAATTCGGTTATGACTATCAAGGTGTCTCAGTGATATCTCCTATCCTTGTGAAATATTCCAGCCTCATACCTACCCAATCAATCCTCACCCAAAATGATTCCGAGATCTACGAAATCAAAAAAATACAGACTGCATGCAAACTTATAACCAAACAAATCAAGTCTAACTGGTCACATCTCACCCTAGAGTTGCATATCCTCTTATTGAATTCGCAACCCTTCAGGAAGTAATAAGGGAGGTGGGTTCTAAGCATAATATGTCAACCAAACACTGAGATATAAATGAATGTGATGCACTGGTATCAAAAAGTACCCTAACTGGTAAACTTTGAATCAAAATCATACCTTCCATCGTAGTTTTCCCTTTATCTACTGCAGTAGGCCTAACTGGTCCAATAGCAAAAATCTTTCCTTTGTCTGCCGTGATTGTCACTTGGACACCGATTCTAGTAATGCCCGACTTGATCACAGTAGATGCGCTTCACATTCTTCTTTTTTGCAGCCTTCTTCCCATACCTGACCGGCACTCATTCTCATAATGACCCTTTTGGTCAGACTTATAGCAAACTAACTCCGCCTTTGTCTTCTTGGCAGCATCTCCATTTTGGGCTCCCTTCTTCTTAAAAAACTCTCTTTTTCCCCTTAGGACCCTGAATTTCCACCGGCTTCTCTCTAGCACAATTAGCAAGCATCTCTTGATGGAAAATGGCTATCTCCATAACTAAATTACTAGGCCGCAATGATGTGATAGGGTCGCCTTAGCATTCTCGGGCCTCACTCCCCAAATGAACTTCTCATTCCTTCTAATGACTATCTCTATAGTATTATGTCCATAATAGGACAAATTCTCAAACTTAGTAGCATACCAAACAACCGACATCTCGCCCTACTTCATATCCCTAAACTTCCTTATCAATTCTTACTTAGCAAATTTAGACATAAACTTCTGCTCAAATCACCTTCTAAAATCTACCCAAGTCAAATGCTCCTTTAGAAACTTCGGAAGTAACAATATTCCATAAATGAAAGCTGACCCTTATAATTGCCTAGAGGCCAACCTTCTCTTTTATCCATCATTTGAACCCAAATTAGCAAATATATGCTCACAATGCAACAACCAGTTCTCTATCTCAATTGTGACAACTCGCACCTCTAGGAAAGCCGAATTTCGGACATGACTACAAGCACGAGTGGTCAGGTGAAATAAAAATCCATAACATAGCACAGATTAAGGTAACAACATAAAATGATCAAAATATTATAACTGAAGAAAACTTTCACTAATTATAGATTAAAAAAAACCAGCTTCATTAAAAACAATATTATCCCAAATTTATTTCTGAAACCAAAATACCAAGTAATCTCCACCAAAACATAAAACATAAAAAGGTTCACAATATAGGTCTCAATATATAGAGTAAAGTACGGAAAAGAGAAATGAATTACATGAAACAAAAGAAACAAAATTTAAAGATAACAACTGCTCCAAACCCTCCAAGCTGCAAAGAACTTCAACCTAGACTTGTGCTCTTATGATTTAGGAAAAGTAGGAAAAATAGGAATGGATCAGACATAAAGTCTAGTGAATGAGAAACAAAAATGAAACGAAAAGAATAAAACAGTTCAATTCCAGGTCTTCCTCGAATAACACAAAGGGTGAATACTATAATGTAGTGAATCATTCTTAAATACAATAAATAAGAAGCCAAAGTCCATGGTCACTCTAGGAAAGTCAACCATGTAGTAATACTAAACGTCAATCGGCCTTTCGGACCTGCGGTCCTTACCTATCCCCGTGCTACAGTGTGAAATCATGCTCTTCACCTGTGCACTGCGACTAAATGCCTCTTACGTCTGACCGGCGCTGACTCAAGTAACGTCGCAGGACCCTGAAGTTGCGCTCAGGCTCCGCTAAACTGGACTCCTATCCTCATGTCTCCTCGGTCATCAACGTAGATTTTTCACTTTCCAAAGTGTCGATCCTTCGAAAGAGCGCCTGCAGCTGGGTCGGCTATGCAAAATCCTCCAACAATCTGCCTAAAGAAGCCTACATCGGAGCACACTTGTCCTGTTCTGTCCGTCTCGATCTGCCTAAAGAAGCCTATGATTCTAGATGCTAGCTATCCTACATACTAGCAATCTATAAAAGGTAACAAAAACTTTGCAAACCTACTTGCTTGCTTCTAGTATGTACAACCGAAACCATATTTTGGTTTTAGTTGCATGAAATATGTATCCAGACCTTTAAAAGGTCTGCCTGCAAAATAGCTGGCAAATTAATTAATTTTACCGTTATAGTTTACATATTGTTTATTTTCATTAATCTGCTTTAACCCATTTTTATATCCGATTAGGTTATTTCACAACTTCCCTTTTGCTTACATAAATGCTGTTTCAATTTTACGTCCGTTCAGTCCATATGGTTTTTATACCATTTTGTTACAAATTTACACTAGCCTTCAGGGTCCATCTAATATACATTTTTTTCCACCTTAATTTACGTTCTTCTTTTATAGATTTAGTCTATATAAATTTTTTATCCAATAGCCACAAATTTTTTTTATCCAATAGCCACAAACAATTTAATTGCAAAAAACTCCACTTTTATATTTTTTAGGCCATATATGAAACAGATAATTATTCCAAATTAGACTTCCCAATTTTCCAAAACCATATTCAAAATTATGCAATTATATCAATCAAAACCATAATTTTATTCAAGTAACATATTCTGAATTTATTTAACTAACCTGTTCTACCATTAGAAATTGAATAACAATTCTAATTCAGTTTAATTAAACCAATCTTATTTACGCCATGAAACATGATTAACAATTTGTTTGCTCCAAATTTTTCAATCCAAACATGAATTAGAATTGAGAAGTAGTAGAAGGAGAAGATACAATAATTTACATAAATTTCAATCTTATCTATGCCATAAAACATGAATAGACAATTTGTTTGTCCCATATTTTAAACCAAACGTGAACTAGATTTGAGAACTAAAAGAAGAAGTTGCAATAATTTACATCTATTCTCAATTAATAATAGAAATTAATTCATATTGGCATGCCGGAAAAGAACTGAAATTGAATCACTTTATTTTTCTATTTCATATTAATTCCCACTCACCTGGCACTTGAGCTTATATAAATTTGAAAAATCTTTGCTTTAATCTTTCCCCTTTTGATTCTTCTAAATTCCCTAGATTTCTTGAATATATATATATATATATATAATTCAATTTGGTAGAGATTTGCTTATCTAGAAGATAAAAGGAAGAAGAATAATACACAATAATTTTCATTGTAGAATTGTGGCGACGGTTGAATAAGATATTAGGTTTAGATTAGATGGTTTATTTATAAATTGTTTGAGTGAATACAATACATTAGATTATTTTAGATTAAATCCGGTTCTTCCATACATTTAATGGTTATCCATTCTAGCACATACACCTCACTTAGCCAGTAAAATTTAGCCATCTCATCCTATTACATACTGGAACATATGGGAAGCCACCACGTGTCAGAAACAATGCCGAAACACGTAGAAAAATCACTGGAAATGAACCAGCTAAAAAAACATCGCTCCAGATTTTGAGCGATAACTGGACTTGATCCCTGGTCACCGAGGAAGTCAACATGTTCCTTCACCACTATACCAAATGTGCTTTACCACAAGTGAACAATATGCTTCACCTTGCTTCACGAATAAACCAAAATGTTGTCAACGAACACCACCACAAACTTGTTCAACAATTCGCAAAATACTCGCCTCATCAGGTCCACAAAATATGCAAGAGAATTCTTAGCCCAAATGGCATGACTGACTACTCAGATACCTATCCGGAGTCCTAAACACAATCTTCTCGATGCTATCCTCCGCTATATGCAACTGATGAAATCCCATGGCCAAATCAAGCTGTGAAAATACCATGGCTACTACTGGCTGGTCGAAGAGATCGTCTATACAGGGAAGAGGATAACGATTCTTCTTTGTCAGCTTATTAAGATCCCTATTATCAATGCAAGTCAGAGAGAGCCATCCGCCTTAGTGGCAAAGACGATAGATGCACCCCACTTAGCAATGCTCCTACCAATGAAGCCCTTCTCCAAAAGCTCTCCAATCTGTTTGGTCAACTCACGGCATTCCTTAGGAGCCATATGCCTTACAAGTAAAGCAACCAGTTTGGTATTATCGGGAAGATAAATCTTGAAATCGATCTCTTGTCGAGGTGGAAGGCCAGCAACCTCCTCGAACACATCTAGAAATTCTCTAAGAATGGGTACCAAACTCAAACTCTCAGGTGATAAGTTAAGAGAATAAAGGTAGCTCAACATGACTGATCCTATAGGATCAAAAGATACCTCCAAGGTACGTCCACTACAAGTGCCTAACCTCACTACCCTCTTATCGCAATCAAGAGCAGCACCATACATGGATAGCCAATCCATACCAAGAATCAACCCGAACCCCAAAAAGCCCAATACAATGGCACTACAATCAAACTCAACCCCTAAAATAAATAATTTCAAAGCTTGACATAACATGGACAAATAGGTCGATCCTCTTACGAGATTTGATACTACTACCTGGTTGGTCACTAAGCAAGCATCAAGACCAAGACTCTCTACAAGAGTACAAGATATGAAAGAGTGTGAAGCTCCAGAATCAAATAAGGTACGAACAGGAAAATCAGAGATAGCACAACTTCTATGATCACCTTCTTTCTCTTGTCCACGATCGGATGAGTACTAGAGGAAGGAGCTGAATCTAAAGCATAAGCCTGAGCAGGCTATGAAGGTCTTTATGAACTGTCCTTGGGCTTCGACGGATAGTCCTTCTTCATATGCACTTGATCGCAAAGATAGCACCTTAGTCTCGGTCGCTCTTCGGCCCCTCTACAACCTTAGCAAGATGACCTAGTTTCCCATAAGTATTGCACTTCCAGTCCTTCATTGGAACTTTCCTTTTTCCACCTGACCCTCCTCCTCCTCTCCTCTTTTTCTTTCCGCTGCTTCTTCTCATCACTCTGCTGCACCACATCTCCTTTCTTCTCAGCATCAGCAAGTAAAGCCATCTCTACCAATCCCTCAAAAGTGGCTCATATCAGAATGTGGCTCAACTCCAAACTCAACAGTAGCTGATTCAAACCCTTAGCGAAGTTCAGCACCTTATTTGTGGGAGTAATGATCAGGTCTACTCCAAATCTAGCAAGCTCATTCAATTGATTAACATATTATTTAACTGTCATATCCCCTTGCTTGAGCTGTATAAATTTCTCAACTACACTCCCTCTTCAACCCGCGATAAGAATTTCTTCTCGAACCTAGTACAAAATCTTCCCAAGTCAAATTATCAGCCTTAGCCCCACAATCTCCCACTAACAAAGAGCCTCTCCCTGCAACTGTCATGAACCAAATGCCTTTGAGCTATGTCCTCCAATCCTATAGGTCCAAATATCTGCTCACAACTATGTATACAAGCTCTTGCCTCAGTATATAACTCAGTGCCAAGAAATGACTTGCCTACTAGCTGGTGTAGTCCTCGCATAACTTGGAAAAATCGAGAATTCCAAGCGGAAGGGCTGGAGCCCCTTCCGTCGGAGCAGCATCCCTAGCGGGTGGCTCTGCTCGTGCAGTAGCCTAAAAATAATGTCTAAACCAAGTAGGCATATTAAGGACTGGAACTTCGAGGATATCTTGCAGTTCAGACATTTTTATCTATGGATATTAAAAAGATGGGATTAGATACTGCATAAATAATTCAATAGATAGGAAGGAAGAGACATGAGGGACCCATTTCTAAAATTTCATTTCTTTGCAATATATATACATACACACTTTTAGAAGTATTATTTGGGACGCCCTTTAAAAATTATTCGAAAACCTTTATATTTTTAAAATATTTTTAGGATTACCGAAACCTTAGCTCTGATTCCAACAATGACACCCTGCACCTCTAGGCACCCCAAAGTTCGAACATGACTAGAAGCACGGGTGGTCAGGTGAAATAAAAATCCATAACAATGCACAGAGACTAAGGTAACAACATAAAATGATTAAAATATTACAACGGCAAAAAATTTCACTAATTATAAATTAATAAAGAAACAACTTCATTAAAAACAACATTGTCCCAAATTTATTATTGAAACCAAACGTACCAACTTGTCTCCACCAAAACATAAAACATAACAAAGTTCACAATATAAGTCCCCATACATAGAGTAAAGCATGGAGAAGAGAAACGAAGTACATGAAACAGAAGAAACAAAATGTGAAGATAACAACTACTCCAGTGACCCTCCAAGCTGCAATGAACTGCAATCTAGACCTGCCCTCCTGTGATTTGGGAAAAGTAGGAAAAATAGAAATGGATCAAACATAAATTTTGATGAATGAGAAATAAAATGAAGTGGAAAAAAATAAAACAGTTTAATTTCAGGTCTTCCCTGGATAACGTAGAGGGTGAATAATATAATATGGTAAATCCTTCTTAGATATAGTTCCTAAGAAGCCAAAGTCCATGGTCACTCTAGGGAAGTCAACCATGCTGTAATACTAAACATCAATCGGCATGTCGAACTTGCAGTCCTTACCTATCCATGTACTACAGCATGAAAGTCATGCTCTTCAACGTGCACTGTGATTAAATGCCTCTTACGTCTGACCGGCGTCAACTCAAACAACCTTACAGGACCTTGAAGTTGCGCTCAGGCTCCGCAAAACTAGACTCCTATCCTCCTACCACCTCGTCACCAACGGGGACTTGCCCCTATCCAAAGTGTCGACCCTCCGAAAGAGTGCCCCCAATTGGGTCGGGTGCGCAAAATTCTCCAACGATCTGCCAAAAGAAGCTTATGTCGTAGCACAGTTGTCTTGTTCCATCCACATCGTTCTGCCTAAAGAAGCCTACGATTGCAGATGCTATCTATCCTAAATTCTAGCAACCTATGAAAGGTAACAAACATCTTTGCAAACCTACTTGCCCGTTCCTAGTACGTATAGCCAAAACTATATTTTGGTCTTAACTGCATGAAACACCTATCCAGACCTTTACAAGGTCTGCCTACCAAATCACTTCTAGATTAATTATTTTTACCGTTACAGTTTACATATTTTTTATTTCCATTAATCTGCTTTAGGCCATTTTTACATCCGTTTTGGTTATTTTACAATTTTCCATTTTCTTACATAAATGGAGTTTCAATTTCATGTCCGTTCAGTCTGTATGATCTGTCTGTGATTTTATACCATTTGGTTACAGATTTACACTAGCCTTTAGGGTACATTTAATTTACATTTTTTTCCACCTTAATTTACGTTCTTCTTTTAGAGAGTTAATTTGTACAAATTTTTTATCCAACAGTCACAAACCATTAAATTACACAAAGTTCCACTTTACATTTTTAGGCCACATTTGAAACAAACAATTATACCAATTAGACTTTCTAATTTTTTTCCAAAACCATATTCAAAATTATGTAATTATATCAATCAAAACAACAATTTTATTCAAGTAACATATTCTGAATTTATTCAACTAACATGTTCTACCATTAGAAATTGAATAACAATTCTAATTCAATTTAATTAAGCCAATCTTACTTACGCCATGAAACGTGAATAACAATTTGTTTGTTCCAAATTTTAGTCCAAATATGAATTAGAATTGAGAAGTGGTATAAGGAGAAGATACAATAATTTACATAAATTTCAATCTTATTTGTGCTATAAACCTGAACAGACAATTTCTTTGTCCAATATTTTAAACCAAACATGAATTAGATTTGAGAAGTGAAAGAAGAATAATAAGTTGCAATAATTTACATCTATTCTCAACTAATAACAGAAATTAATTCATATTAACTTGCCAAAAAAGAACTGAAATTGAACTACTTTATTTTTCAGTTTCATACTAATTTCCACTCACCTCGCACTTGAGCTTGTATAAATTTGAAAAAGCTTTGCTTTAATATTTGCCCCTTTGATTCTTCTAAATTCCTCAAATTTCTTGAATATATGTAGATAATTTAATTTGGCGGAGATTTATTTATTTAGTAGAGAAAAGGAGGAAGAATAATACACACTAATTTTTACTGTAGAATTATGGCGACGGCTGAATAAGAGATTAGGTTTAGGTTAGATGGTTTATTTATAGATTGTTTGAGTGAATATAATCCATTAGATTATTTTAGATTAAATATTATTCTTCCATACACTTAATGGTTATCCATTATAGCCCATACACATCACTCAACCAATAAAATCTAGCCATCTTATCCAATACATCACTGGAGCGAATAGGGAGCCGCCACATGTTAGAAACAATGCTAAAATAGGTAGGAAAATCGCTGGAAACAAACTAGCTAAAAAAAAATCGTCCCAAATTTTGGGCGACAACGGGACTTGATCCCTGGTCGTTAAGGAAGTCAACAAGCGCCTTTATCACTGTACCAAATGCACTTCTAATTTTGTTTTCAATTGTATTTCCCGTAAAATATCGGGGTGTTACATCAATAGCATTCCCCATCCCCATGAATGGTTTCCCACCTAAACTGGTGTAATCCTTGCTCAACTTAGCATAATTATTCCCAATTGGAGCTACATGATTAGCTCCTATTACATTTCCAGGAACTCCAGCAGCAACTCTTGCTTGCATCATATTGATGAATAACAGGTACATCACCCCTATATCTCCCCCATATTACATTTCCAGGAACTTGATTTCACGATTTTTTTAATCCTTGTAACAAACATTATAATTTTATTAATATTCGAAATAATCGAATAATCAATCTTCATTTGATAATTTTAATTCACCGGTGACTTAATTTTAAACTAAAACTTTTAATTTTAAACTAATTCCTTTTAATAAATTTATTTAACAAAAAATAAAATTTAAAACTAAATTTCCTTTAATAAATTATTTTCAGTGGTTAAAATAATTAAATAAGGTAGTAGAACAGATTTATCACCAAACCATTATTTTTTAAAATTAAATTAGAAAATAAAGATATGTAAATGTATATCTATTTTATTTTCTGTTGAAATTATATACATACACACTTATAAGAAATAATCTATAGAGATAAGAATCAATTTTTTTATGTAATTTCTCAAAGTCCTATATACATATAAAATTCTTTCTGTTTTATTATATAAATATGTATGTATAAATATATTTATAAATTTAAGAAATAAATTTTTTTTAATAACTAACTGTATATTATATAATTTTTTTCTATCTGTACAATTTCTTTTTCTCTTAGCAAATTACAATAATAAATTTTACTTTAATGTAAAAAAATTATGTTTTAACTGTATCTATTCGTATATATACAAACATATATAAATTAGATAGAGAAAATACGTTACTGCATCGAAACATCCCAACCCTACTGCTGACCATACACCCAAAACATCGCCGACCACTTCGAAATTTCATCCTCCAGAACCATCCGGGCCTTGTGCATACAATACTCCATCGCAACTTCCACTATCTCCCACGGTTGCGAGCTAAAATTCAACGAAGTCCATATCCTTGTGAAAATCGACCGCTCCACCCAATTTGAACGCAGCACCTCCATCGTAGCCACCTCTACACATGCATACACGTGATCGTGACTACGGCGATGCTCGAGCGTTGCCTCTAGTCAACAAAGATGATGTACCTAGATTTGCTCCTCCTCTCGTGTTCGCCTTCGTTTCCATCAGGCGCGTGCTTCCGGCTTGACCCACGCCTCCCAGAATCTTTACAAACGTGGAAGATGGTGCCGCCTCTTCGAGATAGTACCACCCAGACAAGCAAAATCGCCATTGCCCGTTAACCGCTCAATTTTGTTTTGAGAACAACGAATTGTTCAATTTCATTTTCGTCATTGTTAGATTTTATTCGTTTTCGATGATAATTAAAGTTCCCTTTTTTTACACTTACAGTTGCGCTTATGATTATATATTTTTCTTTCTTTAAATACAATGCGTGTAATTAGAAACGACAAGTATTCAAATTCTTCCTTTACGTGTCAATACCTACAAAAGTGCTTTGATATATAAATATTATTTATAAATGTTTTTAAAATTTAAATTCAAATCTTCTCGATTTTCGCAACTCACAATCTCGACCTCCAATCGAGGCATGCCGCTAGGCATTCATTAGGTTATACCCCTATTCTGAGCGCAATAGAAAATATTTTAGGTCCAAATTCAAGCGTATAGAGAAGATAGCTTTTTATACCAGTTGTTAAATTAAATTTCGATATAATTTTCAGCCTGTTTGCTTATCATACGACCGAACAAATACTATTACTGATTCAATGGAACTAGTTTCGTCGAGTTTTGAGACTGTTCCTCGAAAGGCTATTTTTTTGGAAAGGCTAACCAGTTTTATAGTGGACCGTTCATTATTTATTACGAACGTAATGAAAACTTGAAATATAGGAGTAAGGTAAAAGCACCTTGACTACTAAGAAAAAAGGAAAATACAACAAGGATTGTGACTAACATGACATAGCTACACAAAAATTACACCAAGACTAGGTCATCTTCGGGGAGGAAGAAGCACCAGCGTCCGCTAACACCTGGGAAGATACCTAAGGGACATCCCCAAAAAGACTAGCAAATGGGCGAAAAAGGATAGCAAGACAAGTATCATAAACCACAGAATAAAAATTGTAAATAAAGGAACGATTCCAGGTAGAATCAGATAGCATGACAGAATTCGACCTCGCATACTGACCGTCCAAATCAAGAACTAAGGAATCACCAGAAGGTCTGTAATGAAGGCATCTAAGGTTCAAATGATCATCAGAAACAAATCTAAAAAAGGAATCATCGAAGGGGTTAAATCTCATATCAGATTTGAGATCAACCTAATACCTCTCGGACTCGACCCAAACAATAGGCAAACTCTGAGGAACAGTATCAGGAGCAGCTATAGGAATAGTTGAAACATCACAAGGGACCACTGTGGTAGAAGTAGAAGCAGGCCTATCAACAGAGCATGGAGGCGGACCCAGGGCAGAAGTAGAAGCAGACCTATCAACAGAGCATGGAGGCGGACCTGGGGCAGATAAAGGAACTACAGGAGGAGGGGCAGACTGAGAGGCAGAGGAAGAAACCTTAGGAACCCATTCCTGAATGGGGGGCGAGGCAGAGGGATCTTAAGAGCAGCAGTGGAGACTACAGAATGCTTGCAGGCAATAGCCAGGTGGCCAAAGGAGTGACAGGAGGAACAAATATCTGGAACCCAACCATAGCGAACACAGACTTCCACAACATGCCCAACAGCTTGCTGGACAGAAATAGAGGAAGGGAGAGGCTTATTAGGGGAAATCTCTATTAGAGCGTTAGCACACACCAATTTTTCATGTGCAACTGTATTTGAGTCAAAACATTTCAATTTTCCTATGTTACAAGCTAGCCAATTCAAACCAAGTAAAGGTTGTAGAGCAGAGGGAATTTGCGAAAAGAAAACCCGAACGGGGATAGAAAGAACTTGTTCACGAGCACTAGCAACTGTTGGAGACCAAGGAGTAACAATAAAAGGTTTTCCATCAAAAAAAGAAGGCTCGGCCTCAAGAACTAGACGCCGTTTCCTCGGCGGAGGAAAACTTAAGAAAATACATGGAGTCAACCAGTTTAACACGTAATTCACCACGAAGCTTCCAAGCCTGACGACAAACTAAAGACGCTTCATGAAGGCAGTGATTTGGATCCAAAATGAAACCAACCAAATATTCTGACCAATAGTCTGAACCGGCTTGCATAACAATTGGAGGGATCATCACTCCATTTTCCTCAATTATTTCAAATTTAATCGGCTTGTAATCTCCCGCATTACGGGGCAAAGAAGTGAAAAATGAAGACCAAGATTTGGAGCAAGCTAGGGAAGGAGCAGTAGTACGAAGATTATGAATTGATCGACCGGGCTGCTCCATAACATTGGGAATACCAACAGAGGCAGGAAAGATTGAAGCGCCAGAACACAAAACGTTGTGATTGGGATCAAAATTCTCAGAGGCATTAACACAAACACCAGAGGAGCATCGTTCAAAGCCAGAAGAATCAGCAGTTTATATTCGTATTTCACATCTAGACAGACCAACCATCGCACCAACTTCGACAGAGCCATCGAGCACAACAGTCGAATCACGCACATCATATACAGAACTAGAGTTTCCCAAATTATATTTCGATTTCTCAAAGATACTCGACATATCTCCGCAAGCAATAAGAGGGGACTGCTTATCGGACACAGTTGATGGCATTACTCCAAACTCAGAAAGACTGACAGCACCAGGCATGGAAGACGGAACCACTGGAATCGAGCTAGGGCAAACTACATCAGCATTTTTTGCAGGATTGATAGCGGGGAGAGGTGGAAATTCAAAGGCAGAAAGAAGGTGAGGCATAGGGCGCATGGGCGTGGATGGGAGGTCGTTAAAGATGCGACCAGATCTGGTAGAAGAGGGAGAAGGGGGAGCGAAACTAATGGTGGGGGAGGAGGAGAAACAGGCATGGAAGGGGAAAGTTTAGAGGAGAGGAGGGAAGGATAGGAGGGGGCGGAACATGAAGTGAAGTCAACGGGGAGAAAAACTAGACGCACGAGAAAAGGAAGCCATTAACGCACGAGAAAAGGTAGCCATTAACGCGAGGTATAGCTTAAATTTTGACGTCGGTGGATGTTTCTCCTTTTAAAAGGTAAATTTTAAATATCCTTTTATCGGAAGGCAATTTTTAAATATCCTTTGAAATGATAAATTTTTAAAACTGAACAAACACTTCAAATTTCAATTTTTAACACTTTCATTATCTTCAGTATTATCAATATGAATTTTCAAAAGCCTTTAAAATATTTTTAATAAGCTTAAAAATCAAGGTTCAACATTTTACCTAAATTTCAATTATTAAATTCAACAAATTTAATTGCCAAATAAACATATATTTTTGAAATTCCAGTTGAACCAACTTTCAAATGTTTAAAATCAATTAAATATTTCAATTTCAAATGTCCAAAATTCTGGGTCGTCACTCAACTGAGCACCATCTTTGAGTAAACCAAGCAACACAACAACGTTGGCCAATGTGACGGTAATCTCCTCGGCTCTAATGTGGAATGTAGACGTCTTCGGCCTCCATCTATCAACCAAGGCAGTGATAAAGTGATGATCTAATTTGGTGTAAACCAATCAAAATATAAGTAAGAAGCCGACTCGACCTAACAGCTCTGGCATAGTGAGATGAGAGGAAGTAACTGTCTTTACCGTCGATGAGTGATCAATCATTGTAACTAGATTTTTGTTTTGTTTGATAAACAACAAAATATAAGAACTATGAATAACAAATATCAAGGTTAATATTAATAAGAAAGTGTATTGCCGCCATCACAGTGTTCTTGCTCGACCGATAACGTTCTTACAGGTACAATACGCTATTGTCAATTGGTCTAGGTAGCATATCGACGTAATTTACATCAAATGTTATTAATTTATTTCAATATAGTAAATTTCCCAAATCTATCATCTAATCAAAACTTTCAAATTCAACTACAAATCTATGTTCAGTAATGTAAAGTCAATTATGTTGTGAATTTCAAGATCAAACAACCATTACGAAGCAACTAATTCCAGCAATTTCAAAACCAAAAACCCTAATTTGGACATAAAATGTTAATTATTTTTAGAATTGATTCCAATAGAAGCTTCCATTGTTGATGAACTAGCCATGCTTCAATTTTAAGAAGAACATGGAGAGAATAAAGATTGATTTTTGAATTTTGGAAAATAGGGGTTTGAGTTTTGGTTTTGATATCTGTTTGAAAAGTGGAAAAGTAAGGAGGAAGAAGCGAGGCTACTCTTTTTGTATACGTTGGCGCAATTTCAAATTGTACCAACTGGTGCAATCTCAAACTGCACCCAGATGTTTTTTATCTATGCTGGTGCTATTTGAGATTATGCTAGTATACACAGACAAAAAAAAAACATGTATTTTGGCGCAATTCGAAACTGTGCCAGTTCATTCTGGCCAACTCAATGCTGAGTTGGCCAAAACATGGCTCTGTTTGTATTTAGTTTTGAAATAGGTCTATTTGCATAATAAGTTTGAAAAATCGGGCCAAGCTCAAAAAAGCCAAAATTATAATAAAAACTATGGTGTACTTGGTGCTGATGCATGTGGCGTTCGTCGGAGAGGTTGAGGATCCAACTCATATCAACTATGTTTCTAGATCATATGATGTACCTAAAGTATTTGTTGTAGATATAGTTGAAAATCTTTTAATCAACTCCTTGTTTCGTGAGGTTACTTGGTCTTAAGTTGTGAGAATGTAACGACCCTGAATTTCCGACCTGATTTAAATTTTTGTAAATTCATCGTCTTAATGTAAACATTTTGAAAATTTATAAACGATCTCAATTTTCGTCCAAACTGTATTTATGACATACGTCTAGTTAGATATGAACATGGAAAAAGTTTCGTCGCAAAATATTACAGTAAACTTCGTTCACGTTTTACTGTATATCAGTCCATATAAAGCTGCGTAAAATTTATTTTCCAAATCCAAATATTTTTACACAGTTATGTTGTAAAAATTACTCCGACTGTGAGTATGAAATTCGTTTCGTCAAAAACTGTCATCGCCTGCTCCATTTAAATTGTTTTGCAAAACGTACAATTTTAGCGGCGTAAATGCGAATTTTATAAAACCATCGTATCGCAATAATCTATGTACCGTTGGAAGCGCCTTGTCGCACTGATCAAAATGGTATATTTATTTGCACGAATCGGAGTCCGGCATAATCCGTCGCGTTGATTTAACGGTTCCGGACGGACCGTTTAGACAAATGTCAGCCCAAATTCCTTAGCCCGTATCCAAAAGAAATTGAATAAAACTCAGCTGAAGCATTTAAGGAGGGTAGTTGGAAGCTAGGGGGTAACCTTGGGGCTGTACGTGACAATTGGAAGCTTGAAAATATTTATTACTGTCACTCAAAACTTTAACTTAAATGTGAAGTCACATTTCATTTCGTTCACAGTTCATAATCTCATTTTGCAAACTTCAGGTAACCACTCTCTTCCACTTTCTCTTCTTCATGTTCATTCTTTCTTCTGTTATAAAAAAAAATAGTATGGCTAAACAAAGAAACACGCACAGACCAATTACTCCATACTCCTCTCTTTCCTTTCTTATTTCATTTTTACATTTTTATTCCTCTGCACTCACTCTCCTCTCTCCCTCCGCTCACTTCCTTCCTAGCCTCCGCCTCGACAGCTCGGCTCAACCATTGAAACCCGAACCACCAACGAACCATCAAACCCACTTCCATCCCCTTACTACACACGTCTGCCTCCACTGGCAACCACCGTGACCCACTTCGCTCACCCATCGCCGCCGCCAGCCCGCATCCCCACGCTAATATCCACCAGACCCAGACCATCGTGACACCCCAGGTTGAAATTCCACCTCCGATGGCCTCTTCGACCATGCACTCGATTCCGAATGTCAAAACCGAGCTTCCTCCATCCAAAGCTAATATACTTCCAGTCTCGTGTGCATGGAGAGTGATGAAGACATGCGTGTGTCGTGTGTGTATGTATTTAGTTGCGGGTGCTATGTGTTATGATACGTGTGTGTGTGTATCTGGGGCCTTGCGTGTGCGTTGCATATATAAAAAGAAAGAAAAAAAGAAGAAGAGAGAAGTGCGTGAGTAGGGGAGTTAAAGTAGTGGAGGCTGGAAGTAGATTAAAGTGGAAAAATATGTTGTGCATGCATGCTAGTTCATGCATGCGTGAGTTAGGTTGTTTAAAAACAAAAAATTGTAAAAGTAAGTTGTGTGAGTAAGTGGAAGTGCAACATGCTGAGGACGATGTTGCGTGTAGTGTTGCGTTTTGTGTGTGTCGTGTGTTTTTTTTTAAAAAAAAAGAAGGAAAAAAAAAAGAAATGAAACTGCATTCGCGAATAGTTTTAGAGATTGCAGAAGAATAATTAAAAAAGTATCTATTCTGGTTGCCAAAATAGTAACCGACTTTTCTTTTCGTTGTGTGCAGAAGCAACCGGCTGAGCTTTTTGCAGCAGCACCAATCTTCAACTTTTGTCATTTTCTCCGTCGCCGGTAAGCGCATTTATATAAATTTATAAGTTATACAAACGTTCATTGTATTAATATCGTTTTCTTTTGTCGATATTACAGTGTTCGTTGTTCGTGTGTACCGACTTCTATTCGTGCTTATTTTTGCTTTGGGTCCACTTCTTTATCCACGATAGGTGAAATAAATTTTCACGACATATATTCTTATGCAAGTTTAGTTTGATTGCTATGTGATGTTGAATTGGATGCTAATTTTTATTGTTGAGTGATAAATAATTTGTAAGTGAAATTGATATAGGATAATTAACAATTAAACTGGATTATATATGTCGAACTTGATTGGTTAAGCTTGACCTCTTTATATGTTAATTTTGATTAGTTAAACGTGACCCACTTATATGATGAACATTGATTAGTTAATTGACATGTAGGAATTTGATAAATTTCACTTTGAACCTTTGAACGTATATTGTTGTAGTATTGAAATTGAAATTGAACGACAAGTGAAAAATCGTAATAAATAATAATCTTTAATCTACATGAAATGATAGTGTAGATTCTAGAAACAATTATATTAATTTGCATAAATAACAAATGCAAATTAATACGATTATTTTGGGATTATTTAAATAATTGTTGAATTGTTATGTATTGATGTTATTGCTTGTTTATTTCCTTTGATACCATCCCAGCTATCACACTACAAGTTCCCTTTGTATGTTTTGTTTTTGAATTGAAATGGAATCGGGTTGAAATGATAAATACCCAAATAACTTTGACTTAGGATAGAAAATTAAATTTAAACCGATTGGTCAATGTTTTGATTTAAAATGAAATAAAATTTATTTGACTAATAACAAGGTTTTGAATAAAATTAGAATTTAAATTCGAATGATTTGTAAATATGAATATTTAAATTTGAAACAAATATTAACGACGTAATTGACAAAAGAACAATGTTTTAAAATTTAATTATTTAACGATTAAATGTATAATTATTTGATAATTGATTTTGGAATTATTAATAATCAAGTCTTGGAATTTATTAATAATGAAGTTTGAAATTATTAATAACAAAGTTCGAAAATTTAATGATTAAGTTTTGAAAATTATTAATAAATTAAGTTTTGAAATTATTAATAATTTGGTTTTAAAATTAATAATTAAGTTTGGAATTATTAATGAATGAGTTTGAAATGATAATAATTAAGTTTGAAATTATTTGATAATTGAATAAGATTGAATTGTTTAATGATTAAACTAAATTGAATAGATTGAGTTATGTAATAATTAAATTGAATTGAATATTCTTTATTAGGAGAAATTGAAATTTTTAATAAGTGAAACTAAGTTTCTTAATTTAGTTTTGAAATTTGCAACGAAGATAATAAATGAACGAACTGAATTTCTTTAACAATAAATAGAATGCACTTTATCGAATCAAACGAAAGATTGAAATTAAAAGAATTCGACAAATTTAAATTGGATAAATGTGTAAGCTTTGATAATGAAGTTGAACTTAAGAAAATAATGTAATGAATTGGAAATTTAATTGAAGTTGTTTTAATGATAAATTTATTTAATGAATATCGAATGAAATCGATAATTAAGTTTAAATTGTTTTGAACGTTAAATTAAGTTAAATGATTTGGAATGAACTTGTATACGAAATTAAATGAATATTTGAAATTGTTTTAAATTGAAACTTTGAAATTGAATTATAGAAAATATTGAAATGGAAATTGTAAAGTTATGAAACGTAAATTTTGGAAATTGATTTAGAAGACCGACGAAATGTCTATTTACGAATTATAATTGAAATTGAAATTGAATTGGTTTTGAAATATATTAAGCGACCAATCGGTAAAATAATTACGAAGGTTATTAAAGGAACCAGAATCGGTTAGGGTCATACTTACTGTCTAAACCGAAAACCACTTTAATAACTATACGCGGAGTGTGATCCAGAATGAAGTGGTTGGAATGACGTAAGCGATGACTGAAGAAAGTGAACGATAATGGATAGCCTTGACACTTGTGTAAAATTGGAAATGACTAAAATCAGGAGCCGTGCCGGGCCAAATGGGGTTAGCTACCTCGAGCAAACACACTTCTTCGTAAACTACTCATTTACTTTTGTGATTGATTGGTGCGCACCCTTGAATTTGGAGTGTTGTTTCGCGGTGTTGCGATCGTTGCGGCGATGCGTTCTCACCAGTCCGGATCAGGCAAACGGTAGTTTCACTACCTTGGGTATTGCCTCATGTGCCTTGTCATACTTGTATTCCGTATACACGACCACTACGAATTTGTTTTGTATTATACCTATGGAGTATTCCCTGATATCCCACTAGTTTATGGTGGAGTTTATAGTGCTGTATAGTCTATGATGCTGTATAAAATGTGTTAAGGGGGATAATGGTAATGCCTTAACACTATTTTGATATTTTACTTTACTATTAGACATTATCTATGTATCGTACACTATTATGTATAAATAGTTTATCGGATCCTGAAAGATGTTTATTCCATTCATCTTTGAGTTATTGTTTATTTCAAATCTTGAACCATATTATCTGTATAAGAATATATGTCCTGATTCGAGTGTTTGTTTGTGCATATGCTCGGATCAGACTGAGGATTGCTGTTGCTGTTTCTGCTTGGAGCTGAAGACCAAAGACTATCATTATCTTATCTTATCAGTATTGCTCTTTCTATTTAGACTATTGGACATCTATGTTGTTCTATTTTATTTTATCTAAGACATTGTTGTATTTATGGGTAGCTTCATGAACTACTCTTATGACTATGTTGTATTTCCGCTGCACTATTCTTTGATGTTATATTTCTATGATTCTGTGATGATTCTCATTTATATATATCTATACTCCATTAATGATTCGTGTTTTGTACTATTTAAGTTGACATGTGTGGATTATTGTCAATTTAAATGGTCCAAATATACGGGTTGTTATAGTTGGTATCATAGCTTTGGTTTCCGATAACCTTAGCCTGTGGAGTTTTAAGGCTCATTAGAGATAGGGTAAACATACCCTAGAATGAGGAGAATCATTTCAGTATCCACATCTTTTGATTCATCTTTCTTATTCAATTCGTTTGAATAGAATTTCCTTAAGTTCTATAAATTCCTATCTCTGATTCTAAATCACTTTTGGTATTCCAGGATGGCTACCAGAAGAAATGTTAGGGGTGGAAGGGGTGGAAATGCTCCTGGTCCATATGCTCCAGTTCCTGCAGTCCGATTCTCCACTCTTAGCAAGGAGTACACTCAGCTTGGAGGAGTCAAATTTACTGGCTCCGAGAGTATCATCGAAGCACAGCAATGGCTAAAGAGTTTGGAGAGGATCTTTACTGGCTTGGAGATCACAGATGATCAGAAGTGTAAGTTGGCCGCTTGGCAGCTCCAGGATGCTGCACAAGATTGGTGGGAATCCGTCACTTCTCGTACCGATGAGGAAACCATCACTTGGGCCCAGTTTAGGTAGTAATCTATCTAAAGGTTCATCTAAATAATGATTTCCTTCTATCTCGTTCAAATTTTTGACTCATCTTATATCACTTGTAAATAGGGACTCCTTTGTGGCTCAGTGGATGCCAGCGGCTGGGAAAGCCCAACTCTATCGTTCTTTTATGGATCTCAAGCAAGGAAATATGACCTTCACTGAGTATGAACGGAAGTTCAATGAACTATCCAAGTTCGGACCCGGTTTGATCGACACACCTCTGCTTAAGAATAAGAAGTTCATACATGGCGCATGCCTTGAGTATTACGAGCTTCTCACCGCTCATGTCCATGGAACCTTCATTGAGTTGATGGACTTTGCTCTTCGATATGAGGGAAAGCCAAAGGAAACATCATCCTCCAAAGCCTCGGTTGTTCAGACATCAGCTAGTAATTCGGGGAAGAGAAAGCCAAACTTTGCACAACAGAAGAAGAATTGGAAGCAGAAAACAGGGTTTGGATACTCTCAGAAGAAGCCCATTGACATATCATCCATTACTTGCTTCAACTGAAACCAAAAGGGTCATTATGCTAGTAGCTGCCCATCTCCAAAAAGCGCAGCTGTTCCGCCACCGGCTCAGATGACTAGGAGGGATTTGTGTCATATCTTCTTACAGCCTGGACACTTCAAGAAAGACTGCCCAACACAGAAGCGTGGTACACCATCTGGAGTCTTTGCTCTTTCCACACCTGCCTCGGAAGTTCCTACCCTGAAGTTCCAGATAACCAAGGTACTTTACAAAGTACTTTTATGTTGCATACCTTGCCTGTTAGAGTTTTATTTGACACCGGAGCAACTCACAGCTTCATATCTATTGACTTGTGTAATAAACTTGATTTGGAACCCACTCCTGCATCTATTTCCTTATGTGTATCTAACCCTATTGGAGGGCCCGCTAACCTCAAAAGGGTTTGCAAATATGTCACTCTTATGCATGGCATTCACCGCTTCACTTGGGATTTCTATGTCCTTGGATTCGAGGCATTTGATATTCTATTAGGCATTGATTGGCTACGAAAGTTCGAAGCCGTTATTTCATGCAAAGCTCGAACCGTCTCTCTAGTTGATGACAAGAGTATGCCTTTAGTTGTTAAAGGCAAATTACCTCAAGAATGTGCTGGGAGTTTTATATTTTCTCTTGACTCCCATTCAAATGAACTAAGCTCTACTCTAGTAGTTCAACTCTTTTCTGATGTATTTGGAGAAGTTAATTCTCTACCACCTCCGTGGAAAATCGAATTCCGCATCGACCTTATCCCTGGTGCACAACCAATAGTTCTTCCTCCAAGGAGAATGGCTCCTAAAGAAAAGGCAGAGTTGAATGTTCAAATTGAAGATTTATTTTCTAAAGGCTTGATTCGGCACAGTCATTCAGAATGGGGTGCTGCAGTTGTATTTGTCACCAAATCTGATGGCTCACTCAGAATGTGTGTGGACTATAGAGAGCTAAACAAGCTCACACACAAGAATAGATATCCGATGCCTCGCATCAACGATCTTTTCGACCAGCTTCATGGAGCTAAAGTCTTTTCTCAACTTGATTTAGCTACCGGCTTTCATCAACTCAGAATCGCTGAGGATAGTATTCCTAAAACAGCCTTCCGCACTGAAAATGGATTCTATGAATGGCTAGTTATGCCGTTCGGCCTCACTAATGCTCCAGCCTATTTCGTCGACCTGATGAATAGAGTTTTTTGGTATGTTCTTAACAAGTTCGTTCTTGTTTTCATCGATGATATTCTTGTCTTCTCTAAAGATGAGAAAGAGCATAGATCGCAGTTGGCTTTTGTGCTTGAAACTCTTCGCAAACATCAGCTTAAAGCCAAGTTTTCGAAATGCCACTTTTGGCGAGATGAAGTTCGGTTTCTTGGCCATATTGTTTCGGAGAATGGGATTTCGGTCGATCCAGCTAAGATCGCCGTAATCAATGTAAGTTCTATTCTTACTTGTAAAATTCTATCTAACCAACTTATCAATATCTTAATTCGAATCCTTGGAATTTGCAGGATTGGGAGACTCCCAAAACTCCTACAGATATCCGCAGTTTCTTGGGATTAGCTGGCTATTACCGCAGATTTATAGAAAACTTTGCTCGTATTGCCGCACCACTTACCGCACTGACCAGAAAGAATGTGAAATTTATTTGGAGTGAAAAGTGCGAAGCAGCTTTCAATGAGATGAAGCGAAAGTTGACATCTGCCTCAGTTCTTACAGTTATTGACGGTAGCGAAGCATTGACCGTCTATACAGATGCCTGTCGAGATGGACTTGGTGCAGTTTTAATGCAGAAAGGAAAGGTTATTGCCTATACGGGTCGTCAGTTAAAGACCAATGAAGCAAACTATGTAACTCACGATTCAGAGCTTCTTGCAGTTGTATTTTCTCTTAAGCTATGGAGGCACTATCTATTGGGAACCAAATTCGAGTTATTCACTGATCACAAGTCATTGAGATATATTTTATCGTAAAAGGATTTGAATCAGAGACAAGTCCGATGGCTCGAATTTCTGGCTACATATGATCTTGATATTAATTATACTCCAGGGAAAGCAAATGCCGTAGCCGATGCTTTAAGCAGAAATCAAGCGATTGCATGTTGTAATCTTGTTGAAGGAATGTTATTCCAGCTTTCCGCCTCCCCGGCTCTTATGGATCGTATTATAGCCAAGCAATATGAGGACACTTTGCTTTATCGCATCAAAGAAATAGTTCTCGGTAGAGTTGGAAATGCTAATAATAAATTGGGTACACATGTTGATAGTAATGGAGTCTTGAGAATTGATAATCGCATTTGTGTCCCTAATGTTGATGGTCTAAGGCAAGAAGTGCTGAGAGAAAACCACAACTATTCACTTTCATTTCATCCCGGCGTTACTAAAATGTACCAGAATATGAAGAAGTTATATTGGTGGAGTGGGATGAAGCGCGATATCTCTACCTATGTCAGCAGATGTACAACGTGTCAGCAAGTTAAAGCTGATCATAGAAAGACAGCTGGTTTGCTTCAACCATTAGAAATTCCAGGATGGAAGTGGGAGCAAATTTCTATGGACTTTATTGATGGGCTGCCAAGGACCAGAAAAGGTAACGAAAGCATATCGGTGATTGTCGATAGATTGACGAAATCCGCTCACTTTATTCTAGTAAAGTCCACTCGTACAGCTTCGAGTTTGGCAGAGATATACATGAGAGAGGTTGTTAAACTTCATGGTGTACCATCTAGTATCGTATGCGATCGAGATCCTATTTTCACTAGTAAATTCTGGAAAGCATTTCAGGATACTTTGGGCACCAAACTGAATCTGAGCACTGCATATCATCCTCAGACAGATGGCCAAACTGAGAGGGTGAATCAGATTTTAGAAGACCTTCTCCAAGCTTGTATTATTGACTTTGGTGGATCATGGGAAGACCATCTTCACTTGGTAGAATTCACTTATAATAATAGTTACCAGGTAAAGAAATTGAATTTCAAATTTGAATAAGTATATTTGAATTTGAATTAATTATCCTTTATAAATCAGTCAAGCATTGGTATGGCACCGTTCGAAGCCTTATATGGACGGCCGTGCAAATCGCCAACTTGTTGGATCGAGTCGGGTGATCGACTAGTGCTTGGACCAGAAATAATTATGGAGGCTTCCGAAAAAGTCGAAGAAATCAGGAAAAAGATTAAGACGGCACAGGATAGACAAAAGAGCTATGCTGACAAAAGGAGAAGGGATCTCGAATTCAGTGTAGGAGATAAAGTATTTCTGAAAGTGTCGCATTTGAAGAATATTATTCGATTTGGAAGGAAAGGGAAGCTAGCTCCGAGATTTGTTGGTCCGTTTGAGATTACAGAAAGAGTCGGAACCTTGGCATATAGAGTTGCATTACCAGAGAAGTTCGCCGGTGTGCACAATGTGTTTCACGTCTCTCACCTTCGCAAAGTTGTGCACGATCCATCTATGACTATTCCCACTGCTCAGATGGAAGAGATAGTTATCGAGCCCGATTTGACTATTGAGCGTAAGCCACTTCGGATAGTCGATCGTGAGACAAAGCAACTAAGAAGGAAGTCGGTTAATCTCGTCAAAGTCCAATGGAGTGCAGATGAGCGAGATTGCACATGGGAAACTGAGGATAGTATTCGGGATTCAAACCCCGAATTACTAATTTCAGGTATAATTCAAATTTCTTATAATCTATCTTGATTTTCTGCTTATTTCATTTCTACTTCAGTCGTCTCGTTCCTTTTCGAGGACGAAAAGTTTTGAGTGGGGAAGATTGTAACGACCCTGAATTTCCGACCCGATTTAAATTTTTGTAAATTCATCGTTTTAATGTAAACATTTTGAAAATTTATAAACGATCTCAATTTGCGTCCAAACTGTATTTATGACATACGTCTAGTTAGATATGAACATGGAAAAAGTTTCGTCACAAAATATTACAGTAAACTTCGTTCACGTTTTACTGTATATCAGTCCATATAAAGCTGCGTAAAATTTATTTTCCAAATCCAAATATTTTTACACAGTTATGTTGTAAAAATTATTCTGACCGTGAGTATGAAATTCGTTTCGTCAAAAACTGTCATCGCCTGCTCCGTTTAAATTGTTTTGCAAAACGTACAAATTTAGCGGCGTAAATGCAAATTTTATAAAACCATCGTATCGCAATAATCTGTGTACCGTTGGAAGCGCCTTGTCGCACTGATCAAAATGGTATATTTATTTGCGCGAATCGGAGTCCGGCATAATCCGTCGCGTTGATTTAACGATTCCGGACGGACCGTTTAGACAAATGTCAGCCCAAATTCCTTAGCACGTATCCAAAAGAAATTGAATAAAACTCAGCTGAAGCATTTAAGGAGGGTAGTTGGAAGCTGGGGGGGTAACCTTGGGACTGTACGTGACAATTGGAAGCTTGAAAATATTTATTATTGTCACTCAAAACTTTAAGTTAAATGTGAAGTCACATTTCATTTCGTTCACAGTCCATAATCTCATTTTGCAAACTTCAGGTAACCACTCTCTTCCACTTTCTCTTCTTCATGTTCATTCTTTCTTCTGTTATAAAAAAAAATAGTATGGCTAAACAAAGAAACACGCACAAACCAATTACTCCATACTCCTCTCTTTCCTTTCTTATTTCATTTTTACATTTTTATTCCTCTGCACTCACTCTCCTCTCTCCCTCCGCTCACTTCCTCCCTAGCCTCCGCCTCGACAGCTCGCCTCAACCATTGAAACCCGAACCACCAACGAACCATCAAACCCACTTCCATCCCCTTACTACACACGTCCGCCTCCACTGGCAACCGCCGTGACCCACTTCGCTCACCCATCGCCGCCGCCAGCCCGCATCCCCACGCCAATATCCACCAGACCCAGACCATCGTGACACCCCAGGCCGAAATTCCACCTCCGATGGCCTCTTCGACCAAGTACTCGATTCCGAATGCCAAAACCGAGCTTCCTCCATCCAAAGCTAATATACTTCCAGTCTCGTGTGCATGGAGAGTGATGAAGACATACGTGTGTCGTGTGTGTATGTATTTAGTTGCGGGTGTTGTGTGTTATGATACGTGTGTGTGTGTATCTGGGGCCGTGCGTGTGCGTTGCATATATGAAAAGAAAAAAGAAGAAGAGAGAAGTGCGTGAGTAGGGGAGTTAAAGTAGTGGAGGCTGGAAGTAGATTAAAGTGGAAAAATATGTTGTGCATGCAACCTAGTTCATGCATGCGAGAGTTAGGTTGTTTAAAAAAAAAAATTGTAAAAGTAAGTTGCGTGAGTAAGTGGAAGTGCAACATGCTGAGGGCGTTGTTGCGTGTAGTGTTGTGTTTTTTTTTAAAGTAGGGAAAAAAAAGAAATGAAACTGCATTCGCGAATAGTTTTAGAGATTGCAGAAGAATAATTAAGAAAATATCTATTCTGGTTGCCAAAATAGTAACCGACTTTTCTTTTTGTTGTGTGAAGAAGCAACCGGCTGAGCTTTTTGCAGCAGCACCAATCTTCAACTTTTGTCATTTTCTCCGTCGTCGGTAAGCGCATTTATATAAATTTATAAGTTATACAAACGTTCATTGTATTAATATCGTTTTCTTTTGTCGATATTACAGTGTTCGTTTTTCGTGTATACCGACTTCTGTTCGTGCTTATTCTTGCTTTGGGTCCACTTCTTTATCCACGAAAGGTGAAATAAATTTTCACGACATATATTCTTATGCAAGTTTAGTTTGATTGCTATGTGATGTTGAATTGGATGCTAATTTTTATTGTTGAGTGATAAATAATTTGTAAGTGAGATTGATATAGGATAATTAACAATTAAAATGGATTATATATGTCGAACTTGATTGGTTAAACTTGACCTCTTTATATATTAAATTTGATTAGTTAAACGTGACCCACTTATATGATGAACATTGATTAGTTAATTGACACATAGGAATTTGATAAATTTCACTTTGAACCTTTGAACGTATATTGTTGTAGTATTGAAATTGAAATTGAACGACAAGTGAAAAGTCGTAATAAATAATAATCTTTAATCTACACGAAATGATAGTGTAGATTCTAGAAATAATTATATTAATTTGCATAAATAACAAATGCAAATTAATACGATTATTTTGGGATTATTTAAATAATTGTTGAATTGTTATGTATTGATGCTATTGCTTGTTTATTTACTTTGACACCATCCCAGCTATCACACTGCAAGTTTCCTTTGTATGTTTTGTTTTTGAATTGAAATGGAATCGGGTTGAAATGATAAATACCCAAATAAATTTGACTTAGGATAGAAAATTAAATTTAAACCGATTGGTCAATGTTTTGATTTAAAATGAAATAAAATTTATTTGACTAATAACAAGGTTTTGAATAAAATTAGAATTTAAATTCGAATGAATTGTAAATATGAATACTTAAATTTGAAAAAAAATATTAACGACGCAATTGACAAAAGAGCAATGTTTTAAAATTTAATTATTTAATGATTAAATGTATAATTATTTGATAATTGATTTTGGAATTATTAATAATCAAGTCTTGGAATTTATTAATAATGAAGTTTGAAATTATCAATAACGAAGTTCGAAAATTTAATGATTAAGTTTTGAAAATTATTAATAAATTAAGTTTTGAAATTATTAATAATTTGGTTTTAAAATTAATAATTAAGTTTGGAATTATTAATGAGTGAGTTTGAAATGATAATAATTAAGTTTGAAATTATTTGATAATTGAATAAGATTGAATTGTTTAATGATTAAACTAAATTGAATAGATTGAATTATGTAATAATTAAATTGAATTGAATATTCTTTATTAGGAGAAATCGAAATTTTTAATAAGTGAAACTAAGTTTCTTAATTTAGTTTTGAAATTTGCAACGAAGATAATAAATGAACGAACTGAATTTCTTTAACAATAAATAGAATGCACTTTATCGAATCAAACGAAAGATTGAAATTAAAAGAATTCAACAAATTTAAATTGGATAAATGTGTAAGCTTTGATAATGAAGTTGAACTTAAGAAAATAATGTAATGAATTGGAAATTTAATTGAAGTTGTTTTAATGATAAATTTATTTAATGAATATCGAATGAAATCGATAATTGTGATTAAATTGTTTTGAACGTTAAATTAAGTTAAATGATTTGGAATGAACTTGTATACGAAATTAAATGAATATTTGAAATTGTTTTAAATTGAAACTTTGAAATTGAATTATAGAAAATATTGAAATGGAAATTGTAAAGTTATGAAACGTAAATTTTGGAAATTGATTTAGAAGACCGACGAAATGTCGATTTACGAATTATAATTGAAATTGAATTGGTTTCTAAATATATTAAGCGACCAATCGGTAAAATAATTACGAAGGTTATTAAAGGAACCGGAATCGGTTAGGGACATACTCACTGTCTAAACCGAAAACCACTTTAATAACTATACGCGGAGTGTGATCCAGAATGAAGTGGTTGGAATGACGTACGCGATGACTGAAGAAAGTGAACGATAATGGATAGCCTTGACACTTGTGTCAAATTGGAAATGACTAAAATCAGGAGCCGTGCCGGGCCAAATGGGGTTAGCTACCTCGAGCGAACACACTTCTTCGTAAACTACTCATTTACTTTTGTGATTAATTGGTGCACACCCTTGAATTTGGAGTGTTGTTTCGTGGTGTTGCGATCGTTGCGGCGATGCGTTCTCACCAGTCCGGATCAGGCAAACGGTAGTTTCACTACCTTGGGTATTGCCTCATGTGCCTTGTCATACTTGTATTCCGTATACGCGACCACTACGAATTTATTTTGTATTATACCTATGGAGTACTCCCTGATATCCCACTAGTTTACGGTGGAGTTTACAGTGCTGTATAGTCTATGATGCTGTATAAAATGTGTTAAGGGGGATAATGGTAACGCCTTAACACTATTTTGATATTTTACTTTCTGTTAGACATTATCTATATATCGTACACTATTATGTATAAATAGTTTATCGGATCCTGAAAGATGTTTATTCCATTCATCTTTGAGTTATTGTTTATTTCAAATCTTGAACCATATTATCTGTATAAGAATATATGTCCTGATTCGAGTGTTTGTTTGTGCATATGCTCGGATCAGACTGAGGATTGCTGTTGCTGTTTCTGCTTGGAGCTGAAGACCGAAGACCGAAGACTATCGTTATCTTATCTTATCTTATCAGTATTGCTCTTTCTATTTAGACTATTGGACATCTATGTTGTTCTATTTTATTTTATCTAAGACATTGTTGTATTTATGGGTAGCTTCATGAACTACTCTTATGACTATGTTGTATTTCCGCTGCACTATTCTGTGATGTTATATTTCTGTGATTCTGTGATGATTCTCATTTATATATATCTATACTCCATTAATGATTCGTGTTTTGTACTATTTAAGTTGACATGTGTGGATTATTGTCAATTTAAATGGTCCAAATATACGGGTTGTTACAGAGAATCACAATTAAGGTGGTTTGAATCCTCGTAATCAAGCACTGGATTAAATCTAAACCCTAGAATCCCACTTAAGTGTTAGGTCATATCCAAAGGCACATAGTAACAATTTCTTCAAAATATAAAGAGTCAACCACATTAGGTAATGATAGATGTCCTTTACATTTAATGTGAAGATGTCTAACTGATAAAGTTAAGGATGTGACGGAGAGGCAATTATGTAATTTACTATATAACCTTATCTTTGTATAAGAATCTTATTAAAAATAAAAAATATTTCTGGTTTTGTTTTAAATCATATATGTTGCTATATTATAAGCGATAATATGAATACATTAAACGTACACAAGTAGAAAATTATCAGAAAAAGTATTTTATTGATTGTAGTTATGAATGCTTAACCATGAGTTTTGAATTAAACATTCAAAATATTTATCCTCAAATTATTTCTAATCGAAATGTATCAAGGAAAGGATACAAATATATCCATTGAGACAAAATATGATGCTTTCCATATAATGGATAGTGAAACATTTATAAGCATTGGTGACACTAAGGGATTACATATATGTGATTGTTTGGAACAATCACAAAATGACATAGTGAAAGTTTTCTGCAAGTTAATACAACTACACAAAATAGAAGATCTCATCAACGACGTCTAGTAGTCTTCAGACTTGAGAGTACCATTTGAAAGTCTATAGGATGGACCGTGTAGTGTATATGCAAGTATATATGACTAACTATATGATGAAACTAATATAAAATTAATCTAGTAAAATATAGACTAAGCACATCAAGATTTTATAGTGGTTCGGACCTCCCGTCCTACGTCCAGTCCTAAGCTCCCCTTTGGAATTTGACTATCAAACACCCTCACTTTGACCGGAGGAATAGGCTTGGTTACAATAGCTTGTTCTTGTCAAGTGTGTGTTCTATAACACAAATATTGACCATTAAGTACAAATGCTTCCAAAATATATATCCAGAGAATATTGATTGAAGAGTTCTGAATATATGGAAGAGTGAAATACAAATATATAATTGTTATAGATCAAGAATATGTCAAAGTATAAGAGTAAAGAGCACAAGTAAGTAAGGTGCACAAGTAAGTAAGGTGTCTTCTTCTCTTGGATTCTTGATGTTATCTATAGTGGTAGAATGATTACTTGAGTAGTTTCATCCATTAACAAGTGTTCAATGGTCGCTTCTGATGGTGATGAAGAGTTGTAGTAAAGAGAAGCGAAGAAGTCTTTTACAATGTGGCAGTTGTTATTTGAATTTCAAAATCCGAGTTTGGTTTCAAACGTCTGGAATATGTCTCAGACATTTGGCTCTATATATTTT
Organism: Allium cepa; assembly: GCA_030765085.1. Lineage (NCBI taxonomy): Eukaryota > Viridiplantae > Streptophyta > Magnoliopsida > Asparagales > Amaryllidaceae > Allium > Allium cepa. Next base: position 502,652,657 of record CM060931.1, read on the forward strand.
TGTATATAGTAGCCTTTCAAACGTCTGAGTACATTAACCAGACGTCTGATTCTGTCTGGTTGCAATCCAGAGGATTTCTTTAGACGTCTGGCTAGTGCACCCAGACGTTTGATCTTGTGCATGTTGCTTTTTGTGTATCTGTGTCATTGATTCTATCGACGTGTCGTCTCTTGTAATGTTATTTGAGCTTCATTCTGGTCTCTTTAGTGACGTTACTTTAGCAATTATCTGTAAATAGAAATATATGTATGCATATTCGATTTCTATTGTATAGTTGTTGTCATCGAAACCATAGATTTGATTTCCTAACAATCTCCCCCTTTTTGATGATTACAACTATGCAATGTGCTTATATATAATTTATAAATCTCCCCATGAGTATGTGCTTATTTTTGATGTTTTATAATTATACGTATATATATTTCTTCCCCTTTAGCATTATAAAAAAGAATTAGAAAATTTTATCCAATCGTCAAAGATAACACACAAAAGGAAATTTTCGTTAATAATTTGAAATTGATTACATTCATAGATTTTAGCAAATGTACAAGATTTGAAATCCTAAAATCCTAAAATCTATGATTCCTTCGGAGAAACTTTTTCTTGATCATCCCCTGTTTCTTCTTTTTGAGAAGTGCTAGGCTTTCTAGGAGATGTCAAAGCTTATTTGAGAGGTTTGTCCTAAGAAATTTTGGAATGTTTTGCGGGAGGAGAAGGTACTGGAGTTGACCAATCTTCAGAAGGTGGTGTTGCACCGCGAACCTGTTGGAGTACTTCTTTGAGAACCGATAGGACAGCTGAAAGTGATTCTTTAACTATTGTTAGGCATGTAGCAAACGATGTTTCGAAGTTATCAATACGCTTAGCCAAAAATTTTTGATTTTGAGATAATATATGTTGATTTTGAAGGGTGAGATCTCGAATGCTTTCATTTGGATATGTTTCTGTTCGAGTCTCCATAATCTCATCCTGACCTAGATAATCAAATGATGCAGGAGGAGGTGGAGTTGCTTCTCAATGTTGTTCCTCCTCTTGAGATGGTTCATTGTGTTGTTGAGGTGGAGGCTCAACTTTTCTGGTTTGACGATTGTGCGTCCAATCTTCGAAAGATATAAATTCTGGAGGAATCTCGGGTAAGTGCAGTGTGAAAAATTGGTGCAAGCATATTTTGGAGAGATTTCTTCAAAAGTTGATAGGTAGGAAGGGATGTTGTGTGCCCGAAGAAGTCTCATAATACACGTAGGGTAGATAATTGATGGCCGTGACCTAGTCCAAAAATGTTTGAGCTCGTCAAAGATAATTTGGCCCAATTCACCCTTGTTCCACTAAATAGAGCATATAAGGCTTTGTGCTCTAACTCAGTTATTTGCTTGTGGCTTCCCATATGTGGAACGATGGTATTTATTATCATTCGAGTTAGAAGTCGTGCTTTTGGACGTAGATATTTAGAGGCAAATTTTGGCATTTCATCCTCCCAAATTTGATGGATTATACTATTCCTTGGCTTGAAGTGTATATTAGGAATGTTGTATAAATCTTCGCCCGTGTCAGAACATCCTAATGTTCCACCAATTATGCCAGGAGTGAGTCTAATCGTGTTGCCATACCCGCTAGACCATAGCTAATTATCTTCATCTTCAGTGTTCCAAACTGAAGTGCTATCCAAATTTGCATAGAGAATAAATATTGCAAATTTATCGATTTGGATGTCATTAGGAGTGAACGAAATCAATGTTTCTAGCCCGACATTCTCACACATTTCATTCAAATCATATATTGGAAATTTAAGTAGGTTATAGAATGGACCTGTGTGAAGTATTTTCTTTTGTATATCCTTATATCTATTGATTGAGTGTGGTGCTCTATTCATCCATCTTTCGATTTGATCATCTAAGCATACTTGAGAATTTGAGGATGATGTTGGTTGATCTTGTTTTCGTTTGGATATCTTGGGATTTTTAGTTCGAGGAGGCATTGTGAATTGAGCACGTGTAAAAAGATGATTTTGAGAGGAAAATCGTCATGGAGAAATCGTAGATGCAAAAATTAGAGATGAAAGTGAAAAAAATGACGTTATCTGGGTGATTATAAAGTGTCGATTGAATTTCGGACGTCTGGACGCTAAATCAGACTTATGGTTTGCCCTAAATCGAATACGGTAGATAACTTAAGACGTCTGGTTTATCTTCTAGACATCTGATTTGATTGAATTTTAAAAAATTGATAGTCAAAGAGTTTTTCCAGACATCTGCGTAAAATATCAGAAGTTTGAAATAGGTCAAGTTTTTAAAACTTGATGGAAAAGACAGAACGTAGATGTCTAGATCGAATTTCAGACGTCTGAAATAGTCAGAATTTAATTTTGAGGAGGCAGAACAAATTTTCAAACGTCTGGAGGGGATATAATAGACGTCTGACATATGCACAGTGCTAAAAAATAGAGGTATATCAGAGTGTCAGGCGTTTGAGGTCCATATCCAGACGTCTGAAATAGGCAATTTTTGCTAAAATAGCCTAAAATTCAATGGTTTTGCTTATTTCTCGATTCTCTTTTTTTTTTTAAAACTGTTGTATTATTTGTGTGAAACAAAATAACAAATAAATATAGATACACATAATAAAAAATATAATTTATTTGGATGCCGATGGAGTTTTACGATCTTCTGACTTGTTATCCCTCCATGGTTTAAGAAGAGAACATATATTTCCACTTTCATGGGTTCTCGGGGAGCCAGAGAATCGTCTTGTTGAAGGATCCAAAGGGATACGATAAGAAGAAGAGGGATCCAAGGAACTGCAAGGCTTTGGAAGTGGTTCATGGACATCTTTCTTTCGTGACGTACAAAACTTCACCGCTACTTGCTCCAAAAAGCTTAGCCGACGTGCTGTAACTTTTTGTTCAAAATATAGCTCTCTTTGCAGATCTATTTGTTGTTTTTAGTAGTGATGAATTTCATCAATTTTCTCCTTTGTATTAGGAGAGACAAATAGAGATCGTTTGGGCTTCTTGCTATCGGGAGTGAATTCCGTATGATATGAGGACCACCTATACGTCGGTTCCTGATTTGGTGTGGGTGTAGGAAACCGTTGTGGTGTTGTATCGGCCGAGCTATCCGTCGTAGGTGTCGTGATGGATATGATTTTCAGAAGACATGACTATATTTTGTTTCTTAAAAAATATGAATTGTTTATATTTTTTTTTGTTGTATAACTGTTTATATAGAAGTTTTAAAAATTATTTATATAAAATTTGTAAAAACTAACTAACTTAAAAACAAAGGTGCAGAATTTAATTACAATTTGTGGATAGAAAAACTAATGGCTAATCATAGCCTAAAAGAAGGAGTGAGTATTAAGTTAGCAGATCATGAAGAGAGAAAATCCCTAAATTCCGTCGGAGTTTAATAAAAGTTTGTTCATTTAGTGGTTTTGTAAAGATGACTGCTATTTGATTTTCGATATTTACGTATTCAACATTGTCTCGTAAAAATGATGTCGTGTATATATATATATATATATATATATATGCTTAGTTCGCGAATGATTAACAGAGTTTTTTGATAAATTTATTGCACTCGTGTTATCACAATATATTGGAGATTTATTGGTAATTTTTCCGAAATCCGTAAGTGTTTGTTGCATGTATATCACTTGTGCACATGCTAGAGCTGCTGAGATATATTCGGCTTCGCAAGTAGATAAAGAAACACAACTTTGCTTTTTGCTAAACCATGAAACTAATGATTATCCAATAAAGTGACACGTTCCACTAGTACTCTTACGATCTGCTCTACATCCACCGAAATCTGCATCGCTATATGAAACTAGTTCAAACGATGATCCTTTAGGGTAAAATAAACTATAATCTCCAGTACTAGATAGGTATCGTAAAATACGTTTAACAGCTCATGGGTGAGATTCTTTTGGTTTTTCTTGAAATCGAGCACAAAGACATACACTCATCAGAATATCGGGTCGACTAGCCGTCAAATAGAGTAAAAAGCCAATCATGCTACGATATTTTTTTTCATCCAAAACTTTTCTGTTATCATCCTTTTCTAAGTGAACAGTGGTACTTATTGGTGTTGGTTTGCTCGAAGTTTTATCAATTTCAAAACGACTTAATAGATCATTATAATATTTTTATTGATGAATAAAAAATACCATTTTCAAGTTATTTTATTTGTAAACCTAAGAAGTAATTCAATTCTCCTATATGTGACATTTCAAATTCATTTTTCATAATATTTGAAAATTGATCACATAGATTTTCATTGGTTGAACCAAATATAATATCATCAATGTAAATTTGCACTACATAAATATCGTTATTTTCTCATTTAATAAATAAGGTTGTATCAATTTTGCCTATTTGAAAACCACATGTAATTAAGTGATTTTTAAGACATTCGCACCAAGCACGAGGTGCTTGTTTAATCCATATAATGCTTTGTGTAACTTAAAAACATGGTCGAGATATTTTTCGTGAACAAATAATGGGGGTTGTTCCACATAGACATTTCCTTTAATAAAACCATTTAGAAAAGCACTTTTGACATCCATTTGAAATAGTTTAAAATTGTGATGATTTGCAAAGGCGAGTAATTTACGAATGGCCTCCAATCTTGCTACTGGAGCAAAGGTTTCATCATAGTCGGTACCCTCTTCTTGATTATAGTCTTGAGCAACTAAACATGCTTTATTTCTAATAATATTTCCATTTTCATCTGCTTTGTTTTTAAATACCCATTTTGTTCCTATAACCGATTGATCTTCTGGTCTTGGTACTAATTCCCAAACATTATTACGTAAAATTAATTTAATTCCTCTTGCATAGCTATTATCAAAATATTATCATTTGAAGCTTCTTTATAATTTTTTGGTTCAAAAATTTGACACAAATGCTATATGACTTACTTGGTTAAGTTTATTTCTAGTTACTCTAGAATTGAGATCTCCAATGATATTATCTTTTTGATGATTCTTAAGAATTCTAGGGGATGATATCAAAGTGTTTTTTTGCCCAGTTGTCTCATTATTTATAGAATTTGTTGAATTTATTATTGGAATTATTTCTTCATCATCGCTAGTATGATGGTTAAGAAAATTTTCGTTGAACGAGACATGTAAACTTCCTTCAATGATATTATTTCGTTTATTAAACATCCTATATGCTTTGCTGCGATCTGAATAACCAACAAAGATTCCTTCGGGTCAAATTTTCTTAAATTATCTTTTATATTAATATAAAACATTTTGATCCAAATGTTTTAAAGTATGATACTTTAGATTTTCCTCCAAAATATATTTCAAAACAAGTATGTTTAGTCATAGGATGTATGGTTACTCGATTTAATACATAACAAGTTGTGGCAATAGCTCCAGCCCAAAATATTTTGGTAGGCCACTACTATTTAGTCATGTTCGTACGCATTCTTGTAAAGTACGATTTTTTCTTTCTACTACACCATTTTGTTGAGGTGTACGAGGAAAAGAAAATTTATGACTTATTTCTTATTGCAAAAATTAGTAAAAAGATCATTTTCGAATTCTCCACCGTGATCACTTCGAATATTTTTAATTTTCAAGTCCACTTGTGTTTTAATTCTTTTAGCAAATATTTTAAACATAACAAAGGTATCACTTTTATGTTTTAAAAATAAAGTCCATGTATATCTTGAAAAATCATCAATTATTATGAAAACATATTTGTTGTTATTTATAGATCGTATTTGTGTTGGACCAAATAAATCTAAATGTAATAATTTTAATGGTTATTTTGTAGAAATATTATTTTTAGATTTAAAAGAACTTTTCTTTAGTTTTCCAATTTAATAATCGTCACATAAATTTTCTACTTTATAATTTATTTTAGGTAATCCTCTAACTAGTTCATATTTTTCCAATTTATTAATATATTTAAAATTGATATGACAAAATCATTTATGGCATAACCATGGATCATCATGTTTGGTGGTTAAACATAAATTTGAATTTTATTTATATTCATCTTTAATACATAAATATTTTTGTTTCTAAAACCTTCAAATACAAGTTGTTTGTTATTATCGACATCTATCTTTTTCAAAATTTATTTGAAAACCTTTATCACATAATTGACTAATACTTAGTAGGTTGTGTTTTAAATTTTCTACTAATAAAACATTTGTAATAATATGAAAGTAAGAAATACTAGAGTTGATGACTTCTCTAATGCCCACGACATATCCTTTTGAATTATCTCCAAAGGTTACCATTCCACCATTGATATATGTTATATTTGATAACGATTTTGAATTTCCGGTCATATGGTTGGAGCATCCGCTATCTAGTATCCATTTCTTCTTATTTTTTATTTTGGGTACCTGCAAAATAAAAGATGTTTTAATTGGTACCCATATACTTTGTTAGGGTCCTAGATGTTAGAAAAAAGGTAGCCATACCCAAGATGGTTTGGTACCTTTATAAATATAATTTTTATTATAGACTACATTCTCTAAGAAATTATTAATATGTTTTTATTAATCAAATTATTATTTGTCTTAGGAATCCAAATTTTCATATTTTTGGTATTCATATTAGACGTAGGTAAACTTTTAGTCTTTATACAACTATAATTCTTAGCATCATTTCCTTTTTTTAGGAGTATTTTTAAATCCTATTCCATTTCTATTACCTGAAGGTTTTGAAGTCTTGATAAGATTTTCCAAATCTTGTTTTCCTTTATTAAATTTTGACAAATTATTTGAAATTTTATCTAATTTTTCTTTTAATTCTAAATTTTCAATATTTCAATATTGCTTTTCGAGTTAACATTTTCTTTTAACAAATTATACTTTACTATTTTAGTGTTATCAAAATTAATAGCAATAGCCTCACTTTCTATCAGATTATTTTTAATTTTTTCTTTAGATAATTCTAGTTATTCTTCTAAGATAATTTTTACTTCTTTTAACATTCCTAATTCAAGTTCTAATCTATTTATTTTGACTATATGTTCTTTGTTCAATTTTTTAATCTGTCTAAATTTATCATCTAATTTCATGCTAAGTTCTAATAATTCGTCATAGCTAAGTTCGAAACATACCTCATCAGTTTGTGCCATAAAACACACATTAGCTTATTCTTCGTCACTATCGCTATCACTTTCAGATGATGAAGAATCATATTCAACCCATGTTACTTTGAAAGCCTTCTTCTTTTTGATTTTTTTCAAATTTGTTCTTCTTTTTATCATTATTAAGCGTAGGGCAATCTTTCTTCATATGTCCAAATTGGTCACATTCATAACATTTGGTTGATGTTTGATTCATTGAGCTTGATTTTCCCCCTTTCTGAAATTTAGTAATTTTCCTAAACTTCTTGAATTTGTTGTAATTTTTTGCAATAAATACAATTTCTTCTTCGTCTAAGTCAGAGTCTTCATTTGTTTTTGCGAATGCTATGTTCTTCTTTTCCGAATTTAGTTCTTTTCGTGCCTCCAAATTTGCTTCATAGGACATTAAATTTCCTACCAATTCTTCAACTAAGAGTGCTGAAAGATCATTAGCTTCTTTGATAGCTAATAATTTTCTTTCTCACTCTGGAGTTAAAGAATTGAGTATTCCATATACTAAATCAAAATTTGTAAATTTGACTCCAAGCGCCAATAAATCATGTTGAATGGTTTGAAATCTAGAGTACATTTCTACTATAGGTTTATTTTGTTTCATTTTAAATGATGAGAATTGATTTTGTAACATTGAAATCTTGGTTTGCTTAACTTTATTTGTGCTTCCGTGTGTGACTTGTAAAGTGCGCCAAAAATCAAATGCAGTGTTACATAGCATGACATGTGAGAATTCATTTTTATCTAATGAGCAAAATAAAACATTCATAGCTTTGACATTATTAGAAGCCACGGTTTTTTGTGCATCGGTCCATGTGTTCATAGCAATAGTAGGTGCTTTATATTTATCTTGAGTGGCTGACCAAATTTCTAGACCATTAGCTACCATAAAAATTCTCATACGTGTTGACTAATATGCATAGTTAGAGCCATCAAAAAGTGGGGGTCGTGCTATGGATTGTTCTTCTTGAAAAATACTTGCCATATTAAAATGATTCAAAAACATGTTACTGTACTTTGATCAAACCTTGCTCTGATACCAATTGAAAGAGTATAGGATTGATCGTGTGGTGTATATGCAAGTATATGTGACTAACTATACGATGTAACTAAAATAAAATTAATCTAGTGAAAAATAGACTAAGCACACCAGTGTTTTATACTGGTTCGAACCTCCAGTCCTACCTCCAGTCCCGAAGCTACCCTTCGGAATTTGACTATCAAACACCCTCACTTCGCCCAGAGGAATAGGCTTGGTTACAATAGCTTGTTCTTGTTAAGTGTGTGTTCTGTAACATGAATATTGACTATTAAGTACAAATGCTCCCAAGATATACATCTAGAGACTATTGATTGAAGAGTTCTGAATATATGGAAGAGTGACATACAAATATATGATTCCTATAGATCAAGAATATGTCAGAGTATAAGAGTAAAGAGCACAAGTAAGTAATGTGTCTTCTTCTCTTAGATTCTTGATGTTATTTATAGTGGTAGAGTGATTCCTTGAGTAGTTGCAAGCATTAACAAGTGTTCCAAGGTTGCTTCTGATGGTGATGAAGAGTTGCAGCAAAGAGAAGCGAAGATGTCTTTTCAATTTTGGCAATTGTTATTTGAATTTCAAAATCCGAGTTTGGTTTCAAATGTCTGGAATATGTCTCAGATGTCTAGCTCTATATATTTTTTGTATATAATTGCCTTTCAAACGTCTGAGTACATTAACCAGACGTCTGATTCTGTCTGGTTTACAATCCAGAGGATTTCTTTAGACATCTGGCTAGTGCACCCAGATGTTTGATCTTGTGCATGTTTCTTTTTGTGTATCTGTGTCATTACTCCATTGATTCTATCGACTTATCGTCTCTTATAATGTTCTTTGAGCTTCGTTCTTGTTTCTCTAGTGATGTTACTTTAGCAATTACCCGTAAATAGAAATATATATATATATATATATATATATATATATGCATATTCGATTTCCATTGTAACGACCCGAGGTTTTCAACCATTCGGATCCGCACATGTCGGACTTGAATTGTTCAAACTACAGCGTTGTAAATAAAATTTGGAAAATATCAGAATATACAGTAAATAAATAGTCACAGATCACAGATACAATGTAAATAATAATGCAGTGGAAGTAAAAGAGATAGTAGTTCATGGAACTACTATATGAAAAAAAATAAGATACATCAGAGTTAAACAAGATACAATAGAAGAGTAACAAGATACATCTGGTACAAATTAGAATACATCAATGAAATCACCGTATACTGAAAGCAAAATAGATGGATGGATCTTCAAGCAAAGCTCCAACTCCGAAGGTGAGTCTTGAATGCTGAATCACTCAGTCTGACTCGAGCGTAAAGCAAAACACAAAACACTCGAGTCAGGACATAAATACTTAAGAACTATAAATCAACTCAAGTGAACAGTAACAAAAATGCACCACTAACTTAAAGGATGTTTGGGATCACCCATCCTTTAAGGATCCGTTAAACTTTTTACTATGTAGTAATATTGCGCTATTAGAATAATGTATACAGTAAAATAAACTTAATTTAAAATAACATTAAGGGGTTACCCATATAGTCCTTAACACATAATAGTGCCAATAGTCTATACAGTACTTACATATCTCATGATCAGGACACTATGAGAAGATACTCCATAGGTACAACACAAATAGAAACTCATAGTAAGGCTCGCTATAGTAGGTGACACGGAACATGAGGCAATGCCAGGGTAGATATACCAATTATGCACATGGGCAGGTAGTAACGTAGCAGCCACATACGCCCACCTCGGAACACACTTCCAATCAAAATTGAAGGATGGCCATCAAATCAACCACAAGTAAGAGTATAGCATAGAAGAAGTGCATCCGACCAGAGAAGCTACCTTTTTTGGCCCGAGATCGCTCCTGTTTTAGCCACCTTAAGCCAACTCACGGGAGTCGGGTCCACGTTTATACCACAATAGGATCGTCGCCACCATCCTACTTCATTCTGCAATCTCCACCGCATACACGGTTGTCAAAGTGGTTTTCGGATTTGGTAGAGAGTATGACAACTTCCGATCCCAGTCTCTTTAACAACCAATAGTTATTATAACGCCGTTGTCATTTCAAAATAGTTCATACTTCAAAATCAAATCATTTCATTTCCAAGCTATATTCCTTTCCAAATAGTTTATATTTCAATACCAAAACCATTTTTGTTTCAAAACTATAGCCAAATCAAAATAGTTTATCATTTACATTTCAAGCATATATTAACCTTTCAAAAAAAAATCATAATACATTCAAAGTTATAACTGTTTCAAAACCAAAATACTTGAAATCTTTACACTTTGAAATGATACATTTGAAACCATGGAACATTCATTTAATTCTACATTTTACAAATTTATTCAATTAAACCCAAATTTTCAAATTTCCAATTTAATTTAATTCAAACCATCAGTTTCAATTCAATTTAGTTTCCCAACAAACCATTTCAAATCTTATAAACTTCAAATACAGGTTGGATCCACAAAATAAACTATTCAATTTTTAATATATTTCAAAGATTTAATATCCTACATTTCAAAACAAAAGTTTATAATTTCATATATCTCAAATTCAACTTCATTATTACTTAGTTTTTGAAATATTCATTTCATAAATCCAATATCATTTAAATAAACTCAAATTACAAATAAAATCAATATCCTTTCTGTAACGACCCGTATTTTACGTGTCGATATAATCGTAGAATTATTAGGTCGTTAGTGTTGTTTATGTTCTCCTTAGCCTTAGTTGTATGGGAGGTTAACTCGTATAGGGATAGGTCGTGTACGAGTTACGAGATATGGGTTTCTGACCGACCTATAGTTAAGTCGTAGACGACTTAAGGTGGTTGCACGAGCTAATGGGTCAGTAGTAGGTTGTAGGCGACTTATAGGATTAGCAACCTATAGGATGGGAACGACCTAAGGTAGATATACGACCTATAGAAATGAGCGACTTAAGTTGGGACAGGTTAGCGACCTAGTAGTTGTAGTGAGTGTTAGCTCGTGCAGGTTTTGGCTCGTGTGGAGCGACCTATAGGGGTAGCGACCTAAGTTTATGAGCGATCTATAGGTGTGAGCGACCTATAGAAAGTAACGACCTAGTGGTTAGCCGACCTAAGAATTAGACGACCTATAAGGATGGACCGACTTAAGAGTGTCTACGACCTATGGAAGTTGAGTCGTGAATGAGTTATAGTAGTTGATCGACCTATGGGGTTTACGACTTATTGGATAAACGATCTAAGTTAGATCGGCAGGGTCTTAGGTCGCAAGGAAAGTTAGGTCGCATGAGTGTTAGGTTGTGAAGTAGATAGGTCGTAGGTCGTTGAAGGCGGCATGGTTTTAGGTCGTATGTTGTTAGGTCGCGTGAAGGCCTGGGGAGTTAGGTCGTTGACTCGGCATTTAGTTAGATCGGCATAGAGATAGGTTGGCCGTGTTTGTTAGCTCGTATATTTCTGGGTTGGTTAGGCCGTTAGGTCGTTGGAGTGTATAGGTCGGCAGCGACCTATGTTAGGTCGGGGTTTTTTAGGTCGGCAACGACCTAAGTCTGGGCGACCTAAGGGTGATTTCAGCCTAGTAAATAGAGGGGTTTGGCTCACTTTTTGGCACCGGATTTTGAAGCGACGAAGTGCTGCCATTTTTAGAGCTCGACTACAACATTTCTTCACTTCCTTTCTCCACTTTGATCAAGTGCTAACATCCATCTAAGATCGAAGATCAAGATCGAAGATCGAAGATCAAGATCGAAGATCGAAGAGCCAAAGTTGAAGATCTTCATCCGACGATGCTAGATTTCACCATTTCAAGCGAGATTTCAACAAATCGAGCTTGAATCCTTGCTGTCCAGATCTGAAGTGATTAGTTTTTGGAGTGTTTGGGTGATTCGGTGAGTGGTAGTTATCTCTCACGCGGACCCAAAGGAGTATATTGGATCGGTGGTTTGTTTATGTGTTGTAGATAGTGATTTCATACATTTTCCTTAGATCCAAGTGTAGATCCATTACTTATGAAGATGTTTACTTATGCAAGTTCATTCATCAAGTTGTAGAGACAAAACCCATGATTTATATTTGTTAGATCTATGCTAGAAACCCATGATTCATGCATGTTAGACTTATGCTCATTTATTTACGAAATTGCCATTATAGTTAATATTGCTTGTTAGATCTTGTTTGAATGTTTGATTGCTTGTATTGATGATTGATTTGATTGTTTCAAGTTAGCTAGTAGTTGATTTGGAACAAGATGGTTGAAGATGATTTAAAAGCTAAGTGAAAGGCTCTTGAATGGTGAAAGCTGCTGTGGCATATGAAGCGGATGATGAAGCTCATATGGATGGGTTCGAGGACTTTGCTATAGTTAGAGGAAGCGAAGTATGATGACGAAATGGACTTTGCCATGATATGTTGAGGCGAAGTATGATGATGAGATGGACTTTGCTAAGATGCGTTGGAGCAAAGCATGATGTGGAAGCCTTGGTTTAATCCAGACGGGATCATCCCAAGCATGTTGATTACTCGATGATGCGGTTCGAGTTGGTGGATAATGGTGGGCTCGAGAGGTGCTTGAGCTATAATGGGAATAGTCGTCGAGGAGGATGACTAGAAGGCTGAGATCTTATCGTTATTGAAGGTTCTAGCAAGCTCAAAGCAAGAGTATGTTGGGTAGATCCGTTATACCCAGGCGCGGGTCATGATGACGTGCTAGTACTCTGGGTAGATCCGTTATACCTAGGCACGAGTCACGGTGACGTGCGGAGTTATGTCTAGAACCGGGGTTGCCATTAGCCCTTGACGGATGGTTGAAAGATGAGTTGGTCATTCAATTAACGATAAAAATCAAGGCAATGATAACAGTGATAGCCAGAGTCATGGATGTTTGGTTGTATCATCATTCGGTCTCAAGAGCGGTGTTTTCTGGGTGCTTATCTGATCTTGGTTTAGGCCTTGGGGGTTTGTATTTGGAAAACATCGACCTTGACTCGAGTGATTATTGCTTTACTTTAATTATCTGCTTTGCTATGCTTGCTTCTCCTTAGTGTGTGTCTGGGGGCTATCACTGTAGAAAGAGGTGGAGTGGGATGATTTGGGTTCCTATTCCTTTTATCCTTTATGTTCCTTTGGTATGTTTGATAGTTGATTTACAGCTCACTAAGACTGTTGTCTGACTCAAGGTTTTATGTCTCCTCTTATTACCTTGGGCTGTTCATCCATGTTTGGGATGGGCAGACTAGGTGACAGGTGGCAGGTGCTGATCTTAGTGGCTCACGCTGATGATGACGAAGACGAGCAGGAGGCTTTACATATTATTTTCATATTCTATGTACTGGATATTCCGCTGATTGTTGATTACTCTGAGTGCTATGTAGTGAGGCTTCTTGTATTCATGATTCAGACCATGTATAAAGCTATTATGATTAGATGATGATATTCTGTTCTATGGGAGCTTCACTATATTATATTTCTCTATTGTATTTTATCCATGCGCTGTGAGTTTTACGATAGAGTCTGCGATGTTTATTTTACCCTTGACGGTCACTCATGGCTGCCTGGCACACTTTCAGCGCACCATTCCCTTGTTTCCGTGCGGGAGTCATGGGCGGTCGTCACATTTGGTATCAGAGCATTGGTTAATCGATTTTAGCCAACGCTCGCTGACGTAACTACGTAAGAGAGACGTAATTGTATTTTGATGGATGATTACTATATATAATATAGTAGTTAGAAGGATTTGAACTCCTTATGCAGTTGTTTCTCAAGGTGTTCTAATCATTCTTTTTACAGATATTAAGGATGAGTCGAGGCGAGAGACAAGCTGCTAGGGAAAGCCGTACTGCTAGGGAAGCTGTTGATTATGCTCCTATGTTTGAGGCCATGATGACTTCGATCATGAGGAGGATACCAGCTTCAGGATCGTCAGTGGATGTGGGAGTTCAAGTTCAAGCTCCAAGGCCGGTGGATTTTGCTAAGCTTTGCAAGGACTATACTTCTCTTGGAGGAAAGGTTTTCTTAGGAACGGAATCGACTATTGAAGTCCAAAGATGGATGGATGCTTGTAGGAGGATCTTTGGAGATTTAGGAATTGAGGATGCAACTAAGAGGAAGCTTGCATCGAGACAGCTTCAAGGGAGAGCTGCTGATTGGTGGAATTCTATCACCATAGATACTCCAGAAGAAGAGATTACTTGGAAGCAATTCCAAGTTAGATTTGAAGCCAAGTTTATCTCTACAGCTCAGAATTCTGTTTTGTTTAAGAAGTTTGTTGAACTCAAGCAGGGTGGGAGGCCAGTTCTTGAGTATGTTTCTGAGTTTGAGACTCTGTCCAAGTATGCTAGATCGTATATTGAATCTCCCTACCAGAAGAACGAGAAATTTGTGACAGGTCTGGACAGTTATCTTGGAAGACAGTTGGTGGATCATTTGGACGATCCATTTGAGAAGTTGGTGAAGAAAGCTCTCAGGCACGAGAGTTTGTTTCCTAAGGAAGTATCTGTTGTTGCTGTGACCAAGGAGGAATCTAAACCACAGCAGGGTGGAAACAAGAAGAGGAAGCAGCAACAGCAGAAGGGTAAGGATGGTCAGAAGAAGCTGAAGGGGGAAAAGACCTGCTATAATTGTCGGCAGAAGGGCCATCTCTCCAAGGATTGCAAGAATCCGAAGGTGTTGTTGAAGTGCTACAACTGTGATAAGCTGGGGCACATTAAGAAGAACTGTCCGGAACCGATAAAGGACAGGCAGGTTGTGCAAGCTTATGCTTTGGGGGCTGTCCCGTCATCTTTGATAGCTCCTACTGCTGAAGAGAAGGGGAAGAGTGTGGTGGTACAAGGTACTCTTTCCATTTGTGGTGTTCCAGTTAGAGTGTTATTTGATACTGGAGTGTCTCATTCTTTTGTTTGTAATGAGTTGGTAGACCGGTTGGGTTTGGAACCGGATATTGTTGATAGACCATTGGTAGTGACTAATCCAGTTGGGGGTTCGTCTTGTTTGTGTATGCTATGCCGTGGTCTAGTTATATCGAGCCATGATTGCTCTTTTGTTTGTGATTGCTTTGTTTTGAACTTTGCGGGGTTCAGAATTATTTTGGGTATGGACTGGCTTAGGAAGTATGCGGCAAAGGTAGATTGTGAGAGATTGGAGGTGACAGTCGAGAATGCGGAGGGGCGAAAGGTTGTGATACGATGTAAGCATGAAGAAGGCGTTTTCATGAGCTTCATGTATTCGCTGGTTGTTCCACGGGATAGACTGTCATCGATGCCAATCGTGAATGGATTCGAGGATGTCTTTGACGAGGTCAAAGGGTTACCGCCGCATAGGGAGATCGAGTTTCGTATCGATCTAGTTGAAGGAGCCAGACCCGTTGTGATGCCGCTTAGGCGAATGGCGCCTAGGGAACAACAAGAGTTGAAGGTGCAAGTTGATGACCTTTTTCGGAAAGGATTCATTCGGCGTAGTGTGTCCGAATGGGGTGCACCAGTTGTGTTCGCAACCAAAGCGGATGGATCGTTGAGGTTGTGTGTTGATTATCGTGAGCTGAATAAGGTGACTAAGAAGAACAAGTATCCATTTCCGAGAATAGATGACTTGTTTGATCAGCTTCACGAGGCGAAGGTGTTTTCTCAGATGGATTTGGCAACGGGATTTCACCAGTTAAGAGTGGCGAAGGATAGTGTGCCGAAGACTGCTTTCAGGACACCATCGGGTTTTTATGAGTGGCTGGTAATGCCGTTTGGATTGACGAATGCACCAGCGTATTTTGTGGATCTTATGAATAGAGTGTTCAGAGATCAGTTGAACAAGTTTGTACTTGTGTTCGTGGATGATATTCTGATTTATTCCAGAACTGAGGAAGAGCACAAGACGCACTTGAGGATTGTTTTGGAAATCTTGTGGAAACATCAGCTGAAGGCTAAGTTTTCGAAGTGTCACTTCTGGAAGGGTGAAGTGAGGTTCTTAGGCCATGTCATTTCTGGAAATGGGATAGCGGTTGATCCCGCTAAGGTGGCAGCGATCCAGGATTGGATTAGACCTAAGAATGCATCTGATGTGAGAAGTTTTCTTGGATTAGCAGGATATTATCGTCGGTTTATCAAAGACTTTTCCAAGATAGCTGCACCATTAACAGGATTGACGAAGAAGAACCAAGTGTTCAGTTGGGATGCTAAGTGTGAGCAAGCTTTTGGAATCCTGAAAGAGCGACTGACGAGTGCTCCTGTTTTGACTATTCCAAGTGGGAATGATGAGATGGTGGTTTACACCGATGCATGTGGTACTGGACTTGGATCAGTGCTGATGCAGAAGGATAGAGTTGTTGCGTATGCAAGTCGACAACTGAAGCCACATGAAAGGAATTACCCGACTCATGATTTGGAGTTAGCGGCGATTGTTTTTGCTCTGAAGATGTGGAGACATTATCTATTGGGAGTTCGATTCGAGTTGTTTACAGATCATAAGTCGTTGAAGTATCTTTTCTCCCAAAAGGATTTGAATCTTCGGCAGCAACGATGGCTAGAGTTTTTAGCATCATATGATTTTGGTATAGCCTATACTCCGGGAAAAGGTAACGCAGTAGCTGATGCATTAAGTCGAAGACATGCAGGATTGGGAGCCATGTTTTCGGAATGGAAGAGTCTCGAGTTTTTAGCTAGATTTGATTTCAGGCCTAGATGTGAATTGGAACCTGAAATGTTGGAAAACTTATCGATTAGGCCTACTCTTGTGGATAGAATTGGCGAGAGCCAAAAGCGAGACGATAAGCTTGTCAAGATTATCCGTGATTTGGAATCTGGATTGGACCCAGAGAAGGATAAAAGATTCGAAGTCGATCGAGAGGGTTGGCTTCGTAAGCAAGGACGACTGGTTGTTCCCGATATCGATGAGTTGAGAGATGAAGTTTTGAAGGAAAGTCATCACTCGAAGTTGACAATTCATCCAGGAGGAAATAAGATGTATCGGGACATGAAGAGAAACTATTACTGGGAAGGTATGAAGAAGGTTGTTGGAAATTTTATTTCCAAGTGCATGAATTGCCAGTTGGTTAAAGCAGAGCAGGAGAAGCCCAGTGGATTGCTTCAGCCGTTAGAAGTTCCTACATGGAAGTGGGAGCAAATATCGATGGATTTTATCGATGGTCTACCTAGAACCAGAACGGGAAATGAAGGGATTTGGGTCATTGTAGATCGTTTGACTAAGAGTGCAAGATTCATTCCTGTTCGATCGACTAGGACTGCATCGAAGTTGGCTGAATTGTATGTTAAGTGGATAGTTCGATTCCATGGTATTCCGAAGAGTATAGTGAGCGATCGAGATCCATTGTTCACTAGTGGATTTTGGAAGAGCTTTCAGGAAGTTTTGGGAACCGAGTTGTGTTTGAGTACAGCTTATCATCCCCAAACAGATGGTCAGTCTGAGAGAGTCAACCGAGTTTTGGAAGATCTCTTGAGAGCGTGTGTCTTGGATTTCGGAGGATCATGGGAAGATCATCTTCATTTAGTGGAGTTTGCGTATAACAACAGCTACCAGTCAAGTATTGGTATGGCACCATATGAAGCCTTGTATGGAAGACCATGTAACTCTCCGACATGTTGGTTGGAAGCTGGAGAAAAACTGATGCTTGGGCCAGAGATGATTCGTCAGACTGCGGATTTCATAGAGATCATTCGGCAACGAATGAAGGCAGCCCAGGATCAGCAGAAAAGTTATGCAGATAAACGTCGAAAGGATTTGGAGTTCGACGTAGGAGATATGGTTTTTGTGAAGATTTCTCCTCTGAAGAATGTTATTCGATTCGGGAAGAAAGGAAAATTGACTCCGAGATTTGTTGGACCATTCCCCATTATCGAGCGAATTGGAAAGCTCGCTTATAGATTGGAGTTACCGGAAAAGATGGCAGGCATGCACAATGTTTTTCATGTATCTTATCTACGGAAGTATGTGCACGACTCGAATACGGTGGTTTCTGCTGATAGCTGTGAAGATTTGGAGGTTGATCCAGTGGTTACAAGACCTCGTAAGCCGCTTCGTGTTGTTGAAACCGACACGAAACAGCTTAGGAGGAAGACGATTACGTTGCTCAAGATACAATGGAGTGAGGATGTTAACGACTGTACGTGGGAGGAGGAAGAGAGGATGAAGGCAGCTCATCCTGAACTCTTCGAGCTATGGCCCTAAGGTGTCGTGGCATCTCAAGAATTTGTAACTTGTTCTAATCGTAGAATTTTGCATGCTAGGATAGAAATTGGATGCATGGTTTGTTGATTGCTATGGATGGTAGGCATGCAGAATAGTTTTGGTTGCTCTTGTTTGTTTGGAATTTCGGGGGCGAAATTCCTAAGGGGGAGAGAATGTAACGACCCGTATTTTACATGTCGATATAATCATAGAATTATTAGGTCGTTAGTGTTGTTTATGTTCTCCTTAGCCTTAGTCGTATGGGAGGTTAACTCGTATAGGGATAGGTCGTGTACGAGTTGCGAGATATGGGTTTCTGACCGACCTATAGTTAAGTCGTAGACGACTTAAGGTGGTTGCACGAGCTAATGGGTCAGTATTAGGTCGTAGGCGACTTATAGGATTAGCAACCTATAGGATGGGAACGACCTAAGGTAGATATACGACCTATAGAAATGAGCGACTTAAGTTGGGACAGGTTAGCGACCTAGTAGTTGTAGTGAGTGTTAGCTCGTGCAGGTTTTGGCTCGTGTGGAGCGACCTATAGGGGTAGCGACCTAAGTTTATGAGCGATCTATAGGTGTGAGCGACCTATAGAAAGTAACGACCTAGTGGTTAGCCGACCTAAGAATTAGACGACCTATAAGGATGGACCGACTTAAGAGTGTCTACGACCTATGGAAGTTGAGTCGTGAATGAGTTATAGTAGTTGATCGACCTATGGGGTTTACGACTTATTGGATAAACGATCTAAGTTAGGTCGGCAGGGTCTTAGGTCGCAAGGAAAGTTAGGTCGCATGAGTGTTAGGTTGTGAAGCAGATAGGTCGTAGGTCGTTGAAGGCGGCATGGTTTTAGGTCGTATGTTGTTAGGTCACGTGAAGGCCTGGGGAGTTAGGTCGTTGACTCGGCATTTAGTTAGATCGGCATAGAGATAGGTTGGCCGTGTTTGTTAGCTCGTATGTTTCTGGGTTGGTTAGGCCGTTAGGTCGTTGGAGTGTATAGGTCGGCAGCGACCTATGTTAGGTCGGGGTTTTTTAGGTCGGCAACGACCTAAGTCTGGGCGACCTAAGGGTGATTTCAGCCTATAAATAGAGGGGTTTGGCTCACTTTTTGGCACCGGATTTTGAAGCGACGAAGTGCTGCCATTTTTAGAGCTCGACTACAACATTTCTTCACTTCCTTTCTCCACTTTGATCAAGTGCTAACATCCATCCAAGATCGAAGATCAAGATCGAAGATCGAAGAGCCAAAGTTGAAGATCTTCATCCGACGAAGCTAGATTTCACCATTTCAAGCGAGATTTCAACAAATCGAGCTTGAATCCTTGCTGTCCAGATCTGAAGTGATTAGTTTTTGGAGTGTTTGGGTGATTCGGTGAGTGGTAGTTATCTCTCACGCGGACCCAAAGGAGTATATTGGATCGGTGGTTTGTTTATGTGTTGTAGATAGTGATTTCATACATTTTCCTTAGATCCAAGTGTAGATCCATTACTTATGAAGATGTTTACTTATGCAAGTTCATTCATCAAGTTGTAGAGACAAAACCCATGATTTATATTTGTTAGATCTATGCTAGAAACCCATGATTCATGCATGTTAGACTTATGCTCATTTATTTACGAAATTGCCATTATAGTTAATATTGCTTGTTAGATCTTGTTTGAATGTTTGATTGCTTGTATTGATGATTGATTTGATTGTTTCAAGTTAGCTAGTAGTTGATTTGGAACAAGATGGTTGAAGATGATTTAAAAGCTAAGTGGAAAGGCTCTTGAATGGTGAAAGCTGCTGTGGCATATGAAGCGGATGATGAAGCTCATATGGATGGGTTCGAGGACTTTGCTATAGTTAGAGGAAGCGAAGTATGATGACGAAATGGACTTTGCCATGATATGTTGAGGCGAAGTATGATGATGAGATGGACTTTGCTAAGATGCGTTGGAGCAAAGCATGATGTGGAAGCCTTGGTTTAATCCAGACGGGATCATCCCAAGCATGTTGATTACTCGATGATGCGGTTCGAGTTGGTGGATAATGGTGGGCTCGAGAGGTGCTTGAGCTATAATGGGAATAGTCGTCGAGGAGGATGACTAGAAGGCTGAGATCTTATCGTTATTGAAGGTTCTAGCAAGCTCAAAGCAAGAGTATGTTGGGTAGATCCGTTATACCCAGGCGCGGGTCATGATGACGTGCTAGTACTCTGGGTAGATCCGTTATACCTAGGCACGAGTCACGGTGACGTGCGGAGTTATGTCTAGAACCGGGGTTGCCATTAGCCCTTGACGGATGGTTGAAAGATGAGTTGGTCATTCAATTAACGATAAAAATCAAGGCAATGATAACAGTGATAGCTAGAGTCATGGATGTTTGGTTGTATCATCATTCGGTCTCAAGAGCGGTGTTTTCTGGGTGCTTATCTGATCTTGGTTTAGGCCTTGGGGGTTTGTATTTGGAAAACATCGACCTTGACTCGAGTGATTATTGCTTTACTTTAATTATCTGCTTTGCTATGCTTGCTTCTCCTTAGTGTGTGTCTGGGGGCTATCACTGTAGAAAGAGGTGGAGTGGGATGATTTGGGTTCCTATTCCTTTTATCCTTTATGTTCCTTTGGTATGTTTGATAGTTGATTTACTGCTCACTAAGACTGTTGTCTGACTCAAGGTTTTATGTCTCCTCTTATTACCTTGGGCTGTTCATCCATGTTTGGGATGGGCAGACTAGGTGACAGGTGGCAGGTGCTGATCTTAGTGGCTCACGCTGATGATGACGAAGACGAGCAGGAGGCTTTACATATTATTTTCATATTCTATGTACTGGATATTCCGCTGATTGTTGATTACTCTGAGTGCTATGTAGTGAGGCCTCTTGTATTCATGATTCAGACCATGTATAAAGCTATTATGATTAGATGATGATATTCTGTTCTATGGGAGCTTCACTATATTATATTTCTCTATTGTATTTTATCCATGCGCTGTGAGTTTTACGATAGAGTCTGCGATGTTTATTTTACCCTTGACGGTCACTCATGGCTGCCTAGCACACTTTCAGCGCACCATTCCCTTGTTTCCGTGCGGGAGTCATGGGCGGTTGTCACACTTTCATACTTCAAGTATTCATTTATCAAAATCAAATATCATTCCAAATTCACATTCTTTATCAAAACAAAGATTATGTCATTCGAAACCATTTCAAAATCATTTCCTTTCCAAATCCATTATAAATTCATTATCCTTCTTTAATTCAAATATTCAATTTAAATATCATTTTAAAAATCAAATATTTCTTTCATTTATTATCTCAAATATCTTTACAAAGTACATTTCAAAATTTCATTCAAAAATTCATTTATCTCATTTCATTCCATTTAACACATGACTAAGTAAACCTTATTTAAATTCAAATTTACTTTAAATTCCTTAAAATTCAAATTTAAATATTAAAATATATTCAAAACTCCTTAAATATCACAAATAATCAATTCCAAAAGTTAAATCATTTAACACTTTAAAATATAACTCAAACAGTGTTAAAATCTATAATATTTCAAAACATTATTAAATTATAGCAACGACATCACTTATAATGTAACGACCCAGAATTTTTAGTAATTAAAAATAAAATATTTAATTAATTTTAGATATTAAGAAGTGAATTTATTAGTCGAATAAATTTTATTTCGAATAATTGGATTTAATTGGATAATTAAATCGGTAATTTAATATGTTAAATTATGGAAATAATTGAAAATCGAGTTAAATATGATTGAAAATGATTTGTAAAATTTTATTTTATCATATTGAAGTTAGAATGATATTTTAGAACTTTTAAAATCGAATTAAAAGTTAATTTGTGAAAATTGAATATTTTAATATTAAAATCGACTAGTGAAAATAGTCAATTTTTGAACAGTCTCAGAATTGAACGAAACCAGTTCCATTGGATCCGTAATAGTTAGTTATTACCGGATTTCAATTTTCGTGTCAATCGGAGTTATCGTTTGATCGTGGCAGCTCGAAACGCATCGAATTATTTTTAATTTTAATTTGGCGAGTTAAAATAACCATTTTTCAAAAAGTCTTGGATTTCGACGAAACCAGATTCATCGGATCCGTAATGTGATATTATTGTAAGGTTTCAAATTTCGTGTCAATTGGATTTACCGTTTGTCCGGTACAAATTAAAACACCTAGAAAATCGTTTAAATCGGTTTAATTTAAATTGAACGTTTATTGCCATATCTCGCACAGATGTCCGAATTAGCTTCCGAAACCTGTTCCATTGTGTCCGGAACGCGGGGTAAACCCTAGAAAGGCTGGTTACGGCGCGTGAATCAGAGTTCGGAATTTCCGGATTGAATAGTGTTCGAAAATTCTCTATAAATAGCCCCTTCACTCTAAAAATAAAATTAAAAAAAAACCTAACCCTAAACCTAATTCATCAGCCGCCGCCTCCATTGCTATGAACGGCCAGAAACTTCCCCATTTCCTCCTCCTTTATCTCCATATCCACACAATATTGTAAAAAACTTTCAACTAGGAAAACGTAGAGGCTAGTGTGCTCTACATATTCAACGGTGGAGATTGGGAATGGAGTTGTGGATAGACGGCAATTTGCAGTCAAAGGCCATACGGTCGGCCTCGATTTTCGTGCTAGATGTAGGACCGGACTTCAAGGCACTTGGGGCGCTGGTAGAGTGGAGCGAGGCGGTTCGAATGGCGTGGAGGTGATGGAGTTTAGTCGAGCGTGGTGGTCGAAAATTGAAAACCTAGTTTCGGCCTAAATGGGTAGTTCAAACGTGATATCCAGGAAGAAGGAAGGAAGATGCAATGCACGGCTTGGATCTGATGACTTTGAGATGTGCGGCCATGATCTATTTTAGATTTAAATTAGTTAAATTATTGTAAATTTTTATAGTTAAAATTCGTATAAACTTCATAAAATCATAACTTTTTCATACGAGGTCGAAAACGCGCGAAACAAGAAGCGTTGGAATTGTATGGACGAGCACTACGCGATGGAGTTGGGTTGGAGTCATTTGGAGTTAGTGAGAATTTTGGGTACAATTAAACGTCCGTTTAATTTTATTCGAAATAAATCGCTAAAACGAAATTGAAATCAAGGTGAGAACTTCTTACTCAATCAAATCAGTTTCGATTTTATTTTAAATAGTTAGATTTAAAATATTTGAATGCATGTTTGAATGATGATTGTTATCTATTGATTGTTAAAATAGACATTATGCGTCGTTAGTAAGCGGAGGTTATTTATTAAAAACATATACCGCGAATATTTCATAAACAGTGAAATTGGTATTATATATAATAACAATATATATATATTGGCATATGTATATATTGCAGTTGTTGATTTCCCCGCATTTTTTTAGCGGATGAGACCCTATTGCGCCGTCTATTAAGCGGATAATATTTTAAATCCCATATACCGCGATAATTTCGTACTGGAGCGAAATTGGTATTGTGCTAATGTTTTTAGATGCAGGAAAACAGGTTGGAGGGATCCAACTGGATTCCTCAACAGTTTTTATTTGATTTCAGATATTTTGATATTTGATGGATTATCATATCGATATATGATATCGTTGTTGTCATGATTGACTATTTGGTGTGTAGCATCATTGGACCAAATTTTGGGATTTTAAAATGATTTTAAAGTGATTTTTGAAAGTATACGTTTATAAAATATTTTTGGAATTGATCCATTTTAAATAAATAAACGTTATAACTTTTAATGTTATAAAAATTATGATTTTTGAGAAATATAGTTAAAGATTGATTTTTGAGAATATGATGCTAATGATTTTATAAAATAGTTAAATCGGAATTTTTGAATTTATTATAAATTGATTTTATAAAGGATTTATAAAAATTTGATTATTTTATAAATCAAAATGATGAAGTTTTTAAAGGACTTTGAAGACGTTTTAAAAAGAATAATATAAATTGAAATATATTAAGAGATTTATAAATGGATATTTATAAATTGAAATATTGAAATTATAAAACGAGTTTTTATTAGTGTTTGAATGAAGTGAAAATGGATTGCATAAGTGAATGGAATTTATAAAATTATAAATGGTGAAGTTATAAATGAAATTTATAAATAGTAAGATTTATAAATTTTGTGAAGTTATTTGAAGAATAGATTTGGTTAAATAAATGAATCTTATAAGTTATAAGATTTATGATTTGGAAAGTCTTTAAAAGAACGATTTTGTAAAATAATCGTTTTATAAGTATTTAACTTATAATATGAACTTTTAGTTTATAATTGAGTTATAAACTGGAATAGGTTAATAAAGGAATTTATAAAAGGAAGTTGTTATAAAATAAATAGAAATGGAATATATAAACGTTGTTTTATAAATTCGCAACGACTTATTTTGATAAGTTAATTTTTATAACTTATTTATGGAGTTTTATTCACATTTTTGACTGTGAATAATCCTTTGAAATAAAATGAATAAAAGGATGAAATTTGTTAACATAGTATATTCATATTTTTGAATAGTGAATAGTATGTTAAAGAAAATGTTTAGATGTGATGTTTTAAATAGAATTAAAACGATCTAACGATGTTTTATGCAACATTCGTTTTGGCCCAAATAAATATGTTTAAGAGAATGATTTCCTTAAAGAATGAAATATATACTTAATCTCGATTGAAGTATATTGAATATTTTTCCAAGTGTTGAAAATAAATAAAATTTGTGAATTACTTATGAATAAATAAGTATGGAAATGTTTTCCAATATAAAGTGAATATTTTGAGAATTTATCTTTTTGAAGATAAATTGAAATGAATAATTGAAATCGTATATGCATGGATATTTTGGAATATAAATTCACTATGGAATTTATAAAAGGAAGTGGAATTTGTTTAAAAATAAATATTGATTTATTTTTGAAGTGTGAAAATTTTATATATCTTGTAAAGATATTTTGGAAAATAAATAATTTGGAAAATTATTTGGAATCTGGTGATGTAGTGCATATCCATTGATAGTTCAATAACGGACTATCAATATTTACCTTTGAATGGGTAATTGATGTGATTTGTTTGAATTTGAATGCCACACTTATTTTTGAATAAGCGCTCACTATTCGGGTTAACCGGGAAAGGACCTTGGGGTCGTATAACCCATTCCGAATAGGTGATACGTCGTTATGAATTGCATTTGATGACCGGTGTTGAAGACCGGGTATTTGCGAAAGCGATAGGATGACCTATCGATTGTCTCTGCACTGGGTAGCTCCTGGTATAGAGATTCCCTAAGTGATGAGAAATTCGATCGGGATTGTGAGTACCCGGATTGCAAGGGCTTCGTGAGAAGTGCCTTCGGTTCTGTTCGAGCCCGGAACAGACTTGTATGGATTGTATGTCTGACGTTACAAATTGAGATATAACGAAGATTTCTTTCAAATATATTTCTGTTGGTGGCGGAGAATTTATTCTTTTAGCTTAACACCCTTCTCTGAGACGTACGAGCTCAGAGGTTATGTAGTTGAAGGTTATCAACAATATATTCCCAATTTGGTAATGTGACATGCTGAGTGTTGCTGTGAAATGATCATTGTGTTGATTATTTGTGATAGGATCATTTATTTGATCGTCTATCATGGTGATCATTTCTATGATCATTTGTTGACCCAAAGCATGGCTTTTGTATAAAGTATGTTTTTGTGGACGTGACTTCGTCGAGCCTCACACTCGGGAATGGTCAAAACAGGAAAGATGCAGCAAGGTTATGAGGGGTAGCGCCCTTTAGGATATGTGCATTTCCTTCTAGAAAAGGGTGGTATCATGGTATGGAGCCCAGATACTTACTCATGTTGAAAACACTTTATGATTGTGTGAATTGATTACGAGCGCTCGGTTGAAAGGTCCCAAAGGACCGGGGGATGGCATATTCGGTCAGTTGTTACTCAGTTAGGGGTAACCCGACCTTGTGTTGGTAGAGATCCGGTTTGGTTCTCGGGGATGTCCATCCAGAGGCATTCTCATGTGGCAATGGGAAGTTCCTTGGCCTGATCATTCTTTGGAAATCCAAAGAAACAATATGATCTTGTACGGTATTAGTTGTAGAACCTATCATTCACTTATGGTGGCGCCCCACTGTTTGGATGGTAGCTATAGTAGGCATAGTTCGAAATGTCTATGCTGGCTAAGATTTATATTCTACTTTCGAAATGAATTTTTCCTACACTATCCACTAGTAATAATATCAAATGTTCTTTTTAATGCGTATCAAGCATCTTTGACTATCATAAGGAGAAATCTCCTCCGATTCTGCGTTTGCATTGTGTGTGTGTGCGGGAGGCCTTATGGTAGTCTCTTTTTTAAAAGCATTGCGAATTGACTTTAAAAATATTCCTCTATTTTGTTTTCAAAGATAAATAAACTGTTTTGAGTTCTCACACCAGTCACATGACTGACTCGGAGTTTATTGTTTTCCTTCCTAAACTCTGGGTGCCCACCAATTTCTACACAGGCAGTCAAGAGTTAAGGTTTATCAGGATATTCAGGATATTCTGGAGTTGCTGGAGGCAAGCTGGATGGCATGGCGTATTACTAGTTATATAGTATTTCTTTTTCCACTGCACTGTTTGTTGTTATTGTTGTACACTCTGATGATGTGATGTAATGAAATGTAATGTATAAAATGTAATAACTGATATAGTTCTTTGTTTAAAGATTATTCATTTATTATTATATGTTGTTCCGCTGCGAATTGTGAGATTCTGATATTGTTGTGTTGTGTTCTGTTCCGTTCTATTTTCTATTTTCTTCTCTCTATTTTCTATCTTCTTATCCCTTCTTTCTGTCTTTTTCTTCTTCTTAAACCATAACATTTCGGGTTTCCGGCCTTCGATTTCTCGGCAGTCGATAAAGTGAGTATCGATGTTGAATTTTCGAAAGTCGAAAATTTTCGGGACGTTACAGTTGTTATCAGAGCATATGGTTAAGCGACAACCATGGTTCTGTTGGGTATTACTCATTAGAGATAGAGTCAGTAGTACTCTAGAATGAGTTTGAGTGTAATAATAGCTATGAGAGCGTATTTGTTAGTGAATATAAAATTGTTTTATATTGTGATGATTGCTTTGTTGAGTGGCATATGAACCTTCGTCAGCGTGGTCTCGACAACTATGCCGAAGGGGTTTCTAAACATTTGAATAGAACAATTCGACACAGTATTGTTTTAAAATTGGGTAAATGGAATAATTTTGCCTTGATTATATTTTATATATAAAGAAATAATTTTTTAGAATTATTAAAGTGTATATAAGTAGATTACTAAGTTGTTTGAATAATCTAATTAAAGAAGAATTGTATAAGCAAAAGAATTATAAGAATTGAATTATAATTAAAGTGATTTACAATTGTGAAATAAACTTATATATAAGAAGTGAAACTATATGAATATATTTATAAATATGAGTTATAAATAAAAATGAATTCAAAGTTAAATGGAATATAACTTAAGAATATGTTGAATGAAGTTGATATTGATATCGAAGTAAATCAATAAAGTTAAGTGATGGATGTGAACTTGAGTTTTATAAATGAAATTCAACTTTAGAAATTGAATTAATGGATTGAATGTTAATCAATTGAAAGTGATGGTGTTAAACCAAATTGAGTGAATATAAGCAAAGTAATTTGGTTGTAAAGAATATACTTTGGTTGTTAGTTGATTGATTGTATATAATTCATTAAGTATTAATGAAATTGGAAGCTAAAGTAATTGGAAATTCAATTGGAAGTTAAGTGAATCTTAAATAGGATTGAATTTGAATTGGAAGTGAACCAACTTGAATATGAATTAGTGAATATAAACTAATTGAAAATAAATGTTAGAAACATCCACTGTTAATGAATCAAATGTGATTAAATTGAAAACCATTTCATTAAATATTAATGAGAATATAAATGAATATTGATTGGTTATGGATGATAGTTGGTTGATGTTTGC
Source organism: Allium cepa (assembly GCA_030765085.1). Lineage (NCBI taxonomy): Eukaryota > Viridiplantae > Streptophyta > Magnoliopsida > Asparagales > Amaryllidaceae > Allium > Allium cepa. The sequence goes on from CM060931.1 coordinate 502,680,983, forward strand.
ATTTGTTGCTTTAGTTGCATTTGCTATGTTGACATATATAGTTATTATGTTGCTATATGATGTATATCGATACTATTATCTATATGCATGATTCTCATGTTGTTTGTTGAGTGTTTAGTAGGTGCGGATTGCGTTTGCTTTGCATTTGGAGCTCGCTTTCGCGCTATATTAGCCGTATATGCTCGCTAATAAAATATAAGGTACATATCTCGGATTACATACCGTACTTTTATACTTTTTTCCCTTCGGGATGCCTCATTACTTGATGAGATGTATATTTGTGATATATATACTGTCATTTTTTTTTCGGATCGAGCCGCGCAAAGGAGACTATGGCGAATTTTTCCGGAAATTTAAGGCGTTAGAAAAATTTGAGAAAAATTGGAAATTTTTTGATAACTATAACTTTGATTTGAAATTGAAAGTTAAACCATAGTAATTGTTTGAAAAGATAACTAAGTGTGATTTGAAAACTTAGTAAAGTATTGTAAGAAGTTTAATTATGAATTATGGAAAGTTAATAGATTCTGTAATTTTTCTTACTTAATAATTTCGAGGACAAAATTCTTTTAAGGGGGGAAGATTGTAACGACCCAGAATTTTTAGTAATTAAAAATTAATTATTTAATTAATTTTAGATATTAAGAAGTGAATTTATTAGTCGAATAAATTTTATTTCGAATAATTGGATTTAATTGGATAATTAAATCGATAATTTAATATGTTAAATTATGGAAATAATTGAAAATCGAGTTAAATATGATTGAAAATGATTTGTAAAATTTTAGTTTATCATATTGAAGTTAGAATGATATTTTAGAACTTTTAAAATCGAATTAAAAGTTAATTTGTGAAAATTGAATATTTTAATATTAAAATCGACTAGTGAAAATAGTCAATTTTTGAACAGTCTCAGAATTGAAAGAAACCAGTTCCATTGGATCCGTAATAGTTAGTTATTTCCGGATTTCAATTTTTGTGTCAATCGGAGTTATCGTTTGATCGTGGCAGCTCGAAACGCATCGAATTATTTTTAATTTTAATTTGGCGAGTTAAAATAACCATTTTTCAAAAAGTCTCGGATTTCGACAAAACCAGTTTCATCGGATCCGTAATGTGATATTATTGTAAGGTTTCAAATTTCGTGTCAATTGGATTTACCGTTTGTCCGGTACAAATTAAAACGCCTAGAAAATCGTTTAAATCGGTTTAATTTAAATTGAACGTTTATTGCCATATCTCGTACAGATGTCCGAATTAGCTTCCGAAACCTGTTCCATTGTGTCCGGAATGCGGGGTAAACCCTAGAAACGCTGGTTCCGGCGCGTGAATCGGAGTTCGGAATTTCCGGATTGAATAGTGTTCGAAAATTCTCTATAAATAGCCCCTTCGCTCTAAAAATAAAATTAAAAAAAAACCTAACCCTAAACCTAATTCATCAGCCGCCGCCTCCATTGCTATGAACGGCCAGAAACTTCCCCATTTCCTCCTCCTTTATCTCCATATCCACACAATATTGTCAAAAACTTTCAACTAGGAAAACGTAGAGGCTAGTGTGCTCTACATATCCAACGGTGGAGATTGGGAATGGAGTTGTGGATAGACGGCAATTTGCAGTCAAAGGCCATACGGTCGGCCTCGATTTTCGTGCTATATGTAGGACCGGACTTCAAGGCACTTGGGGCGCTGGTAGAGTGGAGCGAGGCGGTTCGAATGGCGTGGAGGTGATGGAGTTTAGTCGAGCGTGGTGGTCGAAAATTGAAAACCTAGTTTCGGCCTAAATGGGTAGTTCGAACGTGATATCCAGGAAGAAGGAAGGAAGATGCAATGCACGGCTTGGATCTGATGACTTTGAGATGTGCGGCCATGATCTATTTTAGATTTAAATTAGTTAAATTGTTGTAAATTTTTATAGTTAAAATTCGTATAAACTTCATAAAATCATAACTTTTTCATACGAGGTCGAAAACGCGCGAAACAAGAAGCGTTGGAATCGTATGGACGAGCACTACGCGATGGAGTTGGATTGGAGTCGTTTGGAGTTAGTGAGAATTTTGGGTAAAATTAAACGTCCGTTTAATTTTATTCGAAATAAATCGCTAAAACGAAATTGAAATCAAGGTGAGAACTTCTCACTCAATCGTATCAGTTTCGATTTTATTTTAAATAGTTAGATTTAAAATATTTGAATGCATGTTTGAATGATGATTGTTATCTATTGATTGTTAAAATAGACATTATGGGCCGTTAGTAAGCGGAGGTTATTTATTAAAAACATATACCGCGAATATTTCATAAACAGTGAAATTGGTATTATATATAATAGCAATATATATATATTGGCATATGTATATATTGCAGTTGTTGATTTCCCCGCATTTTTTTAGCGGATGAGACCCTATTGCGCCGTCTATTAAGCGGATAATATTTTAAATCTCATATACCGCGATAATTTCGTACTGGAGCGAAATTGGTATTGTGCTAATGTTTTTGGATGCAGGAAAACAGGTTGGAGGGATCCAACTGGATTCCTCAACAGTTTTTATTTGATTTCAGATATTTTGATATTTGATGGATTATCATATCGATATATGATATCGTTGTTGTCATGATTGACTATTTGGTGTGTAGCATCATTGGACCAAATTTTGGGATTTTAAAATGATTTTAAAGTGAATTTTGAAAGTATACGTTTATAAAATATTTTTGGAATTGATCCATTTTAAATAAATAAACGTTATAACTTTTAATGTTATAAAAATTATGATTTTTGAGAAATATAGTTAAAGATTGATTTTTGAGAATATGATGCTAATGATTTTATAAAATAGTTAAATTGGAATTTTTGAATTTATTATAAATTGATTTTATAAAGGATTTATAAAAATTTGATTATTTTATAAATCAAAATGATGAAGTTTTTAAAGGACTTTGAAGACGTTTTAAAAAGAATAATATAAATTGAAATATATTAAGAGATTTATAAATGGATATTTATAAATTGAAATATTGAAATTATAAAACGAGTTTTTATAAGTGTTTGAATGAAGTGAAAATGGATTGCATAAGTGAATGGAATTTATAAAATTATAAATGGTGAAGTTATAAATGAAATTTATAAATAGTAAGATTTATAAATTTTGTGAAGTTATTTGAAGAATAGATTTGGTTAAATAAATGAATCTTATAAGTTATAAGATTTATGATTTGGAAAGTCTATAAAAGAACGATTTTGTAAAATAATCGTTTTATAAGTATTTAACTTATAATATAAACTTTTGGTTTATAATTGAGTTATAAACTGGAATAGGTTAATAAAGGAATTTATAAAAGGAAGTTGTTATAAAATAAATAGAAATGGAATTTATAAACGTTGTTTTATAATTCGCAACGACTTATTTTGATAAGTTAATTTTTATAACTTATTTATGGAGTTTTATTCACATTTTTGACTGTGAATAATCCTTTGAAATAAAATGAATAAAAGGATGAAATTTGTTAACATAGTATATTCACGTTTTTGAATAGTGAATAATATATTAAAGAAAATGTTTAGATGTGATGTTTTAAATAGAATTAAAACGATCTAACGATGTTTTACGCAACATTCGTTTTGGCCCAAATAAATATGTTTAAGAGAATGATTTCCTTAAAGAATGAAATATATACTTAATCTCGATTGAAGTATATTGAATATTTTTCCAAGTGTTGAAAATAAATAAAATTTGTGAATTACTTATGAATAAATAAGTATGGAAATGTTTTCCAATATAAAGTGAATATTTTGAGAATTTATCTTTTTGAAGATAAATTGAAATGAATAATTGAAATCGAATATGCATGGATATTTTGGAATATAAATTCACTATGGAATTTATAAAAGGAAGTGGAATTTGTTTAAAAATAAATATTGATTTATTTTTGAAGTGTGAAAATTTTATATATCTTGTAAAGATATTTTGGAAAATAAATAATTTGGAAAATTATTTGGAATCTGGTGATGTAGTGCATATCCATTGATAGTTCAATAACGGACTATCAATATTTACCTTTGAATGGGTAATTGATGTGATTTGTTTGAATTTGAATGCCACACTTATTTTTGAATAAGCGCTCACTATTCGGGTTAACCGGGAAAGGACCTTGGGGTCGTATAACCCATTCCGAATAGGTGATACGTCGTTATGAATTGCATTTGATGACCGGTGTTGAAGACCGGGTATTTGCGAAAGCGATAGGATGACCTATCGATTGTCTCTGCACTGGGTAGCTCCTGGTATAGAGATTCCCTAAGTGATGAGAAATTCGATCGGGATTGTGAGTACCCGGATTGCAAGGGCTTCGTGAGAAGTGCCTTCGGTTCTGTTCGAGCCCGGAACAGACTTGTATGGATTGTATGTCTGACGTTACAAATTGAGATATAACGAAGATTTCTTTCAAATATATTTCTGTTGGTGGCGGAGAATTTATTCTTTTAGCTTAACACCCTTCTCTGAGACGTACGAGCTCAGAGGTTATGTAGTTGAAGGTTATCAACAATATATTCCCAATTTGGTAATGTGACATGCTGAGTGTTGCTGTGAAATGATCATTGTGTTGATTATTTGTGATAGGATCATTTATTTGATCGTCTATCATGGTGATCATTTCTATGATCATTTGTTGACCCAAAGCATGGCTTTTGTATAAAGTATGTTTTTGTGGACGTGGCTTCGTCGAGCCTCACACTCGGGAATGGTCAAAACAGGAAAGATGCAGCAAGGTTATGAGGGGTAGCGCCTTTTAGGATATGTGCATTTCCTTCTAGAAAAGGGTGGTATCATGGTATGGAGCCCAGATACTTACTCATGTTGAAAACACTTTATGATTGTGTGAATTGATTACGAGCGCTCGGTTGAAAGGTCCCAAAGGACCGGGGGATGGCATATTCGGTCAGTTGTTACTCAGTTAGGGGTAACCCGACCTTGTGTTGGTAGAGATCCGGTTTGGTTCTCGGGGATGTCCATCCAGAGGCATTCTCATGTGGCAATGGGAAGTTCCTTGGCCTGATCATTCGTTGGAAATCCAAAGAAACAATACGATCTTGTACGGCATTAGTTGTAGAACCTATCATTCACTTATGGTGGCGCCCCAATGTTTGGATGGTAGCTATAGTAGGCATAGTTCGAAATGTCTATGCTGGCTAAGATTTATATTCTACTTTCGAAATGAATTTTTCCTACACTACCCACTAGTAATAATATCAAATGTTCTTTTTAATGCGTATCAAGCATCTTTGACTATCATAAGGAGAAATCTCCTCCGATTCTGCGTTTGCATTGTGTGTGTGTGTGCGGGAGGCCTTATGGTAGTCTCATTTTTAAAAGCATTGCGAATTGACTTTAAAAATATTCCTCTATTTTGTTTTCAAAGATAAATAAACTGTTTTGAGTTCTCACACCAGTCACATGACTGACTCGGAGTTTATTGTTTTCCTTCCTAAACTCTGGGTGCCCACCAATTTCTACACGGGCAGTCAAGAGTTAAGGTTTATCAGGATATTCAGGATATTCTGGAGTTGCTGGAGGCAAGCTGGATGGCATGGCGTATTACTAGTTATATAGTATTTCTTTTTCCGCTGCACTGTTTGTTGTTGTTGTTGTACACTCTGATGATGTGATGTAATGAAATGTAATGTATAAAATGTAATAACTGATATAGTTCTTTGTTTAAAGATTATTTATTTATTATTATATGTTGTTCCGCTGCGAATTGTGAGATTCTGATATTGTTGTGTTGTGTTCTGTTCCGTTCTATTTTCTATTTTTTTCTCTCTATTTTCTATCTTCTTATCCCTTCTTTCTGTCTTTTTCTTCTTCTTAAACCATAACATTTCGGGTTTCCGGCCTTCGATTTCTCGGTAGTCGATAAAGTGAGTATCGATGTTGAATTTTCGAAAGTCGAAAATTTTCGGGACGTTACATATAAAGTGCTATCGTAGCTTATAGTTTCCAAAATAGTTTAGTTCAAGAACAACGGCATTTATAAAATGCCATAATAAATATGTAGTAATTACAAAACTTAGTTAAATTCAAAACAATAGCACTTAAAAATGCTGTCATAAGACCACAACATTTTTTGAAATGCTATTAATAAAATTCCAGATTTTATTATACTTCAGAACATTAACACTTCCAAGTTTTGTTATTTTAAACTTATAAATCATATTTATAGACTTTAAAATTTCACATTTAAATAAGTTTAACATATGATTTATCACAACAAAATTTTAAAATCAAATATCAAATTTAAAATTTTAATTTATTTGTTAAGTCAAAATTTCACTGTTTTCAAAACTTATAAATTTAACCAAAAAAACTTAATATTTTACTTCAAATATCAACTCAAAACTTTAAATTTAATTTCATTTATTAACTTACATTTTAAAAATAAAATTTAAAGTCAAAAATCACATTTACTTCAAATTTACATACTTAAATTTTACAATTCAAATCTTGGTATTTAGCCTTCTTAAAACCATAAAATATATATTTCAAATCAAAATTTCATACTTTAAAAATACATATCTATATAAAAATCATTTAAAAATATACCATGAGGTCTGTATAAAATTTTCTAACCTAGGTCAAGTGATACGGATATATCATTTCAATCCGTAATTTAAAAAGAAACTCGGGTTCTATCATTTCAAACCCGCAATCCCAAGTCAAGTAATATACAATAAAATCACTTGAGCCTATCTTTTCAGCTCATAATGATTTTTACCTATTCTAATGTCCGTTCGGGTATGTATCATTTCAACCCATAGTGATTTTATTCTAACAGGGAACTTGCAGTGTGATTATATGCATAAACAATGTAAACAATTATACTAACATGTCAATGTCACAATATGCTGTCATTTATCATATTTCAGGTGATACTTAACAGAGTTAACATGGTAATAACATGGCATAGCATATCATATAATCATCATTAACTTGCGTAAACATTTTTAATTACTAAACACTTTTCATCAACTTACCATTTCATAAGTAAAAATGTCAGAGTGAGAAGGACTCGCCTTTTCAAGCTGGAGTTAGCAAATCAAAACATACTGAATAGATTCCAGAAAGCGCGGCAAGCACGATACAGCATGACTTTTGATTCAAGTGGAGAGAGGGAGGGAGCCAAGATATTAGTCTTGTAAACAACCAATAAAACAAGCAATATACACATGAATATATTTAACCCAAACAATATTGAAATGAACTGAAATAAAAAGCAACAAAGGACAAAATAGTTAGACCTTGCCTTAATTATTCAAATGCTTTACCATAGGGGTTCAAGTGCTCGGCCATGGCTGTGTAATAGACTCAGGTTTGGCACCAAAACTCACGTCTAGGCAAGAAGACGTGAAAGAGAAGGGTTGCAACATGGAGCATGCAAAAGAATAAGGCTAAATAGTGGAGCCTGGTTCAACTTTAGGCTCGGCTAAGACCACAATTGGGCTCGGCAATGGGAGGTTCATGTCAGGTCAGAGCTGGTCAGTGGTGAAGAGGTGGCCAGAGGTGAAGTATCAGCTGGTGGTGGTGTCTATGGGGTGGCCGAAGTGCATATATGAAGGGGAATGGTGAAAATATGGCTCGGCTAGGCAATTTGGTGGAGTTTTGTGCAAAGTTTGAGGAGATGGCATCAAGTGGAAGTCACGGCCAGGTCATGGTCAAAGGAGGGGAAGTGGTTGCTGCTGTAGATGGAGGAGGTAATGGTCAGTGGAGATGGTGGATGGTAGGGCCTAGCAAAACACAAGAAAGATCAAGTCAAAAAAATAATCAAAGCAAGGAGAAAAGTTAAGAGAAAAGGTAAAAAAAATGTGGAAGAAGCCATTACCTTTTCTTTGGCCGTGAGTTTTGGAAAATAAGGAAAAATAATTTTCACATGAAAAGCAATTGAGGATACACGGCTAGAGCATAGGGAATGGACGGTCAAAGCATGGAATGGAAAGGCAAATGAAATGAAGAGTCAAAGTAAATGAAAAGCCACAAGGAAAATGAAATGTCTTTGACTCTTGAAATTTCTAATTTCTTTTAAACCAAAATAAACTAAATAAAATTTAGTAAATAAAAATGAAAAAAAAATAAAGTGGAAAAAAAAATTTAACGAAAAAATAGAAAATAAATAAGGAAATGGTTTATTAAATTGAAACTAGAATTAAAAATTGTAAACAATATACAATTAACATTTGAAAATTATAACTACACTTTTAAAATGTTTTAAAAATACAATATAAACATAGAATGTCATGTTACGCATATATACACAAGATATGACAAAAAAAATATTATTTATATAAATTAAAATAAACAATTTTGTTAAAAAACAATTTACATACAATGGTTTAAAAAGCATAACTTTCACAATATTAATTGGATTTCAACGAAACAAAAAGTAGTATTCTTAAAATTTTATTTATTTTCATAATAAAAGATAAAATTCAAATTTTCAAAATTTTAAAATTTTAAATTTGAAAGTCGAAGTTTGACCATATTGACCAAAATTCACATTTTTTGGAAAATATTTTATTTATTCATGCTTGAAATTCTAATTTACATCAAATGAAAGTTTATATTTAAAATAACAAAATTTGTTCATTTTAATAAATAAAATAAAGTTTTTTAAATCAGGAGTTTCAATTGAAATAATTAAAATATACAATTAAAGTAAATACAAAATACAGGGTTATTACACTCTCCCCCACTCAAAACTTTCCGTCCCCGAAAAGGAATGAGGTACGGGAAAACAGAGAAAAAGATAAAACGAAATAGGATTAAGACAAGATGACAAGAAGATTGAAATTTTACCTCATAACTGTTGCTATAGAGATGATCTTCCCAAGATCCTCTAGAATCAAGAACACAAGCACGAAAAAGATCCTTTAGAATCTGATTCACACTTTACGTTTGACCGACGGTCTATGGATGGTAAGTAGTGCTCAGATTCAAAAATGAGTATCAAAGATTATTAAAGATTACAGAAATATTTCTAAACAGACTGGTATAAGAAATATCCTTCCCATTCTGTAGCAAGATAAGGGAAATAAGGACAACCAAAATATAGTTTAAAAAACAAAATAAGTTAATAAATTTGGGACCATGAAAATTTAAACTTAAATTGATAATTAGTCTTTCATAAGTTAAATAAATCTTAACCATCTCTAATTTCATTATCTTATCATCTAATTATCTTAAATTAACAATCTCTAAAATCATGGATTTGAAAAATCATTTATCATACTCATAATGTACTCAATAAAATTAATTCTTCTTTACTCCTAATTAAAATTAAAATTATTCCTCTCAATATATTTTATCATCTATGTTAAATATATTTACACTTATTGTAACTGCTTTAAATTATCCTTAGTTCCTTTAACAATATTTTATATTGTAAATTATTCCATTACACTTTTTATTTTTATCACTGTTAATCTTTTTATAACTAAAATTTAAGTGTATAACATTTATTATAATCACTCAAATTTTATTTATAAAATCCTTTTTTTTATATTGTATATTATCCAATTACATATTCAACTTCTGTATAATTTTGGTAGGTTATATTGGAATGAAATTGTGTATTATACAAATAAAACTTTCCAATTTAATCATTTCAAGTTTGATTATTTATCCAAATCTTGAAATTATGCTTGAAATTATCCTTTAATATAAAATTTAGGAATTAAATTTCCAATAAATTCTAAACTATTTAGAGATAAATAAATGCACATATACAATATATATATATATATATATATATATATATATATTCCATTCAAATTTAAATCACATATCAGCATATGATATAAATCCAGTCTTATTTTAGAAATTCAAATCAATTAAATTTCCCAAAACAAAACTGTAGCAAGACTACAGAATGGTCTACTCATTTCGAAACTCGAAAATGAATGTCAATGACGCTGCAGTCATCACTGAAGTTATTTTCCAACGACAATGAGAAGAGCATTAATTTTAAACTTTAAAATTCTTTGGAAACAAATTTCTATTCGAAAATACTTTAAATAGTATATCCTTTAAAACTTTAAATATAAGGTTTGAAATCCACCGGAAATTAAATTCTCAAATTCTTGTTTTAAATTCATTTTAAATTTCCAAATTAATTTATAACCATGTTTATAGTTCAATTATTTATATATGAAACAAGAGATAATGATATATAAAATCAAATATTATTTCTTAACAACCAATTAAAAAAAATCCAGAAAAAGATTTATAATATAGTTACAAATTTATTTCATTACTAAATTTGAAAAAAAAAACTATATTATGTCAGTTTACTCTGTTTAAGTGTTTCAGAAATCTTATCGATAGCGTTGACCGGACGAATCGGTCGAAAACCCAAATCAACATCAACAGCCCAAACAACACAGTATATAAAACATTTTAAATATTAGTTTACAAATACACTTTAAGAAATAATTTGAAGATAAGTTGGAAACAAAGATGAGATGATTAAATAATAGAGTAGGAAGATGGTATATAAATCGCGTACAAACTTAACCGGGTCAACCGTGACTTAAAGAATAAGATCGATGTGGATTTCTGGGATAAATCTACATTCGATCTCAAGAGATAGAGTTTGGAATTATAAGAGATACTAGCATCTGAACCAAGGATATAAAATCTTTGGTGAATCGATGTTATTGTAAAAGAGTTTCCCCCTTTACAAATCAATTTGTGATTGGCGAGACCGCCGACTTAATATAAAGATCATTCGAAGTGGAGTTATGGGATACTCCAGAATCAAAAGAAGATGAATAATGAAGGACACGAATGGATTTTGGAACTGCAGGGAACATTCCAAAATTCAAAGGACTCGAGTCAAAAAGGAAGAGATCCAAACTCGAATGTAAGTGATTCTGTAAATACATTTACATTATATGCCGAGTTTGCCTAGAGCTACCAAAGCTCCGATACCACAAGTAAGAACCCGATATTTTCATCCATTCGCATCCACACTTGTCGGACTTGAATTGTTCAAAATGCCGTGTTGTAAATAAAATTGGGCAAATCTCAGAATATATGGTAAATAAATAGTCACAGATCACAGACACAGAGTAAATAATAATGCAGCGGAAGTAAAAGAGATAGTAGTTCATGAAGCTACTATATGAAAAAAATAAGATACATCAGAGTTAAACAAGATACAATAGAAGAGTAACAAGATACATTAGGTACAAATCACAATACATCACTGAAATCACTGGATACTGAAAGCAAAATAGATGGCAAGATCTTCAAGCAAAGCTCCAACTCCAAAGGTGAGTCTTGAATGCTGAATCACTCAGTCTAACTCGAGTGTAAAGCAAAACACAAAACACTCGAGTCAGGACATAAATACTTTTGAACTGTAAATCAACTCAACTGAACAGTAACAAAAATACACCAGTAAATTAAAGGATGCTTGGGATCGCCCATCCTTTAAGGATCCATTAAACTATTTACAAAGTCGTAGTATTGCGCTATTATAATAATGACTACAGCAAAAAAACTTACTTTAAAATAGCGTTAAGGGGTTACCTATATAGCCCTTAACACATAATAGTGCCAATAGTCTATACGCTACCTGCATATCTCCTGATTGGGAGACTATGAGAAGATACTCCATAGGTACGACACAAATAGAAACTCGTAGTAAGGCTCGCTAAGGAAGGTGACGCGGCACATAAGGCAATGCCAGGGTAGATATACCAATTACGCACATAGGCTGGTGGTAACATAGCAGCCACATATGCCCATCTCGGAACACACTCCTAATCAAAATCGGAGGATAGCCATCAAATCAACCACAAGTAAGAGTATAGTATCGAAGAAGTGCGTCCGACTAGAGGAGCTTCCCCTTTTGGGCCGAGATCGCTCCTTAAGCCAACTCATGGGAGTCGGTCCATGTTCATACCTCAATAGGATCATCGCCACCATCCTACTTCATTCTGGAATCTCCACCGCGTACACGGTTGTTAAATTGGTTTTCGAAGTTGGTAGAGAGTATGACAACTTCCAATCCCGGTCTCTTTAACAACCAATCATTATTATAACGTCATGGTCATTTCAAAATAGTTTATACTTCAAAATCAAATCATTTCATTTCCAAACTATATTCCTTTCAAAATAGTTTACATTTTAATACCAAAACCATTTTTGTTTCAAAACTATATCCAAATCAAAATAGTTTATCATTTCCATTTCAAACATATATTTACCTTTCAAAAAAAATTCATAATACATTCTAAGTTATAACTCTTTCAAAACCAAAATACTTGAAATCATTACACTTCTAAATCATACATTTGAAATCATGGAACATTCATTTAATTCTACATTTTACAAATTTATTGAATTAAACCTAAATTTTCAAATTTCCAATTTAATTCAATTCAAACTATTAGTTTCAATTCAATTTAGTTTCCCAACAAACCATTTCAAATTTTATAAATTTAAAATACAGATTGGATCCATAAAATAAATTATTCAATTTTTAATATATTTCAAAGCTTTAATATCCCACATTTCAAAACTAAATTTTATAATTTCATATATCTCAAATTTAACTTCATTATTACTTATTTTTGAAATATTCATTTCATAAATCCAATATCATTTAAATAAACTCAAATTACAAATAAACTCAATATCCTTTCATACTTCAAATAATCATTCATCAAAATCAAATATCATTCCTAATTCACATTCTTTATCAAAATAAAGATTGTGTCATTCAAAATCATTTCAAAAGCATTTCCTTTCTAAATCCATTTAATTTCGTTATCCTTCTTTAATTCAAATATTCAATTTAAATATCATTTTAAAAATTAAATATTTCATTCATTTATTATCTCAAATGCCATTATAAAATAAATTTTAAAATTTCATTCAAAAATTCATTTATCTCTTTTCATTTCATTTCATTCCATCTAACACATAAACAATTACACCTTATTTAAATTCAAATTTACTTTAAATTCCTTAAAATTCAAATTCAAATATTAAAATATATTCAAAAATCCTTATATATCACAAATAATCAATTCCAAAAGTTAAATCATTTAATACTTTAAAATATAACTCAAACAGTGTTAAAATCTACGATATTTCAAAACATTGTTAAATTATAGCAATCAGAGCATTTATAAAGTGCTATCGTAGCTTATAGTTTCCAAAATAGTTTAGTTCAAGAACAACGACATTTATAAAATGCTGTAATAGATATTTAGTTATTACAAAACTTAGTTAAATTCAAAAAAACATCACTTAAAAATGTTATCGTAAGACCACAACATTTTTGGAAATGCTATTAATAAAATTCTAGATTTTATTATAACTTCAGAACATTAACACTTCAAATTTTTGTTATTTTAAACTTATAAAATCATATTTCTCGACTTCAAAATTTCACATTTAAATAATTTTAACATATGATTTATCACAACAAAATTTTAAAATCAAATATCCAATTTAAAATTTTAATTTATTTGTTAAGTCAAAATTTCACTGTTTTCCTAACTTATAAATTTAACCAAAAAAATTAATATTTTACTTCAAATATCAATTCAAAACTTTAAATTTAATTTCCATTATTAACGTACACTTTAAAAATAAAATTTAAAGTCAAAAATCACATTTATTTCAAATTTACATACTTAAATTTTACAATTCAAATCTTGATTTTTAGCCTTCTTAAAACCATAAAATATATATTTTTAAATCAAAATTTCATACTTTAAAAATACATATCTATATAAAAATCATTTAAAATATACCACGGGGTCTGTATAAAATTTTCTAACCTAGGTCAAATGATATGGATATATATCATTTCAATCCACAATTTAAAAAGAAACCCGGGTTCTATCATTTCAAACACGCAATCCCAAGTCAAGTGAAATACAATAAAAATCATTTGAGCCTATCATTTCAGCTCATAATGATTTTTCCCTATTCTAATGTCGTTCGGGTATGTATCATTTCAATCCATAGTGATTCTATTCTAACAGGGAACTTGCAGTGTGACCATATGCATAAACAATGTAAACAATTATACTAACATGTCAATGTCACAATATACTGTCATTTATCATATGTCAGGTGATAATTAACAAAGTTAACATGGTAATAACATGGCATAGCATATCATATAATCATCGTTAACCTGCATAAACATTTTTAGTTACTAAACACTTGTCATCAATTTACCATTTCATAAGTAAAAATGTCAGAGTGAGATGGACTCACCTTTTCAAGCTGGAGTTAGCAAATAAAAACACACAGAATAGATTCCAGAAAGCACAACAAGCACGATACAGCATTACTTTTGATTCAAGTGGAGAGAGAGCCAAGATATTAATCTTGTAAACAAACAACAAAACAAACAATATACACATGAATATATTTAACCCAAAACAATATTGAAATGAACTGAAATAAAAAGCAACAAAGGACAAAATAGTTAGACCTTGCCTTAATCATTCAAATGTTTGACCCATAGGGGTTCAAGTGCTCTGCCATAGCTATGCAATACACTCTGCTTTAGCACCAAAACTCACGGCTACGCAAGAAGATATGAAGGAGAATGGTTGGAACATGGAGCATACAAAAGAATAGGCTAAATAGTGGAGTTTGGTTCAACTTTAGGCTCGACTATGACCACAATTGGGCTCAGTCACAGGGGGTTCATGTCCGGTCAGAGCTGGTCAGTAGTGAAGAGGCAGCTAGAGGTGAAGTAGCAGCTGGTGGTAGTGGCTATAGGGTGGTCGAAGTGCATATATGAAGGGGAATGGTGAAAATATGGCTCGGCTAGGCAATTTGGAGGAGTTTTGTGCAAAGTTTGAGGAGATGGCATCAAGTTGAAGTCACGGCCAGGTCATGGTCAGAGGAGGGGGAGTGGTTGTTGCTGTAGATGGAGGAGGTGATGGTCGGTGGAGATGGTGGGTGGTAGGGCCTATGTGACGCCCCACCTCTATGCTCACAATAACAAAGGTTATTATAAGGTAATAACGTCTGCTATTGCGAAGAATAAGGCTTGTTAGAAGCGACCATCCGTAAGTTATGCCTTAGACGAGTATTGATTACATCGATAGGAGTTGTGGATTACTCTCAACGATATATATTCAATCCAAATCTAAAACGAAACTATGGTGGCTTAAGAAAAATTTAGATTAACTCATAATAACAATAACACAGATAAGTATAATCACATCAGAACAGATATATCAGATATAGCGGAAGATAAGTCTGGATACATGCTACAACACTCGATGGTTCACATGAACCAAATGTACATATACATAACCATCAATACATACACGAGATGAGAGTCAATACACCAAAAGTAACACCTCGGAGCCTAAACAAAAGATGAGGAGAAATCCTAAAAGCTGAAGTAGCTACAGAATCAGAGATAGCTATTATCCCAAAATAACTCGTTTCGACCCGAGTATTATTTAAAAGAAAATAATAAACGGATCAGTCTAATTTAAACTTAGAAATGAATGCATCATAAACAATACCAAAGAAAATCAATCATAGTCTCGAATGAGACTATTCAGCATAAATATTCAACATAGTTTAAATGAAGAAATCTCATTAACTCCATCAAAATCAACTTCCAAATTCACAATTGAATTCAAAACGGCAATACACAAAAATCTAAAAATCAAAATTAGATAACTAGAAAATCAGCATCAAAGTGGATGGATCCCATCATATGGCGAGTCTAAGCTACACTGCACGTGCATCTCATATGGCCGATGCCTACTAAATACTGTCATCATAATATTTGACGCCCAACAAATGACCCGAAGGTCCAACATATGACCCGAAGGTCTAGTACTGGTAATTGACCCAAAAGTCCATCATAGTGGCCTGAAAGCCCAACAAAATCATCAAAATTCTCAAACAACAATTCCACGGCAAATATTTCAATTAACGAGCCCGGAATTAACCGAATTAGTAAAAGCGTGGTTCCATATTCCGCACTTTTGCTAAATCTTTTAAATCTCTTCATCGTTTCCTTGACAGTGCAAAATTTTGTATTTTGAATAAATAAAATTTACGTTCTCAAATAGACAAGTCCAGAATTACGCATCAGTAAAAGTAAGGGTTCATAGTCCTTAATTTTGTTGAAGCGTTTAAATCGATTCCTCATTCTTTTGAAAGCATAAACTGTAAAAATTTTGGAAACAAATTTTATTTTAAAATGATTTTTAAAACATGTGATTAAAACAGCAATATCTTTAGCAATTTCAACAAGGAAATTACGCGTCATAAAACACCGTAAAAATGGATATCAAATCAGCATTGCGGGATAACCGCTTGAAAATTCGCTTTAAATTGACAGTTACTGAAGTCAAAACAACAATAATTTTTATTCGTCAAAAATCTCAACAAAACAACACACTTCAAATATAAACACCAGGTTAAAAATCCGTTGTTAAAATAACGGCAACAAAATTCGTTTCAAAACAAAACACCGGTTCAAAATAAATTAACTAGTAGATTGCACTACTATATATGCATCAAAAATATTGCACTGCATGAAACTTGATTTCTACGCAATGCAACTTGTACAATATACTTGTACATAGTAATCAAGTAGAAAAATAAACTAACCTGACAATATACTTTCGTGCATCACATGCACGCACCAAACAAATTTAGGCATATATATATAAGCATATTGAAAAGTCAAGGCAACTCAAAAATTTACTAGCAGCAAGGATGAATTTTAATACGCAAATGTCTTGCTTATGGGATCAAATTTTTTTTTCAAAGCAAGGATGAATTAAAGGAGCAAAAGAATGTTGCAACATATAATCACACACGAATTAAAGTGCCACTACAAAATATAAGAAAGGCCTGGGTATAGTATACAATATGCATGCACACACGGAAGATAACACATGTGGCCTGATTCACCTTCGCACCCGAGTGATGAAACAAAGTGAAACACTTCTGCACACACATGATGAAAAATGGTCTGACGCCCATATTTTACACGCAAATGAAGTAGACCAAAATATTAACTGACTTGAATATAGCTTTTGTAAATAACATACCTTACACTTGCATTTTCACGAAAATAGTTTTTGCTTGGACAATATACAACATACATGCACTCAAGAAATAATTAACATGACCTGGACTACACTTGAATTTTCATGCAAGACAAGGCATAAATATGACCTGGCAAATTTTGTAAACTATTTTTCACAATGAAAACCATAGTTTATAGGCATAAACAAAATACATACCTGGACACAACTTTAAAAGGACTAGACTTGTCTTTTAGATACACATGTTTGCAAACGCGAGTTATAAAATGAAAATGAACACAACAGGCAAAGAATGTACACTGTCTCTGTCTTATCTAGCTAGCAAAGGACGAATTGTATTTCTTCATGCAGGGGGAATGCTAATCATGCATGAAAAAGTTTTTCCTGGACAATCCTTACGTGCAACATAATAATATAATGCCTGAACTATATTTTCTTGCAACACCTACATACAGGCAAGTAAGTAATAGGCAACAAAAATATGAATAAATAAACGAATGAATGACCTAGGTTTACTTGATTTTACATACAATATAAACTCGCATGCAAATGAAGCAACAAAAAAATAGATGACCTGAGCAATGAATTTTAGTGTACATGAAAAAAATGAATTAACAAAAATGTCTGGCAACATAGTTTGCACGCCAAAAACAAAGTATTGAATAAATTAGAGATATGAGTTTTACGCTCACCTAAACTTTGCTTCAAAACCAGTTATCACCTAAATCCAAAGAGCAATAATATTCGAACTGCCATTAAAGCTTTCTACACAACTACTGGAAAATGAATGAAGCAAACGAATGTTGCAGTTTTAGTTTTCCTTTCTAATTTTGTGAACAAGTCAATGCAACAATGTGTGCTGACAAAAGTTTTGTACAAGTGCATTAAAGTGGACGTGCTTCAGTGGAAAAGAAAGTAATTGCTGCACATAAAAATGATGAAAGAAGCAATAATGAATTCAAACTTTGTTTTATAAACTTTGTGTGCAATTGCAAAGTTTCAATCTTGCTTTTAACTTGGATATATTCTTACACGTGATGAAGGCAATAGATGATTACAACTTAACTTATTTATTTTTCCAACTGACTTTGAAATGGATTTATATTTATATATACACGTGAATGCAAATGTAGTCTAATTCCAACATGCTACAACTGGAAAGTATGCAACTACCTTTGCAAATGAATTTCATTTTTTTCTTTCAAAACTCAATTTAAAATTTCTATTTTAAATTTTTATTTCGACAGTTAACCAAAAATCACGGTTGTTTCAAACCCCCCTTATAAAAATCGCGTCCCCGCAATTTTCATACTAGAAGTTGTTTATAACATAAATTATTCATCACAACAAAGATTTAAAATAGAAAAGATGGATAAGAATGCTCACCCCCACCCGAAGAGGAGAGAAAACCGGGATAAGAACGCTCGATGAATTCTTTGGTTTCCTAAGTGCAATCTTTGGGGTTTGCGAACCATTGAATTTTCACAAGCGGTACTTCTTTATTCCGAAGGCGTTTAATCTCCGAAGCTAGCACGCGAAAAGGATTTGCACCACAGACACGTCGGGTGAGATCTCAAGATCTTGCAACATGTGAGGATCAATAATAGAATCCAAATCTCGAAGGCATCGACGAAGCTGGGATACATGAAATACGTCATGAATTCCTGAAACTGAATAGGTAGCGATACACAACAAGCAATAGGGCCAATGCATTCCATGATAGGAAATGGTCCAACGAGCCAATTTCCCATAGCTACTAAAACGCACCATACCCTTCATCGGAGAAAAACAAATGAACACACGGTCCCCAATAGAAAATTCCAAAGGCTTCCTACGATGATCGACATAAGATTTCTGCCTATTCTGAACCTCTTTCATTCTCTGTCTAATAATATCAATCTTCTCAAAAGATTCACGAATATAATCGGGGCCGAGAACTAACTTGTCCCAAGATTCCAACCAACAAGATGGTGATCGACATGGCCCTCCATAAAGAGCTTCGAAAGGAGCCATACCGATATTGGATTGGAAACTGTTGTTATAAGAGAACTCAACAAGAGATAAGTGGTCTTCCCAACTACCACCAAAGTCAAGAATACAAGCGCGAAGGAGATCTTTCAAGACTTGATTCGCCCTTTCAGTCTGACCATCAAACTGTGGATGATAAGCTGTACTGAAATTGAGTTTAGTGCCCAAAGCTTTCTGAAGGCTTTGCTAGAAACCACTAGTAAAAAGTGGATCTCTGTTACTAACAATGGAACTAGGAACTCCATGTAGTCGAATGACTTCCTTAATAAAAAGCTTAGCCAACAAAGGAGCAGTCCGATTTGACTTGATAGGAATAAAATGGGCTGATTTGGTTAATCGGTCAACAATCATCCAAACACTAGTATGTCCCGACCTCGAACGATGTAGACCATCAATGAAGTCCATGGAAATTTGATCATATTTCCATAGTGGAATCTCAAGAGGCTACAAAAGACCACTAGGACGCTAGTGTTCTGCTTTAATAAGTTGACAAGTCATGCAACGACTCACATAACTTGCAACATCACGCTTCATACCTTCCCAAAAGTATAAGCGTTTCATATCGGCATACATCTTAGTACTACCCGGATGGATAGTATACTTAGAACGATGACACTCCTCAAGAATGTCATTTCTAAGATTAGGAACACTAGGCACGATCAACCTTCCCTTCTTTTGAATACAACCATGAATATCAATATCGAAATCCTTTAGATCATCACTTCGGAATTCCGATTTACAACTCTGAATAAGATAAGAGTAGTTGGATCATGTTTCTGGGCATCGGCAATTCGATCCAACAAACTAGGACGAGCTTCCATGCTAAATAAAAGCATGGGAGAATCAGAAATTAAAGGACGGTCTCTAATATCACAATGAGATAAAGCTTCCCATATATTCCACTCTGCTGGCATCATGGAAACAACAAATTGCTGCTTGCGACTAAGTGCATCAGTAACTCGATTACCCTTACCAGGGGTATACTGAATATCGAAATCATATGAAGCAAGAAATTCGAGCCAACATTGTTGCCTCATATTAAGTTCTTTCTGAGTGAATAGATACTTCAGAGAATTGTGGTCAGTGAAGAGAACAAAGCCCTTGCCCAATATATGATGTCGCCAAAGCTTTAGAGCAAAGACTATAGCGGCTAGCTCCAAATCATGGGTAGCATAACGAATCTCGTTAGGCTTTAGTTGTCTAGAAGCATAGGCAACTACTCTATCTTTTTGCATGAGAACATCACCGAGTCCATAACCAACGGCATCGTTATATACAACAAGATCATGATTCCCTTCAGGAACCAGTAAGATAGGCGCATGAGTAAGGAAATCTTTTAACTTCATGAAAGAATTATCACATTTATCAGACCAAATAAAAGGAACATCTTTTCTCGTGAGAGTGGTAAGTGGTAAAGCAATACGAGAAAAGTCCTTAATGAACCGGCGATAGTAACCCGCCAATCCAAGGAAACTACGGTTCTCAGTAACGGTCTCGGGCCTCTTCCAACTCTGAATAGATTCGATCTTGGAAGGATCGACAGAGATACCATCGAAAGAAACAATATGATCGAGAAACTTCACCTTATTCTTCCAAAAGTGACACTTGGAGAATTCGGCATAAAGCTGATGCTGACAAAGAGTGCTCAAAACAATCTCCAAATGCTGAATATGAGCGGCTTTAGATTTGGAATAAATAAGAATATCATCAATGAAAACCAAAACGAACTTATCGAGATATTCCCAAAATATCCGATTCATAAGATCTACAAAATACGCTGGAGCGTTCATCAAATTGAACGACCTAACAAGTCATTCGTAAGAACCATAACGAGTGCGGAATGCTGTAAGAGGAATGCTATCTTCCGCAACTCATACCTGATGAAAACCAGTAGCAAGATCGAGTTGGGAGAAAAGCTTAACGCCACTTAATTGATCGAATATGTCATCGATCCTAGGTAATGGATACCTATTTTTGATAGTGAGCTCGTTAAGCTTGCGATAATCAATGCAAAGCCTAAGAGTACCATCTGGTTTCTTAACAAAGACAACGGCGACGCCCCAAGGAGTTGAGCTAGAACGAATAAATTGCTTGGCTTCCAATTCAGATAATTGTTGCTTGAGTTCCTCATTTTCCTTAGCAGACATACTAATGGAAGGACGACTGACAGGATGAGCACCAGAGATAAGATCAATACAGAACTCAATTGCCCTCTTCGGCGGCAAACTCGAAATAGGCTTGAAAACAACTGGAATATTATCTATGGCATCCTCTGATTCGAAGGAAGAAATGAGAGCATTCGAAGTATGGTCTATGCTTCGAAATACAATAGATAACTGCTCGATAGCATTGGGATGCTTGAGATATAAAGTTCTTTCGGGACATAGGATTTGAACTTCATAACGGACGAGCCAATCCATCCCCAAAATCATATCAAAACCAAGATGATCCATAACATGCAGATTCGCATGAAAAGAAAAACCACAAAGAGTAATCCAACATCAACAAATAACAAACCAAGAGTAGTGGATCCTCCAATAGGATTCACAATCCTTAAAGGGTCGCAAAGACTAACAACATCCAAAGGAATAACATCAACAAGCTCCTTTGACATGAATGAATGTGATGCACCCGTATCGAAAAGAACTCTAATAGAACGGCCACGAAATAAAATAAAACCTTCCAAAACAGAAGGAAGAATACCTTTGGGCTGAGAAGAATCAGCAAAAGCTTTAGCAGCATTAAGCTTCCCCGATTTGAAACCCTTAGAAGCAGTAGGACAATCAGAAACCCAATGACCTCCTTTCTTGCAATAGCGGCAAATCCAAGGCTTAGGACAACTACGAAGAAGATGATCCAGAGAACCACAATTATAGCACGCCCTCTGAATAAAAGGTGCACTACTAGGTTGAGAACTAGAGGCAGCCTGCTTCTTCTTCTTCTTGGAAGAATTAGGCTTATGAAATGGAAACCTCTTCTTGTTGGGGTTCTTAGAAACCTCAACCTCATCACAACTATCATGTTCCTTTTCAACAGCTTCAATGCAAAGTGCCGAATCAACAAGTTCCTCAAAAGAGAGCTTAAGCTGAAGCAAAAGAACTTTCTTCATATACTTCTTGAAACCATTAACAAATCTAAGAATTTTTCTTACGTGGAGTGTTAATGAACTCAACTCCGTATTTGGACAAGGTCTCGAAAGATGCAACATAATCGGAAAAAGAGGACTTTCCTTGTTTTAACTCAAGGAAACTACGAGCAAGATTAGCCTTTCTGATTCAGGAACGAACTTAAGTTTGAATCATCCCTTAAACTAAATCCACGAGGGAGAGGACTCATCAACTTCCGCAATCAAAAGCTCATACCAATCAAGCGCATGTTCTTGCAACATACTGGATGCCACGAGAAAGAGATGATGATCAGAAAGATCAATCCGGGAAAATATGCGCTCACAAGCGTGCAACCAAGTCTCAACCTCTAATACACTTTCCGATCCCTTGAAAGGCTTGCCTCCAAGGTGGGAATAGTCACTACATATGCGGGCGAAGGCAAACTTATGAGTGGGAGCTGCGGGAGTAGCAACAGAAGGCTGAATACCTCGAAATAGCTCCATAAACTGATCAGCTAACATATAAACTCCGTCCGGATGAGAACCACTAGACGGACCTGCAGTAGAATGCTTCCCTCTGCCTCTTCCAGCCATTGCTGAAAGAACAAGAGAAGATAAGATTAGTTAAATAATACAAGATTGATAAGGAATTTAACAAATGGAATACTACAGAAATATGAAATTTATTCCTAGACATATTCCAACTTGTTAGAGAGGACAAATGTTTAAGAATAATGAAGGAATAGATTAGAAAGGCACGAATAAAAAACTCGAATAGTTGTAACACATGTTCCGTTCGGCTTCTGTTCCATGTTTATTATAATTTGTTCTGAATCTCAGCTCTGATACGAAGCTGTTACGCCCCACCTCTATGCTCATAATAAGAAATGTTATTATAAGGCAATAACGTTTGTTATTGCGAAGAATAAGGCTTGTCAGAAGCGACCATCCGCATGTTATGCCTTAGACGAGTATTGATTACATCGATAGGAGTTGTGTAGATTACTCCCAACGATATATATTCAATCCAAATCTAAAAAAAAACTACGGTGGCTTAAGAAAAATTCAGAACAACTCATAATAACAATAACACAGATAAGTATAATCACATCAGAATAGATATATCAGATATAGCAGAAGATAAGGATACATGCTACAACCCTCGATGGTTCACATGAACCAAATGTACATATACATAACCATCAATATATACACGAGATGAGAGTCAATACACCAAAAGAACACCTCGAAGCATAAACAAAAGATGAGGTGAAATCCCAAAAGCTGAAGTAGCAACAAAATCAGAGATAGCAATTATCCTGAAGTAACTCGGTCTGACCCGAGTATTATTTAAAAGAAAATAATAAACGGATCTGTTTAATTTAAACTTAGAAATGAATGCATCATAAACAATATCAAAGCAAATCAATCATAGCCTCTAATTAGACTATTCAGCATAATATTCAACATAGTTTAAATGAAGAAATCTCATTAAACTCCATCAAAATCAACTTCCAAATTTACAATTGAATTCAAAACAGCAATACACAAAAATCTTGAAATCAAAATTAGATAACTAGAAAATCAGCATCAAAGTGGATCGATCCCAGCATATGGCGAGTCTAAGCTACGCCACATGTGCATCTCAAAAGGCCGAAGCCTACCAAGTACTGTCATCATAATATTTGGCGCCCAACAAATGACCCGAAGGTCCAACGTATGACCTGAAGGTCTAGTACTGGTAATTGACCCGAAGGTCCATCATTGTGGCTCGAAAGCCTAACAAAATCATCAAAATTCTCAAACAGCAATTCCACGTCAAATATTTCAATTAACGAGTCCGGAATTAACCGAATTATTAAAAGTATGGTTCCATATTCCGCACTTTTGCTAAATCGTTTAAATCTCTTCATCGTATCCTTGAAAGTGCAAAATTGTGTATTTTAAATAAATAAAATTTATGTTCTCAAATGGACAAGTCTGGAATTAGTCGCATCAATAAAAGTAAGGATTTATAGTCCTTAATTTTGCCGAAGCGTTTAAATCGATTCTTCATTCTTTTGAAAGTGTAAACCGTAAAAATTTTGAAACAAATTTTATTTTAAAATGATTTTTAAAACACGTGATTAAAACAGAAACATCTTTAGCAATTTCAATAAAGAAATTGCGCTTCACAAAACGCCGTAAAAACAAATATCAAATCAGTGTTGCGGGATAGCCGCTTGAAAATTCGCTTTAAATTGACGGTTACTGAAGTCAAAACAACAATAATTTTTATTCGTTAAAAATCTCAACAAAACAACACACTTCAAATATAAACATCATGTTAAAAATCCGTAATTAAAATAAAGGCAACAAAATTCATTTCAGAACAAAACATCGGTTCAAAATAAATTAACTAGTAGATTGCACTACTATATATGCATCAAAAATATTGCACTGTATGGAACTTGATTTCTATGCAATGCAATTTGTATAATATATTTGTACAAAATAATCAAGTAGAAAAATAAACCAACCTGGACAATATACTTCATGCATCACATGCACGCACCAAACAAATTTAGGCATATATATAAGCATATTGAAAAGTCAAGGCAAGTCAAAAATTTACTAGCAGCAAGGATGAATTTTAATAAGCAAATATCTTGCTTGTGGGATCAAATTTTTTTTTCAAAGCAAGGATGAATTAAAGGAGCAAAAGAATGTTGCAACATATAAGCACACACAAATTAAAGTGCCACTACAAAATATAAGAAGGGCTTGGGTATAGTATACAATATGCATGCACACACGGAAGATAATACACGTGGTCTGATTCATCTTCGCACCCAAGTGATGAAACAAAGTGAAACACTTCTGCACACATGTGATGAAAAATGGTCTGACGCCTATATTTTACATGCAAACGAAGTAGACCAAAATATTATCTGACCTGAACATAGCCTTTGTAAATAACATACCTTACACTTGCATTTGCACAAAATAGTTTTTGCTTGGACAATATACAACATACATGCACTCAGGAAATAATTAACGTGACCTAGACTACACTTGCATTTTCACGCAGGACAAGGCATAAAGATGACCTGGAAAATTTTGTAAACTATTTTTCACAATGAAAACCATAGTTTATAGGCATAAACAAAATAAATACCTGGAAACAACTTTAAAAGGACTAGACTTGTCTTCGAGATACACATGTTTGCAAATGCCAGTTATAAAATGAAAATGAACACACCAGACGAAGAATGTACACTGTCTCTGTCTTATCTAGATAGCAAAGGACGAATTGTATTTCTTCATGCAGGGGGAATGCTAATCATGCAAGAAAAAGTTTTGCCTGGACAATCTTTACATGCAACATAACAATATAATGCCTAAACTATATTTTCTTGCAACACCTATAGACACGCAAGTAAGTAATAGGCAACAAAAATATAAATAAATAAACGAATGAATGGCCTGGGTTTATTGATTTTACATACAATATAAACTCGCACGCAAATGAAGTAGCAAAAACATAGATGACCAGAGCAATGAATTTTAGTGTACACGAAAAAATGAATTAATAAAAATATCTGGCAACATAGTTTGCACACCAAAAACAAAGTATTGAATAAATTAGAGATGTGAGATTTACGCTCACCTAAACATTGCTTCAAAGCCAGTTATCACCTAAATCCAAAGGAGCAATAACATTCGAACGCCATTAAAGCTTTCTACACAGCTACTGGAAAAAGAATGAAGCAAACGAATGTTGCAGTTTTACTTTTCCTTTCTAATTTTGTGAACAAGTCAATGCAATAATGTGTGCTGGCAAAAGTTTTGTATAAGTGCATTAAAGTGGACGTGCTTCAGTGGAAAAGAAAGTACTTGCTGCACATAAAAATGATGATGGAAGCAAAAGTGAATTCAAACTTTGTTTTATAAACTTTGTGTGTGACTGCAAAGTTTCAATCTTGCTTTTAACTTGGATATATTCTTACACATGAAGAAGGCAAAAGATGATTACAACTTAACTTATTTATTTTTCGAACTTTGAAATGGATTTATATTCACATATACACTCTTGAAATTTCTAATTTCTTTTAAATCAAAATAAACTAAATAAAATTCAGTAAATAAAAATTAAAAAAATATGGAAAAGAAAATAAATAAATTTTTGAAGAAAACAAATAGAAATAAATAAGGAAATGGTTTATTAAATTGAAATTAGAATTAAAAATTGTAAACAATATACAATTAACATTTGAAAATTATAACTACACTTTTAAAATGTTTTAAAAATAAAATTTATACATAGCATGTCATGTTACACATATATACACAATATATGACAAACAAAAATATTATTTATATAAATTAAAATAAATAATTTTGTTAAATAAACAATTTATATACAATGGATTAAAAAGCGTAACTTTCATAATATTAATCGAATTTCAACGAAAAGAAAAGCAGTATTCTTAAAATTTATTTATTTTCATAATAAAAGATAAAATTCAAATTTTTAAATTTTTAAATTTAAAAGTCGAAGTTTGACCATATTGACCAAAATTCACATTTTTGGAAAATATTCTATTTATTCATGTTTGAAATTCTAATTTACATCAAATCAAAATTTATATTTAAAATAACAAAATTTATTCATTTTAATAAATTAAATAAAGTTTTTTAAATCAGGAGTTTTAATTAAAATAATTAAAATATACAATTAAAATAATTACAAAATACAGGGTTGTTACATCTATTGTATAGTTGTTGTCATCGAAACCGTAGATTTGATTTCCTAACACTATTGACCTTAAGTGTCTAAATTATACTGTGGTTATGGTTAAATACACGACACCATGATCATGTTATGACCTTAGTTTGATACGCATTGAATTTGTGGCTTATGTACCTACACACATTTACATGGAATGGATCTTAAAGCCGCTAGTATACTTGAGTTGGGAGGTGTACGTAAACTATTTAAATATTAATTTGCTAGTCTTTAAGTTATCTACTTGAATAAGCAACAAAATCAAAAGCACGTGCTAATAATCAAATAGTAAATGTATAGTAAAGAAAAAGTAAAGAATAAACAAATACTACGATTTTATAATAGTTCGAGTATCAAATTCAATATCCAATCTTGTATTCCCCATAATTTCACTATTGCTTCTTGCATAACACTAGTGCCAAGAACATATTCACAATTTTACAATTTCACAAGTGGTAAGATATGTTGGATCTAGGCTTCAAAAGTAGGTGAAATAGGTGGATTCAAAAAAACATTCTCATTTTAAATCATATTTCGCTAATGAAGTCTAAAAGGATTTATTTTATATTCGAACTAGTTAATTAAATAAAACAAGATTTATTTAATTTCATCATTTAATTTATAAATTATTTTTTAATCTAACTTACATTTTAAAATTTTATAAGAGTATATCCAAATATACTCATTTGTGTGTTGAGCATGTATAACATAATATATATTACGTGTATGGTTAATGTGTACGTGTATAGGTGTTGGGTTTGCACCACAACAGGTACGATGATCCTTTATATGCACATTGTTGTCTAAAATTACACACACACATACACACATTATGTGTATATTTATGTGTATATATGTATGTATATTTAACTTTGTTCCTAAAATATAAATAAATTATTTTGACAATATCAATAATTTTTGAAATTTTAATTTCTTTCCATAATATCTAATTTGTTTACATAGTACAGCAATTTAAGTAGATTTGGATAAACTTAAAATAAAATATATATAGTATGTTAAAAATTAAAATAAAATGATTATAATATTTTAATTTTTAACATACTATATATATGTGTGTGTGTGTGTGTGTGTGTGTATAATTTTACATTAAAAATATTACTAAATTATAATATATAAACATAAATATAACATGTGTTTTAGCTAATTTCTTTTAGCGTTTGTATGTAATAAAATATAGTTTCTTCTAAAATATATAAAATTGTTCAATTATTAAATATATATACTAATATATATTATATTAAAATAATATATAATTTATATTTATAAATGTAGTACAATAATGATTCAGATTTTTATTTTGAATATTATAAATAACATAAAATAATTTAAAATAATGTTATATATATTCATAAATTTATACTTGTAACTAAAATCAAATTATAAATTAATTAAAATTGGTTATAATGTTTTAAAATAAATTTTCTTTTATTTTTAATAATAACTTCGTACCCTTTTATGTATAAAACATATGTATAGATTTTTTTTATAAAAAATCAATGATAAAATATATACATTGGAACTTGCAAATCAATTTATAAGAGTGTGTTTGTCCGTTTGTGTGTATGTTTGTGTGTATGTAATTGTATATAGTATATTGATAAGGGGGATAATAGTTATGCATATAAATTTATTCAAACAAATTTTATAGATCTATACTAACATGATAGAATACAAAATCATAAAAAAAGGAATTATTTGGATATTGCCTTTGAATGCACTTTGATTGATTGAACAAAATCATAAAGTGGTTTCTGTAGCAATTGAGAGCTATTCTCCTTAATCCCAATCCACACTTACCAAGTTCTATATCTAACATTCAAACTTTAAACCCATCCTTGCTCCACTTTAGATCGGCCATAACTAGGCCCTCTTGGGCCTTTAATCACTTTAAACTCTATTAGTAGTAAATTATAATTGAATCCAATTTAAATTTGCATCGATATTGTATATTGATTTATACATATATAAATTTTATATACATACCCAACTGATTACTGGTGGCATCCTGGAAATTATTATTGGCACCAATACATTAATTAATATTTTGTGTGTATATACATATATTAATTAATTAAATTAATTTACAATAATTTACAATAATTATAAATTAATTATCAATACGGTTGTACAACTTTTAGGTGCACAATTAGTCAACAATTAATATCGAACAATTCAAATATTAATGTTCACTCCTCACCTTAGCTAGAGGAGTCATAGTTTGGTCGACTTCATCACTCACACATTTTTATCAGTCGAATTCATTACTAAAACATCTTTATATGTAAAATCCAATTTTACAGTTTAAGCGGTACCTTTTAGTAACGATTGTTGACATCAATTCTATTCGACGAAACTATATCACTTTAAGACTTATGGAATTTGATTTTGGAAAAAAATCCAATATCATCCATATTTAACTTTGTTTCCCCAAACATAAAGCCCTTTATTCAATAACAATAATTATGTTTAACCATGCTGTTTTGGCCAGAGACTTTGATTTTGTTTTGACTATAGCTGACCATAATATTGACGTCGCAAAACTAAGGAGACAAATTCTATATTGAATAGTGTTTCACTTTCAATGCTTTTAACTTAGAGCCAATTATAATCATTCGATGGAAGCCATGCCATGATTTATTATATTAAAAGTGGAGTATCCACTTTGAAGTTTAATGGTATTTTCAAGTCGATAGAACTGTGTAATATCATCAGTTCGAGATTTCCTGCTTGACCTTAGTTATTACTAACCAACATGGAATTCATGAATCAGTCATTTTGTCGTTATCCAATAACTATCAGTACGAAACCCCTTGGTTCCCCCTACAGCCATAAGTAATACACTATCCAATATTTGGAGAGAATTACGTACTCTGGTCTTGATGGACATGCCGATATCCTTTCTTGAAACATCTTGAATAGGAATATTTAAAGTAATGTGTATTTTAAATTGTGGTAAATCCACATAGTTACAACTCCTTGTAATTACTATCTCGTAACATGCCATTTAAGGATTTTTTTTAGTATACTATAAAATAATTTATTTAATTTATTATATCACCATATAACAAAGTATATAATAAATATTGAATATTTTGTTATGAAGTCATATAATTTGATATATGTAACAAAGCACACCATAGTGCATACCTTAACTTTACAATCTCCCAATCTTTTGTGGTCAATTATGGAATCTTATTCCTTTCATTTCAATTAGTTTTTTCAAAATTAGTTAGGCCCCTAGTGAGCTGATATGCCATATCATCGTAATTATCTACTCCGTCAATCAACTCTTTCCAACTTTAATAAACTGCCTTTATCATATGGAACCATTCGTAGAATGTTTCTGGACATTTAGTGAACCTCTCTTTCATAATCTATATTATGACATTATTATCATATAATAATATTATGGGATATTCTCAATAATGGAATCACCCTTAGCTCAGCTATAAATTTATGCAATTATTTATGTATACACTGCTTTTACTGAGGTGTTATTACAGGCAATATACTTAGCCTTTGGTTGAATCAGCTACAACCTTTTGACTAGAATATTTTCAATTTAAACTTCCTTAACTAAGGTTATTAATCGAAACCACTTATGAAGTTTAATTCTGAACATTCCTTTGTAAGGAGTTCATTGTTTCTATAAATAATTCTCTTGCACTTCATAAATACTTTAGAGCACTCTTAACTATCATTTAGTGATCTTATTATGGATTTAATATTTTCTCCATGCATTTTATACATAAGAAAAATGTAATATTGTAAAAAATACAACTTATATGATAATTTTTATTGCTAATGCATAAGAAATCCATCATAAATAATCTGCATTAAACATTTTAAATGTTGTCTATGTTTAGACTATCTCATCATCCTTCTATGCTGGTTAGAATGGTTTTCATTTTCAAATCCAATATCGAGATAAATAGCCATATTAAACTGATTTTAATATGAGTACATCGTTAAAAATCATAAATTTGTTGTTTTCTATAGGTTTAGAAATATTTTAGTTCCTTTAATACTCTTTTTTTTATATAGAAAATGCTTTCTTTGAATCCTAACCAAAAATCAAACTATATGACATATATAAAACACATGTTCAACACTGATGCATATTAAACGATACTTTCGTATCTGTTCTTGGTTCTTATCCTAAACCCATCAAATCAGTTTTTCTCTCCCTAACTTTTATACGTTGTTTGGTATGTGATCATTATTTATAATTTCCTATTTCAACATATATATACCAAAACTTAAAATCATGCCAAGCAATAATTTTATGAGTAAAATCTGAACTAATTTAAGCAAGTTGAATGGAAAATCTATTACGCTTATTTCAATAATTTAAATTTAGTATGTTATTATTATTAACATTTCTTACCATACTCCAAAAGCATTGGTCTTATTCTTGAAGGAATGTTTGCGGCCAGTTGATTATATCCCTTAGGACTGGCTATTAAAATCATATTTTGATACTATTCTTGGAATATATTCTGGATTTGCATATCATATAATATGGCAGAGTAAATATTCTTGATTGCTTAATGACAATTAAGGAACCTCTTTTCTTGACATTAATATAAACTTTATAGTTTCTCTTTAGTGTACGATTGTTTTCATTTGACCTTCGAATTATACATGGGTTAATTTCATATCATCTTACGTAATCAGTTTACTTTTCGATCGTATCCAAATCCATTTTACTATCAATAATTTATAAAAAAATTCCTTCATTGTGAAGTTAGCATTTCGTGAAACAATAATTACTTCTTAGTGCAACACATCAAGTATTGATAAACATTTTATGAGCTCACTTTACATACATATAAAATCGATTTTGTTTTGAGTTTGTGAATTTTATGTTTAAAACATAAGTTGTTCAATCAATACTGATCTATCTGAAACTCCTTTTGGGTGGTCCAAACAAGTTCACTCATGAACGAATATTGCATGCAACTTATTGACTTATACAACCTATCAACTCCTTGATATGAAGAGGTTTCTTATAAAATTTTATCTTGTATGATCTCACGAACTATGATTTAAATGTAACTAAGTCTAATCTATGTACTTAATCTAAGGTACGCATCCTAACAAAAAGAAGTTAACTCAACTTCACTCATCATTAGTTGTTTTGTGTCCAAAGAATTTCGATTACTCCTTATTTATAGATCATTATATATATATATATATATATATATATATCATAAAGAGGAGTGACTTTTAAGACGGAATCTAATTCATTTTAGGTACATTTTGAATCCTTTTCCAATATACTCGCATATTCGATCAAATTAAATCAATTTATTTTCTTTTGCTTGTTATGTTATTTACTACCATTTTATTTGTTATGAGCTTATCATAAACATACTACCAGTGTATCAAATACACATGTTCATGTCTACGATAATTCATCGGTGAATTTAATGAAGTATGTGGAGCCATTTTGATATCACTAGACTTACGATTGCATATGTCTATATATATCAATCTTAAGGGCTCACCAACACTTACTTCGCCCCCATTAAGTGGGTGATTTGCCCTTAATCATTTGAGACACAATTCACCAATACCATATGAAACATAATCATACGATTAAAGCATTATTTCTCAAAATTATGGCTTAGTCCATAATTCCAAGATAATTGGAATATTTCAAATACTTATGTACTTTCTAATGCATCATTTATGTTATGAAAACTGATATTATTATAGTTATATCTTATAACGAACATTCATAATATTCATATTGAAATAAAACTATGTTTTATTTTTCAGTCAATATTGAAAATAATAATTATTTCATAAATGATATCTTGTATGTTTATAAAAATTATTTTTTGTAACTTGATGCATCGACTAAGAAGTATTATATGGTATGCTTCCACTATTTCTGTTATTACTATAATAGCTTATGAAATATAAATCTTAATTCGACCACTTATTATAGTTTTATTTCATACACTGTAACTAGTTTATAGTCGAGATTTTCCAATCAAAAATATCTTAAACTCAAAGATATATATTTCATAGAAAACAATTTTCAGCATGAAAATATATGAAAATACATTTGAAATAGAAATCATATCTCTCATTCCATATTTTGTGTCTTTTAGTATTTTATGTAATTCTCGTTTCTAATGTCTTACTATGAAGTGGAGTGGTGCCGTCTTTTTTCCAATTTTTATCTTCCTTTCGATGCGGAGGTGACTATTCACTCTCTTCATCCCAATTATGCCTAAGTTATATCCACTCTCATATATTTTCTCCTTTCTAAATGGTCAAACCATTCAAAGATAAACCTATATTAAATGATCGTAATGAACTCTTTATAGAAAAACATTCAGGCATCCTTAACATTTAAGGATATTGAATAATTTGAGCTTTACATAAACTGATCAAACTGACATTTCAATGATCAAATACTTAGGTCCATCTTGTAGTTCTCAATTTAAAGCTACATCTAACACAATAAGATGCTTATTGTAATAAATCATATCGAATACATGATCATACGGTATGGTTCACTTGCTTATTTTAATTGAACTAATTTTATCAAAAGTTTCGTACATTACGATTCATGATTGTTCACTATATAAAATTTATATGCGATTAAATATTGATCAAACATCCATATTCCTGCATTGCGTTTAGATTTCAAAACTCGTAAAAGACAGTACCTAATCTCATACAAATAAGCCCTTAAGTGACTGAGACACGACTATTTCAGTGATTGTGTAAATTGGCTATTGCACGGGTGTCGAAGTGATAATATGCCAAATGTTTTATTGGTAAGTATAATTTATATTTCTCTATCAATCATTATTTAGTTCACTTGTATATTTTAACTAATATACATTATCGATCATAGTGGTTTCACAATTTACCCATGTAGATTATTGTAACTGCATATAGCATATATTCTTACAATGTTAGAAAGCTTAAATGTATTCATTTCATTTTTGTAACAAGGCTCCCACTAGATTTTTATGTTTCCCAAAATACTAAAAAAGGTAATCTTTTAACTTCTCTAATTGGAGTTAGGACTCGCTTGCCTTGGGATTCTGAACTCAAGGAATAGCAACAAATTGTAAGCATGCAAGCAATGGATAACACTTTATCGGTTTTATTAGATACAACTCGTAACCTAAGGTCTTTCCAATCTCATCTCAACTTTAGTTAATATCAACAAATCGAAAGAAGTTATTCACTCATACCTACTATTTTGCTATAACCTAAGTATAATGCATGTACCTTGATGAATATAATAATATGTATCTTGCCTCATTTAGTCAATATATAGCATTACAATAACATCTCTAACTTGAGGAATATCAACAATTAAATAGTATGAAATATTATATATTAAGACATAAATGGTAGAAGACAACTTATATATAAGGATTCATAACCGCTAATATAAATACATGCTGAGAAATACCAATTTAGGGAACAATGTATTTCTTATGAAATAACCACGCGATTCATGCGTCGGACGCCTCTAAAATCAAAATATATGTACAAGACATATGTAATTATTCCTTACACCTATTAGGCTTCTTATAGTTCCACTTAAGTTTTGTACATTTATATTATATAAGTTCAATTCATTTGTAACTATATATACTTTAGTTAATGTTCTTATGTATATTATCAATTAAATCTTATTAATTAATTTTAATTTATTAATTTAATTAATAAGTTAATTAAATTATTTTTTAAAATACAAACTTTTATTTTATTAATCCTAAACAACTTAAGATGAATATTAACTATAATATTTATAGTTTCATACATACATACATACATACATACATACACACATACTAATTTATTGATTAACATTTAATTAATTTATTTATTAAAAATAATAATTAATTAAATAATTTAATAAATTGGAAAACAATTATTTATAATTTACCTTAAACAATTTAAGTGTGTATATATATAACTATAATATACACAAACCCCTTATATTAATATATGTGTTTATTTTAATTAATTAATCCAGTTAATTAGATTATCAACTAATTTTGAAAATATTAATGTATTTTTAGATATAATTTTCTGAAAAAAAATTTATAACTCTAAGTTATTTCAAATTTAATTTTTAAATTCAAAATATTTTTTCTAGATTTTAAACTAAATTTTGAAAATTAGTTCAAGGAAGTCAATCTAGGATTTTACAATTGGACCAACCTTTTATATACACTACATCATTATGCTAGGCTAGCAGCCGGTGGAGAATACATTATTATTCAACCCAAAGCCTAGACACTGCTATGCTGAACACCAAAATGATATGTAGAATTTGTTAATTGGCCTAAAAGTTGCTAACTTAGAGTGCATAGATGTAATGACCTGAAAATTTAGAGAATTAAACTCGTTAATTTAATAAGATTTTTTGTAACTAAATTTAAGAAGAAAAAAAAACCTTTATAATTTATAATGAAGTGAGTGGTAACTAAATGTTTTTGGATATTATCATAATATCTGTTGTTATACCCATTCCCTAAAAATAATGAAAGGGGAAAATTTGTAACGTATTAAAGTGGTTAATTAATTATGTTAATTGGGTAGGTTATGACATGCAAATCATGTTGGTGGAATATTGTCAATTTTGACATATTAATTATGTTAGTAGTGAACATTGTTAAGCAATTTAAAACAATGAAACTTGCAATCAATTTATTTGATGAATCTGCCTTATTCCTAGTTTGCAATTCAAAACTTGAATAAGGCATATACGGATATTTTAAAATGGAGTTAATGACAATTAATAGATATTTCAAAAAGAAATTAATGACAATTAATAGGGAAATTAATTGTAAAATTTCAGTAGTTGACCAGAATTAATTTATTGAATAATTAATGCAAGTTAATTAAATTGATGAAAGATAAATAAGTAAATTCTTTTGGTTAATGGCATGAGGATGCGAGGTTAATCCACATTTTGTAGGAGAAATCTGCCCGTGTAACCAGTCCGGCTACCAGTGCCTACAAAGTGGACGGATTAATGTGAGACGTCGCAGGATTGATAATTAAACCAAAAGGGTTAATTAACTAATTAAGTTAGTAACCAAATTTGAATATGTAATTAAAGGAGATTGATTGACATGAAGGAATATGGTAATTAATTGAAATCACTTAAGGGTAATTAATTGGTAATATGGTAATTAATTGAAATCAATTAAGGAGGTTAATTAAAAGGGATAAGGTAATCAATTGAAATCAATTAAAGGCGATTAAAGGGGGATTAATTGATTAGAAGAATATGAAAAACAATTAGAGGGAATTAACTAATTTAAAAATATTAGGTAGGGAATTGAGGCTAGATTGCTAGATGTCCCAATGGTAGAAATCAAAAAGTGGAAACCCATAGGGTAAATTGAAAGCTTAACAAGTGGAACTAATAGAAATAAAACACATTTTTTTAAAAATGTTCAAACCATAAATTTATGACATTTTCTTCCACTTAAATCAACGCCATCTAAATATTTAGTGCTTGTCACTTTCTTTCCTTGAATCAACGCATTCACTCCCAATTTAGTTTGAACGTAGGTTATTCCTTGCAAAATTTTATCACTTGATTTACGCCCCTTTTCAATGCAGCAAAATTTGTTATTTTCCTTTACTGTTTCAAAGTCTAAATATAAAATTGGAAGTTTTGAAATTTTTACTTTGTTAAAAGACAACTCCAATTGGAATTTTAATAAAAATGAATTATGTATATTTTAAATACGAGGAATGTAAACAAATTTAATTTTAAGTTAAGTAATAACTTTTGACAAGTCAGTGTATTTATAGACCGTGAAATTTCGCATTTAAAAAGGCACAAATTTTTAATGGCATAAATAACGTATATAGGAATACGTATTAATAAATAAAAAATCAACGCATTCAACTTGCTTTAAATTTGATATAAATCATTGTATAATAAAACTTTACCGTTTCTTTATAAATCAATGCTATCTGTAAAATTGATTGCCATTTCCTTTACCAAAAGCAATACGTGATATCCTCTTTACACTAAAAGTTCAAACTCATGAAATCAATGCTGGTTATAAAAATTCAAATCCATCTACAAATTTATTTGGTTAATAGGTATATAATCTGTAATTTCTCTTACCATTCTCAGCAATTAATTCTTGCCTCTTTTTTTCCTACAATTAAGCGCATAAATTTAGGCACGTTCGTTTTCTCTTGCTTCCTAAATATTTTCCATATTCCCTTCATCTAAATACTGGAAACATGCATCTCATTTGTAGCTCTGGGAATAAACGTTTAATGGAAGCAACTTATCCCTTACCCGTGAGAACAAAATTTCTAAATCTCTAAAGAAATAAATCATGCAGCTTTCTATTTTTATAACACGTTCAAACAAAAAGGATAAAATAAACGCATTCAATATTTGAAAATATTATCCCAAAATCTAATCATAACTACCCGTTTCTTTTGCTTTAATTTCGTAGCCATTTGCGTTCAATTGATAAAAATCAAGTAGCCGTGTATAATCTGGTAATGAATCAGTGCTCAATCAACTCATGCCTTTTTTTAAAATAAAAAAATCAATATGTTCTTCCTGCCTATTTGCTCATCTAAATCAACGCACGTTTCTCTTGAAATAGTATCTTGATTCAATCAAATTTCTTTTACGCATTTATTTTCAACCGTTACTTGAAATGTACGCACTCTTAAAAATGCAAGAAGTCATTTCTTTTAACGTTGAATTTCAAATGCAAAGATTTCCTGCCTTTTTCTTTCACGCATTAAATTTTTCTCCTTACCTGAAATCTTGCTCATCCTTAAAATCAACGTGACCTTCCCCTATATTAATACAACACACGTTCAAAACAATTTTTACATCACCTGAAGAGCTTCACCTTCTTTTTTTGCATGCGTGTGTTGAAGGTACGCATCTGTCTTTTATTTTATTTTTATTTCTACTTCTCATGCTTTTCACGTTGCATACTTTGCTCCTTCTTCTCGTTCCACCATGCTCGACTACTCTACCTCTCAAGTATGTTGTTGTCATCCCTGATAAGTATGCATCTCCTTTCCTCCTGATCTTGCCGTGCATGTCCAGTAATATAGGGAATCAAGCCTAGTTTCTTTCTTTTGCATGCTGTAGGACATATTAGCCTGCGTTCCTGTAGTTGTGGCCACGTGAAATTGAATATGGGTGTCACTTTTGAATAAAATGTTAACAAACAAAATAAATATCTTTCATTTTTGTATCACTGGAGAAGAAACCATATACGCCTGTAGTTTTGGTGGACATGTGCATTTGCATGCGTGAGCCACATTGAAGATTTTAACAAATGGAAGTGTGTAATGGAGACAAACCTGGAAAATGGTTTGTGGTTTATTAGTTGCGTGTGAAACAAATCACACGACCTTGTCATTTCATAAGTGCATGCATACATTTTTTTCTAAGTATTTTTTTTATGAAAATCTAATAACGTTTTGTTTCAAGACTCAGCCTATTTGATTTAACAAAGCATTTTATTTATTTTTTTAAAGAATTTTTCCCAAAGCATTTAAATAACAAATTTGGAAAGGGAAGAGGATTGGAGATGTTGAACAAATTGAGTGATGGAGTGGTCAAGCTGCGGATGTCAAAAATCTTTTAATTTATAAATCTCGTTCCGGTTGTTATTAAATTTTGCTTTGTTCGCTTCATAATCGCGTAATTTATTATTCATTTATTTTTCAAGTTCGAAATTGAGGGGTCATATATGCTGGATTCATCGTGCCTCTGTTTATTTCTTTCGGGATAGATACCATTGTTTGATTTGAATCTTCAGTAGCGAAAAGGTGAGTATTTCTCACCAGACAAACATACCTATATATCTGTGAATTTATCATAAGTGTAATTGTAAAATTTATTTTATTTAATTTTATTTGCCTGTGATATAAACGTATGATATTAAACCCCATTTTTATTGACACATCATCAGTTGTTTATTTATTGAAGTATTATTGCAGTTATACTATTAAATGCTTATTGACTGTTAATCACACTGTAAGTTCCCTGTAAATTTGGGATCGTTATAGGCTGAAATGATAGGCCTGAATGATAATTATTTACCCATTTATTTATTTAATTGTTTAACTATTTATTATTTAACTTGGGATTGCGGGTTTGAAATGATAGAACCCGGGCTTTTGTAAATTGCGGATTGAAATGATATATATCCGTATCACTTGACCTAGGCTAGAAAACTATATACATACCCGTGGTTTATATAATATTTTTCTGAAATCTCTTAAACTATTTTAAATGGGAAGTTTATAATATTCTGGCTTAAATGTATTTAAAGGATTTTATGAAATTGATAATGATTTTTGAATGAGTTAAAATGTTAAATAAATGGAAGTTTAAGTAAAATTTTGGAATATAACTTATTCTGAATTTTTGTTAAAAGTGAGATTTTAGTTAAGTAAAATAATTGATAATAAGTTATATTTGGGAATTCAAAATTAATTGTTAAGTTAATAATTTATTTCAGCACTTAAATGTTGTCTTTTGAAAATGGACTGTTTTAACCTATAACTCTAGGTAGCATTTTATAAGTGCTATGGAAACTGAATTTTTGATTGTTTTATTAAAATTTAATGGAAATAATCTTTGGGAAAAAGGCTTAAATTGTGGAATTAATTATGTAAATTAATAAAAATAAGGAATTGACTTTAAATGGTTTTAAATGGAAGATTTTAACTTTTAAATGTGAGTTGAAAAGCAATCAATTCCTGAATAAATTAAATAGATTTAATTGGTATATTATATTAAATAAAATGAATGATGTTTAAATAAATGATGTTCGAGATGATATTATGATACTGAAAGGTATTTGAAATTTATTTTGATTTTTATAGTATAAATACCATTTTTTAAAAGTTGCAACCACGGGTTAAAATAACGTTTGGTTGTTAAAGAGACCGGGATCGGATATCTGGCATACTCTCTGTCGATACCGAAAACCACTTTGACAACCGTGTACGCGGTGGAGATTCCAGAATGAAGTAGGATGGTGGTGACGTTTTCTTTAAGGTAAATACGTGGACCCAACTCCCGTGAGTTGGCATAAGGTGGCTAAAACAGGAGCGATTCTCGGATTAATGAGGTAGTACCTCTGAACGGACGCACTTCTTCGTATGCCATTCTATTAGTCTTGTGATTGTTTTGGTGCGCACCTTTGATTTGGGAGTGTTGTTCGAGGTGGGCGGCAGCTGCGCGCTGCGCGTTTCCATCGGTCCGGATAGCAATTGGTATATCTACCCTGGCATTGCCTAGTTGTGCCGTGTCACCTACCATAGCGAGCCTTGTACGAGTTTGGCTTTCTCCCGTAGCCCGTGTAGTATCCTCTGGTGGCTTCCCGATCAGGAGGGACTATGATATTGGATGGACTACTGGGACTATTACGTGTTAAGGTGGAAAATGTAAAGCCTTAACGCTATTTAAAAGTAAGTTTATTTTACTAATAGACACTATTATAATAGCGAAGTATTACTACATAGTAAATAGTTTAACGGATCCTTAGAGGATGGGCGGTCCCAAGCATCCTTTAAGTTACTTGTTCTTTAATACAGTTCACTTGAATTAACTTACACTATATAAGTATGTATGTCCTGACTCGAGTGTTTATGTTTTATTTTACGCTCGGGTCAGCCTGAGTTGCAGTTCAGTTTCATCCCGAAGCTAGGATTTTTGTAGATCACTTTCAAGCTGCTAGCAAGCTTCCCTTCCCGTTCTTTATCTAAATTTTTGAAATCAAGACTACTGGACATTTGGATTGTTCTACTGATGATTTAAAACTATATTTGGAGTAAAGACTATGTAATTTTTATTTGATTGAGACTATTTATAGTGGCTTCATGAACCACTAAGTATTTTTAAATTCCGCTGCGAGTATTCTGATTCTGTGTCTGTGATTCTGTGATTATTTATTTACTGTATATTTTGAGATTTGCAAAATTTTATTTACAACGCGGTATTTTGAACAATTCAAGTCCGACATGTGCGGATGCGAATGGTTGAAAATATCGGGTCGTTACAATAGACGATTACAGCTTTGATACTATTATTGGATCCAGACCAGTTGGAAGTGGCTGAAATAGGTAGATTTTTTAATAACCTTTTTTGCATCATATTGGAAATATGAAGTCTAAAGGGACTTTTCTAGATCCAAACTAGTTAATTACATAAAACAGTTTTTTTTTAATTTAATAATTTAATTGATAAATTATTTTCAAATTAAACTTATATTTTAATATTTTATATGGGTATATCCAAATATACTCATATGTGTGTTATACATATGTAACATAGTACATATTGTGTGCAAGGTTAATGCGTACATGCATAAAATGAAGGGATGTACACTACAATGGACACATTAGCCCTTTATATGCACATTGTTGTCCAAAACAATACATACATACATACTTATATCCATACATACGTATTTATATTATTTAAATTTGAATTTTTATGGTTAAAAATAGATTATTTTAACAAAGTAAATAATTTTTGAAACTTAAAATTCTTTTCAAAGTGTTCAATTTGTTTATTAGTAAAGTAGTTTAAAAGTATATCCATATCTATAAATTTAAAATTATGTATATATATGTACACGCATACATATATATAATATAAAGAAAAATAAAATAAAGTTATCATAATATTTTAAATAATATAATATTAATGAATACATTTTTATATCTTTTTACTTAATTTTACATTAAAACAATTACTATAGTATAATATATAAAAATAAATATAAAATGCTTTCGCCCAAAAAAATTCAAATCCATATGTAATAAATATATTTAAAAAAATTGTCAATTTAAGAATAGATACACAAGCATACACACACACACATATATATATTACTTTTAAAACAATATGAATATTTATATTTATACATGAAATACAATAATGATTTGAATTTTTATTGAATATCATATGCAGCATGAAATTGATTAAAATAATACAATATATATATAATTATATATATATATATATATATATATATATATTTATATATTTATATATTTATATATATATATATATAGATTTATATATTTATATTTGCCGTTAAATTAAATTTTAAATTAATTAAAATTAGTTTTAATTTTTAATAAAATTTTCCACACCCACTCTATGTATTATATATGTACATATGTGTGCCTATTAAAAAAAGCAAAGATAAATATATATATACAGTGAAACATAAAGATCTGCATATATAATTGTATAATAGTATATTGATAAGGGTGATAACAACTATGCATCTAAA
This sequence comes from Allium cepa, assembly GCA_030765085.1. NCBI lineage: Eukaryota > Viridiplantae > Streptophyta > Magnoliopsida > Asparagales > Amaryllidaceae > Allium > Allium cepa. Next base: position 502,723,318 of record CM060931.1, read on the forward strand.
TTCATTCTAACAGTATTACGGATCTTTACTAACATGATATAATATAAATCATAAATAAAGAAATTATTCCAAAGTTGATGTCACCTTTGGATGTACTTTGATTGATAGAACAACCCCTTGATTCGATTGGAATTACACTCTGGATGTTGCAAAGATCTGAGTGGCACATTTTGTATTTGATTTGATTTCGATTGGTTCAAAACATATTTCGTCCTAAGGTTTAAGTGGCAATAACTATAGTTGAGGCAAGAACAAGTGAGATGGAAGAGAGAGATCAGCCAATAATGAGGGTTAAGGTGTGTTATCCATGTTTTTTAACCTAGCAGGACCCAGGAGAAGTCAGAAAAACTTAATGGAGCCAGAATAGCTTAGAAGTCAACCAGAAGGACTAAAGCAACAAGTTAGAGAGAGCCAAGGAGAAAGGATGAGGAAATCCCTTAAGGCATTGATCGCTAGCGATCCATGGGGATAACATAGGGTTCAACTTATTTTCTTGCATCGTGATCCAATGCATATTACAAAAATAGCTACCGAGTTTGACAAGGTTTGGGGTTAGTTGAATATAGAGACAAGCATTCCTCTAGTTCGATTAGTGACTAAATACAACTAGCAAGCAATCTATTATCAAAACAAAGTGATATGCAATGAGACTACCCGAACAACGTCGACACAAGACAACGGAGATAGTTTAGAAACCAAAGTCCAAAAATATGCTAAGTGTAGGGATCGCTAACGATCCATACACTATGGGTCATCGGCGATCCATACATGGTCATAGAATGATTTGGACCCAAACAAAGCCAAGCATAGGGTAAAAATTTAAGTAATTAGCTCGCACTTAAACTAATGTTATGGATCGCTAGCAATCCATAGGCAATGGATCACTGCAATCCATGATTTTTGTTCGGGTCATGTTGTTGGCTTCATTGCATCTTCTTATGAACATCAGCAAGTAGTTGGCGAATAGGGTTAGCCCAATAGCTCTCCAATCTCTATAAGGACCGTCCTCTACAACATAAAGAAGATCTTCTTTGGACTGATTGCTGAAACTCTGCTGGAAGCTTTCTTCACTCCTCACCTCCCTCGCAACAGTCTTCAAAGAAAGTCATTGTGATTCTCCAGTGGATTCCAACCTTAGAGATTTAATCTAGCTAAGGATAATCAAGAGCTTTGTAATCAAACACATCTTGTAACAGCAATCACTCTATAATAAGAACTATAAAGTGGGCAGGCTTTGTTAACAGCCGAACGACTATAAAAATCATCTTATCTTCTTTCTGTTATTGCTTTTTTCTATATCTATTATCTACATGATTGCTTTGTGAGAACAGAGCTAGTGCTTTCACGCTTAAACCAAGGTATTGATCCATTTTTGGGTTAACATTTTGGTGTTTTCACTGAGAACCTAACTCAAGGTTCAGATCTAGCTATCTACTCTAGATCAAACAAGTCCAGAAGTTAGACCCCAAATCTTTGCTTGAAAAATTTGCCACTTGGAATCAATAGCTCCTAGAAGAAGGAGAACTGCCTTTGGGGGAGTAATAACTGGAGAGGATGTGAATCCTCAACAAACCGAAGTAAATGGTGCTAGCTTAAGAAATCAGGCACAAACATCGTCCAGTCAGCCCAAACTCCTTACTAAAAATGAGTTGAACAAAATGGTTGATGAGATCAACTAGAAAATGGAGAACAGTCAGAGGGCTTTGATAAATAAGCTCAATTCTCTTATAACCTTACAATTAAATCCTGCTACAAGGACTATGGTTAAACCCGCGGTTGCCATAGAGCAAGAAAATTCTTCCATTTCTAGCTTAAAGAGGAAAAATGGGAAGAAGCCATAGAAAATAGGGCAGCAGAAACTATGGGAACTAATGAAAAAGGGAATACAAGTACCCCGCTTGCCGTAAAGCAACCGACCCTGAAGTTGTATCAAGGGGAAAAGACCCCACGAGAGGATACTGTAATGGACCTCTCCAATTTAGAGGATGAAGAAAATTTAATGATGATATGTTGGAAGAGAATGCTAATGCATTTGCCAGTGCTGAAAATGTCAAAACTGCCCAGTCAGGACAACCGCAATCCAACGGGATCCTAAAGGAATGGTTCTCCCAAAGACATGAGAGCCTAGGCTTTAGTCCGCTTGCAAAGACTGTTTACAAAGTCAAACACTTGGTATAGTGACTGATAGCCGTCCCTAGGATTACCAGACATTAGAGGCATTCATCATGGATATGGTTAAGTGATTGATGGACAAAAATAAAAATAGAAGAGATGACGAGTAGGGATCTGCACAAGTCGGACTTCCTTCACTGATGAGATATTGAATGAGTGATATACAGAAAAACTCATGATACCAACTATCTCATCCTATGATGCGCCGGAGGACCCAAAACCCTATTTGTGCAAGTATAGCTGGTACATGGATGGAGTAAAGGCTTCATGAGCTGTTCGGTGTAGATGTTTTCCCATTTTCTTGGAAGGAATCACTTTCATGTGGTTCACTAGGCTCCTTCCGAGATCCATCTCAACTTTTGATCAACTTGCGACGAGATTTGTCAATCAATTCAAGCTCCATCCAATGCAACCAAAGGATGTAATGTCCCTGTCCTGGTATTCCTAGGATCAAATGAATCGTTGAAGTCTTTTATGAACCAGTTCAATACCGCAGTGACAGAGGTCAGCAACCCAAATGAGGTCATGGTTTTCATTGCTTTGGTTCGAGCCATTTATCCCGAAACTAAGTTTGGAAAATGGATCAAGATGAAGCAAACCACTACAATGAAAGATTTAAATCGCAATGCAAGTCAATATCTTAGTTTGGAGGAAGCGCAAGAGTTAGAAAGGAAGTCATTGGCATGCAACCGTTAAATGTTGGATAGAGTGATGTGGCAACGAACCAGAATACGAACGCTTCCAGGACCGCCGTAGGAATCACAGGGAAAGATGGAAATCAAAAGGGGGAGAATCAGAACTCCAATAAGAAAAATGGAAACAATAAATGCCTTAAAGGCTTTAGGCCTAAAGATTATACCTCTCTCAACGAAACTCCAGAAAATATTTATCTTGCGACATAGGGGATTGAGGAATATAAAAGACCCTCTAAGAAGGAAGCAACCGGGCAGTAGAAGCACTCAGGGAAGTTCTTCCATTTCCATGAGATGCCTGGTCGCAATAAAACGAATGCCGCCACTTGAAGAACTTGATCGTGGAGCTAATTCGGGAGAACATGCTCCATCAATACGTCAGAAAACAATAGAATCCTGATCAGCCCATGGCCCCTCAGGCTCTAAAGAATAAAGGAAACTAAATCGGAACTAGTGAAGATGCATCAAACCAAACTGACTAGAGACTCACTATTAGAACGATATCTGGAGGCCTGCATCCAACATAGAGAAGTTTGGGAGAGTTGGAGCGATATGCATGTTCATTAAAGCATGCTCCGAAGGTGTAACAACCCTGTATTTTGTGATTATTTTAATTGAATTCTTGATTTAAAAACAAAATTTTATTTATTTAAAATGAATAAATTTTGTTTTTTTAAATATAAATTTTGATTTTGATGTGGATTAGAATTTCAAACATGAATAAATAAAATATTTTCAAAAAATGTGAATTTTGGTCAAAACGGTCAAACTTTGACTTTTAAATTTAAATATTTGAATTTTTAAATTTTATATTTTATTATGAAAATAAATTAAATTTCTAGAATACTACTTTTCATTTCGTTGAAATCCGATTTATATTGTGAAAGTTATGCTTTTCACAATATTGTGCGTAAATTGTTTTATTTAACAAAATTATTTATTTTAATTTATATAATTATTATTTTTGGTTGTCATATCTTGTTCTAAATTTTAATATATGTATAATATGACATGCTATATATATATATATATGTATATATATTTAAAACATTTTTAAAAGTGTTGTTATAAATTTTAAATGTTTATTGTACATTGTTTATATTTTTAAATGCTAGTTTCAATTATTAAACTATTTCTTTATTTATTTAATATTTTTCCTTAAAATAATTATTTGTTTTCTATTTTTCCTTAAAATAATTATTTATTTTTCTTTTTCACTTTATTTTGTTTTCATTTTATTTTTATTTACTGATTTATTTTATTTTATTTTCATTTAAAAAAAATAGAAATTCCAAGAGACAAAAGTCCTTTTATATTCTATGTCTTTTCATTTCTTTTGTCTATTCATTTTTCAATTTGCCTTTTCACGCTTTGACCGCCCGTTCTCCTATGCATTACCATGTATTCCTCTTTACATTTCACGTGAGAAACTTTTCTCCTCATCCTAAAACTCACGGCAATGAGAGAAAAAGAAAACAACAGAAAAAAATAATGGCTTCATATTCTTTGTCTTTTTATTTTTAAATGAATTTAGCCTTCCTCTTCTTCTAGACTTGCTCGGCCATAAACCCCTCCATCACTACTTACCATCACCTCTACCTTGCACGGCAACCATCATCAACCACCTTGTCCAGATCAGGCGGTGGCATCCCAAAGATGCAAACTTCTCAAAAAATAGCAAACATTCCTTGAAAACAAGCCTAGCCGACCCTACATACCACCATCCCTTCACGTATCCTCTCAGCCACCCCCTAGAACCACCACCACCAGCATAGTATCATCTCTGGCTGCTGCTGCACCATCACCAGATCTAAGCTATGCAAGGCCGAGCCCCTACTTGCCCAGGGTCGAGCCAAGAATGTCACCAAAACTCCACTATATTGCCTTGTCCTTGTGCATGCTTTATGTTATCACCACTACCCTTCATCTCCTTGTAGCCATGTCTATTTGAACCAAACCCGAGCCATGTTGACACCTAGACCGAGCCTAGTGTGGTGAGAACAAGCCCATTTGATCATGTGATAAGCCATGGTGTCGTGGTCAGGCACTTTCGTGTTAAAGCTGGGTAATGTTCTTTGTTGATTCAAAATTTCCATTCCGTTTCAATTCATATTTGTATTGTATGCATATGTTTATACGGTCTTGTTTATTTTTTGTATACAAGATCAATATCAAGGCTCTCCATTCATTCAATTTTAATCGTGCTTGTCCAGCTTTTGGAATCGCTCTTGTGTGTGTTGTTTTGGTCTTCAGCTTGAAAAGGTGAGTCTTTCTCACTTTGACATGTTTACTTATGAAATGGTGAATTGATGACAAGTGTTAAGTAATTAAAAATGATTATGCAAGTAAATGATGATCATATGATATGCTATGCCATGTTATTACCATGATAACTTTGTTATTTATCATCTGACATTTGATAAATGACATTATTTTGTGACATTTACATGTTAGTATCATTGTTTATATTGTTTATGCATATATTCACACTACAAGTTCCCTGTTAGAATAGAATCATAATGGGTTGAAATGATACATACCCGAAAGGACTTTAGAATAAGGAAAATCATTATGGGCTGAAATGATAGGCCTGAGTGATTTTTATTGCATTTTTTTTGACTTGGGGTTGTGGGTTTGAAATGATAGAACCCGGATTTTCTTTTTAAACTGCGGATTGAAATGATATATATCCGTATCACTTGACCTAGGTTAGAAAATTATATACATACCCCAAGGTATATTTTTAAATGATTTTTATATAGATATGTATTATTAAAAGTATGAAATTTTGATTTAAAAATATATATATTATGTTTTAAGAAGGATAAATATTAATTTTTGAATTTGTAAATTTAAGTATGTAAATTTAAAGTAAATGCGATTTTTGACTTTACATTTTATTTTTAAAATGTAAGTAAATAATGGAAATTAAATTTAAAGTTTTGAAATGATATTTGAAACAAAATGTTAAGTTTTGGTTAAATTTGTAAGTTAAGAAAACAATGAAATTTTGACTTAAGAAATGAATTAAATTCTTAATTGGATATTTGATTTTAAAATTTTGTTGTGATAAATCATATGATAAAATTATTTAAGTGTGAAATTTTGAAGTCTAGAAATATGATTTATAAGTTTAAATATAACAAAAATTTTGAGTGTTAATGTTTCTGAAGTTATAATAAAATATAGAATTTTATTAATAGCATATCCAAAATGTTGTGGTCTTATGACAGCATTTTTAAATGCTATTGTTTTTGAATTTAACTACGTTGAAATAACTAAATATCTATTACGGCATTTTATAAATGTCATTGTCCTAAGCTAAACTATTTTGAAATCTATAAGCTACGATAGAATTTCATAAATGCTGTCGTTGCTGTAATTTGACAATGTTTTGAAATGTTATAGATTTTAATACTATTTGAGTTATATTTTAAAGTGTTAAATGATTTAACTTTTGGAATTGATTATTTGTGAAATTTTAGGAGTTTAATTATATTTTAATATTTTAATTTGAATTTTAAGGAATTTGAATTGAATTTGAATTTAAATAATGGCTTTGAATGGAATTTGGAAACGTGTTTTGTAATGATATTTGGCATAATAAATGAATGACTTATTTGACTTAAAAATGATATTTAAATTTAAATATTTGAATTTAATTCAAATAATGATTTAATAATGAGTTTTGAAAGGACATGATATTTTGGTGATTGAAATGGTTTGGAAATGATTTGATCTTTATTTTGATAAAGAATATGAATTTAGAATGATATTTGATTTTGATTAATGGATATTTGAAGTTTATATTAGTATGAAAGGATACTGAGTTTATTTGTAGATTGAGTTTATTTAAATAATATTGGATTTATGAAATGAATATTTCAAAACTAAGTAATAATGAAGTTTATGTGAAATTATAAAATTTAGTTTTGAAATATGGGATATTAAAACTTTAAAATATATTAAAAATTGAATAGTTTATTTTGTGGATCAAATCTATATTTGAAATTGATAAGATTTAAAATGGTTTGTTGGGAAACTAAATTGAATTGAAACTGATGATTTGAATTGAATTAAATTGGAAATTTGAAGATTTAGGTTTAATTGAATATATTTGAAATGTAAAGAATTAAAGGAATGCTCCATGATTTCAAATGTATGATTTCGAAACGTTATAATTTTCAAAGTGTAATGATTAATGTATCTTGGTTTCGAAAGAGTTATAACTTTGAAAGTATTATGATTTTTGAAAGTGAATATATGTTTGAAATGGAAATGATATCGTATTGATTTGGATATAGTTTTGAAATAAAGGTTTCGAAGTATAAACTATTTTGAAAGGGATATAGTTTTGAAATGAAATGATTTGATTTTGAAATATGAACTATTCTGAAATAACCACGCATTATAATAACGTTTGGTTGCTAAAGAGACAGGGATCGGAAGTTGTCATACTCTCTACCAACTCCGAAAACTACTTTAACAACTGTGTACGCGGTGAAGATTGCAGAATGAAGTAGGATGGCTTAAGGTGGCTAAAACAGGAGCGATCTCGGGACAAATGGGGTAGCTCCTCTGGTCGGACACACTTCTTCGATATTATACTCTTACTTGTGGTTGATTTGATGGCCATCCTCCGATTTTGATTGGGAGTGTGTTCCGAGATGGGCGTATGTGGCTGCTACGTTACCACCAGCCTGTGTGCGTAATTGGTATGTCTACCCTAGCATTGCCTCGTGTGTCGTGTCACCTACCATAGCGAGCCTTACTACGAGTTTCTATTTGTGTCGTACTTATGGAGTATCTTCTCATAGTTTCCCGATCAGGAGATATGCAGGTACTGTATAGACTATTGGCACTATTATGTGTTAAGGGGAATATTGGGTCACTCCTTAACGTTATTTTAAAGTAAGTTTATTTTACTGTAGACATTATTATAATAGCACAATATTACTATATAGTAAATAGTTTAATGGATCCTTAAAGGATGGGCATCCCAAGCATCCTTTAAGTTACTGATGCATTTTTGTTACTGTTTACTTGAGTTGATTTACAGTTCATAAGTATTTATGTCCTGACTCGAGTGTTTTGTATTTTGCTTTACGCTCGAGTCAGACTAAGTGATTCAGCATTCAAGACTCACCTTCAGAGTCGGAGCTTTGCTTGAAGATCCAGCCATCCATTTTGCTTTCATTATCCAGTGATTTTAGTGACGTATTCTGATTTGTACCTGATGTATCTTGTTATTCTTCTATTGTATCTAATTTAACACTGATGTATCTTTTATATATATAGTAGCTTCAAGAACCGCTATCTCTTTTTCTTCCGTTGCACTATTATTTACTCTGTGTCTGTGATCTATGATTATCTATTTACTGTATATTATGAGATTTGCCAACTTTTATTTACAACGCAGTATTTTGAGCAATTCAAGTCTGACATGTGCGGATGCGAATGGTTGAAAATATCGGGTCGTTACAGAAGGAATTATGTTTTCCGATGGAAGATGGGTCCCCAACTAAGCAGTAGAAAACTTTAAATAATGACATTATATTCAGAAACCGAGATACTGAAGGGATCGAAGCTTCGACTCTCGACCCGATGGTCGTAACGGTAGGAATCGGATCTACCGTGGTTCGATGGGTATTGATTGATAGTGGCAGTTCTATCAATATACTTTTCAAATGTACCTTTGACCAAATGAAAATTAGCACGAAAAGCGTGTCTACATGCCAAACAATAATCCAAGGGTTCACTGGCGAACCCAAACAACCCGTTGGGACAATTGATCTACAGTGTAGCTTGGAGAAGGTGATCGAAGAGTTACCTTTATTCAGACCTTCGTAATTTTGGATGAAACTTTGGCATATAAAACCCTCTTAGGATGACCTACCATAGCTAATTTCAAAGTTGCTCTAGCCTAATGGTGCCTTACGATGAAGTTCCTGATTGTAAATGGAATCTGGGTGGTTAAGGTGATCAGTATGCCGCTAGAGAATGTTACATTGCAAGTTACTTGAATCTAGAAGATGGGAAAAGGGGAAGGATGTGGGGAGAACTCTCCACATTCGTGAACCTTCTAAATAGTAACTATAGAACCACCTTGGCTTGGGGACCATAGCCAATTTGATAAGGCTTTAGATCCTAGAAAGAAGTGTTCAGGGGAGGATCGGGCAATACTAGTAAAATTGATGGTGTTTGTCCCAATTGATATGGATGACCTAACCAAAATCTTGAAAATTGGATCGCACCTTTGAAACAAGATGCGGTTGGAACTTACTAAATTTCTTCATGGCAACTTGGATGTGTTCACATGGATGTATTTCAATATGAGTCGGGCGTCACCAGAAATCGCATGGCACATGCTCAACATTGACCCCAAGTTCACAATAGTAAAGAAAAAGAGGCACAACCTGGGTCTTGAATGGTCAAAGGCATTAAGAGAAGAGGTGGACAAGTTAATGGCTGACGGTTTTATCCATGATGCAACTTATCCTGAATGGGTATTTAACCCGGTCTTAGTTCAAAAGTCCAATGGGAAGTGGTGAACTTATATCGATTACAAGGACTTAAATAAAGCTTTCCTGAAAGATAGCTTCTCTCTTCCCAGAATAGACCAGCTTGTCGACCGAACGGTAGATCATGAACTTCTATCATTCATGGATGCATACTCCGGGTACAAACAGATCCTAATGCACGAACCTGATCAAAAGAACACCATCTTCATCACAAATTTAGGACTATACTGCTATAGGGTGATTCCATTCGGTTTGAAGAACGCCGAGGCAACTTATCAAAGGTTGGTAAATACCATGTCCAAGCGCTAAATCAGGAAAACTATGGAGGTTTATGTTGACGACATGTTGGTCAAATCACGAGTAGTTTCCAACCACCTGGATAATCTCACTAATATATTCAAAATACTTTAAAAGTACGAAATGAAACTCAATCCATTTAAATGTCATTTTGGAGTAGCCATTGAAAAATTCCTAGGATTCATCGTAAGTGCCAGGGGCAATTGAAGCAAACCCAGAGTAGATAACGGCTTTGTAAGAAGTCCAAGCCCTAAAGAACAAAAGAGAAATGTGAAGATTAAATGGGAAGGTCATAGCTTTAATCTGATTTATCTTGAAAGCCATCGATAAGTGCATACCACTTTTGACGCGTTGAAGAAAGGAAAGAAAAACTTCAAATGGAACGTGGCATGTTAAACTGCTTTTGGAGAATTGCCGCGACACATGGAAGCTCCATCAATCCTGTCAAATTCAATGGGTGGAGTGGACCTATTCATTTACCTACCAGTCTCAACTCATGGTTTAAGCGCTACCCTAGTGCGTGAAGAAGCAAAAATCCAACGACCCGTATACTACATTAGCAAGCAGTTTACCGAAGCCGAGAAAAATTACCCAAAGCTGGAAAAACTAGCAACTTGCCTCCTAATCACGTCTAGGAAGCTACGATCATATTTTCAATCGCATCTAATCAAAATATTGACTGACCAACCTCTAAAAGTACTGTACCGACTGAAACTTTTGGATGACTTCTCAAGTGGAGCATCAAATTAAGCCAATATGATATCACTTACCATTCAAGAAAAGCGATCAATCGGCAAGCGCTGCTAGATTTCATCGTCAAATTTACTATACGGGACGACGAAGAAGAAACACCATCGAAAGTGGAGATGCAATGGAAACTCTTTGTTGATGATGCATATAACCACCTCCATTTTGGGGAGGAAGTAGTGCTTGAAACGCCAGAAGGGTGAGCCATTTGCTATGCCTAACGCTTGGAATTTTCTATAACAAATAATGAAGCAGATACGAAGCATTAATAACAGAGCTGAGAATTACGAAGGAACTTGGAATAAAGTCCATCCACATCTACAGTGACCCCCAACTAGTCGTCTGCCAAGTAAAGGGCGAGTACTAGGTTCGAGGGGAGGATCTCACTCCGTATCTGTCTAAAGTACAAGAGTTTCTGAGCGACATCAAACATTATACCATAATTCATATTCCACTGAAGTATAACACCAAGGTTGACTGCTTAGCTAAACTAGCTAGCTTCGGAGAGGCTTAATTGTTAGGATTAGCCCCGGTAGAGACTTTGACTGCCCCGACCATAGACGAAATGGACGTTGACCGGATCCTTGTGACTATCGCTGAACCTGAAACATGGATGATGCCAATCAAGGACTATTTACTTACAGGGACCCTTCCAACTGACCAGAATCGACCAAAAAAGCTTCTCTGGAAAGCGTCGCGATTCGTAATATAAGATGGGATACTTTACCGAAGAAGATTCTTAACCCCCTTTCTTAGATGTATGATCGACGACGAAGCTCGGAGAATCCTGAAGGAAGTGCATGAAGGCAAATGCGAAGACCATACAGGAGGCTAAACCCTTGCAAAGAATGTTCTCCAGTATGGATATTTCTGGCCGACATTAAACCACTACTTAGCAGACTACGCCAAGCGATGTGACAGTTGCTAATGATTTGGCAAAATTAAATAACTCCCTCAACAAAATTAACATAAACGGTCAGCCCGTGGCCATTCGCAATATGTGGAATCGACTTGATTAGCGTATTGCCAATAGCTAAAGGAGGAATAAAATAAACTATCATTGTTGTTGACTATTTCATAAAATGGGTCGAAATGAAACCATTGGCCACCATTATTACAAAGAAAGTTGTGACGATCCTGATTTCTGAGTAAAATTAAATTTAGTAATTAATATAAATTTATGGATTTAAATTGTAAATTAATTTAATTTTTCCAAAATTAAATAAGATATTTGTTTGTTTACTCATTATAAATATAGATTGATGGTATATTAATTTTTGAATTTGAAACTTAACGTATTGTTTTGAGTAATATATTGGATTTGAAAATGTAATGAACCATAATTTCGCTACTTCGAAAATGAGAGATTTCATTTGTTTTAAATTTAAAAAGGTTTAAAACTTAAATAAACAAGTTATATATAATAGAAAATAATAGAGAAATTATTTATTCTTACAGTTGATAATTTAAAAAGTATAAATTTGGATTTTAGAACAAATCAACAAAAGTTAAGTTTTGTTAAAAATAAATAAACGCTTAAATAAATAGGTTTAATTGTTTATTTAAAAAGATAAATATCATTGAAAACATCGAATAAAGATAATAAAAGCATATTAAAATATTTAAAAGAATGTTAATAAACTTTCAACAAAAATAACCATATTTTGTCGCATTTCGTCAGTTTTACTTACACTGTAAAATTAGAGAATTTTATATTATTAAAATATGATTTTAAAATATAAAGAGATATGTTTTAATTTATTTAAAGAAGTAAATTGTTTATTTTTAAATTTGGTTTACATAAATAAATAGTTTAACTAAAACGTTAAAATATGACCGTAAAATATTTTGTCGAAAAACGATGTTTTGTCGATTAAAAGTTGTCGCAACATCGTCGCACCTTTATTTCCTTATATAGGAAATATTCAAATAGTGTAAGTATTAGTTAATTCACTAATCAAGTTTACTTTTACTAAACAAGGTTAGAAACTTCTAGAAAACAATTAAGAAAAAGTAAGCACAAAAAAAATATCATTTCAAAGCAAAAGGTAAAACATCAAATCAAAGAAACATTATTATTACTTACTTTACTTAATATCTAAGTGAAAATGATATAAAGTAATGATTTGAAATGTGAGGTTAAGTGTTGAAAAAAATAAGATTACTTTATAAGTAAGTAAGGATATTTTGGTCTTTTTACGAAATATTATTTTAATCCAATACTTTTCTATAAATAAGACCACCATTCTTCCACTTTATTTTACACCATTTCCGACATTCTTCTTCCTTGAAGCTCTCTTTAATGGCTTCTTCTTCTCTTCCAAATGCTTACCAACTTTTTCAAAACCATATCAAATCAACTCCAAACATCACCAAACTTTGCCAAAGACATTAGAATACTATTTAAACATGGTTAAGCATCTAAGATGTGAAGAAACGATGGAGGAAGGAGTGGAATAGGGCATGGCCAAACCTATGAAGGAAGAGAAGCAAGTTCAGGAAGCTCCGGAGCAAGAAAAAGAGAAGGAAGTGCCGTCGATTTCATTCCAAGGATCTAGAAGCAAATTCAAGGTGCGGCGGAAGCTCTGTCGGATTTTCGGAAGTTTGAAAGAAGAGATCGATGGCATAAAGCAAAAGAAATGGAGTAGAATTTGATTAGTTGAAGTTTAAGTGAAGTGTTGTTGCAAATGAATGTTGGTAGGAAGAATTGGTTAAGTTAAAGGTGGGCACTCTTATAAAATCCATAAATTATTTCAAGTATGATGATTTAAAAGTTTAGTATATAATGGGTGATTTAGTGGATGACAACTTCGCTGATAAAATGGTTGATTATATGTTTGTGACACGGATGATAATTTGGTTCGATAAATGATAAGAAAAATGGTTAGTAAGTGTAGTTAATTAAATGAGAATATAAATTCATACAAATATGTGAATGGAAGTTATTTAGCCTCTCAATAGTTTTAAATAAGTTAAATATGGTTTAAAATAAATTTGAAGTGTTTTGGACAAGTTCCGAAGCAAATTCACAAAATTGGTCAAAATCGAGCTTGTCATGTAGCGGCAGTTCGTAAATTTCAACCTGTTGGGCGAATTCTCACCCAGAAGACCTCGAGACCAAGAGGCGCCAACCTCACTTGTATTCACATCCTACCCTTCACCAGCAAAGCCAAGGGACCATTTGGAAGCCCAACCTATAGGCCATTCGGCAATAGCCCATTCGGCATCCCCAGTGCACAAGCCCATTCGGCAGAGAAATGGAGCCTCGTTCGGCAATGCATGTCCCAAGCATAGAAGCACATTCGGCAGGAGTCCATTCGGCAGATCTTATGTCCCATTCGGCATATCCTAGTTCTCATTCGGCGCGACCCATTCGGTAGCCAAGAGGAAGCTTCATCCGGTCAAACTCCTACCGGACCAACCCCATCTCCGGTCCACCATACCACTCCTACTACCGGACCAGGGTCCTACCGGTCCATGCGCCACTTCCCTACCAGTCCAACCTATGGCCGAACCAACTATTCTCCCACACATCACCTTATGCCGAACCAACAGCCAACCATGCTACCGAACCAGAGTGATGGGAAGCCATCACCGGACCAAACCTACCACCGAACCAATACATCACGCTAAACCAAAGCCTCTCCACTTCATCTCCATGCACGGCCGAATGAAGCTCCGCCGAACCAGATGACTACCAGGCCAGATTGCTTCAGCCCAGGCCCGCTGGCAGCTATATACACCCAAGACCCCTGCCCCCTACCTCACTCTATAAATAGAGGGGCAGGGGTACAACAATGGCAGACAAGTTTGAGAGCTCAAGCAAGGAAGGAACTTTCAAACTACTTTCATACACTTGTACACAACGCATTGTACTTGTAACCTGAAAGAAAGAAGATAATAACATATAAAGTGGACGTAGGCACATTCTGGCCGAACCACTATAAATCTGTGTGTCTTTTACATTTCAGCCCCTACTTTTCTCATATTTACATACTCATCTAAAATCATTGAAAATTACATATAATCATCTAAATAATACGACTTGGAGGTGTTTGTCCATTTTTTGTGCAAACATTTTTGGTGCTTTCACTGAGAGCTGAACTCAAACTTCATCTTCTCCCACTCAACCTTTTTCCTAACGACATCACTCGTTGCTTAGAAATCATGCCTTCCAAACAGAGAAGGGATGTTAACAAAGGAAAGAACATCGCAACTAGCAGCCTTCCAGATCCAGCAATCACAGATCAGCCCACTTCAACAGCAGTACCAGATGAAAATCAGGAAATTCCAACTGGTCCCGCAACGGAACAACCAATCACTAGGGCAGATCTGGACAGGGTTGTGGCTGAAGTAACTAACCGCTTCACATCCCAACAAGAAACTTTGGTGGACCAACTCATGACACGCTTAAGGGACGCTGAAGAGTCCAACCGCAACACTGAATCATGGGGTGAATCCCAATCCGGAGGATCCCGGAGGCAACAAAGGTCTTCACTCTTCGAACAAGCTATCAACAGGAAAAACAATGATAGGGGCCGCGCCCGGACTCAGCCCGAATTCCGACTCGAGGAAGCCCTTGGAACCGAACCTAGCGGGGGAGGCACCAGGCGAGGGTCGGATGTAGCTGAGCCAGTCATGCCACCTAATCATAGAAACCCCGCTGAACGGAGCCGAGCTAGAACCCAGCCCGAAGTTGACCCCATGGATGTGCTCGAAACAGAACCCCACAGGGGAAGATCAAGGCAGGGGGCAACTGTAGCTGGTCCTAGCGTGCATCCAAGCAGCCAAAGACAACCACTAGATAATGCTAGAGGTGATAGACTGTACCATCCCTACAGGTCATCTGGACGAGATAGATCCCGCAGGGAAGAACCGAGCTCATTTTTGTCCGCTCCAAGTTCTGACGAGCGGATGGCACGATTATTCAGAGAATGTGTCCAACGGGAGCAAAGGGACCGGGGAATAGGCGCTAGGGTCACCAGTCCCTTTACCCGAAATATCGAAACTGCCATCACTCCCCGGGAATGGAAAATGCCAACCATGGAACCTTACAAAGGAACTTCCGACCCCATCGTACACCTGCAGAGATACACCCAGCATATGCTCATGAGTGGAGCAACAGAAGGAGTATTATGTAAATGCTTTCCGCTATTCCTATCAGATCTAGCTACCTCCTGGTTCTGCCATCTACCCCAAGGATCCATCAACTCATGGGAGATGTTAAAAGAAAGGTTTATTAGCCAGTTCCGCATCCATGTGGAACAACCCAGGGATGCTTATTCTCTATCCAATGTCAAACAGAAAACCGGAGAGACGCTACAACAATATCTAACACGGTTCAACGCCGCAGCGGCAGCAGTTCAAGATGCCGATGAGAAACTCACTCTAATGGCCCTCTGTAGTGGCGTGCATCCAGACACCAAGTTTGCCAGAAGATTAACTAAGGAAAAACCAGTTACCTTGCCTGATTTCTTCCATGAAGCTGGAAAGTATATGAGACTTGAAGACGCTGCTACGGAGAGGCAGCCAGGGCAACAAGGCAAGATAATTCAGGACAAGGTTCCCACTGCAGCTAAGGACGCTCGAAGAAATGAATCTAGAGACAATGCTGGGGGCAGAAAGGGTGAGAAGCGCCAATATCGACCAGGGCCAAGATTTGACTCCTACACTCCTTTGAATGAAACAATCGAAAACATCTACCTAGCCACTCAGGGCGAACTCGGATACAAGCGCCCCCCGCACAAGAAAGAATCAGATAACGCACTCAAGTCCGGAAAGTTCTGTCGCTTCCACGAATCCCACGGACATGACACCAATGAATGCCACCATCTTCGGGACTTGATCGAAGAACACATTAGAAGAAGAAGACTGGAACGTTATGTGAAAAGTCAGAACAGGACTCCAACTCCTGCCAATGAGAACTCAAAGCAACCCCTCCCAGAAGTAGGCGGAGGGAGTCGCAACAATCACAACACCAGTGGCTCTAGTCAAGAGAAGATAGTAGTCCTTACCATCTCAGGAGGACCACACATTGCCGACAGAAGTTGGGCAGAGATGGAAAGGTACGGCAAGTCGCTTAGAAATACCGAAGGATACGTTAACTCCGTCACAGAAGAACGCCAACCGAAACGAAAAGAGAGCGACGACATCATATTCAGTAGACGCGATTTGGAAGGAAGACAGTACCCACATATGGATCCTATGGTCATCTCTGCCTGGTTCGGCCCTGCTAAAGTTTTTCGGATTCTAATAGACACGGGAAGCTCCGTAAACATCTTGTTCAAACATGCTTTCGACAAAATGAAGTTATCAATGAAGGATGTGTCTCCCTGCGACAAACCACTGCACGGTTTCACTGGAGATGCAAAAATGCCCCTCGGGCAACTTGACCTCTTCGTCGAAATAGGAAGTCATCCCCGCTCCGTGGTGCGAAAACAAACGTTCGTGCTAATAGAGAACCACTCGGCTTACAACGCCTTCTTGGGGAGACCAGCCTTGTCTGACTTCCAAATTGTCCTAGCCCCCTGGTGCCTGAAGATGAAATTCCCGACAGACAACGGAATAGGAGAAGTAGAAGGAGATCAAGACGCTGCCCGAGACTGCTATGTAACTGAGCTTCGCAACAACCGCAGAAAGAATAAAGGAAAAGATGCAGAGACTACTCTCTGCATGAAAAGCTTGGAGGCATAGCAACTAAAGAAAGCCCCTCCTCTTCGATACACAAGCGATCCCTTCAATGAACTAGACCCCCGGGATAAAGAGGAGGAGGCTACCGCCGAGCCTGCAGAGGCTATGGAATTCGTATCTGTAGATAAGCATGATTCAAGTAGACTATTAAAAATCGGATCTCAGCTGAAAACGGAATTGAAGGATCGACTCATTGACTTTCTCCGCCACAACTTAGATGTATTTGCGTGGACCCATGCCGATATGACAGGAATCTCCCCAGACGTAGCATGCCACATGTTGAACATCGATCCCACCAAGGTACCAGTAAAGCAGAAAAAGAGGAGCATGGGGGCAGAGCGATCAGCAGCCCTTGATGAGGAAGTAAAAAATCTACTTGCTAATGACTTCATACGGGAAGCCATCTACCCAGAATGGATCGCTAACCCAGTGCTAGTAAAAAAGGCCAATGGAAAGTGGCGAACATGTATTGACTTCTCCAATCTGAATGACGCTTGCCCGAAAGACTGCTTCCCACTTCCCCGAATTGACCAACTCGTGGACAGCACAGCTGGGCACGAACTCCTATCTTTTATGGATGCATACTCCGGATATAACCAGATCCCCATGCACGCTCCCGATCAGGACCACACTAGCTTCATCACCGACCGCGGATTATATTGTTACAAAGTCATGCCTTTTGGACTCAAAAATGCTGGAGCTACCTATCAACGCCTCGTCAACAAAATGTTCGCAGAACTGATAGGACGTACTATGGAAGTATATGTGGATGACATGTTGGTGAAGTCCAGGAAAGCCAACGACCATGTAAGCCATCTGGACGATATGTTTCGGGTACTTCGCCGATATGGAATGAAGCTGAATCCTCTAAAGTGCTCCTTCGGAGTATCATCGGGAAAATTCTTAGGATTCATCGTCCACGCCAGAGGAATCGAAGCAAACCCTGAACAAATCCGAGCTTTAAAAGAAATAAGGATACCTTCCACTCGAAAAGAAATGCAGAGCCTAAACGGAAAGGTGGCCGCCCTAAGCAGATTCATTTCCAAGGCAACTGACAAGTGTGTCCCTTTCTTCGAAGCACTCAAGAAAGACAAAGGGAGGTTCGAGTGGACCGACGAATGCTTAAAAGCCTTCCTCAACCTAATCGAACACCTTCAGAGACCACCAGTACTCTCAACTCCAAATGAAGGTGAAGTGTTATACCTATACCTCGCTGTATCATCTCATGCTCTAAGCGCCGCCTTGGTAAGAGAAGAAGACCGCACACAACGTCCGGTTTACTTTGTAAGCAAGAGATTTACGGGGGCAGAAGCCAGATATCCTAAACTTGAGAAGTTAGCATATTGTTTATTGATCGCGTCACGGAAACTGCGACACTACTTCCAGTCTCACTCCATCAGGGTTCTAACCGATCAACCACTAAGACAAGTGCTCCATCGTCCTGACACTTCTGGGCGACTCCTCAAATGGTGCATCGAACTAAGTCAGTATGATATCACCTACCATCCCCGCACCGCTATCAAAGGACAAGCCATGGCTGATTTCATTGCCGAATTCACTACCAACGAAGGCAAGGAACAATCCGAAGTAGCAAAAAACATCAAGTGGAACCTCTTTGCAGACGGAGCATCGAACGAACAAGGCTCGGGGGCAGGTATTGTGATCGTCACCCCCAGGGGAAGAAAGTTGTACTATGCATTAAGATTGGAGTTCACGGCCACTAACAACGATGCTGAATATGAAGCAGTAATAGCGGGATTGGAACTGGCCCTAGAAATTGGGATCAATTCCTTATGTATTCATAGTGATTCTCAGCTTATCGTAAACCAGGTACTAGGAGAATTCCAGACTCGAGGAGAACGGCTCACAGCATACCTAAAGAAAACCAGACTGCTGCTCGATCGATTGAACCATCATCTAATCAAACACATTCCTCGAGAAGAAAACCAAGAGGCAGATGAACTTGCAAAGCAAGCTAGTATGAAGGACAGCACCATTCCCGGAGCACTAGTAATCTCAAGGCAGCTAGCCCCAAGTTTCGAACAAGTAAATCTGATAACTGCAATCGAAGAAGGAACCTGGATGACTCCTATCCGGAAATATTTGCAAGATGGCATACTACCCGACAGGCGTGACGAAGCCAAGAAGATCTTGAGAAAAGTTCCCCACTACACAATACAAGAAGGCATCCTCTACCGGCGTGGCTTCTCTAGCCCCTTATTAAGATGCGTCGCCGGAAGGGAAGCCAAGGAGATATTAACAAACATCCATCAGGGAGGATGCGGAGATCACACTGGAGGACAGACTTTGGCAAGAAAGATACTCCGATATGGATATTACTGGCCCACACTAAACAAAGATACCCTAGACTTCGTTAAGAAATGCGACAGATGTCAGAAGTTCGCCAAGATCCCTCGACTGCCCACAAACGAAATTACTCAAATGACCAGCCCTTGGCCCTTTGCTGTATGGGGAATTGACTTAATTGGCGAACTGCCAACGGGCCGAGGCGGAGCCAAATATGCTATAGTGGCAGTCGATTATTTCACCAAATGGGTGGAAGCGGAACCTTTAAATAAAATATCTTCAGCAAAAATTATTAACTTCTTGATCAAAAACATTCTGTGCAGGTATGGAGTCCCCCTCAAGATCGTATCAGACAACGGACTCCAATTTGACAGCGAAGAATTTGCCGACTGGTGCCAAGAGCATGGAATTCATAAAAGCTTCTCATCAGTAGCTTACCCTCAGGCAAACGGACAAGTTGAAGCTGTCAACAAAATTCTCAAAACCCTAATCAAGAAGAAACTTGAAAAGTCAAAAGGCGCTTGGGTGGACGAACTTCCTACGGCACTATGGGCATACCGCACATCTTTCAGAACATCAACGGGACATACTCCTTTCTCTTTGGCATATGGATCGGAGGCAATGCTCCCAGTTGAGACTATTGTGCCTTCCCACCGTAGGATCCACTACAACCCAGAAGAAAACGAAGAACTCCTCCTCATGTCTTTGGAACTGATTGAGGAAAGGAGAAACGATGCAGCACTCAAAGCAGCAGCTCACAAACAAAAAGTGGCAGCACTATACAATTCCAAAGTCAAGCATCGCAGCTTACAAGAAGGAGATCTTGTCCTCAGGCGAATCTTTCCGCGCCCCGGGGCACTGGACCCCATCTGGGACGGACCATATGTAATTCACAAAGATCTCCACAACGGAGCTTACATTTTGTCAACAGTGGACGGAGAGGTGTTCCAGAGGGCATGGAACATCCGACACCTCCGTCGATACTTTTCTTAACTTGTACTGCCCATATGAAGTGAATTAACAAAGAGAACCAGTGGACGTAGGCATTTTCGTGCCGAACCACTTTAAAAAATCTTGTCTCTTTTTAACTTGTTCCTTTATGTCTTGGCTACTTGTTAAGTTTTATCCCTTTCTGTTGAACAAAATCCTATGGCATCTCCACTCAAGACGCACCGCGGCCTCATCTAGACTAGGCCTAACAGGTACGCCACGATTCTATGCACTCGCCAATGAGACTCTTTTGCTCCAGCATCCCTCTGCTGCGGGTTAACTCATTGCGCGCCTGCCCTCAAAGCCAACTGTAATGAGCCGATTATAAGTCATCATAAAGGCCGACTATAGCCGATGGCAGCTCATTACGGCGTTCGGCTCGTCGGTAACCGTGAACCTACTTTAAGCCCCAACATAAGGTGTGGCCAGCCAGGGGTAGTTCACGGCCAACGGCACCCACGCTAGCCGGCCACGGTAAATCGAATAATACCCACGATTACGGACCATAACGGTTCGGGTAGTTACCGTGCGCGATCTCGGCTCCGATGTGTCTTAAGTGCGGCGGTGGTAAAAAAGAAAACTCCCCGCGGAGGCGTAAGATGGGTGACAAATGTCTCCAAGACCCACAGCTAGGGAAAGTGACTACAAAACCCGTTTGCCACGAACTTAAGCACATCGACGGCCTTCCGTGACTGGAAGTTTTACTTTTACTATATTTCCATTTCATTTAAATATTTTTCTCCTATCCTGTATAACAAACTCTAAAGTACAGGAAACCAAATAGGAAACATTCACTCATGAGGCTCTAAGCCTGCGTGCTGGGTAGCAGGGCGCTCTGCTATACCCGTGAACAGTTACACAAGACACTCAAAGCTACCGCCTGCGAATAAAACATAAAGGGCGGTACTCTCTTCTCTTGTACATAAATGCGTAACTATAACTTATTCATACACTGACATTGCAACACGTGAAGTTATATTTCAAGCAAAAACTTAACATCAAACACAACTAGAATCACAGGCATATACGTAACTATACTTCTCACACAACATATCAAGATAATCACAGCAACAACATTTAAACATGACAAAATCAGCTTATATTATAAGATCACACGAAGTTATTCTTTGCAAATAATTTTATTACAGTTGCATATCAAAGACTAACATGAACAGTGATAAAAAAGAAACAAAAAGATGGCAGATGCATCCACACTCCATCACCAACTCCCCCAGCCTACTTAGCCGCAGGATCGGAGCCCCCAGCATGTGGATCTGAAGTCCCACCTGTCCAGATCGGAAGAGGAATTCATTAAACGAACGATCAAGTTATGAAAACACGGAAAGAAAAGAAAGGGAAAAGAATAACTCACCAGCATCCGCCGCTTGATCCTCATCATCCAACTGCACGCCCGCTTCCTCCGCAGCAAGCAGCCGCATCCCCTCCTTCACCGCCGCTTGCTCCTCCTTTGAGAACTGAGCAGTAACCGCACTCAAGTTGAAAGCCTCTCCGCCTTCCTTACCCGCGTTCACCCTGGCCTCCTCTAAAGCCTGGAGATACACCTTGGCCATGACCCGAGGGTAATCGTCCATCCAAGACAAGCCGCCCTCTTTCCAAGTATGGAAGTACATATCCTGAAGCATCTCATCCATCATCCCCTCATTTTCCTCAAACTCCCTCACCCGAGCCTCGGAAGCTTGCAACTTAGCGACGGCGACGTCCCTCTCTGATTGGTATCTCAAGCAGTCAGCCTGGAGTGACCTCCTCATTTCCTCCTCCTTCAACCTAAGGGACCTCCTCATCTCCTCCATCTCCTCCTTCAACTCAGCCTGAGCCATCTCCGCAGCCTCGAGTCTCCTCGACAACTCCTCTACCCGCTCGAGATCCGCATTTCGAACCTCATCCACCGTTGTAATGGCCATGTTAATCCGCTCCCTGCAGGTAACCTCCATCTTCCGTAACTCCGCCCTACTGGCCTTCTCCATGGTCTCTTTCAGACGCTGGGAGGCTTCCTCATGCTGGGAGATCTGGATGGCTTGGTCGGCAAGCTGCTTGGCCTGATCGGCAACCTTTAGCCTTAACCGAATATTAGCACTCCCAATCTCCTCCCCGGCCTTGACCAATCGAGCATGATGCTCCATTAACTTCTTAGTCTCTTCGGCCACCCGGTCAATATTAGCCTTGGCCTCGTCCCCCATAGTAACTACCCGAGTAGTAAGCAGATCAAGATCTAGGGACTTGGCCTCATCCAGCACACGTACCATGGGGTTGCGGGGAAGTAGGTGCTCGCCCGTGGTCTCATCAAATGAAATGTCCCGAAAACTTGGGTCTAAATCAGGATGACCGGCAAAAGGGTCACGAGGCACGGGGCGAGGCACATCGGGACGCCTTATATGAATGACAGTAGATCTCTTGGAAGGAGGAGGAGGGGGGCAGGGCTCCGTGCTCTCCTCCGTAGTATCACGAGGAGGCTGAGTAGGGGGAGACAGAGTAGGAAGCTGCGAAGCAGAAGAAGACTCAAATAAGGAACGGCTCCGCTTCCTTTTCTGAATGCCCTCTTCGATGACCCCAAGAAGAGGGCGGTACTTGACTACGTCCCCAGTGCGATCAGTAGAAGGTTTCGCGGAAGCTCTCCTCGACTTAAATTGTTCAAGGCGGTGTCGAACATCCGACGTTTTACCCGCCTGGCCTGCCCCTGGAATAAAGAACAAGTGTTACGAACATACAATAATCCGCAATTCAAAAAATGTGCTAAGTTAAAAAGAAAGAAAAGTGAGGAGACACATCTGTTATACAAACCCGGCGGAGGAGTGGGATACTGCAATAAGTCCTGGATCTCATTCCAGGACGGAAGTGAACCGTAAACAATTTCTAAGTCCCTATCGAAAATGGAATCGGCAGAAGACAAAAGTTCACCTTGCATCGCCGGGGTCACCCTAGCTGAGGAACCCTTAGAGGATGGGTCAGTGCTAACCACAGCTTTGCCGGTTTCCTCTGCCCTCTCCGTTTCCTTCTCTGTTTCCGACTCCCCCTCTGACTCCCCGAAGGCCCGACGGAGAGCCTCATCCAGTTCGAGGTCCTGCTCAGAGGTTAGAGCAGCAACACCGCTACCACCCTGACCATCGCCATCTCCTCCACCCTCCGACCCTTCTCCAACTTCACCTCCTTCCTCCTCTTCTACACCTTCCTCCTCCGGGACATCCGGGCAAGTACTTGGAGAAGGGCCATCGGACTCCTTGAGCTTCTTGCCTCCTACGACTGGACGTTGTGCAAAGGGCTTCCTCTTGCCACCCTTCGCTGTCACCCCACCTTTAGGCTGGGCAGCCTTCTCTTCTGCCGTGTCCCTCTGTTTGACTACGGACTGATGTGGGAGGATCAAATTATACGACAAGAGCCTGGCATTCCTAATCAGATAAGCAGCCGATCTGTCTCTCCCGGAAATAGCTTCAATTTCTGCTGCCATCCGAACCAAGCGATCATCTTCCACAACCGCAAAACCACCTGTCGCTAGCAAGAAATAAAAGCGCATAAGAGAGTGAATTACAGCCAAGACAGGAATTATGAGTAGAGTTTTTACTTACATCCGGAGGTAAATCGGCGAATAGAGACGGAGTCATCCCTGACAAAGAACCACTCCTTCTTGAACATACTATACTTCGAGTATAAATCCAAAACAGGCTTGAAGGAAACGGCTGACTCCAAGCTAATATATGGGGACCCCTTCCTGTACCCCCTCAGATTGTACAGATATCGTATTTCCCGGTGGGAGGGGGCGCGCCCATATCTCTTCTGGAAGATAGCATATAAGCATACCAGAATGGCATAAGAGTTGGGCTGAAGCTGGAATGGAGCCACCTTCAGATAAGTGACGAAGCTTAGTATCCAGGCGTTGATTGGAGGAATAGCCCCGCACATGCAATGGTACCGGCTATAAGCGAAGTACCCTTCAGGGGGATCATATGGCATGACCCCTTCCCCCGGTAACAACATAAGAGCCCTGTCTATCCCAAAGGAACGGGATATAACGTCAAGTTGCTCCTCCTTTAAGGAGCTTAGGAAGCAGTCAGGGGGAGAGTTCAAAAGTTCCTGTGGACCACATCCGTCCACTAGAGACTTCGGAATGGGTCGATGTTGCTCGGATCCTGATTGGACTGGGGGCAAGGAAGAAGAGGGCTCTCTTGTGCCTCTAGACTTCTTTCTGTCTGATCGTGTTTCCGCTTTGCGAGACATTTTCTGCAGCACAAGAAAAACACGGTGTTAGAGCAAGAAATATAGAAAGATAAACAAGCAAGTATCTAAAGAAAGCATATAAAAGCATAAGATTCCGCTCAAGGTTCAAGTATGAAGTCTCATTCGGCGGTGCAAGACGAGTTCATTCGGCACCAAACTCCAATGCTCATTCGGCATACATGTCATTCGGCATACATGTCATTCGGCATACCTCATTCGGCTATTCAATACACTCCGTACACATTCGGCAAACAGGGACATTCGGTGGCAAAGGTTCATTCGGCAGAAAGTATACATACCTGGTTCGGTATAAGCTGGTTCGGCGAAGACTTTGGTTCGGCAGCACAATATGGTTCGGCTCTAGTCGTTCGGTAATGAAAAACGAGGGGGGTACGGCCTCTATATATAGGCGAGCTCAGGACCGGACCAAGGCGTTCGACATACCGGACCGAATGAAAACCGAATGGAACTATCCATACCGGACCAGCCTCCAACCGAATGAAACCTGGGCCAACTCGAAACCGAATGAAGCTGCCTCTACCAGCAGAAACCAGAAACAGGGGGCACGCAGGCGCCTCACTCAGATAAGTACCGAACTCCAGAACTAACTAATAAAATGAGATTATGATAACGATGAATAAGTCGTCAAACTCTCACCGACATGGATTAAATCGTTTACACGTGTACGCGACCACGAATGGTCCATAGGCACGCTCTGAATGGTTGTTAACCCTACCATCGTGGGAATTTACACTTTGACACGTCTTTTTAAACTCATAGGTGAGACGGATAGTTGACTCTGATAATTACGAAATGGCTAAGCTACTTACACATGTACGGGATCGCGAACGATCCCTAGGCATGCTCTGAGCTGGCGATAAACCACCTTGACAAACGATCCAGGGACCCACTCTAACGTGAACCTGGCATCGATAATGCTAAGCCCCCTCGGGGCACACTAACCCGCCTCGAACGGCGCAATACACTTCATCCCAGACATTTCGATCACGAACGGCCATCGTTTGAAATCATACTAAAACTGTAAATTCCTTCGCAGGACATCAACAGGATACGAGCATCCAGCCCATGGCGTTACAAAACAAACCTTCCTACCTCGAGGAAACAAAGCGCGACACGTGCAAGCACGTGCCCCACTTTGGGGGGCAAATGTTGGGCGAATTCTCACCCAGAAGACCTCGAGACCAAGAGGCGCCAACCTCACTTGTATTCACATCCTACCCTTCACCAGCAAAGCCAAGGGACCATTTGGAAGCCCAACCTATAGGCCATTCGGCAATAGCCCATTCGGCATCCCCAGTGCACAAGCCCATTCGGCAGAGAAATGGAGCCTCGTTCGGCAATGCATGTCCCAAGCATAGAAGCACATTCGGCAGGAGTCCATTCGGCAGATCTTATGTCCCATTCGGCATATCCTAGTTCTCATTCGGCGCGACCCATTCGGTAGCCAAGAGGAAGCTTCATCCGGTCAAACTCCTACCGGACCAACCCCATCTCCGGTCCACCATACCACTCCTACTACCGGACCAGGGTCCTACCGGTCCATGCGCCACTTCCCTACCAGTCCAACCTATGGCCGAACCAACTATTCTCCCACACATCACCTTATGCCGAACCAACAGCCAACCATGCTACCGAACCAGAGTGATGGGAAGCCATCACCGGACCAAACCTACCACCGAACCAATACATCACGCTAAACCAAAGCCTCTCCACTTCATCTCCATGCACGGCCGAATGAAGCTCCGCCGAACCAGATGACTACCAGGCCAGATTGCTTCAGCCCAGGCCCGCTGGCAGCTATATACACCCAAGACCCCTGCCCCCTACCTCACTCTATAAATAGAGGGGCAGGGGTACAACAATGGCAGACAAGTTTGAGAGCTCAAGCAAGGAAGGAACTTTCAAACTACTTTCATACACTTGTACACAACGCATTGTACTTGTAACCTGAAAGAAAGAAGATAATAACATATAAAGTGGACGTAGGCACATTCTGGCCGAACCACTATAAATCTGTGTGTCTTTTACATTTCAGCCCCTACTTTTCTCATATTTACATACTCATCTAAAATCATTGAAAATTACATATAATCATCTAAATAATACGACTTGGAGGTGTTTGTCCATTTTTTGTGCAAACACAACCTGTAACTTCAAATTGACGTAGAGAATGATTTATAAGTCAAATTTCTTTGAAATAAAAATTCTTTGGTCCACAATGATAATAGTTTTCCAAAGAAGAAAGAAGATCAAGATTTCATCAAGTAAGTTTGAAATATGTCCAAAACAATTTTCTCAAAATATCGCGGTTTAGCAGTTCGGAATCCCAATAGGGATTTCTTTATAAAGGACATTTTTAAATGATTAAAAAAATGAAATAAATTTGATAAATCTATTAAAATGGTTTAAGAGAGATTTGGAATGTAAAATATGAATTTTCAAATATTAAAAAGTTGTTTAAATCAAATAAGCTTATATAGCACTTTCTGCAGCACTTTTATGCTGCGAATTTTATAACCTTTTGAATATGAGTTTAAATTTAACAATTCTTTCCCAAATCTTTTGTGAATGATTTTAAAGGAGTAAATAAGTAATGTAAAGATGATTTGGAAGTTTTAATAAGAGTTTGAATAAATCATTAAGAGAAATTGTTTGTAACACTTAAACGAAAAGTGAGGAATATTGAATGTAATAATGAACTGAGTATGCGGAAACGACTAGTAAATTTGTCCCACCTATGAAATCTATGATGACAAAACAAGATGTTTAACTAAGGTTGGGGATGGAGCAACCAGTGCCATGAACTTACCTGGCCTATGTTTTCTCTTCATAGGCGAGGGGTGGAACAGATCAAAAGGAAAGCCCGGATGCTCTAAAAGATCGTATTTAAGTTTTTCCAAGTTAAAATACAAAGATATTCATTAGGATTACTTTCCATTAGCCCTTGGAGGTGAAAATTGCCATTAGTCCTTGGAGGTGAAAATTTCCATTAGTCCCTGGAGGTGAAATTTGTTGTTAGTCCCTGGAGGTGAAACTTGCCATTAGTCTCTGGAGTTGAAATTTGCCATATCTAAGATGGCAGTAGTGATCCATTATGAAAATCTTTGATTTGCAAGAACATGATTTGAAGTTAAGAAAGAAAATCTTTGATTAAGATTTAATGAATGATTTAGGAATATTTTCCCTAAGTTTAAAAGTTATAACTTGAATATAAGATAATCTTTGATTAAGATTTAATGAATGATTTGGGAATGTTTTCCCTAAGTTTAAAAGTTATAAATTGAATATAAGATATCTTTGATTAAGATTTAAAAGAATGATTTGGAAAAGTTTTCCCAAGTAAAAGAGAAAATGATTAGGATTTAAGAAAGGTTTAAATAAATCAAATAATTTGATAAATGAGGCTTAATGATTCCATATACTCTTGAAAAGAAAATGGAATAACTTTAAAAGATTATATCTAAGAAAGATATTTGATTTAAAAAATGAATTAATTGATTGATGATTGATATCCACATATGACCTTAACATCTTTTCAAAAGCGATGATTGGTTTCGAAGGAATCGAAGTCGGATTTGGATAATTCCTATTTGAAAACCACTCCGAACCAATGTATACGTTCGAATGTGAAGACATATTGAAGATGATGATTATTGAAGGCCGTGGATCTACATAGCGTGAAGACTACTTGTTAAACATGCTCTGTTTGGCCCCCATTATAGAGTTATTTATAGCAGTGGTCTCCTCGTGATGGAGATTTTATTGGATTACAAGGGCTTCTCGCCTAGTAATGGCCGAGGAAAGTGCCTCCATTTTCGTTCAGTCCTAGAATGAACTTGTATGGATGTTGGTCTGACATTGTATTCAGAATCACATTTGAGTGGTATCTATAAACTTATATCAGTTGGTGGCGGAGAACGCAATTTCTCTTAGCTTAACACCCTTTCCCGAGACATAAGGGCTCAGGAAGTTATACTTTTCTAGAAATCAGTTGTGTGACGTGAAATGGCAGTGTCGCATTCAAAGTGGAACCTGTTATGATCAAAGCATAGTTTTGTATGAAAAGCGTGAATTTGAAGAAACTGAGAGTAGCCTCGCACCTCGGTTATGATGGTATTCTATGTGGTCAGATGTATGCTCGCATTTCAGATAGTAGTGAATTGGGTTATCAGATGTTCTAAGCCCTAGGTACCTGATACGCCTGGGTCTCAAGGCATTCATTGCCCCATGTGGATAAAGTGTTTAGCTTGAGAAAAGCAGGGAATTACCGGTTATCAGTCGTAGTGTAGCAAGTATAGTTCCAAGTGACTAGTTTGAGAAAAGCCATTAAGGCACCGTGGGAACTATGTTTGTTATGCGTGGATTGAAGAAAAGGTCACTAGTTCCCTATCATGTTGGAAATCCAATCCCAATACAAGATTTACGGTTTGATTGTATTCCTAAAATAGCTGTAATTACTTGCAAACAATTCAGCTACCCCCTTTCTGGTATCATATATTCGGTTCGGTATATTCTGTTAACCTAGTCTGGATATATTACCTTAGACTTAGTCTAGATATTGATACCTTATTTGAATGAGTTTATTTGAAAATGTTTTTAAAGAGATTTCATTAGAAATAATATTAAAGGTTTTGATATAAAAGTGTTTTGGTTATCATAAGGTAAAAACCCGTCTGTGTTTATGTGTGTGCGTGGTCTTATGAGATACCCTTCTTTTCAAGATTTTGATGACAACGTCATTTTAAATTTCGTGTATCTCACGCTGGTTTATCAAGCCTGATCCAGGAATTTTCAATACTCGGGTCAGATTCGAGTAGTTTCAGGTTGAGTTGAAGATTGTTGGAGTTTCCAGAGGAGAGCTGGAGATCTTCATCATCGTATGGACATATTCTATTATCCGTTGTACTTAGTGTATTTTTTTATGTTTGTCAGCAATCATAAGGACAGATGTTTATAACTGTCCAAGCTGAATTTAGGTTAAACTCTGATATTGTATTTTAAATTTTTCCGCTGTAAAGATTATTATTGAAACAATATATGCTATTCCATTCGTGTGAGATTCTGTTCTGTCTTTATTTTCTTTCTACCCTTAATGATGCGCTTATTCATGCAATTTGAGTTAGACATGTGCGGTTTGTTATCGATTCAAACGATACGGAAAAACGGGTCATTACATTTGGTATCATAGCTGAAGGTTAAGCGAGAATCTTGGCTTTGGTTCGGTAAAGACTCATCAGAGATAGGGTTAGTAATACCCTAGGATGAGTAACCCATTAGAGATAGGGTTAGTAACATCCTAGAATGAGTCTGAGTGTATTATATATGAGCGCCTATTTGTTAGTAACTAATAAAAATGTTTTGTGTTGATTTATCTGTTGTGTGATTTATGGATTCTGATCGATGCACCTGATCACCGTTATCGATGAGGGTTCCTAAACACTTGAACAAGGCGAACCGGCACACTGATTTTGAAAAAATTGGTAAATGAAATAGTTTTACCTAGGATTATATTTTGAATAAAAGGTATATATTTTGAGAAGTTATATAGTTAGAAATCAGGATTAGTGAAATTTAAATATGAACATCTTGTGATTAGAATTTCACAGTTTGACTAAAAGATGTTTCATAAAGATTATCAATAAGTAAGAAATATGATAAGGTACTTAAGATCTTTAATACCTATTCCAAAATAATAAATTAAGAAACGATAATGTTAAGTTACTATCATAAATTGATCAATTGTTTGATTTAAAAGTTTAAGTACAAATACCTTGTGAATTAAGTTTCACGATTTGACTATAAGGTGTTTGATAATAAGATTTGTTTAAGGAATGAACATATAAGATGAAAATATATTTAAATAATAAAAAATGATTTTGTAAAAGTTATATATAAAAGGAATGAGAATTTAAGTTCGATTAAAAAAACTGTGGTAATTTAAATGAAGTTAATTAATATAAGATAAAATGAATTAATAAGATAGGTTTTACAAGTAATATCTAAAGGATTTTGAAAATGGTATTATAAAGAGGAATTTTATGATAACTAATTCGAATGGCTTGAAAATAAACTAAAAATGGGTAAGTGATGGGTTCAGATGGTAAGCACTTCTCTTAAGTATTACTTTTCTTGTTAAGAGGATATATAATACTTTTGGTAATATCCAGTTCCTTCGATTGTTTCGAAGTTACTCAATTTATGTAATTTTCTTAAGTTAGAAGAAATAATGTGAATCATTGATTAGTAATCTTTATAAAAGTGTTTAAACCAAAAATAAATTTGGAATCGCTAATTGATAAGATAAAGCGGGATTTTTGACAATTTTGGACAGTCGAAAATTTCCGAATCATACCTCACTCAGTGCTAAGAAATTTGCGAAAACTTTTAGTAAAAGATTGTGAAATATTCTGAGTAAATGATATTGGATAAGTATAATCTATAAATGTGATTATGAACAAAAAAAGGAAACTATAACCTACAAAATGTTTTATTAATGAATTCTAGCATTAATTAATAATTGGATTTAAGTCCTTAAAAGTGATTGATTTACATAAGTTATAAGATGTAATAAACTTAAGTAATTGATTTATAAAATAGTTCATAAATAATATTAGTGTTAAAGGAAATATACCGAGTTAAAAGATGTGGGAAGAATCTTTTAAAGATAAATTATCTTTCGAGCGAAAAATGGTTTCTTTAGAATATTTTCGTTTAATAAAAATATTTGGAAATAAATAATTAAAGGGATTATATAAAGAAGCACCTTTATAAAGTGTTCGATCTTAAGATAAAGTTTTTATGAAAGTTTTTGCGGGTTAATAAATACATATGTTATACGTAAATTGTTTCATCACACAAATTTTGATCTAAGATTCGAGTTTGGAACTTTGAGGTGTTTACACCAATCCGAAAATGGATTTATCACTCGATTCTTGACGGCGAACATTGATTAGGGTTTATGGTTGGGTACTTGAGCTTTCTATCATAGTTGAGAGCTATGTAAGGAAAGCAAAGGTTTCTGAGCAAAGGGCCCGATTAAAGTCCGCACTAGAGGATCGGGGGATCGATACTAGTTCGAAAATAAAGTTGTGCATTCGAATAGGTGATTGAATAAGATATTTCATATGGATGATTTGTGTATATTATATGGATTTAAGTTTAAAGATAAATGTTTTAGGCAAACTTTTGTTTGAGTAATTTCGAGGACGAAATGCTTTTAAGCAGGGGAGAATGTAACGACCCGTAATTTCGCTATTTCAAAAATGAGAGATTTCATTTGTTTTAAATTTAGAAAGGTTTAAAACTTAAATAAACAACTTATATGCAATAGATAATAATAGAGAAATTATTTATTCTTATAGTTAATGATTCAAAAAGTATAAATTTGGATTTTAGAATAAATGTATCTATGTGATCGAGTATGGAATTCTGTTTATTCACTTTAAATTCGTATCCGTTTCCCAATTTTTCCTGCTAGGATTGAAAATCCTATATTTTACATATCCATACGATTGAGTCAACAAAAGTTAAGTTTTGTTAAAAATAAATAAACGCTAATAGGCTTAATTGTTTATTTAAAAAAATATCATTGAAAACATCGAATAAAGATAATAAAAATATATTAAAATATTTAAAAGAATGTTAATAACTATTTAATGAAAATAACCAAATTTTATCGCATTTCGTCAGTTTTACATACACTGTAAAATTAGATATTTTGATATTATTTAATATGATTCTAAGATATAAAGAGACATGTTTTAATTTATTTAAAGAAGAAAAAAGTTCATTTTTAAATTTGGTTTACATAAATAAATAGTTTAATTAAAACGTCAAAATATGACTGTAAAATATTTTGCCGAAAATCGACATTTTGTCGATTAAAAGTTGCCGCAACGTCGTTGCATCTTTATTTTCTTATATAGGAACATATATTCAAATATTGTAAGTATTAATTAATTCACTAATCAAGTTTATTTTTACTAAACAATGTTAGAAACTTCTAGAAAACAATTAAGAAAAAGTAAGCACGTAAAGACAAAAATATCATTTCAAAGTAAAAGGTAAAACATCAAATCAAAGAAACATAATTATTACTTACTTTACTTAATATCAAATTGAAAATGACAAAGTAATGATTTGAAATGTGATGTTAAGTGTTAAAAAAATAAGATTACTTTATGAGTAAGTAAGGGTATTTTGGTCTTTTTACGAAATATTATTTTAATCCAAATTTTTCTATAAATAAGACCATCATTCTTCCACTTTATTTTACACCATTTTCTACATTCTTATTCTTCTTCCTTGAAGCTCTCTTTATTGGCTTCTTCTTCTCTTCCAAATGCTTACTAACTTTTTCAAAACCATATCAAATCAACTCCAAACACCACTAAACTTTGCCAAAGACCTTATAATACAATTTAAACATGGTTTAGAATCTAAAAAGTGAAGAAATGATGGAGGAATGAGTGGAATATGGCATGGCCGAACCTATGGAGGAAGAGGAGCAAGTTCATGAAGCTCCGGAGCAAGAAAAAGAGAAGCAAGTACCGTCGATTTCATTCCAAGGAGCTAGAAGCAAATTCAAGGTGCAATGGACGCTCTGCCGGATTTTCGAAAGTTTGAAAAAAGAGGTCGATGGCATAAAGCAAAAGAAATGGAGTAGAAGTTGATTAGTTGAAGTTTAAGTGAAGTGTTGTTGCAAATGAATGTTGATAGGAAGAATTGGTTAAGTTTAAGGTGAGCACTCTTATAAAATCCATAAATTATTTCAAGTATAATGATTTAAAAGTTTAGTATATAATGGATGATTTAGTGGATGATAACTTGGTTGATAAAATTGTTGATTATATGTTTGTGATATGGATGATAACTTGGTTGGATAAATGATAAGAGAAATGGTTAGTAAATATAGTTAATTAAATAAGAATTTAAATTCATACAAATATATGAATGGAAGTTATTTAGCCTCTTAATGGTTTTAAATAAGTTAAATGTGGTTTAAAATAAATTTAAAGTGTTTCGGATAAGTTCCGAAGCAAATTCACAAAATTGGTCAAAATCGAGCTTGTCATGTAGCAGCAATTCGTAAATTTCGACCTTTAACTTCAAATTAACGTAGAAAATGATTTATAAATTAGATTTCTTTGAAATAAAAATTCTTTGGTACATAATGATAATAGTTTTCCAACGAAAAAAGAAAATCAAGATTTCATCAAGTAAGTGTGAAATATGTCCAAAACAATTTTCTAAAAATATCGCGGTTTTGCAGTTTGGAGTCCGAAAAGGGATTTCTTTATAAATTATATTTTTAAATGATTAAAAATATGAAATAAATTTGATAAATCTATTAAAATGATTTAAAAGAGATCTGAAATGGAAAATATGAATTTTCAATTATTAAAAAGTTGTTTAAATCAAATAAGCTTATGCATTTTCTGCAGCTCTTTTATGCTGCGAGTTCTATAACCTTTTGAGTATGAGTTTAAATTTAACAATTCTTTCCTAAATCTTTCTTGAATGATTTTAAAGGAATAATTAAGTAATTTAAAGACGATTTGAACGTTTTAAGAAGCATCTGAATAAATGGTTAAGAGAAATTGTTTGTAACACTTAAACAAAAAGTGAAGAATATTGAATGTAATAATGAACTGAGTATGCAGAAACGACTAGTACATTTCTTCCGCCTGTGAGATCTGGGATAACAAAACAAGGTGTTTAACTAAGGTTAGGGATGGAGCAACCAGTACCACGAACTTACCTAGCCTATGTTTTCTCTTCTTAGGCGAGGGGTGGATCAGATCGAAGGAAAGTCTGGATGCTCTAAAAGATCATATTTAAGTTTTTCCAAGTTAAAAGACGAAGATATTCATGATGTAGGATTACTTGCCATTAGTCCCTGAAGGTGAAAATTTCCATTAGTCCCTGGAGGTGAAAATTTCCATTAGTCCCTAGAGGTGAAACTTGCCATTAGTCCCTGGAGGTGAAATTTACCATATCTAATAAGGCAGTAGTGTTCTATTATGAAAATCTTCGATTTGCAAGAATACGATTTGAAGTTAAGGAAGAAAATCTTTGATTAAGATTTAATGAATGATTTGAGAATATTTTCCCTAAGTTTAAAAGTTATAACTTGAGTATTAGAAAATCTTTGATTAAGATTTAATGAATGATTTGGGCATATTTTCCCTAAGTTTAAAAGTTATAACTTGATTATAAGAAAATCTTTGATTAAGATTTAATGAATGATTTGGGAATATGTTCCCTAAGTTTAAAAGTTATAACTAGAATATACGATATCTTTGATTAAGATTTAAAAGAGTGATTAGGAAAAGTTTTCCTAAGTAAGAGAGAAAATGATTAGGATTTAAGAAAGGTTTAAATAAATCAAACGATTTGATAAATGAGGCTTAATGATTCCATATACTCTTGAAAAAAAATGGAATAACTTGAAAAGATTATATCTAAGAAAGATATTTGATTTAAAAGATGAAGTAATTGATTGATGATTGATATCCACATATGAAATAAACATCTTTTTAAAAGCGATGATTGGTTTCGAAGGAACCCGAGTCGGATTTGGATAATTCGTATTCGAAAACCACTTCAAACCAATGTATATATTCGAATGCGAAGATATGTTGAAGATGATGATTATTGTAGGCTGTGGATCTTCATAGCCTGAAGACTGCTTGTTGAACATGCTTTGGTTGGCCCCCATTATAGAGTTATTTATAGCAGTGGTCTCCTCGTGATGGAGATTTTATCGGATTGCAAGGGCTTCTCGCCAAGCAATGGCCGAGGAAAGTGCCTTCGGTTTCGTTCAGTCCTAGAATGAACTTGTATGGATGTTTACCTGACATTGTATTCTGAATCACATTTGAGTGGTTTCTATAAACGTATATCAGTTGGTGGCGGAGAAGGCAACTTCTCTTAGCTTAACACCCTTTCCTGAGACATACGAGCTCAGGAAGTTATACTTCTAGAAATCAGTCGTGTGACGTGGAATGGCAGTGTGGCATTCAAAGTGGAACCTATTATGATCAAAGCGTAGTTTTGTATGAAAAGCGTGGCTTTGAAGAAATTGAGCGTAGCCTCACACCCTGGTTATGATGGGATTCTATGTAGTCAGATGTATACTCGTATTTCGGATAGTACTGATTTGGGTTATCAGATGTTCTGAGCCCTAGGTACCAGATACGTCTAGGTCTCAAAGCATTTATTTCCCCATATGGATAAAATGGTTAGCTTGAGAAAAGCAGGGAACTATTGGTTATCAGTCGTAGTGTAGCAAGTATAGTTCCAAGTGACTAGTTTGAGAAAAGCGATTAAGGCACCGTGGGAACTATGTTGTTATGCGTGGATCGAAGAAAAGTGCACTAGTTCCCTATCATGTAGGAAATCCAATCCCAATACGAGATTTACGGTTTTGATTGTATTCCCAAAATAGCTGAAATTATTTGCAAACATTTCAGCTACCCCCTTTCTGGAATCATATATTCTGTTCGATATATTCCGTTGACCCGGTTCAGATATATTACCTTAGACTTAGTCTGGATATTGATACCTTATTTGAATGAGTTTATTTGCAAATGTTTTCAAAGAGATGTCATTAGAAATAATATCAAAGGTTTTGATATAAAAGTGTTTCGGTTATCATAAGGTAAAAACCCGTCCGTATTTATGTGTGGGCGTGCTCTTATGAGATACCCTTCTTTTCAAGATTTTAATGACAACGTCATTTTAAATTTAAAGTATCTCACGCTAGTTTATCAAGCCTGATCCGGGTATTTTAAATACTCGGGTCAGATCTGAGTAGTTTCAGGTTGAGTTGAAGACGGTTGGAGTTTACAGAGGAGAGCTGGAGATCTTCATCATCGTATGGACATATTCTGTTATCCGTATACCTAGTGTATTTTGTTTGATGTTTGTCAGCAATCGTAAGGACGGCTATTTATAACTGTCCAAGCAGAATTTAGATTAGACTTTGATATTGTATTTTAAAATTTTCCGCTATAAAGATTATTATTGAAATAATATATGTTATTCCATTCGTGTGAGATTCAGTTCTATCTTTATTTTCTTTCTACCCTTAATGATCCGCTTATTCGTGCAATTTGAGTTAGACGTGTGCAGTTTATTGTCGATTCAAACAGTATGGAAAAACGGATCATTATAGGAAAACTCTACACGAATAGAAAAATTGGTTTTGTATTTATTGTATGGTGATTTGAAATTTTTATTTTGAAATTGATATAAACAAATTATAAAAGCTATTTAAAGTGTTAAAATTCAAATACATATTTTATATTTATTTATTTATGTTTGATTTATTTTAAATCACATTCTTTAAAGTTAAAAATGATATATAATGGTAAAGCATTAGTTTAAAAGTAGAAACATATTACCTAATTTATTACGACGTAGGGGTTTAAACCATAATTTACAAATGAAATTTTATAAAAGATATAAATTTTAAGTGTTTTAACATTTGTAAGGTAAAGATTATAATTTTAACAAGTGTAAGTAAAGGGTGCCATGCAAATTTTAAATGGCATTATGATTTTCTTTTTGATTTATTTTCAGAAAACAAATAACAAAACAAGCTTTAGATCAGTTTTAAAACTTCTCATATCTAAAAACAAATAAAACCTGAAAACTGAAAAACAAAACCTAAGCCTGAGTTTTAAAATGAAATGGAAGTAAAAACACAATTCAATTTTAAAGTAAACTAGATAAAAGAAATCAAATCAAACAGTTTTCATCTTCAACTTGAATCAAAAGCATTTCAACCTGGAAACAAAATAAAAAAAAACAGCTTCAAGTTCAAACTGGATTGAAGCAATCAGATCAACCTGAAATCAATAAAACAAAGTCTTAGATTTAACAAACCATTTTTAGTTTAAAGTCAAAAGCAATTCCAGGCTTGCTTCTCTGTTCTTTGCAATCAGATGAGCAAATTTTTAAATCCCTATATTTATTCTAGTTTGCATGTGATCTAAATTGGATATATGTTGTGAAATGATATTGTTTAGAATGAAATTATATTGGAATATATATCTATGAAGATATAAATATATAGATACAGGCATATGTGCCTGTTCCTATGTTTACATGCTAGAAACAAGAGTAAAATTAAAATCTCTTTATCAATCATAAGTTTAGTTGTATAAATAAAAGATGTTTGAAATTAAAGGTAATTGTTTTAAAAAAAATGGTTTCCAATAAAAATATTTGGTAATATTTTGGAAATTGTTAAACAACAGTAGAAAATAAAAATTTGTCCAAAATTACACATCTGGATTTTAAGTTTTAATTATATGAATGGGTTCTTGTTGCAAATCCATGAATTTAGATGTAAGTTTCAAGATTTTTAAGAATGAAATTAGCAAGCAGCTTTGAGTTGATCAGAATTGATGTTACCATTGATTGTCGTCGATTGGCAAGACCAGGTGGGTCGAGATTTCTGTTGAAGGTTGCCTGGGTGATAGGGATACGCGGAAAAATGTTAAATAATTTATCTGATAATCAGGGTGGTGGCATGGGGTAGTTTTAGGGTTTTAGACTGGGTTTTTGTCGAGCCTGATCTCGAACGATATGCGTCCAAGTCAAGGCGATTTAAGTGATCGGACCCAGGGGAAAAGATTGATGGCTCATCGGAGCACCTTGTGTCAAGACGGTGGAGTTGCTGGTGGTCGGTGGTGATGGGTCGAAGGAGTTTAGTCGACTGGGTTTTTGAGTTCTAGGCGATCGATAGGTTGATTTTCGATTTCAGGCTGGAATCATCGAACTGGGTGCCTGGGTTGGTCGAGAGTGATACCGGCGGTATGTCGAGGGCTTCGACGAAGATCGAAATGGTGGAGTTCATCTGTAAATGTGCACATGAGATGTGTGTGTCAGTGATAAGGAAAGGGAGAAGAAGAAGGATAGGATGTGGGGTTGTCTCGAGGATTTACGAGTTTGGCTCGAGTATGGTGATGAGATAACTTGAGCATTACAGCGGGTGATTTAAATTATTTTTACAGATTTAAAATTTTAGATATACAGCAAAGTTTTAAAAAGAGAAAAGGGATAGCTCGGGGGTTTTGAAGTTTAGCTCGAAGCCAGGCTCGGGTATTCAAGCATTTGACTCGGGTTTTGTTAAACAGTTACCAGTTTTCAAAAAAAGGAAAAATGTTTTGAGGCTTTTAAATTTTTAGATAAATCAAGATTTTAAATTTTCAAGACAACCAAGTTTAAAAACTATCTTTTTAAAAATAAATTTATTTGAGTTTAAACTATTTCT
Organism: Allium cepa; assembly: GCA_030765085.1. NCBI lineage: Eukaryota > Viridiplantae > Streptophyta > Magnoliopsida > Asparagales > Amaryllidaceae > Allium > Allium cepa. The sequence continues at coordinate 502,762,269 of CM060931.1, forward strand.
ATATATGTATATATGTATAAATATTTATATAATCTTTGTTAAAAGTTTATTTTATTATGCTTTATATTGTAATTCAGTAAATAATTTAAAAGACGAAACGTTTTAATCCTTAATATGATTGAAAGGATAAAATTGTTAGTGAAAATTGATTACAAGGATCATCTTTTAAAGATTTTTTATGATGATTAAGTAGTTAATTTGGATAAAAGGATTATCTTTTAATTTGATTAAAAGATTTATTACTTGATTTAAGTTATTAAAGATAGTTATTTAATGTAAGAATTTTTTTAAGGATAACTACCTAATCAAAGATTGATTAAGGTTAATGATTTCATAATTAAGAATAATTAATTAATTAGAAGATTAATTAATGTAAGTAATTAGAGGTAACTAATTACTTAAAGTCAATTACTTAGTTAAAAGTAATTAATTAATGGTTAAAGTTAATTAAGTAATTAGGGGTAATTACTTATTATAATCCATTAAGGGTAATTGATGTGTGTGAATTATAAAATTAATCTAAAGATAATTAATTATTTAAAGATTTAGTTAATGAAAATAATTAAGGATAATGACCTATTATAATTAATTTGAGGATAATTAATATGGTTAATTAATTAAGGAATAATTAATTAAAGGTTAATTAACTAATAAAAATGATTAAAAAATGATAATTAGTTAAGGTTTAATTAATTAATGTGATTAATTAAGGATAATTAATTAATAATTAAAGATTAATTAATTTATTATTAATGGTTAATAATAAATGATTTAAAGAAAAATTAACCAAAATGATTTGTAATTAATTAATGTTAATTAACCAAGATTAGTAGTTTATTCTTAACTAATTATCTGATTTAATTAATCTGATGATTAATTAATCTCACTTATGGATGATTGTATTCTATTGAATGCTGTGAATTGTTGTGATATCTCTGATGTATGATGCTTTGATTTGATTTGAGCTGTTATGAATGTAATTTATTTATCTGTAATAAATTTACATTATTTACCTGTGAATCTGTGAATGAAGATAAGCGTAATACGATTGTGTCGCTTATCAATATTGATGTGCTTGAATCTGTGATGTGATAATTGATGATGTTGCACTATTGTGTAAAACTTATGGACTACACTATACACACACAAATATGGATTACACAAGGCAATTGGTTAAGTCGTAGATTTTTGAAATAGTTTTAATGTTGAATTTTGAATTCAAATAGTTTGGGAATGGAATTGGGTTAAATATGAAAAGCTTTCGAAAAGGAGTTTTAAAGATAAAAGTTATCTTGAATAACTTGATAAATTTTTTGAAATTTAAATTGTTTGATTTGAATTTAAATTCAAGATTTGAAATTGAATATTATGTTGAGAACTTTGGTTTAGAAAAAAGGGTTATACAAATTTTAAATGTGTTTATATGGGTTTCAAAACCATTTTTAAGATATTGTTTTGGGAATTTGAATGTAACCTAAAATTTAGACTTGAAGGCCTTTAGCTCATGCAAATGTAATCGGATTTTTCCAAAACGAAAACTATTTGTTTTCAAATAATAATAGCTTTGATATAACGAAAGGATTTCCAATTTGAAAAGGAAATTGTCTTGAAAGCCGTAAATAAATCTTTGTGAAAGATGGGTGAACTTTGTGAAATGAATCTTTTTTTTCAAAAAGATTTGAAATGGTAATTTGTTTAAACCATTTAAAGAAAGGTGTTGGGTTTTAAAGTTGTGACTTAACTGAAATCCCAATATCCATATGTTTTTAAAATATTGCGCTCATTATTCGGTTTAGCCAGGAGAGGACATCGTGTCATATAACCCATTCTGAATAATGATACGACGTTATGGATAGCATTTGAAGACCGGTGGTGAAGATCAGATATTTTCGAAAGCGGAAGGCTAACTCGTCGAATGTCTCTGCACCGGTTGATCCCCGGTATAGATATTTGATCATCCTTTTTGATGGGAAGTCCGGACGTGATTAGTGGATATCCGGATTTGCAAGAACATCTTTGGAAGTGCCTTCGTTTCTGTTCGAACTTGTAATAGACTTGTATGGATGTGTGTCTGACATTACACTTTGAGATGTAAAACCAGTTTCTATCAAAAACATTTCTGTTTGGTGGTGGAGAATTTATTCTCTTAACTTAACACCCTTCTTTGAGACATACGAGCTCAGAAGTTTATGTAATTGATGGTTACTAGTGATGCATTCCCAATTTGGTAACGTGACATACGAAGTGCTGCTGATCATTTGTTGATTTAACATGGCTTTGTGAAAAGCGTAGCTTTGTGGACGAGACTTCGTCGAGCCTCACAACCCGGTAATGGTCGAAACAGGAATCGTGGCAGCAAGGTTATTTAGGGGTAGCGCCCCCTGAGGGTATGTCCATTTCCTTCTGGATTATAAGTGGTATCATGGTATGGAGCCCAGATACTTAACTTTGTGGTTGCTCCAAAACTTATTGCTTTGTGGTTGTTGGTTGATAGGCGCCTCAGATAAATGTTGGTAATGAACGGGAGGTGGCATACTCGTGTTAGTAGTTACTAGTTACAGAGGTAACCCGGCCTTGTGTAATAGAGATTCGGTTAGGTTCTCGAAGACGTCCCTCCAGAGGCGTTCCATTTTGTGTGGGAAGTTCCTTTGCTTGACCATTTGTTGGAAATCCAAACAAAACAATATGATCCCTGTACGGTTTTAGTTGTATAACCTGCCATGGAATGTGGCGGTAACCTGCTATTGAACATGGTAGCTATAGTAGGCATACGATAATGGTTGTATGCTGGCTAAGACTAATATTATACTTTCGAAAGGTTTTCTACACTATGCACTAATAATAATATCAAAAGGATTTTGCGTATCAAGCATGTTTGACTATCATAAGGAGAATTTTCCTCCAATTCTGCATTTGCATTGTTGTACGGTAGGAGACCTTATGGTAGTTTCATTTTCCAAAAAGAATTGTGGATTTCAGATTTAATTTCTTTTGCTGATTGTTTTATAGATAAACTGTTTTTTTTCTCACACCAGTCTCATGACCGACCTGGAGTGTATTGTTCCTTTCCTAAACTCTAGGTGCCCATAATTTTCCATAAGGGTAGTCTAGAGTTGGCTTTTTCAGATAATCAAATAGTAGGTGTAGATTCAATAGCATTCATTCTCTGGATATTAGCAACTGCATTTGGATCGAGTTGCTTCATTTCAGCATTGATGGTGGATCTGATTTCTGGTTTGGATTCTTTCTAGCTTTGGAGCTTTAGAAATGGAATCGCTATATGTTGGAGTATCTATCTTGTTGAGTTCTGAAGATATTATCTTTTGGAGATATCTTTCCGCTTTCGATGGTTGCAAAGTGTTGACCATCTTCTTGTGTTGTCTTCTGCTGTTGTATATCTTTTGGTTCTGATTTGTATTAATGTTCTGTTGTATCATTATTGTAATCAACTGTTATGTATCAGTGATATTAATCTTTTTCTTCGGCCATGTTGTTATACTTAACGTGTTATAAGCTCCAGCGAGCCAGATTTGACCTTTGGATCTGCGGCATTTGGGTGTTGTATTCGGTGTCGATTTTCGAAGGTCGAGTTAGGATTTTCGAAGGTCGAGTTAGACCGTTACAAAAGTCATTAATTTTTTTTACTAAAAAGTACTATTTGAAGGTTTTGTGTGCCACAAAAAATCATCACTTATAGCGGGACCCAGTTCGAAAGCATTGAGTTCAAAGACTTCTGCAAACGCTTTCGAATTGAGAAGAGCTTCTCCGCGGTTGCTCGTTCACAAATAAATGGGCAAGTTGAAGCAATAAACAAGATCATCAAGTCCACAATCAAAAAGCGACTAACTAAAGAAAAAGGAAACTGGATTGATGAACTTCCACTTGCAATATGGGCTTACAGGACAGCTCATAAGGCGACAACTGGACACACTCCGTTTGCCTTGGCATATGCCTCAGAAGCAATGATTCCCATCGAACTAGAAGTCCCTTTACACCAAAGGTAGAACTTTAATCAGAAGCAAACCAAGAAGCTCCTAACTAAATCACTGGATATGATTGACAAGAGGAAGGAAGAAGTTGAGTTTAGAACCATCGCCCATCAAAAAAGGGTCGTGCGATACTTCAACTCCAAGGTTCACCACCATACCTTCGAAATGGGAGACCTCGTCCTCAAACGGATCCATCCCATACTAGGAACCTTCGAACCAAATTGAGAAGGGCCATATGTGATCAGTCAAAAGCTAAGGGATGGAGCTTTCAAATTGACTACCATCGATGGTGTCCAAATTCCCAAAGAATGGAACAGTTAATCGCCGCGCCGCTACTTCACTTGAAAATTACCTAATGTACCTTCAATTTCTCAACAAATAAACCATCTCGGGATGCTGGGGCATTGTAAATAGGCAAAAACTAGCCCAAATTTTCTTAATAAAGTTAATTTCTTTAAGCCGACAAAACTATGTTCATAATAATTACCAGCTGGGTCGATGGAAGTAAATCAACTGAAACCTTTGGATCAGTAAAACCCGATCCCTGCCTTCTAAGAACCGGTATTGCCCTGGCAACATCGGGAAGGCTCAAACATAAAATCCTCGACGTTGCTTGAAGATAGGAAATGCCGAGAAGTATCAAAAGCCATGCACTCCATAAGCCGCGTACTAACTCTTAAAACGTAAACTCCTCACATTGCCCAAAGATAGGCAATATCGAGGAGAACCAAAAGCCGCGCATCCCGTAAGCCATGAACTAACTCTGAAAACACAAACGCCTCACACTTCCCAAAGATAGGTAATACTGAGGAGAAATAAAAGCCATGCATTTCATAAGTCGCACATTGACTATCGGAGATGTGAAATCACGCTCTTAAAACATAAACTCCTCATGCTGCTCGAAGATTGGCAACATTGAGAAGTATTTTAAGTACCGGAATTGCCCTGCCAACAATGAAAACTCATCTATCACAGGAATTGCAAAATCAAACCACTCTCATTACCAGGAGTAACGAGCTTGACTTCAACAAAATCAGAGTGCTATAAACCAATGAGAGACTCCAATTATTGACATTCAACAAATAACTCTAACATTTAAACGTGTAACTATCCACAGTCAACTCATACTCATATAATATGCATGCTCTAAGTAACGAAAAGAATGTCTGAAGGTTGTAAAAATCCTATGAAATGATACTCATAAGTATCCACTCACAAGTATGAGAAGTAATAAGTGGTTTAACTTCTGAAAGTTTGCATAGATTATTCATCAAGCTAATCTCATAACCGCATGCTTATGAATTCTCTAATAGTTAATCTCATAACTGTATGTTCTGCACCGAGTTTACGTTTTTTCGCACTTTAAACATGCATATGTTACATACTTTCCGGAGTCTCATAAAAATATAAGTTGAAAAACTTGTAAAAGAAAAAACGAGTTATAACTTAGTCAAATTCCAAGCTTTAGTGTGCAAACTATTCAAACCCTAAGTTATCGGTCGTTTGTCAATTGTTCGAAGCAAACAGTACTATGAACTAGGGGGCATACACCAGCTCTAAAATAAAAATGCTTAGAAACAAAATTTCACAAGTTCTGTTACTCCTTACAAAGAATTTTGGTAGTAATCGTAGGACTAAATAAAGTGAAATGGAAGCACACAGAGTAAATGCAAGTGCATTGAACTCACACAAGTGCGCAAAACACATATGAGTAGATAAATAAAGCTGTGAAATCAACAATGTATTGTCTATAAGTTTATTTTATACTAGGTTAAAATGTAAGGGCCGCTCCCACACAATGCCGGCCAACGAATGTAGAATATAGACAGCATAACAAAAATACTAAGTACAGACTTCGCACTTGAAGAAAACAATACAAAATGAATCAAAACTAGATCAGCTACCACCCAAGCTTCTCAGTGCTTCTTTCCACCACTCCCTTCCAACCTTTTGTTTGATGTTTTTGCTTCGCCGCGGGAGTGGTGTCACTGCATGTTATACCATTGATCTCCTCAGTGCTAATATCCTCCTCCTGCTCTACAACTTTTTCAAAAGGTTCGCCCTTCACTTTACGCTTCCAAGACTTGCCGAAGCTCTTATAGACCTTGATTGCTTCAACCTTCTCCTTTTTAACGATAACCAGTTGTTCTTGAGATCTGCACGGTTGCTCAATCTGAGTTTCCTGCTCCTGAGCTTCGCCCACCATGAAATTACTCTCTAAAGATACTGATGGGTCACCCAAACTACGAAGTATGACAATCTTCTCGGATTCCGGCCTTAGTTGCGAACCGGACACGGATACCGCAACCGAAGTAGGTACAAAAATGAGCAAGGAAGTGGACCTAGGCGTCACATCCGCTAACACTATCTCCACATCGTCCTTCTTTGATTCAAATGAGAGGATTTCTTGATAATTATTGTGGTTCATGTCCGCCAACTGCTTGCATAATTTTTCCCACCCTTAAGCCTGCTCCCAATCATTCTGAATAGCCTAAATATGTGGCATATATGAATTTCTACAAATTGGATGGATATCATGATCAAACTTAACCCCCCTTAAGAATTACCCGTTGAGTGTCGCCTCAAGCTTGGATGGACCAGATGGAAGAACATAGGCGGACCTCCGGTGGTGGTGTGAAGATCAAGGGAAAAAACAACAAAAGATGACGTAATTTGAGTTAAAGACGGAATGAGGTAAAAAGTAACCTAGATTTACTAAATGGCTGAAGAGAGTGTCACAGTGAAAGCTTGCTGTTCTGAGGAATGGGAACCGCGTTCAAATTTAGACCTTTTCGATGGCTCCTCTCTCTTGTTGAATATCTTCCTCTTTTCATACCCACCTTTGTATATTCAGCTTCGTTCCCTTTCGTTTCGACGATGAGCTTTAGCTTCTAAATATTTTCTTCTTTTGTACTCCACGTTCATCTCGCGAGGTTGATAACGGCTAGAAGATCGCTTCGACCGGCGCTGAGAGACGTTAAATTCTTCAAGATCATCATAAAGACCATGTCCACTTGTCATACCCAATGTGAAAAATAAATAAATGGTCTTAGAAACAGAAAATAAACATGAAAGGTATGTGAACAAGTGAGTGTAACCATAGTGAAACGTAAGATGTGTTTAGGAGAAAAGCTTAAAACGACGTAACAAAATTGATCGGGCAGGCACCACAGGAATAGTGTAACATCCCTCACTTGGAGGCTCAAAACTAAAGGCTACGCATGCTGCAGTCATCTATAGTTATTAGCCCTTGGCGACCAAATACGGTAATGTTAGATAAATTGATATACCAGAAACACATGGACATGGAAATTTTTTACAATTTCAAAATAATTTTCACATTCTATTCCAAAAATCCATTTCAATATTCTTTACATAATCCTACAATGTAACCACGTTTATAAAAAAAATCTAATTATTACAATATACTTTAACAGTGACATATGAAGATGCCCCCTTGATGATTAGAGTACAAAATAGGCAATGAACAACTTTGCCTTAACAAAACAGTATAGCAGAATCATAAGAGAGAAAACTCAAATAACCACATACCAAATGCACGTCTACCGAAGCTTGTTCATCTTAAGAGGTACCTAAAAGCCTCAAATCTAAAACTTCTAAAAAATCAGTTCGATTACCCAAGAGTTTAAGTAAAAAATATAAACTTCGAGTCAGACATAAAGCCTGGTGTGAATAATAATCTACCATACCAAATTATTGTATATCTTGTGAGACCACACGGCTTAGAGGGATGGGTTTCCCTTTACTATTATCTTAAAAAAAATTATAAACAATTTTCTGTACTCCTGCATCCACCATGGTTAAATTAATTCAAAATAATATTATGTAATGATTTGCAAAATAATTGAATCAACACTGCATTACCCATCCCCATGCATTTTGGCTGACTGTCATAGTTGTAGTTTTAGGATTTCTATTAACCTAATATTTTTCATGGGTTGACTAATAATCTGTTAAACATTTATGAACTCCTTGTCCAATTATGTGGTTTTCATGGGATCACTATGAACCTATTGGTCACCCTAAAATCATTTTTATTATCCTAGTTTTCATGGACTGACTAGAAACCTATTAACTATATGTCAATATCTTTCTTTTACCCTAGTTCGCGTGGGCTAACTAGGAACCTATTACCTATCTGTCAATATCATATAGTTTTCATGGGCTTACTGTAAACTATTGATTCCTGCCAATATCTTTTCCCCTTACACAGTTTTCACGGACTTACTGTGAACCTACTGGCCCTTACAAATATCTTTAATCAAAATTTTAACATTTGTTAAGTTACATTCACTACTGGGCCAACCTATCTAGTTATTCTGCCATTTCCCAAAATATAGTCGTGGGTTAATAACAATGTGCATACATTTTAAAAACCTTTGTTTATGCCGTGATTACTTTAAAAAGAGAATGGATTATGTGGTTTGAAACCTTAAACCATTACTCTCGAAATCCCTAGATGACCTCCTTCGAAAGCATAGAAAATCTCATTTCAAAGCTCTTAAGTATGTACTTTTCGAAACTAATGAGAACCTTTCAAACATATTAAAACCTCCTTTAAGACATAGCTTCAAAACTCATAAAGTACCCTTTTGAAAGCATTGAGTTTGCTCTTTAAAAACATCATTTGGGTCAAAATAAATATAAACGAAAGTAGCTCTTTCGAAACCATTCATTGCCATATAAAAATGTTGCGGAATTTATGATGGTGTCGAAACCATCACTTTCGACGGACTTGAAAGCATACATTTAAATTATTGAAGAATAGCTTTAAAACCCCTTTCTAAACCATTTCCTTTGAAACCCATAACCTTTTCAAAAGCATTTAGACGATGGCTTAATATGGTTCAAAAACAAACATTACCTTTCGACAATATTAATCACTTCAACACCCTTTAAAGGTAAAAGAACAGGCAGCAGGGCTTCGACTGTGTCGAAACCTTTTCTGCCGAAAGTATTGATTTATAATTAAAGGAATACCTTTTTATAAACATACACGACTATGTCAAAATTTTAATAATAAAAGGCAGGCACTTTTCTTTTTAAAAACAGGCTGAGGTATTAACCCCATCGGAACTATGCTTTCGACACCATACCTTCTGCCTTTCTTCCAATCCACTATGTACCATCTAGGTGACACTTTGCGTATTGGTTTGTGCTTAGTGGGGTTTCTACTTGGTCGAAGGCGAAAGGTAAGAGTATAAAGGTACTTTGAATAGAGGCGAAACCAATTTTACTAGATTAAATTCTAAATTAAACAACTTATATAAACTAACTTGCCTACATGTAAACATATTATTTGTTGCCTCAATTAACCACCTTTTTATTTTTGAATAAGTATCAAACTTAAACTTTTGCAAATAAAATCTTCCTTTTAATTTATACGTAAATCATTTTGATCCTCTTCTCAAAATAATTTATTTTGTATATCAAATCACTTAAGAAAATCCCCAAAAATCATTGCAATTAATTTTGATCATGTTATCTAACATATCAAAATTTCAAACCCAAATTCTCAACTTATTTTCCGAAATAAATTCATAAACCTATTGTGCCATATTTCCATTGAAAATTCATAATAATCTTTTTAATGCTTTGGAAAATTACCAAATTTAAAACCCAACTCTAAAATTATGTTTGGCATAATATATAATTTTTGCATGACATGTAAACATCAATATCACATGGTTTTGATCTAAAACCGCATAAATCATTGTTCAAACAACCTTGTTTTAATCTAAATAAACCAAATTCGAGCATATCATCATATATTCAACAAATAAAGATGAAAATTATTATTCACCTTAATCTTTGATAAGGAAATGGATTGAGATGAGTTTGATTCCCCTTTTATTTTTCTTTTCTTTTCCTTTGAATTTCCTCTTCTTCTTTTCTTTTCTTTTTAATGATCGGCCTTACATTCTCTTCTTATGTTTTATTTTTGTGAGAAAATGAATAAGAGTGTGAATGGTTTTAAGGATAAAAACATATATATAAAGGTAAGGTCTGATGCGGCTAAATCCCATTATACCCTTTTATATTTTAATTTATCTATAAACCATTCTTTAGCTCAATTAAATTAATAAGCACAACCACTTATATTTATAAAAATCTTAATCCCCTCATCACTTAATATTTACATTATTATATTTAATTTATCTAATTAATATTCTAAATAATGTTATTTATAATTAAGGATGTTACAAGCTTCCCTTTTTAAAGAATCTTATCCTCGATATTTAGTAAGGACTAATACTAAACATAGCAATCATCTTTAGCAACACCTAACAACCATACTAGTCTATTTGACAAGCAACTATCTATATATATCTAACATAGACATAGCCTCAAAGCGGACCAGGATAAGTATCTCTAATCCTGTCTTTTGTGTCCCAAGTATAGTCCTTCTCTTTATCACTTTGCTAAATTTTCACCAACTTGACTGCCTTAGATCTTAATCTTTTATCTTCTCATGCCACAACTCGAACTGGTTGTCTAACTATAATCAAATTAGGCTCTACTATCAAGTCTTCCAATTCTATTAGAGGAATTTTAGTCTTTAGATTATGCACATACTACGAAGATGAGATACATGGAATACATTATGGACACCTGCCATATTTCTCGGCAACTCTACTCTGTATACGATCTTTCCAATCCTCTCCAAAATATAGAATGGACCAATATACCTTGGTGCTAGCTTTCCCGAGTTTTTGAATCATATCACACCCTTCATTGGTGACACCTTAATAAAAACCCTGTCTTCAATTGAGAACTTTAGGTCCTTACATCTTTTATCTGCATAATTTTTCTATCTGAATTGAGCCTCTTTAATCCATTCTTGGATCAACTCAATCTTTTCTGATGCCTCTCTGACCATATCTGGACCTATGACTAATCTATAACAACCCGCATATTTTACGATTAAATATTTAAATATTTTATTTTAATATTTTATCGTTAGTCGGATTTTAGTCTGAAATGTTACTTTTTTCATACGGTCAAATTTGGACTCGGAACCACTCCCATTGAGTTCAAAACACCGTTTGTGATCTTTTAGAGTATAAACTTTGATATGTTTGGAGTCAGTGGAATTTTGTCACTTTTTCACTTTGGACTTTGGGTTTGGCTTAGCCCATTAGCTTAAACTATTTACTCTAGCTCAACCCCCTTCCCTTCATAACTTTACTTTCATTTTTTAACACTCAAGCTTCATCAAAAATGGAGTGGGAAATTAAAATTCCAAGCCCTAGTTCATTTGCAAATTCAACATCCAACTCCAAATTCAAAGAGAAGCCATTGATTCAAGCTTCTTGTGTAGAGATTCAAGTGTGGTTGATTCCTCCTTTTCTTTTAGGCTTCTCCTTCATTGATTTTGTGTAAAGGTGAGATTTTTATCTCACATCTTTGTCTATAACTATCTTTGATTGTTGGGTATGAATTCCTAACACTCTTGCATATGCATTTGTCATTGATTTGGATTGAATTAGTGAAAATCCCAATTTTTAGTGTTTTGGGTTCAAATCTTTAAAAAATACCAACTATGATGTTTGAACACGTTTTTGGTGATGAATCGAGGAGCCAATAGGACCGGGTAGCCGATAGGCGTAATCCCCTAGCGTTCGTGCTCAAAAGATTGCAAATGGAGTGAGTTTTGAGCTTCAAACCCCTTAGGTCGCTCGGCCTACACCATGTAAGCCCCTCGGCCTGCAGGTAGCTCACACACTCCATAGGCCGCGGCAAAATTAGGTCATTTCGTCCCTAGGTCATTCGGCTTGCACCACCCTTCGGCCTGCAGTTAGGTCGCTCGGCCATAGGTCGTAACCCATAGGTCGTTAGGCCGCTCGGCTTCCTTTTTATCTCTTAGGTCGTTGCATCCATTAGGTCGCTCGGCCTTCTTACCCCTTTAGGTCGCTGACCTTTAGGTCGCACCACATAGGCCGCTCACCTCCTTAAGCCGCGTATTCCTTAGGTCGCTCGGCATCGATTAGGTTGCGCCATATTTTGGTCGTGCCATGCTAGGTCGTCCCCTGTGCCTTAGGTCGCTAGCTCCCATAGGTCACGCCCATTTGACCACTTAGGTTGCTCGTCCTTCTTGCGCTTTTGGTCACACCATATTTAGGTCGCGCCACTCCTTAGATCGCATGTAATTAGGTCACGCCACCCTTCAAGTTGCCCCTGCTTTAAGCCGTGTGCTATTTCTTGAGCCGCTGACTTCTCGTGTTGACTTATATTAAGTCGTAAGTCGTGGCTGTTAAGTCGCAAGGGTATTTCCACTTTGATGAATTTGGAATTGAATTCTTTGGATCGTATTCAGGTCTTCGAATGTGAAATTTTGTGATTTATGGTTTCTACAATCATTTTTGTGATTTGTCACTTTACTTCACTCGTACGAGAAATCTAATTAAATGACTTAGTGAATAAAATGGTATGAAACGCTTGCATTTACTTCGCCGGTTAAATCCTTGGACTTGTTCGATTGAATCTCTTGTGATAATTTTCGAGTGAAGATCTATAATTTGTTCGTAAATATTTAAGTTGAGCTAGTGGTTATGAGACATGAAGCTAAGCTTATATATTTACTAGCTTATTGTAATTAACACTTCTTGATGATCATTTTTGTTATTTAGACTAGCGAATGTGCGATGTTTCTTTGTCTACGAGAGAGACTAAACCCCGTTTCTGTGGAGCTTCGTCTCAAGTTGGTGGGGTAGAGACTCATGGTCTTCGGGCCGTTTTGTAGAGCTTCGGCTCAAAATTAATGGTTAGCAACCATGGAATAGCGTTCCATTTTTTGATACACGTGTTGATGAGTTTTCATGCTCTCGTTTTGTGATGGGCCTCCCCCTTTTATTGATTTCTGGATTTCCATAGATGATTTCTTGAATTTTGTGTTTCACCAATTTTCGTGATTTACATTGATAAGTTTTATCAATATTTGTGCATTGGTGGATTTGTGTGTCATTAACTTTTGTGATTGACATCGATATTATTGTCAATATTTATAGTTTGGTGATTTGGTAAATAAGGAGTATGACATTCCTTTTGATCTTTGAGAAGATTCTCGTGATATTGATTAATCCCTAGTTGATTTTTCAATTGCATACTTATTACAGTATGGCTTTATGGTTATTATATATTTATGTCATATCTCTTATTCTATATCATTTCATCTGATATTTATAGCTAGACTGATCCGTTTATTATTTTCTTATTAAATAATACTCGGGTCAGACCGAGATGTTACAGGTTCTTCCGCTTGACTTCACATCTAGGATTATCACCCTGACTTTTGGCTTACTACTTAGATTAGTGGTTTTTGTTGTATACATTTGAGATATAGACTCATAGATGTATCCATATTCTTTTGTCTAGCACTTATAGCTATTATTTTGTGATATTGTGGATCTTGTTTGACCACTACTCTGATGTACACTTTCATGTGTTAAATATTCATATCTATTTCCGCCTTTGTGATATGGATGTCTGTGACTGATTTGTGTTATGTTTATTTCTATATTTGTTTCCAAAGAATATATATAGCCACCGGGTAGTAGCTTTGAGTTTGTATCGGTATGTCGGATTTCCTCCTGAAACCAGATGCTTGTTGTACTATCTGACATATTGGTGCTCGCACAAAGCAATTACGCGGAGGGTCGCTCCTCAACAGCCTTATCTTCCATACTAGTTGATGGCATTACCCCGTAGTGTTCTTGGCTAGCGTGGGTTTAGAGGTGGGGCGTCATAGCTTGGTATCAGAGCCAATCTTCGGAACAATGTAGAATAATCTATCAAGGATCATCATCCTAAGTCCATCTTCGGAGTCGTGCTTTAGGATTTAATTCGGGTCTTCGTACCGATTCATCCTATTTTCTTTATGATTCCTTGTTTATCTATCAAGATTTCTTGATATTCATTTGGTGAATAACCTTATCCTTCTTCTTTCTTTCTTTCAAAAGGGAAGAGAAATGGTTAGACCTGGCCGTCCCAGCGCCGGTCAATCTCGTGTTACTCCCCAAGATGGAGTATTTATGTCTGCCCAGCAGCTTCTTGATCTTGTAAGGAATACTCAAGCAGCCGGATCTCATCTGGAGTCTACTCACCCTAGGTATGGATTTGCATGTTTATGTAGCGATTATGCTAATTTGGGTGGAAAGCCTTTCAAGGGTTCAGAAACCATTATTGAAGTCCAGGCGTGGCTGAGATCGTGCGATCGAATCTTTTCTCACATGAATCTTATTGATCTTCACCGTGTTCAGGTGGCCTCTAGTATGCTCCAAGAAAGAGCATTAGATTGGTATGAGCTTCTGATTTCTAAAATAAATGAAGCGGATCTTACTTGGAAGAAATTCCGGGAACGCTTCGAATTAAAATTTGTGCCAGAAGCTGAGAAAGTGACTTTGGCTCGCCGATTCATTGACCTTGTTCAAGGTGAATCCTCCATGGCAGGTTATGTCGCATCTTTCGAGTCACTTTCTAAATACGGGGTCGAATATATAAATACCCCATTGAAGAAAAAACCAACGGTTTGTCTATGGCCTGAATAAAAATCTCAAGAAGCCATTACTTCTAAAGTTAGAAGTTTCTTTTGATCAACTCGTTGATACCACTCTTCGTCTTGAAGAGGCAGATATGGAGAGTGATGTAGAAGTTGTGAGTGCCAAACCGAACTTCAACAACAAGAAAAGGACTAATAAGTTTAAAGGTCCTTATCCAAACAATAAGAAAGTGAAGCAAGCCTCTCCGACAACTAAGACTTCTACCCCAAGTGGTGGGCAATGCTACAACTGTGGTTCTAAGGACCATTATGCGAACAAGTGTTCAAAGCCTCGTACTTCTCGCTGTTGCAAAAGCCCGAATCATTATTTGTCTTCTTGTCCCCAAGCTTCAAAATAGGAAGGAGGGAAAGCTTAATGTTTCTCAAGCCCCTGGCAACACGTCACGTGGCAAAGGTATTTGTCATCCTATCCTTGATGGCATTATTTTATTTCGTGATCATCCTATTCGAGTTCTTTTTGATACCGGTGCATCCCATTCTTTTATATCAAAAGAACTTGTTGATACCTTTTCTTTGGATGTTTTGTGTTTAATGACTTCTTTGAGAATTGTGAATACGGTTGGTGGATCCGCAACAATCAGTTTATTGTGTAAAGATGTCGAGATTATTTTGTGTGATTTTTCTTTCCGAGCCGATTTGCATGTTATGCGCTATTTAGGCGTTCGAATGATTTTGGGAATGGATTGGCTTAACCGCTATAAAGCCTAAATCCTATGTCCTGAGCGGACTATTTATCTTCAACATCCTCAATCTGTTAAGCAGATTTCCATTGACCTTAAAGGTTTGGATTCCAGCTTAGTTGCATCTTTATATTCTTTAAATCCTCATGATGACGATAATGATGACGAGGAAGATATTATTTCTCTTATTCATGTTGTTCGTGAATTTTCCGACATATTTGAGCCCGTTTTAGGATTACCACCTAAGCGAGCAATTAAGTTCAAAATTAATCTCATCCCTAGAGCTCAACCTATTACTCGTCCTCCTTATCGTACGTCCAATAAAGAAAATGAGGAGATGCGTAAACAATTATCCGAATTGGAGGCGAAGCAATTTATTCGCTCTAGTTCCTCGCCTTGGGGAGCTTCGGCTATTTTTGTGAGGAAATCCGATGGTACACTTAGGCTTTGCGTTGACTATCGCAAGCTTAATGATCTTACTATCAAGAATAAGTATCCTTTACCCCGGATTGATGATCTATTCGATCAACTTAGTGGTGCTAGAGTCTTTTCACAATTAGACTTAGCTACCGGTTTTCATCAGCTTCATATTGCAGAGGATAGTATTCCTTTAACATCTTTCCGTACTCGCTATGGATCGTATAAATGGCTTGTTATGCCATTTGGTTTAACGAATGCTCCGGCTTATTTCGTTGACCTTATGAATACAGTTTTAAAGACTTCCTCGATCAGTTTGTTCTCATCTTTATTGATGACATTCTTGTGTATTCTAAAACCAAGGAGGAGCATGAAAATCATCTGCGGATTGTGTTGGAAACTCTTAGGAGCAATCAATTAAAAGAAAATTTTTCTAAATGCCACTTTTGGCAATGTCATGTGAAGTTTCTCGGTCATATTATTTTCGGATCCGAAATTTCCATGGATCCTTCAAAGATTGAAGCAATTCAAAACTGGAAGAGACCGGAAAGTGTGACGGAAATTCGTAGTTTTCTTGGATTGGCCGGTTATTACCGTCGTTTCATAAATGACTTTTCCAAAATTTCTGTGCCCCTTACTAGCTTGACAAAGAAGGGAGTTAAATACAATCGGTCGAACAAATGTGAAGCTTCTTTTCAGAAATTAAAAGAACTCCTTTCCGATGCTCCTATTCTTGTGATTCCCGAGGGAAACCAAGATTTTATTGTTTATACCGATGCTAGTCGCATTGGTTTGGGTGCCGTTCTTATGCAAAGAGAACGTGTTATTGCTTATGCTTCTAGGCAATTGAATCCAGCCGAGACTAGATATGCCACTCACGATTTAGAACTCGTGGCTATTGTTTTCGCCCTTCGTATTTCGCATCATTATCTTTTGGGAGAAAAATTTATTCTTTACACTGATCATAAATCCTTGAAGTATCTATTTTCCCACAAGGAACTTAGTTTGCGTCAACAACGTTGGCTCGAATTTCTTGCAGCTTATGACCTTGATATTCTTTATACTCTCGGAAAGGGAAATTGTGTTGCCGATGCACTTAGTCGTAAGCAACAAGCGGTTGTTTCTATGATGATATCTGAATGGAATGATCTCGAAATCCTATCCACTTGTGAGATTCGGGATCGTGTTTCCGATTTATGTTCATCTCTTGTTTTATGTAGCCTTGAGGCTCATCCTTCTCTTTTAGACCTCATTCTTGAAGCTCAAAAGCTAGATCCTGAATTGGCTCTTCTTGGCCAAAAACTTGGGGATAAAATTGATATGGAAGGTTTGAAGGACTTTGATATTGATTCTCGTGGCGGTATTCGCAAATTTGGTAGAGCGTGCCAAATATTAGTAATCTTCGTAAAGACATTTTAGAAGATTCTCATCGTTCTAAATTTACCATTCATCCCGGTGGTAGTAAAATGTACGCAGATATAAAGCGACTTTATTATTGGGAGGGATGAAATCTGATATTGCTAACTTTGTTAAGTGTTGCATGACTTGCCAACTTGTCAAGGCCGAACACCAAAGGCCCGATGGATTATTGCAACCTCTAGAAATTCCAATTTGGAAGTGGGACCAAATTTCCATGGATTTTATAAACGGCCTTCCCCATTCTCGTTCGGGTCATGATAGCTTATGGGTGATAGTTGATAGACTTACTAAATCCGCCCATTTTATTCCCGTTCGGTCCAATCGAACCATTCCTCACTTGGCCAAACTCTTTATCAAAGAAATTGTTAAATTGCATGGGGTTCCTTCTTCTATTGTTAGTGATCATGATCCATTGTTTACTGGTGGATTTTGGAAGAGTCTTCAAAAAGCTTTGGGAACGAAGCTCAATTTTAGCACCGCTTATCATCCCCGGTCCGATGGACAAACTGAGCGTGTGAATCAAACTCTTGAAGATCTTCTTCGTGCATGTGTTCTTGATTTTGGTGGAAGTTGGGAAGATCATATTTCTCTTGTTGAGTTTTCCTATAATAATAGCTTCCAATCTAGTATTGGTATGGCACCTTTTGAAGCGCTCTATGGAAGGCCATGTCGATCTCCTTCTTGTTGGCTTGAGGCCGGTGAGAAGCTGGTTTTAGGTCCAGATTTTATTCATGATTCCACAGAAAAGATTGACCTTATTCGTCATAGGATGAAAGAAGTCCAGAGTAGGCAAAGATCCTATGCCGATAACCGGAGAAGGAAATTAGAATTTTCCGTGGAAGATCTTGCGTTTATTCGTGTTTCACCTATGAAGGGTGTGGTACGTTTCCGTCGATCGGGAAAGTTAGTGCCTCGCTATATTGGGCCATTTCCTATCACCGAGCGTATTGGTTCCGTGGATTATCACCTTTTATTACCGGCTCAATTTTCTGCTATTCATGACGTGTTTCACGTTTCTTAATTACGGAAGTGCCTTTGAGATTTCGATTCTATTCTTGAGCCTGGTGTTGTGGAAGAAATTGAAGTTTCACCTAATTTAACTTATGAGCAACATACTATTCATATTATTGCTTCGGAGGTCAAACGCCTTCGAAATAAAGATGTTCCGCTTGTTAAAGTCCAATGGTCCTCAAATCCTAAGGATTGCTCTTGGGAATCTAGAAAGTTCATCGAGCGAACACATCCGGACTTACTTTCTCGTGCTCCATGAGGTGAATTGCATATTTCAAATTTCTTTTGTGTTGATATGCTTTCATGGTTGTTACCTTATATTTTCTTCTTAAATATTGCGAGGACGCAATTTCTTTAAGGAGGGGAGTCTGTAACAACCCGCATATTTTACGATTAAATATTTAAATATTTTATTTTAATATTTTATCGTTAGTCGGATTTTGGTCCGAAATGTTACTTTTTGCATGCGGTCAAATTTGGACTCGGAACCACTCCCATTGAGTTTAAAATACCGTTTGTAATCTTTTAGAGTATAAACTTTGATATGTTTGGAGTTAGTGGAATTTTGTCACTTTTTTCACTTTGGACTTTGGGTTTGGCTTAGCCCATTAGCTTAAACTATTTACTCTAGCTCAACCCCCTTCCCTTCATAACTTTACTTTCATTTCCTAACACTCAAGCTTCATCAAAAATGGAGGAAGGAATGGGAAATTAAAACTCCAAACCCAAGTTCATTTGCAAATTCAACATCCAACTCCAAATTCAAAGAGAAGCCATTGATTCAAGCTCCTTGTGTAGAGATTCAAGTGTGGTTGATTCCTCCTTTGCTTTTAGGCTTATCCTTCATTGATTTTGTGTAAAGGTGAGATTTTTATCTCAGATCTTTGTCTATAACTATCTTTGATTGTTGGGTATGAATTCCTAACACTTTTGCATATGCATTTGTCATTGATTTGGATTGAATTGGTGAAAAATCCCAATTTTTAGTGTTTTGGGTTCAAATCTTTAAAAATCCCAACTTTGATATTTGAACACGTTTTTGGTGATGAATCGAGGAGCCAATAGGACCGGGTAGCCGATAGGCGTAATCCCCTAACGTTCGTGCTCGAAATATTGCACCATATAAGCCCCTCGGCTTGCAGCTAGCTCGCACACTCCATAGGTCGCGGCAAAATTAGGTCGTTTCATCCCTAGGTCATTCGGCTTGCACCACCCTTCGGCCTGTAGTTAGGTAAGTCGGCCATAGGTCGTAACCCATAGGTCGTAACCCATAGGCCGTTAGGTCGCTCGGCTTCCTTTTTATCTCTTAGGTAGTTGCATCCATTAGGTCGCTCGGCCTTCTTACCCCTTTAGGTCGTTGACCTTTAGGTCGCGCCACATAGGCCGCTTACCTCCTTAAGCCGCGTATTCCTTAGGTCGCTCGGCATCGATTAGGTCGCGCCATATTTTGGTCGCGCCATGCTAGGTCATCCCCTGTGCCTTAGGTCGCTAGCTCCCATAGGTCCCGCCCATTTGACCACTTAGGTCACTCGGCCTTCTTGCGCCTTAGATCGCACCATATTTAGGTCGCGCTACTCCTTAGGTCGCATGTAGTTAGGTCGCGCCACCCTTCAAGTTGCCCCTACTTTAAGCCGTGTGCTATTTCTTGAGCCGCTGACTTCTCGTGTTGACTTATATTAAGTCGTAAGTCATGGTTGTTAAGTCGCCCACTTTGATGAATTTGGAATTGAATTCTTTGGATCGCATTCACATCTTCGAATGTGAAATTTTGTCATTTATGGTTTTTACAATCATTTTTTTGATTTGTCACTTTACTTCACTCGTACGAGAAATCTAATTAAACGACTTAGTAAATCAAATGGTATGAAACGCTTGCATTTACTTCGCCGATTAATCCTTGGACTTGTTCGATTGAATCTCTCGTGACAATTTTCGAGTGAAGATCTACAATTTATTCGTAAATATTTGAGTAGAGTAGTGATTATGGGACATGAAGCTAAGCTTATATATTTACTAGCTTATTGTAATTAACACTTCATGATCATTGATGATCATTTTTGTGATTTAGACCAGCGAATGTGCGATGTCTCTTTGTCTACGAGGGAGACTAAACCCCGTTTCTGTGGAGCTTCGGCTCAAATTGGTGGGGTAGCGATCCATAGTCTTCAGGCCATTTTGTGGAGCTTCGGATCAAAATTAATGGTTAGCAACGATGGAATAGCGTTCCAGTTTGTGATACACGTGTTGATGAGTTTTCATGCTCCCGTTTTGTGATAGGCCTTCCCCTTTTTTTTGTGATTTATGGATTTCCATTGATGATTTCTAGAATTTTGTGTATCACCAATTTTCGTGATTTACATTGATAAGTTTTATCAATATTTGTGCATTGGTGAATTTGTGTGTCATTAACTTTTGTGATTGACATCGATATTATTGTCAATATTTATAGTTTGGTGATTTGGTAAATAAGGAGTATGACATTCCTTTTGATCTTTGAGAAGATTCTCGTGATATTGATTAATCCCTAGTTGATTTTTCAATTGCATACTTATTACAGTATGACTTTATGGTTATTATATATTTATGTCATATCTCTTATTCTATATCATTTCATCTGATATTATAGCTAGACTGATCCGTTTATTATTTTCTTATTAAATAATACTCGGGTCAGCCCGAGATGTTACAGGTGCTTCTGCTTGACTTCACATCTAGGATTATCACCCTGACTTTTGGCTTACTACTTAGATTAGTGGTTTTTGTTGTATACATTTGAGATATTGACTCATAGATGTATCCATATTCTTTTGTCTAGCACTTGTGGCTATTCTTTTGTGATATTGTGGATCTTGTTTGACTACTACTCTGATATACACTTTCATGTGTTAAATATTCATATCTATTTCCGCCTTTGTGATATGGATGTCTGTGATTGATTTGTGTTATGTTTATTTCTATATTTGTTTCCGAAGAATATATAAAGCCACCGGGTAGTAGCTTTGAGTTTGTATCGGTATGTCGGATTTCCTCCTGAAACCAGATGCTTGTTGTGCTATCTGACATATCGGTGCTCGCACAAAGCAATTACACGGAGGGTCGCTCCTCAACAGCCTTATCCTCCGTACTAGTTGACGGCAATAACCCGTAATGTCTTTGGCTAGCGTGGGTTTAGAGGTGGGGTGTCACAAATCAGTCCCCAGTCTCTAACCAACATGCTTGTGGTTTACATGGTCTTCCATATAAAGCTTCAAAAGGCGTCATTCCTATACTAGTTTGATAACTATTATTATAGGAAAACTCAATAGATGTAGGTGATCTTCCCAAGATCCACTAAAATCTATTACATAAGCTCTCAAAAAATCTTCATGTAATTTATTAACTCTCTCAGTCCGCCCATCCATCTATGGGTGATATGTTGTACTCATCATGAGCTTGGTACCTAACGCTCTCTGTAGACTTCTTCAAAATCCGCTACAAAATAACACATCCCTATCGCTGACTATGCTACTAGGAACCCCATGAACTCTAACTATTTCTTCATGAACAACTTTGCCAAAATAGGCACCATCCTGATTGAATTGACTAGAATGAAATGTGGGCTCTTGGTCAATCTGTCCACTATGACCCATATGATTTCATTTCCCTTGTTCGACCTTGGCACTCGTCTATAAAATCTATAGATATAGAATCCTACTTC
Source organism: Allium cepa (assembly GCA_030765085.1). Classification (NCBI taxonomy): domain Eukaryota; kingdom Viridiplantae; phylum Streptophyta; class Magnoliopsida; order Asparagales; family Amaryllidaceae; genus Allium; species Allium cepa. The sequence continues at coordinate 502,784,061 of CM060931.1, forward strand.
AAAACCAGAATCTCTAAAGGCTAAAGCAATCCACTTGGTTTTTGGTGTTTGGATTTCACTTGTTGACAGTTAGCACACTGCCTAACCTACAAACCAACATCCCTCTTCATGCCTTTCCAATATAAGCTCCTTTTGATATCTTGATACATCTTGGTTTCTCAAGGATGAATCGTAAATTTGGATCGATGACACTCTTCTAGAACTTCTATTCTAAAGTTCTCTACATTCGCAACACATAAACATCCCTTCTTTCGAAACCATCCTCGCTGGTCGATGCCAAAATCTTTAAGATCATTGATCTTGGATTCCAGCTCGGTCTTCTAATCTTCTTGGCTTATTCTAGATACTCTTTCTACTTAGAAGCTATTATTTTGATCAACATTGGCCGCACTTCTAAACAAGCCAACGTAGCGGTAATCAAACTAGAACAAGCATTCGACCTCGACTGTATACCACAAGTAGTCAAAGCTTCTAAATCTTTCCATTTGCCAACATAGCAAACATCACATTCTGATGTTTTCTGCTAAGGGCATCTGCTATCTTATTTCCTTTCATAGGTGTATATTCTATACCAAAATCATAAGCAGCCAAAAACTCCAACCACCACTGCTGCCGCATATTCAACTATTTCTGAGAGAATAAATATCTTAAGGACTTATGATTAATGTATAGCTCAAATCTCTCCTCTGAGAGATAATGTATCCAAATCATCAATGCAAAGGTTACTGCATCTAACTCTGAACCATGAGTAGGATATCTCACTCTGTGCGGTCTAGGCTATCAAGAAGCGTAAGAAATGACTTTACCATTCTGCATTAATACAGCTCATATTTTTGATCCACATGCATCAGTGTATACCACTAACTCATGGTTTCCATCTTGAACTACTAGCACTGGTGCATTAGTCAACAAATGCTTTAACTGAAGAAACCCTTCTTCGCATTTGTCAAACCAAATGAACTTCACATCCTTCCTAGTTAATTTAGTCAAAGGTGTTGTTATTCATGAAAAATCTTTAATGAATCTCTAGTAATAGCTAGCAAGTCCGAGAAAACTTCTGATCTTGGTTACTATCTATAGTTTCTTTCAATTATTGACAGCTTCGATCTTAATTGGATAAACTACCAAACCCTCCTTTGAAACCACATGACCAAGAAACTTGACCTCTTTTTTCAAAAAATGACATTTGGAAAACTTTAGCTTTAGCTGATGTTGCCTTAGCGTTTCTAACGCTACTCTTAATGATCCTCATGCTCTCTGTCATTTTTCGAGTACACCAAAATATCATCTATGAATATCAATACGAACCTAACCAAGTACTCTTGGAAAACTCGGTTCATCAAATCCATGAAGAAAGGAAGTGCATTCGTCAACCCGAATGGCATCACTAACCATTCATGTGAACCATACATAGTCTAAATGCTATAAAAGGAATACTGTCCTCTGCCACTCTCAACTGATCGAACTCTATCTCCAAATCCAATTGGAAAAATACTCTGGCTCCACTTAACTGATCAAACAGTTCATCAATTCATGGAAAAGGATACTAATTTTTGATTCTCCTTTCATTTAGCTTACAGTAGTCAATGCACATCCTCAATGACCCATCTGACTTCTTCACGAAAACCATGGCCCTCTCTAAGGCGAGCTGCTTCGTCTAATAAATTTCCTTCTGTCTAGATCTACTTGCTGCACCTTCAATTCTTTCATCTCGGTCGGTGTCATTCTGCTAGGTGGTCTACGATAAGTTCAACTCCCGGTACAAGATTTATTTGAAACTCAATAGCTCGTTTCGGTGGCAGTCTTGCAATCGACTCAAATATATCTACAAACTCTCTTGCAACTTGAACTTGACATAGCTGTTCTGCCGCTTTCAAGGCACTTAACACAACACATACACTTCGATCAGAATTCTCTACTGAAAAAATGATTCGTTTATGACTATTTGGATGCCTTAATGATATTTCCTCATCATGGAAAATAAACCTAGCCTCATACCTACCCAACCAATCCATACCCAAAATGATCCTGAATTCTACTAAATCATAAACATACAAACTGTATGCAATTATACGACCTAACAAATCAAGTTCTAACTGGTCACATCTCATCCTTACAATTGCATACCCTCTTACTAGATTCGCAGCCCTTAAGGAAGAAACAAGGTGGGTGGGTTCTAAGCAAACCTATTAACCAAATTCTGAGATATAAATGAATGTGGTGCACTGGTATCAAATAATATCCTAACTGGAATACTTTGAATCAAAAATGTACCTACCGTCACAGTCTTTCCATTATCTGTTGTAGTAAATTTTGTTGAAGATGGTGGTCCAATAGCAAAAACCTTTTCCTTATCTACCTTGACTAGCTCTGGACACTGGTTTTTGTAATGCCCAACTTGATCGCAGTTGAAGCATTTTATTTTCTTCTTATATGCAGACTTCTTCCCTTCGCTTGACCTACACTCATTTGCAAAATGATCCTTCTTATCACATTTGAAGTAGACCAAATCATCTTTTGACTTCTTGGTTGTATCTCCCTTCTGGGCTCCTTTCTTTTTGAAGAACTTCATATTCATCCCTTGAGGACCTTAGGATTCAACTGGCTTTCCTATAGCACAAATAGCAAGCATTTCCTCATGGAGAACTGCCATCTCCACCACCACATTACTAGGATCATGGATTAGTGACATTGTTGCCCTAGGAAGTTTAGGCCTTAGTCCCCAAATAAATCTCTCATTCCACATGATATCAGTATCTACAATAGCATATCTATATCTAGACAGCTCCTTAAACTTATTAGCATACTCGATAACTTATATATCTCCATGAACTAAATCCATAAACTTTTGCATCAACGCTAATTTGGCAACTTCAGAAATAAAACTCTGTTCGAATCACCTTCGGAAATATGCCCAAGTTATTTCTTCCTTTGGAACTCCGGCAGTTACACCATTCCACCAGTGAAGTGTTGAGATTTGCAATTTCCTAGAGGCCAACCTTCTCTTTTGCTCGTCTTTTAAACCCAAATCAACAAATATTCTTTCACAATGTAATAGCCAATTTTCTATTTTGATAGCATCCTCCGTTCCCATAAACGGCTTTCCAACCAAAATGGTGTAGTCTCTACGCAACGTAGTGTCATTATTACCAATTGGAGCCACAAGATTAGCTCCTCCAACATTACTAGCCTCTCCCGCTTGCATCAGATTAGCAAGGAACTGATACATCATCCCCACATCTACTAGCGGACTTTTTAGCACATAAATTGGCTTTTGAATTTTGATTAGCGTTAGCCTGTTGACCTTGGTTCCTCCGGGTATTAAGTCTGGAATTTCCATCAGTTGTGGTGCTTTCTCTACCTAGATTTACTCTTTTGTTCCTACTACCATATCTTATTTCTCATAATTCTGTATATGAATCTTAAAAAGATACAGAAGAACGGTTGTTGAATAACTAGTTTTTTATTCATGACAAAGCAAGTTAGAAGAGAAAGAGAATTCACGACAAAAAGAGATAACCAAAGGACTATGGCTATATCAAGACTTTTAGTCTATGTTCTCACTATCTAGTACTTATGATTGAGTCTTAGAAATTTATTAAAATCTATCCTCAAGTAGTCTGCACTTCATGTTTCTCATAATTAAACAAAACAGAAGTATATTGTGCAAAAATAACACAACCAGTCGACTGGCTAGGATCATCCAGTAGACTGACTGCGTATATATACAATATGCACTGTTTATTTTTTAAATCTTTTGCATAGTCAGTCGACTGACCAAGAACGACCAGTCGATTGACCCGAGACCAACTGCCATATTTTCGAAAGGACATCTTCTTCTACGAAAGGAAGCAACCCTTCTCTGAACGGAAATAGATGCTCCTCTTCATCAGAACCCTTCGCCAATGGCAGTAACTCTTCAACTACTATATATACATACTCCCAAACAGTTCACATTCACCGATTTTCATTCTAACTCTCCAATATTCTTCTTGTGCTTTAATATTTGCATTCAAACAGCGAACATATGTTTTTACTGCTTTGAATCTACAAATAATTTTCATAATCTTCGATTCTTGGCATTACCTTCTCTTTATATCTTCACATACACTTCATATACTTGAGGATTTGATTATAGGAGGTTTGTACTATCAGTGACAAATCAGTGTTATCAAGAACACACAATGTCAGATATTATTTTATATTAGTGAAGTCCTCTTCTTCTACTGAGGTGAAAATCCTGTTCAGTTGCTCAAGTGTTTGTTCTGCTGCTCAGACTATATATACCCGTTCCTCCGGGTTAAGTGAGGGCTATTATAGTTGAAATTCCAAAAGGAGTCTGGGACTGGACGTAGAACGGGAAGTTCGAACCAGCATAAAAATACCTGATGTGCTCATTCTATTTTACTTATTTCCATTTACTTTGCTATTATCATCTGTTTCCACATTTAGATTTAAGTATATTCCATATTACACGATCCTACACACATTTTCATTTGATATCAGAGCAAGGCATCTTATAACCGTTATAAAGTTATCTAATATCTTGCTAATATGGAAAACAACACCAGCATTACCAACACTGTTACTAACACTAGTTTTACTGAAGGTCAATCCAATGCATGACCTCTATTTTTTTAATGGTTTAAACTATAATTATTGGTCTACTCGTATGAGAATATACATGCAATCTAATAGTTTTGAATCATGCAATATCACACAAAATGAATACACTCTTCCTACTGGAGAATACTCCACTTGGTCAAATACACAAAAATTAGATGCTACTGCCAATGTTAAAGCTATGAACATGTTATTCTGTGCACTAGATAGAAATAAATTTAATCATGTTAGCATGTATCAAACTGCTTATGAAATATGGAGAACACTTAAAATCACTCATGAAGGAACTAACAAAGTTAAACAAAGCAAAATCTCCATGCTCAAAAATCAGTTTCAAAACTTTAGAATGAAACAAGATGAATCCATCAATGATATGTACTCTAGATTTCAAGATATCTATCATTCATTATTAGGATTAAAAGAAAAGTACACTGATTTTGATATTGTATCAAAAAACCTAAACTCTTTAACGGATGAATGGGAAAGAAAAGTCTTGGCTATTGAAGAAGCTAATGACCTCTCTACCATAAAACCTGAAGAGTTAATAGGAAATCTAATGTCCCATGAAGTAAATTTGCAGGAAAAATGAGTACAAGCACAAGTAAAAAGGATATAGCTTTTCATCCTGAAGAAGAAAAAGATGAAGATACGGATGAATAAGATCTAGCATTTATTGCCAAAAATTTCAAAAAATTCTTGAAATTCCTGAAAAATAATAGAAATAATGGAAAAAGGAACTTTCTAAACAAACCATCATCTTCAGTTCTAGAATGCTTTAATATCCATAAGAAAGGTCATATCCAGAAAGAATGTCCAGAGTTAAAGAAAAAATAACTTCAACAAAGGTAGAAAAGATAAGAATAAAGCATTCTCTGTAACATGGGATGATTCAGATACTTCTTCATCAGATAACAGTAGTGAAAGTGAAAATGAGCAAGCAAATGTCTGTTTCATCGCTACTGAAAACGAGGTTAGTGATTTTACTTTTGATGATATGATAGAGATAAATTCAGAGCCAGTTGATACTCTGAAAAATCTCAAAAGAAAATATTAGGAGACTCGTGAACATCAGAACAAAGCAGAATTCGAAAGAGATATGCTTAAAGATGAGAAGAAAATACTAGAGGAAGAACTTGAAAAATTACAATAATCATTCTCTAATATCAATTCTCAACTCAATCTTTTGAGTCATGAAATTGAAACTCAAAAAGAGAAGAATGATGCTCTTGTTTCTGAAAATCATGTGCTAAAAACTAAGATAAAATTGATAGAGTTGGATAATACTAGTCTCAAAACTAATTTAGAAAGCATCACCAAAAATATATCAAACTTTAATATAGGAAGAGAAACTTTATCTAAAATTATTGATAGCTCTCAATCTGTTTCAAGCAGAAAAGCATTAGGATATGTTAAGAAAACAACAATTTCACCTAGAAAGAAAATTAGAAGAAATATTAATCCTACTACTGCACACACAAAAAGGAATTCTTACCCAAAAAGCATAAAAGTCTGGATTCCTACAACAAACAACAGTCTGATTAGGAAGAAATATATAAACACCTTTCTTGAAACTGTTCATAAAAATAAAGATCACATTTTAAAATGGGATACTAAGCCCTCTTGGGTTTGGTTTTCTAAGATTTAACTCTTAAGACCCTATTGAAAAAGTGGGTACCAATATTATCTCATATTTTTTGTAGGTCCCACTCAAGAAAAGAGGAAAATGGATACTCGACAGTGGTTGCTCAAAACATATGACAGGAGACAAAGATATGCTATCAAATATTACTTACTCAGATGGAGGCTCCGTCACTTTTGGAGACAGCTCCAAAGGTATATCATCGGCAAAGGCGATGTGAGCAATAATGGTATATCAAATTTACCACTTATTTCAAATGTTTTATGAGTCAAAAATTTAAAACATAATTTACTTAGTATCAGCCAATTGTGTGATAAAGGATTCAAAATCACTTTTTCTAAAAACAAATGTAGTATTTTTGATCAAAATCAAAATCTTATGACAGAAATATCTATGTTCTGAATATGAAAATAAATCATAATTCAGATATGTGTTTAATAGCCAAGGAAAATGATCCTTGGTTATGGCACAAACGATTCTGTCATATTAACTTCAAAACTATAAAAAAAAGCTCTCTAAAAATGATTTAGTGAAAGGTCTACCAAAAATGAATTTTAAAATTGATCATATTTGTGATGCATGTCAGTTAGAAAAGTTAACTAAGTCATCTTTTAAATCTAAAAAGGTCATTTCAGCTTTACAACCACTTGAATTACTACATATGGATTTATTTGGACCAACACAAGTACAATACACTAATCATAGTAGATATGTGCTTGTTATTGTTGATGATTTTTCTAGATATACTTGGACTATCTTTATGAAAAATAAAAGTGATACCTTTGATAATTTCAAAACTTTTGTTAAAAGAATTCAAAATTTCAAAGGTTTGAAAATCAAAAACATAAGAAGTGATCATGGAGGTGAATTCGAAAACGAAGCCTTTGAATATTTTTGTAAGAAAAAGGGAATATTCCATAACTTTTTGTTTCCTAGAACTCCACAACAAAATGGAGTTGTAGAACGTATAAAAAAGAACCTTACAAGAATGTGCAAGGACTTTGTTAAATGGAAGTACAATACCAAAACATTTCTGGGCTAAAGCAATTGCAACTGCTTGTTATGTTTTGAATCGTGTCTCTATTCGACCATTAACTAAGAATACTCCTTATGAACTTCTTAATGAAAAAAAACCAAATATTTCTTATTTTAAAGTTTTCAGTTCAAAATGTTTTCTTTTAAACACAAAAGATCGGCTTGGTAAATTCGATCCGAAATCCGATGAAGGAATCCATTTAGGATATTCGGATCGAAGCAAAGCTTATCGAATTTATAATAAAAGAATAAATATCATCGAAGAAACACTTCACGTATCTTTCGATGGAAATTTTTAACAAATCCCAAGCATAAGGGATGATGAAGAATTCCCTGATAATATCACAAACACAGAACTTTCAAATGTTGAAAATAATGAAAACATTGTTCACAATAACAATGAATTAAGATCTCCACCTAGAATATTAAGAGATCATCCTTCTGTTAATGTTGATGGAGAACTCAATTCATCTGTTAGAACAGGAAGTCAATTAAATCAAATGGGTCATGTAGCTTTTCTTTCTCATATTGAACCTAAAAATATCAGAGAAGCATCTACCGATGAAAATTGGTTAACTGCTATACAAGAACCAATTCAAAAGAAATGGCGTTTGGGATTTAGTTCCACAGCCTAGTGATCAATCAGTTATTGGTACAAAATGGGTTTTCAAAAATAAAGCAGATGAATAAGGAAATATTACTATAAATAAAGCTAAATTAGTTGCTCAAGGATATAATCAAGAAGAAGGAATTCACTATGAAGAAACGTTTGCCCCAGTTGCTAGACTAGAAGCAATACAAATCTTACTAGCATTTGCATGTTTTCATAACTTTAAATTATATCAAATAGATGTCAAAAGTGCTTTTAAATGGTTTCATAAAGGAAAATGTTTATGTTGAACAACCTCCATTATTCATACACGAACAATTTCCTAACCATGTCTATAAGCTTAAAAAGGCTTTATACGGTTTGAAACAAGCACCCCATGCTTGGTACGATCGTCTTAAAAGATATTTAATAGATTCTGGTTTTGAAATTGGAAAGGTTGATCAACTCTTTTTATTAAAAGAAATAAACAGGATATTTTAATTGTTCAAATATATGTTGATGATATTACTTTTGTATCTACAAATAAAAGACTATGTCAAGATTTTTTTCTAAAATAATGACTAGAGAATTTGAAATGTCACATATGGGTGAGTTAAATTATTTTCTTGGCATACAAATAAAAGAACTAGAAAATGGTACTTTTATTAATCAAGAAAAATATTGTAACAATCTAATTAAACGCATTGATATGGAAAATACTTCTATCAAACCAACTCCTATGAGTACAACCATACATCTTGATAAATATGAAAGTGGCAAAAGTATTGACCAAAAATTATATCGAAGTATGATTGGATCGTTACTATATTTAACAGCTAGTAGACCTGACATAATAATGAGTGTTTACTTGCGTGCATGATTTCAAGCAGATCCCAAAGAATCACATTTACGATTAGTGAAACGCATACTACGGTATCTAAATAAAACTAAGGACTTTGGACTATTCTATCCAAAGGAATGTCCTTTTGGATTAGTGTCCTATAGTGACGTTGATTTTGGAGGAAGCCGGACAGATAGAAAAAGTACAAGTGGTACTAGTCACTTCATTGGACGATCTCTTGTATCTTGGTTTAGTAAGAAACAAAACTGTGTTTCATTATCGACATGCGAAGCAAAATATATTTCTGCAGCCCTGGAATGTGCTCAAGTTATCTATATGCAACAAACACTGCAAGATTTTGGTTTTAATTTATCTAAGTCAACTATTTACTGTGATAATTCAACTGCTATTAATTTATCTAAAAATCCTGTCAATCACTCATGAACAAAACACATTGACATTCGTCATCATTTTCTTCGTGATAAAAATTGAAAAGGATTTGATAAATCTAGAATTTGTTTTCTCTGATAAACAATTGGTAGATATTTTTACAAAACCTTTAAATGAAAATACTATCATCAATTTAAGACAAGAACTCGAAATAGTCTCTTTTAAAGATTTATATTTTTTTATATATGTATATATACTATTTGTATTTGTAGCTTTTCATAACACAACTGGATAATATATATATATATATATATATATATATATAAACTTTCATTCAAATTTTTTTATCAAAATACAATTTTTTTTTATGACTCTAAAGAGACTTGAACCCATGACCTCTCCTTTATAGTATTACAATTGCTTCTTTCCATTTGAGCTATGAATGTTTCTTATTTCAACTAGAAGATTGATTTTAATTATCTGAAAATTTTCGTTCGATTTTTTTTTAAATATGTAGTTGCTGGAGCTCGAACTCGGGTCAGCTAACTGGTAGTCCAATGTCTTACCAGTTGTGCTATGCGTTATTTTCTACCGAGTCTTTTATTTCGTGGGCTCATAACCATTCTTTTTAAAAAACAATTCTCATCCATTCTTTTTTCTCTCTGGCTATTAGCTATTTCCTATTTCTAACCACACAAACACAGCTCAATTCCCTCTATAAATCTGCATTCCTTTCATTTTTTTTCTTCAATCATCCTTACAATTTTTTTTTCAAAACTATAAACTTCATGTTCCACTTTTTCTATCAATGGCCTCTCACGACTCCTCTAACTCCAAATTATCTTTTGCTACACCAACATCCTCTAGTAGCTATCATTCTTCTGTAATCTCTACTCCGTCCTTGCCAACTCCTACTCCTAGACATGAAACAGCTCAATATCACACTGGTTTTTCTCCATAAACTAAGAAATCACGAAGATCATTGTTTGTTTCACCAAAAACAAAAGAAAAAATTGATGAAATCCATCATTATCAAAAGGAGCAAATCAATTTAAAAGAGAGATGTATTATGAATAACGGATGAATTCCAGTCACCTTAGCCTTATAGAATCAATTGCCCTTGAATTCTGTGGAAAATCACCTAAGCATGACGTTATTGAACCTTCAACATCTCGTCAACCAAATTTATCCGGCTGGAATCAATGGGTGCAAACTCCACATCAACCTCCGGCATCTCCAAACTCTTGGGAACGCCAAAATTGTTGGTCTCCTTTGCAACCTTATGTTGAGAACACCAAGGTTGAACCACATGAATGCTCTCCAAAAACTCCTAAATAATTATCTCTTCTTGTGTTTTATTGTTCTATGTCCACTTAGATTTCGATTATGTATATGTTTTTTGAATAAAATTTTGTTTTAAGCTTCACTGCATTTTTTGTCTTCAGCCAGTCGACTGATATATATATATATATATATATATATATATATATATAACCAGTCGACTGTTTACAGGGTTCACAAACTCTCAGGTTGTCAACCAGTCGACTGAGTCATGTAGGTCAGTCAGTTGATTACAGAGTAAGAAACTCTCGGGTTATCAACCAATCGACCGACCTAACTCGACCAATCGACTGTTGTACAAAAAAGGCTTCTGTTGTTTCCTTTTAAACCTTTTTTACACCATATATTCACTTTACCTTCTCTGTTTTTACTACCTCCAAAACCCTAGCCCCTATTTTTCTTTCACGAAATCCTTAAAAAACACCAAATTAATGGCCCGTCCAAGATCAAAACGCTCAAAACAAGGCTCTTCATCCATTATTGATACTTACGTTGCTCATTGGCTATAGATGCAACTGCAATTGAACGATGGGAGAAGATGAAAAACTCTAGGATTTTTGAAGGCTCGTTCATGGTTTATTCTGATTTTGGTGCTTACTCTCTTCAAGAATTAATGCGAAGATGTGGATTAGAATCACTCCTTGACTACAATGCAAATTGCCACAACATTAATCATCTTATGGTAAAACTTTTCTTCGCAAATTTAAATCTTGGCCACCAACAACCATCAAATCCAAATAATTGTGTATGGAGTTTGGTATGTGGACAACAAGTTTTCTTTTCCCTTGATAGAACGGCACATATACTTCAATCTCCAAATGAAGGAATAGATTTAAATGATGTCGAATGCAATCCAAGAAAAAGAGATAGAATAAGTCGTATGTGAAAGTCACTGTGCGGATCGTGCAATATGGAATTATATTAAACAAGTGCGACTATATCAATGTAAAGTAAGTAAAATAAAAAACAAGCACACCAGGAATTTTTATACTGGTTCGAACTTCCCGTTCTACGTCTAGTCCCAGACTCCTTTCTGGAATTTCACTTACAGCAATCCTCACTTAATCATAAGGAACATGTCTATACAACCCTTGAACAGCCGAACAAGGGACCCGAATAGCAGAACATGATTTTGTCTCAACAGCAGAAGAGGACTTCAAATTATACAAAAGTATATTTGAGACAATGTGCTCTAAATAACACGAATTTGTCTCTTGATAGTACAACCTTCCTATAATCAAATCCTCAAGAGTATGTTGTGTGTGTGTGTTGATTGAAAGGAAGTAAATTACTTAGAATCAAAGATTATAAGTTAACTCAAAGATTCAAGTGAAGTAAAGTTTGTGAATGCTTTGAATATAGATCAAGAATTGAATAAGAGAGCAAAGCAAAAATTCGGTGAATTATGAGAAGGATCAAAGCATGTTTATATAGAGTATATAGGGATGCAATTGTTCATGAAAGATTACAATCAAAAGTTGCATCTATTCCTGTTGGAATTGGATTGAAACCCCTTCATGAAAGAGAGTGTCTTTTCAGTAAAATAGCTGTTATTTACCGTTCAGTCAACTGACTCAGAAGTTCCAGTCAACTGAAATTCAAAAACGTGCATTTCAAAACAATATGTTGTGCATTAACACAGGTCAGTCGACTGGCTGGTATGAGTCAGTCGACTGACATGTGCTATGTTGCACAGATCAGTTTAAAACTCATATGAAAACATTTTGTGTGCGAGAATGACTTCTTGAGGGATGATTTTAACAGTATTTGAACAGAACTAAGACCCAAAAAAATATAAATATACATACTTTGAAGTCTTGTCTTTGTTTGAAGTTCTATTCTCTTTTTGTCGCTATAATCTTCAATGCTTGTTGATGTTCTTCGTCATGAATCAAAAAATCATGATTCAACATTCTCCCCCTTTTTGATTGATGACAATATATAGTTGACGATATATAATATGAGTTATAAAGAACTTGTTTTCTTTATTTTCTCCCCCTGAATGTATGGCTCTGCAAGAAACTATTAGAAAACACAATAATTTCTCCCCCTTTGTCATCGACAAAAAGGAATACTTTAGAAATAACCAATAGTTCACATAAGATCACATAAGTTCATAGTCATATAGTCACATAAAGCATTTTACTGCAGATCACATAGCCACATAAATATTTTACACCACAATAGTTCTTAAAAAATGTTCACAACCATATGAATTTAAAACACCCACCAAAATACCTAAACAAAAAGTCATAGGAGAACTTACTCTTCTTCTGAATCAGAAGTATCTTCCTCCTCTGGTTCAATTGGTTTCTTTCCCTTGGCGATGTCATAAGAACTTGTGCTAGAACTTGTGGCTTCGAAACTGGACCAAGAGAACTGTGGAGCTGGTCTTTTTCCAGGATCCAAATGCAAAGAACCGGTAGTGGAAGATGTACAAGAAATAGCCTCCCATAATGTTATGAAGAAACTTTTGACCTTGTGAAGTTTTTTATCAATCTTATTCAAACGAGGGCCTAGAATAACTTGATTTTGTGCAAGCAAATTAATAGCCTCTCGCGATGTTTGGCCAACAGTTGGACGACGGATAACCTCTTCTTCGGATTGAAAAGTTTGAGAGGAAGATTGTTCGGTAATGTGAATACCACCTTGTCGTCTTTGTTGTTGGGTGGCTTGCCAATCGTTAAAGGTGATAAAAGGTTCCGGTCGATCAGGGAGTTTCATTAATCTTATGGTACGAATGTTAAATAATCCGACTTTGGAGAATTCAGATTCCGGGGATTTTATACCAAAATCATTTAATAGTCGCATTATATATTCACCAAAGTAAATGACATTATGTGACGACTCATAATTTTTAACAATTTAAAATGCAATAATTAATCGATTTTAAATATTTAAAGGTTAATTTTAACTTGAATTCCAAATATCAATATTTACTTGATAATTAAATTATTGAATTATATAATTTGAAATTGGGTGACTTATTGAATCTTCAGTTTTAAGCCTGTCAGAAATAATTTAACAAGCTTGTAAAATTTATAATTTAAAACTGAAGATAATATAATGACTGAAATTTAAGGTAAAGGTGATTTGTTCAGTTTTAATAATATATCGTTTAAATCGATATTTAAAAATAGCCTTCTGAGGCATAGTCTCGGAATTTAACGAAACCAGTTCCACTGGATCTATAATAGTTAGTTATTATTGGATTTCAATTTTCGTAGCGTTTGGATTGACCATTTGCTCGTACGGGTGAGAAACGCGTTGAAATTAAAACCGATAATTTAATATCTTAAATCAATTTAAAAGGCTAACTTCCACATACGATCAAATTAGCCTTCGAAATACGTTCCATCGTGTTCGAAACGTGGGTAAACCTTATAATCGCCTAGCGGCATTCCTTAAGAGGAGTTCAAAATTTTAAATGGCAATTAATGAGGCGTCTTGGAAGTTTTATAATATAATAAAATTTAAAGTCAAATGGTCAAAGATATTTTTATTAACGCATACTCAAGAAGCTTCCCCTAATCGATAATTTATCTTTGTCCCCTCCCTCCTCTTCCAGCAGAATCGAACTTAAAAAAGAAGGAGAAGAATGGCCGAAGCCCTTTCATGCAAAGGAAAGTCGAAAAGGGGGGAGAGAGTCTCACGAAATCGATCAATCGATCGATCGCGATTTTGAGTCGTGCACGGAGGAAGAGGATCGGCGCTTCTGGGCCGAAGGGCGCGACTTGATTTTGGGCGACTCAGAACCGTTGGAGTTTCACGTGGCTTGCGAGCATCCAAGAGGGAGGCCGTCGACTCGAATCGCGTCCAGATGCGGCGCATTCAGGGTTGTAGTCGCGACTGTAGGGGGAGTGACTCGCGTGAATCGCGTCAGGCGGCGGCGCAGGAGGCGCGATGTTGGAGAATTGCTGGCATAAATTTGAGGCTAGGGTTTCACATTTTTGGCTATGCACGTGACCGCAGGAGGAATGTTGTGCGCATACGTGAGTTCTCGGTTTCAGGTGTGCAAAGAAGGATGGGTCGTCTAGAAGCAGTAGGCTGGGTTGTGCTCGAATCGATCGAGTCTGTAAGGTATAACAGTTTATTTTAATTTAACAAATATATATGTTCTCATACATGTTTTAATATATGAAAGTCAATAGGAAATTATTTCATATAATTAAGGTTTGAAAATAATAGGGGTTTGAAAATGTTGAAGTTTATATAAATTAGATTTTAAATCTATAAATTATTGTCTTTATATGTACACATGTAGTTTCAAGAGTGAATAAATATACGTATATACTTATTTTCATTGTTGTAGTTAATTTTTAAATAATAAAGATGTATTGGTTTAATTAGATTTAAATTATTTTAGTTAGTAAGAAATTATTTAAAGGAAAATAAGTTCAAATTTAATTCATTAACCAATTGAATTATTAAATAGTACTAAATGGTTTGATTTCTATTCCGAATACTAATAAATCGTATAAATGTTATACAAGGTTTGAAATTATGGAGAGACAAGCCGATATGGATCGGATTGCAAATAAACAAAGGTGAGTAAATCTCACTCTGTTTGTTTTTTTATTTAGATTGAAATGGTTAAATTTAAATAATTGGTTGATTGATTGAGTTGATTGAATGTGTGTTGATGACCTGGTGACTCTGGTTTTGGTTGGTTCTCGAGTTAATTGTTGTTTGACTCGAAGCATTTGGGTTTTTAAATGGTTTTAAACTTAAATCGTAAATAAGAACATGGTTCGGTTTAAAATCAATAAAGGTTTAATGATTGGTGATTCATTAATTAGGTAGGATAATTTAAATGAATAATTAATTAATTAAATCAATTAATGAATTTGGGTTAACTAATTAAGTTTAAATTAATTAGAATGATCATTGGGTGGATTACTAAGTAATTACTTAATGCAATCAATAATATAATTACTTTATGTAATTAATCGAGAGATAAATTATGATAATTACTTGAATGTAATTGCAAGATAATTAATCCAGGGCGATTAATTAAGATGAATGGATAGGGAAGGGTTGATAAATTAATTGATTTGGGATTAATTAATGAAGGAGTCTATGTGATTAAGTTTGAAATTCAATTAGAATCAATTGAATTTCTTTGTATGTGATTAAGTTTTGCTTATGAATGATTGAATGGTAATGGATGCTTTGAATAAATGGATATCTCTGATATGGAATGTTGTGTATTTCATTTGGATAACTTGAGTTAGGATGACCTGAGACTCGAAGAGACCGGGGCCGGGTATTAGGAAATACCCGAAACCACTTCGAATGTTTATAGATTTGACATGTAAAATCTATTGGCTGGAATGAAATGATTAAGTGAATTGGGCTATTAATTTGAATTCAGTAATTAGAAAACTTATGTATGAAATAAGTGATGTCCATAACATATTGTGAACTTGTGAATTGATTCGAGTTACCCGAGTTTTATTTAAGTTGTGTGCTTTGTATTCCATGTTAGATGGGTTTACTCACGCTGGTTTCCAGCCTGACCCAGGTGTTACTTTGGTGTAATGCTCGGGTCAGACCGAGTATTACAGATTTTCAGGTAGGGACGTTCTAGAGCTCAGGAGTCGAGCAGGATAGTAGGAACGTATAGAGTATTTCCGATGTGTTATATTATTGTAAATTTGTGTTATGATAATTGTGTATATTCAGTGACTGTGTATATGTGAAACTCTGATGTATTTAAATGTAACCGACAGATATAATATTCTTTTGTAAACTTTTATTATTTATTATATTTTATCCGCTGCGAATGTGAGTTGTTGATGTTTCTGTTCTTCTTCTTCTATCTCTTTCTTATTTTTCATAACTATTTGGAAATTTCTGGGTTCGGAAATTTCGAGTCGTTACACATTAGTTCTTCCTTGGTTAAAACTAAGAAATTCATCAAGAAGAAGCTGAGTCCAATTAACATGCACATTTCTCCGTATAACATATAAAGCACGAAAATTTTCAGGATACACTAATTCATATGATCCTGTTTGGGGGTTTATGGTTTTAATAAGACACTTATGCATTAATCTAGCTTTTGGTCGAAGAGACATTGATTTTACTTCAACAGCATCATCTTCGAGAAATAAGTGACTTATTTAATCCCGAAGTTTCATATCGCAACTTACATCACGAAGATTAATTCCCCCAACTCTTGTTTGAAGTAAATGATGCATTCGGTCTAGAGAAAGAAAAATAGAGATTCCACATACCGATGTCCAAATGCAGTTTTCTCTATTTCTAGGTCCTAGCTCCTGAAGATTTAAGTTTGCATAAAAGAGTTAATTATCATATGGTTGATTTTGAGGTTGTTCTTCTTGTAGTCCAAAAAAGTATCTAACCCACTTCTCTATGAAAGCTTCGTATGCCATATGCGTTAAAATCAGGATAATGAACATAAGAAGCTTCAAAAATACATGAATCTTGCATATTGATCCATCGTTGAATTGCTTTATCATGAACTAACCAAGTAGCAATCTGAGAATCAATTGGAGTGGAGGAAGAAGAAGAACCCTTTTTTACACGCTTTGTTTGCCTTGGAGCCGTTTAAATTGAAAAAGATAGGTAAAAAAAAATTGAATTTGGTAACGAGAAAATAGGTGAAATTCGAAATTAGGTCTGGAGAACAAAAGAAGATGAGTTAACAAAGTGAAAGTGGGAGGGTAAAAAGTAGGTAAGGGCAATTAAATCTGAAGAATTTTACGTTCAGTCGATTGAAATAACTGAGTCAGTCGACTGAAAGTAGTACCCAAGAGTTTTTATGTGCATTCAGTCGACTGTGCTGAAGCTTAAGGGTTTTTCTTATGAAATTCAGTCGACTAACTCAGTTTTTCAGTTGACTGACTTGAACTCGAGAGTTTTTACTATGAAATTCAGTCAACTAACTCAGTTTTTCCAGTTGACTGAATTTGATTTTCAACATATACAGTCATTTTGAGCACCAATAGATAATTTTTATTATATATTAATACAATGCATAATAAATATGGAGTAAAATAATTAAAAAAATAGATAACAAAAACATAACTATTTTGAAGATGAGGTTGATGGAGAGTTGGATTTTGTCGGTTCATCTTTAGTCTTCTCAATGTATGGTCATAGAGGTGACCAACGGTTTCCACGCTCCCAAGAGTTTGGAGAGACAGGTGGAGCTTGTGGCGACCTATCCCATGGATTTTGAGTTGACAATGGTGTAGGTTGATGAGCCGAAGAGGAAGATGAACCGCAGAACTTCCATCCAATTTGTTCAAGAAAACTCAGACGTCTAGAGTTCATTTTCTGTTCATAATACATTTCTCATTGAAGCGTGATTGATTCCCTCTGGTAATGATGAAGATCATCAATTTTTTGCTTGGTTTGAGGAGAATCAAAGAACAGGAACCGTCTAGCTTTCTTTTTCTCAGGTGTATTACCCGTTTGATAAGTTGATGGTCTTGCAGGTTCATGGGTGGGAGTAGGTGTTGGTAGCTTTGATGAAGCTGATGATGGAGTCTCAAAGTTGATAGAAGAGTAGGATGATCCATCTGATGAGTAATGTGATGACGACATTTTGAATTTAGAAGATGATTTAGGGAAAGAAACAAAAATAATTTTTCTTTTTGATGGGAATATGAGAACGAAAAACTGAATATATATAGGAGTAAAAGGTAGTTAAGAAGAGATGGTTTAACGTTCAGTTTGAATAATTAAAGGAAGGGAATGGACCATATAAAAAAATTGTGACTGAAATTTTCTTAAAAAAAAATTAGAATTATAAAGAAACAGATGTATATGGTGTAGATGTGAAGCAATGAATAGCCAAGTGGTAAAGACATAGACTTATTAATCCCAAGGTGCAGAGTTCGAATACCAAACAAAATATAAAAAAATATTTATTTATTTATTTATTTATTATTTTATTTTAATAATTCTGATGAAGAAATTATACCTAGTTCTCTTCTTAATTTTATAAAACAATTTTCATTTAGAGGTTTAGTAAAGATGTCAGCTAACTGATTTTCAGAATTTATAAATTCTAAATTTATTATATCCTTTTCAATATTAACACGAAGAAAATGATGACGAACGTCAATATGTTTAGTTCGTGAATGATTGACAGGATTTTTAGATAAGTAAATAGCACTAGAGTTGTCACAGTATATAGTTGAATTTGATAAATTTATATTGAAATCTTTAAGTGCTTGTTGCATATAGATTACTTGAGTACAAGCCAAAGCAGCAGAAATATATTCTGCTTCTCATGTAGAAAGAGAAACGAAATTTTGATTCTTGCTAAATCAAGATACAAGTGATTATCCAATAAAATGGCACGTACCACTTGTACTTTTTCGATCTGTTCGAGGGCCACCGAAATCAACATCACTATATGAAAATAATTCGAATGGACATTCTTTAGGATAGAACATATCGAAATCTTTGGTGTTAGTAAGATAACGTAATATACGTTTTACTGCTCTTAAATGTGATTCCTTTGGATTGGCTTGGAATCTAGCACACAAACATACACTCATCATTATGTCAGGACGACTTGCAGTTAAATATAGTAATGATCCAATCATACTTCGGTATAGTTTCTGATCAATACTTTTTCCATTGTCATCTTTTTCAAGATGTGTTGTCGTACTCATTGAAGTTGGTTTGGCAGAAGTATTTTCCATTCCGAAACATTTGATTAAATTGTCACAATATTTTTCTTGATTAATAAAAATGCCATTTTGAAGTTGTTTTATTTGTAAACCAAGAAAATATGTTAATTCTCCCATGTGAGACATTTCAAATTCCATGGTCATTATTTTTGAGAAGTCTTGACACAACTTGTCATTAGTAGAACCAAAAATGATATCATCAACATAAATTTGAACTATTAAAATATCCTTTTTCAAATGTTTAATAAAAAGTGTTTGATCAACTTTCCCAATTTGAAAGCCTGAAGAAATTAGATATGTCTTTAGCCGTTCATACCAAGCACGTGGTGCTTGTTTAAAACCGTAAAGAGCTTTCTTAAGTTTATAAACGTGATTAGGGAATTTCTCATGAATAAATAAGGGAGGTTGTTCAACATACACTTTTTCTTTTATATAACCATTCGAAAAAGCACTTTTAACGTCCATTTGATAAAGTTTGAAATTGTGAAAACATGCATAGGCCATTAAGATTCGTATTGCTTCTAGTCTTGCAACCAGAGCAAACGTTTCTTCGTAGTCAATTCCTTCTTCTTGATTATATCCTTGTGCGACCAATCTTGCTTTATTTCTAGTGATGTTACCTTGATTGTCTACTTTGTTCTTGTAAACCCATTTTGTTCCAATAACAGTTTGATCATTTGGTCTTGGAACTAATTCCCAAACTTCATTGCATTCAAACTGGTTTAGCTCTTCTTGCATTGCAATTATCCAATAGTCGTCCGTGGAAGCTTCTTTGGGATTCTTTGGTTCGATATTAGAAACGAATGCTACGTGACCCATTTGATTTAGTTGACTTCTAGGTCATACATTTGAATTAATTTCTCCAATAATATTTTGAATAGGATGATTCCGTAATATTTTTGGTGAAGGTCTTAATTCATCATTATTGTCAACAATGTTTTCATCATTTTCAAGATTTGTTGTTTCCATATTTGTAATGTTATCTGGAAAATCTTCATCATCTTCTATACTTGGTTTTTGTAGAAAATTTTCATCGAAAGATACGTGTAACGTTTCTTCAACAGTATTTGATCTTTTATTAAATACACAATAAGCTTTGCTACGATCTGAATATCCTAGAAAGATTCCTTCGTCGGATTTCGCATCGAATTTTCCAAGCTAATCTTTTGTATTTAATATAAAACATTTTGAACCAAATACTTTAAAATAAGAAATCTTTGGTTTTCTTCCAGTAAAAAGTTCATAAGAAGTGTTTTTCGTTAGAGGTCGAATAGAAACACGATTCAAAACATAACAAGCAGTTGCAACGGCTTCTGCCCAGAAATGTTTTGGAAGAGTGCTTCCATTTAACAAAGTTCATGCATATTCTTGTAGAGTTTCGTTTTTACGTTCTACAACCCCATTTTGTTGTGAGTTATAGGAAACGAAAAATTATGAAAAATTCGTTTCTTTTCACAAAAAATGGTCAAAAACTTTGTTTTCAAATTCTCCTCCATGATCACTTCTTATATTTTTTATCTTCAAACCTTCTAAATTTTGAATCTGTTTGACAAAATTTTAAAATGCTCAAACGTATCACTTTTGTTTTTCATAAAAATGGTCCAAGTATATCTAGAAAAATCATCTACTATAACAAACACATATCTATTGTGGTTTAAGGATTGAACTTGAGTTGGCCCAAGTAAATCCATGTGTAGTAGTTCAAGTGGTTGTAATGTAGAGATAACTTTCTTAGATTTAAAAGATGATTTGGTCAATTTTCCTAATTGACATGCATCACAAATATGATTGACTTTGAAATTCATTTTTGGTAATCCTCCGACCAAATTATTTTTAGAAAGTTTGTTTATAGTTTTGAAGTTGATACGACAAAATCTTTTGTGCCATAGCCAAGGATCATTTTCATTAGCTATTAAACACATATCTTAATTGTGATTAATTTTCATATTTAGAACATAGATATTTTTGTCTCTATTTCCTTCAAATATAAGATTTTGATTTTTATCAAAAATGCTACATTTATCTTCAGAAAAAGAGATTTTGAAACCTTTGTCACATAACTGGCTGATACTTAAAAGATTGTGTTTTAAATTTTTGACTAGTAAGACATTTGAAATAAGAGGTAAATTAGATGTACCGATATTACTGACGTCGCCTTTTCCAATGATACATCTTTTGGAATTGTCTCCAAAAGTGACGAGCCTCCATCTGAATAAGTAATATTTGGTAGCATATTTTTGTCTCTAGTCATATGTTTTGAGCAACCGTTGTCGAGTATCCATTTTCCTCTCTTTTTAAGTGGGTCCTGCAAAATAATAATAACATTGGTACCCACTTTGTGATAGGGTCCTAAGAGTTAGGTCTTAGGAAACCAAACCCAAGTAGGTTTAGTATCCCCCTTAAAAATATAATCTTTATTTTTATGAACTGTTTCCAGAAATATATTTATTCCTAATCAAACTATTGTTTTTTTAGGAACCCATAATTTTTAGGGTTTTTGAAATATTATTTCTTTTTGGATAAGTATTAGCGTTAGAAATATTTCTCCTAATTTCCTTTTTAGTTGGTGATTTTGATTTCTTAGTGTATCCTAGTCCCTTCTTGTTAGAAATGAATTGAGAATTTTCAATAATATTGGATAGATTTTCTCTACCTTTATTAAAGTTAGAAACATTTCTAGTAATATTATTTAACTTGGTTTTGAGGCAAGTATTATCTAATTTTATCATTTTGATCTTAGTTTTTAGCTCATGATTTTCAGAGACAAGAGAATCATTCTTTTCTTTTTGAGTTTCAATTTCTTGACTCAATAAAGTAAGTTGAGAGTTATCATTAGAGAAGATATCTTGAAGTTTTCCAATTCTTCTTCTAATATTTTCTTTTCATCATTAAGCATATCTCTCTCGAATTCTGTTTTTCTCTGATTTTCTAGAGCTTCTTTATATTTTCTTTTGATGCTTTTTAAGTTATCAAGAAGTTCTGAATTAATTTCAATCATATCATCAAAATTAAGATCATTTACCTCATTCTCTGTAGCCATGAAACAAACATTAGCTTGTTCTTTCTCACTATCACTTCTGCTTTCTGAAGAAGAAGAATCCGAGTCATCCCATGTTACTGAAAATGCTTTTCTTTTAGACTTGTCCTTTCGATTCTTATTGTGATATGTCTTCTTTTGTTTTGGACAATCCTTTTGCATGTGTCCTTTCTTGTGATAGTTAAAGCATTCTAGTATAGATGAGGATGGTTTATTTGAATTGTTGTTGAAGTTCCTTTTCCCGTTGTTTCGATTTCCTTTTCTGTATTTCAAATTTTTTTAAAATTTTTAGCAATGAATGCTAAGTCTTCTTCATCTGAGTCTGATTCTTCTTTTTCAGCATGGAATTCCATATTCTTTTTATCTTGTGCCTGTACTCTTTTAGCCTGCAAATTCACTTCATAGGACATTATATTTCCTATTAACTCTTCTAGTTTCATGGTAGAAAGATCATTAGCTTCTTCAATAGCTAAGACTTTTCTTTCCCATTTATCCGTTAAAGAGTTAAGAATTTTTTAAACAATATCAAAATCAGAATACTTTTCTCCAAGTCCTAGTAATGAGTGATATATATCTTGAAATCTAGAATACATATCATTTATAGATTCATCTTGCTTCATTCTAAAATTTTGAAATTGACTTTTGAGCATGGATATGTTGCTTTGTTTAACCTTGTTAGTCCCTTCGTGAGTAACTTTAAGTGTTCTCCATATTTCATAAGCAGTTGTGCACATGCTAACACAGTTAAACTCATTTCTATCTAAAGCACAAAATAACATATTCATAGCTTTGGCATTTGCAGTAGCATCTAGTTTTTGTGTGTTTGACCATGTAGAGTATTCAGTCGTAGGAATGTTATACTCTGTTTGAGTGATATTCCATGAATCAAAACTACTTGCTTACATATAAATACGCATTCGAGTTGCCCAATAATTGTAATGCATGCCACTGAATAGTGGAGGTCGTGCAGTAGATTGACCTTCAATAAAACTAGTGTTAGTGTTGTTTTCCATATTAACAAGATATCAGATAACTATGTAACGGTTATAAGAAATCTGCTCTGATACCAAATGAAAGTCACTGTGCGGATCGTGTAATATGGAATTATATTAAACAAGTGCGGAAATAAACTATATCAATATATAGTAAGTAAAATAAAAAACAAACACACCAGGAATTTTTATACTGGTTCGAACTTCCCGTTCTACGTCCAGTCCCAGACTCCTTTCTGGAATTTCACTAACAACAATCCTCACTTAACCCGGAGGAATAGGTCTATACAACTCTTGAACTGTCGAACAAGGGATCTGAGCAGCAGAACAGGATTTTTCCTCAACAGCCGAAGAGGACTTCAGCTTATACAAAAGTATATTTGACACAATGTGTTCTAAATAACACGAATTTGTCTCTTGATAGTTCACCCTTCCTATAATCAAATCATCAAGAGTATTTTGTGTGTTTGTATTGATTGAAAGGAAGTAAATTACTTAGAATCAAAGATTATAAGTTAACTCAAAGATTCAAGTGAAGTAAAGTTTGTGAATGCTTTGAATATAGAGCAAGAATTGAATAAGAGAGCAATGTAAAAATTCGATGAATTATGAGAAGAATCAAAGCATGTCTATATAGAGTATATAGGGATGCAATTGTTCATGAAAGATTAGTATGATATTACGATCCGACGGGATACCACAAAAAGAATCAAAAGTTGCATCTATTCCTGTTGGAATTGGATTGAAACCCCTTCATGAAAGAGAGTGTCTTTTCAGTAAAATAGTCGTTATTTGCCGTTCAGTCAACTGACTTAGAAGTTCCAGTCAACTGAAATTCAAAAACATGCATTTCAAAACAATATGTTGTGCATTAACACAGGTCGGTCGACTGGCTGGTATGAGTCAGTCGACTGACCTGTGCTATGTTGCACAGATCAGTTTAAAACTCATATGAAAACATTTTGTGTGTGAGTGTGACTTCTTGAGGGATGATTTTAACAGTATTTGAACAGAACTAAGACCCAAAAAAAATATAAATATACATACTTTGAAGTCTTGTCTTTGTTTGAAGTTCTATTCTCTTTTTGTCGCTATAATCTTCAATGCTTGTTGATGTTCTTCGTCATGAATCAAAAAATCATGATTCAACAATATGTTCATGGGTGACGACATGATTGAATACTTCATGTTTCTCATAATTAAACAAAACAGAAGCATATTGTGCAAAAATTACTCAGCCAGTCGACTGGCTAGGATCATCCAGTCAACTGACTGTGTACATATACAATATGTACTATTTATTTTTTAAATCTTTTGCATAGTCAGTCGACTGACCAAGAACGACAAGTCAACTGACCCGAGACCAACTGCCATATTTTCGAAAAGACATCTTCTTCTGCGAAAGGAAGCAACCCTTCTCTGAACGGAAATAGATGCTCTTCTTCGTCAGAACCATTCACCAATGGCAGTAACTCTTCAACTACTATATATACATACTCCCAAACAATTCACATTCACCGATTTTCATTCTAACTATCTAATATTCTTCTTGTGCTTTAATATTTGCATTCAAATAGCGAACATATGTTTTTACTGCTTTGAATCTTCAAAGAACTTTCATAATCTTCGATTCTTAGCATTAACTTCTCTTCATATCTTCACATACACTTCATATACTTAAGGATTTGATTATAGGAGGTTTGTACTATCAGTGATAAATCAGTGTTATCAAGAACACACAGTGTCAGATATTATTTTATATTAGTGAAGTCCTCTTCTGCTGCTGAGGCGAAAATCCTGTTCAGTTGCTCAGGTGTCTGTTCTGCCGCTCAGACTGTATATACATGTTCCTCAGGGTTAAGTGAGGGTTATTGTAGTTGAAATTGCAGAAGAAGTCTGGGACTGGACGTAGAACGGAAAGTTCGAACCAGTATAAAAATTCCTAGTGTACTTGTTCTATTTTACTTATTTCCATTTATTTTGCTATTATCATCTGTTTCCACATTTAGATTTAAGCATATTTCATATTACACGATCCTACACACATTTTCAACGGTCTTAGAGAAAAGGGGAATAACATACTTATATATACCTGTAAATATCAAATACAAGTAAATTATAATCAAGTTAACCCAAACACCGATTATATTTTTGAATTATTGGATTATGTTCTAAAAATCTTTTTGGTTTTAAATTGCTTAAATTTTCATAAACTTATGCTCTGATACCAACTAGTAACATCCCTCACTTGGAGGCCCAAAACTAAGGGCTATGGATGTTGTTGCAGTCATCCATAGTTATTAATCCTCCGCGACCAAATACGGTAATGTTAGATAAATTGATATATCAGAAACACATGGATATGGTAAAGTTTACAATTTTAAAATAATTTTCACATTCCATTCCAAAAACCTATTTAACATCCTTTACATAATCCCACAATGTAACCATGTTCAGAAAAATATAATTATTACAATATACTTCAAAAGCGGCATATGAAAAATGCCCCCTTTACGATAAGAGTATAAAATAGGCAATGAACAACTTTGCCTTAACAAAATAGTACAGCAGAATCATAAGAGATAAAACCCACATAACCACATGCTTCATGCACATCTTCAGAAGCTTATTCGTCTTAAGAGGTACCTGAAAACCTCCAATCTTAAACTGTTCAAAAATAAATTTGAGTACCCAAGAGTTTAAGGGGAAAATATAAATTTCGAGTCAGACATAAAGCTTGGTATGAATAATAATCTACCACCCTAAATTATTTGGATATCTTGTGAGGCCACGTTGCTTAAAGGGATGAGTTTTCCTTTGCTATTATCTTAAAATTTTTATAAACAATTTTCTATACTCCTGCATCCATCATGGTTAAATTAATTCAAAACAATATTATACGATAATATGCAAAACAATTAAATCACTACTGGATTACCCATTCCTATTCATTTTAACTAACCTTCATAGTTGTAGTTTTTAGAATTGCTATTAACCTACACTACACCGTACAGCTCAATTTGTCACACCCAAATGCACAAAAAATTGCGACGGTCTTAAGTCGTGGCAATTTACCATGGACCTGAGCGGTGTTAAAATAAATTACCACGGTTGCAGACCGTGGCAATATTGAAATGGCCTTAAACCGTGCCAAAATTGTCAAAAAAAGGAGAAAAGAAAAAAAAAACAAAAGAAATTTCAACCACCCCATGTAGCAGATCTTAACCTTTTTTCACGCACTCCAAAAAGTAGAACGCCTTCCTAAATCTCATCCATTATCCACGAGAAAAACCCCACCAAATAATTCCCTGTTTCCG
This sequence comes from Allium cepa, assembly GCA_030765085.1. Classification (NCBI taxonomy): domain Eukaryota; kingdom Viridiplantae; phylum Streptophyta; class Magnoliopsida; order Asparagales; family Amaryllidaceae; genus Allium; species Allium cepa. Next base: position 502,810,534 of record CM060931.1, read on the forward strand.
AATAATGTAAACTGAAACGCTAACGCCGGTGCCTCCCTTGCTCCATTGGCAGTCCGAGTTCCACCAATTAACAGATCAGGTCATCGCCTCGACAGGCTTCAAGGCGGTGCCCGGACTTTTAGCCGCAATAGATCTATAATCTCGAACGCATCTCGAATCCGGGCGTCATCTACAAGAACCCCGTGGAATCCAAAGATTCCGTGACCTTCCGATTTCCTACGGAGGGGACGTTGATTCCGACGACAATTGTCTGTTTTTGTCCCTTATAAAGTGATCAGTCGTGGTAAAGATTCGACCTTGGACATTGATATTTATGAAGCGTTTCCTATCATCTGTACTAATCTCTTTAGGTGTTTATCTACATTTATGTCACAAATTATAGCACATGAAATGTGTTATACTATATGTACACCATATTAAAGTGTATATTCAAAACATTTGTTAGAGCTTACATGACTCGTTTTGTTCAGGAAGCGCACGAGTTGGGAGTACTGTGATGACAGTAGCAGAAAAGCATGTAACATCTGTTGCTTTTGAGCTTGGAGGCAAATGCCCTACAATCATAGATTCCCTCTCGAGTGATTGAGATAAAAAGGTATTTCTTAAAAAAAAGTATGTAAAACAACTATATTTATTATAGAACAATGCTAGCATCACCCTTCTGCTACGCTTTTCATGTTATCGATGGAAATCAAGGTGGTGTGCATGGTGATCTTGTAGCGATTAATGTCAATGTGGTATTCAGTAAATTTCACCAATAAGGTTGCAAGTGTAGCCTTACTGTCCTTAAGGGAGAGTGATGGATGATGATAGCATTTAAATAAACGTGAATTGTACATTGGGAATCCATATTCTCTTGACAAATTCATGATTTTAAGGTAACTGTGGAGCGAGTAGCTGCAGGAAAGTGGGGTGTGCGTTCCGGCCATGCCTGCATAGCTATTGATTATGTGCTCGTGGAAGAGAAACTTGCTCCTACACTGGTATTCATTTTTCAACTATTGAGAAATAATTAGTTAAAAGTCCTTGCAAAGTAGCCTGAATCAGAATGTGTATCAAAAATCATTAGAACAAGAACTTCTTGGAAAAAAAAAAAAAAAAAAAAAAAAAACTGAACTTATTTTTTGTTAATTAGCCCAGATTATAATTATAATCAGTGAACATGAATTGTATGTATCAAATGAATCAATAGTATAATTTGCATTTAATCTGGTCTATTTCAATTTTTTAAACTAGATTGAGTTGATGAAGGCAACACTGATGAAATTTAACACGGAACCTGCAAATTCAGGAAGGATTGTTAACAAGCTTCACTTTCAAAGGCTAACAAATTGACTAGAAGAGCCTTCTGTTGCATCATGCATTGTGCATGGTGGTTTTAGGGATGTCAATAACCTAAAATCACTCTCCACGTCTCTCTCTATTTGTGGTTTTTTTTTCTATTTTTTTTATTCTTTTTCGTAAATACATTGTTTTCTAATTAGTCGAAAACAAACATGTTTTAGGACAATCAAACCTACAATATCGGTATATCCCCCATTGGATTCCAAAATCATGACTGAGGAGATATTTGGCCCCCTTCTTTCCATTATTACCGTGAGTGCTCAAAGTTAGCATTATAAATACAATTTAATTACTTGTACAGTATTAATCTCACAGTTTAATTGTTTTATAACAGGTAAAGAATATAGAAGAGAGCATTAATTTCATTAACGCCAGGCCTAAACCTCTTTGTGATTTATGCCTTCACCAACAACGAACAGCTTAAGCAAATAATCCAGAATGAAACTAGTTCTGGAACACTGATTTTTAATGATGCGCTTATACAGGTATTTTACTTAAAAGGTAGAGATTGCATTCATATATTTCCATACGATGAGAACCAATATGTATTTGGAAGCTGGAATAAAAAAGGATCGACCACACCTCAAATCCCCTTTGATATCAGCCAAAAGTCCCGATTTAAATAATATAGAAAAAGAGACACACGTGTTATTTGGATAAATGGTAATTAGAACGGGCTTATTTATGCTATTCTATCATTAGTAACATAAGCATCACATGCATTAATTATACAGAGATGGTTAATTTTGCAGTATGATTTTACTGTTGTAGTTCGTTGTTGATACAATACCATCTGGAGGTGTTGGAGAGGGTGGATTTGGAAAGTACCATGGATAAAGTATTTCTGACATGTTTAGTCATGGAAAGCCAATAGTAAGGAGGAGCTTTTTGACTGAGTTTAGTTTCAAATATCCACTATGGAATGACAAAAAACTGGAGCTCATAAAATGTTTATATGAGTTCGATTATTTGGGATTTACATAAATATACTCTATGATAATGAACGATAAAGAGTGTGTACAAATAAAATTGTATTAAAACTGTATGCTCATAATTCAATCCTGCTACTATTTTTAGAAAATATCTAGAGAGCAGATGTTGCTTGCAGAGTACACACACATAAATAGCGTATCCAATAGCATTCTATCTCGCAAAGTGTTCTGCTAACTATTGTAGAGGAATGTGTTCTAAGTTTCAGCGAAACAAGAATCTGCTTGGCTTATCTCTTGTTTCAAATAAATAATTTGGTGGGAGCAACAAGTTATATTCAAGACTTATGTTTCAAATAAATAAAATAACTTGGAGACTAACTGTGAATTTGCCAGTAATCATCTTTAAAAATACGGATCATGGGACAATAAAAAAGGAAAAAACTGCATTATAGGTATGCAGAGAATAAGTACATCATGTTTAAGGATAGATGGTATATATGCATCAACAGTAATACAACCAAACACAGTGTTTGAGTAGGCAGAGAAGGCCTTCTTAATGTTGGGAGCCAACAAAAACTACATTTTTTCTCTTATATATTATATTAATAATACAAACTTAGAATTGAATATTGCATATTACACAGACCAAGGTTTACAACATATAAAACTCATATGTACATCTTATCTGATTTGGTGTTCCGGAGATATGGATTTCATATGAAAAAGCAAGTCATTGAATTTATGTTTTAGGCCTCTTGTAATGTTAAGAAGGGGTTTAAAAGCAGGCAATATTGGTAAGCCTATATTTATTAACATAGTCCTTGTAAATCTTTGTAAGACGTCGTCATCATTCAATTCAATGAAGCCAATTGAACAACAATAGAGTCCTTATAGATTTTGATTGGCCGTTATCATTCAGCGCATGAGTGTTATGGAGTTCTAAGTCATTGATAATTTCAATATGAACGTTTCTTAAAATGCCTTTCTTGTATTTTGTTCAGCTTCATTCATATAGGAGAAATACAAGAGGTCTTGTTGCAATAAGATTGAAGGAAGGGGGGTAAAATGGCTACAATGGATATTATACCTACTGCTATGCAAAAGGATTTAAAATATATTTGTTGGTTACCTAAAATAAAATTAATTTATTGTATATAACACATTTTTTTTTCAAAACTTATTAAAAATATTGACCAAGGTAGATATATAAAACAATAATCAAAGAAATAAACATTTCATTTCTGTTTTTAGCATTTCCAGAAAAAATAGGTTACCCCTGCTACGATTTATGCCTACATCAAGGCTGACAAAGATAATATGAAGATTTCCATATGCCTAGTCATAGCTCCAGAGTTTAGAGAACAAAGATCGTGTATGCTAGCAGCATACTTGGAAAGTGTCTTTGTTTTGATTTAATTTTGTTTTTTGCTCTGTTCAACTATATACTGTCATGATCAGTAGTGACAATGAAGAATAACATTGCTTTGCATTTTTTTTAAACAAAATAATGAATATTATTGTTTATAGTACATTATACAATTTACATGAAAACGAAAATTTCAACACCAAAATAAAGTGTCAGTAATAGACCATAAGAGAAAATAGGTTATTAGTTGCTAACTCTTTTTTCCAATGCATGTGTAACTTGCCTTTGTACTGACCCGAATAAGATGTTACCACACATTCAAAACATGGTATTCATAATGTTTTGCTTGACTAGCATTATCCACTTATTCCGTCTTTAATGATTTAAAAATAATATTATGTACCAAAGAAAGATGTAAAACACGTAACAATATTTACAATATACAACATGATGCGCTAATGTGTGAAGAAATCACTCACTATAAACTCTTCTCCATCATTGTTGTTAACCTATCATAGTAAGTAGAATTTGCTTGTCTTGGATATTCTCAGGAAATCTATGGTTAAAGTACATGTTTAAATCATTAAGGTCTAAAAAATAATTTTTTTTTTGATCCACTGAATGCACAATGGGAATGAATGATTTTGTTGTATCAGTGACAAAATTTTATATTCTGGCAGAGATCATATTACTTGGGATGGATGGAATAAGCGCCGTAGGATGAACGTGGACCCCTTTTGTGGCTTTGAAACCAGAGTACATTACAGTTTGGTGCACTGTGTCATCATAAACTTGAACCTATCTAACAATCCATACATCTGAGCATGTATAAGTATTTATTTTGCATTTGTTACCATTAAGAATCTCATACCATAGTTGGTACCACAGTATACCATGGCGGATATTTAAGAAGCCTTTCATTAATATATAATCTAATTTAACCAATATATACCTGGTACTATCTCTGTATGATAGCTTTGCTTTGATCATACTGTTTTGTACATGAATATTATGACTTTTCTAAAGTTTATGGATGCAACCTATTTTTTACGTACTGAAGCACGTATATCATCAGTTTTGGTTAAACTAAATCCTAAACCTTTTCGTACCATAGAAATATCGTTTGAATTTCCTGCATAAATTATGGCTCACATTACCTTTTTTAAAGATAGTAAATAAACTATTTTGTTTCGGATTTAGTATTATTTCTCTCAATTTTAGGACTAACGTTGGAACACTATATGTTTGATGATTCTTTCTATTTATAATGTCACACAGATTTAAGTTGAAGGTTTGTTCTTACTTGATGCTTCTTTTTCAATAACCTGTAATCTTAGAAAATCAATTTCAATCAGTTTGAGGAGGTATATCATGTGTTTGATTATGCAAATATTTTTTGTTGGCTTATGTATTATAATATCATGTTTGTGGCAAACACGTAACTCATATATGTTGACGTCTTATATAGTTATGTGCAAAGTGATCAGAATAATTTTTTTTTTATGACAATGGGATTGGTTGATATTCAGTGTTGCCTTCTGGCACTCATTTCAAGGATCTGGTGCAGATCCATTTGGTGCACTGACGAAATCTTGGCCATGGGAAGATAGTACCAATTCAGTAGCCATGGCTAAAAGAAGAAGCAAGCTTAATATTGTGAATGGAGTTGTTGAATTGCTTCGTTAATTAGATAGGATATCATCAAAATGTTTGAAAAATATTTGTAGTGAGAGCTAATTTAGAGTTTATAATAAGTTGGGAGTTGAACAGGTGGTTCTTCCATGATGGAGATATTGCTTCTGATGGTAAAACACTAGCGGTGAGCTACTTGCCTATTTAATTATATTTATTATATATGCATATGCAATTCATTGACACGAAAAATGCCGGGCATCTACAATCACTTGTAATGTTCATTGTGAGAGTTTAACATTTATAATATGTTGTAGAAGTAGAATGCAAATTTGGATGAAGTGGTTGAACTTTCAAAGGAACTTGAGGTATAAATTTGCTTTTGAGAATAACTGTGGTCATAGTAGTTCATATTCTTTTTCCTAGTGACTTTATCTGAAGTTTTAAAATTTTATTGGTGCAAGAGGTTTAAAATATGCGCACTTTGTGTAGGAAATGAAGTGTAGAAAATAATAAACAGAGTTCAAAGAAAGAAGAAAACATCATTGCAATATACCAGCCTTGTCACATGTATGCCACATCTTCTGTCTATTCAATCACTTCTAATGGATTATCGTTTTGCTCTTGATCATCGTTACTATTTTTTTAATTTTTTAATGCTTCATCAATATCCATTTCAGAATTATTATGTATAAATGTCTGGCTGTTTTGGATTTCATACTTTTGTAAACTAACCAAGTTGTTCTACGTGTCCAAATTTGTAATAGTTTGACCAAAATTCAGCCATGGCTCATAAGCGTGGTTGATATACATTTAGCCATGGCTCAAAACCATGGCTACATGGACGTTAGCCACGGCTCTAAGCCGTGGTAATATTTCATTTTGCTACGGCTCGAAGCCGTAGCTAATATTAATTTTGCCAAGGCTCAGAGACCTGGCTAAAACTAATTCAGTCATGGGTTAGAGCCGTGACAAAATTTTTGCCACTCTCCATTTTACCATGGCTCTGGGCCGTGGCAAAATTATTTAGCCATGGCTTATAGCTGTGAAAAATTGGCTTTTCTAATGTAGTTTTAATAGTTTTCATGGGCTGACTAATAACCGGTTAAACATTTATGAACCCCCTATCTAATTATATAGTTTTCATGGGATTACTATAAACCTATTGGTAACTCCAATATCATTTTTATTATCCTAATTTTCTTGAACTAACCAGGAACCAATTGACTATCTATTAAAATCTTTTTTTTATCCTAGTTCTCATGGGCTAGCTAGTAACCTATTGACTATCTATCAATATCATAAAGTTTTCATGGGTTTACCGTAAACCAGTTGACCCCTGCCAATATGTTTTTCCCTTACACAATTTTCATAGACTTACTGTAAACATATTGGCCCTTACAAATATCTTTATTTAAAATTTTAACATTTGTTAAGTTATATTCTCTATTGGACCAACCTAACTAGTTATTCTGCCATTTTTCAAAATACAATTATGGGTTAATAACAATGTGAGTACATTTTATAAACCTTTTTTTATGCTATGATTCCTTTATAAAAAGAATGGATTATGTGTTTTGAAACCTTAAAAAATTGCTCTCGAAATCCCTGGATGACCCCCTTCGGAAGCATAGAAAATCTCATTTCAAAACTCTTAAGTGTATACTTTCCGAAACCATGAGAACCTTTCGAAGGTATTAAAACCTCCTTTAAAACATAGCTTCAAAACTCATAAAATACCCATTATGAAAGCATTATGAAAGCATTGGGTTGACTCTTTAAAAACATAATAAATATAAATGAAAGTAGCTCTATCGAAACCATTCATTGCCATATAAAAATGTTGGGGAATTTATGATAGTGTTGAAACCATCACTTTCGATGGAGTCGAAAGCGTACATTTAAACCATTGAAGAATAGCATCGAAATCCTTTTCGAAACCATTGCCTTTGAAACCTATAACCCTTTTTAAAGCATTTAGATGGCGGCTTAATATGGGTTAAAAACAAACAATACCTTTTGACAACATTGATGACTTCAATACCCTCTTAAGGCAAAAGAATCGGCGGTAGGGCTTCGATTGTGTCTGAACCTCTTCTACCGAAAGTATTGATTTATAATTAAAGGAACTCCTTTTTGTAAACAAACGTTTTGACTATGTCGATATCTTAATAAAAAAAGGCAGGCGCTTTTCTTTTAAAAAAACAAGCTATGGTATTTACCCCATCAGAACTATGCTTTCGACATCATAGCTTTCGTCTTTCTTCCAATCCACTACGTACCATCTAGGTGATATCTTGTATGCTAGTTTGTGCTTAGTAGGGTTTCAACTTGGTTGAAGGCGAAAGGTAAGAGTCGAAAGGTACTTGAATAGAGGCGAAACCTATTTTACTAGATTAATTCTAAATTAAACAACTTATATAAACTAACATGCCTACGTGTAAACATATTATTTGTTGCCTCAATTAACCGACTTTTTATATTTGGATAAGTATCAAACTTAAAATTTTACAAATAAAACCTTTCAATTTATACGTAAATCATTTTGATCCTCTTCTCCAAATAATTTATTTTGTATACCAATTCACTTAAGAAAAATCACCAAAAATCACCGTAATTTATTTTGATCTTGTTATCTGACATATTAAAATTTCAAACCCAAATTCTCAATATATTTTTTGAAATAAATTCATAAAGCCAACATGCTATATTTTCATTGAAAATTCATAATAAACTTTCCGAAGCTTTGGAAAATTACCAAATTTAAAATCAAACTCTAAAATTATGTTTTGTATAACATGTAATTTTTCAATGGCTTATAAACATCAATATCACACGTTTTTGATCTAAAACCGTATAAATCATTGTTTAAACAACCTTGTTTCAATTTAAATAAACCAAATTCGAGCATATCATATATTCAACAAATAAAGATGAAAATTATTATATACCTTAATCTTTGATAAGGAAATGGATTGAGATGAGTTTGATTCCCCTTTTTATTTTTCTTTTCTTTTTCCTTTGAATTTCCTCTTCTTTTCTTTTCTTTTTAATGGCCGGCCTTACCTTCTCTTCTTATGTTTTTATTTTTGTGCAAAAATGAATATGAGTGTGAATAGTTTTAAGAATAAAACACACACATATACATAAAGGTAAGGTTTAATGTGGCTAAATCCCATTATACCCTTTCATATTTTAATTTATCTATAAACTATTCTTTAACCCAATTATATTAATAAGCACGACTACTTATATTTATACAAATCTTAATCTCCTCATCCCTTAATATTTACATTATTCTATTTAATTTATCTAATTAAATATTCTAAAAATGTTATTTAAAATTAAGGATGTTACAAGCTTCTCTCCTTAAAGAATTTCATTCTTGAAATTCAGTAAGAACTAATACTAAACAAAGAAATCATCTTTAACAACACCTAACGACCATAGTTGACAAGCAGCTATCAATATAAATCTAACATAGACATACCCTCAAAGTAGACCAAGATAATTATCTATAATTCTATCTTCTGTATCCCAACTATAGTTCTTCGCTTTATCATTCCATTGAATTTTCACCTACTTGACTGCCTTGGATCCCAATCTTTTATCTTCCCATGCCACAACTCGAACTGGTTGTCTAACTATAGTCAAATTAGCCTCTACTTATGTAATGAACACTCTTGGTCAATCTTTCCGCTATGATCCATATGCTTTCATTTTTCATGTTCGACCTTGGCAACCCGTCTATAAAACCTATGGTTATAGAATCTCACTTCCAAACCATAATCTCTAAATGCTGAAGCAATCCACTTGGTTTTTAGTGTTTGGATTTCACTTGTTGACAGTTAGCACACTGCCTAACCTATAAGCCAAAATCCCTCTTCATGCCTTCCCAATAGAAACCTCTCTTCATATCTTGATACATCTTGGTTCCTCCAGAACGAATCGTAATTTTGGATCAATAACACTCTTCTAGAACTTCTCTTCTCAAATTCTTTACATTCGGAACACATAAACGTCCCTTCTTTCGAAACAATCCTCTTTGGTCGATGCCAAAATCTTTAAGATCATTGATCTTGGATCCCACCTCGAGTCTTCTAATCTTCTCGGTTAATTCTAGATACTCTTTCTGCGTAGAAGCTATTCTTTCGATCAACATTGGCCGCACTTCTAAATAGGCCAACATAGCGGCCTAACTCGAACCAGCAGTTGACCTCTACTGTATACTACAAGTAGTCCAAGATTCTAAATCTTTCCATTGACAACATAACTAACACCACATTCTGATGTTTTTCCGCTAAGGCATCTGCTACCTTATTTTCTTTTCCAGGAGTATATTCTACACCAAAATCATAAGCAGTCAAAATCTCCAACCACCTCTACTGCGGCATATCCAACTCTTTTTGAGAGTTAAAACTTGTGATCAATGTATAGCTCAAATCTCTCCCTTAAGAGATAATGTATCTAAATCATCAATGTGAAGACTAACGCAGCCAAATTTTAAATCAGGAGTAGGATATCTCACTTCGTGCGGTCTAAGCCATCAAGAAGCGTAGGAAATAATTTTACAATTCTGCATTAATACAGCTCATAATCCTGATCCATATGCATCAGTGTATACCACTAACTCTTGGTTTCCATCTAGAACTACTAGCACGGGTGCATTAATCAACAAATGCTTTAATTGAAGAAACCCTTCTTCACATTTGTCAGACCAAATGAACTTCACATCCTTCTTGGTCAATTTAGTCAAAGGTGCTGCTATTTACGAAAAATCTTTAATGAATCTTTGACAATAGCCAGCAAGTCCGAGAAAACTTCTAATCTTGGTTACTGTCTCTAGTCTCTTCCAATTATTGACAGCTTCGATCTTAACTGGATCAACTGCCAAACCCTCCTTTGAAACCACATGACCAAGAAACTTAACCTCTTTTTTCAAAAAATGAAATTTGGAAAGCTTCAGCTTTAGCTGATGCCGCCTCATGTTTCTAACACTACTCTTAGATGATCCTCATGCTCTTTGTCATCTTTCGAGTACACCAAAATATCTATTAAATAATAGTAAAGCAGAAGATTTTCTGCCTCTCTCCTTGATTCTAGGAATTTTTTCTCTTCTCCTTAATTCTCTCTTTAGATATTTTATTTTCAAATTCTTTAATTTATTACTTTACACTTATTTTACTAATTCTCTTTTATTATTTTACATTTTGGTACATGTATCCTAAAGTTTATATAATTATTTACATATAATTTATCAGCTACCTTCTAATATTTTATATTTAAGTCCGCATGTTTAGGTTAATTAAATAATCCAAAATTTAAGTTATTTAGATAAATTCATTTAATATTTCTTATAAATACCAAAGAATGACAATTTAAATATGTATAACACGTAAACAACTAAACCATAATATTAGTCTTTCATTCAACTATAAAGATATATAAATCACATAAACCAATAATAAAAAATTGTAGTTTATTTATTTTAATGAATTTATCATACATATCATTGTAAATTCTACTTTAACTTCAAATACCTACTTTTAAAATTACAATAATTATTCACAAAATTTGCCCCACTTTTCTTCTAATATTTTACTTTTCACCTATGTATCCATTAATTATGTCATTTAAATTTAAACTAATTAGATAAATCCAACTAACCAATATTCGTTAATTCGTTTACTAATTTATGAAAATATCAATATGTACACCATATTCATATTAACAAAATTTAAAAAAATGATTAATGTAAAGATACGTAAGTTATATAACTTAAAGAACTTAAAGTGAATACATAAATAATAATAATAATAAATCCTTTCTTCACGTTTCTCTCAATAAATTTATCATGAAATGCATTACAAAATTATATTTTTTGTACTCTGACTACCTACATTATAAATTTTCTATAATCATTTATAGCCTTTCCTCAATTCCTTTACAATATTTTACATTTAAGGTCATATATTGTAATCAATTACATAACTTCAAAATTATTTAAATAATTTCACTATGCAATTTTTCACCGATTTGTCAAATAAGTATGGTCAATATGAACCATATTCATATTAACAAAAATGACGAAAAAATTCATTCAGATATATAAATACATCAATCACATAACATAAATTATATTCATAAATAATAATTACAAGTTTAAAGTTTTATTTATTTATATCAATATGTGTATCATGCATTACATTGTAAAACCTTTTTTAACGCCAAAAACCTACATTTTGAATTTATCCAATTAGTTACAAAACATTTCACAATATCATCTACCATTGTATACTAAACTCGATATTTTCAAATTAATTATGTGATCTTGAATTTAAATTATTTAAATAAATTCAACTATTTTTTTTTTGTTAATTCATCTAATAAATGCTAAGATATAACGGTTTCAATATGCATACCATATTCATATCAGGCGCAAAGGTGATAAAATTAGTTTTTCATTTAAATACAAAGATATATAAGGCACATAATATAAATAATATGCATAAGCAATATTTCCATATTTAATATATTATTCATATATCTATATTTTTTATAGTGTATTACATTGAAAAATTCTGTTTTGAGCTTCAAATACGTACATTTTAACATTTTTACAATTATTTCCTAAACCGCCCTCAATTATTATCTATTATTTTATATTTAAATCCATGTATCCAAACTACTTACGAAATCTCAAATTTAAATAATTTCAATGAATAGTTAATCTATTCTTCTAATGAATCATAAAAATATATGTCAATTTTATTATACACCCACGCTCACATTATGGAAAATTGTAAGACTATTTTTTTTATTCAACTATAAAGATATATAAATCACATAACATAAATTATGTACGTAAACATCATAACAAATTAATTTGTAAATAAGTTATAATTTCTTTATATTAAGAATTTATCATACATTATATCACAAAATTATGTTTTAGCTTCAATATATCAACATCGAAATTATATAATTTTTTACAAAATTCCTCTCGATTCTTCCTATCGTTTATTTTCAAGTCCATGTATGTAAATTAATTACATAATTTTATATTTGATTTATTTAAACAAATTTCATTAAATAATATTTTTCAGTTCATTTAAAAAATTACTAACATAAGTCAGTTTCAACATGTATGTTATATTCATATTAACAAAACTGAATAAATTACTTTATTATTATGTATATGTGTGCCCAAGTGCGCTATACAACATAAATTATACACAAACATAATACAAGTTTTAATTTATAGTTCATTTATTTCACTAAATTTATCATACATTATATATCAAAGTTCTCATTTTAACATTAAAGATATAATATTATATTTTACAATATTACCATGTGCAACGCACGGGTTACACACTAGTTATATATGAATACCGATGTGCACGTAAATATGCATATTTCTACTAACATATTTAACTTATTTAAATTAAACAAATGATTATATTGGGTATTTTAACTTGTTAAACCAAAAATTCAAATTATTTCAAATTATCACATATTCATCTTAACATAGGGGCAAAACGGTCATTTTTATCTATTTATTAAATTGTGAAAATTTATTTGGAATTTTTTATGTTGTTTTGTAGGAAATTTAGTGAACTTTACAAGTGGTTTCATGATAATATATGCATGCACAAGAGTGAAGAGAACAAATGAAGATGAAAATAATTCAAAGTGATGATCATGGAGGATCCCACGTACCCACCTACCTTAATGTACATTTATGAGCTAATGCACATGCTAAAAGGCCACTAAATCTTCATGCACACTTAATGGATGATTAGTAGATGCTAATGGTTTCTTGGCCACCACATTTTCTAAGGGGTGGTTTTGGTATTCCCTAAAAATATGGATTAGAGTTTCTAACTTGTATAAATACCCCACATCTTCATGTAACCCCTTCCTCCTCTTAACTATTTTTTAGCTTAGAAATAAAAGAAAGCTTTTTTTTTCTTGGTGACCTAGCCATTTCTTTCATGTAATTTATTTTTTTATGCAACTTTAATACATTGTTCTTTTCTTTTATTATTTATTTCCTTTCGTGCTAGTAGTGTAGTTTGATTTTAATGCAAGTAGATTAGTTTTATTTCTTGTTAATTAGCTTCTTTTCTCTCCTTTTTCATTCATGTTGTAAGCTATATTTGTTCATATGATAACAAATATGAGAGGCTAACTCTTCAATTTAGAGATAATGAAGCTCTCTAATCATGTAGCTTCAACTTAATTTAATGTTTATGTTCTCTTTTTGTGCTTAATGAGAATGATTAAAGTGGTTTAATGATGTTGTTTAGCTTTGAAATTGATAGTCTATGTTGTTCATAATAAATAGACTATGCTTAAACAAACAAAACACCAATTGCCTCTTCATCTACATATAATTATGGCAAAGAAGTGAATGTTGAAATTAAAATTTGATGGCTTATATTTCTAATTAATAGCTAACAGGTCATGCTTAAAATAGATTTTTCTTTCAACCTTGTTGTCATATTTGATGAGATTTAAAATGTATTAGTGATTGTTTAATAGTTTGATGGTTTATATTTGGCTAATTAATAGCACAAATATGACATCCTTATGATAAACACAACAATTAATATCACTAATGAGCAAAAGAGATCATGATTTCATGTTTGGTTGAACTATATGATCTAGAAAGTGTAATTATCTCTAAATTATTTTAACACTTTCATATTTTTATCATTTTTTTGTCATTTTTCTTATATCTTTTAGCTAATCACACTTTCAAATTCGGTTAATTTGATTGAATAAATATCTAAATTTTAGCGTTTCCTTGTGGATGGTCCCGTACTCACCCCGTACTACGATAGTACGCCGTGCGTTTGGGGTATAAATTTTATTACAAATTTTTTGACGGTTTTCTAATTCAATAAAATTTTCGTCGATAAACAAGTTTTTGGAGCCGTCGTCGGAAAATTGTTTGATTTTAATTTTCTATTCTTCGGATTACTTTCATTTGAATTTTTGTGTGTTTTATTTAGTGTTTGTTTGCAGTTAAAAAAAAAGAATTTTGTGTGTTTGTAGCTTCCATTTGTTAGTGTGATTGTTGTTTTCTATTTGTTTTACATTTTCATTGTAAATATTTAAAAAAATACACAATTAAAAAAAAAATCATTTTCATTTACAAATTCTGTTTTGATTACATTTTCATTTACAACTTTACATTTGCCATCACTGACTTGCCACAACATTTCCTCTTCCTTCAACATTACCCTGCTGTCCACTGCATTCACCCCTTACCTCCACATAACAGCACCGTCTTACTTCATCATCTATATAAAATGCACTGAACACCCCATGGCCATCCAACGCAACCAGCCTACACTTAAACCTTCCTGTAGCCTCTACTTACAGTCATACTCCTAGTCGCAAGCAATCACCACTTCTACTTCATAATCCACAGCTCTTCTGCCTGGAAGTACATACAAACCACAGTCTTACATCTCCATTGCATTCTCATCTCTCTGCCATCAACCCTTCAAACTGCCTACACCCATATTGTCACCTATCATCAACATTCACTGCCTAGCGCTCCGTCCACATCCCTAACCACCATATCAACCTACTGTCTCACGCTTGCAACCATCCTATATAACAGAGCAACCATCATATACCACTGTCCTCTATCCTCCATATCAAAACTTCAATCCAGCAACATTTTAAACATCTCTGCCAATTCTATCAACTGTCAAAACAACAGCAAGCTGCTTGCCCTGAAATAACCAAACTTCTATACACGACAAAGCTACCGACTGTCGAGCTGTGCATCTCAACTGACACTTCCTTGCCTCCAACTTACTGCCAAGCACCATTCAGTACAAAAAACTCCATAAAATTGTGCAATACTACCATATGCAACCGTCGACTGTCAAACACACCTGTAAGAAACATCTACACCAACCAATTATCACCAAAACAGTAGCAATCGTCCAACTACAGTCGTGACTACAAGCTGCAAACACTTCATCCACCAAACTCCGCAATTCAATCGCAAACCAAACCATCCACTTCGAACCCGCCAGTGACCCACAACCGGAGCAACCCAATTTGACAATCGAACCTTCGCCTCGCAACTCGACTCGAATCCAACTGCTCAACTCCTTTGAAAACTGCTGCAACCTCTACTACAGCAATCGACTTCGCCTACGCCGAAACCACCTTCGCAATCTCTCCGATTCGAACCAAAACCGCGACCTTCGAAATCCACCTCGCAACCCTCTGAATCCCTTGCTTCTTCTAAAAATCACCAACGACAACCTGCCTGCAATCGCCAGAAGACAGTGCAACATAGAGCAGCATCGCGACAACCACTAAAACTCCCCTGCAATCGCCATTCCCGCTCGCTAGCAAACTCCACCAATTCAACTCGCCAATTAACGAACCCAAGAATCGACAACCACAACTGAATTTGAACTCGAACACCAATCGCCGAACTCTAATGGCTGAATCACTCTTCTCTTGCGACATCAATCACAGACATCAGGATAATAAAATTTGAAAATTTGGTTTTAGAAATTGTTATTGAGGAAAAATATGATTTTTGGGAATACTCATGATTTTTTGAACAAGGATATGTAATTAATTTTGTGTTTTGCGGGTTTGATTGTGAAATGTTTTATGATTTTTGGATAGTGGGCCAGGCTATTTGAACAGTTTTTGAGCTAAAGAAGTTTTTTTTGAGTTTTTTTTGTCTTATTTAAATTGTTTTAGCCCAATCCTTAAAAAAAAGTGTTTGCTTCTTTTGGGTTTAGTTTTGTTTTACCCTTCCAAAAATATATATTTGTGCATATATCTTGTTTTTATTTCAGGTCGCCAAAGCAGAATTACAGAAGGAGCGGAAGTGCTTGTTAAATAAATTGCTTGCTTTGATGAGCTTGCCAAAAAAATAACTGCTTGCTTATTTATAATTTTATTTTTGTTTGCTTTGCATTGTATATATATCTATTGTGTTTGTTTGTCTTGCACTTTGTTTGCTTGCATTAGAAAAAAAAATTCAAAGGCAAAAATAAAATTCCATTCATAGTTGCATTGTTAATACATGCTTAACTTCAGTTTTTCATATCATTCTAGAATTTTGTTAGTAACAACGGTTAGACATTGATAACACTTAATTGTATATTGACAAATTGTCATCTTTGAACAATTTAATTTCTTGGTGTCTAGGCAACGACAGAGTAATAACCATTTCTAAATATTACGGTGATTCGTAAATATTATAGTGGTTGTTCCTCTAAAGGTACTTAAACCTTCGGCTGCATTGCTACGGTGATTCGTGGTGCACCGATAAATCTTGTCCGTTACCTGCCTGAGAACTATCTTGTTGATCTAAGACAAAGTGTGATATACAATTTTGGGTTAGCTTAGGATAAATCAACTGTTGCATTCATTTAGTTGCATCAGTTCATGCATATTTAGAAAAAAAAAAAAATTCAAAGTCCAAAACTAAAAAAAAAACCGTAAATATTCTTTAATTGTGTTTTTAAATCATTTCTTTTGAATTTTTTAATCAAAACAAAAACTCAAAAAACAAAAAAACAAAAAATTTTACTTAGTTTTTTAGAAAATAAAAAATCCAAAAAAATATAAAATCTTTCCAAAAAAATTGAAAATCCAAAAGCAAAACAAAAGTTCAATTTTTTTTGAAAGATAAATCCTTTTTTTAAATATTTTTCCTTTATAAAAAAACCAAAAACATTCTTGAAAATGTCCAAATTTCCATATTTATTTGAATTTTACAATAGTTGTGAAAATCAATATAATCCATATGATTTCACTTCGAATTTGTATGGATATTTTAACAATAACTATTCTATAAATAATTCGAATTTTGAACAACAAAGTTTTCAAAACACCAACCAACCTTCGACTCTCAAAAATAACATTGAAATGATTTCATCTTTACTCGAACTCTCTACATAACAAAATCAAGAGATAAATGATTTGTGCAATTCTTATTTGTGTGATAACTCAAGTCAAAATTTGAATTCACTTCAAAATTTAAATGAGTTCGAGTATAGCCCATGCAATTCAATTTTGAACTCCAAAATGAATTTCAAAATCAAACAAAAATGTAATCCACTTTTCAAATAATTTTGACAATGGGAATAATCTCGATTATGATATAAGTGAAAATTTTAGCTCTCAACAAATCCAAATCAAAAATATCAAGTTAATAACAATAAAATGGATTTTGTTGAGCAAACGAACGAAATTTACGATGATCACATGGATTCGTTGTTTGAAACATATATGAAACAACGTGGAAAACAAAATCAAATTTCAACGTGTGACGAGTCAAGTAATGATCCACCTTTTATCCAAATCAACGATTTTCAAATAACAACTTTTGAAATTGAAAATAAAATCTTAACGAAGTTGTTGAAAATTCGGTAATTGAGTTGGATTTCAATTCTTTTGAGGGTGTGGGATCAAAATTAAAATTCGACCTTCCTATTCTCGATTTCAAAAATTTAAACACAACAACTTTGGATTTTGAAATTGACACATGTAATAAAGTTGTTGATAATTCAATAAAGAAAGATGAATTCAATGAACACGATTTCTTTGGACTTCCCGAAAATGAGTTGTAAAATTCTTAAGCGAAAAATTTAAATCACCATTTCAATTTTGAAATCAATAATTTTGAAAAATTTGTTGATGATGTGATTAACTTTCAATTTGGTGAAAATAAACTTGAATTTCAATCAATCATTTTATCAACCCCAAAAATCATCGAAAATAAAACAACTCGTATGATTTTTAATAAAATGACATTTGTTTTTCCAAATCAACGTTCAACTTCAAAATCTTTTGCCGTTTGATTTTCTACGCATGAGCTGTGTCTCACATACTAGATGAGACAAATGAATCGGTCTTTAGAAGTCCGTTTCATTTATTCTAATGATATACCTTCTGATCTCGTTCACCTTCATGTAAAAATACGTCATCATTTTATTTTTGTTTTATTTTTCTCCTTCCACTTGAATTGACTATGGGGACATAGTCAAAATCAAGCGTGGGGGTGGACTTGTAACGACCCGTAAAATTCGATAATTAAATTGGTTAAATTAATAAGATTTTTGTAATTAAATTTAGAAAGAAATAAAAATTTTATAATTTATACTGAAGTAAATGTTAAGAAGGAATTGTAGCAATGATTATTAAAAAATAATAATTGACAATTGAAGTGAAATCACATTTTAAATGAAATAGTGTAAATTGTTGCACTTGGTTAAAATGGAAAATAAGTAAATAAAAGTGAGTGTTGGATTTAACCAATGAATAATATATTAATTAATAGCAACTGAACGTAAATTTAGGTAATAATGTTAAAGCAAGTTGATGAATAACTAATTTAGTGCAATCCCAATTAATTGAAACAATTGTAAGGTTTTAATTGATTGTAATTTGTAAATTGAGAAATAGATTCAAAGTTATATTAATTGATGAAATAATACATAATAAAGTGCAATTTGATAGGATCAATGTTAGTATAAATTAAAGAAATAATTGGGAATCATATGTATGAAATAATAATGAGAATGCAAGGTAAACAATTCTAATCAAAATTCTAATTAATGGATTGAATGAAATGCCAATTTATGAAAATATGTTATACTTGACTATAAATGGAACATAAGTGAATAAATGAAATATTGGATTTACCAAGGAAATAATAGATAGTTAATGGAAATTAGATGAAATTAGTATTATGAAAATAAATGGTAACATTGATTGGTAAGTAATAAAAGCTTATTAATGTGACTAAAGGTTAACGGTAACGATTATTTTATGCTATCTATTTATGTAGCTTGTTAATTTAAAATTGGAAATCAGTTACAATAATTATAATTTATTATTACGTCAATATTAATTAAGGTAATATTTGGAAATAATGTTAATGTTATTCATAATTGGACAATTTGTTGAATTATAAGAATAGGAATAAAGATTTATCAATTTATTGGGATTTGAACTATAATAATTGGAGTAATTACAATTAAATGAAATTAAATATTTAATTATCACGTTAATTGAAATCAAGATGGAATTTGAGAATATAATGTAATAGATCATGGACCCAATGTTAATTTTATCCATTTGACCATGATGAATTGAATAATAAGAATGAAAATTAAATTCAATGGAATTATTGAAAATTTGATTTTTAATTTCCGAATTTAGTGAAAATAAAATTTAGCGCTGAAATTGATCAATGAATCAACATTAAAGTGACATTTAAATTTGTGTTAAAATTTGGTAAATGTCCAAGTAATTTAACATGAGAGAAATTGTAATTTACTAAATTTGAATTGAAATTTGATTTAATTAATTTAATATTAATTTATTTAATTAACTAGAAAATAGCCATTTTGGCCACTGACTCGGATTTCGACGAAACTAGCTTCATCGGATCCATAACGGTGAATTATAATAGGATTTCAAGTTTCGTAGCGGTCGGACTTGTCGTTTGATCGTACGGGCTCGAAACGCCTACAAATCAATTAATTGAAATCAATTTGAAATAACTTGGTTCTAGCATAACTTCTTCATACGACGGAATTAGGACTTGAAACCAGCTCCATTGCATTTAAAATATTTAAAAACAACTATTTTGATATATGGGTTGACCCAATTTCGTTCCAGAGTCGAAAATAGGCTTTTTCGGGCCATTTTATCGTTCAACGTGTATATCCAATCGATCCGGTCCATTCTAATTTCAGTTTGCCTATATATACCCTGTTATAAACCCTAACCTATTCCTTATGTTCATTGTTCTGTATGTACAATTCATTTGTCACTCCTCCTCAATGGCAGACGATCAAATTCTAGATCCAATTGCAATTCAAAATCAAATCAAAATTTCAAACTGCACAAACTATATCATATTTTATATCGTCGGAAAGCTCTTGAAGAGCGCATCTCAATTCTATGATTCGTTTTCCAAATTGAACGACGGTTTGTCCAAAAATTGAAAAACCAGCCACTACCGTTCATTACATCGTGATGGACTTCGTCGGATCGTCAAATCGTTGATACCGTTGGGTAGAGATCGTCGAGGGGATTCGATAGGAGACGTTCGTAGGCGAAGTTTGTGGTTGGATCGACGACTTTAATTCAATTAGGTCACGAATATGGTGGCGGCGGCTGTGCGTTTCAGGTGGGGTCGATGTCGCGACCGTGGGCGCGTGGCTTCAGGGTGGTGGCGGCGAATTTCAGGCGACAGCGGCGAGGTCCAAGGCGGCGCGTGCGATCATCGATGATGGCGGCGTTCGAGCGAACTGCTAGGGTTTTTCGTTCGAAATTCTGGAAGTTGAACGCGTGATGCACGTGATGACGTGGCTGAGCGTGCTGTGAGTGACTTGTTTTTTATTTATTACATTCATTCTTATATATTTTAAAATTCAGTTTCAAATGTTCTAATCAATAATTTGCTCATACGAGGTCCGTTTTACGCGCGCTTTTCACCGCTAGGTTCGTATTGGAATTCCGGACATTTTGACAATGGTTTGGACGAATTCTGAGACTGTTCAAATTTTGGGTTTGAATTGGATTGAAATTCAATTTAAGTTCAAAATGTGAGTGTTTTAACCCACTCACAACTTCTAAAATTTCTTATGTTTGTTAAATTAATTTTTGATGTGATTAGAAATGTATTTATGACCGTTTGACATATTTTTAATCATCATCTCAGTTAAATTGGATTTATTGGATTAAATTGTTATTTAATTTGTTATTGCATATAACTGCCAGTTCAATTACTATTTAATTTATTATTGCATATAAGCTGCCAGTTAAATTGTTAATTAAATTATTTTTGAATATAAACTGCCAGTAAATACCTGCTGTTTATTATCTGTTATAATATGATATTATTGTTTGAATTGGATGATGATTGTGATAAATGGTTGATGGTTAAGATTGGATGAATGGATGTTGTATTTTATATTGTTATAAACTGCAAGTTGATATGCATTTTGTTTCATTCGGGATTGTGGTTTGAAATGATATAACCGTAATTTTTATTTTAAATTACGGACTGAAATGATAAATATCCGTATCACTTGACCATAGGGTAGAAAATTATATACAGACACCGTGGTCTATATATATAAATATTTTTAAATGATTTTCTATGGTCTTGTAAAGAAATATACAGTTTTATGAGATATTGATTTGGATACTTTATTAATGTTATTTTATATTTAGTTAAATTCTTAAATTTAAGCTATGTAAAAATTTGTTTAATAAAAATAAGTTTAAAAATAGAGTTTGATTTTATTAAAATATAATATGGGCAAGTATTTAAATTATATTTTAATATAGAGTTTATATTGATTTTTATAAATCAAGGTTGAGAAGATAGTTTTGAAATTGATTTGAGATTTTATTTAATTAAGAGTTATATTTAACAAGAATCCATTTGCAACTTATTGAAATTGAGATTTTAAAAGAATACGGTTTTATAACTTAAGACGGGTTTAAGGTGATTTAAGTGAATATATCAAGTCTAAATAAATTGAGGAATATTCAGTTATTGAATTTTGAAGTTTTATTTAAAGGATATTGGATTTATTAAGAAAATATTTCAAAACTAAGTAATAGTAAAGTAAATTTGGTGTATATATATATATATATATATATATATATATGAATTATAAAATTTAGTTCTGAAATATTGAATATTTAAGCTTTGAAATATATTGAATTTGAAATGGTTTATTTTGTGGATCAAATCTGTTTTGAAATTGATATAATTTGGAATGGTCCATTTGAAAACCGAATTGAATTGAAATTTATGATTTGGGGATTTGGTTAAATTTAAAATTCAGAAATTCGGGTTGTTCTGGAATTGATTTGTGAAATTTAAGAAGCTAGTTTATTTTATAAAATATTTTAATATTTAAACCATGTAAGGGGTGGAAGTTATGTTTCAAGGTTATAAATTTCAAAGCATTACGTTTTGGAAGTGTTATAGTTTTAAATTTTTGGTTTCGAAATTTTATAACATTTGAAATACTAAGACTTTAAAATGATATCATATTGATTTGGTTTTAAAACGAAAATGATATCGTATTTATATGCTTTTGAAATGAATATTATCCTGGTTTTGAAGTATAATTATTTTGAAATGACCGCGGTGTTATAATACGTTTGGTTGTTAAAGAGATCGGGATTGGGAGTTGTCATACTCTCCGCCAACTCCGAAAACCACTTTAACAACTGTGTACGCGGTGGAGATTCCACAATGAAGTAGGATGGTGGCAGCGTTTCCTTTGAGGTAAATACGTGGACCCGACTCCCGTAAGTTGGCATAAGGTGGCTAAAACAGGAGCGATCGACCGACTAAAAAGGTAGCACCTTTTATCGGACACATCCCTTCGATATTATAGTCTGACTTTTGGATTGGTTCGGTGACCACTTTTGATTTTTTGATTTGGGGGTGTGGCTCGAAGTGGGAGGTAGCTGCGCGCTACGCGTTACCACCAGTCCGGAAGCGTAATTGGTATATCTACCCTGGCATTGCCTTGTGTGCCGTGTCACCTACCCTATCGAGCCTTGTACGAGTTTGGTTTTCACCCGTAGCCCGTGTGGTATCCTCTGGTGGCTTCTCGATCAGGAGGGACCATGATACTGAATGGACTACTGGGACTATTATTGTGTTAAGGGGGAGAATTGGTAACTCCTTAACGCTATTTAAAAGTAAGTTTATTTTATTATAGACATTATTATAATAGCGAAATATTACTACATAGTAAATAGTTTAACGGATCCTTAGGAGATGTGAATCCCGAGCATCTCTTAAGTTACTGCACCCACGTTTGACACTGGATAGGAGATGTAAAATCCTGTAAACATCTTTGACGCCGTTCCACTCATATTTTACCGTTGATTTAACTTACATAAGATCTTTTAGTTCTGACTCGAGTGTTTTGTCTTTTCAATTCGCTCGGGTCTGCCTGAGGATTTCAGGATTTGAAGGCCTTATTTCTGGAGGAGGAAGACGAAGATTTTTGTGCTACTATTTATTATTATAATTCACTGCTTCATGTATTCCGCTACATTGTCATTAATTATTCTCTGGTATGTGTAACTCTGATTTGTATTGTATAAGTATAATCGAATATTTTGTAAAACAGCTTCATGAACTGTTTATTTGATTATTATATTTTATCGTTCCGCAGCAAGATTCTATTTTGCTTTCTTCTTTCTCTGCTTTTTCTTATTTACCCAATAACAATCCGCCCTTCTGTATGATTTAAGTCTGACGTGTGTGGTTTATCGTCGATTAAAGCGTATAGAAAGGTGGGACGTTACATCTGGTATCAAAGCTTTGGTTTAGCGATGAACCTTAGCTTTGTGGGGTCAGACTCTTTATTAATAGGTAGTAATACCCTATGATGAGTCAGTGTATATATATGAGGGAGTGTATTTGATAGTGTTATAAAAAGGTTTTAATATTGTGTTAATTTGTTCCGTTTTGTATTTATAAATTCTGGCTGGTGCATGAGACGCTATGACATCAATAGGGATTTCTAAACACTTAATAGGACAGACTGACATAATATTTGTTTTGAATATAGGTGAATGAAATAATTTTGCCTATTATATTTTCTATATATAAAATATTTTTTTTATAAATGATATATATTTGGTTGTATTGTATTGGTTGTTAGGTAGTGAAATTTCTAAATATTGATTGGAAACTAGAGTTGAAGAAACTAAAATAAAATGAGAATTGGAAATTTTAGAACTCAAGTTCCGAGGTATTTAAAAATTCAGGAATATAGGCACAAGGAAAAAGTTACAAAAAAATTTAGTCTCAGGGACGGTATGTTTGTTTTTTAGTCTGAAGGACACTTTATAGTGTAAAAAGAAAACGATAGCTACATCTATCATTTTATGATTTACACTACAAAGTGTGCTTCAGACTAAAAAACAAACTTGCTGTCCCTGAGACTATTTTGCAATTTCTTCCCTGTGCCTAAAAACCCCTTAAAAATTTCCTTCAAATGATTTTGGAATATATTAATAATAATATTATTTAGAAGTATTTTCTGATATAAATATTTCAATATAATTTGAAAGAATTATTTTAAAGAAATTTTGAAAAGAAATAAATTCTGTACTCCCCTCTCTGTCGCTGGAAAATAATTTCGGTGATGAGTGCATGCATCATCGACATTCGCTTTCGAGTTTCGAAATGGGAAGGCCACTGTAGTAGTTTTACTATAGATTTTTTTTGATAAAAAAAAGTGAACTTTTAATTGTTTTAGATATAATTGGATATATAAGTTGTAAGTATATATTTATCTATTATTTTAAATGATTTGAAATTTAACCCGGTATTTAGTTCTAAAGTCTCCGTTAACTAATAGTTTCAATTATTGTAGTGAAATGGAATGTAATTAATTAATAATTGGAACCTTTAGTTGAAATAAGAGATTTAATGCTAGGTTATGAATGAAATTACAAGCAAGTTGAAATGTCTGATAAGAAAATGTAACGGGAAAATTTACAAGTAAAACTTGTGAAATAGAAAGGTTCAATGAATTACTTTTATAAATAGGAATTTGATGTTATAATGGTTATAAACTTAAGTTAGGATTGAAATGCTACTAATTTAATATAAACGTAAGTATTATAAATAAATGAAAATAAACGTAAGTAAATGGTTGAAGCTATTTATAAATAAAATAAGTAGAAAGGATGAATCCAGCAAATATATGAATGTAATGCAATAAAAAGAAAACTATTTGATATGAATAAATAAAAATGAAAATTTTCAAGAAATAAATGTGAATTTAAAGATAAATCATCGTATGAATGAAAAGGGAAATCAAACAACAAATGTATGAATGGAATTAATAAGAATGAATGTGATCTGTTGTTTGAAACTGTTGTTTGTTTGGTTTATGGTTGTTTGAGGAAGGATACTTTAAATTTTTTTGGATGTACGAATAATCTATTTTGTTTCATCTAAGACTGTTGAATAAATGGTGCACTTAATAGTTTATTTTCATTCTGTACAATTTAAAGTTTTTGAACCCGAACAACCTTTTGTTTTGTTTTGCTTGAATGGTTGATTTGTATATGATGTGCATGCTGTTGGTTGTGAAGATTGTTGTTTATATTGATTTGTTTGCTAGTGGTTGAAACGAAGTTAATATTTCATTTTATATAATTGTTAACCCTTTTTGGATCATATAAGTGAAATACAGGTTATGGAAGCAATTGCTATTGCTTTTGGTTTCATAATTTAAGTGTCGTTTGCCCGACAAATATGTACGTTTTTCGGATTACGGTTTACAGCGTTATTTGTTTTCCCATGTTGGGATATATATTATTTTGGAAAATATATGTTATATATTATTATAATTGATATTATATTTTCTCCCGAGCCTCTCCGTACAAAGGAGACTTTGCCGAAATTTTTCGTAAATTTTGGACTTAGAAAAATTTGGAAAAATGTTTTTGAAATTTTATTAATTTAAGTATAAAAAGATTTAATGGGTATAAAATGGTATATTTTATTTAAGTTAATTAATTTTGGAAAATTATATGTTTATAAAGTTAATATTTTGAAAAAGATATATGATCTACTTAATTCCTTCTTTCCCCCTCCTTTTTCCTTTTCGGGGATGAAAAGTTTTGAGTGGGGGAGAGTGTAACGACACGTAAAATTCGATAATTAAATTGGTTAAATTAATAAGATTTTTGTAATTAAATTTAGAAAGAAATTAATTTTTTATAATTTATATTGAAGTAAATGTTAAGAATGAATTGTAGCAATGATTATTAAAATAATAATTATTGGCAATTGAAGTGAAATCAAATTATAAATGAAATAGTGTAAATTGTTGCACTTGGTTAAAATGGAAAATAAGTAAATAAAAGTAAGTGTTGGATTTACCTATGAATAATATATTGATTAATAGTAACTGAACGTAAATTTAGGTAATAATGTTAAAGCAAGTTGATGAATAACTAATTTAGTGCAATCCCAATTAATTGAAACAATTGTAAGGTTTTAATTGATTGTAATTTGTAAATTGGGAAATAGATTCAAAGTTATATTAATTGATGAAATAATACGTAATAAAGTGCAATTTGATAGGATCAATGTTAGTATAAATTAAAGAAATAATTGGGAATCATATGTATGAAATAATAACGAGAATGCAAGGTAAACAATTCTAATTAAAATTAATAATTAATGGATTGAATGAAATGCCAATTTATGAAAATATGTTATACTTGACTATAAATGGAACATAAGTGAATAAATGAAATATTGGATTTACCAAGGAAATAATAGATAGTTAATGGAAATTAGATGAAATTAGTATTATGAAAATAAATGGTAACATTGATTGGTAAGTAATAAAAGCTTATTAATGTGACTAAAGGTTAACGGTAACGATTATTTTATGTTATCTATTTATGTAGCTTGTTAATTTAAAATTGGAAATCAGTTACAATAATTATAATTTATTATTACGTTAATATTAATTAAGGTAATATTTGGAAATAATGTTAATGTTATTCATAATTGGACAATTTGTTGAATTATAAGAATGGGAATAAAGATTTATCAATTTATTGGGATTTGAACTATAATAATTGGAGTAATTACAATTAAATGAAATTAAATATTTAATCATTACGTTAATTGAAATCAAGATGGAATTTGAGAATATAATGTAATAGATCATGGACCCAATGTTAATTTTATCCATTTGACCATGATGAATTGAATAATAAGAATGAAAATTAAATTCAATGGAATTATTGAAAATTTGATTTTTAATTTCCGAATTTGGTGAAAATGAAATTTAACGCTGAAATTGATCAATGAATCAACATTAAAGTGACATTTAAATTTGTGTTAAATTTTGGTAAATGTCCAAGTAATTTAAAATGAGAGAAATTGTAATTTACTAAATTTGAATTGAAATTTTATTTAATTAATTTAATATTAATTTATTTAATTAACTAGAAAATAGCCATTTTGGCCACTGACTCGGATTTCGACGAAACTAGCTTCATCGGATCCGTAACGGTGAATTATAATAGGATTTCAAGTTTCGTAGTGATCGGACCTGTCATTTGATCGTACAGGCTCGAAACGCCTAGAAATTAATTAATTGAAATCAATTGAAATCAATTTGAAATAACTTGATTCTAGCATTACTTCTTCATACGACGAAATTAGGACTTGAAACCGGCTCCATTGCGTTTAAAATATTTAAAAACATATATTTTGATATATGGGTTGACCCAATTTCATTCCGGAGTCAAAATGGGCTTTTTCGGGCTATTTTATCGTTCAACGCGTATATCCAATCGATCTGGTCCATTCTAATTTCAGCTTGCCTATATATACCCTGTTATAAACCCTCACCTATTCCTTATGTTCATTGTTCTGTACGTACAATTCAGTTGTCTCTCCTCCTTAATGGCAGACAATCAAATTAATCAAATCAAAATTTCAAACTCCACAAACTATATCATATTTTATATCGTCGAAAAGCTCTCGAGGAGCGCATCTCAATTCTATGATTCGTTTTCCAAATTGAGCGACAGTTTGTCCAGAAATTGAAGAACTAGTCACGGCCGTTCGTTACGTCGTGATGGACTTCATCGGATCGTCAAATCGTTGATACCGTTGGGTAGAGATCGTCGAGGGGATTCGATCGGAGACGTTCGTAGGCGAAGTTTGTGGTTGGATCGACGGCTTTAATTCAATTTGGCCACGAATATGGTGGTGGCGGCTGTGCGTTTCAGGTGGGGTCGATGTCGCGACTGTGGGCGCGTGGCTTCAGGGTGGGGGCGGCGAATTTCAAGCGACAGCGGCGAGGTTCAAGGCGGCGCGTGCAATCATCGATGGTGGCGGCGTTCGAGCGAACTGCTAGGGTTTTTCGTTCGAAATTCTGGAAGTTGAACGCGTTACGCGCGTGATGACATGGCTGAGCGTGCCATGACTTGTTTTTTTATTTCATTCATTCTTATATATTTTAAAATTCAGTTTCAAATGTTCTAATCAATAATTTGCTCATACGAGGTCCATTTTTTCGTGCTGTTTTCTCCGCTAGGTTTGTATTGGAATTCCGGACATTTTGACGCTGGTTTGGACAAATTCTGAGACTGCTCAAATTTTGGGTTTAAATTGGATTTAAATTCAATTTAAATTCAAAAGGTGAGTGTTTTAACCCACTCACAACTTCTAAAATTTCTTATGTTTGTTAAATTAATTTTTGATGTGATTAGAAATGCATTTATGACTGTTTGGCATATTTTTAATCATCATCTCAGTTAAATTGGATCTATTGGATTAACTTGTTATTGCATATAACTGCCAGTTAAATTATTATTTAATTTATTATTGCATATAAGCTGCCAGTTAAATTGTTAATTAAATTATTTTTGAATATAAACTGCCAGTAAATACCTGTTGTTTATTATCTGTTATACATTGATATTATTGTTTGAATTGTATGATGATTGTGATAAATGGTTGATGGTTGATATTGGATGAATAGATGTTGTATTTTATATTGTTATAAACAACAAGTTGATATGCATTTTATTTCATTCGGAATTGCGGTTTGAAATGATATAACCGTAATTTTTATTTTAAATTACGAATTGGAATGATAAATATCCGTATCACTTGACCATAGGGTAGAAAATTATATACAGACACCGTGGTCTATATATATAAATATTTTTAAATGATTTTCTATGGTCTTGTAAAGAAATATATGGTTTTATGAGATATTGATTTGGATATTTTATTAATGTTATTTTATATTTAGTTAAATTCTTGAATTTAAGCTATGTAAAAATTTGTTTAATAAAAATAAGTTTAATAATAGAGTTTGATTTTATTAAAATATAATATGGGTAAGTATTTAAATTATATTTTAATATATAGTTTATATTGATTTTTATAAATCAAGGTTAGGAAGATAGTTTTGAAATTGATTTGAGATTTTATTTAATTAAGAGTTATATTTAATAAGAATCCATTTGGAACTTATTGAAATTTGGATTTTAAAAGAATATGCCTTTATAACTTAATTCGGGTTTAAGGTGATTTAAGTGAATATACCAAGTCTAAATAAATTAAGGAATATTCAGTTATCAAAATTTGAAGTTTTATATAAAGGATATTGGATTTGTTAAGCAAATATTTCAAAACTAAATAATAGTAAAGTAAATTTGGTGTATATATATGAATTATATAATTTAGTTTTGAAATACTGAATATTTAAGCTTTAAAATATATTGAATTTGAAATGGTTTATTTTGTGGATCAAATCTGTTTTGAAATCGATATAATCTGGAATGGTCTATTTGAAAACCGAATTGAATTGAAATTTATGTTTTGAGGATTTGGTTAAATCTAAAATTTAGAAATTCGGGTTATTTTGGAATTGATTTTTGAAATTTAAGAAGCTAGTTTATTTTATAAAATATTTTAATATTTAAACCATGTCAGGGGCGGAAGTTATGTTTCAAAGTTATAAATTTCAAAGTATTACGTTTTGGAAGTGTTATAGTTTTAAATCTTTGGTTTCAAAATTTTATAACTTTGAAATACTATGATTTAAAATGATATCATGTTGATTTGGTTTTTAAAACGAAAATGATATCGTATTTATATGGTTTTGAAATGAATATTATATCCTGGTTTTGAAGTATAATTATTTTGAAATGACCGCGGTGTTATAATAACGTTTGGTTGTTAAAGAGACCGAGATCGAAAGTTGTCATACTCCTTGCCAACTCTGAAAACCACTTTAACAACTGTGTACACGGTGGAGATTCCAGAATGAAGTAGGATGGTGGCGGCGTTTCCTTTGAGGTAAATACGTGGACCCGACTCCGTGAGTTGGCATAAGGTAACTAAAACATGAGCGATCGACGGGCTAAGAGGGTAGCACCTTTTATCGGACACATCCCTTCGATATTATACTTTGATTTTTGGATTGATTTGGTGGCCACTTTTGATTTTTTTGATTTGGGGGTGTGGCTCGAGATGGGCGGTAGCTGCGCGCTACGTGTTACCACCAGCCCGGAAGCGTAATTTGTATATCTACCCTGGCATTGCTTTATGTGCCGTGTCACCTACCCTATCGCGCCTTGTACGAGTTTGGTTTTCTCCCTTAGCCCGTGTGGTATTCTCTGGTGGCTTCCCGATCAGGAGGGACCATGATACTGGATGGACTACTGGGACATTATTATGTTAAGGGGGAGATTAGGTAACTCCTTAACGCTATTTAAAAGTAAGTTTATTTTATTATGGACATTATTATAATAGCGAAATATTACTACATAGTAAATAGTTTAACGGATCCTTAGGAGATGTGAATCCCGAGCATCTCTTAAGTTACTGCACCCACGTTTGACACTGGATAGGAGATGTCAAATCCCGTAAACATCTTTGACGTCGTTCCACTCATATTTTACCGTTGATTTAACTTACATAAGATCTTTTAGTTCTGACTCGAGTGTTTTGTCTTTTCAATTCGCTCGGGTCAGCCTGAGCATTTCAGGATTTGAAGGCCTTATTTCTGGAGGACGAAGACGAAGATTTTTGTACTACTATTTATTATTATAATTCACTGCATCATGTATTCCGCTGCATTGTTATTTATTATTCTCTGGTATGTGTAATTCTGATTTGTATTGTATATGTATAATCGAATATTTTGTGAAATAGCTTCATGAACTGTTTATTTGATTATTATATTTTATCGTTCCGCTACAGGATTCTATTTTGTTTTTTTTCTTTCTCTGCTTTTTCTTATTTACCCCATAGCAATCCGCCCTTCTGTATGATTTAAGTCGGACGTGTGTGGTTTATCGTCGATTTAAAGCGTACAAAAAGGTGGGACGTTACAGGACTCATCTTCATTTTCGATTTTTCCTGGTTTATTTTACTTTTCTTTTCCAAAATTAAAAAAAATATCTAAAAAATAATTTTATTTAATCATTTTTGATTTATTTTTAAACAAACATTATAGGATAAATATATGGTTTTGGCTTATTAAATTGAAAATTTTGAAAGTTTATTTGTCTTAACAAAATAAAAATGAAGCTTGATTACAAATAACGATAGTTTAACTAGTATATAGGTAGGTTCATACGTGATAATTATGAAATATATCCTAATTGAAAATCTTTGTTTTAAAAAATGTTTGATTTAAAGTAAAGGATATAACATTTCTTTTTTGTCTTCTAAGTTAGGTGGTGCTAAGATGATTTTGTAAAACTCTCTTTTTCAAATTTTTTTATAGAAAAAAAGCAAAAAAAAATATAAAAAAACATTTTATGTATGTAAATATCTTCTATCGACACCTACGGTCGCTAGGTGTACACACATGTATGTGCACTCGTCATGCTCTGTACCTTTCTCACATAAGTCCAAAAGGCAGTTCATGATCGGTATATCTGGCCTCAGTTTATCTAAGCTAGGTGTATGTATATAAAAATTCTTTTCTTTTATTAATAATTCCTATAGTCGATAGGTGTCCACACTCGTGTGTTCACTCGCCACGCTCTGTATTCCTCTCACGTAAGTCCATAAGGCAGTGCATGGGCAATATATCTGGCGTTAGTTTTCTGAGTTAGGCATATATGAATATTGCTAATATCAATATAATTTTCAAAAGAAAAAAAAGGAGAGAGTAAGAAATGAATTCCAAGTACTATTTTAACTTATTTGATTTGACTTGTTATTGAACTGAAATGAAAATACCACTTTGATAAATGTTGATAATCAACTAAGGATCAATTTCATAGTTATACTTTGTTATCAACTAAAATAACAAGTTAAACTATAGTCTACTTGTTATGATAACTTTGTTTTTGTTGGAAATTTTGACGAGCAAATGAATTAAATTTTCAAGATAATGACCAAAACCTATATTTAACTTATTTGTGTTAATTTGAAAGTAAATCCTTCATTTGTAAATAATTTCAAAAACTCGCACTCATCTATTTGTAATAATGTTGAAATTTGTAAATATTTTCACTTTGCATTTGGATTTTATGGGTAACATCCATTGTAAACCCTCACGAGACGACACTCGTCCTACTGGGGACATCCAGAGGTTTAACGACTTATTTCATACGCTCAACACAATCGTGCTCCCTACGAAAATGGATTTATCTTAGTTTTTCTTTATTCGAGGATGAATAAAAAGATAAGTGTGGGGGTATTTTATGTGCACGTAAATGTGTATATTTTTACCACCATATTTAATCTATTTAAATTAAATAGATGATCATATTGGGTAATTTAACTTGTTAAACCAAAAATTCAAATTATTTTAAATTGTCACATATTCATCTTCATATAGAGGCAAAATGGTCATTTTTATGCATTTATTAAATTGTGAAAATTTACTTGGAATTTTCTAATTTTTTTGTAGGAAATTTAGTGAATTTTGCAAGTGGTTTTATGATGATATATGCATGCAAAAGAGTGAAAAGAACAAATGAAGATGGAAATAATTCAGGTGATGATCATGGAGGACCCCACTTACCCACCTACCTTAATGTACACCTAGGAGCTAATGCACATGCTAAAAAGCCATTAAATCCTCGTGCACACTTAATGGATGATTAGTGGATGCTAATGGTTACTTGTCCACCACATTTCCTAAGGGGTAGTTTGGGCATTCCCCAAAAATATGGATTAGGGTTTCTAACTTGTATAAATACATCATATCTTCATGAAACCCCTTCCTCCTCTTAGTTAATTTTTTAGCTTAGAAATAAAAGAAAGCCTTCTCTTTTCTTTTCATGGCTACCTAACCATTTGTTTCATGTCATTTTTTTTATGCAACTTTAATACATTGCTCTTTTGTTTTCTTATTTATTTCCTTTCATGCTAGTAGTGTAGATTGATTTTAATGCAAGTAGATTAGTATTATTTCTTTTTAATTAGCTCTCTTTCCTCTTCTTTTTCATTCATGTTGCAAGCCATATTTGTTCATATGATAACAAAATGAGAGGTTAAACTCCTTCAATTTAGGGGTAATGAAACTCTCTAATCATGTAGCTTCAACTTAATTTAATGTTTATGCTCTCTTTTTGTGCTTAATGAGAATGGTTGAAGTGCTTTATTGATGTTGTTTAGCTTTGAATATGACGGTCTATGTTGTTCATA
Organism: Allium cepa; assembly: GCA_030765085.1. Taxonomy (NCBI): domain Eukaryota; kingdom Viridiplantae; phylum Streptophyta; class Magnoliopsida; order Asparagales; family Amaryllidaceae; genus Allium; species Allium cepa. Next base: position 502,844,030 of record CM060931.1, read on the forward strand.
ACAAATAGGCTATGCTTAAACAAATAAAATACAAATTGCCTCTTCACCACACATGATTATGACAAAGAAGCGAATGTTGAAATTAAAATTTGATGGCTTATATTTCTAATTAATAGTTAATAGGCCATGCTTAAAATAGATTTTCTTTCAACTTTGCTGTCATATTTTATGAGATTTATAAGTGTATTAGTGATTGTGTTATAGTTTGATGGTTTATATCGGGCAAATTAATAGCATAAATATGCCATACTTATGATAAACATAACAATTAATTTCACTAATGATCAAAAGAGAGATCATAATTTGATGTTTGGTTGAACTATATGATCTAGAAAATGTAATTATCTATAAATTGTCTTAACATTCTCATATTTTTATCACTTTCTTTTTGTCATTTTCCTTATATTTTTTAGCTAATCGCACTTTTAAATTTGGTTAATTGACTGAATAGAGATCTAAATTCTAGCATTTCCCTATGGATCGACCCGTACTCGCCTCGTACTACGATAGTAGGCCGTGCGCTTGGGGTATAAATTTTATTATAAGTTTTTCGATGGTTTTCTAATTCGATAGAATTTCCGTCGCTAAACAAATACCAATACGAACCTATCCAAGTACTCTTGGAAAAATTGGTTCATCAAATCCACAAAGAAAGTAAGTGCATTCGTCAACCCGAATGGTATAACTAACCATTCATATGAACCATACCTAGTCTAAATGCTGTCAAGGGAATGCTGTCCTCTGCCTCTCTCAACTGATGGAACTCTATCGCCAAATCCAATTGGAAAAACACTTTGGCTCCACTTAAATGGTCAAACTGATCATTAATTCGTGACAAAGGATACTTATTCTTGATTGTCCTTTCATTCAGCTTACGGTAGTCCATGCACATCCTCAATGACCCATTGACTTGTTCATGAAAACCGCGGCCCTTCCCAAGGTGAGCTGCTTGGTCTAATAAATTTCCTTCTTTCTAGATCCACTAGCCGCACCTTCAATTCTTTCATCTCATTCGATGTCATTCTACTAGGTGGTCTACCGATAGGTTCAGCTCCCGGTACAAGATTTATCCGAAACTCAATAGCTCGTTTCATTGGTAGTCCTGTAATCGGCTCAAATATATCTAAAAACTTTCTTGCAACTCGAACTTAACATAGCTCTTCTGCCGCTTCCAAGACACTTAACACAACACATACACATCGATAAAAATTCTCTAATGAAAAAATGATTCGGTCATGACTATTTGGATGCCTTAATGATATTTTCCCATCCTGGCAAAATATCCTAGCCTCATACCCACGCAACCAATCCATATACAAAATGATCCCAAAATCTATGAAATCTTAAATATACGAACTGCATGCCAATGTACGACCTAACAAATCTATTTCTAACTGGTCACTTCTCATCCCTAGAGTTGCATAACCTCTTATTGGATTTCCAACCCTTAAGGAAGAAACAAGGTGGGTGGGTTCTAAGCATAACATATTAACCAAATTCGTAGATATGAACGAATATGATGCACGGTATCAAATAGTATCCTAACTGGAATACTTTGAATCAAAAATGTACCTTTCATCACAGTCTTTCCTTTATCTGCTACAGTAGGTTTTATGAAGATGGTGGTCCAATAGCAAAACCTTTCCCTTGCCCACCCTGACCGGCACTAGACGCTGGTCCTTGTAATGCCCAACTTTATTGCAGTTGTTGCATTTTACATTCTTCTTATCTACAGACTTCTTACCCTTACTTGACCATTACCTTTGCAAAATGACCCTTCTTATCACATTTGAAGTAGACTAAATCAGCTTTTGACTTCTTGGCTGTATCTCCCTTCTGGGCTCCTTTCTTTTTGAAGATCTTCCTCTTCTTCCACCGAGCAACCTGGGATTCAACTAGCTTTTCTCTAGCACAAACAACAAGCATTTCCTTATGGCGAATTGCCATCTCTACAACCACATTATAAGGATCACGGATATGTGACATGGTTGCCCTAGCAAGTTCAGGCCTCGGTCCTCGAATGAATCTCTCCTTCCTCCCGATGTCAGTATATACATTAGCATATCCACATCGAGATAGCTCCTTAAGCTTATTACCATACTCGATAACTGACATATCTCCTTGAACTAAATCCATAAACTTCCACATCAATGCTAACTTGGCAACTTCAGAAATAAACCTTTGTTCGAATCTCCTTCGAAAATTAGCCCAAGTCAGTTCTTCCTCTGGAACTCCGGCAGTTACACCATTCCACCAGTGAAGTGCTAACGCTTGCAATTGCCTAGAGGCCAACCTTCTCTTCTACTCATCTTCTAAAACCAAATAAAAATATATTCTTTCACAATGCAATGACCAATTTTCTACTTTTATAACATCCTCCATTCCCATAAACGGCTTTCCACCCAAACCGGTGTAGTCTCTGCTCAACATAGCGTAATTATTCTCAAGTGGAGCTACAAAATTAGCTCCTCCAACATTACTAGCCGCTCCCGCTTTCCTCAGATTAGCAAGGAACTGATACATCATCCCTGCATCTACTAGCGGATTTTCAACACATATATTGGCTTCTGGATTTTGATTAGCGTTAGCCTGTCGACCTTGGTTCCTCCGGGTATTAGGTCGAGCATTTCCATCAATTGTGGTGCTTCCTCCACCCAGATTTACTCTTCTATTTCCTGCTTCCATATCTTCTTTCTTGTAAATCTGTATACGAGGCTTAGTAAGATACAGAAGAATGGTCTTAGAGAAATGGGAAATTACATACTTATATATATACCTATAAATTTAAAATACACGTAGATTATAATCACGTTAACCCAAACCCTGATTATATTTTTGATTTATTAGATTATGTTCTAAAAATCTTTTTAGGTTTAAATTGCTTAAGTTTTCATAAACCTATGCTCTAATAACAGCTTGTAGCATCCCTCACTTGGAGCCCAAAACTAATAACTATGGATGCAGTAGTCATCCATAGTTATTAATCCTCAGCAACCAAATACGGTAATGTTAGGTAAAATGATATACCAGAAATATATAGATATGGAAAAAGCTTAAAATTTCAAATTAACTTCCACATTTCATTCCAAAAATCCATTTCAACATTTTGTACATAATCCCACAACGTAACCACGTTCAAAAAAATATAATTATTACAATATACTTCAAACGAGACATATTAAGATGCCTCCTTGATGATCAGAGTATAAAATAGGTAATAAACTACTTTTCTTTGACAAAATAGTACAACGGAATCATAAGAGAGAAAACTCAAATAACCACATGCCTTATGCACATCTTCGGAAGCTTATTCATCTTAAGAGGTACTTGAAAACATCAAATCTCAAACTTTTCAAACAACAATTTGAGTATCCGAGAGTTTAAGGGGATAACCTAAACTTCGAATCAGACATAAAGCTTGGTGTGAATAATAATCTACCATCTTAAGTTATTTGAATATCTTGTGAGACCACGCTGCTTAGCGGGATGGGTTTTCCCTCACTAGTATCTTAAAAACTTTTATAAACAATTTTCTGTACTATTGCATCCACCATGGTTAAATCAATTCAAAAATATATTTTGTGATGATATGCAAAACAATTAAATCAATACTGGATTACCCATCTCCATTTATTTTGACTGACTATCATAGTTGTAGTTTCTAGGATTACTATTAACCTAATTGTTTTCATGGGCTGACTAATAGCTGATTAAACATTTATGAACTCCCTTTCCAATTATATTGTTTTCATGGAATCACTATGAACCTATTGGTAACTCCAATATCATTTTTATTATCCTATTTTTCTTGGGCTGACTGGGAATCTATTGACTTTTGTCAATATCTTTCTTTTATCCTAGTTTTCATGGGCTAACTCGGAACCTATTGACTGTTTGTCAATATCATTCAGTTTTCCTAGGCTTACTAAAAGCCTATTGAATCCTGCCAATATCTTTTCTCCTTACACAATTTTCGTGGGCTTACCGTGAACCTATTTATCCCTGCCAATATCTTTAATTAAAATTTTAACATTTGTTAAGTTATATTCACTAAAAGACCAACCTAACAAGTTATTCTTCCCTTTCCCAAAATAAAGTCATAGGTTAATAACAATGTGAATACATTTCCAAAATCTTTTTTCATGCCATGATTGCCTTAAAAGAGAATAGATTATGTGTTTCAAAACCTTAAAACATTACTCTCGCAACCCATGGATGGCCTCCTTTGAAAGCATAGAAAATTTCATTTCAAATCTCTTAAGTATATACTTTTCGAAACTAATGAGAACCTTTCGAAGGTATCAAAACCTCCTTTAAAATATAGCTTCAAAACTCACAGAGTACCCCTTTCGAAATTATTAGGTTTACTCTTTGGAAACATCATTTGGGTCAAAAAATATATAAACTAAAGTAGCTCTTTAGAAACCATTCACTGAGGAATTTATGATGGTATCGAAACTATCACTTTCGACGGAGTCGAAAGCATACATTAAAATTATTGAAGGATAGCTTCGAATCCCCTTTCGAAACCATTTCCTTTGAAACACATAACCCTTTCGAATGCGCTTAAAAAGTAGCTTAATATGGTTTTAAAACAAACAACACCTTTCGACAGACCCTGGAAAGGTAAAAGAATTGGTGGCATGGCTTCGACCGTGTCAGGACCCCCTCTTCGGAAAGTATTGATTTATAATTGAAGGAACTCCTTTTTGAAAACATATGTTTCAACTAAGTCGAAAACTTAATAAAATGAAGGTAAGCGCTTTTATTTTTAAAAACAAGCTAAGGTATTGACCGCATCAGAACTATGCTTTCGACACCATACCTTCTGCGTTTCTTCCAATCCACTACGTACCATCTAGGTGATACCTTGTTTATTGGTTTGTGCTTAGTAGGGTTTGGACCTGGTCAAAGGCGATAGGTAAGAGTCAAAAGGTAATCAGATTAGAGGTGAAACCTATTTTACTGGATCAAATTCTAAATTAAACAACTTATATGAACTAACCCACCTACATGTAAACATATTATTGGTGGCCTCAATTAACTGCCTTTTTATTTTTGGATAAGTATCAAACTCAAAATTTTGCAAATAAAACCTTCCTTTTAATTTATACGTAAATCATTTTGATCCTCTTCTCAAAATAATTTGTTTCGTATAATAAATCACTTAATAAAAATCCCTAAAAATCACAACAATTTACTTTGATCATGTTATCAAACATATCAAAATTTCAATCCCAAATTCGTAATATATTTTTTAAAATAAATTCATAAACCCAACGTTTTTCCATTCGAAAATTCATAATAATCTTTCCAAAACTTGGAAAATTACCAAATTTAAAACCCAACTCTAAAATTATGTTTTACATAACGTATAATTTTCCCACAGCATATAAACATCAATATTACACAGTTTTGATCTAAAACCATATAAATCATTGTTTAAACAAACTTGTTTTAATTTAAACAAACCAAATTCAAGTATATCATCATATATTCAACAAATAAAGAAGATAATTATTATTCATCTTAATCTTTGTTAAGGAAATGGATTGAGATGAGTTTGATTCCCTTTTTTTATTTTTCTTTTCTTTTCCTTTGAATTTCCTCTTCTTGTTTTCTTTTCTTTTTAATGGCCGGCCTTACCTTCTCTTCTTACGTTTTTATTTTTGTGAGAAAATGAATATGAGTGTGAATGGTTTTAAGGGTAAACACACACACGCACGCACAAATATATATATATATATATATATATATATAAAGGTAAGGTTAAATGTGGTTTAATCCTATTATACCCTTTTATGTTTTAATTTATCTATAAACCATTCTTTAGCCTTATTAAATTAATTAGCACGACCATTTATATTTATAAAAATATCAATCCCCTCATCACTTAACATTTACATTTTTTATTTAATTTATCTAATTACATATCCTGAAAAATGTTATTTAAAATTAAGGATGTTACAAATAGAACAAACTTCTGGTGCAACGTGTCCCGAATGAGGGATCACCTCTTCAAATTTGAAATCTTCTCCGTTGAGCGCGTCGAAATTGACGTAAACATCGCGCAAACCTCCAAGGTCCACGCCAGCATCTTTACTCGAAGAATCCCGACGTCATCCGATATCTCGGGCATTGTCTTTACCACTCGTGTCTGGAGGAGGCGAGCTCGGAAAAAAAGGGCTCATCCTTGGAGTCTCATTGCATGATTCAGAATCCCTATCATCGGACTCGGCATAGATATCATCACTAGAAGTGGAGTCATCGCTACTACTCCCAATCTCTCCCTCCCCCTTTTCTAATTCCATTATGGCCTTATCTTTCCTTTGATTAAACTCAGCTTCCTTTTCTTCTAGAATCAAAGGCATTCTGACTGGGCAATTGACTCCAGTCGTAGAAAAATCCTTTTCCTCACGAGTATCCCCAGCCGACTCGCTAGATGGGCCTTCCCGTTCTTTAAAAGCGCCCTCATCAGAACTGTAAGATGAGTAGGTGTATCGCGTGCATACCCGAGATCGTGAAGGGGATGGGATCTCGATTGGAACTACATACCTCCCCGGATGCAGTAGTTCGTACCGAAGCAAGTTTTCGTCAGTCAGCAAGACATTAACCAATCTCTCCTCGGCGTCGATAGCCTTTAAGGCTCAAAATGTTCCTTAGAGAGACAAGTCCCTGTTCGGCCTTGGAATAACTTTAAGAATTATTTAACTTATTAGAAAATCCATAGTAATACGTCGAAGTTCAATGAGTAAAAAACGAAAACTTACCCATCATTTTCCACAGACGGTTGAACCTCTCAGGACAACTGACAGAGAAGCATTGGGTCTTGAATTGGGACAAGTTATTTACAGTCGTAGTACGATTTTACGATTCTCTAGGCCTCGATTACGACCAAGGAAGAACGCTCATATCTTAAGAAAGTATCTCAACTCGTCTATGGTCGGAGAATGTTTGAATGTTCGCATGAAAATGACATGCAAACAAGTTAAGGTGGCATAGCCATTGGGGGAATCTAAAATGTAGCTTTCCTAAGTCTGAAAGGTTCCCAATCAATGGTTCGTTAAAAGGGGCACGGCTCCATTCAAGCATATATACCAATGACAAGCGGCATATCCCAGGGTGGCATATGAGCGAATCAACATTCTCTAGGAGACACATATCTTCCTCCGGGATGCCATGTTGTAGGCAGATTTATGCAAGACTTTGGCAGAGATCACGGAAGTCACTCTCTCTAATGCATTTAGAAGGACTCTGAAATTAGAAGGAGTCCGGTCCATGACCGATGCAACTAGAAGTAGCTGGCCATACTCGGCCTGTGAAGCAGATAGAGGAGGGGTAATAGATGATGACTCAACCTTCGAAAGCATAAGACTTCCTCCACTAGACTTGCGATAGGAGGATGGGTGCTTCATTCTCAACAAATGAACTTACATCTGAATTTGTCATGTAATTCAACCCCAAAATATGAACTCCCCATACCAATTGAATTTTGAAGAAATATCGGCTCTCGCTGATGTGTCGGGCTTCAAGTATATACTGGGGCAAGTGTGATGTTATATCTATCAGTGGTGGGCTCTCTCTACTCCGTGTAGATAGTATATTAGCAGCCGAGAGGTAAAACGACTTCCCTTATCATTTTCTTTTTGAAGTTACTTATCCAACACATACTCGTTATCGATCAACAATCGATAACGGATCTGTTGTATGAAATGTCACGGAAAGCCCCTTCCAGTGCAGTTACACCCTGCAAGCAAAAGAAAGCAAAATCAATCTGAATTCTCTGGAAGGATAGGACCAATTCACAACGTGTCGTGCGATATCAGCTATGAGACGTGGCACAAGTCAATTTTGGCTCAATGGACGAAGACAACAAAACATGTCAAGCACCGGGGCATGGCCTGAATGTGGTTCTGAGCTGAACTCAAGACTTAATTTACTATCTTCCTCCATTAAGCCGCAATCGACTCAGCCTCCTCATGACAAACATCATGAATGCATCTCCACCACCAAGTTAATAAATGAACATCTTGATCAACGAACCTACCTTGGATTAGCATCACACAAAATTGGCTGAATCATTAAAGTCAGTGAGTCAAAGAGTGGATCTGCAGTGATCCAAGTTAACGACTAGCTTAGGGCTTGGTTGACAGCAACATAGTTGAGCTAGAAGCAATGGCGGAACAATGGCCGCAGTGCTCTAGAGTTGATGACGTAGGAGATATCACAACGAGGGTTTAGACAAGGTTTGATCGCTAGAGACAATGGATCAAATCGATTAGAAAATGGGTCGAATCACAGATGAAAGCTTAGATCATAGGAAGAAGCTCGGCTCAAATGGTAAAAGTGAATGAATCGGCCCGAGGGTGCTTATATAGGAATGAAAACATGCGAAAAAACTTCTAAGTCGTTAGGCTGCTAACGATCCATCATCTATGGATAGCTAGCGATCCATATAGTTGCACGCAGTTCATCTCCAAGTTTCCTAGCGACATTTACCTACCATTTCAAGACATATTGAGAAGCTATAGATAAAAATTTGATCTATTATAATGAGCAATGGCGATCAAAACTAAAAGTAAGTAAGCAGCAGCATAATTTAGCTCACATTTGCAAAACTCTAACATGATCACTTTAAATTCACCAAGCAGAGACTAAAAGCGATTACTTCAAGTGCATGCCTTGTTTTCAACAAAGATGAACTATGGCAAGGGGGAGGCAAATGTTATTCAGGTTTTTAACCCAGCGGGATTAAAGAGAAGTTAGAACAACTTGGTGGAGTTAGAATAGCTCAGAAGTCAACCAGAAGGACTAAAGCCACAGGTTAGAGAGAGCCAAGGAAAAAGGATGAGGAAATCCCTTAAGGGCATGGATTGCTTGTGATCCATGGCCTACGGATCACTAGAAATCCATGGGGATAACTCAGGGTTCAACCTGTTTTCTTGCGTTGTCATCCAATGCATGTTACAAAAATAGCCACTGAATTTAATGAGATTCGAGGTTAGTTAAATAAGAGACAAGTATCCGTCTTGTCCGATTAGCAGCTAAATACAACTTGCAAGTAATTTGTCCTCAAATAAAGGATGTGCAACGAGACTACTCGAACAATGTCGACACAAGAAACAGAGACAGTTCAGAAACCAAAGTCCAAAAATATGCTAAGTGTATGGATTACTAGCGATCCATACACTATGGATCATTGTCGATCCATGCATGATCATATAATGATTACGACCCAAACAAAATAAAGCATACGGTAAAAAGTTAAGTAATTATCTCGCCTTCGAACTAATGATATGGATCATTAGCGATTCATAGACCATGGATCGCTAGCGATTCATAGACCATGGATCGCTAGCGATCCATGATTTTGTGGATCGTGTGGTAGGCTCTACTGCATCTTCTTGTGAACATCAGAAAGTAGCTGGCGAACAGGGTTGGCCCAATAGCTCTCCAATCTCTATAAATATCGTCTTATCTGCAACATAAAGAGGATCTTCTTCTGAATGGTTGCTGAAACTCTGCTGGAAGCTTTCTTCACTCCTCACCTCCCTCACAACTGTCTTCAAAGGAATTCACTGTGATTCTCTAGTGGATTCTAACCTTGGAGGCTCAATCTAGCTAAGGATAATTAAGAGATTTGTAATCATATACATCTTGTAATAAAAATCAGTCTATAAATAAAACTATATAGTGGACATAGGCTTCGTTAACAGCCAAACCACTGTAAAAATCTTCTTGTCTTCTTATCTACATTATTGCTCTGTGAGAATATGGCTGGTGCTTTCACGCTCAAAGCAGGGTGTTGATCCTTTTTTTTTGGTTAGTAAGGTGGCTTTTATAGGAAGAGCTAAGGAGAACTATCCTCCTATAATTCCTAATCCACCTTTTACCACGTTCTTGATCTAATATTCAAATCTTAAATTCCTTCTTGCTCTAATTTTTGTCGACCATATCTAAGGCTTTTTGGGCCTTTAATAACTTCCGACCCATTTAGTAATTATTTACAATTAAATCCAATTTAAATACGTATCGATACCTTATATCGATTTGTACATACATAAATTTTATATACCAATTCAAATTATTAATGGCACTAATACATCATATAAATAATTAATAAATTTATATTTCATAAGTATTTATTAATTTAATTAACATACAATAATTATAAATTAATGAAATCATGTTGTATTTCAGAGAATTTATCAGTATGGTTGTGCGACGTGTAGGTGTAATTCAATCAGTGATTAATATGGAACAATTCGAATATTAACATTCCCTCATCACCTTTGCTAGTAGAGTGATAGTTTTTATAAATTTATCACTTATATATCTTCATCGATAAAATTCAATTTTACTATTTAAGCGGTACCTTTTAGTAATAACTATTTACACTAATTCTCTTCGTCCAAATTAATATCACTTTATGACTTATGAAATTTGATTTTGGTCAAAATTCCATTATCGTCCACATTCAACTTGATTTTTCTAGCTATAAAGTCCTTGATTTAATAATAACAATTATTATTAACCGTAACGCTCTAGCTAGAGATTTGGCTTTGAGTTGACTAGAGTTGATCGTGATACTAATTTTCTAAACTGTGGAGACGAATTCTCTATTAAATAGCGATTTTCTTCTAATGCTTCAACTCAAACCTTAAAACAGTCGTTCAGTGGATTCAATGCCATGACTTAACTGTAATCAATGTGGATTATGCACATAAAAGTTCAATAGTATTCTCAAATCTAGAGATTTGTATAAAATTATTACTTCTAGATTTCTTGCTTGACCATAGTTATTATTAACCAATAAGAAACCCTCGAGTGATTCATTCCATAATTTTCCAAGAACTGTCAATACATAACCTCTAGATGACCCCAAGTAGCCATGTGTAATACAGTACCTAACATTTAGAGAGCGTTACATACTCCGGTCACAATTGATTTATTGATATCCTTTCTCGAAACATCTTGACTAGAAATATTTAAAGTAATATGTTATTTTATATTGTGGTATTGTTCTTATGGTTACAATTCCTTGTAATTATTATCATATAACATGTTATTTAAGGATTTTCTTTTGTTATAGTATACTTTAAATCAATTTATTGAATTTATTATATCACTATATAACAAAGTACATAATAGAAATTAAATATCTTTATTATGAACTAGATTAATCATAGAGCGAGATATATACAACGAATTACATAATTGTCCCTAGGACTATTTCAATATACACCTTTCCTCTTCATGTTTCACAAGTGGCAAGATACACCTTTTCACTTGACTTTGTATAAGTGGCAATAATTACTTTCTCTTTACATAATATTAAAGCATACACCTTAGGTCTAGTGGATGGCTGACAGAGACAAAAATACCGTACTTTTTTATAAAATAGCTAATGGTCGCAAGTGAGTAATTCAGAAAACTCCCTGCATATTAACAATGTGTAAATTTTTGATAATAATGAGCTTAATAATGTCTTCACTAACTACTACAAAGATATTTTTTGGATCTAATAGAGGTCAAAGAATTAAAGCTATGTGGAACGACTTATTTCCTAAAAATTCAATGATGTATCTAGATGATCTGGATATTCCATTCTCGAAAGAGGCGATCCTTAGGGTCATTGATGATATGCCAATGGATAAATCACCTGGACTTGGTAGATTTCCTATTTTTTCTGTAGGAAATTTTGGCATGTTTTAACATATGACATAATTTAAATATTTGTTAAGTTTTATAACGGTAATTTAAAACTGGGAAGATTTAACATTGCTACTGTAATTCTTCTTTGTAAGAAAGTGAATGCGAAGGAGCATAAGGTATTTAGGCCTATATTATTAATAAACTTTATCTTAAAATAATCTTAAAGTTCTTAGATAATAGTTTAAGCACTAAAATGAATAGTTTAATCTATATTCAGCAATCTGCTTTAACAAAGTGTTGAAACATCACATATGAGGTCATTATAGGACAGAAATTTATAAAACACTACTGTAGAAATAATACAACTTGTGCCCTTTTAAAACTTGATTTTGCAAAAGCTTTTGACTCTATCGATTAAATTTTTCTAAAATATTTACTATTGGCTTAGGTTTTTATTTCAAATGTGTAGGTTTGATTATGGCCTTGCTCAAAGCCGAAAACTCAATTATAATGGTAAACGGTATTTTAGAAAATAAAATTCAATCTAAATGTGATTTGAGACAATGCAACCCTTTGTGTTCCTTATTACTTAACTTAGAAGTGTATGTTTGTACTAGGATCATAATGTTGCTGTAACGACCCGCCTTTCATTCCATAGAAAGACGCATCATTAAGAAGAAAGAAAGGGATAGAAAAGAGAAAAGAAAGAAAAGAAAGAAACAGACAACATCAGAATCTCACAACGGAACGAATAAATTATATTATATCACATAAAACTTTACATAGTATCATATACATCAGAGTTTTACTCACTAATACAACACAAACTAGACAGTTATAAACATCTATCTAGCAATTACAATTCAAGTACATCAGAGAAACAGGTACAACTCAAAACACAGCGGAACTACTAAATATATCTACATGCTGAAGCCTCCTGCTCCATTATCTCCTCCAGAATTCGTCAAAGCAATCCTGAACACTTGACTACTCATACGAAATATGAGTACCCAAGAGTTTAATAAAACAGAAAATAAACACTCGGGTCAGACAGGGGTCTGGTGTGAGTAAACGGGGTTAAAATTGCTTAACTTTTAGAAAATCCTTTGAAACAAAAGGTATCACGTAAGACTTCCCACAAATAAACATGGAAAAGTTTTTACCTTACGCTAACTAAAACATTTGATAGGAAATCCAATGATATTATAAAAGTGTCTAGGGTTTTCAAAATAAAATACAAAAATAGCTGGAATGCTTACATCTCACGTTCCAATATAGTTGGGCATAATCAAAACCGTACAGGCACTTATTGGATTTTGGATTCCATCAATGGCAGGGCTACTGGGGTACCGCCCGTCATAGTACGTGGCCTAGATCACCGTACCGAGGAGTATGCCCGCTCCCTTGCAACACAAGGCCGAAACCATTCCTTACTGAACAGTCCCGAACAAGACCACCCGGCGATTCTAGCTAGCAGTCGCCCCACACAGCCGAAATAAAAAGGGGCATCTAGATAGGGATAAATCTCGCTCTCCAGTGGGGGCTACCCACGAAGCCTTGCTGCACCTCCCCTGTTTTAGCCATTCCCGGTTGATGAGGCTTGAGGCTACGATTACCTTTATAGAACACATCAATCTTAGAATGCTCATTGTCCTCCTGACGATGTTCTGAAAGCATTCAATCCATGCAAGTTCGTTCCGGGTTCGGACGAAACCGAAGGCACTATCTCGTTGCACTCATTTTGGAATCACCCTCAGAGTCAACGACCATAGCCCTTGCATTCTAAATCACCATCTCGAACCTATAAGTACTATTCCGTCAAACTCATTACGGAATCACACACAGAGTTATACTGACGTATAGCCCTTACACCTTGAGTCTTCACTTGCTCCACTTGGATTAACGACCTAACGTTTAATTGGAATCGATGTGGTTTTCGGAATTCCAAATTTGGAAATCCGATCCCAGTCTCACCAAATCCAAATGCCATTTTAATGTCCAAGTTGTACTTAAGGGTTTTAAACAATTAACTCATTTCATTATTATCCATTTCACAAAGATAGATAAACTACATATCACAATAGATAATCACATCCTTATCATAAACAGATAATTTGTATCAACATCACAAACAGATAATCAACACACTCAGATAATCCATCACAAACCATCATACTTTAACCAAACATCCATATCATACAAATGCAACTCATCTCATTACTGAGATCACAACCATCCAATCAATATCATCCATAATCAAAGATTTATCAACCATCATCTATAATTAATTTAAAATGAATTAAATTAATTACTTCCATCTCTAATTAATTTAAAATAAATTAAATTAATTACCATATCTATAAATCCTGCTTAATATCCAATTATTAATCAACCTAGTTAATTAATCATTCTCTGAGTATTCAACTTGATTAAACCCTTTGATTAATCATTTACTAATTACAATAAGTAATTAGTCTCAAAATTAATTAACCTTAATCATAAGTAATTAACATTTAATTACTTAATTAATTAACTATAATTAATTACATTTATCATTAATTAATTACATTAATTAATCACTTAATAATTAATTATTACTTAATTAAACAATCCTTAATTACATCATCAATTATATTAATTAATGATTTCTAATTTAAATTAATAACTTTATTTAAAATTAATTACATTTAGTAATTGATCTAAAATTAAAATACAATTATCAATCACCTTTGATTAATATTAAACCAGTAACTAACTGCCCTTAATTTCTCATTAAAAAATTAATTATCTCCATTAATTAATCCCTTAATTAATTACAAAAGTAATTACCAAAATTATTTAATTAAAACCATCTTTATTAATTACATTCCAGTAATTATCACTTATTACTTCTCTAAGTAATCCTGCTCCATTAATTACCTTAAGTAATTACACTTATTAACCATCATATGATTTACTTAAATTAATTAAACTAAATTAATTAACTTAACAAATCACATTATCAAAATTAATTACAATAAGTAATTAATTCTTTAATTACTTTTAAGTAATAGGCTTAACAATTTAAACCTATTACCTTAAATTAATTAATCTAATTAATTATCAAAATTTTAATCATATTAATTAATTACATAATTATCCTTAGATAATTATCATTATCAATTAATAATATTTCCTTAAATTATTTCCTTAAGAAAATTATCTTGGATTAATCATCATTAATCATTTCTAATTAAATTAATTCTAAATCATTATTTAAAATCAATTAAGTAAATTCTAAATTAAGTTCTTTTATTATCTTAATTATCCTAGAATAATTTATTCAATTATTAATGATTTCATTAACATTCAAAAATGTATTTTAAATAATACATTTCTAAATTAAATTCAAATTCCATTTTAAACTTTAAGATTTCAAAATGTTTTACTATTTTAGCATTATTCAAATTTAAATAAATTAAAACTTTAAAATGAAAGTGAAAACATTCATTACTTATGTAAGCAAATTTTAAATCCAAATTTACTTAAATTTATTAAAGAAATCAAGTCTTTAAAATAAATTGATTATTTAAAACTTCTCAAATTTCAAGTTAAACATTTCATAACTTTTGATCAAATATTAAAGAAAGAAATCTTCAAGTTTAAACATTTATCTGAAATCAAATTCATCTTTAAAATTTATTTTAAGCATTGAATTTGATCAATATTTTAAAAATTTACAAATCTGTTTAAATTTAAACTAGATTCAAGTAACCTGAAACTGAAATTAAACCTAATGTAAATCTTGCTTAAAAATTTAAAATTTCAATTTAAAACTTTGAATTCCAAAGTTCATCTGAATTAATATTTTAAACTTTGCATTTTAAAAATCCCAATTGAGATTCTAATTCAAAAATTTGAATTCCAACTTAAAATTTAAAAAACTGCCTATTTCAGGTTTTTACAACCTGAACCAAACAACTACCCGAGACTTCAAAATTTACTTCGAGTTCTCAAGCCCCTAGCCCCGAGTTAACAACCCATTTCACCCGAGTAGAACCCGAGTCATTTGCCTGCACCAACCAAGCAAAAGTTCACCAGAAAAATTGTGCACGGTGCATATGCACCGGCACTTCGGCGACCTTTAGCCACCATGACCAACTCCACCAAGTTACTGACAATCCACCAACAAGCTTACGGCCATCAGAAACCCCTCTTCAACTCGGAATTAAAATCCAAGAAAAAAATGCAAAACTGGAAACACAACCCAGAAGACATTCCCAACCTGTCAACGGCCAGCAATCCCAACTCTGTTCATCATATCACCTACGACACCGGCCATCCCTTCGCCTATGTCTCCTCTTCCAATCCCCAAAGTTCTACATCACTCGATGCTCCACAGAAATCAAACAGAAACAAACAACCGACCACCCACAAAACTAGGTTAACACAAAAGAATGCGCCGCCGTTGCCACCACGTCCAACTGCACCGCCTTACACTATTTTTCCTCGCCCCTCCGATCACTCCTCCATCACCACAGGGAACCCCTAGCATCCCAGTCCACATGATCACCCAAAAATCGACAATAACCAATTTTGTTCAACCCAGAATTGCCCCCTCTACAGTTACTTTAAAAATGGGATTTTGTTTTAGAAATCATGATTTCATATGTGCATTCATATTATAACTCTGTTTTAATATTTTAGGAAGTTTTAAATTTTTGCTTACTTTCAATATTAAGTGTTCTTACAGTTTTCAAAGACAAACAGTTTTTAATTTAACTTAATTATAATTTATAAACTTAGATTCATACTAAACAAACATTTTCTATTTACATAACAAAATCCAAACTGAGATCAAACTAGTTGATAATGGATTTCTTATTAAAAGCTTAGTTCAAGGCCAAGAACAGATATATAGAATCCTGAAACACATATATATATTTATATATATATACACACAGAATCACAATACAGTCATACAAACATGATTATTTATATCAATAAGCATGCAACAGATAACTCAAGCTTTTGCATATGGAAGGTTACTCACTTAAAAGAAGACAGAGCATTTTTTTCCTTTTATCAATAGCAGTTTGATTGATTTCTTTTTATATAACAGTTTGTTTGAAACTTGAGTTCTATAAGTATGTTTAGCTCTGATTTTTATAAGAAAAACTGTTTTTAAACATAGAAGTTCACTCACCTTTTAATGAAGAAACAGAGAAGCAACTCAGAGAAGTATTTTCACATTTCCAGGAACCTGCTTTGCATGATGCAGTTGATTTGAAATTTGCTTGATGAATCTGTGTTTAAGCTTCCATTTGATAATTGAATTTACTTGTTGCTGTAGAATTTTGAAACTGCATGCAGATCCATCTTCATATGCTTGAATTGAAGTTGAAGTTGCAAATTAATGTTGAAGATAGGAGCAGGTTTTATTTTTGCAGATTTTAAATTGAATTTGGGTTGTAGATTTAGATTGTATTTGGGTTTTGATTTTGAACAAGAAATGGTTTTGCAGATTTCATCAAAAATCTGATTCTTGGTTTCTTATTTGAAAAAGATGGTTTTAACAAAAATGCATTGCAAATTTTACTTATCTATATTAATTATTTTCAAAAATAAACTACATTGCCACTTGTTACTTAAGTAAAACAAAAGATTTACAAGTGTCTTTCTATGTGATAAGTGTTTGACACATATTCATTTTAGTAATAAAAAGAAATTTCTAAATTTTATAAAGGTTTTTAAGTTCATTTCTTACTTAGTTTAACATGTTTCAAATGTTTAATTACATTTAGCTTTTACATGCTTACATATAAACCTTCTTTATAAAATTACACAATTTAAATGTTTGTTTGAATGTTTTCAAAATAATACTTTTTAAAGATAAACTTTTCAAAAGAGCAAATATTAAAAAGAAAAGAAATGTTAAATTCAATTTTATTCAAAAGTTTTGAAATCAAAATATTATCCTTTAATATAAATAAACTAAATCTTATTTCAAAAGAAAATCAATTCTTAAAATAATACAAAATAAACTCTTATTATAAAATACAATTTTAAACTATTTTATTTTTAAACAAACTATTATATATTTATAAACAAAATAAATATTTACTTATATATATATATATATGAAAATACAAGATAGACTTTTAAAACAACTTTTGAAAAGTTTTCAATACTGATTTTAAATCAATTTAATCAATTCATAAATCATACATCTTATATATAAAATAAATTGGAAAATATTCTTTATAAAAATTTAAATTAAAAATCAAAATTCCTATTTACAATGTATACACATATATACATTATAAATAAATATCTTTAAATCAGTTTAGAAAGATAATTTTATTACTTAAATATTTTTAACATTTAAAAAGAATAAAATTCCCAAAAGTTATTATTATTATCATCATTATAAATTTCATTTATCAAATGAAATAATAATTAATCTTCAAAAGATAAATTCTGTTTGAATTAAATTATTATATCAATATTTGACATTTTAAAATAATTATTAACGAAATTATTAAATAAGCATTTCTTAAATTCCCGGGACATCACAGTTGCCTATTGTAAATAGCTTTTTTGCCAGTGTTGGTAATGATATGAATAGCAATGGTCTTCCTATTCTTCAATTTCTCGAGACATCATGCTTTTCACTTCTCATTTACCTTGACATGTTACTACCCTTAAGTTTGTTCAATGTAGTTTTGAAATCTTTTAGTGCTTAACCTTAATTTTGAAAATAGTTCGGTACTTGTCTTAAATGATGCCGATAATATTGAACGTCTTTTTGCTAACATTCTTAATTGTAAAATCATGAACTTTCCTATTTATACTTAGGTTTTTTATTTATTAAACCAACCAAGCTAAAAAGTAAGATTCGAAAATAACAATTGATAAAATTAATAGGAAATTATCTAACTAATTTTTTAATCTACGGTGCACGAATCATTCTAATAAACTCCATTGTCAGCTCTTTCGACTTTCTAGATGTCATCTTCCTCAAAAATGGGCAACTGATAAAATGGATAACATAGGAAGAAATTTCCTTTGGGGTAGGGATGATTCCTGTAGTAATATTAATTATCTCATTAATTGGGAAATGGTTTGCAAATCCTACGAAGAATATGCCTAGGAATTAAGTTTGCGTAATCTCAACTTGTTAGGAAAATGGTTATGAAAATTTAATAATAATAATGAAAACCTATTTCGAAAAAGATTTATCTCGAATCTATTTTATGACAACTTCTATAACCTCTACCACATCACTTCTAACCCCAATAACATGTCCCACTTTGGAAATCCATCCTAAAAATGTTTAAAATTTCAACCTCGGGATTAATGACATAGTTTGTTTAGGCCAAAACACATCATTTTGCATGATTGCTGGATTTCTACTATATCTCTTTGAGTTAAGTTCAAAGAGCAGTATGATACTTGTAATTTCAAAAATGCCTTAGTTTCATAGATTTATAATTTCCGTATCGAATATCCATGCAACTTTAGTCACTATGCAATTCAAGGTATTACCTTAACCTATATTGTTTTACTTTGTACTAAGCTAGAATATTATAATTTAGATGATGAAAGCGACATTCAAATTTGGCGTTAGGATAAAAGCAAAGCATACTCCTTAAACTCAGTTTAAATTTCTTAGGGACCAACCATATATTCTTAAATATGTTTGGAAATTCAAGGCTCCACCCAAAACATAGCTACATCCATGCCTAATCCTACATATGAAACTAAACACACTTGGAATAGTTTTAGAAAATTTGTTTATAGTAAAATATGCATCTTTTTTCAATTTAAACCTAGACAACATAACTCACCAATAATAAGCGTCCCTTAAATAATTCCATCCCAGTAAACACTCTTAATATATTTAATTCAACATGATAAACTCTAATTTCGACTGTTTTTGCTAGAATTTTTTTTAGACCTTAATATGTTAAATATTATATAACTTTACTTGATATTATTTTCATCAATACTTGTTAGTATCCATGGTTTGAAAGGGACCAACATATGCTTAACAATGTTAGCATTCCATGTGATAATCTAATTTATGCTATCATGCTTATAATTGAGTTCCAAATCCTAATTATAAATTAGCCAAAAATGTTTTCTTTAGGGAATTTAATTAAGATGGAATTAATTCAAAGGACAAAAAATTGTATATTTTTAGCCTCAAGGACACGACCTCAATATTTTAACCAAAAGGACAAATATTCTCCTAAAAATTATTCATAAGGACAAACATTCTTTCAAAATTATTCATAAGGACAAACATTCTTCCAAAACTGCTACCGAACTAAAAACTGCTACTGATAACTACGAACTGATACCTAAAAACTGCTATCAATAATCAAAAAATGATACCTAAATAAATTTGTCCTTCAGGCTAAAATACTGAAGGTCTGTTCTTGAGGCTAAAACATTGAGAAATTTTGTCCTTGGCAATAATTTGCTATTTATTTAAAGGGTAAAATATTCATCGATATTTTGAAGTTTAAAATTAATTATAATAACAGGTATAGAATATAACCTCAAGCAGCTACCTAATAAACATTTTAATGATGAAAATATTTCAATCACTTAACTACCAAATGATAACTAATTCCTTAATTATTTTTGGCCTCCTTTTGATTTTTTCGCAGATATATGTGTGTAAACATTTATTCATATACATTTATATACACTTATCTCACGTATTTGTTAAGTTTTTTTAATCTATAGTGATTGTTGAGGACTAGACTTCATATGTTAATGGAGAGTGAATGTTTGATTTCTATGGCTGATTGTTGTTTTTAGGCTTATCATGCTTTTAACCTTACTTATCGCCCTAGGTGTAATAGGGAGACAATGCTGCTATGGGCTACTATTATGCTTTTTGACATTAATTACATGTTATAGTTTTTGGTTGGTATCTCTAGTCATCCGTCTAGTACTTTTGATACTTTATTTTGTTATTCCTTTCCATTATTAGGATTGGGAGGGTCTTTTCTTTTGTGTTAAATTTACAAGGAGTTTTTGCTACTTGCCAGGCTTTTTGGTAGCTCCTTTTCTATATGTAGAATGAATTATATAAGTACTCTCCTTTGCTGGAGGACCACTCATATTCCTTAATAAATAGTAAAGTATAAGCAAGCTATATCTTTAATACAAAATCCTACACCTTTATTAATTGATCTTATAGACCTCCAAAAGCAATATATCTTTAAAATCAATGACGTATATAATGAGACATAGGAGATTGACTTAAATTCCGATATAGTTAAGTGTGTGTCCAAGTGGCAATTATGTAATTTATTACGTAACTTAACTCTTATAAGAGGCTCATTCAAAATGATGTAATCATTGGTTTTATTTTATTTTATTTTATAAATATTGTTATATATGAATATTAATAATGAATTAAATGCGTTAAACATATATAAGTAGAAAATCACTAAGATAAGTATTTTATCGATTGCAGTTATAAATGTGTTCGTAACCATGAGCATTAAATCGGTACACACACCTTGTCTTTTAATGTTCCTAGTCAACATCGATTGAGAAATGGATATTGATGCAACTGTTGAGATTAGTGTATGAACTTCTCTTTATATGATGGTTGATGATTTACTCATGGCCATTAGGGGCACCAAGAGTTTACATACTTATGGTTGTTTAGAACAACCATAGAATGATTCAATAAGAGTCTTATGTAGGTCAATATAACTTAGTCAAAATAGAAGATCTCAAGGTAACGATGTATAGTAGCCATTTGAGTTGAGACTAGAAAAATGTTAATCTTTATTTCTAGACCTTAATTTTACTATGTTTAAGCATACGACATAGTGGCCATACCATGACAATAATTGGGTACACGTCGAACTTCTTGAGTGAATGACTACTTAAGAGAGGATTTGTCTCCTTCGTTATCCTTCGTTATAGAAGGTTAGTATTAACTTAACTTAAAGTCAAAATATTTAGCCAAAGCAAACTGGTTAATCCATAAATGTTATCGGATTGAGCTAAGAACTTTAATTTTTTTTATGCATTTTATAATGATATTAATAGATTTTTTAACCATAGACCATACTCTAAATATCTTAGTGATTTAGCGATGATGAATAGAATATTTGTATGTACTGTCATTACTAATGAACTTATATTACATCGAAAGTACAATTATTCCTTAAACAGTTAGTAAGCATCAAACTTGACCCAATATTGTGCTTAAGTCCATATAGAGTTCAATATTTAATTGTTCAAGTATTGACCGTGAATCAAGTTCATACTAAAGAGTCAATACAACCACATTCTTAGTTATTTCAAACTTCGACCATGATAAAATTAATTTACAAATGATCCAAATTGATAATAAATTAATAAAAATGCTAATTAGTATTTATGCCTAATTTTAATCATTTTAGGCTTAAAATGGAGGGAACGATGTATAAAAGTTATACATTGGTTCGAATAATTTCTGAGTCAAAAAGTAATCAATTGAATAATGATCCAAAGAGAGTCAAAACATCTTGACCATGCTTTCTCCAAAAGGTTTTGCCAACCATAAAAATGCAAAAAGGATAAATAAAACTCATCTTTGGATCTAGATGAAAAGGATGAGAGAAAGGTGCCAGCTGATTGCTATAAATAGCAAAGCCTCCAAACAAATTTAAGGAGGAAATTTTGTGCTCTCTCTACGATTCCATTGCCAAAATCACTACCTTACTGTTTCCTCTCTTAGATATTGCAAGTTAAAGAGAAGGATGAGACATTGGTTCTCGAGGAGGAATGAAGCACCCCACATCCCTTAATATACTCAATAGGACACATTAAAAGGCATGGTGCGTTGTAGGTATAACTGAAATTAAAAGAGACTAAGATTCACAAGATAAAAAAATGTAAAAATAGCAAAAATTAAAATAAAACTTATTTAAAACAAAAGATTCATAATTGTTCATAAACCAAATAAGTCAAATACTAAATATAACACACATGTCTCAAAAACCAAAATATCTCATGAAATTAAAACTCAGAGTGCATAATATTCCTCGTAATAAGCCAGTACATAGACAGAGTTAAAGCTAGAATAAAAGAAATATATGGTCGAGATCTTCTCCCAAAATCCTCCAAGTAACTGTAATTTAAAGCCCTTTCCCTTGATTTCCTATGAGGGGAAGGAAAAATAGAGGAGTGGGTCAGACTAAAAGTCTATGAGTGATAGTAACTACTAGAATCTTTGAGCAAAGTAAAGGTAATAAACTCTTCAATAGTTTAGTATATACAAAAGGAAACAAAGGAAATAGGAAAGATATAAGTTAGAAAATACGATTAAACTATTACAATTGATAAGATATGTCAACTTTGATTGTTTGCACTTGTCTTTGATAGTTGCTTGATTAGGCTGATTCCTAATCCTATAATTAGGCTGAAATCCTAATTCTACCCTTTGATCGGCCTGCTAGTCCATAGACCTTACTACGAACTAAACGCTATATAACTCTCTACACAACAGCCAGTGGTAAACACAAAAGATACACAAAGCACCAACTGTGGACTAGACGATACATGGCTCCCTACGCATAAGGCAATGGTGTCTATGAAAGACACACATACTAAGCGCTTGGAACTCATAGCGATTGTTGAGCACCAAAATGGAAGTCACATGTGTAACTGCCACCATGCTCATTCTACCTGTTGCTCCACCTATTAGTTTGCATTATTACCTCGACTCAGCATAAGCGTGCCCCTCGTCTCACTTTAGGATTATGTGTAACACCATGTCCATAGAAAATACAGGGGAATGCTACCGGTACTGGCCCATCATCCAAACAATATTTAATAGCGCCATTGTCCAAATCCCCCGTGATATGAACATCTCTACATTGACCAATTACTACCACTACTAGCATAAGCGTGCCCCTCGTCTCACTTCAGGTTTATGTGAAACACCGTACCTATAGAAAATAATAGGGAAATGCTATTTGGTACAGGTCCTACTTTAATTCTTTGCTTATTAAATTAGATAAATTATTTAAATAAGCCTTTACTCTTGTTCTTACTATATGTACTTATTAATTTATCCTAAGTCTTAAAACAAGCCTTATTCTGTTTTATTCATTATTATAACCTACATTATAATCATGCTTATTATTTAACCCAAGGTCTAAAGGTGAAAATAACCTACATTATAATCATGCTTATTCTTTTCTTCTTTTATTCTTTTGTTCTTTTATTCTTTTTAGTTATTAATTCAGTCCAATTTTATTTATATTACAGTCTTTATAATTTACATCTTATATTCCATTATTTTAGATTTCTTATAATTTAATCCAATTTTGCATTATTCTATTCTAATCCATACGTGAAGAATAATAAGGAGGAATAAAAGAAAACTGAAAATAGAAGAAAATCCCAACCATAAGAAGAAGATGTAAATAACGCATAAATAACAGTAAATAAACTGAAATACTGTAAATAAAATGTAAATAAATGGAAAAGATAGAAATAAACTAAAATTATCCGAAAGTAATTTTAAAAACTCTAAATGAATTACTCAAAAGGTTACTCCAAAAATCGTAGTAAAATTACAACTACTGGAAACCCTATTATTTTAAATTACTTAAAGAAATTTAAAATAAGTACAATCACTCACCTATGGTCCTTACCTCTTCCCTTTGGGCCATCACGGATCCACTTGGAGTTATCAAATATTTTTATTTAAAACGATTTCCTCCTTGGAAAATTATTCCGCTTAGGGTCCTTCCTGAGTAAGTGAACCCAATTGGAGAAAATCTTAGAATGAGAAAAATTATTAGGCCTAGGATTCTATTTATAGGGGTGGAAGTGGATCTCAGACCGTTAGATTTAGGGATTGCCTAGGATGCAACCATGTCATAGAATGTATAGGAGCCATCGGATGTAAGAATAGAAGGATGAGATTGAAATAAAGAATGCCAAACATGTCATAGGATCCCTTAGAACGAAGCAATTTTTTTTCGTTCATGACCACAGGCGAGTCAAACGAGCAGTCGACCACCTTTGTGCCCATGTCGACTGGCCAATCGACCTGGCCTATATATATATATACATATATATTTCTTTTTTCTGCTTATTTCATTTAATTCATATCTCGTTTATTTTAGCTCGGATTCTAACGTTCTATATATGGAAATTGACCAGAAAATTACCACGAACCCAATTGTGCAACTCCCGTGGCTCAATTCTAATAATTTCACAAAGTTAGTTTGTTATTTAATTAATTAATGATTAATTATCATGAGTTAAAATTTTGCTTTGTTACATTCTCCCATCCTTAAAGGATTTCGTCCCTGAAATTTCAAAAGATAAAAGAATGAAATAAAGTTTTCATCCAAGTTTTATAACCAACTACTCAATCATCACCCATTACATCCATTGTCCTTAAGTTTTTCTAATGCGATTTTGATACTTATGCAATTAAAGTAGTGTCAATGTCCCTAACTAATGCAAAAGATTAGGTGGTCCATTGATTCAGTTGACCTCCTTTTTTGCAATCATGTCCGTGCCATGTATCCAAATGAATGCAAAAATTCCCTAATGATAACTGATAGTTCTATGTGCGTGCTGCATGCATCATCCAAATGCAACAATCACGTGTCAAACATCCATTTATAACAACCATGAAAATTAGGATAAAAATGCGCACACATCCATATTCATATGCTTTAGTGTCCTAGTTAGGCTGATCCCTAAAGAATAATAGTGCCTAGTGTACCTATATGCATCCATTAGCATCCACTAGCAAACACTTGCACTCACTAGCATACATCATTCATAACATGTTCTAGTAACATGTTTACATCCAATTCTACCATCCATAGGTTAAATCCTAAGTTCTACCCTCCCAAAGGATAATAAAGGAAAGAATCCATTCAAAACTAAAGATGGAAATAGGAAATTCTATAAACATACTATCGAAAAGATAAGGATATAAGATGCTAATTTTCTCTAAATCAAACCAATCTTCTCCGAAGTCTTCTTGACCGTGTCGGAACCAAGGAAATCCCTTTGTAGACACTATCCAACATGAAAGTGACTTTCACGGTCTTCCATAAAGAGCTTTGGAAGGTGTCATTCCAATGCTAGCTTGAGAACTACTATCTTATGCAGATTCCTCTAAAGAAAGATGCTTCACCTAAGTCCTTCCAAAATCAAGGATACTCATTCCCCACCCATGCATGACTTACTATTCTTCTTTAGTCTGCTCATATGAATTAACATTCCTAGGTTCTCACTAGGGTACTATATACTTTATGGAAACTCTATTATTACTTCCAAAAGTAATTACTGCCGTCTCCTTTGTAGCCTTACACCTTTTCCGCCACTCCTCAAGGAATGATTCTTATCTATTCCATTATTAAGAGTTTGGTTTGGTATTTATCCTCTAATTTCAAAAACTAAGGCTTTTAAATTTTCAAATCCCAAAATCTTTGTCCTTAAAAGTGTTATCTTTAAGTTCTTCTTTAATTCAAAAATACTCGGTTTCTTAACATTTTATGTTTTTAGATTTGCATCCTTACATCTCTTTTGAATTTACCTTATTTCCCAAACCTAGAGGGAAAAATTTCAAATTCTAAGTCCAAAACTTATTCCTCGCTTTCTTTTAAAGTCCTTTTCAATGTTCTATAAAATTATAATTTTCGAATTCTACTTTTGCTAAGTTTTTCATTTCAAAAACTTATTTACTTTTTCAAAAAACCATTATTCTTTTAAAATACCTTTAAAATATCCTTATGTATTTTCAAAACATCTCTTAACGATCTCATGCCTTAATGTATTGGAACTACTTTCTCCAATGAGAAATTATTAACAATGAAATATTCTATGGACCTTCTAAAAGAGGATTTCATGTTTATATGAAATTACAAGGAACTCATTTTATATTTTTCAAAATAGGCTATACAAAATATGGTGCTCCCATATCTTGTATATCTCTTTCATGTATTCCTTGTAACTTGTAAAAACATTTTTATTGGTTTCATAGAAAATTATACCATTATTCCTTTCGTTTCAATAGATTAAAGTATGTTCAAATTATATTTTCTTACGATAGACATCTTTTAATTTTTCTTTTCAGAAGAACTCATCTTCAAAACTGTTTTCATATATCCATAACCAAAATAATTTTCTTATGCCTATTTAATTAATAAGTGTATTCACAAATCATATTTATTTCTATTCTTAGAATTTATCTTTAAAAAATACATTTTTATTTTAGTTTAAAACCAATGTTGCGTAAAACATTGTTACTACAACCCAACGAAATACTAGTTATGAATTTAATTAAAAATAAATACTAAAAAACCTCACATATTAAGTAAAAACATTTCCTTTGGGAGTTACCTACTATAACGATAGCATTATAGTCTATGCTCCATTTATTTTTACGAAAACATCTATTACAACAGTAAATGTTGTAATCTACTTTTTCGATACTTAATACTTTTTAGGTTTTTACATTTAAAATCTTTGTTTACTTTCAAAGAAACTAGTGAGCTATTTACGCTCTATAATTCTTTAAAAAGAATTTCACCTTTTCAACAAAATTTACATCATATAAAAACAAATTTAATTTTTTTATCATATTTCCAAAAACCTAATATTTACTTTCAAAAATATTGACAATTTTTCTTTTCAATTCTAATAATTTCATCTTATTGGATTATACATAAGTGGTTTTTCCTATTTATTACTCTAGGAGTATCCTTTCTAATCTCATTTCCTTACTTAAAGTATTATATTCTTATACTCATATTTAGTCTAAGGTGCTACCATTAATCCACTTATACGAAACAATTATAGTTTCTGCAATTATCTACACATGGGCTTTCTTCTTTCCTTATTAACTGAATCTATTGTACATTTTCAATCTTTGCCTACCTCTCTTTGGATTTTCACAACCAGAACCTAATGTACAAAATCGTTTCTCAAACTCTTTCCATGTGTAGACCTTCTTTATGCCCCAAGAAACACACTTTCTTATGCCAAAAGTGATACTTCAATAACTTTGCTTTCAACTAAAAATGCGAAGTGTACGAAGAACCACCTCTAGATGAATTGCATGCTCCTTCTTAATTCTTTGAAAACGGCAAAATTTCGTCCATGAATCCCACCACAATTTATTCAGGATGCCTCTAAAAACACGACTCATCAAATCAACAAAATAGGCTAGGGATTGGTTAGCCCAAAATGCCTAACCAACCACTCAAAGAATCCGTCGGGTGTCCTAAATACGGTCTTATTAATGCTATCATCAGTAACCCTAAGCTGATGAAATTTTGTGGCTTAATTAAGTTGATCGAATACTATAGAGCCAACTAACTGGTCAAAAAGGTCATCTATCCTAGGAAGTGGATAACGATTCTCCTTCGTAAGCTTATTCAACTCCCTATAGTCTACGCAAAATCGAAGGGAACCATCCGCCTTAGCAGTAAATACCACTGGTGCTCCCTACTCCGATATGCTTATTCTTATTAAATCTTTCTCGAAAAGCTCATGGATCTTGCTTTCTCGATTCCTTCCTCTGAGGTGCTATGGGTAATGCTACTAGCTCAGCATTATCAGTCAAATAAATCCTAAAGTCATTCCCTCTCTTAGAGGGCAGTCCCCTAACCTCCTCAAAGACGCCTGGAAAATCTCTGGTGACAGGAACCGAATCTAACTTTGATGATGATGAATCGAGGGAATAAAGGAAGCTCAACATAACTGACCCTTACGGGTCGCAAGAAACCTCGAGAGTCCTACCGCTACATGTCTCTAGTCTAACGACTCTTCTCTCACAGTCTAATATAGCTCCATATGTAGATGGGAAATCCATTCCCAGAATTATCCCATACCCCAAAAATCCCAATACACAGGCGTCACATTCTAATTCCATGCCTACGATAAAAATTTTCAAACCCCTACAAACCATAGACAAGTATGCCGATCCTCATATAGGGTTTGAAACAACAATGAGGTCTACTAATAAAGAGATTTCTAAGTGCAAACTATCTACCAAAGAATTCATAATGAAAGGGCGTGATGCTCCAAAATCAAAAGGAGTCCGAATGGGAAAATAAGAAAGAGAGATTAATCCTTCTAAAGAGATTTTCCTACCTCTATTCGAATCACTGCTAGAAAGTACAACATGCAAAGATTGTACTTGCGCCTTAGGTGTGCTTGCTCTCTGCCCCGTTCCCTAAGGACAAGCTCTACTAAGATGACCAGGCTGCGTAGAGTTGAAACACCTCCCATTCATCGTTTTATTCTTATTGTCCTTTGCATACTGACCAACCAATCCACGGTTATTACATTTCCCACTTTTCTTGATCCGCTTCTAAGGTCCTCCATCTTTCCTCATGTCCTTATCCTTCTTGTTCTTCCACCATGGCTTCTTAAAGCTTTCTAACTTTAAAACCTCTTTAAGCTCTCCTTTCAGCTGCCAAGATGCAAGATGAACTTTCTATTGGTCCTCCCAATGCCTAAACCTTCGCTCCATATCCTCCAACCTAGCTCGTGCCTCCTTGAAATCCTTTGTGCCAAAAATCGTTCTGCCTCCTAGACTAGCGAAGTTCTTGCATATCTTGGAAAAATTGGCTGTTGTAAAAGGATTAAAGGGACCTCCACCTACCGATATTGTATTGGACGCTTGCCCTTGCACCTTTGGTACCATTGTTCTATGGAACTAGTCAGTCATATTATGTAAAGAAAAGGAAGCTTAGGCTCAAAAGAATCTAAAAAAGGCTGAACTGGACTTTTAAGAGGATTTTTATAAACCTCTTTTATACTTGAAAAACTACTTCTATAATAAGAGTTTCTTTCTGAAAAATACTTCTAATTTGAAGACATGCTACTTAAAAATAGGTTGCTTTTGGAAAAGTACTTTATTTTTACGACAAGTTTTTTAAGAATCCTGTAAACTTAGGCTCTAATACCAAGTGAAACACCCCTTAATATACCCAATAGGATACATTAAAAGGCATGGTGCCTTGTAGGTATAACTGAAACTAACATAGACTAAGATTCACAAAACAAAAACATGTAAAAACAGCGGAAATTAAAATAGTACTTATTTAAAACTAAAGCTTCATAATTTCTCATAAACCAAATAAGTCAAATACTAAATATAACATACATGTCTCAAAAACGAAAATATCTCATAAAATTAAAACTCAAGGTACATAACATTCCTCTTAATAAGCCGATACATAGACAGAGTTAAAGCTAGAATAAAAGAAATACATGGTAGAGATCTTCTCCAAATTCCTCCAAGAAACAACAACATACAACCCTCTTCCTTGATTTCCTATGGAGGGGGAAGGAAAAATAGAGGAGTGGTTCAAACTGAGTGATAGTAACTACTAGAATCTTTTAGCAAAGTATAGGTAATAGACTCTTCAATAGTTCTAGTATATACAAAAGGAAATAGGAAAGAGATAAACTGGAAAATATGATTAGACTATTACAATTGATAAGATACATCAACTTTGATTGATTGCACTTGTCTTTGATAGCTGCTTGATTTCCTAATCCTATAATTAGGCTGAAATCCTAATTCTACCCTTTGATCGACCTGCTACTCCATAGACCTTACTGCAGACTAAATGCTATATAACTCTACACAACAGCCAAAGGTAACTACGAAAGATACCAAAGCACCCACTGTGGATTAGACGATGCATAGATCCCTACACAAAATGCAATGGTGTCTACGAAAGACACACATACTAAGAGCTTGGAACTTGTAGCGATTACTGAGCAACAAAATGGAAGTTGCATGCGTAACTGCCACCATGCTCATTCTTCTTGTTGCTCCACCTATTGGGTTGCTTTATTACCTCGACTCAGCGTAAGTGTGTCCTTCGTCTCACTTCAGGATTATGTGAAACACTGTCTCTATAGAAAATATTGGAAAATGCTATTGGCACTAGCCCGTCATCCAAACAGTATCTAATAGCGCCCTTGTCCAAATCCCCCATGATTTGAACATCTTTATATTGACCAATTACTACCACTACTAGCATAAGCTTGCCCCTCGTCTCACTTCAGGTTTATGTGAAACACCATACCTATAGAAAATAATAGGGGAATGTTATTTGGTACAGGTCTTACTTTAATCTTTGCTTATTAAATTAGATAAATTATTTAAATAAGCCTTTACTCTTGTTCTTACTATCTGTGCTTATTAATTTATCCTATGTCTTAAAATAAGGCTTATTATGTTCTATTTCTTATTATAACCTACGTTATAATCATGCTTATTACCTAAACCAAGGTCTAAGTGTGAAAATAACCTTCTTTTCTTCTTTTATTCTTTTTAGTTATATTTCTAAGTTACAACTTGGCCAATCTCTTTAATTCAGTCCAATTAATATTATAATTAGGCATAATTTCAATCTAATTCCATTTATATCACAGTCTTTATAATTTACATCTTATATTCCATTATTTCAGATTTCTTACAATTTAATCCAATTTTGCATTAATTCTATTCTAATCCATATGCGAAGAAGAGGAAGGAGGATTAAAAGAAAACTGAAAGTAGAAGGAAATCCAAGGCATAAGAAGAAGATGAAAAAAACATTAAATAAACTAATATATTGTAAATAAACTATAAATAAATTGAAAATCTAGAAATAAACTAAAATTAACTGAAAATAATTCTAAAAACGATAAATAAATTACTAAAAAGGTTACTCCAAAAATCATAGTAAAACTACAACTATTGGAAACCCAACTATTTTAAATTACTTAAAGAAATTTAAAATAATTACAATCACTCACCTCTGGTCTTAGCTCTTCCATTTAGGCCTTTATGCATCCACTTAGGGTTGTTAAATATTTTTATTTAAAAAGATTTCCTCCTTGGAAAATGATTCCTCTTAGGGTCCTTCCTAAATAGGAAAACCCAATTGGAGAAAGTCCTAGAATGAGAAAAAGGGTTAGGCCTAGGGTTGTATTTATAGGGGTAGAAGTGGATTTCAAAACGTTGGATTTGGGGATTGAATATGATGCAACTGCGTCATAGGATGAATAGGAGCCATCAAGTACAAGATTAGAAGGACCGGTTTGAAATAAAGAGTACAAAACACGTCATAGGAAGCCTTTGGAATGAAGAAAATTTTTCTTCATTCCTGAACATAGGTGAGTCGACCGGACGGTCGACGGCCCTAGTACCCAGGACGACCCGGTCGATCTGGCATATATATATATATACATATACATATACATACATACATACATACATACATACATACATATATATATATATATATATATATATATATTTCTTTTCCTACTTATTTTGTTTAATTCATATCTCATTTATTTTAGCTCGGATTCTGACGTTCTATATATGAAAATTGACTAGAAAATTACCATGGACACAATGTTGCAACTATTGTGGCTCAATTTTGATAATTTCACAAATTTATTTTATTACTTAATTAATTAATTAATTATCATAGGTTAAAGTTTTGGGTTGTTACAAGGAAGTTTTGACAAACAAAATACTTAATCTTGGTAAGATCGTTTTGTTACAAGGTAGTGTTTTTAGCAATACACACACACACATACACATTCACCGTGTACATATGTTATCATAATAACCATGTTAAATTGTTACATTCGACCACTATTTAAAATAAAAACAATATAAATTTTGAAATAGTTATAATATTTCATAATTTTTAAATCATATATATATATATATATATATATATACACACACATTTAAAACACACACATATACAAACATATATATACATATTTATACCTTTAATTTACATATATTATAACCATTTTATTTCATCAAAAATTATTTTATTGTTATATATATAAATAGTTAAAATAAATAAAGTATAAGTATATTTTTTTAATACATACATACATACATACATACATATATATATATCACTTGCCGTTTCAAAAAAAGTTATTTATAAATCCGTGTGTGTGTGTATAATATAAGTATATTATTATGAATTATAATAATATTTAGATAATTTTTTAAATTATAATAATTTTCGATTATGATAAATATTTATTATATATATGTAAATGTATTACAATTATTTAACATAGTCAAAATTATTTATTAGAAAAGTTTAAATTATTCCAAACCTAATTTATTTGGCCATAACTATGTAAAAAAATCTAGGTGGTTGAAGTATTTTTATAATAATCAAAACTTTTAATTTTTCATTATATATTAATAAAATATGCATAACCAAAAATAGATTAGGTTACATATATTGATATGGTTACATAATACTTATTTAATAATTTTATTGTAAATATAATTATTTAATCATTTATAAATATCTTAATTTTTGAAAAGGATATATATACCCTTTATTTATATATAAATATATTTTTTATTAGTTAATATTCAAATGGCCGAATTATAAAAATATAAATAAGTAAATTAAATTATTTTAGTTCAAATTCATATAGGATATTCTGTACTATATACATATTGCTCATACATACACAGCACACACTCATCGCACTTTGTCATCCTACTAACCATTGGGCAATGTGATCAATTTCCCCTTGAAACCCTTGTTTACACACACGTACAGATATACATACGTATACATACATACATACATGCATGCATGCATGCATACATACATACATACATACATATATGTATTGTTTTCAGTCTATATTATGCATATAGATATTATGATATTTTAACTAAAGTAATGAATTAATTACAAATGAATTATAAATAAATTTGTTTAAACAATAACAGACAATAAAAATTTTAATTTATAAAACTAAATTAAAACATTAAAACCACTTTTATAAATCAAAATACTAAATCTTATTTTGTATTAACAAATATCTATTTACACAAACACAGATTAAAGACCTTTTGAAAAGTAATAAAAAGATTTAATTTTTAAAATTCACCCATTTAACCACATCGCTAGTGCACTTGATCTAACAATGTTATCAAAGCCGGCATTCTGCTAATGTACATAAATTAATTACTAATGGCAATGCCTTAAGAAAAAAATCAAAGTAGACATGCCCCTAAGAAAGGATACTTTAAACTAAGGGAAAAATTACTCCAATCAAGGGCCCGCGTATAAGGAAACCTCCTAATCTCCTAGCCCCTACCTGCTCATCAACAAGGGCTAATTCTAAGGTATGCCTTTGTGAAAGACTGAAATATTATTTAGGTCATAAGTTGATTAAAATAGCATATTTGAATATTATAGATTAATTTAAATTGTTAAATTACAAATAATTAGTTACACAATCATATAAAAAGTTATCAAATGTAAACTTTGTTACCCGGCACCTTGGGCCGGCTACAAAACGACATGTGAAGATATTATTATTAGCACTAGACAAGATTCTGACCAAGAAGATCCTGGAGGTATAAGGGTTTGATGCAATCGACATGTTTCGGCATCTCTAGCATGGTGCAGACTGGAGGTGTTAGCAAGTTGTCAGGCCTAAGGCAAAGCAAGAGCGTTTGGCCTACCTGGCCCGGTGCACAAAAGTCACCTACTATGGGCCGAGGTACCTTGTTCCTAAGCCCATGAGGGAAGTCCAACCCATCTTTGTCTATAAATAGAAGGGCAGGGGCATAGTGAAAGGGACCTTTCTGAGGAAACTGGGGAGACCCTGCCATTTTTTATACTCTCCTTTTTCTAATTCAAACTGGTATTTAAGTGATTGATTTACGGATTGTATCTGTATTCAAGTAATTGAGAAAGCAATAAAGATTAAACTCAAAGTGGACGTAGGCAATTACGCTTAACCACTGTAAATCTGGTGTTCTCATTTTTGTTGTTCCTTTTGCGTTGAATTACACTATTCTTCTATTCTAATTTACTCTCTTCATTAATCTCTCTACATAACTCTACTCAAGGGTGTTAGTGACCAATTCTGGTGCTAACATTTTGGTGCTTTCACTGAGAATTGAATTCTCAGCTTGATTGGATCTCATCGTCTACTAGTGGATTTCCATATTCGCGAGATAGATCCAGTTATTTACTAGAAAACTTCCTATTCTACTCAGATTTGAAAGAAATCTAAAGGAAGCTGATAGCCGTAGATTGGATTCAGTGATGTACGCAAGATCTGGGGATTGGACATTGAAGTTTGCACTCGAGTTGAATAAAGGCCGACCCTCCTCTGAAGGCATATGCCGATCGCCCCAGAAAAGGCGTATGCCGATCGCCCCAGAAAAGGCATATGCCGATCGCCTTAGAAATGCCGAACGACGTCCGAATGTCGATCCATACCTCCAGGCCGAGTGACATCCGAATGCCGATCCATACCTTCAGGCCGAGCGACTTTTGAATGCCTGTCCATACCTCCAGGCCAATCCATACCTCCAGGCCGAGCGACATCCGAATGCCGACCCATACCTCCAGGCCGATCCATACCTCCAGGCCGAGCGACATCCGAATGCCGATCCATACCTCCAGGACGAGCGAAATCTTGAATGCCGAATGACCCTTGAATGCCGAACGCTCTTGAATGCCGAACGACCCAGTTGTGCCGAACGGCATTCATACCGAGCAGCATTCCTATGCCGAGCAGCATCCAGGCAGCGCAGTGCTTTCGGATAGTTAATTCAAAACTAAACTTAATAAAAGAACATTCTATCCACTTCCCTTACATCCCATGATCGACCAGGGCATAGACGATCTAGCGATATCTTTTGAACGACAACAAAGAAATGGACAAGCAACCGCTACTCAAATGATACTCCCGAAGGTTGGAGAACATAGATGATATGCTTCTAAGAAAATGCCTAGATGACTCCAAGCACCATTCTTCACTGACCCAGCACTTTGAATTTAGTGACTCCTAGCAGACCAATGTTTGGCTCTAAGCAATTTATTCCAAACGCTAACAAGGATATCATACTGATCGCATTTGAGGAAAGTCGACCTCTATATATATTTTGGCAGCTAGTTAGCTGGAGAGCCTCCTGCGACCATGGATTGTTTCTGTTATAAAATGAATCAGAACCAAAGTGAGGAGAAGTGGAACAAACTAGGCAAAATAACAATGAAGGCCAATTGGCTAAGGATGCTGATTCCAGTAGACAAAACAAGATCTCAAAATTCGACTCATATGCTCTTTGAAAGATTCGATCGACAACCTCTACTCGGAGACTCACGACTCAGAGTGGTACTGGAAACCAAACTCAAGAGAGTACACCAAAGTCTAAAGAAAATTAGGGGAATGTTGTATATTCCAAGATGCTTACTGATCCTAACACAGTCGATTACAAACACCTCTGAGATGTGATCGAAAATCCGATCTGGAAAGGAAAGCTTCAATAATATGTACAAGTCCTGCAGAATGGCAGGCAGCAGACATCTGATGCCTATTAATAAAGGGCTATGATTATCAATTGGACAGCTGACGACCGACATCCCTTTGAAAGGAGCCAGGGGAAAAGTTGAATAGCGAGCACACAATGCTGCTTCACTTATCAATGAGATTTATTCCAATCTTCTTTGAATTATTCCCATTTTCTATTTAGATTTCAATTGTTCCATGAGCTATGAGCAACTTGAACTAAACTCTTTCAAAACGATGCAGGTGACCAGGTACTCTGATTTGGCCGCCAACCAATCCACGCAAACCATGATTGGATGTGTGGAGTATCATCTAGACGAGCATGATTCAATTGCTCACCATCAACCATGTGCCTTTAATTTGGGGCCAAGAACTAGAAATTGAAAAGCTCATCACGATTAGAGCTCAATACAAAGTCAACATGACTGACCATCCATTCACTGACCTCCACATTTGACTTGGAGACCTGAGCAAGGCTTGGAATGAGTATGGCCCCATCATTCACTCAAATCAAGTCATAGAACAAAGTTTGACAAAATACAGATGCCTTTCTTGAAGCTCAGTGATGTCGGGATCTATCTATAATAGAAGTTATTTGATCATCTACACATCAAATCCTACCATGAACACAAAAGATTGTCCGAAAGCCCAACTTGGAGTAGGTGTGATGGACTACCTACTCGTCAACCATCGCCCTCAATAATCCATTATCCTTATTTTCTAGAAGGAGATACGAAGCAAATTGTGTGAGATTTGACTATCTAACCTAGCATGGATGTGATCCAACCATCTGTCATATACCTCCTTTCTTGACTTGATTGGAAGAGCTATAATCACTAAGCGGACGAAAATCGACCATCCATTTTTCAAGTTTCATCCCTCATGCTGGGGGCTGAGTCTCATTCCATGAGCAAACATGGGTCGATCGTTCATTCGACAATTCAATTTCAATAATGGAAATTCGACTGCTCTCAACCTAGATCTCCAAGTCCCCGGAGTGCGGACTGGAGTACTCTGAGTCCCCAGAGTGCGAACTAGAGTATAAAAGACTAAAAATCTCTACGTCCCCAGAGTGCGGACTGGAGTACTCTGAGTCCCCAGAGTGCGGACCAGAGTATAAACGGCTCAAAATCTCCAAATCCCCGGAGTGCGGACTGGAGTACTCTGAGTCCCCAGAGTGTGGACTAGAGTATAAATGACTAAAAACCTCTACGTCCCCAGAGTGCGGACTGGAGTACTCTGAGTCCCCAGAGTGCGGACCAGAGTATAAAAGACTCAAAATCTCCAAGTCCCCGGAGTGCGGACTGGAGTACTCTGGGTCCCCAGAGTGCGGACCAGAGTATAAACGACTCAAAATCTCTAAGTGCCCGGAGTGCGAACCGGAGTGCTCTGAGTCCCAAGAGTGCGGACCAGAGTATAAACGACTCAAGATACTCTGAGTCCCCAGAGTGCGGACTAAAGTATAAACGAATCAAAATATCCAAGTCCTCGGAGTGCGGACTGGAGTACTCTGAGTCCCCAGAGTGCGGACCAAAGTATAAATGACTCAAAATCTCCAAGTCCTCGGAGTGCAAACTGGAGTACTCTGAGTCCCTAGAGTGCGGACAAGAGTATAAGTGACTTAAAATATCTAATTCCCCAAAGTGCGGACTGGAGTACTCTGAGTCCCCAGAGTGCGGACTAGAGTATAAATGACTCAAAATCTCCAAGTCCCCAGAGTGCGGACATGAGTAATCTGAGTCCCAAAGTGCGGACCAGGGTATAAACGACTCAAAATCTCCAAGTCCCCGGAGTGCGGACTGGAGTACTCTGAGTCCCAGAGTGCGGAACAGAGTATAAACGAATCATAATATCCAAGTCCCCAGAGTGCGGACTGGAGTACTTTGAGTCCCCAGAGTGCGGACCAGAGTATAAACGACTCAAAATCTCCAAGTCCCCGGAGTGCGGACTGGAGTACTCTGAGTCCCCAGAGTGCGAACCAGAGTGCAAACGACTCAAAATCTCCAAGTCCTTGGACTGTCGACTGGAGTACTCTGAGTCCCCAGAGTGCGGACTAGAGTGTAAACGACTCAAAAAACCTCTACGTCCCCAGAGTGCGGACTAGAGTACTCTAAGTCTCCAGTGTGCGGACTAGAGTATAAACGACTTTAAAACCTCTAAGTCCCTGAAGCAAAGTAGAGTACTCTCAGTCCTCTGAGCGTGGACTAGAGTATAAATGACTGAAATACCATTAAGTCCCTAAAGTGGACTAGAGCACTCTCAGTCCTCGGAATGCAAACTATAGTTTAAACGAATTGACGAAAATCTCTGCATCCCGAATGGTGGACTATAGCATAAACCGTTCGACAAATCTCTAAGTCCCCAGAGCGTGGACCAAAGCATGAACACAAATTGGGCGCGAGTCGAACAAGGGGAGAATAACACTAAGTCACCAAAATGCAAAGTGGTGCATAAAAATCGACAAATAGACGGGTGGATTCCGACCATTCTCTATTCCACAAACTTCGGCCTAAAATCAACAGGAGGATTATTAACTCGCTAAAGATGGAGCTTGACAATCCAACTAGCGGCCTGGCTAAATCAATGCTGGGAGCAGGGATACAAATCACTAAAAGCTGAATAGGACAGCTTACTGTAGCTCTAGCTTGGCGTTCTTTACAACTTAAGGCAACGACTACATGGAGGCCTCAATACAGAACTAATCGAAACAGCATCCAAAGCTACGAGCAACCGACTATATGATACCTCAGATCGAGGTTTAATACCGATCCGCACTAAGCACATATGAATGTGACTGGGATGTTCCTTGAAAAACTATGACCTCTAGAGTGTGGAAAGGAGAGTAAACCTTGAAGACTTGGTCAAAAATTCTCCAGCACCCTCCTTCGATCCATTAGGAGGAGTATGAAACTGGATGGGCATGACCCGACTGCATTTGTAGCCAACTTTACATCGAGATCTGATTACAGAACATTAACCAAAGTGGATGATCGTCCAGTGTCCAAATTACGCCCTAAAACTAACGAGGCATCAAAGTATTCCTCTTGGAATGAAAAACCACGACAAAATCCAAGATAGGCGAGATCCCGTATCCCATCGACTGACTTGATCCCCGATTCAACAGGAAAGAGAGTAATGCTAAAGTTGGCATGGCTGACCTTCCTACTTATTGGTATATATGCCCCAGACCTGGGGGCATGAGCTAGAAGCAACATGAACGTGAACCGACTATTCATCGATCATCTCTATGTTTTCAAAGTTTAGGTGGGAATATAAACATAGCTAGGACGAGACTCAACCGTCCATGTAGTACATTTATCAACCAGAGATTGGGAGCAGACGCGTGGTCATCCAAAGACTGGCTGCGATAGCTTAATATTGAAACTTATATATAATGTTTACAACTACTCAAGGCTACGACCGAAAGAATACCTAGGGATAGAATCATTAAATCAATACCTAAGCTAGTGGGAAACTAACTGTCACTCCAACTCGAAGCATGCGGGTCATGAATGTTGCTCGAATGTGGAAGATGGAATCCCTACAAAACAGCAACGCATGATGACAAACGATATAGTGTTTAGGAGTCGAGATGCAGACAAGGTGGACAGCTCCATTCACATCCAAAACACTGACAATTGGCAAGTAGTGCCCGAGCGCTGGCTCGGGCAGCATTGTCGGATCTATAGAGACATAGATCCAAGAGACGATGATGGGGGACTTACGGAAATGAATGCAGCACCGGCTGAGCTTACAATTGACATACCGGTCAGCAGGGATGACCCGTCACGAGTCCTTAAGATTGGATCGCAACTCGACCCGTCATTGGCTGAAGATCTTACTGATTTTCTTCGAGCGAACCTAGACGTTTTCGCTTGGACACATTCTGATATGTGCGGGATTTCTCCCACTATTGCGAGTTATATGTTGAACATAGACCCGAAATACGCCCCTGTAAAACAAAAAAGGAGAGGCTTGGACTTGGAGAGGTCCGTTGCTCTCAAAGAGGAGGTGGACAAACTCAAAGCCAATGGGTTCGTCCACGATGCCCTCTACCATGAATGGGTTTCTAACCCTGTGCTTGTAAGGAAAGAAAACGGGAAGTGGAGAACTTGTGTTGATTATTCTGATCTGAATAAAGCATGCCCGAAGGATAGTTTCCCTTTAACTAGAATCGACCAGCTCGCCGACTCTACTGCCAGACACGAATTATTGTCTTTTATGGATGCATATTTGGAATACAATCAGATCCCGATGCACATTCCAGACCAAGAACACACAAGTTTTGCCACAGATGTGGGGCTATATTACCATGAAGTAATGCCTTTTGGATTGAAAAATGCGGAAGCAACTTATCTGCGTCTGGTGAATCGAATGTTTAAAGACCAGATTGGTAGAACGATGGATGTCTATGTGGATGACATGCTCGTGAAGTCACGGCAGTCAAACGACCACATCCGAGACCTAACGGAGATGTTTGATATACTCAGGCATTATGAAATGAAAATCAATCCTTTGAAGTTTTCATTTGGCGTAGCGTCGAGAAAGTTTTTGGGTTTCATTGTGAACGCACGAGGAATTGAAGCTCACCTGGAGAAGATTTAAGCTATCTGAGACATACAAGTGCCCAGAACTATGAAGCTAGTACAAAGCTTGA
This sequence comes from Allium cepa, assembly GCA_030765085.1. Taxonomy (NCBI): domain Eukaryota; kingdom Viridiplantae; phylum Streptophyta; class Magnoliopsida; order Asparagales; family Amaryllidaceae; genus Allium; species Allium cepa. Next base: position 502,884,693 of record CM060931.1, read on the forward strand.
ACGGAAAGGTGGCTGAGCTGAGTCAATTCATATCCATAACTACAAACAAGTGTATTCTTTTCTTCGATGTGATAAAGAAAGGAAAGAGGAATTTCGAGTGGACATCCGATTGTGAGGAAGCATTCCAAGCTCTGGTAAGGCATTTGGAAAGTCCCCCGGTTCTATCGAAACCAATAGACCATGAAATGTTGTATGTGTACTTGACAGTATCCCAATATGCTATCAGTACGGCTTTGGTTCGTGAAGAGGACCGAGTTCAAAAGCCAGTTTACTATGTTAGTAAACGTCTGACAGGGACAGAAAGAAATTAGCCCAAGATCGAGAAATTAGCCTATTGCTTGGTGATTGCATCACGCAAGCTTCGCCCATATTTTCAGGCACACTGAATCAGTGTTTACACTGATCAACCCATGTGATAGGTACTCCAACGACCAAAAACATTTGGAAGGATGTTAAAATGGAATATCGAGTTGAGTTAGTTCGATATTACCTACCTGCCACGAAGGGCCATGCAGGGGTAAACACTAGCATACTTCATTGCTGAATTCGCTGTGTCAGACGACTCAAACGGCCACACTGTCATACCTCCCGTTTGATGGAAGATGTACACCGATAGGGCATTTAACGACAGTTGTTCGGGGCTGGCCTAGTTCTTGTGACTCCTGAAAACCGATCAGTTTGTTATGCTTTGAAGCTTGAATTCCCATCAACAAATAACAAAGCCGAGTATGAAGCATTGACTGCTGGCTTGAGACTTATCAAAGAACTGGGAGTAAAATCGGTTGAAATCTTTTATGACTCGCAACTGGTGGTGTACCAAGTGCGGGGAGACTATCTAGCAAAGAGACGGAGACTTGCCCCGTATCTTGCACGGGTTCATAAGCTGCTAGCAAATCTGGAATATTACGATATCTCGCATGTCCCGCGTGAGCAAAACAGAGCAGCCGATTCGTTGGCAAAATTTGCAAGCGCTGGCGATGCGCAACAGGTGAGATTGTTTTCTGTTGAAACCTTACATGTTCTGAGCATAAATATGGTAGAGGTAGATTTCATGTTAGAAACAGAAATCGAGGAGGAATCATAGATGACCCCATTCAAGCAGTACTTGTTACACGGGGTCATGCCCGAAAGAAGGAGCGAAAGACGACAAGTCATTCGTAAGGCTTCGCGTTATGTAGTGTAAGATGGGGTAATGTATCAGAGGGGATTCTCGACCCCTTACTCTGGTGCATTGCCCATGATGAGATAAAACAAGTCCTGAAGGAAATCCATGAAGGATAGTGCGGTGGCCATATTGGGGGCCGACGTTAGCAAAGAAAATCCTCCGCTATGGATACCATTGGCCGACTGTAAATTAGGATATCGCAGACTACGTGAGGAGATGTGAAAAATGCCAGAAATATGAAAAAGTCCCGAGAGCTTCGCCGACGGAACTCACACAAATTGTTAGTCCTGGCCGTTTGCAATGTGGGGGATCGACATAGTCGGTTCCTTACCCATATCCAAAGGTGGTGTGAAATACGCGATAATTGCGGTCGATTTCTTTACTAAGTGGGAAGAAGCAGAGCCTTCGGCCACTATCACTACTAAAAAGGTCATTAATTTCGTTGTACGAAATATTATATACCGTTTTGGCCTTCCACGAACTATCATTACAGATAATGGAACTCAATTCGAAAGTAAGGAGTTCAAGGAATTTTTTCAAAAATATGGCATTGAGAAAAAGTTTGAAGCAGTTGCTCATCGGAAGCCAATGGACAAGTGGAAGCCGTGAACAAAATAATCAAATCCATATTGAAAAAGCATTTGGAATAGGCTAGAGGCAAGTGGGTGGATGAACTCCCAACAACACTATGGGCTTATAGAACTACCCATGGGTCCGTGACTGGCCGTACTCCATTCACCCTTGCTTACTACTTTGAGAAAATACAAACAAAGAATCGCAATTGAATTGCAATTAAACTAGATGGAATTGCGATGACTTATGAGCATATAAAACGCATTCGACAGCCAATGGCAATAACATGTACCCGAACATGCACGTGTACATCCAAAAAAAAAGTTCAACTTCTTGAAATCAACAGTGAATTGAATTCTCACTTAAGGTTATTAAGAAAAGACTGGATCAAATAGCCGAAGCTTATTGGCCCTGTAGAACCGGACATGAATGGCCACTGATGAACTACAACCCTAGATTTATAATATTGGGAATCAACCAAGCGTCATGACGACCAAAGAAGGTTACAAAACCCTGAGAGGATAAAATTGAAGAATAATAACTATTCAGGAAACATGATGGATTTCTTTCTGTAAACAAGGAATACTCACTGTTTTAAAGCGTGTCATGTTGCTTCACACGACACACTTTGGGGGAAAGTGTTACCCGACACCTTGGGCCGGCTACAAAACGACAGGTGAAGATATTATTATTAGCACTAGACAAGATTCTGACCAAGAAGATCCTAGAGGTATAAGGGTTTGATGCAATCGACATGTTTCGGCATCTCTGGCACGGTGCAGACTGGAGGTGTTAGCAGGTTGTCAGGCCTAAGGCAAAGCAAGAGCGTTTGGCCTGCCTGGCCCGGTGCATAGAAGTCACCTACTATGGGCCGAGGTACCTTGTACCTAAGCCCATGAGGGAAGTCCAACCCATCTATAAATAGAAGGGTAGGGACACAATGAAAGAGACCTTTCCGGGAAAACTGGGGAGACCCTGCCATTTTTTATACTCTCCTTTTTTTAATTCAAACTAGTATTCAAGTGATTGATTTACGAATATTATCTGTATTCAAGTAATTGAGAAAGCAATAAAGATTAAACTCAAAGTGGACGTAGGCAATTATGCCGAACCACTATAAATTTGGTGTTCTCGTTTTTGTTGTTCCTTTTGCACTGAATTACACTATTCTTCTGTTCTAATTTACTCACTTCATTAATCTCTCTACATAACTCTACTCAATGGTGTTAGTGACCAATTCTGGTGCTAATAAACTTAAAATTATTTTAGTTAAAATATGTAATTTATTTATTTTATACTAGGTTATAAAATGTAAATTAAAATTATTTGAATTTAGTAAATAAATATAAATGTTATATTTGAAATTAATTAATTTTTTAATTTTTAAATGTAATAAACATGAATATATATATACACTAAATAACTTATAATAGTTACAATTAAAGAGGAGGGTGTGTGTTATATGTATAAAATCAGCATAAATAAAAACCATAAGGTTTAAGGACGTATACATTGGATGTATATAATAAATATTTGAATGTCACGAGTTATAATTGTTACACACTCATCTTCCTTGAATAGTTGATAATAATCTATAAAATTATTTTTAAATTATGAATTAAAAAATACTAATAATACCCTTCTACATTTATAATATAAATATAGCTCCTTACATATACATTTGTTAGGCAACAGAAAGTCAAAGAATATCGCATGTGATATTTTTATTATACACAAAAATATAAGAATGTTTCTATAACTTTGTTGAGCGACCTCAAGGGTTTCCTAAGCGCCCCTTAGGAATTCATGAAATATTTGGTATTGAGTGTCTAATGTACTTTATAATTTGTTAATCAACCTCAAGGTCATGGTGGTGATTAGGAGCATGGTTAAAAGTGGATTATGAGTTATATGCAAGATATAACTAGTAAAGGGTTACGTAACATCTACGGGGATTACGATTTGTTGGGAAACCTTAAAGTCATAGTGACAAGATAAATGAACCCTAACGCCGATTGAAGGACTTTATAAAATTCTCTTATCTCTTTTTATGGTTTTTGAGAGATGTAAAATTCATCGGCAGCCTTATTGAATAAATATTATAAAAAAATTAATAAATATAAGAACATACGTGATATTAAAATAATCTACTAAACTAAATTTTCACATTTAATATAATTGATAAAATTGTGCTTATTAATTTAAATATACAAAAATAAATAAATTAAAGATTGATGAATAAATTTAATATACCTACCAACAAATCTTTTGCATGTTGTCGCTTCACAACCTATGTAAGAGCTAAAAATATACGACTAATAAAATGATTCATGCTTAAATCACTTAAGTGATAATTTATCCAAGGCTATGTTTGTTTCCGAGATTTTTCTAAAGAATGCAAAAGTATGGATGTCTAATTCATATTTGATCACATACAAAATTTGTTCGGTGAACAATCATGTTTGTAATGTATGAAATCTCAACGAAAAATATTTCAACTGAAATGTGCATGTCAACCATAGTGTGACATTATTTGTTTAATATGATCGAATACAATAAGTAACTTGTTTTGCTAAAGATAGCATTGGACCAAATAACTACAAATAAACCTAGGAATTCGATCATTGAAATGTTGGTTTTAATAGATTATTTTAGTGCAACATATTTGATGTCCTTGAAATGTTAAGGACGATCAAATTCATTTCTATAAAGAGTTCAGTGCAGTCATATAGTAATTGTTATTCTTTTTGAATGGTTCGACCTTTCGAAAGATAAATTAAAAGTTTGAGAATGGTAATAATATTGGCATAGTTGGGACAAAGTGAATCAATAGTCACTTCTGCTATATGAAAAGACATTGAAAACATAGTTGGTTATAATATTGTAGACGATTAATAAGGGAATAAGAAATATGATTCTATTCCAACTGTATTTTTGTTATAGAAATTGTTTTCTATAATTATTTCTTTGAGTTCAAGGTGTTTGATGAAAACTCTAAAATGTAAATTAGTTACAATGAAGAAAATAAATAGTCCGTGGTAAGTGCTCGAGCAGAGCACTATATTTCAAACATTTTTATTGTAATAGCAGAAATAGTAGCAACATGCATATGTCATTTGCTAGTGGACACATCAAGCTTTGAAAGGTTACTTTCATGTGAACCATATCACGTCCTAGATCTGATGAAATAGGATGAACATACACGATATTTTGTAAATACGTTATCATCATGAATATATCAACCTCGATTGCCTAGAAGGAAAAAAGAAAAATTTCGGGTTTTCTCCAAAAAATTCTAATATCTAGTGGATCTATCAGTTGGATTCGAACCTAGATGAAGTTCTGACCATTTGTTAGAGAAAAATGAATGAATTGATCTTGTAGGATTCCTAAGCATATCTTCGATTTCTTTTGGAAGCAAATGATTATTCATTTGCTTCTCACATGGGCGTGTATCCTATCAAACTAAGGGGAGAAAATAAGCTATGGTCCCTAGTCTAGTCGGGAGCTTTTAAAGTCAAGTTATTGATGTGAGATGGATCCAGGAAGAGATCGAATATAACTTATGAAATAATAACTTGTTTCGAATATAACCAAAATAAAATCAATTCTGTTTTAATACTTATATTATGAATATTTGTTATAAAAAATCTACACTTTGGGTTTCGATCATGTATTTATTTTCATAACAACAGTGATGCGCGAGCTATAGGAAATATAAAAGCACCTAAAACATTTTATGATAGATATTTCGTAAAAAACTGCCCTTTGTAAATCCGAAAATCAATGTTGAATGACGGTGTATGATTCCTAAATACTATAGAAGACAGTTTTTCATGGTAACATTCTGGTTCTTGATTGAGCAGATTGATTGACAGGAGATTTTGTGGATACGCTCTCAAGGTGGCGCAGCTGGAGCTTTGAAGGTGAAGACGATACTTTGGATATATACTTATTACTGTAGTAGTAAATGACAAATATGTTATTTTTTTGTGAGACTTGTTGTATCCGATATTCTATTTTGACATTCTATATTAGTATTATTTATCAGTTACTTCCACCATTGCAATCTCTTATATTTTATTCATTCATATTCGGTATATTATATGGTATCATTCTGATGTAAGAGTATATCGTCATGCCTTGGTATAGTTTTCTTATTTTTGTTTTATCATGACAAACTTTCTTTTGTGGTGTTCAGGAGTCGGACCTTGTCATTCGACATTGATTCTTAGGTTTTATGAAGGGTGGTTTGCTACAAGTATTAGCTAAGCCATATATGTTTGAGAAATAATTCTTTAATCGTAAGATTATAAATCATATGACATTTTAATAACTGTCTCTCAAATTAGTAATGGAAAAGCACCTGTTCATGGGGGCGATAAAAGAGTTAATGAACACAATGGATTGATACAGGTGGTTTTTATTATTGAAGGCCTTATAATGCCAAAGTCGATCTACTTACTGGAGTATATTTGCTAACGAATTATTTGAAATATGAACAACTGTATTTGATATCAAGTTTGCTATCTATTATTAGTTCATAGAAAATAAAACGGAAGTAGAAAACAAAACGTGAAAAGGGAATAAAACAATTTGCTTTTATTGAATAAATGAGTATAATAAAAAGTGTTTGATAGTAATTAAAAAGTGAATATCGCAAAAGTCTCTCCTTCCCATAACACATAATGACTTATCGATTATGAATAATCAAATTTTAATAGATAATGTACAATTGATAACGAGTGATGTAGAGTTACTTCTTTCTATACGGATATGTACTTAAGAGTAGGTACATACGTTAAATTCAATTTCATCTAAACAATAGTTTACGATATCATATAAGATATGAATTAGGATGAAACTTCAATCTTAATAGTTTAATATAAATGATTGTCCTATCTGCATTATGAATGTAAGTTTTATAAACTCATAACCAAATATATTATATGTCAAGCTATAGAAAATTCATAATATGTTTCAAATGGCTATTCAATCACACCGAGAGAAAAATTATTGCTTCAAAACATGCCACCTTCTTAGCTAAGGAATTACTTTCAAAAGAAATCAGCGGTATTGCAATGGACTTGGAGGTGATCCAAGATTCTAAGATAATAATTGATCATAATGACAAGAATTAATTTAACCAAGCCTATAATAGACATTATCACATTAGAATGTCTAACTAGTATTCTTGCACAATAAAAAGAAACCACGAGTTTCTTTTCAATGTCAAGAAACTAAATTGTTAGCAATAGCAATATCCTTAGGTTACAGCAAGCTACTAAGTGTATAGTTTATACTACATGGCGTGATGTAACTAGGCTTTGTATAAAATCAAATGTTCAACTCTCTAGGGAAAATGAAGAAGGTCATGTTATTCAAGTGTCCAATTATAAAGATAAGGAGGATTATCAATATGCTAGCCGAAATAAATAATCCTTTTATTCAATAAGCATATCACATATTCATATGCGAAGCAAGGTTCCACCTGAAGGAAATTATGCAAATTGTCTTTGATCTAAGTCCTTAATTACGAAGTCTGTTTCCCAAGGAATTGACCAGGTAACCTAGTACTCGGCATAGCAAGGACGCTCGGTCAGAGAGGAGCGCTCGGCATCAAGTATCGCTCGGCATCAGAAGAACGTTTGGCATTGGAGGCCGTACGGCCAAAGAAGATCGTTCGACATTGAATGCCGTTCGGCCAAGACTAACGTTCGGCCTCCAAGGTGTACTCGGTGTAAAGTGTGTTCAGCAGTCAAAGGACCCTCGGCATCCAGAGCATATTCGGCCAAAGGAGCGTTCGGCCGAAGTAAACATTCAGCATAAGACCGTTCGGCATAAGGATATCGTCCGACATCTAGAGGTTGTCTGGCATCGAGAGATAGTTAGGCATTGAATGCCGCTCGGCCAAATAATATTGTTCGGCCACCAAAGTTTGTTCGGCTTTCTACGAACGTTCGGCGTAAGAACGCTCGGCATCCCCGAACGTTCGGCCAGCAAGATGTTTCAGCATCCTCCTCAACACAACTGTTCCAACTGTTGCTCGGCCTACTCGTTCGGCACGAAGGTTTCTGTTCGGCATTCCATCGTTCGGCCTCCCTAGTCGGTGCGCCATGCCTACACTCTTTGGACCGAGTTATTCGACTACCAGGCCCACTAGGGAAGTCCAACCCACTGTCATCTATAAATAGGGAGGCAGGGGCACAGAAAACGGGATGAGATTTCAGAGAACACAGGGGAGACTCTGCCTCATCCAAACCTCATCCAAGACTTCTACTTTTATTTCACAATTGTATTCGAATACTTAAAAGCGGATTGTATCTGTAATCAAGTTTAAAGTGAAGAAATAAAGGATCAACTTCAAAGTGGACGTAGGCTACAACGCCGAACCACTATAAATTCTGTGTTCTCGTCTTCCGCATTTTAATTTATATTATCTTCTCTATTTTAATTTATCTTCTTCATTAATCTCTCTACACAGACTCTCTAAGGGTGTTAGTGACCAATTTTGGCGCTAACATTTTGGTGCTTTCACTGAGAGTTGAACTCAGGTTGTGAGGATCTACTTTGTAGCTGCTGGATTGCATAAATCCCCCGAAGAAGATCCGTAATTATTCATAAGGCATCTGTTGATTCTACTCAGAGTTACAACCAACGACTCTACCACGGGAAGACCATGAACAAGATCGACCTCCCAAAATGAAGATGCCCGCGAAACCGCTAGTGTTCAACAACTTGGACCTAACGATCAACAAGCAATTCGAGGCACGGGGCCCTCCAGCCAAAACCAAGCGGAAGCTATTTCACGAGCAGAATTGAATGACTTAATAAAAGAGATTACGGAAAGCAGAAGGCAACTCGCTGAGCAAATGCAAGTTAATGCTGACCTCATGGCCCAACTTGCTCAACAGCAACATCAGAATGCTGGAGGTAGCCCTGTCCCCTACTCCGAAGATGATAGCTCAACTTCAGCTGATGAACCTCCCAGGCGTATACGCCGCAAGGATGAAGATGACCAAGCAGGTGCCACTGATCGCTCTACTAGAAATCAAGCCCGTGGAGCAGAACCCAACCTTCCTCCTACCATACAAACCTCGGATTTGACAGCTATGGTCAGGCAGTTGATGAGAGAGAATCAAGGTTTGACTAATGAAGATTGGGGAATGTCTAAGAGTCATACTCCCTTCACAGATACCATTCTACAGGCTGAGTACCCAAGGAAGTTTAACATGCCCACCATACCCGCCTATGAAGGAAAAACTGACCCTAGACAACATGTAATGAGGTATGGATGGATGATGGATTCAGCAAGGGCTAACGACGCAACTAAGTGGGTGCTTTCCAATAACTCTGTCCGGAATTGCCACCATGTGGTTCACTCGACTTCCTCCACGGTCAATCTCAAACTTCGACGAATTAGCAAGGAAATTCATAGAACAATTCAGGATACACGCCACTCGACCCAAGGATGTGATGTCCTTATCAAGCGTGACCCAAGCTCCTGGAGAATCACTGAAAGCATACTTGCAGAGATTTCATGTTGCCGCTACTGAAGTGAGAAATCCAAACGACCACGCGATTTTGATGGCAGTAATGCGTGGAGTGGATCCAGACTCTGAATTTGGGGATTGGTTGGCGGGAAAGCCACCAGCTACGTTGGAACGTTTCTATTCGAAAGCCCACCAGTTCATAAGGAGGGAAGAAGCTCGGTGGATAAGGAAAGACAAGGCACCAGGGTCCGTTCAGGAGTCTGTAAAGGGCAGCATCGCCATGAAAGCAGCCGACGATAACCCTGGAAAGACTCAGGCCAGCGTCCAAAATAAGCCCGGGCAGTCTAAGGGAACTGGAAGTGGAAATCCTGGAAAGAAGAAGGAAACGGGGAGATGGAAGTCAAGGATCCCAACCTACAACGAATACACTCCACTGAATGCGTCTCTTGAAAACATCTACTTATCGACCTGCAACACTTTTCAATACAGAAAACCACGCCCTAAGGAATCAACGGAGGAGCAAAAGCGGACTGGAAAGTATTTCCACTTTCACGAGTCTTATGGGCACAACACAGACGAATGCAGGCATCTCCATGACGCTATTGAGAAATTGATTAGGCAGAAGAAGCTGCAGGAATTCGTCAAAGATACGCCAGAAGGAAGACAAGAGACTTCAGACCCCGGACGTGGCCCATCTCTACACCAACCAGAGCAACCTACTCGAACTATGGGAAGATTGATTATTAACACAATTGCTGGTGGACCTCATCCTGCGGATAAAAATTGGCAGGAAATGGAGCGATATGCTAATTCCTTAAGACATACAGAGCATGAGTGATGTTCAAATGTGGAGGATGGAACTCCCGCAAAGCAGCAGCGCACGATGCACGACGATATTGTATTCAGGAATAGAGACGCGGATAAGGTGGAAGCTCCCACCATCGATCCATTGGTCATATCCGCAACCATCGGACCGACATTCGTAAGGAGAATCCTAATTGATTGCGGAAGTTCTGTTAACATCATCTTCAAGAAAGCGTATGACCAAATGAAGCTGGAGACTAAGGATTTGAAGCCATCTAAAGCCCGAATCCATGGCTTTAACGGCGCAGCCACAGACGCAGTAGGATATGTGGAGTTACCAGTTGAACTGGGACAAGGTGAACGCAGGAGAGTGCGAATCCTACCATTCATAGTGCTGGATGTTGATTCACCATACAACGTGTTTTTGGGACGACCAGCCCTCGCAGATTTCAGGGCAGCCTTGGCCCCGTGGTGTCTCACACTGAAATTCCCGACGGACAAAGGAGTTGGCGTAGTGCATGGCGACCAAGCAATCGGACGTGCATGTTACGTGACTGAGCTGAGAGAGGCCCAGCGCAGAGAAAAGGAGAAGACTGCGGACAACATCGTCCGCATCCCGAATTCTGATGATTGACAATTAGCGCCCGAGCCCTGGCTCGGGCGACATTCTCGGATCGTTGGAGACATAGATCCGAGAGATGACAAAGGGGAACCCAGGGAACCAGACGCAGCACCGGCCGAACTAACAATTGATATTCCAGTTAGCCACAACGACCCGACACGAGTTCTTAAAATTGGGTCACAGATCGATCCCCTAAGGGTAGAGAATTTATCTGATTTCCTCCGAGCGAATCTTGATGTCTTCGCCTGGACACACTCTGATATGCGTGGGATTTCCCCTGCAATTGTGAGCCATATGTTGAATATAGACCCGAAACATGTACCTGTGAAGCAAAAAAGGAGAGGCATGGATCCGGAAAGGTCTACAGCTCTCAAAGAGGAGGTGGATAAACTCAAAGCCAACGGGTTTGTCCGGGACACCCTCTACCCGGAATGGGTGTCCAACCCTGTGTTGGTAAAGAAAGCAAACGGGAAATGGAGAACCTGCATTGACTATTCTGATTTAAACAAAGCATGCCCGAAGGATAGCTTCCCGCTACCACGAATTGATCAACTGGTCGATTCAACTGTAGGGCATGAGTTATTGTCATTTATGGATGCATACTTTGGATACAACCAAATTCCGATGCACATCCCGGACCAAGAACACACCAGCTTTGTCACAAATGTTGGCTTATACTGCTATGTAGTGATGCCCTTCGGACTGAAGAACGCCGGAGCAACTTACCAACGTCTGGTAAATCGAATGTTCAAAGATCAGATTGGGAAAACAATGGAAGTCTATGTGGATGACATGCTTGTGAAGTCACAGCAGTCAAACGACCACATTCGAGACTTGGCGGAAATGTTCGATATACTAAGGCACTATGGGATGAAGATCAATCCTTCAAAGTGTTCATCCGGCGTGGCATCAGGGAAGGTCTTGGGATTCATTGTGAATGCACGAGGAATTGAAACTAACCCGGAGAAGATCCAGGCCATCCGAGATATACAGGCACCTAGAACCATAAAGCAGGTAAAGAGCTTGAACGGAAAAGTAGCTGCGCTTAGTCGATTCATATCCAGAGCCATGGATAAGTGCATTCCTTTCTTCGATGTCATAAAGAAAGGAAAGAGAAACTTCGAATGGACGAATGACTGCGAGGAAGCATTCCGAGCCCTGGTAAAACACTTGGAAAGTCCTCCAGTGTTGTCAAAACCAGTAGACCACGAGACGTTGTACGTATATTTGGCTGTGTCTCAGCACGCTATTAGTACAGCCCTAGTTCGCGAAGAAGGCAAGGTTCAAAGGCTGGTGTACTATGTTAGTAAACGACTGACGGGGGCAGAAAAGAATTATCCAAAGATCGAGAAACTTGCCTATTGCCTGGTGATTGCATCACGCAAGCTTCGTCCCTACTTTCAGGCGCACTCAATCAGTGTTTACACTGACCAACCCTTGCGACAGGTACTCCAACGACCGGAAACTTCCGGTAGGATGCTAAAGTGGAACATCGAGCTAAGCCAGTTTGATATCACCTACCTGCCGCGAAGGACCATCCAATGGCAAGCATTAGCTGACTTCGTTGCTGAGTTCACCATTCCAGATGAACCGAGTGAAAATCACAAAGCAACCCCTCCTGTCCGATGGAAGATGTTCACTGACGGGGCATCTAACGACCGTTGGTCGGGAGCTGGGATAGTTCTGATAACTCCCGAAAACCGATCGATTTGCTACGCTTTGAAACTCGAATTTACAGCGACAAATAACGAAGCCGAATACGAAGCACTGATTGCTGGCTTAAGACTTGCCAATGAACTGAGGGTAAAGTCCATCGAAATCTTCTACGACTCACAGCTGGTGGTATATCAGGTACGTGGAGACTACCAAGCGAAAGGACAGAGGCTGGCTCCTTACCTTGCTCGGGTCCGGGAGCTACTGGTAAACCTGGAATATTATGACATTTCGCATGTCCCGCGTGAACAGAACAGAGAGGCCGACTCGTTGGCTAAATTCGCGAGTACTGGCGATGCACAGCGGATGGGATTGTTCCCTGTCGAGACTCTGCTTGCTCCAAGTATAGACATGATGGAGATAGATCTCGTCTTGGAGACCGAACTCGAAAGGGGATCATGGCTCACCCCGATCAAACAATACTTGCTATACGGGGACTTACCTGAGAAAAGAAGCGAAAGACGCCAAGTCATTCGTAAGGCTTCGTGTTATGTAATGCAAGACGGGATAATGTATCGGAGGGGATTCTCGACCCCCTTACTCCGGTGCGTGGCCCATGACGAGGTAAAACGGGTGTTGGAAGAAATCCATGAGGGAGAATGTGGTGATTATACCGGGGGGAAAACTTTGGCGAGGAAAATCCTCCGCTATGGATATTATTGGCCGACTGTAAATCGGGATGCAGCAGACTATGCGAGAAGATGCGACAAATGCCAGTTATATGTAAAGATTCCGAGAGCTCCGCCAACGGAACTCACACAAATGGTTAGTCCCTGGCCATTTGCAATGTGGGAAATCGACCTAATTGGATCTCTGCCCATAGCCAAAGGAGGCACGAAATATGCAACAGTGGCAGTCGATTATTTCACCAAGTGGGCGGAAGCAGAGCCAATGGACACAATCACCACCAAGAAAGTCATTAATTTCGTTGTACGAAATATCATATGTCATTTTGGCCTCCCACGGACCATCATAATGGATAACGGAACTCAATTCAAAAGTAAGGAATTCAAAGAGTTCTGTCAGAGGTATGGCATTGAGAAAAGGTTCGCAGCAGTTGCTCACTCGAAGGCGAATATGAAGGTAGAAGCCGTCAATAAAATCATCAAGTCCATATTGAAGAAGCGTTTGGAAAAGGCTAAAGGCAAGTGGGTGGATGAACTCCCAACAGCACTTTGGGCCTATAGAACTACCCACAAGACCGCGACTGGCCACACACCATTCGCACTGGCGTATGGCACGGAAGCCGTCATACCCGTATAACTTGAAGTTCCGTCACACCGGGTAACCTATTACGATCCTGCGTCAAACCAGGATCTCCTATTGGAATCATTAGACTTCATTGATGAGAAACGCGAAGAAGCTGATTTGAGAGCTGCCTCATACAAACACCGAGTCGCTAAATATTATAATGGAAAAGTCCTGCCAAGAACCTTTAGTGTGGGATATCTCGTTTTGAAACGAGTCTTTCCAACCCCTTCGCACATGAATCCCGCATGGGAAGGTCCATACGTCATCGAACGGAGGCTTGGAGAAGGAACTTTCAAGCTAACGACCGTCGATGGTGCGACACTCCCCCGCGCATGGAACAGCGAGCATTTGCGGCGTTATTACACTTAGTCTATTTCCTTTATGCGAAAGTTGCATTTATTTCCAGTATGCTTTCTTCTTGGCATGTAATAAGACAATCTAGCTTGTTTTCATCAATAAAGGCTTGAAGCCATCTTTTCCATGAATGACCAATGTCTCTTCGTATGATATTCCTATGACGCGCAATTAACAATTATGATATCCTGGCTAGCGTACGAACGCTTATAATAAATGACAAAAAATCTCCAAGTCCCCGGAGTGCGGACTGGAGTACTCTAAGTCCCCGGAGTGCGGACTCGAGTATAAACGACAAAAAATCTCCAAGTCCCCGGAGTGCGGACTGGAGTACTCTAAGTCCCCGGAGTGCGGACTCGAGTATAAACGACAAAAAATCTCCAAGTCCCTAGAGTGCGGACTGGAGTACTCTAAGTCCCCAGAATGCGGACTCGAGTATAAACGATTAAAAATCTCCAAGTCCCCGGAGTGCGGACTGGAGTACTCTAAGTCCCCGGAGTGCGGACTCGAGTATAAACGATTCTAAATCTCTAAGTCCCCGGAGCGCGGATTGGAGTACTTTAAGTCCCCACAGTGCGGACTCTAATATAAACGATTCAAAATCTCCAAGTCCCCGGAGCGCGGACTGGAGTACTCTAAGTCCCCAGAGTGCGGACTCGAGTATAAACGATTTGAAATCTCCAAATCCCCAAAGCATGGACTGGAGTACTCTAAGTCCCCAGAATGCGGACTCGAGTATAAACGATCCGAAATCTCCAAGTCCCCAGAGCGCGGACTCGAATACAAATGACTCGAAATCTCCAAGTCCCCGGAGCACGGACTGGAGTACTCGAAGTCCGGTGTATAGACTTAATTACAAGCAGTTTAGACCTCCGAGTTCCTTGAATAGGAACTATGACGCAAATGACTTGGATATGTCAAGTCCCCAACATACGGGCTATGAAATATCCTAAGTGCTTGAAGCACCAAGTGGAGACTGATCAAATCCAGGGAAGCTCCCAAGCTATGTAAAGACGAACCAAGAAGTCTAAGTTACCCATAACAATTTAGATTTCAATCACAACCATAAAAGAAACTGAATAATAGAAGTCTTTTGAGAAGACAAAAGTGAAGATCAAATTTTATTCACAAAAAGCTTCCCATTACAAAAACGCTCCGAAGTCCGGAGCCAACAGCCTATTTACACAGTCTACAAAAATTAGTACCTGACTTAAACTAGTTCTCGCTGAACGGGGACGACGGTCATTTCTTGTGTTTCTTTGACTTCTTCCCGGATGGTTCCTTCCCAGAGCGCTTACTCTTGGAATCCTTCCCCGACGGAGGGGTGACGACAGAAGATGTAGGGGGAACATCCATGGGCTGGGACTTGCCAGGAAGAATGACCTTCAATGGTTTGTGCAAGGGATCATCCAGGTCCACCTCACGCGGCTCAACCTTGACTGAGGCCGTATCTCTCTTCTCCTTCTCTAGCCGTTCCTTCATGCTCAACTCGGATGTGTGCTCAGAGGCGCCTGTGATTTCTATTTCAAAACTCTCCGAGGAAGATTCGAATTTGCCTTCATCAAGCGCCCCGATTACTTGAGCATCTGGACCAGGATCCCCGCCAGCTTGAGTAGCGTCACTCGCCTTTTTCTCTACCTCCTTGGCGGCATCGCTCCTCGGAGTGGGCTCGGGGTCAGAACAGCCTGCGCAGAAATCACGAAAAAAAAACAAGTGTTAGAACACAACGACTTCTGGGGGAACGAGAAAGATCTTTGTGAAGCACAGAGGTTACTCACCAGATGCCGGTGGGTTCTCAGTCATCAGGGGGGTCTCACCCTCCGGGATGGGAGATAAAACATGAATGCCAAGCCCGGAGGCTTCCGGGTCATAGCCAACGTGCTGCTCGAATGGGTCAAGTATTGGCCGACTGGCCGATTGAGTAGGCACGAGAATTGGGGGCACGACGCCGGAAGAGTCGGTAGCCACCTCTTTCCCTTTCCTGGAGGGAGAGCCTTTGTTGTAGAGGGCTTTAGCCGCTGATAAATCTGAAGGCTCCTTCCCCCTCAGGAATTCTTTTATCAATGCTTCTTCGTCAACCTCATCGGCGCCGCTCTCAACCTTCCTGATTTGAATCAGGGTCTCCCATGCCTCGGCCAATGACTCAAGGTAGCCGTCGCCCAGAAAAATTAGATCTCGATGCATGAGAATTTGGGCATTGAACTCAGCGATGAGCGGGTCGAATTCGGTCTTTATCTCCTCCCTGCCTTCTTCCCTGGCCGCCTCGAGGAGAGAGTCGATGTCGACAGTTGCTGCCCTTTTACCTTCCTCACGGGCCTCATTCCTCAGTGCCTCGATTTTGGAGAGATCGTTTTCAAGTTTCCCCTTTAAGAGCCGGGTGGCGACGATCTCATCACAATAGTGCTGTGCCTCAACCTGGGCGGCCACTTTCTCTTTCTTCTCCTTATTGAGTTGCTCCTCGAGCTCCTTAACTCGCCTATTAAGCACATCTCGCTCCTTTTGGACGGAATCCTTCTCCAAGGCCAGGGCTCTACTCCGTTGAACCGCTTCGTCAAGCTCTTTCTTATGAGTCAATTCAAGCCGAGAGACTGCCTCGGCGGTATCTTTAGCATTCAGACGAGCAGCATCAAGCTCGGACTTGTAAGTAGCCGGCTCTTCTTCCTGGGCCTTAATGATATCCCTGTCATGGATGGCCTCGAGTTTTAGACGATCGATTTCGTACTGGCGCTCCATAGAGACTTCAGAAAGTTTCTCAGCCAGATGGACGAACGCGTCATGTTGCACGTAGACGTCATTGGTACAGGCGATAGCATTTTGTTTGACATCTCCGGGAATAGGATGAATCGCCGGGAGGAACTTTAACCCATCAAAACAAATCTTCAGAAACTTAGCCTTAAGTTCGTTCAATCTCTCCGACACTGTCGGGTCTGTTACGGGAGCGGGAGGAGACGGCTTTGAAAGTTCGCCCTTCCTATGAGAATCTCGGGAGTGCCGGGTAGAAGAAGAGTCAGAGTGTTGGTCCCGGGGAGCATCAGAATGCGACCTCTTATGGCCACGTTTGTCTTTGCTTCGCTCCTGATAAGAAGAGGTCTCCTGGCGGTGTTTGGGCTGATAATAAGTTTTCTTCCGGGATGACGAGTCCCGGGCATGATAATCTCGGTCGCTGTCGCTGTCTCTGTCTCGGCGCTTCCCGAGGCCCGAGTCCCGACCAGACTGGCGTAAAGTCGACGAACCGCGAAGGCGGTCGTATCCGTGAGAGCGCCCCATGTCACCTGCAATCAAACAATAGCGAATTAGCGAGAGAGCAGAATGGTGAAAGAAAAGTAGGTGCAAAGTGAAATGCATGTGTCTGTGTGTGTCCTAGTGCTACCCCCCGACGGACCAGTGGCTTTGCTAACGGGAGTTTTTTCCCCTTGGATCGGGGCCGGGATGCCCGCATCACCCCTGACGGGTGAGCGAAACTTAAACAGCTCCGGGTCATCGAAATCATAGTCGAGCAAGTCGTCGGGAATGGAGAGGTTCGATAAGCCTTTCAGAAAACTTCCAACGCGCTGTGAAGAAGCCTCTTTCTCTGGCTGTACAGGCGTAGCTTTGGAAGTCCCACCAACCTCCTCTTTCCTCAACTTGCGCGCCAGCTCCTTTCTCCCCTTCGAAAGGGAAGATGACGTTTCGATATCATGAACTTCAGCTGCAGGACCTAAATCCTCACCTCGCTTTTTAGGTGGCTCGCCTAGAATTTCCCCTTCTTCCGGTGCTTCAAGAGAAGGGAGAAAGGATGATTCATGCAATTTTTTCCCTTTGACGGGCACGGGCTTGGGAAGCGATACGCCCTCTGGAAGGCTAACCCGGCGGCCAGGGGCTAGCAAGCCGAACTTTGATAGCGACTCATTGGAAATGAGGGCTCGGATATCTCGCTCTTCAGCAGAAAGAGCTCTAATGGCGTCGACAGCATCGGAGTACCCCCGGCCCTCGGGACGGGGGACGAGATCTGAAAAAATAGAACAATGAGTTAGGAGAAGTTCAACCTCAATCGGGAGCGAACATCAACTCAGAGAAAGGACTTACTTCCTTCAACCCACCGCCTCACAAAGCCTTGGGGGCAGCGCACGTAAAACCACTCCTGTTTGTACAGGGCGAACTTGCTACTCCACGCGCTAGTGAAAAGTTGGCACTTCCGATGTGGCTCAAGAAAAATGTAAAAGGGGCTTTCTCCCCGTTTCTTGGTCATATAGATGTACCTTATATCGCCGGGAGTTGGAGGCATGGAGAAGACGGCCATGAAAAGCATGTACGTGCCATAAATGAAAGCGTGACCATTTGGATGAAGTTGAGACGGGGCGACGTCCAGATACTGCAGCACGTCGCGAAGGAATAGATTGAAAGGGGGCACGCTACCAACCCAGCACATGAACTTGCTACACCCGTATATCCCACTGGGGGCAGATGTGGGCGGTCACGCCCCGACGGAACGAGCACGTCAGCAAACGGAATGCCATGAGTAGAACATATCCGCTTAAGAGCGGCCTCAGTGACTCTCGAAGCCTGTGAGTCAACTGGGTCATCCAGTAAAATTGACGATTCCAAAGTATCGGCAGCCCAGTCATGAGCGGGAGAAACTGATGGGTCAGTTGTGTCGGGGGCCGTTCGCTTAGAAGACGACCCAGGTTTGTCGGAAAGTGTAGCAGAACTGGATCTTTTGGACATCTTGAATAAATAGCAGACCCAACCAAGCACTTGTGTGAACTATACTCGAAAAATAATCGACGTTAGAATTAACAACGCAGATAACCCCCCGTGTGGTGTGTGAACTAGTGCAATCAATCGTGCATAAGCATTTAATATAACGTTAAGCCTAAAAACATCGCTTCCGAAAACCGTCATCGCTGACCGTCTCCGAAAGCCTTCTGAATAACGACTGCAGTAAGACACTAAAGGTAATTATCTGATTATGCCAAGTAAAGACTAGTTGTGAAATTGGGCAAGGAGAGTATGTTCGACATTTGTATATGTCCGGCATTTATGTGTGCTCGGCACTTAATTATGCTCGGCATGCTAACTATGTTCGACATGAAGATAGGTCCGGTATTTATGTATTTTGGCATGTTAAGTATATTCGGCATTTACTTGGGTTCGGCATTAAGGTCTGCTCGGCGCTTAGTTTGTTCGGCAGGATAGTTTGTTCGGCACTCAAGTACGTTCTGTATGTTGGTTTGCTCGGCATGGAGGTAGGCTCGGCATTTATGTACGCTCGGCATAACAGTTTGTTCGGCTAAAGTAGTGGCTCGGCAAAACTACTATTCGGCCTACAACCATCGTTCGGCTCAACCTCAGTTCGTACTGAGTTAGTGTTGTTCGACCAAAACATGATTCGGCCGAAACAACGCCCGACCTACCTACTGGCTCACACTTCCTCCCTAACCTTCTGACCCATCGTTCGACCGACAATATGCCATGCCGAACCAAAGTTGAATCATGTCCAAACACTCAACACGGCCTCCATACTTTCCACTCTTCCATCCAACTCTTTCCCGCGGCCTCATCTAATACATAGAGGCCATGCCGAACCACGGCATCCCTCTCAAACAACGGAACGAACCCTATGAGGTGATCAACCCTCACCACACCTCCCTGCCTTAAGTCGCTCGGCCGTGGGGACGTCCAAATCAGGGTTTGAATCATCCACCCGCATAGCTCATTCAGCCACCGTTCTAACCTATCCCAACCGATCGAAACTTATCAAGGAAAGGAATCAGATGAAGGGATTTTACCTAGTTCGTGGATCGAGTGTTAGGAAGGGTTGAGAAGTCTGAAAAGTCTGATGGCTGGGGTAGATCGAGAGTGCAGAAGTGAAAGTAGAGAAAAAGGGGGAGGAAGAAGAAGTTGGGTTTTATAAGGGAGAAGAGGAAGTCGAAGGGTTCTGACCGGCTCTACCGGTCAAAACGGTCATGTTCAGACACCTCGGTTCGTCTAGCTTGGGCCCACTTGGATTTACCGGCACTTGTATTGTTCGGCCCGAATACTCGGCATACAAACTCACTCGGGGTAACATATATCGTTCGGCTTTCCCTGCTAACGTCCGGCCTTCCCTACTGCGTTCGGCCAAGACAGCCTTAAGACAAAGGTGGTGACAAAGGATCAAAGCGCATCACGTTCGGCCACGTAATGCACTTTGGGGGGCAAGTGTTTGCCAAGGAATTGACCATGTAACCTAGTACTCGGCATAGCAAGGACGCTCGGTCAGAGAGGAGCGCTCGGCATCAAGTATCGCTCGGCATCAGAAGAACGTTTGACATTGGATGCCGTACGGCCAAAGAAGATCGTTCGGCATTGAATGCCGTTCGGCCAAGACTAACGTTCGGCCTCCAAGGTGTACTCGGTGTAAAGTGTGTTCAGCAGTCAAAGGACACTCAGCATCCAGAGCATGTTCGGCCAAAGGAGCGTTCGGCCGAAGTAAACATTCAGCATAAGATCGTTCGGCATAAGGATATCGTCCGACATCTAGAGGTCGTCTGGCATCGAGAGATAGTTAGGCATTGAATGCCGCTCGGCCAAATAATATCGTTCGGCCACCAAAGTTTGTTCGGCTTTCTACGAACATTCGGCGTGAGAACGCTCGGCATCCCCGAATGTTCGGCCAGCAAGATGTTTCAGCATCCTCCTCAACACAACTGTTCCAACTGTTGCTTGGCCTACTCGTTCGGCACGAAGGTTTCTGTTCGGCATTCCATCATTCGGCCTCCCTGGTCGGCGCGCCGTGCCTACACTCTTTGGACCGAGTTATTCGACTACCAGGCCCACTAGGGAAGTCCAACCCACTGTCATTTATAAATAAGGAGGCAGGGGCACAGAAAACGGGATGAGATTTCAGAGAACACAGGGGAGACCCTTGTTTGCACCAAAATTGGGCAACACCCTTCGGAAGTCTTTGAAGAGATAATAAGTAAAGAACTTAAATTGGAAATGAAAATTATCTAACAAAAACTCCAAGTTATAGAAAAATAAATTGCATAGAAGACAAGGATTTAGAGTGGTTCGGCGATGCGCCTACGTCCACTATGAAGTTTGATCCCTTTATTGCTTAATACTTGAAGGTTACAAGTGTTTTGAAGCAAATTACAGCAGACAACAGACTTAAATTCGAAATCAGCAGCCAAGATGGTGGTATGGAGTGATTCTGGCAGCGTTTAGGCGTACTCTTTCTCTCCAAATTCTCCCATACCTTTTCTGAATGACCAGGGGCTCTATTTATAGGTGTGGAAGGCCAAAATCCCGCCTAAAACTCAGGGAGGTTGCCTGGCACGTGAGGGGGGCCCATAAGCCCGCGTTCTCGGAGTCCGTGCCCAGTTTGGGATCGATTCGAAGTGAATTTCGAATCGATCAAAAATGCATCCAATCGAGGCGAAATTTTGTGTGGACATTCTTCGTCATGTAGACAAACTTCTGTAAAAATTTCATGGGATTTGGATCAGTAGATTTGGAGTTATGATCGGTTCGAAATTGGGTGTTCGTCATGCTGGTTGCTTCGACTCCACTGATTCATTCGAATCCATATGGTTCGAATCCATATGTTTCGAACCCATATGGTTCGAACCCATAGGGTTCGAATCCATAGGTTCGAATCCATATGGTTCGACTCCATATGGTTCGAATCCATGCTTTCGTATGCGATGTGGATGGATTCGAAACCGATGGCTGATGGAGTCGAAGCTGATGGATTCGAAGCTCCTGATGGATTCGAAGCTTGGATGGATTCGAAGCTTCTGATGGATTCGAAGTTTCTGATGGAGTCCAAGGTGCTGATGGAGTCGAAGCTGATGGATTCGAAGGCGATGGAGTCGGAGCTTCTGATGGGTTCGAAGTAGTGATGGACTCGAAGTTAAAGGATGGATTCGAAACTGATGGGTTCGAAACAGATGGTTTCGAACATGACGGGTTTGAACAGGATGGGTTCGAACATGGTGGTTTCGAACATGATGGGTTCGAACACGATGGGTTCGAACCAAGCAATGTGCACCGCCTCATCTTGAATCCATCATAACTTGAGCATACGACCTCGGACCGTCTTGAAATTTGAAATGCTGGCTTCTATGGTCTTTCTTGTCATGTCCTATCAATTGCGGCCCGATCCGGGCTCGGACAAAATTCATCGATATCCATAGCGAAGAGAAGTGCAACCAATCTCTGAGACGAACTGCCCTTTGTTTTTGGCCAATCTTTTGGTATCACGGCTTTGCCAAAAAAGAGGGATAACATTTTGCCCCCCAAAGTACGCCTTGTGGGAACATGACGTGCTTTGAATAGCTGCCATTTCTTTCTGAAAAATCATTGCCCTCTTTTTGTTGAGACTCATATACCGTATTGCCGTAACCTTGCCTTGATATGATTGATTACTGTGCGACCGTGCTTAATCGTTGGCTGTCGTTGCTATAACAGGGTGAATATTTGATCCCTGTGAATGTTCAAAATCGAACGTTAGTTCGTTATGTGTGCACATACATTAGCTCCGCCCTTATTAACGTCGTGTGTCCATGAGTCATGTCGGTCTTTGTTTGCTGCCGAACTCCGTCCCGGTTTTCTCCTGAATCGATTTTAGATTCAAGCCAACGTGTTGCTAATTAGTGGTTTTTGATGGGTTCGAAGCTTAGAGGGATTCGAAACTCCCGATGGATTCGAAGCTTAGATGGATTCGAATCAATGATGGATTCGAGGACCTTGATGGACTCGAAGCCCTTGATGGATTCGAAACTTGGATGGATTCGAATCAGTGATGGGTTCGAAGAAAACTTGGATGGATTCGAATCAGTGATGGGTTCGAAGACTCCGATGGATTCTAAACTGGGATGGATTCGAAACTGGGATGGATTCGAAAGTGGTCGTTCGAATCGATGGGGGTTGAAGTGATACTAATCCCTCTAGGAATCCGTATAAATATACGAGGTTGACTTCATTTTCACTTTTTACCTTTTACCATTGTTTTAGCTGCTTCTCTGAATCGATTTCCCAGAGCCAAACCAAACGTGCTTTTTCACGAATCGACCAAATTCCTTCTAGCTTCCATTTGTGATCAAACTAAATCAGGTAATCAAGGGGTCGATTCGGTTTTGAGAATGATAGATTAATCTTTTTTGTTTTTTTTTGGCATTGATTCAACCCCTCCTTCTGGAAATTTTTGGAGAGTGACGAGGTTTGAACGAAGTAGGCCGACTCCATGGAACTGAGGAATGCAAACCTTTGAGCCGTATCAATCAGGGGTGCGCGCTTTGAGTTGGTTTCGAATGGGTAGCTTCGAACCGATGATCGTAGGAGAACACAACAAAAAAGGCGAGCTGTGATGGATTCGAAACAGTGGCATTCTGATCGATTCGAAGGAGCTCACTACTGATCGATTCGAAGCAATGACACGTTCATCGATTCGAAGGAGTTCAACTCCGATGGATTCGAAGCTAGGTGGGACTTCGTGGATTCGAACCGCCCTTGATGGATTCGAAGGAGCCCGACTTTGATGGGTTCGAAGTCAGGTGGGGCTCTATGGGTTCGAACCGCCCTTGATGGATTCGAAGGAGCACGATTTTGATGGTTTCGAAGCTCCATGGATTCGAACCGCTCTTGATGGATTCGAAGGAGCCCGACTTTGATGGATTCGAAGTCAGGTGGGGCTCCATGGGTTCGAGCTGCGCTGATTCGAGGTTCACCGATCTGACTCGTGTCGAATCATGTTGATCGATTTGAACGTTCTTGCTTCTGAACTATGACCACTTTTAAATCGAATTTTTAACGAACTCACTAAATTTTTAGCATATCTGATTCCGACGAGCTTCGTCCCTCGCATGATCAAAGTTGACCTGACCTGTCTTTTTGAGCTCGTCGATGGCACCGTGACTTAAACGAATCCACACTTGAATCGGCCACCATTATCCGAAGGACGCGAAAGCGACGGTCAGTGATGACGGTCGTTTTCGTTCTCTGATCCAAAAGCCTAGTCGCTCAGATACCACGTTTTACTCTTGTAAAATTTGTTTTAGTTATGTATTCGCATTGCACGACATATCCATATGCTTCACACCGGGGAATATACGGGCTTTCTTCGTTTTTTAACGCTGCTTTTTCGTGAGTTAGTTAGTTATGGAGTCTTCGGGTTCTGAACAACAAGAGTTACAAAGCTTGCCTCCTCTGATGCTAGAAATTCCAGAGATCATTCCTGAAGTAATAGATCCTGCTCCGGACGAATTGCCGGAGGCCTTATTTATCGAGGATCCCATAGATTCCGTCCGATCTAATATTTCTGGAGCGTTATTGGGTCGGATATGTTCGAAGCATGGCTTATCCCCGGATGATGTTTTGCTACCGGGAGTTGATGATAGGCCTCACAACCCACCCGAGGGCTATACTGCTTTTTATCGCCACGCTTGTGCGGATGGAACTCTCCCCCCGTTTAACCAATATATCAGGGAGATGCTATCGTTCATTGGAATCGCTCCCGCACAACTTCACCCTAACGGACACGCGTTACTGAACAGTGTTTTTATCTTATTCATGGACCGCCTTTTTCGTCCGCCTAGGCCAGCTGAAATTAGACATATATTCAACTTCAAGAGCAGGGGTGATAGTCCATCGTTCACCTTTCTGGAGGCAGTTAGAAATTGCCAGATTGTGACGGGAGCTTGGACCAGACTCAGTTACTTTAAGAATGAATGGTTCTTTGTCCGATGCCCCCCAGGATTCGCTAGGCGATGGCTGTCCAGACGTAAGTATCGTAAATCGTGTTAGCCTTCTTTAATGGTCATTGTCACCACTTGAACTGACATCAGGTTTTTTTTTTTTTTTGCAGCTATCATATCAAGGCCAGACGGTGGTCGATACAGAAACATCATCCGAAGTCTACAAGAGGTTCCGAGTGACCTGCGGCACATTGACTTGGTCTTAACCGATGATAACTTAAGGACGCTGGGCTTAATTGAGACGAACCAGAGTATTGTCGTTGAAGGGTTTGTGAAATCGGCTCCGAAGGCAAAGAAGAGGACCGGTGTAGCGATAAGAGGAATGGGCGATGATGAGAGGACGCCTACTGACACCGGGCTAGCGGCTGATTTTCCCCAAGCAGGGAAAAAACGGAAAGGCAAGGCCGTTGTTCCTAAATTTGCGAGACGGGAGTCCGTAATCGTGTCTCGCTTGACTTCTGGAATTATTTCTTCTGACTCCGCTCTTTGTCAATCAGGAAACATTTTCACAGGGCTGGATGACGTTCCCATACCGGAGTGCGTTTCTCTTTATCACAAGTCCGGGCTGGTTGAGCTCCGGGAAGCGTTAGACATAAGCGGGCTTTTACCCATTAGTGCAGTCGAAACCTCTGGTTGGTCGGGGGCTTTGCACATTTGCATACACTCTCATGACACTACATGACTGCTTCACTCGCCTTATTGATTTTTCCTGGAACTTAACTGAACTGTATCTCTTTTCCAGGTAACATGGCTGGTCGTCAGACTACATTGGACAAACTCCGTAGAGTGCATCACCCCTCAACCTATTATGAATCTCGTCGTGGAGGCCCCGACCGTGATCGTGACCGGAGGCAATATGGCCAGGTGTATTATGCAAAGGATCATCGCCGTGGTAACTCCAGCCAGGAATGATCGGACAGAGATCGTAGGCATCGCTCCCTATCTCGATCTCCTCCGCAATCCCGAAGTCATGTCCAGGCATCCGAGCCTCTGCGACATCAGTCATCTTCGCAGGTTTCGAGGCCTGAGCCACATCATTCTCGAACCGGGGTCGCAACGTCTATATCTGGGGAGGAGACCCTTGTTGAGTCTTCTGGCGAAGGGGCCATCAGGCTTGCACAACTGAGGAAAGATTTTCCAGAGATTTGCTTTGATGCTTGTATTTTTCCTCCCAATCTTAAAAGAATTCCCGATGATGCCGCGACTTCGGCGCTCAACTATACCCGTGACTTTTTTGCTCAGTACAAAGAATGGTACAAAGCGGCTGTTAAGGCTTCCAAAGCTGCCTTCGACCGGGCCCAAATCATTGAGAAGCTAGAGGCCGACTTGGCTCAAAAGAGTCGCATCGTCGACATACTCCAATCTGAGGCGGAATCTTCCCGCAAGGCCGAGGTCGAGTCGTTACAGAAGGTTGATGAGACATTAGCTGAAATGGAGAAAATGCAACAGGCACATTGTACTTTAGTTGAAGACTTAGGTCATCGATACAAGAACGTTGAATCTGAGCGGGATGCGGCAGTGAAGGAACTAGAGGAGCTAAAGGCTAGGTTTGCTGACATGAATAAAGAAAAAGACGACGCGAACGTGGCTGCGCAAGAGGCGTGTGAGCAGGCTGTATCTTTTCGGGCCGAGCGCGATGTGGCAATTGCAAGGGTTAAGGAGGTTGAATCGGAGTTGGAGGATAGAGTCCAAGCAGAGAGGTTCAAAATGGAGGCCGAATTTGACGATCTTTTGGACACATATAATGCCAATGTATTGGAGCATAGAAATCTCTCCTGGCTAGGGGATTACTCGATGCCTCTCTACAATGCTTGGAAGAAATTAATGGAAAACAAGAGGATGTCTTGTCCGGATTCGGTATTAGATGAGTTTGAGCTCGAGTCACGTCTGCTCAGCGAGGATGAGAGGAGGACCCTTCATGAAGCAATCATTTCTGTTGAAAAAGAAAGACTTGTCGTCCATCGAACGGAGGTTGGCGAAGGTTCGGGTATCGTGCACCATAGCGAGAATACTGAAGTCCCTGTTTCGACTTCACCCGAAGCTGCTGCCGTGGTTGATTCACAAGTTATTCCCGCCTACAATCCGGACCAACCGGAACTGTCCTCGGCCAAGACGCTCGTCCCCGAGCTTGTTCAAGCTCCAAGGCAAGGTAAAGTAGGTATTTCCCTTTACGTCTTAAAACATTGATTTTCGAGGGAATTTCTTGGTCTGATAGCTCTAATTTTGGTTGTTTAGTGACCGAGAGTGTCGCACCCGTGCTCCCTGTCCCTTCGGCTTTACATCCTACACGTGGAGTTATTGTCACCGAGGCGATTTCAACTGCCGCCATGGTTGGTGATACGGGAGAAGGAGGCTCAATATCATTCGATGTTCAAATGTTTGAAGAGCTATTTGGTCATCCTCTTGACCCCATGCCCGACCTCTCTTTTGTGACGAGCGGAGCTGCTTCTGTTTCTGGCTCGATCGTGACGACCACCGGCGTACCTAGCGCACCTCAACTGTCTCGAGAGGAGGAGATTTTAGCAGAGATAAGTGCCGAGATGGCCAAGACAGTGACAGTTGGCCCCGATGGTGACGCCGTTCCTTCAAGCTTATCTTCTCTAATGATGATTTCTCCTGGTGGCACAGTAACCGTCTCGAGTGTTGCTGAACAAGTATCCGTTACTACTCCCGTGCCCCTGGCTCGTCCTTATAAAAGGATCTCCATCCCTTCCAGTTCTGAGGAAGATGTTGATATCATGCCGGAACCGGAGGATGTTCCAAAGAAAGGCAAAAAGTCTCGTATGAAGCCAGGCAGTGGGTCTAGCGGCTCAACTCCGAGGAAGAAGCACCGGAGGAAGAAAGAGTGAGCCCCTCGCTTTGTCGTGAGATTTACAGATAACAATTCTTTTGCCTTTTCTTTTGTTCTTTCTTGGGCCATGTGTATGTATGGATGCGGCCTCCACTTAATTGAAACATCTTTACTTGTCATGTAGTCAAACTTGTTTTTGTTGGTTGATGAAATGGAAAGTTACACTTTTCTTCTTATCTGAATGCCTTGCAGTATTTGTGTTGTATCCGCTTGGTATTTATATAGCTTCGTGTCGTGATTTAATGAATGAGTCGGATTCTGAGTATATTATCACTTAAGCCAGCGATTAGCACCCAGCTTTTTGCCCCTTAGTTGTGGGGAGTAATACTCATATTCTGGTGGCTGATTGCGTTTATTGCAAGCCCTGAACACATGCCTCCTCCCCTTCTGGGGATTCATGACAATTTGAGATTGATAATCTGTCCTGCATTCCAGGAATCTGAGGGTTATCGATGTTTACACTCCATTCCACGCTATGGGAATTGGGAGTTGATATTGATATCTCGGCCCGTATTTCGGGAACTTCGAATTGTTACTTGTACTTTGATTCGTGCTTCGGGGATCTGGATTAAATGTTTATACTCCAATTCGTACTCTGGGAAGTTGGAGTCCGTTCGCACTCTGGGAACGATTTATTGGATGTTTTATGCTCCAATTCACATTCTGGGAAGTTGGAGTCCGTTCGCGCTCTGGGAACGACTTATTGGACGTTTTATACTCCAATTCACACTCTGGGAAGTTGGAGTCCGTTCGCGCTCTGGGAACGACTTATTGGACGTTTTATACTCCAATTCACACTCTGGGAAGTTGGAGTCCGTTCGCGCTCTGGGAACGACTTATTGGACGTTTTATACTCCAATTCACACTCTGGGGAATTGGAGTCCGTTCGTACTCTGGGAACGATTTATTGGATACTTTATACTCCAATTCACACTCTGGGAAGTTGGAGTTAGTAAAAGGATTGTCGTGTATCAATCCCTGTGAATGCTGGTATTGTGTTTTGCCCCCGAGCTCGGGTCTTATTTAGTAAGTCACTGGTCGTATCGCAGTTACTCCCTATTTAGATAAATCCCACCGTGTGATGGAATTTAGCTCTTCGTGCAATGTGATATTATGTGCTATTTTCAGTGAATCACAACTTTTGGCTCGAAGAGATGGCGTTTTATTGCTGAAACAAAAGAAGCATGACAACATCAGTTGCCTTATTACAAGCTCAAATTTCAAAATGCGAAAAACAAAATGCTAAGGAAGAAATTGATAGAAAGACAAATAAAGCTTGTTAGGTGTAGTAGGGACGGAGGCTTCCGCTATTCCAGGCTCTTGGTAAAGCGAGACCATCAACGGTCGATAACTTGAATGTGCCATCTCTGAGTTTTTGTGAAATCATATACGGCCCTTCCCAATTTGGGTTCATGTGCGAAGGGACCGGGTAAACTCTTTTGAGTACCAGGTCGCCGGATTCAAAAGTCCGTGGGCGGACCTTGGCGTTGTATATTCGGGCGACTCGACTTCGATATGCAGCTGCCCTCACGTTGGCTTCTTCACGTTTCTCATCAAGCAGATCTAGGGATTCAGCAAGTAATATAGCATTCGTTTTCGGGTCGTAGTATGTCACACGGTGAGAGTGAACTTCCATTTCGACCGGGATAACTGCTTCGGAGCCATAGGATAGAGAAAAAGGGGTGTGTCCGGTCGCAGTTTTGTGAGTTGTTCTGTATGCCCACAGAGCCATTGGTAGTTCATCGACCCATTTGCCCCCGGCTTTCTCCAATCTTTTCTTCAATATAGACTTGATAACCTTATTGACGGCCTCGACCTGACCGTTTGCTTGTGGGTGCGCTACTGCTGAGAATCTCTTATGGATGTGAAATCGCAGACAGAAATCCCTAAATTCAGTACTGTCGAATTGGGCTCCATTATCGGTGATAATAGTATGCGGGATACCAAACCGGCAGATGATGTTGCGCACCACGAAGTTGATCACCTTTTTTGTTGTTATTGTTGCAAGGGGCTCAGCCTCAGCCCATTTGGTGAAGTAATCAACCGCAACTATGGCGTACTTTGCACCCCCTTTAGCTAAAGGCAATGCACCGATTATATCCATCCCCCACATTGCAAATGGCCACGGGCTGACCATTTGGGTTATTTCAGAAGGCGGGGCTCTAGGGATCCGAGCGTGTCTTTGGCATTTATCACACCTCTTGGCATAATCCATAGCATCGCGGTTAACGGTAGGCCAGTAATATCCGTTTCGAAGTATTTTCTTGGCAAGCGCTTGCCCCCCAGTGTGATCGCCACATTCTCCTTCGTGCACCTCACGCAACACTCGCCTGATTTCGTTATGCGCGATACACCGGAGAAGAGGAACAGAGTAACCTCTTCGATACATAACTCCGTCTTGAATGACAAATCGTGACACCTTTCGAAGAATCTGTCTTCTCTCGCTTCGTCGTTCGGGCAGTGTGCCATGCTTAATATAATCTTGGTAGGGAGTCATCCATGATTCCTTCTCGGATGTAGCTTTTAATGTGAATTCATTTTCCGTTCGATCAATGCTCGGAGAGGATAATGTCTCGACAGGGACGAGTCCCAAGTGTTGAGTTTCGCCTGTACTTGCCAGCTTTGCCAATGAATCGGCTTTCTGATTGTGCTCTCGGGGTATGTAGAAAATGGTATAATAATCAAACTGATCCAGTATTGCTCGGACCTGGGCTAGATAAGCGGCTAGCCTTCTATCCTTGGCCTGATATTCACCCCGAACTTGACATACCACCAACTGGGAATCGCAGTAGATTTCCACAGCGATAATTTTCAGGTCTCGGGCCAACTTCAACCCGGTGAGCAAGGCTTCGTATTCAGCTTCGTTGTTGGTTGCCCGAAAATCAAACTTTAAGGCGTAGCAGATGGATCGGCCCTCGGGGGTCTCAAGCACAATCCCTGCGCCTGAGCATCGATCGTTGGATGCGCCATCAGTGTATAGTTTCCATATATCTTCGGGGGAGTCACCAGTTTCGGGTAAGTCTTCAGGAACAGTGAATTCGGCAATGAAATCTGCCAAGACTTGACCGTGTATGGCTCTCCTTGGAACATATGCGATGTCGAACTGACTCAGCTCAATGTTTCACTTTAGTAACCTGCCAGACGTCTCAGGTCGTGTGAGGACCTGTCGTAACGGTTGGTCGGTGTATACAATGATAGGGTGAGCCTGAAAATATGGACGGAGCTTCCTCGAGGCGATGACTTGGCAGTATGCCAACTTTTCTAGCCTTGGATAATTTTTCTCGGCCCCGGTTAATCGTTTACTGACGTAATAGACTGGTTTTTGTATTCGGTCTTCCTCACGAACCAATGCAGCGCTAACAGCGTTTTCAGATACAGCCAGATAAAGATATAATTGCTCGTGATCAACAGGTTTTGAAAGAATCGGTGGTGTGGAAAGATGCTGGATTAGTGATCGAAACGCGCCCTCACATTCCGTGGTCCATTCGAAGTTTCATTTCCCTTTTCGGATCAGATCGAAAAAGGGTATGCATTTATCTGTTGATTTCGAGATGAACCTGCTTAGCGCTGCAACCTTTCCGTTGAGACTCTGAACCTGTTTTATGGTCCTCGGGGTTTGAAGATTCCTGATTGCCCAGATCTTTTCGGGGTTGGCCTCTATTCCCCGGGCGTTGACGATGAATCCAAGGAACTTTCCGGAAGCAACCCCAAAATGACATTTTAATGGATTTAGCTTCATCCCATATCTCCGGAGGACATCGAACATTGACTCCAAGTCTTTGACATGATCAATGGAGTATCGTGATTTTACCAACATGTCATCTACATAAACCTCCATGGTTTTCCCGATCTGATCGGCAAACATCCGGTTGACTAAGCGTTGGTAAGTTGCTCCGGCATTCTTTAAATCAAAAGGCATGACCATGTAGCAGTATAGTCCTAGGTCAGTTACGAAGCTTGTATGTTCTTGATCGGGCACATGCATGGGTATCTGATTGTACCCGGAGTAAGCATCCATGAAAGACAATAATTCGTGTCCGGCCGTCGAATCCACAAGTTGATCGATTCGAGGAAGTGGGAAACTGTCTTTTGGACAAGCCTTATTTAAGTCAGAGTAGTCGACGCACGTTCTCCATTTTCCATTTGGTTTGCGGACAAGTACAGGATTGGATACCCATTCCGGGTATAAAGCATCTCGGATAAACCCATTCGTCTTTAACTTATCGACTTCTTCTTTGAGGGCGGCAGATCTCTCTGGATCCATACCGCATCTCTTTTGCTTGACCGGGATGTATCGCGGGTCAATATTTAAGGTGTGGCTCGCGATGTCCGACGAGATTCCACACATATCGGAGTGCGTCCAGGCGAATACGTCTAGCTTCCCTTGGAGAAATTCGACCAATTCCTGTTGTGCTTGTAGGTTTAGCTGAGACCCAATTTTCAATATTTTCGAATCGTTATTGTCATCAATTGGAACATCGATCGTCAGCTCGGCTGGAGAAGCTTGATTTTCTTTGGATTCATCATTATCTTCAGTGTCTCGAGGGTCAAGATCCTTCTGGAATTGGTCGTGGTGGCCGGGCCGAGGCCCAGGCGCTAATTGTCAATCGTCGGCAAAGCGGACGCGGAGAGATTCCCCCACGCCCTTTCCCTTCTCCTTCCTTTGCGCTTTTCGTAGTTCGGCAACATAACAGGCTCTCCCGGCAGCCTGGTCCCCTTGAACGACCCCAATCCCGTGGTCAGTAGGGAACTTTAGAGTCAGATACCACGGGGCAATTGCTGCCCTAAATTCTGCAAGGGCTGGTCGGCCCAGAAAGGCATTATAGGGTGAATGGATATCCAGGACAACAAACTGTAATATTCGGACTCTACGGCGTTCTCCGTTTCCCAATTCTACTGGCAATTCCACCATCCCGGTGGGTATATTAGCGCTTCCATCGAAGCCGTGGATCCTATATTGACAAGGCTTTAGATCCTTAGCTTCCATCTTCATCTGATCATATGCCCCTTTAAACAAGATGTTTACTGAGCTTCCACTGTCTACCAGGATCCTCTTCATCCAAGCAGGACCAACCTGTGCGGATATGACCAGTGGGTCTATGGTCGGGGCTTCGACTTTGTCAGCATCTCGGTTTCTAAAGATGATATCATCCGTCATCGTCTTCTGTTGTTTAGCCCGAGTCCCTTCATCAAGTGTACTGCAGCTTTCAAAACTTACGTGCCTGATCGAATTGGCGTATGATTCCATTTCCCTCCAACTTCGATCCACTGGATGAGGGCCACCACTGACTGTATTTATGACCAACCTTCCGCTTGTACGGGCGGGCTCTTCCTGTTTTTCTTGGTCCTGCGCACGATTTTGGTTTGACGGGCCCACACCGCCGGTTTGTGGTGCTCGCACAAATTGATCCAACTTTTTCTCTCTGATCAGTTTTTCAATAAGGTCTTGCAGATGCCTGCAGTCATTGGTGTTGTGTCCATAGCTTTCGTGAAATCTACAAAACTTCCCCGTTTGAATCTGTTTCTCCGATGATAATTTCGGAGTCGGCTTCTTATATTGCATTGCATTACAGGTTTGTAGATATACGTTTTCCAATGTCGTATTCAGTGGTGTATAGTTTTCAAACATTTGCGCCCTACGTCGGGGGCCACGGTTCTGATCCTGCTTCTTATTCCTATTATCGCCATTCCTTGGCTGGGTTTGCTTGTTCTGAATATTCAACTGCACCCTTCCTGAGCCCTCTCCTGACTGTTTAACCGCCACATTGCTTTGAACCCCCTCCTTGTTAGGCCTTGCGTCGTCCTGCTTCCTAGATTGTTTCGCATCCTCACGCCTTAGGAATTGGGCGGCTTTGGAATAGAAACGATCCAACGACGCGGGAGGTTTTCCAGCTAGCCAGTTTCCAAAATCAGAGTCGGGGTCAATCCCCTTAGTAAGAGCCATCAAGATTGAATTATCATTGGGGTTAGTGATTTCTGCGCAGGCGGCGTTGAATCTTTCCAGGTATCGCCTGAGTGTTTCCCCGGGAACTTGAGTGACACTAGATAAAGTGTTTACGTCTTTAGGCCTGGCGATGTGCATACGGAACTGTTCGATAAACTTGGTCGCCAACTGGTCAAACGAGGAGATAGACCATGGTGGTAATCGTGTAAACCACATTGTCGCAATCCCCCCCAAGGAAATAGGAAAACTACGGCACTTTACTGCATCATCAGCTCTTGCAGCAGTCATTGACCACTCGTACTTTAGAATATGCTGGCTAGGGTCGGAGTTTCCTTCATACATGGGCAAAGCCGGCATTCTGAATCGCCGGGGAGGCTCAGCATATAATATGTCATCGGTGAACGGGGTGTGACTTCGAGAGATCCCCCAATCGTCATTCGTCAAACCTTGACTTTCGCGAACCATTTGGCGAACCATCGCTGAGAGATCAGGTGTTGCTGTATTTGAAGGGTGTCGAGCCAAAGTGTGGTCGGGCTCCACAGTGCGAGGTGGGATCGGGCGCTGTCGACGATCCGAATCTCGCCTCCTTGGCTCGACATCTTCCGGGATATTCGGTCCTGGGACACGTTCCTGTGGGTGGCAGTTTGGACTGGAGTGATTTCGGGTGTCGACTCCTGTACCAACTGCGGTGGCTTGGTTATCTGCGGTGTGCTGTGGCACAGTGCCTCCTCGAGAGGAGGGTCCCGTATGAAAACTGGCGGAGGGGCCAACTCTTATTTGCCCTACAGTCAATGTCTGCCGGAGGCCAGAAGCATGTGCATGATTTCCGTCTAGCCTGGGGCGCGTAGATCTGCCGTTATAGTCGGATGAGGCAGAGCTTTCCGCGGAAGAATGCGGAGCGTGGTCCCTCTTTGATCTCCTTCGCCCTTGATGGTTCAGTTGGTTAGCTAATTCAGCATTGATACGTAGCTGCTCAGTTAGCTGTTGTCGGCTTTTAGTTAATTCCTGCAGTAATGTTTGGAACTCCTGTCTTGTAACCGGACCCGACTGATCCGCTTGCCCAACGGCATCCTGATTGGCTGACTGTAGCTGTGCGGGATTCTGCCTATCCTGACCTTCTTGGTTACCAATGTTGGAAGTGGTTCTTGTACTAACCATCTTGTAGGTTAGATTCCTATCCTAGATTTTGAGCAAACCTGAAAAGAATGGGTGGAATCTGAATTTGAAGTCTGGATCTCCCTCTTAGATTTGTGCAATCCGGTATCGAAGATAGATCCACGGAGCGGGAGAAAGAACTGGTTCTTTTTCTTTCTCAGTGAAAGCACCAAAATGTTTGCACCAAAATTGGGCAACACCCTTCGGAAGTCTTTGAAGAGATAATAAGTGAAGAACTTAAATTGGAAATGAAAATTATCTAACAAAAACTCCAAGTTATAGAAAAATAAATTGCATAGAAGACAAGGATTTAGAGTGGTTCGGCGATGCGCCTACGTCCACTATGAAGTTTGATCCCTTTATTGCTTAATACTTGAAGGTTACAAGTGTTTTGAAGCAAATTACAGCAGACAACAGACTTAAATTCGAAATCAGCAGCCAAGATGGTGGTATGGAGTGATTCTGGCAGCGTTTAGGCGTACTCTTTCTCTCCAAATTCTCCCATACCTTTTCTGAATGACCAGGGGCTCTATTTATAGGTGTGGAAGGCCAAAATCCCGCCTAAAACTCAGGGAGGTTGCCTGGCACGTGAGGGGGGCCCATAAGCCTGCGTTCTCGGAGTCCGTGCCCAGTTTGGGATCGATTCGAAGTGAATTTCGAATCGATCAAAAATGCATCCAATCGAGGCGAAATTTTGTGTGGACATTCTTCGTCATGTAGACAAACTTCTGTAAAAATTTCATGGGATTTGGATCAGTAGATTTGGAGTTATGATCGGTTCGAAATTGGGTGTTCGTCATGCTGGTTGCTTCGACTCCACTGATTCATTCGAATCCATATGGTTCGAATCCATATGTTTCGAACCCATATGGTTCGAACCCATAGGGTTCGAATCCATAGGTTCGAATCCATATGGTTCGACTCCATATGGTTCGAATCCATGCTTTCGTATGCGATGTGGATGGATTCGAAACCGATGGCTGATGGAGTCGAAGCTGATGGATTCGAAGCTCCTGATGGATTCGAAGCTTGGATGGATTCGAAGCTTCTGATGGATTCGAAGTTTCTGATGGAGTCCAAGGTGCTGATGGAGTCGAAGCTGATGGATTCGAAGGCGATGGAGTCGGAGCTTCTGATGGGTTCGAAGTAGTGATGGACTCGAAGTTAAAGGATGGATTCGAAACTGATGGGTTCGAAACAGATGGTTTCGAACATGACGGGTTTGAACAGGATGGGTTCGAACATGGTGGTTTCGAACATGATGGGTTCGAACACGATGGGTTCGAACCAAGCAATGTGCACCGCCTCATCTTGAATCCATCATAACTTGAGCATACGACCTCGGACCGTCTTGAAATTTGAAATGCTGGCTTCTATGGTCTTTCTTGTCATGTCCTATCAATTGCGGCCCGATCCGGGCTCGGACAAAATTCATCGATATCCATAGCGAAGAGAAGTGCAACCAATCTCTGAGACGAACTGCCCTTTGTTTTTGGCCAATCTTTTGGTATCACGGCTTTGCCAAAAAAGCGGGATAACAACCCTGCCTCATCCAAACCTCATCCAAGACTTCTACTTTTATTTCACAATTGTATTCGAATACTTAAAAGCGGATTGTATCTGTAATCAAGTTTAAAGTGAAGAAATAAAGGATCAACTTCAAAGTGGATGTAGGCTACAATGCCGAACCACTATAAATTCTGTGTTCTCGTCTCCCGCATTTTAATTTATATCATCTTCTCTATTTTAATTTATCTTCTTCATTAATCTCTCTACACAGACTCTCTAAGGGTGTTAGTGACCAATTTTGGCGCTAACAAAGTCTTTATTTCAGTTTGATCTGATAGCCATGAATATCCTAATTACAAGCTTTTCTCTACCCAATCAAGAAAAAAAAATAAGGAAGAAGGATAATTCAGATTTATCATTTCTAATAGGGGTACATGCTATTTATATAAGATTTAGGTCATTTGATTCAAGGCATGTGTCATTTTTAAGAATGAATGATGATGATTGGCTGAAATGCACATATTCGAAGTGACATGTGGCATAACTCCTTCTTTGAATCATGGTGATGTGGCACTGCTGATCCAATCAGATTATTCCTCATGGTTAGCTGGATGCTTATTCCATTTGGATTAGTCAACCTATAATGTCACAGAAGTATCAATATTCATAGCTTGTTTTACCAACATACAGTAGCATAGTTGAGTTGACTTCTAATAAATAATCAAACCATTATATAATAGCCTCGTAGCATTGCCTTTGATAGCTCAACTGATCACCATACAATTGCCTTAGAATATCAATCCTTGATTGCTCCATTAATCACCATGAAATTGCTTTAAATTATCACCTTTCAATAGTTTCATTGACAAACATGCGATATCTTTGTGATCACCAACCCATGATAGCTTATCTAGTCAATCTGCGATAGCTTTAAGATCATTATCCTCTGACAGCTTGTTTTATCACCATGCTATAACTTGGAATAATCAATAAACCATGGCTTCCCTAACCAGCATGGACAACCCAAATTTCTCAACCTTCGATGGCTTAAATGCTTTAATCTTCCAATGGTTTCTAGAGTCAACATGCGATAGCTTAAATATCTCGCACTTCGATAGTTCTTTTGATGTCCTTTTCTATTCGATAACTTTGAAATATTATCCTTCAACAGCTTACTTAGCTAACTTCTTCGAGATTATCTAACTTCGATGGCTTATTTTGTGCTTCCATCACTTAGTAGTCTACTTAGTCAACTTATGATGGCATAGGGATCGTCAACTTGCAATGGCCTATTTTCTCCTTTCATCTCTCGAGCTCTTCTTTTCAACCTACTATGGCTCATCTCAAACTTGTGATGGCTAGTATACTTTGGTTACAACAAGATGCTTTAAATTCGAAATGGAATCCAAGTATATTAACAAAATATGATTCTGGTAATTATACTTGAAAGAATATGATCAATTGGCTGCAATTAAGCCTTTTAGAAGAAAATTAGTGCATATGGAATTATAAAGCAGTATTGATAGGAAATGATTTTATCGATTTCAAATATTGAAACTAATGAAGTAATTTGGATAGCCAACATGCTTCAGTCCATTTAGATTCTATGGCAATTATCACATAATTGTATTTGAGTTTAGGCACATTAATTTTGAAATGGAACTTCTAAATAATGATTTTAAAGAAACTATGTCCACATAATAGGAAAAATGCCTCAGAATTAGTGGTAGTGATTAAATGGTATGTATTTTTTTGGATATGATCCAAAAGCTAATACAACAATCACACTCTATAAGCATTATAATTAAGTGTGTATTTGATAGAGATATCAAATAGTTTGATTTTCAGTTAAAATGCAGAGGAAGCGTATGTCTTTTAGAAAGAAAGTTAAAAGGCACTAAACTATTTCAAATACCATACATAAGCAACATACTACTAATTATTAACCCCTATTAAAATCGGCTTAGTATGGTTGTTTCAACCTCGATGTAGGGTTTGACAGATACATCATTACACTTGGTATAAGAGAATGTTGGGATTTTTACAGTCTATATACAAAAGCACCAGGTTAAAATGTTTGTTATGGAACATATGATATAGATCCCTTGTGCATAGGAAATAAGGATCAAAACATATACTACGTTATGTGGTAAATTAGATCTTGCTTATACACTTGGTGCACTAAGTGAATATTAAGTCTAAGGCACAATCACTAAATGGCATTTAAGAGTGTTCTCAAGTATTTACAAAATAGTAAATGGTTGTTCATGGAAATAATGAACTCGGTATGAAGGAGTGTTCAGACTCTTAATTTATAAGTGATATCATATATAATAAAGTCAATCTTAAGTTCATGTTTGACCTTAATTAAGAAGCTTTAAGTTTGAAATTTTGCAAAAGAGAAATAGTGGAAAACTCAACCAAGGAGGCTAGAACATCACTTTGAGTTATGTTGCGATGAAAACAGTATATATAAATGCACATACTTATAAGAATGGTTAGAATGGTTCACACGATTGGAAATCAGATAAGGTATTGTGGTTTCAGTAATGAAATTTAAATTTCAATTCAATCCAACAACCTAATATGGAATTGAGATATGTTCTCCATCATGAACACATGATAAAAGAGTTTATCGATAAAGGACAAGCGTAATTGAAAAGTTGATACAGAAAAATAATATCACAAATCCATTCACTGAGCCCTTTCATTGTCCTATTTTTGTAGACAGATTAAGGTATAGGCATGATGCATCTTAATTGGCCCTAAGTTCATATGGGATATTAATATAGTTAAGGGTATGCCTTAGGGGCAATTATATAATTTAGTATATAACTTAACTCTTACAAGAGAATATCATCCGAAATGATGTACGCATATGGTTTTATTTTTTTATCTATGTTGTTATATAAAAATATAAATAATGAATTAAATATATTAAACATACATAAGTAGAAATACCTTTGGAGAAGCAGTTTATCGATTGTGGTTACGAATATGTTCGTAATCATGAGTGTTGAATATATATATATATATATATCTGTGTGTGTGTGCATGGGGATGTATGTGTGTTTATATGTATATGTAGGTACATATACACATATACTTACTCCTTAAAGTTCCTAGCCGAGATGGATTGAGAAAAGAATATTGATATCTCTGTTGAGACTAGAGTATTTAACACTGTCCATATGACGGACATTGATTTACTTATAACCGTTGAGGGCACCAAGTGTTTACATAATTATGGTTGTTTATAATAATCATAGAATGACTCAAAGAGATTCTTCCATAAGGTAATATAACTTAGTCAATATAGAATATCTTAGGGTAATGATGTATAATAGTCTTCTGACTTAAGCATATTGTCCATCTAAAATATCTAGACTATACTCCAACCATGGTCTACTATATGGCAAAGCGACCATACCACCCCATAATTTGGTATATTTTGAACTATTTAAAGTGGAACACTATAAATAGAGATTAGTCCCCTTCATTATAGATGCTTATTGTCACCATAATTGGCAAGTCAACTTAAATTCAAAATCGCTAGCTAGAGCAAATCTGTAAATTGATAAATGTTATCGGATTGAATTAAGACTATAAAAGTTTTTTATGTAGTTAACAAGTATAATAATAGAATTTTTGACTATAGACCAAATTCTGTTTATCTAAGTGATATAGTGATGACAAAAAGAATAAAAGTGCAAAATGTCATTACTAGTGAGCTTGATCTAAAATACTGTTTCGCCTAAATGATCAGTAAGCATTGAACTTGACCCTGTACTATGATTTTAAAAAAATTCATACATACTTTGTTTTTAAATTGTTTAAATATTGATCGTGGAATATGTTTACACTACAAAGTCAATATAACCGAATTTTTGGCTATTTTAAAATTCAATGAAGGATAAAATTAGTTTATACCTTTTGCAGATTGATAATAAATTAATACGATTTTTTATAAATATCATGGCTAATTTTAATAATTTCAAGCTTAAAATCAGAAAAACGGTGTATTAATGTTATAAAATGGTCTGATCGATTTTGATGTCACAAAGTAATTAATCGAATAATGTTTCAAAGAGAGTCAAAAGCTTGTTGACCATGCTTGGTATAAAAGGATAGGCCGACCATAAAAAATGTGGGAAGGTGGACTAAACCTAATCTCAGATCTAGTGGAAAGGAGAGAAAGGTTTTGGGTGATGGCTATAAAAAGGCTAGGCTCCACACAAATTTGCGGATGATGTTTTGAGCTCTATACCCTTTCCTAGGCCGAAAACCCCATCTTAGAGTTTCCTCCCATAGATGTTGCAAGTCAAAGGGATAAAGGAGATAATGGGGCTTCTAAGGGAAGTTTTGATCAAATAACATACTGACTTTTGGCTTAATCATTTCAATGAAATGTATTGCCTTCTAAATATTTGTTCTTTATTTAAAACAAAATATTATAAATTTCCAAATTAATTTTATAATTTAATAAGATATTAAATCATTAATGTATACATACATACACACACACACACATATATATATATATATACGCACACATATTTAAACCTATAAAGTTATATATATGTACATATAATAACCATATTTATTATGCTTGAAAAAATACTATTATATTATATATAAATGCATAAAACAAATTTATTACACATATTTTTTGGTTTAATATATGTATTAAAGCATATTTTTTTGCAAAATTTAGTTGCTTATATATATAACTATGAGAATATTAATATAAATTAAAATACATTTTCATAAATTATTTCAAAAATTAGCAATAATACATTTTTGGATCCGATAAATATTTTTAATAAATATTTTTTATAATTATTTTACATGGTAAAAGTTATTTAAAATTGAAATGTTAGAATTATTCTAAACCTAAATTATTTGGCCATAAATAATTCTTAAAAAAAAGTCAAGCTGGTCGAAGTATTTATTAATACTAATTTTTTTTTGAATATGTTAAAAATATTAAAGCTGCATTTTATATTAATAATATATGCATGACCAAACATAAAATAGGTTATATACATATATTTATGTAATATATTTTTTAATGTTCACAGTGAATACAATTATTTAGTCATTTATAAATATCTTATGTAGTTTCAAAATGGTTGTATACATATTTATTATTATTTATTTATGTATTTTTATTAGTTAATTTTCAAATGGATGAATTAAAAATAATATAAAATAAATATAATTATTTTATTTTATGCTCATATAGGATATTTAATATTATACCACACTTAGTCATCCTAATTGCTATGGGAAATGTGGTTAATTTTCCTTTGAAACCCTACTTTAGGATATATATACAACCCATACCTTAATGGGCCTAAATTTCAACAGAAATCAAAACCCAAGTCCACCAAAGCACAGATCATTGGATTTGGTACCTACAAATAAGCATGAACATTATTGGAGATTGATAGGAATCTAAACTCATAGCGGAAACAATAATATGACAAGAATATCGACTATGAGTACTACCTTGGAATTTTTGGTATTTCTTGGATAGTAGATTGTCGCATTAGCATCGAGCATGAGAGAAAAGAAGACTTCTCCAACAACAAAGCACATCTAGGTCCAGTGACATGTTCCTCTAAATCTATCCTGTAGGTTGTTGTAAGGAGGAGGATCAAAACAACATTATAATGACTGGAAAATCTATAAACTACATATAATACAAATTTATACCGATTGGTTTTCATTTAATAGTTAAGTTTATTCAGGTTAGCGATTCATCCTAACCTTACATTGCATACACAATTACTTACCTATCCTTTCCTAGGGTACAAAATACCAACGAAGCCTTATCAGCCACCCAATACTTTTGAACCTATTTTCCACTTAATACTTCTAAATACGAAGCAGGCTTCTATAATTGTCACAAAACTTTTAAAAGAGAAATATGCAGACTCTTCCATTCAAGTCCTCAATCAAAGTTGACTCAATCATTTAAGACCTATTCCCAAGGCGGTTTTCTAAAAATGTTGTCAATGGTTGGTGGGTCCTAGCTACAAAGGCCTCTAACCACTATTTAAGGCTTTTGACATTTAAGGTCCAACTATTACCGCATCTATCACCAATAAAATCGTAGCCATGTAAGAGATAATACCCAATCCACTCAATACCTTTAAAAGTTCTAGGTAGACTTCTAACCATTTAATGCTTATATTCTAGGAAGATCCTATGTCACTTAATACCTATCCTCAGGCAGACTCCTCACTAGTACCATCGTTATTATGACCTTAGCAATGTGAGCTACTGTACCTAAGCCACTTCATACCTCATTAATAAGGACTAGTCTGGCCTTTGACCATTCAACATCTATTTATAGGTTTGCCTTTGTCATTAAATACCTAATCCCAAGGAGGACTCCTCATTGGGACTATTTAGCTAACATCGCTTGGAATCAAATCAGGTTACTTAATAATTCTTTTTTGGAGGGAGGTGAACCCTTAGATTAGTCACTTATACCCTCAAACCCAAAACGAACCCTTCCCGAGATATCCACTATCACTCTTAGTAATAAATATGAAATCTCATTAGCTTACTTCTTTTAGTAGGGAGATGGGCCTAAAATAGCGACTTAATACCTTAAAACTAAAGCAAACCCTTTTGGAGACATCCTTATTCATTTGGAATCTCACTATGTTACTTAATACTTCTTTTTAGAAGAGAGGCGGACCTTGCTGACACCTAGTACCTCAAACCAGAAGCGAAACCTTATGGGGATATCCCTCACCTCTCCTAGTTCCAAATTTGGATAATTTATTACTATTCAACTAAGAAAGCAAGCCTAATCTCTACGTCATCACGGATCCTAAGATTAGTGATATCTCACATCAATATTAAGTGAACCCGACTATTGGTAGCCTCAAGGCGAAGGGTAGTCTTCTATTGAGTGACTCTATTGATCATGCATCATTAACATACTAAGTCTAATTAACCGTCCTAAGTCTTTACTTTTATTATCTTTGGTAGAAATTGGAATTATCCAACTTATTCCATTTTTTTAAGGTAATAAGATTAACCTTAAATACTTTTCTATCCACAAATCCTCTTTTTATGCTCATAAATGTCAATTTTTCATAAAATCCTAACGGACATTTCCTAAGATATTTATGTATGATTACTAATTTCATATTAGTAATACTTTTTAATCATTCCGTAGTTATTAATCCAACTTCTTTATTTATCAGTCTCATTAATCTATTTACCTAATCAAATTATTGCAACTCCCATATTTGTTATCATTTATTTCCCATTTATTTGAGTTACAATCTTTCAAATCTTTCTCATTAATTAGTTATCCCGAACATGAATATTATGTGTAAGCATCATTATTAGCTAAGTTTTATTTAATTATTATAAGCAAGAAAATTATGTACAAATATATACTTTTATCGAACATATTCCAGTTATATATCCTCACTAAAATATCTTTTTCCCTATTCAATTGTTGGAATCATTTCTAAAAAGGTTATCTGCTATAATTTCTGCAAATCAGTCAAAAACAAACATTTAACTTCAAAATATAAAAGATTATACCATTTGAAATTTCAAGGAATAATCATATATTTTATTGCTAAAATCGTTAGTGTAGAATATAATGAATTCATATTCTACACATCTCTTTCTCTTTTTATTTGCATTTATTCATTATTATATTAAGCACTATATTTTTCTAAATGGGAAAGAAATCAAACTGATTAAGAAATATTAAACGGATCT
Organism: Allium cepa; assembly: GCA_030765085.1. Classification (NCBI taxonomy): domain Eukaryota; kingdom Viridiplantae; phylum Streptophyta; class Magnoliopsida; order Asparagales; family Amaryllidaceae; genus Allium; species Allium cepa. The sequence continues at coordinate 502,928,603 of CM060931.1, forward strand.
CAATTCCAACAATTTCAAACATAGAAAAGTTCACATCACTACAAGATTAGGGTATTAATCCAAATTCATGACATTATTACACGATCTATTTTCAGATATGAAATAAATTTCATTCAAATCAATATTCCAAATTCATACCGTTGAGATAGATTTCCAAATAAGGTTGTAAAAAGTTCTAAATCAGTTCACAAACAATAACATCTAGGCGTTTTTTATTATATTTTGATTACATTCAATTTGTTGCATATAACTCATATATAATTATCCAGTTATGCATAAAAATCAACAAAATAGAAATAGTGTAATTTTCATATTATGATAATCTATAAAATTTCCCACTCACCTTTTAAAAGTGATCAAAATCTCCAAATCTAAAGTACAATATTTGATTCATCTTCAAATCCTTTTTAATCCAATAAATATGTATAAAATGGGTATATACATGTATTAGAATTACAAATCCGAGAAGAGATTTGGGATTGGGAGAGAAAATAGATATAAATTTATAAATTACCTCAAATATGCGTATAATTGATTCTCTTGTCTTCTTCTTTTTATTAGATTTCTATTCTTGTCCAATTTGTGTATATATATATAAAAATATAAATACCTATTTTTATAATTTAGAAAGAAAGTAGCGGAGAAGAAACAGTAATGGTACGCTATTGCCTCTAAAAAAAATATGAGAAGAGAATGGAGGGTTATACCTGAATTTATAGGCGTAAGCATCAATCTCAACTTTTGGATCAAAATATATTAAATTCGGGCTGATTGCGGCCCAGGTTTATTACGACTATCTAAAGGCGACCGGTCGACCACCCATGGGGCTCCGATCAACTACTAGAGGTCGATCGGTCCTAAAATAGGTCGGCCTATGGGCTCTTGCGACCAAATAATAAATGTTAATTTATCCAGTCAAATTATTTCTATTTCGAATTCATTTTTCATTCGCAACTTCTTCGTTTAAACACAGATAAAAAAAATCCAAATATGAAAGTTGCTTAGAATTTTCCATGAACGCAGTAATGCACATTTTATAGTCAAATTGCATCATTTACACAAATTACATTTTTGGAGCCTATTTGATTAACTAACTAATTAAATAACTAATGCCAAATTACGGCATGTTACATTCTTCCCCCTTAAAAAGAATTTCGTCCCCCAAATTTCACCAGTGACTAAGTCATGGTTTTGGCTCCTAATTATCCTAAAACATAAAACAATTAAGTGTACAACTAATTTTGCAACCAAATGTGCACAAGTGCATAATGTATTACTGTATTACCACACAAAAAATATTTATGCAGAATGATTCTAAATCGGATCCTCCTATATTAATGCATTTCTTTTGAAAATATTTTTGGAAAACTATTATGCAAACAACCTATAAATATACTGGAAGTTCTACATGTATTCAGCTTTTTGAAAAATCTTTTCACCCAAAATCCCCATACTTATATGAATAGAAATATGAAGCAACTAATTTTGCATCCACAACCTACCATCCAATAATCTAACACATCGGAAAATCACTTCCTAAACATTATTCCTATGCCGGAAATATGAATTTAGGCGGAGAACTTAATGTTCTTACCACATTATAATCTTCCTATTCCCACAGTACAGCGGAAATCTCCTCGCTGTTACGAAAATTACTTCAAATTTTCCACGTACAAAACGCATAAGGAGGCTTATTTCAAGCTCTAAAACAGGAGGCTTATTTCAAGCTCTAAAACAGAATTAAGTCTAAAAATAGACTCATCATTGGCAAGGTATGGAAATAGAAATTCAAGGCTAAAAACTTTTCCCTTGTTATCGTTTGTAGTTATCGCATCATCGACTCTAATGCACCACTAAATTCACAAAATCTAACTCTATCATCCTTCCCTATACCTAACTTGTGGCCTTCAAAATCAAAACTTTCACAAAAACCTTTCCCAGTTTTTAAATTTGTACATCAAAATAACATCCCAAAATATTTAGATGCACATTTTCCCTTAAAATAATTTTGAAAGAAACTCTAAAATTAATTTAAGAGTTAAAAATAACTAATACCTAATTTTTTTTCCAAAGAGAACTTTTCAAATCAAGATAAAACTTCTAAAAATGTTTTCCTTCTTAAAAGTTTTGATAAACCAAGCAACAATTTCAGCATAGTTGGAAATTGGTTATGTGCTAAATGCCTAAACCAAATTCCAAAATTCTACAACTAATCTTTACCTATAAAACTTCACATTTTGCATAAAGGAAAAACATCTACACATCTATTATTCAAATTTTTTAGCTTTTCAGGAACATGAACAATGACCCATGACATCAAAACAACTTTATCACGTCCTCACTGAAATTTTCAACTATTCTATACTTCCATGTCTTATATTACATTTACTATTAGTCAAGTGTATTTATGAGATTCCCGTATATATATTGCTTTCTTACTATGCATATATAGAAGAGGTTTGCATGTTCAAAAACAATAACACAGTAGATAAATAGGAACTTATAATATCGTGCATGCCTTTTACAACAGACAACTAATAGTTTTACAACCCATACAAACCTAAAAGAAAAGACAAATGCTGGAAGGGAAAAGACAACAACACCATAAATCCTAAAAAAAGGCCAATAGACTACAAGATGCCTTGCTCCATGGCTGGGTCTTGATCCAATGCTACGACCCTTGAATGGTCATAACATGGTGGGTATACATCCAATCTCGTGCCGTTGGCACTGTTGGTGTTGCTGATGGTTTCAGAATTGCCATCTGCTTAATGAAGAATCTAGTGTTGGTAGAAGGAACCTTCTACTAAACTACCTCTCCATGGATGTTCACACCTATTACTTAAAGGTGAGAGTGGATAAATGAAAATATGAAAAGTGACTCTGTGGAGTGCTAATCCTTGATGAACAAATAAAATAAAAAGGGCGTGGGTCTAATAAATGGCAATGTTGCCAATACTAGCATAGGTGGTATTTTGCACCATAGGATAAATCCAGTCATAACTTCCCAATATAGGGATGACGTTATGCCAAATGATGCACATAATCAGATGGGCAGTTAGACGTAGAATATCCATCTTCCAATCATCGACGTCTAGGAAAATACCTACTGCAAAATCTTTGAGTCGATCACTTCAAAATCAACCAAGTCCGCATCCTTCGTGGGGGCCTCTAAAATATCAGTGAGATCATCATTAGATAGCTCAATCAAGATACCCTTCACCTTTGAATGAATCAAATTGTTGCCTCCATTAAAATTCTACACCTATAGGACATTGAAAAGGAAGATGCTACATGGGTAACATTCCCACTCAAAAGTCTCAAAGATGAGGATCTGTGCAAATCCCACCACGATGCTACATGGGTAACATTCCCACTCAAAGTCTCAAAGGTGTGTTGGGCTAAGAAGTGTTTCGAAAGGAGGAAATAGGTTTTAGATTTTGAGTGGTGGAAGAGCGAGATCCAACGTGCAAAACCAGCATAAGGGGGCGGCGAGGATGCTACTCCTTAGAAAAAATGGCGTCGACTAGGAAGGGAAGGCAAAGAGAGGCTAATACATAGATGAGGAGGATAGAGATTGGGTTCGGCTGATTGAGGAAGGGGGAGTTGAAAGAATGCAATTGGGGAAATTTGGACGTGACTTTCATTGTCCCGTTCTAGGTTCAAGTTATGCCAAAACTCATTAACTGGTAGACCACTCTAGGTTTTCCACAAAATGGTTAGTCGCTAGATAGATTTTGGGTGTTAATTAAACCAAGACCCAATTAGGGTTGGACTAAATGATAATAATTATTTCACGTTGTCGCCTTCGATTCGACACGCAATAACCCATAGTTTTATCACTAAGAATTGGGACATTTAATTAACTTTAAATATGAAAATATTGGATTATTTTAAACAAATAACATGTTTTGTATAATAAACAATAATAGTGAGCTAAGTTTTGAAATTCGTTTACAAAAGTAGATATTTTCGATTTTCACCAAAAAAGTGACAAAAATTGATTTTTGTTAAAAATAAGTTTTTATCGAAACAATTATTTTGAATGTCAAATAATACATTTTAAATTTTATATAACAGTAATAATTGTTTTATAATAGTATTATGAATATATAAACTTTACATATACTTCGTCACATTTTGGTAGATCGACGTCGTATTTTTACAATTGGAGTTTTATATTATCTAATATTGTTTTAATTATTTTTAGAAGAAAAGAAACTTATTTTCAAGTTTGTTTACATAAATAAATAGTCTTATTTAAAACTAACAACATGACCGAAATTAAGATCTCGAATTCACTATGGTTTGACGAATAGAAGTTATGTTGAAATTTGCAACTTGGTTTGTCAAATGTAACATATATACATATACATGCATACACACATTTAAAAACATCACAGTTAGTCAAACCAAAACCTTAGAAAATGTTTGAGGTATTTTTAAGTGAAAAAGTAAACATTTAATTACCAGTAAAACATGTTTTGCTCTATTAAAAAGTTAGGGGACAAAGGACAATGTGACGAGTTAATAGAAAGTGATGAAAAAGATGTAATGTAAGAGGTATTTTGATGACAGAGTATTTTGATCTTCACACATGAAGATATTTTAAAAGTTTTCTCCCACTATAAATACATATGTACACTCTCTTCATTTCTACACCAAACTCCACTCTCTTCTCTTATTTAACTATTGTCTTCTACCTCTCCTCTTCCACCATAGACATGAGTATATTAATGGGAGAAAAAGGCCTTAAGCCGAAAGCAATATGAAGGATGAGGAGGTGGACGAGAGTAAGGTGGAGTGGAGGATCTAGGCCATGAGCATGTAATGATGAGGAAGTAGGCCGTGAGCACCAAGGAAATGAAGGAGGATGTGCGTGCGCAATAGGAAGGGAAATGAAGAGTTTATGTGACGTTTTGGTGGAGTTAGAGATGATAGACGAAGTATTGTTATGATGAATGTTGGTAGGAAGAATTTGGGTTAAACAAAAGTGAGTAATCGATATTCATAATTACTAAATAACATCTATAATTATTTTTAGTATGATAACATAACCATTAAATATCTTGGATGATTTGTATGGATGTTTGAAAATTGGTTAATTATATGGTTGATAACTTGGTTATGATAATCATAGCCAACAATGGGAAAATCATAGTTATCCAGAATAGAAATGGTTAATTAATTAGCCATAGTTAATTCATGGAAACATAAATCCCTATTATTATGTGTATGTAAGTTAGTAAGCCTCTTTATGATTTTGAATAAAAAATGACTGAAAATTGAACATATAATATTATAATATGGAATAAAGTGGAAAATGGGTTTTTAGTGTAGTAAAAATAGTTTAAAATTATTTAAAATGGTTTATTATGGCATTTTAATTTTTTTTACAAGTTTCGGTAAAGTTTAATGATGTTTGAAAAATAGAGCCAAATCGAGCTCATCGCGTAGCGGTCGTTCATCAATTTCCGACCTGAAAAGTTAAATCAATGTGTAGGATCTAATATAAGTTAGAATTCTTTGGATTAAAAATTTTACGAGCCCAAGCGGGTATAGTTTTCAAAAAAAGAAGAAAATTAAGATTTTATTTAGTAGAGTTTGAAATATGTTCAAATCAAGTTTTCAAAATATCGCATTTTGGCAGTTCGAAAATCAAAAGGGTAAATTCTTAAAAATGAATGTTTTTAAATCTTTAAAAATGTAAAATAAATTTCATAAATATGAATAAATTTTTTAAAAGAGTTTTGAATAGAAAATTTGGAAATATATTAGTTGGAATATATATCTAGAGTTGAGAAGCTCTATAAATACTATCCATATCAGTTTTGTGACGGTTTTCGGTAACTTTTGCAAATCATGGTTTTAACTTAGTTATTCTTTCCCCTTTTTAGTGATCTTTTAAAATCAATAATTAAGTGTTTTGAAGATGATTTGGAAATTTTATGAGTATTTTAAAGGAGATTAAGATAAATGGTTAAGGGAAAATTATTTTAGACAATATTTGGAATAGTGTTAAATATATGAAAATCATCTCTGAAAAAATAATATAAAGGATTTAGAGTTGATCAAATAATTAGACCATCTGATGAGTAATAGAGAGATAGTCTCTTGACCCGAGCTTGGGCAACCAGTGTTTGAGTCGGCTCTAGCTATCTAGATTGGCCTGATGGAGGGATCGATATACTCGGACTACATTTTCTTAAGGTAAAAGAAAAGAGATTTGGAATTTTTCAAAAGTTAAACAAGAGTTTAAAATATGAATTTGGTGGTATAGAGAATACCCTAGTTAAACTCTATATTAAATTCCAAGAAGAGAACTCGTGTATCCATATGAATTTAAAAGGTGATTTCGCCGTTATTTGACGAATAATGCAGGTTGAATACGAAAAGTGGTATTGTGTATAATTAGTCTAATTTCTTTTGATCCTTTTCTCCTTAATACTAATTTATTTGGGTTTATCGTAAATGATGCCTTAAATATCATTATTTTTGACCCATAATAAGAAGTCTTTATTAAGATTTAAATAAATGATTTGGAAATGCTTTCCTAAGTAAAAGGTGAAATGATTTGGAATTATTCCGTAATTAAAGAGGTTTCATTAACTAGAGTATTTTATAAATGAGGCTTAATAATCCCATATACTCTTAAAAGGTAAAGGAATAGTTTACAAGAATATATCTTCGAAAGATATTTTATTTGATTAAAAGATAAATTGATGGGACGTTGTTTGATAATCAACTATATACTTGACATCTTTTTATCGATGATTGGTTCGATGAAACCATGGTTGGATTGGGTAATTTCTATCTGAAAACCCCTTTGAAACAATGTATGCATTCGAAAGTAAAGATATGTTAAAGATAATGATTTAAAGACGAAGATCTTCATGGTATATGGCTGCTTGCCACCAACCTCTAGGTTAACCCCCTTATATATATATATATATATATATATATATATATATATGGTGGTAGTATTGCCTTCATTCTGAAAGTTTCCAACTTGCATGGACTACTCACTACTAATCCCAGGGATGATTCCCAAATAGGTAGTGGTGGGAGGAGTGCCTTCGGTTTGTCCTTCACCTGGACAACTTGTATGGATGAGTGTCTAACATTGCATTTCTAAAAACCATGCACATTGATCTCTACAAGCATATATCCATTTGGTGGTGTAGGAGGTAACCTTTCCTATATTTAACACCCTTCTCTGATGCGTACAATCTTAGAAGTTGTACTTTTATGGAAATCGATACCATGTTGTTAGAAATGGCGATGTGGCATTCTAAGTGGAATTTGCTTTTTGAACAGAAAATCATGGTTTTTTGAAATGCAAAGCATGGCTTTGTGAAAATCAATGCATGGATTTGTGGAACGAAGAGCGTAGCTTCACGAACCTCACATCCTAGGAATGATAGGGATACTATGTGGTTTATAAGACATATAGTTTAGGCTATCGGTTTGATTGTTGATGGAGGAGTCCAGTAGCGTCTGGACCCTCAATGGTTTAAATGGGTAGGTATTTGAGGCTCGACTGAGAAAGGGCAAATCCATCAAAATACACTATTCCATAGTAGTGTAACAATGTAGTACAGAGACTTACTTAAGAAAACTGAATAATCACCAAGGAGTAGGATTGTTATGCATGGATTTCGCATCGGAAGAAATGGCACTAGTTCCCTATCATTTTAGAAATCTAATTCAAAATACGAGCTTTATGATATTGGTTGTATTTCCAAAATAGCTATAATGCTTTACAATCACTTCAACTACCTCTTTGGTATCGTATACACCGTTTGACATTATCCGTGTATTGGTACCCTCTTTATATATTTATTTAAAGAGTGTTTTCAAACCATTATCATTAATGATAATATCAAATTTGCTTTGGCATAAAGTACTTTGGTTATCGTAAGGTAAAAACCCACCTATGTTTATGTGTATCATCGTTTTACGAGTTATTATTATCTTCAAAGGTTTTGATTGGCATCAATCTAATCTATGACACTGTCTACATTTACAGTTCGAGTTTTCTCAAGGTGGGCTATCGAGCTTAATCCAGGTATTTTGATACCAGTTTTCGATCCAAGTAGTTTTACGTTTAGCTAAAGATGCTTGGAGTTTCCAAAGGAGATCTGGAGATCTTCATCAATGTATGGATTTTCCACTGCATTTGGTTTTTTGTTTTTCAGCATTTGTAAAGACAAAGGATTTATAATTATCCAGGCTGAATCAAGGTTAGACTTTAGTATGTGGTTAAGAATATATGATTATTCCATTCATGTAAGATTATATTTTCTATTCTGTTTTGTGTTGTTTTCTTTTTTTACCCTTAATCAATTTGCCTTTCTGTTACTTAAATTTGTGGCTTGTGAATACTGAGGATGTATTAGCGTTGATTTTCAAGAGTCAAAAATACGATTCATCACAGACAAGATCCGAAAAATTCCTATCTTCATCATGGCAGTGTCAAGTCTACAGCCTAATCCCGAACATTGCTTCCTCAATTCCCACAAAACTAGTGCGACCAACAATAATTCCAAAAACCCAAAAATACTCCGACTGCTGTTTACTGCCTACTTCGCATAGAAATATTTCTTCCAATAGCCAATGGTACAACAACACTTCAAATTACATACTCGATAAAATTGAATGTCATTCCTATTTCGTCTGTACATTAAGAGAGAAGATTTAAAATACCTCAATTTTATAAATCGAAAAATCGCTGAGCTAAATATATGCTCCTTTATACTCATTTATAAGTAACAGAAACCATTTCATACCAAAAATTCCCTTAAAATTCCAACTTATATATATTTCAGGGTCTTCAGAATCTTTTTTTTAAAACACAAATTGAAACGTCCCGCCTTTTCGCACGCTTTAAATCGACGATAAACCACACACGTCAGACTTAAAACATACGGAAGGGCGGATTGTTATGGGGTAAATAAGAAAAAGCAGGGGAAGAAAAAAAACAAAATAGAATCTTGCAGCGGAACGATAAAATATAATAATCAAATATACAGTTCAAGAAGCTGTTTTACAAAACATTTAATTATATTTATACAATACAAATCAAAGTACACATACCAGAGAATAATAATTAATGCAGCGGAATTTAATGGGGTAGTGGAATAATATAGTAGATATAGTACTACAAGTCTTCGTCTTCGTCCTTCAGAATAAAATCTTCAAATCCTGAAACGCTCGGACTGACCCGAGCGAATTGAAAAGACAAAACACTCGAGTTAGAACTAAAAGATCTTATGTAAGTTAAGTCAACATGAATAAATATGAGTGAAACAGCGTCAGAGATGTTTACGGGATTTGACATCTCCTATCTAGTGTCAACGTGAGTGCGGTAACTCAAGAGATGCTCGGTATTCAAATCTCCTAAGGATCCATTAAACTATTTACTATGTAGTAATATTTCGCTATTATAATAATGTCTATTAGTAAAATAAACTCACTTTTAAATAGCGTTAAGGAGTGACCAAATATTCCCCTTAACGCAAATAATGCCAATAGTCTATATAGTACCGTAATACCTCCTGAGCGGGAGGCTACCAGAGGATACTCCATAGGCACGACAAAAATAGAAACTCGTACAAGGCGCGCTAGGGTAGGTGACACGACACAACTAGGCAATGCCAGGGTAGATATACCGATTTCGCTTCCGGGTCGGTTGTAACGCGTAGCGCGCAACTACTGCCCACCTCGAGCCACACCCCAAATCAAAGAAATCAAAAGTGGCCACCGAATAAATCCAAAGTCAGAGCATAATATCAAAGGGATGTGTCCGATAAAAGGGGCTACCTTCTTAACCCGTCGATCGCTCCTGTTTTAGCCACCTTATGCCAACTCACGGGAGTTGGGTCCACGTATTTACCTCAAAGGAAACATCGCCACCATCCTACTTCATTCTGGAATCTCCACCTCGTACACGATTATTAAAGTGGTTTTCGGAGTTGGCAGAGAGTATGACAACTTCCGATCCCGGTCTCTTCAACAACCAAACGTTATTATAACACCGCGGTCTCTTCAAAATAGTTTATACTTTAAAACCAGAATATAATTTCCATTTCAAAACCATATAAATACGATATCATTTTTATTTTAAGATCCAAATCAATATGATATCATTTTATTTCAAATATATCCTTTTTCAAGAAATCATAGCACTTTCAAATCTATATGCCTTGAAGTCTATAGCTTTGAAACATAACTTAATATACTTCAATGTTTTACATATTAAATCACTTTATAAAATAAAATAGCTTCTTTAATTTTTAAAATAAATCCCAAATACTGATTTGAACCTCTCAATAAACCATTTAAATTCATATTTTTCAAAGCTTAAATATTCCACCATTTCAAAACATATTCGTTGATAATTCCATATATATCAATTTCAATTACTATTATTTAGATTTGAAATGTTTACTTAATAAATCAAATATCATTTTAGCAAAGCCTTTAAACTTCAAATAACATGATATACTTTCAATTTAAATTAACTTGATAATATTCATTTAAAGTGATTGATATTCATTTAAATCCTCTAAACCGAAATCAAATTATACAAATCATACCTTTTAAATTCTCAGATTTATTTAAATTTCAAATCAATTTTTATTCGAGGATAATTCTTAAAACACTTTAATTCAAATCAATGCATATTTCTCTTCCATCCTTCATTATTTAAGTCATTATACTCTACAAATATAATATAAATAAATACTTCACTGTATCATATATTAATAAAATCAACTTTTATTATTAAACTTCTTTAATACTTTAACCAATTTTATACATAGCTTAAACCAAGAAATTAATTATATATATAAATATACATTTATAAATATCCGAATCAATATCTCATAAACCATATTTTTCTTTATAAAACAATAGAAATCCTTTCAAAATATTTTTATATATAGACCAATGGTGTCTGTATAAAATTTTCTATCCTATCGTCAAGTGATACGGATATTTATCATTTCAATCCACAATTTAAAAAAAATTAAAAAATTACGGTTATATATCATTTTAAACCACAATCCCGAATGAAATGAAAACGCATAATAACTTGCAGTTTATAACAAATATAAAATACAACATCCATTCACCCAATATCCATCATCAACCATTTATTACAATCATCATCCAATTTTAAACAATAACATCAATATAGAACGGGTAATAAACAACAGGTATTAACTAGCAGTTTATATTTAATAATAAATTAAATAACTGACTTCTGGAAAATTTATATGCAATAATAAACAAATAACAATTTAACTGGCAGTTTATATGAAATGAATAATTAAATAACAATTTAATTAAATAAATGCAGTTTAACTGAGATATGATTAAAATATGCCAAACAGTCATAATTAAATTTCTAATCACAACATAAATTAATTTAACAAACATAAGAAATTTTAGAAGTTGTGAGTGGGTTAAAACACTCACCTTTCGAATTTAAATCCAATTTAAACCCAAAAATTGGACGGTCTCTAAATTCGTCTAAACTAGCTTCAAAGTGTCCGGAATTCCAATACGAACCTAACGGAGAAAACCGCGCGTGAATTGGATATCGTATGAGCAAGTTACATCGATTAGAACATTTGAATTTCAAAATTTAAATAAAATAAAACACTCATATGAAAGGCCACGTCAGCCCTTGACCTACCTTCGTTCTCCCGCGCATAACCCTACTGCTACCATCACGTTCGAACCCATCTGAGCCACCGCACTTCACCTTAAAAACGCCGCCTCCATGATCACTTTAACGACGATCAGACTGTGCCGCTACGTTGGCCTCGTCTCGCCGCCCCCTCCACTAACGACCGGACCTCCACGGCGCCGCCACGCATCCCTAGGACGAGAGCGACGTCGTCACGTCAATCATTGATTTTGCACACATCCAATCCCTTAAAGACCAAAGTAGCCGCATGGATCGGCTCCTCCGAGCCCCCTCTTCAATTTCATGCCTTCCTTCCGATCGTCGTAACATCGCGAATCCACCGTTGGATCTAAACCCTAGCCCATGGATGGCTGAGGTTCAACCTGAATTTCTGGGAAAATGGTATATCGAATTGAAAAACGAATTTCACCAGAAGATTACGCTCCTCGAGAGCTTTGAAATATAATTTTTTACAATTTTTCAGAGGAGTAGAAATTTTAGCTTTGGATTTGATTTGGAATTGGATCTGGAATTTTGTTGTCTGCCATTGAGGAGGAAGTGAAGAGGGATTGTATGCATTTGATTTGGAATTGGATCTGGAATGTTGTTGTCTGCCATTGAGGAGGAAGTGAAGAGGGATTGTATGCACATATAAATGAGAATAGAGGTAGGCTAGGGTTTATACCAGGATATATATAGGCAGGGTTGACATTTGAATAGATGGATCGGGTTGAATAAACACGCTAACGAAAAAGTGGCCCAAAAAGCCCATTCTGACTCCAGAACGAAATTGGCTCAACCCGTATATCAAAATAGATGTTTTAAAATATTTTAAACGCGATGGAACAAGTTTCAAATCCAAATTCAATCGCATGAAGAAGTTATGCTAAAATTTTCAAATTGATTTCAAGGCGTTTCGAGTCCGTACGATCAAATGACAAGTCTGATCGCTACGAAACTTGAAATCCTACAATAATTCACCGATACGGATCCGATGAAACTAGTTTCGTCGAAATCCGAGTCAGTGGCCAAAATTGCTATTTTTCAGTTAATTAAATAAATTGAAAATTACTTAATTAAATCAAATTTCAATTTCAATCCTAAAATCGACAATTCTTGTCATTTTTATTTCTTAAACATTTATACTAATTTAACAAATTTAACCGTCGATTTAAAATTTGTTAATTCCTCAATTTCCTTAAATTCAACAATTATAAATTAAATTTCCAAAATTCTATTTAATTAAATCAATCAATAATTATTCCATTCATTATTGTTAAATAGATGGCTTAAATATTGGATTTAAAACTATTACATAAATTTTTTCATATTATCTTTATTTCACATTGCATAACCTTTAATTTTAATTGCTACAAAAATTACACTTATTATAATTTGGATTTCAATGGATTGATTTGTTTCAATCCAAAACTTTTATTAAGTTCATTACTATTCTATAAACTTAGTTACCTTGTTTTCTTTCCATTCATTACCTTTAAATTTATTTCCTTCAAACCAATATTATAATTACTTACAGAATGTTGATTGTATTCAGTGACCATTTATTATAATTTAAATTCATTGAGTTAATTCAATGCTTACATTTGTTTTCATATATTCAATTGTAGCTAAGTATTAAATCTACATTATTTCCATTGATTTGCATTTCATTTGATTTATTAATAATTACCTTAGTTAGCCTTAACGTAGTATTAGATTAAAATTTTCATTGGTTACATCCTATTGAATTAACATTCTCCGATTACCAAATTAATCTACATCAAATTGCACTAATTAAATAAATTAACTGCAATTGATTTCAAACTAATTTTATGAACTAAATAAATAGGTAACTTATAACCATTGTTACCCTTAACTTTTAATTACATTTAAAATTTCATTAACTACAACAAATGTTCCAATCAGCTATATAATTCTAATTTCATCTTTTATTTGTGTTAACTATTTTATTCCCATTATGCTGAAATTTAGTCACTTATGCACATTTAATATCCCAATTCATTTATTTATCTTGGTTTTAATTTTTTATTTATTAAATCAACCGTCATCTTATGCATATAATTAACATTTCTATTGATTTTACATTAAAATTTTTCAGTTATTATCTGAACTTACATAAGGTAATGTTTAATTACATTTAATTGCTATTGATTAAATCATTGGTAACGAACAATAGTTGTCACCTTTATACATTTTATAACATTTGTAAATTTATTCTTTACAACCAATTATTACAACAACTCTCATTAAAATACATTTATTCCATTTCCATCCATTACACATTATTTTATTACCTTTTACATCCCACTATAATCAGTGCACACATAAATACAACACATGTTATAATTCCTTACGCAATAGTGATCTTATTCAATTACCATTAACTATCTATTTTATACAATAATCAAATGTTTACATTTGTTACTTATATCAAATTTTATAACCAAGCATAGCATGTTTAAATACAATGAATTGGAGTTTCATTAAGATTGTTGACAATTAACTTGTATTAACATTGTTTCATTTTAATTTAGTTATTATTCCATTATTAAATTACAAATTTTTATTTCTTTCAGTATTAACTCATAAAATATTATTAAATTAACAAACTTTAAACATAAAAAATTTATGGGTCGTTACACTCTCCCCCACTCAAAACTTTTCGTCCCTGAAAAGAAAAAAGAAGGGAAAAGAAGAAATTGAGTAGTCAATACATCTTATTCAAAGTATTAATTTTATAAACAAATAAATTTACAAAGTTTAATAATTTATATAAAATATATCTATTTATAACTATTAAGTATTTTTATACTCAAATTAATAAAGTTTGGAAAACAATTTTTTCAAAAATTTTCTAAGTTCAAAATTTACAGAAAATTTCGACAGAGTCTCCTTTGTACGGAGAGGCTCGTAAGAAAATATAATATCAAATATAACAATATATACATATATTTTCCAAAATAATATATATCCCCACACGGGGAAAACAATATAATAGCGCTATAAACCGTAATCCGAAAACGTATCTATTTGTCGGGCAATTAGCGCTTAATTATGAAACCAAAAGCAGTAGCAATTGCTTCCATAACCTATATTTCACTTATATAGTCCAAAAAGGTTAACAATCATATAAAATGAAGTATTTAACTTGTTTCAATCAATAACAAACAAATAAATACAAACAACAACAATCACTTGCAACCACATCATCCACATCATATACAGATCAATCATTCATTCATATCAAACAAAACAAATAGTTATTCGGGTCCAAAACTTCAAATTGTACGGAATGAAATCAAACTACAAAGTGTACCCTTTTACTCAATAGTCTTAGGCGAAACTAAATAGATTATACATTCATCTAATTTTTTTTAAAGTATCCTTACCCAAACAACCACAACCAAAACAAACAATAAATCCAACCAATAATTTAAGTTCATCCTTTAGTTTCATTTCATAACCTTTGTTGTTTAATTTCCCTTTTTTTTCCTTTTAATGATTTCTTTTAATTCACGTTTATTTCTTGCAAATTTTCATTTATTTATTTATTTGCATTACATTCATTCAATTTGCAATTTCTTTTTATTGCATTATAATTATTCATCCATTTATTAATAGTATTCATGTCCCATTCAATTTTCTTAGCATTTTCATTTTATTTACTTAAGTTTATAATCTTATACCTACAATACTTACTTCCTATTACCATTATTACAGTAACATTTAAATTTTAACTTAAGTTCACAAAATTTCAACAACAAATTCTTATTTACTAAGAATTTCATTAATTACTTTCATTACCTCAAGTTTATTACTTGTATAATATCTATTACATTTTCTTATTAACATTTCAACTTTTTATATCTTTTGATAAGTCATATATATGCCTTAAAGAACGTAATTGAATGTTATACAAGTTTACTTTATTTCTTTTAATTAACTTAATGTTCAATAATATTATTATTTATTTAATAGGTTACAATTTCAAATTCCCTTTAATCCCATTTATAACTTAGCATTAAATCTCTTAATTTATTTAGAGTTTCAAATACTCATCTTAAACTCAAGGGGTTTTACTTACTAGCCATCTTTTCCACTTATTTAGTTATAAATAACTTAAACATTTACTTAACTCTTATTTAAATTAAAGGTTCCAATTATTAATTAACTTCCATTTTGCTATACTAATTGAATCTGTAAAATAAGGGAAACTTAAGAATTTAAATACCGGGTTTTATTCATAAATCATTTTAAAATAATAGATAAATGTATATACTTACACTTTATATATCCAATTATATTTAAAACAGTTTTATAATTATATTGGTTTATCAAGATAAATCTGCAGTGAAACTACTAGAGTGACCTTCCCACATCGAAACTCGAAAATGAATGTCGCTGATGCGGCCGCCATCATCGAAATTATTTTCCAACGACAGAGAGGGTAGTACAGAACTTATCACTTTTCCAAGTTTTTTCTAACACATTTCTTTCAAATTATATTGAAATATTTATATCAGAAAATACTTCTAAAATATTATTATTATATTCCAAAATCATTTGAAAGAAATTTTCAAAACCCCAGAATTTAAGTTCTAAATTTCCAATTTTTCATTTATTTTATTTTCAATCTTATTTCAACTATTATTTATAAATTTAATTACCTAACAACCAATATGTTGCAACCAAATATATATCTTATTTATAAAAATTTATTTTATACATATAGAAAATATAATAGGCAAAATTATTTCATTCACCTATATTAAAAACAAATATTATGTCGGTCTGTCCTATTAAGTGTTTAGAAATCCTTATTGATGTCATAGCGTCCCATGCACCAACCAGAATTCATAAATACAAAACGGCATAGATTAACACAATATTAAAACCTTTTATAACACTAACAAGCACGCTCTCTCATGTATATACACTCAGCGACTCACCATAGGGTATTACTACCCTATTAATAAAGAGTCAGACCCCACAATGCTAAGGTTTATCGCTAAACCAAAGCTCTGATGCCAGATGTAACGTCCCACCTTTTCACACGCTTTAAATCGACGATAAACCACACATGTCAGACTTAAAACATACGGAAGGGCGGATTGTTATGGGGTAAATAAGAAAAAGCAGGGGAAGAAAAAAAACAAAATAGAATCTTGCAGTGGAAAGATAAAATATAATAATCAAATATACAGTTCATGAAGCTATTTTACAAAACATTTGATTATGTTTATACAATAAATATCAGAGTACACATACCAGAGAATAATAATTAATGCAGCGGAATTTAATGGGGTAGTGGAATAATATAGTAGATAATAGTACTACAAATCTTCGTCTTCGTCCTCCGGAATAAAATCTTCAAATCCTGAAACGCTCGGACAGACCCGAGCGAATTGAAAAGACAAAACACTCGAGTAAGAACTAAAAGATCTTATGTAAGTTAAGTCAACATGAATAAATATGAGTGAAACGACGTCAGAGATGTTTACGGGATTTGACATCTCCTATCTAGTGTCAACGTGAGTGCAGTAACTCAAGAGATGCTCGGGATTCACATCTCCTAAGGATCCGTTAAACTATTTACTATGTAGTAATATTTCGCTATTATAATAATGTCTATTAGTAAAATAAAATTACTTTTAAATAGCGTTAAGGAGTGACCCAATATTTCCCTTAACACAAATAATGCCAATAGTCTATATAGTACCGTAATACCTCCTGATCGGGAGGCTACCATAGGATACTCCATAGGTACGACACAAATAGAAACTCGTACAAGGCGCGCTAGGGTAGGTGACATGGCACAACTAGGCAATGACAGGGTAGATATACCAATTACGCTTCTGGGTTGGTGGTAACGCGTAGCGCGCAGCTACCGCCCACCTTGAGCCACACCCCAAATCAAAGAAATCAAAAGTGGCCACCAAATAAATCCAAAGTCAGAGTAAAATATCGAAGGGATGTGTCCGATAAAAGGGGCTACCTTCTTAACCCGTCGATCGCTCCTGTTTTAGCCACCTTATGCCAACTCACGGGAGTTGGGTCCACGTATTTATCTCAAAGGAAACGCCGCCACCATCCTACTACATTCTGGAATCTCCACCGCGTACGCGGTTATTAAAGTGGTTTTCGGAGTTGGCAGAGAGTATGACAACTTCCGATCCCGGTCTCTTCAACAACCAAACGTTATTATAACACCGCGGTCTCTTCAAAATAGTTTATACTTTAAAACCAGAATATAATTTCCATTTCAAAACCATATAAATACGATATCATTTTTATTTTAAGACCCAAATCAATATGATATCATTTTATTTCAAATATATCCTTTTTCAAGAAATCATAGCACTTTCAAATCTATATACCATGAAATCTATAGCTTTGAAACATAACTTAATATACTTCAATGGTTTACATATTAAATTACTTTAAAAAATAAAATAGCTTCTTTAATTTTTCAAATAAATCCCAAATACTGATTTGAACCTCTCAATAAACCATTTCAATATATATTTCAAAGCTTTAAATATTCCACCATTTCAAAACATACTCTTTGATAATTCCATATATATCAATTTCAATTACTATTATTTAGATTTGACATGTTTACTTGATAAATCAAATATCATTTAAGCAAAGCCTTTAAACTTCAAATAACATGATATACTTTCTATTTAAATTAAATTGATAATATTCATTTAAAGTGATTGATATTCATTTAAATCCTCTAAACTGAAATCAAATTATACAAATCATACCTTTTAAAATCTCAGATTTATTTAAATTTCAAATCAATTTTTATTTGAGGATAATTCTTAAAACACTTTAATTCAAATCAATTCATATTTCTCTTCCAGCCTTCATTATTTAAGTCATTATACTCTACAAATATAATATAAATAAATACTTCACTGTATCATATCTTAATAAAATCAACTTTTATTATTAAACTTCTTTTATACTTTAACCAATTTTATACATAGCTTAAACCAAGAAATTAATTATATATATAAATATACATTTATAAATATCCAAATCAATATCTCATAAACCATATTTTTCTATACAAAACCATAGTAATCCTTTCAAAATATTTTTATATATAGACCAACGGTGTTTGTATATAATTTTCTATCCTATGGTCAAGTGATACAGATATTTATCATTTCAATCCGCAACATAAAAAAAATTAAAAAATTACGGTTATTTATCATTTCAAACCGCAATCCCGAATGAAATGAAAATGCATAATAACTTGCAGTTTATAAAAAATATAAAATATAACATCCATTTACCCAATATCCATCGTCAACCATTTATTACAATCATCATCCAATTTTAAACAATAACATCAATATAGAATGGGTAATAAACTACAGGTATTAGCTAGCATTTTATATTTATTAATAAATTAAATAACTGTTTATCTAGAAAATTTATATGCAATAATAAACAAATAAAAAATTAACTGGCAGTTTATATGAAATGAATAATTAAATAACAATTTAATTAATAAATGCAATTTAACTGAGATATGATTAAAATATGCCAAATAGTCATAATTAAATATCTAATCACAACATAAATTAATTTAACGAACATAAGAAATTTTAGAAGTTGTGAGCGGGTTAAAACACTCACCTTTCGAATTTAAATTGAATTTAAATCCAATTTAAACCCAAAAATTGGACTATCTCCAAATTTGTCCAAACCAGCGTCAAAGCGTTCGGAATTCCAATATGAACCTAGCGGAGAAAACCGCGCATGAATTGGATATCGTATGAGCAAGTTACATCGATTAGAACATTTGAATTTCAAAATTTAAATAAAATTAAACACTCACATGAAAGGCCGCGTCAGCCCGTGACCTACCTTCGTTCTCACGTGCGTAACCCAACTGCTACCATCACGTTCAAACCCATCTAAGCAGCCGCACTTCACCTCAAAAACGCCACCTCCACGATCACTTTCACCACGATCGGACTGTGCCGCTACGTTGGCCTCATCTCGCCGCCTCCTCCACTAACGACCTGGCTTCGCCACACATCCCCAGGCCGAGAGCGACGTCGTCACGTCAATCATTGATTTTACACGCATCCAATCCCTTAAAGACCAAAGTAGCCGAATGGATCGGCTCCTCCGAGCCCCTTCTTCGATTTCATGCCTTCCGATCGTCGTAACATCGCGAATCCACCGTTAGATCTAAACCCTAGCCCATGGATGGCTGAGGTTCGACCTGAATTTCTAGGAAAACGATATATCGAATTAAAAAACGAATTTCACCAGAAGATTACGCTCTTCGAGTGCTTCGAAATATCAATTTTTCAAATTTTCTAAGGAGTAGAAATTTTAGCTTTGGATTTGATTTGGAATTGGATCTGGAATTTTGTTGTCTGCCATTGAGGAGGAGGTGAAGAGGGATTGTATGCACATATAAATGAGAATAGAGGTAGGCTAGGGTTTATAGCAGGATACATATAGGCAGGGTTGACATTTGAATAGATGGATTGGGTTGAATTAACGCGCTAACAACAAAGTGGCCCAAAAAGCCCGTTCTGACTCCGGAACGAAATTGGGTCAACCCGTATACCAAAATGGAATAAGTTTCAAATTCAAATTCCATCGTATGAAGAAGTTATGGTAAAATCAATATTTTCAAATTGATTTCAATTGATTTCAAGGCGTTTCGAGTTCGTACGATCAAATAACAAGTCCGATCGCTACGAAACTTGAAATCCTACAATAATTCACTGATACGGATCCGATGAAGCTGGTTTCGTCGAAATATGAGTCGATGGCCAAAATGGCTATTTTTCCAGTTAATTAAATAAATTGAAAATTAATTAATTAAATCAACTTTCAATTTCAATCCTAAAATCGACAATTCTTGTCATTTTAATTTCTTAAACATTTATACCAATTTAACAAATTTAACCGTCGATTTAAAATTTATTAATTCCTCAGTTTCCCTAAATTCAACAATTATAAATTAAATTTCCAAAATTCTATTTAATTAAATCAATCAATAATTATTCCATTCATTATTGTTAAATAGATGGCTTAAATATTGGATTTAAAACTATTACATAAATTTTTTCATATTATCTTTATTTCACATTGCATAATCTTTAATTTTAATTGCTACAAAAATTACACTTATTATAATTTGGATTTCAATGGATTGATTTGTTTCAATACAAAACTTATATTAAGGTCATTATTATTCTATAAACTTAGTTACCTTGTTTTCTTTCCATTCATTACCTTTAAATTTATTTCCTTCAAACCAATATTATAAATACTTACAGAACATTGATTATATTCAGTGACCATTTATTATAATTTAAATTCATTGAATTAATTCAATACTTACATTTGTTTTCATATATTCAATTTGTAGCTAAGTATAAAATTTACATTATTTCCATTGATTTGCATTTCATTCGATTTATTAATAATTACCTTAGTTAGCCTTAACGTAGTATTAGCTTAAAATTTTCATTGGTTACATCCTATTGAATTAACATTCTCCGATTACCAAATTAATCTACATCAAATTGCATAATTAAGTAAATTAATTGCAATTGATTTCAAACTAATTTTATGAACTAAATAAATAGGTAACTTATAACCATTGTTACCCTTAACTTTTAATTACATTTAAAAGTTCATTAATTACAACAAATGTTCCAATCGGCAATATAATTCTAATTTCATCTTTTATTTGTGTTAAATATTTTATTTCCATTATGCTGAAATTTAGTCACTTATACACATTTAATATCCCAATTCATTTATTTATCTTGGTTTCAATTTTTTATTATCAAATCAATTGTCATCTTACGCATATAATTAACATTTCTATTGATTTTACATTAAAAATTTTCAGTTATTATCTTAACTTACATAAGATAATGTTTAATTACATTTAATTGCTATTGATTAAATACACTGGTAACGAACAATAGTTTCACCATTATACATTTTATAACATTTGTAAATTTATTCTTTACAACCAATTATTACAACAACTCTCATTAAAATACATTTATTCCATTTCCATCAATTATTTTATTACCTTTTACATCCCACTATAATCAGTGCACACATTAATACAACACATATTATAATTCCTTACACAATACTGATCTTATTCAATTACCATTAACTATCTATTTTATAAAATAATTAAATGTTTACATTTGTTACTTATATTAAATTTTATAACTAAGCATAACATGTTTAAATACAATGAATTGGAGTTTCATTAAGATTGTTGACAATTAACTTGTATTAACATTATTTCATTTTAATTTAGTTATTATTCCATTATTAAATTACAAATTTATATTTCTTTCAATATTAACTCATAAAATATGATTAAATTAACAAATTTTAAACAACAAAAATTTATGGGTCGTTACACAAATTTCCCAAATGGAAAATTAAATTCCTTGCTAAAAATCAAAACCAAGCCTTTACTGATATATACATATAAATATTTAAGGATTTAAAAAGTTAGTCTTTTATAAAATAAATATTTCTTAACATGACTAACATAGAGGTATACATGTTTCTTTGAGAATTAAAATTTCAAAACTTTTCTAAACTAAAATTTCCAAAATAAATCATTGGAAAAAGAAATCCTTTAAAACCCTTTTTTCCAAACTCTAAGGTATTTTGAAAATATAACAATTCTTTTAGACTAAGGAAATGACATTTATTCTTCAAATAAAAATCCGGTTTGCCATCAAAGAGGTGGTTAATGAATGCATCTTGGGAAAAAGTTGCATTCGGACAATTGCGACATACAGACTCTAATTTTCTGCCCATCTAGAATAAATGTCTACTGGAACCCATCATCAAAATCCAAAGTCACAAGGTAGCTAGAATCTCAACCATTTAGTCGAACCTCCGGTCTTCGAAATTCTTCCATATGTTGTACTCATGCTCTTCACTAAAAATGCTTCATGCATCGCCATCACTCCGTAGGGTTTAGGGTACTTTGGAGTTGGTGCAAAAATATTAGCTCTAAGATATTTCCAACCCACAGTTTCTTTGCCATTCCCTCGGAGTGGAATTACAACTACATTTATGGTGGGAACTCTTAGAATCTAGCGTAAAAATATAATATTACTAGATAGGAAAGTACGAAAATGTTCTCTCAATTTATCCTAATTTCTTTGATCTACTAACCTAAGCTCTGATATGAAATGTAACTACCCTTACCTTAATGGGCATAAATTTGAACATAAATTGAAACCCAAGTCCATCAAAACACAAATCATTAGATTACCTGCAAATAAGCACGAGCATTATCAAAGATTGATAAAAATCTATACACACATCGAAAACAATACTAGGATAAGAATACCGAGCATGACTACTACCTTTGAATTTATGGTATTCCTCGGATAGAAGATTATCACATTAGCATCGAGCATGGGAGAAAATAAGACTTCTCCAACAAAAAAGCACATCCAGCTCCAATGACCAGTTCCATTAAATCTATCTCGTGGGTTGTAATGAGAAGAGGGGTCAGAACAACGTTTGGTGATTGGAAAATCTATAAGCTACCGATCACATAAATTTATATCTATTGGTTTTCATTTAATAGTTATGTCTATAAAGTTTTGCAATTCAATTAAACCTTGCATTGCACACATAATTACTTACCTACCCCTTCCCATGTTACAAAATACCCAATACGTCCAAACCTATTTGCCACTTAATACTTTTAAATATGAAATGGGCTTCTATAATCATCACAAAATAATTTTAAAGGAGAAATATGAAGACTCTATCATTTAAGATCTCAATCAAGGTAGACCCTTTCATTTAAGACTTATTTTCAAGGGTGGTTTTCTAACAATGTTGTCAGTTATTAGTAGGCAACAAAGAGCTCAAACCATCATTTATGGCTTCCCACTTTTAATGTTCAATCATTACTGCATCTATCACCAATAAAATCGTAGCATGTAAGAAATAGTACCCAAGCAACTTAACACCTTTAAAAGGACTAGGCAGACTTCTAACCATTTAATACCTATATTCTAGGGAGGTCCTACATCACTTAATACCTATCCTCTACCGGACTCCTCACCGGTACTATCGTTATTATGTCTTTAGCGATGTGAGGGACTGTACCCAAGCCACTTAATACCTCATTGATAAGGACTAGGAAGACCCCTGACCATTTAACACCTATTTAAAGGTAGACCTTTGTTATTTAATACCTAACCCAAGAAGGACTCCTCATTGGTACTATCTAGCTGACATCACTTGGAATCTCACTAGATTACTTAATACTTCTTTTAAGGAGAAAGGCGAACCCTTAGATCAACCACTTAATTCCTCAAACACAAAGGAACCCTTCCCTAGATGTCCACTAATAAATATGGATTCTCAATAGGTTATTTATTTCGGTAGGGAGGCGAGACATAAAATAGCCACTTAATACCTCAACACTAAAGTGAACCCTTTTAAGACATCCTTATTTATTTGAAATCTCACTAGGTTACTTAGTACTTCTTTTTAGGAGAGAAGCGAACCCTACAGCCACTCAATACCTCAATCCAAAAGTAGACCTCTATGGAGATATCCCTTATCGCTCATAATTCCATTTTCGAACCATTTAATACTTTTCAACTAAAAAGTAGGGACAATCTCTCGCATTGTCACGGGACCTAAGATTAGTGATATCTCATATCGGTAGTAAGTACACTCGACTATTGGTTGCCTCAAAGTGAAGGGTAGTCTTTCTTCAAGTGACTCTACTTAGCTCACATCACTGACCTACTAAGTCCAATTAGCTATCCTTAGTCTTTACTTGTATTATCTTAGGTAGACATCGTACTTTGCTTATTAATTCCCTTTTTGTTTAAGGGAATAAGATTTACCTTAAATACTTATCTACCCATAAATCCCCTTTTTATGCTCATAAATGTTAATTTTTCCATAATCCTAACGGACATTTCCTAAGACATTTATGTAGGATTACTAATTTTAAATTAGTAACCTATTTAACTATTGCATAGTTATTAATTCAATTTTTTTATTTATCAGTCTCACTAATCCATTTACCTAATCAAATTATTATGAAACCCATGTTTATTACCATTTATTTCCTATTTATTTGAGTTACAACCTTTTAAATTCCTTTCTCAACAATTAGCTATCCTAAACTCAAATATTACGTATAAGCGTCGTTATTAGCTAAGTTTTATTTAATTATTTTAAGCATAGAAAATTATGTTTAAATATCTACTTCTACCTAATATAATCTAGTTATATATTCTCCCTAAAATATCTTTTTCCATTTGAATTATTGGACTCATATCTAGAATGGTTATCCGCTATAATTTCCACAAATTAGTCCAAAAGAAACATTTAATTTTAAAATATAAAAGATTACATCATTTGAAATTACAAGGATTAATCATTTCTTTTTATTGGTGAAATACCGTGTATAATGAATTCATACATTACACATCTCTTTCTCTTTTTATTTGCATCCATTGCTTGTTAGATCAAACACTGTATTTTTGTAAAGGGGAAAGAAATTAAACTAATTTACAAATATTAAACGGATCTAAATTCCAACAATTCCAAACAAAGAAAAGTTAACATTCATACAGGATTAGGGTAATAATCCAAATCCATAACATTATTATACAACCTATTTTCAGATCTAGAATAAATTTCATTCAAATCAATATTCTAAATTTACACCTTTGGGACTGATTTTCAGATTAGGTTGTAAACAATACTAAATCAATACATTAACAATAATATGTAGGCGATATTTATTATATTCGGATTATATTCAATTTGTTGCCTAAAAATTAATAAACAATTATCCAGTTAGGCATGAAACTCAAATAAACACCAATGGAATAATTTTCACATTATAACAATCTATAAAATTTACCACTCACCTTTTAAAAGTGATCCAAATATCCAGATCTGAAGCAGAACCTTCAATTCATCACCAAATCCACTTTAATGCAAGAAATGTGAACAAAATGGATACACACACACATATAAATGTTAGAATTACAGATCTGAGAACAGATTTGGGATTGGGAGAAAAAATAGATACAAGTATATAAATTACCTTAAATACATGTATAGTTGATTCTCTTCTCTTCTTCTTTTTATTAGACTTCTATTCTTCTTCAAAACGTATGAATATAGTATAAATATCATGTTTTTATAATTTGAAAGGAAAGTGGAGAAGAAGAAATGCTAGAGCTTCGCTATTGCCTTCAGAAAAACATGAGAAGAGAAGGGGGGATTATGCTTGAATTTATAGGCGTAAGAATCAACCTTAACCGTTAGATCAAAATATATTAAATCTACATTGTTGCGGCCTAGGTTTATTGCAGTCGCTTGAAGGCGACCGGTCATGGAGCATTGGTCAACCACTAGAGGTCGACTGGTCCTAACTATAGGTCAGTCTATGGGCCCAGACGATTAATTAATAAGCGTAAATTTATATAATCAAATTATTTCCGTTCCAATTTTTTTCTTCTTTCATGAATTCTTCGTTTGGACTTCAATCGCAAAATTCCAAATATGAAAGTTGGTCAAAATTTCGCTATAAACACAGTCATGTAACTTTCATGGTCAAATTCCATCATCTGCACAAATTCCATTTTTGGGGACTAACTAACTAATTAACTAACTAATTAAATAACTTATGCCAAATTATGGGGTATTACAATATAAATTGTTTTGATGTCTAAATTTTGAATATAGGTAATATGACTTATTGATTAAACTAATTAACTAATTAAAAATAAATTTATTTAATTATTAATAAAAATAAATATTTTTGTGATGACCCAGAATTTTGGGCAATATCAATTTAATAATCTGCATTAAAAATTAAATTGATTTGATAATTTTTGTTAATAATTTTAATTGATTTAATAATCTTCTTTTAAATAAATATTTAATTAATGAATTTTATCTTTTAAAAGCTAATAAATTGTTTTCTATTTATAATGTATATATAGTAAATAGATAAGCTTGTTTTAAATTTAATAAATAAAGCATATTTTCTAATTCTAACATTTTTGGTAATGTGGAAATTGGATTTAATTTAATATTAAGATTTTCAAAGCTATTTAATAAATAAATTAGATGGTTTTAAATACTTAAGGTGAATGTTTAATTGTTTAAATTTATCTTAGCTTAAGTTTAAATTTAAATAAAAGGTTTATTTTATTTTTAAATATAGCTTGATTCATAGGATTTGAAATATATATAAGTTTAAAACACAATTTTACGAATGAACCATTAATATATATATATAAGAAAATAAGTAATTTATAATAAAGAGATAATTTCTTTTATAAATTATTTAAAAATTGATAAATTGTTATTTTTAAATAATAATAATAATAATGTGTTATTTTCAAACAATGTTAATAATGTATTATTTTTACAAATAGATTTTAATATAAATAAAATTATTATTTCAAATTAAAATTATATAGTTATATATGTATATGTATAACTTGATTTTTAAATTGGACATTTGAATTTGATTTGAATTTGAATTTATAGTCTTGAAATTTAAAAGGATAGATATTTAAATTGTTTTGGATTTTAAAATATTTGGATAAACTTTAATTTATGAATATGATTGGTTTTATTTCTTTTAAAATTATATATAAATAAGTACTTATTAACTAATTAATTAGGTATAATCTTACATTAACCTTTAGTAACATTTAAAATAAATACTAATTACTTTAAAAAGACATGTGTTATTTTTCTAAGCTTCATATAACATGTGTTAATTGTCAATCAACTCATATGACAAATGTTAATATTTGGGTCAAATGTCATGTTTTATTTTCATTTTTTTCTTTGATTTTTAATAAACCATAA
Organism: Allium cepa; assembly: GCA_030765085.1. NCBI lineage: Eukaryota > Viridiplantae > Streptophyta > Magnoliopsida > Asparagales > Amaryllidaceae > Allium > Allium cepa. Next base: position 502,956,231 of record CM060931.1, read on the forward strand.
AATGAAGTTTATATAAGCATACATCTCCATTTTATTTTTTCTTTTTCTCATCTCATTCTAAACTAAAGAAAAACTTCAGCTGAAATAAAAAGAAACAAATCTATAAATCACTTACTCAAGAACCAGAAAACAAAAAAAATCTCAGATCAAAACTATAATTCACTTTCCAAATCTAAAATCAAAATCCCTGTAACCATTCTCAACTCAAAAACAACCTGTAATCAAAATTTGCAATCAAATCTTCAGCCTGCAAATTTAAACCCTGTATTTCATTTTTAAACCAAGTTTGCAAATCACAATCAAACCTGTAGTTCATCATTTTTCTGCAATCTGGAACCAGCCTGCATTCGTCTTCAACCTGAGATGAACCAGCCTGCATGCAACTGCAGTTTTAAATCAAGCATTTTTCAAGCACTAAAGTTTTCAAAGGCATTCAAGTTTAAAGTTTTCAAAGGAGCAAAAGCATTTCAGTAAAACAAGTTTAAAAGTTTTCAAAGCTATTTCAAAAATGTGCTCTGTTCATCATCTATCTGGTGAGTAACATCACTTTTAAAAGCTTATGTTTTTGAATTATTTGGTGGCATGCAAGTTTTCTGGAATGAATATGTATTGTGTGTATATATATATATAAATGAAATACTGCTGAGTACATATGGATGTATGGTATGCATGTCTATTTTATCATAGTCCTCTCTGTTTTTATAGTTCCAAGGTTCATGTTTTGATTTAAATTCAAAATCTTTAGGTTATGTCTCTGTTTAAACTTAAGATTCAAATCAAACTTGTTTTTTTAATTACAAACTTTAGTTTAAAATTATACTTAAGTTAAAATAATATGGAAATGCCTTTGGAAATCATAAATAGCTGACCAAACTTTGAAATAGTGAAAATTCAAATACCATGATTCAATGTTTCAGGGTTAGGATCTGAAACATCATTCAAAATTATGACTTTCAAAACTAAATTCACAATTTTTAGTACTAGTTTGAAGGTGCAGTTCTTGTTTGAACGGAAAATGGTAATTTGGGTTTTTTGGTGATCTCTGTGATCTGGGAGGTTGTAGTTTCCTATGGTGATGCAAGGGTGACCGGAGAGTAAGGGAAAATTGTCAGGGTGATGATCAAAGCACGGTGGAGGTGGTGGTTGATTTTTGAAGTCTGTAACCCTAGTTTTAACTAAGTTGGGTTTTTGGATCAGCACGTCTTCCCGAGTTGATCGAGTTCAACATGATTTTGGGAATTGAAAGTATGTGGATGGACAAAGATTTGGCCGGAGTCCCAGATGCTCTGGTGGTCAAAGTTTCGAGAACGAGGTGGATTCCAGGTTTTTCTTTGGGTGTTCCAGGTTTGGGTTAAAGCTCGAATTCGATTTTGAGTTGTTCTGGGAATTCTGATGATCAGGGTTGTGAGGTTGGATGATCGACGACGTATAGAAGCCCTCGGCGATGATCGAAGTAGAACGACGTCACCGTGCATGTGCACGGTGCACCTATTTGATTCTGGTGATGTCTGGTTTGAATCGGTATAGTTACTCGAGTGTTTCTGGAGTAAATTGAGTGTTTAACTCGAAGTAGGGGGTATGTTGACTCGAAGCATTTGAGGATGGCTCGGGTGAAATGTTGTGTTACAGGTTTTAACCTGTCAGTGTATTTTAAATTGAAAATTGGATTTTAAAATGTAAAGTAAGATTTAAACAAAGTTTTGAATCAAAGTTTAATCTGGAATCAAATTTCGTTTGTATCATAGTTTTGAAATAAAAGGAAGTTTTTAAATTTAAAATGTTTTAAACAACTTTAAATGTTTAAGTGTATTTTAAAATGGTTTGAATTTAAAAATGAATTTGGTTTTAAAATCCTTTTAAATTTCTTTTATAAAATAAGTATTTCCTTAACATGAGATTTTAAAAAGGGTTTTTGAATTGTTTTAAACTATGTTAAAGTTAAATTTGTATTCAATTTAAATTTTAAATTTAAAATGAAATTTGAAAGTAAATTTAAAAGTAAATTGTTTTTTAAATGCTTTGTTAATGATAACTTAATCGTTAGTATGAAAAGTTTTATCTTAAAGTTAATTAAGATTTAATGATTTGAGATTCATTAAATTATTAAGTTAAATTAAAATGGATAATTAATTAATTTAATTAATTAATTATATGGATAATTAATTAAGTAATTAAGGGTTTAAATTAATTAATTAAGGTTTAAGATTAATTTTTTAAGGGATAATTAATTTGTAATTAAGGATCATTAATTTGATAAGATTACATTTTAAATTAATTATTAAAGATTAATTAATCAATTAATTAAGATTAATTAAGTTACAATTAAAACTTAATTTAGTTAAATAATTAGAGATTAATTAATGGGTTATTAAAGATAAATTAATTTGTAATTAATAATAAATAATCTATGTTTAATTACTTAAGAAAAGTAATTAAATAATTGCTAGTAGTTAATGAAGGTCATTAACTAGGATTATTAAATAATTGATTAATGTGATAAACTTTAATAATTAATTAGATTAATTAATTAAGGATAATCATTTATGAAACGGGGTAAGTATAATTACTTAATCAAAGTAATTAAGAAATTAATTGCTCATTGTAATTAATTAAGTTTAATGTGATTAGTTTAAGTTGATTAATTAAGTTTAATTAATTTAATCACTGGATTGGTTTGATAAGTAATTACTTAATGTAATTAATGAAGTGTAATTACTTAGTGAAGTAATTAATGGGTAATTACTAGATGCAATTAACTGAAGATGACTTAATAAGGGAAGTAATTTGGATTAAATTACTTTATGTAATTAATCAAGGGATTAATTAAGGTAATTAATTAAGGAGTAATTCATTTATTTAATGAAGTAATTAAGGGCAATTAATTACTAAATGGGATTAATCAAAGATGATTAAATAATATAATTAATTAAAGATTAATTATTAAAGGCAATTAATTAAGGAGTAAATAATTTATACAATAAAGTAATTAAGGGTAGTTAATTACCGAATGTGATTAATCAAGAGTGATTAATAATTATGGTCTAATTAAAGATTAATTACTTAATGTAATTAATTAATTAAAATAGATAATTAATTAAAGAAGTACTTAGAGATTATTAATTAACATAATTAATGAAGTAATTTAGAGTTGATTAATTATGGAATAACTAATCAACGAGTAATTAATTAATGTAATTAATTAAGGATTAATGCGATTAATTATAATTAATTAAGCAATTAAAGGTTAATTACTGTAAGTGGTTAAGGATTATTAATTTTTGTAATCAATTTCAAGACTAATTACTTAATGTAATTAGAGAATGATTTATCAAGGGTGATTAATTAAGATGAATACTTAGAGAATGATTAATAAATTGGATTTGTAATTAATTAATGATAAGGTAAGCAGGATTTATATAATGGAGGTAATTAATTTAATTTATTTTAAATTAATTAGAGATGAAGTAATTAATTTAATTTATTTTAAATTAATTATAGTGTGATTAATTAATCCTTGCTTATGTATGGATGGATGATGTTGATTGCCTTTAATGGTTTGAGATCTCAGATATGAGATAAGTGATGCTGTGTGATATGGATGTTTTGCTTGAAGTGTGATGATAATATGGATTATCTATTTATGATAATAATGCGAATTATTTATTTGTGATGATAATGTGGATTATCTATTGTGATTGTTAATTATCTATCTGTGTGAACATAGATAATAGAATTGAATTGTTTTAACTTTAAAACAACTTTGACCTAAAAGATGGCGTTTGGTTTTTGATAAGACCGTGATCGTGTTTCTAGATTTGGATATCCGAAAACCACATTGATCCAAATTAACGATAGGTCGTGAATCTCAAGTGAAGATGAAGATTCAGAGTGCAAGGGTTATTGTCGTTAACTCTAAGGGTGATTCCAAAATGAGTGTAATGAGATAATGCCTTCGGTTTCGTTCGAACCCGAAATGAACTTGTATGGATTGAATGCTTTCAGAACATCGTCAGGTGAGCGATGAGCATTCTATGATAGATGTGTTCTGATAAAGGTAAACGTAGCCTCAAGTCTCATCAACCGGGAATGGCTAAAAAAGGTGAGGTGCAGCAAGGCTAAGTGGGTCATGCCCAAGTAGGACGAGATTTACCCCTGTCTAGATATCCCTTTTTATTTCGGCCGTGTAGTGTGGTTGCTAATCCCAACCACGGGGTTGTCTTGTTCGGAACTATTCAGTAAGTAATGGTTCCTACCTTGCGTTGCAGGGGATTGGGAGTAATCCTCGGCGTGACGGGCGGTACCCCAGTAGCCCTGCCACTTTATGGAATCCAATCTTCAATAAGTGCCGTACGTTTTAGTTGTGCCCAACTATGTTGGAAAGTGAGATGTAAGCATTCCATCTATTTCTGTATCTTATTTGAAAACCCTAGACCCTATTATAATATGGTTGGATTTCCTATAAAAATGTTTTGTTGAGCGTAAGGGAAAAACTTACCCATGTTTATGTATGGGAAGTCTTACGTGATACCTTTTGTTTTAAAAGGTTTTCAAAGTTAAGCAACTTTAACTTGTTATTCACACCAGACCCATGTCTGACCCGGAGAGTATTTCTGTTTTCTTAAACTCTTGGATACTCAAATTTTTATGAGTAGCCAAGGGATTCATGTTAGCTTTGACGAATTATGGAGGAGCAATGGAGCAGGAGGCTTCAGCGTTGTAGATATATATAGTGTTCGACTGTTTTGATATCTCTGAGTGGTTTCTTTGTATTGCATTGAGTTGTAAAAACTGGACAGGTGTTTATAACTGTCTAGTATGTGGTTTATAATCTGTGCAACTCTGATAATTGTTGTATACTATGTAATACTTATGTTATTAATATAATTTATTCATTCCGCAGTAGAGATTCTAATGTTGTTTCTTCTTTCTTTTCTATCTTTTCTCTTTTCTATCCCTTTCTTTCTTCAAGATGGTGCGACTTTCTGTGGAGAAAAAGTCGGGTCGTCACAGGTGGTATCAAAGCGCTAGGTTGAGTGAATACTTAGGCTTTGGAGCGATTTCTTCCTTGAGAGAGCGTATTTGTAATTTTGGTGTGTGTATATATATATATATATATATATATATATATATATATATATATTTCAACCTATTTTTTGGGTTACCTGTTCGGGTTTTCCAACATAAGTTATAAAGGTAGATAGGGTAGTGGTTTGTGTAACACGACTACCATTGGTTGGAGTTTGAGTGTTTGAGGTTGGAAGTGTATCTGTCGAGACTATAGACCCAATACCGTCTCAAGCGAGCTTTGCAGTAGCGTAAGGATTTCATCGATCTCTGAAGGAAACCTGTTGAGGTTCGGAGTCCATCTTTGAAGTGCAAGGTGGATGAGTAGAGTTTGGATCTGTCGGTTAGACAGAAGAGTGATGGTATCTTGGAAACCTCAGGAAGTAGTAGCTGTGCGATGAGACGCAGTGACTATGGATGTTTCTTTGGAACAAGTTTAAGGAAGTGTGTCTGTTTCGGCATTGTAGCTTGGCTCAACAGGGTTTTTTTATTTGGTTTGAGGTCCGAGTTTCTTGAAGAGCTTTGGATAGGAAGTCTTTGGCATCTGGGTCAACAGTGCAGCTCAGAGTGTGCTGTGTGCCAGCAAGGAGGTTTTCTGGCTGACCAGTTTTCTAGAGGTGGAGTTCAGAAGCAACAGAGTGGATCCATTTCTTCGATGGATTGACTAGATTAACATAAGCTGTTCTGATAGGTAAAGAGGGAAATTAGGCTGGGTTGATCGCAAAAGTGACTTGCGATAGTTTGAGTGTTCTCTTGGGTATTGGAGATTTTTCAGATATCTTCAAGGAAGTCATAGGTTTTTCCGCATCTGGAGATTGATTTTTCTTATCGACTGGAATTCTAGGAGTGATACTGGTGGTTCAACTTAATAGAAGGATGGTTCCTAAAGAGAGAGCTTGGTGAAGCAACTCAGGACATGGTGGAACTTCTAAGTTTTCTTTGTCGGTCTGTTGAACCATATTTCTGGGATGGGTTGTCTAGTTGTGCTCATGTTCATCATCAGCATTTTCATCTACTTCAGATCAGAGTTGTGCAGCGGAAGCAGTTTCGGAGTGCATCTATTTTGTCTTTTCTCGACAGGAGAAGTAAGTTCAGTCTTCTGATGTTTATGGAGCAGATTTTGTGTTCTTGATTTTGGTTGATCTTGAGAAGATCATTTTGTTGGGTTGTTTTTGGTCAAGTTTGATTCTAAAAGCATCAACGAAGGTTGAGCTGATCAGGAAAGATGTAGGCAGCCCAGGACCGTCTGAAGAGTTTTGTGAATAAGAGACGAAGGAGTTTGGATTCCAGAGTCGGAGATTTGATTTCAGATAAGTTTTCTCCGATCAAGGGAGCTATAAGTTTTGCTAAGGCTGGGAAGCTAGCTCCGAGGTATTGGATCTTTTTTGTATTCTTGTGAGGATAAGTGTTTGGTCTTCCGGATTGAATTGCCAGTTTGGATAACGAGGATTTGATGTGTTTCACGTATCAATGAGGGAGTACGTGTATGATCCATCTCTGGGTGTAGGACCAGCAGTTCAGGAAGATTTGGTTTTTGAGTCAGACTTGTTTGTGGTCTAATATCCTGTTCAGTTGTAGATCTAGATGAGTAGGAGCTCTATAGCTTAGTAGTATAGATTGTTTGGATTTAGTAGAGCGAGTATCCCTGTATTTATACTCGGAAAACTCTAGGAAATTCTATCCAGAATTTTGTCTGGATAGTTAAATTTGTTTGTTTGAGTGAATTGGTTGCTATGGTTGTTAGCATATGATTTATAATATATGCTTGTGATTTAAAATTAAATTCTTTAATGAGATTATTAAATTACCTTTACTTTTAAATTTCGAGGACGAAATTCTTCTAAGGGGAAGGAATGTGATGACCCGGAATTTCGGGCAATATCAATTTAATAATCTACATTAAAAATTAAATTGATTTGATAATTTTTGTTAATAATTTGAATTGATTTAATAATCTTCTTTTAAATAAATATTTAATTAATGAATTTTATCTTTTAAAAGCTAGTAAATTTTTTTCTATTTATAATGTATATATATTTGTATATATTGTAAACAGATAAGCTTGTTTTAAATTTAATAAATAAAGCATATTTTCTAATTCTAACATTTTTGGTAATTTGGAAATTGGATTTAATTTAATAGTAAGCTTTTTAAAGGTATTTAATAAATAAACTATATGGTTTTAAATACTTAAGGTAAATGTTTAATTGTTTAAATTTATCTTAGCTTAAGTTTAAATTTAAATAAAAGGTTTATTTTATTTTTAAATATAGCTTGATAAATATGATTTGAAATAATATAAGTTTAAAACACAATTTTACAAATGAAACATTAATACATATAAGAAAATAAGTAATTTATAATAAAGAGTTAATTTCTTTTATAAATTATTTAAAAATTGATAAATTGTTATTTTTAAATAATAATAATAACAATAATGTGTTATTTTTAGAAAATGTTAATAATGTATTGTTTTTACAAATAGATTTTAATATAAATAAAATTGTTATTTCAAATTAAATTTATATAGTTATATATGTATATGTATAATTTGATTTTAAATTGGACTTTTGAATTTGAATTTATAGTTTTGAAATTCAAAAGGATAGATATTTAAATTGTTTTGGATTTTAAAATATTTGTATTAACTTTTATTTATGAATTTGATTGGTTTTATTTCTTTTAAAATTATATATATATATATATAAATAAGTACTTATTAACTAATTAATTAGGTATAATCCGACATTAACCTTTATTAACATTTAAAATAAATACTAATTACTTTAAAAAAACACGTGTTATTTTCCTAAGCTTCATATAACATGTGTTAATTGTCAATCAACTCATATGACAATGTTAATATTTGGGACAAGTGTCATGTTTTATTTTCATTTTATTTTTCTTTGATTTTTAGTAAACCATAAAATTATGTTTAGATAAGCATACATCTCCATTTTCTTTTTTCTTTTTCTCATCTCATTCTAAACTAAAGAAAAACTTCAGCTGAAATAAAAAGAAACAAATCTGTAAATCACTTCCTCAAGAACCAGAAAACAAAACAAATCTCAGATCAAAACTATAACTCACTTTCCAAATCTAAAATCAAAATCCTTGTAACCATTCTCAACTCAAAAACAACCTGTAATCAAAATTTGCAATCAAAACTTCAGCCTGCAAATGTAAATCTTGCATTTCATTTTCAAACCAAGTTTGCAAATCACAATCAAACCTGTAGTTCATCATTTTTCTGCAATCTGGAACCAGCCTGCATTCATTTTCAACCTGAGATGAACCAACCTGCATGCAACTACAGTTTTAAATCAAGCATTTTTCAAGCACTAAAGTTTTCAAAGGCATTCAAGTTTAAAGTTTTATAAGGAGCAAAAGCATTTCAGTAAAACAAGTTTAAAAGTTTTCAAAGCTATTTCAAAAACGTGCTCTGTTCATCATCTATCTGGTGAGTAACATCACTTTTAAAAGCTTAAGTTTTTGAATTATTTGGTGGAATGCAAATTTTCTAGAATGAATATGTATTGTGTGTATATATAAATGAAATAGTGATGAGTACATATGGATGTATGGTATGCATGTCTGTTTTATCTGAGTCCTATCTGTTTTATAGTTCCTAGGTTCATGTTTTGATTTAAATTCAAAATCTTTAGTTTATGTCTCTGTTTAAACTTAAGATTCAAATCAAACTTGTTTTTTAATCACAAACTTTGGTTTAAAATTATATTTAAGTTAAAATAATATGGAAATGTCTCTGGAAATCATAAACAGCTGATCAAACTTTGAAATAGTGAAAATTCAAATACCATGATTCAATGTTTCAGGGTTAGGATCTGAAACATCATTCAAAATTATGATTTTTATAACTAAATTCACAATTTTTAGTACTAGTTTGAAGGTGTTGTTCTTGTTTGAAATAAAAATGGTAATTTAGGGTTTTCTGGTGATCTCTGTGATCTGGGAGGTTGTAGTTTCCAGTGGTGATGCAAGGGTGATCGGAGAGTAAGGGAAAATTGTCAGGGTGATGATCAAAGCACGGTGGAGGTGGTGGTTGATTTTTGAAGTCTGTAACCCTAGTTTTAACTTGGTTGGGTTTTTGGTTCGGCACATCTTCCCGGGTTGATCGAGTTCAACAGGATTCTGGGAATTGGAAGTATATGTGTGGATGAAGCTTTGGACAGAGTTCCAGAAGCTCTGGTGGTCGGATTTTTGAGAACGTGGTGGATTCCAGGTTTTTCTTTGGGTGTTCCAGGTTTGGGTTAATGCTCGAATTCGATTTTGAGTTGTTCTAGGAATTCTGATGATCATGGTTGTTAGGTTGGATGATCGGTGACGTGAAGAAGCCCTCGACGATGATTGAAGTTGAACGGCGTCACCATGCATGTGCACGATGCACCTCTTTGATTCTGGTGATGTCTGGTTTGAATCAGTAAAGTTACTCAAGTTTTTCTCGAGTAAATCGAGTGTTTAGCTTGAAGTAGGGGGTGGTTGACTCAAAGCATTTGAGGATGGCTCGGGTGAAATGTTGTGTTACATGTTTTAACCTGTCAGTGTCTTTTAAATTTAAAATTGGATTTTAAAATATGAAGTAAGATTTAAACAAAGTTTTAAATCAAAGTTTAATCTGGAATCAAATTTAGTTTGTATCATAGTTTTGAAATAAAAGGAAGTTTTTAAATTTAAAATGTTTTAAACAACTTTAAATGTATTTTAAAATGGTTTGAATTTAAAAATGAATTTGGTTTTAAAATCCTTTTAAGTTTCTTTTATAAAATAAGTATTTCCTTCACATGAGATTTTAAAAAGGGTTTCTGAATTTTTTTAAACTATGTTAAAGTTAAATTTGTATTCATTTTAAATTTTAATTTTAAAATTAAATTTGAAAGTAAATTTAAACGTAAATTATTTTTAAATGCTTTGTTAATGATAACTTTATCATTAATATGAAAAGTTTTATCTTAAAGTTAATTAAGATTTAATGATTCAAGATTCATTAAATTATTAAGTTAAATTAAAATGGATAATTAATTAATTTAATTAATTAATGATGTGGATAATTAATTAAGTAATTACGGGTTCTAAATTAATTAATTAAGGTTTAAGATTAATTATTTAAGGGATAATTAATTTGTAATTAAGGATCATTAATTTGATAAGGTTAGATTTTAAATAATGATTAAAGATTAATTAATCAAGTAATTAAGATTAATTAAGTTATAGTTAAAACTTAACTTATTTAAATAATTAAAGATTAATTAATGGGTTATTAAAGATAAATTAATTTGTAATTAATAATAAATAATCTAAGTTTAATTACTTAAGAAAAGTAATTAAAGAATTTTTAGTAGTTAATGAAGGTCATTAACTTGGATTATTAAATAATTAATTAATGTGATTAATTTTAATAATTAATTAGATTAATTGATTAAGGATAATCATTTATGAAATGGGGTAAGTATAATTACTTAATCAAAGTAATTAAGGAATTAATTACTCATTGTAATTAATTAAGTTTAATGTGATTAGTTTAAGTTAATTAATTAAGTTTAATTAATTTAATCACTGGATGATTTGATAAGTAATCACTTAATGTAATTAATGAAGTGTAATAACTTAGTGAAGTAATTAATGGGTAATTACTGGATGTAATTAACTAAAGATGACTTAATAATGGAAGTAATTTGGATTAAATTACTTTGTGTAATTAATCAAGGGATTAATTATGGTAACTAATTAAGGAGTAATTAATTTATTTAATGAAGTAATTAAGGGTAATTAATTACTGAATGAGATTAATAAAAGATGATTAAATAATATAATTAATTAAAGATTAATTATTAAAGGTAATTAATTAAGGAGTAATTAATTTATATAATGAAGTAATTAAGGGTAGTTAATTACTGAATGCGATTAATCAGTAGTGATGAATAATTATGGTCTAATTAAAAATTAATTACTTAAAGTAATTAATTAAAATATAGTAATTGATTAAAGAAGTAATTAGATCATTAATTAATATAATTACTGATGTAATTAAGGGTTGATTAATTAAGGAATAAGTGCCGTACTGCGACGGGCGATACCCCAGTAGCCCTGCTATTGTATGTAATCCAATCTCCAATAAGTGCCGTACGTTTTAGTTGTGCCCAACTATGTTGGAACGTGAGGTGTAAGCGTTCCAGCTATTTTTGTATTTTATTTGAAAACCCTAGACCTTATTATAATATCATTGGATTTCCTATAAAAATGTTTTGGTGAGCGTAAGGGAAAAACTTACCCATGTTTATGTGTAGGAAGTCTTACTTGATACCTTTTGTTTTCAAAGGTTTTCAAAGTTAAGCAACTTTAACTTGTTACTCACACTAGACCCATGTCTGATCCGGAGTTTATTTCTGTTTTCTTAGACTATTGGGTACTCAAATTTTTACGAGTAGCCAAGGGATTCAGGTTAGCTTTGACGAATTATGGAGGAGCAATGGAGCAGGAGGCTTCAGCATTGTAGATATATATAGTGTTCCGCTGTGCTGGTATCTCTGAGTGATTTCTTTGTATTGTATAGAGTTGTAATAACTGGACAGGTGTTTATAACTGTCTAGTATGTGGTTTATAATCTGTGTAACTCTGATAATTGTTGTATACTATGTAATACTTATGTTATTTATATAATTTGTTCATTTCGTTGTTGAGATACTGATGTTGTTTCTTCTTTATTTTCTATCTTTTCTCTTTTTTATCCCTTTCTTTCTTCAAGATGATGCAACTTTCTGTGGAGAAAAAGTCGGGTCGTCACAATTTTAGTTAATAAAATAAATAAATTAAAATAACTAAACATCTTTGTAAATCAAAATAATAAATTCGATTTAGTATTAATAAATATTTATTTGCACAAACAAAAATTAAAGATCTTTTACTAATTAATAAAATGATTTTTTTGAAATTCATCTTTTTAACCTCGCTGCAAAGCCTGTTCCAACAAATTTAAGTAAAAACTCTTTGATCTTTTTGATTTGCAAATCTTAGAAGAATATTAGTGAAAGAGTACAAATTTGCAAAAAGGGTGAAAATATATTAAGGGATATTTCTTATAAAAGTTAGATATGTAAAAATAGTTAATTAGATGTAAGAATTCATTTTCCAGACTTCCTTAAATAAAAGACAAAAGGATGCATCGATTGATGATGATTTAGCACCAAAAACCTTTCCTTTGAATTTTAAAAAACGAAATAATTATCATTGTATAAATCCAGTTCCAAGGAGTTTGTTGTCAAACTTTAGTATATTTTTCTTTCTTTTTTTTGAAATTTAAATTGAGACTTGCATGCTTTAGAACTCTGAATATACGTCTATAAGAGGATATTAGGAGATAAAATAGATTTAAATGAAAGAAATTATTCAGAAGATATTACCAAAGGGTCTTTGTCCAAAATTTTAACACTCAGTAGGATTACTAAATACCTCTTGTAACTTTATCTTTGAATTGCTTGTATTGGTTAGTCCTTAGTCAATCATATCTTTCATTTGCTCATTATAATTCTTCATATATATAAATCATTTGATTTCTTTTGTTCAATGAGCATTTTATTTATCTCTATATAATATCTCCATAACATATTTGAAAATTTTGCATATGACCTAAAGAACGGCTATTTCTTATATTTATATAGTTATTGTCATCAAAATCAATACATACGTTATATGGTTGCTGGTAAAATGGAGTTTATAAGTGGGAATTATTTGTGTTTGAAAATTCAAGGTTCAATATGTAAACTATTATTCAATAGGGTTTAAATTGTAAAATTTGTTTTATTTTTGGTTTAAAACTCAAGCCACCATGTACGATAAATTCTCCATCAACCATCATCGATGCGTGCAACCCCGAGCCTCATGGCTGCCACCGCCATCACTCCTATCCTTTGACTAATCTAGAGATGCCTATTATGTCTATTTTGATGCTATTAACTTAACCTTAGTTTTGCTCGACGGTCACGTTATCAGATCATTATTAGCATGCTAATCTAGGCATTGTTGCTAAGTCAGGTAGATGTTCTGGCTTTGGGAATCGACTACCAACTCCGGGTGTTGGTGTAAAGACGTGCAGGCATGTAGGTTTGAGCATCCATAATATTTTTTGTTTTAATAATTTTTAGCATTATCAAATTTTCATATGTGATAAATACATATTGTAGAAAAATTAAAAAAATGAAATTTAGCTACTTATCCTGTTGGTCAATTACACCTTAATCCGTTACCTTTGCCTTTGAGAAATCCCGCCTCTTATTAATGATGTAGTTGAAAATACCAACATTAACTCATAATTTATTTTATAGATAGAGAATGATTTCCTACATCATTGAATGGTTGTATCAAGGTCTATTTATAGCAGTGTCAATGGGCTATGTAAATATCTTACCCAGGCCCACCATTCATGGTACATTCTATGATAAATGAGATGTTATCTCACTTACTAATTAATCCCATTTTGTTAATTCATACCCACATATATTACGGCATGCCTTATTTAAAATAATTTTAAATTTTAACTACCAAAATTATATATATATATATAATATAATGTTTATTAGATTTAGATTATTGTATTGGCCCAAAAATAATTAAGCAAACATATATAACAATAATGTATATTATTAGTTAAATTTACCTTTATAATAATACTAAAAATAATAAATTATTTAGTACAACCATTATATTAGTTTCTCCATAATACTAATTTATAGCTTTATAAATTACTACAATAAATTATTTTGGCTGAAAACTATGAGTCGTGGTTATGTGACTACCATTGCTAACTCAACCATCTATAATTTTTTTTTAAATTTAAATATTAAATCCTCTATGAACATTGCCGAAGCATAATAGTTTACAACGGTTCAGTTGCATATCTAGATAAAATCCATTCTCTTATCTAGTAAAGCAACACTCTTAAGAAACGATATATTATGCATGTTTCTTTTCGTCATTACTATAACACTTAGATATCTATAGCTTGACTAATTGTAACAACCCGCATATTTATCGATTTTTATATTTAAATATTCTAAATATTTTTCGTTAATCGGATTTTGGTCCGAAGCTACTTTTTGCAAACGGTCAAATTAGGACTCGAGACCACTTCCATTGAGTTCGGAACGTCGTTTGCAATCTTCTAAGTATAAACATTGATATGTTTGGGGTTAGTGGAATTTCACCACTTTTTCACTCGAGCCTTTGGTTTGGACTTTTAGCCCATTAGGCCCAAGTTCCACCCCCCCTTCTTCTTCATTGCTTCATTTCATTTCCTAACACTAAAGCTTCAACAAAAATGGTGAATGGAATGAGAAATTAAAACTCCAAAGTTTTTGTTTTATTGCAACTCCAACATTCAACTCCAAATTCAAGAAGAGGACATCGGATTCAAGCTTGTGGTTGCTTCTCCATTTGCCTTCAAGCTTTGTTCTTCATTTTCATTGGGTTTTGGAGCAAAGGTGAGATTTTTATCTCACAAATCTAGTCTATAACTATATTGGACTGTTGGGAATGATTCCCTATCACTTTAGCATGCATATTTGCTTTTGGTTTGGATTGGATTGGCGAGAAACTCCGATTTTTGGCGTTTTGGCGAAATTTCTGCATTTAGGTCGTTCTGGCCATTTTAGGTCGTTCGGAGTTAGGTCGTGTGGATCTTAGGTCGTAGGTCGCGTACGAGATAGCTCCTAGATCGTTCTGGCCACTTTTCGTGTGTTCGGAGTTAGGTCGTTCACGACCTAGTACTTAGGTCGCTCGTGAGTTGGTGGCGTAGGTCGTAGGTCGTTTAACTCTTAGGTCGTTAGGCCTTGTGTGTGGAGTTAGATCGCCTGCTTTTCTTAGGTCGTAAGTCGCGTGTGCTTTAGGTCGCGCACTTTCTTAGGTCGCGAACCCTTTTAGGTCGTTGACCACGCTAGGTCGCTTGGCCCCTTCACTGCTTAGGTCGTTAAACCCTTCCTCTTTTGGGTCGCTCCCCTTTGTTTCTTAGGTCGTTATGGCCTTAGGTCGTGACATTTATAGGTCGCGGCAAAGTTAGGTCGCTCGACCCATGTTGCCGTTAGGTCGCTCGATCCTTGTTGCCGATAGGTCGCGTGCTTTCTTAGGTCGCGTGTCCCCTCTACCCCAGTTAGGTCGTGACATTTATAGGTCGCGGCAAAGTTAGGTCGCTCGACCCATGTTGCCGTTAGGTCGCTCGATCCTTGTTGCCGATAGGTCGCGTGCTTTCTTAGGTCGCGTACCTTTAGGTCGCGTGTCCCCTCTACCCCAGTTAGGTCGTATGACTCAGCATCGTTAGGTTGTTCGACCTATCTTGCACTCTTAAGTCGTTGCCTCCTTTCTCCTTAGGTCGCTCGACCTCCTTACCCACTAGGTCGCGCACTTAGTTAGGTCGCTCAGCTATTGTGTTAGGTCGCGTGAACCCTTAGGTCGTTAGACCTCATTTTGCTTTAGGTCGTAGGCCTCTTGCCTTCACTTAGGTCGTACCGTTTTGTCGGGGCGCTGCCCCCTGGACCCCCGTGACCTGACCGGGCAGGTCGAACCCCGTAAGCGGTGGCGTTGCCCCCGCACCCCCACCTTGGGGGGTTGCCACCCCCCCTGGACCCCCCCTCCGTAGGGGATCTTATCTGAAAAACATTGAGCTGATTTCCTTGGATTTTATTCGCATCTCCGTATGCGATCTTTGTGACTGATTGTTTCTACACTTGCTTATGTGTTTTGTCACTTTATAATATAAAGGTTTCAATACTAGTAGTAAATATCAAAACTCTTTTAACAAACAATTTCAACTCTATTTTTAATAACAAAGCTCTTTTCTTAAACCGTTTTCCAATCTATTAGTATATACAAGCCTTTACCTCACTCGGATGAGAAATCTAATTAAACGACTTAGTAAAACAAGTGGTATGAAACGCTTGCGTTCACTTCGTCGGTTAATGCTTGGACTTGTTCGATTGAACCTCTTGTGACAATTTTATTAGTGAAGATTTACAGTTTGTTCGTAAATATTTAAGTTAAGCAAGTGGTTATGGGACATGAAGCTAAACTTCTATATTTACTAGCTTAGTGTAATTGACACTTCTCGTTGATCTTGATGATCGCTTTATGAATTAGACTAGCAATTGCGCGATGTCTCTTTCATTGGAAGGTTAGACTAGACACCACTTGTGTGATTCCATTCACACATACCTTTCTGCTTTTTGATTAGTCTTGACCTCAATCTGTGTGATTCCATTCACACATGTGGGGTAGCTCCCCATGGTCTTCGGACCGTCATGTGATAGGCCTCTTTCCCTTTTTATGATTTCTGGATTTCTTGTGTTGATTTCTGGAATTTATCTCTTTGACTTGTCATGAGTACAAGTTTAGGGTATGATGCCCCCTTTTGATCTTTGAGAAGATTCTTGTGATATTGATTTATCTCTTATCGGTTGATCTCCTGTTGATCATTATTTGCATACTTATAGTAGTATGTCAGTATGGATATTTTATGTTTATGCCATATCTTTTATTTTATATCATGTCATCTGATATATATAGCTAGACTGATCCGTTTATTATTTTCTTATAAATAATACTCGGGTCAGACCGAGATGTTACAGGTGCTACTGCTTGACTCCTTCCCCAGTGATTCACTACTCAGACTTTTGGCTACTTGTTTAGATTAGCAGCTTTTGTTGTTTACACTTGAGATATAGACTCATAGTTGTATTCTTTTGTATAGCACGCGTTGCTATTCTTTTGTATTATCGTGGATCTTTTTAGACCACTACTCTGATGTACACTTTTATGTGATATATATTCATATCTCTTTCCGCCTTTGTGATATGGATATCTGTGATTGATTCGCATGTTATGCTTACTTCTATATTTGTTTCCGAAGATTATTTTATAGCCACCGTGTGATAATAAATTACATGGATGGTCGCTCCTCAACAGCCTTATTCTCCGCGCTAGTTGACAGCACTACACCGTAGTGTTCTTGGCTAGCGTGGGTATAGAGGTGGGGCGTCACACTAATGGTCAAAACTCTGTAACATCCGTAGTTAATAACGAAGTCCAACATAAGATTCTTTCGTTCAATCTAATAACGATTATCTATTAATCGATTCGCTTTGACTAAAAACCTTGAATTTACATTGACTACCAAGTATGGTGTTACTAATGCTCCATTTGATGGAGATGAAGCCTCTCTTAAATAGTGTTTCACTTCAAGTCGCTCGACTTTTGCCTAGCTATGGCCTTAACACATTTCTCGTTGTTATGTGTTTGACCATAATCAAAGTATAGCTTATGTGATGACACACCTTTTTGGATGGTTTAAATCGGCAATAAACCATACATGTCTAACTCAAACCATTCAAAATGGTAGATTATCAATGGGGTAAAATAAGAAAATAAGGGAAAAGAAGGAAAACAAAATACAGATTCTCGCAACGGAATGACAAAATATAATAATCAAATAAACAGTTCATGAAGTTGTTTACACTACACATTTGTTTACTCAATGTATACAATAAAATTAGTGTACAATCAACAACATACCAAAATGATGCAGCAGAAAAATACTAATAATATAATATACCAAACTCCATCTTCGTCCACTGGAAATAATTTCTTCAAACACTAAAATGCTCAGGCTGACCCGAGCATAATGAAAAGATAAAATACTCGAGTCAAAACTAAAAGTTCTTATGTAAATTAAGTCAATAACAGATAAGTATGAGTGTAATAGCTTCGAAGATGTTTACTAGATTTTCCATCTCCTATCAAATATATAACGTGAGTGCAATAACTTAAGAGATGTTAGGGGATTTTCATCTCCTAAGGATCCATCAAACTATCTATATGTAGTAAGATACTCTTATATGTAGTGTCTATTAGTAATGTAAAGTATTAAAATAGCATCAAGGCATTACCGTTATCCCACTTAACACATTTTAATGTAAGCATCGTAGTCCTTACAGTGCTGTAAACTCCACCAAAAATTGGTGGGCCATTAAATTGCAGTCCATAAGTACAATGCGAACCAAAGTCGTAGTGGGCTCGATCAAGAAAAATATGACAAGGCACTTGAGGAAATACCCAGGGTAGAATTCTACCATTCTGCCCTCCTGGACCAGTGGTAACGCATAGCTGTAGCTATCGCCTACCTCGAAACAACACTCCCATAATCAAGGGTGGCCACCAATCAATCACAAGGTCAAAAATATGGTTTCAAAGAAGCATGTTCGATCGGGGGAGCGACCCCACTTGGCCCAGTATAGCTCTTTTTTAGTCATTTTAAGTATGACTCAAAAGTCATGGCTATTCATCATCATTTCTCTTTCTTCAAATCCAACAAACACCTCAAACTCAACCTCAACATTCTGGATAACATCCACCGCGTACACAGTTGTTAAAATGATTCCAATATTGACAGAGAGTGTGCCAATAAGAGGCCCCGGTCTCTTTAACAACCAAACGTCATTTTCACACCGGTTGGTACATATACATTTCGAAATCGATTTATATTTGATGTCAAAATATCATATTCAATTCAAAACATCCCTCATCTCAAATCATAATATTTACTCAAAACATGTCAATTCCACTTGAAAATATCATTTCAAATTCCAATTTAGGTTATAACATCATTTAACCACATTCACATTTAATCAATGATCTAAATATAAACTTCTTGACCTTGCACAGTTTGTAGAAAATAGTTTAAATAGTTTAGAATAGTTTAAACAGTTAAAAATTTAAAATAGTTTAGTATAAAATGATTTGAGTATTGAAAATGGTTTACTTTGTAAAATAATTTGGAAAATCTAAATAATTTAAATATTAAAAAGGATAGAATTTTACAATTTATATTGAGATAATTTATTTTTAAAATAATATCAAATCAAACTGTTTCTTTTCATTTCAAAAAATTTGGACCCATGTCCAAATTTTAAATCAACAAAACTCAATTTTTAATCTTTCAATTAAATTCTTTAAAACAATTTCTTTTATCCAATTTCAACATTTCAAATCTTGAATTAGAAAATAATTTAATTCATATAAATCCACAATTATTCCTTTAAAACAATATTATTTAATAAAAATCCAAATTTCAAGATTTACCATTTAATTTAACCAGTCCGGTATCCGTACATAATTTTCTACCCTATGGCCAAGTGATCAATTATTTCAATTTTAATTTCAGGGTCGGATATGTATCATTTCAATCAAAATCAAAGTGTCATAGGTATAAGTCATTTCAACCAATTTCTTAATTTATTTGAAATAATTCAAATAATAGTTTATATTCTGTCACTAAGAAATAGAGTGATAACAGAGATATATAAGTATAAGTTAACATACAATCATCCAAATGTCAACAAATAAACATCCATCACAATCAACATAAAAATATGCTAATAAATCACAACAATTAGCTGGTTATCAATATCAGGTATTTATCTATAAATTTAATTCCTATATTAATTAAAATGGCAATTTAATTCAAATTAAATGTAAAGGTCAATTTCAATTACCAAACAACAATCAATAAAATTCTTGTCACATCACAAATTTAATTCAACTATCATAAGAAGGTTAAGTTTTGCGGGAGTGGGTTAAATCGCCCACCTTTGATTTATCATCAACTTAAAATCCAATAAAAGGCCAAAATTTGAACAGTCTCCAAATTAAACCAGACCAGTTCCATGTTGCGAGAGCTTTGAGATGATATATTATATAATAGGGTTTAAGGAATATGAATATTCAGTCTAATTTGGAATCGGGAATGAGGGTATAGAAATGTCTACCATTGAGAAGGAACAGTTAATTGAACAGATAAATGGAAATTTTATATATAGAAAATGAGAATAAGAAGATTCTAGGGTATATAACAGCCTAAATATAGACAGAGATGGATAAGAACGGATGGAACAGATCACATTGGGTCGAAGCGACAACAAAGACCCGAAAAGCCCGTTTCGTTCCCGGAATGAAAGTAGGTCATCCAATATATCGAAATATAGGTTCTCAATATTTTTAAACTTAATGGAACTAGTTTCAAACCCTAATTCCACTATATACAGAAGCTACTTTCAAACTAAAATTATATTCATTTAAATTTCGTAAATTGGTTTCCATGCGTTTCGATCTCGCACGATCAAACGATAAGTCCGATCGCTACGAAAATTAGAATCCTATAATAGTTCACTGTTTCGGATCCGATGAAACTGGTTTCATTGAAACCCAAGGCAGTGCCCAAAAAGATAAATTTTCACATTAATCAACGTATTATTAATTTAAAATCAATTTAACCACTTTTAAATTCTACATTAAAAGTTAACATTTTTCATCACCCTTGATTACATAGAAATTAATAACTTTTAAAAATTTATTTTTCCATGTTAAAGTCAAGTTTTAAATATCGCATTAATTTCAGCAATCAATTACAACTGTAACAAATCCATTCATTATAATTTAATTCCAAACAAAATCTTCTACTTTAATTTACATTCTTATTATTAAATCGACAATTCCCTTATGTATTTGTTAACATAAGTTTCCATTTTATTATTCTCAACTCTACAGTTAACATCTTTTCTTATACAAATTACAATATTTGATTACATTAAATTTCATCGATTTGCAATTTAATTTCAAACAGATCGAATAATAAGATGATAATAAATAGATTGCTACAACTTAGTAATTTATTTATATTAATTCATTATTTACGACAAAGGGTTAAATATTACTTACCAAACTGGTTTCATATTCTATATTAAAGCCAATTAAATAAAATAACGTACAATTTTTCCATTAATACATCATTTAATTTATTCCTTATTTACAATTATAACCAGTTTAACTTCATAATTATTTCAATGGATTGAAATTACATTAAAATAGTTGTCAAAAAAATTCAAACAATTATATTAGATTTTATTGTAAATATTTTTTTCATTAATAGACCATAAGTTTAATTTCTGACAATATTAATTTCCTAAAAACTTATTAAATTATATATTTTCAACTATTAAAAATATGGATCATTATAATATCCTCCACTGTAAACTTTTCATCCCTGAAAAGGAACAAGAAAATTCAAGTGGTTTGATATAATTTTTTTTATTCAAAATACTCAATTTATAACAATTAAATTACATGTTTAAGTTTAACACAATATTGAAAATAACTCAACTTCTTCAAAAAATTTCTATGTCCTAAATTTACAGAAAATTTCGGCTGTCTCCTTTGCGCGGATAGGTTTGGAAAAATAATAATA
Organism: Allium cepa; assembly: GCA_030765085.1. Taxonomy (NCBI): domain Eukaryota; kingdom Viridiplantae; phylum Streptophyta; class Magnoliopsida; order Asparagales; family Amaryllidaceae; genus Allium; species Allium cepa. The sequence continues at coordinate 502,977,595 of CM060931.1, forward strand.
TTAATACTATAATATATATATATATATATCATATTTCAATAATAAAACATCTTAACCCACAGGAAAAACAATAAATTATCATTTTAAAATCGTAATCTGAAAATATACTTATTTGTCGAGCAAACAAACTTTATTTATGAAATCAAAAGCAACTGTTATTGCTTCTATAAACCTTTATTTCAGTTATATAATCCAAAAGAGTTAAAATTATGTAAAAGATTATATAATAGTTGTTTCAATTAATAGTACAAGCAACACAACAATGTATAATAACCATATGCAACAAAAGCAGCACGACTATTATAGGCAACGAAAGAATCCACACACATCCATAGCAACCAAAACTAATGGTTTGTTTAGGTTCAGAAAATTTTCATTGCATAAGGGTGATAAATAAAATACCAAGTGTACCTTACGCTCAATGGCCTTAGATAATTACTTAATAGATTATTCATACAACCTTAAACAATTTAAAGTATCATTTTCCAACATCCCATAAGCTAAACAGCAATGAATTTTAAATATTATTTAAATTTATTCTATTGGTTTTCTATTTACATTACTTACCTTTTATTTATTTTATTTCTCATTCATTCATACAAGCTTATATTTTATTTATTTATATCCATTTACTTACATAAAGTTTTCCATTCAATATTTAAAATCATCATTAAATAAATTCTTAAAATATCACATATGTTTCTTCGCATTTTAATTCACATTTATTTACTTATATAACTTGATTTCCATTTAATATTAATATTCATTAATGAATCATTTCACACTTAAGTTTCTCTATTCATTTTAGTTATTTTATTCCTTCGTATATAGTATCACTTAATATTAAACATATTTATAAATCATTTCAATATTTCTTAAGTTATAATCATTTATTAAAATTGTATTCACTTTTTACTATTTAAATTAATTATTAGCATTCCAATATTTAACCTATGTTTATAACATTCCTTGTACACTTAATTGTTCAGTTTGAAGCATTTTTTTGACTTAAGCTTTCACTAGTATAATATTCTATTACATATTCATATTAAACATTTCAACTTCTTTAAATATTTTTGGTAATTTTTATAAATGTTTTTAGAATGTAATAGAGTGTTATACCAATTTATCTTATTCACTTTTAGTTAACAAAATGTTCAATAGTTTACATCTTCTTAGTTTTCATTATTATTATTCTTTTAGTTTACAAGTGACAAATCTCTAACTCTTTTATTGTTTCGTTAACACTTTGCTTAATTTCTTATTTCTCATTTTAGAAGTTTCCAACTATTAAGATTTAGCTTTATTTCTCCAACTGGAAATCATTAATTAACAAGTACTTAAGAATTCAAATACTAGGATCATTTCAATCATTTTGAAATATATATACTTATACCTTTTTAGAACAAATCATAGTTAGGAAAATAAATTTGAAATCCATTTATCAAAATAAATGTGTAGCAAGGTTACTACAGTGGTTTTGCACTTTGAAACTCGAAAATGAATGTCAATGATGTTGCGCAGTCATCACTGATATTATTTTTCAGCGACAAAAGAGGAGTAAGGAACTTACTTCTTTTCTAAAATTCTTAAAAACATTTCTTTCAAATCCCATTGAAATATTTCTATCCAAAAATACTTCAAAATTATACTAATATTATATTCCAAAATCTTTGAATTTTTTTTTCAAAACTCCAGAACTTAAGTTCTCAAATTTCCAATTCATATTCATTTTATTTGTAAATCTTATTTTGCAACCAATATTTAAAAAATTTCACTTCCTAACAAATAAAAAAATCACATACAACTATATCAATTTATAAAAATTATTCTTTTATATACGAATATAATACTAGGTAAAATTATTTCATTTATTAATTTTTAAACAATATAGAATCGATTTACCCTGTTCAACTGTTTAGAAATCCCTATCGATGCCATACGTCCTATGTATCGACCAGAATTTATAAATACTCGATAGAATGAATTAACACAGTACAAAACATTTATAGCACTAACAAATATGCTTTCTATATATATACACTAAGACTCATTCTAGGGCGTTATTAACCCTATCTCTAATGAGTGAAACCCCAAATAGGCTAAGGTATATATAAACCAAAGCTTTGATACCAACTATGACAATCCACCTTTTTGGATGATTTCAATCGATAATAAAGCACATGCGTCTAACTCATACCATTCGAAAGGGTAGATTATCAGCTGGGTAAAATAAGAAAAAAAGAAAAAAGAAGGAAAACAAAATGCAGAATCTCGTAGTGGAATGACGAAATATAACAGTCAAATAAATAGTTCATGATGCCGTGTATAATGTACATGATTACACAAATTTACAATAAAATCAGAGTACAATCAACAACATACCAGAATAATGCAGCGGAAAAAATACTAATAATATAATATACCAAACTCCGTCTTTATCCTTTGAAAATAGTTTCTTCAAACACTAAAATGCTCAGGCTGACTCGAGCATAGTGAAAAGACAAAATACTCGAGTTAGGAAAAAAAAACTTTCTTATGTGAGTTAAATCCATTATAGATAAATATGAGTGTAGTAGCTTCAGCGATGTTTATGGAATTTTCCATCTCCTATCAAGTATACCGCGTGAGTGTAATAACTTAAGAGATCTTACAGTATTTTCCAACTCCTAAGAATCCGTCAAACTATCTATATGTAGGAAGATACGCTATATATGCAGTGTCTATCAGTAATGTAAAGTACTAAAATAACGTTAAGGCGTTACCATCCTTAACAAATTTTTATATAAGCATCGTAGTCTATATAGTACTGTAAACTCCACCGTAAACTTGTGTGCTATTGGGGAACACTCCATAGGTACAAGAAATACCAAATTCGTAGTGGGCTTGATCAGGATAAGTATGACAAGGCATGCGAGGCAATACCCTGGGTAGAATTCTACCATTTTGCCCCCCCTCGAACTGGTGGTAACGCATAGCCACAGCTACCGCCCACCTCGAAATAACACTAACATAATTAAAGGTGGCCACCAATCAATCACAAAGTCAAAGATATGGTTTTGAAGAAGCGTGTTAGATTGGGGGAGCAACCCCACTTGGCCCGGTATTAATCATGACTCGAAAGTCAAGAATATCCACCATTGCTCTCTTTCTTAAATCTAACTAATGCCTCCAATTCGATCTCTACATTGTTAATAACATCCACCGCATACACAGTTGTTTAAGTGGTTTTAATATTAATAGTGAGTATGCCAATAAGAGGCCCCGGTCTCTTTTAAAACCAAATGTCAATTTTCACACCGGTTGGTTCATTTAGATAATGAAACCGATTTATATTTGATATCAAAATATTACATTCAATTAAATATATCCCTCATTTCTAAATCATCATATTTACTCAAAATATGTCATTTTCACTTGAAAATATCATTTCAAATTCCAATTTAGGTTATAACATCATTTAACCACATTCACCTTTAAATCATTGATTTAAATACAAACATCTAAATCTTGCACAGTTTGAAATTTTTGAAAATATTTTAAAACGCTTAAATAGTTTTAATCAGTTTAAATAGGTTAAATTGTTAAAAATTATAAAATAGTTTAGTATAATATAATTTGAGTATTGAAATAGATTTACATAGTAAAATAGTTTAGAAAATCAAAATAATTGAATATTAAAAAGGATAGAATTTAATAGTTTATACTAAAAAAAATAATTTGGAAAATAATACCAAATTAAAAATTTTCTTTCCATTTCAAAAAATCTGGACCCATGTCCACATTTCAAATCAACAAAACTCAATTTCCAATCTTTCAATCAATTCTTAAAAACAATTTCTTTTAACCAATTTCATTTTCAACATTTCAAATCTTGAACTCAAAAATAGTTTAATTCTTATAAATCCACAATTATTTCCATTAAAATAATATCATTCAAAAAAAATCCAAATTTCAAGATTTTTAAAACCATTTAATAAGACCATTCTGGTGTCCGTATATAATTTTCTACACTATGGCTAAGTGATCAGTTATTTTAATTTTAATTTCAGTGATAAATATATCATTTTAATCCAAATCAAAGTGTCATAGGTATATATCATTTCAACCTATTCATTAATTTATTAAAAATAATTAAAATAATATTTTATATGCAATCACGTAATATACAGAGTGATAACAGAGATATATAAGTATAAATAAACATCCAATCATCCAAATGTCAACAAATAGACATCCATCACAATCAACATCAAAATCGGCCAATAAATCACAACAATTAACTGATTATCAGTATCAGGTAATTAACTATCAATTTAATTTCAATATTAATTTAAATGGAAATTTAATTCAAATTAAATTCAATAACTATTTAAATTACCAAACAATAATCAATAAAATTCTTATCACATCATGAGTTTAATTCAACTATTGTAAGAAGGTTTAGTATTGAGTGGGTGGGTTAAACCACTCATCTTTGATTTATTGTCTATTTAAAATCCAATAAAAGCCTAAAATTTGAACAGTCTTCAAATTAAATAAGACTAGTTTCATGTTGTTCGGAATTTTGATACCCAACGGAAGAAACCGTGTGCAAATCCAAGTTCGTATGCAAAGACTATGAGGATTAGAAGTTTGAAAAATTAAAATTAAATAAAAGAAAATCAGGGGAAAATTAGTAATTATGCTGCCTCTTTCCTTAACCCTTGCAATCATCGTATCGAGCAAGCTGAAATCCCAACCCAGCCGCCATTCTCTAAACATTTACCGCTGCCACCACGAACGCTACTTCTTCGATCGACCATGCAACGCGCTGTGCCTCGTCATGCCGCCCCTCTTGGACACATGCGCGCCTCTCCGTCGCCTCGAACACAACAGCCACCGCCGCCAATTCTTTGCCCTTATCTAGCGAACCCACACATCATTTTGATGAACGAAGACCATAGATGAAGACTGCATCGTCTCCTCTACCAGACGCAACTCCTCGATCGTCGAATGGTCGACGATCCACCGTTGATCGCGAAATCCTAACAATGGATGGCTGGGAAAGATTTCCAATTTCTGGACGAACGATGCCTCCAATCGAAAAACAAATTGCAAACCTTGATTACGTTTGTCAAGAGCTTCATGATGGTTTATTATTTGATAGGGTTCGAGGAGTTTGAATTTTTGATTTGATTTAGAATTGGAAATTAGGATTTTGAAATGTCTGCCATTGAGAGGGAACTGGTAATTGAACACATAGAAAGAAATTGTACATACAAAAAATGAGAATAAGAAGCTGTTAGGGTTTTTAAAGTCCTATATATATATAGAGGTGGATAAGAATGGATGGAGCAGATCGAATTGGGTCAAAGCTATAACAAATATCCGAAAAGCCCGTTTCATTCCCGAAATGAAAGTAGGTCATCCCATATATCGAAATATAGGTTTTCAATATTTTTAAACTCAACAGAGCTAGTTTTAAACTCTAATTCCATTATTTACAGAAGTTAGCTTTCAAACTCAAATTATATTCATTTAAATTCCATAAATTGATTTCTACGCGTTTCGATCTCGCACGATCAAACGATAAGTCCAATCGCTACAAAAATTTAAATCCAATAATAATTCACTGTGTCGAATCTGATCAAACTATTTTTGTCGAAATCTGAGACAGTGCCCAAAAAGACAAAATTTCACGTTAATTAATGAATTATTAATTTAAAATCAATTTAACCACTTTTATATTCTAAATTAAACGTTAAAATTTTCATCACTCTTGATTGCACAGAAATTAGTAATCTTTTACAAATTTAATTTTCCGTGTTAAAGTTAAGTTTGAAATATTACATCAATTTCAGCATTTAATCACAGCTATAATAAATCTATTCACTATAATTTAAATTCCAAACAAAGTCTTCTATTTTTTTACATTCTTATTATTAAACCAACGATTCCCTTATGAATTTATTAATATAAGTTTCCATTTTATTATTAATAACTCTACAGTTAACATCTTTTCTTATATTAACTACATTATTTGATTACATTAAATTTCATTAATTTCCAAATTAATTTCAAACAGATTAAATAATAAGATGATAATAAATCGATTGTTACAACTTAGTAATTAATTTCTATTAATTCATTTTTTACAACCAAGGGTTAAAGATTACTTACCAAAATGGTTTCATATTCCATATTAAAACCAATCAAATAAAATAATATACAATTTCACCAATAATACATCATTTAATTTATTCCTTATTTACAATTATAACCAAATTTACCTTACAATTATTTCAATCGATTGAAATTACATTAAAATAGTTATCAATAACATTCAAATAACAATATTTGATTATATTATAAATATTTTTTCATTAATAAATCATAATTTTAATTTCTGATAATATCAAATTCCTAAAAATCTTATTAAATTTAATATTTTCAACTATTAAAAATACGGGTCGTTACAGCTTAGATACTTAAGAATCATAATATTCTCAAGTGAAAAGACTATTCCACACAATCAAATGAGACCCACTATTTTACTTTTAACCTATAGAAGATTCTCAACGAGTCATTTGTAATTATTCAGGACAACTACACATATGAAAACAATTCATGCTTCTAGTGACCATAAGCAATTCTTCATCCATCATATGGAGAGCATTGCGTATGCTAATCTTAAAAGATATATTGACATCTTGTTCTTGATGCATCTTATTTAGGAACATTATGGACAAGTAATTATTTTATTCGATTCAATACTCAAGGTTATGAACACATTTGTAACCATGATCGACTAAATGTTTTCCCAAGGATTTTGTATTTATATATATTTAACGTATTTTTAACTTTATTTTAATCCATATATAACAATATATACAATAGAAAATAAAATAAAGGCCTACTTTATTTCGAACATGAGTCGCCATAAGAGTTTAGTTATACAATCAAATTACATAATTTTACCTAGGGCATGCCCTTAAATCTATTAATCTACTGCTTGTAGTTGGGGCCTTATGGTGAATTGTAATCATACCGTTGATCAATTTCTTAGACAAAATTGAGAAGGTCCATGGTGAGTGGATCGGTAATATTATTATTTTGTATCTACCTTTCGATTATACTTCTCTGACATTGATAAACCCTTTAATCACATATTAATTATGGAGAATACATCTCAATCACTTATAAAGCTATCAGTTTATATAGCAATCCTATAACAACCCAAAATTTGAGCTATAATAATTAATTAATGAATTAATTAAATAATAAAATAAGTTCATGAAATTGTCAGAATCAAGCTAAGGGAGTGGTATTATTGGGTCCATGGCTATTTTCTTATCAATTTCAATATATAATTTGTCAAAATCTGAGCAACTATGAAGAAGTTACGAAAGAAATAATCAAAAGAAAACGAACACACACACAAAAAAATAATCAAAAGAAAACGAACACACACACACACACACACACACATATAGGTCGCCCCGTAAGTCGACCCTTGTTTTGGTCAAGTTGACCCGCCTTTGTTAATGGACGTAGATCATCCACGTACGAGAAAACGCGTCATATTCGATTTTTGAGTGATCCTGTGCGTCCTTAGCTGCATCCGACAATTCCTAATGAGCCAATGATGCGGTTGCTCCAGATTTATTCAAATCCGATGGCCTAAGATCCCTATGCGACACTATAAATAAGACCCCAGGCCTAGCTATTTTTTTCATTCAGATTTTCTTCCAGTTGGATTCATTGCCTGAGGATAAACCCTAAATAGAAAAAATTTCTAGGGAGAAGATCTTTTTAATAAAAATATTATATACTCTAGAATTGGATCCAAGAAGGCCTAGGTTTAGAGCTAAGGACCATTGGTGAGTGTTTTATAATTATTTTATATTTGTAAGCAATTTAAAATAATATGTTTATCAATATTTTTAGTTTTTTTTATAATTTTGAGATGGTTTTTATATAAGTTTATTTATAGTCAGTTTAAAGTAAATTTCATAATTTCTTTTTAGTCCATTTTTATTCAGCTATTTTGCTCAGTTAATTTCAAGTTATTTACAGTTATTTATGGTTACTTACATTTATTTTAGCCTGTAAATGTTAGTTTCCTTTTATAAAGATTTTGTAACAATCCTGGTTTTGGCGATTACTTGGAAATTTAAATATAATAGTGGTTACAATTTAGTAATGGAGAAATAAAAATAAACTAGAGATTTAAAATTGTTTATTTTGAATAAACAATGAATTTGGAAAGAATCATAGGGAGTTAATATGATAATGTTGGTAACAAATGGTAAAAATGGAAATATGTTAATTTGACGATATATTGAATTAAATAAAAGATAAAAAGAATTAATTTTGTAATAATTTGTTGAAATAAATGTAAAATATTGAAAATAAAGTTTTAAAAACTTTATTGTGTTATTTTGGAAGAAAATGAGCATTATAGGATTTTAATTTGATGAAATGTAATAATTTTTGCATATTATTGCCAAATATTGGTTTTTGGAAATTTTGCTAAAGTATTAAAATTTCTTATGTTGCCTAATGAAAATAAAAAGGTGAAATACTGATTAAAAATAATAGTTGAAGACAAAAATGATGTTTAAATGGTTTGTTGTGTTTAATTAGATAAGAAAATAAATTTTGTATGATTTTTAGTGTTGTAAATAGTGCTTTATGTAATTATAGTATAAACTGGGTATTTAATTAAAACAAGAGTTTTTAATGATGAAAAATATTTTTATAACTAAATTATCTTTTTTAAATGTTTGTTAAACATAGAAATATGTTTGTACAATTTTATCGAATTGGAATTTTGTAAATATAAGAAGTTTTGTTGTATATATTAGTGTATTTGTGTATATGTGATAATTAGAGTTTACTAAATTATTTAGCTATTGGATCTTAGCCCATTTATTTCCTTAACTAGAAAAGAAAGAAAGCTTCTTCTTTCTCATTTCTTGTACGTATAGTAAAGTTCTTTCCTGTTAACTAAAAAGAGAAAAGCCAAAAAGCTCCTTTCCTCTTTGAAATCTAAACTTAAATCTTCAATTTTCTTCTTTCCTTTGCTGAAATTTAACAAATTAAAGCCGACTATTCAGGTAATCCATCCGAAAACCAAAATTCCTTTCATCTATCTCTTTTTTTGTGAGTTTGTTTTTTGTAATTGAGTTTTTGTGCTTGGATGTCTATACAAACTTCTTTTACAGGTTCTAGAAGCTAAAATCAAACGCAAGCTTCCATCTTTCTTCGAATTTCCAAGGGTTTGCTCTTCAAAATAGCTAAGATGAGTACAGAAATCACAAATCTCTAGCTGAAATAAACGTTTCATAGCCAAAAAGCTGCCAAAAATTCAATTACTATAAATACATTTTTGTTTGAAATTTACAGTAAATTCTTGTTTGAATTGCTTCTTTGTGAGATTACAACTTTCTCATTCCTTGTCCAAATTATGTGGTTTGTAACGTCCCGCCTTTTCGCATGCTTTAAATCGACACACGAGCCAATTCAAACCATACGGAAGGGCGGAGTGTTATGGGGTAAATAAGAAAAACAGGGAAAGGAAATAAAAGAGAATCTCACAGCGGAAGGATAAAATATAATAAAAAATTATATACAGTTCATAAAACTGTTTACAAAACATTTGATTCTTCTTTATACAATAAATATCAGAGTTTGCATACCAATAACTATCAATGCAGCGGAATTAAATAGTGTAGTGAAATAATATAGTAGGTAGTAATACTACAATCTTTATCTTCGTCCTCCAGAATAAAATCTTCAAATCCTGAAATGCTCGGACTGACCCGAGCGAATTTGAAAAGACAAAACACTCGAGCCAGAACTAAAAGATCTTATGTGAGTTAATGTGACGCCCCACCTCTATACCCATGCTAGCCAAGAACACTACGGTGTAGTGCTGTCAACTAGCACGGAGAATAAGGCTGTTGAGGAGCGACCATCCATGTGATTGCTTATCACACGGTGGCTATAAATAATCTTCGAAAACAAACATAGAAATAAGCATAACACAAATCAGTCACAGACATCCATATCACAGAGGCGGAAGAAGATATGAATATATAACTAACACATGAAATTGTACATCAGAGTAGTGGTAAAAAGATCCACAATAATACAAAAGAATAGCAACACGTGCTATACAAAAGAACACAACTATGAGTCTATGTCTCAAGTGTATACAACAAAAACTGCTAATCTAAATAGTTAGCCACAAGTCAGAGTAACAAATCCCGGGAAGAAGTCAAGCAGAAGCACCTGTAACATCTCGGTCTGACCCGAGTATTATTTAAGAATATAATAAACGGATCAGTCTAGCTATAAATATCAGACGACATGGTATAAAATAAAAGATATGGCATAAACATAAAATATCCATACTGACATACTACTATAAGTATGCAAATGATGATCAACAGAAGATCAATCAATAAGAGATAAATCGATATCACAAGAATCTTCTCAAAGATCCAAAGAGGGCATCATACCCTAAACTTGTCCTCATAACAAGTCAATGACATAAATTCCAAAAATCAACACAAGAAATCCAGAAATCACAGAAAAAGGGAATGAGGCCTATCACATGGCAGTCCGAAGACCATGGGGAGCAACCCCATATGTGTGAGTCGAAATCACACAGATGAGGTCTAGACTAACAAAAAATTAAAAAGGTATGTGTGAGTGAAATCACACAAGTGGTGTCTAGTCTAACCTCGCAAACAAAAACGTATGTGTGAGTGAAATCACACAAGTGGTGTCTAGACTAACCTAGAAGGTAAAAAGGTATGTGTGAATGAAATCACACAAGTGGTGTCTAGTCTAACCAAGCAAACAAGAGACATCGCACAATTGCTAGTCTAAATCATAAGAATGATCGTCATGATCAACGAGAAGTGTCAAGTACACTAAGCTAGTAAATATAAAAGTTTAGCTTCATGTCCCATAACCACTTGCTTAACTCAAATATTTACGAACAAACTGTAGATCTTCACTAGAAAATTGTCACAAAAAGGTTCAATCGAACAAGTCCAAGAGTTAACCGACGAAGCAAACACAAGCGTTTCATACCACTTGTTTTACTAAGCCGTTTAATTCAATTTCTCATACGAGTGAGATAAAGGTTTGTATATACTAGTAGATTGGAAAATGGTTTAAGAAAAGAGCTTTGTTATTGAAAATAGAGTTGAAATCATTTTGTTGAAAGAGTTTTGATATTTACTACTAGTATTGAAACCTTCATATTTTAAAGTGACAAATCATAGAAGTGATTGTATAAACAATCAATCATAAAAAATAAAATTCACATACGAAGACGTGAATAAAATCCAAAGAAACCGATAAAGGATCCATCGAAATAGATATTCAAAAATCCATAAAATCGACCGAGAAGCCCAAGATAGTTTGTCTCGAAGAGTGGTCAACTCAGCATTTCAAAACAAACAAGTTCTATCGAATGTTTTTCAGATAAGATCCCCTACGGAGGGGGGGTCCAGGGGTGTGGCAACCCCCCAAGGTAGGGGTGCGGGGATAACGCCCCTGCTACGGGGTTCGACCTACCCGGTCAGGTCGCGGGGGTCCAGGGGGCAGCGCCCCGTCCAAAACGGTACGACCTAGTGGTTAAAGGGGCACGACCTAGTGGTCCAGCGACCTAAAGGGTAAAGATCATGCGACCTAAAATGGGTTCGCGACCTAACACTCAAACGACCTAAAGACCATAAGGGGCCGAGCGACCTATAAGAAGCAACGACCTAAATAGAATCGAGGTCCAACGACCTACGGGTTAGGTCATGCGAGTTAAGGAGGTCAACGACCTAAAAGAGACACGCGACCTAATAAAGGAACGCGAACTAAAGGCACGCGACCTAGCGACCTAAGCAGGAAACGCGACCTATAAGGGACAAGCGACTTAAGTGGGGAAACGACATAAAGGAAAAAGATCCAACGAGTTAAAGCCCAACAACCTAACAAGAATAAGGCCCAACGACCTAGTGGTTTCCGCGACCTAGTGGGCGAACAGGTCGAGCGACCTAAGAGGTTCGCGAGCTATCGGTTTAATAAGGCCGAGCGACCTAATGAAGGAACAAGGCCGAACGACCTATAGGGCTCGCGACCTACGACTTAAAAGGCTAAACGACCTAACGACTCAAGGGTCTAACGACCTAAAAGTATAATGGTCATGCGACCTATCGGTTTAAGAGGCGAGCGACCTAAGTGTTACGACCTAAGAGTCGAACGACTTAGCGTGGAAGCGACCTAAAAGCCATAGGACCTAACGACCTAAAGAGTTACGACCTAAAGTCGAACGACTTAGCGACCTAAAGAGTTACGACCTAAAGGTCGAGCGACCAACGACCTAAAACCCAACGACCTAAATCCGAGGCGAACGACCTAACACGTGCTAACGGGTTTTAAGGCCAGAAACGAGCTATTTGAAGGCCGAGACTTTTCCACGTGAACGACCTAGCATTGGCAGAACGACCTAAGTGCGGAATTTTAGCAAAAACACTAAAAATTGGAGTTTTTCGCCAATCCAATCCAAACCAATTGCAAATGTGCATGCTAAAGTGATGGGGTATCATTCCCATTAGTCCAATATAGTTATAGACTAGAATTGTGAGATAAAAATCTCACCTTTTCACTAAAAGGGATGAAGATGAAGCTTGAAATGCTATGCAAGGATCAACCACTAGCTTGAATCAATGTCTTCACTTGAGTTTTGGAGTTGATGTTGGATTAGCAATGAAGACTTAGCTTTTGGAGTTTTAATTTCTCTTTCCACTCACCATTAATGCAAAAGCTTGAGTTGGTAGGAATTTATGAAGAGTGAAGAGAAGGAGGGGGTTGGGCTTGAGTTATAATGGCTCAGCTAACCCAAAGTCCAAAGCAGGAAAAGTTAGTGAAATTTCACTAACTCCAAACCTATCAATGTTTATACTTAAAAAGTTGTAAACGGCATTTCGAACTCAATGGAAGTGGTCTCGAGTCCTAATTTAACCGTTTGCAAAAAGTAGCTTCTCGGACCAAAATCCGATTGTCGATAAAATATTTAAATAAAATATTTAAATATAAAATCGACAAATATGCGGGTTGTTACAGTTAAATAAATAGAAATAAATATGAGTGCAGTAACTCAAGAGATGCTCGAGATTTACATCTCCTAAGGATCCGTTAAACTATTTACTATATAGTATATTTCGCTATTACAATAGTGTCTATTTGTAAAATAAACTTACTTTTTAATAGCGTTAAGGGGTTACCCATATAGCCCTTAACACAAATAATGCCAATAGTCTATACAGTACCGTAATACCTCCTGATCAGGAGGCTACCAGAGGATACTCCATAGGTACGACACAAATAGAAACTCGTACAAGGCACGATATGGTAGGTGACACGGCACAACTAGGCAATGCTGGGGTAGATATACCAATTATGTTTCCGGGTTGATGGTAACGCGTAGCGCGCAGCTACCGCCCACCTCGAGCCACACCCCCAAATAAAATCAAAAGTGGCCACCGAATCAATCCAAAGTGAAATTATAATATCGAAGGGATGTCTCCGATCAAAGGTGCTACCTTATTAACCCGTCAATCGCTCCTGTTTTAGCCACCTTATGCCAACTCATGGGAGTTGGGTCCACGTATTTACCTTATAGGAAACGCCGGCACCATCCTACTTCATTCTGGAATCTCCACCGCGTACACGGTTGTCAAAGTGGTTTTCGGTATCGACAGAGAGTATGCCAGATATCCGATCCTGGTCTCTTTAACAACCAAACGTTATTATAACACCGCGGACTTTAAAATAGTTTATACTTTAAAACCAGAAAATAATTATCCATTTCAAAACCCATAAATACGATATTATTTCCATTTCCAAAACAACTCATTTTTATAATATTTTATAAAAACCCAAATCAATAATATCATTTTATTTCAAATATATTTCTTTTTCCCAAATCATACTGCTTTAAATTTTATAATATCTGGAATCCAAACATTTAAATTATAACTTCCAAAACATAATACTTCGAAACTCATAGCTTTAAAATCATACTTCTAAAACTAGAGTGGTTTGGATATTCCAACGGTATATAGAATAAAATAGTTTGAATTTAAAATTACTTTATAAAGTAAAATAATTTCAGCAACTTTTCAATTTTATTCATTTAAAATTTTAGTCTAAAACCATAAATTTTAAATTCACTTTCAGTTAAATAAACCACTTCAAATTCAATATTTTTCTACCTTTGAGTACTTAATAATTTCAAAACTTAAGGTTGGAAATTCTCTTCAACAATTTATTTTCCTATTATTTAGTTTTGAAATATTCATAAAATAAATCCATAAAATAAACTCAAATTTCTAACAAATAATATTTCCTTCAATTTATTTATACTAGAAATATTCATTTAATTTATTTTGAAATAAAAAATCTAGTTATAAATGTCATACCTTTAAAATTTCCAAGTTTAAATAAATTACATCACTTATAGAGTTAAATTCTTAAATATGCTCAGATCCAATTTTTTTTTTTTTTTACCTTCTAATCTAGATTGATTTAAATCATTAAAACTCCATTATTCAACTTATTTAATTTATTTAACAAATTTATGCATAGCTTAAATTCAACAATTTAACTATATTTATATATATATATAAATATATTTATATCAAATCCAAATTTAATATTTATTAAACTGTTTCATATCCAAACCATAAAAATCATTTCAAAAATAATTTTATATATATACTGCGGTGCCTGTATATAATTCTCTATCCTATGGTCAAGTGATACAGATATTTATCATTTCAATCCGCAATTTAAAAATAAAAATGCGGTTGTATATCATTTCAAACCGCAATCCCGAATGAAATGAAAATGCATGCTAACTTGAAGTTTATATAAGATAGAACGCATCATACATTCAACCAATATCAATAATCAACCAATTTATTTCAATCATCATCAATTTATTTCAATCATCAATATATATAACATAAAAATGTAACAGGTAATAAATGTCAGTTATTAACCAACAATTTATATTTAATAAATTAATAACTGTTAAACTGGAAGTTTATATGCAAATTAAATAAATTTTAACTGTCAATTTATATGCAATAATAATATTAATTAACTGTTAAATTAAATAAATGCGATTTAACTGAGATGATAAATAAAACATGCCAAACAATCATAAATAAATTTCTACTCATATCTAAAATTAATTTAACAAACATAGGAAATTTTAGAAGTTGTGAGTGGGTTAAAACACTCACCTTTTTGAATTTAAATTCGATTTAAACCCAAAAATTCGACGGTCTCCAAATCTGTCCAAACCAGCATTAAAAGATCTGGAATTTAATTACGATCCTAACAAAAAAAATCTCGCATGAAAACGAGGTCGTATGAGAAAGTTATGGCGATAAAACGATTTGAATTTCAAAATTAAATTAAAAAAACTCACCCAACAACTAACCGCCACGTCAGCTCCTTTCCCCCCTTTCTCACGCGTATGAAGTTTCCTCTACAGGTAAAACGCGACCGCCCCATACACCCATTCGATGCTCCTTTGACCGTTGATCGACGCCGCCCTCTGCCTCCATCCAACGCGTCGCTACCACCATCGCACTTCCCACCTCCGGCCGCTCCTGAGGCCAAAATCCGGCCACCCCATTCGCCGCCGGCCGCCGTCCCCCTTCGAACCCTAAATCGCAATTTTATGCGTCCACGTCCAACCATCTGCGACACGACCACCTCCAAACCACTCGGCATCATGATCTCTCCAGAACCCAGAACCCAATTGCTCGATCGTTGCCCCAATCGAAAACGCCCAATTAGTCCTAGGGTTTCGAAAATTTTGACCTTTGACCGCAATTTCCCGCTAATCGAAGCGCAATCTCGAAAAACTGTCATCAGACGTTGATTCGTATCGTTGATATCTTCGACATTTATTTTTCTGAGATTTTTATGAAGACTTTAAATTTTTAGCTTTGGATTTGGTTTGAAATTTGAATTTGGATCTAGAATTGTTTGTTTCCATTGAAGAAGAGGAGTATAGAGGTTCCTATATGTATAGAAGTGAGGAATAGAGGCTGCTAGGGTTTATAACAGCCTCTTTATAGACAAACTGCAATAGAATAGGTGGGCACGAATTATAAACGTACTAACCGATAGTTGGCCCAAAATACCCGTTCAGACCCCAGAACGAAAATAGGTACTTTAAAATATTCTGGAGGCGATGGAAAAAGTTTCACATCCAAATTCCTTCGTATGAAGAAGTTATGCTGAAAACAAAAATTTCCAAATTGATTTCAATTAAATCGATTTCAAGGCGTTTCGCGTTCGTACGATCAAACGACAAGTCCGATCGCTACGAAACTTGAAACCCTACAATAATTCACTGTCGCGGATCCGATGAAACTAGTTTCGTCGAAATCCGAGTCCGTGACCAAAATGGCTATTTTCATATTAATTAAATAAATTCAAAATAAATAAATAAAATCAATTTTTTTTTATCTATTTAGATTCTAAAATTTACCCATTTTATCACTTTAAAATTCTTAATCATTTACAAAATTCCAACAAGTTTAGATGTCAAATTTAAAGAAGGTAAATTTTAAATTTCAAAATAAATCCTTAATTTCATTAAATTCACCAATTAAAATTTAACTTTCTAAAATTTATATATTCAATCAAAGAGATCAATGGTTATTCCATTCATATATTTCAAGTAGATGGATTTAATATTAGATTCAAAATTTATTATCCTAACATTCTTCGATTACACTTAAATCCCTATAAATGTAATATTTAGATTTTAAATTTTCATTTATTTCGATTAAACCTATTATCATATATTACTTTAAATATACTGACAAGCTTACTTTTGCACCCTTTCATTTACCCAACTGCCATTTTTATAAATAAACTTAACAATAGATTCATGCTCTATTACATAAATGCATACCCTTTTACCTAAATTAAAATCTTCGTAACTTCAAACATTTAATCCATTTAATTCCAATTACTCCTTTCATTAAATTTTGGATTCAAATCAATTTATAAAGCTTTACCTCCATTCTTTATATACACTAACCATCATTTAATGAAGAATCTATTTACGTTATTCCCCATTTATTACCTTACTTTATTTATCGTAACATTTAATTTATAATTATTGCAATAATTTCCGATTTAATTGAAGGAACTAAGTATATAACTCATAATATTTGTGGTAAAACTCTTAACCCTACATTTATAAGTATATCCTTATCCATTATATCTATAAATTAAATAAATTCCATTTTTAAGTCCTTTAAATTTATTACTAAATATCCATTTACCTTTTCCATCAAATTTGAATTCCATCAAATTAATATAACAAATCAGATTTCCATTCACACTTTAATATAAACCTAAAATTTTCAATTCATTATCTTATATTGATTTTATACAATTACCATTAACTTTACATTCCATTACTATTCAATATGTTTTCATTCATCAATCAATTCGATATTTATTCTTCTTTCCTTCTATTTGATAAATAACCTAGTATACATTTATATACATTCATTTCATTCCATTCATTTATGGGTATTGCATTGAAATTTAATTTGTTAACTAATACCAACGTTATTATCATTAATTACAATTAGATTTCCAATTTTATTCAATACCATGAACAAATAACATATATATTAATCAAATCCTTACATTTGTTTTTCTCATGTTCCATTAAAAATCAAATCATAAATTTTAAATGATTTTATTGGATTGGAATCTCATTCAAGCCATAAATTATTAACTTGCACTAATATGATTCCTTAATTTATTCCAATTACCGTTTACAATCTTTTATTGCATTAAATCAAATTAATACTTTCATAAATTTCTCATATTAAATTCTATATCCAGGTAAGAATCTTTTTCCTACTTAATTCATTTAGATTTTATTTAAATTTCTATAAATAGGTCTTAAGTCACCATTTACATAATTTATTTTAGCCTTCATTTTTAACATTTATTTATCCCCTTTTATCATTTCTACTAAAAATTAATTTCAAAAATCCTATTAAATAAACAAATTAAATTGTCGAAATTTACGGGTCGTTACATGGTTCCTTTTCCAGTTTCAAGTATGAGTGTTAAAATTTATGCATACCAAATTTCAAGTCATTACGACCTACGAAGCTTATAAAAATATATTGCCGAACTTCGAATCAGAACATGTTTTTGCCTAGATTTTTACAGTGAAAACACTGCCTGGGTTTGACTTTGAGACTTCATAACTTTCTCAAAGCTTGTTCAAATTGCGTGATTCTTTTTGTAGATCAAATTATAGTTGTTGAGCTTTACGAAATTTAAATTTTAGGTCACTTCTACCTATATAGCTTATAGAAATATGCTACTGAACTTTGATTAAGAGCATGTTTTTGTCCAAATTCTTACAGTAAAAACACTGCCTGGGTTCAACTTTGAGACAACATAACCTTATCATAGCTTGTTAAAATTGCATGTATCTTTTTGCATTTTAAAATATAGTTGTTTATCTTGATGCGTGTTAAATTTCATGTCATTTTGACCAATATAGATTATAGAAATATACTGCCAAACTTTGATTCAGAGCATGTTTTTGCCTAGATTTTTACAGTGAAAACAATGCCTGGGTCCAACTTTGAGACATCATAACTTTCTCATGCCTTGTATAAATTGCATGATTATTTTTTCGATTTAAATATAGTTGTTGATCTTTATGCATGTTAAATTTTAGGTCATTCCGACCTATGTAGCCTATAGAAACGTGGTGTCAAACTTTTAATTAGAGCACGTTTTGCTCCAACTGTTGATAGTCAAATCTGGTTGCAAGTCCAACTTTGGGAGAATCATATCTCTCTCATTTCTTGTCCATTTGTTTCCGTTATTTTTTATTTAAAGTAGAGTGTTGAACTCTATGCCTGCAAAATTTCAAGGCTTTTAAACCATTGTAACTAGTTTAACTTTTCTTGAACTTTGAATTAAAGCATGTTTTGCTCCAGCTGAACATTTGAATTGTTTTAGGTGGATTTTTTTTTGATGAAGTTTTTGATCTACTTAATCCTAAGAGGAAGAGCCAATATTACCACTTATCCATATTTCAGATTGGTGAGTTCTTAAAAGATTTCCGTATGGCGATTTTATGAATAATTTCATTGAATTTTTGTTGATTTTTGTTGTTTCTTTGCACATGCTTTCTAAACTGTTTTAGAAAGATTTTTTAGCTTTCGAAATAAATATTTTACGATATTTACAATTAATTTAAAGCTATTAAAATTTTACACTATCTATAATAAGAGAATTTCAAAAGTTATTATCCAAACAATTTTAAAAATAGTTTTAAAAGCTTGTTTTCTATAATAAATTATTTTCTTTATAATAATATATGTTTTTGCACTTTTCGGACGTATGAGAAAGTGAATTAAATGATTTAGTAAAATATGTGGTATGAGGCACATGCGTTTTTTTCTTCAGTTAATTTCGGACTTGTACGATCGAAACCTCTTGAGTTTATTTTTCTGAGTTGATAATTGAGATTTATAATTCCTATTATAGGAATTATATGAGTTAGCCAATATTTGGCGAATTGAGAGGTTCAAGATCTCCTATTATAGGGGTAATAGTCGATGAGAACCACTTATATATGTTGTTTTACTCACCGATAAGACGAGGCGAGTCTTGAGATGAGATTTCCCTTTTCAAGAAATATAGGATATGACAAACCACTATGAGATTTATTTGCACTTGCCGATGATACGAGGCAAGATATATGAGTATTTTTAGATATCTAAGGTTTGAGATTTTATTTTTATGGTGTGGGGTCAACAAGAAGATAATAAGCCATTTAGTGTGAATGTGTGGTACGGGACACACGTTAACACTTTTCGGGATCCTTTCTGAGAGTTTGTGACACATCCCCAAGTATGCCAATGCTATAGACCTTTGGGTCACCTGAGTTATGTGACTTCAGTCATCACGAGTTATGTGACTTTGGTCACCACGAGTTATGTGATTGCGGTCACTATGAGTATAACCTTTGGGTCCACGAGTTAGGTACCTAAATTATAATAGCACTAGACAAGAGTTTAGCACATGCATCTTTGCTTTGATATTGCAATCGGGGATCTGGCCAATCCAGGTTTACTGAGATTTCTGAGTTTGATACGATTTCACCATTTTGAGATATTTTTGTTACATCGATAGCCTAGGGCTACATGAGTTGTTGTAATGACCCGTAAATTTTCGATAATTAAAATGTCTAATTTAATAAGATTTCATGATTTAATGTTAGAAATTTTTTTTGTAATTCGTTTGGAATAATAATAACTGGAATGAATTGCAACAATAATCATCCAAGTAGTTATTTATAGACTGAATGGAGTTCCAATCTAATTGAATTGACTCAAATGTTATAACTTTGTTATAAGGGAATATATGGAAAAACAAATGTAAATAAGTGAATAAGAATTTTGAATTATTTAGGTAGAAATACAAATTTTAATAGATTGGTTTCGAAGATTTGAATAGTAATAAGTATTGGAAAATAAATGCTACTTAGTGAATGCCTTTGCAATCAATAGTTGGATGGGATAATAAATGTTGAATTCATTGGGTATAATAGAGTAATTTATTGATAAGTAAAATCTATTTAAAATTAAATAATTGAATATTGAACAGGTAAATTGTTTAAATTAAATATTTAAAACTTATTGAATAATTGAATAACTGATTAATGGAAATGGTTGTTCTATAATTTGAATTGGTTTTAAAAGAAATTATATAAGTTTGCTTTTGAATATTTCAAAGGATAGCGATTTAAGAATAATCAAATTTTTTTAAATTTAATATTACAAATGTTTGAATAATTAAATTCCGAATTTGATATGATTAATTTGATATTGAAATTTAATATATGAAAATAGAGTGAATAACTGAAATTTGATTTAATATGATTCAAATTGGTTTCAAAAGTGAATGTAAGTTATATTGGGATTATAATAGAGTTAATAAGATTTTAAAATTGGAATTTTAGCAATTCTGTAAATTTTGAAAAGTCGTCGATTTAATCGACGAGTTAAAATAGCCTTCCGGGGCACAGTCTCGGAATTCGATGAAACTAGTTGCAGTAGATCCGTAATAGTTTATTATTATCGGATTTCAATTTCCATAGCAATCGGAGTTGTCGTTTGATCGTGGCAGCTCAAAACGCTTAGAAATTAATTTAATCGATTTAATTTAAATTGATCGTTTATTTCCGTAATTCGCACATACGATCGAATTAAGCCCTAAAACATGTTCCATTGTGTTCGGAATGTGGATAAAACATTATAAACGCCTGGCGGCACGTTTCGTTTGGAATCCGTTTGGGAAAGGCTCGTTAGAATTGAAAATATTAATATATATACGCTTATATATACACGCATCCTCCAGTAAACCCTAGCCAGAATGAACGAGCAGCCACAAACATTTCCAATGGCTGATATTTTCTTTCGTTCTCCCTCAATTATCATCAAATCCACTCGACGATTCAAAATTTTCCCAACTACAAACTTGTAGAGGGCTCTAGGATCTTCGTTTTGACCGGTCATGATCGAGTATAACGTGACGATGGAGGCGTGACGGGGTCGTAAACGAGGCCGTTCAATCTCGTTTTGCGTGCTGCATGTAGGGCCGAGTGGGCCACGGTTTGGGGCGTTGGTGGAGCTCGTGGAGGTGCATGATATAGCGTCGCCTGATCGTCGTCTCGTTGAATGTTGGAGGCTCGACAATGTAGGGTAGCGTGCGTTGTTCGGTTTCAATGCTTGCGACTTTACCTGTACGTGATGAAGAAGAGGAAGTCACGTGCGGCCAGATCTTTTCCCTTCATATCAACGGTCCAGATCTGTTTTGGTTAAAATAAAAAGAAAATTTTGTTTTAAATTATATTAATATATACAAGCTTTGAAATAGTATATCTTCTTCATACATTATCAGAATTGGACGAAACCGGCGACGCTGGAATCGCAGAGACGAGAGCTACGCTGCAGTGTAGATCCGGGAGTGTTTGGAGCTCATTAAATTTTTAGGTTAAATCGAACGTCGTTCGATTTGATTTAAAATCGAAAAATCAAGGTGAGTGTTTTATAACGCTCACAACGTACTGAATATCTTTATGGTAGTTAAATTTGATATTATGAAGTGATATGAATTTTATTTGTCGTTGTTTGATAAAATTGAATTGTCATATAGATTGTCATTTGACTTCACCGTTGAAAATCAAATTGACAGTCAAATTGAAATTAAAATTGAATTGGGATTAAATTACATGATATTGATAACTATGAAATAGCCGTAAATTGTATTGTCTATTGGATGATTTATTTCCATGGATGCTATTGGTTGATATTTAAATGCTTGGATGTTTATTCGCTTATATATATCCTGTTATACATACATATGACACTGTGATCGGTTTAAGTGATATATATTCATCCCTGACAGTTAATTGAAATAAATAATCACTTGGCCATAGGATAGAAAATTATATACACACACCGGATTGGTTAAGTTAATAAATTTTAAAATCGTTGATTTGAAATTCATTTAAATGTTTTGATTTAAAAGTTATAAATAAAATCAATTTCTAGAAATCGAATTTATCGCAAATTTGAGTTGGAATGTTGAAATAAATTTTGGTTAAAAGAAATTGTTAAATAATTAAAGTTGAGACTCTGGAATTTAAAATGGGTTATGATTGAATTTCGAAAATTGATTTGTTTAAATATTGAACCTTAATTCGAGCTTTGAATATTACTAAGTAAAAGTGATATAAAAATGATATTTGAAATCGAGCATGGAATTGAATCATATTTGAAATTTGGATTTAAATTTGAATATTGAAGGATAATTTTGTTAAGTGTTATAAATTGATATTTTGAAAAAAAAATCAAGCTCCAAATCGATATAAATTGAAACATAATTAATTGAAGGTGAATGTAGAGTTGAATTAATTTGAAGTCAAGGTTGACATTGATTTGAATTGAAATCGAAATTGAATCGGTAGAATGTAAATTGAAATTGATTTGAATTAGGAAGTTATAATTGAAATGGATTGGTTTGGAAGCTGTTTCATTTTGTTTTCCAAATTACTCTGTTATATAAACCATCTTTAAATACTTAAACTATTTTAACCTATATTAACTATATTAAATTATTTTTAACCCATCTTAAACCATGTTAACTTATTTTAATCTATTTTAAATCTACTTAACCCAAGTTAAATTATTTTAAACTAATTTATCTATTTGAAATCCGTTTAAAGATTTTAAGTATTTTTAACTATTTTAATTATTTAAAACTACTTTTAAACTACTTAAAACTATTTTCTAAAATTTCAAGCTGGTCAATAAGGTGAAATGTTTATGTTTAAATCTTGAATTTAAAAACGAATTGGGTTAAATGAAGTTGCAACCTAAATTAAAATTCGAAATGATTTTGAAATCGAAATGAGATATTGAGGCGAAAAATGATTTTGAAACGGAACCTTACATTTTGAATAGATATGATGATGCTTGAAAAGGATTTGATTTTTTTGAAGTGAATATGATATTTTGATATAAATTATGAATCGATTTGAAATGTAAAAGAGCCATCGGTATAATAATACGTAGTTATTAAAGAGACCGGGATCAGATATGGACATACTCTCTGTCGATACTGAAAACCACTTTAATAACTATTATACGCGGAGTGTTGATCCAGAATGAAGTGGATGGTTTGGTGAACGCGTTGACCGAAGAAAGAGAACGATATTGGAAGACCCCTGACATGACTAAAACAGGAGCCATGCCGGGCCATTGAGGTTCGCCATCTCTAGCGGACACACTTCTTCGATACCATATCTATTACCTTTTGTGATTCGGTTTGGGTGCACCCCTGGATTTGGGAGTGTTGTTTCGCGGTGTTGAGGTAGCTGCTGGCTATTCTCAACATCAGTCCGGATCACGCAACTACTAGTATCCTAGTTGGTATCGCCTCATGTACCTTGTCATACTGATTATCCTATTCGCGACCACTACATTTTGTTTTGTGTTATACCTATGGGGTACCTTCTGATTACCGCTAGTTTACGGTGGGGTTTACGGTGCCGTATAGACTATGGCATTATAAAAATGTGTTAAGGGGAATTATGGTAACGCCTTTACGATATTTTAATACTTTTACTTTACTGTAGACATATTATAATAGCGTATTGTACTACATAGTAGATAGTTTAACGGATCCTTGAGAGATGGAAAATCCCGTAACATCTCTTGAGTTATTGCACGCACGTTGACACTGGATATGAGATGTCAAACCCCGTAAACATCTCTGACGCCGTTACACTCATATTTATTTACAATTGATTTAACTTACATGAGGATATTTTAGTCCTAACTTGAGTGTTTTGTCTTTTCATTACGCTCGGGTCAGACCTGAGTTTTTCAACTTATTGAAGATCTATTCTGGAGGACGACGACGAAGATTTGGTATACTATTATTATTATTATCTTTGCATCATGCTGTCTGCTGCATTATTTTATTTGTTCTGTTGTATATGTATAACTCTGATAAAGGTTGTATAAATAATGATCAAAGTATTGTAAACAGCTTCATGAACTGTTTATTTGACTATTATATTTTATCCTTCCGCTGCGAGATTCTGTGTTGTTTCATTTCCTTTATTTCTCTTTCTTTTCTTTTCTTATTTACCCCAATAACCATCTGCCCTTTTGAATGGTTTGGAATTGTCACGTGTATTGGATCGTCGGTTTAAACTGTCCAAAAAGGTGGGTCGTTACAGTTGGTATCAGAGCTTTGGTTTAGCGATAACCTTAGCTTTGTGGGGTCTGACTCTTTATAAATAGGGCAGTAATGCCCTATGATGAGTCACCGAGTGTATACATATGAGAGAGCATATTTGTTATTGATATAAAATGTTTTATATTGTGTCGGTTGATTTGTTGAGTGGCTTATGGATTCTGGTCAATACGAGTAATTAACGTCATTGATAGGGATCTCTAAACACTTAAACAGAACAATTCGACATAGTATTGTTTTGAAATTGGGTAAATGAAATAATTTTGCTCTAATTATATTTTGTAGATAAAGAAAAAATTTCAGAAATAATTGTGACTTATCTAGCTTACCTGGTTGTTAGGAATGATAATATTGGTTATTATCATTAATTGAATATTGTAATTTAATAAATAAGGTGAATTACGAAATGAACAATGATAAAACACTCGTGGAATGTTTTAAGAAAGAAAATCCTATAGGAATATTTTATAAAGGTGACTTAAATTTAAAATAGATTTAAATTGGAAAATATTGAATTTAAGACCCGGAGGTTTTGACAATGGTTCTCAAAGCTTTGAAGAAAATATATTGTGATATTAGTTGGAAAATATTTATGGGAAATATTTTGAAAGGATTTTTAAGAAGGAATGAATTCAGTACTCCTCTCTTCTGTCGTTGGAAAATAATTTCGGTGATGACTGCACAGCATCATCGACGTTCATTTTCGAGTCTCAAAGTGGGGGAGACTTCTAAGAAGCTCTGCTTTTCTTTAAAATTATTTTGGGTAAATGGGTTTTGGTTTAAACTCCAAATGTATGATTTGATATATTAAAGATATAAGTGTATATGTTTATTTCAATTTGAAAAGAACCGGGCATTTAAATTTCTAAGTTATGTTAATTAGTAATTTTCAAATTATTTGAATGAAATGCGAATAACCAGAATTATAAAATAAGAGGATTAAGATATCTAAGCTTATGTTTTGGGAAAACTTTAGAGTTGTAGTGTACCTTTAAAGTTGAAAGGTAAAGAGGATTTAAATAAATTAAATTTGTGAACATTCTAATTAAGTAAAAGGAAATTCTATAAATTTGTATAATACCAAATTTGCATTCTAACTGCATATAATATGACTTACCAAATATTAAGAAGTTGAAATGTTGTTTTGGATATGTAATGAGATGCTGTACAAATAAACAGAACCTGAAAATAATTGAAGTATACAAGTAAGGAAAACTCAAAAGGAATTAAAATGTATATAAATGGAAAATTTGGTTGTGATAAAAATTATAAATACTTAAATATAACATGAAATGATGAATGGATAAATGGAACAAGTAAGTGAACTTAAGAAAGAAGATAAATGAATCGTATTATATCTTTGTAAATTGGTTATAGAAAATAAATATGAATTGCAAAGGGATTGAAAAAAAAGAAAAAAAAAATTAAATTTGTAACCTTTAAGATAAGTGTAAACTAAGAAAAGTCATTTATGAGAGGTTAGACTTTTATAGGATGACTATAAATTAAAGTGATGATTAATAAAATGTTCCACAAATAAATTTGTTATTAACTGAAACCGAATATGAAGTAAATATAAACAAAAGAATTTGGTATTGCTATGAATCAATTGGAAAATGAAATTGAATTAAATTAAATTATATAGAATGTTTAAAATGAACTTGAGTAAGAAAATTCTATGATATGATGTTTAAGAAAAGATAATGTTAGAGAACATGCTATGTAAAGAAATGAATATACTAACCGAATAATGGATTGTGAATAATTATTTGTAAATAAAAAAAATAAAAGTCAATAAAATAATTTAGTATAGATAAATGGGATAGAAATCCATTGGAAGGTAATACGTGAGTTGTACGTATATTATTTTGTTCGCATAACGATTTAATCCAAATTCGAGCACAAAATTTCGAGATGATTTATATCGATCCAAGTTAGGATTTTTCACTCGATTCTCGACGGCGAACCCTGGATATGGATTTTTGATTTGATTCTGGAATTCTCTATCATAGTATATAGCTGTGCAAGGAGAGTAACAGTTTCCAATCTAGGAACCAAATCCGAGTCCACACTAGAGAGTCGTGTGAACGATACTAGTTTGGAAGTGAAATTGTGTGATCGAATAAGCGATTAGATTTGATATTGCTCACGGATGATATATGTACGACTTACGGACTTAATTAAAGCTAATATTGGAAATTGAAGATGCCAAATATAAAATGATTCTTTTAATTTATATAATTGGATATCATTGGTAAATGAGATGAAGGCATTTAAAATCAAGAAAAATTGGATTGCCCGACAAAAGGTACATGTTTATTTTTTCATTGGATTTGGTGATTTTTGATGAGCCACTTGGCTTTTGATTTTCTTTTGTTGGTTTGGGGCCCGTAGAGGCATTTTGTAGCTGTACCGATCAAGCCGCGCAAAGGGGACTCTGCCGAATTTTTTCGTAAATTCGGGTGTTAGAAAATTTTTGAGTTTTAAAATTTTATAACTTGTTTGATAACTAACTTTTAAAGTTAGAAAGCCGTTCAGAGTAACTTAGTGGAAGCGTAGTTATGACTTTATAAGTGGAATTTCATTGTTTTATAAGTTGGTAACTTTGAATAGAATATATCTAATGTTGAATTCTATACTTAGTTCCTTTTCCCTTCTTTTTCCTTTTCGGGGACGAAAAGTTTTGAGTGGGAAGAGTGTAACGACCCGTAACTTTTCGATAATTAAAATGGCTAATTTAATAAGATTTCGTGATTTAATGTTAGAAAAAAAATTTGTAATTCGTTTGGAATAATAATAACTGGAATGAATTGCAACAATAATTACCCAAGTAATTATTTATAGATTGAATGGAGTTTCAATCTAATTGAATTGACTCAAATGTTATAACTTGGTTATAAGGGAATATATGGAAAAACAAATGTAAATAAGTGAATAAGAATTGTGAATTATTTAGGTAGAAATACAAATTTTAATAGATTGGTTTTGAAGATTTGAATAGTAATAAGTATTGGAAAATAAATGCTACTTAGTGAATGCCTTTGCAATCAATAGTTGGATGGGATAATAAATGTTGAATTCATTGGGTATAATAGAGTAATTTATTGATAAGTAAAATCTATTTAAAATCAAATAATTGAATATGGAACAGGTAAATTGCTTAAATTAAATATTTAAAACTTATTGAATAATTGAATGACCGATTACCAACCATTGTTGTTCTATAATTTGAATTGGTTTTAAAAGAAATTTTATAAGTTTGCTTTTGAATATTTCAAAGGATAGCGATTTAAGAATAATCAAATTTGTTTAAATTTAATATTACAAATGTTTGAATAATTAAATTCCGAATTTGATATGATTAATTTGATTTTGAAATTTAATATATGAAAATAGAGTGAATAACTGAAATTTGATTTAATAGGATTCAAACTGGTTTCCAAAGTGAATGTAAGTTATATTGGGATTATAATAGAGTTAATAAGATTTTAAAATTGGAATTTTAGCAATTTTGTAAATTTTGAAAAGTCGTCGATTTAATCGACGAGTTAAAATAGCCTTCCGGGGCACAGTCTCGGAATTCGACGAAACTAGTTCCAGTAGATCCGTAATAGTTTATTATTATCGGGTTTCAATTTCCATAGCAATCGGAGTTGTCGTTTGACCGTGGCAGCTCAAAACACATAGAAATTAATTTAATCGATTTAATTTAAAATTGATCGTTTATTTCCGTAACTCGCACATACGATCGAATTAGGCCCTAAAACATGTTCCATTGTGTTCAGAATGTGGGTAAAACATTATAAACGCCTGGCGGCACGTTTCGTTTGGAATCCGTTTGGGAAAGGCTCATTAGAATTGAAAATATTAATATATATACGCTTATATGTACACGCATCCTCCAGTAAACCCTAGCCAGAATGAACGAGCCGCCATAAACATTTCCAATGGCCGATATTCTCTTTCGTTCTCCCTTAATTATCATCAAATCCACTCGACGATTCAAAAATTTCCCAACTACAAACTTGTAGAGGGCTCTGGGATCTTCGTTTTGACCGGTCATGATCGAGTATAACGTGACGATGGAGGCGTGACGGGGTCGTGAACGTAGGCCGTTCAATCTCGTTTTGCGTGCTGCATGTAGGGCCGAGTGGGCCACGGTTTGGGGCATTGGTGGAGCTCGTGGAGGCCCATGATATAGCGTCGCCTAATCGTCCTCTCGTTGAACGTTGGAGGCTCGACAATGTAGGGTAGCTTGCGTTGTTGGGTTTCATTGCTTGCGACTTTACCTGTACGTAATGAAGAAGTGGAAGTCACGTGTGGCCAGATCTTTTCTCTTTATATCAACGGTCCAGACCTGTTTTGGTAAAAATAAAAAGAAAATTTTGTTTTAAATTATATTAATATATACAAGCTTTGAAATAGTATATCTTCTTCATACATTATCAGAATTGGACGAAACTGGTGAAGCCGGAATCGCAGAGACGAGAGCTACGCTGCAGTGTATATCCGGGAGTGTTTGGAGCTCATTAAAATTTTAGGTTAAATCGAACGTCGTTCGATTTGATTTAAAATGGAAAAATCAAGGTGAGTGTTTTATAACGCTCACAACGTACTGAATATCTTTATGGTAGTTAAATTTGATATTATGAAGTGATATGAATTTTATTTGTCGTTGTTTGATAAAATTTAATTGTCATATAGATTGTCATTTGACTTCACCGTTGAAAATTTAATTGACAGTCAAATTGAAATTAAAATTGAATTGCGATTAAATTACATGATATTGATAACTATGAAATAGCCGTAAATTGTATTGTCTATTGGATGATTTATTTCCATGGATGCTATTGGTTGATATTTAAATGTTTGGATGTTTATTCGCTTATATATATCCTGTTATACATACATATGACACTGTGATCGGTTTAAGTGATATATATTCATCCCTGACAGTTAATTGAAATAAATAATCACTTGGCCATTGGATAGAAAATTATATACAGACACCGGATTGGTTAAATTAATTAATTTTAAAATCGTTGATTTGAAATTCATTTAAATGTTTTGATTTAAAAGTTATAAATGAAATCAATTTCTAGAAATCGAATTTATCGCAAATTTGAGGTGGAATGTTGAAATAAATTTTGGTTAAAAGAAATTGTTAAATAATTAAAGTTGAGACTCTGGAATTTAAAATGGGATATGATTGAATTTCGAAAATTGATTTGTTTAAAGATTGAACCTTAATTCGAGCTTTGAATATTACTAAGTAAAAGTGATATAAAAATGATATTTGAAATCGAGCTTGGAATTGAATCATATTTGAAATTTGGATTTAAATTTGAATATTGAAGGATAATTTTGTTAAGTGTTATAAATTGATATTTTGAAAAAAAATCAAGCTCCAAATCGATATAAATTGAAACATAATTAATTGAAGGTGAATGTAGAATTGAATTAATTTGAAGCCAAGGTTGACATTGATTTGAATTGAAATCGAAATTGAATCGGTAGAATGTAAATTGAAATTGGTTTGAATTAGGAAGTTATAATTGAAATGGATTGGTTTGGAAGCTGTTTCATTTTGTTTTCCAAATTACTCTGTTATATAAACCATCTTTAAATACTTAAACTATTTTAACCTATATTAACTATATTAAATTATTTTTAACCCATCTTAAACCATGTTAACTTATTTTAATCTACTTTAAATCTACTTAACCCAATTTAAATTATTTTAAACTAATTTATCTATTTGAAATTCATTTAAAGATTTTAAGTATTTTTAAGTATTTTAATTATTTAAAACTACTTTTAAACTACTTAAAACTATTTTATAAAATTTCAAGCTGGTCAATAAGGTGAAATGTTTATGTTTAAATCTTGAATTTAAATACGAATTGGGTTAAACGAAGTTGCAACCTAAATTAAAATTCGAAATGATTTTGAAATCGAAATGAGATATTGAGGCGAAAAATGATTTTGAAACGGAACCTTACATTTTGAATAGATATGATGATGTTTGATAAGGATTTGATTTTTTTGAAGCGAATATGATATTTTGATATAAATTATGAATCGATTTGAAATGTAAAAGAGCCATCGGTGTAATAATACGTAGTTATTTAAGAGACCGGGATCAGATACGGACACACTCTCCGTCGATACTGAAAACCACTTTAATAACTATTATACGCGGAGTGTTGATCCAGAATGAAGTGGATGGTTTGGTGAACGCGTTGACCGAAGAAAGAGAACGATATTGGATGACCCTTGACATGACTAAAACAGGAGCCGCGCCGGGCCATTGAGGTTCGCCATCTCTAGCGGACACACTTCTTCTATACCATATCTATTACCTTTTGTGATTCGATTTTGGTGCACCCCTTGATTTGGGAGTGTTGTTTCGCGGTGTTGAGGTAGCTGCTAGCTATGCTCAACATCAGTCCGGATCACGCAACTACTAGTATCCTAGTTGGTATCGCCTCATGTACCTTGTCATACTGATTATCGTATTCGCGACCACTACGTTTTGTTTTGTGTTATACCTATGGGGTACCCTCTGATAACCACTAGTTTACGGTGGGGTTTACGGTGCCGTATAGACTATGGCATTATAAAAATGTGTTAAGGGGAATTATGGTAACGCCTTAACGCTATTTTAATACTTTTACTTTACTGTAGACATATTATAATAGCGTATTGTACTACATAGTAGATAGTTTAACGGATCCTTGAGAGATGGAAAATCCCGTAACATCTCTTGAGTTATTGCACGCATGTTGACACTGGATATGAGATGTCAAACCCCGTAAACATCTCTGACGCCGTTACACTCATATTTATTTATGATTGATTTAACTTACATGAGGATACTTTAGTCCTGACTCGAGTGTTTTGTCTTTTCATTACGCTCGGGTCAGACCTGAGTTTTTCAGCTTATTGAAGATCTATTCTGGAGGACGAAGACGAAGATTTGGTATACTATTATTATTATTATCTTTGTATCATGCTGTCTGCTGCATTATTTTATTTGTTCTGTTGTATATGTATAACTCTGATAAAGGTTGTATAAATAATGATCAAAGTATTGTAAACAGCTTCATGAACTGTTTATTTGACTATTATATTTTATCGTTCCACTGCGAGATTTTGTGTTGTTTCATTTCCTTTATTTCTCTTTCTTTTCTTTTCTTATTTACCCCAATAACCATCTGCCATTTTGAATGGTTTGGAATCAGCACGTGTATTGGATCGTCGGTTTAAACTGTCTAAAAAGGTGGGTCGTTACAGATGTTATATTGGGCGATTTTGTTTTTATGAGATTTGAACTCTATCTTGAGTTCCATGAGATTCATATTGGAATTTTGATGAGTTTCTCTTATGGCTTTTTATGATTTGTAACGACCCGTAAATTTTTGATAATTAAAATAGCTAATTTAATAAGATTTCGTGATTTAGTGTTAGAAAAAAATTGTAAGTCATTTGGAATAATAATAAATGTTGAATCTATTGGGATTATAATAGAGTTAATAAGATTTTTAAAACTGGAATTTATTGGATAAATTGAATAACGGGTTTAATATGATTAAAAATGATTTGTAAAATTTTATTTTATCATATTGGAGTTATAGTGATGTTATAGAACTTTTAAAACTGAATTTAAAATTTATTTGTGAAAATTGAATATTTTAATATTTAATTATCGCCTGAAAATATAGCCAATTTTTGAACAGTCTCAGAATTGGACGAAACTAGTTCAATTAGATCCATAATAGTTAGTTATTATCGGATTTCAATTTTCGTAGCAATCGGAGTTGTCGTTTGACCGTGGCAGCTCGAAACGCGTTGAAATTGTTTAATATTAATTTGGCGAGTTAAAAATAGTCATTTTTCAAACGGTCTCGGATTTCAACGAAACTAGTTTCATTGGATCCGTAATGTGATATTATTGTAATGTTTCAAATTTCAAGTCAAACGGATTTACCGTTTGTCCAGAGCAAGCCAAAACGCATAGAAAATCGTTTAATCGGTTTAATTTAAAATTGATCGTTTATTTCCGTAACTCTCACATATGATCGAATTAGGCCTTGAAACTAGTTCCATTGCGTCCGGAATGGGGGTAAAACCTTATAAACGCCTGGCGGCACGTCTCGATTGGAGTTCGGATGATTTTGGACCTACCTATATAAATACGCACGCAAACCGAGACAGTTTTATTATTATTATAATCCAGAAACCCTAATTCTAAATCATGGCCGCCACCTATTCCATGGCCAGAAATTGCCGATCTTCTTTCCTTAATATCTTTCAATCCGTTCAACGAAATCAAAAAATTCCAAAAGCAAAAGTGTAGATCTCGACGAGCTCTTCAAATCCATACGGAGATGATCGAAAACGGAGACACGGATCAACGGGAAATCGAGATTGAAGCTGCTGCGTTTTTCACGCAATTCGAGGCAGAGGGGATGGCCGAGCTTAAGGCTATTGATGGTGAAGGTGGAGTTAGGCGGTGGCTTCGAAGTGGTGTAACCTGATCGTGTTCTCGTCGAGCGTGGTGGTCGTAAATTTTAACCCTAATGTGGCGGCTATGGGTTCTAGGAACGTGATTTTCACGTAAAGGAGGAAGATGGAGAAGCAAAGACGTGCGGCCTGATGTGTGCAAGTGGAAATCAGCGGTCCAGATCTGTTTGGTAAAAAAAAAAAAAAAAAAGATTTGTAAATTGTTTATATTTAAGATTCACTTATCTTTAAAATGCTCTAACTTTTGCATACGAGGTCGGAATTCAACGAAACGAATTGCGTTGCAATCGTTTTGTCGAGCACTACGCATTGCAACTAGATTGGAATCATTTGGAGCTAGAGAAAATTTTGAGTTAAATTGAACGTCGTTCGATTTTATTTAAAATCGTAAAAATCAAGGTGAGTGTTTTATAACGCTCACAACGTACTGAATATCTTTATGCTAGTTAAATTTGACATTATGCATAGTTATGATTTTTATTTGTTGTTGTTTGATAAAATTTAATTATCATATTGATTGTCATTTGAATTCACCGTTAAAAAAATTAAATTGACAGTTAAATTTAAATTAAAATTGAATTGCGATTAAATTACCTGACATTGATAAATATGAAATTGCCGTGAATTGTATTGCCTATTGGATGATGTATTTTGATGGATGCTATTGGTTGATGTTTGAATGTTTGGATGTTTATTTGCTTATATATATCATGTTATGCATACATATGATACTGTGATTTAATTAAGTAATATATGCTCATCCCTGACATTTAATTGAAATAAATAATTACTTGGCCATAGGATAGAAAATTATATACGGACACCGAATTGGCTAAATTAATAATTATTAAAATCGTCGATTTGAAATTTATTTATATGTTTTGTTTAAAAGTTATAAATAGACATAAATTTATAGAAATCGAATTTATCGAAATTTGGGTTTGGAATGTTGAAATAAATTTGGTTAAAAGAAATTGTTAAGTAATATAAGTCGAGACTTTGAAATTTAAAAATTGGGATTTGATTTAAATTCGAAAATTGATTTGTTTAAAGATTTAACCTTAATTCGGGCTTTGAATATTACTATGTAAAAGCGATATAAAACGATATTTGAAATGGATTTGATTTTTAAAGCGAACATGATATTTTGATATCAATCATGAATCAATTTGAAATATAAAAGAGCCAACGGTGTAATAATACGTAGTTATTAAAGAGACCGGGATCGGATATGGACATACTCTCTGTCGATACCGAAAACCACTTTAATAACTATTATACGCGGAGTGTTGATCCAGAATGAAGTGGATGGTTTGGTGAACGTGTTGACTGAAGAAAGAGAACGATTATTGGATGACCCCTGACATGACTAAAACAGGAGCCGCGCCGGGCCATTGAGGTTCGCCACCTCTAGCGGACACACTTCTTCGATACCATTTCTATTACATTTGTGATGCGATTTGGGTGCACCCCTTGATATGGGAGTGTTGTTTCGCGGTGTTGGGGTAGCTGCTGGCTATGCCCAACATCAGTCCGGATCACGCAACTACTAGTATCCTAGTTGGTATTGCCTCATGTACCTTGTCATACTGATTATCCTATTCGCGACCACTACGTTTTGATTTGTACCTTGAGTATATGGATTGCCCTCTGGTGACTTCCGGTTTTGGGGAAACTACGGTCTTGTATATGCTTTTGGGAATATAAAATGTGTTAAGGGGGATTATGGTAACGCCTTAACGCTATTTTGATACTTTATATTACTGATAGGCATTATCTACTTAGCGTATATTACTACATAGTAGATAGTTTCACGGATCCTTGAGAGATGGAAAATCCCGTAACATCTCTTGAGTTATTGCACGCACGTTGACACTGGATAGGAGATGTCAAACCCCGTAAACATCTCTGACGCCGTTACACTCATATTTATTTACGATTGATTTAACTTTCATAAGGATATTTTAGTCCTGACTCGAGTGTTTTGTCTTTTCATTACGCTCGGGTCAGTCCTGAGTTTTCAGTTTAGGTTGAAGATCATTTCCTTGGAGGACGGAGACGAAGATTTGGTATATTATCTACTACTATTATATTCATTCCATTCCGCTGCATTGTTGTATGATATTTGCTGTGTATGTAACTCTGATAAATGTTGTATAATAATAATCAAATGTATTCATTTCAAATGTATTCATTTAATTAACAGCTTCATGAACTGTTATTTTATTATTATACTTTAGCCTTCCGCTGTGAGATTCTGTGTTGTTTCATTTCCTTTATTTCCCTTCCTTTTCTTTTCTTAATTACCCCAATAACTATCTGCCCTTTTAATGGTTTGGAATCGACATGTGTATTTGATCGTCGGTTTAAACTGTCCAAAAAGGCGGGTCGTTACAGTTGGTATCAGAGCTTTGGTTTAGCGATAAACCTTGGCTCTAGTGGGGAATAACTCATTGAAATAGAGGTAAACTATATGAATGAGTTGAGTGTATATGAGAGAGCGTACTTGTTATTTGATATAAAATGGTTTTATATTGTGTTAATTTGTTCCGTTGAGTATTTATGAATTCTGGTCGATACTTGGGACGCCAAGGCGTCGATAGGAATTTCTAAACACTCGAATAGGACAAACCAACACAATATCGTTTTGGAATATATTTTTATATAAAGAATTATTTGAATATTTATTCATTTTGATTGAATTGATTGTTAGGAGATGATAATATTAGATTATTATCGTTATTGTTTGATCAGTCAATATTTACAACAATTGATTAAATAACAATGGATTTAGGAAAATGAAATCTTGTAAACACAATTGATAATGGATATAAATGAATTGTAACTTGGATTTGGGAATTTAAATTCCGGTGTTTGAGACTGACTTACAAGAATTTGAAAAATATAATATGGGCATTATATGATAGTATAATTGAGTTGAAATTGTTTTCGAAGGATTTTTTTTTGATAAGTGTTATATTCCCTTCTCTTGACGCTAGAAAATGATTTCGATGATGTGTGCACGCATCATTGGCGTTTATTTTCGAGATTCCGAGTGGGGGAGACCACTTAATAGCTTGTCTAAACCTTGTTTTGACTCAAATTTTATTTTGTTTTGCATTCTCTATAGTATGATTTGATATATATATTATATAAGTATATATTATTTCAAACCTTGATTTGAAATGAAACCGGGATTAGAATTCTTAAGTCCTTTAATAATTAATGATTTTTTTTTGATTGAAATGAATTTAGACTTGAATCATTAAGGAACATCTGAATTGTGAAATGAGAAATGAACCTAAGAGCTAAGTGAAAATATCAATTGAAGTAGAAATCCTTAGAATTAGGAAATTATGAACTTAAAATAAAAGTGAAACTGTAAAACTCGCATAGTATTAATTTCATTCTATAGCATGGATATAACTTACCAAAATATTTAAGAAGTTCAAAAAAAAAATGTTATATGAATTGTTAATTGGATAATATACAAGTATAGGTTTGAATAATGAAATATGCATTTAATTAATGGTTTGCAAATATAAATGAAATTGTTAGTAAATAATTGGAATTTAAATTAACATTTAAAGGTGATTCACGATTATGTTAATATAAAATGGAAATACTATATGTGAATGTAAATGTGAAAAAGATTATAGTGAAATTTAAGTAATGACTTAAGAATTAATAAATTGAAAATTCAACTTTAAATGGAAAGAAGTTGTATGTTGTTTAACTACATTCTATTTGCATAACTATAACTTACCAAATACTTAAAGGGTTTAAAATGCTAATAAGGATAAGTAGAGAAATAATATACCAGTGTGAGAATGAATAATAAAATATGAAGATCTATTGATAGTTGTAAATATAAAAGAAATTTAAGCTGTAAAATGAATGATACATGTATAAGTGAATGAATAAAATTTAAATTTAATGAAATATAAAATTGGTAAATGGAAACTAATTAAATTTGAATATAACTAAATGTCAATAAACTTGGAAGTGTATGAAATTAAAATTGACTTGTAAATGTATAATTGATTTAGTGTAGATTTTGGATGGATGTTAATGTTTGATATGCATTGGTTGTTAGATGGATGATAATTGATTAAGTAGAATTCATTAGTGTTAATGGAATTGAATAAACGGAATAAAATTTTAAATAATTAAATTCAAATTGGGAACAAATTGACTTGAATTAAAATTGTGAATGAAACAAACTTGAATAAATCGGAAACAAATTGAATGTAAACCTACTGCATGGATGAATAAGAAAATAAATGACTTTGTGTTTATGATTGTTCTTTAAAAAATTTGAAGTTTTGATGTTTTGTACTTTGAAATAATAAAAGCAAATTTTTGGAAAAAAAAAAAATCCAACATTGTCCAATATATGCTGAAACGAAAACAACCATAACTTTTAAATGGCTGAACGGAAATCGACGATCTGGGACTTTTCGAAAAGCTCAGAAACTATAGCACAATTTTTGTTTTGATAACTTGAGAAAATTCCTTCGTTTAATAGGTTAAAAAACTTGAATGTTACTCGCTGTCCTGTGTAAAAATAAGTAAAATCAGTAGTATACACCCTTAGTATTTTCGCCATATCTTTTGACTGGTTTATCGGATTTTGATGATCTTGCCCTTTATGGAAAGCTAAGAACTTAATCTAAAACTTTTGTTTTAAGTGTTTTGTGTTTTGATGTCGTTTAGAAGGTCGGAAATGTGGGTGAACGTCGCAGACCTGCGCAAACACTGCCCAGGCTGAAGCGTATCCCCTAAGTAAAACGGCCATAATTTTTGAACGGATGATCCGAATTCGATGATTTTGGACATTCCGGAAAGCCTGAAATGAATGCAACAACTTTTGTTTAGATTCTATTGTCAAATTTTACCGTTTAGGTGACCTAAAGCTAAGATTTGTTTGCTGTCCAGAAATTGAAATCTCAGTTTTGAAGCTAAATATGTTATATATATGTTGTGTAGGCTAAGTATAGCGATCTATCTTTATATGCATGGTTCTAACTTAGTTACTGAGCATTTTAGTAGGTAGCAAAGGGGTTGCGCTTTGTTGTGGAGCTCGCTTCTACGCTAAACGCATAATGTAAGTAAAATGCTAATAAATGCTAAATAAAAGGTACGCTTACGGTTTTATATGATATTGGTGATATTTATATGTTGTTTCCCCACGTATGGGATGCCTCATCATTGAGATGAGATGTATATTTGTGATATATATGCTATTAAAATTTTTCGATCGAGCCGTGCAAAGGAGACCCTGCCGAAATTTTCCGTAAATCCGGGTGTTAGAAAATTTTTCAAGTTTAAATTTTTTCATAACTTGTTTTGATAATTAACTTTTAAGTTTAGAAAGCCGTTCGGAGTAAGTTAGTGGAAGCGTAGTTATGACTTTATAAATGGAATTTCATTGTTTTATAAGTTGGTAACTTTGAATAAAATATAGCTAACGTTGAATTTTATACTTAGTTTCTTTTTCCTTTTTTCCTTTTCGGGGACGAAAAGTTTTGAGTGGGGGAGAGTGTAACGACCCGTAAATTTTCGATAATTAAAATAGCTAATTTAATAAGATTTCGTGATTTAGTGTTAGAAAAAAATTGTAAGTCATTTGGAATAATATAAATGTTGAATCTATTGGGATTATAATAGAGTTAATAAGATTTTTAAAACTGGAATTTATTGGATAAATTGAATAACGGGTTTAATATGATTAAAAATGATTTGTAAAATTTTATTTTATCATATTGGAGTTATAGTGATGTTATAGAACTTTTAAAACTGAATTTAAAATTTATTTGTGAAAATTGAATATTTTAATATTTAATTATCGCCTGAAAATATAGCCAATTTTTGAACAGTCTCAGAATTGGACGAAACTAGTTCAATTGGATCCATAATAGTTAGTTATTATCGGATTTCAATTTTCGTAGCAATCGGAGTTGTCGTTTGACCGTGGCAGCTCGAAACGCGTTGAAATTGTTTAATATTAATTTGGCGAGTTAAAAATAGTCATTTTTCAAACGGTCTCGGATTTCAACGAAACTAGTTTCATTGGATCCGTAATGTGATATTATTGTAATGTTTCAAATTTCAAGTCAAACGGATTTACCGTTTGTCCGGGGTAAGCCAAAACGCATAGAAAATCGTTTAATCGGTTTAATTTAAAATTGATCGTTTATTTCCGTAACTCTCACATATGATCGAATTAGGCCTTGAAACTAGTTCCATTGCGTCCGGAATGGGGGTAAAACCTTATAAACGCCTGGCGGCACGTCTCGATTGGAGTTCGGATGATTTTGGACCTACCTATATAAATACGCACGCAAACCGAGACAGTTTTATTATTATTATAATCCAGAAACCCTAATTCTAAATCATGGCCGCCACCTATTCCATGGCCAGAAATTGCCGATCTTCTTTTCTTAATATCTTTCAATCCGTTCAACGAAATCAAAAAATTCCAAAAGCAAAAGTGTAGATCTCGACGAGCTCTTCAAATCCATACGGAGATGATCGAAAACGGAGCCACGGATCAACGGGAAATCGAGATTGAAGCTGCTGCGTTTTTCACGCAATTCGAGGCAGAGGGGATGGCCGAGCTTCAGGCTATTGATGGTGAATGTGGAGTTAGGCGGTGGCTTCGAAGTGGTGTAACCTGATCGTGTTCTCGTCGAGCGTGGTGGTCGTAAATTTTAACCCTAATGTGGCGGTTATGGGTTCTAGGAACGTGATTTTCACGTAAAGGAGGAAGATGGAGAAGCAAAGACGTGCGGCCTGATGTGTGCAAGTGGAAATCAGCGGTCCAGATCTGTTTGGTAAAAAAAAAAAAAAAAGATTTGTAAATTGTTTATATTTAAGATTCACTTATCTTTAAAATGCTCTAACTTTTGCATACGAGGTCAGAATTCAACGAAACGAATTGCGTTGCAATCGTTTTGTCGAGCACTACGCATTGCAACTAGATTGGAATCATTTGGAGCTAGAGAAAATTTTGAGTTAAATTGAACGTCGTTCGATTTTATTTAAAATCGTAAAAATCAAGGTGAGTGTTTTATAACGCTCACGACGTACTGAATATCTTTATGCTAGTTAAATTTGACATTATGCATAGTTATGATTTTTATTTGTTGTTGTTTGATAAAATTTAATTATCATATTGATTGTCATTTGAATTCACCGTTAAAAAAATTAAATTGACAGTTAAATTTAAATTAAAATTGAATTGCGATTAAATTACCTGACATTGATAAATATGAAATTGCCGTGAATTGTATTGCCTATTGGATGATGTATTTTGATGGATGCTATTGGTTGATGTTTGAATGTTTGGATGTTTATTTGCTTATATATATCATGTTATGCATACATATGATACTGTGATTTAATTAAGTAATATATGCTCATCCCTGACATTTAATTGAAATAAATAATTACTTGGCCATAGGATAGAAAATTATATACGGACACCGAATTGGCTAAATTAATAATTATTAAAATCGTCGATTTGAAATTTATTTATATGTTTTGTTTAAAAGTTATAAATAGACATAAATTTATAGAAATCGAATTTATCGAAATTTGGGTTTGGAATGTTGAAATAAATTTGGTTAAAAGAAATTGTTAAGTAATATAAGTCGAGACTTTGAAATTTAAAAATTGGGATTTGATTTAAATTCGAAAATTGATTTGTTTAAAGATTTAACCTTAATTCGGGCTTTGAATATTACTATGTAAAAGCGATATAAAACGATATTTGAAATGGATTTGATTTTTAAAGCGAACATGATATTTTGATATCAATCATGAATCAATTTGAAATATAAAAGAGCCAACGGTGTAATAATACGTAGTTATTAAAGAGACCGGGATCGGATATGGACATACTCTCTGTCGATACCGAAAACCACTTTAATAACTATTATACGCGGAGTGTTGATCCAGAATGAAGTGGATGGTTTGGTGAACGTGTTGACTGAAGAAAGAGAACGATTATTGGATGACCCCTGACATGACTAAAACAGGAGCCGCGCCGGGCCATTGAGGTTCGCCACCTCTAGCGGACACACTTCTTCGATACCATTTCTATTACATTTGTGATGCGATTTGGGTGCACCCCTTGATATGGGAGTGTTGTTTCGCGGTGTTGGGGTAGCTGCTGGCTATGCCCAACATCAGTCCGGATCACGCAACTACTAGTATCCTAGTTGGTATTGCCTCATGTACCTTGTCATACTGATTATCCTATTCGCGACCACTACGTTTTGATTTGTACCTTGAGTATATGGATTGCCCTCTGGTGACTTCCGGTTTTGGGGAAACTACGGTCTTGTATATGCTTTTGGGAATATAAAATGTGTTAAGGGGGATTATGGTAACGCCTTAACGCTATTTTGATACTTTATATTACTGATAGGCATTATCTACTTAGCGTATATTACTACATAGTAGATAGTTTCACGGATCCTTGAGAGATGGAAAATCCTGTAACATCTCTTGAGTTATTGCACGCACGTTGACACTGGATAGGAGATGTCAAACCCCGTAAACATCTCTGACGCCGTTACACTCATATTTATTTACGATTGATTTAACTTTCATAAGGATATTTTAGTCCTGACTCGAGTGTTTTGTCTTTTCATTACGCTCGGGTCAGTCCTGAGTTTTCAGTTTAGGTTGAAGATCATTTCCTTGGAGGACGGAGACGAAGATTTGGTATATTATCTACTACTATTATATTCATTCCATTCCGCTGCATTGTTGTATGATATTTGCTGTGTATGTAACTCTGATAAATGTTGTATAATAATAATCAAATGTATTCATTTCAAATGTATTCATTTAATTAACAGCTTCATGAACTGTTATTTTATTATTATACTTTAGCCTTCCGCTGTGAGATTCTGTGTTGTTTCATTTCCTTTATTTCCCTTCCTTTTCT
Organism: Allium cepa; assembly: GCA_030765085.1. Lineage (NCBI taxonomy): Eukaryota > Viridiplantae > Streptophyta > Magnoliopsida > Asparagales > Amaryllidaceae > Allium > Allium cepa. Next base: position 503,019,980 of record CM060931.1, read on the forward strand.
TTTCTTAATTACCCCAATAACTATCTGCCCTTTTAATGGTTTGGAATCGACATGTGTATTTGATCGTCGGTTTAAACTGTCCAAAAAGGCGGGTCGTTACAGTTGGTATCAGAGCTTTGGTTTAGCGATAAACCTTGGCTCTAGTGGGGAATAACTCATTGAAATAGAGGTAAACTATATGAATGAGTTGAGTGTATATGAGAGAGCGTACTTGTTATTTGATATAAAATGGTTTTATATTGTGTTAATTTGTTCCGTTGAGTATTTATGAATTCTGGTCGATACTTGGGACGCCAAGGCGTCGATAGGAATTTCTAAACACTCGAATAGGACAAACCAACACAATATCGTTTTGGAATATATTTTTATATAAAGAATTATTTGAATATTTATTCATTTTGATTGAATTGATTGTTAGGAGATGATAATATTAGATTATTATCGTTATTGTTTGATCAGTCAATATTTACAACAATTGATTAAATAACAATGGATTTAGGAAAATGAAATCTTGTAAACACAATTGATAATGGATATAAATGAATTGTAACTTGGATTTGGGAATTTAAATTCCGGTGTTTGAGACTGACTTACAAGAATTTGAAAAATATAATATGGGCATTATATGATAGTATAATTGAGTTGAAATTGTTTTCGAAGGATTTTTTTTTGATAAGTGTTATATTCCCTTCTCTTGACGCTAGAAAATGATTTCGATGATGTGTGCACGCATCATTGGCGTTTATTTTCGAGATTCCGAGTGGGGGAGACCACTTAATAGCTTGTCTAAACCTTGTTTTGACTCAAATTTTATTTTATTTTGCATTCTCTATAGTATGATTTGATATATATATTATATAAGTATATATTATTTCAAACCTTGATTTGAAATGAAACCGGGATTAGAATTCTTAAGTCCTTTAATAATTAATGATTTTTTTTTTGATTGAAATGAATTTAGACTTGAATCATTAAGGAACATCTGAATTGTGAAATGAGAAATGAACCTAAGAGCTAAGTGAAAATATCAATTGAAGTAGAAATCCTTAGAATTAGGAAATTATGAACTTAAAATAAAAGTGAAACTGTAAAACTCGCATAGTATTAATTTCATTCTATAGCATGGATATAACTTACCAAAATATTTAAGAAGTTCAAAAAAAAAATGTTATATGAATTGTTAATTGGATAATATACAAGTATAGGTTTGAATAATGAAATATGCATTTAATTAATGGTTTGCAAATATAAATGAAATTGTTAGTAAATAATTGGAATTTAAATTAACATTTAAAGGTGATTCACGATTATGTTAATATAAAATGGAAATACTATATGTGAATGTAAATGTGAAAAAGATTATAGTGAAATTTAAGTAATGACTTAAGAATTAATAAATTGAAAATTCAACTTTAAATGGAAAGAAGTTGTATGTTGTTTAACTACATTCTATTTGCATAACTACAACTTACCAAATACTTAAAGGGTTTAAAATGCTAATAAGGATAAGTAGAGAAATAATATACCAGTGTGAGAATGAATAATAAAATGTGAAGATCTATTGATAGTTGTAAATATAAAAGAAATTTAAGCTGTAAAATGAATGATACATGTATAAGTGAATGAATAAAATTTAAACTTAATGAAATATAAAATTAGTAAATGGAAACTAATTAAATTTGAATATAACTAAATGTCAATAAACTTGGAAGTGTATGAAATTAAAATTGACTTGTAAATGTATAATTGATTTAGTGTAGATTTTGGATGGATGTTAATGTTTGATATGCATTGGTTGTTAGATGGATGATAATTGATTAAGTAGAATTCATTAGTGTTAATGGAATTGAATAAACGGAATAAAATTTTAAATAATTAAATTCAAATTGGGAACAAATTGACTTGAATTAAAATTGTGAATGAAACAAACTTGAATAAATCGGAAACAAATTGAATGTAAACCTACTGCATGGATGAATAAGAAAATAAATGACTTTGTGTTTATGATTGTTCTTTAAAAAATTTGAAGTTTTGATGTTTTGTACTTTGAAATAATAAAAGCAAATTTTTGGAAAAAAAAAATTCCAACATTGTCCAATATATGCTGAAACGAAAACAACCATAACTTTTAAATGGCTGAACGGAATTCGACGATCTGGGACTTTTCGAAAAGCTCAGAAACTATAGCACAATTTTTGTTTTGATAACTTGAGAAAATTCCTTCGTTTAATAGGTTAAAAAACTTGAATGTTACTCGCTGTCCTGTGTAAAAATAAGTAAAATCAGTAGTATACACCCTTAGTATTTTCGCCATATCTTTTGACTGGTTTATCGGATTTTGATGATCTTGCCCTTTATGGAAAGCTAAGAACTTAATCTAAAACTTTTGTTTTAAGTGTTTTGTGTTTTGATGTCGTTTAGAAGGTCGGAAATGTGGGTGAACGTCGCAGACCTGCGCAAACACTGCCCAGGCTGAAGCATATCCCCTAAGTAAAACGGCCATAATTTTTGAACGGATGATCCGAATTCGATGATTTTGGACATTCCGGAAAGCCTGAAATGAATGCAACAACTTTTGTTTAGATTCTATTGTCAAATTTTACCGTTTAGGTGACCTAAAGCTAAGATTTGTTTGCTGTCCAGAAATTGAAATCTCAGTTTTGAAGCTAAATATGTTATATATATGTTGTGTAGGCTAAGTATAGCGATCTATCTTTATATGCATGGTTCTAACTTAGTTACTGAGCATTTTAGTAGGTAGCAAAGGGGTTGCGCTTTGTTGTGGAGCTCGCTTCTACGCTAAACGCATAATGTAAGTAAAATGCTAATAAATGCTAAATAAAAGGTACGCTTACGGTTTTATATGATATTGGTGATATTTATATGTTGTTTCCCCACGTATGGGATGCCTCATCATTGAGATGAGATGTATATTTGTGATATATATGCTATTAAAATTTTTCGATCGAGCCGCGCAAAGGAGACCCTGCCGAAATTTTCCGTAAATCCGGGTGTTAGAAAATTTTTCAAGTTTAAATTTTTTCATAACTTGTTTTGATAATTAACTTTTAAGTTTAGAAAGCCGTTCGGAGTAAGTTAGTGGAAGCGTAGTTATGACTTTATAAATGGAATTTCATTGTTTTATAAGTTGGTAACTTTGAATAAAATATAGCTAACGTTGAATTTTATACTTAGTTTCTTTTTCCTTTTTTCCTTTTCGGGGACGAAAAGTTTTGAGTGGGGGAGAGTGTAACGACCCGTAAATTTTCGATAATTAAAATAGCTAATTTAATAAGATTTCGTGATTTAGTGTTAGAAAAAAATTGTAAGTCATTTGGAATAATAATAAATGTTGAATCTATTGGGATTATAATAGAGTTAATAAGATTTTTAAAACTGGAATTTATTGGATAAATTGAATAACGGGTTTAATATGATTAAAAATGATTTGTAAAATTTTATTTTATCATATTGAAGTTATAGTGATGTTATAGAACTTTTAAAACTGAATTTAAAATTTATTTGTGAAAATTGAATATTTTAATATTTAATTATCGCCTGAAAATATAGCCAATTTTTGAACAGTCTCAGAATTGGACGAAACTAGTTCAATTGGATCCATAATAGTTAGTTATTATCGGATTTCAATTTTCGTAGCAATCGGAGTTGTCGTTTGACCGTGGCAGCTCGAAACGCGTTGAAATTGTTTAATATTAATTTGGCGAGTTAAAAATAGTCATTTTTCAAACGGTCTCGGATTTCAACGAAACTAGTTTCATTGGATCCGTAATGTGATATTATTGTAATGTTTCAAATTTCAAGTCAAACGGATTTACCGTTTGTCCGGGGCAAGCCAAAACGCATAGAAAATCGTTTAATCGGTTTAATTTAAAATTGATCGTTTATTTCCGTAACTCTCACATATGATCGAATTAGGCCTTGAAACTAGTTCCATTGCGTCCGGAATGGGGGTAAAACCTTATAAACGCCTGGCGGCACGTCTCGATTGGAGTTCGGATGATTTTGGACCTACCTATATAAATACGCACGCAAACCGAGACAGTTTTATTATTATTATAATCCAGAAACCCTAATTCTAAATCATGGCCGCCACCTATTCCATGGCCAGAAATTGCCGATCTTCTTTCCTTAATATCTTTCAATCCGTTCAACGAAATCAAAAAATTCCAAAAGCAAAAGTGTAGATCTCGACGAGCTCTTCAAATCCATACGGAGATGATCGAAAACGGAGCCACGGATCAACGGAAAATCGAGATTGAAGCTGCTGTGTTTTTCACGCAATTCGAGGCAGAGGGGATGGCCGAGCTTCAGGCTATTGATGGTGAAGGTGGAGTTAGGCGGTGGCTTCGAAGCGGTGTAACCTGATCGTGTTCTCGTCGAGCGTGGTGGTCGTAAATTTTAACCCTAATGTGGCGGCTATGGGTTCTAGGAACGTGATTTTCATGTAAAGGAGGAAGATGGAGAAGCAAAGACGTGCGGCCTGATGTGTGCAAGTGGAAATCAGCGGTCCAGATCTGTTTGGTAAAAAAAAAAAAAAAAAGATTTGTAAATTGTTTATATTTAAGATTCACTTATCTTTAAAATGCTCTAACTTTTGCATACGAGGTCGGAATTCAACGAAACGAATTGCGTTGCAATCGTTTTGTCGAGCACTACGCATTGCAACTAGATTGGAATCATTTGGAGCTAGAGAAAATTTTGAGTTAAATTGAACGTCGTTCGATTTTATTTAAAATCGTAAAAATCAAGGTGAGTGTTTTATAACGCTCACAACGTACTGAATATCTTTATGCTAGTTAAATTTGACATTATGCATAGTTATGATTTTTATTTGTTGTTGTTTGATAAAATTTAATTATCATATTGATTGTCATTTGAATTCACCGTTAAAAAAATTAAATTGACAGTTAAATTTAAATTAAAATTGAATTGCGATTAAATTACCTGACATTGATAAATATGAAATTGCCGTGAATTGTATTGCCTATTGGATGATGTATTTTGATGGATGCTATTGGTTGATGTTTGAATGTTTGGATGTTTATTTGCTTATATATATCATGTTATGCATACATATGATACTGTGATTTAATTAAGTAATATATGCTCATCCCTGACATTTAATTGAAATAAATAATTACTTGGCCATAGGATAGAAAATTATATACGGACACCGAATTGGCTAAATTAATAATTATTAAAATCGTCGATTTGAAATTTATTTATATGTTTTGTTTAAAAGTTATAAATAGACATAAATTTATAGAAATCGAATTTATCGAAATTTGGGTTTGGAATGTTGAAATAAATTTGGTTAAAAGAAATTGTTAAGTAATATAAGTCGAGACTTTGAAATTTAAAAATTGGGATTTGATTTAAATTCGAAAATTGATTTGTTTAAAGATTTAACCTTAATTCGGGCTTTGAATATTACTATGTAAAAGCGATATAAAATGATATTTGAAATGGATTTGATTTTTAAAGCGAACATGATATTTTGATATCAATCATGAATCAATTTGAAATATAAAAGAGCCAACGGTGTAATAATACGTAGTTATTAAAGAGACCGGGATCGGATATGGACATACTCTCTGTCGATACCGAAAACCACTTTAATAACTATTATACGCGGAGTGTTGATCCAGAATGAAGTGGATGGTTTGGTGAACGTGTTGACTGAAGAAAGAGAACGATTATTGGATGACCCCTGACATGACTAAAACAGGAGCCGCGCCGGGCCATTGAGGTTCGCCACCTCTAGCGGACACACTTCTTCGATACCATTTCTATTACATTTGTGATGCGATTTGGGTGCACCCCTTGATATGGGAGTGTTGTTTCGCGGTGTTGGGGTAGCTGCTGGCTATGCCCAACATCAGTCCGGATCACGCAACTACTAGTATCCTAGTTGGTATTGCCTCATGTACCTTGTCATACTGATTATCCTATTCGCGACCACTACGTTTTGATTTGTACCTTGAGTATATGGATTGCCCTCTGGTGACTTCCGGTTTTGGGGAAACTACGGTCTTGTATATGCTTTTGGGAATATAAAATGTGTTAAGGGGGATTATGGTAACGCCTTAACGCTATTTTGATACTTTATATTACTGATAGGCATTATCTACTTAGCGTATATTACTACATAGTAGATAGTTTCACGGATCCTTGAGAGATGGAAAATCCCGTAACATCTCTTGAGTTATTGCACGCACGTTGACACTGGATAGGAGATGTCAAACCCCGTAAACATCTCTGACGCCGTTACACTCATATTTATTTACGATTGATTTAACTTTCATAAGGATATTTTAGTCCTGACTCGAGTGTTTTGTCTTTTCATTACGCTCGGGTCAGTCCTGAGTTTTCAGTTTAGGTTGAAGATCATTTCCTTGGAGGACGGAGACGAAGATTTGGTATATTATCTACTACTATTATATTCATTCCATTCCGCTGCATTGTTGTATGATATTTGCTGTGTATGTAACTCTGATAAATGTTGTATAATAATAATCAAATGTATTCATTTCAAATGTATTCATTTAATTAACAGCTTCATGAACTGTTATTTTATTATTATACTTTAGCCTTCCGCTGTGAGATTCTGTGTTGTTTCATTTCCTTTATTTTCCTTCCTTTTCTTTTCTTAATTACCCCAATAACTATCTGCCCTTTTAATGGTTTGGAATCGACATGTGTATTTGATCGTCGGTTTAAACTGTCCAAAAAGGCGGGTCGTTACATGATTCCTTGCATGTGAGTTGAACGCCATTAAGTATGGATTTCTTATGTAGAATTAAACTTATACATGCGACAACCATTGGTGAACATTTACCATGCATTGAGATTATACTTTACTTGTACCCTTCCTTTATAGTTAAAGGAAGGATCTCTTATGCACTTACATTCCTCCTATCTTATGCTAATATCAAGTTTTAGCTAGCTTGACCCGTGTATTTATTACTCGAGTCAGACCGAGTTACATGTTAGGTAGTTGGACTCTTAGCTTGCTTTACCTTTTAGACTTCACCATCGACTTGGGATATGGCATAGTTTTTGTGTAGTAGTCTTTCTATTGGGAACTTGTGATGTATATATTCTTTTGTGGGGAATGTATGTATATATTGTGGTTGTATACCACTAGTGGCATGTTGTATTACATTTGATGTATGTATTTATACATATCGTTTCCATGTTGCTATTCTGTGACTTGTAATTGACAAAGTTATTATGTTTTGTTTCTGAATCGATCCTTTAGCCACCATAGTAGTGTACTAGATAGGAATTAAGTATGTCGAATAATTATGATGGAAACAAGTACAAATATCAACATATTTAGTTCTTATCTAATGCAAGAGTACAGTGGTCGCTCTTAACCAACCCTATTCTCCCGATTAGCAGATAGAATCACTAATTAATTCTCTTTGTTAGTGTGGGTCTCGAGGTGGGGCGTCACAATATGGTATTAGAGCTGAGATCAAAACAAAATATTATAAACATAAAACAGAAACATATATTACGATACATCCAAGTATAGTACAAGTGTTACAAATCCCTTAATCATCATGTCCTCGACCTTTTCATGTCCGTCGTGGTAGATATAAGTTTGGAATATGTTTAGGAATATATTTTATTCCATCGTATTTCATAATTGTATTAATGATATCTTATCCTATGATTAATTCTTATTGTAATTATTGTATTCAAGTTCTCTTCGAAATGTTCGTATCGAAAGAGCTTGTTGAAACTGTTGGATGTTTCTTATCTTGTTGCTACTTTAAGGATTGTGAATCCTATTGAGAGGATCTGCAATACTTGGCATGTTGTGTGATAATATTGAGGTTTTTCTTTGTAATTTTTCTTTCTGTGCAAATCTGCACATTAGTGATCACCTTGGGAAATGTTCTGAAAGGATCCCATATTTTAGGCATCCTAATTCAAGTGATTTTTTGCCTTTTTGTTCTTTCGAATGTTGATGATGATTACAAAGTATCTTTATTTGCTTATGAATTTCGAGATGATGATGTATCTTGAATTCTAGGTGTTAAGCCTTTGTTGATTTCTATAAGTCCATTTCGGGTTTGTCACCCAATCAGGCAATTGAGCATTATATTAACCTCATTCCTAGTTCTTAGCCTTTCGGTTATCCTCCCATTAGGATTTCCACTAAGGAAATGAGGCGATTAATTGAATTTAATTGATATTTTTGTTCTTGTCTCCATCGAGAAATCCTTATTGGATACTCAATTGTTGATATACTTTATGATATTACTTCACTCGAAGTAATGCTATGTCGTTAGTGATACTTCCTCTCATTCGAGAAGATACCTTATCCTTACCCTTATATCTTTTTGATCACTTATTCGATCTTTTGAATGGTGCTAGGGTCTTTCTTTACCTTAACCTTACACCAATTTTCATTAGCTATGAGTTGTAGAGGATAGAGTTCCTCTTACCACATTCCGTGCTCATATGGTTTTTGTGAGTGGCTAGTTATACTGTTCGTTTGATGAACACTCCAGTTTATTTTGTCAATCTTGTGAGTCGAGTATTATGTGAATATCTCGATGGGTTTCCTCTTTTGTTCTTTGATTTTAACTGTAAGAAAAAGTTTGAATTTTCAAATGATTCAATAAAAGATATGTTTTTAGATATAGTTGGATTTTGTTTTTGAGTCAAGAAAAGAAGGTTTTGCAAAATTATATAGAGACATTTTTATAGAAAATGATTTTGTGTTGGGCTGTCCATCGAGTGCTTTAAGAATTCTAGTCGATATGGCTGATCAACGTTATTGATCGGAATTTTCTAAATGCTATGATGAGTTTCTCTTTTGACTTTTGTATGATTCCTTGCATTTGAGTTGAATGCCATTAAGTACGGATTTCTTATGTTGAATTAAACCTATACATGTGACAACCCTTGGTAAACATTTACCATGCATTGAGATTATGCTATACTTGTACCCTTCCTTTACAGTTAAAAGAAGAATTCCTTTATGCACCTATATTCCTCTTATCTTTTCCTAATATCAAGTTTTAGCTAGCTTGACCCGTGTATTTATTACTCAGGTCAAACCAATCAGGTTAGGTAGTTGGACTCTTAGCATGCTTTACTTTTTGGACGTCACCTTCGACTTGGGATATGGCATAGTTTTCATATAGTAGTCTTTCTGTTGGTAACTTGTGATGTGTATAATCTTTTATGGGGAATGTGTCTATATATTATGGTTGTATACCACTAGTGGCATGTTGTATTACATTTGATGTATGTATTTATATGTATCGTTTCTATGTTGCTGTTCTGTGACTTGTAATTGATGTAGTTATTATGATTTGTTTCTGAATTGATCTTGTAGCAACCATAGCAGTGTATTAGATAGGAATTAAGTAAGTCGAATACTTGTGACGGAAAAAAGTACAAATATCGACATACTTAGCTCTTTTCTAGTGTAAGACTATGATGGTCCCCCTTAACCAGCCCTATTCTCCGCATTAGCAGACATAATTACTAAGTGATTCTCTTTGTTAGTGTGGGTCTTGGGGTGCAACGTCACAGATTTATCCCTTTTTACGTGAATAAATTAAAAAAATGAAGAATTCACTAATGTGGATTAAAATAGAATAACAATAAATTTGCAGAAATCAGATGTAAAGTGAAAAAAACTAAAATAAATATAGAGATGGACTGAAATAGGCAAATTTGAGATATTTGCAAGCATAATTATAACAAGTGGTTATAGCTAAAAATAAAAATAAAAGAATAATAGCTGCAAGAACAATTATAACATAAATTATAACTAGAAAGAAAGAAATAACAGAAGAGGCTTATTTTAAAACTTAGATCATAGTTTAAGTTAATAAGAAAATATAAAAGTAAGGCCCATACCGGCAGTATTCCCTTTTGGGTCTAGGACTGATGGTCTCACAATAGTAGGTGAGGCTGTGACATGCTTATGCTGATTTGGGTAAGCAAGTGGCCAATAGATAGAGATTTAAATATGGAGATTTGGGCAAGGGCGTAGAACTAGAGATTGTTTGTTAGGACTTGTGTCGGCAGCATTCCCTTTCAGGTCTAGGACTGATGGTCTGACAACTGTTAGGTGAGGCTGGGCAGCATTCTCTTTCAGGACTAGGTCTGATGGCCTAAAAACAGTTAGGTGAGTCTCGGTACGTTTATGCTGATAAGGGTAAATAAGAGGTCAAAACAGGTGGCGATAGTTAGTGCGTACCGACGATAGTTAGTGTGTACCGGCGAAGATCGAGCATGCAGCTTCGATTAGGGTAAATAATTCGCTACTACGTCCTAAGCGCTAAAGAGGTGTGTTTTGTTATAGGACCAACATGATTGGATCAGCTTGTAGTGGCACAACAGAGATAGAATAGGCCGATCAATGGGTAGAATTATGATTTCATCCTAATCAAGTTAGCAGTTGAGATAGGATTAGGGTTTTAGCCTAATCACAGTGGTTTAAGACAAGTGCAAACAATCAATTCAATCAAACAATCAAAGCAACCAGTGAAATAGAATTAGAAACATTATTTTATCTGAATTTTATCATTTTTTTATTTTTCCTTTAAAACTAAAACTATTGTTTAGTCTATTATCTTTATCTTGCTTAAAAATGCTAGTAATTACTTTCACTTATAGGACTTATAGTCTGACCCACTCCTCTGTTTCCCCCTTTTCCCCCCTAGGCCAACTGAATTGAGTTGATTTAGGTTGCTTGGAGACCCATTCTCGAAGTTTTCTCATTTTAGTTATTCTTTCACTTTACATCTTTTTCCTTTAGCTTATGATGGATTTGGCACTTGTGAGAGGGATTATTATTATGATTATTGTCATCTTTGTACTCTGATTTTTGTGAGACTGAGGTATATTTTCATGAGACATGTTATGTTTTTATGCTTTAGGTTGAGATGAAAATTCTGAATAATAACTTATTATTTTAATGTTTTTCCACTGTTTTTACTTATTTGTCTTGTGAATCTTAGTCTTTGTGATGCTTTAGCTATACCTACAACGCACCACATCCTTTAGTGTGTCCTTTTTTGGTATATTAAGGTGTGTTGGTTATTTCACTTGGTATTAAAGCCTAAGGTTATATGATTCCTGAAAACTTGTTTTAAAAGTAAAGTATTTTTAAATGGTAACGTATCTTCAAACTAAATGTATTTTTCAGAAAGAAGCACTTACTATAGAAATAGTTTTTTCAAGTATAAGAGAGTTTTTATAAAAATCACCTCAAAGTCTAGTTCAACCTTCTTTCGATTCTTTTGGGCCTAAATTTTCTTTTCTTTGCATAGTATGGCGGACGCCCCAAATCTTTTAAAGGATGTCCAAGTCCCTGCTTGGTTCCATAAATAACACCAAACTACGACACCAGAGGTGCAAGGGCAAACACCCAATGCAGCACCAGCGGGTGGAGATCCCACTAACCCACCTCCGGCAGCCAATTTTCCTAAGCTATGCAAAGACTTTGCTAGTTTTAGAGGCAAGACATTTTTGGCACGAACGATCTCATAGAGGCACGAGCTTGGTTGAGAAATATAGAGCAGATATTTGGGTTGTTAGGATTGAAGGACCGATAGATATTTCGGCTGGCATCTTGGCAACTGAAGGGAGAAGCTTCCTACTGGCGGGAGACTGTAGAAATGGAGGGTAGAGACATTGGTTGGTTTGGATTTTGAGAAAGGTTTGAGAGAATGTTCTTTTCGGAAGCCGAGGAAAGCATGTAGTTGGAGAAGTCCATTAGTCTGAAGCAAGGGAGTCTTTCGGTGAAAGAGTATATAAACCGGTTTTGTGACCCCCCAACTCTATACCCACGCTAGCCAAGGACATTACAGGGTAATGCCGTCAACTAGCACGGAGAATAAGGCTGTTGAGGAGCGCCCGTCCGTATAATTACTTTGTGCGAGTACCGATATGCCAGATAAAAATATAACTTGCATTTCAAGAGGGAATCCGACATACCGATGCAAACTCAAAGCTACTACACAGTGGCTATAATATTTTCAAAAACAAATATAGACATAAGCATAACACAAATCAGTCACAGAAGTTCATATCACAAAGGCGCAAACAGATATGAATATTACACATGAAAGTGTATATCAGAGTAGTGGTCAAACAAGATCCACAATATCACAAAAGAATAGTTACAAGTGCTACTTAAAAGAATAAGTATACATCAACGAGTCTATATCTCAAATGTATACAACCAAAAAATACTAATCTAAGTAGTTAGCCAAAAGTCAGGATAATAATCCCAGATGAGAAGTCAAGCAGAAGCACCTGTAACATCTCGGTCTGACCCGAGTATTATTTAATAAGAAAATAATAAACAGATCAGTCTAACTATAAATATCAGATAAAATGATATAGAATAAGAGATATGAAAAAAAGTAAGATAACCATAAAGCCATACTATGATAAGTATGTAATTGAAAATCAACCAGAGATTAATCAATATCATAGGAATCTTCTCAATGATCAAAAGAATGTCATACTCTTTAGTTTTATTCACCAAGTCACAAATATCGACACCATATCGATGCCAATCATAAAAGCTGGTGGATCACAAATTCTAGAAGTCATCAATAGAAATCCAGAAATCAGCAAAAGGGGGGAGGCCTATCACAAAACGGGAGCATGAAAACTCACCAACACGTGTATCACAAACGGGACGCTATCCCATGGTCACTAACCATAGAGTCGGTGCAACGACGTAGTACAATATCGGTATGCTCGAGGAACCTAAAACTCGAATAATTCGGAACAACGACGTAGTTCAACGGTACGCCCGATGATCTGGATAAGCTGGTGCAACAACGTAGTACAAAGGTACGTCCGATGGGCCGACATTCATAAAAGAACATGGGTCGCTATCCCACAAAAATTGAGTCGAAACTCCAAATAATACATAGGTCGTTAGCCTATAAAAGAAATGAGACGAAACTCAATAAAACTAGGTACCATCCCCTACGTTGATAAGGAAACATAGCATATCGCTAGTCTAAATCACAAAATGATCATCATCGATCATCAAGAAGTGTCAATTACACTAAGCTAGTAAATATATGAGCTTAGCTTCATGTCCCTAACCACTAGCTTAATTTAAATATTTACGAACAAACTGTAATTCTCCACTCGAAAATTGTCACAAGAAATTCAATCGAACAAGTCCAAGAATTAACCGACGAAGTAAATGCAAGCATTTCATACCACTTGTTTTACTATGCCGTTTAATTAGATTTCTCATACGAGTGAGGTAAAGGTTTGTATATACTAATAGATTGGAAAACGGTTTTATAAACAAGCTTGATATTGAAAAATAGAGTTGAAATCATTTTGATAAAAGAGTTTTGATATTTACTACTAGTATAGAAAACCTTTATATTTTTAAAGTGACAAATCACAAAAATTGATTGTAGAAACAATCAATCACTAAAATTCACATACGAAGACGTGAATTAATTCCAAAGAAATCGATATCAAATCCATCAAAATGGATATTTCCAAAAATCCCAAAATAGAAGTCATCAAAGTCAAATAATTGATAGCATCATCTAGGAATCAAAACAAATCGATAAAAATTGGAATCATAAACAAAATAGGAAAAAATAGGAATAATAGGCAAATAGGAGCAGGTCAGTCGACTGAACACAGTCCCGAAAAACCCACGGGATGCAGGTCAGTCGACTGGACTCAGTATGCCAGTCGACTGGACCTGAACCAGAGAAGTGTTCCGGTAGCAGGTTAGTCGACTGGACTGGAACCTGTTTCCTGCACTTTCAAGCCTATCTAAATGAAGGCCAATCCCTTCCAAATTGCAATCGGTCGAGGAACGACACTAGGAGTTTACACAAATCAGTTTCCTAGCCCTATAGGCTCCTCGATGCATCGCCAAAAGCATGGTCAAACACCAAAGCTATGATTTTTAAAGGTTTGACTTCAAAACACCAAAAATTGGAATATTCACAAAACCAATCCAAATCAAAGCAAATGCACATGAATAAGAGTTAGGAATTCATACCTAACCATCAAAGATAATCATAGACTGAGATGTGAGATAAAAATCTCACCTTTAAACCCAAAACTATGAAGAAGAAGTTATAGAGCAATGGCAAGGACAATCACTCTTCAATTCCAACCCAAAGAGCTTGAATCTAAGCTTAAAAGAGAAATATTTCCTAAATTAGGTTTAGAAATTTCTGAAATTGGTAAGAGAATGAGTTGGAGAAGAAGAAGAGGAGGCTAACCAAAGCTTCTTCTATAAATTTGGAGCTAGAACTTGATTTGCAAATGGAAACTAGGGCTTGGAGTTTTAATTTCCCATTCCTCTCTTTATTGTTGCTAAAGCTTGAGTATTAGGAAATAGAAATGAAGTAATGAAGAGAAGAGGGGTGAAGCTTGGGTCTAATGGGCTGAAACCAAACCAAAGCCCTAAGTGAAAAAGTAGCAAAATTCTACCAACTCCAAACATATCGAAGTTTATACTCAAAAAGGTTGAAAACGTCATTTTGAACTCAATGGGGGTGTTCTCGAGTCCTAATTCGACTATTTGCAAAAAGTAGCCTTTCGGACAATAATCCGACTAACGATGAATTATTTTGAATAAAATATTTAAATTTTCAATCGTAAAATATGCGGGTTGTTACAGACTCCCCTCCTTAAAGAAATTGCGTCCTCGCAATCATAAGAAATAAATGAAGAAAAAGTAACAACCATAATAGCATATCAACACAAAAAGAAGAAATTTGGAATAAGAAGTTCACCTCAAAGAGAATGAGAAAAAAGTCCGAATGTGTTCGCTCGATGATTTCTCTGGATTCCTAAGAACAATTCTTAGGATTTGAGGACCATTGAACTTTCACAAGAGGAACATCTTTATTTCGAAGGAATTTACTCTCCGAAGCGATAATACGAATATGATGTTGCTCATAAGTCAAATTAGGTGAAACTTCAATTTCTTCCACAATACCGGGCTCAAGAATAGAATCGGAATCTCGAAGGCATTTCTGTAGTTGAGAAACGTGTAACACGTCATGAATAGCAGAAAACTGAGCCGGTAATGAAAGGCGATACGCCACGGAACCAATAGGATCGGTGATGGGGAATGGACCATTATATCGAGGTGCTAACTTTCCCGATCGACTGAAACGTGCAACACCCTTCATAGGTGAAACATGAACAAACACAAAATCTCCCACGAAAAATTCTAATTTCCTTCTTCGGTTATCGGCATAGGATTTTTGCCAACTTTGGTCTTCTTTCATCCTATGACGAATAAGGTCAATCTTTTCTGTGGAATCACGAATGAAATCTGGACCTAAAACCAGCTTCTCCCCGGCCTCAAGCCAACAAGAAGGAGATCGGCATGGCCTTCCATAGAGTGCCTTGAAAGGTGCCATACCAATACTAGATTGGAAGCTATTATTATAGGAAAACTCAACAAGAGAAATATGATCTTCCCAACTTCCACCAAAATCAAGAACACATGTACGAAGAAGATCTTCAGGAGTTTGATTCACACGCTCGGTTTGTCCATCGGACTGGGGGTCATAAGCGGTGCTAAAATTAAGCTTCGTTTCCAAAGATTTTTGAAGACTTTTCCAAAATCCACTAGTAAACAATGGATCACGATCACTAACAATAGAAGTAGGAACTCCATGTAATTTAACAATTTCTTTAATAAAGAGCTTGGCCAAAAGAGGAACGGTCCGATTGGACCGAACGGGAATAAAATGGACGGATTTAGTAAGTCTATCAACATTCACCCATAAGCTATCATGACCCGAACGAGAACGGGGAGACCGTCAATAAAATCCATGGAAATTTGATCCCACTTCCAAATTGGAATTTCTAAAGGTTGCAATAACCCACCGGGCCTTTGATGCTCGGCCTTAACGAGTTGGCAAATCATGCAACGCTTAACAAAGTTAGCAATATCAGATTTCATTCCATCCTAATAATAAAGTCGCTTCATATCCACGTACATTTTAATATTACCGGGATGAATGGTAAATTTAGAACGATGAGAATCTTCTAAAATGTCTTTACAAAGATCACTAATATTTGGCACGATAAGTCTACCAAATTTTCGAATACCGCCACGCGAATCAATATCAAAGTCTCTCAAATTTTCAATACCAATTTTATCTCTACAACTTTAGCTAAGAAGGGCCAATTCATGATCTAGCTTTTGAGCTTCAAGAATGCGGTCTAAAAGAGAAGGATGAGCCTCAAGGCTACATAAAGCCAAAGATGAACATAAATCGGACTCACGATCTCGAATCTCACAAGTGGATAAAATTCCGAGATCATTCCATTCGGATATCATCATGGAAACAACCGCTTGTTGCTTTCGGCTAAGGGCGTCGGCAACACGATTTCCCTTCCCGGGAGTATATAGAATGTCTAGATCATAAGATGCAAGGAACTTGAGCCAACATTGTTGACGAAAATTAAGTTCCTTTTGAGAAAATAGACACTTCAAAGATTTATGATCGGTATAGAGAACAAATTTCTCTACCAAAAGATAATGACGCCAAATTTTAAGAGCGAAAACAATAGCCGCGAGCTATCAATCATGAGTGGCATATCTAGTCTCAGCTGTCTTCAATTGCCTAGAGGCATAAGCAATGACATGTTCTCGTTGCATGAGAACGGCTCCCAAACCAACACGACTAGCATCGGTGTAAACAATAAAATCTTGATTCCCCTCGGGAATAACAAGAATAGGAGCATCGTAAAGGAGTTCTTTTAATTTCTGGAAAGAAGCTTCAAATTTGTCCGACCAAATGTATTTTACACCTTTCTTTGTTAAGCTAGTAAGAGGCACGACAATTTTAGAAAAGTCTTTTATGAAACGGCGGTAATAACCTGCCAATCAAAGAAAACTATGGATTTCCGTCACACTCTCCGGTCTCTTCCAATTTTGAATCGCTTCAATCTTTGAAGGATCAATGGAAATTTCGGATTCGGAAATAATATGACCGAGAAACTTCACACGAGATTGCCAAAAGTGGCATTTAGAAAATTTTTCTTTCAATTGATTGCTCCTAAGAGTTTCCAACACAATCTGAAGATGCTTTTCATGCTCCTCCTCGGTTTTAGAATACACAAGAATATCATCAATAAAGATGAGAACAAATCGATCGAGGAAGTCTTTGAAACTCTATTCATAAGGTCAATGAAATAAGCCAAAGCATTCGTGAAACCAAATGGCATAACAAGCCATTCATAAGATCCATAACGAGTACGGAACGATGTCAAAGGAATGCTATCCTCTTCAATACGAAGCTGATGAAAACCGGTTGCTAATTCTAATTGTGAAAAGACTCTAGCACCACTAAGTTGATCGAATAGATCATCAATCCGAGGTAAAGGATATTTATTCTTGATAGTATGATCATTAAGCTTGCAGTAGTCAACGCAAAACCTAAGTGTACCATCGGATTTCTTCACAAAAATAGCCGAAGCTCCCCAAGGAGAGGAACTAGAGCGAATAAATTGCTTCATCTCCAATTCGGATAATTGTTTGCGCATCTCCTCACTTTCTTTATTGGTCATACAATAAGGAGGACGAGTAATAGGTAAAGCTCCAGGAATTAGATTAATTCTGAATTCAATTGCTCGCTTAGGTGGTAATCCTAAAACGGGCTCAAATATGTCGGAAAATTCACGAACAACGTGAATAAGAGAAATGACATCTTCCTCATCATCATTATCGATTTAAAGAATATAAAAATGCAACCAAGTTGGAATCCGAATCCTTAAAATCAACAGAAATCTGCTTAACAGATTGAGGATGTCGAAGATGAATAGTCCGCTCAGGACATAGGATTTGAGCTTCATAGCGATTAAGCCAATCCATTCCCAAAATCATTCCAAAGCCTAAATAACGCATGACATGCAAATCGGCTTGGAAAGAAAAATCACACAAAATAATCTCAACATCTTTACAAAGTAAACTAATTGTTGCGGATCCACCAACCGGATTCGCAATTCTCAAAGAAGTCATTAAAGCAACAACACTTAAAGAAAAAGTATCAACAAGTTCCTTTGATATAAAAGAATCGGACGCACCCGTATCAAAAAGAACTCGAATAGGTTGATCACGAAATAAAATAATGCCATCAAGGATAGAATGAGAAATACCTTGACCATGAGAAGTGTGGCTAGGGGCTTACGCAACATTTGACTTTCCCTTCTTCTTGCCTTGAAGTTTGGGACATGAAGATAAAAGATGAACCAAACTTTTGCAATAGCGACAAAAGAGAGGTTTCAGACATCTATTGGTATAATGGTCTCTAGAACCACAATTGTAGCATTGCCCACTAGTAGGGGTAGGAGTCTTTGCTACAGAAGCTGCATGTTTCCCTTTCTTATTGGGATAAGGACCTTTAAATTTAATAGGCCTTTTCTTGTTGTTGTTGAAGTTTGGTTTGGTACCCACAACTTCAACATCACTCTCTTTATCTGCCTCTTCAAGTCGAAGAGCGATATCAACAAGTTGATCAAAAGCAACTTCTAACTTTAGAAGTAATGGCTTCTTGAAATTTTTGTTCAAGCCATAGACAAATATTTGGTTCTTCTTCAATGGGGTGTTTATATATTCGACCCCGTATTTAGAAAGTGACTCGAATGATGCGACATAGTCTGCCACGGAGGATTCACCTTGAACAAGGTCTATGAAACGACGAGCCAATGTCACCTTCTCAGCTTCTGGCACAAATTTAACTCGAATCGTTCCCGGAATTTCTCCCAAGTAAAATCCGCTTCAATAATTTCAGAAATAAGAAGCTCATACCAATCTAATGCTCTTTCTTGGAGCATACTTGAAGCCACTTGGACACGGTGAAGATCAATTGGATTCATGCGAGTAAAGATGCGACCACATGTTTTGAGCCAAGCTTGGACTTGAATGACGCTTTCGGAACCCTTAAATGGCTTCCCACCCAAGTTGACACAGTTACTACACAAACGTGCAAATCCAGACTTAGAGTGAGTAGGCTTTGAATTGGGTCTGGTAGCTTGAGCATTCTTCACGAGATCTAAAAGCTGCTGGGCAGACATAAATACTCCATCTTGGGGAGTAGCACTAGATTGACCGACGTTGGGACGACCAGGTCTAACCATTTCTCTTCTTTAAGAAAGAAAGAAAGAAGAAGAAAAAGGTTATTCACAAAATGAATATCAAACAATAATGATTGATAAAACAAGGCGTCACAAAGAAATTAGGAAAGAACGGATCGAAGACCCGAATAAAATCCAAAGGTACGACTCCTTAGATGGATTAGGACGATGATCCTTGTTAAATTATTCTACATTGTTTCGAAGTTTGGCTTTGATACCAAGTTGTGACGCCCCACCTCTATACCCACGCTAGCCAAGGACACTACAGGGTAATGCCGTCAACTAGCGTGGAGAATAAGGCTGTTGAGGAGCGACCGTCTGTATAATTACTTTGTGCGAGTACCAACATGCCAGATAAAAATATAATTTCATTTCAAGAGGGAATGCGACATACCGATGCAAACTCAAAGCTACTACACAGTGGCTATAATATCTTCGGAAACAAATATAGAAATAAACATAACACAAATCAGTCACATAAGTTCATATCACAAAGGCGGAAACAGATATGTATATTACACATGAAAGTGTATATCAGAGTAGTGGTCAAACAAGATCCACAATATCACAAAAGAATAGTTACAAGTGCTACTCAAAAGAATAAGTATACATCAACGAGTCTATATCTCAAATGTATACAACCAAAAACTACTAATCTAAGTAGTTAGCCAAAAGTCAGGATAATAATCCCAGAGAGAAGTCAAGCAGAAGCACCTGTAACATCTCGGTCTGACCCGAGTATTATTTAATAAGAAAATAATAAACGGATCAGTCAAACTATAAATATCAGATAAAATGATATAGAATAAGAGATATGACAAAAACGTAAGATAACCATAAAGCCATACTATGATAAGTATGTAATTGAAAATCAACCAGAGATTAATCAATATCACAAGAATCTTCTCAAAGATCAAAAGAATGTCATACTCTTTAGTTTTATTCACCAAGTCACAAATATCGACATCATATCGATGCCAATCATAAAAGCTGGTGGATCACAAATTCTAGAAATCATCAATAGAAATCCAGAAATCACCAAAAGGGGGGAGGCCTATCACAAAATGGGAGCATGAAAACTCACCAACATGTGTATCACAAACGGGATGCTATCTCATGGTCGCTAACCATAAAGCCGGTGCAACGACGTAGTACAATATCGGTACCCCCGAGGAACCTGAAACTCGAATAATTCGGAACAACGACGTAGTACAACGGTACGCCCGATGATCCGGATAAACTGGTGCAACAACGTTGTACAAAGGTACGTCCGATGGACCGAACTCCATAAAAGAACATGGGTCGCTAGCCCACAAAAATTGAGTCGAAACTCCAAATAATACATAGGTCGTTAGCCTATAAAAGAAATGAGACGAAACTCAATAAAACGAGGTACTGTCCCCTACGTGGACAAGGAAACATAGCATATCGCTAGTCTAAATCACAAAATGATCATCATCGATCATCAAGAAGTGTCAACTAAACTAAGCTAGTAAATATAGGAGCTTAGCTTCATGTCCCATAACCACTAGCTTAACTTAAATATTTACGAACAAACTGTAAGTCTCCACTCGAAAATTGTCACAAGAAATTCAATCGAACAAGTCCAAGAATTAACCAACGAAGTAAATGCAAGCGTTTCATACCACTTGTTTTACTAAGCCGTTTAATTAGATTTCTCATACGAGTGAGGTAAAGGTTTATATATACCAATAGATTGGAAAACGATTTTATAAACAAACTTGATATTGAAAAATAGAGTTGAAATCATTTTGATAAAAGAGTTTCGATATTTACTACTAGTATAGAAAACCTTTATATTTTTAAAGTGACAAATCACAAAAATTGATTGTAGAAACAATCAATCACTAAAATTCACATACGAAGATGTGAATTAATTCCAAAGAAATCAATATCAAATCCATCAAAATGGATATTTCCAAAAATCCCAAAATAGAAGTCATCAAAGTCGAATAATTGATAGCATCATCTAGGATTCAAAACGAATCGATAAAAATTGGAATCATAAACAAAATAGGAAAAAATATGCATAATAGGCAAATAGAAGCAGGTCAATCGACTGGCTCACTGAGTTCAGTCGGCTGAACACAGTCCCGGAAAACCTATGGGATGCAGGTCAGTCGACTGGACTCAGTATGCCAGTTGACTGGACCAGAACCAGAGAAGTGTTCTGGTAGCAGGTCAATCGACTGGACTGGAATTCTAGTCGACTGGAACCTGTTTCCTGCACTTCCAAGCCTATCTAAATGAAGGCCAATCCCTTCCAAATTGCAATCGGTCGAGGAACGACACTGGGAGTTTACACAAATCAGTTTCCTAGCCCTATAGGCTCCTCGATGCATCGCCAAAAGCATGGTCAAACACCAAAGCTATGATTTTTAAAGGTTTGACTTCAAAACACCAAAAAATGGAATATTCACAAAACCAATCCAAATCAAAGCAAATGCACATGAATAAGAGTTAGGAATTCATACCTAACCATCAAAGATAATCATAGACTTAGATGTGAGATAAAAATCTCACCTTTAAACCCAAAGCTGTGAAGAAGAAGCTATAGAGCAATGGCAAGGACAATCACTCTACAATTCCAACCCAAAGAGCTTGAATCTAAGCTTAAAAGAGAAACATTTCCTAAATTAGGTTTAGGAATTTCTAAAATTGGTAAGAGAATGAGTTGGAGAAGAAGAAGGAGAGGAGGCTTACCAAAGCTTCTTCTATAAATTTGGAGCTAGAACTTGATTTGCAAATGGAAACTAGGCTTGTAGTTTTAATTTCCCATTCCTCTCTCCATTGTTGATAAAGCTTGAGTATTAGGAAATAGAAATGAAATAATGAAGAGAAGAGGGGTGAATCTTGGGTCTAATGTGCTGAAACCAAACCAAAGCCCTAAGTGAAAAAGTAGCAAAATTCTACTAACTCCAAACATATCGAAGTTTATACTCAAAAAGGTCGCAAACGTCATTTTAAACTCAATGGGGGTGGTCTCGAGTCCTAATTCGACTGTTTGCAAAAAGTAGATTTTCGGACAATAATCCGACTAACGATGAATTATTTTAAATAAAATATTTGAATATTTAATCGTAAAATATGCGGGTTGTTACAGGTTTAATGAGTTATCGTGGTTCGAAAGAAGTTTGTTAATACACCGCATACGAAAGCCATCAAGTTTGCTAAAGGTTTGAACCTGCCCCTCCAAGGTTTGGCATTGACATATGTACCTATGGTAGTGACGTATGAGTCACTTGTGGAAATGGCTCTTATATCAGATGTTGTTATGGAAGAAGAGGTTAAGGAGGTTCCCAAACCAGAAAACTCTAAGAAGTAGTGGTGGAAGAAAAAGAAGGATAAGGACAAGAAGAAAGGAGGAGGACCTCAAAAAGGGATAGATCAAGAAAGGGGAGAAATGTTAATTGTGCATTGGTTGGGCATTTCACAAAGGAATGTAAGAAGGACATGATGAAGGGAAGTTGTTACAACTATGGGCAACATGGACACCTTAGTAGAGCTTGTCCTTAAAAGACGAGACAGAGAGCAGACGCGCCTACGGCGCAATTATACGCTTTGGATGTAGCACCTCCTAGTAGTCGGCTGGATCGAGGTAGGAAAGTCTCTGTAGAAGGTTTGATCCTATTTCGGATTTTCTCATTCGGACTCTTTTTGACTCTGGAGCATCGCATACTTTAATTTCTTGTTCCTTGGTAGATTGTTTACACTTAGATATTTCTATAGTTGTAGACCCTGTAGTTGTTTCAAACCCCATCGGAGGATTAATACATTTATCCATGATTTGTAGGGGTTTGGAAATTTTTATATTAGGCATAGAGTTTGACTGTGACGCCTACGTATTGGGATTTTTGAGATATGGGATGATTTTGTGGATGGACTGGTTATCAACCTATGGTGCAATATTGGACTCCGATAAGAGATTCGTTAGACTAGAGACATGTAGCAGGCAGATTCTTGAGGTTTCTTACGACCTATAGGGGTCAGTCATGTTGAGCTTCCTTTATTCCCTTGATTCATCACTAGGAGAGTTAGATTCAGTTGCAGTTTTTAGAGATTTCCTAAACGTTTTTGAGGAAGTTAGGGGACTACCCCCTAAGAGAGAGATCGACTTTAGGATCTATCTGAATGACAATGCTAAGCTAGGGGGTTTGCCCGAGAGACATATGGCTCCTAGGGAGAATAAGGAGTTAAGTAAGCAGATTAGTGAGCTATTGGACAAAGGCTTCATCACACGAAGAGTGGTGAGCGCTAGTCTTCTTCGCTACAAAGGCCGATGTTTCCCTTCGACTTTGTGTAGACTATAGAGAGTTGAATAAGCTTAGGAAAAAGAATCATTACCCACTTCCTGGGATAGACGATCTTTTAAATCAGTTGGTTGGCTCTTAAGTATTTTCTAAACTTGACTTAGCCATTGGATTTCACAAGCTTAGGGTCGCTAACGATGCATCGATAAGACATCATTTAGTACACCTGGTGGATTCTTTGAGTGGTTTGTTATGCCATTTGGGCTGACCAATGCCCCAGCCTGTTTTGTAGATTTGAAGAGTTGTGTTTTCCGAGATGTCCTAAATAAGTTCATTGTAGTGTTTGTGGGCGGCATTCTAGTGTTTTCCAAGAGTACAGAAGAGCATGTTATTCATCTTGAGAAGGTTCTTTGCACAATTCGTGTTCATCGGTTGAAAGCAAAAATTTTGAAGTATCACGTTTGGCATGAGGAGGTGTGTTTCTTTGGGCATGTAGTCTCAAGAGAGGGTTTAGTTGTAGATCCCGCTAAGATAGTGGCAGTACGAGATTGAAGGGCTCCCATGAATGCTACCAAAGTTAAAATCTTCCTAGGTTTAGCTGGTTATTATAGGAAGTTTATTAAAGATTTTGCTAAGATTTCAACATTTGAGTTTAAGCCTACCCTCATAGATCAAATTGGCTCAAGGCAGAGAGAGGATTCAGAGCTTATGGATATTTTGGATAGGATAGTAGAGGAGAGGTCTCTAGACATCTCCAATGCTATTCCATAGAATGTAAATGGTGGCTAAGGAGAGATGGAAGAATTTTTGTCCCCCGCACTGGTTATTTGATGAGAGCCGTTCCAGATGAAGCACACAATTCTCGGATGAATATTCCTCTGGGTGGTGATAAGATGTATAGGAACATGAAGAGAGTGTTTCATTGGAGTGGCATGAAGTAGGATGTAGCAGGGTTCGTAGCTAAGTGTCTTGTGTGCCAAAGGGTTAAGGCGGAGCTGCAGAGGCCTTTTAGAACTGCTTCAACCATTGGAGGTACCCGAATGGAAGTGGGATAGTGTTTCGATGGACTTCATAGATGGCTTGCCTCGATCTTAGAAGGGGAATACCAGTATTTGGGTGATTGTAGATCGTTTGACTAAGAGCGCCCACTTCATTCCGATCAAGAGTAAGAGGACGACACCTTATTTGGCATCCTTATATGTTCGTGAGATAGTTCGACTTCATAGAGTTCCCTTTAGCATAGTGAGCGACAGAGTCCCTATCTTTATAGCTAGTTTTAGAGGAGCTTTCAAAAGGCTTTAGGTACACAGTATAGATTGAGTACGGCCTATCACCCTCAAACAGATGGACAAACAGAGAGAGTTAATAGTGTTCTAGAGGATTTGTTGAGGATGTGCATTCTTGTTTTTGGAGGAACCTGGGCGGAGCACCTTCCGTTATTGGAATTCGCATGTAATAATAGTTTTCAGACTAGCATTGGAATGACATCTTTTGATGCTCTTTATGGAAGACCTTGCAAGTCGCCTTCGTATTGGTTGGAGTCTACGGAAAGATTGCTACATGGTCCCGACATGGTTTGAGAAACTTTGGAAAAGATCGATTTGATTAGAAGAAGAATGAAGACAGCCCAAGATAGACGAAAATCCTATGCAGATAAGTGGATAAGGGATATTGAGTTCGAGGTAGGAGATTTGATTTTCATTAAGGTGTCTCTGTTAAGAAAGGTAGTGAGGTTTGGATCAAGTGGGAAACTTGCTTCCAGTTTCGTAGGACCGTTCCCTAGAAGATGGTATATTAGATAAAGCTATAGAGAGGCTCATGAGAGTTCATGATATTTTTCATGTTTCGAACTTGGGTAAGTGCTTACATGATTCAGCAGAGATTGTGGAGCCTAGCCAGCTTGAGGAAGTTGAAGTGGAGAGAGAAGCATCAGTTTGTTGCATTCCTACCAAGATCGTTGAGCATGATATTAAGAAGCTTAAGAATAAAGAAGTCCCTTTAGTTAAGGTATAGTGGGGAGATAGTATTGAGGACGCTACGTGGGAGGCTAAGGATAAAATATGTACCTCTTTTCCGCATCTTTTTGATAGTACATTTTGAATTCCTATTTCCATCTTTGGTTTTGAATAGGTTCTTTCCTTTAGTACCCTTTGGGAGGGTAGATCTTAGGACTTAACCTATGGATGGTAGAACTGAATGTAAATATGTTACTAGAACATGTTATGTATGATGGTCGCTAGTGGTTGCAGGTGTTTTCTAGTGGATGCTAATGGATGCATATACACACTAGGCACTATTATCTCTTAAGGATCGACCTACCTAGGTCACTAAAGCATTTGCATATGGATATGTGTGCACTTGCAATTTTATTTTTATTTCATGGTTGCTATAATGAGTGATTATCATATGATTGTTGCATTTGGATGATGATTCTAGCACGCACAAAGGACTATTAGTTATCATTAGGAAACGTGCATTCATTTGGATACATAGCACATACATGATCGCATAAAAAAGCGGTCGACTGAATCAGTAGACCGCATAATCTTTTGCATAAGTTAAGGACATTAACACTACACTATTGCATATAACATAAGTTGCGTTAGAAAGCTTAAGGACAATGGATGTAATGGATGATGGTTGAATATGTGGTTGTACAATTTGGATGAAAATATTTATATCATTCTTTTGTCCTTAGAGATTTCGAAAACGAAATCCTTTATGGAGGGGAGAATGTAACAACCCAAAATTTGAGCTATAATAATTAATTAAACAAAAAAAATAAATTTGTGAAGTTTTCAAAATCGAGCTACGGGAGTTGCACCATTGGGTCTGTGGCGATTTTCTGATCAATTTCCATGCATAACTTGTCAAAATTCGAGCTAGTATGAAGAAGTTGCGAAAGAAATAAGAAATCAAAAGAAAACGAAAATACATACACAAATATATATATATATATATATATATATATATATATATATATAAGTCGACCCTTGTTTTGGTCAGGTCGACCTATCGACCCGCAATATACATAGCTCGACATGCCTTTGTTAATGGACGTAGAATCATCCACGTATGAGCAAACACGTCATATTCGATTTTTGAGCGATCCTGTGCCTCCACAGTTGCATCCAAAGGTTCCTAGTGAACCTATGACGTGGTGGCACCGGATTTAATCTTCAAATCTGACGGCCTGAGATCCCTAAGCCACACTATAAATAAGACCCTAGACCTAGCTATATTTCTCGTTTTGATTTTTTCCAATTTGGGTTGAATTGCCTGAAGCTGAACCCTAAATAGAATTTTTTTCTAGGTAGAAGATCTTTTTAATAAAAATGTTCTACGCCCTAGTAGTAGATCCAGGAAGGCCCAAGATTAGAGCTAACGACCACAGGTGAGTGTTTTGTAATTATTTTAGATTTGTAAGCAATTTAAAATAATAGGGTTCTCAATAGTTGTGTTGTAACAACCCTGGTATTGGAGATTACTGATGAGGTGAACAGATTGTAATGGAGAAATAAATTTGGTTTAAATTGCTTATTTTAAATAAACAATACGTTTGGGGTTAAATATTGTGTTTAAAATTCATTATTTGGAGTTTTGGTTAAATAAAATGGAAAATATTGGAATTTAGGTAAATTTAGGTTAATACATTTACCAAGTGATGTATTTCAACATTTAATTGTTGAAGTAAATCCAAATTGATGGAAATAAATTTTTAAAAACTTTATTTTGAGGTATTGGATTGAAATTAATCATTTATTGTATTTTAATTTAGTCAACGTGATAATATTGGTATTTATTTTCAATATTAGCTTTTTATTGAATATCAAAGGAAAAGTATAAAGAAAACATGTCTTTTATTAGAATAAAAGATGAAATATTGTGTGAAAATATTATTTTGTTGTTCTAAAAGTGTTAAAATGATTTATAACAATTTGTTTGACTAAGAAATAATTTTTGATCAAGTTACACTTTAAAAATAGTATTTTTACACTAAAATTGTGTAAATTGTTAAATATTGTTAAAAATGGGATTTTGTTGTAAAAATAATATTTTATTAAAAGAAAATTTATTTTGTTATGATAACTATTTTATTTCAATACTATAAGATGGATGCATTTTATATGATTTTAAATGTTGAAAAATGTGTGTGTATATTGTTAAAATAAGTAACACATATACATAGTTTTGATTTTCACTAACTAATTTTTCTCTTGGGCTTAATTGGGTAGAAAGGAAGATCCATTAGCCTACTATCTAGAATTTTCTGGTGATAAACTAAGTTGTATGTACTTTCTTTTTGCTTCATCTTCTCAAAATAAACATACGATAAAAAGAAAGGAAAACAATTCATGGCCATCTTCATCTAAAAATCTTTTTCTACTCAATTTTTTCTGCTGACTACAAAGAGAAATCTTCTAAATTAAGAAAGGAAGGTAATCTCTATCCAATACCATAGATATTTCATCAAATTCTTTGAGTTAAAATATCAATTGTCTATATCTTTTTCCTTTTGCTCTGCATGTTCTTGTTTCAGCATTTACAAGTGTTTAGAGCCTCAAATCGCCTAAAAAGTTCACAACGTGCTACCAAATTTGCTGATAAATCATAAGGTTAGTGCAAGCTCACTAATTTCTAAGCTAAAAATGATAATCCTATGAGAAATTGACAAAAATCATTTACTGTAAAAGTTTTTATCCCTGTTAGTTGCTGATTTGAATTCCTTGTTTCTAGTTACCACTTGAGCGACCATATCTCTCACATTTCTTATCCAAATTCAATAACTTAAGATGTTTCGAAAAACTTAGAATTGGATGTAAAAGTTTCATGTTTTGAGCTTTGTGAAAATTCGAAGATAGCTTGATCAAATCAGTGTTTGTTTGTGGCTATCCCGAGAGCAAAATGATAGCAATAATAAGAATTGATTTGGCAGTATCTTTTGATATGTAAGTCCAATTTTGGTGATTCTTTTTCTACTTTCAAGCTAAGAAAATCACCTTCGACTTTTATGTCTTGGGTTTTGTCAAATTTTGAAATTTACATGGACAAAAGTGTAGGATCGATTTCACCCTAGAGGGGGGGGGGGGTGAATAGGGTGATGCTGTTAATTACAAAATAGTTGCGGAAGCTTATAAAATTATTTCAACACAGATATATCAAAATTATAACAGCACCAATAATAGCAGAATAATAAATGCAGAAATAGAATGGCACAGAATTTACCCAGCTTCGGCCAAACCCTGCCTACGTGTTGTCCCCTAGGTTTCTACTAGAAATTAAGCAGTCACACGCTTACACTCGTAAACTCGCGACACCCGCTACCGACTAACCTAACTCTATGCTCAAAACCCTGCCACGACTCAGCCACCGAGTTGCGAATTCTCAAACTACGCCACGTAGTTTGTTCCCTAGTCACACGACTGGTAACTATGCAATTTTCAAAAGAAAATTCAATTTAAAAACAATTTAAATAAAACAAAAATTCTAACAAAACCCTAATTCAACTAAAAACAAGGCCGACCCAATTTAATTTATCACCAAAAAACAAACGCGGCCTCTTTTATTACTTTTATAAATGTCGGTCGTTCCTTTTTCTCTTTGTTCTGTATAATGGCGGTTCGTTCCTTTTTTTCTTTGCTTGCAAATTAGGGCTTTGTATAAAATCGAAGAAGCCGACTTTAATTAGTTCGATCAGGTGGGTTGTTCTTGTGATTGCTTGATGATCGATTGTATTTTTCACTTTGCACACAGCTGCTCCTTCTCGATCGAGTTCGATGATTTGGTATGTGATTTATTCCTTCTGCTTTACTGTTATGCTTGCTTGAACTCGATTAGATTCGAGTTGTTGATTGATTTTTGGTATCTATTTTGCTCGACTCGAATGCCTAATGCCGATGATGTTTTAGGGTTTATATAGGGTTCAATCTGCTATAATTTCATTCGTATATTGTATACGAATTCGTCTGATACTTTTGTGCTTTGCCGTTTGATTTTGATCGAATGCTGTGATTTACTTTTGACTTGTTCAAATTCATATATTATCTGGTAGCTTGATTCACACGGCTTCGATTATGACTCATTTGATTTCTTGGTCATCACGGCATTGAATTGCATTGACAATGTTGATTTCGTGTTTCTTATATCATATACTGACTTTGATTTTATGACATGTTCATTGTCACCTGAATTCGACTTTGGTGAAAACTGTTCATCCCTGTAGCATACTTAACTTGTTCATGCGATTCCATGACTTAATAATGTCTTCGGCCATCAGCATTGCGCTACTGTGAGAAAACAGTGACTTTGACTTTGCATTTTCTTTGTGTATTGTTACTGCATACATGTTCATCATGTAGTTCACTATATCACGAGTTTGTGGTTGACTTCGGCCATTGAATTTTTCTCTGCAGCTTGTCTGGTTCATTGTTTCATATATGCATAATTAGGTTGTAACTGGAACCATATGTATGCTGTGCATTTGTAGTTGAATTGAGTACATTTATGTTGTGTTCATTGTGTTCTGGTAGCACTCGAGTCTTGTTCAAGTTGCAGTAATACTGCTTGCACTCTGGTCTGTTGGCACCGGTTCGTGTATATGAGCAGTTTCTCTTTGTTTGCAGTTTTGCCCTTGTTTGGTTTGTGGTGCACTTCCTTGCTCTAACCTGATGGTTGTATGCATATTGCCTGACCATTTCCAGGTATTGTAGCTGTTATCTTATTCATGCTCGCCTAGTGTCTTGTTGCACCGACTTTTTTGTTTCCTACTAGTTCATTGTGTAGTCTGGTCGATAATTATGGTATATGCATTGAGTTGCATCACTCGTCTTTGCATTTGGTTTTGTACGTATGATGGCATTCTGGTTTATCACTTGCTGTTGCATGGTGAACTTGAATGATTCCTCTTTGTCTTTGCTTATGCTACTTGCTTTGCATATTTTCTTCAATGTGCAACCTGGTCGAGGCTGCATATATGAATTATGTTTCCAGTCATCATGTAGTTGCGTTGTGTTGGTTTGCCTCTGTAAAGTGTACCATCTGGAGCTGGCTGTCTATATTCATTTGAACTTAGTTGATGTTTTGGTTTTGACTTGATTTGATATTGTCACTTGTTCATTGTAGTTTGATTTGTGCACTGGCTTGAGTTCAAGCCTTTTTCATACTGCTGGTTGATCAAAACTGCCACTTGGTTTGGACTTTTTGCTATGATATTGAACTTGATCATTTCATGAACTTGCACCTATGTTGAATCCAGCTTGGAGCTCGGGTTTGACCTTGTGCTGATACTGTGACATTATTTTTGCTGCACTTGAGTTGTACCCGGCATTTTGGGTTTGACCTGTGCTCACCTGTCCCTGTTATTTTATCAAGTGTATATATCGATGTGCACGACCTTGTGGCATATACAGTGATACACTGTGTATGTCATAAGCTGTTCGTGAATGATGAATTCAAAATTAAATGATGATGAACAACCCAAATAACTGAGGCAAATATTATTTTCAAAATCCACATTTTATTTTATACTGCAAAAAAATATTTTATTTTCAATTTTACTGCGTCAACGTATATTTTCGCAGATTGCTTAGATTCTGGATTCACATTGGAATGAAGTTGAAGATCAGTATGAGTTGAGTGAATGAGTGATATGTAGTGAGGTGCAATGTAAATGTGAATTGTAATCAAATTTGTATTGTAATTGAAATTGTATATAGCAAGAGCTTGAAATTTGCACTATTCAAAAATTGTAATAAATATTTATTTGAATAAAATTTCTGTTTGAATTCGAATTCTGTGTTATTTATTTTATTCAGCAAATATTTATTTAATCTATAAAAAATAAAATAGTACATTAACAAATACATTTAAATGAATATATATATATATATATATATATATATATGTTTATTATCATCAAACAAAAATCATATAATTGCGTATTCAACAATCTCCCCCTTTTGATGATAACAAACATATATTTAAGATTTTGAATATGTTAAATGTATTTGATCATTGATATACTCTAATTTCTCCCCCTATTTAAATGCTTCCTCTCTACACAAAGCTCCCCCTTCATATATGCATACAATTAAAATATGCAAGTGAGCCTAGATGCAAATAGAAAATATTTGACTTTTTCTTGATTTTATTTAACAAAATCTTAACTTTTCTCTCCCTTTTTTGTTATCAGCAAAAGAGTGATAGTGTTAGAATAGAGATAAGTGATCGATATTAATCCAACATTAAAACTCAATTGAATATAAATATTAAATTTCAATAAAAAATCAAACAAAAATCATAAATACTTTGTTAGGCGCATATTCCACTTTTAGAATGATGGGAATGATGTCATCATATAAAACCATACAGTTGTGTCTATTTGTGGTATATTTATATCAGGAATTTGAATATCTACCAACCATGCATAACCGTTAGGACTTTTAAATAAGATTAGTAGTATTCCAATTTCATTTTAAAAAAAATGAATTCAAGTACCTTCTAACCACGCATAACCGTGAGGACTTTTAAATGGAATTAGAATGAACTTGTTTATTTAAAAATCAATTTTGATATGCATTCCATACATGCATAACCGTGAGGACTTTTAAATGAGCATGGAAGCACATAACAAATTCCAAGTAATTCACCCATGCATAACCGTGAGGACTTTTAAATGAGAGCGAATACTTTGGATTTTTTTTTTAATTTATTAAAAAAATGTAAAATGAAAAAACGAATGATTCCTGTTTAAAGTACCACATATTGACAAACTATATAGAATTTTGATGAGTGATGGTCGTTAGAAATATGATAGAAATAGAGATGGTCATGGAATTTTTACCAAAAAAAAGTTTAATAGTTCTTGTTTAAATTTCTAAAGAAATTTACTAATTATACCGTCTTGAGTCATAATATATGATAAATATCAACACTCATCACTTTTTCAGTCACTATTTATCTTTTCAATAATTATTAGGGAGTTAGATTAGTCAAAATAGTCATTTAAAATTAAATTTAAAAATAATTATAAAATCAAATTTTCAAAATGACTGATCTGAAAACATGGTCAAAAATGATTTTCTCGAAGGGGTTATATGAGAAAAATTTCTGCTATTCGAAAATTATTTGAAATGAAAATATGCAGATATTTTCTTTGAAAAACGACGCAGTTACTAAATGTCTCAACAAATCACGTTCCACTAGTGATTTTTCTATCAACTAGATTACCAGTGTAATCTGCATTTGAATTTCCCTTTCACTCAAAATTATCATTAATTGAATTTGATAGTCCAGACCATGAAGTGTGCAACAAAATATCTCAAAATCAGTTTTAACAGCTTTTTAAATGACATTCTCTTGAAGCCGTGTGAATAATCAAAAAACATGAATATAGAGTCCGCCGTAAAATAACCAAATGTATTATCATCCAAAAAACACTATTATTAATCCAAACTAATATATATATATATATATATATGAAGTAATTCAAAGACTCTAGAGATTTTTTTATTGTTCTTGGCATAAGAATATAATTGGCCAACAATTTTGAATAAGTCAGAATCAAAATCATCATTATTTCATCATCACATTATTGGCTGATTTAACTCAGATTATGGTGCAGATTATCACATTTAATATATCGTTCAAATAAATATAACTTTACCTGTTTTACCTTTATGATATTTTCCGTTGTTGTTCATTGTGATTCCGTCACCTTTGTACTAGGGTAAGGAACTTTGCTTTGTCGCTCGTTGTGTTCTTGGAACAGCCAAAATCCAAGTAACACTATTGTTGTTCCTTAGCCTGCCACCACACCTACATGATGAACGATTTTTGTGACCTATATGTTTTTATAGGTCCATGATTGTTAGTGGCAGAATATTTTGAAAAATAATTTTGTGAAGACCCAAAACTATTTATATATGTTCCTTTTGGCACCCAGACTTGTTTAACTTTGAGAGATTTTGTATTTGTGCATTTTGGAACCCAAATTGGTATAGTTTTTACGTGTTTGGGTCTATACCAACAAATATTTTGATTGTGCCCAAATTTTCTACAAATTGTGCACATTGAATTTACTTGATTAATCTCATTTCTAACATTTTTAGATTGGTTATACCCAAGTCCTTGTCTAACTGTATTAATAGTTTGTTTCCCTAAGAGCATATTCAACGATTTTTCACTTTTGGAAAATTTATCTAAAGTCGTTCACAGTTGATGGACTTGTGTTTTGAGAGATTCATTTCCGTTTAACAATTGTGTGCACTTTTTAATAGAATTTTCTCTCCTAGTATTTTCACTCTCTTTCAAAATCAGAATATCATTTTCAAGTGATTTTATATTAATTTCTGATTTTTTAATTTCTTCTTCAAATGTTGGACACTTATCACACTTAGGGATCCTACTTTGATAGGTTTCAACTAATTGGTCAAGTTGTTTATTTGATTCTATCAAAGTGTCTTTTTGTGATTCAAGTTTGGCATACTTCTCCCTAAGTCGTTCAAAGCAGCCTTTTACTTTGTAAAATATATAAGTAATTCCGAGTGAGTGAGTTTTGATACCTCGCTTGGTTCGTCATCGTCGCTATCACTTATATTACCTTGAAGGCACATATCTGCTTTCTCACTCTCATTGCTAGTACTTTGATTATCTTCATCACTTGTATTTCACGTGGCTGCAAAACTTCTCCTTTTTGATTTCTTTTCAAAGTCGCGCCGATTTTGAGGACAATTGGGCTTGATGTGTCCGGGTTGGTTGCACTTATGACAGACGAACTTCTGTTCTTCAGAATAGTCTAGTGCTTTGGCTATTCTGCTTTTCATCTTTTGATTTCGAGCTGGATTTCCGTATTTCTAATTCCACATTTTGAATTTCTTTATTATCAGCTCCAATTCTGCTGCTCCATCATCATCATAACCATCACTTTCTGTTGTTCCTTTAAGAGCTATTGATTTCTTTCGAGCGTCACCTCCTTCACGCTCTTCCTTGAATTTCATTTCTAGCTCATAAGTGGTGAGATTTTCGATGAGTTCTTCAACTTTCATCTGTTATAAATCTTTCGATTCTTGAATGGCAGTCACTTTGGCTTCAAAACTTCGTGGAAGGGCTCTAACGATTTTTCGGACTATCTCCAACTCTGTGTATGATTTTTCGAGAGCTTTTCATTTGTATACGATATTGGAAAGTCGTCCATACATCTCTTTGACATTTTCTTCCTTCGCCATTGTGAAGTTCTCGTATTCTGTAACAACCCGGTATTTTCAACCATTCGCATCCATTATAAGTGTATAGGTATACACTCATGTCGGAATTGAATTGCTCAAAATACCGCGTTGTAAATAAAAATTTGGCAAATCTCAGAATATACAGTAAATAATAATCACAGTCAAAGACATAGATTATTTAATAATGCAGCAGAAGTAAAAGAGATAGTATTCATGAAGCTACTGTATAAATATATCAGAGTTAAACCAGATACAACAGAAGAAATAAAGTACAACAGAAGTTTCAATATGACAACCAAGTACAAGTTGAATACAACAACAGAACCGAAATAGATAAGACTAGATAAGAAGAAAATCTCCAGCGATTCCAATCTCCAGAAAGTGGAATCCAAATATGTGAATACTCAGGCTGACCCGAGCGTAAATAAAAATACAAACACCCGAGTCAGGACATAAATACTTATACAATGTAAACCAACTCAAGTGAACTGTAGTAAAAGTACATGTAACTTAGAAGATGCTTGGGACCGCCCATCCTCTAAGGATCCGTTAAACTATTTACTATATAGTAATATTTCGCTATTATAATAGTGTCTATATTAAAATAAACTTACTTTTAAATAGCGTTAAAGCTTTACATGTTCCACCTTAACACATAATATATTCCCATAGTCTATACAGTACCGTAATCTCCCCCGTACTGGGCGTCGTTAGAGGGCACTCCATAGGTATGGTACAAAACCAAAATCGTATAAGGCGCGCTAGGGTAGGTGACACGACACAACTAGGCAATGCCAGGGTGGATATACCAATTGCTATCCAGACTGGTGGTAGCGCATAGCCGCAGCTACCGCCCACCACGAACAAACTCCCTAAAATCAAGAAAAATAAAGATGGCTATCGAATCAATCCAAAGTCAGAGTATAGTATCGAAGAGGTGTGTCTGATAAAGGGCGCTAACCCCCTTGGCCCGAGAATCGCTCCTGTTTTAGCCACCTTATGCCAACTCACGGGAGTCGGGTCCACGTACATACCTTAATAGAACGTCACCGCCATCCTACTTCATTATGGAATCTCCACCTACACGGTTGTCAAAGTGGTTTTCGGTATCGACAAAGATTATGCCAGATATCCGATCCCGGTCTCTTTTCCAACCAATCATTATTGTAACCCATGGTTATAACTTTTAAAACAATATTTTATACTTCAAAATAAAATATCCTTTTCAATCCAAATCTTTATCAAAATAAAGATTTAATCATTTCCAAAACCATTTCAATATATCGACATACCATATCATTCAAATTCAAATATTTATCAAAATAAATATCAAGTCATTTCTAACCATTTCAATATATTAGATTATAATATCCTTTCAAAAACTCCTTTCAAATCCATTTAATATATTAAAATATCATATCTTTTCAAAACTTCTTTCAAATCATTTTATTATCAAAATATCATATCTTTCAAAACTTCATTTCAAAACATTTTTAATATCAAAATATCATATCTTTCAAAAATTCATTTCAAATCATTTTAATATATTAAAATATCAACGTATTATTCAAAACATCATTAATTTTTAATTCATTTAAATACCATTTAAAACCATTCATTTTATTTAGAAATTAATCACCATTTCAAACTTACATTTCAAAGGAGTTTATATTTAAAGATTAAATCTTTTCATAAAAGATAAATAAAGTCAATTCCTTATTATTTAATAGCTAAACATTAAATTTCCAAAATTTAAATCTTATTCCAAAGATTAATCTCATTAAAATTTAATAAAATAATAAAATTCAGTTTCCGTAGCACTTGAAAATGCTACGTAAAGTTATAGTTTAAACGGTTCATTTAACAAAATACAACATTTAAGTGCTGTAATAGATTTTCTTTAAATTTCAAATAAACTTTAAATGTTAAGTTTAACTACTATAGCCTTACAATGTGCTATAATAGCCTTTATTTCAAATTAACTTTTTAGTTCATTTAAAACAACTACAGCATTTACAAAATGCTGTAATATCCTTTATATTACACTTCAAAAATGCTGTTAAATCAAATTCAGCGTTTAAATAAAAATTTCACCAACAGTTAATCTTTAATTTAAATCATTTAACTTATAAACATCATAAATTTTACATTTTAAAATCATATTTTCAATACTCTTTTTTTTTTATGATTTTTATTTAGTTAAATCTCATCCAAAAATCAATTTTTTAACATAATTTCTTATTTAAATTCAAGTATTTACTTCCATTTCTTTAATTAAATTATTAACTTAAAAATGAGGTTTAAATTTACAAAATATAATTTATTTCCATAAATTTTACTTAATTAAAATTTCACTTTTTAAAACAAAATTTAAAATTTTGCATTTAAGTTATATTTCAAAATTTACTTAAATATCCATTTGTTTAACATTTTAACTTATTCAAAAATCATTATTATTTTTATAAAATCATTAAAAATACATTTTTAAATCAAAATATTATATTTTTCTTACTTTACATAATTTCCCTTTTAAAAAAAAACATAAATTCCAAAATTTACTTATAGCTCAAATTCTACTTTACCGTTTACTTATTTCATTATTTAGTTTATAGAAAATCACTAATATTTCCACAAAAATCATTTTTAATTAAATTTAAATCAAAATATTATAAAAATATTATAATTTTTTACATTTTAACATATTTTAAAACATTTTCAAAAATATTACATAAACCACAGGTCTGTATATAGTTTTCTAGCCTAGGTCAAGTGATATAGATGTATCATTTCAATCCGCAGTTTACAAAGAAAAACAGGGTTCTATCATTTCAAACCCGCAGTCCCAAGTAAAATGAAAGATTTTGGAAACTACTCAGGCCTATCATTTCAGCCCATAACGTTTTTCTCTTATTCTAAAGTCCGTTCGGCTATGTATCATTTCAACCCATAGTGATTCTAGTCTATAGGGAACTTGCAATGGTGATAATTGATATAAATGATAGAATAGCATGAAATAAAAATAACATATGATATAAAAAGTGTAATTACAGGTGTGAACATCATAATATAATAATATAGCAGATATAGCATGATGATAAACAGTTACAGATTCAAATGGTGTCAGTTTATCAGTTATATAAGTACATATTAGTCTGGTGAGATTTACTCACCTTTTTGTGCTGGGGATATCAACTCAAATGACACAACGGATTCCAGAAGGCACGATGACACAAAAATAGGCTCAAGTAGGAAGAGATCCAAGCTTAGAACTTGTGTTACAACCCAAAACAAAACCAAATAAATTAACATTTCAACACAACATTAAATTGAAGCAACTTTGAAATAAAGAGATACGAATACACAGCCTTTTGCCTTGCTTTCTACATTTGATTGCATGGTCTAGGGGATGTTTTGCCTCAGGTTTGGACATACTTTAGTTCAGGTTTAGGTCCTATAAATCATGGCTACAAGGTATTGAAGTGGTAGAGGAGTTACTACGCATGAATATGAAGAGGCTTATGCAAAATAGGTGGGTTTTTGGTCAACAAAAGGCTCGACCATGTAGGGGTTTGGCTGGGTCATTCAAGTTCAGATCTGGATAGATGTTGTAGTGGTGTGTGGTGGTCTGGTCAGAGGTGGTGGTGGAAAAAGAGGTGGTGAAGCAACAAGGCTCAAACTAGCATGTTTTCAAGGCATAGGTTGTATTTTTTTGGATTTTAGCATCATGCTGGGTTCGGCCATGTTTCAGATCTAAGGAGTAGGTAGTGATGATGACAGGAAAAAGGTGTAGGAGGTGGTGGCCATGGCTATGGAGTGGAGGCTGAAAAAAAGAATGGAGAGAACAAGGCAAAAATACATAAGAAAATAGGAAGAAAAGGAAGAAAATAAGAGGAAGACATTACCCAAAATGTTTGAAGCCATGAATAAAATGAAAGAATGGTTTCTTTAGTGAGAAATAGGACGAAAGTCACGGCTAGAAACTGAAAATGGGCAGCCAAAATGAATAAATGAGATGGTTATGGCATTTGAAACGTTTTTGGACAATGAAACGTCTAGAAATGAAACGTCCAGAAATGAAACGCATTTCCGTTTTCTAAAGATCAAATAAAAACAAAAGTGAATCAGCAAATACTTGTAAAAACAGAAACCAAGTGAAAATATAAGAAAATAAAAAATTAATTTTAAAGAAAATATAAAAAGAATGAAAGAAATTACTTAAAAATACAAAACAATGTTCAGAAATTACAAATAAATCACTACTAGTCTTGGAAAAATATCCACTTCATTTTAAAAATATTATGATGAGAAAATATGAAATAAAATAATTTATTTATCATTTTAAAAATAAAATAAATAATTAAATTGGGGAAAAATAGAAAAATAACTAAAGAAAATGTTTAAAAATTGAAAACAGGACATGGAAATTACAAGAAAAATACTACTAACTCTAGAAAAATTCTTACCTCGCTTAAAAAATATAAAAAGACAAAAACATACATAAAATAACATATTAATACATATTAAAATAAAATATGACAAAGAAAATATAATATTCATACAATTTAAAATAACAAAATTGCAGAATAAACAAATTGCACTCAATATTGAAATATACATAACTTTCACGGTTTAAGTCCGTTTCCAACAAAGCGAAAAGCAGTGTTCAAGTTATTTCATCTATTTTCATAATAAAGTATAAAATTTAAGATTTTAAATAATTTAAATTTGAAGTTTAAAAGTCAAAGTTGACTATTTTGAACAGAAATTCACTTTCCAGTAAAATATTCAATTTATACATGTTTGAAACTATAATTCACATATAAATCAACATTTATATTTAAAATAACATAACTTATTCATTTTAATAAATAAAATAAAATTCTTAAACAAAATTTCAAATAAAATAAAAAATCAAAATAAACAATTAAAATAAATCACAAAATTCAGGGTTGTTACATATTCGCTGCTTAGCATGGCAAGGCAAGATTCTTTGACTTGAATGTTCCTTCGTGAGTCACTTCTAGTGTGTGCCATATTTCCTGCGCAGTTAGACAATGTGAGACACGATTAAATTCAAATTGATCCAATGAACATACAACAGAATTCATAGCTTTAGCATTAGCATTTTGTAATTTATTT
This sequence comes from Allium cepa, assembly GCA_030765085.1. Lineage (NCBI taxonomy): Eukaryota > Viridiplantae > Streptophyta > Magnoliopsida > Asparagales > Amaryllidaceae > Allium > Allium cepa. The sequence continues at coordinate 503,059,776 of CM060931.1, forward strand.
TCTAGTTCTGTCCATTGATCCTTTGGTTTCTCTATTTCCTGATTGTCTACAATTATAGTTGGTGCTCTATAACCTATCTCAACAATATTCCAAGCGTCAATGGTTTTCAGAAAAAATTTCATTCTATTTTTCCAGTAGGCGTATTCACCATTGAACATTGGTGGTCTAACTATGGACTGTCCCTCAGCAAAAGCATTATTAAAAGAAGCCATCCAATTTTTTTTTTAAATTGATTTTTGATAAAATGAATATTTAAAAACAAAAGTTGACTTCTATTTCTAGCTCTAATACCACTTGTAGGATCGATTTCACCCTAGAGGGGGGGACGAATATGGTGATGCTGTTAATTATAAAAATTGTTGCGGAAGCTTATAAAATTATTTCAACACAGATATATCGAAATTATAGCAGCACAAATAATAGCAGAATAATAAATGCAGAAAAAGAACGACACAGAATTTACCCAGCTTCGGCAAAACCCTGCCTATGTGTTGCCCCCAAGGTTTCTACTAGAAATTAAGTAGTCACACGCTTACACACGTAAACTCGCAACACTCGCTACTAACTAACCAAACTCTACGCTCAAAACCCTGCTACAACTCAGCCACTGAGTTGCGAATTCTCAAACTACACCACGTAGTTTGTCCCCTAGTCACACGACTAGTAATTACACAATTTTCAAAAGAAAATACAATTTAAAAACAATTTAAATAAAACAAAAATTCTAACAAAACCCTAATTCAATTAAAAACATGGCCGGCCCAATTTAATTTATCACCAAAAAACAAACGCGGCCTCCTTTATATCTTTTATCAATGTCTGCCGTTCCTTTTTCTCTTTGTTCTGTATAATGGCGGTTCTTTCCTTTTTTCTTTGCTTGCAAATTAGGGCTTTGTATAAAATCGAAGAAGCCGACTTTAATTAGTTCGATCAGGTGGGTTGTTCTCGTGATTGCTTGATGATCGATTGCATTTTTCACTTTGCACATGGCTGCTTCTTCTCGATCGAGTTCGGTGATTCCATATGTGATTTATTCCTTTTTCTTTACTGTTATGCTTGCTTGAACTCGATTAGATTCGAGTTGTTGATTGATTTTTGGTACCTATTTTGCTCGAACTCGAATGCCTAATGCCGATGATGTTTTAGGGTTTATATAGGGTTCAATCTGCTATGATTTCGTTCGTATATTATATACGAATTCGTCCGATACTTTTATGCTTTGCCGTTTGATTTTGATCGAATGCTGTGATTTACTTTTGACTTGTTCAAATTCATATATTTTCTGGTTGCTTGGTTCACACGGCTTCGATTCTGACTCATTTGATTTCTTGGTCATCATGGCATTGAATTGCATTGACAATGTTGATTTCGTGTTTCTTATATCATATACTGACTTTGATTTAATGACATGTTCATTGTCACCTGACTTTGACTTTGGTGAAAACTGTTCATCCTTGTAGCATACTTGACTTGTTCATGCGATTCCATGACTTAATAATGTCTTCAGCCATCTCCATTGCACTATTGTGAGAAAACAGTGACTTTGACTTTGCATTTTCTTTGTGTATTGTTACTGCATACATGTTCATCATGTAGTTCACTATATCATGAGTTTGTGGTTGACTTCGGCCATTGAATTTTTCTCTACAGCTTGTCTGATTCATTGTTTCATGTATGCATACTTAGGTTGTAACTGGAACCATATGTATGCTGTGCATTTGTAGTTGAATTGAGTACATTTGTGTTGTGTTCATTGTGTTCTGGTAGCACTCGAGTCTTGTTCAAGTTGCAGTAATACTGCTTGCACTCTGGTCTGTTGGCACTGGTTCGTGTATATGAGCAGTTTCTCTTTGTTTGCAGTTTTTCTCTTGTTTGGTTTGTGGTGCACTTGCTTGCTCTAACCCGATGGTTGTATGCATATTGCCTGACCATTTCCATGTATTGTAGCTATTATCTTATTCATGCTAGCCTAGTGTCCTGTTGCACTTCCTTTTTTGTTTCCTGCTAGTTCATTGTGTAGTCTGGTCGATAATTATGGTATATGCATTGAGTTACATCACTGGTCTTTGCATTTGGTTTTGTACATATGATGGCATTCTGGTTTATCACTTGTTGTTGCATGGTGAACTCGAATTAATCCTCTTTGTCTTTGCTTATGCTACTTGCTTTGCATATTTTCTTTAATGTGCAACCTGGTCGAGGCTGCATATATGAATTATGTTTCCAGTCATCATGTAGTTGCATTGTTTTTGTTTTCCTTTGTAAAGTGTACCATCTGGAGCTTGCTGTCTATATTCATTTGAACTTAGTTGATGTTTTGGTTTTGACTTGACTAGATATTGTCACTTGTTCTTTGTAGTTTGATTTGTGCATTGGCTTGAGTTCAAGCCTTTTTCATACTGCTGGTTGATCAAAAAAGCCACTTGGTTTGAACTTTTTACTATGATATTGAACTTGATCATTTCATGAACTTGCACCTATGTTGATTCCAGCTTGGAGCTCGGGTTTGAACTTGTGCTGATATTGTGACATTATTTTTACTGCACTTGAGTTGAACCCGACGTTTTGGGTTTGACCTGTGCTTACCTGTCCCTGTTATTTTATCAAGTGTATATATCGGTGTGCATAGCCTTGCGGCATATACAGTGATACACTGTGTATGTCACAAGTTGTTCGTGAATGATGAATTCAAAATTAAATGATGACGAACAACCCAAGTAACCGAGGCAAATATTATTTTCAAAATCCACATTTTATCTTCTACTGTAATTTTTTTTTTCAATTTTACCGCGTCAATGTATATTTTCGCAGATTGCAAAGATGCTGGATTCACATTGGAATGAAGTTGAAGATCAGTATGAGTTGAGTGAATGAGTGATATGTAGTGAGGTGCAATGCAAATGTGAATTGTAATCAAATTTGTATTGTAATTGAAATTGTATATAGTGAGAGATTGAAATTTGTACTATTCAAAAATTATAATAAATATTTGTTTGAATAAAATTTCTGTTTGAATTCAAATTCTGTGTTATTTATTTTATTCAGCAAATATTTATTTAATCTATGAAAAATAAAATAGTACATTAACAAATACATTTAAATGAATATATATTTTTATTATCATCAAACAAAAATCATATAATCGCATATTCAACAAAAAGTTCTATCTAAGGTCGTTGTCCCAAGACCAAAATGACAGAAGTTGTGAAATTCAGATCTCAGAATTGTTTTAGCCATAACTTTTAAATTTCTTATCAAATTTCAATAATTTTTACTGCTATGGAAAGATTAGGATATCTTCTTCCACTTTCATGTTTTGTGTTTTCTCAAATTATGTGTATAAAAGAGGCAAACCGGCCAAACAAAACACAGGCCTGGGCAAAACACCCAGGTTTCTTCCTGTGTATCTTGAGTTGTTGCACTAGTTTTTGGTTCTTTCTCTTGTATTTTCCGAGCATGGTTTTGATGCTCATTTTCGTGCAAATATTTAGAGATTTATATCATATATGTTCTAGTATTGAATCATATAGTTTCTTGGATTGTTCGGGCATGGTTTTGATGATAAATTTTAATATAGATCTTGAGTGTTATATTATCTTATTCAAGGGATAAACCTTGCTTCTTGTGGTTATTTTTGGGTTGCTTCTACTATATAGAAGCTCATATTTTAACGAATCCGTTATTGGGATTGTAATGAATTTTGATGATTCATTATGTGGTGTTTTTCATTATGATTCCGAGCATACGTGCACGTATTTTCAAACTATTTTTCCAAAAGTGTTTATATTCTATCTATTGTTTTAAGAAAATATTTTAAAAAGTGATTTCATATAAAACATGATATAATTAATATTTTCAATTATAAAGAGATTTTCAAAGTCAATTTCTTAAATATTTTTTGAAATATTTCAAATCCCTATTTCCCTAAAATATATTTCCAATATAAAAATACACATTTTTGCACTTTTCGAACGCATGAGAAAGAGAATTAAACGACTTAGTAAAACACTTGGTATGGGCATTTGAGTTTGCTTTTTCGGTTAATTCCAGACTTGTATGATCGAAACTTCTTAAGTATTGTATTTTGAGTTGATATTTGAGATTTATAATTCCTATTATATAAATTATCTGAGTTTGCCAATATTTGGTGAGTTGAGACGCTCGAGATCTCCTATTATTGGAGTAATAATCGTTGAGAACCACTTATAGATGTTATTTTACTCGTCGATGAGACGAGGCGAGTCTTGAGATGAGTTTTCCCTTTTCGGGGATTATGGTTTATGAGAAACCATTATGGGATTTATTTGCACTTGTTGATGATACGAGGCAAGATACACGAGTATTCTGAGATTTGAGATTTTATTTTTATTATGTGGAGTTAACTAGCGGTTAGTAAATCGTTTAGTGTGAATGTGCGGTATGGGATGCACGTTAACACTTTTCATGTTCCTTTTCGAGAGTTTTTGACACATCCACGAGTACGCCAATGCGATTGACCTTCGGGTCATCTGAGTTATGTGACTTCGCTCACCACGAGTTATGTAACTTCGGTCACCACAAGTATAACATTCGGGTCCATGAGTTAGGTACCTAAATTATAATAGCACCAGACAAGAGTTTAGCACATGCAGCATTACTTCGGCATTGCAATCGTGGATCTGGCCAATACGGGTTTTCTGAGATTTTTGAGTTTTACTAGTTTTATACGATTTCACCTTTTTTGAGATGTTTTGTCACATCGATGGCCTAGTGCTACATGAGTTTATATATAAATGGTGATTTCGATTTTATGAGATTTGAACTCTTTTTAGAGTTCCAAGGGATTCAAATTTGGGAATTTTGATGAGTTTCCCTTATGAATTTTGAATGGTTTATTGCATTTGTGTTGAATGCATTTCACTACACATAAATAGCCCATTTTGTAACACTTTTCTCTTTAAATTTGTAACAGTTTTAACTATGACAAATCCTTACAGATATTTCCGTGACAAAAATTTGTCAAGGTTATTACCCTTACCAATTCTGGTAATTTCGTAAATAGTAAAAAGTAATATGGGTAGGATGTAATTTTATCTTCCATTATTATTCATCCCATTTCTCACAATTAACAACGGTTAACATCTCATCTTTTATTTCATTTCCTCTACTGTTTTAAGGTTATCGCCTCTTATATTGTTCTACCGCCAACTTCGCCATTGAACCACTACCTCCGCTGTTCTGCCACCGCCTTCTGCCACCTCCTTCTACTATCGCCTCCGTCCTTCTACCACCGCCTTCGTTGTTCATTTTCGACCGATTTGATGAAGACAAAAGAAGATTAGGACTTGACTTCTATTTCAGTAATTGATTGCAACCTAATTCTTAATTTCAAATTAGGTATTCACTTTGATTTAACTCATTTTTCCCTGCTGATTTGTGCTTTGCTATAGGGTTAAAATCTAAACAGTGATTCTACATAGTGAATGGAACCAGAGTGTGATAAGCTGATGATGGATTAGTAAGAATTACGTTGATATTGACGAATATCTCATTATGACCCAGCTTCAGGTCTTTCTTTTCTTTTTGTATAGGTAAAGCTATAACAGTCACATATTTCTTGATTATCAAACCAAAATTCATCCAGACAGGTAGGGATGAACTATTAAATCCCCGTGGATCAAAAATAAATAAATAATATTGATGCTTCTTTGATTTTTGGTTGCTATATTATTGAATTAAAAATTTGAAGGATATATAGTTTGCATTTTTTCTAGCTCAGTGATTTGAAAATGAATTTTGGACTAGGAAACACATCGAGAACACATTTTTAGTGGATATATCTTCGTTGATCATCAGATTTGTCTGTTAATGCTGTTGTAAGATGTATTGAATTTTTCAGTAGCATGTAAGTCAATAAAGGGCTGTAAAAACTAAAAGTCGTGGCTGGAAAAGTATGTTAATAAATTTTGGTTAGGTGCGCACTACAATGACTGCATCATGCCAGCATTTTTAATTATTTCCTTCCAAAATAATGCAAAATTGTCAAGTTCTAGGTCTATTGAAACGAGCTACAAATATACTTATCTTCATCAACCTTCAATATTTCCCATACAAACTAAACACATATTATCGGTTCATATATCCAATCTCAACTACATATAAATAGAGAAACAAATTATAGAAATCTTAGTTTGATGTTCACTATTTGCAATTCAAACATTCAAGAGTATGTTTTGTAGGTCCAAATAACTCAGGTCAATATCAAGTACCTAATCATGATAACTAATAATACTGAAGTTGAATCTCCATTGTAACCTCAAGTTATCAACAATAAATTTAAAGGCCTTACAACACACACACACATACACATATAATGTAGATTCCAATTGTCATACGTAAACAGTGCAAACCCTATTCTATGATGTCGGCCAGTAGTTTGTGTTGAGCGAATAAATAATATTTGCACATTTTGGCTTTCGTATTACATTCCATTTTGCATTGTACCATGAAATTTCACAGCGATTTTGTAAAGCCTTTAGGGAAAACTGTCTAATTTCACATGGTTTGAAAGTGCTATTTGCCATGCACTAATTTTTGCACATGCAAATGAATTCTAACGTATCATAACCCATCAAAAACTACGAGATCCATATCAGAGTCATTCTGTTTCAAACAATAACTTGGTACGTGTAAATATAGTTGTTATTTTCATAGATGTAGGCCTTAAAAATAATTTTTTTGGATGCATTCTCACTGTTATACTCAATAATTAGGAGTAACAAGGACGAGCCATATGATGACTTGATTGAAATTGCTTTGGATCCTCAATAAAATAAAATCGGAGATATATGGCATGTCTGTGTGGAGGTAAGATCAGGAGTATAACGGTGGATATTTTTAATAGCTATTGTCACATGTTAGATGGTTAATATAGAAAAGTTTCTTGTGTTAATTTTGATGCAAATAAGTGAAATTTTATTTCATGAATCTATATGAAATCGTCTGACACAATTGGAAATATCCATTCTTTGAATTGGTTGAACATGATCATCCATAATTAATTATTGTCAATACTATTTATGTTGTATATGTTGGATATTAGAATTCCTTGATTAAGTTCTATCTTTATTAATTACACCTTCTGCGATTAGCTAATTACAATTGAATGAAGCTTTATTAATTACATTAGACACATGTTATTTTCTTTTGTTCAGTTCTCAGTTTACCACTACAGATATTAAGCTGTTAATTTTTCATAAACTATACTGTTTTACCTTTATCTAATTGTGTACACTATTGGGCATCTCATTTTAAAGCCTAGGGTATACCCGATTCTGGTGTTTTTTATGGATATGTGTTAATGGACCCCATGGTGGAAGGAAGGACACCATTTTGATGAAAAAGACATTCTTCTTGATCCGCACGCAAAGTTAGTTTTCGATCGCAATTTATTAGGAGACATTAATAATAAAATGACAAAATTTCTTGAAACTTATGAGTTCAATAGTTTTCCTTTTGATAGGGGATGTAATTACAAACTTCCAACACTTGACATCGGAAACTAGCGAATGGAGATGTAAGTTGGGAAGGGTTTTATGAGGGGAGCATGTTTTCTTTTCTTGTCCCGTTCTTTTACTCGAAATTATTTCGGGTAAAGAATAATTTCGAAACACATTTGCTTCTAATTGTCTAAATGTCTCTCAAATGCGGCTTTCTCGGGATTCTTGATTTGGAACACAAATTTTGAAGTCCATCGTCATTTTCCATATAGAACGCAACTATAATCAAACTCCTTCATTTTAGATGGATTATATACAACTTCTCAGTCCCAATAGAAGCTCTTCTTTATTTGGCAGAATCGATCCCTTAAATTTCAGGTAAATTTGTTCATATTAGTTATTGTAGTGTAAATTTCAAATGTTTTATTTAGGTTTTAGTGTTGATTGTGATTACTGTGATTTTGTATATGGAGGAGAAAGGGTGGTACTAGATGGATTGTCAGTGTTTGTGATAAATGAACTAATAAATTCAAAAGCTAGTACAATTACATTTTGTAAATCAAGAGAATCTTTGTTTTGGATTTCATATGTAAGTGATTAATGAGTTCAATTTTTTTAAAGAGGGGATGTGTTTCAATGAACTTGAACCTTGACATTTCATTCGAAAACAATGATCTCAAATATGACAATAAAGAGTAGAATTGTTGGTTGGGGATACAGTGAGTCCCTTGAAATTACAAGGGATTTGGTCATAGGTAATAGAGATGGGTAGGGAGTCGTAAATAATATTGTAGTCAGCTCCCAAAAATAGTTTAACTAAAATTGAAGTGCTTGATCTCTAGAAGTAAAAATTATTTGAGTTATTATATCTCATGAATAATGAATAGCAACTCCTGTAGGAAAATAATAACTACTCTTTTATACATTGATTGATTTTTCTTCATGGCTGCACTTCTGTTATTAATTAGCACAAAATAAGAGACATGTTTCTTCCAATATAATATTTCTGGCTTCTTAAATTATATTTTTTCATTCTGAATAAATTATTTACTTAAAAGTTGAATTATTTCATTTCTTATTCATAAATGATTGTCTCTTCCTAAACATTTAGTCCTAACATGAGTTATAGAGTTATATGATGCACAATTCAAGCTGAAGATAAATTTGTATACTTTTAGTGTATGACTTATCATTACATTTTGTGTTGTATTTGCTAATTATTCAATGTTTAATATCATGAATTTAAAACCATATTTTGGTGCATGTTGCATGCGTGTTGATAAATTGCTCTATACCCAAAATTATTATTTGAAGATTTGTAGGATGTTTACTTAAAACCAATTGTTGTCCTTAAGAAATAATTCAAGTCCGCTACATTTAATATTTCACTATATATAAACTCTTATTTGAAGACAAATCTAAAGGTTCGGGCTAGGTTGACTAAGCACATTGTGTTATACTGATTTTTTTATACCTTTTCACGTCAACATTCTTTGCAGTATATTGTATACACTATACACTGTAGAGTCCTAGGATTAATGGTGTTATTGGGATATGAAGTATATTCTTTTATGGGAAACTGGTTTGTATGATGTTAAGCAATATGGACAACTCTTAGTAGCGTTTTGCTGCAGGAAAATGTTGCTGCACCATTTGAGTCTGACATTTTGACAAAAATCTATGCTGGTACACCGTCTCCCATCGAAGCGTCAAAAGTGGAAAACATGATAAACTTTGCTTTATTTTCTCAGCAGGAAACTTAATTAACACTTTGTTTTACCTTTTTAGAAAGGCATACTATTATTTGTTTTCTCATTATATTAATGATTAAACAAATCATGGTGTTTAATATATATAGTAACGTATTTCCCAAAAGTTTTATTGCGATAATATAAAATATTAGTCTATATATAAAATAATATGACACGATGAGAGCTTGCATTAGCTTTAAAAAAATTTGAGCATTCAAGTATCATTAGTCTTGATGAATTTGGTCTGACTATTATATCTATAAACATCCACTGAGAAATTTCTAAGTTTTAACATTTCTGTTAAATATGAGGATATTAATGGAATTCAGTTATGTTACTATTATCAAATGGTCATAATTCATCATAAGTAGATTTCACGAGTCAGTTTGTAGCTCAAATCACATACTTTATATTTCTTGACAATATATTTCTGCTTTTGTCAACGATGTTCTTGATTACTATCAGATGTTGCATGTAAATTTGATGGCAAATTGGAACAGTGTGAGCCATGCAAATGAGATTGTACAACATGTACCTAATGTGAGCCATACTACTGCCAATATACAATGTAGCATGAATTTGATAGTTGATTGAATAAAGAAAAGAGAGAATAAGATAAGAACAAAGTTTTAGAAGTTTCAATTTAAAATGTTTTTTTTTTGAAACTGGGTACTTATATTTACAAAGTAGGCAGCACACAAGTCTGCAAGAATCATCATGGCGCACAGTTTAATATGCCAGAGGCAGGGATCGAACTGCCGACCTTGTCGTCAACAGCCTGGCGTTTTACCACTGCACCAAGGCCTCGGACTTCAATTTAAAATGTTGTATGAAAATGAGCATTTATTTGTGCTTTTTTCGGTCGCTGCACTTGTTTCACCCCTATTTTCATTTGCGTGTTTATGTCCATGATCAGAAGTTTTATGAAATTGTATGCAAGTAATTTTATAAGTGAACAAATTTCACTGATTCTAATTATACCATAAATACGTGTGTGTATGCACACAAACATACAAGTGTATGTTTTGGATTAGTTTCCAGTTTCAATATCTTTTGATACATTCGTGCACCCGTAACATCTAAGTTCATTCTTTTTTAGCACTCGTAAGTAATGAGAGAAATCAAAAACTAGGAATTTTCGTAAGTAATTGAGAAAAAATTGACAGTTGTTGTATCCTTTATCTTGTTTCCAGATGTTTTCTGGGAAAGGATATACTAAAGTCACGAATGAAGATTTAGTGATATAGTAATCTTGGCTCAATGTGGGAAAACAAATAAGTCATCATGGTCGATCATTTACAAATGGGTTAAGGTATGACATGTATGGAACTTTGTGTTTACTGATCATAACATCAACGACTGTTGCAAATTATCTTCATAAAGATTAGACCTGCATTTTGCCAAATTAACATCATGTTGAAAACCATATTCAAACATAGAGAAAATTATTGGCACTAATGGCTTTGGGTAAAATAACGTTTTAACAAATTAAAAATGGAACAGTTATGAGATTGAATAATCAATTTTTTTTAATTTTCAGGATTTAACAGAAGCTGCAAAAGAGAGGCAAAAATCAGAAGCTAGCGTTAATGGTAACGAAGGAGTAAGTAGTTTGGAAGATTTTGAAAGAGATGTCATTGCTGTACAAATTTGATGGTTGTTCAAAATGGTCATTATACATTTTTCGAGTTGGTTGATTGTGGTTTCGTAGTTTAGCCAGAGTGTCATATTCATTGTTTGTAAGCTTCTAGATATGTTGTGGTAGTGAAATTTGAAGCTGTCACAATGAACTTTGTAGAATTTGATATATACTATTTTGTACGTTTGATGTTTTCTACAATTTGATGATATGTTAATTTTGAAATTTAGTTTCGTGTTTTCTGTTGTTATAAAGTCGTATAGGTATAGTTGAATGAAATACAATTAGATGCTGAATAAGATATGGTTCAAGTGTACGAAATTTGCAACACTTATAAGTATTGGTAATTTTGTTATTTACTCATGTGTAAGGAATTCCCAACAGTTATAACCGTTGGAAACTGAAAAATTCCAAATGGTTATAACCGTTGGGAATATAAAAATAGTCCTAGGTTATAACCGTAATTGCCAACGGTTATAACTGTTGGAAAAGGAAAATTTTCCAACCTTTATAACCGTTGGGAATACCGAAATTCCCAACGGTTATAACCGTTGGAAATATCAAAATTTCCCAACGGTTATAACCTTTACAAAATATGTAAAAAAATTATAACCTACCTTCTACCAACGGTTATAACCGTCAAAAAACGAAAATTCTGGTATTGTGTTTGAGTACGAATTTCTTATATTGAACTTAACTTATTCAGTGATAACCCTTTATGAATCTACTATGGCATTACAATTGAACCACACTTGTAACCTTCCTTTATAGTTAAATGAAGAATCCCCTTCTGCGCTTATATTTCTCTTACCTAGTACTAATACCGATCCGTGTGTTTATTACTCGGGTTGGATCGAGTTGTAGGTTAGGTAGTTGGACTCGTAGCTTGCTTACCTATTGGACTTGCTTATCTTATGGACCTTTGCTAGCTTTTTTTTTAGGTCATCTCCATCGTCTTTGGGATTGTAGCATTGTTTTTATGTAGTAATCTTTTGGGTTGGGAACTATATGATGTATATTCTTTTGTGGGATGTATGTTTATATATATCGTGGTTGAATACAACTTGTGATGGGTTGTATTACATTTGATGTATGGATATATATATATATATATATATATATATATATATATATATATATATATATATATATATATATATATATTCTGTGTTGCTGTTCAGTGACTGTGATTGTTGTAGTTATTGTATTTTTTTGCTTAATCGATCCTGTAGACACCATGGTAGTGTATTAGTTAGGAATTAATTATGTCGAACACTCAAGCTGAAATGGAAAAAAGTTGAAAAATGAGTGCAAATAGCGACATACTTATCTCTTATCTAATGCAAGATTACGATGGTCGACCTTAATCTGCCCCATTCTCCACACTAGTAGACAGAATTACTAAGTAATTTTCTTTGTTAATATAGGTTTGTGGTTGGGCGTCATATGTAGTTTTTCTACATATTGAGACTGTTTTTAAGTAATTTTATTTACAGTCGGTGTTTAAGTAAATTTCAGAATTTCTTTTCATTCTATTTGTACTCAACTATTTTATTCAGTTATTTTCAAGTTATTTGCAGTTATTTACGTTTGTTTTAAGTTAGAATGTAACCTGTAAATGTTAGTTTCTTTTTATAGAGAATTAATCCCTTTTTATGTGAATAAATTGAAAAATGAAGAATTCGCTAATATGGGTTAAAATAGAATAACATTAAATTTACAGAAATCAGATATAAAGTGAGAAAAACTAAAATAAAAATAGAGATGGACTAAAATAGGCAAATTTGAAATATTTGCAAGCATAATTATAACAAGGGGTTATAACTAAAAAGAGAAAATAGAAGAATAACAGCTGCTAGTACAATTATAACACAAGTTATAATTAGAAAGAAAGAAATAACAAAAGAGTCTTATTTTAAAACTTAGATCTTAGATTAAGTTAATAAGCAAATAGAGAAGTAGGGCTCGTACCAGCAACATCCCTTTCAGATCTAGGACTGATGGTCTCACAATAATACGTGAGGTTGTGACATGCTTATGCCGCTTAGACTAAATAAATAGCCAATAGATAGAGGCTCAATTCTAGGGATTTGGGCAAGGGGCACAAAACTAGAAGATTGTTTGTTAGGACCAGTACTGCTAGCATTCCTTTCAGGTCTAGAACTGATGGTCGCATAACAGTTAGGTGAGGTTGGGCAGTATTTCCTTTCAGGACTAGGACTGATGGTCTCACAACAGATAGGTTAGGCTGGGCGCGCTTATGCTGATTAGGGCAAATAAGAGGTCAAAATAGAGGGCGACAGTTAGTGTGTACCGAAAGTGATCGAGTGTGCGACATCGATTAGGGTAAATAATTCGCTACTGTGTCCTAAGCCTTAAAGAGGTGTCTTTTGCTATCGGACCAACAATGACGATCCAAAATTTATGGATATTTGAAATTGAAATATTAAATTGATTTTAAATATTTTAAAATTAGTTTAGCTTGAATTTCAAATATCGCTATTTATTTTTGCAATTAAATTATTGGATTTAATTATTCCAAATTGGGAAAATTTGTTGAATCTGGAATTACAGGCTTGTTAAAAATAAATTGGAAGTTTATAAAATTTATAATAGTGATACTAGAGATAACAGATGTGTTAAAACTGAATTTGAAAGTATTCTGTTTAGTTTTGAAATTTTATAGTTTAAATCGAATTTAAGAATAGCCTTCCGAGCACAGTCTCGGATTTTGATGAAACCAGTTCCATTGGATCTGTAATATTGTATTATTAGCGGATTTCAATTTTCGTAGAATTTGGAGTTGCTGTATGAGCATACGATAGATAAACGCGCTGAAATTAAATCGAAAATTCAATTTTATAACTGGGTTTAAAAAGCTATCTTCTCCATACGACCAAATTAGGACTCGAAACCTTTTCCATTGTGTTCGAAATAGGGATTTAACATTAGAAACGCCTAGCGGCACGCCTCGATAGAAGTTTGACATTTTGAGTTGCTTTCTCTGAGACGAATTAAATTTGAATTCGAATTTAAATTTAATGTATATATATTCTTATACAATCAACAATCAAACACGTGTCATACATTAGAACATGTGTCTACCCTCCTCTTTAATTTCATTCCAAACGTATTTTTCTCTAACTAAGATCGAGATGGCCAAACTAAAGTTTTTATTCATTTTTTTAAAAAAAAATTGATTTCTCCTTTGAATCAAATCTGGCCGAAGTAAAATCAAAACCCTATTCTCTAGAAATAAAAAAAGAGAAACCATGGCAGCTCTTCTTTTCGAACCCAACAAGAATCGCGTATCGTTCCTAAGTCAATTGAGGATCAATTGTCTCGATTAAGCGTGCAACCCTATTTGCTTTTCGGTTGGAGGTCGCGACTTAATTAAACGGAGTGTAGTCGAATCAAGGATGCTCGACAGCATGCATCGCGAGGCAATGGGTTTGAAGGGGGTCGTGGGTCGGCCACCGTATTCAGGGAAGCATCGGTGATTAGGGGGGACCATATTGCTGTATTTAGCTATTTATGAATTTGTCTTCTCGAGAGGAAGATGTAAAACATTTGGCAGCAAGTCGCGACCTAGGGTTTAGATTCGATATTGCAGCAGTGGTCGACTATGAAGACGGAGGAATCGTAAGCCCTAATCGCATTTTCCGGTTGCCTAGTTCGATCGCACGCAATGGAGGAAGCGAATTCGAAGAGAGGCGACATGTGCAGTTTGTCACAGGGGGAAATGGCGGCTGCAACTGCTTAGGAGTCGAGAGTTGGGTTTTTGGGCTGTGAGGTATTGTTTTTTTTTTGTTTTTTATTTAATTAATATATATATGTATGGATTTAGGTTAGAGAAAATATTTAGCACTGTAATTGATTTTACAGTGTGGTATATGGAAATATTTATTCTTCTAATTAAGGATTTATATATGGTAATCCAGGAAAAAAATAAAAATATTTGTACAGCAAAAGTATAAAATAATTCTGCCTTTAATCGAATAAATATATACATATGATTTTGGAAAATATAGGAACTTATATAAAGATTTGTTTTTAAAAGTAAAAATATTTTTTTAGGTGATTAATTCGTCTAATTGATCTATTTAATTATTTTTAGTTACTAAAAGAATTTTAAAGAGAAATTTTTAGTTTAAACCAAATTGTTAGTTTAAATTAAATAGATAAATGGAAATTGATTGTTCGATTTATTTCGAATACTAAATAACTGTATATGTTATACAAGGTTAAAACCATGAAGAAAACAAGTTGAGATGAAAATGGATGGCAAATAAAAATCAAAGATGAGTTAATCTCACTCATCTGGGTTATTTAAATTTAAATATTTGGTTGAATGATTGGATTGATTGGATGTGGTATATTATATAATAGTATATAGTATATATTGAAGTGATTGATTGCCGCATTATATAGCGGATGAGACACTATGCGCCGCATAATAACGGATGATATAAATGTAATCCCGTATACCGCGATATTCCACCTCGAAGTGGAATTGGTATTTTATATTGTGCTAACATCTGTGGATGCAGGGAAACAGATTGGAGGGATCCAACTGGGTTCCTCAAAGTAGTGTAATTTATTTTATAATCTATGTTTTATCTGATAACCTATGATAGGTTATTGATTTTATTGGGAGTTGGAATATTGAATGCTATGAATGGATTGAATATACTTGGTATTGAGTTATCAAAATATAAAGATTGGATTTTTGAAAGGAAATAAAAGGAGAGAATTTTTAAGAAAACTAATTTTTGGAGAATTTGGATAATTAAAGAATAAATTGGGAAAAAGATAAAAGTTGATTTTAAATTCAAATAAATAATTCCGGTTTGGAAAAGGATATATATGGATAAGTGAGAATAAATGAATTTTAAAAATAAGTGATTTTATTTAAGGGAATAAAGAATTTATTTTAAATTCGAGGTTTAAAATATGTTTAGAAAGATAAAGAAGAGATTTGGAAAAGTATGAAGTTGGTATTCAGATTAAATAAGATTTTAGATTATAATAAAGAAATTAAATCTGAAATTTATGAGTTTTGAAATAAATTTGGATAAGTAAAGGAATTTATTCTAATGAAGTAAATTTTGAAAATCAATTTGGAAATTGATTAAGTGTTTGAAATTGTGTTTTTAAAAGGGAAGATGAGACTATGGAATTTATAAAATGGGTTTATAAAGTGAAATGGATATTAGTGGATATATGGAAGTATAAATTCATGGTAGGAATTTATAAAAGAATGTGAATTTGTTTAAAAATAAATAGTGGTTCATTTTTTTAAAAGGTATGGAAATAGGAAGTGTATTTCCTTGGAAAGCCAAGTATATTCTAAAAGGAGACTTTTTATAAGTTAAAGACTTTAAAAATTTGTTTTAAAGAAATGTTTTAGAAATTTATTATTTTTAAATATTTTAAATTTTAAAGTAAATATATTTCAAATTTATTTTAGTAATAAGTATTTAAAGGTTAATTGGTATTATGTTTTAAAAAGATAATTATTAATATTTATATTTTATAAAATAGTTTTATTTTAAAAGATAGTTTGGTTAAAGTTATATTTAAAAAATTGTATAGAATCTTGTAACTCTTATTTTAAATTTAGTTTGGCTTAATTTTTATTTCAAAAATTAGTTATATATTTTATAAAGTAGTTTATTTTAAATATTTTTAAAGTATATATTTCAAATAAAGTGTTTAAGCAGTTTTTAATTTAAACGTTTTAAAGTATATTTTAAAACAAAGTGTCTTAAATTATTTTAAAAATCTAAAATATATATACTTGGTAATTTCAGTGGAAATAGAAATATTTGGGAAATTTATTCCGTGAGAGAAAGATGGTTTGAAACTGTTTTCAAAGGTTGAAAGGTGAAAATATCTTACGAAGATATTTAAAAATAAATAATTTGGGAGAAATTATTATGGCTTGATGATTGTTTGTAAATGTTATGTGATAGTTAAATAACGGACTATCAATATTGGCCAATGCGTTGATCGTTTTGAAGATACCGGGATCAGGATTAATTTCTCGAAAACACTTCGATCCGTTTTGAACGTTTTGGTGAGGAAGATAAGAGCTTGGAGTCGAAGATGGAGCAGTGAAGTGCAAGGGCTAATCGCTACTAATCCTGAGGGTGACTCCAAAATGGATGTAGTAGGAGTAGTGCATTCGGTTCCGTTCGAACCCGGGATGGACTTGTATGGATGAATTCTTTCAGAACATTGTCAGAGGGATGATGAGCATTCTATGTGAAATGTTCTAAAAAGCTAACGCTTAGCCACGAGCCTCATCAACCAGGAATGACTGAAAATCAGGGGTTATGCAACAAGGCTAAGTGGGTCGCGCCCATTAGGGTAAGGTCATCCTTGTCTAGATGTCCCTTTTTATTCGGCTTAGTGGGCCATTGCTAATCCCAACCGTGGGGGGATCTTACTCGAGATTATCCAGTAAGGGGTGGTCCCGGTCTTGTGTTGCAGGGGAATGAGAGGGATCCTCGGTATGCTGATCTAGACTAGGTACTGTGACAGATGGTACCATAGTGCTTAGTCATTAGTTGGAAATCCATTTTCCCTACGTGCCTTTACGGTTTTGTTTGTATACCTATTAGCTGGAATTTAATAAATGTAACAATTTTGGCTATTTGAATAAGTATTTGTATATAGACACTATTATAATATCAGAGGATTTTATAAGAAATGTGTTGGCTATCTTAAGGTAAAAACCCGACATGTTTATTTATGGCGTGGTCTTACGAGATGCTTTTGATATTCGAAGGATTTTGAAAACTTTGGTAATCCAATTTAGTGTGTTTTCTCACGCTGGTATTCCAGACTGACTCAGGTGTTATTTAACTATAATGCTCGGTTCATACCGAGTATTATAGAATACAGGACTTGATGCTGTGGAGCTCAGGAGACGAGCTGGATGGCGAGACGTACATCTGTATTTGATTATTATTCCGCTGTGTGTTCTGTTATGTGGACGAGTTTATATAACTGTCCAGCATTTGAATATTGATATTGTGAATTAATTTGAGTTGTTCTCTGATGATGTAATGTATAAAATATATATGGTTTTCTTTTGTGTAAAGATCTGTTATTATCTATTATATTTTATCCCACTGCGATGGTAAGATTCTGCTGTTGTTTTGTTTTCTCTCCTTCTATCTACTTCTTCTTTTTAACCTAATGGTTCGGTTTTTTGAGCGTCGAAAAATCGGGTCATTACAGTTGGTATCAGAGCGAGGATAAGCGAGAACCTTGGCTCTGGTGGGAATTACTCAAATAGAGTCTGTAGTACTCTAGAACGAGTTTAAGGGTATTAATAGATATGAGTGCGTATTTGTTAGTGAATATAAAATTGTTTTTATATTGTGTTGACTTATCGGTTAAGTGTTTATGGATTCTAGTCGATGTATGGGACGCCACGACATCGACAGGGGTTTCTAAACTCTAAAACAAGATAAACCAACACGGTATTGTTTTAAAATAGGGTAAATGAAATAATTTTACCCAAAATTATTTTTGTATATAAAACAAATAATTTTCCGTAAATTATTACAGCTATATATGGTTGCTTGGTTGTTAGAAGATGATAATATTAAATTATTATCATTGTTAAGTGAAAGTTGAATAAAGGATTAAAATGTTAACCAAAGGTTAAGGGATAAATTTATATAACAAAATGAAATTTGTAAATGTAAATTATGAATATGATTTATAATTGAAATAAAAATTCCAAAGTAATATTTGAATATGAATTAAAAGAATTTGGAATTGAAATTTTGGAAATTTAATTCCTTTGAGTTTGTAAATTGTTTCAATGGTTTTTGAGAAATAATGGTGATATTATTACGGAAAATATTTTGAATTTTTGAAATCTGGTGAGATTTGGAATTTAAAATATTTGAAATTGTTTTGGAAAGATAAAAAATTTTAACTCTCTTCGGTCGTTGGAAAATAACTTCGATGATAACCGCAGCATCATCGATGTTCATTTTCGAGTTTCCAAGGGAAGAAATTGCTACCCGAATGATTTAATTTGGAGTTGTTTGCAAAACTGGGTTGGTTTTAAAAATTCAAGGCATAATTGTATATGTAATTGAATTATGGATTTCGAAAATAGTTTTTGAAATGTTGAATTTTTGGTTTGGTAAAAACTTTTGATTTTAAAATTCAAAGGATAATTTGATACCAAAGGATTTTGGATATAATGATTTCAAAGATGATTTTGAAATATTGAGTAATTGATGAAAAGACTCTGGGATCTTATTTAAAATATTTATTGAATTTAATTAAGTTAGAAACATAAGGAAGTTTAAAAATTTGAATGGAAATAGGAATGTAAATGAATCCAGTAAATAAAAGTAAAAATTTATTTTATTGTAAGTAAATTTGCGGAAGAACAAATTTATTTAAATTTGTAAGTAAATGAATTAGAATTAAAGTTGAATAATGGAATCAATTTAGATTGTGCTGAGAAAGGTGAATTGTAAAGGAACTAAAAGAAGTAAAAGTTTAGAAATAAACTTTTTATTGAAATTTGTGGAATTAGATTCAACTTTAAAAGGGTCAAATAAAGGTAAGTGTGACTAGAGAATAAAGTTAGAAAGATATGCCAATGAAAGAAGGTTGGTAAATGGAATGGAAATAAAATTGTGGATAGGCAAATGAATTTTCATTTGTAAGTAAGTAGAATTGGAAATTGAATATTGGGAATTAATTTGAAATGCGTGTAATGGAAGTTTGTCAAGTTTTGATTAAATAAAATTAAGAACTGAAATAAAATTGGTAAGTAAACTAATTGATTCATGAGGTTAAGCATATAAACTGGAATTGTATGTTGAGGTGATATTGAATTTAAAATGTATAAAATAAAGTGCAGTTATAAAATTAATTCGAAGTGAACTGAATTTATAAAAGTTTGGAAATAAGAAATTGTTTAAGATTTAAGATAAATGAGTTAATGGAACTAATTTAAATAAGGATATGAACCAATTGTGAATGGAAGATAGTGGTTAAAATTCAATATTCAGAATTTGAAGATGTACTGAATTCAAGAAGAATTGAAAAAGAAAACTGGATGAAAATTAGAAATAGAAGTGTTTGAGATTTGAATAAATTAGTAGTGGAACTAATTAAAGAAATGATAAATTGAATATGGATTGAGATAAAGGTAAATAGAATTCAATATTTAAAATGAAAGGTAAATTGAATTCATATGGAATTGGAGATTCAATTTGAATAGAAGTAGATATAAACTAAAGTGGTGAGATAAGAATAAATATTTAACGTGTGTAAGATATTTATATTAGACTTAAGAAATGGATGATGAAATTCTTAGGTAAGTTTGGTATTGGAAATAAACTAAGTAATTTTGGAATGTAGATTAAGTGAAGTTGTGAAATGGGATAATTGTGGATAGGTGAATAGAAACCAAAATTAATGTGAATAAAGGAGAATTGATATAACTAAAAATCAATTGGGGCTAAATACGTAGGATGTACGTATATTACTTTATTCGCATAGTGATTTGATCCAGATTCGAGCATAGAATTTCGAGGTAGTTATACCGATCCAAGTTCGGATTTTCACTCGAGTTTCAACGGCGAACCCTGGATATGGATTTTTGATTGATTCTGCAAATTCTCTATCATAGTTGTGGCTATGCAAGGAGAATAACGGTTTCTGATCAAGAAACTAGATCTGAGTTTGCACTAGGAAGTCGGGTGGACGATACTAGTTCGGAAGTGAAATTGTGTGATCGAGTGAGCGATCAGATTTGGTATTGCGTACGGATGATATACGGACATCGTATGGGCTGGAATAAAATGAATATTGAAATCAAGTAAAGAGATGAGTAAAATGATTTTGAATGTTGTAATTAGATGTTATGGCCAAGTAGGATATACAGGTGTTTAAAGGCAATGGATAAATTGAGATTTTTGATTTCGAAGATAAATTTGAATTGCCCAAGAAAAAGGTATGTATTTAAATTTCTGTATGAAATTTGATAAATTTCTAGTCTAGCCACTTGGCCTTTTGTTTTCTTTTGAAATATGGGGGCCCGTAGGGGCATTTTGTAGTTGTACCAATCTAGCCATGCAAAGGAGACGCTGGCGAATTTTTTCAAAAATTTAGGGAGTTAGAAAAAAAATTTGAGAAAATTTTGACAATTTAAATTGGGTTTTAAATGTAAATTGGAATGGTTAGGTAGGAAGTATTGGTTGGCAATAATGGAAGAAGTTTGGGAAGTTAGTAATGGTGTTAATGTTTTTGTTTAAAAGATGGTTTTGGGCACTGTTAAACCTTTTTGGTTTTGGGAAGTTGTTAAAAGCTTATTGTTTGGGAAAAATAGTGGACGGGTTACGGACCATTCTTCCTAACTGGCAATTCCGGGGACGAAATTCTTTTAAGGAGGGAGGAATGTGACGATTCGAAATTTTTGGATATTTGAAATTGAAATATTAAATTGATTTTAAATATTTAAAAGTTAGTTTAGCTTGAATTTCAAATGTCTCTATTTATTTTGGCAATTAAATTATTGGATTTAATTATTGAAAATTGGGAAATTTTGTTGAATCGAGAATTACAGGCATGTTAAAAATAAATTGAAAGTTTATAAAATTTATAATAGTGATACTAGAGATAAAAAATGTGTTAAAACTGAATTTGAAAGTATTCTGTTCAGTTTTGAAATTTTATAGTTTAAATCGAATTTGAAAATAGCCTTCCGAGGCGCAGTCTCGGATTTTGACGAAACCAGTTTTATTGGATCCGTAATATTGTATTATTAGCGGATTTTAATTTTTGATGCATTTGGAGTTGTTGTATGAGCATACGATAGATAAACGCACTGAAATTAAATCGGAAATTCAATTTTATAACTAGGTTTAAAAAGCTATCTTCTCCATACGACCAAATTAGGACTCGAAACCTTTTCCATTGTGTTCGAAATAGGGGTTTAACATTATAAACGCCTAGCGGCATGCCTCGATTGGAGTTCTACATTTTGAGTTGCTTTCTCCGAGACGATTTAATTTTGAATTCGAATTTAAATATAATGTATATATATATTCTTATACAGTCAACAGTCAAACACGTTTCATACATTAGAACACGTGTCTACCCTCTTCTTTAACTTCATTCCAAATGACTTTTTTTCTCTAACTAAGATCGAGATGGCCAGACTAATGTTTTTATTCATTTTTTTTTTTTAAAAACAATTGGTTGCTCCTTTGAATCAAATCTGGCCGAAATAAAATCAAAACCCTATTCTCTGGAAATAAAAAAAAAGAGAAAACAAGGCAGCTCTTCTTTTCGAACCCAACAAGAACCGCGTGTCGTTCCCAAGTCAATTGAGGATCGATTGTCTCGATTAAGCGTGCGACCCTGTCTGCTTTTCGGTTGGAGGTCGCGACTAGAATGAATGGAGTGTAGTCAAATCAAGGATGCTCGACAGCATGGATAGCGTGGCAATGGGTTTGAAGGGGGTCGTGGGTCGGTCACCGTGTTCAGGGAAGCATCGGTGATTAGGGGGGACCATATTGTTGTATTCAGCTATTTATGAATTTGTCTTCTCGAGTGGAAGCTGTAAAACATTTGGCAGCAAGTTGCGACCTAGGGTTTAGAATCGATATCGCGGCAGTGGTCGATTATGAAGGCAGAGTAATCGCGAGCCCTAATCACATTTGCCTGTTGCCTAGATCGATCGTACGCAAAGGAAGAAGCGAATTCGAAGAGGGGGCGGCATGTGGAGTTCATCACAGTGGGAAATGGCGGCCGCAACTGCTTAGGAGTCGAGAGTTGGGTTTTTGGGCTTTGAGGTATTGTTTTTTTCGTTTTTTTATTTAATATATATATATATATATATATATAGATGTATGGATTTAGGTCAGAGAAAATATTTAGCACAGTAATTTATTTTACAGTGTGGTATATGGAAATATTTATTCTTGTAATTAAGGATTTATATACAGTAATCCAGGAAAAAAATAAAAATATTGGTACAGCAAAAGTATAAAATAATTCTGCCTTTAATCGAATAAATATATACATATGATTTTGGAAAATATAGTAACTTATATAAAGATTTTTTTTTAAAAATAAAAATATTTTTTAGGTGATTAATTTGTCTAATTGACTTATTTAATTATTTTTAATTACTAAAAGAATTTTAAAGAGAAATTTTTAGTTTAAACCAAATTGTTAGTTTAAATTAAATAGGTAAATGGAAATTGATTGTTTGATTTATTTCGAATATTAAATAACTGTATATGTTATACAAGGTCAAAAATGTGAAGATAACAAGTTGAGATGGAAATGGAGGGCAAATCAAAATCAAAGGTGAGTTAATCTCACTCATCTGGGTTATTTAAACTTAAATACTTAAATTTAAATATTTGGTTGAATGATTGGATTGATTGGATGCGGTATATTATTTAATCGTATATAGTATACATTGGAGTGATTGATTCCCGCATTATATAGCAGATGAGACTCTATGCGTCGCATAATAGTTGATGATATAAATATAATCCCATATACCGCGACGTTATTTTATATTGTGCTAACATCTGTGGATGCAGGGAAACAGGTTGGAGGGATCCAACTGGGTTCCTCAAAGTAGTATAATTTATTTTATAATCTATGTTTTATCTGATAACCTGTGATAGGTTATTGATTTTATTGGGAGTTGGAATATTGAATGCTATGAATGGATTGAATATATTTGGTATTGAGTTATCAAAATATAAAGATTGGATTTTTGAAAGGAAATAAAAGGAGAGAATTTTTAAGAAAAATAATTTTGGAGAATTGGGATAATTAAAGAATAAATTGGGAAAACGATAAAAGTTGATTTTAAATTTAAATAAATAATTCCGGTATAGAAAAGGAGATATATGGATAAATGGGAATAAATGAATTTTAAACTTAAGTGATATTATTTAAGGGAATAGATAATTTATTTTAAATTCAAGGTTTAAAATTTGTTTAGAAAGATAAAGAAGAGATTTGGAAAAGTATGAAATTGGTATTTAGATTAAATAAGATTTTAGATTATAATAAAGAAGTTAAATCTAAAATTTATGAGTTTTGAAATAAATTTAGATAAGTAAAGGAATTTATTTTAATGAAGTAAATTTTGGAAATCAATTTGGAAATTGATTAAGTGTTTGCAATTGTGTTTTTAACAGGGAAGATGAGACTATGGATTTTATAAACTGGGTTTATAAAGTGAAATGGATATCAGTGGATATTTGAAAGTATAAATTCACGGTAAGAATTTATAAAAGAATGTGAACTTGTTTAAAAATAAATAGTGGTTTATTTTTTTTAAAGGTATGGAAGTGGGAATTGTATTTCCCTGGAAAGCCAAGTATATTTTAAAAGCAGACTTTTCATAAGTTAAAGACTTTAAAAATTTGTTTTAAAGAAATGTTTTAGATTATTAATTATTTTTAAATATTTTAAATTTTAAAGTAAATATTTTTCAAATTTATTTTAGTATTAAGTATTTAAAGGTTAATTGGTATTATGTTTTAAAAAGATAATTATTAATATTTATATTTTATAAAATTGTTTTATTTTAAAAGATAGTTTGGTTAAAGTTATGTTTAAAAACTTGTATAGAATTTTGTAACTCTTATTTTAGATTTTGTTTGGCTTAATTTTTATTTTAAAAATCAGTTTTATATTTTATAAAGTAGTTTATTTTAAATATTTTTAAAGTATATATTTCGAATAAAGTGTTTAAGTAGTTTTTAATTTAAATGTATTAAAGTATATTTTAAAACAAAGTGTTTTAAATTATTTTAAAAATCTAAAGTATTTATACTTGGTAATTTGAGAGGAAATAGAAATAATTGGGAAATTTATTATGTGAGAGAAAGATGGTTTGAAACTGTTTTCAAAGGTTGAAAGGTGGAAATATATTGCGAAGATATTTAAAAATAAATAATTTGGGAGAAATTATTATGGCTTGATGATTATTTGTGAATGTTATGTGATAGTTAAATAATGGACTATCAATATTGGCCAATGCGCTGATCGTTTCGAAAAGACTGGGATCGGGATTAATTTCCCGAAAACCACTTCGATCCGGTTTGAACGTTTTCGTGAGGAAGAAAAGAGCATGGAGTCGAAGATGGAGTAGTGAAGTGCAAGGGCTAATCGCTACTAATCTTGAGGGTGATTCCAAAATGGATGTAGTAGAAGTAGTGCCTTCGGTTTCGTTCGAACCCAGGAGGGACTTATATGGTTAAATGCATTCAGAACATCGTCAGGAGGTTGATGAGCATTCTTAGTGAAATATTCTAAAAAGGCAACACTTACCCTCGGGCCTCATCAACCAGGAATGACTGAAAATCAGTGGTTATGTAGCGAGGCTAAGTGGGTCGCGCCCATTAGGGTAAGGTCATCCATGTCTAGATGTCCCTTTTTATTCAGCTTAGTGGGCGGTTTCTAATCCCAGCCACGTGGTGATCTTACTAGGGATTATCCAGTAAGGGGTAGTCCCGGTCTTGTGTTGCAGGGGATCGGGAGGCATCCTCGTTTTGCTGATCTAGACCAGGCACTGATAGGTGGTGTCCCAATGCCTAGTCATTAGTTCGAAATCCATTTCCCTACGTGCCTTTACGGTTTTGTTTGTATACCTATTAGCTAGAATTTAACAAATGTAATAATTTTGACTATTTGAATAAGTATTTGTATATAAACACTATTATAATATCAGAAGGATTTATAAGAAATGTTTTGGCTGTCATAAGGTAAAAACCCGATATGTTTATTTAAAGCATGGTCTTACGAGACGCTTTTGATTTTCAAAGGATTTTGAAAACTTTAGTAATCCAATTGAGTGTGTTTTCTCACGCTGGTATTCCAGACTGACTCGGGTGTTATTTAACTAAAATGCTCGGGTCAGACCGAGTATTATAGAACACATGACATGATGTTGTGGAGCTCAGGAGACGAGCTGGATGGCGAGACGTACATCTGTATTTGATTATTATTCCGCTTTGTGTTATGTTATGTGGACGAGTTTATATGACTGTCCAGCAATTGTATATTGATTGTGTGAATTAATTTGAGTTGTTCTCCAATGATGAAATGTATAAAACAAATATGGTTTTCTTTTGTGTAAAGATCTGTTATTATGTATTATATTTTATCCCGCTGCGATGGTAAGATTCTGTTGTTGTTTTGTTTTCTCTTCTTCTATCTACTTCTTCTTTTTACCCTAATGATTCGGTTTTTCGAGCGTTGAGAAATCCTGTCATTACACTAACATGATTAGATCAGTTCATGGTCGCACAACAGAAATAGAATAGGCCAATCAATGGGTAGAATTAGAATTTCAGCCTAATCAAGTTAGCAGTTGATATAGGATTAGGGTTTCAGCTTAATCATAACAATTTAAGACAAGTGCGAACAATCAATTCAATCAAAAAATCTGAGCAAATGGTGAAACAGAATCAAAAATAATATTTTATCCGAGTTTTATTTTTTCTATATTTTCCTTCCAAGCTAGAACTATTGCTTAGTCCATTATCTTTATCTTACTTAGAAATGCTAGTAATTAGTTTCACTCACCAGACTTAAAGTCTGACCCACTCCTCTATTTACCCTTTTTCCCTCATAGGCCAGCAGAGTTGAGTAGATTCAGGTTGCTTGAGGACCCATTCCCAAAGTTTTCTCATTTCTTATGTATTCTTCTGCTTTTCATCTTTTTCCTTTGGGTTCACTTGTGAGGGGATTATTATTATGATTATTATTTTTTATCTTCGTACTCTGATTTTTGTGATACTGAGATGTATTTTCAAGAGACATGAGATATTATGAGTATTTGAGACATGCTATGTATTCATGACTTATTTTGAAATGATGATTCTGAATAATATATTATTATTTAAATGTTTTTCCACTGTTTTTACTTATTTGTCTTGTGAATCTTTGTCTCTGTGATGCTTTAGCTATACCTACAACACAACACATCTTTTAATGTGCCCTTTTTGAGTATATTAAGAAGTGTGGGGTGTTTCAAATCCCCACTACATTATTTTTATCATAATACATTATTGGATTTGCAATAATGAGAAACATCCTTGGCTTTTTCTCATAAATTTGCATATATATACTACTTTAATTATGACACCATTCAAGATGACGTACTTAGTTTTTCTAGTTGAATTTACCACAACATATCCTTTGAAATAGTTTCATCTTAAAGCCTTGGGTAAACATGAATATAAGTTTGAATTACAATATTAGATGTCACTTACGAAGTTCGAGTCCCTACACTACTTCGTAAACAGTTCATTATTTCCACGAACAATTCTATAGCATATCTAAAATACTAGAGAATACTCTTAGCAATAATTCACTAATTTAACTTTGATTTTATATTAACTTACTACATCAAGTGCATGAATGAGTTATAATCTACCATTTAACATAGGATGAATGATGATTCAAATTGTTGATGCATGCAGATTCTATTTCATATGCTTCATGTCAAAATTTTCAATATGACAACTTTGTATATAGATTGGGATAGTCCTAACATCCTCTTATACTAATTATAAGGAGTGCCTTTTCAAATACTTTATCGATAATTAAATAGCCATGCTTTAACTGATTTTAATATGGGTACGTCATTACTAGTCAATAGCATATTGTTTACTTATATTATTAGAAATGTCTTTGTATCTTTGGTTTTCTTTCTTATAGACACACACTTCCACTACATTTCGATAGGAACCAAATTATTTGGTTTATTTATAGAATACTTGCTCTATCGGTAGAAGCTTTTTTAAGATAGTATCTTAAAAGTCCATAATTTTTTTATCCCTTCAACAAACTTCGAGACACTTTAGCTATCATTAGCAAACAGTCCCGTCTAAAACCTTATTAAGAAACTTTGTTTTGACATCAGTGTGCCAAAACTCAAAGTTATTTTATAAGATATTTTATATGTAGAATCCGAGTGAACTTGATTAGGTGCACCAGAAACAAGGGTTAAAATGATGAATTTTAAAAAGTACTCCATTAATAAAATCACACAAGATTTTACTTTATGTTTGTCTAAATAATATTTTGTTTATACTCAATCAAAATTCATATGTTGATTAACAAAAGAAATTTCAAATATTTTAATTTAATTAATTTGATTAAAATATTTAATTTATTTTAGTTTAGATTTAATATGTTATGATATTCATATTCATAATATGAATATCATAACAATAAATACATATAACCTAAAATAAGGGTTCATAGGGAAATTGAATACTTTGTCCTATGTTCAAGTAGATGTCTAACTAATATATATATATATATATATATATATATATATATATATATGTATATATATATCTGTGTGTGTGTGTGTGCGCGCGCAATCACTTGTGTGCATGTGTTTTTGTAATGTCTAATTAAAGTTATAAGTAAAAAAGATGGCAAAATAATTATACATGCATAAAAAGGACTTTTTACTTGGCCATTTAATCTTTAAATAACATTTAAATCATAAATATATACGTGTTGTGACGCCCCACCTCTATAATCATAATAACAAAGGTTATTATAAGGAATAACGTCTGCTATTGCGAAGAATAAGGCTTGTTAGAAGCGACCATCCGTAAGTTATGACTTAGATGACTATTGATTACATTGATAAGAGTTGTGTAAATTACTCCCAACGATATATATTCAATCCAAATCTAAAACAAAACTACGATGGCTTAAGAAAAATTCAGAACAACTCATAAAACAAACAATACAGATAAGTATAATCACATGAGAACAAAAATATCAAACATATAGCGGAAGATAAGTCTGGATACATGCCATAACAATCGATGGTTCACATGAACCAAATGTACATATACATATCCATCAATACATACATGATATGAGAGTCAATATACCAAAAGTAACTCCCGAAGACTAGACAAAAGATGATGTGAAATCCCAAAAGCTGAAGCAGCAACTGAATCAGAGATAGCGATTATCCTGAAATAACTCGGTCTGACCCGAGTATTATTTAAAAGAAAATAATAAACAGATCAGTCTAATTTAAACTTAGAAGTGAATGCATCATAAACAATATCAAAGCAAAATAATCATAGTCTCGAATGAGACTATTCAACATAAATAATCAATCATAGTTTAAATGAAGAAATCTCATTAAAATCCATCAAATTAACCTCATTAAACTCCATCAATATCAGCTTTCAAATTCAAAATTGAATTCAAAACAGCAATACACAAATATCTAGAAATCAAAATAAGATAACTAGAAAAATCAGCATAAAAGTGGATCGATCCCAGCATATGGCGAGTCTAAGCTACGTCGCATGTGCATCTCATATGGCCGAACCCTGCTAAGTACTGTCATCATAATTTTTGGCGCCTAACAAATGACCCGAGCATAATGGCTCGAAAGCCCAACAAAATCATCAAATTCTTCAAACAACAACAAATATTTTAATTAACGAGTCCGGAATTAACCGAATTAGTAAAAGCATGGTTCCATACTCCGCACTTTTGCTAAATCGTTTAGATCTCTTCATCGTTTCCTTGAAAGTGTAAAATTGTGTATTTTATATAAATAAAATTTATGTTCTCAAATGGAAAATTCCGGAATTAAGATCAGTAAAAGTAAGGGTTCATAGTCTTTAATTTTTCTGAAGCGTTTAAATCAATTCCTCATTCTTTTGAAAGCGTAAACTGTGAAATTTTTGGAAACAGTTTTATTTTAAAACAATTTGAAAACACGTGAATAAAACAACAATATCTATGGCAATTTCGACAAAGAAATTACGCATCACAAAACACCGTAAAAAGGATATCAAATCAGCGTTGCGGGATAGTCGCTTGAAAATTCACTTTAAATTGACGGTTACCGAAGTCAAAACAAAAGTAATTTTTATTTGTCAAAAATTCATCAAAACAACACGCTTCAAAAATATATCACCGGAGTAAAAATCCGTTATAAAAATAACGGCAACAAAATATGTTTCAAAACAAAACACCGGTTCAACGTAAATTAAACAGTGGACTGCACCACTATATTTTCATCAAAAATATTGCACTGCCTCAATATACACGTGCACTACAATATACATGAACGAAATAAAACAAAGTATGCACAAAATGAAATTGACAACATATAAAAATGACCTGGACTGTAATCTATAGAATAAACGTACACAATATGCATACCATAATTAAGACAAAGTATAAACTAACCAACTCAATATACCAAACGAACAGGCACGCAACTTTTCCACGCATGCATAATGATGTATATAAACTAGACGACCTGTACACATTTTTTTAATTTTTAGTGGATGCAAAAAATGATCTTTGAACAAAATCCAAAATGACGTGGCCACCAATTTTCCTATGCACTTCAATTTTATGCACATACGAAATGAATCAAAAATACGCACCTAAACAACATATAAGCATGCACGACACTATACATCTGTACGCACTCACACTAAAATTTGCAGGCATGTAAATGATTGGTTTTCAAGCAATACGTAAATGATGGACCTAGCATTTCATTTTTTTACATAATACACGCAAGAAGAATTAAACAAAAATTTAGACCTGGACTCATTACTTGCACGCACACATGAAATACATGTACACAATGAACAAAGAACTGGACACGTAGTGAAGAATATTTTTGCACCACAATGGAATTGAGGCTAGTGCAATGCAATTTTCACATAGGTAACTAATTACCCGAAGGCATGTCCTAAATGCAAAAGACTAACTTGAAGAAGGTCTGGACTTGGTTTTATACACACACTCATGTTCAAATAAAAAAAATGCAATTGACCTGGCCATAAACATTTCACGACGCACGAAATGTAAAAGTAAAAAAGGTTTGGAACCAAATTTAGCTTTCATGTAAACCAAAATATACACGCACACAAGAATATGCTAAATCAATTAACTTGGACTTGCTAAACTTCATTATGCATGAAAATAAAGTAAATAAACCAAATTTCACGCAGGTGTCATGTCTAGTGCATTACAATGAGAAATGCCTTGACAGTTACGTGTATTACAAATAATTATAAAGCTACAACTACGTTTGCATATGAACACATATGAGCTAACGGAAATGCTTGGCTTGGAACTCATTTTTGAAATGCAACTATAGCCTCATGCAAAATATGAAATAATGCACATACTTGCCCAAAATAGAACAACAGGCACCTGGGAAACATATATATATATATATATATATATATATATATATATATATGCGTAAGCAGATGAATATTAGTCTGAACTTCATGCACTTACGGCCTAATATTATGAAGTAAACCAAAAATATCAACTGATCTGAATATATTAGAAATGTGAGTTTAAAACTCACCAAATTATTTGCTTTAAATTTTGTTAGCAACCGATATTCAAAGGAAAGGAAGCAAGCATTTATGAACCACCATTGACACTTTGCAGAGCTACTAGAAAGTTGAGTAAAAGCATAATTTTCTCTTCAAATTTGTGTACAAGTCAAAGAATGTAGATGTGCTAGCAACATTGTACATTTGCATTAAAGAGAAAAACGTGCTTCAGTGGAGATGAGTACAAGATACAAATAAAACGATGATGGCCAAATAGTGTTCACACTTTGCTTTAATAAAATTGTTCACAGCAAAGGCAAGTGTTCACATATTTTTTCTTTTGAACTAGACCATTCACACGTGAAGGCAAGAAAAGATTACAACTTAACTGACTATGAAATTGATTTGTTTTGAAATTTTTTTTTCAAATTTTAATTTAGAATTTCTATTTTAATTTTTTTTATTACGACGGTAATTAAAAATCACGGTTGTTACAAACTCCCCCCTTATAAAAATTGCGTCCCCGCAATTTTCATACTAGAAGTTGTTTATAACATAAATTAATTCATCCCAACAAAGAGTAAAATAAAAAAGATGAATGAGAATGCTCACCCCTACCCGAAGAGGAGAGAAAACCGGGATAAGAACGCTCGATGAATTTTTTGCTTTCCCAAGTGCAATCTTTGGGGTTTGTGGACCATTGAATTTACACAAGCGAGACTTCTTTATTCCGAAGGCGTTTAACCTCCGAAGCTAGCACACGAATAGGATTTTGCACCATGGGCAAGTCGGGTGAGATCTCAAGATCTTGTAACATATGGGGATCAATAATAGAATCCGAATCTCGAAGGCATCGATGAAGCTGGGATACATGAAATACGTCATGAATTCTCGAAAACTGAATAGGTAGCGATACACGATAAGCAACTGGGTCAATGCGTTCCGTAATAGGAAATGATCCAATATATCGAGGAGCCAATTTCCCGGAGCTACTAAAACGCACTACACCCTTCATCGAAGAAATACGAATGAATACGTGATCGCCAACAGAAAATTCTAAAGGCTTCCTACGATGACCGACATAAGATTTCTGCCTATTCTGAGCCACTTTCATTCTCTGTCTAATAATATCAATCCTCTTAGAAGATTCACGAATATAATCGGGGCCGAGAACTAACTTTTCCCCCGATTCCAACAAATAAGATGGTGATCGACATGGCCTTCCGTAAAAGGGCTTCGAAAGGAGCCATACCGATACTGGATTGGAAACTGTTGTTATAAGAAAATTCAACAAGAGATAAGCGGTCTTCCCAACTATCACCAAAATCAAGAATGTAAGCATGAAGGGGATCTTCTAAGACTTGACTCACCCTTTCAGTCTGACCATCAGACTGTGGATGATAAGCTGTGCTGAGATTGAGCTTAGTGCCCAAAGCTTTCTGAAGGCTCTGCCAGAAAACACTAGTGAAAAGCGGATCTCTGTCGCTAACAATAGAACTAGGAACTCCATGAAGTCTAACGACTTCTCTAATAAAAAAGCTTAGCCAACAAAGGAGCGGTCCGATTGGACTTGATAGGAATAAAATGCGCTGATTTGGTCAATCTGTCAACAATCAACCAAACACTAAGATGGCCCGACCTCGAATGAGGTAGACCATCAATTAAGTCCGTAGAAATCTGATCCCATTTCCATAATGGAATCTCAAGAGGCTGCAAAAGACCACTAGGACGATGTGTTCAGCTTTAATAAGTTGACAAGTCAAGCAACGACTCACATAACTTGCAACATCACGCTTCATACCTTCCCAAAAGTATAAGCGTTCCATGTCAGCATACATCTTACTACCATCCGGATGGATAGTATACTTAGAACGATGACAGTCCTCAAGAATGTCATTTCTAAGATTAGAAACATTAGGCACGATCAACCTTCCCTTCTTCTGAATACAACCATGAACATCAATATTGAAATCCTTTAGATTATCACTCCGGGATTTCGATTTACAACTCTGAATAAGATAAGAGAGATCTGGATCTTGCTTCTAGGAATCGGCTATTCGATCCAACAAACTAGGATGAGCTATCATGCTAAATAAAAGCACGAGAGAATCAAAAACTGAAGGATGGTCCCTAATATCACAATGAGATAAAGCTTCCAAAATATTCCACTCTGTTAGCATCATGGAAACAACAACTTGCTGCTTGCGACTAAGCGCATCGGCAACTCGATTACCCTTACTAGGGGTATACTGAATATTGAAATTATATGAAGCAAGAAATTCGAGCCAACGCTGTTGCCTCATATTAAGTTCTTCCTGAGTGAAGAGGTACTTCAGAGATTTGTGATTGGTGAAGAGAACAAAACGCTCGCCCAATAAATAATGTCGCCAAATCTTTAGAGCAAAGACTATGGCGGCTAACTCCAAATCATGGGTAGCATAACGAATCTCATTAGGCTTTAGTTGTCTAGAAGCATAGGCAACTACTCTATCCTTTTGCATGAGAACAGCATTGAGTCCATAACCACTGACATCGGTATAAACAACAAGATCATGATTCCCTTCGAGAACCACTAAGATAGGAGCATGAGTAAGGAGATCTTTTAACTTCATGAAAGAAATATCACACTTATCAGACCAAATAAAAGGAACTGCTTTTGACGTGGGAGTGGTAAGCGATAAAGCAATACGAGAAAAGTCAAACCGGCGATAATATCCCTCCAATCCAAGGAAACTACGGATCTCCGTAACAGTCTCGGGCTTCTTCCAATTATGAATAGATTCGATCTTGGAAGGATAGACAGAGATACCATTGGAAGAAACAATATGACAGAGAAACTTCACCTTATTCTCCTAGAAGTGACCCTTGGAGAATTTTGCATAAAGCCGATGCTGATGAAGAGTGCTCAAAACAATCTCCAAATGCTGAATATGATCGGCTTCAGATTTGGAATAAATAAGAATATCATCAATGAAAACCAAGACGAACTTATCGAGATATTCACGGATTATCCGATTCATAAGATCTACAAAATACGCTGGAGCATTTGTCAAACCGAATGGCATAACAAGACATTCGTAAGAACCATAACGAGTACGGAATGCGGTAAGAGGAATAATATCTTCCGCAATTCGTAACTGATGAAAACCGGTAGCAAGATTGAGTTGGGAGAAGAGCTTAGCGCCACTTAACTAATTGAACATGTCGTCGATCCTAGGTAATGGATACCTTTTTTTGATAGTGAGCTCATTAAGCTTGCAATAATCAATTCAAAGCCTAAGAGTACCATCTGGCTTCTTAACAAAGATAACGGCGGCGCCCCAAGGAGATGAGCTAGAATGAATAAATTTCTTGGCTTCTAATTCAGAAAATTGTTGCTTGAGTTCCTCATTTTCCTTAGCAGACATCCTCATGGAAGGACGACTGACGAGATGAGCACCAGAGATAAGATCAATACGGAACTCAATTGCCCTCTTCGGCGGCAAACATGAAATAGGCTCGAAAACATCAGAAAAATCACAAACAACAGGAATATTAGCTATGACATCCTCTGATTCGAAGGAAGAAATGAGAGCATTCGAAGCACGATCCATGTCTCGAAATACAATAGTTAACTTCTCAATAGCATCGGGATGCTTGAGATACAAAGTTCTTTCGGGACATAGGATTTGAATTTCATAACGGAAAAACCAATCCATTCCCAAAATTATATCAAAACCAAGATGATTCATAACATGCAGATTCTCATGAAAGAAAAAATCACATAGAATAATCTCAACATCAACACATAGCAAACCAAGAGTAGCGGATCCACCAATAGGATTTACGATCCTCAAAGGGCCACAAAGACTAACAACATCCAAAGGAATAACATCAACAAACTCCATTGATACGAACGAATGTGATGCACCCGTATCGAAAAGAACTCTAATAGAACGGCCACGAAATAAAATAATACCTTCCAAAACAGAAGGAGTAATACCTTTGGGCTTAGAAGAATCACCAGAAGCTTTAGCAGCATTAAGCTTTCCAGATTTGAAACCCCTAGGAGCAGTAGGACAATCAGAAACCCAATGACCGTCTTTCTTGCAATAACGACAAATACGAGGCTTAGGAGAACTACGGAGAAAATGATCCAAAGAACCACAATTATAGCACGCCCTCTGAATAGAAGGTGCACTACTAGGCTGAGAACTAGAGGTAGCTTGCTTCTTCTTCTTCTTGTTGGAATAATTAGACTTATGAAATAGAAACCTCTTTTTGTTGGGGTTCTTAGAAACCTCAACCTCATCACCACTATCATGTTCCTTTTCAACAGCTTCAAGGCAAAGTGCCGAATCAACAAGTTCCTCAAAAGGAAGCTTAAGCTGAAGCAAAAGAACTTTCTTCAAATACTTCTTCAAACCATCAACAAAACGAAGATTCTTCTTATGCGGAGTGTTTATGAACTCAACTCTGTATTTGGATAAGGCCTCAAAAGATGCAACATAATCAGAAACAAAGGATTTTCCTTGCTTCAACTCAAGGAAACTACGAGCAAGATTAGCCTTTTCTGATTCAGGAACAAACTTAAGTTCAAAACGTTCCTTAAACTGAATCCACGAGAGAGGACTCATCAACTTTTGCAATAAAAAGATCATACCAATCAAGCGCACGCTCTTGCAACATGTTAGATGCCACGAGAACGCGATGATGATCAGAAAGATCCATCCGAGAAAATATGCGCTCACAAGCGCGCAACCAAGTTTGAACCTACAATACACTTTTCGATCCCTTGAAAGGCTTGCCTCCAAGGTGGGAATAGTCACTACACATGCGGGCGAAGGCAGACTTGTGAGAGGGAGCTGTGGGAGCAGCAACAGAAGGCTGAGTACGCTGAAATAGCTCCATAAACTGATCAGCTGACATATGACTCCGTCCGGATGAGAAACACTAGATGGACCTGCAGAGGGAAGCGACCTGCAGAAGAACGCTTCCCTCTACCTCTTCCAGCCATAGGCTGAGAAAACAAGAGAAGATAAGGATTAGTTAAACAACACACAATTGATAAGAAATTTAACAAATGGAATACTACGGAATATGAGATTTATTCCTAGACATACTCCACATGTTAAAGTGGAAGGAATAGATTAGAAATGCACGAATAAAACCCTCGAATAGTTGTAACACATGTTCCATTATGCTTCTGTTTTGTGTTTATTATAATTTGTTCTGAATCTCAGCTATGATACCAAGCTGTGACGCCCCACTCTATGCTCACAATAACAAAGGTTATTATAAAGAATAACGTCTGCTACTGCAAAGAATAAGGCTTGTTAGAAGCGACGATCCGTAAGTTATGCCTTAGACGAGTATTGATTACATCGATAGGAGTTGTGTAAATTACTCCCAACGATATATATTCAATCCAAATCTAAAATGAAACTACAGTGGCTTAAGAAAAATTCAAAACAACTCATAATAACAACAACACAGATAAATATAATCACATCAGAATAGAAATATCAGATATATAGCGGAAGATAAGTCTGGATACATGCTACAACAATCGATGGTTCGCATGAACCAAATGTACATGTACATATCCACCACTACATACGTGAGATGTGAGTCAATACACCAAAAGTAACTCCTCGAAGACTACACAAAAGATGATGTGAAATCCCAAAAGCTGAAGCAGCAACTGAATCAGAGATAGCGATTATCATGAAATAACTCGGTCTGACCCAAGTATTATTTAAAAGAAAATAATAAACAGATCAGTGTAATTTAAACTTAAAAGTGAATGCATCATAAACAACATCAAAGCAAAATAATCATAGTCTCGAATGAGACTATTCAACATAAATAATCAATCATAGTTTAGATGAAGAAATCTCATTAAACTTCATCAAATTCAACTCATTAAACTCCATCAAAATCAACTTTCAAATTCAAAATTGAATTCAAAACAACAATACACAAAAATCTAGAAATCAAAATAAGATAACTAGAAAAATCAGCATAAAAGTGGATCGATCCCAGCATATGGCGAGCCTAAGCTATGCCGCACATGCATCTCATATGGCCGAAGCCTATCAAGTACTGTCATCATAATTTTTGGTTCCCGACAAATGACCCAAAGGTCCAACATATGACCCAAAGGTCTAGTACTGGTAATTGACCCGAAGGTCCAACATACGACACGAAGGTCCAGCATAGTGGCTCGAAAGCCCAACAAAATCATCAAAATCTTCAAACAGCAACAAATATTTCAATTAACGAGTCTGGAATTAACCGAATTAGTAAAAGTGTGGTTCCATACTTCGCACTTTTGCTAAATCGTTTAAATAACTTCATCGTTTCCTTGAAAGTGCAAAATTGTGTATTTTATATAAATAAAATTTACGTTCTCAAATGGACAAGTCCGGAATTAATCGGATCAGTAAAAGTAAGGGTTCATAGTCCTTAATTTTTCTGAAGTGTTTAAATCGATTCCTCATTCTTTTGAAAGCGTAAACTGTGAAATTTTTGGAAATAATTTTATCTTATACCGATTTGAAAACATGTGAATAAAACAGCAACATCTATAGCAATTTTGACAAAGGAATTGCGCTTCACAAAACACCGTACAAACGGTTATCAAATCAGCGTTGCGGGATAACCGCTTGAAAATTCACTTTAAATTGACGGTTACTGAAGTCAAAACAACAGTAATTTTTATTCGTCAAAAATTCATCAAAACAACACGCTTCAAAAATATACCATCGGAGTAAAAATCCGTTATAAAAATAACGGCAACAAAATACGTTTCAAAACAAAACACCGGTTCAACATAAATTAAACAGTGGACCGCACCACTATATTTTCATCAAAAATATTGCACTTCCTCAATATACACATGCACTACAATATACATGCACGAAATAAAACAAAGTATGCACAAAATGAAATTGACAAAATATAAAAATGACCTGGACTGTAATCTATAGAATACACGTACACAATATGCATGCCATAATTAGGACAAAGTATAAACTAAGCTACTCAATATACCAAATGAACATGCACGCAACTTTTCCATGCATGCATAATGATGTATATAAACTACACGACCTGTACACATTTTTTTAATTTTTAGTGGATGCAAAAAATGATCTTTGAACAAAATCCAAAATGACGTGGCCACCAATTTTCCTATGCACTTCAATTTTATGCACATACGAAATGAATCAAAAATACGCACCTAAACAACATATAAACATGCACGACACTATACATCTGTACGCACTCACACTAAAATGTGCAGGCATGTAAATGATTGGTTTTCACGCAATACGTAAATGATGGACCTAGCATTTCATTTTTTTACATAATACACGCAAGAAGAATTAAACAAAAATTTAGACGTGGACTCATAACTTGCACGCACACATGAAATACATGTACACAATGAACAAAGGACTGGACACGCAGTGAAGAATATTTTTGCACCACAATGGAATTGAGGCCAGTGCAATGCAATTTGCACATAGGTAACTAACTACCAGAAGACACGTTCTAAATGCAAACGACTAAATTGAAGAAGGTCTAGACTTGGTTTTATACAAGCACTCACGTTCAAACAAAAAAATGCAATTGACCTTGCCATAAACATTTCATGCGCGCACGAAATGTAAAAGTAAAAAGGTTTGGAACCAAATTTATCTTTTATGTAAACCAAAATATGCACGCACACAAGAATATGCTAAATCAATTAATTTGGACCTG
The DNA here is from genome assembly GCA_030765085.1 of Allium cepa. Classification (NCBI taxonomy): domain Eukaryota; kingdom Viridiplantae; phylum Streptophyta; class Magnoliopsida; order Asparagales; family Amaryllidaceae; genus Allium; species Allium cepa. The sequence continues at coordinate 503,098,780 of CM060931.1, forward strand.
CTAAACTTCATTATGCATGAAAATAAATTAAATAAACCAAATTTCACGCAGGCGTCATGTCTTGTGCATTACAATGAGAAATGCCTTGACAGTTACGTGCATTACAAATAATTATAAAGCTACAACTACGTTTGCATATGAACAAATATGAGCTAACGGAAATGCTTGGCTTGGAACTCATTTTTGAAATGCAACTATAGCCTCATGCAAAATGAAATAATACACATACTTGCCCAAAATAGAACAACAGGCACCTTGGCAATATATATATATATATATATATATATATATATATATATATATATATATATATATATATATATATATATATATATATATATATATGCGCGTGTAGGCGAATATTAGTCTGAACTTCACGCACGCACACATACGGCCTAATATTATGAAGTAAACCAAAAATATCAACTGAATTGAATATATTAGAAATGTTAGTTTAAAACTCACCAAATTATTTGCTTCAAATTTTGTTAGCAACCGAGATTCAGAGGAAAGGAAGCAAGCATTTATGAACCACCATTAACACTTTGCAGAGCTACTAGAAAGTTGAGTAAAAGCATACTTTTCTCTTCAAATTTGTGTACAAGTCAATGAATGAAGATGCGTTGGCAACATTGTACATTTGCATTAAAGAGAAAAACGTGCTTCAGTGGAGGTGAGTACAAGCTACAAATAAAATGATGATGGCCAAACAGTGTTCACACTTTGCTTTAATAAAATTGTTCACAGCAAAGGCAAATGTTCACATATTTTTGCTTTTGAACTAGACCATTCACACGTGAAGGCAAGAAAAGATTACAACTTTACTGACTTTGAAACTGATTTGTTTTACAATTTTTTTTCCAGATTTTATTTAAAATAACTATTTTAATTTTTTTATTACGACGGTAATTAAATATCACGGTTGTTACACATATATCCAATGTGCATGTATTTAAATTATATACAAATACGAAATAAGCAAATTATTGTAAAATATATTATATATGAATTTTTGTCAAACACACACAACAAATATATATATCTATATATAATTCATTTTTGGAAGTATAAAAATAATTTAAATTAAAATATCAAATAATTTGCCTTAATCAAAATTAGAGAAATAGATGTAATCACATATTGTTATTTTCTTTAGCTTCGATTGAAATATTTTATAGTTTAGAAATTTTAAATTTTAAATTTTACATACATTGTCATGGAAAAAGTATGTATATACAAATTTTATCAATATATTTATGTCTTTCAGATCCGATGTAGAATATATATTTTACTAAACATCTGTACTGATATATATAATTATACATACACATGTATATGTATATTTATATATTTTTTATTTACTAAATCTAAAAAAGAAAAAAAATTATTTTAATTGTTAAATCAAAACCTCAATTAATAAATTAAAATAGTTATAAATATATATCAAAATATTTTTGACATAGAATTCTTTAAATCGTGTTAGAAATAAATTTAATACATATTGCATACACACAAATACACACACACATATAATATGCGTTTAAATATTAAATAATATTCATATGAAACTAATTATTAAAATTATCATCATTATTATTTTTATGAAATTGTGGTTGAACTTTTTAGATTTTATAAAGTTGACATGTAAGAGCATAATAATATGAACTATAAACTAGATTAGATATTATATCTTATTCTGTAATGACCTTGCCAATGATTAGTATGTTGTTTTTTCAGTTCGTCCTCTTGGACTATCAATCTATCCTTCTCCTCTTTAAGTTTCAATGTTGAAAACATGACTATACCAAGAGAAGGGGTAGCTATGCGGACAGGAATGATATAGGGAGAGCTCATAAAAGTGTGTCTAAGTTTGTACGTAGGCTGAGCTATCTATAGCCAAGAGGCAGCACGTTTCTCTCCTCTTATTCCTTTAAATATGATGACTTGGTTAGTCTTCAAAATTGATGTAACGACCCAGAATTTTCAGAAATTAAAATTTGAATATTTAATTAATTTTAAATATTAAAAAGTAAATTTATAAGTCAAATAAATTTTTATTTGAATTATTGGATTTAATTGGATAATTAAATTAATAATTTAATATGTTAAATTATGGTAATAATTGAAAATCGAGTTAAATATGATAGAAAATGATTTGTAAAATTTTATTTAATCATACTGGAGTTATAGAAATATTTTAGAACTTTTAAAATCGAATTAAAAGTTAATCTGTGAAAATTGAATATTTTAATATTTAATAATCGACTGTAAAATAGCCAATTTTTGAACAGTCTCAGAATTGAACGAAACCAGTTTCATTGGATCCGTAATAGTTAGTTATTACCGGATTTCAATTTTCGTGTCAATCGGAGTTATCGTTTGATCGTGGCAGCTCGAAACGCATCGAATCGTTTTTAATTTAAATTTGGCGAGTCAAAATAGCCATTTTTCAAAAAGTCTCAGAATTCGACGAAACCAGTTTCATCGGATCCGTAATGTGATATTATTGTAAGATTTCAAATTTCAAGTCAATTGGATTTACCGTTTGTCCGGTACAAATTAAAACGCCTAGAAATCGGTTTAAATCGGTTTAATTCAAATTGAGCGTTTTCAGCCATAACTCACACATACTTCCGAATTAGCTTCCGAAACCTGTTCCATTGTGTCCGGAACGTGGGATAAACCCTAGGTACGCTGGTTACGGCGTCTAAATCGGAGTTCGGAATTCCCGGGATGAATAGTGTTTACGCTTGCTTTTTCTATAAATAGAAGTTAAAATCACAAATTTTATAAAATTAAAAACTAAACCCTAATTTACATTTACAGCCGCCTCTTTTATATGTAAGGCCAGAAATGAATTTCCTTTCCCCCTCAATCTCTCTCAATCCGTGAAGTTTTAGCCGAGGTGATCAACAGCAAAGATGAAGAGCACGGGATGAGCTTTCAATCCATACGGATTTGATGGAGTTTGGAGCATCGTGGGACGAGCTAGGGGAGGCCGATGGTTGTAGGTTGCGCACGAAATTCTAGGGGATGGGGGTAGCCGAGTTTGATGGTGGTCAGGCCGAAGTTGGAGGGGGTGAAGGCCTTCGACGTGGCGGTGTGGTGATCGAGTATTAGCGAGTGTTGATGGAGCAATTTGAAACCCTAATTCCTTGAATGGGTTCGGCTATGGGTTTTGTTTGCTGAGTAATGAACGTGGAGGGGAAGAACATGAGTAACGGCCCAGATTTGAGAATATGGGATCTAATGGCTAATATGAGCTGTAGGTTTTAATTATAAAGTTTAAGTTGAAATTATTAAGTTTAAATACGTGCAAACTTCATAAATTCATAACTTTTTCATACGAGGTCGAAAAAATGCAAACTCAGTTGCGTTGGAATCGTATGGACGAGCACTACGCGATGGAGTTGGTTTGGAGTCGTTTGGAGTTAGTGAGAATTTCGGGTAAAATTAAACGCGCGTTTAATTTTATTCGAAATAAAAGCTAAAACGGAAATTAAAACCAAGGTGAGAACTTCTCACTCAATCGAATAGATTTCGATTTTATTTTAAATAGTTAGATTTAAAATATTTGAATGCATGTTTGAATGATGACTGTAAATTATTGATTGTTAAAATAGACATTATACGCCGTTAGTAAGCGGATGTTATTTAATAAAAACATATACCGCGAATATTTCATAAACAGTGAAATTGGTATTATATATAATATCAATATATATATATTGGCATATGTATATATTGCAGTTATTGATTTCCCGCAATTTTTTGTTTAGCGGATGAGACCCTATTACGCCGTTAGTAAGCGGATAATATTTAATAAGAACATATACCGCGATAATTTCGTACTGGAGCGAAATTGGTATTGTGCTAATGTTTTTGGATGCAGGAAAACAGGTTGGAGGGATCCAACTGGATTCCTCAACAGTATTTATTTTATTTCAGATATTTTGATATTTGATGATTATCATATCGATATATGATATCGTTGTTAGTCGTGATTGACTATTTGGTGTGTAGCATCATTGGACCCAGATTTTGGGATTTTAAAATGATTTTAAAAGTGATTTTGAAAATATACTTTATTTTTGGAATTGATCCATTATAAATAAATAAACGTTATAATTTTTAAAGTTATAAAAATTATGGTTTTTGTGAAATATAGTTAAAAAGCTGATTTTTAGAAATACGATTAAAAGTCGATTTTTGAGAAATATGAACCAATGATTTTATAAAATAGTTTAAACTGGATTCTTGAGTTTATTATTAGAAGTTTGAATATAAGATTTATAAAATTTGATTATTTTATAAATCAAGAGAACGGTGAAATTTTAAAGGAATTTAATGACGTTTAAAAGAATAATATAAATTAATTTATATTAAGAGATTTATAAATGGATATTTATAAATTGAAATATAGACATTATAAAACGAGTTTTTATAAGTGTTTGAATGTAGTGAAAGTGAATTTCATAAATGAATGAAATTTATAGAATTATAAACTGTGAAGTTATAAATGAAATTTATAAATAGTAAGATTATAAATTTGTGAAGTTAATTGAAGAATAGATTTGGTTAAATAAATAAATCTTATAAGTTATAAGGTTTATAAATTGAAAAGTCTTTAAAAAGAACGATTTTGTAAAATAATCGTTTTATAAGTAATTAACTTATAATGTGAACGTTTAGTTTATAATTTAGTTATAAACGGGAATAGGTTAATAAAGGAATTTATAAAAAGGAAGTTTTTATAAATAAATAGATATGGAATTTATAAACGTTGTTTTATAAATTCGCAAACGACTTATTTTGATAAGTTAATTGTTATAACTTAGAAATAGAGTTATATTCACGTTTTTAGACTGTGAATAATCCTTTGAAAAAAAAAAAAAAAAAAAGGATGAGATTTGTCAACGTAGTATATTAACGTTTTTGAATAGTGAATAATACGTTAAAGGAAATGTTTTAGAATGTGATATTTTAAACAGAATTAAAATGATCTAACGATGTTTTAAAAGGTGTTGAGATTCGAAACCATAGATTTCAACATTGGTTGTTGAAATAGACGTTTTCGAGAAATAGAAGGAAATGGTGGACTATAACACTGTTGTTATAGTAAATGATTTCCGAAAGGAAATGTTTTGTATAGTATTGGGATTTATATATCTATTTAATTTTGAATCCCTATACTAGTGATTTTGGGTTGTCGTAACGATGTTTTACGTAACATTCGTTTTGGCCCAAATAAATATGTTTAAATAAATGATTTCCTTAAAGAATGAAATATATATTAAATTCGATTTAAGTATATTGAATATTTTCTAAGTGTTGAAAATAAAAAGATTTGAGAATTACTTATTTTTAATAAGTATGGAATTGTTTCCAATATGAAGTGAATAATTAGAATTTATCTTTTTGAAGATAAATTGAAAATGGATAATTGAAATCGTATATTCATGAATATTTTGAAATATAAATTCATTATGGAATTTATATGTGAAAAGAGAATTTGTTAAAAATAAATATTGATTTATTTTTGAGGTATTGAAATTTAATATCTAGTAAAGATATTTTGGAAAATAAATAATTTGGAAAATTATTTGGAATCTGGTGATGTGTGCATATCCATTGATAGTTCAATAACCGACTATCAATATTTCCCTTTGAATGGGTAATTGATGTGATTTGTTTGAATTTGAATGCACACTTATTTTTGAATAAGCACTCACTATTCGGGTTAACCGGGAAAGGACCATGGGGTCGTATAACCCATTCCGAATATGTGATACGTCGTTATGAATTGCATTTGAAGATCGGTGTTGAAGACCGAGTATTTGTGAAAGCGATAGGATGACCTATCGATTGTCTCTGCACTGGGTAGCTCCTGGTATAGAGATTCCTTAAGTGATGGGAAATTCGATCGGGATTGTGAATACCCGTATTGCAAGGGCTTCGTAAGAAGTGCCTTCGGTTTTGTTCGATCCCGGAACAGACTTGTATGGATTGTATGCCTGACATTACAAGTTGAGATATAAAGCCGATTTCTTTCAAATATATTTCTGTTGGTGGCGGAGAATTTATTCTTTGCTTAACACCCTTCTTTGAGACGTACGAGCTCAAAGGTTATATAGTTGAAGTTATCAGCGATATATTCCCAATTTGGTAATGTGACATGCTGAGTGATGCTGAAATGATCATTGTGTTGATTATTGTGATAGGATCATTTATTTGATCGTCTATCTTAGTGATCATTGTGTTGATCATTTGTTGACCCAAAGCATGGCTTTTGTATAAAGTATGTTTTTGTGGACGTGACTTCGTCGAGCCTCACATCCCGGAAATGGTCAAAACAGGAAAGATGCGGCAATGTTATTAGGGGTTGCTGTAGCTCCCCTTAGGGTATGTGCATTTCCTTCTGGAAAGGGGTGGTATCATGGTATGGAGCCCAGATACTTACTCATGTTGAAAACACTCTATTTATTATGGTGTGATGTTGGATATCGAGCGCTCGGTTGAAAAGGTCCTAAAGGACCGGGGAATGGCGTGCTCGTGTCAGTAGTTACCCAGTTAGGGGTAACCCGGCCTTGTGTTGGCAGAGATCCGGTTTGGTTCTCGGGGATGTCCATCCAGAGGCATTCTCAGTGGCAATGGGAAGTTCCTTGGCCTGACCATTCGTTGGAAATCCAAAGAAACAATACGAGACTTGTACGGTTTTAGTTGTATAACCTGCTATGGAATGTGGCGGTAACCTGCTATTGAACATAGTTAGCTATAGTAGGCATACGATAATGGTCGTATGTTGGCTAAGATTTATATTCTACTTTTGAAATGAAATTTTCTCTATACTATGCACTAGTAATAATATCAAATATTATTTTAAATGCGTATCAAGCATCTTTGACTATCATAAGGAGAAATCTCCTCCGATTCTGCGTTTGCATTGTGTGTGTGTGCGGGAGGCCTTATGGTAGTCTCATTTTTAAAAGCATTGCGAATTGATTAAAAATATTCCTCTATTTTGATTTTAAAGTTAAATAAACTGTTTTGAGTTCTCACACCAGTCACATGACTGACTCGGAGTTTATTGTTTTCCTTCCTAAACTCTGGGTGCCCACCAATTTCCACACGGGCAGTTAAGAGTTAGGTTTATCAGGATATTCTGGATATTCTGGAGTTGCTGGAGGCAAGCTGGATGGCATGGCGTATTACTAGTTTATATAGTATTTCTTTTTCCGCTGCATAATTGATGTATGTTGTTGTACACTCTGATGATATGATGTAATGAAATATGATGAAATGTAATAACTGTAGTTCTTTGTTTAAAGATTATTCATTTATTATTATATGTTGTTCCGCTGCGAATTGTGAGATTCTGATGTTGTTCTGTTGTTTTCTGTCCCGTCCTATTTTCTTCTGTTTTTTTCCTTTTTCTCTATTCTCTTTTTCCGTTCTATTTTTCAAATTCTCTGTTTTCTTTCTCTGTTTTCTAAAAATTGTCTATCTTCTTTTCCCTCTATTCTTCTTTTTCTCTCTTCTTTCTTTTCAATTCTTTTTAAAACCCATAACTATTCGGTTTTTCGGAGAACGAAAATCCGTGACGTTACAATTGACCTTATGTTGCTAGCCTATGGTGCTGCCTTGTGTGGTTACACAACCATTTGAATCCTTTTGAATCATTAATTAATTAATTAATTTTTAACTCTAAAATGGATCGAATAGTCGTATAACTTTTATACATCATTATGTATAATTTTATGCCTTAAATAATTAATTACGGTTAGCCATAAATATTAATACAATATTTTTATTAATTTATTAATAAATTATAATATTTATAAATTAATTTTATCGCTGGTTGAATTTGAAAATAGCCGACAACGTCGTTGTATTGGCACTCAAATGTGAACTCGATCAATAGTCCATATTTTCAAAAATTAATGCAAAAGTCGATACAGACTTTGCCAAAGTACAATACAGGGTCAAGTTCGAAACTTATAGATCATTTCTATGAAATAGTATTTTTGATCTAATATAAGATCACCTGGTAATGACAGTTTGTACATATATATATTGTTTTAGTCATATTTATATTACTTAAATATCCAGAGTTTAGCCCAACGTCAAAAACTGTATTAGTATTCATATTAGTTGCGAAGGTCACTTTAAAGCCTAAGTTCAATACAATAAAGTTTATCATTAACCATTTAAATTTTCTTAGATATTTTGCCTTAAGTTAAGTCACCACTTGTGATGATGCTGGTCTTCTAAAACAAATGAGACAAAGCATCTCTTGTGTAGTGTTTCACTTCAAGTAGTTCAATATATACTCATTTATGGCTGCAACATGATCATCATGCCTTATAGTTGACTATAGTCGAAGTACATTATGCACACAATATTAACAGTACCCTAAAGTTAAAAGAGTATTGTACATGGTTACTCTAACATCTTCTATTTTGGTTAGTTATATTAACCTATATAGGACTCTAATTTAGTCATTCAATGATTGTTCTAAACAACCATATGTACAAATCACCTTGGTACCACCAATAGCCATGAGTAAATCACCAATCACTATATGGAAATCATTACATACACTAGCCAAAATATACGTATCGATATCCTTTTCTCGATACTTCTCGATTAGGAAAATATAAAGAGTTTTGTTTATATACATACATACATACATATATAGATATATGCATGTATGTATACATACATACATATATAAATATACATACATACATATATATATATATATATATATATATCAATCCAATACTCATGGTTATGAACATTTCATAATTGCAATTGATAAAAGACCATACCTACGGATTTTCTACTTATATATGTTTATTGTTATGAACACATTACTAATATTCTAGGATAACAACACAAATAAAGGAAAAAAAATATTTATTTCGAATAAGATTGTTTACAAAATTATGATGGCATAATAATTACATAACTACCCATCCCTCGAGAACATCTTTAATTTTATCAATCTCCCACTATCACTGAGGGTCAATTCTAATGCTTCATCCCCATGCCTTCAATCAGTCTTCCTAAAATTGACTGAGAGAGTGCATTAGTGGATCTACAATGTTTTCTTTTTTATCTACCCAATTGATCACAATCTCTATGTTATTGATAAACTATTTTGTCATGGTGAATTTTTGGAGGTATTGTCTCGACCTCTTACGAGACCACAGTTCCTGTGTAATCTGAATTGCCACATTAATGTCACAATACATGAGAATAAGACCTCTAATGCTTGGGATCACGCCTTTCTCCTTAATGAACTTACCCATTCATGTTGCTTCTTTTCTGACATCGTTTAAGGTAAAGTATTCAGTCTCCGTAATGACCCATAATTTTATTACTTTGATTTGTGAATATTGATTAATTCTAAATATTCAATTAATGGTTTTAATGATCAACTAACCCTCTTTCAATTAATAATTAATGATAAGAAATTCGTTTTTGAAATTAGGTTATAAAAATAAACAGTTCGATGGAAAATCGAAAATGTGATCGGAAGTCGTTTTTTGGATTTTCGACTTTTCATCGAACGAAAGTGGTTGTAACTTTTTGCACACACTATTTTAAAAAGTCTATAAAAGAACCTCCTTACTTCATTTCCACCACTGCATTTTCCATTTTTCTTCACTAAACTTCCCAGTCTTCTTCACTACACCTCCTATTCTTCATAAAAGAGAAATCTTGGCTCTCATTTTTACTTTGCATTTTCCAAAACACAATAGAACTCTCCTTTTCTTAATCTTGCATAAAAGTGCTTAAGTGAAAAATATAGAAAAACACTTATCATTTCTCCTCTAACTTCTTGCATAAGCATGTATACATTTATTTCACATCACCACCATCCCAAAAGCTTGAAGCTTTGAAGCCAAGCATCCTAAACTGGCCTATGGTTATACGCCACTAAGAAGGAGGGGAAGGCCTTAGCCATAAGCTTCTAAGGAATGTAAGAAGTTTTAGATGCAAGGAGATGAAGGAAAGGTAGAAGCTTTGGTGGCTAGCTAGGAGGAGGTAAGAAGTTTGAAGCTTGGATTTAGTTTTCTACTTGATTAAAAGTGATATTTCTCCCTTTGAATACCAATTTAAAGTGGTTTTAAAAATTGAAAAAATATTGTAATATATAAATTGTCGTTTATGTTGTTTATACTTGTGTATATTGCTTGTTTGGATTTGATTTCTGCTTGGAAGCGGATGGGATAAGTAAACCATTGTTTTGTAGGGGACAAAAGAAGAAGCCGAAGTGTCTTCATAGCAAATATGTCTATGCATATACATATACGAGACTTGTAAGGGACTTTTGGTAAAGGGACTCTAAGGAGTTCCTTGTCTTGTTGGGTTTTATTTATATATTCTTATTTGTATAAATGCTTGTGATATGAATTGGAAGTTGACTTCTTTAGTTGAAGAAGTAATTTGCACTTAATGATGTGCCATAGTAGTTGCTAAGCCTCTTTCCATTATTCAAAGAGTTATAACTTATAAATATTTTGAAGTAAATGTTTTTATACTTATAGTAGTATAAAATATTGAAAGTAATGATGTTTAAAAGCTATTTGGCTAATGGGACAAAGCTTGAAAATTTTCGGTCCATATAGCGATAGTCGCTATGGATGCACTTTGGAAATCTATGTTTTTAGTGAAGTATAAAAGGTTATCTACTTTAAATATTTTGTAAATTCTTCTAAATGTGTTCTGTAAAAGTTGTATAATTATTGAAATGGGGGTTTGAAGTTTAAAATATATTTTTATGAATTATTTTAGTTATTTAGTTAAGATATTTAAATTTTATAAAGGGAAAATCTTATATTTTTAGATCAAAGTTGGGTTATACTTAAAGTTCCTCAAGTAATGTTTTGTAAAAGAGTTTTGAATTATAATTTAAGTATTTTGAAAGAGATTTGAGATTTAAATGATTTATTTTGAGTTATTTAAACAAGTGGCTTATACAAATGAAATCTATTTACTTTTCAAAGTCGTAATCTTTATAGTGGTGATGGTTTTAAGTTATGATTTGAACAGGAGTTTAAAATATTTTAAAGGAGTATATATATATATATTGTAACGATAGGGATTTTCAACTTTCGAAAATCGACATTAATACGTCCATTGTGTCAACTGCTGAGCAATCGAAGGCCGGAAAACCGTACCATTAGGGTTAAAGAAGAGGTAGAAGCTAGAAAAAGAAAGTAAAAGCAACAAAAACAATATCAGAATCTCACAATCACAGCGGAACAAATAGATAAACGAATAATCTTTAAATCAAAAGAACTGTACATTTTATACATTCCATCACATTACACTACATTATCAGAGTTTACAACAACAAACAGCGGAAAAAAAATACTATATACTAGTTGATACGCCAAGCCATCCAGCCTGCCTCCAGATCTCTACAGCAACTCCTGAATTCCAGAATGACCTGATAACCTAACTCTAGACTGCCCGTGTGCAAAATGATGGGCACCCAGAGTTTAGGAAGGGAACAATAAACTCCAGGTCAGTCATGGAACCGGTGTGAGAACTTAAAATAGTTTATCTTTGAAAACGAACAAAGAGATATTTTAAAGCAGATACGCAATGCTTTTGGAAAATGTAACTACCATAAGTCCTCCTGCCACACACACAATGCAAACGTAGAATTTGGAGGAGATTTCTCCTTATGATAGTCAAAGATGCTTACTACGAAAATTTCTTTGATATTATTACTGTAAGTGCAAAGTGCAGGAAAACATTTCGAAAGTACAATATTAATCTTAGCCAGCATATGTACCATTATATTATGCCTGCTATAGCTACCTCCTAAGGAGGCAGGTTATACAATTTGCAAACGTAAAGGGTTCGTATTGTTTCTTTGGATTTCCAACAAATGGTCAGACCAAGGAACTTCCCATTGCCACATAGGTACGCCTCTGGAAAGACGCTCCGAGAACCTAACCGGATCTCTGCCAACACAAGGCCGGGTTACCCCTAGCTGGCTAACTACTGACATGAGTATGCCATCCCTCGGTCGTAACCGACCTAAATCCCGGGATTCACCAACAACCACGATATAATAAGTTTGCAGCAACAACATAGGTTACGTATCTGGGCTCCATACCATGATACCACCTTTATCCAGAAGGAAATGACATACACTAAGGGGGCGCTATCCCCTAATAACCTTGTTGCATCTTTCGTGTTTTGACCATTACCGGGGTGTGAGGTCCGACGAAGTCTCGTCCACAAAGCTACGCTTTATACAAAAGCTGTGCTTTGATCAACAAATGATCAGCAGCACTTCATATGCCACATTACCAAATTGGGAAAGTATCACTAGTAACCATCAACTACATAACCTCTGAGCTCGTACGTCTCAGAGAAGGGTGTTAAGCTAAGGGAATAAATTCTCCGTCACCAACAGAAATATATTTGATAGAAACCAACTTTACATCTCAAATTGTAATGTCAGATACACATCCATACAAGTCCGTTCCAGGATTGAACGGAACCGAAGGCACTTCCAAAAGAATCGCTTGCAATCCGGATATTCACTAATGACGTCCGGACTTCCCATCACAAAGGGTGATAAAATCTCTATATCGGAGATCAACAGATGCAGAGACATTCGACGGTAATCCTTCCGTTTTCGAAAATATCCGGTCTTCAACACCGGTCTTCAAATGCTATCCATTATGACATATCGCTATTTGGAATGGGATTTATGACTCAAAGGTCCTCTCCCGGCTAAACCGAATAACGAGCGCTTATTTTAAAATAAGTGTAGCATTCAAATTCAAGCAAATCACAACAAATACCCATTCAAAGGTAAATATTGATAGTCGGTTATTTAACTATCAATAGATATGCACAACATAATTTTCCACACTTCAACCATTTGAAAACAACTTTCAAATCACTTTTAACCTTTACAACTTTTGAAAACAAATTCCAAAACTATCCACTGATATACGATTTTCAAATCGACTTCAAATATTCACTTTAAATTTATCTTTAAAAGATATAATCTCAAAACATTTCACTTCATACTGGAAAACATTTCCATACTTATTTAATAATAAGTAATTCACAAATCTATTTATTTTCAACATTTGGAAAATATTCGATATACTTAAATCACAATTAAGTATATATTTTATTCTTTTAAGGAAAATATTCTCTTAAACACATTTATTTGAGTCAAAACGAATGTTGCGTAAAACATCGTTACGACAACCAAAAATCACTAGTATAGCGATTCGAAATTTAGATAGATATATAAATCCCAATACTATACAAAAACATTTCCTTTCGAAAATCATTTACTATAACAACAGTGTTATAGTCCACCATTTCCTTTTATTTCTTGAAAACGTCTATTTCAACAATGGATGTTGAAATCTATGGTTTCGATCCTTAACACATTTTAAAACATCTTTAAATCGTTTTAATTCTATTTAAAAGATCACTTCCTAAAACAATTTTTTAATATATTATGCACTATCCAAAGTCGTGAATATAGTTCCTTAACCAAATTCAACATTTCTACACATTTTATTTAAAAGGATTATCCACTGTCCAAAATCGTGGATATATCTCCTTTAATAAGCTATAATAATTAACTTATCAAAATAAGTCGATTTTGGATTTATAAAACAAGATTTATAAATTCCATTTATATTTTATAACAACATCAACTTATAAAATCACTTTATTAACAAATTCTATTCATATCCCATTTACACGCCAAAATCCAAATTATAAGCAAATTACTTATAATTCTCTATTTACAAATTCATTCTTTTTATAACTTCAAAATCATAGATTCTGTTCTTTTATAAAACCCATTTTAACATCATTTTAAAACATTTTCAAAACTCCTTTATAATTTCATCACTTTGATTTATAAAAATCAAATTTTATAAATCTTACATATAAAGTTTTTATAATAAATTCAAAATCTCAATTTTAAACTATTTTATAAAATCATTAACTCCATATTTCAAAAATCAATTTTCAACTATATTTCTCAAAAATCATAATTTTTATAACATTAAAATTATAACGTTTATTCAAAATGAATCAATTCCAAAATTCAATAAAACATATACTTACAAAAATCACTTTAAAATCCTTTTTAAATTTGAAAATCATCGTTTTAACACTTTTAATTTTCCAAAATAGGCCAAATGCTGTAACAGCACTAAATATAACAATCACGGCATCCAAAACATCGTATATCATATGGTAACTGAATATATCACAATATCTGTAAATAAATCAATACTGTTGAGGAATCCAGTTGGATCCCTCCAACTTGTTTCCCTACATCCACAGATGTTAGCACAATACCAATCCCATTTCAAGATGGAATATCGCAGTACATGGGTTTATATAAAATATTATCCGCTATTATGTGGTGCAATAGGGTCTCGTCCGCTATATAATGCGGGAAATCAACTCCAAGTACATATATAATACCAATTCCACTACAAGATGGAATATCGCGGTACATAGGTTTATATAAAATATTATCCGCTATTATGCGGCGCAATAGGGTCTCATCCGCTATAAAATGCGGAAATCAACTCCAAGTACATATATAATACCAATTCCACTTCAAGATGGAATATCGCGGTATATGTGTTTAATAAATAACATCCGCTTAATATACGGTGTATAGGGTCTATTTCAATACAACAGATAGCAATTTATCATTCAATCACACAATCAAGCAATTTTAAATCTAACTATTTAAAATTTAAATCTAACTATTTAAAATTTAAATCGAAACAATTTCGATTGAGTGAGAAGTTCTCACCTTGTTTCCAATAATAGTTTCAGCGTTTTATTTCGAATAAAATTAAACGTGCGTTTAATTTTGCCCAAAATTTTCACTACATCCAATCAACCCAAATCTAGCTCCATCGCGTAGTGTTCATCCATACGATTCCAACGCAAGTGGTTTCGTCATTTTCCGACCTCGTATGAACAAGTTATGACGTTTTAAAGTTTACACAATTAAATATACAATTTATTTTAAATTTTATTTCTATTTTTAAACCCTGCTGCATCTGGGCCGTTCATTTTCCTTGCCTCAAATCTCGACCGTGGTTCCTATTTCTTCCCTAGGTTAGTGAAAGACGCATGTGAATAAACCAAGATATCTGCCGAGAAACCCTAGATCTCGCACCATCTACGACGACGTAAACATTGATCGAGCTCCTCCATTTCGTGCGCCATCACGAGCTCCTCCTTCACCGTGAACGTGGCTAGGCTCGGTCGCCTCATCATTGTGAAAAACATGCATGAAATTCGTGCATTCAATCCCATATTCACTTCGATCCGTAGCTCCATTTTCGATCATCACCGTTGAGAATATAGATCTCGTCGTGCTCTTCTATATGGTAGTTGAAGATTTCTCGTAATTGTTAATGGATTTGAAGATAATTGAGGGTGAAAATCAGAAAATTTCGGCCATTTAAATTATAGGGTGGCGGCTGAAGCTTGAACCCTAGGGTTTGATGCAAAATGAAATAATAGAGGTCCTTATATAGAAAATTACGCGACGCTATTCACACGAAATTTTTCCGAACTCCAAACGAAACATGCCGCCTGGCGTTTATAATGTTTTACCCCCATTCTGAACACAATGGAATATATATCGGGAGCCAATTCGATCAAATTTGGAAGATAGGTTTTCGAATCGACTATTTAAATTTAAAAATTCACTCAAACCGATTTCAATGCGTTTTAGCTTGCCCCCGACAAAGCGTAAATCCAATTGACATGAAATTTGAAACCATACAATAATTTAACATTACGGATCCGATGAAACTGGTTTTGTCGAAATCCAAGACTGTTTGAAAATGGCTATTTTTACTTGTCAATTAAATATTAAAATATTCAATTTCTGCAAATTAACTTTTAATTCAATTTTAAAAATTCTATAACATCATTCTATCTCCAATATGATTTAATACGACTTTACAAATCAATTTTAATCACATTAAACCCAATTTCCAATTAATTCTGTAATTTCAAATATTAAATTATCGATTTAATTATCCAGTTAAATCTAGATATTCGAAATAAAATCTATTTGACTTACAAATTTTAGTTGTTAATATTTAAAATCAATTAAATATACGAATTTCAAATGACAGAAATTCTGGGTCGTTACATATATATAAGTGATTTAAAGGATTATTTGGTGAGATAAAGCAAGTGTACTTTTATGGAAAGGAATTTTGTTGTAATATTTTGTTTATTATAAATAATATACATGATTATGAGGTCTTATAATTGACATTAAACTTCAAGGTAGGTAAATTTCTACGTATGTGGAAAGATAAGAATGTTGTTGAGTCAAGTTTTGATAGGTAATAATACCCTAACTTGAATTGCTTTATTGATAACCAAATGATAGTTAAGTTTAAAATCAAAGATTGATGTCAAATATATGAAGTATTATTTCCATATACAAATTGAATTAGTTGGGGAAATAAAGTATTCCTCTTTTTGGCATTAAAAGCTGATGAGTAGATTAATCCTCTATCCATGAGATCTTAAACAAGAGTGTTTAACTAAGACTAGGCTAGGAGCAATCAATAACCCAACTTACTTGGCTTTGTTTTAGGGTGAGGAATAGAGTAAGTTGAAATTTAAGAAACATGGCAGGTGTAGGAGATTTGATTTCTATAAATAACTTTTTAAAAATTATGGTGATATGGAAAATATTCTTTTCATATTTAACGCCACGTTCCGAGGTAGGGAAACCTATCTCTACATATGAGAGTTTAAAAACGTATGTCGAGGCAAGGATGGTATGCTGATTCGCCCGACTACATTGTTAATCAAGGGATAGTACAAGTTTGAAATTGCAAAGTGATAGCAAGTATATATGGTAATTTGTAAATGATCCATTTACTTACCACCAAAAGCGTTTTGGGTTTATTGTTATCAAAGTTTTAATTGTTATTTGTTTCAACCTATTAAGCATGTTTTTAGAAATGAAATCTTTCTTAATGTTATATGAATATACTTATACCATTGAGATAAATAGATAGATACACTTTCTATGCATTTAAAGTGTAGTGTTTTGTGAATATACTTATACCGATGAGATAAGTATACGAATATTTTTCAAAGCATTGAAAGAATACGAATGAATAGTGAATGAGTAGTATACATATGTATACCTTTTGTAAATATGTTTTAATACTAGTATTTACCAAGTAATTTTAATTTATGAATGGATTAATTAAAGAGGCTTAGTAGTTGCTTATGTGATAAATCTTGCTTGGATTCCATGTGAAATTAAATCACTGATTTTATTGTTTGATTATTTGATAGTTAAATAATCGACTATCAAATCTTGGCTAGTTTTGAAACTAGCGATTGTTGGTTTGAAGAGACATGGATCAGATATGTTATTCGAAAACCACTTCGAATATGCATAAGAGTTCGAATTAGAGACATAATAAAGATAATGGAAATCAAAGATAGAGTTCTTTGAAGTGCAAGGTCTACTTGCTACTAATCCTACGGGTGATTCAAAAAAGGAAGTAATAGTAGTAGCTCCATCAGTTTTCTCAATTCCAGAACAACTTGTATGGATGAATGCTGGCACTGCATTATTTTTTGGAGGTAGAGTCAGCATTCCAAGTGGGATTGGCTTAAAGGATAAAACTATCTCAAACCTCACATCTAGAAATACCTAAAACACCGGAGATGTGGGAGTGCTATATGGTTTACTACCAGTAGGGTATGATCATCACTTGTATCTAGATCCTTATTTATGGATTTTGTATGTTGGGCCAATGGAAAATGTTTGTTAAGTTGGTAGCTGGGGTGATGATCATATTCGATACTATCCAGGGTGATGATCATATTTGGTACTATCTAGGAAGGGGTAGGTCGGTTCTTTATTGGCAGAGATGCAATGTTTGTAGCCTCGCAACATTTTATTTAGAGGTGTACTATACATATGGCAGTTTCTTACCTTGTCATTGATGGAATCCACTTTCCAATATGTACCTTACGGACAACAAATATGCTGGAATTTGAGATGCACTCCTTTCAGTCATGTTATGTTTTTATTTTAAACCCTAGACATTATTATAGTATCATAAGATTTTCTAATAAAAATGGTTTGGTTATCAAAAGTGTAACGACCTGGTATTTTCAACCATTCGCATCCACACACGTCGGACTTGAATTGTTCAAAATACCAGATTGTTAATTTAAATTTTTCAAAGCTTAGCATATATAGTAAATAAATCAATTACAGAATCATAGACACAGAGTAAAACAATAATATGAAGCGGAATAAATAAATAGTAGTTCATGAAGCTACTATATAAACAACATAGTTTGAAATAAAATATAACAGAATATCCAAATACAATGAAGTCTCCAATCCAAACAGATGACTTTTTGAACCAATCAACTGGAACGGCTGAAAGCTGAATTGATAGTTGGATCTCCAAACGAAGCTCCAAACTCAAAAGGTGAGTCTCCAATGTTGTATCATTTAGTCTGACCTGAGCGTAAAGCAAAACAAAAAACACTCGAGTCAGGATTAATATTCTTATATCAATAAATCCAACTCAAGTGAAATATCAACTGAAATACAAGTAACTTAAAGGATGTTTTAGATAACCATCCTCTAAGGGTCCATGGAACTATCTACAATGTAGAAATATACACTATAACACCGTGGTCATTTCAAATTAATTTATACTTCAAAACATAAACTATCAGTTTCATTTCAAATGTATGTATATATATCCTCAATTTCAAAAATCGATTCAATCAACTCGAGTTCCAAATTTAGATTTAATTCAATCTAGATTTATCCATTTTAATTCAATCGATTCCTAAATAACAAATTCAAATATTATTGATTTCAGATACAGATCTGAATCACAAAATAAACCATTGAAATTCCCTTATATTTTCATAGCTTTAATATTCAGCATTTTAAAGTTAAATTTAACAGTTACCTATAGATCTTGATTTAACTTCATTATTTTTTATTCAAGAAATATTCACTTAATAAATTCAATATCATTTAAATAGCCTTAAATTACACTTTTACTAAATATTTCCTTAAATTTATTTAAATGAGAAATATTAAATAAATTACTTAAATCAAACCAAGTTATAAATCATAGCTTAAATCTCAATTTCAATAAGTTCAAATCAGTTTAATTAAATAAAATTCTTTATTGAATACAATTTCAAATAACTTCAAATTATCTTCCCAATCTTAACTTATTCAAATTATTACCAAAATCTATTTGAAAAATAAATTTAAATACTTAAACATATTATATTTATCAGATCAATCTTAATTAAATTAAATATTATTATTAAATCTATATATATCATTACCATTTTATATATAATAATTTAAGAATCAACATCTATTAAACCATATATTTCTGTCCAAAACCATAGAATTTATTTTCAAAATATTTATATATGGACCACAGTGTCCGTATATAATTTCTATCATATGGTCAAGTGATACAGATATTTATCATTTCAATCCTTAATTTAAATACAAATGGGTAGATATTATTTCGACCCGCATTCCCAAATTCAATTCAAATGAAAATCGCTTGGGTCTATCATTTCAACCCATAACGATTTTCTCCTATTCTAAAGTCTGTTCGGGTATGTATCATTTCAACCCATAGTGACTCTATACTAACAGGGAACTTGCAGAGTAATAATAGATAATATAAAATATAACAACAGACATATGTCATCAATAACAATAAAATATAAAAAACATGATATGGTGTCATATCCTACAGGTGAACAGTTATAAATAATAACATATATAACAATTTAAATTACTCCAGCAGCATATTTCAATTGTCGTTTCAATAGAAATCAAATTTAATAAATATAAGAACGTTAATCGTAAGTGAATGCTCAACTTTCGAGGCTAGAGAGAATAGAAAATAAAATGGGTTACGGATCCAAGCACGAATTCCGAAGTAAAGTTAAATGGCACGAATCAGACAAACAAAGCTGATAAATAGGAATTGAATAAACGAATCAAAACCATCATGATATAACTGGAACAAATATACGTTATAATTTTCTCTAAACCCAATTTTTTAAAACACATATTTAAAATAATATATATATATATATATTCAAATCAATACTTTGCTCTTAACGCCTAAAACAAAAATATATATATATATATTTGAAAAACTAAGTTTACAAATACTTACACATAAATTATATATAAACATATACAAATCCTATTAAAACTTTAGAAATATATATTATAAAACATATCAACACTGTTGTAAATATACATATCCAAAACTATAACTATATACCAATGACCATACATATATCACAATGTGTTACACATACATATTGATCTATATAAAACCCATGCACCCAAAACTTATATATATACTAGATGTATATTGACTCGAATATAACTTGACACATACCTTCACATAAACAGGTTTGTATAATAGATAAATAACATAGTATATAAACCTTAAATAAACTACATATAAATACACAACATATAAATACCTAGCAAAATTCTATGCATAAATATTTTTAAGCTTCCACGCCTATTATACCATTTAAACATAAAATTAAAAGTCTAAATTTATGAAAATAAAATATATTCACATTATTAAAATTTTCAGTGTGACATATATATACAGGTTTCAAAATCAACTTCCATATATATAAATATCTCAGAATCAACAAATGGATGTAGACTAGTATGTATATAAATTTAAAAATACTAACATACCTCATAAAATAGCTGTCGGCAAATATGTACAATGCATAAAATATATGCTTTCACTATATATATATGTCTATATATCAATACTTACTTATATAAAAAACAAAACAATGCATTAAATCGTTTTAAAACAATATTTATATATGTACAAACTTAACATCAAACACAACGGACAAATATATGTTGAATAGTTATACTGACTTTACTTCGTATAAAGCATAGATATGTAACAAGAAAAAAAATTTATATGTGAAAGCTATGGATTATGTATACAGCTGGCATACAAAGTAAACTGTTATAACTTTATTTCAAAAACTCAATAGACTAAAAATTTAATATATGTTATTATAACAAAACCCGAAACAAGAAAAATCTAGTTCAAACTATAAATCAAATATATTGTTATAAAGGTATAAAACCGTTATATCATCAAACATAAACAAAAAAAATAAGACTTACCATATAACTTAGTAATAATATAAGAGAAACCAAATAGCTATGTATATGAAATTTATAAAATAAAACTTACTATTACTTCATATATACTAGACTTATAACATTATATATATCTGTGACTTATATAAAATAAACTTACAGAAACTAAAGTATAACACATACAATGTAAATACTAATATCTCTAACTTACGTTTGTAAAGGCAGGTAGAGGCTCCATGCCGCCTGGGCTTGGCCAAAATTGAAAGGAAGAGAAAGGTGCAGGGGAAGGTGGAGGCCAGAGGCGGACGTGGTGAGGCTCGGCCGGACCTTGATGGGCGATGCTTGCTGGACTCGGCAAGGAGTGGAAGAAGTTACGTGGAGGAAGGCTTCAAAGTGGATGGTGACGGCGGACAAAGGGGGAGGTTGGGTGACACAGAATGGACAGCGGGTGGTGGTTGAGCGCTCGAGGAGGAGGCTGCAGCCATGATGGCTAACGTGCGACACTGGCAGATGGCAGGTGAGGACGGTGGTGCGGCTGCGGCATGACGTGCCTGCGCGCGAAGATGAGGGAAGGAGGCGAGTTTTTACTTGGCAAGTTGAATGGAAATGATGGCTGTATAAAATTTTGAAGAAGGAGGATGTGAGAAACTGAGAAGAAGAAAAGAGTCAGAGGAGAATAAATATAAACTTTTTTATATAACGATATAAATCAATGGACAGTAAAACGAAGAGACCCAAAGTGAACCCACCCTCCATTGAAAAATTAAAGTAGTAGGATGCCAGCTAGCTATCAATTCAGTTAACACAATTTACTGCTTGCGTGGGCTGCACGCTTTAATTTTTGAAACCGATGGAAATTTAACGGTCACAATTTGTGGTACCGACACGACGTAACTTTTCATCATTTCCGTTGCATACCGGACCTCAAAACATAGAAATAAATATTCCGCAGAGATCAGCAAGACGAGACGATCAAAACGGTATACAGATATTAGTGGTACGATTGAATTATAAAAATTCGAATTTCCGCTGGCGGAAAATGCAGCAAAAACGCAGAAAAATAAGATCGACGGAGCTGTAGAAGTCAAAAATTAAAAAATGAAATATGATGCCTCACTTAGAAGAGGATTTAGAATTTTTCTATGTAAAAATATTCTGGTTTGGAAAATATTTTGTTTTCAACAATTGTTAACTGACTTAAATTGAATAGAATTAAACAATAAAATAAACTTTCATAAAATCAGATGAAAATTTACCATCTGTTACATTTAAATATACGTATTCCAAATATAAATTTTCATTTTCAAATTTCATTATTTAAAATTTGACCAAAATTCAATTAAATACACTAATAAAATAAATAAAAATTAATAGAATTTTACGGGTCGTTACGCTCTCCTGCACTAAAAACTTTTCGTCCCCGAAAAAGAATGAGGCGGGAGAATAGAAACAACCAGAAAAGAAGATAGATTTGGAAAACAAACTGAAACAATTAGTTTAAAACCATATAAATTTCAATTTAAATTAATTAATATTCAATAAATTTGGTTAAACCCATTTTTTATTAAATCCATTCACTTATGTATATAAAAAGATTAATTACTTACATAAAACTAATAAGTTTTCTCTATTAAACCAGATAGTATATAAATAAATAATATTTTAAAAGGATATATACAACAAGGAAAAGAAGGTAGATTCGGAAAAACAGATGATGGGTGAATGAATAAAGCTGAGCAGATATGGTAGATTCAAACAAAGGGTATCGGGGCATGAATAGTTAATTTCAAACATAAGAATTTAAATTTCAAATATTAATTCAAAATTCCTTTGTTGGAAATATTTTTATAAAATACTTTTATAACTCGATGTTTCAACAACTTTATCCTCGTTCTTGTAGACATTGGCCATGCATTGATCAGACGCAAAGCTAGAATTCTTCAAGTACTTAGTAGACCCGTTTCAACACTCAGTGAAAATACTGGAAAACTTAAAAAAAAAGATATGGAAAGTACAATCCAAACAAATAAACCAACCCAAAATATTTGTATAACCATGGATCGCAGATACACAATAGTTACGCCTGGATCCCCTAGGAAACATCCGTACCTGTAAGCTATCTCATCCTGCGAATTACGCGATGATGACTAGTAGACTGTAGATACACAATGATTATGCCTGGATCCCCCAGGAAACATCCGTACCCTTAAGCTATCTCAGCCAGCGGATTTCGCTACTAACACGACCTACATAGATCGCAGGATAAACAATGGTTACGCCTGGATCCCCCAGGAAACATCTGTACCCCTAGGCCATCTCAGCCAGGCGAATTACGCTATGCAGTCGCGCTCATAAGACCATGGAGATCGCCATGGTATTCGATGGACACTCAAGTATCATATCCGGAGAACCCAAATGAGAGAGAATAATATTGATAGAATGAATCCACAATGTGGCCACAAAGCGGATATCAGGCAGAAGGCACTTTCCATATCTTTACTTCGAAAATATGTATCATATAGTGCCTTTTCAAATCACTTTCAAATATCATACTTATATAAAGTCCATCATATATAAAATTCCATTTTCAAATCAAATACTTTCCAAATCAATAGTATATCAAATCATTTTTATATAGACTTCGATTATATAAGATTTCTTTTTCTAAGTTGAGTACCTTTTCAAATCAACAGTTTCCAAATCAACTTCATACTTATACAAATAAATTTTATATAAGTTTGGTAACTCCCAAATCAAGTATTTAATAAAACAAGGTTCTTAATTTCAATTCCTTTCAATAACTTTTCAATTTCAAAAGTCATATATGATTTCGCCAAATCATTTCTTTTAGAGTGGCCTCTTCCCCACTCTGAAACTCGAAAATCAATGTCGATGATGCGTGCACTCATCACCGAAATTATTTTCCAGCGACACGAATGAGTTCAGGACTTCATTTTTTTTCTTAAAAATTTCTTTGAATTTTCTTCGAAATCATTGGAATTCATTTGAATACATTGAAACATTTCTTATTCGGAAAATACTTTCAAATCAAATTATTATTATATTTTGTTTCAAAATCTTAAAACCAATTTCAAAATAACGGAGTCCAATCTCTCGAATTTCAAATTAAAACCCTTTCAGTTATAAATCATTTTATATAAATCAAATTTCTTATAAAATTTTCAAAATTTCAAATCCTTTCGAGATTTCAAATTCCAGTTTTTAAAAGGTATATAATCCATTCAAAACATTTCACTTTTATATATAGAATGTAATCATACTTATCAAAAATATAATTTTTATATATAAAACTATTTCTAAAATGCAAACAAACCTGATTTTCAAAGGATGATTCAAGAATGGATTTCAAAACAAAGATAGAAATTCAAATTAGAAGGACTCTAAGCAAATAGAATTCTGATTCAAAGATCAGCTCGAACAAAGATGAGATAATTAAAATACAAAAATACAAGGTAGACATAATTTTTTAAATCGCGGATGACCTTGATCGGGTCAACCGTGACTTCAAAATAAGATTGGTGCAGAATAATGAGGCAAATCGACATTCGATTGCCAGAGATAGAATTCGACATAACAAGAGATAGTAGCATCTAAACCGAGGGATATATAAATCTCCAGTGAATCAATTCCAATATTAAAGGGGTTTCACCCCTTTACAAATCCTTCAAAGATTGGCGAGATCGCCTATTCTTATAGAAATCATTCGAAATGGACTTATGGGATACTCTAGAATCAAGAAACACGAATAGCGAGAGAAGATAATGGATTCTGGAACCGCATGGAATGTTCCAAAGTCCAAAGGAAAACCAAATCAAAGAGGAAGAAATTCAAGTTCGAACGAAAGTGATTCTGTAAATAAATTCACTATATATGCTAAATTTGCCGAGAGCCAAAGCTCTGATACCAACAGTAACGACCTCGTATTTTCAACCATTCACATCCACACACGTCGGACTTGAATTGCTCAAAATACCAGATTGTTAATTTAAATTTTGCAATGCTTAGCATATACAGTAATAAATCAATCACAGAATCACAAACACAGACTAAAACAATAATACGCAGCGGAATAAATAAATAGTAGTTCATGAAGCTACTATATAAACAACATAGTTTGAAATAAAATACAACAGAATATCCAAATACGGTGAAGTCTCCAATCCAAATAGATGACTTCTTTGAACCAATCAACTGGAAAGGCTGAAAGGTGAATCGATAGTTGGATCTCCAAACGAAGCTCCAAACTCCAAAGACGAGTCTCAAATGTTGTATCACTTAGTCTGACCCGAGCATAAAACAAAACACAAAACACTCGAGCCAGGATTAACATTCTTATATCAATAAATCCAACTCAAGTGAAATATCTACTGAAATACAAGTAACTTAAAGGACGTTTGGGATAACCATCCTCTAAGGGTCCATGGAACTGTCTACAATGTAGAAATATACACTATAACACCGTGATCATTTCAAATTAATTTATACTTCAAAACCCGAAATATCATTTTCATTTCAAATGTATATATGTATATATATATCCTCAATTTCACAAACCGATTCAACCAACTCGAGTTCCAAATTTAAATTTAATTCAATCTAGATTTATCCATTTTAATTCAATTCGATTCCTAAATAACAAATTCAAATTTTATTGATTTCAGATACAGATTTGAATCATAAAATAAACCATTTAAATTACCTTATATTTTCAAAGCTTTAATATTCAACATTTTTAAAGTTAAATTTAACAGTTTGCTATAGATCTTGAATTAATTTCATTATTATTTATTCAGGAAATATTCACTTAATAAATTCAATGTAACGACCCACTATTTTTCACCATTAAAATTTGATAATAAATTAAAACGTGTCAAACTTAAATAGTGCAAAACAATAGATTGTAATGAGATTTGGAGCAAATGAAATCAAATCACAGAATCATAGACACAGGAATCAGAATACTCGCAGTGGAATTAAAAATAACTTAGTGGTTCGTGAAGCCACTATCAATAGTCTCAAAATAAGTATAAAGTACATAGTCTTAAACCAAATATAATCTGAAATCACCACAGAAAATCTCAATATTCAATTGTCTCGATTGCAAAAGTTAAAATAAGAACTGAACAGAAACTTGACAGCAGCTCGGAAAAAGATAATCTTCAGAAGTCCTAGCTCCAAAAAAAGAAGTCCGAACTGATACTCAGGCTGACCCGAGCATAAGAAATAAACACAAACACTCGAGTCAGGACATACATACTTATAAAATGTAAGCTAATTCAAGTGAACTATAGTATAAAGGAAAGTAACTTAAAGGATGCTTGGGACCGCCCATCCTCTAAGGATCCGTTAAACTATTTACTATGCAGTAATAATTCGCTATTATAATAGTGTCTATTAGTAAAAAAACTTACTTTTAAATAGCGTTAAGGGGTTACCCATATAGCCCTTAACACATGATATATTCCCATAGTCTGTACAGTACCGTAATCTCCCATGTACTAGGTGTCGTCAGAGGGCACTCCATATGTATGGTACACAACCAAAATCATATAAGGCTCGCTATGGTAGGTGACACGGAACAACTAGGCAATGCGAGGGTAGATATACCAATTACGCTTCCGGACCGGTGGTAGCACGTAGCTGCTACTACCGCCCACCTCGAACAACACTCCCGAATCAAAGGTGCGCACCAAACAATGACAAAGTAATAGAATGGCATACGAAGAAGTGCGTCCGATAAGAGTTGCTACCTCCTTAGCCCATCGATCGCTCCTATTTTAGCCACCTTATGCCAACTCACGGGAGTCGGGTCCACGTACATACCTCAAAGGAAACGTCACCACCATCCTACTTCATTCTGGAATCTCCACCATGTACCCGGTTGTCAAAGTGGTTTTCGGTATCGACAGAGAGTATGCCCATATCCGATCCCGGTCTCTTTAACAACCAACGTTATTATTACCCGTGGTTATAAAAATCCAAAATAATTTTGTATTTCAATCAAACTACTACATTTAAAACTATTTGAAAGTAAAGTTATAATTCTTACAAAATCCAATATAAATCCCAAAGGTTTAGCCTTAGTTCATTTGTATCAACTACAACATTTGCGTAGTGCGGTAATATCCTTTACAAAATGTTGGAGTAAATTAAATTTTAGACTTCAATATAATTTCAACAATAATTAAACCTTAAATTAAACCAATTTAGCTTATATAATCATAATTTCCACCTTTGAATAGTTATTTAATTTACTCAATAATTTATGATTATAATAAAGTAAAATTTTCAAATATATATCTAACTTCTCTATACTTTACTTATTAAAATCAAGTGCAAAATTCTCTATAAATTTTACTTAATAATTAAGTTCAATTACCACTTCAAAAATAAACTTAATTTCTAATCAATTTCTTAACTTACCTTTATTCTAAACCACTTTACATTTTTTTAATTTGGTTATATTTCAACTTCCAATTTTAAAGTATTCACTTTATTTAACTATTTAATTCATAGACAACTTTACCCTTAATTTATTTACTTATATTCAAATTTATGCCAAAACATCATAATTTATTTCTTAACTTGCATTCCATTTTATTTTACAAATCAAAATTTACAAAATAAATTTATACTTTAAATTCTGAACATTTATTTATTTACATCTTTAACTTGTATAATATCACTATACTTATAAGAATCATTTTAATCAAATTTTAAACAAAATATTATAACATTATAATTTAAAAATATTTAATATTTCCAGAAAATGTATATATATATATTTAACCATGGGTCTGTATAATATTTTCTGACCTAGGTCAAGTGATACGGATAATATATCATTTCAATCCGTAATTTACAAAAAAATCCAGGTTCTATCATTTCAAACCCGCAATCCCAAGTTAAATAATAAATAATTAAATAAATAATAAATAAATATCATTCATGCCTATCATTTCAGCCCGTAACGATTCTATTCTACATGGGACTTGCAGTGTGAGAAACAGTAAATAAATAAATGGTATAACAGCAATAATATAACAGTATAATATATAACTGATGATGGTTAAATTTAATAACAGGGTTTTTAAACTTCATAAATTTTTATCACAGGCAATTAAAATGTAAAATAAAATCATTCTACAATTTCACTTGTTAATAATTTACAGATCTATAAGTACGTTTGTCGGGTGAGAAATGCTCACCTCTACTGCTGCTGAAGATTCTATTCAAACAACGATATCTATACCAGAAAAAGTGTACATAGGGCACGATCAATTTTCAGCGGATGTGACAACCCGATTCCGATCATGACAAAATAAAACGAATAACTAATTACGCGAATTTAAACGATCATAGAAAATTTTAAATAACAATTGGAAATATGATTGAAAAGAGAATTTTGACGCATGTGCCTCGACCACTTCACCCCACAACTCGACCAACATCTCCAAGGCTCATCCCTGCCCACTTGTAATGAATTCGAACACGTAAGTCAACAGTGGTTATTTTGTCAAATATATATTTACACATAAACTACACATAAATTTATATATATTTGAAAAACTAAGCTCACAAATAATTACACATAAATTTATATATAAACATATATATAACTCCTATTAAAACTTTAGAAATATTTGTTATAAAACATATCAACACCGTTGTATATATACATATCCAAAACTATAACTATATATACCAATCACCATACATATATCACAATGTGTTACACATACATATTGATCTATATAAAACCCATGCTCCCAAAACTTATATATATATATATATACTAGATGTATATTGACTCGAATATAACCTAACACATACCTTCACATAAACAGGCTCGTATAATAGATAACTAACATAGTATATAAACCTTAAATAAACTACATATAGATACACAACATATAAATACCGAGCAAAATTCTATACATAAATATTTTTAAGCTTCCACGCCTATTATACTTTTTAAACATAAAATTAAAAGTCTAAATTTATCAAAATAAAATATCTTCACATTATTAAAATTTTCAGTGTAACATATATTTACAGGTTTCAAAATCAACTTCCATATATATAAATATCTCAAAATCAACAAATGGATGTAGACTAGTATGTATATAAATTTAAAAATACTAACATACCTCATAAAATAGCTGTTGGCAAACATGTACAACGCATAAAAATATATGCTTTCACTATATATATGTATATGTATATGTGTGTGTGTGTGTGTGTGTGTGTGTGTGTATCAATACTTACTTATATATAAAACAGAACAGCACAGGAAATCGTTTTAAAACAATATTTATATATGTACAAACTTAACATCAAACGCAACAGACAAATATATGTTGATTAGTTATCCTGACTTTAATTCGTATAAAGCATAGATATGTAACAAAAAAAATTTATATATGAAAGCTATGGATTATGTATACAACTAGCATGCAAAGTAAACTGTTATAATTTTACTTCAAAATCTCAATAGACTAAAAATTTAATATAAGATATTATAACAAAACCCAAAACAAGAAAAATCTAGTTCAAACTATAAATCATATAAATTATTATAAAAGTATAAAACTGTTATATCATCAAACATAAACAAAAACAAAAAGACAAAAAAAATATGACTTACCATATAACTTAGTAATAATATATGAGAAACCAAATAGCTATGTATATGAAATTTATAAAATAAAACCTACTGTTACTTCACATATACTAGACTTATAACATTATATATATCTGTGGCTTATATAATATAAAATTACAGAAACTAAAGTATAACACATACAATTTAAATATTAATATCTCTAACTTACGTTTGTAAAGGCTGGTAGAAGCTCCATGCCGCCTGGGCTTGGCCAAAACTGAAAGGAAGAGAAAGGTGTAGGGGAAGATGGAGGCCAGGGGCGGACGTGGTTAGGCTCGGTCGGACCTTAATGGGCGATGCATGCTGGACTCGGCAAGGAGTGGAAGAAGTTACGTGGAGGAAGGCTTCAAAGTGGATGGTGACGGGGGACAAAGGGGGAGGTCGAGTGTCACAGAATGGGCAGCGGGTGGTGGTTGAGCGCTCGAGGAGGAGGCTACAGCCATGATGGCTAACTGCGGCACTGGCAGATGGTAGGTGAGGACGGTGGTGCGGCTACATCATGACGTGCCTGCGTGCGAAGATGAGGGTTGGAGGAGAGTTTTTGCTCGGCAAGTTGAATGGAAATAATGGTTGTATAAAATTTTGAATAAGGAGGAAATGAGAAACTGAGAAGTAGAAAAGAGTCAGAGGAGAATAAATATAAACTTTAATATATAACGCTATAAATCAATGGACAGTAAAACGAAGAGACCCAAAGTGAACGCACCCTCAATTAAAAAATTAAAGTAGTAGGATGCCAGCTAGCTATCGATTCAGGTAACACAATTTATTGCTTGCGTGGGCTGCACGCTTTAATTTTTGAAACCGATGGAAAGTTAAAGGTCACAATTTGTGGTACCGATACGACGTAACTTCTCATCGTTTCCGTCGCATACCGGTCCTCAAAACACAGAAATAAATATACCATAGAAATCAGCAAGATGGGACGATCAAAACGGTATACAAATATTAGTATTACGACTGAATTATAAAAATTCGAATTTCCGCTAGCGGAAAATGCAGCAAAAACGCAGAAAAATAAGATCGACGGAGGTGTAGAAGTCAAAAATTGAAAAAAATGAAAGATGACGCCTCACTTAGAAGAGGATTTATAATTTTTCTATGTAAAAATATTCTGGTTTGGAAAATATTTTATTTTCATCAATTATTAACTGACTTAAATTTAATAGAATTAAACAATAAAATAAAATTTCATAAAATCAGATGAAAATTTACCATCTGTTATATTTAAATATACGTATTCCAAATATAAATTTTCATTATTTAAAATTTCTCCAAAGTTCAATTAAATACACTAATAAAATAAATAAAAATGAATAGAATTTTACGGGTCGTTACAAAAGGTAAAACCCAACCATGTTTATGTGTAGCGTTGTAACGTCCCTAATTTTTTGATAACATTATTTAGAACATTTAAGTGGATAAATTTAGTATAATAATGATAATAAGGGGATTGAAATTTAGATAAACCATACTTAGGGCCATAATCATTAACAAAGTAAATGGGCTTTAATTGGGTTATTAAACTAATTAAATTACACATGGGCATAGTAGTAAAATAGCCTCCTTATCATACATGGCTATACACTTCATACCCTTATCTATTCACATTTCATTTCCCACCTTTACAAACGCAAACCAAAAACTAAAATATATTCGGATATTAACAAGGAGGAAAAGAAGAAGAATTTAATCTAAAGTCAAGGATCAAAGCTAGAAAGGATTAATCAACAACAAATCTCAAATTCCTTATCATATTTAAGGTAAATAATAATTTCATATCATCTCTATTTTATTTAATGATTATATGTTCTGGATTTATGATTAAATTCGTATCTATGTTGATATGGATGACGATATGCTAGAACAATATTATGTTTGATTTATTTTAGTTCAATTGCATATGAATTAGCAAGGTTTTAGGGTAGAACCAAGAGTTTATGATTTTAGAATGCCATGGAAATTTTTTATGTTAAGTATAACATGATTTTGGAGATGGATTTTGATTTTAAATTTTTTCAAGCTGTAGAAAATTTGTTTTGAATTTCTAAAGGAATTTGTGATATAATTGGGTTTAGAATTTATTTTGGGAATTTCAGGAAGAAATTGGATCTGAAATTTTAGTATATTTTGATTTTATGATGAAAGAGATTTTCTTTGATTTTTTGGGATTTTTCAAAATTTATTTAATTGGGAAAAATAAATTAATTTGAAAGGACTTATTTGCAAAGAATGTTTCTGTTAAATGGAAAGGTTTTAACGTTACATATCCTATAATTTAGATTTGACAAAAATGGCAGTTTTTAATTGTAAAAGCATTTAAAACGTTTTAAAGTAACCAATCAAGGAATTATAACATGCATATTAGTATAAAGTGATTATTATATTTAGCTAAAATCCTACGTCTTTTAGAAAAAGGTGGTTCTGCTTATTTCGGAGGTACCTTTTGACTCCTTTACCTCCGCATCAACCCAGTCGAAACTAATGCACATGGTATCAATGGTAATGATAAGTAGTTAATTGGTAAGTAGCGAAAGGTTGGGTGCAGAAGGTGATGCTTTTGTCAGACTCAAAACCTAGGTTTACTTTTAAAGGGAAAAGCGGCTACCTAGTTTTTAACGGGATTTCGACTGAGTTGACACCCTATAGAGTTGAAATGTTGTTTTGTTTTCAAAAGTTAAGTTATTTCCTTGTTTTACTTAAAGCTTTCGACATAGTCGAAGTTCATGCTTTCAAAAGGGTCCTTATATTTAGCTTTTGAAAGTGGCACCTTTGTCCCAAAATAAGAGCTTTCGAAAGGATTGGTTTCGACCAAGTCGAAATCCAGCTGCTAATCTCTCCTTTGGACTGCATTGAAGCCATCTATGTTGCCGACGAGGTACCTCTGTTTTAATGTCAACTAAGCCATTTCCTAAATGTTTTCGAAAGGGTTGGGTGTTTCGAAGGCAATGTATTCAAAAAAGGGTTTCAACTCTATTCTTCAATGTTTTAATTTAAAAAGGATGTTGCTTTCGAATGGATGGTCCTGACACCATCAACTTTTTCCCAAACGGAATTTTTTATAATTGGTTTCAAAAGAGATACATTCGTATACAACCATTTTGACCCGAACGATGTTTTTAAAGAGTAAACCCTACGCTTTTGAAAGAGAACTTTATGGTTCAGAGCTATGTTTTAAAGAACGATTTGGATACCATCAAAAGGTATAAATGGTGTTGAAAAAGAATATTTGACAA
The DNA here is from genome assembly GCA_030765085.1 of Allium cepa. Classification (NCBI taxonomy): domain Eukaryota; kingdom Viridiplantae; phylum Streptophyta; class Magnoliopsida; order Asparagales; family Amaryllidaceae; genus Allium; species Allium cepa. The sequence goes on from CM060931.1 coordinate 503,131,952, forward strand.
GAGCTTCGAAATGTATGTCTATTTTGTTTTGAAAAGATGTTTTTGCTTTCGATGGAAGTCATCTAGGCGATTCAAAAGAGATGTTTTAACGTTTTTTTAACAAATAACCCTTTCTTATTTTAAAAGGAAATCCCATGGCATAAATGAAGGCTTTGAGAGTTTCGATTCTTCATATACTTATTCATATGTAATTAACCCATAACAATACTTTAGAGAAGGGTAGAATAACCAGCCAGGTTGAACCAGGATTGAACAAAAATTTAGAAATGTAAAAATCTTAATTAAGATATTGGCAAGGGCCAATAGGTTTGCAGTAAGCCCAAGGAAACTGCGTATAACAAAAGATATTGACAGAGGCCCAATAGGTTCATAGTCAGCCCATGAAAACTATAATTTGATACTGGCAGGGGCTAGTAGATTTGTAGTTGGCCCATGAAAATTTATCCGGGTTAAGATATTGACAGTTACTTAGTAGGTTCCAAGTTAGCCCTTGAAAACTAGGATAAGAGATAAGTTATTGGAGTTACCAATATGTTCTTATTGATCCCATGAAAACTCTGATATTGGACACATAGTTCATTAATATTTAACAGGTTAATAGTAACCCTAGAAACCAAAATTGAGACAAATAGTCAGAATGAAAGGAGATGGGTAATCTAGATTTGATTTACTTGCTTTGCATATCATCATAATGTTTTTGAAATACTATAGTTTAATCATTTTGGAAGTAGGAGCACATAAAATGGTTTTATAAATATTTTAGGATATCAGTGAGGCGAAAACACGTTCGACTAAGCGGTGTTATCTCACTAGATATATAAATGGTTGGAGATGGTAAATTATTATTCATAGGCTTTTTGTCTGACTCAAAGTTCTTATTTTCCCCATAAACTCTCAGGTACTAATTTGATTTTTAGTTGATTGAGAGTTGAGATTTCCCGGTGTTCTTTTAGACGAATAAAGCTTCGAGGATGTGCTAGAGGCATGCTTGTTATTAGAGTTCTTTCATTTCCTCTATGTATTTTGATTGTAAAGGAAAATTTGTTTTCTTGCTTTATTATTTACTCTAATCAAACAAAGGAGCATTTTCATATGTCGCTCTTGGCATATTTGTAATAATTATATGTTATTTGAACATGGTCTGCGAATTGGAATTATGTAATCAATTTGGAATATTTTGAAATGGAATGCAGAATTTGTTTACTGTTTAATTTTTTCCATATTCTTGTTTTTCTATGTAACAATGCATGTAATATCGCCAGATTTAATCGTCGAAGAATAATAATTATGGATGACTGCAACATCCGTAGCCGTTAGTTTTGGGCCTTCAAGTAGAGGATGTTATAAGTTGGTATCAGAGAATAGGTTTATGAAACTTTAAAAGAAACTTAAACCTAAAAGATTTTCCAAACATAATCCAATGAATCAGATAATACGATCAGGGTCTAGGTTAACGCTATAATAACATACTTGTATTTGATATATATATATATATATATATATATATATATATATATATGTACGTATTCCCCACTCTCTTAGATCGTTCTTCTGTATCTTACTGAGGCTCGTATGCAAATTTATGAATAAGGAGCATGGAAGCAGGAACTAGAAGAGGGAATCTCGGTGGATGAAGCACCACAACTAATGGAAATGCTCGACCCACTACTAGGAGTAACCTTGGTCGACCGGCTAATGCTTGTAATCAAAATGCTGATACCAATGTGGATGCTAGAAATCCACCAGCAAATATGGGGGCGATGTATTAGTTCTTTATTGGTTTGATGCAAGTAGGAGCTGATGCTGGTGTTGGTAGAAATATAGGACGAACTAATCCTGTGGCTCTAATTGGGATTAATTATGCTTTGCTGAGTAGATATTACACCAGTTTGGGTGGAAAGCCATTCTTGGGAACGTAGAGTGCCATAGAGGTTTAGAATTGGTTGCTGCATTATGGGTGTATATCTACTAATTTGGGGCTGAATAATGGACAAAAAAGAAGGCTGGCCTCCGGAAAATTATAGGGGTTGGCATTACATTGGTGGAATAGTACTATCGTAATTCCGCAAGAGCAGTTGACTTAGGATGATTTTAAATTGAGATTTGAGCAGAAGTTTGTATCCGAGTTTGTACCCAAGTTTGCTACGTCAGAACTGATAAACAAGTTTATGGATCTGGAGCTGGGAGAGATGTCGGTTGTTGAGTTTGCCACTAAGTTTGAGGAACTATCATGGTGTAGACATAATATTATAGACACTAATATTAGAAGAAATGAGAGGTTCATTCGGGGTTTGCGACCCATGCTCGCTAGAGTGACCATGACACATGTCTGTGATCCTTGTCACGTGGTAGTGGATATGGCCATTCGCCATGAGGAAATGCTGGCTAATTATGCTAGAGAGAAGCTAGTGGAAGCTTAGGGTTCTCGGGGGAAGAAGCGAAAGTTCTATAAGAAGAAGGGAGCCCAAAAGGGAGATACTACTAAGAAGTAAAAGGCCGAGGTAGTTTGCTATAATTGTAACAAGAAGGGTCACTTACGAATGAATGCTAGTCAAGAAATAGGAAGAGAGCTGCAACCAAGAAGAATGTGAAGTGCTTCAATTATGATCTCGTTTGGCATTACAAGAATTAGTGTCCATAGCTAGTTAGGGAGGACAAAGGAAAAGTTTTTGCTATAGGACCAACTAGGCCTACCGCAACTGATAAACAAAGGCTGTGATGGAAGGTACACTTTTGATTCGAAGTATTCCAGTTAGAGTACTTTTTGTTACCGATGCATCACATTCATTTATATCTCAGTGTTTGGTTGATAGATTATTCTTAGAACCCAGCTAACTTGTTATTTCCTTAAGGATTGCGAATCCATTAGGAGAGTATGCAACTCTAGGGTTGAGATGTGACCAGATAGAACTTGATTTGTTAGGTCATAAGTTTGCATACATCTTTTATGTTATTTATTTCATAGTTTTCGGAATCATTTTGGGTATGGATTGGTTAGGTAGGTATAAGGCTATAATATTTCGCCAAGGTAGGGTAATATCACCAAGATACATTGATAGTCATAACCGAGTGATATTCCCAGTAGAGAATACTGACCGGAGTGCAAGTACTTTGCTTAATGTAATGGAGTTAGGAAGTGAGTTAAATCAGGTTTGGGCAGTAAGAGATTTTGTAGATGTCTTTGAGCTAGTTGCTGGACTACCACGGAAAAGAGCTGTTGAGTTTAGAATAGATCTTGTGCCTGAAATTTATTAGGCCAAGAAGTTCGCTTTAGGGAGGGGTTGCAATTTATAAAGAAACCGGTGGGTCATTGAGGATGTTTATCAACTATCACAAGTTGAACGAAATAACGATTAATAATAAGTATCCTTTGCCAAGAATGGAAGATTTGTTCGATCAGTTGAGTAGAGCTAGTATTTTGCCAATAAGATTTGGCGACAGGTTTCCATCAGTTAAGAGTGGCAGAGGACAGTATTCCTTTTACAACATTTTAAACTAAGGATATTTTATCTGAGTGGTTGGTGATGTCATTTGGATTAACGAATGCACCTGCTTTCTTTGTGGATTTGATGAACTGAATTTTCCAAGAGTATTTGGATAGGTTTATGTTGGTGTTTATAGATGACGTTCTAGTCTACTATAGGGATCAGATAGAGAATGAAGTTCATTTTAGAGTGGTATTTGAGACACTGAGGAAGAATCAAGTAAAGGTGAAGTTTAACAAGTGTCATTTCTGGAAGAAAGAGGTAAAATTTATTAGTCACATGGTTTCATAGAATGGATTGTCAATCGATCCATATAAGATCGAAGCCATGAATAATTGAAAGAGACCGGAGATAGTGACTGAGATCAGGAGTTTTCTTGGTCATGCTAGCAACTACCGGAGATCCATTAAGGATTTCTCAAAGATAGCACCACCCTTAACTAAACTCACTAGGAAGGAAGTGAGATTTATTTGGTCCGAAAAATGTGAGGAAGCATTCCTTAAGTTAAAGAATTTGTTAACCAATGCACCCATGTTGGTAGTTCCAGACGGAAACTAAGGATTGGTGGTGTATATTCATGCATGTGGAACACGATTAGAAATTGTGTTGATGTAGATTTTTAAACTCATTGCCTTTGCATCTATGCACCTTAGGCCACATGAATTTAGATATCCTACTCATTATTTAGAGTTGGCTGCCGTGATCATTGCATTGTAGATTTAAAGACGTTATCTCTATGGGGAGAGGTTTGAGCTTTATACTGACCATAAGCCTTTAAGATACTTATACTCTCAAAAAGAGTAGAATATGTGACAGCAGACGTGGCTGGAGTTTTTTGCTGCTTATGATTTTAGTATAATGTATAAACTAGGAAAAGGTAATAAGGTAGTGGATGCTCTTAGCTGAAGACATCAGAATGTAGTGTTAGCTATGTTAGCGGAGTGGAAGGATTTAAAAGCTTTGGCTAGTTGTGATGTGTAGTTAAGGTTGATTGCTAGTTCTAATCAGAATATTTCCTTTGTTGTCCTGTTTGGAAGAACAACCAATGTTGATCGAGAGGATTGATTCTAAGCAGAAGGAGGATCCGAATCTGGAGGACTTAAGGAAACAAGTTCATGGAAAATTTCATCGATTCTTCTATTGGGAAGGCATGAAGAGGGAAGTTGGCTTGTGGGTTAGGTAGTGTGCAAACTGTCAATAAGTAAAAGCCAAACACTAGAAGCCAAGTGGGGTACTTCAACCTTTAGAGATTCCAGTTTGGAAATGAGATTCGATATCCATGGATTTTGTAGACGGGCTGCCAAGGTCAAATAGGGGTAATGAAAGCATATGGGTTATAGTGGACAGATTGACCAAGAGTTCCCATTTCATTCTAGATAATTAAACCAGAACGACATCTGTTTTAGCTAAGTTGTTCCTACAGAACATAATTAGACTGCATGGAGTTCCTAGTAGTATAGTCAGTGGTAGAGATGCTTTGTTTACTAGTGAATTCTGGAAGAGTCTACAGGAAGTGATGGGTACCAAGCTTAATTGGAGTACTGCAAATCACCCTTAGACAGACGGACAAATAGAGAGAGTCAATAAGGTACTTAACTATCTTTTGACTATTTGTATATTCGACTTTGGTGGATCTCGGGAGGACCACCTATATTTGGTTAAGTTTTCCTATAATAATAGTTACCAGACTAGTATAGGAATGGTTCCTTTAGAAACTTTGTGTGGAAGGCCATGCAAATCACTAGTAGGTTGGTTGGAGACCGAAGACAATTAGCCTTAGTCATATTTAGTTATGGAGGCTTATGAGAAGATTGAGTTAATCCGAAGAAGGATGAAAGAAGCTCAGTCCATACAGAAGAGTTACACATATAAGAGGCGTAAAGACCTAGATTTCTCAGTTGGAGATATGAATTTTATTAAGGTATCACCAATGAAGGGTGTAGTACGTTTTGGACAGTCAGGGAAGTTAGCCCCAAGGTATGTTGGACCATTCCAGATTATAGAGAGGATTGGAAAGCTTGCATACAGAGAAGAGTTACCGAGTAGTGTGGTAGGTTTCCATAATGTACTTCATGTATCTCATCTTTGCAAGTATGTGCATGATCTACAGACTACTATTCCTCTGATAGAGTTGGAAGACTTTGTTGTAGAGCCTAATTTGAGCATTTTTGGACACCTAGTTTAGGTTGTAGCAAGAGATCATAAATGATTAAGGAAGAAGGCAGTCACGTTGGTGAAAGTTTAATGGAGCGACAATGAGAAATACTGTGCTTTAGACGTAGAGGACATAATTAGAGATACTTATCCTGATCTGCTTTGATGGTATGTCTATATTAAATTTATATAGATAGTTGCTAGTCAGTTGGACTACTATGTTTGTTAGGAGTTGTTATAGATGATTGATATATTTAGTATTTAGTCCTTACTGAATTTCGATGAAAAATTCTTTAAGGGGGAGCCTGTAACATCCCTAATTTTTGATAACATTACTTAAAAAATTTAATTAGATAAATTAAATATAATAATGATAATAAGGGGATTAAGATTTGGATAAACCATATATAAGGCCGTTCTTATTAATAAAGTAAATGGCTTTAATTGGGTTATTAAACTAATTAAATTACACATGGGCATGTTAGTAAAATAGCCTCCGTATCATACATGCTATACACTTTATACCCTTACCCATTCACATTTCATTTCTCACCTTCACAAATGCAAATCAAAAACTAAAAGGTAGCCAGACATTAATATGGAGAAATAGAAGAATTTAACCTAAAGCCAAGGATCGAAGCTATGAAGGATTAATCAACAACAAATCTCAAATTCCTTATCATATTTAAGGTGAATAATAATTTCATACCATATCTATTTTATTCTATGTTTATATGTTTCGAGTTTATGATTAAATTTGTATTTACGTTGTATGCTAGAGGTATATTATGTTTGAATTATTTAAATTTAGTTACATATGAATTAGCACGATTTTAGGGTAAAACCAAGAGTTTATGATTTTAGAATGCCATAGAAATTTTTTTTGTTAAGTAAAACATGATTTTGGAGAAGGGTTTTAATTTTTAGAATTTTCCAAGCTATAGATAATTTGTCATGAATTTCTAAATTAAATTATGATATAATTGGGTTTAAAATTTATTTTGAGAATTTTAGGATGAAATTGGATACGAAATTTTAATATATTTGATTTTAAGATGAAAGAGATTTTCTGGGATTTTTGGGGATTTTTCCAAATTGACTTACTTGGGAAAATAAATTAATTTGAAAGAAGGATTTATCTACAAAGATTGTTTCTGTTAAATGGAAAGGTAATGCCGTTACATATCCTATAATTTAGATCTGATAAATACGGTAGTTTTTACTTGTAAAAGCATTTGAAAAGTTTTAATGTAACCAATCAATGAATTACAGTAGGCAGGTTAGTATAAAGCGATTACTATATTTAGCAAAAATCCTACATCTTTTAGAAAAAGGCGGTTCCGCCTATTTTGAAGGTACCTTTCGACTGCTTTACCTCTGCATCACAAAACCCTTAAAGTTGAACCAATATGCATGATGTCAATGGAATTGAAACATAGTGAACTGGTAAGCAGCGGAAGGTAGGGTGTCCAAAGTTATGCTTTCGTCGGAATCGAAACCTAGGTTTACAATTAAAAAAAATGTGTCTACTTAGTTTTTGAAGGTCTTTCGACCGAGTTGATATCTTATAGAGTCGAAACCTTATTTTGTTTTCAAAGTTAAGTTATTGCCTTGTTTTACTTAAAGCTTTCGACATAGTCGAAGTTCATGCTTTCAAAAGTGTCCATATATATAGCTTTTGAAAGGGGTACCCCCCCCTAAATAAGAGCTTTCGAAAGGATTGGTTTCGGCCAAGTCGAAACCCAACTGCTAATCTCTCCTTTCGACTGTATTGAAGCCATCTATGCTGTCGAAGGGTTACCTCTATTTTAACTTAAACTAAGCCTTTTTCCTGAATGCTTTCAAAGGGGTTAGCAGTTTAGAAGGAAATAGAGTAGAAAGGAGGTTTTGACTCTATCCTTCAATGTTCTAATATAAAAAGGGTGTTGCTTTCGACTAGATGGTTCCGACACCATCAATTTTTCGCAAAAAAACAACTTTATAATTGGTTACGAAAGAGAAACTTTTGTATACAGCCATTTTAACAAGATCATATTTTTAAATAGTAAACCCAATTCTTTCGAAAGTGTACTTTTATATGTTTCGAAGTTATGTTTTAATGAATGTTTTCCTTTTATATGTTTCGAAGTTATGTTTTAATAAACGTTTTGGATACCATCGAAAAGTAATACAGGTTTCGAAAGAGAATATTTAATAAGAGCTTCGAAAGTTATGTTTATTATGTTTTGAAAAGAAGCCTTTGCTTTTGATGGAAGCCATCCAGGGGTTTTGAAAGAGTTGTTTTAAGGTTTCAGAACAAATAACCCTTAGGAAATACCATGGCATAAATGAAGATTTTGAGAGTAACACTTCTTCATATACTTATTCATATCCTAATTATCCATAATGGTATGTTGGGGAAAGGCAGAATAACTAGTTAGGTTGACCCAGTAGTTAATATAACTTAAGAAATGTTAAATCTTAATTAAAGATATTGGCAGGGGCTAATAAGTTCACAGTAAGCCTATGAAATCGGTGTATAACAAAAGATATTGGCCAGGGGCCAATTGGTTCATAGTCAGCCCATGAAAACTATGATTTGATACTGGTAGAGGCCAGTAGGTTTGTAGTTAGCCCATGAAAACTATATACGGATTAAGATATCTACAGTTAGTCAATAGGTTCCTAGTTAGTCCATCAAAACTAGGAAAAGAGAGAAGATATTGGAGTTACCAACAGGTTCTTAATGATGCCATTCAAACTAAGATATTTGACAGATAGTCCGTAAACATTTAACAGGTTAATAATAACCCTAGAAACTATAATTAAGAGCGATATTCAGAATGAAATGAGATGGGTAATCCAAATTTGATTTACTTGTTTTGCATATCATCCTAATGTTTTTGAAATACTATATTTTACCATTGTGGATGCATGGGCATTGTATACGGTTTTATAAATGTTTTAGGATACCAGTGAAGGGAAAACCCGTTACGCTAAGCGGTGTGGTCTCACTAGATATCTAAATGGTTTGAGATGGTAAATTATTATCCATACCAGCATTTATGTCCGAATCAATGTTTTTTCCCCTTAAACTCTCGGGTACTCAAATTATTTTGTGTATGTTGAGAGTAAAGGTTGCCAGGTGTTATTTTAGATGAATAAAGCTTCCAAGGACATGCAGGAGGCAAGCTTATTATTAGATTTCTTTCATTTCCGCTATGTGTTTTGATTATAAAGGGAAATTTGTTTTCTTGCCTTATTATTTAATCTGATCAACCAACGAGGCATCTTCATATGTTGCTCTAGGCGTATTTTGTAATAATTATATGTTATATGAACGTGGTCTGCGAACTAGAATTATGTAACAAATTTGGAATATTTTGAAATGGAATGTGGAATTTGTCTACTTTTTAATTTTTTTCATATTCTTGTGTTTTTGTGTATCAATGTATCTAATATCGTCGTTTTTTGCCGTCAAAGATTGATAACCATGGATGATTGCAGAATCCATACCCGTTAATTTTGGGCCTCCAAGTAAGGGGATTTTATAGGCGTTGTATAACGAGATACCCTTATGTTTTGAAGGGTTTTATGAATATAAAAATCCATATGATTTGAGTTTCTTACACTTATTTATCAGACCGATCTAGGTATTATTATCTTATAATACTTGGGTCAGGCCCAAGTATATTTTCAGATTTAGTTATAGATGCTTTGGAGCTTTAGGAGACAAGCTAGATGCCTCTAAGACATAATCACATATCTTTTATTTCTGTTGTATTTCTTGTTTTGTATTTATTAGCATTTATGAGAACAGACTGCTATAACTGTTCAAGCCGATGATAGGTTAGTTTACTCTTATTTTGTAAGTATATAAAACTATTCTTTTGTAAATATGTTATATGTTATATATTACTTATCACGATGTGAGATTCTGTTCTCCCTTTTCTTTTATTTCACCCCAACAATCTTTCTTTTCGACACTCAAATGTTCGGCACGTGAATACGGTGGATGTATTAGTGTTGACTTCTAAGGGTCGAAAAGGCGGGCCGTCATAGTGGTACTAGAGCTTAAGTTGAGCAAACGCGCATGCCTTGTTGGGGTAAACTCATTAGAGATAGGGTATGTGACACCCTAGAAAGAGTTTGATTGTATGTATATGTGAGAACAAATATTTCTTAGTACTATAAAATTGTTTATATCATGTTGATTGGTCTGTTGAGTGGTTTATGAACTCTGGTCGAGACATGGGACACCACGGTGTCGATAAAGTTTTCTAAACACTTGGACAAGGCAAATCGATACAGTATTGTTTTTGAAAATTGGTAAACGAAATAATTTTAGCTGGGATTATATTTTATATATTAAAGAATAATTTTTAAAAATTGATACAGTTATTTATGATGTGTTTATTTGTTAGAAAATGTAATATTCAATTATTATAATTTACTGTTTGATTAGTCATGCTCGTCCAATTTAGAAGCATTGGCTGTTGTTTACTGATTGTTATGCTTAACTAATATATGATAATTTATTCATTTGATTAAGATTAAATATGAACACCTTATGCATTAAGTTTCATAATTTGACCATTAGATGTTTGGTAGTAATGTTGTTATAAAGGGTAGCTAGAATATGAAATGATTCTTTTTATAAAATCTTTTATAAATATGGTTTATAAAGTGTGTTTTGTAAATAATGATGTCTTTCGAGAATTTAAATCCTGTAACGACCCGCCTTTCATTCCATAGAAAGACGCATCATTAAGAAGAAAGAAAGGGATAGAAAAGAGAAAAGATAGGAAAGAAAGAAACAAACAACATCAGAATCTCACAGCGGAACAAATAAATTATATTATATAACATAAGATATTACATAGTATCATATACATCAGAGTTATACAGCTAATACAACTCAAACTAGACAGTTATAAACACTTGTCTAGTTATTACAACTCAAGTACATCACAAAGATAAAGATTCAACACTAGCACAACAGAACCACTATATATCTACAGGCTGAAGCCACCTGCTCCATATCTCCTCCAGAACTCGTCAAAGCTAACCTGAATCCCTTGACTACTCATAAAAATTTGAGTACCTAAGAATTTAATAAAGTAGAAAATAAACTACGGGTCAGACATGGGTCTGGTGTGAGTAAACCGGTTAAAATTTGCTTAACTTTGAAAATCCTTTGAAAACAAAGGTATCACGTAAGACTCCCCACAAATAAACATGGGTAAATTTTTACCTTACGCTAACCAAAACATATGATAGGAAATCCAGTGATATTATAATAGGGTCTAGAGATTTCAAATAAATAAGAAATAGCTGAAATTGTTACATGATCAAATTCCAGCATACTAGCCATAAAGTGGGTAATACAATAACCGTAAAGGGCGTGTAGGAAGAATGGGTTTCCATCAATGGCAGGGCTATTGGGGTACCGCCCGTCACAGTACGGGGCTTAGATCACCGTACCGAGGATTACTCCCAACCCCCTATAACACAAAGCCGGAACCATTCCTTACTGAACAATCCCGAACAAGACAACCTCGCAGATGGCTGTCACCAACTGCCTACTAAGCCGAATAAAAGGAACCTCTAGACAGGGGTAAATCTCGTCCTACTTGGGTGCTACCCACTTACCCTTGCTGCACCCCCTTATTTTAGCGATTCCTAGTTGATGAGGCTTGAGGCTACGATTACCTTTATAGAACACATCTATCTTTGAATGCTTATCGTCCACCTGACGTTGTTCTGAAAGCATTTAATCCATAAAAGTTCGTTCCAGGTTCAAACGAAACCGAAGACACTATCTCGCTACACTCATTTTGGAACCACACTCAGAGTTAACAACAATAGCCCTTGCACTTTAAATCTTCATCTCGAACTTGAAAGTACTACCCCATTAAACTCATATTGGAATCACCCTCAGAGTTTTAACGACGAATAGTGCTTAAACCTCGAATCTTCACTATTCACTTGAGATTCACGACCTAATGCTTAATTTGGATCGATGTGCTTTTCGGAATTCCAAATTTGGAAACCCGATCCCGGTCTCATCGAAATCCAAAACGCCATCTTAATGTCCAAGTGATTTTAGTTTGAACAATTTAATTCAGTTTAAAATATTGAATTCACACAACATCATTCACAAATAAATATCACACATTTATCACTGCTATAATCAATATCACATCATAGCATGTCACAGATTATTCAAACTATAAGCATCAAGCAAATCCAAACATTCTATCCAAAAAATCATCCACAAACAGGAACCGTTAATTCAAATTATAATTAATTTAATCATCTTAAATTAAATTAATTACTTGAGAATTAATTACATAATCCTGCTTAAACAAGCATTAATTAATTAGTTACAAGCCTTTTAATTGATTAATCAAACTTTAATCACTTTATAAATCAATCAATTAATCTTTAATTAACAGATTAATTCTCCTTCAATTATCTTCTAAATTAATCATCCTTGATTAATTATTACTTAATTACATTAAGTAATTAGCCTTTAAATTAATTACACAAATAAATTATTCTTTAATCACTTAGATTAATTAACGCGAATTACTTCCATTAATTAGTTAATTATAATTAATTACATTGTTCCTTAATTAATTACATTAATTAATTATATCATAATCACTTCATTGATTAATTATCTTATAATTAATCACATTTATTAATCAATTAAACCTTGATTATTAACATTAATTACATAAATTAATGATCCTCTAATTACTTCTATTAATTAATTAACCTTCTAATTACATTTAATAAATAAATCTTTAACTTAATTACATTCATTAATCAATCTTGATTAATCATCATAGTAATTAACTTTCCTTAATTACTTCATCAATTAAATTAACCCCTTAATTAATTACATTAATTAATCCTTTAATTACACCGAGTAATTATCACTTAACTACTTCCCTCAAGTAATTATCCTTTAATTACTATCCATTAAGTAATTTCCTTAATTAATTACATCCATTAATTATTCATTAATTACTTCACTAAGTAATTGTATTCCATTAATTATGTTAAGTAATTAAACTTAACCCCATCACTAAGTAGTTCTCTTTCATTAATTAAACTTAATTAATTAATTACAATTAACCATATTAACTTAATTAATTACACTGGGTAAATAATTACTTTAATTACTTCATACGTAATTACTCTAATAATCTTCTTAACATTAAGTAATTAATCTCTTAATTACTTATTACTCAATTATTCTTAATTGATTAACCTTGATTAATCAATCCTTAATTAAGTAATTAATGACATTTAATTAATTCCACAAACTAATTTATCTTAATTTAATTACTTAAACTAATCATTTTAGTTAATTAAGTAATTATACTTTAATTACTTCTGTAAATAAAACTTGATTTAAATTAAAACTAAACATTTATTACATTAAACTCTTGCCTTCCATTTTAAATTAAATTAAACATAAAGTTTGAATTTGATTTATTAAAATCATCATCTTTTAACTTATTAAGTTAAATACCTTTTTACCTTAATTACATTCCAATTTCAACAATTATTTTTGATTAGGAAACACTTATTGATTAATTACAAAGTTTTTCGTAAATTGTTATATTTTTATAAATCAAAACCATTTTTAAAACAAAATTTAAAAAACTTTAAAACCCATACTTTTAAAATTTAAATTTATTTAAAACATCATTTTCTAACTTAAAACATTTTATACATTTAAAACTGTTTAAAGCTTTGCTTAAAAAAATTTTGTGTAACGACCCGATATTTTCAACCATTCGCATCCATTATAAGTGTATAGGTAGACACTCATGCCAGAATTGAATTGCTCAAAATACCGCGTTGTGAATAAAAATTTGGCAAATCTCAGAATATGCAGTAAATAAAAATCACAGATCACAGACACAGAGTAATAATAATGCAGCGGAAGTAAAAGAAATAGTAGTTCATGAAGCTACTATATAAAAAATATCATAGTTACATAAAATACAACAGAAGAAATAAAGCACAAAGGAAGTCTCACTACATAGAAGTCTACTAATACAAGAGCTGAAAGGAATAACACACTGCAAAAGATAAAAATTGACAAGTAGATAATCTCCAGCGATTTCAATCTCCAGAAAGTGGAAATCCAAATCTGTGAATAACTCAGGCTAACCCAAGCGTAAATAAAAATACAAACACTCGAGTCAGGACATACATACTTATACAATGTAAACTAACTCAAGTGAACTGTAGTAAAGGTACAAGTAACTTAGAAGATGTTTAGGACCGTCCATCCTCTAAGAGTCCGTTAAACTATTTACTATGTAGTAATATACGCTATATACAGTAGTGTCTAATCAGTAAAGTATAATCATATAGAAAATAGCGTTAAGGGGATTGTGAACCTTAACGCGGTCGGATCTTTAAAACCAAAATCGTAGTGGGCTCGATATAAGGATATGACACGGCACGCGAGGCAATGCCAGTGTGGATACACCGTTTGCACTCCCGGACCGATGGTGACGGCAAGCCAGCAGCTTCCGCCCACCTCGAACAATACCCCCGAATCAAAGTGGCGCCACATATCGAATCACAAAAGTAATAGAATGGTTTCCAATGGAGCATGCTCGATGAAAGGGTACGACCCTTTGTGTAGCCCGGTATAGCTCCTGTTTTAGTCATTTATGCCAACTCACGGGAGTTGGGTCCACGTAATATACCTCAAGAACGTCGCCACCATCCTACTTCATTCTGGAATCTCCACCGCGTACACAGTTGTTAAAGTGGTTTTCGGTATTGGCCGGCTATAAGACAATATCCGATCCCGGCCTCTTTAACAACCAACCGTTATTATAACCCGTAGTTATAACTTTTAAAACAATATTTTATACTTCAAAATAAAATATCATTTCAACCTAAATCATTATCAAAATAAAGATTAAATCATTTCCAAACCATTTCAATATATCATCATACCATATCTTTCAATTCAAATATTTATCAAAATGAATATCAAGTCATTCCTAACCATTTCAATATATTAAATTTTCATATCCTTTCAAAACATTTTAATATATCAAAATATCATAACTTTTCAAAACTTCATTTCCAAAATATCATATCCTTCAGAATTTCCTTTCAAATCATTTTAATATCAAAACGTCATATCTTTCAAAACTTCGTTTCAGATCATTTAATATCAAAATATCATATCTTTCAAAACTTCGTTTCAAATCATTTTAATATATCAAAATATCATATCTTTTCAAAACCACATTTCAAATCATTTCAATATACCAAAATACCATATCTTTCAGTACCACATTTCAAATCAATTTAATATATCAAAAGTTATATTTCAAAACAAATTACTTCATTTTAAATCGTAAAAATGAAGTTATTACATTTAGTAATTAAATTATTAAATTCCAAAAATTTAAACTTTTCAATGTTCATTTATGCACTTAAATTTATTAAAACAATGAAAATTCAAGTTTCGCGGCATTTAGAAAATGCTACAGAAAGTTACATTAAAAAACAATTCAATTTAACAAAAGACAGTATTAAAAATGCTGTTAATTAACTTCAAATATTCAATAGAATTTCACAAACACTTATATTTTTATTTAAATCATTTTTAACTTATAAAATCATACATCTTCACATTTATAAGCATCATTTAATTTTCCTTAAATTCATGATTTTATAAAGTTATGTTTCCTTTCAAAAATCAATATTTATTAATAATTCGCTTATTAAATTTCAACATTCAAATTTAAATTCATTACACTAAATTTCAACTTAACACTTAAGTTTAAAATTTCAAATATAACTTAATTCCATTTTATTTAACTTAACTTAAAATTTCGCTTTTAAACCAAATTCATAAATTCCAATTTAAGTTATATTTCCAAATTCAACTCAATATTCACTCATTAACATTTTAACTTTATTCAAAAATCATTAATATGTTATAAAATCATTTTAAATTAATTTAAATTCAAAATATCATAAATTTATCATATTTCAAAGTTAATTTAAATTCCATTAAAAATTAAATCAAAATTTCCAAAATAACTTACATTCAGATTTTCTAACTTTTCCATAATTTATTTAACTTATAGATTTCCAAAAAATCAATAATACTTTACAAAAATTATATATTTATTTAATTTTAAATCAAAATATTATAATACTTAAATTTCTAAAATATTTTAAATTTTTTAGAAAAACATATTTTAACTACGGGCCTGTATATAATTTTCTACGCTAGGTAAAGTGATACGGGTAATGTATCATTTCAACCCTTAATTTACAAAGAAAAATCCGGGTTTTATCATTTCAAACCCGCAATCCCCAGTAAATAAAATAAATTTAAAATCGCTCAGGCCTATCATTTCAGCCTATAACAATTTTCCCCCAGTCTAAAGTCCGTTCGGGTATGTATCATTTCAACCCATAGTGATTTCTAATCTACAGGGAACTTGCAGTATGATAAACATATATAAATGAACAGTTACAACATATATTTGATAACAGATGATACGAAATGAAATTTAACAGGTTTAACATCATATATAAAAAATCACATGGCAGTTATAACATCATATTTAATTCTACACATTCAGTTGTTGTTTCACAACTGCATAAGTATAAATGTCATGTGAGCTTTACTCACCTTTTATGGCTGGAGATTGCAATACAAATGGCACAACGGATTCCAGAGGCAATAGCACGATTTTTGATTTGAGTGGAGAGCAAATCCAAGCTATAGGACTTGTGTTATAACCCAAAACAAACAAAATAAAATTATAATTCAATACAACATTGAATAGGAATAACTTTGAATTGAAAAGCAATACGAATACACAACTTTTTGCCTTGCTTTCTACACTTGCTAGCACGGCTTAGGGAATGTTTTGGCTCAAGTTTGGACATACTTTGGTTCAGGTTTGGGTCTTATAAGGCATGGCTACAAGGTATTGAAGTGGTGGAGGAGTTACTACGCATGAATATGAAGAGGTTTATGCAAAATAGTGGTTTTTGGTTCAATTTGGGCTTGGATACATGGATCTATGGCTCGGCTATGGCATGTTTCGGATCTGGACAGAGGATGAAGGTGATGGTTAGGGGTGTGTCAAGGTGGTGGTGGAGCAATAGGAGGTGGCCAAGGTCATCTAAGGTGATGGTGATGAAGACTAGGTGGCTAGACATGCTTTTTAAGGAGTTTTAACATGATTTTTGTGGATTTTGCATCATGGGATGGTCATGGCACTTGCTGGTCAGAGGAGAAAGGGTTTTGGTCGTGTATGATGTGGGGAAGGAAGTGGTGGTGGTCGTTGGAGGAGATGGTGGAGGTGTTAGGCCAAACAAAGCAAGAGAAGCAAGGCAAAAATCAAGCAAAACAATAGAAAAAGGAATAAGAAAAGAGAGAAGAGAGGAGACCATTACCAAGGAAGTTTGAAGAAGCCATGAGAATGAGAAGTGCTGAGTTGTTTTTCACGTGAAAATTGAAGGGAATACACAGAAAATGAAAAAAATGTACGGCCTAGAGGAGTAATGGAGAGGTTATGGCAAATGAAACGACTTTGGACAATGAAACGTCTAGAAATGAAACGTCTAGAAATGAAACACATTTCCGTTTTCTAAAGATCAAATAAAAGAAACGATAAATCAGAAAATACCTTAAAAAACAGAAACCAAGTGAAATAATATGAAAATAAATAATTAATTTAAAGAAAATATAAAAAAGATGAAAGAAATTGCTTAAAAATACAAAACAGTGTCCAGAAATTACAAACAAATCACTACTATTCTTGGAAAAATATCCACTTCATTTTAAAAATATTATGAAGTGAAAATTTGAAATAAAATAATTTAGTTATAATTTTAAAAATAAAATAAATAATTATATTGGAGAAAAACAGAAAAAGAACTAAAGAAAATGTTTAAAAATTGAAAACAGGGCATGGAAATTACAAGAAAAATACTACTAGCTCTAGAAAAATTCCTACCTCACTTCAAAAATATTAAAAGACAAAAATATACATAAAATAAAATATTAATACATATTACAATAAAATATGACAAAGAAAATAAAATTTATACTATTTAAAATAACAAAATTGCAGAATAAACAAATTGCACTCAATATTGAAATATACATAACTTTCACAATTTAAATCCGTTTCCAACGAAACAAAAAGCAGTGTTCTTAAAATTTTATGTACTTTCATAATAAAACATAAAATTTAAATTTTCACACTTTTAAAATTTTAAATTAAAAGTCAAAGTTTGACTATTTTGACCAAAAATTCACTTTTGGAAAATATTCTTTTTAGTCATGCTTTGGAATGATAATTCATATCAAAACTAAAGTTTATCATTCAAAAAAAATAAAATAAGTTTTTTTTTTAAAATCAAAATTCAATTAAAATAATTAAAATATATAATTAAAAATAATCACAAAATACAGGGTTGTTACATTTTGGTTTGCTTTTATACTTATACCTTTCTTACGCTTTGAACATATTCATATTACATACCTTCAAAATATGTTTATTCTTTGTTTTAAAACCGAGTAATAAAATCATTTAAGTAATATCACTTTGCTTTACTAATTTATAATCTGGTCAAAACAGATTAATAAGAGGAAAAGAGGACTCAAGCCAAACGGGCAAGCTCGAACAAAACACAAGCATCAAGCCATCTCCTTCGAGTCACCGTCGAACCCAACTCGAGATTAAACCCAAGCCCTACTTCATTCCCAACTTTCGAACCATAAAGAGACGAACGTGCACCGTGCACGTGCACAGCGATCAGATCGACATTCTCACCTTGCCGACCACGCCCGCAATTCAAGGTGATCTAACCTTCCACCCCGACCATCCAGAATCGCCAAAACTCCAGAGAGACGAAAACGAGCTGCAACGACCAAAACTGGAACGTGACCCATTGGAGAAACCATTCCAAGCCATTGCCACCGACCACCTGTACCCACGCCAACCTACCTAGAGCGACGTCTCGACTCCTGTCACATTTTCCCCCATAAGCGATTTATTCGGTCACCTCACGACGATGAACGAACTACAATTTCCACGTCTTCCCAATCAAGACTCCAAACCTTAGATAGGCTTCACCACACAACACCGATGATCAGAAAAATCTCAAGCCATTTTTCACACAACCACCTGACTACGCGCAACCTCCAACATAAAACTCGAGGTACTTCTCGCCTCCTATCATCGGAAATTGACGAAACTGTCAATTCCGTCCAATTCGAGATAACTCGATAATCCCACACCTAGAAATCTTGAAATAACGATAAAAAAACCCTATTTCCTATTACGCATCGATTTATGGAATTCAAACATGAATTCGTACTCACTGGTTTTTTTGACTTATATAAATTTTCTCTGAAATTTCCAAATCTAAGATAATTACTAACTCTAAATATTAGTTACTATTTTTAAAGTTTATAACACATTGAAATAGTCATTATTCATTTGTATACCTTAGCCTAAAATTAATTGAAGAAGAAGATACAAATTTATAAGTGGAAGAGAAGCCTGTAAAATAACAGATCAGGACCTATCCTTTAAACAGACATGCAGAAACCAATCATTCATATCCATATATATACCTGTAAATTCATGCATATAAACTACTTCAACAATTTCCATATGACTCAGCATAAGATCAAATTATAAAAACTGTTTTTTTTTAAAGTTTACTCACCAAATATGTAGAGCAGAGGACATGATTTGTTTCCTGGAACTTGTATTTGATCTGGTGTTGTTTGTAGTTTTGATTACTGTTGTTGATCTTGCTATTTTGAATTGAGTTGCTATTGATTTTACTATTTTTGAATTTACTTGCTGATGTTTTGTTAGTTGAATCTGCAGAGTTGAGTTTGCTATAGATCCAGAGAAACTTTGTAGAAGCATTGATTTATAGTTTGTTGCTGAATTAAACCTTCATTCTCTTTTTCTTTCAAGATCTCAAGCTAGTGAATTTTGAACAGATGTTGAATTTGGTTTTGAAACTTTCCTTTAAAAATCTGGTTTCAGTTTTTACTTTTAGAAGAGAAGAAAGAAAATATTTTGAACACAAATGATTTTTGCTAAGTTTTCTCTTAATACATTTTAATAAATGTTTTCAAAAATTAAATAAAACAATGCCACTTGTTTCTTTAGATTGTAAAATGCTTACAAGTGTTTTCTTCATGGTCTAATAGCCTTACGCATGTTTCATTTCAAATATTATAATAATTACTTATCTTTATAAATGTTTCTAAATTTATTTCTTATTTACATTAACTTATTTTAATGCTTATATCAATTTAGCTTATAATTTTTCTTTATCAAGTACATTCTTTTATGTTTATTTGTATATTTCTAAAATATATTTTCAAAGCAAAACTTTAAAGAAAGAAAAATTAAAAAAAAAATATATATTAAATTAAACCTTATTTCAAAGTTTCAAACTAAAATATTGTTCTTTAATATATATGAACTAATTTTGTTTCAAAAGCCAATTTTTAAAGTAAACCAATTAAACTTTTATTATAATATTATATTTAAGCTACTATATTTTCAAATAAAAATAAATATTTACTTTAATTACTTCTGAAAATATAAGATAGATTTTTAAATAAGATTTGAAAATTTTCCATATTAAATTCAATCATATCTTCCAATTCACAATACACACACACACACACAAATATATATATATATATATATTATAAATTTGAAAACATTATTATTGAATTTAAATTAAAATGAAAATCAAACTCCCTATTTACAATGTATACACTCATATATACATTATAAATAGAATATCTTTCTAATTAGCTTAGAAAGATAAATTTTAGCATTTAAATATTTTTAACATTAAAAAGAATAGAATTTCCAATTAAATTATTATCATTATTATAAATTTTGAAAAGACAGCATTTGTCAAATTAACTAATTATTAGTTTTTGAAAAGATAATTAGATTATTAAACCAATATTACACATTTTAAAATAATTATTAATGGAAATTATTAAATAAATATTGCCAAAATTTCCGAGGCATCACATTCCTCCCCTCTTATAAGAATTTCATCCTCGAAATTTAAAAGCAAAGATAATTTAATAATCCTGTACCGATTTTAATTTTAAAACAGCAAGCATATGCTATCAACCATATACAACCATAGCGACCAATTCAAACAAACAACACTAACTATCCAGACAAAATTCTGGACAGAACCTCCTAGAGTTTCCCAGGTGCAAACACCGGGATACACGCACTACAGAATCTAAACTGGCTACACCACACTGATCTAGAGCTCCTAAATCCAGATCTACAATCTAAACAGGATACCGGACCACAGACAAGTCCTGTTCAACAGCCAAATCTCACTAGAACTGTAGGTTCTAAAACTAGTGATAGATCATACACGTACTCCCTTAAAGATACGTGAAATACATAACGAATTCTAGTCATTCAAACTGGCAACTCAATCCCATAGATCAAAATACTTAACCTTAAGAGAATACAGAAAGATCAAATACTCCTCTGAGCTAGCTTCCAGTCTTACCCGAATCTTATAGCTCTTACGATCGGAGAAAACTTATCAAAAATTAAATCACCGACTTCGAATTCTGAATTCCTTTGTCTCTTATCCACAAAACTCTTCTATCGATCTTGGGCTGCCTCAACCTTCTAGATCAACCAAATCTTCGCAGATGCGTCACGAACCGAAACTGGACCTAGAATAAGATGATCTCCGGATCCTACTCAACAAGATGGTTCTTCCAAGATCCATCGAAGTCCACCACTCAAACTTTACTATACAGCCATCAGAAGACTTCAAACATACTACTCCTGTTCGGAAAAACAGAACAAATACACTAGACAAGCAAGCCTTCAGATCCCAGATGAACTTCCTGTAGAAATCCTCTGATCCAAGACAAACACAAACTTCCGAGGAATCCTAGGTTGCTTCTATTCTGAAATAGCTGCCACCTTTCTTCCGCTGCACAACTCCGATCTAAGGAATATGAGAATGCTGTTGATGAACACAAGCACAGACTTGATCAATTCGTCCCGGAAACATGTTCATCAAATTCCATAAATTCTTAATGACCTATCCGATTCGGTCACAAACACCACATCAAAAATCCAACCAGAAAACTAGATCCGATCAATCCTAACTGCTTAACCAGACCTCTCTTTCTAGGAGCCTTCCTTCCTACCAGGCTGAACTATAGGAAAAGCCAAAGAACCAAGTCGATACAGAACTCAATCTCCTGATGCGGATGCAAATCTTGACTCCATCAAAGATATCCGTTAAATCTCAAACCACTTTGATAGCTCCAACTTCCTCTAGAGATGCCTCAATCCCAAACAAAAGTAACTAAGAGAACTTCCGAACCATCGCAAGTCACTTTTGCGATTTGACCCAGTTCAGATTCCAAAGAAACCATTTTCTCTTCACAAATCAGAACAAACTAAGCCTTCTTAACCCAAAAGAAGAAACTGATGGTCTACCCAAACTACAACATCATACCCAGCTGAGCTTCCAGAAGAAATGGGCAAGCCTTCACCATCTTCCCGGCCTACAGACAGAAGAATCACAAAGACTCCTGAACCATCAAAGAAACAGACCACTCTACTGCTTCCGGACTCCACCTCTAGAACACTGCTAAGCGCAGAAACCTTTCTGACAGCTCACTCAACACCTCCGAGCTACTGCTGCTGCCAAAGGCTTTCGTATCCAAAAGCTCCTCGAATCACAAAGCTATATCAGCCTACTCCACAAAAAGAGTCTTCTAGATGGTCGATATCTCAAGAAACTCGGCTTCAAACCAAGCATAAACACCTTGCTGAACTGAGTCTCAAACTCCACTACAGACAAAACTCCTTCCTAAGGTTGCCAAGATACTATCACAGCTACAGCACTCCGACTGATCCAAATTCTAGAAAATCCTCTCGCATGAGCGTAACCAAGCTTACATTCCAAAGACGGACTCCGAACCTTTAAAAGGTTTCTTTCCGAGAACGGTGAAATCCCTACACTATGCCGCAAAGCTTACTCAAGATTTCCAATACCGCCCTGGCAGATACACTTCCAATCTTAATACTAGGACTTCTTCCACTAGTGGTAGTCGTGCTATACACACCACTACCACTCCTACCTCTAGAACTTATATTGGAAAACCCAAACAGGTAACCCAACAATAGGAAGGTGTGTATGTATATATATACACACAATTAGGCTCTCTCAAGAAAGAATCTCTCCAAAGCCTAGGTATTCACTCAACCTAGCACTCTAATACCACATTGTAACGACCTGCCTTTCATTCCATAGAAAGACACATCATTAAGAAGAAAGAATGGGATAGAAAAAAGAAAAGATAGGAAAGAAAGAAACAAACAACATCAGAATCTCACAGCTGAACGAATAAATTATATTATATCACATAAGATATTACATAGTATCATATACATCAGACTTATATAGCTAATACAACTCAAACTAGACATTATAAAAACCTATCTAGTTATTACAACTCAAGTACATCACAAAGATAATGATTCAACACTAGCACAGCAGAATCACTATATATCTACACGCTGAAGCCTCCTACTCCATATCTTCTCCAGAACTCATCAAAGCTAACCTGAATCCCTTGACTACTCATAAAAATTTGAGTATCCTAGAGTTTAATAAAACAGAAAATAAACTCCGCGTCAGACATGGGTCTGGTATGAGTAAACGGGTTAACATTTGCCTAACTTTGAAAATCCTTTGAAACAAAGGTATCACGTAAGACTCCCCACAAATAAACATGGGTAAGTTTTTACCTTACGCTAACCAAAACATTTGATAGGAAATCCAGTGATATTATAATAGGGTCTAGGGTTTTCAAATAAATAAGAAATAGCTGAAATTGTTACATGATTAAATTCCAGCATATTAGCCACAAAGTGGGTAATACAATCAAAACCGTAAAGGGCACGTAGGAAGAATGTGATTCCATCAATGGCAGGGCTACTGGGGTACCACCAGTCACAGTTCAGGGCCTAGATCACCGTACTGAGGATTACTCCCAATCCTCGGCAACACAAAGCTGGAACCATTCCTTACTGAACAGTCCCGAACAAGACAACCCTGCAGATGGCCGTCGCCAACTGCCCACTAAGCCGAATAAAAGGACCTCTAGATAGAGGTAAATCTCGTCCTACTTGGGTGCTACTCACTTAGCCTTGCTGCACCTTCTCTATTTTAGCCATTCTCGGTCGATGAGGCTTGAGGCTACGATTACCTTTATAGAACACATCTATCTTAGAATGCTCATCGTCCACCTGACGATGTTCTGAAAGCATTCAATCCATTCAAATTTTTTCCGGGTTCGAACGAAACCGAAGGCACTATCTCGCTACACTCATTTTGGAATCACCCTCAGAGTTAACGATAATAGCCCTTGCCCTTTGAATCTTAATCTCGAACCTGAAAGTATTACCCCGTTAAACTCGTATTGGAATCACCCTCAGAATTTTAACGACAAATAGTCCTTACACGTCGAGTCTTCACTCTTCACTTGAGATTCACGACCTAACGTTTAATTTGGACCGATGTGCTTTTCGAAATTCCAAATTTGGAAAACCGATCCCGTTCTCATCGAAATCCAAAACGCCAATTTAATGTCCAAGTGATTTTTGTTTGAACAATTTAATTCAATTTAAAATATTGAATTCACACATCATCATTCACAGATAAATATCACACATTTATCACTGCTATAATCAATATCACATCATAGCATATCACAGATTATTCAAACTATAAGCATCGACCAAATCCAAACATTCTATCCAAACAATCATTCACAAACAGGAACCATTAATCCAAATTATAATTAATTTAATCATCTTAAATTAAATTAATTACTTGAGAATTAATCACATAATCCTGCTTAAACAATCATTAATTAATTAATTACAAACCTTTTATTTAATTAATCACCTTTGATCACTTTATAAACCAATCAATTAATCTTTAATTAACAGATTAATTATCCTTCAACTGTCTTCTAAATTAATCACCCTTGATTAATTATTCCTTAATTACATTAAGTAATTAGCCTTTAAATTAATTACACAAATTAATTATTCTTTAATCACTTAGATTAATTAACCTTAATTACTTCAATTAATTAATTAATTATAATTAATTACATTGTTCCTTAATTAATTACATTAATTAAATATATCATAATCTCTTCATTGATTAATTATCTTATAATTAATCACATTTATTAATCAATTAAACCTTGATTAGTATCATTAATTACATAAATTAATGATTCTTTAATTACTTCTATTAATTAATTAACCTTCTAATTACATTTAATAAATAAATCTTTAACTTAATTACATTCATTAATCAATCTTGATTAATCATAATAGTAATTAACTTTCCTTAATTACTTCGACAATTAAATCAACTCATTGATTAATTACATTAATTAATCCTTTAATTACACTGAGTAATTATCACCTAATTACTTCCCTCAAGTAATTATCCTTTAATTACTATCCATTAAGTAATTTCCTTAATTAATTACATCCAGTAATTATTCATTAATAGTTCACTAAGTAATTATATTCCATTAATTACATTAAGTAATTATACTTAACTCCATCATTAAGTAATTCTCTTTAATTAATTAAACATAATTAATTAATTATAATTAACTATATTAACTTAATTAATTACACTGGGTAATTAATTACTTTAATTACTTCATAAGTAATTACTCTAATAATCTTCTTAACATTAAGTAATTAATCTCTTAATTACTTATTACTTAATTATTCTTAATTGATTAACCTTGATTAATCAGTCCTTAATTAAGTAATTAATTACACTTAATTAATTCCAAAAATTAATTCGTCTTAATTTAATTACTTAAATTAATCATTATAGTTAATTAAGTAATTATACTTTAATTACTTTTGTAAATAAAACTTGATTCAAATTAAGATAAAACATTTATTACATTAAACTCTTGCCTTCCATTTTAAATTAAATTAAACTTAAAGTTTGAATTTAATTTATTTAAAATCATCATCTTTTAACTTATTAAGTTAAATACCTTTTTATCTTAATCACATTCCAATCTAAACAATTATTTTTCATTTGGAAATACTTATGGATTAACTACTAATTTTTTTTTAAATTGCAACATTTTTATAAATCAAAACAATTTTTAAAACAAAATTTAAAAAACTATAAAACTAATAATTTTAAAATTTAAATTTATTTAAAACATCATTTTCTACCTTAAAACATTTTATACATTTAAAAGTGTTTAAAGCTTTGCTTAAAAAAAATTTGTTTTCTTTTATACTTATACCTTTCTTATGCTTTGAACATATTCATATTACATACCTTCAAAATATGTTTATTCTTTGTTTTAAAACCTAGTAATAAAATCATTTAAGTAATATCACTTTGCTTTACTAATTTGTAATCTAGTCAAAACAGATTAATAAGAGGAAAAGAGGACTCGAGCCAATCAGGCAAGCTAGTGAAAAACACAAGCGTCAAGCCATCTCCTTCGAGTCACCATCGAACCCAACTCGAGATTAAACTCGAGCCCTGCTTCATTCCCAACTTTTGAACCACACAGAGACGAACGTGCACTGTGCACATGCACAGCGATCAAACCGACATTCCCACCTTGCCAACCACGCTCGCAAGTCAATGACGATCTCAACTTCCACCCCGACCATCCAAAATCGCCAAAACTCAAGAGAGATGAAAACGAGCTGTAACGACCAAAACTGGAATGCGACTCATCGGAGAAACCATTCCAAGCCGTTTCCACCGACCACCTGTACCTACGCCGACCTACCCATAGCGACGTCTCGAATCCAGCCATGTTTCCCCCATAAGCGATTTAGTCCGGTCACCTCACGGCAATGAACGAACTACAATTTCCATATCTTCCCAATCCAGACTCCAAACCCTAGATAGGCTTCACCAGACAGCACCGATGATCATAAAAATCTTGAGCCATTTTTCCCACAACCACTTGACTACCCGCGACCTCCAGCATAAAACTCGAAACAACTCGATAATCCCACACCTAGAAATCTTAAAATAATGATCAAAAATCCCTATTTCCTATTATGCTTCGATTTATGGAATTCAAACATGAATTCGTACTCACTGATTTTTTTTGACTTATATAAATTTTCTCTGAAATTTCCAAATCTAAGATAATTACTAACTCTAAATATTAGTTACTATTTTTAAAGTTTATAACACATTGAAATAGTCATTATTCATTTGTATACCTTAGCCTAAAATTAATTGAAGAAGAAGATACAAATTTATAAGTGGAAGAGAAGCCTGTAAAATAACAGATCAGGACCTATCCTTTAAACAGACATGCACAAGCCAATCATTCATATCCATATATATATATATATATACATGTAAATTCATGCATATAAACTACTTCAACAATTTCCATATGAATCAGCATAAGATCAGATTATAAAAACTATTTTTTAAAAAAAGTTTACTCACCAAGCATGTAGAGCAGAGGACAGGATTTGTTTCCTGGAACTTGTATTTGATCATGTGTTGTTTGCAGTTTTGATTACTGTTGTTGATTTTGCTGTTTTGAATTGAGTTTGCTATTGAATTTACTGTTGTTGAATTTACTTGCTGCTGTTTTGTTAGTTGAATCTACAAAGTTGAGTTTGCTATAGATCCAGAGAAACTTTGCAGAAGTATTGATTTATAGTTTGTTGTTGAATTAAACCTTCATTCCTCTTTTGCTTTCAAGAGTTCAAGCTAGTTAATTTTGAACAGATGTTGAATTTGGTTTTGAAACTTTCCTTTAAAAATCTGGTTTTAGTTTTTATTTTTAGAAGAGAAGAAAGAAAATATTTTGAACACAAATGATTTTCGCTAAGTTTTCTCTTAATACATTTAAATAAATGTTTTTAAAAATTAATTAAAACAATGCCACTTGTTTCTTTAGATTGTTAAAATGCTTACAAGTGTTTTCTTCATGGTCTAATAGCCTTACACGTGTTTCATTTCAAATATTATAGTAATTATTTATTTTTAAAAATGTTTTTAAATTTATTTCTTATTTATATTAACTTGTTTTAATGCTTATATCAATTTAGCTTAAATTTTTTTTTATCAAGTATATTCTTTTATGTTTATTTGTATATTTTCAAAGCTAAATTCTAAAGAAAGAAAATTTAAAAAGAAAAGAATATTAAATTAAACCTTATTTCAAAGTTTCAAACTAAAATATTGTTCTTTAATATATATGAACTAATTTTATTTCAAAAGCCAATTTTTAAAGAAAACCAATTGAACTTTTATTATAATATACTATTTAAGCTACTATATTTTTAAATAAAAATAAATATTTACTTTTATTGCTTTTGAAAATATAAGATAGATTTTTAAATAAGCTTTTGAAAAATTTCCATATTAAATTCAATTAAATCTTCCAATTAATAATATATACACACATATATATTATAAATTTGAAAATATTACTTATTGAATTTAAATTAAAATTAAAATCAAACTCCCTATTTACAATGTATACACTCATATATACATCATAAATAGAATATCTTTTTAATTAGCTTAGAAAGATAAGTTTTATCATTTAAATATTTTTAACTTTAAAAAGAATAAATTCCAAATTAAATTATTATCATTATTATAAATTTTGAAAAGATAGCATTTGTCAAATTAAATAATTATTTATTTTTAAAAAGATAATTAGATTATTA